>CM060929.1:111985687-114714020 GCA_030765085.1 Allium cepa
AGGCTTTTGATTTTTGGGAAAAATTAGTTTTGAGAATTTGGAAAACCATGTTTGGAAACAATCGATTTTGATATATCGATTTTGTGTAAATGATATTTATATGTGATACATATAAAGAGTATGATTTTAAAGATACTATATGTTTATAGTATAAAATGTTTTGAGAATGCTGTGGGGAAAAAGGTGCTCCCATTTAGGGTGAAATTTCTAGTAGGAGATCCATAGGTTGGTTCTGCCTTGAGCCGTAAAATGGGTTCCAAATTTGATCTTAAGAGGATGTCTGGACAAACTGAAATTCCTAAGCATTGTGGTTGGGGTAGCGAAAGTCGAGGGCATTGATGCCTACAGAGACATTGGGCTATGCTGTTACGATGGTGTAATTTGGTGTAACTGCGATCTACCACCCACCATAGCCGAAGTCGAGGGGCATTGAATTCCCAAGGTCTATGTTTGATTTCACTACGAAAGAGACATAACATCGGTAGACTGCGATCTATGAAGACATAGCGAAAGTCGTGTGGCATTGAGTGCCTACAGGCTACATTGGGACTCGACTGATGTATCTGCGATCTATGTCGTCTGTATGGAGAAGTTTCATTTTGTAGCGAAATTCCAGGGCACTGATGCGTATAGTTACATGGGCCTTCACCTTGGTGGCGACGTAACCCTGGGTGTAGCTGCGATATATGGCGGTTCCATGGTGTAATCGAAGGGCGCAGAGACCTACAGCTTTCTATGGTTTTCCCGGTATGGCGACACAATCATCGGGCTAACTACGACCATGGAGGGGTAGATGATTCTCAGAGCATTCTCATAAAACGTTTTCTATATTTTCACAAAAGTTTTCTAAGTATTTGCATTAGGTGTTGAAAACTGGTCTACTAAGTACTTATAGATTTTCAGTCGTACGCCCGATCAACGTATGACCGAATTTCTGTGAGAACAAGGATGGACTTGTTGAAACATCGAGTTATATAAAGTATTTTTATAAAATGTTCCGATAATACTCTCCAGATTTTTAAAATATTTTAAAATGTTCAAATAAAAGGAGTTAAGAATAATTTAACTAATAATTAACAGTAAAATTCTTGCTTCGTTCCTTTTAGGGGATGAAAAGTTCTTAAGGGGGGGGGAATGTGATAACCCGGATTTTTAGACAACTATTAATTGGTAATTAACTGAATTTAATTTTTATAAATACTGATTTTATTTAGTTGAACAAATAAAATTCTAATAATTAAAAATATCTAGATATATAAATGGAATAGAAACTATAATAAATGTTGAATTTATAAATATCTGGAAATGATAAATCTTAAAATAAATTAATAAATAAATAAATAGATATATGCATACTTTATGATGTTGAAAATATTAAGTGTATACATATACAAGCATATAAATCTGTGTGTGTATATATATGCCATAGGAAGTAAAATATAAGGATGTTTGTAAAAGTATGGATGTGTGTGTGTGTATATATGTATAATGTCAAAAAAAATTCACATAAGATATTTCTAATTACAATATATATAGTGATTAGGAAGCATTGATTTGAATTCAATGTAATAATTTTCAAAAGCTAGTTAAAGTTAAATTCTATATTTTTAAAACACTAATGATAAATATTGATTAATATAAATATATAACAGTTTAAGCTTAAAATAGGATTTAATGAAAGGTTTAATATACTTTCTTTTAAATTTTTACATAAGATAGATATAGTTAGTATATATACATAACATAAATATAAATAAATATAAAACCTATAGAAAATATAATATAAAACATATAAAACATAAATGCATGCACTTGAAATTTGTAAGCTAAGTTTATCATGCAAAATACTAGTGTCTCATTTAATTTATTTTCTTCATTTTTAAAATAATAATGAAACATGGCTATATAAAGATCTCTACTCCTATTCCTTCATTCTTTCTTCATCCTTCATATTCAAAACCAAAACCAAAGAATAAAATAAAAAACAATCAGACTCTTTCAAGTTTTAACTAAAGGAAAACAAAGATTCATCTTAACTTAAACAAGCAGATGTGTAGAAGATCAAAGTCAAAAGCAAATTCCTGTTTTCAAATCTCAATGCTATTTCTCTGCTCAAACAACACAATGAGTAAATTAACTTTTTAAACCTTAATTTGTTTATATATATTGATGCATGTGATAAATTTGTGAAGTAATGTTGTGCATATGATTTGCATCGATGTATTTTGTGTGAAATATAGTTGATTTATTGTGCATATATATATGTGCATGTCTGTGCAAGAATGAACTGGCTTCTGTTTGATTTTACCAGACTAAATCCAGTTCAAAAATTCATATCTCTTTATATAAACAGTATTATGTTATGATCTATAAAGGGAATTTATTTATATTTACCGGATTCAACTTTTCAATTTTAAAGTATAATTAGAAAGAGATTTTACTGGAAGAAGAAAAGTACAGTGAAGATCAATTAATATGAGAATTTTGATTGTTCAAATTCCATGCTTTGATTATATAATCAAATTCGTTTTTGAAAATAATGAATTTTGATGATAATGTCTTGATTTTCAAGTTTGGGATTATTGAGATTTTTCAAGTTGAATGGGATTTGGTTTTTCTTCAATTTCTAGCGATCGAGGAAGCGATGAGCGTTGTGATCGCTGCTGGAGGTAGCTCGGAGGCCAGGGATCTTGGAAAAAATAGTGGGAAGATTTTTAGTTCACCGTGGAGTTGGATCATCGACGGAGTAGGGTTGAATGACCAGTTTTGGCCGATGATGTTGACGAGGCTTGTGTGACTTCGTGGGTGCATCAGAGTTGATCAGAGTAAGGGGGATCGAAGTGTGGTTTCGAGACAAAGCTTTGGGTTGGTTGGTGAGCGTTCTAGGGGTCGTAAGCGGCAGCGCGAGGTTTTTTTATCGATGGTTTGGGTTCCAGAAGGAGCTTGACTTGCTCGATTTCGTGTTCATGGTTGTCTCGAAGATCTGGTTGGACGGATCGACTGGCGGGGAGATCGGCAATGTGCTGATGGTTGCAGCATTGATCAGAACAACGGCGATCTCACGTGCATGTGCATGTGTGTCCATTCGTGTTTGTCAGTTGCTGTGTTCGTAGGGAAGGGAGAAGTAGGGGATGGCCTCGGGTGGGAACTCGGGGAAGTAAAGAGTTGGCTCGAATTTTCTTTCGCGTGTTTACACGAGTGATTTTAATTGTGTAACTGTTTTAAAATTTAAAAGAAAACCAGTTTTCTAAAAAAAGAGAAGAGTTTGCTCGGGTTTGGGCTCGGGTTAGATCTCGGTTTGACTCGGGTCAAAGGGTATTAATAATTTTTAAAAGTAAAATAAATCAAGTTTTAAACAAAATTTCTTGATTAATTATTTTAAATAATAATTATTTTATTTAAGTTTAGGATTAGTTAAAGGTTGTAAAGTAAATCATTTTAATTAGTTAAGTTAAGTATTTTATTATGTGTCCATTGTTTATAATTAATTCTTAAATTTAATTAAATAAATTTAAATAGTGTAATTAAGTAGTTAATTAAAGATGGTGAAATAATTTTTAATTATTAATTAACTTAAAGGTCTTAAGTTAATTCATAGGTTAATAATAAATTAATTCCAAGGTTTGTTAAATAAAAATAAATAATCTAATTAAGTAAATAATTAAGATAAATAGTTTATCTTTAATTAATTAAGGTCGTGGGTGACTAAAGATAATTAATTAATTAATGTGAATAATCAAAGGATTAATTAATTAGAATAATTAATTAAAATAAAATGGCTTGTAATTAATCAATGATAATTAAGTAGGGTTATAAGTAGCTAATTCGTTAATAATCAATTTAATTTGTGATTTAAATTAAATTAATAATAAACTGTGTGATATAATTAATCTTTCTTAGGGATGATTAATTATATTGAATGTTTTATTTGATTAATATCTCTAGTCTGTTAATCTGTGATGTTCTGTGATATGACATGCTTGGATTGAACTATGGATAAGTGCGAATCATTTATTTGAATAGTTATCTGAGATAAATTACTGTACGGATATGATACTCTGAAATTAAATTAAATTGTTGAAACTTAAACAACTTGGCTTAAAGGATGGCATTGAATTCGAAAAGATTGGGGTCGGATATCAGCGATATCCAAAACGATTTGTAACCTATAATTCTTTATAGATTAGATTTGTAAAATTCAAATAGATTGAATTGGAATAAACTAGGGAAACTTGACCATTGTAACAGAGTAACAGTGTGACGACCCGGAATTTTCGGATATTTGAAACTAAAATATTTAATTAATTTAAATATTTGAAGTTAGTTAAACTTGAATTTCAAATGTCACTATTTATTTGGATAATTATATTTTGAATTAAATAATTAAAACTAGGAAAATAAGGAATCTAGAATTTAAAGACTTGTTAAAATATTTCAGTGACTTATACAATTTACATTGGTAATACTGAAGACAATAAAAGTGTTAAAATTTAACTTTTAAGGTGATTTGTTTAGTTTTAAAAATATACGTTTAAATTGATATTTAAAAATAGCCTTCCAAGGCACAGTCTCAGAATTCGACGAAACCAGTTCCATTGATCCGTAATAGTGTATTATTATCCGATTTCAATTTTCATCGCATTGTGAGTTGTCGTGTGATCATACAGTAGATAAACACGCTAAAATTTATATCGAAAATACAATAAAACAATTGGGTCAAAAAGCTATCCTCTCTATACGATCGAATTAGGACTCGAAACCTTTTCCAGTGCATTCAGAATAGGGGTATAACATTATGAATGTCTGGCGGCACGTCTTAATAGGAGGTCAAGATTTTGAGTTGCGTAATTCAGGACGATTTAAAATTTATATATTTAGATGGACATTTATAATCAAATCAAAACTTTATCCATTCACCTTAAAAATTACTTTAGCAGGTATATTCAAACAAGTAGGGTCATTCCCACAAGCCAACATCAATTCTTGTCCCCTTCTTTTCTTTCTTCTTTAAAAAAATCCTAGCCGAGTGGTAATAATTAGAGAAGAAAAAGAAAGAGGGAAGAAATGGCCAAAGCAGACTGTCTCAAAACCTCAATTTTGAATTGAAATCCCTAAATAAACTCATTTAGATATGGATGCAATTCGCAAACAGTTGGATGCATTGATGAGTGCCAACCGCAATGGTGACGTCAGCGAAATTGATCGCAAGTATTACGATCGCGAAGTTTGCAAGCTCTACTTGTTTGGTTTGTGCCCTCATGATCTATTCTAACTCACAAAAAAGGATTTGGTCCCTTGTCCAAAGGTGCACTCTTTGTATCTGCAGAAAGAGTATCAAGAAGCTAAGTCAAAAGATGGTCATAACTTAGATATTGAGCTCGAAGATCTAACTGAAAGACTTATGTGGAGTGTGAGAGGAAAATTCAAGGAGCCCTTAAGCGTTTAGCAAAGGAGGATGCTAAGGCTGCCGTAGCGATTTCTGTATCAGAGGTTACCCGGACACCTGAGATGATTGAGATGTCAAAGCAAATTAAGGAAAATTTAAAACAAGCTGATGCTTTTGATCTTAAAGGACAAATTGACAGTAAGATAAAAGCACATCAAGTAGCGGATGAGATGAGAACTAAAAGAGCCGAGCTATAGTCTGCAATTCATCTTGATGGATTCAGCAAGGACAAGGAATTATTGCCGTTACCGCTCCAAAACCCTTTAATTCTTCCACCACCACCTACACTTCCTTCAGATCCTCGAACACAGGAAATGATTAATGAAAATCTTAAGAAAGTAGAGGAGCTTGGTCTAAATCGTGGAGAATCAAGCTGGAATGGAAATGGTTTGGAAGCAAAAAATATGGTGAGTTATTCTCACTCACATTTGGAATTCCACTTAATTTAAATAGTTAGAATTTAAATTATCGTTTAATTGTTTGGTGTGGTATTATATATGATAGTGTGTGTGTGTACATATATATTCGAGTGATTGATTTCCCGCATTATATAGCGGAAGAGACCCTATGCGCCCCGCATAATGGTGGATGACCATTTATACCACGATATCCCGCCTTAAAGCGGGATTGGTATTTTATTTGTTGCGCTAACATCTGTGGATGTAGGGAAAAAAGGTTGGAGGGATACAACTAGATTCCTCAAAATATTTTAATTGTTTTAATACTCCATGATATGATTTATTTGATAATCTATGATAGATTATATTGGTAATTGAAAATATTGGATGCTATGGTTTCATTGAATATATTTGGGTACATTGAGATATCATAATATACAGATGGGAATTTTGAAGAAATTAAAAAGAGAATTTTTAAGTAAAATAATTATAAAGAATTTGAATAAATTAAAGAATGAATTGGAAAAGGACAAAGGTTAATTTTTAAATTCTAATAAATAAATTCAAAGTATGGGAAAGGAGATTTATGAATAAAAGGGAATAAATGGTTTTATTTTTTAAACTTAAGTGATATTAAGGAATAAAAGATTTGTTTTTAATTCAGAATTTAAATGGTTTAGGAAGAAGTAAAATAAGAATTTTGAAATGAATATGAAATGGGTATTTTCAGTTAAATAAGATTTTAAATCATAATGAAAAAGTTAAATATGAAATTAATGGGTTTTAAATAAAACTGAGTAAGTAAAGGAATCTATTTTTAAATGGAGTAAATTCTGGAAATCGATTTGGAAATTGATTTATTGTTTGAAACTTTGTTTTAAAATAGAATGAGACTATGGAACTTATAAACTGGGTTCGTAAAGTAAAATAAGATATTAATGGATATTTGGAAGTATAAATTCACGGTGGGAATTAGTAATTAGTAGTTTTAAAATTTTTAAAGGTAAATATTTATTAAGTTAATTATATAAGTAAATTATTTTAAAGGTTTAACTAGTATTATGATATAATGATAACTATTAAATTTTATAGTTTGTGAAATAGTTTTATTTAAAGTTAGTTTGGCAAAAAAAAATATTTGGAACTTGGTATAAAATTTCATGACTTTTATTTTTTTAAATTTGTTTTGGCTTAAGTTTTACATGATAGATAAGTGTATATTTTTAATAAAGTGTCATAAATAGTTTTATTTCAAGTGTTTAAAATACATATATTATTAAATTGATGGAAACCCATTCTTCCTACGTGTCTTTACGATTTTGTTTGTATACCTATTATGCTAGAATTTTAATAATGTAACAATTTCGGTTATTTGATTAAGTATTTGTATATAGACACTACTATAATCATAGGATTTTATAAGAAATGTTTTGGTTATCGTAAGGTAAAAACCCAACATGTTTATTTTTGGCGTGCTCTTACGAGATACCTTTGATTTCAAATGATTTTGAAACTTTAATAATCCAACTGAGTATGTTTTCTCACGCTGGTTTTCCAGACTGACTCGGGTGTTATTTAACTATAATGCCCGGGTTAGACCGAGTATTATAGAATACAAGGAAGGATGCTATGGAGCTCAGGAGACGAGATGGATGGCGAGACGTATCATACGTATTTGATGTATTATCCCCTGTGTATAGTTTGCTGCATTCAGTTTCTATGTGGACAAGTTATCATAACGGTTCTGTGTTGTATTTTGTTAATGTTGTACTCTGATGATGTAACATATAAAACAAATATAGTTTCTTTTATGTAAAGAACAGTTATTATCTATTATATTTTATTTCCACTGCGTTGGCAAGATTCTGTTGTTGTTTTGTTTCTCTTCTTCTACCTCTTCTTCTTTAACCCTAATGGTTCGGTTTACTGGCATTTGATTGTTCGGCTTTAGATACTGTGAACGTATTGATGTCGATTTTTGGGCATTGAAAATCAGGTCGTTATAGTTGGTATTAAAGCTGAAGGTTAAGTGAGAACCTTGGCTCTAGTGGGATTACTCATAGAAATGGAGTCTGTAGTACTATAGAATGAGTTTGAGTGTAACAATAGGTATGAGCGCGTATTTGTTAGTGAATATAAAAATAGTTTTTATATTGTGTTGACTTGTCGGTTGAGTGTATATGGATTCTGGTCGATATGTTGGACGCCATGTCATCGATAAGGATTTCATAGCTCTTAAACAAGATAAACCGACACGGTATTGTTTTAAAATATGGTAAACGAATTAATTTTACCCAAATTATTTTATATAAAAGAAATAATTACTACCCAAATTATTTCATATAAATATATAATTTTCTGTAAATTATTATAGTTATATATAGTTGCTTGGTTGCTAGAGAGTGATAATATTAAACTATTATCATTGTTGTGTAGAAATTAAAATAAGAAATTAATGTTATAACCAAAAGGTAAGAGATAAATTCATACAGAATGAATTTGTAAATGTGATTTATAAATTTGATTTATAATAGAATAAAATTCCAGAGTGCTATTTGAAAAAATTGAAGGGAATTGAAATTTGAAATTTTGGAAAAAGATTAAATTCCTTTGAGTTTATAAATGATTTTTAAAGGTTTTGGAGAAATAACGGTGATACTATTAGGAATCTTTTGAATTGGATTTGAAATCTGGTGAGATTAGGAATTTAAAAATGTTCGAAATGTTTTGAAGAGATAGAAGCACTAAACTCTTTTCGGTCCCTGGGAAATAACTTCGGTGATGACTACAGCATCATCGATGTTCATTTTCGAGTTTCCAAGGGAGAAATTATTGTGTAACGACCCAGAATTTTATTTAATTAAAATTTGAATATTTAATTAATTTTAAATATTAATGGGTGAAATTTATAAGTCGAATAAATTTTAATTTGAATTATTGGATTTAATTGAAGAATTTAAATCGATAATTTAATATGTTAAATTATGGAAATAATTGAAAATTGAGTTAAATATGATTGAAAATGATTTGTAAAATTTTATTTTATCACATTGAAGTTAGAATGATATTTTATAACTTTTAAAATCGAATTAAAAGTTAATTTGTAAAAATTGAATATTTTAATATTTAATAATCGACTATAAAATAGCCAATTTTTGAACAGTCTCAGAATTGAACGAAACCAGTTCCATTGGATCCGTAATAGTTAGTTATTACCGGATTTCAAATTTCGTGTCAATCGGAGCTATCGTTTGATCGTGGCAGCTCGAAACGCATCGAATTGTTTTTAATATAAATTTGGCGAGTCAAAATAGCCATTTTTCAAAAAGTCTCGGATTACGACGAAACCAGTTTCATCGGATCCGTAATGTGATATTATTGTAAGGTTTCAAATTTCAAGTCAATTGGATTTACGGTTTGTCCGGTACGAATTAAAACGCCTAGAAATCGATTTAAATCGGTTTAATTTAAATTGAGCGTTTACAGCCATAACTCACACAGATGTCCGAATTAGCTTCCGAAACCTGTTCCATTGTGTCCGGAACGCGGGGTAAACCCTAGAAACGCTGGTTACGGCGCGTAAATCGGAGTTCGGAATTTCCGGGATGAATAGTGTCGATCGATTTTCCTATAAATACACCCTCACTCTAAAAAAATAAAAATAAAAAATAAATCCTAAACCTAACCCTAGCTGCCGGCTATGAACCAAAGGCCGAAATGCTTCCTCCTTCCTCCCTCATAATCTTCCAATCTACTCACTATTTGCAAAAACTTTCTTCAGCAACCTTGTAGAGCTCGTCGAGGGCAACATTATCAACGGTCATGATCAGAAAATTCGAAGTGGATTGGCAGCAATTTGAGTTTGAACCGCGTGCGTTCGTTCGTGCTTTCCTCAATTTGCGTGCGACCGAGCTTCACCCAACTGGGGCCGATAGTAGCTTACTCGAGGGGCTACAGGGTGATGGTACCTGATCATGCTAGAAGTCATCGAGGAGGTGGCAAAAATTCAAGGTGAAACGGCGGCCGTGGGTTCGTGTTGCCTGGGGTATGCGTGATAGAAGATGAAGTGGATGGACGGTTCAGATGGCAGGGGATGTGATCGAACGGCAGTGAACTAGCTAGGTTAAGGAAATTATAAATAAATGTTGTATTTGTTTATATAAATACGTGCAAAACTTGTAAAAATCATAACTTTTTCATACGAGGTCGAAAACGCGCGAAACCAGTTGCGTTGGAATCGTATGGACGAGCACTACGCGATGGAGTTGGTTTGGAGTCGTTTGGAGTTAGTGAGAATTTTGGGTAAAATTAAACGTCCGTTTAATTTTATTCGAAATAAATCGCTAAAACGAAAATTAAAATCAAGGTGAGAACTTCTCACTCAATCGAATCAGTTTCGATTTTATTTTAAATAGCTAGATTTAAAATATTTGAATGCATGTTTGAATGTTGATTGATATCTATTGATTGTTAAAATAGACATTATACGCCGTTAGTAAGCGGATGTTATTTAATAAAAACATATACCGCGAATATTTCATAAACAGTGAAATTGGTATTATATATAATATCAATATATATATATATTGGCATATGTATATATTGCAGTTGATTGATTTCCCGCATTTATTTGTTTAGCGGATGAGACCTTATTGCGCCGTTATTAAGCGGATAATATTTAATAAGAACATATACCGCGATAATTTCGTACTGGAACGGAATTGGTATTGTGCTAATGTTTTTGGATGCAGGAAAACAGGTTGGAGGGATCCAACTGGATTCCTCAACAGTTTTTATTTGATTTCAGATATTTTGATATTTGATGGATTTTCATATTGATATATGATATCGTTGTAGTCGTGATTGACTATTTGGTGTGTAGCATCATTGGACCCAGATTTTAGGATTTTAAAATGATTTTAAAGTGATTTTAGAAAGTATACGCTTTATAAAATAATTTTGGAATTGATCCATTTTAAATAAATAAACGTTATAATTTTTAATGTTATAAAAATTATGATTTTTGAGAAATATAGTTAAAAACTGATTTTTGAGAATATGATGCTATTGAGTTTATAAAATAGTTTAATCGGGATATTTTAGAATTATTGTGAAAGGTTTAAATATAGGATTTATAAAATTTAATTATTTTACGAATCAAAATGGTGAAATTATAAAGGAGGTTAAATATGTTTTAAAAGGATAATATAAATTGATTTATATTAAGAGATTTATAAATGGATATTTATAAATTGAAAATATTGACATTATAAAACGAGTTTTTATAAGTGTTTGAATGAAGTGAAAACGAATTTTTGTAAATGAATGGAATTCATAAAAATTATAAATGGTGAAGTTATAAATGGAATTTATAAATAGTAAGATTTATAAATTTCGTGAATTTATTAAAGAATATATTTGGATGAATGATTGAATCTTATAAGTTATAAGATTTATAACTATGAAGTTTAAAAGAACGATTTTGTAAAATAATCGTTTTATAAGTATTTAACTTATAATATGAACTTTTAGTTTATAATTGAGTTATAAACTGGAAGAGGTTAATAAAAGAATTTATAAAAGGAAGTTTTTATAAATAAATAGAAATGGAATTTATAAACGTTGTTTTATAAATTCGCAAATGACTTATTTTGATAAGTAAATTGTTGAAACCTATTAATGGAGTTATATTCACGTTTTTGAATAGTGAATAATCCTTTGAATTAAAATGTATAAAAGGATGAAATGTGTTAACGTAGTATATTCACATTTTTGAATAGTGAATAAGATGTTAAAGAAATTGTTTTGAATGTGATATTTGAAATAGAATTAAAACGATCTAACGAAGTTTTAATTGTGTTGAGATTCGAAACCATATATTTTAACATTTATTGTTGAAATAGACGTTTTCGAGAAATAAAAGGAGATGATGGACTATAACACTGTTGTTATAGTAAATGATTTCCGAAAGGAAATGTTTTGTATAGTATTGGGATTTATATATCTATTTTAATTTTGAATCCCTATACTAGTGATTTTGGGTTGTCGTAACGATGTTTTACGCAACATTCGATTTGGCCCAAATAAATATGTTTATGAGAATGATTTCCTTAAAGAGTGAAATATATACTTAATCTCGATTTAAGTATATTGAATATTTTCTAAGTGTTGAAAATAAATAAAATTTGTGAATTACTTATGAATGTATAAGTATTGAAATGCTTTCCAATATAAGGTGAATATTTTGAGAATTTATCTTTTTGAAGATAAATTGAAATGAATAATTGAAATCGAATATCCATAGATATTTTGGATTATAAATTCATTAAGAAATTTATAAAAGAAAGTGGAATTGGTTTAAAAATAAATATTGATTTATTTTGAAATGTGAAAATTATATATCTTGTAAAGATATTTTGGAAAATAAATAATTTGGAAAATTATTTGGAATCTGGTGATGTTGTGCATATCCAGTGATAGTTCAATAACCGACTATCAATATTTCCCTTTGAATGGGTAATTGATGTGATTTGTTTGAATATGAATGCTACACTTATTTTTGAATAAGCGCTCACTATTCGGGTTAACAGGGAAAGGACCATGGGGTCGTATAACCCATTCCGAATATGTGATACGTCGTTATGATAGCATTGAAGATCGGTGTTGAAGACCCGGTATTTGCGAGAGCGATAGGATGACCTGTCGATTTACTCTGCACTGAGTTGCTCCGGTATAGAGTTCTCCATATGTGATGGTGAATCCGATCAGGATTGTGAATATCCGGATTGCAAGGACTTCTTTGTAAGTGCCTTCGGTTTTGTTCGATCCCGGAACAGACTTGTATGGATTGTGTGTCTGACATTACAAGTTGAGATATAAAGCCGATTTCTTTCAAATATATTTCTGTTGGTGGCGAAGAATTTATTCTTTAGCTTAACACCCTTCTCTGAGACGTACGAGCTCAGAGGTTATATAGTTGAAGTTATCAGCGATATATTCCCAATTTGGTAATGTGACATGCTGAGTGTTGCTGAAATGATCATTGTGTTGATTATTGTGATAGGATCATTTATTTGATCGTCTATCTTAGTGATCATTGTGTTGATCATTTGTTGACCCCAAGCATGGCTTTTGTATAAAGTATGTTTTTGTGGACGTGACTTCGTCGAGCCTCACACCCCGGAAATGGTCAAAACAGGAAAGATGCGGCAAGGTTATGAGGGGTAGCACCCTTTAGGGTATGTACATTTCCTTCTGGATAGAGGTGGTATCATGGTATGGAGCCCAGATATTTAACCTATGTGGTTACTACGAATTTATTACTTTGTGGTTGTTGGTTTTCGGGATCCCGTGAGAAAGGTCGTTTACGATCGGGGAATGGCGTGCTCGTGTCAGTAGTTACCCAGTTAGGGGTAACCCGGCCTTGTGTTGGCAGAGTTCCGGTTTGGTTCTCGGGGATGTCTTTCCAGAGGCATTCTCATGTGGCAATGGGAAGTTCCTTGGCCTGACCACTTGTTGGAAATCCAAAGAAACAATACGAAACTTGTACGGTTTTAGTTGTATAACCTGCTATGGAATGTGGATAACCTGCTATTGAACATAGTTAGCTATAGTAGGCATACGATAATGGTCGTATGTTGGCTAAGATTTATATTCTACTTTCGAAATGAATTTCTTCTACACTATGCACTAGTAATAATATCAAATGTTATTTTAAATGCGTATCAAGCATCTTTGACTATCATAAGGAGAAATCTCCTCCGATTCTGCGTTTGCATGTGTGTGTGTGCGGGAGGCCTTATGGTAGTCTCATTTTTAAAAGCATTGCGAATTGAAATAAAAATATCTCTCTATTTGATTTTAAAGATAAATAAACTGTTTTGAGTTCTCACACCAGTCACATGACTGACTTGGAGTTTATTGTTTTCCTTCCTAAACTCTGGGTGCCCACCAATTTCCACACGGGCAGTCAAGAGTTAAGGTTTATCAGGATATTCTGGATATTCTGGAGTTGCTGGAGGCAAGCTGGATGGCATGGCGTATTACTAGTTTATATAGTATTTCTTTTTCCGCTGCACTGTTTGTTGTTGTATGATGTTGTACACTCTGATGATATGATGTAATGAAATGTGATGTAATGTAATAACTGATATAGTTCTTTGTTTAAAAATTATTCATTTATTATTATATGTTGTTCCGCTGCGAATTGTGAGATTCTGATGTTGTTTTCTGTTCCGTCCTATTTTCTATCTATGTTCTCTCTTCTCTATTCTCTTTTTCTTCTATTTTTAAAAATGTTCTATCTTCTGTTTTCTCTCCTCCCTATTTTCTATCTTTTTCTCTGCTCTTTTCTTAATTTCTTCTTTCTTAAACCCATAACTATTCGGTTTTTCGGCAACGAAAAATCGAAGCGTTACATTTGGTATCGGAGCTTATGGTTAAGCGACAACCATGGTTCTGTTGGGTATTACTCATTAGAGATAGATTCAGCAGTACTCTAGAATTAATTTGAGTGTAATAATAGCTATGAGAGCGTATTTGTTAGTGAATATAAAATTGTTTTATATTGTGATGATTGGTTTGTTGATTGGTATATAGATTCTAGTTAATACGAGTGATTAACGTTGTTGATAGGGATCTCTAAACACTTGTACAGAACAATTCGACATAATATTGTTTTAAATTGGGTAAATGAAGTAATTTTACCTTGATTATATTTTGTATATGAAGAAATAATTTTTCAGAATTATTAAAGTATATAAGTTGATTGTTAAGTTGTTTGAATAATCTAAATAAAAGAATAATTGTATAAGCAAAAGAATTATAAGAATTGAATTATAATTAAAGTGATTACAATTGTGAAATAAACTTATATATATAAGAAGTGAAACTATATGAATATGAGTTGTGAATAAAAGTGAATTTAAAAGTTAAATGGAAATTTACTTTAGAATTGAAATCTGAATTTATTTACAAGTGGGAATTTAAGTTATGAAAAACTAAGTGATATTTAAATGGAATATAACTTAAGATATGTTAAATGAAGTTGATATTAGTATCAAAGTAAAATAATAAAGTTAAGAGATAAATGTGAACTTAAGTTATGTAAATGAAATTCGATTTTGTAATTGAATTGAATGAATGGATTGAATATTAATCAATTAAATGTGAATTAAGTTGATATGAAATAATGAATATAAGTGTTAATTCATTAAAATCTAATGTTATTTGAAGTTGAATAATAGAATGAAAATCAATTTAAATTAAACCAATTGTAAGCAAAAGAATTTGGTTGTAATTAATATACATTGGTTGTTATATGATTGTTAGTTGATTGTATATAATTCATTAAGTATTAATGAAAGTAAATTAATGAAATTGGAAGCTATGTAATTGAATTCAAATTAGAAGTAAATAAATTTGAATAGAATTGAATTTGATTTGGAAGTGAACCAACTTGAATATGAATTAGTGAATATAAACTAATTGAGAATGAATGTTAGTAAGAATATCCACTGTATATGAATCAAATGTGATTTAAATTGAAAACCCAATTCATTGAATATTAATGAGAATATGAATGAATATATATTGGTTATGGATGCTAGTTGGTTGATGTTTGCATTTGTTGCTTTTGTTTCAGTTGCTATATGTTGTATATTGATATTATTTTCATATATGCATGTTCTCATGTTGTTTGTTGAGTGATTAGTAGGTGCGGATCGCGTTTGCTTCGCATTTGGAGCTCGCTTTCGCGCTATATTAGCCGTATAGGCTTGCTAATAAAATATAAGGTACATATCTCGGATTACATACCGTACTTTTATACTTTTTCCCTGCGGGATGCCTCATTACTTGATGAGATGTATATTTGTGATATATATAAACTGTCATTTTTTTTTCGGATCGAGCCGCGCAAAGGAGACTATGGCGAATTTTTCCGGAAATTTAAGGCGTTAGAAAAAATTTGAGAAAATGGGAAAACTTTTGAAAACTTTAACTTTGTTTTAGAGTTGAAAGTTAAATGATACAGTTTGTTTTTGAAAAGATAAATAAGTATGATTTGAAAACTTAGTAAAGTTATTGTAAAAAGTTTAACTATGAATTTTGGAAAGTTAATATATTCTGTAACTTTTCTTACTTGTAATTTCGAGGACGAAATTCTTTTAAGGGGGAAAGATTGTAACGACCCAGAATTTTATTTAATTAAAATTTGAATATTTAATTAATTTTAAATATTAATGGGTGAAATTTATAAGTCGAATAAATTTTAATTTGAATTACTGGATTTAATTGAAGAATTTAAATCGATAATTTAATATGTTAAATTATGGAAATAATTGAAAATTGAGTTAAATATGATTGAAAATGATTTGTAAAATTTTATTTTATCATATTGAAGTTAGAATGATATTTTAGAACTTTTAAAATCGAATTAAAAGTTAATTTGTAAAAATTGAATATTTTAATATTTAATAATCGACTATAAAATAGCCAATTTTTGAACAGTCTCAGAATTGAACGAAACCAGTTCCATTGGATCCGTAATAGTTAGTTATTACCGGATTTCAAATTTCGTGTCAATCGGAGCTATCGTTTGATCGTGGCAGCTCGAAACGCATCGAATTGTTTTTAATTTAAATTTGGCGAGTCAAAATAGCCATTTTTCAAAAAGTCTCGGATTTCGACGAAACCAGTTTCATCGAATCTGTAATGTGATATTATTGTAAGGTTTCAAATTTCAAGTCAATTGGATTTACGGTTTGTCCGGTACGAATTAAAACGCCTAGAAATCGATTTAAATCGGTTTAATTTAAATTGAGCGTTTACAGCCATAACTCGCACAGATGTCCGTATTAGCTTCCGAAACATGTTCCATTGTGTCCGGAACGCGGGGTAAACCCTAGAAACGCTGGTTACGGCGCGTAAATCAGAGTTCGGAATTTCCGGGATGAATAGTGTCGATCGATTTTCCTATAAATACACCCTCACTCTAAAAAAATAAAAAATAAAAATAAATCCTAAACCTAACCCTAGCCGCCGGCTATGAACCAAAGGCCGAAATGCTTCCTCCTTCCTCCCTCATAATCTTACAATCTACTCACTATTTGCAAAAACTTTCTTCAGCAACCTTGTAGAGCTCGTCGAGGGCAACATTATCAACGGTCATGATCAGAAAATTCGAAGTGGATTGGCAGCAATTTGAGTTTGAACCGCGTGCGTTCGTTCGTGCTTTCCTCGATTTGCGTGCGACCGAGCTTCACCCAACTGGGGCCGATAGTAGCTTACTCGAGGGGCTACAGGGTGATGGTACCTGATCATGCTAGAAGTCATCGAGGAGGTGGCAAAAATTCAAGGTGAAACGGCGGCCGTGGGTTCGTGTTGCCTGGGGTATGCGTGATAGAGATGAAGTGGATGGACGGTTCAGATGGCAGGGGGTGTGATCGAACGGCAGTGAACTAGCTAGGTTAAGGAAATTATAAATAAATGTTGTATTTGTTTATATAAATACGTGTAAAACTTGTAAAAATCATAACTTTTTCATACGAGGTCGAAAACGCGCGAAACCAGTTGCGTTGGAATCGTATGGACGAGCACTACGCGATGGAGTTGGTTTGGAGTCGTTTGGAGTTAGTGAGAATTTTGGGAAAAATTAAACGTCCGTTTAATTTTATTCGAAATAAATCGCTAAAACGGAAATTAAAATCAAGGTGAGAACTTCTCACTCAATCGAATCAGTTTCGATTTTATTTTAAATAGCTAGATTTAAAATATTTGAATGCATGTTTGAATGTTGATTGATATCTATTGATTGTTAAAATAGACATTATACGCCGTTAGTAAGCGGATGTTATTTAATAAAAACATATACCGCGAATATTTCATAAACAGTGAAATTGGTATTATATATAATATTAATATATATATATTGGCATATGTATATATTGCAGTTGATTGATTTTCCGCATTTATTTGTTTAGCGGATGAGACCCTATTGCGCCGTTATTAAGCGGATAATATTTAATAAGAACATATACCGCGATAATTTCGTACTGGAACGGAATTGGTATTGTGCTAATGTTTTTGGATGCAGGAAAACAGGTTGGAGGGATCCAACTGGATTCCTCAACAGTTTTTATTTGATTTCAGATATTTTGATATTTGATGGATTTTCATATTGATATATGATATCGTTGTAGTCGTGATTGACTATTTGGTGTGTAGCATCATTGGACCCAGATTTTAGGATTTTAAAATGATTTTAAAGTGATTTTAGAAAGTATACGCTTTATAAAATAATTTTGGAATTGATCCATTTTAAATAAATAAACGTTATAATTTTTAATGTTATAAAAATTATGATTTTTGAGAAATATAGTTAAAAACTGATTTTTGAGAATATGATGCTATTGAGTTTATAAAATAGTTTAATCGGGATATTTTAGAATTATTGTGAAAGGTTTAAATATAGGATTTATAAAATTTAATTATTTTATGAATCAAATGGTGAAATTATAAAGGAGGTTAAATATGTTTTAAAAGGATAATATAAATTGATTTATATTAAGAGATTTATAAATGGATATTTATAAATTGAAAATATTGACATTATAAAACGAGTTTTTATAAGTGTTTGAATGAAGTGAAAACGAATTTTTGTAAATGAATGGAATTCACAAAATTATAAATGGTGAAGTTATAAATGGAATTTATAAATAGTAAGATTTATAAATTTCGTGAATTTATTAAAGAATATATTTGGATGAATGATTGAATCTTATAAGTTATAAGATTTATAACTATGAAGTTTAAAAGAACGATTTTGTAAAATAATCGTTTTATAAGTATTTAACTTATAATATAAACTTTTAGTTTATAATTGAGTTATAAACTGGAATAGGTTAATAAAAGAATTTATAAAAGGAAGTTTTTATAAATAAATAGAAATGGAATTTATAAACGTTGTTTTATAAATTCGCAAATGACTTATTTTGATAAGTAAATTGTTGAAACCTATTAATGGAGTTATATTCACGTTTTTGAATAGTGAATAATCCTTTGAATTAAAATGTATAAAAGGATGAAATGTGTTAACGTAGTATATTCACATTTTTGAATAGTGAATAAGATGTTAAAGAAATTGTTTTGAATGTGATATTTGAAATAGAATTAAAACGATCTAACGAAGTTTTAATTGTGTTGAGATTCGAAACCATAGATTTCAACATTTATTGTTGAAACAGACGTTTTCGAGAAATAAAAGGAGATGATGGACTATAACACTGTTGTTATAGTAAATGATTTCCGAAAGGAAATGTTTTGTATAGTATTGGGATTTATATATCTATTTTAATTTCGAATCCCTATACTAGTGATTTTGGGTTGTCGTAACGATGTTTTACGCAACATTCGTTTTGGCCCAAATAAATATGTTTATGAGAATGATTTCCTTAAAGAGTGAAATATATACTTAATCTCGATTTAAGTATATTGAATATTTTCTAAGTGTTGAAAATAAATAAAATTTGTGAATTACTTATGAATGTATAAGTATGGAAATGCTTTCCAATATAAGGTGAATATTTTGAGAATTTATCTTTTTGAAGATAAATTGAAATGAATAATTGAAATCGAATATCCATAGATATTTTGGATTATAAATTCATTAAGAAATTTATAAAAGAAAGTGGAATTGGTTTAAAAATAAATATTGATTTATTTTGAAATGTGAAAATTATATATCTTGTAAAGATATTTTGGAAAATAAATAATTTGGAAAATTATTTGGAATCTGGTGATGTTGTGCATATCCAGTGATAGTTCAATAACCGACTATCAATATTTCCCTTTGAATGGGTAATTGATGTGATTTGTTTGAATGTGAATGCTACACTTATTTTTGAATAAGCGCTCACTATTCGGGTTAACCGGGAAAGGACCATGGGGTCGTATAACCCATTCCGAATATGTGATACGTCGTTATGATAGCATTGAAGATCGGTGTTGAAGACCCGGTATTTGCGAGAGCGATAGGATGACCTGTCGATTTACTCTGCACCGAGTTGCTCCGGTATAGAGTTCTCCATATGTGATGGTGAATCCGATCAGGATTGTGAATATCCGAATTGCAAGGACTTCTTTGTAAGTGCCTTCGGTTTTGTTCAATCCCGGAACAGACTTGTATGGATTGTGTGTCTGACATTACAAGTTGAGATATAAAGCCGATTTCTTTCAAATATATTTCTGTTGGTGGAGAAGAATTTATTCTTTAGCTTAGCACCCTTCTCTGAGACGTACGAGCTCAGAGGTTATATAGTTGAAGTTATCAGCGATATATTCCCAATTTGGTAATGTGACATGCTGAGTGTTGCTGAAATGATCATTGTGTTGATTATTGTGATAGGATCATTTATTTGATCGTCTATCTTAGTGATCATTTTGTTGATCATTTGTTGACCCAAAGCATGGCTTTTGTATAAAGTATGTTTTTGTGGACGTGACTTCGTCGAGCCTCACACCCCGGAAATGGTCAAAACAGGAAAGATGCGGCATGGTTATGAGGGGTAGCACCCTTTAGGGTATGTACATTTCCTTCTGGATAGAGGTGGTATCATGGTATGGAGCCCAGATATTTAACCTATGTGGTTACTACGAATTTATTACTTTGTGGTTGTTGGTTTTCGGGATCCCGTGAGAAAGGTCGTTTACGATCGGGGAATGGCGTGCTCGTGTCAATAGTTACCCAGTTAGGGGTAACCTGGCCTTGTGTTGGCAGAGTTCCGGTTTGGTTCTCGGGGATGTCTTTCCAGAGGCATTCTCATGTGGCAATGGGAAGTTCCTTGGCCTGACCATTTGTTGGAAATCCAAAGAAACAATACGAAACTTGTACGGTTTTAGTTGTATAACCTGCTATGGAATGTGGCGGTAACCTGCTATTGAACATAGTTAGCTATAGTAGGCATACGATAATGGTCGTATGTTGGCTAAGATTTATATTCTACTTTCGAAATGAATTTCTTCTACACTATGCACTAGTAATAATATCAAATGTTATTTTAAATGCGTATCAAGCATCTTTGACTATCATAAGGAGAAATCTCCTCCGATTCTGCGTTTGCATGTGTGTGTGTGCGGGAGGCCTTATGGTAGTCTCATTTTTAAAAGCATTGCGAATTGAAATAAAAATATCTCTCTATTTGATTTTAAAGATAAATAAACTGTTTTGAGTTCTCACACCAGTCACATGACTGACTTGGAGTTTATTGTTTTCCTTCCTAAACTCTGGGTGCCCACCAATTTCCACACGGGCAGTCAAGAGTTAAGGTTTATCAGGATATTCTGGATATTCTGGAGTTGCTGGAGGCAAGCTGGATGGCATGGCGTATTACTAGTTTATATAGTATTTCTTTTTCCGCTGCACTGTTTGTTGTTGTATGATGTTGTACACTCTAATGATATGATGTAATGAAATGTGATGTAATGTAATAACTGATATAGTTCTTTGTTTAAAAATTATTCATTTATTATTATATGTTGTTCCACTGCGAATTGTGAGATTCTGATGTTGTTTTCTGTTCCGTCCTATTTTCTATCTATGTTCTCTCTTCTCTATTCTCTTTTTCTTCTATTTTTAAAAATGTTCTATCTTCAGTTTTCTCTCCTCCCTATTTTCTATCTTTTTCTCTGCTCTTTTCTTAATTTCTTCTTTCTTAAACCCATAACTATTCGGTTTTTCGGCAACGAAAAATAGAAGCGTTACATATTGCCTAAAGATTTTGAATTGGAGTTGTTTGCAAAGCTGGGATTGTTTTTGAAATTCAAAGAAATAATTGAATTTATCGAAGGATTTTGGATATAATTGATTTCGAAGATGATTTTGAAATGTTGAAGTAATTGTTTAAAAGACTCTGGAATCTTATTTAAAAAGCTTATGGAATATAAGTAAGTCCGAAGATCTTATAAGAATTAGGAGTTGTTAGAATAAAATCATTTAAAGAAGAGATAAATTAAAACAAGTATTAATCTGAAATAAGTTAGAAAAGTAAGTCAAAGGAGATAAGTAAATGAAATAGAAGTTTAAATTTTGAATTGAATTGGGATTTAACTAAATTAAGTTAATTAAAGGAGAGCTTTGAGGAAATGAATCAAAGTAGGCTTAGTAAAATGGTCACTGAAATAAAATTTATTAAGATGAAAATAAATTTGTGAATGAATAAACTAATCTAATTTGTTACTAAATGGAAGTGAAATTTAATATTTTAATTAAATTTAAATTGTGCCAAATAAAGAAAATGGAAAATGAGTCTAGTTGGACTAAAGAAAGTGAAATATTGAAATCAAAATTAAACTGATTGATTTAAATGGCAAGCAAATAAATTAAAATGTAATAGTAGGATGTTATTTAATTTGAATTGCTCATAGTAGAATGAAATTGAAAAATTAGTTCTAAGTGGATAAAAATAGTAAAAGTTTGGGATAAAAGTGTTTGAGATATGAATAAATTAGTAAATGGAACTAATTAAAGAAATGATTAATTAAGTATGGTTTGAGATGAATTAGATTCAATATTTAAAAATGAAAGGTAAATTGAATTTATATGGAAATTGAAGATCCAAATTGAATAAAAAGTAGATATAAACCAAAGGGGTAAGGTGAGGATAAATATTTAAGTGTGCGAAATATCTATCTTGGGCTTAATAGATATGGTGAAATCCTTAAGTAAAAATTTGGTATCATATAATATTTGAATAAAGATTTAGTAAAGTTGGGTAAAAAGGGAAATTATGGATAAGAGAATGGGAATTGAGATAATGTGAATAAAAGAAAATTTAAATAGCTAATAACCAATTGGGATAAAAACATAGGATGCACGTATATTATTTTAATCGCATAGCGATTCAATCTAGAATTCGACAATAGAATTTCAAGATAATTATATCGATCCAAGTTGTGATTTTTCACTCTATTTACGTAGGAGAACCCTGGATATGGATTTTTGATTGATTTTGGAAATTCTCTTTTATGTATATGCAAGGAGAATGACGGTTTCTGATCAAGAAACTAGATTTGAGTTCGCACTAGAGAATAGGTGGACGATACTAGTTTGAAAGTGAAATTGTGTGTTCGAGTGAGCGATCGAATTTGATATTGAGTACGGATGATATAAGTACATCATACGGATTTGAATGGAATATATATTGAAACTTTTGTAAATAATTGTATAAAATGATTTTGAATATTGTGATTGGACATTATTGCTAGGTAGGATATACAGGTGTTTTAAAAGAAAAGAAAAATTGGTGTTTTGAATTCAGAAGAAAAATAAAATTGCTTCACAAAAAGGTATGCATTTAAATTTCTGTATGAAATTTGATGATTTTCTGGTCTAGCCACTTGGCCTTTTGTTTTCTTTTGAAATCTAGGGGCCCGTAGAGGCATTTTATAGTTGTACCAATCTAACCGTGCAAAGGAGACGCTGGCGAAATTTTTCGGAAATTTAGGGAGTTAGAAATTTTAAGAAAATTTTGATAATTTTAAATTTGAATTTAAATTCAAATTGTTGAGTAAATAATATTGTTTGGAAGTTAGGGATAAGTTTAGAAAGTTAGTAAGAATGACAGTATCTTTAATAAAAATTGTTTGGGAAAGTTGAAACTGTTTGATTTTGAGAAGTTGTTAAAAACTATTGGATTGGAAAAAAAAGTGAACGCGTTATGGATCATTCTTCTTAACTAATAATTTTGGGGACGAAATTCCTTTAAAGGGGGAGGAGTGTGACGACCCGGAATTTTTGGATACTTGAAGTTAAAATATGTAATTAATTTTAAGTATTCGAAAGTTAGTTTAACTTGAATTTCAAATATCGCTATTTATTTGGATAACTAAATTTTGAATTAAACAATTGAAATTGGGTAAAATAAGGAATCTAGAATTTAAAGGCTTGTTCAAATATTTCAACGACTTATAAAATTTACATTGGTAATACTGAAGATAATAGAAGTGTTAAAATTCAATTTTTAAGGTGATTTATTCAGTTTTAAAAATATATCGATTAAATTGATATTTAAAAATCGCCTTCCAAGGCACAGTCTCAGAATTCGACGAAACCTATTCCTTTGGATCCGTAATGGTGTATTATTATTGGATTTCAACTTTCGTAGCATTCGAAGTTGTCACATGATCGTACGGTAGATAAAAACGCTAAAATTTATATCAATAATTCAATAAAATAACTGGGTCAGAAAGCTATCTTCTCTATACGATTTAATTTGGACTCGAAACCTTTTTCAATGTGTTTAAAATATGGGTATAACATTATTAATGCCTGGTGGCACGCCTAAATAGGAGGTCGAGATTTTGAGTTGCGCAATTCGGGACGATTTAAAATTTAAAATTTATATATTTTGATGGACATTTATAACCAAATAAAAAATTTATCCTTTCACCTCAAAAATTTCTTTAGAAGGTACATAAACACATAGGGTCATTCCTACAAGCCATCATCAATTCTTGTCCCTGTCTTTTCTTTCTTCTTTAAAAAAATCCTAGCCGAGTGGTAATAATCACGGAAAAAAAAAGAAAGAAGGAAGAAATGGCCGAAGCAGACTATCTCAAAACCCCAATTTTGAATTGAAATCCCTAAATAAACTCATTTAGATATATATTCAATATGCAAACAGTTAGATGCACTGATGGGTACCAACTGCAATAGTGACGTCAACGAAGTTAATCGCAAGTATTACGACCGCGACGTTTGCAAGCTCTACTTGTCTGGGTTGTGCCCTCAAGGTCTGTTCTGACTCACGAAAATGGATTTGGGCCATTATTCAAAGGTGCACTCTTTGCATCTGCGGAAAGAATACCAAGAAGCTAAGTCAAAAGGTGGTCATAACTTTGATATTAAGCTCAAAGATATAATTGAAAGACTTATCGTAGAGTGTGAGAGGAAAATTCAAAGAGCTCTTAAGCGTTTAACAGAGGAGGATGCTAAGGCTGCCCTTCCGATTTCTATATCAGAGGTTACCCAAACACCTGAGATCATTGAGTTGTCAAAACAAATCAGGCAAAAGTTGGAAGGAGCTGATGTTTTTGATCTTGAAGGACAAACTAACAGTAAGATACAAGCACTACAAGTAGCGGATGAGCTGAGAACTAAAGAGCCGAGCTATAGTCTGCTATTCTTCTTGATGCATTCAGCAAGAACAGGGCATTATTGTCGTTACCGCTCCAAAACCGTTCACATCTTCCACTGCCACCTACACTTCCTTCGGATCCTTGAACATAAGAAATGATTATTGAAAAGCTTAAGAAAGTGGAGGAGCCTGGTCTAAATCGTGGAGAATCAAGCCGGAATGGAAATGGATTGCAAGCGAAAAAATAAGGTGAGTCACTCTCACTCACATCTGGAATTCCAGTTAATTTAAATAGTTAGAATTTAAATTATTGATTGATTGTTTGGATGTGATATTATAAATGATTTTGTGTGTGTGTGTATTCGAGTGATTGATTTCCTTCATTATATAGTGGATGAGACCCTATGCACCCTGCATAATAGCGGATGACCCTTTATACCGCGATATCCCGCCTTGAAGCGGGATTGGTATTTTATTTGTTATGCTAACATCTGTGGATGCAGAGAAAACCGATTGGAGGGATTCAACTGGATTTCTTAAAATATTTAGATTGTTTTAATACTCTGTGATATGATTTATTTGATAATCCGTGATAGATTATATTGGTAATTGAAAATATTGAATGCTATGGTTTAATTGAATATATTTGGGTAAATTGAGATATTAGAATATAAAGATGGGATTTTGAAGAAATTAAAAAGAGGACTTTTAAGTAAAATAATTATAAAGAATTTGGATAAATTAAAGAATGAATTGGAAAAGGATAAAGGTTAATTTTTAAATTCTAATAAATTAATTCCAGGTATAGGAAAGGAGATTTTTGAATAAAACGGAATAAATTTTTTTAAAACTTAATTGATATTAAGGAATAACAGATTTATTTTTAGTTTAGAATTTAAATGGTTTAGGAAGAAATAAAAGAAGAATTTTGTAGTTGATATGAAATGGGTATTTTCAGTTAAATAGGATTTTAAATCACAATAAAGAAGTTAAATCTGAAATTAATGGGTTTTAAATTAAAATTTAGTAAGTAAAGGAATCTATTTTTAAATGGAGTAAATTCTGGATATCGATTTGGAAATTGATTTAGTGTCTGAAACTGTGTTTTAAAGGAGGATGAGACTATGGAATTTATAAACTGGATTTATAAAGTAAAATAAGATATCAATGGACATTTGAAAGTATAAATTCACGGTGGGAATTTATAAGGGACGAAAAATTGTTTTTAAAAATATATAGTGGCTTTATTTTTTTAAAAAGCGTGGGAAGGAAATCTACGGAATGTGGACGTAGGTTAAATTGGAATAAATCGTAAAGTATTTATATACGATTTGATGGATATGTTTGAATGGGAAGTATATTTCCCTGAAAACGCAAGTATATTTTCGAAGAAAGTTTTTTCAAATTATAAGTTAGAGTTTTTAAAGCGGCTTTAAAAGAATGTTTTTGATAGAAATTATTATTTAGTAGTTTTAAAAGTTTTAAAGGTAAATATTTATTAAGTTAATTATATAAGTAAATTATTTTAAAGGTGTAACCAGTATAATGATTTAAAAGATAATTATTAAATATTTATATTTTATAAAATAGTTTTACTTAAAGGAAGTTTGGCAAAAGTTTATTTATTTGGAACTTGGTACAAAATTTCATAACTTTTATTTTTTTAAATTTTTTTTGGCTTACGTTTTACATGAGAAATAACTATATATTTAATAAAGTGTTCTAAATTGTTTTATTTCAAGTATTTAATATATATATATATATATATTAAATAAGTGTTTTAAATAGTTTTATTTCAAGTGTTTAATATGTATATATATATAAATATATATATATTAAATTAGTGTTTTAAATAGTTTTTATTTTAAGTGTTTTAAATAGTTTTACTTTAAAATGTTTTAAAGTATATATATTTTTGTAAAAGTGTTTTAAATTATTTTAAAAATATAAATATTAAGGCTTGGCTATTTTCAGTAGGAATAAAACAATTGGGTGAGAATTTTCATAAGAGAGAAAAAAAAGATGTGAAAACTATTTTTTCTAAAGGGTTGAAGTGTGGAAAAAAGCTTGCGAAGATATTTTGAAATAAATAATTTGGAAAATTATATAAAGTTTGATGGTTGTTTGTAAATGTTGTTTGATAGTTAAATAACCGACTATCAATATTGGCCATTTCGCTGATCGTTTCGAAGTGACCGGGATCGGGATCTATTTTCCCAAAAACCACTTCAATCTGGTTTGGACATTTTCATGAGGAAGACATGAGCTTGAAGTCGAAGATGGAGCAGTGAAGTGCAAGGGCTAATCGCTACTAATCCTGAGGGCGATTCCAAAAGGGATGTAGTAGGAGTAGTGCCTTCGGTTCCATTTGAACCCGGAACGGACTTGTATGGATGAATGCTTCCAGAGTTAGGAGGACGATGAGCATTCTAAGTGAATGGGTGTTAAAAATGTAAGGCATAGTCTCATGCCTCATCAACCGAGAATGGATAAAACAAGGGAGGTGCACACAAGGCTAAGTGGCTAGCAACCAATTAAGGTAAGGTCACCACTGTCTAGATGTCCCTTCATTTCCTCTGTATGGGCTGTTGCTGATCCCAACCGCAGGGTGAACATATTCGGACTATACAGGAAAGGGTATCTCCGGTCTTGCGATGCAGGGGATCAGGGTGGATCCTCGGTACGGTGATCTAGACCACGTACTGTAACGAGCTGTACCCCAATAGCCCTGCCATTGATGGAAATCCATTCTCCCTACGTGCCTTTACTGTTTTGTTTGTATACCTATTATGCTAGAATTTCATAATGTAAAAATTTCGGCTATTTGAATATGTATTCGTATATAGACACTACTATAATATCAAAGTATTTTATAAGAAATGTTTTAGTTATTGTAAGGTAAAAACCCGGCATGTTTATTTGTGGTGTGATCTTACGAGATACCTTTGATTACAAATGATTTTAAAACTTTAATAATCCAACTGAGTGTGTTTTCTCACGCTGGTTTTTCAGACTGACTCGGGTGTTATTTAACTATAATGCTCGGGTCAGACCGAGTATTATAGAATACAGGGAAAGATGCTATGGAGCTCAGGAGACGAGATGAATGGCGAGACACATCACACGTATTTGATGTATTATCCGATGTGTATGGTTTGTTGCATTCAGTTTCTATGTGGACAAGTTATCATAACTGTCCACTGTTGTATTTTGTTAATGTTGTACTTTGATGATGTAATATATATAACAGATATAGTTTCTTTTGTGTAAAGATCATTTATTATCTTTTATATTTTATTTCCGCTGCATTGCTAAGATTCTGTTGTTGTTTTGTTTCTCTTCTTCTACCTCCTTCTTCTTTAATCCTAATGGTTCGATTTTTCAACGTTCAATTGTTTGGCTTTAGATACTGTGAACGTATCGATGTCGATTTTTGGGCATTGAAAAATCGGGTCATTATAGTTGGTAGTAGAGCTGAAGGTTAAGCGAGAACCTTGGCTCTGGTGGGATTACTCATATAAATAGAGTCTGTAGGACTCTAGAATGAGTTTGAGTGTAATAATAGGTATGAGCGCGTATTTGTTAGTGAATATAAAAATTGTTTTTATATTTTGTTGAGTTATCGGTTGTGTGTTTATAGATTCTGGTCGATATGTGGGATGCCATGTCATCGATAGGGATTTCTTAACTCTTAAACAAGATAAACCAACACAGTATTGTTTTAAAATAGGGCAAATGAAATAATTTTACCAAAATTATTTTATATAAAAGAAATAATTACTACCCAAATTATTTCATATAAAGAAATAATTTTCCATAAATTATTATAGTTATATATGGTTGCTTCGTTGTTAGGGAGTGATAATATTAAACTATTATCATTGTTGTGTAGAAATTAAAACAAGAAAGTAATGTTATAACCAAAAGATTAAGAGATAAATTCATGCAAAATAAAAATGTGAATTATAAATGTGATTTATAATAGAATAAAATTCCAAAGTGCTATTTGAATAAATTGAAGGGGACTGAAATTTGAAATTTTGGAAAAAAATTAAATTCCTTCGAGTTTGTAAATGATTTTTAAAGGTTTTGGAGAAATAATGATGATATTATTGGGAATCTTTTAATTGGATTTGAAATCTGGTGAGATTTGGAATTCAAAAATATTTGAATTTTTTTGAAGGGATAAAAGCACTAAACTCTTTTCGGTCTTGGGAAATAACTTCGGTGATGACTGCAGCATCATCGATGTTCATTTTCGAGTTTCCAGGGGAGAAATTGCTGCTTGAAGATTTTGAATTGGAGTTGTTTGCAAAGCAGGGATTGGTTTTGAAATTCAAAGAAATAATTGAATTTACTGAAGGATTTTGGACATAATTGATTTCGAAGATGATTTGAAATGTTGAAGTAATTGTTTAAAAGACTCTGGAATCATATTTAAAAAGCTTATGGAATATAAGTAAGTCCGAAGATCTTATAAGAATTAGGAGTTGTTAGAATAAAATCACTTGAAGAAGAGATAAATTAAAATAAGTATTAATTTGAAATAAGTTAGAAAAGTAAATCAAAGGAGAAAAGTAAATGAAATAGAAGTTTAAAATTGAATTGGGATTTAACTAAATTAAGCTAATTAAAGGAGAGCTTTGAGGAAATAAATCAAAGTAGGCTTAGTAAAATGGTCATTGGAATAAAATCTATTAAGATGAAAATAAATTTGTGAATGAATAAACTAATCTAATTTGTAACTAAATGGAAGTGAAATTTAATATTTTAATTAAATTTAAATTGTGCCAAATAAAGGAAAATGGAAAATGAGTCTAGTTGGACTAAATGAAGCGAAATATTGAAATTGAAATTAAACGATTGATTTAAATGGTAAGCAAATGAATTAAAATTCAATATTAGGTTGTTATTTTATTTAAATTATTCATAGTAGAGTGAAATTGAAAAATTAGTTCTAAGTGGAGAAAAAATAGTGAAATTTTGGGAATAGAAGTTTTTGAGATATGAGTAATTAGTAAATGGAACTAATTAAAGAAATGATTAACTAAGTATGGTTTGAGATGAATTGGATTCAATATTCAAAAATGAAAGGTAAATTGAATTTATATGCAAATTGGAGATCCAAATTGAATAAAAAGTAGATATAAACCAAAGGGGTAAAGTGAGGATAAATATTTAAGTGTGTGAAATATCTATCTTGGGCTTACGAGATATGGTGAAATCCTTAAGTAAAAATTTGATATCATATAATATTTGAATAAAGATTTAGTAAAGTTGGGTAAAAAGGGAAATTATGGATAAGAGAATGGGAATTGAGATAATGTGAATAAAAGAAAATTTAAATAGCTAATAACCAATTGGGATAAATATGTAGGATGTACGTATATTATTTTGTTCGCATATCGATTCAATCTAGAATTCGAGCATAGAATTTCGAGATAATTAAATCGATCTGAGTTGGGATTTTTCAGTCTATTTATGATGGCGAACCCTGGATATGGACTTTTGATTGATTTTGGAAATTCGCTATCATAGTTTACGTCTATGCAAGGAGAATGATGGTTTCTGACCAAGAAACCAGATCTGAGTCCGCACTAGAGAATTGGGTGGACGATACTAGTTCGAAAGTGAAATTGTGTGATCAAGTGGGCGATCGAATTTGATATTGAGTACGGATGATATAAGTACATCATAAGGATTTGAATGAAATAGATATTGAAACTTTTGTAAAAAAATGTACAAAATGATTTTGAATGTTGTAATTGGACATTATTGCTAAGTAGGATATACGGGTGTTTTAAAAGCAATGAAAAATTGGTGTTTTGAATTTAGAAGAAAAATTAAATTGCTTGACAAAATGGTATGTATTTAAATTTCTGTATGAAATTTGATGATTTTCTGGTCTAGCCACTTGGCCTTTTATTTTCTTTGGAAGTCTAGCGGGCTGTATAGGCATTTTGTAGTTGTACCAATCTAGTCGTGCAAAGGAAGCACTGGCGAAATTTTTTGAAAATTTTGGGAGCAAGAAAATTTTGAGAAAATTTTGATAATTTTAAATTTGAATTTAAATTTGAATTTTGAGTAAATAATATTGTTTGGAAGTTAGGGATACGTTTAGAAAGTTAGTAAGAATGATAGTGTCTTTAATAAAAATTGTTTGGGGAAGTTGAAACTGTTTGATTTTGAGAACTTGTTAAAAACTATTGGATTGGGGAAATAGTGAACGTGTTATGGATCATTCTTCTTAAGTAGTAATTTCAGGGACGAAATTCTTTTAAAGGGGGAGGAATGCGACGATCCGAAATTTTTGGATATTTGAAATTAAAATATTTAATTAATTTTAAGTATTTGAAAGTTAGTTTAACTTGAATTTCAAATATCGCTATTTATTTGGATAATTAATTTTTGAATTAAACAACTGAAACTGGGTAAAATAAGGAATCTGGAATTTAAAGGCTTGTTAAAATATTTCAGTGACTTATAAAATTTACATTGGTAATATTAAAGATAATAGAAGTGTTAAAAATTAATTTTTAAGGTGATTTGTTCAGTTTTGAATTAAACATTGGATGGCGAGACGTGACACATGTATTTGATGTATTATCCACTGTGTATGGTTTGCCGCATTCAGTTTCTATGTGGACAAGTTATGATAGTTGTCCAGTGTTGTATTTTTTATTGATGTACTCTAATGATGTAATATATAAAACAGATATATTTTCTTTTGTGTAAAGAACGGTTATTATCTATTATATTTTATTTTCGTTGCGTTGGTAAGATTCTGTTGTTGTTTTGTTTCTCTTCCTCTACCTCCATCTTCTTTAACCCTTATAGTTCGATTTTCTGGCATTCGATTGTTCAGCATTAGATGCTACGTACGTATTGATGTCGATTTCGAGCATCGAAAAATCGGGTCGTTAAAAACGGTACTTAGATATTGATTGTGAAATTAATGTTTGATTATATAAAGATAAGAACTCGTTTGATATACGAGTTACCTTAGTTTTCAAAGAAGTTTTAAACTTAGCATTTATAGTTATAAGGGTTTACTCACGCTGGTTTCCATCTTGGCTTGGTTGTTACTTTAATGTAATGCTTGGGTCAGACTGAGTATTATAGATTTTCAGGTTGGGACGTTCTGGAGCTCAAGAGGCGAGCTGAATGGCACGAACTTATGGAGTACGTTCCGCTATGTATTTAAGATTGTATTGATAGTAGCCAGGGACAAGTTGTAAAAGCTGTCCAGTTTATTTGTGAATCATTGTACTCCGATATATTATATAGAAATTGACAGTTACAGCTTTTCTTAGTATAAATACTTTTATTTGATATTATATTTTGATCTGCTATGATTGTGAGATTCTTGCAATTGTTTTCTGTTTCTACTTCCACCTCTTTTCTACTTTATCCTATTGATTTGGAATTTCCGACGTTCGATTGCTCGGCACCTCTATAGAGAACGTATTAGTGTCGAATTTTCGGGGTCGAAAATTTCGGGTTGTTACATGAATAGCATGATCATTCGGGTTTCTTACTTCGGTAGCAGCAACATGAAATCTTTGCAAATATTCCTTTAAGGGTTCCCTTGGAGCCTGGATCACACTGGATAGAGCCATCACGTCCTTTGGGCGAGTGGTGTAGATCCTAAACTGCTCCATAAATTTTGTCGCTAACTCTTTAAACTTGGAGATCGATCGCGGAGGAAGCTTGGCGAACCACATTGTAGTGATTCCAGATAAGGTTATTAGCAAACATCTGCATTTTGTCGCATCATTTGCCCTAGATGAGTCCATCATCCACTTGTATCTCGTTACATGCTATCAGGGATCAATCTTCCCTTCATAGGCTGGAATAGAAGGCATACTAAACTTTCAGGGGTATTCAGCCTGTTGGATATCATCTATAAACGGGGTATGACTTCTAGATATGCCGCAATCATCATTGGATAAGCCCTGATTTTCTTTTATCAACTGCCTGACCATAGCTGATAAATCTGGGGTCTGGATTGGAGGTGGCAAGTTGGACTCAGTCCAGCGTGACCGTTCTTGCAGGTGGCTTCTTGGTAAGTGATCTCCCAAATACACGTTATAGGGACCCATTTGCTACGGCCCTGACATAATGGTTGGCTAGCCTCCACCTGTGTTCTAAATCTCAAGTTTCCAACTCCAGCTTGAGTGCGATTCCCCAGGTGCAGATGAGGAGCTACAGTTCCAGCTAGGGAAATCAAATCATTTCTGTTGGACTATTCTTCTGCACCTATTTGTGCCAATTCGACTCTACGGCGCTTATGCCTGTGATGTTCATCGGATGAAGTAGAGCTATCAGATGATGAGTAGGAAGCATGGCTTCCTCCAGCATTCTGATGTTGCTACTGATCAATCTGGGTCATGTGATTTGCATTAGCCTAAATTTGCTCATTAAGCCGTCTTCTGCTTTCCATGAGTTCTCTCATCAGCAAATTGAACTCTGCCCTGGTGACAAGTTCTGATTGGTTTTGGATGGTGGTGGTTCCCGCACCTACATTAGCTTGTTGATTGCTTGGTCCCACTTGCTGGACGTTGGCGGCCTCGCTGACATCCGCATTGTGGGAGGCTGATCTAGTACGTGGTCTTCCTATAAAAGAGTTACCCGTTTGAACTCTGAATAAAATCTATGAAATCTCGAGAATAAACTTGGATCTCCTTTGGGGGATTTCTTCAATCCATTTGCGACGAAGTGGATCCTGACAGCCTGAGAATGCTTGCTCTCAATGAAAGCACCAAAATGTTAACACCAAAATTGGTCAATAACACCCTTGGATAGAGTTGTGTAGAGAGATTAATGAAAAAATAAATTAAAAAGAAAAATAACGCAATCGAATGAAAATGAACATCAGAGAAAGAGACACCAAATTTATAGTGGTTCAGCGTAACTGCCTACGTCCACTTCAAGTATGATAATTATTGCTTTCCCAATTACTTGAGTATAGATACAATCCATAAACAACAACTAGAATACAAATTTTCAAAAAAAAAAAAGATGAGTATAAAAACTGGCAGTGTGTCCTTGGAGTTCCCAAAAAAAGTTCCCTTCACTGCACCCTTGTCCCTCTATTTATTGTTGAAGATAGGCTAGTTCATTGTGTAGGCCCATGAACAAGATACTTTGGCCCACAACAGGCAACTCACGTTCACTGAGCCAAGCATTCCGAGCCACCAACGCCGAACGATGGTTGTCGATCGACCTTGGCCGACTTTGGGTCTTCTCGATAGTAACTCGAAGCATGTCCTCACATAACTGGTGGCAAGTTGCAGTATGATTTGAAGCAAAGGAAATCCGGACGCACCACTTCAACACCAGCTACCTTGAATGATTAAACAAGGCTAAACTAACATAGCCGAGCCGACATGGCCGAGGTATTCGTGCCGAATGCCCCTACACCGAGCCACTAAATACCGAACCAAATAAACCAATTCCTCTGGGGCTGGTCCACTAAGTGCCGAGCCACCCTTTTCGAGCGACATGTGCTGACACATCTAGACCGAGCAATATGTGCTGACCCATCTAGACCGTGTGTTATGTGCTGACCCAACTAGACCGAATCATCCATGCCGACCCATCGCCGAACCATACTCAAAGGCTGATCCCCTTTAATATACCGAGCCACTCAAATAAGCTGAACCAACATTTATGCCGAACCATGGATATATGCTGGACTACCAATCCCTTATATCTTCGATCTCTCATCGGCTTGATTCTTGTCTAAATTCAACCAAAGCCACTACAACTATCGCCTTATAGTCGTGCCAAGTAACCAGTAACAAGGACAATGGATGAACGGTCGATAATTAAGTAGTTGGTTGTAGAATTGGATGAAAACATTTAGTACATTCTTTTATCCTTAAAGATTTCAAGGACGAAATCCCTTAAGAAGGGGAGAATGTAACAATCCAAAATTTAACCCATAATAATTAATTTATTAATCAATTAACTAATAAAATAACTTTATGAAATTATCAGAATCAAGCAACGGTAGTTGCACCACTGTGTCTGTGATAATGTTCTAGTCAATTTCCATATGTTGAACGTCAGAAATCGAGCTAATATGACCAAGTTAAAAAAATAAATAAATAACAAAAAAAATTACATGGTATGGTTGACCGGCCGGCCGACTTGGGCAAGGGGACAGTTGACCACCTGGTCGACCCACCTTGTAAAATGGTAGGCGAACGAACGATAATTCGTTCGAACGAATGAGAAGCATCGAAACATGTCATTTGCACCCTTTTTTAATCTAGTCCCTCGGTTTCTGCATCCCATGGCTCCTATTCAGCCTATGACATGGTTGCATCCTATTCAATCTCCAAATCTAACGGTCCGAGATCCACTTCTAAACATATAAATAGACCCTTAGACCTAACACTATTTCTCATTCCAAATTTTCTCCGCTGGGGTTCGCTTTTTCAGGAATGACGCTAAAAGAATAATTTTCCAAGGAGAGAATCTTTTTAATAAAAATTATTTTACAACTCCAAGTGGATTTGGGAAGGCCGAAGGAAGAGTTTAAGACTGGAGGTGACTGATTGTAATTATTTGAAGATTTCTTTAAGTAATTTAAAATAATAGGGTTTCCAATATTTGTAGTTTTTCTACGGTTTTGGAAATTCCTTTTTATCAGTTATTTTCAGTTTTAAATTTATTTTCAGTCTATTTCTTTAGCTATTCTTTTCAGTTAATTATAGTTAATTTCTGTTAGCTTTAGCTTTTCCGTTTAATTATAGTTATTTACAGTATCTTTAATTATATACTATTAATTGCTATTTATTTACATCTTTTTCCACGTTTGGGATTTTCTTTTACAAACTATCGGTTTTCTTCTATTTCTCCTTTTTCTTCGCAAATGGATTATAATAGATTTAACGTGAATATGGATTAGACAATAAGAAAACTGAAATTACGTAAAATAAGATGTATATTGAACCGACGGTAGTAAAATGGAATTGGTTTGAAATTGACCTATTTGCAAGCCTATTATGAAGTAAAATTAGGATTAAAATGGGCAAATAAAGATGTAGCTTATTTTCACACTTAGGCTTTTAGGCTTAGTAAATGAGCTAAATTGTAACGCAAGTTATAATAAGAAGTAGAATAGAATGAGGCTTATTTTAAGACTTATGATAAATTAATAAGCTAAGAAAGTAGTGATAAACTGTAAAGCTTATTTAAAATAATTTGTCTAAGTAAATAAGCAGAGATGAAAGAAAGGTCCGTACCGGCAATATTTCTCTTATGTTGTTTAGGGTAGATAAGTGGTCGATGGTTAAAAGAAAAGATCCATACTGGCATCATTTCCATTGGGACATGCTTATGCTATCTAGGGTATATAAGAGGTCAATAACTAAAAGACTAAATCATGGGGATTTGGACAACGGGCGCAACTACATTTTGTCTAACAGGGACCAGTACCTACACCATCCCCTATTATATCTATGGACATGGTGATCTCACATTAGCCTAAAGTGAGATATAGGCACGCTTATGCTGTCTAAAGCAAATAAAAGGTCAAAAGAGGGAGCAATTGATAGTGCGAACCGATGGTGACCGAGCCTGTGGCATCGTTTAGGGGAAAGAAATCGCCATTGAATTCCATAGCGCTTAGTATGTGTCTTTCGTAGACACGAGTATCTTCTGTTTAGGGTCCATAGGGTCCAATGCACAGTAGACACATTAGTAGAAGGCCGGTCAATGGGTAGAATGAGGGTCACATCTAATTACAAGATTAGGAATTTAGCTTAATTAAATTAGAACAAGTGCAAGCAATCAAAGTTAGCCTGTCTTGAGCAATATTTAATTTTATTTATTTCCAGTTTATCTCTTTCGTATTTTCCCTTGTTACCCTTATTTATTCTAGAACTATTGTAGGGTCTATTACTTTTATCTTGCTTAAAGACTCGAGTGATTACTATCATTCACCAGACTTTTAGTCTAACCACTCCTCTATTTCCCCCTTTTCCCTTTTTGGCAATTAACGAAGTAGCTAGTAGATTGCCGCAGCTTGGAGTTCTTCTCGAACGAGGCTTCTTCTATGTACTTTTTTATTTCTATATGTTGTTCTTGTATGCACTGGTTTATTTATGAGGGATACTACATACTCTGATTTTGAGACAATGAAGTTTTATTTTATAAGATACTATAGCTTTTGAATGTTGTATTTGGAAATTGTCTTATTTATGAATTAATTCTAAGGCCTTGGTTTATTTAGTTTCCACTGTTTTTTCCTATTTGTGTCTTGTGAATCTTAGTCTCTGTTAGTTTTAGTTATACCTACAATGCACCACACCTTAATGTGTCCTTTTGGGTATATTAAGCGGTGTGAGGTGTTTAAATAATTTACTGTTATATATTCTATAAATTTTAATTGATTTTAAATATTCAAAGGTAAATTTTATAAGTTGAATAACTTATATTACAAATATGCTAATTTATTGGATAATTTAATTTTTAAATTTAATATATGAAATTTTTAAATAATTGAATGTTGAATTTAAAATGAATGAGAATGATTAATAATGTTGATTTAAATTCTATTTGAATTAGAATAGAGTTAGTAAATTTTTAAGTTGAACTAAAAGTGAATAAACTGAAATTAGAAATTTTATGATTTAAGTAAAAATAGTCATTTTTGACACTGTCTTGGATTTCGACAAAACCTGTATTATTGGATCCATAATAGTGAATTATAGTATGATGTCGAATTTCATGTCGATTGGACTTACCATTTGACTACGCGAGATTGAAATGCATAGAAATTAATTAAAGGAATTTTAGTTAAAATAATTCAATTTTGAGAACCTATCCTCTGTGTATGATGGAATCATCCTCCAATACATATTTCACTGTGTTCGGATAGGAGTAAAATATTAGGAATGTGAGGCGACCGCTTCGTTTGGAGTCCGAAAATTTAGCGAATGAATAGTGTTTAGATATTTTTTCTATAAAAGGCCCTTTGCTCTTCAGTTTTTCAAAACCCCAGCCTCTAAACGTTTCAGCCGCCACAAAGAACTCGAACGTATAGAAATTTGACACTTTGTTTCATCGCTCTTTCTCAATCCGTAAGCTATTACCAAAATCTTTCAACTACAAATCAATGAGCGTAACAAGGTCTTCAAATCCATACGAATGAATCGTGTTATTGTTATCGATGGAAGGAGAAAATCGGCTATATTCTCATACATATGGCATTGTTTTGGGGTTTGCTTTTCAATGTCACATGTACGCATGCAGGCGAAGTGGAGGCTGGCGCAAGGGGTGCGGTCGGGTATTAGGCCGGAGCGGGGTGCTCGACAGCGGAGGAGTGAGGCTCAACATTCGTTCATGTTGAAAAAATGGAAACGGTCAGTAGTGCGCACGGATAGTAAGCAAAGGGAGGGAGAACGATGAAGGTTTAAAAAGTTTAATTTGTATTTAACTATGTTAGTTTTATATTAATTTTTTTATGTTTAAAAGTACGTTACTTCTTCATACGAGGTCCATATCACACAAAACAAGCGGTGTTGTGAATACTACAAAATAGAATTGGATTGGATTAATTTGGAGCACGTAGGAATTTTGGTTAAATTCAAACACCTGTTGATTTTTAATCAAAATAAATGTTGCAACGACGAATGCGACCAAAGTGAGTAAAACTCACTCTCTCTGGCTCGCTTGTATTTTTATGTATGTGAGAATAAATTATTAATGATGATTGATGCTTGTTCTAATGATATATGATGCATTATATATATATATATATGTTGGTTTGGACATATTCCCACTTATTGGAGTAGATGAGACCCTATACGTTCACGTGTATGAGCGGATGACCCTTTGTACGCGCGTCTGCCTCGAAGCAGACATTGTACATAGTCTCATATGCATATTTTTTGCAGGCTAGAGGTTGTAAGGATTCAACAGGATTCCACGTCACTATTGATTTAGTTTCATATATATGATGATATATGATATTATGGATGCCATGATGATGTTTTGATGTGATTTGACTTATTTAGTGCTATGGTAGCACCGGGCCATATTTTTGATATATTGGAAATACTGAAAATGATGATTTTGATTTGAAAATGATTTTGAAGTAATTTTGGAAGTAGATATATTTTTTAATGATTTTTTGATTTTTAAAAGAAAGGAATTTGTTTTTAAATAAAAGTTATGATTTTGACGTTTTAAAAATATAGTTTCGAGAAATACATTGAAAATGGATTTTTTAATAAGTTTATATAAGAGATTTAAAAATGTGATATTTTTATAACTAAAGAAGTTGATTTATAATGGAAATTTATAAATTTTTGTTAAATGGATTTGAAGTTATTTTTTAAGTGGATTTTAAGTTATTAGTAAATGGTTTGGAAGTTGATTTGTAAATGGATTTTATAAAAAAAATTGCTTTAGAAAGAATGGATTTACAGATGGATTTTGATAATAAAAGGAGTTTTAACTTAAGAATGCATTTATAAATAGAATTTTTTAAATAAAGGAATTTCATAAAATGGAAGCTTTATAAGATAGAAAGGAGATTTATGAAATAGTTTTATAAATTTGGAAGTGACCTATGTTGATATTTGAATATGGATTTTATTTAAAGGAGTTTTGCAAGAAATATTTTCATAGTGTTAATGATTTTTAAAGTAAATTTATCTTTAAGAAGTAAGTTTTTTGGAAATAATCATTCTAAATTGAATTAAATGGTTTTGAAATGTTTTTTAATGAGATATGCATCGAAAATAAAGATTTCAATATTTATTGTTGATGCAGACGTTTTCAGTGAAGTTAAGGAAGGCATGGACTATAACACTGTTGTTATAGTAAATGATTTCCGAAAGGAAATATTTTATAGTATGTGGGATTTAAATATCTATTATACACCGAATCCCTATACTAATGTTTTGATTGTCGTAACGAAGCTTTAACACAACATTCATTCTAACATAAATAAAGTGAGTTTTGAAGAATAGCTTACTTAAATGATGCATAGATATACTTATTTTTGGGTTGACGATATAGTGATATTTTCTAAGTGTTGAAAATGAAATGATTTGTGAATATACTTATATCGTTAATATAAATGTATGGAAATATTTTCCAATAACGAAAGATTGACATGGTTTTGTGAATATATCTTTTTAAAGATAATTTGAAGTAAATATCGTGAAAAGGATTTAATTAAAAAATTATAATTAAATAGACCTAGTGATTGCTTATAATACTGGATAATGTTTGTTACTTTGATAGTTAAATAACCGACCATCAAATAAATTGTAACAACCCGCATATTTTACGATTTCATATTTAAATATGGAATCCTTAGTTGAATTTAAAGTCCGAAATGTGACTTTTTGTAAGTAGTCGAATCCCGACTCGAGACAATATTCATTAAGTTCAAAATGAAGTTTACAACTTTTTCGAGTATAAACATCGATATGTTTGGAGGTTATTAGGATTTTGGTATTTTCTTTTGGGCTTTGGGTTGTGTTCTAGCCCACGAATCCAATAAGAGAACCCAAAATCCTCTATCAAATACCCAAACTCCTCTCCTCTTCATCCATTCCTCTCATAATCTCCTAACACTCAAAGCAAAAGTAAAAATGGGGGAAAAGATGGAAAATCAAAATTGCTAAGCCTATATTCTTAGGAAATTCAAATTCAAGTTCTAAAACTCAAAGAGAAGCTTAGGTAAGCATCCTCTTCATCTTCTCCATCTCAATCTCACTTCAATTTTTAGAATTTCCTATAACCTGACTTAGGAAATCTTTGCATGTGATAATAAATTGAAGATCTTAGAGGTGTAGTTGAAGAGGATTTGATTTTTTCTTGTTTTAGAACTTCTCATTCCTTGTTTCTGAATTTAAAGGCGAGTTCTTGAACTCACATCTATGTCTATAGCTTTCATTGCTATTAGGTATGAATTCCCAATATCTATTTTATCGTCAACTGTTTTCAAATCGAATTGGCTAGATGAATTTTCCAATTCTGGTATTTTAAAGTTAAAATCTATTAAAATCCTACTATGGATGTTTGGACATGTTGTTTGGAGTGTATTGAAGAGCCTATAGGGCTAGGTCATCGTTTGGCATAAATCCCTAGCCACCACTGCTCATTCGATTGCATCCGAGTTGATTTGGCCATCAATGGCGTAGGCAAATTTTGCCCTGAGCTTCAGCTCAGAGGTCTAGTAGAATGCTCAAACGTCTGATGCAAGGAGTAAAAAAATTCCAAGCTTACAACTCAGATGTTTGTGGTTATTCCCAGACGTTTGGGCGATCTGGAAGAAAATTTCTAGAACTTTAGCTCAGACGTCTGGGAAAACGACTAGAAGTCCAGCGTTGTTAAATTCAGCCAGCTTGCCTATTTTTATGTGGGTTTCCATTTTAATCGATTTTTTTCAACCCGATTGGATGTTGTCACTTATTATCAACTTTGATGACTTCTTTCCTGGATTTTTGGAAATATCCATTTAATGGATTCGATGTCGATTTCCATGGTTTTAATTCACGTCGTCGTATGTGAATTTTTGGTGATAGATTGTTTTCACAATCGTTTCTGTAATTTGTTACTTTACAAAATACAAAGATTTCAATACTAGTAGTAAATACTCAAATTCTTTCACAAAAATGATTCCAACATTACTTTTAATGCCAAGCTCATTTTTAATCTTGTTTTCCAATCTATTAATATATACAAACTTTTATCTCATTCGTACGAGAAATCCAATTAAACGACTTAGCAAAACAAGTGGTATGAAAAGCTTGCTTTACTTCGTCGGTTAATTCTTGGACTTGTTCGATTGAAATCTCGTGACAATTTTCGAGTGGAAATTTACAATTTTTTTGTAAATATTTAACTTAAGTCAGTGCTTATGGGACATGAAGCTAAACTCATTTATTTACGAACTTGGTGTAATTTATATTGATCTAAGATGACCATTTTGGGATTTAGATTAGCAACGTGCGATGTCTCTTTGTTTGTGTAGGGGACTAAACCCCATTTCGGCGGAGCTTCAGCTCAAAATGGTAGGGTACCAACCCATGGTATTTGGGCCATTTGTGGAGCTTTGCTCAAATTTGATAGGTCAGTGACCATGGAATAATGTTCCGTTTGTGATACACATGTTGGTGAGTTTCATGCTCCCGTTTGTGATAGGCCTACCCCTTTGGGTTTTTTGGATTTCTAATAATTGATTTCTAGAATTTGCGTTTCACCAATTTTTGTGATTTGCATTAATGTGTTTTATCAATATTTGAGGTTTGGTGAATAAGCTAAAGAATATGAAATTATTTTTGGATATTTGAGGAGATTTGAGATATTATATGATTCTTATTGTTATCAAATATATACTTGTCACAGTATGACATTATTGTTATCATATTTTTGTCATATCTCTTATCCTATCTCATTTTATATGATACTTATAGCTAGAACAATCTGCTTCTTATTTTTCTTCTTAAATAATAGTCGGGTCAGACCGAGGTGTTTCATGTGCTTCCACTTGACTTCTTAGCAGTGACTAGCTTTTGACTTTTGCCTAACTACTTTGGCTTAGTAGTTTTTTTATACATTTGAGACAGAGACTCCTTGATTATATGTATTCTTTTGTCTAGCATTGTACGTATTCTTTTGTGAGGTAGTGGATCTTGTATGACCACTACTTTGATGTACACTTCTATGTGTATATTCATATCTATTTCCGTTTTTGTGCTATGAATATCTGTGCCTGATGTAAGTTATGTTTGTTTTATATATTTTTGAAGGCCACATAGCCACTTTGTAGTAGCTTCGACTTTGTATTTGATATGTCAGATTTCCTCTTGAAATGAAATGCATGACATACTATTTGACATATTGGTACTCGCACAAAGCAATTAAATAGATGGTCGCTCCTCAACAGCCTTATTCTCCGTACTAATTTACGGAATTACCCTGTAGTGTCCTTGGTTAATGTGAGTATAAAGGTGGGGTATCACAAAAATATTAGCCTATTTATCGTTGTTGGTATGGAGAGAGTGGAGCCGGATTTATCCAAGAACCACTTTGGACCAATGTATATGCCTTCGATGTAGAGGTTTGGAAGATATTGATATTTATGATTTTCGTAGTGAAGGACTGCTTGTTGATAGTTTGGAGATAAACTCCCAATATACATATAGTAGATGAAATATCTGATGCAAAAACTATTCGCTACTAATCCTAAGTGTAATTCCCGACTGAATGTTGTAGGAGAGTGCCTTCAGTTTGTCCTGTTCCTAGACAAGTTGTATAGATGGATGTTCGACATTGCATTTTTGAGGATTCACTGTTGACTTTTATAAATCTACATCTGTTTTGTGGCAGAGAATGCAACTTCTCTTAGCTTAACACCCTTTTTCGAGACGTATGAGCTTGGAGGCTGTATGTTTATAAAAGTCAATAGTTTTCGAAGGAATGCAAGTGTGGCATTCAAAGTGATATGTATTATGTGCAAGGTAATCGTGACCTTTGCCCACATACTCGGAAATGACCGAAATAAGGTAGATGCGGCAAGGCTATGTGGTTCGCAACCATTAGGGTATGATCATCCCATTCTAGATATATTTCTTCCCGCTATAACGTTTGGGATGTAAATTGCTATGGATGTTTGCTATGAATGCCCTCCGATAGGTCGGTAACGACTGAGGTGATGACATGTTCGGGACTATCTAGGAAGAGGTAGGCCGGTCTTGTGTTGATAGAGGACCATTAGTTGGACCTCGGTATAACCTTCGTTTGTGGCTAGTATGCTGGAATTTAGTAATATAACAATTTCAGCTATGATTAATATTATTTGTATAATAGACACAATTATAATATAACATGATTTGATATGAAATGTTTTGATTATCATTATGTAAAAATCCGTCCGTGTTTATGTGTGTGCATGTCATACGAGATACGTTTGTTTTGATATAAGAATGCTTTTATAACTTTAAAATAAATTCAGTTGAGATGTTTTTTCTCACGCTGGTTTACAAGACTGATCCCGGCTTTCTTCCCTTTCAATGCTCGGGTCAGACTGAGTATATTTACATATGTAGATTTGGATGCTTTGAAGCTTCAACGGGCGAGCTGGAAGTCTTGTGACACTCCACCTCTATACTCACACTAGCCAAGGACACTACGGGGTAATGCCATCGACTAGCACGAAGAATAAGGCTGTTGAGGAGTAACCATCTATGTAATTACTTTGTGTGAGTATTGATATGTTAGATAGTATGACATGCATTTTATTTCAAGAGAAAATCCAACAAACTAAATACAAACTCAAATCTACTACACAATGGCTATCCGAACTTTGGAAAAAATATAAAATAAGCACAACACAAAATCAGTCACAGATTTTCATATCGCTAAGGTCGAAACAGATATGAATATAACACATAGAAATGAATATCAAAGTAGTGGTCATACAAGATCCCCTACATCACAAAAGACTAGGTACAAGTGCTAGGCAAAAGAATATGTATACATCAAAGAGTCTCTATCTCGTATACATGAAATACATAACTATTAAGAAGCCAGAAGATAGTCCCTGCTAAAAAGTTAAGTGGAAGCAACTAAAACACCTCGGTTTGACCCGAGTATTATTTAAGAAGAAAAATAACAAATGGATCAGTCTAGCTATAATTATCATGTAAGATGGGATAAGATAAGAGATATGACCAAAATATATGATAATAATAATGTCATACTATGACATGTATATATTTGATAACAATGAAAATCATACAATATCTCAAGTCCCTCAATTACCCAAAAAGAATGTCATATTCTTAGCTGATTCACCAAACAACAAATATTGATAAAATATATCAATGCAAATCGCAAAAATTGGTGAAACATAAATTCCAGAAACCCATAGTTCAAAATCCAGAAAATATAAAAGGGGAAGGCCTATAATAAACGAGAGCTCGAAAATTCACCAAAAGGTGTACCATAAATGGTATGCAATCCAATGGGTCGCTAACCCATAGAGCCGGTGTAACGACGTAGCTCAACGGTATGCCCGTGGAACCTGAAACTCAAATAAGCCAAAACAACGACGTAGTCCAACGGTACGCCCGATGATCCTAACCTCATAAAATGGTTAAAAATACCATAGGCCGCTAGCCCAAAAAAATAAGACGAAGCTCAACAGAACGGGGTACAGTCCCCCATGCGGACAAAGAGACATCACATATCGCTAGTCTAAACCTCAAAATAACCGTCATCGATTAAAAACTGTAAATTACAGCAAGCTAGTAAATAAATGAGTTATCTTCATGTCCCATAACCGCTGGCTAACTTAAATATTTATAAACTAATTGTAGAGTCCACTCGAAAATACAAAATGATCATCATTGATAAAAAAGAAGTGTAAATTACAGAAAGCTAATAAATAAATGATTTAGGCTTCATGTCCCATAACCACTGGCTTAACTTAAATATTTACAAATGGATTGTAGAATTCCACTCGAAAATTGTCACGGGATTTCAATCGAACTACTCCAAGAGTTAACCGATGAAGTAAACGCTAGCGTTTTATACAACTTGTTTTGCTAAGTCGTTTAATTGGATTTCTCATACGAATGAGGTAAAGGTTTGTACATACTAATAGATTAGAAAATGTTTTAAAACGAGTTTTGTATTAAAAATAACGTTGAAATCATTTTGGTGGAAGTGTTGGCTACTTGCTACTAGTATAGAAAACTTTGTATTTTAAAATGACAAATCACAAAAATGATTGTAAAAACAATCTATCACCAAAAAACCACATTCAACGACGTGAATTAAAACCATGAAAGTTGATATCAAATCCATCAAATGGATATTTCCAAAAATCTAGAAAAGAAGTCATCAAAGTCGATAATAAATTACAACAACTAACCGGATTAATAAAAAATTGATAAAAATTGGAAATCCATTCAAAAATAGGCAAATACGAAAAATTTAACGGTACTAGACGTCTAGTTGTTTTAACCAGGCATCTTACGCTAGGCTCTGCCATTTTATTTTACTTTTTCGTTTTTATAATTTTTCCAGAAGCCCCTACCAAACGTCTGGAATTTTCAACCAGATGTCTGATTGCCTAGGCCTGGGCAGAATTTGCCTACGCCGATGATAGCCAAATCAAGTCAAAGGCGATCGGACAAGCGACGAAGGCTAGGATTTATGCCAAGCGACAACCTTGCCCTATTGGCTATTTGATACACCCTAAATAACATGTCCAAGCATCCATAGTAGGATTTTCATAAATTTTGACTTCAAAACCAAAATTGGAAAATTCGCCAAACTAATTCAAATCAAAAGCAATTAAACATGAAATAGTTGTTAGGAATTCATACCTAACAACAATGAAAGCTATATACATAGATGTGAGTTCAAGAACTCACCTTTAAACTCAAAAACAACAATTGGAAAGCTCTAAAACTAGGAAAGATCGGTTCCTCTTCACTACACCTCTAGAATCTTCAATCTATTATCAAATGCAAAGTTTTTCCTAAGTTAAGTTATAGGAAATTATGAAAATTGAGAGGCATTGAGATGTAGAAGATGAAGAGGATGCTTATGTAAGATTGTCTTTGATTTAGAACTAGAACTTGAATTCCTAAGGGAAATCAGGGCTAAAGAATTTTAGTTTTCTCTTACCACCATTTTTCCTAGGGCTTGAGTGTTAGGAAATTATGAGTGGAGTGAATAAATGAAGAGGAGTGGAGTGGGAGTTATTAGGATATAGGTTTGGGTTCTTTTATTGGGTTAATGGACTAAAATATATCCCAAAGCCCAAATGAAAATACCAAAATCCTAATCAACCATAAACATATCGATATTTACACATATTGTAAACGCCATTTTAAAATCAATGGAAGTGATCTCTAGTCTGGATTCGACTGTTTACAAAAATCAGATTTCATAATTTAATCCAACTAACGATGCTTTATTTAAATAAAATAATTAATATTTAATTGTAATATGCGGGTTGTTACAAATTACCCTCCTTAAATTAATTGCGTCCCTCCAATACTTAAAAAGAAAATAAAGAGTAACAACCACTCTAAGGCATAACAACGCAAAAAAAAAATTGAAGTGGGAATTCACCTTAAGGAACACGAGAGGTAAATCCAGATGTGTTCCTCGATGAACTTTCTACATTCCTAAGATCAATCCTTAGGATTTGCAGACCATTGAACTTTCACAAGCAGAACATCTTTATTATGAAGGCATTTAACCTCCATAGCAATGATACGAATAGGATGTTTCTCATAAGTCAAATTAGGTGAAACTACGATTTCTTAAATGACATCGGGCTCAAGAATCGAATCGCGCCTTTCCATAGTTGAGAAACGTGGAATACGTCATGAATACTAGAAAACTGAGCCGGTAATAAAAGATGATAAGCCACGAAACTAATACGTTCGCTGATGGGAAATGGGCCAATATATCGAGGTGCTAACTTTCCTGATCGACAGAAATGCACCACACCCTTCATAGGTGAAACATAAGTAAATACCAAATCTCCCACATAAAATTATAATTTCCTCCTTCGGTTATCAAAATAGGATTTTTTGCTCCAATTTGATCTTCTTTCATACTATGACGAATAAGGTCAATCTTTTGTGTGGCATGATGGATAAAATCTAGACCTAAAACCAGCTTCTCACTGACTTTAAGCCAACACAAAGGATAACGGCATGGCCTTCCATAGAGTGCCTCAAAAGGTGCCGTACCAATACTAGATTGGAAGCTATTGTTGTAAGAAAACTCAACAAGGGAAATACGATCTTTCCAACTTCCACCAAATCAAGAACACATGCACGAAGAAGATCTTCTAGAGTTTGATTCACACGCTCAGTTTGTCCATCGGACTGAGGATGATAAGCGGTGCTAAAATTAAGCTTTGTTCCCAAAGCTTTTTGAAGACACTTCTAAAATGCACTAATAAATCATGGATCACGATCACTAACAATAGAAGTTGAAACTCCATGCAATTTAACAATTTCTTTAACATGGAACTTAGCCGAAAGAGGTACGGTCCAGTTGAATAGAACGAGAAGAAAATGGTTGGATTTTCATAAGTCTATCTACTATCACCCATAGACTGTCATGACCCGAACGAGAACGGGGAACACCATCAGTAAATTCCATGGAGACTTAATCGAACTTCCAAACTGGAATGTCCAAAGGTTGCAATAATCCACTGTCCCTTTGATGCTCGGCCTTTACGAGTTGGCAAGTCATGCAACGCTTAATAAATTAGCAAAAACAGATTTCATTCCATCCCAATAATAAAGTCATTTCATGTCCGCATCCATTTTATTACTACCGGGATGAATGGTAAATTTAGAACAATGAGAATCTTCTAAAATGTCTTTAATAAGATCGCTAATATTTGGCACAATAAGTCTACCAAATTTTCGAATGCCTCCACGAGCATCAGTTTCAAATTCTTTCAGACCATCAATATCTCTATCCCTACAACTTTGGCTAAGATGAGCCAATTTAGGATCATGCTTGTGAGCTTTAACAATACGGTCTAAAAGAGATGGATGACTCTCAAGGCTACATAAAACAAGAGATGAACATGAATCAGATTCGCGATCTTGAATCTCGCAAGTAGATAAAGTCTTGAGGTCATCCCATTCAGATATCATCATGTAAACAACTTCTTGTTGGATACGACTAAGGGTATCGGCAACACGATTTCCCTTTCCGGGAGTATAAAGAATATTAAGATCATAAGATGTAAGGAATTTGAGCCAACATTGTTGACGCAAATTAAGTTCCTTTTGAGAAATATATACTTCAAATATTTATGATCGGTGTAAAGAACAAATTTTTCTCTTAGAAGATAATGATGCCAAATTCTAAGGGTGAAAACAATAGTCGCGAGCTCTAAATCATTAGTGGCATATCTAGTCTTGTCACGCTTTAATTGCCTAGAAGCATAAGCTATAACACGTTCCATTTGCATGAGAATGGCTCCCAAACCAACATGACCAGCATCGGTATAAACAGTCAAGTTTTGGTCCCTTCGGGAATCACAAGAATAAGAGCATCGGAAAGGAGTTCTTTTAATTTCTAAAATGCAGCTTCACATTTTTCTTCTTTGTAAAACTAGTAAGTGGTACAGAAATTTTAGCAAAGTCTTTAATGAACCGACGGTAATAACCCGGCAATCCAAGAAACTACGGATTTTCGTTACACTCTCCGATCTCTTATAATTTTCAATTGATTCAATCTTAGAAGGATCCATGAAAATTCTGGACTCGGAAATAATATGCTCTAAAAATTTCACACCAGATTGCCAAAAGTGGCACTTAGAAAATTTTACTTTCAGTTGATTGCTCCTAAGGGTTTCCAACACAATTCAAAGATGTTTTTCATGCTCTTCCTTTATTTTAGAATAAACAAGAATATCGTCTATAAAGATGAGAACAAATGGATTGTGCAAGTCTTTGAAGATCGGTTTATAAGATCAACGAAATAAATAGGATCATTCATTAAACCGAATGGCATAACAAGCCGTTCATAAGATCCATTACGAGTATGGAACGATGTCAAAGGAATACTGTCCTCTGTAATTCGAAGCTGATGAAAAATGGTTGCTAAGTCTAACTGTGAAAAGACTTTGGCACCTCTAAGTTGATGGAATAGATCATCAATCCGAGGCAAGGGATATTTTTTCTTGATAGTGAGATCATTAAGCTTGTGGTAGTTAATGCAAAGCCTGAGTGTACCATCGGATTTCTTCACAATGATAGCTGAAGCTCCCTAAGGAGAGGAATTATATCGAATAAACTATTTCGCTTCCAATTTAGATAATTGTTTATGCATTTCCTCATTTTCCTTATTAGACATATGATAAGGAGGACAAGTGATAGATAGAGCTCCAGGGATTAGATTAATTCTGAGCTCAATTGCACGCTTAGGGGGTTATCCTAAAACGTGCTCAAATGTATCAAAAAATTCACGAATAACGTAAATGAGGAAAATGACATCTTCCTCATCATCGTCATCATGTGGATTTAGATAACATAAGGATGCTGTAGAATTGGAATTTAAATTTTTAAGAATGATAGAATTCTTCTTGACAAATTGGTGATGTCGAAGATGGATAGTCCTCTCAGGACGTAGGATGTAGGCTTCAAAATGATTAAGCCAATCCATTCCTAAAATCATTCTGAAACCTAAGTAACGCATAACATGCAAATCGGTATGAAAAGCATAATCACATAAAATAATTTCAACATCCTTACAAAATAAACTGAATGTTGCAGATCCACCAACAGAATTTGCAATTCTTAATGAAGTCATCAAGCCCATAACATTTAAAGACAAAGTATCAACAAGTTCTTTTAACATAAAAGAGTGAGATGCACCGTATCAAAAAGAACTCCAATAGGATGATCATGAAACATAATGTCATCACGGATAGAATGAGAAATACCTTGACCAAGAGAAGTGTTGCTAGGTGCTTGCACAACATTCAGCTTTTCCTCTTTCCTACTTTGAAGTATGGGACATGAAGATATAAGATGATCCGAACTTTTGTAATAGCAACAATAAAGGGGTTTCAGACACCTATTTGCATAGTGGTCTTAGAATCACAATTGTAGCATTGTCCACGATTAGAGGTAGGAGTCTTTGCTACTGAAGTTGTTTGCTTCCCTTTCTTATTGGGATTGGGCTTTTGAACTTAATAAAAGGACGCCTCTTTTTGTTATGTTGAGTTCTTCTTGGCACCCACCACTTTAGCATCACTTTCGTTATCGATCACTTCAAATCGAAGAGCAATATCTACAAGCTGATCGAAAGGCACTTCTAGTTTTAGAAGTAAAGGATTTTTAGGTCCATATTCAACCCATAGGTAAACTTTCGATTTTTCTTCAATGGGGTATTTATATAGTTGACCACATATTTGAAGTGGGATTCAAAAGATGCGACATAATATGTCATAGAAGATTCGCCTTGAAAAAGTCTATAAAGTGTAATGCTAAAGTTACTTTTTCAGCTTTCAACACAAACTTCAACTTGAACCTTTCCCAGAATTGCCCCCAAGTAATATCCGCTTCAATAATTTCTAAAAGCAAAAAGCTCACCGAATCTAATGCTCTCTCTTGGAGCATGATAGAATCCACTTTGACTTAATGTAGATCCAAAAGATTCATGCGAGAAAAGATGCGATAGCATGCTCTAAGCCAAGCTTGGACTTCTACAACACTTTCGGAACCCTTGAATGGCCTTCCACCCAAATTGGTATAACAAAACACATGCGTGCAAACCCATATTTAGGATGAGTAGGACCTAGAATGGGTCCGGCAGCTTGGGCATTCTTTACAAGATCCAAAAGCCATTGGATAAACATGAATACGCCATCTTGAGGAGTAGCACTGCATTGACAGACGTTGGGACGACCGGGTCTAACCACTTTTCTTCTTTAAGAAGTAAAGAAATAAAAAACAAAGAGGAATAAGGTTAAAACAATATTGATTGGTAAAACAAAGCATCATAAAAGAAAATAGGATAGAACGAGTCCTAAGAATCGAATTAAATCCTTACGCATGTTTCTTAAGAGAGACTTAGGACAATGATCCTTGCTAGGTTTCTACATTGTTTCGAAGTTTGGCTCTTATACCAAGCTGTGACGCCCCACCTCTATACTCATACTAGCCAAGGACACCACGGGGTAATGCCATCGACTAGCATGAAGAATAAGGCTGTGGAGGAGCGACTATTTGTGTAATTGCTTTGTGCGAGTAGTGATATGTCAAATAGTATGACATGCCTTTCATTTCAAAAGGAATCTAACATATTAAATACAAACTCAAATCTACTATACAGTGGCGATGTGACCTTCAGAAACAAATATAAAGTAAGCACAACACAAAATCAGTCACAGATATTTGTATCACTAAGGCAAAAAAAGATATGAATATAACACATAGAAGTGAACATCAAAGTAGTGGTCATAAAAGATGCACTACAGCACAAAAGAATACGTATACATCAAAGAGTCTCTATCTCGTATACATGAAAGATAAAACTACTAAGCTAAAGTAGCTAGCCAAAAGTAAGAAGATACTCCCTGCTAAGAAGTCAAATGGAAGCACCTGAAACACCTCGATCTAACGCGAGTATTATTTAAGAACAAAAATAACAAACGGATCAGTCTAGCTATAAATATCATATGAGATGAGATAGGATAAAAGATATGACAAAATATATGATAACAATAGTGTCATACTGTAACATGTATGGATTTGATAACAATGAAATCATACAATATCTCAAGACTCCTCAAATACCCAATAAGAATATCATATTCTTTAGCTTATTCACCAAACCTCAAATATTGACAAAACATATCAACACAAATCGCAAAAATTTGTAAAAAATAAATTCTATAGATTAATAATTTAATATCCAAAAAACATAAAAGGGGGAGGCCTATCATAAACGGAAGCATGAAAATTCACCAACACATGTACCACAAACAGGACACTATCCCATGGGTCGCTAACCTATAGTGCTAGTGCAACATCGTAGTTCAACTGTACGCCCGAGGAACCTGGAACTCAAATAAACAGGAATAACGACGTAGTCCGACGGTACACCCGATGATAATAACTTTATAAAACGGTTAAAAAACCATAGGTTGCTAGACCATAAAAAGAGACGAAGCTCAATAGAACGTGGTACAGTCCCCCACGCGGACAAAGAGACATCGCATACCGCTAGTCTAAACCTTAAAACGATTATCATCGATCAATAAGTGTAAATTACATCAAGCCAATAAATAAATGAGTTTAGCTTCATGTCCCATAACCATTGGCTTAACTTAAATATTTACGAACAAATTGTAGATTTGCACTCGAAAATACAAAATGATCATCATTGATCAAAACGAAGTGTAAATTACACTACGCTAATAAATAAACGAGTTAAGCTTCATGCCCCATAACCATTGGCTTAACTTAAATATTTACGAATATATTGTAGATTTCCACTCGAAAATTATCACGAGATTTCAATCGAATAAGTCCAGGAATTAACCGTCGAAGTCAACGCAAACGTCTCATACCATTTATTTTGCTAAGTCGTTTAATTGGATTTCTCATAAATGAGGTAAAGGTTTGTACACACTAATAGATTGGAAAACGGTTTTAAAATGGGTTTTGTATTAAAAATAACGTTGAAATCATTTTGGGAAAGAGTTTGTGTATTTACCACCAGTATATAAAACTTTGTATTTTAAATTGACAAATCTTAGAAATGCTTGTAAAAACAATCTATGACCAAAAATCCACATTCGACAATGAGAATGAAAACCATGAAAGTCGATATCAAATCCATCAAATGGATATTCCCAAAAATCCAGAAAAGAAGTCATCAAAGTCGATAACAATGATAACAACTAACCGGACTAACAAAAATAGATAAAAATTGGAAATCCATTCAAAAATAGGCAAACAGGCAAAATTTAATAGGACCAGATGACTGGTTGGTTTGACCAGACGTCTTACCCTAGGCTCTACCATTTTATTTTACTTTTTCATTTTTATAATTTTTCCAGAAGCCCCTACCAGACTTTTGGAATTTTTAACCAAACTTTTGGTTTCTTGGGCCTGGGCAGAATTTTCCTAAGCCAACGATGGCCAAACCAATTTGGAGGCGACCGGACGAGAGATGGAGGTTAGAGATTTATGCCAAGAGACAACCTAGTCCTAGGCTCTTCAATACACCCTAAATAACATGTCCAAACATCCAATATAGGATTTTCATACTTTTGACTACAAAACCAAAATTGGAAAATTCACCAAACCAATTCAAATCAAAAGCAATTGAACATGAAATAGATGTTAGGAATTCATACCTAACAACAGCCAAGGATATAAACATAGATGTGAGTTCAAGAACTCACCTTTAAACTGAAAAAAAACAATTGAGAAGCTCTAAAACAAGGAAAGATCAATTCCTCTTCACTACACCTCTAGAATCTTCAATCTATTATCAAATGCAAAGTTTTTCCTTAGTTACGTTATAGGAAATTATGAAAATTGGAGAGGGATTGAGATGGAGAAGATAACGAGGACGCTTACTTAAGCTTCTCTCGATTTTAGAACTAGAACTTGAATTCCTAAGAGAAACTAGGGCTAAGGAATTTTAGTTTTCTCTTCCCACCATTTTTCCTAGAGCTTGAGTGTTAGGAAATTATGAGCGGAATGAATGAATAAAGAGGTGTAGAGTGGGAGCTATTAGGTAGAAGGTTTGGGTTTTTTTATTGGGTTAATGGGCTAGAACACAATCCAAAGCCCAAATGAAAATACCAAAATCCTAATCAACTCCAAGCATATCGATTTTTGTACTTAAACAAGTTCTAAACATCATTTTAAACTCAATGGAAGTGGTCTCGAGTCCGGATTCGACTGTTTAGAAAAAGTCATATTTCAGAATTTGATCCAACTAATGATGCAATATTTAAATAAGATATTTATATATTTAATTGTAAAATTTGCAGGTTGTTATAGGTGGTATTCCATATATATGTTTATTTCCCATTGTATTGTTATTCAGATTATCAGCAATTGTAATGACAGGTTATTATAGCTATTCAGGCTGATGATTAGTAATTGATTGTTGTACTCTAATGGTTGTATGTATATGATATTACATTTTTTATTTTGTAAAGATTGTTGATACGATATTATATATTTTTCCACTACGATCGTAAGATTCTGTAGTTGTTTTGGTCTCTTCGATTTTTTCTTCTTCTTTCCTTTTCTCTTCTCTCTTCTTCTTTTCTCTTCTTCTCTCTTCATTCTTTTTGTCTCATGATTATATATTTCGCTTTGGCTTGGGGTATTGTCAGCTTTGAACGGGATGGATTTGCTAGTCATCACATCTAGTATTGGAGCTTAGGATTTGCTAACACCTAGTCATGATGGGTACTCAGTACAGGTTCGGTCAATAGTGCCCTAGATTGAGTTTGAGTGTATTATATATATGAGTGCATATTTGTTAGCGATTATAAAGATGTTTCATATTGTGTTTATTTATACGTTGAGTTGTTTATGAATTCTGGTCAGTGCGTGGGAAGCCATGTGATCGATAAGGGTTTCTAAATACTTAAATGAGACAAGCAGACATAATATTGTTTAAAAACGAGTAAATGAAATAATTTTATCTAATTAAGATACCATCATCACCCAGCATCCAATCAAAGATTGGATGATGAGTGATGATATTATATCTTCTCTCTTAAAATGCGGGGACCTTATAGAGAGTGAAACCGAACACGAATGTTGGGTCTTCGTGTTTGAGGTCTTCTCTCAGAGAAGATATACTGTTATCACCCATCATCCAATCAAAGATTGGATGATGGGCAATGATAGTATATCTTCTCTTTTATTTTATATATCAAGGAATAATTTTTCAAGAATTATTATAACTGTGTATGGATGTTTTGTTGCTAGTGGTTGGTAATACTTGATTATTATAATTTGTTGTTTTTTTACTAATAATAAATGTTGTTATTATAAATGTAAACAAAGATAAATAAATAAATAAAATGATTTTACATAACTAAAGTGAAATAAGTTGATGATATATAGGAATAAATTAATAAATGTGATATATAAACAGAAATTTTTTCAAAAAGAAATAAATAACACTAAACTCACTTTAGTCATTTGGAAATAATATGGGTGATGACTGCATCATCATTAGTATTATTTTCGAGTCTCTAAGTGATGAATTGTTACCCTTAATGATTTTCTATGGAAGTTATATTTTGATAAAATAATTTTTTTTGATAAAACAAATTTTGATTTATAAAGTTCCAAGTGTGATTTGGTAAATATAAGAAAATAGTTTTTTTTGAACTTATAAATTGGAAATAGTATAAATAAGAAACAAGTTTACAACTTATGAATTTGAATTGTATAAGTAAATCCAAAATTTTAAAATGGTTGAACATTTTGGTTAAGCAAGTAAAAGGAAATTTAAATTTGGGATATATTAAATATTAAAAGAATTTACTTAAGCAAAGTTAAATAGATGAAGTTAAATAAATTGAATTAGTGATGTGAAGTAAATGAAATGAAGTTTGACTTAAATTAAACGAAAGTGAATTGAATTTGAGTTGAAATGAATTAGATAAAATAATGAAACAAAATTTTAAGTAAATAAATTTGTATAACTTATGGTTTTGAATAATGTTAAGATAAAAACAAATGTATAATTTGTTGAATGAGGATATTAAGAAGAAAAGAAATCTAACTTTGAATTTGAATTGTAAGTAATGAAATTTAACTTAAGGTTAAGTAAAGTGGGATGAAAGAAAGTTGAATTTGTAATGAATTAATGAAACGAGTTAAATGAATTAGTTTTTAAATTTTGGAATAAAGATAAAAATAAGTCATAAATGCAATTAAACTTGAGTTGTGAAAAGAAGTGGATATGCTTCAAAATATTGTTTGATAGAAATTGAATATGAATGTTAAGAAAAGTAAAATTTGTAATGAAACTAAGCAATGGAAGTTTACTTTAAGTAGTTAAGTGAAATAAAAATAAGAAGTTTTGTATAAATGTTTATAAACTTAAGTAAATAATTTCATGGAATGGTTATTAAGTGTTGTTAATATTAAAAGAAAATAAACTAAATAAATTGTAGTGGAATGAAATGTTGCTAACCATAAATTGAAATTTAAAGTGAAGATTAATAAGTGGATGTTAGTGAATTGAATGTAAGTGAAATTAATGTGAATAATTGAGTTTGATTTTAAAGTAAATGCGAATTTAATGAATGTAAAAGGAATTGAAAAAAATAATAAAAGAATCAAGAAAAAAAAAAGGGAAACAATAAGACATCAATTGGATATAAATATGTAAGTTGTACATATATTGTTTTATCGCATAACTGTTTGATCCAGATTCGAGTATATGATTTCAAGGTGGTTTACACCAATCAGAGTTAGGATTTTATACTCCATTTCTTGAAGGCGAACTCTAGATGTGGAATTTTGATTGATTCTGATGTTCTCTACCAAATTATATGGCTATGCAAGAAGGATGGTGGTTTTTTAATTGCAAGGAACCGGATCTGAGTCCGCACTAGTGTGGTCATGTGAACGGTACCAGTTCGGAAGTGGAACTGTATGATCGAGCGAGTGATCAGATATGGTTTTGTTTATGGACGATATATGAACATCGTACATGATTTAATTAATTAAATGTTGACATTAGAAAATGTAAATTGTTATAGTCATTAATTGATTGGATGGATATTGATTGTTTGATGGTTGCTTTTGTTACATTTTCTATATTTGCATATAGTTGTTGTATTAGTATATATTATATGTTAATATTGCTTTCTATACACATGCTCTCATTGGTTATTGAGTGATTAGTAGGTGCGGATGACATATGCTTTGCATTTGGAGCTCGCTTTCACGCTAGATTTGTTGTATATGCTCGCTAGTATAAAAAAGGTACATATCGTGGATTACATATCGTACTTTTATTTTTTTTCCCTATGAGATGCCTCCTCCTTGAAGATGAGATGTATATTTGTGATATATATATATATATATATATATATATATATATATGTTGTTTGTGTACTACGATCGAACCACACAAAGGAGACGTTGGAGAAATTTTTGCAAATTTAAGGTGTTAGAAATTTTTTGAGAATTTTGAATTTTTTTTGATAATTGAAGTTTTGATTTTGAGTTATAAGTTGAAAAGATATTAGTTGATTTTTGAAATGGTATTAGTTAATAATTATGAATGAATTTTAAGACTTATAGAAAGTTTTATAAGAGGTATAACTAATTGATTTTGGAAAAGTTAAAAGGTTTAAATGAATTTTGTAATCTAGTTTGAATGAATTGTTTTTGAAAAGTTAATGGATTTTGTGGCATTTTCTTACTCGGTAATTTTGGGGATGAAATTCTTTTAGGAATGAGAGAATGTAACAATCCAAGATTTAAGTCATCCAAATTTAGGATATTTAATTGATTATAAATAATAAAAAGTAAATTTTATAAATTGAATAACTTAGGCCTGTCAACGGATACTTTCGGATGCAGATAGTGTCATATCCACATCCGCATCCGAAATCATTTTCGGATATTGGATCTCTATATCCATAGATATAGATGGATATCAGATAATTATCCGATCCACTAAAAATCGATAAATCAAGAAATATAAATGGAAAATTTAAGTTTAACACAATTTTTTTTCGATCGCATTAATTATTGAAGTGTTAAAATAAACAAATATAATGATAATAAATAGTTTTGAGCAGTTAATATGCATTTAGCATGCATAATGTAAACTTCTAACTTAATAAAATCATAAATAAATATCTTCCATGGTACTAAAATACCCATAATTTGAACTATAATCTGAAAAATATCGGACAGATAATTTTCGGATGTGGATGTCTTCATATCCACATCTGCATCTGTTTTATCGGATATCAGATATTTATCCACTTTTTGGATGCAGATGCAGACGGATTTCAGATTTTTTGGGTATCCATTGACAACCCTAGAATAACTTATATTTCAAATATACTGATTTATTGGATAATTAAATTGTTAAACTTAATATATCAAATTGTTTAAATAATTGAATATTTTATTTAAAATGAATGAAAATGATTAATGTTAACCCGCCTTTTGGCAAGGCTGTAGACGGGAGAATTTAACTAAATTGGTTGCTCAATTGTCGAGATCGAAATATGATGGATTTTAATTAACTAGATTGATGGTCGATCATGCATGGATAATAATCATGGATTTACAACCGAGATTCGGCATAGTCGTTGGACGTGGGTTATTGGATGCTTGAAACTTGGGTTTAGATAAGTCACAAGTTGTCTTGTATTTGCTTTGAGTCGTACAGAGTCGAGCTTCGAGTCGTATGGTTGATTTTTTCGAGTCTTTCATGTGGCTAGGAATAAGTGGCTCGGCATGGGTGGCTCGGTAATGGTGGTTTGCCACTTGGAGGTGGTTCGGCCTGGGGGTTTGGCAAATGTGGTTCGGTTGAAGTTCGTTCGGCCTGGGAGGTATGGATCAATCTAGGAGTGGAGAGGAGGTATGGTTCGGTCAGGAAGTTCATTCGGCCTAGGAGGTATGGATCGGTGGAGGAGTGGGGAGGAGGTATGGCTCGGTTAGGAAGGTCATTCGGCCTGAGAGGTGTGCTTCAATCAGGAAGCTCGTTCGGTCGGCAAGGTATGGTTCGATCGAGATGCTCATTCGGTCAGCTAGGTATGGTTCGGTCAGGATGCTCGTTCAGTCGGCCAGTTATGGTTCGGTCAGATATGGGATTGGCGTAGGTGGATCGGCATATGTGGGTTGGTCTAAGGAAGTAGATCGGTAGGAAGGCTAGTGATCGGCTGGAGTGGGTCGGCATAGGCCGGTCAGCATGTGTGAATCGGCATAGGTCGGTCGGCGTGTGTGGGTCGACTAAACTCAGCAGTTTGGTAATAAACCGGTAAGCAAGGGGTTCGGCAATCTTGTTTCGGGTTTGGCTTCGAGGAGTGCTTGGGATTGGCATACCCATCTGCTATGGCTTTGATGGGTCCGGACTACTCAAGAAGCCAGTAACTCGGGTTTTGTCTATAAATACAGCAAGCAAGGCTTTAGAAAAGGGATCTTATTCTCTTCGGCTCTCTCTTGCTTTCTATTTTCTAAGGCTAAGGTAACTCTGCCATTTTGTAACTGTAATCGATTATTACGGTAATAAAAAGGAAATTTCTAGAGTGGACGTTGGCCGGAGTCAGCCGAACCACTATAAATCCTCTATTACTACGGCTTTCATTTGAATTTTTTATTATTCTTCGTATTAATATCCTCCAATATTCTATCTGTGATCTATGACTGGTGTTTATTTATTTTATCTGGATTTGGGTGTAAGTGACCAATTTTGGCACTAACATTTTGGTGCTTTCACTGAGAAATATAGCACTCGGGGGTTTTGCAGCTTGGATTTTGGATTCATAATCTTGGGAACTTGGATTCTAGAAAGAAATGGCTAGACCAACAGCAAGGAAACAAGCAACGAAAAGGAGAAACCAGGAGGGAAGTCAAGCGGCCACACTGGAGCTGGAGCAGATCATGCATCCATCTACATAGCTCGGGATGAGATGCAGGCTATGATGGATTCTATGTAGGAGTAGATGATGAAATGGTAAGAGGAGATGATGCAAGCTCTTCTTAGGCAATTTGGACAAGTGAGAACTGCAGGTGCTCAAGTTCTTGGAGCTGGATTAGAGGAACTCAACCAACAGGCAAATGGAGTGACTTAGTAGGGGCAGCTCCTAATCAACAAACAACTATTAACTTGGATGGACCAAGACTTGAGGGCACACCGCCAAATAACGCTGGACCAACCCATGGAGGGATATTAGGTGATACCGTGCAACCCGGCATCAACAGGACCACGGGAGTACATGACGAAGAGTATGTGCTAGAATTTTCATGCGAAGTTGAAGAGTAGCTAGGAAATATGGACAGGGAGCAACCATCAGTTGATTGGTTGATATTATTAGGAGGACCATAAGCAAAGGTCTGGAAAATAGGGATTTTGAGGCAGTAAACAGAAGTCCGTTTTCCCATAACATTAGGATGGCTAGGAATACACTCGATTTTAAGCTACCCACGTTGGAAGTATACAATGGTTAGACGGATCCCGCTGATCATTTGATAAGGTACACAGGGCATACGGAAGTGCTGGGGGAACCATAGGAGGTTATAGCTCGAAGTTTCCCGATGTACTTGACCAATATAGTCGCTATGTGGTTCAGACAGCTTGAGGATAGATCTATAGAAACATGGACAGAACCGGTGGATATGTTCTTGAGACTGTTTCGAGTTCACATAAAAAGACCGAAGAATGTGATGACACTGACGCCAGTTAAATAGAGGGCAGATGAATCTCTGAGGATCTTCTTAACTCGGTTTAATGTAGTTGTTGCTTAGGTGGACCGACCGAATCCATCAATGGTTCTGATGTGTGCAGTATCATGAGATACGGACAATTCAGATTTCACAGTATCATTGATATGGGACCCATCAATGGATCTCGAGGAATTTTTTAATGAAGTTGAGAGATTTCTTCGACAGGAGGATGCATGTTTAGGTATGAAGTCAAAGGAAGTAAATATGGTCAAGGATGGACGACAACTTGGTGAAAACTCAGGTAAAGACAAGGATAAAGGAAAAAGGAAGCGCTGGGAGAATCAAAATTCTCCGCTTACACAGGATTGAATGCAATCTTGGAGTGGATATTCTTGGATACTCGGGATCGCCTTCCTTATCTAAGGCCAGCAAGGAGGGAACCCTCAAAACACGAAAGGGCATCTGGAAGGTACTGTCTCTTTCATGACCTGGATGGGCATTATACTAGCAGCTGTTGACATCTAAAGGTTATATTCGAGGAGCATGTAACGAATGGTCAGTTGCAACAATATGTCAAAACTCGAAATGCGGCGGTGGAACAGGAGCAGCCATCGCCTACCTTGAACAACGATGGCGCGAGGCCTAGGAATGGTTGTCGGTTGGTGATCGAATAACCATGATGGTTTGAAAGAAGTAACAAACTTCGGTCAAACGGCTAAATCACTTACTCATGTATGGGGTCGGAGATAACCCTTATGCATGCTCTGAGATGTTGGTTTACCCAGATGCTCCGGTTTTTTAAAGTTGTTTTTTTCTTTTTGGCTTGGACATTTTCCATATGCTTTTCTCTGGCTTGGTTTTTTGAGTTTGGATTGAACTCCCGGTTTTGTTGGTTTTTTGGTTTGGATTTTGGTTTGGATGCTTGATTTTTGATTTGGATTTGGATTTGGACTTTTGATATGGATTTCTGGTTTTCTGGTCAGATTTGGATTTCGAATTTTGGATTTTGGTTGACTTTTTGCCTGATTTTTTGCTAAAAGGTCATCGAGCATTGATTATGCTTGGCAAGGGTCCAGAGAGACCAGGATTTGGCCTAGGACTTAGGCCCCATAAAACTTATCAGTCAATATTACAGGTCGTCGAGCATGGACTATGTATGGCAAGGGTCTGGAGAGATCAAGATTCGGCCTAGGATTTAGGCTCCCTATTATATATTGGTTACAATTCAGGTCTCCGAGCATGGACTATTCTCGGCAAGGGTCCGGAACGACCAAGATTCAGCTTAGGACTTAAGCCATGGCATAACTTAGTGTTCAGGGACAAGAACCAGAAACAGCAAGGCATCGCTAAACGCAGGTCGTCGGGTGCAGGTTTCTCCTGGAAAGAACCCGAAGAGGTTACGGATTTGGATGTTGGCTATGAACAGCTAAGGATTTGGACATGGACCCAGAGCGGCCCCGGATTTGGATATCGATCCGGAGAGGTCATGGATGTTGTTATTTGTTATTGGATATGGATGGATTAGAACTCGGTTGTCGAGTTCAAATGGACGCGGGATTGGATAAGGACTTAGTTACTAGATAGGAATCAGATATTGACTTAGAGCAGTCGTAGATTTGGATAAGAATACGGCAATGGCACTTGGATAAAATGAATTGGATTATGAATCGGAAGGTATGGCTATGGATAACATATGGACCGTGGATATTGGATTTGAGGCTATTCAAAACTCACTTTCTAAAGCAAGGCATGTTTTGGGGGGAAAATGTTAACCCGCCTTTTTGCAAGGCCATAGACAGGTGGATTTAGCTAAACCGATTGCTCGGTTGTCGAGTACGATGGATTTTAGTTAGCTAGATGAAAGGACGATCAAGCATGGATAATAATCATGGATTTACAGTCGGGATTCGGCATAGTCATTGGATGAGGATTGCATATTTTACACTTGGGTTTCGATGAGTTGCAAGTTGTCCTGGATTTGCTTCGGGTCGCATGGATTCGAGCTTCGAGTCGTGTGGGTGATTTCTTCGAGTCATTCATGTGGCTCGGCATAATGGCTCGGTAATGGTGGTTCGACACTTGGAGGTGGCTTTGCCTGGGGGTTTGGAAAATGTGGTTCGATGGAAGCTCGTTCGGCCTAGGAGGTGTGGATCGGTCGAGGAGTGGAGAGGAGGTATGGTTCGGTCAGGAAGGTCGTTCGGCGTGTGAGGTATGGATTAGTCGCAGAGTTGAGAGGAGGTATGGCTCGATCAGGAAGCACGTTTGTCCTGGGAGGTATGGATTGGTCGAGGAATGGAGATGAGGTATGGTTCGGTCAAGAAGCTTGTTGGGTTGGTCAGCTATTGTTCTGTCAGGATGCTCATTCGGTCGGCCAAGTATGGTTTGGTCAGGATGCTCGTTCGATCGGTCAGTTATGGTTCGATCAGATATGGGATTGGCATAGCTGGATCGGCGTACGTGGGTTGGTCCAAGGAAGTAGATCGGCAGGAAAGCTAGCGGTCGGCTGGAATGGGTCGGCATGGGCCGGTCGACATGTGTGGATCGGCGTAGGTCGGTCGGCATGTATGGGTCGGCTAAACTCGGCATTTTGGTTATGGATCGATGAGCAAGGGGTTCGGCAGTCTTGTTTTGGGTTCGAATTCGAGGAGTGGTTGGGATCGGCATACCCATCGGCTATGGCTTTGATGGGCCCGAACTACTCAGGAAGCCCAGTAACTCAGGTTTTGTCTATAAATACAGCAGGCAAGGTTTCAGAAAAGGGATCTTCTTCTCTTCGGCTCTCTCTTGCTTTCTATTTTATGTAGCTAAGGAAACTCTGCTTTTTGTGACTGTAATCAATTATTATAGTAGTAAAAAAGAAATTTCTGGAGTGGATGTAGGCCGGAGTCAGCCGAACCACTATAAATCTCTGTTATTACGACTTTCATTTGAATTTTTGTTATTCTTTATATTAATATCATCCATATATATTCTATCTGTGATCTACGACTGGTGTTTGGTGCTTTCATCTGGATTTGGGTCTTAATGACCAATTTTGGCGCTAACAATGAATAAATTGATTTAAATTCTATTTGAATTTGAATGGAGTAGTAAACTTTTTACAGTTGAATTAAATGTGAATAAACAGAAATTGGATAGTTTATGATTTAATTAACGTGTAAAAATAGTCATTTTTGACATTATCTTGGATTTTTACGAAATGAGCTTCATTGGATCGGTAATAGTGAATTATAGTACGCTCTCGAATTTTGTGTCGATTGGGCTTACCGTTTGACCGTGCGAGCATGAAAGCATAGAAATTAATTAAAGGAATTTTAATTAAAATAATTCAATTCCAAAAACCTATCATCTGTTTACGATGGAACATTAGGAATATAGGTAAAACATTAGGAATGCCAGGCAGCACGCTTCGTTTGGAGTCCAAAAATTTAGCAATTGAATATTGTTTAGATATATTTTTAAAATGAAAGGTCCTTTGCGCTTCACTTTTGCAAAACCCTAGCCACTAAACTTTTCAGCCACCACAAACAAATCGAACGGCCAGAAATTCGCCACTTTCTTTCCTAGCTCTCTCTCAGTTCGTAAGCTATTACCAAAATTTTCAACTACAAAATCAAAGAGCGTAACGCAATCTTCAAATCCATAAGGATGAATCGTGTTATCATTGTCGATGGTAGGAGAAAATTGGTCGTATTCTCGTATAGGTGGCAGTGTTTTGGGGGTTTGCTGTTCGATGTCGCACATATGCATGCAGGCGAGGTGGACGCTGGCGCAGGGGGGCACAGACTTGGGTCAGGACGAAGAGGGGTGCTTGGCGACGGAGGAAGGAGGCGCGACGTTTCATGTTGAAAAAAATAAACGTCGAAAAAAAGGAAGACGTGGACTATAGCGCATGTGAACAATAAGCGAGGGAGGAAGAACGATGAAGGTTTAAAAATTTTAATTTATACTTAAGTATTTAAATTATATATTAATTGTCGTTATGTTTAAAAATATGTAGCTTCTTCATACGAGGTCTGTTTCGCACGAAATAAGCGGCGTTGGATCCGTATTGTCGAATACTACATAATGGACTTGGATTAGAATGATTTGGAGTACGTAGGAATTTTTGTTAAATTCGAACATTTGTCCGTTTTTAATCGAGATAAACACTACAATGACGAATGCAACCAAAGTGAGTAAAACTAACTCTCTCCAGCTCACTTATATTTTTGTATAAGTGAGAATAAAATTATTTTTGATGTTTGATGCTTGTTTGGATGACATATGATATATTATATGTATATTTGTTGGTTTGGATATATTCCCGCCTATTGGAGCAGATGAGACCCTACACGTCCCGTATATGAGAAGATGACCCTTTGTAGTGCATCTGCCTCGAAGCAGACATTGTGCATATTCTCATATTTATATTTGTTGCAGGTTACAGGTTGGAGGGATCCAACAGGATTCCTCCCCAATGTTGATTTAATTTCATATATATGATGATATATAATGTTATGGATCCCATGATTATGTTTTGATGTTATTTTATTTATTTAGTGCTCCGGTAGCACTGGGCCCTATTTTTGATATTTTGAAAATATTGAAAATGATGATTTTGATTTGAAAATGATTTTGAAGTAATTTTGGAAGTAGATATATAATTAATGATTTCTGGTTTGTTTTTAAAAGAAAGGAATTTTTTCTTAAATAAAAGTTATGATTTTGATGTTTTAAAAATATAGTATTGAGAAATATTTTGAAAATGGATTTTTGAATAAGTTTATACAACAGATTTATAAAGATGATATCTTATAACTAAATAAGTTGATTTATAATGGAAATTTGTAAATGTTTGGTAAATGGAGTTGAAATTGTTTTGTAAGTGGATTTGAAGTTATTAGTAAATCATTTTGAAGTTGATTTGTAAATGGATTTTATAAAAAAAATTGATTTATAAAGAAATGGATTTATAGATGGATTTTAACAATAAAAGGATTTTTAAATTAAGAATGGATTTATGAATAGAATTTTGCAAATAAAGGAATTTTATAAAATAGAAGTTTTATAAAATAGAAAGGAGATTTATAAAATAGTTTTATAAATTTGGAAGTGACTTATGTTGAGATTTGAATATGGATTATATTTAAAGGAGTTTTGAAAGAAATATTTTGATGGAAGTAATGATTTTAAAAGTAAATTTATCTTTTAGAAGTAAATGTTTTGGAAATAATAATTCTAAATGGAATTAAATGGTTTTGAAATGTTTTAAAATGAGATATGCACCGGAAACGTGGATTCCAACATTTAGTGTTGAAGTAGACGTTTTCAAGGAAGTTAAGGAAGGCATGGACTATAATACTGTTGTTATAGGAAATGATTTCTGAAAGGAAATATTTTATATAGTAGGATTTATATATCTATTATTTACCGAATACCTATAGTAAAGTTTTGGGTTGTTGTAAGGATGTTTTACGCAACATTCGTTCTGACCCAAATAAAGTGAGTATTGAAGAATAGATTTATTTAGATGATGTGTAGATATACTTATTTTTGGGTTGATTACATAGTGATATTTTCTAAGTGTTGAAAATGAAACGATTTATGAATATACTTATATCATTAATATAAGTATATGGAATTTTTTTCCAATAGCGAAAGACTGAAATCGTTTTGTGAATATATCTTTTTAAAGATAATTTGAACTAAATTGAAATAGATTTAATTAAAAAAAATTAATTAAATGGACCAAATGATTGCTTATGGTACTGTATATTGTTTGTTGCTTTGATGAATAAATAACCGGCCATCAAATATTGGCCTACATATCGTTGTTGGTTTGGAGAGACCGGGGTTGGATTTATCGAAGAATCACTTTGGACCAACGTATATGTGTTCGATGTGCAGGTTTGGAAGATATTGATAGTTGGGATTTTCATAGTGAAGGACCGCATGTTGATAGTTTGGGGATAAAATCCCAATATACATATGTAGTAGTAGTCTCTTCAAAATGAAATATCCGATGCAAAGACTATTCGCTGCTAATGCTTGGGTTAATTCCCGATAGGATGTGGTAGGAGAGTGCCTTCGGTTTGTCCTGTTCTTGGACAACTTCTATGGATGGATATCCGACGTTGCATTATTGACTTTTATAAACGTACATCTGTTTGGTGGCGAAGAAGACATCTTATCTTAGCTTAACACCCTTCTTTAGGTCGTACGAGCTTGGAGGTTGTATGTTTGTAAAAGTCAATAGTTTTTCGAAGGAATGGTGGTGTGGCATTTAGAGTGATATGTGCTATGTGAATGGTAATCGTGACCTTTGGCCTCACACTTGGAAATGATCGAAACAGCGTAGATGTGGCAAGGCTCTGTGATTCTCAACCATTATGGTATGATCATCCCTTTCTAGATATATTTCTTCCCATTATAATGCTCGAAATGTAAATTATTGTGGATGTATGCTATGAGGACCTTCGAATAAGTCGGTAGTGACCAAGGTGACACATATTCGACTATCTAGAAAGAGGTAGGCCGGTCTTGTGTTGGCAGAGGACATCTGTTGGACCTCGGTACATTCGTCTAGAGGTGTACTACTAGGGTAGTCCCTTGACCTGGTTATTTTTGTGGAAATCCATTATCCACTACGTGCCTACCATTTTATTTGTAGAACCCTCATTTATGGCTAGTATGTTGGAATTTAATAATGTAACAATTTTGACTATGATTAATATTATTTGTATAATAGACACTATTATAATATAACATGATTGATATGAAATGTTTTGGTTATCGTGTAAAAACCCATCCATGTTTGTGTGTGGCCATGTCTCACGAGATACCTTTATTTTGATAAAAGAACACTTTTATAAACTTTAAAATAAGTTTAGTCGAGATATTTTTTCTCATGCTGGTTTACCAGACTGATTCGAGCGTTCTTCCCTTTCAATGCCCAGGTCATACCAAGTATATTTACAGATATAGATTTGGATGCTTTGGAGCTTCAACCGGCGAGCTGGAAGTCTGGTCGTATTTTGCATATATGTTTATTTTTCCACTGCACTGTTATTTAAATTATCAACAATTGTAAGGATATGTTATTATAACTGTCCAGGCAGATGATTAGTGATTAATTGTTGTACTCTAATGGATATATATTACAGTTTTTGTTTTATAAAGATCATTGGCATGATATTATATGTTTTTCCATTCTGATTGTGAGATTCCATTGTTGATATAATTTCTTCTATTTGTCTTCTTCCTCTTCCTTCTCTTCTCTCTTCTTCTTTTCACTTCTTTTATTTTCTTTCTTCTCTTCTCTCCTATTCTTTTCCCTTCTTTCTTTCTTTCTCATAATTATTCGTATTTCTCTTGGGTTTGGGGCTAGACATGTTCGGTTATTGTCAGCTATGAACGGGATGGATTTGTGGGTCGTCACATATATGAGGAGTAGGAGCTATTTACGTAGGTTGAGATCGTTATCGATCCTGGGTGGTCAGCTGTAAGATAAGGATTATGCCTAAATAGGCTATACCTCAATTAGTGTAGATCACGTTTAGGACATGCACCGCATCATAGTTGTTTGTTAGTTTGTTCGTTATATGAAGGAAAGGATGGATAACGCTTAGTGGAGTTCTTTCAAATGAATATAATAGCCGATGGAGTTATGTCCATAATATAAACCAGGATAAGTTAAAATATGACTAAATAGTTGTAATGACGTTATTTTGCACTATGGGAGTTCTTTGGCATGCACAGAGACAAAAACACGATACTGCATCGATGATGGATTATGACGAGATGCAGAGTTAAGGATACTAGCATGGAAGTACCCAAGTCCAAAGTGGAACTTTGGTACTTATACACATGTCACGACCTGAAATTCAATGTTCGAAAATCGACATCAAATACCTCACTTGTATTCGACTGCCGAAGATTCAAACATAAAACTCCAATCGGATGGAGCTTATAACAACATTAGATGAATATAAAACAGCGGAAACAAAATGAACTGCCATAATCAACATCACAGATACAACATCGTCACAATATCCATAACAACATCATCATCAACATCAGAGTATTTTTATACATATAACACAATTTCAAAATAGAACTTCACAATAGAACAACAAGTGATCACATTCCACGAAAGTCTTCAAAGAAATGAAGTGATAGCAAACTTCCAAACTAAGCACCTTGAGATCCAAAAAGTTTCCAAAATATCTCCAAGACAAAAGCTTCAAAATCCGATAGCTTCCAAACCAAAAAGACTTCAAAATCTAGCTAGCACCAAAACACAGAAACCTACTACTAGGCTGCCCGTGTGGAAATTATGGGCACCTAGATTTTAGAAAGAAACAATAAACTCTGGGTCAGTCATGGAACTGGTATGAGTAAAAAAAAAACAGTTGCTTTGAATAAAAACAAATTTATAAAAGAAAATCGATATGCTTTTTTTTGAAAAATGAAACTACCATAAGACCTCCCGACACACACACAATGCAATCACAGAATTGGAGGAGATTTCTTCTTATGATAGTCAAATATGCTTAATATGAGAAAATTTCTTTGTTATTGTTGCTAGTGCATAGTGTAGAAAAACATTTTGAAAGTATAATATTAATCTTAGCCAACATACAACCATTATTGTATGCCTACTATAGCTACCATCTAGACAGTGGTGACCACCATAAGTAAATGGCAGGTTATACAACTAAAACCATAGTGGGTTCATATTGGGAAATGGATTTCCAACAAATGGTCAGCTAAGTAACTTCCTACTGCCACATGGGTACACCCCTGGAGGGACATCCTAGAGAACCTACCCAGATCTCTGCCAACACAAGGCCGGGTTACCTTTGTAACTAGGTAACTACTATTCGACAATGCCACTCCTCGGTCGTTTGCGACCTCTATCCGAGGGCCCTCAACCACAAAGCAACAACCATATAGTAATGAGATTGCAGCAACCATATATGTTAAGTATCTGGGCTCCATACCATGATACCACCTTTTTTCAAAAGAAAATGACATACCCTAAAGGGCGGGACCATCATAACCTTGCCGCATCTTTCCTGTTTCGACCATTTCGGGGGTGTGAGGTCCGATGTGGTCTCATCCACAAAGCTACGCTTTACACGAAAGCCATGATTTGATCACAAATGATCAACAAATGAACATCAACACATAGCAGCACTTAGCATGCCACACTACCAAACTAGGAGTATATCACTAATAACCTTCAACTACATAACCTCTGAGCTCTTACGTCTAAGGGAAGGGTGTTAAGCTAAGAGGATAAATTCTCCGCCACCAACAGATATGTATTTGAAAGAAATCTGCTTTATATCTCAAAGTGTAGTGTCAGGCATACAACCATACAAGTCTGTTCTGGTGTAACAACCCGCATGTTTGTCGATTTTTATATTTAAATGTTTTATTTAAATATTTATCGATACTCGGAATTTAGTCCAAAAAGCTACTTTTTGCATACGGTCGAAATAGGACTCGGGACCACTCCCATTGAGTTTAAAATGCCGTTTGCGACCTTTTTGAGTATAAGCTTCGATATGTTTGGAGAAAGTTGATTTTGCTACTTTTTCACTTTGGGTTTGGGTTCAGCCCTATTTTTAACTTATACTCAAATCTGAGCCACTCCTCCCCATTCACCCTCACTTTCTCCTCTTTTCAGTTCTAAAGCATCAATGGTGGGAGAGATGGGAAATTAAAACTCCAAAACCCTAGTTTTCTTTTGCAAATCAAGTTCTAGCTCCAAACTAATAGAAGAACCCATGGTAAGCTTCTCTTCTTCTTTTCCAACTCAATCTCTTATCAATTTCAGAAATTCCTAAACCTAACTTTGGGAATGTTCTTCTTTTAAAGCTTAGAATCAAGCTTCTTGAGTTGGATTTGAAGAGTGGTTGATTCTCCTTTTCTTTCAAGCATCTTCTTCAATCGTTCGGGTTCAAAGGTGAGATTTTTATCTCACATCGATGACTATAATTATCTTTGGTTGTTGGGTATGAGTTCCTAACACTTCTTCATGTGCATTTGCTCTTGATTTGGATTGGTTTTGTGAATATTCCAATTTTTGGGTTTTTAAGTCAAATTTGTGTGAAAATCCTTTTATGGATGTTTGATCATGCTTTTGGTGATGCATCGAGGAGCATATAGGGCCGGGTTGCCGATTGGCATAAACCCTTAGAGCCAATGTTCGTCCGGTTGCATTTTGGAAGAGTTTGCCCTTCATTTGAATAGGATGAAAAACAGCCCAGGCATGATTCAGTCGACTGAATCTTCTGTTCAGTCGACTGAACCTGGAACCCGAAAGTTTCGAGGCATGATTCAGTCGACTGAATCTTCTGTTCAGTCGACTGAACCTAGAAACAGAAAGTTTCCTGAACCTGAAAAATTTCCAGGTACAGGGTCAGTCGACTGAAAACTCTGTTCAGTCGACTGAAACTGCTGTTTGAGTCCAATTTGCCTTTTTGTATTGAATTTCCAATGTTAATCGATTCGTGTTGATTCCCTTTTGTTATTATCACTTATTATCGACTTTAATGACATTTTCTTCGTGATTTATGGGAATATCCATTTTGATGGATTCGGTATCGATTTCTTTGGATTTTATTCACGTCTTCGAATGTGAACTTTAGTTATTGATTGTTCCTACAATCTTCTTTGTGTTTTGTCACTTTATAATATAAAGGTTTCAATACTAGTAGTAAATATCAAAACTCTTTTAACAAACAATTTCAACTCTATTTTTAATAACAAAGCTCTTTTCTTAAACCGTTTTCCAATCTATTAGTATATACAAACCTTTACCTCACTCGGATGAGAAGTCTAATTAAACGACTTAGTAAAACAAGTGGTATGAAACGCTTGCGTTCACTTCGTCGGTTAATTCTTAGACTTGTTCGATTGAACCTCTTGTGACAATTTTATTATTGAAGATTTACAGTTTGTTCGTAAATATTTAAGTTAAGCAAGTGGTTATGAGACATGAAGCTAAACTTCTATATTTACTAGCTTAGTGTAATTGACACTTCTCGTTGATCATGACGATCATTCTGATGATTTAGACTAGCAGCTGTGCGATGTCTCTTGTTGCGAGGTTAGACTAGACACCACTTGTGTGATTCCACTCACACATACCTTTTTGCTTTTTGGTTAGTCTGGACCTTAATCCGTGTGATTCCATTCACACATGTGGGGTAGCTCCCTTTGGTCTTCGGACCGTCATGTGATAGGCCTCTTTCTCTTTTCTATGATTTCTGGACTTCTTGCATTGATTTCTAGAATTTATGTCATTGACTTGTTATGAGTACAAGTTTGGGGTATGAAGCCCTTTCCGAATCTTTGAGAAGATTCTTGTGATATTGATTATCTCTAATTGATTGATCTTCTGTTGATCATTATTTACATTCTTATAGTGGTATGTCATTATGGATATTTTATGTCTATGCCATATCTTTTATGTTATATCACGTCATCTGATATTTATAGCTAGACTGACCCGTTTATTATTTTCTTAAATAATACTCGGGTCAGACCGAGATGTTACAGGTGCTTCTGCTTGACTTCTTTCATAGGGATTCATCACTCTAACTTTTGGCTAACTGTTTAGATTAGCAGTTTTTGTTGTATACACTTGAGATATAGACTCATAGTTGCAGTCATTTGTATATCACGTGTTGCTATTCTTTTGTATTATCGTGGATCTTACTGACCACTACTCTGATGTACACTTTCATGTGTTAGCTATATATTCATATCTTCTTCCGCCTTTGTGATATGGATATCTGTGACTGAATTGTGTTATGTTCATTTCTATATTTGTTTCCGAAGATTATTATAGCCACTGTGTAGTAGCTTTGTATTTGTATCGGTATGCCGGATTTCCTCTTGAAATAAAATGCATGTTATACTATCTGACATATCGGTGCTCGCGCAAAGCAATTACGCGGATGGTCGCTCCTCAACAGCCTTATTCTCCATGCTAGTTGACAGCATTACACCGTAGTGTTCTTGGCTAGCATGGGTGTAGAGGTGGGGCGTCACAGCTTGGTATCAGAGCCAAACTTCAGAACAATGTAGAATAACTTAACAAGGATCATCATCCTAGGTCTATCTTAGGAGTCATACCATAGGATTAATTCGAGTCTTCAAACCGACTCATCCTATTTCTTTTATGATTCCTTACTTCACCTGTCAAGAATGTTTGATATTCATTTGGTGAATAACTATTTTCTTTCTCTTCTTTCTTTCTTAAGGAAGAGAATGTCTAGACCAGGTCGTCCCAGAGCTGGATCATCTACTGCTCCACCACCGGATGGAGTTTTTATGACTACTCAACGGTTACTTGATTTAGTAACGAACGCTCAAGCAGCTGGAGCTAATCCGGCACCTACCCACCCAATGTCGGGGTTTGCACGATTGTGCAATGATTACACCAACCTGGGTGGGAAGCCGTTTAAAGGCTCTGAAACTATCATTGGGGTCCAGGCTTGGCTCAGAACGTGCGATAGGATCTTCTCTCGCATGAACCTCGTTGACCTCCATCGAGTCCAGGTGGCTTCCAGCATGCTCCAAGAAAGAGCATTGGATTGGTATGAGCTGTTAATCTCAGAAATTGATGAAGCGCATCTCACCTGGGAGCACTTCCGGGAACGCTTCGAATCGAAATTCGTGCCCGAGGTTGAAAAAGTAACTTTGGCTCGGCGATTTATTGACCTTGTTCAAGGTCAGTCTTCTGTGGCGGACTACGTCGCATCATTCGAATCCCTTTCCAAATATGGGGTCGAGTACATAAATACTCCACTAAAGAAGAACCAGAGGTTCGTTTATGGCTTTAATAAGAATCTTAAGAAGCCACTACTCCTGAAACTAGAAGTTGCATTTGATCAACTTATAGATATCGCTCTTCATCTTGAAGAGGCTGATAAAGAAAGTGAGGTGGAGGTAGTAGCTTCCAAACCCAATTTCAATAACAAAAAGAGGCCCAACAAATTCAAAGGCCCTTATCCCAATAAGAAGGGTAAACAAGAAACTCCTGCTGCAAAGGCTCCTTCTCCTGATGTTGCGAGATGCTTCAACTTTGGCGTAGAGGATCATTTTGTGAACAAGTGCTCAAAGCCCAAATCTTGTCGCTATTGTAAGAGCACAGATCACTGTATACATCAATGCCTCAAACGTAAAGGCAGGAATGAGGGAAAGCTTAATGTTGCTCAAGCCCCTGGCAATACATCTCATGGCCAAGGTATTTCTCATTCTATTCTGGATGGAATTATTTTATTTCGTGATCATCCTATTCGAGTGCTTTTTGATACGGGTGCGTCCCATTCTTTCATATCAAAAGAACTTGTTGATACTTTTTCTTTGGATGTTTTGTGTTTAATGACTTCTTTGAGAATTGCGAATCCGGTTGGTGGATCCGCGACAATCAGTTTATTGTGTAAAGATGTCGAGATTATTTTATGTGATTTTTCTTTCCGAGCCGATTTGCATGTCATGCGTTATTTAGATTTTGGAATGATTTTGGGAATGGATTGGCTTAACCGTTATGAAGCTCATATCCTATGTCCTATGCGGACTATTCATCTTCGACATCCTTAATCTGTTAAGCAGATTTCTATTAATCTTAAAGATTCGGATTCCAGCTTGGTTGCATCTTTATATTCTTTAAATCCTCGTGATGACGATGATGATGATGAGGGTGATATTATTTCTCTTATTCACGTCATTCGTGAATTTTCCGACATATTCGATCCTGTTTTAGGATTACCACCTAAGCGAGAAATTGAGTTCAGAATTAATCTTATTCCTGGAGCTCAACCTATCACTCGTCCTCCGTATCGTATGTCCAATAAAGAAAACGAAGAGATGCGTAAACAATTATCCGAATTGGGGACGAAGCAATTTATTCGCTCTAGTTCCTCGCCTTGGGGAGCTTCAGCTATTTTTGTGAAGAAACCTGATGGAACACTTAGGCTTTGCGTTGACTACCGCAAGATTAATGATCTTACTATCAAAAATAAATATCCTGTACCTCGGATTGATGATCTATTCGATCAACTTAGTGGTGCTAGAGTCTTTTCACAATTAGACTTAGCTACTGGTTTTCATCAGCTTCGTATAACAGAGGATAGAATTCCTTTGACATCGTTCCGTACTCGATATGGATCTTATGAATGGCTTGTTATGCCATTTGGTCTAACGAATGCTCCGGCTTATTTCGTTGACCTTATGAATAGAGTTTTCAAAGACTCCCTCGACCGGTTTGTTCTCATCTTTATCGATGATATTCTTGTGTATTCAAAAACCGAGGAGGAGCATGAGAAGCATCTTTGGATTGTGTTGGAAACTCTTAGGAGTAATCGTTTAAAGGCAAAATTTTCTAAATGCCATTTTTGGCAATCTCGTGTGAAGTTTCTCGGTCATATTATTTCTGAATCCGGAATTTCCGTGGATTCTTCAAAGATTGAAGCGATTGGAAGAGACCGGAGAGTGTGACAGAGATTCGTAGTTTTCTCGGATTGGCGGGCTATTACCGTCGTTTTATCAAAGATTTTTCTAAGATTGTCGTGCCTCTCACTAGCTTGACGAAGAAAGGTGTTAAATACATTTGGTCGGACAAATGTGAAGCTTCTTTTCAGAAATTAAAAGCGCTTCTTTCTAATGCTCCTATTCTTGTTATTCCCGAGGAAAATCAGGATTTTATGGTTTATACCGATGCTAGTCACGTTGGTTTGGGTGCCGTTCTTATGCAAAAAGAACGTGTTGTTGCTTATGCTTCTAGGCAATTGAAGCCGGCCCAGACTAGATATGCCACACATGATCTAGAGCTCGTGGATATTGTTTTCGCCCTTCGAATGTGGCGTCATTATCTATTGGGAGAGAAATTTATTCTTTACACGGATCATAAGTCTTTGAAATATTTATTTACTTAAAAAGAACTTAATTTACGTCAACAGCGTTGGCTCGAGTTCCTTGCACCTTATGATCTTGATATTCTTCATAACCCCGGTAAGGGTAATCGTGTCGCCGATGCTCTTAGCCGTAGGCAACAAGCAGTTGTTTCTATGATGATATCCGAATGGAACGATCTCGAGATCTTATCCGCTTGTGAGATTCGAGAGTGCGTATCCGATTTATGCTCATCATTTGTTTTATGTAGCCTTGAGGCTCATCCTTCTCTCTTGGACCGCATTCTTGAAGCTCAAAGGCTAGATCCAGAATTGGTTCTTCTTGACCAAAATATTAAGGATAGAATTGATATTGAAGGTTTGAAAGACTTTGGTATTGATTCTCGTGGCGGCATTCGGAAATTTGGTAGACTTATCGTACCAAATATTGGTGATCTTCGTAAAGATATTTTAGAAGATTCCCATCGTTCTAAGTTCACCATTCATCTCGGTAGTGGTAAAATGTACGCTGATATGAAGCGACTTTATTATTGGGAGGGAATGAAATCTGATATTGCTAACTTTGTTAAGTGTTGCATGACTTGCCAACTTGTCAAGGCCGAACATCAGAGGCCTGGTGTGTTATTGCAACCTTTAGAAATTCCAATTTGGAAGTGGGACCAAATTTCCATGGATTTTATAGATGGCCTTCCCCGTTCTCGTTCGGGTCATGATGGCTTATGGGTGATCGTTGATAGGCTTACTAAATCCGCCCATTTTATTCCCGTTCGGTCTAACCGAACCGTTCCTCTTTTGGCCAAAATCTTTATCAAATAAATTGTTAAATTGCATGGAGTCCTACTTGTATTGTTAGCGATCGAGATCCATTGTTTACTAGTGGATTTTGGAAGAGTCTTCAAAAAGCTTTAGGAACGAAGCTTAACTTTAGCACTGCTTATCACCCCCAGTCCGATGGACAAACCGAGCATGTGAATCAAACTCTTGAAGATCTTATTCGTGCTTGTGTGCTTGATTTTGGTGGAGGTTGGGAAGATCATATTTCACTTGTTGAATTTTCCTATAATAATAGCTTCCAATCTAGTATTGGTATGGCACCTTTCGAGGCACTCTACGGAAGGCCCTGCCGATCTCCTTCTTGTTGGCTTGAGGCCGGTGAGAAGCTGGTTTTAGGTCCAGATTTTATTCGAGATTCCACGGAAAAGATTGAACTTATTCGACATAGGATGAAAGAAGCCCAGAGTAGACAAAAATCCCATGCCGATAATCGAAGAAGGAAATTAGAATTTTCTGTTGGGGATCCTGTTTTTATTTGTGTTTCACCTATGAAGGGTGTTGTACGTTTCAATCGATCGGGGAAGTTAGCGCCTCGATATATTGGGCCATTTCCTATCACTGAACGTATTGGTTCCATGGCTTATCGCCTTGCATTGTCGGCTCAGTTTTCTTTTATGCATGACGTATTTCACGTTTCTCAACTACGGAAATGCCTTCGGGATTCCGATTCTATTCTTGAGCCTGCTGTTGTGGAAGAAATTGAAGTTTCGCCTAATTTAACTTATGAGCAGCATCCTATTCGAATTATTGCTTCGGAGGTCAAACGTCTTCGAAATAAAGATGTCCCGCTTGTGAAAGTTCAATGGTCTTCAAATCCTAAGGATTGTTCTTGGGAGTCTAGAGAGTTCATCGAGCGATCACATCCAGACTTACTTTCCCGTGCTCTTTAAGGTGAACCTTTTATTTCAAATTTCTTTTATGTTGAATATGCTTTTGTGGTTGTTACTATATATCTTCTTCTTAAATATTGCGAGGACGCAATTTCTTTGAGGAGGGGAGTCTGTAACAACCCGCATGTTTGTCGATTTTTATATTTAAATATTTTATTTAAATATTTATCGATACTCGGAATTTAGTCCAAAAAGCTACTTTTTGCATACGGTCGAAATAGGACTCGGGACCACTCCCATTGAGTTTAAAATGCCATTTGCGACCTTTATGAGTATAAGCTTCGATATGTTTGGAGAAAGTTGATTTTTGCTACTTGTTCACTTTGGGTTTGGGTTCAGCCCTATGTTTAACTTATACTCAAATCTGAGAAACTCCTCCCCATTCACCCTCACTTTCTCCTCTTTTCAGTTCTAAAGCATCAATGGTGGGAGAGATGGGAAATTAAAACTCCAAAACCCTAGTTTTCTTTTGCAAATCAAGTTCTAGCTCCAAACTAATAGAAGAACCCATTGGTAAGCTTCTCTTCTTCTTCTCCAACTCAATCTCTTATCAATTTCAGAAATTCCTAAACCTAACTTTGGGAATGTTCTTCTTTTAAAGCTTAGAATCAAGCTTCTTGAGTTGGATTTGAAGAGTGGTTGATTCTCCTTTGCTTTCAAGCATCTTCTTCAATCGTTCGGGTTCAAAGGTGAGATTTTTATCTCACATCTATGACTATAATTATCTTTGGTTGTTGGGTATGAATTCCTAACACTTCTTCATGTGCATTTGCTCTTGATTTGGATTGGTTTTGTGAATATTCCAATTTTTGGGTTTTTAAGTCAAATTTGTGTGAAAATCCTTTTATGAATGTCTGATCATGCTTTTGGTGATGCATCGAGGAGCATATAGGGCCGGGTTGCCGATTGGCATAAAACCTTAGAGCCAATGTTCGTTCGGTTGCATTTTGGAAGAGTTTGCCCTTCATTTGAATAGGCTGAAAAACAGCCCAGGCATGATTCAGTCGAATGAATCTTCTGTTCAGTCGACTGAACCTGGAACCTGAAAGTTTCCAGGCATGATTCAGTCGACTGAATCTTCTGTTCAGTCGACTGAACCTGGAAACAGAAAGTTTCCTAAACCTGGAAAATTTCCAGGTATAGGGTCAGTCGACTGAAAACTCTGTTCAGTCGACTGAACCTGCTGTTTGAGTCCAATTTGCCATTTTGGATTGAATTTCCAATGTTAATCGATTCGTGTTGATTCCCTTTTGTTATTATCACTTATTATCATCTTTGATGACATTTTCTTCGTGATTTATGGAAATATCCATTTTGATGGATTCGGTATCGATTTCTTTGGATTTTATTCACGTCTTCGAATGTGAACTTTAGTGATTGATTGTTCCTACAATCTTCTCTGTGTTTTGTCACTTTATAATATAAAGGTTTTGATACTAGTAGTAAATATCAAAACTCTTTTAACAAATAATTTCAACTCTATTTTTAATAACAAAGCTCTTTTCTTAAACCGTTTTCCAATCTATTAGTATATACAAACCTTTATCTCACTCGGATGAGAAATCTAATTAAATGACTTAGTAAAACAAGTGGTATGAAACGCTTGCGTTCACTTCGTCGGTTAATTCTTGGACTTGTTCGATTGAACCTCTTGTGACAATTTTATTGGTGAAGATTTACAGTTTGTTCTTAAATACTTAAGTTAAGCAAGTGGTTATGGGACATGAAGCTAAACTTCTATATTTACTAGCTTAGTGTAATTGACACTTCTCATTGATCATGACGATCATTCTGATGATTTAGACTAGCAACTGTGCGATGTCTCTTGTTGCGAGGTTAGACTACACCCCACTTGTGTGATTCCACTCACACATACCTTTTTGCTTTTTGGTTAGTCTGGACCTTAATCAGTGTGATTCCATTCACACATGTGGGGTAGCTCCCCTTGGTCTTCGGACCGTCATGTGATAGGCCTCTTTCTCTTTTCTATGATTTTTGGACTTCTTGCATTGATTTCTAGAATTATGTCATTGACTTGTTATGAGTACAAGTTTGGGGTATGATGCCCTTTCCGAATCTTTGAGAAGATTCTTGTGATATTGATTATCTCTTATTGATTGATCTTCTGTTGATCATTATTTACATACTTATAGTGGTATGTCATTATGGATATTTTATGTCTATGCCATATCTTTTATGTTATATCATGTCATCTGATATTTATAGCTAGACTGACCCGTTTATTATTTTCTTAAATAATACTCGGGTCAGACCGAGATGTTACAGGTGCTTCTGCTTGACTTCTTCCCAGGGATTCATCACACTGACTTTTGGCTAGCTGTTTAGATTAGCAGTTTTTGTTGTATACACTTGAGATATAGACTCATAGTTGTATTCCTTTGTACATCACGTGTTGCTATTCTTTTGTATTATCGTGGATCTTACTGACCACTACTCTGATGTACACTTTCATGTGTTAGTTATATATTCATATCTTCTTCCGCCTTTGTGATATGGATATCTGTGACTGAATTGTGTTATGTTTATTTCTATATTTGTTTCCGAAGATTATTATAACCACTGTGTAGTAGCTTTGTGTTTGTATCAGTATGCCGGATTTCCTCTTGAAATAAAATGCATGTTATACTATCTGACATATCGGTGCTCGCGCAAAGCAATTACACGGATGGTCGCTTCTCATTAGCCTTATTCTCCGTGCTAGTTGGCAGCATTACACCGTAGTGTTCTTGGCTAGCATGGGCGTAGAGGTGGGGCGTCACATCCGGGTTCAAACAGAACCGAAGGCACTTCGTCCAATAAAGTAAGAAGCCCTTGCAATCCTGGTATCCATAATCTCGATTGGACTCCCCATCACATGTGGAGATCTCTATATCGGAGCAACTCTGTGCAGAGACATTCGATAGGTTATCCTATCATTTTTGAAGACACAGGTCTTCACAACTGTCTTCAAATGCTATTCATTTCATCGTATTAGTGTTCAGAATGGGTTATATGACACAAAGTCTTCTCTCGGTTAATTTGAATAGTGAGCACTCAATTTTAAAACATGTGGATGTATCAACCACAAAGATTAATATTCAGGGCTCGATGTTGGTTTCGGATAACCAACTAGAATCCGACTCTCTGTCCCATCGAAATTCAATTGTCGTTTTACGGGCCAATGGGTTTTCACAAACACACAGAAACAAATCACAAATCACAGTTCAGCATAAAGCAATTCACGTCACACGGTATCACAATCACAAACAGAGATATCAATCCACTACACAACATTTGATAATAGTCAATCATCTTCAATTAAGATGAATTAATTGTATGATTTAAATTAATTAACCCATAATTATTTTCATTAATCATTTTTAATCAATGATTAGTTACTCTTAATTATAGATTAATTAAATCTTAATTAACTTTATTAATTAATTATTCCTTAAATAATTATCTTAATTAATTAATTATTAATTAATTAAATCTTAATTGCTTTTGTTAATTAATTATTGTTTAATTAATTATCTTACAAAGTAATTACAAATCATTAATTATTTGATCATTATTTAGTCATTATAAATAAATTTGTTTTTAAGTTAACAATTTAAATATTTGATTAACTTTTCAATTATTTTATCTAGTTAAATTTGAAACAAATTTATTTAAGAATATAAGTTTAAAACAACTTTGAACTAAATTAATTTAAAATAATTATTTCAATGCCATTGACTTCACATTCCACTTAACAAACAATCATCATTTTATAAAGAGTGAATTTAGAAATCAATTAAACTTATTATTTTTAAAATTTTAAAACTGGAAATGCTGTTTCAAATAACCAACCCGAGGCTATCACGAGCCACACCCGAGCAAAAGTGCTCATTGCTTTGAGTTTTCCAAAGATCTGCCCGTGTATAATTTTTCCCAACTTAGATTTGTTTAAGTTTCAAACGACCCGATGTGTAGCTAAAATTACTCGACCCTAGCTTCGAGTCATCAACCCTGAACCCTGAGTGGTACTTCGAGTCGAGCAACTTCCCTTCCAAAAACAAATAACTAACACAAACGAAGACGTGTGCACGCCGCACATCGTTCCGACCATCTCTGGTCGAGGCTACGACCATCGTCCAGTCGACAATTAACCCTCGCCCCATCAAGCCACCCCAAAGCACGAACCAATGTCACATTCGAAATCTAGCCTCACGACCCATACTTCATTAAAAACAACCACCAGAAAACTGCCACATCCCTCCACCTCTGGCCATCAGAGGCCACAAAAATTCGACCGAAGTTTCGCCAACATCCGATGCCTTGATTGGCACTGGTGCCAAAGATCCCGATTTCCCAACGGCAATGCAGCATAACCATTTTCGACTACGAGTAGATATGCGTTTTCAACCCTAGATCGATCTCGATCCTACACTATGATGATATAAATTCAACTTACATTTTTCTCAGGATTTCAAACCCTCAAGCTAGTCGCGACTATGATCTTGAGGCCCACAAACACAAAGATCATCAGAATTTTACAAATTTCCATTTTCTGATCAACTTACAATTTCTCAGTCAAAATTGTATTTAAAATTTATATTTAAATTTCAAAAATAATTATTTTCAATAATAATTCAGATAGTATTCCTAAAACTAAAATTTATGAAATTTAAATTTTTACATAGTTTGAATTGTGGCTGTGTTTTCAAATTTTACAGAGAAGACTCTTGTTAAATTTACCAACATTCATTTCTAAAGTTCAGAGCATGATCATACAAACATGTTTTCTTTTTATCTCAAAGCCTAAAAACAATCTATTATAGAGTATTGGATTTTTCTGAGACAGGTTTAGGAACCTGTAGGGATAGAACAGAGCCTGTTTTGATGTATACAGGCATGCATCTTCATTTTCAGGTGCAAATATATACATGAAAACACATATTTATCGTTCACGCATCACTATTGTTCACAGCAACAAATTCAAGTTCAAATTAAGGAGTTTACTCACCTGACAAAATTTGAACAGAAGCTTCCTGACTGGGTTTTAAAATTTTAAGAGCTTGGATACTTATTTTTCTTACTTTGATCTTTAAATTTTTATCTACAACTTGTTAAAACAAATTTGCTTAATCTTTGATGCATTTGATTACTTAATTCATACAGTTTGTTTTGATGAAAACAGGGAAAGACTTTGGTCTGCAGCTTGAAATCCTGAAACTAGTTTAGTATTTGAAACTTGGTTTTTTTTCTACAACTGATTGATACAAACTTTCTTAGTTCTTGCTTTATTACTGATCAACAAATTCAAACAAAATTTTTAATAAAAAGTATTTACTTGCCTTAAATTTAATTCAGAGGAACCCTGCTCTGCTTCTTGAAGAAAACTGGAGCCTGGTCTCTTTGATCTGCAGTTTGAATTTTAATGTTAAAACTTGATTTATTTATTACTAAATCACTTAATTATGAAGTTTTAAGCTTGCCTGAGGTATGGAATTAAAATTCCTACTTTGATGTTGGAGACGATTCTCAAGTTTTAAACTTTGAATTCAAGAAGATGCTTGCATTTCAGATTTTTCTTTCTTTGGTGCTGAGGTTTGTAATGTTTACAGTTTTTTTCTTCTTTTCTTTCAGAATTTTGAGAAGCTAAAGAATGATTTTTTTATTTTTATCAATTAACTAAATTGAATGACACTTGTTAATTTTGATGATGAGATTACACACTTGTTAATCCTCTTGTTGCATGTTAAACACTTGTACATTTTTCATGAGAAATATATTTGTATTATTTCTTCTTAACTTCATGTATTAATCTATTTACTTATATTATGATTTCCTTATACTTGTATGTACTTTAATAAAATTTCATACCCTTATCAATTACATTACCTTTGTTAAATATTTATACAAGTTAAAAGAAAATGTTCTAAAACAAATTTATGCACAGATAAAAATTATATATATATATATATATATATTACTTTCAAATCCAATTATTTTTAAGACTCTTATATTTGAATCTTACATTCAAATTTTTAAACACAATTGCCTCGTAAATATGAATATATAAACAACCACCATTTTTTAATTTGATTTGGAAAATTCCAAATTACTTTATTAAGACATTTATTTAAATAATTAAATTCAAATTCAAATTTATTCATATATATATATTACATATATATAATTTAAATTCAAATGATTTTAAAAAAATTGTTATTTCAAATTTTTATACTCAGATGAAATTGAAATTTTATTCATATAAATTATCACTCATTTTATGAGTTTTGAAACTTTTCAAATTAAATTCCAAAAGTTCAAATGAATTACCAAATTTAAATTGATACATTTTGGGATGTTACAGATACCCCCTTAAGGAAATTTCGACCTTAAAATTTGAAAGAGAGAGAAAAGCAAACAAATAATATACGAATTCAGAAAAGGATAGAGAAATGGCTCACCAATGTAAGCCGAGATATCCACTCTGCGATTAGGATATGATTTCTGCATTCTATCTTCAGTTTCCTAAGTGCAGTCCTTTGTATCACCGCTCCACTGTATTTTAATAGGTTTCATAACTTTGTTTCTCAATTGCTTTTCATCACAACCTACAATCTTTATCGGTTCTCTTTCAACTATTAAATTAGGAGTGATCTCGAGATCCTGTTGAGCAGCTTCTTCAATAATACTATCTGGATCGTGCACATACTTCCAAAGGTTAGAAATGTTGAACACGTCATGCACGCCAGACAACCAGCTGGGCAGCTGCACTCGATAGGCTAAAGAACCAATCCTCTCCAGAATAGGAAAAGGACCAATATATCTTGGTGCCAGCTTACTGGTCTTCCCAAACCTTAATACACCACGCATTGGAGATACTTTGAGAAAGACAGAGTCTCCAATCTGGAATTCCAAATCCCTTCTTCTGCGGTCATAATAATTCTTTTGACGACTTTGAGCCCTTTTCAATTTCTTCCATATAAAATCAACTTTTTTAGTGGCTTCCTTAATCATATCTGGTCCAACGACAAGTCTATCTCCTGCCTCGATCCAACATGCAGGTGATCGACACGGACGACCATATAAAGCTTCAAAAGGAGCCATCTCTATACTGGCCTGATAGCTATTGTTATATGAGAATTTGACCAGATGTAAATGGTCCTCCCAAGAACCACCCAAATCAAGTATACAAGCACGCAATAGGCCTTCTCATATTCGATTAATCCTCTCAGTCTGCCCATCAGACTGTGCGTGATAAGCAGTGCTGAAATTCAATTTTGTTCCCAATGCATCTTGAAATGCCTCCCAAAATCTACTAGTGAAGATCGGGCCACGATCACTCACTATGCTGCTAGGTATACCGTGGAGATGGACAATTTCTTTCACATATAAATCGACTAAACTTGCTGTCGTGCGGATAGATTTCACTGGCAAAAAGTGGGCTGTCTTAATCAAACGGTCCACAATGTCCTAGATCGCTCCATTGCCTTTTCGAGTACGAGGCAACCCGTCGATGAAATCCATCGATACTTGGTCCCATTTCCACTTGGGTACCTCTAAAGGCTGAAGTAAACCCGTCATTTTCTTTTGATCGCTTTTAGTTTGTTGGCAAGTAGCACAACGACTCGCATATACAGATATGTCCATTTTCACTGTCTTCCACCAGAAAGTTTTTTGATATCTCTATACATCTTGTTAACTCCTGGATGGATACTGAGTTTAGATTTATGACATTCATCTAAAACTTCACGTTTTAATTCTGGAATATCAGGGACACAGATCCTGTCCTTTAGCCTTATAATTCCCTTATCATCAGTTCTAAAACTAGAATTCTCACCTCGACATATTTTTCTACGAATTTCCCGAAGAAACATGTCTTCAGTCTGTTTCTTGCGATCTTTTTAAGAAGAGTAGGAGAGACAACAAGATGAGCAAGAATAGCATGCTTTCTACTCAGAGCATCGACAACTACTTTGGCTTTACCAGGCGTATATAGAATGTCTAGGTCATAAGATGCCAGAAATTCCAACCAACGTTGTTGTCGCAGATTCAAATCTTGCTGGGTGAAGAGATACTTCAAAGATTTATGGTCGGTGAGTAATTCAAATTTTTCACCTAAACAAGAAGGATTTATTTAGTAAATATTAATTTAAGTTGAACTTTTAAAGTTTTCTTTTAGAAAAGCTGAAGGAGATTCTTACCCAGAAGATAATGTCGCCATATTTTCAGAGCGAAAATAACAGCTAAGAGTTCCAAATCATTGGTTGGGTAGTTTCTAGTTTCTTTCATGTGGACGTAATTGTCTACTAGCGTAGGCAATTACCTTCCCATTCTGCATTAGTACCGCACCCAAACCATCACCACAATAATCAGTACAGACAGTTAAACCCTGGTTCTCATTAAAGATAGCGAGAACACGAGCAGTGGTTAACCACTTCTTCAACTCCTAAAAAGCTTAGTCACATTTCGAAGTCCAATTGAATTTTGCATTCTACATTGTTAGTTTAGTCAACGGACTAACTATCTTAGGAATGTCCAGAACAAACTTCCGGTAGTAACCCGCTAAACCCAGAAAGCTTCGAACTTCTTTTGGGGTAGTGGGTTTCCTCCAATCAAGAATAGGGGAAATTTTGCTAGGATCAACAGAAGTCCCTTCTTCATTAACAATATGCCAGAGAAATTTAACTTCTTCAACCCAAAAATGGCATTTGGAAAATTTGGCGAACATAATATTTCTCCTTAATATCTCCAAAACAATTCTAAGATGCTCGGCATGCTCCTCTTCGGTTTTGGAATAGAACAAAAAATCGTTAATAAATTCAACACTTACCGAAACACATGAGTCATAAGATCAAGGAAGTATGCTGGAGCATTGGTTAGCCTGAAAGGCATGACTAACCGTTCGTAGAACATATAAGGATCCCTGAAGGCGGTGAAATATACACAATCTTCGGCAATTCGTTGTTGATGGAATCCCTGGGATAGATCCATCTTCAAAAAGAAACGAGCGATGTGCAATTGATCAAACAGACCATTAATTCTAGGTAGAGGAATTTGTTCTTAAGAGTCAGCTTATTGAGATCGCGGTAATCCACACACAATCTCAAAGATCCATCCGATTTAGCAACAAACACTACTGCTGAACCCCATTCAAAAACACTAGGATGAATTAACCCTTTATTTAGCAAATAATTGGTTTGGTTGACTGATTCAACCCTTTCCCAGGGTGCCATCCTGCGACTTGCGTGAATGATAGAACGAGCATTGGGTACTAGGTCAATTTTGAATTCTATTTCTCGATGTGGAGATAACGACTTTACTTCTTCGAACACGTCTGGAAAATCGCGGACAATGAGTATAGACTCCAGACTGGGTTCGGGATAACCCAAGTTATACATCAACCCATCTCTTTTAGGACTAGGGTCCTCACAATAAATCTCAATGAAATCTCCAAATTTGGTTTTAATCGAAATCAATCGATTGTTACAATCCAATTTGGCTTCGTATTTGGTTAGCCAGTGCATTCCGAGTAAGATTTCAAACTCATTAAAATCAAGGACAAAGTGAACGATAGGGAATTGGTAACAAGAATATGACATAGGAACGTCTCTACATTGAAGACAAAGGTTCGCGGGGCCTCCAACTGCATTCTTTACGCATATAGGCTCATCAACGAAATCGAGTTCAAGATTTAATTCATTTACAACTTATTGAGAAATAAAACTATGTGTAGTGCCCGTGTCAAACAGAACTCGAACAATTCTATCATAAACAGTAAGGTCACCTTCCAAAACTCCTTTCCCCTTTTCTACTTTGGAAGATGTAGGTTTGTCTTTGACTGTGTATACCTTGTCTTTCTGAGCTTGCTTCAAGGTTAGGTAGTCTTTGACCTCGTGTCCCAATTTCTGACACTACTAGCATTTTCTGGGTTTTACTTGTAGAGGTTGATTTACTTGCCTCTTAGGCTTCTTACAACTACTTGAGTAGTGGCCTTTTTCTAGACAATTGAAACAAGTAACATTTTGTGCCGGGCTTTCTTGATTGCTCTTCTTCTTCTCCTTACCGTACCATGGTTTCTTGCCTCCAAATTTCATTTTCTTCCAATTTTGATTGCTCGAATTTCCTTTCTCCACTGGGGATTCTTGCATATCCAGTGTAGCATATCGATACCCCATATCAATCAGATCTAAAAAGGATTCTTTGACGTGGCCAGTCATCCTTTCGTGGAACTTCTTATTCATCCCACGAATGAACCTTTCATTTTTCTTTGAAGGTGTATTTACCAATTTTGGACCGAAATGAGATAATTCATTAAATTTTTTTAGATACTCCTCAAATGACAAACTCCCTTGCTTTAAGTCCATAAATTCCTGGTACATTCGAGAAATTCCAGCTGATGGCATATAGTGCTTTTCAAATACTTCTTTAAATCTCTCCTAAGTAAACTCGTCTTCTGGCTCATCTACAATGACTGTCTCTCACCATGCTAAGGCTTCTTCTTGAAGTTGCCAAGAAGCTATGAGTCGCATCTAATCGTCTTGCAACTTTAGCCTTTTAAAATTCTTTCACATGGTCTGATCCATGCTTGGGCCTCGACAATCGACTCCTTGCCAGTGAATGGCTTACCACCAAGCCTTGAGAAACTCTTGTATAAATCAGCCAGATTCGGCTGAAGCTGAGTAGATAAAGCTGCTTCTTCTATTGGGGAACTTGACCAGCTGTTGTGGCATTTCCTTGACCCCTAGCTCTTCCTCTTCGTCCGCTCATTCTTACTATCTGTAATTAGTTAGAAAAGTTGATTTAGATATATGGATGAGATATCTTAAGGAATGTCAAAAGTTAAAAGAAATAAACTAAGAAAATTTAGGGGTTTGGTCTCGGGTTATACTCATTTTAGGGTATACTTCACCGTATCTCTAATGGGCCATCTAATGTGTTATACTCCGTAGATAAAGTTCTTACTCAACCTTTAGCTCTGATACCACTCTTATATTTGAATCTTACATTCAAATTTTTATATACAATTTCCTCACAAATATGAATATATAAACAAGCACCATTTTTAAATTTTATTTAGAAAATTCCAAATTACTTTATTAAGACATTTATTTAAATAATTAAATTCAAATTCAAATTTATTCATATATACATTATATATATATAATTTAAATTCAAATGATTTTAAAAACATTTGTTATTTCAAATTTTATACTCAAATGAAATTGAAATTTTATTCATATAAATTATCACTCGTTTTATTTGTTTTGAAACTTTTCAAATTAAATTTCAAAAGTTCAAATGAATTACCAAATTTAAATTGATAAATTTTGGGATGTTACGATGCACATACACGTATGTAGTTATTGTCTATCTCGAGTAGATAGGGAATGTTGTATGCATAAGTGAAGTCAAGACGACTATGTAAAATAATAGACGTAACATGTAGTGGAAGGCAATCAACATAAACTAGTGTTATGTATAGACTATGTAATTTACTAATCACCAGAACATTATTCTGAACCACTCCTCATTACAACCCACATAATAGCTTTAGAGAGATAGGTACAGGTACAAGGTAGGAACAGTGGAAGGACAAATTTCCTTTTGCATGCACGACACTGACAAGGGCACTCGTGATTAAAGGTGTCAGCCTTGGTCAATAATCATATGTTTTATTGTACTTTACTATTCTACTATAATTTTTTATCGATGGTGCTCTAAAAGGCATTTGTTATTTATAGGATACCAGAAACAACGATCCATACTTTGGTAGACTTGGATTTTCGATTTAGCGAAAATTCAGGCCCATTGAGGTATGGGTTATTACATTTAGTATCAAAGCTTAGTTTAGTCGATCATAAGAATTAGGATACATTAAGTGAACATATATGTATTCTTACCTATAATTGTGTGTGTGTGTATATTTATATATATGCCCAAAACTCTACAAGATCCAACTGTAGAAATAGTTGTAACCATGTTATCAAACGATGGACAATGCGACTATGAGTTGGAACAATAGATGAAGTTGAGGATATAAACCTATCTCATTTACCCAATGGGAAGTAGGTTATAATAGAAGGCATTAACTTAAGAGGAGCATGAATGCGATATATGGAAGAGTACCAGAAACTGGATAGTATTTAACTCCCTTGTAGAGTATTGATTGCCCTATGGTTGTAGATCCCTATAGGATTGCCAATTGATGATTTACTTTAGACCTTGAAAAGGGGAAAAATAAGATTATATATATTGCATATATCCAAAAGTAAGAATTCAGTAAGTTTCCAATAGAAGATGTGTAATATTCACTCTAAGATGATAGAAAAATTAAATATTTTGGAAGAAGATAAGTTAGAAATTAAGTAGAAAAGGAGGAAAAACCAATAGATGGGAACAAGTAAAACTCGCTTTGAGTCCTACTTAATGCGAAAGAATTTAGTAATATTTGAAGGAAAAAAGTTTAAGGAAAGTATATAAATAATATATTTGAAATGATTTTCAAAGGAATCGTAAAAAGTAGAAAACCCCTAACTTTGAAAAGTAATTAAATATTAATTTTTTTCATAGAATAAAATATCCTTTTATATTTAAATAGAAATTTATAATCAAAGTTCAAAAAATTTTGGACCAAATTTTCAATTAAAAATGGGTTTTAATAAAGAGACGGTTCTTGTGAAAGAAAAATAAAGTGTATATAGCTCATTTATTTTCTATATGGAAAATATTAAGTTGTAAATTCTTTTTAAAGGGTGGACAATAGGAGTGGTACTAGTTTTAAGTGGTATAAAAATAATGAAAAGGAGATAAGAACATTAAAACCAGCATTATGTGAACGCATTGCGAAGGTTCAATAAAGAAGTCAGTCAATTGAGAGGAAATCTATACAAGAAATGCAATTTAAATAAGAGCAGTTTAGGTAGAAGACAGTTAAATAGTAGTAACATTATGAAATATAAATAGAAATAGTGTTTGAAATTTATATAAAATAATGTTAGTAATTAGAAATAACATTGGAATTTTTTTTGATTATTTCCATAAATATGTGCATTAATTGCTCATACCTTTTATTGTCCCTGTTATATGCTATTAGAGTCTCTACTAAGGCTGAAAGTGGAAATAACATAAGCGATAGAAAAATAATCGAGTCGAAGTTGTCCATGTTACTCCAGTTTTTATTGTTAAAAGTTATAAAAAATGTTTTAGAAACATTGTAAAGTGCATTTTCGAGAAAAATAGCCTGGTATAACAATTGAGTTTTGAAATGTAAAACTTAATAAATGATAAAAATCTCATTTTTTAGGAAACAAAATATTTGTTAGTAAAAGGCTTTAAAGGAAATGTTGATTTGAATTAATATTCATGTAATAAAATTTGACCTCTTCTTTAAATAAGATTTTAACCACTAACATTTCCTTTTAGACTTAGTAAATAAACTTAATTAATAATCCTAAATTATAGTTCTAAAAGTTATGATGCCTACAATCATTATTGGTTGATTTAGGAGATTTTCATTGTTTCTCTTTTCGAAACCAATCTGTTGAAGGATTTAAATAAAAGTTTCTAATTTTACAATTTTAAAGATAAAAGTTTTTTGAATTAAGTACTTCATGGTTGTGAATTTTTAATTTTAAAAAGAGTGGTGAATACCAAACCAAATTTTAATACGGAGTCGATAGAGATGACTGCCTAGGTAAGACGAGACACAGATAAGGCTATGAGTAAACTTGCGAAGAATGCTCGTAGAATAGAAATAGAAAATCCCAGTTGGATCTCAGGAATATTAGTCTGAGCCTATGTATGTTTCATTAAACATGGGAGAGGACGATAAAGAGGAATCCATAAGGAAATGGGAGATGGTACCAAAGTACATTTCTATGAGTATAGCCGCATGAAAGATAAAATAAAATTAAAATTAAAAAAGCATATACTAAGATTTGATAATACTATCAAGAGATTTGGATTAAAAGAAGATAGTAGTATTTTTGGCTGTAATGATTGAAGTAATGATGAATCTTATTTATTAGAAACCACAAAGGTAAGTTAAGATATGTGAGTTAAGGTAGAATGACATTATTAATGTTAGTTGATGTTTAAGGGTAGCTTCCAGCAATTTTTTTAGGTAGTTGGGTTGTAAGCATTAGTTGTTTCTGTTTGTGTTAGAGTGAGCATATTATTTTATGAGAAATATTCCTTTTGAAAATTGATTTTCTGGATTGGCCGCTATGTTCGTGGGAAAACTATGCAAGTAAGGAAATTTCATGTAGACACGTAACTCATGTAAAGTAAGGCTGAAAGTTTATGAAATAAATTAGAAAATTTATTAACTACCAAAATGAAATAATGTTAAGTCGAGATAAATTTTATCAAGCCAAGGATAGGAAAGCTTGTTGCGAAACCACAGATCACTATCCCTAGATCTTAAAAGCTAAAATTTATAAATGAACCTGTATGCTAACTTTTATTCTAAAAGAAAAGGTAAAGGTTTAGAAATGGGAAAATTTACCTTGTAGTAGAAAAGGTCAATCATGGAAGTTAAACCATTTGATTAAATCGTGACTACATAGGATGTGACTAAATTAGTTTTGAAAAGCAAAACCAGATACTTCTATAAATTTTGTTCAAAAATCATTGATGTCAAATATAAAAGTTTCTAATTTTTTTTGAGAAATTATGTTTTTTTATAAAGTTTCTAACTATTCCAAAAAAATTAAATAAAATTGATTTTGAATAGAAAAGAGTTTTTTTTTTGAAAGGCCATATGAAATGCTGATGGGTAAGTAAATATAAATTTTATTGTGCACGGTAGTGATAGTAAGTAAAATATAATTAGTGATGACGGAAAATGTTGTTTTAGCTTTGGGATTGCTTTTTACCTACATTGTCGATAAGTTAACAAAACTTGTTTTAAAAATAATTTTTTTTCAAAATATTTAAAAGCATAAAAATAAATTTCTTTTATGGACTGTATTTGGAAAAGTTGGAAAAAAACTGGGGGTGTTATCCAGGTTTGTAACCCATTAGGATCCAAAAGAAAATGGAATGATTTAATGGAGTCGGAATGACTCAGAACTCAACCAAAAGAGGCTAAAGCAGTGATTGAGTTTGACTAAACTAAGAGACCAGCGTCCGTCCAGTCCAATCAGCAGCTATATATAACTAGCTAGTAAATCTTCATCAAAATAAAGCAGCGTGCAACGAGACTATACGAACAATGTCGGTACAAGGCCACGAAAGCAGTCCAGACATCAAAGTCTAAAAATAGTCTAAGTGCATAGACCACTAACGATCCATACTCTACGGATTGCCATCAATCCATACAACATCATTCAGTCGCTGCGACACACAGAAGCAAAGGAGTCTAAGAAGAAAAGTACAAATATGTTAACTGTACAGATCGCTAGCGACCGATACACCATGGATTGCCAATAATCCATACAAACCATGGAATACTTGGACCTAGCACAGTAAAGCAATGAGGAAAAGAGCTAAGTATTTAGCTTATTTGCGAGCTAAATGCATGGATCGCTAGCGATCCATGCATTTGGCTCGGGTCACAAGCTAAGCTCTACTAAATCATCCCGTGTCCATATGCAAGCAACTGATGAACGGGGCTGGCCCAAAAACTCTCTGGACTCTATAAATACCATCCTATCTGCGACATAAACTGGATCTTCGCTGGACTGGTTGTTGAAGCTCTGCTGGAAACTTTCTTAACTCTCCATTTCCCTCACAACAATTTCCAAAGGGATTCACGATGATTCTCCAGTGGAGTCTAACCTTGGAGATTCATTCTAGCTAAGGATAATCAATAGCCTTTTGTAACAGCAATCAGTCTATAATAGAAATTACAAAGTGGACATAGGCTACATTAATAGCCCAACCACTATGAAAATCTTCTTGTCTTTTTTTACTTCTCTTTTCATTTATCTATATTAATGCTTTGTGAGAACAGGGCTAGTGCTTTCACACACAAACCAGGGTGTTGATCCATTTTTTGGATTAACATTTTGCATGCTCCAATGGAATCTTGTCTTGTGATAGAAGAAGAAACTCCAGCCAAGCTATAGAAAATCTTGGGTAATGACATATTGTTTCGAAATTGGGACACCGAAAGGATCGAAGCCCGTACTCTCGATCCAATTATGGTAACAGTGGGAATCGGTCCAACCGTTATTCGACGAGTGTTGATCGATAGTGGTAGCTCTGTTAATATACTTTTCAAACATACTTTTGACCAAATGAAAATCGGTATGATCTTATGCCAAATGATGTTCTAAGGGCTCACTGGCGAACCCAAGCAACCTGTGGGAACAATTCACCTGTTAGTGGAACTTGGAGAAGGTGATCGAAGAGTTACCCTCATTCAGACTTTTGTATAATTGTGGATGAAATGTCCACATATAATGCCTTCTTGGGATGGCCTACTCTAGCAAATATCAGAATAACTCTAGCCTAATAGTGTCTAACCATGAAGTTCCCTGGTTAAAATGGAATCGGAGTGGTAAAAGGAGATCGGTGTGCTGCTAGAGAATGTTACATTGTAGAGTTACGTGAATCTAGAAGAAGAGAAAACAGGAAGGATATGGGAAGAATTCTCCACATCCATGAACCTTCAGAATAGCAACTAGAGAGCTGCCCCAGGCTTAGGGACCATAGCTGATTCTACAAGGCTTTGGACCTTAGAAAGAAGATTTTAGGGGAAGAGCGGGTAGCACTGGTAGAATTGACTGTGTCTATCCTGGTTGATATGTATGACCGAACTAAAGTCATGAAAATTGGATCACACCATGGAAATAAGGTGCGCTTAGAGCATAATTTTTTCACGCCAACTTAGATGTATTTGCGTGGAAGCATTCTGATATGTGTGAGGTGTCTCCATAAATTGCATCTCATGCGCTCAACATTGAACCCAAGTTCACACCAGTAAAGCAAAAGAGGCACAGCCTGGGTCTTGAACGGTCCAAGGCACCAAGAGAAGACGAGGTCAAGTTAATGGCTAATGGTTTTATCCGAGATGCAACTTATCCTGAATAGGTATCTAACTCGGTCTTCATCAAAAAAATCCAATGTGAAGCGACAAACCTGTATCTATTACTCGGACTTAAACGAAGCTTGCCCGAAAGATAGCTTCTCTCTCCCTAAAATATACTACCTTGTGAATGAAACGGTAGGGCACGAGCTGCTATCATTCGTGGACGAATACTCCAAGTATAACCAAATCCTCATACATGAGCCTGACCAAGAAATCACCAGCTTCATCACCAACCTGGATCTATACTGCTACGGGTAATGTCATATGGCTTAAAGAACACCGAGGCAACTTACCAAAGGTTAGTGAACACCATGTTCAAGCACTAAATCAAGAAAACAAAGGAGGGTTGCGTGGACAACATGTTGGCCAAATCATGTGCGACTGCAAACCACCTAGATAATCTCCATAAAATGTTCGAAATACTTTAAAGGTATGGAACGGAACACAATCAACTCAAATGTCACTTCGGATTAGCCTCCGAAAAAATTCTTAGGATTCATCATAACACCAGGGGCATCGAAGCAAACCCAGAACAAAATAAAGACAATACGAGAAGTCAGAGCTCCAAAGAATAAAAAGGAACTGCAAAGTGAACAACATCCATACATTAAGGAATGAGTAACAATCAAAATAACAATCCAAGCAAGAAAGGATGTACATAAATAACAACAAAATCCAAACTTATAGCATAGACAAATAAAATTAGACATTAAGAAGAGCTTCAAACACTTCTTGATGCAAATTACGAAACACAACTAAGAGATTTGAATTAAAAAAGGGAAGTGAAATTTTTCAACAAATGGCTAGGAGGGTACTTCCCTATTACCCAAAGTATACCTTTAGAAATATACTTGAAAGCTACGATGACTCTCAGACAATACCAAACCAGACCCCGCCAATGGTTACCCTGAATCCGAATATCTTACATCTCCGAACGCAAACCACCGAATCCAATCTAAAGTAGATGTTAAGATACACTAATGGGAATAATCCCATATAGCTTAGCTTCCACTTGAATTTTGGTTTTAGCCATTTCCGCCAAAGGATAAAAATAATTGAATGAGTAAAAAATCATCTTGGATTGACAAAACACATAAGATGAAAAGATCAATTCCAAGGTTCATGATAAAAGCCAAGAAAATGAATTTATCCAATATAACTACGAGGGTGATCTGCCCTTCAACAAATGTACACCTCTAGACAAAATATACTTGAGTGCACGTGCATCACTCTCGGGAACTTCCAAGGTAGACCTCGTTAAATCCACAGGCATCCGAATAAACTCGTGTCTATGGATGCATGATATCGACTTCTCTAGATGGATATGATATATATCCTAATAGGTGCTACCCATATGGTTTGGCTCCCACTCCTGCTTTGGTTTTAGTTTTCTTGGTGTTGGATACTAATGCTCAAAATTAGCAATATATCTCCTTAGAAAGATGAAGCACAACAATGACTAGTTGGGTGCACTCCCATTTGCACGCGCTTCAATTTTGGTCATTTTCCATAAAGGGTATCAAAACTCCAAAAGTCCAACACGTTGTCTTTGAGTGAAGAAATACAAAGAAGACCAAAAAATTAAAATCAAGAGTTAATAAATTAACTATTAAGAATAATAAATTGATTTGTGTATGGAAATTAAATCACACACACTTACCACTACTAAATGGATCAACTTTTAAAGCATTTAATCCACACTTGGGCTTGATTTTCACATTTCAAATATTGTAGAAGATTTTAAAATAATCTTTGAAATGTTCTTTTAAGAGGGCAAATTATAATACTAAGTGTATTAAAAAAAGGGTAAAAAATAAATCTCATTAAAACATCATTTACTATGTACTCAAAACAATCCGCACTTAGCTTTATCTTTAAACAATTTCTATTAAAGTATTTTCTCATTTATAAACCAATATTTACAAAATTTAACACAACACTTATTATCCCAAAGGATAATAAATCACACAATGTTAATTTGTCCTAAATGATAATTTATATACAATTTTATAATCATTTTAACGAATTAATCAATTATCTTAAAACATTTTTGTCAAATTAGTTACTTAGCAGTAAAACATTTTTATTAAATCAATCAAGTAACTTTAAAACACTTTGATTAACTTATTTGTTTTACTTTTAACTCTTTCATTAAGTTAGTTAACTTACTTTTAGAAATAACATTTATTAAAATCATTAATTAGATACAAATATCATTAACTAAATGGATTAATTACAATCAAACATCATTAACTAAAATTATTAATTAAATTCGATGTCACCCAATCAAATGCGTACAATCGCTGCTGCATCCCACCACCAGCCATCACATCACCGCTGCAGCCTCCCTTGGAAAAGTCGATTCAATTGACATGGGTTTCACATCCCCTAATCGCCTCTAGCTCACTAACTGACACATTAAATGAACTTCGATCAACCTAAGATTCCTATGATGCTCTACCCTGAGACCCACACCAACAAAGAGAATTACTAAGTAATACTATTTTCTAGTGTAGAGAATAGAACTGGTTAGGAGTAACCATCCATGAGCTATGTCTTAACGAGTACCGAATAGGTTAATTGGGTGATCCATTTTTTTAACCTTTCCTTCTGTGGATCGACATATTTGATTATGGTTTAACACGAAACTATGGTGGCTATGGATCATACTCAGAACAAATATAATAACATCAACCACCTAATATCACAGAATAGGAACATACACACACATATATATACACACATAGTGACAACAGAAGTAAAACATGACATGCTACACGACTTTGGTTCTTATGAACCATATATACAACAAGAGCCATGAAAGAATATATACATCAGAGTGCAACAACCAAAAGCGCTACATCAAAACATACACTAAGCAATAAATAGGAAAGATCACGGTGGAAGCAAAGTAAGGTAGAAGTCAAACTGCAATCTACTGACCTATAATGACTTGGTCAGACTCGAGCATCAAATACAAAATATAAACACACGGGTCAGTTTAGCCTAAACAAGAGGGTTAGTAAATGATAGGTGAAGGTAAGATACCCAAGGAGGATAATAATTCACCATGGAGATGAACTCCATGTTCTCAAATCAACATATGGAATATAAGGCAAATCATGTAACAACATAAGGCATATGAGCCAAATCAACATATAACACAAGAAATGTGATCCAAATCACCAAACAACATAAGGCATAAAAGCCAAAACATTAAACAATACAAGGCATATAAGCCATGTCACCAAAACAACATAAATCTCAACATATCGAACTCACTAAGGAGTTCAAAACGATAAAAATGTAATCACCATGTCGTCGTCGTCAAATAGCACAAAGGTTATATATAACTCCAACATCCAACAAAATGGTGAAAACACTTGAAAATCAACAAATCCTAGAAATAAAAAATAATGAAATCTAAAAAAAACAACAACAAAAGGTGGATCCCAACAAATAGCAAGTCTAAGCTACGCCGTACATGCATACAAATAGCGAGTCTAAGCTACGTCGCACGTGCATCAACAACTTATGGTCGAAGCCTGCCAAGTACCATCAACAACAAATTTGGCGTCCAAAAAATGACCCGAAGGCCTAACAAATGGCCCGAAAGGCCAACAAATGACCGAAGGTCCAACAAATGGCCTGCAAGCCCTACAAATGACCCCAAGTTCTGGTACTGGCAATCTGCATACTTGAAGGTCCAACATAAAGTGTCACCAACTTTCAAATAGTAACCAAATCAGTGATAACAGTGTGCAACATACCACATGTTCTCACTTAACCGTTTACTATAAGGTAGTTAATTTCTGTCTCGTATACGACCTCAATTGAACAAGTCCGGAATTAACAGAAAAAGTAAATGCATGTGTCCCATTCCACATGTTCTACTAAATCGTTTAAGTCATTTTCTCATTTTCTTAAAGAAGGCAAAATCGTGAAATTTTATAAAAAATAATTTTACTTCGGGAAAATGAGTTAAAATTGATTCTCTGAACATATTTGGAAATTATTTCCTTTTAAAAACATTTTAAAAATAGTTAATTATATTATTTATTATTTAAGTAAGCTTGGAAATAAATTCATACTTACAAAATCGATTGGGAAAAATATTTACTTCAAATACGGTTTTTAAATCAAAAATTCACTTTGAAATCAATTATAAAACCGTGCAAGAATCATCGAAATCACAGCAAATTCAACATAGTTTCTAAACTCGAAACTCAAGTAAATCAACAACATTGCGATGAAAAACATCACGAAATATAGGCTTTCTCATTCACATGATGAAGACCTGACAAATTGGTATGAAAATCAGCAGGAAAATGCATCAAAAATCAGCGAAATAGGCCAGAAAAGGACACGGAACAAGGCACAAATGAATCGATCAACAGGTCGACCCAACACATAGCTAGGTTGACCTTGGAGGTCGACCATCAAGTGCTCTAGGTCGACCATAAAGGCGGACCTAGGTGTGTGAAAAGTTGACCTGAGGTAGATCTTCCTCCATGCCTTCTCTGCATGCTCCGATTCAATTTTCTAAGTGGATTTGGACATAGTTTATGGATGAATCGAGAGGTAAAATTTGGCATGACAACTATACACAAACAAAAATTTAGAGGAATTACGGAAAAGATTTGGTGCAAGATTCAACAACAAATTTGATTGCAAAGTGATAATCAGAAATAATGTACTTACCGTAAAAAATATTTTCACTAGTATATACAGTAAACTCAAAATTCAACAACTCAACAATAGAAACACTCAGAACTTGTTTAGGTTAGAAAGGGATTTTAAAACTCACCTTATTTTATTTTTTAGCAATTTAGCAAGCTAGCTAGAGTCTTTAGGCCAAGATATGAAGCTAAGAACCTGTAAAAGAAGGAGAAACAAACATGCAAATACAAAAAGAAGAGTTACGGCAATAATTTCTCAAAATCAACTGTAGGAGATTTTAATTCTATAATTTATCTTATAATTTAATTTTAGTTTGGAGGCTTATAAATTTGATTTAGAACTTTGGAGAAGAAACCAATATTGTCTTTGTTTCTGGAATATGAAGAAATGAGATGGGAAAATTGTACGTATGGACTATCTCATTTCTTCCTTATTCCAAAAAATTCTTTTGGGTTTGGAATTGAATCCAATAACCCCACCCAATTAGCCAAGTTAAACACTTAGACAAGCTAGGCTATAATACATGATTTATCTTATATTTCACCATATATTTACGCTAATTCACATTATTTAACTAAATAATTATCATAACTTCATTTTTCAAGTTTAGTAAATTGATAAACAATGTATAAAAGTTATTTTAGCTATCTAAAATCAATTTCCATCATCAAAATTCCATTTTTACTTTAATGCTTTAATTTACCCTATTTATTCAAAAAATTAAATTTTAGCAACAAAATTCATTTTCTTATTTAAATAATCATAATAAACCATGTTAAAAATATTTTAAACCCAAATATTGATTTTTAATCAATATTTGATATTTTCATTTTTCAATACCAATTATATTTAATTTTTAAAATATTATTAAATGAACAAAAGCACTATTTGACCATTACTTCCATAATTATTGTATTTTATCGAATTAAAATTATTAGATGCTCATTTTTACCCAAAACTAACATAATAATGTTTCTAAAACTTGATCTCCTACATTTTTTATTTATTTCAATAATTATAGTTGAATTAAATTCCTTTATCCCTTTTTAAATTAAATTACCACCAAATCATCATAATTTCTTTATTCACATTTAATTCACAACCAAACAACTTAACTCGTTTTATAAATTCCAAAACACTTTGTTTATTCTAAATGAATAATTTCAACAATTTTCCATCTCCAAATTTAATTTATTTTCCCATTTTAATTTATAACCATCTTATAACTTATTTTCATAGGTAATTAAAAAACCAAGGTTGTTACAACTCCCCTTTATGAAAATTTTGTCCTCGCAATTTCTATAAAAGAGTTGTCCACAACACATTTATTTCATCATGAATTAGGAACAAGATAAGCTTGAGTCAATAATATTCACCCTCAAATAGTAGAAGAATGAAAACTAGGATATGTTCGGTCGATAAATTCTCTGGTTTTCCAAGTACAATCTTTGGGATTAACGGACCATTGAATTTTCACAAGAATGACATCTTTATTTCGAAGGCGCTTAACCTCCAAAGCAAGCACACAAATAGGATTTTTCACCATAGATAAGTCGGTTGAGATCTCAAGCTCTTGCAAAACATGAGGATACACAACTGAATCAGAATCATGAAGACTTTTTTGAAGTTGAGATATATGTAATACATCATGAACACCAGAAAATAGAGCTGGAAGTGATACATGATATGCAACTGGGCCAATGCGTTCAGTAATAGGAAATGGTCCTATATATCGAGGAGCCAATTTCCCGGTCCGACTGAAATGCATTACCACATTCAAAGGAGAAACACAAATAAACACAAGATCACCAACAGAGAACTCTAAGGGTTTCCAACGGTTGTCCGCGTAGGATTTCTGCCTGCTTTGAGCCTCTTTCATTCTTTGTCAGATGAGACCAATCTTCTCAAAAGCTTCATGAATAGATTCGAGGCCTAAAATCAGCTTCTCCTCGGACTCCAACTACCAAGATGGTGATTGACATGGCCTTCCGTATAAGGCTTCGAAAGGAGCCATATAGATAATAAACTGAAAACTATTTTTGTAGGTGAACTCAACAAGAGATAAATGGTCTTCCCAACTTCCACCAAAATTCAAAATATAAGAAAAAGGAGATCTTCTAGAATACGATTCACCCTTTCAGTCTGCCCATAAGAATGTGGATGATAAGCTGTGCTGAAATTAAACTTTGCACCCAAAGCTTTCTGGAGACTCTGCCAGATTCCACTAGTGAAAAGCGGATCTCTATCCCAAATAATAGAGCTAAGAACACCGTGAAGTCTCATGATTTCCTTAATATAAAACTTGGAAACAAATGAGCGGTCCAGTTGGACTTAACAGGAAAAAAGTGAGCTGATCTAGTCAAATGATCGACAATCGCCCACACACTATTACGGCCAGACCTTGATTGAGGTAAACCATCAAAAAATCCATCGAGACCCGATCCCATTTCTATAATGGGACCTCAAAAGGCTATAAAAGACCACCAGGATGCTGATGCTCGGCATTATTAAGTTGACAAATCATGCACTTGCTTACATAATTGGCCATATCCCGCTTCATACCTTCCTAATAGTATAGACGTTTCATATCGGCATATTATTACTATGAGATGAATAGTATACTGAAAATAGTGACACTCATCAAGAATGTCTTTTCTAAGATCAGCAACATTAGGCACGATTAACCTACCCTTCCTACGAACACAACCACGAGCATCAATATCGGAATCCTTCAACTCATCACCATGGGATTCCGATTTAAAAAGATGAACAAGATGGAAAATATCAGGATCTTGCCTCTGAGCATTGGCAATATGTTTCAATAAACTGGGACGAGCTTCCATGCAGAATAATAGAATAGGAGAATCAAATACATATGCACGATTGTAGATATCAAAAAAAGATAAGCTTCTAAGATATTGCACTCAGCTAATATCATGGAAACGACAACTTGTTGTTTGCGATTCAATGCGTCAACAACTCGATTCCCTTTTGCAGGAGTATACTGGATATCAAAATCATAAAAAGTAAGAACTCGAGCCAACGTTGTTGCCAATTAATAAGCTCTTTCTAAGTGAATAAATATTTCAAAGATTTGTATCAATGAAAAGAACAAATCGCTCGCCCAAAAGATAATGCCACTAAATCTTTAAAGCAATAACTATGCCAGTGAATTGCAAATCGTGGGTAGCATACCGAATCTTGTTAGGGCTCAGTTGCCTAGAGGAATAGGCAACCACCCGATCCTTCTGCATAATAGTAGCACCAAGACCACAATGAATACCATCAGTATAAACAACAAGATCTTGATTCCCTTCGGGAACCACTAAGATAGGAGCATGAGTAAGAAGTTCTTTCAATTTCTAAAAATAAGACCCACACATATCGAACCAAATGAAACAAACTCCTTTCCTTGTGAGGCTGCTAAGAGGTAGGATGATGCGAGAAAAATCATTAATAAACCGACGATAATAACCTACCAATCCAAGAAAAATGCGAATCTTAGAAACATTCTCGGGCCTCTTCCAATTTCAAGTAGCTTCGATCATTATAGGATCTATAGAGATGCTATCAAAAGAAACAACGTGGCTAAGAAACATCACCTTCTTCTCCCAAAAATGAGACATAGAGAATTTTTCCTTAAGTTTATTTTGACGGAGGGTACTTAAGACAATCCTCAAACGTTGGGCATGATCAAATTCAGATTTGGAATAAACAAGGATATCATCAGTGAAAACCAAGATGAACTTATCGAAATATTCCTGGAATACTCAATTGACAAGATCAACAGAATAAGAAGGAACGCTCATCAAACTAAACGACATCACAAGTCACTAATAAGATCCATAAGGCATGCAAAATGCGTAAGAGGAATGCCATCCTCCGGAACTCGTAACTGATGAAAACCGGTGGTAAGATCAAACTGAGAGAAAACTTTGGCACCGGATAATTGATCGAGCATATCGTCGATCCTAGGCAAGGGATACTTATTCTTGATAGTCAACTCATTAAGCTTGCGGTAGTCCACGCAAAGCCTAAGAGTACCATCAGAATTCTTAATAAAAACAAAAGCTAGGCCTCTACGAAGTGGACTAGACTGGATAAACTGCTTAGCTTCTAATTTCAACAACTGCTTCTTGAGTTCCTTAATTTCTTGGCAGACATCCTCGTAGGAGGACGATGGACAAGTTGAGCGCTAGGAATGAGATCAATGTGAACTCAATTGCTCGCTTGGGTGGCAAACCTGAAACAGGCTCAAAAACATCAGCAAACTCACAAACAATAGGAATTCGAGATATACCATCATCATCTTGAGATTCAAGAGAAAATAGTGAAGCTTTGAAACTATTGTCAACATCTCGAAGAACAACAGATGACTGATCAACATAATCAGGATACTTAATATATAGTTACATTTTAGGGCATAGGATTTGGGCTTCGTAATAGACAAGCCAATCCATCCTCAAAATCATATCAAAACCAAGATAATGAATAACGCGCAAATTCGCACGGAAAGAATAACCACAAAGAAAAATCTCAACATTTTCACAAAACATACTAAGTGTTGCAGATCCCTCAATAGGATTCGCAATCCTCAAAGACGTCATAAGACAAGACACATCCAAAGGAATAACATCAACAAGTTCCTTCGACATGAATGAGTGTGACGCACCCTTATCGATAAGAACTTAAATAGAAAAGCTATGGAATAAATGAGAGCCTTCCAAAATAGAAGAAAAAGTATCTCTTGGCTAAGAAGAACCACCAAAAGCATCGACAACATTCAGCTTCCCGTAATTAGGACCCTTAGGAGCTCTAGGGAACGATGAAGACCAATGTCCATCTAGCTTGCAATAACAGAAAATACAAGGCTTGGGACATTCCTTAACCAAGTGATCATGAGAACCATAATTGTAGCATCCCTTTTGAAGATGTAACGACCCGGAAATTTCGATCCCAAAAATTCCAGATAGTTAGGAAAAGAAGAAAGAGATAGAAGAAGAAAACATAAAACAAGACACATATTCTCACATTCGCAGCGGATCAAAATATAATGTCATATAATAACATTTATACAAAGAATCTGTATCGGTTAAATTACATACAATACATCACAGTTTTCAATATTTACACAGACACCGGACAGTTAATATCACATGTCCCAGATATACGACAATATAACATAGCGGACTACACTCCATACGTTCCTGCCATCTAGCTTCTCATCTGAGCTCCAGAACGTCCTTACTTGAAAATTTGTAATACTCTGTCTGACTCGAGCATTACATCAATGTAACACCAGGGTCAGGCTGGAAACCAGCGTGAGTAAACCCATCTGACATGGAATACAAAAGCATACACTTATATAACCTAGGGTAACTTGTATCAATTTACAACTTCACAAGTTGTTATAGATATCACTTATTTCACATATCAATTTTTAAATACCAAAACTCAGATTAAACGGTCCAATTCACATCATCTTGTTTCAGCCTATTGATTCCACATATCAATTTAGAAAGAATCGAAGTGGTTTTGGGTATTTACTAATACCCGACTCCGGTCTCTTCGAATTCAATGCCATCTTAACTCAAGTTATTCATGTGAAATACAAATAAGAGATGTCACCTTTTACACAGTAATTCATCATCGATAGATAACCTCATTATCATTGTTCACCCAAAACATATAATATCACAAAACATTTCATATCAGAGATATCAATCAATTCAAGGCATTTAATCATCATTCAATCATTCATATGCAAGATGGATCATTTCTAAAATTAATTTAATTTATCTCTAATTAAATTAATTACTAATATTTTAATCACTTAGATTACCTTTACTTAATCATTAATTAATTACAAATCAATTAATTAATGGTCTTTTAATTATCCATCTTAATTATTCTCCTTGATTAAATATCCGTTAATTACAATAAGTGATTAGCTCTTAATTAATCACAAAAATTAATTAACCTTTACCCTTCAATATTAATTAGATTGATTATTCAAATTAATTATCTTATAATTGATTAATTATCGTTTATTTAGTCACACTCAATAATTGACTAACCCTTAATTCATTTCCTTAATTAATCAAGCCTTTACATAATTACACTACGCAATTAATCCGTAATTACTTCCCTTAAGTAATTCTCATTAAATAAATCATATTTAGTAATTATCTATTAATTATCCTCCTTAATTAATGACACTAAGTAATTAACTATCACTAATTAATTTCGTTAAGTAATTAATCCTAAATAGATTAACCATTTTTAAATTGATTATCTTGAGTAATTAATCACATTAATAAATCAATTCTTTAAATTGATTACATAAATTAATTAATCTTTGTGAATTATCTTAAATTAGTTATTTATTTAACTGATTACGTTAACAAGTTTAACCATCTCTTAATAAATTAAATAATTAATTACTTTACTAAATTTCATTATTTAATTTATCTTTGGAAACATATAAGATTTAACCCATTAGGAATTATCTAATTACAACAATTTGAAAACATTTTCAACTTTGGAAACTTGTTTTAAATCTTGTTAAAAATAAGTTTTAAAACTTGATTTACATTTCCTTTGAAATTTACATAATTTAGATAAGCTTTGAAACTTGCGAACAACAACGTTCAAAAACCCGGGTCGAACCCCAAAAGTCCCCCCGAGCCAAACTAGAAGATAACCGGGTAACGCTCGAACAACTGCCTTCTTCGAGTCATCCCTTAAGCGTCCCGATATGTACTCGTGCAAAACATCATCTTTCTAAACGAAAAATACAAACTCAGCTAAACACAGCCATCAACGTGCATGTATATGCGTGCATGCCATATACTCGCCCTCCGACCAACCCACTGGTCATCCTCCAAGTCGACGACGATCACATGAACACGAACGACCCACCAGAATCCCGCTAACCCGTGAAAATCAAAAATTGAACCACTTGTACCCAAATCTGGCAGAAACACGATCTCCAATACCACACATCCTCCCATCACCGCCCACCGAAGTTCATTCATAATAAATTCACATCATACTTCAAGTGTTAATCACGTGCACCTGCAGTTAAATCAGATTTTTAAGAGTTTACTCACTATTTTTGTTAAACAGAGGAAAAAGGGTCTTAGTTTGAAAAAGATTCTGGGCTTGATTTTTTTCTCTTCTGCAAACCTGATCAATCCTAATTTTAGTTTTATAAAGAATAAATTTGGATTTTATCTAGCGGATTAAAGCCTGTAGTTCAAACAGAGAACATATACGTACTCATTTCCAGATATACACACAGTTTCTATATGCATTCACCTTAATATAAACATGCAAACATTTATGTCACAAATTTCTTCAAAAATTAGTCAACATGCACCAGGTTTTAAGACTGAAAAAGGCTTCAGTTTACTCACAGTGTTAATATCATCAGAGAAAGCTTGGAAGTTTGATTTTTGGAATTTGATCTGCTATTTGATTTTTACTTGATTCATGTTGATCTTGAATCTTGCATAACTTCAGGTTGAAATTGGTAAAAGTTGCATCTGAATTTGTTTCTAATTTCTCCTTTTTTTCTTATTTTTCTTCTTCTTTCTTTTTGAGTTTCTTTTAGGAATTGCAAGGTGAAATAAAAATGAATATGGGGTAATGATATGCATATATAACTATTTTCAATTTTCTATTATTGTTTCTTTAAGAAAATGCCAGTTGTTATATTTTATGCTAAAATTATTACACTTGTCACTAAATACATTTCTTTTGCTTACGTTTTGTTATTTTAGAAGCTTTATATATTCACAAATGTTAAAAACTTATTTTATATATTTCTTATAATTTATATGTAAAATTCTATATCATTTTTTCTATTTAAATCAATATATGCATATATATGTGTGTGTATAATCATATATATACATAACCTTTATGATATAGTGTTTGTTTTAGAATCAAATTTATTTTTAAGATGTTTGGATTTCAAAACCAAACTTTTACTTGCCATTTACTAATATACATTAAAATAGAAACATATTTATTTGTAAAAGATAAATTCTGCCAAAATAAATAATAATAATGAAGACCGTTGAACTAATATTATCAAATTTCAGTAATTGTATCTGGAGATTATTAAATGAATATTTATCCAAATATTTATAATTTAGTATTTATTATAGTTCAAATTCGTCTATATACATATTCAGATATAAATATTTATTATCATATTTATTTTTTTAATCGATAAGTCAGTATTTCAATTAATTAACCCACTTACTTTATCAATTATAGATGTCCGAAAATTCGAGTTATTACATTCCTCCCCCTTTGAATCTTTTCATGCTCGAAAAGGAACGAAGCTAGAATATATTATATGCTTGTTATTAGAAAAGAAATATTCCTTGATCACTTTTAGAACACTTTTTAAAATCTACATAATATTATAAAATAATTTTTATAGAAAATACTTTTTGATGTCTCAACCAGTCCATCCTCATTCTCGCAGAAATTCGGTCATACGTTGATCAGGCGTAAGACTGAAAATCTATAAGTGCTTAGCAGACCCGTTTTCAACACCAAGTGAAAATACTTGAAAAATAATTTTACTGAAAATATAGAAAACATTTAATAAAATAAAGGAAATATCCTTGGTGAGAATGCTCTGGAAATCATCACCCCCATCCACGGCCGCAGTTACATCCTGGGCTATGTTTCCATCGCAGCAAAAGTCCATGTAACTGTAGGCACTCCGCGCCCCTTGGTTACGCCATGGAACTCACCAAGGATCGCAGTTACAATCCAGGGTTATGTTGCCATCATAGAAAAAAGTCCATGTAACTACAGGCATCAGAACCCTCGATTTTCGTTGCCAAAAATGAAACTTCTCCACTCCCACATAAGTCGCAATCTACCGATGTAAAATCAAACATAGACTGTTGATTCTCAGCGGCACACACGACTTTCGCTATGGTCTATAGTAGATCGCAGTGACATCGAGTTAAACTATCGTCAAGGCATAACTCAAATGCCTCTGTAGGCATCGGCACTCTCAACTTTCGCTACACACTACACATAATCCTCAGGAACTAGTTTTGTCCAGACTCCTCACAGGATCAACTTTAGAACCCTTCCCCTTAGGGTTCAAGGCAGTACCACCCAGTGGCACTCCTGAGAAGTTCATTTCAAGAGAGCGCCTTTTTCTCCAGAGCCAATCTCAAAGCACTTTATACTATACACATATAGTATCTTCCAAATCATACACCTAGTATGAATCTCATATAAATATCCTTTCTCAAAATCGATTATTCCAAAATCGATAATTTTCAAATTAGACTTTTCCAAATTCCAAAATTGATTTTCCCAAAAACCAAAAGCCTTTCCAAATACAAAGGTTCCCAAAACCTTTTCCAAAATCCTCATAAGATTCTTTATATATATATATATATATATATATATATATATAATTTTAAAAAACTTTGGATCTCTTCAAACTTGTATAAATTCCCTTTGTATACTTCAAATACTTTCAAAATCCTTTTCTTCTGGCTATAGATTCAACAAGGGAAGATTTATCTTATATAACAAATATATATATATATATAACTTTACCAAATCAAATATTCAAGATTTTATTACTATTCTATAAAGTTATTAACCATATTTCCATTCTACCATAGAAATATCCAATTTCCACTTTATTCCATCATATATTACACAAAATATACTTTTTCATTTCAAAACCATTTTACAATTCTTATCCATAAATTTTCAATGCCAATTTCATTCAAACCCGTACGATGTACACATATCATTCATACGCTATATCAATCTGATCACTCATTCAAGCGCCCAATTTCACTTTTGAACTAGTATCGTCCACCCGACTTCTTAGTGCGGACTCAGATTTGATTTCTTGATCAGAAACTGTCATTCTCCTTGCATAGCCATAACTATAATAGAGAATACCCGAAACAAATCAACAATCCACATCCAGGTTTGTCGTCGAAAATCGAGTGAAAAATCACAACTAGAATCGATATATTATCTCAAACTTCTATGCTCGAATCCGGATCATATCACTATGCGAATAGAATAATATACGTACATCCTACGTATTCATCTTTATTGATTATTGGCTAAATCAATTTCTCCTTTCTATTCACATTTCCTTTAATTCTTTTCACTTATTCACAATTCTTCAATCCTCATTTGGATTATCACTTCAATTCTTATCTCAAATGGATATTTAATCATAAACAGTTCGAACTCTATCTAGTTTAAATTTAGAAAATAGATTGAATTTTTTTAAAATAGATAAGTAGTTGAAAAATAATTATTAATTTGCAAAATAGCTGTAAAACAGTTAATTAATCGTAAAATAGTGGGAAAATAGTCAAATAGTTATAGAATTTTTTTTATATAATTGAAAAATAGTTGTAAAATAGTAATTAGTTATAAAGTAGTTGAAAAACAGTAATTAACTTATAAACGGTTGAAAAAATGTTAAATAGTTCCAAAAATAATTGTAAAACAAGTATAAGATAATTTTAGGTTCAAAAAGAAAAGTTGTATAGTAAATAGTTTAGAAAAATAGATTTATACTAAAATAATCTATTCTTAAAATAGTCTAGAGTCAAACTGTTCAATTACCAACCTCTATTTCCAATCACTTCAATTTAAATTTCCACTTCCATTTAAATTGTCTCAATTCCAATTTAAATAACTTCAATTTCCATTGAAATTGATTTAACCCCAATTCAAGTTGAATTAATCCTCAATTTCTTTTCTAAATTCAAATCAAATTCCATTTGAATTTACTTATTCAACTTTAATCACAATTTCAGTTAATTCAAATAAATTTCAAATTGAACAAATTTCAATTCATATCAATTCCAGTTTGAATTAATCCCAATTCCCATTTGAATTTGAACTCATTCAACTTCAATTTCATTTCAAATTAACCCAATTCAAATTTTCCATTTGAGTTTTTAAACTTGTCCATCTTCAATCACAATTCCAATTAATTCAAATCAAATTCAATTTGAACTAAATCAATTCAAATTTCAAATTGAAACCATCCCGAATTGTATAAATTCGAGTTAAATTTTTAAATGTTGATTTAATCCTTTAAATCAAACCAACTTATATCTTTAAACCAATTAATTATGAATTCAAATTCCATTTTTAACTTATTTCAAAGTTCAAATAATTATTCAAATTCTTTTTAAACAACTAAATTTTTGAAATCCAATTTATCATCAAATTTCAATTTTGAAACCAAACCTTTGAAGTTTTGTCATAAACATTCAAATCTTAAGTCCAAAATGATTCCATTTTATCTTAATAATGGATATATTACCACATCATTTTTTTATTCATTTAAACAAATCAAATTTCAGCTTAAGGATTATTAATAACAACAGGATGGTATTATTCAAATTACTTAAAACATCCATCCATTTTCAATTTCCAGACCTCAAACCCATTTTGAGATCACACAGATTCCGAATTCAAATTTTAAACTTCAGATTAATAATCTTTCCATTTAACTTTAAAAACTTACTTCACTTTGGGTTTCACATCACATCCCAAGGAAAATTCAAAACTCAACCTTAGAGTTTATTTCCAAATATACATATTTATTTCCTTTACACACCAAGTTATCCTTAAATTTTAAACCACCTTTGGTTTTTAAATTCAAAACAAATTCTTTTAAATTTTTAAACAACTCTTGTTTGAAACAAGACCCTTCATTCGTATATATTAAATAACATTATTTTTTATTTCTTCATTACTTTGAAACAATTTTCAAATTCTAGACCCAGATTTAAAACTTCACAATTCAGATCATCTTCAATTTCAATTTATAAGTCATACTTGCCTAAATTGTCTTTAAAATATTTCATTTTGATTACTCATTAATACCAATTTATTATTAAACACAACAATCATTTATGATAATAACCAAGATTATCATATCTGGAAACCATTCATTATCATCTTATTCTGACACTCTTCCCCAAATTCAAGATTTTAATTTCTGTTTGAATCCATTTCAAACTTGTCTTTTATTCAATTTAAATTTGGTTTTATTTCTATTACCACTTAATTATTATTAATACTTTTCATTTAATTAATATAACAACCAATTACCTTAATATTTATTAGAAAGAAATATTGCTTTATATATCAAAATATATTCTTATATAAAATCATTTAAAATCTTTATATAAGAAAATAACAAGTACGCCCTCATACACACACACACACTCAACTCATTCTAGGGTACCATTGACCCTATCCTTAATGAGTAATCCCACCAGTGCCAAGGTTCTCGCTTAAACCTGGCTTTAATACCTAATGTAACGACCCGAAAATTCCAGATAGTGAGGAAAAGAAGAAAGCGATAGAAGAAGAAAACAGAAAACAAGACACATATTCTCACATTCGCAGCGGATCAAAATATAATATCATATAATAACATTTATACAAAGAAGCTGTATCAGTTAAATTACATACAATACATCACAGTTTTCAATATTTACACAAACACTGGAAAGTTAATATCACATGTCCCAGATATACTACAATATAACATAGCGGACTACACTCCATACATTCCTGCCATCTAGCTTGTCATCTGAGCTCCAGAATGTCCTTGCCTGAAAATCTGTAATACTCGATCTGACCCAAGAATTACATCAAAGTAACACCCGGGTCAGGCTGGAAACCAACGTAAGAAAACCCATCTAACATGGAATAAAAAAGCATACAACTTATATAACCCGAGGTAACTTGTATCAATTTACAACTTCACTAGTTGTTATAGATATCACTTATTTCACACATCAATTTCTGTACCAAAACTCTGATTAATTGGTTCAATTCACTTAAATCATTCTGTTTTAGCCTATTGATTCCACATATCAATCTAGAAAGAATCGAAGTGGTTTCGGGTATTTACTAATACCCGACTCCGGTCTCTTCGAATTCAATACCATCTTAACTCAAGTTATTCAAGTGAAATACAAATAAGAGATGTCACCTTTTACACAGTAATGCAACATCGATAGATAACCAAATTATCATTGTTCACCCAAAACATATCATATCACAAAACATTTCATATCAGAGATATCAATCAATTCAAGGCATTTAATCATCATTCAATCATTCATAAGCAAGATTGATCATGTCCAAAATTAAATTAATTTATATCTAATTAAATTAATTACTAATCTTTTAATCACTTTGATTACCTTTACTTAATCATTAATTGATTACAAATCAGTTAATTAATGATCTTTTAATTATCCATCTTAATTAATCATCCTTGATTAAATATCCTTTAATTACAATAAGTAGTTAGCTCTTAATTAGTTACAAAAATTAATTAACCTTTACCTATCCATATTAATTTGATTAATTACTCAAATTAATTATCTTGTAATTGATTAGTTATCCTTTAATTAATCACACTCAATAATTGACTAACCCTTACTTCATTTCTTTAATTAATCAACCCTTTAGTTAATTACACTAAGTAATTAATCTTTAATTACTTCCCTTAAGTATTTCTCATTAAATAAATCATATTTAGTAATTACCTATTAATTATCCACCTTAATTAATGATATTAAGTAATTGCTTCCATAATTATCACTAATTAGTTTCGTTAAGTAATTAATCTTAAATAAATTAACCATCTTTTAAATTGATTATCTTGAGTAATTAATAACATTAATAAATCAATTCTTAAAATTGATTACACAAATTAATTAATCTTTATGAATTATCTTAAATTAATTATTTGTTTAACTAATTACATTAATTAATTTAACTATCTCCTAATAAATTAAATATTTAATTACTTTACTAAATTTCATCATTTAATTTATTTTTGAAAACATATAAGATTTAACCCATTGTGAATTATCTAATTACGACAATTTGAAAACATTTTCAACTTTGGAAACTCGTTTTAAATCTTGCTAATACTAAGTTTTAAAACTTGATTTACATTTCCTTTGAAATTTACATAATTTAGATAAGCTTTAAAATTTGCAAACAACAACATTCAAAACCGGGGTCGAACCCCAAAAATCCCTCCGAGTCAAACTAGCAGATGACCGGGTAACACTCGAACATCTGCCTTCTCCGAGTCATCCCTTAAGCGTCCCAATATATACTCGTGCAAAACATCATCTTCCTAAACAACAAATACAAACCCAGCTCAACACAGCCATCAACGTGCACGTATATACGTGCACGCCGTATCCTCGCCCTCCTACCAACCCACTGGTCATCCTCCAAGTCGACGACGATCACATGAACATGAGCGACCAACCAGAATCCCGCTACCCCTTGAAAATCAAAAAATGAACTACTTACCCCGAAATCTGGCAGAAACCCGATCGCCAATACCACACATCCTCCCATCACCGCCCACCGGAGTTCACCATCTTGTGCCTTAATCACCGCCTGAGTTCCACGCTCCTCTCTCCACCCTCTGATCCCACTCCATGCGACAACGATGCCAAAAATGCCCAGCCACCAACCCCGTTCTAAACTCCACCATAAACCCTAGATTTGCCTTGCTGCACCACCACGTCATTCCAGAAAATTAAAGATTATTTTTCCCAACATCCTCGTTCCACGAACCACCGTTGACATGAACCGCGAGTCATAGATCGTCTTCGAACGATGGAAATCTACTGTTAACCCAAAAATAATTATCTCACAATAACTCACCAATTATAAGTCTAAAAATCTTAGTTTTGTTTTTAAAAATCCTAGAATTTGAAGTCGAATTCAATTATATACTCAAAATCCGATAATTTGGTTATCAAATTCTGACATTGATTTGTCCTTCACTGAAGTATTTTATTTCTAAAATATTTACAAAATAATTTTACTTGAATAAAATTTTAAAATGATGTTTACTCACCCACAAACACTTTTATTTCAGGAATCAATGCCTAAAGATCTCTTAAGTGGAAGATTTAAAATTTTTGAATCAGGTTTTCAACTCGAAATGTTTCAACAGAGGCATGCTCAACCCTTTTCATACCTGATCACATATATGAATAAAAAAAATCATTTTAACATCATTCATAACAAATTAATATCATATTTCTAGTGCTTATCACATGCACCATCAGTTAAATCAGAGTTTTAAGAGTTTACTCACTATTTTTGTCAAACAGAGGAAAAAGGGTCTTAGTTTAAAAAAAATCTAGGACTTGATTTTTTTTCTTCTGCAAACCTGATCAATCCTAATTTTAGTTTTATGAAGAACAAATTTGGATTTTATCTAGTGGATTAAAGCCTATAGTTCAAACAGAGAACATATACGTACTCATTTCCAGACATACACACAGTTCCTATATGCATTCACCTTAATACAAACATGCAAACATTTATGTCACAAATTTCTTCAAAAATTAATCAACATGCACCAGGTTTTAAGACTGAAAAAGGATTCAGTTTACTCACAGTGTTAATCTCATTAGAGAAATCTTGGAAGTTTGATTTCTGGAATTTGATCTGCTGTTTGATTTTTACTTGATTCATGTTGATCTTGAATCTTGCTTAACTTCGAGCTTGAAATTGGTAAAAGTTGCATCTGAATTTGTTTCTGATTGCTCCTTTTTTTTCCCTTTCTTTTTGAGTTTCTTTTAGGAATTTGAAGGTGAAATAAAAATGAATATGAGGTAATGATATACATATATAATTGTTTTTAGTTTTCTATTATTGTTTCTTTAAGAAAATGCCACTTGTTATATTTTATGCTAAAATTATTACACTTGTCACCAAATATACTTCTTTTGCTTACATTTGTTATTTTAGAAGCTTTATATATTCACAAATGTTAAAAACTTATTTTATATATCTCTTATAATTTATATGCAAAATTCTATGTCATTTCTTTCTATTTAAATCAATATGTGTGTATGTGTGTTTATGTGTTTTTGTGTGTATAATCATATATATACATTAACCTTTAAGATATAGAGTTTGTTTTAGAATCAAATTTATTTTTAAGATGTTTGGATTTCAAATCCAAACTTTTATCTACCATTTACTAATATACATTAAAATAGAAACATATTTATTTGTAAAAGATAAATTCTACCAAATTAAATAATAATAAAGAAGATCATTAAACAAATATAGCAAATTTCAATAATTATATCAGGAGATTATTAAATGAATAATTATCCAAATATTTATAATTTAGTATTTATTATAGTTCAAATTCATCTATATACATAGTTAGATATAAATATTTATTATCAGATTTATTTGTTAAATCTGTAAATCAGTATTTCAATTAATTAACCCAATTCCTTTATCAATTACAGATATCCAGAAATCCGGGTTATCAGAGAAGATGTGCTACCTCGGAATGAGAAATAGAACCAACCCACTTCTCCTTCTTATTGGGCTTCGAATGAACCCTAACCTCATCCCTATTATCCTTTTCAACATTTGCAAGGAGAACTACCGAGTCAACAAGCTCCTCAAAAGTGACGCTAAGCTGAAGCATTAATGCCTTCTTCAAGTATTTCTTTAAACCATTCATGAAATTTTGGTTCTTTTTATACGGAGCATCAACACACGGTACATGAAAAACGTTTCAAAAGAGGAAATATACGCAAAAACAGAAGATTTACCTTGCTTCACACAAGGATACAATAGGCTAGGAAAGTAAGATAAGATAAAGATTATTCATAGGGGTATAGATCGATAATAGAATTCAATATATGGAATACTACAGAATTAAAAATTCTTTCCTAGATGTATTCCCATATCTATTATCTAACCCAACAACTCAATTGATTGAAGGACAATGGTTAAGGACAACAATGATGGAGATTGGGATGGCAAGAATATTGTCCTTCAGATCTGTGTAACAAATGTATTATTCTAGTTCGGTGTTGTATTTATCATATTTGTTTTGAACTCGGCTCTGATACCAAGCTGTGATGCTCCACCTCGAGAATCATACTAACAAAGAGCGTTACTAGGTAATACTATCTGCTAGTGTAGAGAATAAGGCTGGTTAGGAGTGACTATCCGTGAGTTTTATCTTAAACGAGTATCGAATACGTCGATTAGGTGATCCATTTTTTTCTTAATCTTTGCTTATATGGATCGACATATTCGATTCTAGTTTAAAACAAAACGATGACGGCTAAGGATCATATTCAAAACAAATATAATAGTATTAAATACTTCATATCATAGAACATGAACATACACATACACGCAGAGAGAGAGAGAGAGAGAGAGAGAGAGAGAGAGAGAGTCAACAGAAGTATAACATGACATGCCACACCAATTTGGTTCTTATGAACCATATATACAACAAGAGTCACGAAAGAATATATACATCAGAGTGCTACAACAAAATGGGCTACATTAAATCATAAACTAAGCAATAAAGAGAAAAAAATCATGGAAATAGCAAAGCAAGGTGGAATCAAACTTCAATCTACTGATCTGTAATGAATTGGTCGAACCCGAGCATCATGTAAAAATATAAGCACACGGGTTAGTCTAGCCTAAACAAGAGGGTTACTACATGATAGGTGAACTTAAGATACACAAAGAGGATAATAACTCGCCATGGGGATGAACTCCATGTTCTCAAATGAACATATGGCATATAAGCCAAATCATGTAACAACATGAGGCACATGAGCCAAATCAACATATAACATAAGGCTTGCGAGCTAAATCATCAAACAACATAAAGCGTAAAAGCCAAAACATCAAACAACCTAAGGCGTATAAGCCATCTCACCAAAACAACATAAATCTCAACATATCGAACCCTTTAAGGAGTTCAAAACAACAAAAATGTAATCACCATGTCGTCGTCATCAAATAGCATAAAGGCTATTTATAACTTCAACATCCAATAAAATGGTGAAAACATTTGAAAATCGACAAATTCTAGAAATAAAAAATAATGAAATATAGAAAACAACAAAAGGTGGATCCTAACAAATGGCGAGTCTAAGCTACGCCACACGTGCATGAACAACATACGGCCGAAGTCTGCCAAGTACTATCAACAATAAATTTGGTGCCCAACAAATTACCCGAAGGTCCAACAACTGGCCCAAAAGCCCAACAAATGATCTGAAGTCCAACAAATGGCCCGAAAGCTCTACAAATGACTCGAAGGTCTAGTATTGGCAACCAACATACCCAAAAGTCCAACACTAAATGTCACCAACTTCCAAATAGTAACCAATCAACGACAACAGTGCGTCCCACACCACACATTCTCACTCAACCGTCTTAACCACTTTTGGCAAATTTTCTTCACACACTATATGCATGACTTTGTCTCGGGTATAGCTTTGTCTTTTTTGGTTTTTATCATGCATATGTGTCTAACTAAATTTTTGTGTGTGTCAATCAATTATTTTGCACACCTTATATTCATACATTTTCTACCTACACAAGCAACTGTGCTTATGTTTAATCTATGTAAATTAGGACTAAAAATGCCTAGCTTATTTAGGTATTGTAATTAAGCTATTGTGTACACACTTAACAGGTCATGTACTAATTTATTTCAAATTTACTTACAAGGTCTTTTACTCACTAAATTACCTTATTCAGGTAGTATACTGGAACAGTGTGCTCATGCACAAGGGCATGTATACTTATTTACACACAACTGTTTTTCAGAGAAAAAAGGAAAATTTTTGTTTTCAACTAACTATCTTTCTTTTATAAATATTTAAATTTATATATATATATATATACATATATGTATGCTTAAACTATGGGCTGTCACATACACCCCTCCTTTATGAAATTGTTTCCAACAATTTAACAATTCTTCCATGTTTGTGATGTGTTAAAACTAATCAGGCACAAATATTCTTAATTCAACCAAAGCATACATCAAGCAAACACATTTAACATTGAACCCTGTATTTAACTAAGTAAATAGAAGCATAAATAATAAATCACCTCTACTTTAACTACCAGTTGCAAATAGTTGAGGGTATTGGACTTTTATCTTGTCCTCAACCTCCCATGTGCAATCATTAGGGTCTAGACTCCACTGCACCTTCACCAGTTTAATAATTTTGTTCCTCAATTTCTTATCTTCTTTAGCTACAGTGACCACTGGCTTCTTCTCATACACAACTTCCACTTGGTTTAGTGACTGAATTACTGAAGCTTCATCATGTACACATTTTCTCAATTCTGATACATGAAATACATTGTGTATTCCCCTCATTTTTTCTGGCAACTTCAACTTGTACGCCATCTTTCCTATTCTTGCAATGATTTCATATGGTCCTATATATCTTGGGATTAGCTTCCCTGCCTTGCCAAATCTCAACACCTTCCTTATAGGTGAAACTTTCAAGTAAACATAATCTCCTAATTCAAATTCAAGTTGTTTCCTTCTCCTATCTGCATATGATTTCATTCTGACTTGTGCTGCCTTCATTCTTTGTCTGATCAGTGTGATCTTAGCATTTGCTTCTTTCAATTGGTTTGGTCCTAATATCACCTTATCACCAACCTCTAGCCAACAAGCAGGTGATAAACAAGGCCTCCCATATAGAGCTTCATAGGGTGCCATCCCTATACTACTCGGGTAGCTGTTGTAAGAAAATTCTGCTAAATGAAGGTAGTCTTCCCAATTACCACCATGATCAAGTACACAAGCCTTAAGTAAATCCTCCAAGAACATATTAACTATTTCTGTCTGGCCGTCAGTTTGGGGATGGTAGGCTGTTCTTAAGCACAACTCAACCCCCATTGCCTGTTGAAAGCTACTCCAGAACTTTAATGTGAATATGGTGTCTCTGTCACTAATGATAGTGGTAGGAACTCCATGTAGTTTCACTATTTCTTTCATGAAAACTTGTGCCAGTTTTGGTGCATTTCTATCACTCTTCACCTGTACGAAATGTGATGATTTAGTCAATCTATCTACCACGACCCAAATAACGTCATTACCTCTCTTTGATCTTGGCAAGCCATCAATGAAATCCATTGATATGCTTTCCCATTTCCACCTTGGAACTTCTAGAGGTTGCAACAGTCCACTGGGTCTTTGGTACTCAGCCTTGACTTGTTGGCAAGTCATACATTTTGCCACATATTCACCCACAGTCCTCTTCATTCCTTTCTTGCTATTCCTGAAATTCTTATACTTTTCTCTGGAATTATCATGCTGCTCAAATGACAATGTCAAGTCCATAACTTGATCAAATGTTCTGTCTTTGTATGGTAACATGGCTCTACTCAATCCAGCATTTAACCCCTGAATGTACCTAGCATTCCTTGAAATTTCATTTGGGATTAATACTGCCTCATATTTAGACAACCCTTCAAATTTCTGTGTGTATTCAGTAACACTCATAGATCCTTGCCTAAACTTGATAAACTCCTCAAGTAATGAAGCTTTTGCTGAGGCTGGGACAAATCTGGCATCTAACATTTCTTTGAACTGATTCCATGTGATCTCTTGCTCTTGCCTTCGTGCAGTGATCACTTCCCACCAATCTAAAGCAATGCCTTTTAGTTGTCTTGAAGCTATTTGCCTCTTTCTCTGGTCATTAACTTGCATATCTACAAAAATCCTCTCCGCTGTTCTTAACCGGGTCTGGACACCAATGACATTTTCTATGCCATCAAAGCTACTGCCTCCTAGGAGTATATAGGTTTTAAGCAATTTGGATAGCTCTTCATGTGGATTATCTACCCAAGGTGTCCTTCCATCCTTCGGTACTCTTACAAAATCTTGCATGCTAATCATTGGGGGACAAGCGGCCATTCCAGTTACTTGCACTGCCATGACCTTACTAGGGTCTACTGAAATTCCTTCTTGAGAAATTATATGGCCTAAGAATTTTATTTCATTCTTCCAGAAAGAACACTTTGCAAACTTGGCTTTAAGGCCTTGTTGCCTTAGTCTACTCAGTACCATATGCAAATGCTTCTCATGTTCATTAACTGACTTAGAGTATATTAGTACTTCGAGAAAACGAGTTAAATACGATTTTCTAAAAATATTTGCAAATTATTTCCTTTTAAAACCCTTAAAAATAGTTAATTATATTATTTATAATTTAAAATAGGCGCAGATAAAACCATACTTATTTTATTTCAAATCCAGTTTTTAAATTGATAATTAACTTTGAAATCGATTATAAAATCAATGAACGAAATCATCGAAATTACAGCAAATTCAACATAGTTTCTCAATTCAAAAATCAAGTAAATAGACAACATTGAAATATGAAAACATCACTAAATATAGGCTTTTTCATTCACATGATGAAGCCTTCAGAAATCAGTACAAAAATCAGCAGGAAAATGCAGCAAAAATCAACTAAATAGGCCAGAAAAGGACACAGAACAAGGCACAGATTGATCGACCAGTAGGTCGACCTAACACATGGCCAGGTCAACCTTGAATGTCAACCATCATATGCTCTAAGTTGACCTTGAAGATCGACCTAGGTGTGTGGATGGTCGACCCGAGGTCGATCTTCCTCTAGGCCTTCTCTCCGTGCTCCGATTCGATTTTTTGAGTGGATTTCGACATAATTTCGTGACAAACTAAGATGTAAATTTGGGATGCAAATACAACTATACACAAACAACAATCTGAAGGAATTTCGACATGGATTTTGTGTAAGATTCAATAGAAAATTGGATTGCAAAGTGACAGTCAGAAATTATATACTTACTGTAAAAACTATTTTCACTACTTTATATAGTAAACTCAAAATTCAACAATAGAAACACCCAAAACTTGTTTAGATTAGAAGAGCGAGTTTAAAATTCACCTTATTTGATTTTTTAGCAATTTAACAAGCAAGTTAAGGTCTTTAGGCCAAGATATGAAGCTAAGAACCTATAAAAGAGGGAGAAACATACATGCAAATACAAAAAGGAGAGTTACAGTAACAATTTCTTAAAATCAGAAAATGGATGAAATAGTTTATGGTTCTGGAGAGTTCACCTGCAGAATATTTTAATTCTATAATTTCTCTTATGATTTAATTTAGTTTGGAGGCATAGAAATTTGATTTATAGCTTTGGAGAATAAGTCATTACTGGCTTTGTTTCTAGAAGAGAAAGAAATAAGAAGTGAAAATTATACATACGGGCTATCTAATTTCTTCCTTGTTCCAGAAATTTCATTTGGGTTTGGGTTTGAACCTAATAGCTCCATCCTATTAGCCAAGTCAAACATATAGATAAATTAGGCTGTGATACACGATTTAACTCGTATCTCACCATATATTTACACTAATGAACATTATTTAACCAAATAATTATCATGACTTCATATTTCAAGTTTAATAAATTGTTAAAAAACATATAAAAGTTATTTTTAGCTATTTAAAACCAATTTCCATCGTTACAATTGCATTTTTACTTTAATGCTTTAATTTACCCTATTTATTTAAATAGATTAATATTTTAACAACAAAATTCTACAAAATTCATTTTCTTGTTTAAATAATCATAACAAACCATATTAAAAATAATTTTACACCCATATATTGATTTTTAATTAATATTTCATATTTTTATGTTTCAGTATGAACCATATTTAATTTTGACATGTTATTAAATTAATAAAAGCACTAATTGACTATTATTTCCACAATTATTGTATTTTATCAAATTAAAATTATTAGATGCTCATTTTTACCTCAAACTAACATAATAAAGTTTCCAAACATTATTTCCTGCATTTGTATTTATTTCAACAATTATAGTTGAATTAAATTCCTTTATCCTTATTTAAAATAAATTACCACCAAACCAACATAATTTCTTTATTCACATTTAATTCACAACCAAACCAACTTAACTCTGTTTTACATATTCCAAAACACGTTATCTATTCTAAATGAACAATTTCAATAATTTTCCATCACCAAATAATTTTATTTTTCCATTTTAAATGATAGCCAATGTTATATTTTATTTTGACAAGTAATCACAAAACCAGGGTTGTTACAATTCCAACCGACTCGCTCTGCCTTAACCCGATCCAACTGGTCAATGACTTCCTCTTACCTAACAGAACATTTTACTAGTTGGGACCATCACCAAAAAACATCTCAGGTGCCATGGATCGATCGTCGCTGTAGGATCTAGAGGGAATTAAAATGGCAACTAGGGTTATGAGCAAAGGAATGAAGGGCATGGGTCCTTATATAGGATTCTCTAATTGTTACTATTCATGCCCAAAAAATGAAGAACCCCAATCGAGGCATGCTCGCTGTTGTTCCTAGATAAATACTCATATTTCAAACTTAATGGAATAACTTTCAGGATCTAATTCCAAAGTGTACAAAAGTTAGCTGGAACGACCTGTAAATGTATCACTTTAAATAAATGATCGTTTAGCTTTATCGATAATACAAACAATTTTTTGAATAATTATTTATAATAGTTTATTATTTTATAAATAAAATATGATCATCTTTATTAGTTCGTAATGATAATAAAATTTATTTTCAAATTTGTTTACAAAAATAAGCGTACTAATTTTAAAAGAAAATATAATCGAAAATCAAAATTGGGATTTGTATCGATACAACATGTGGAAGTTGTGCATCGTTGTAAGAATATATTACATACACATATACAACATAAGAACATAAACGTAAACACACACATATATATATAAATAAAGATATAATATCAAATATATAAGATATTTTTAAGCAAACTTACCCTTTAAGCTTTTATAAGTCAATTTAAGTACACATGAGAAGATGGAAGTGATGCGCACATAGGAGGAGGCTTCTAGCCATGCATAAGAGGGAGGAAGATGTTGGAGAAGCCTTGAAATGGTGATCCAAAGGTGATTTGTACATGTCTTCCTCTGTACTCTTCTTTTTCCCATAAATATCCTACCCTCCTCTTCTTTTTCATTCATCTTCTTCTTCATATTCTCAAGCTTTTTTTTCCACTTTAATGGCTTCCATCTAAAGGGAAATGATGTCAAAAATTATTTCAAAAAGAAACTAAAATTATAATATATAGCTATATATAGTAAAACTCCTCAAAATGATCTCAAAACTCCTCATTTCTCTTTGTTCTTCACAAACTCCACTTCCCTCCACCCTAGGCCGAGCTTACTCCTCACCACACCCTATTCTATGCACCTCATAGCCTCTACAAGACATGGTCGAGGCATTTATGAGCTAAAATCAGAAGAATAGCAAGCTTTGGAACTCGAATAGTTGAGCAGTAACAAATTTTTAAGTAAATCGCATAAAATCCAAGGTGAGAACTCCTATAACTATTGTACTATATATTAGATGATGATATGATGTTGCAATTGGATGTTTAATATGCTTTGATTATCAAGTTTGGTAGTTTTCGTATGAATGTTGAACATATATGCAAGTCATGAATATACACGACGATAAGCACAAAGGAAATCACTTTCCTTGAACTAATGAAATGATATATATGGAATTTTTAAACCACTTTAAAATGGTTTAAAATGTATTTCAAAGGTTTTATAAACAATTAAAAGTTTTTGGGTAAAGTTTGAAAAGAAATGGAAAGTTTAGTTAAAAATAAGCGCTTCGAGTTGTGGTATTCTTGATTTCTTACTATAAAGGTCAAAAATATGTAAAAGTTGGAATATAGCCCAGAATTCTTGAAATTAAGATTTTTCTCAACTATTATACCCATAGTTTTCCCACGAAGAATGAAAATCAAGATTTTGGTAGGTAGATTTTGAAATATGAGTAAAAAAAAGTTTTCGGATTTCTTTGAAAATATGTTTAAAATTGTTTAAAAATATGAAATAAATCTTGTAATTATTTTTAAATGGTTTAAAAGTGATTTGAGTAATAAAATGAAATTTCGAAAATAAAAAGTCATGTTGATCAATATAGCTAAAAAGGAACTTTCCTAACCCTTTTATATAACTTTTGGATTATAGCTTTAAACTTTATAATTCTTTTAAATAATCTTTTATAAATGTTTATGAAGTGTTTTAAAGATGATTTTAAGAATTTTTGGAGTGATTAAATTTTTAGATTCTATTAAATTACTTGACCATCTTATGGGTGTCAAAGAGATAGTGTCTAGGCTTGAGTTTGGAAAACCAGATTCCTACTCTCCTTGGCTATCCGAACTGGCCCAATGGAGGAGGCAGTGATTTTGGTTTACTCATATCAATATCTTATTAAATAAAAATGAAACAATTTCGAATTGATTCCTAGTAAAAAGAAGTTAAAATATTATCAAGGGATTCTATAAGATAGGTTTAATATTTTTGTATATACCGAAAAGAATGTTTTATAAATGTATATCTCCAAAATATATTTTGATAAAAGAACATAATAAATTAAAGAATGATTCTCTATTCACTTGACCTCTTTTATCGATTGGTTCGGAGAAACCAGGGTCAGATTTGGATAATTCCCGTCCGAAGACCACTTTGAAAAAAAATTACGTATTCGAATTAAAGACATAGGGATAATTATGGAAGTTGAAATGTAGGGCTACTTATCACGGACCCTCGGGGAAATTTCCCATATCTTATTATGTGGTAATAGTTCTTCATTTAAGATCTTCTATGCAAGGACTTCTTACTACTAATCCTAGGAGTAACTCCCGACAGTATGTGGTAGGAAAGTTCCTTCGGTTTGTCCAATTCCTGGACAACTTGTATGGACAATGTCTGACGTTGCATTTCTATTCACATTGATTGATATTATGAACGTATCATCTGTTTGGTGATGAAGGCAACTTCTCTTAGCTTAACATCCTTTCTTGAGACGTGCGAGCTTAGGAATTATATGTTTGTAGAAATCGGTTGTGTGTTCATAGAATGGCAATGTTGCATTCAAAGTTGAATGTGCTTTGTGAATGGTAAAACATTACCTCAGGCCTCATCAAATGGAAATGGCTAAAGCAAGGTTGATGCAATAGAGCTATGTGGTTCACACCCATTAGAAGATGGTCATCACCTTTCTAGATTACTCTCTATATGTCGAGCATGTGTTGTATGATTTGGGATCCCATTAATGGTTTTTAACGACCGAGACGATGTCATATTCAGTGCTATCCAACGAAGGGGTAGAATGGTTCTGTGTTGATATAGGATTTCAATATATGGACCTTGGTTATATCCCTCTATAGGTATACTGTACGGAAGGTAGGCCTTCACTTTGTAATTGTATGGAATCCATTATCCGAACGAACCTAGTTAAATTTTTGTTTATAGAGCCTATACTAGAAATTTAATAACGGTAATAATATCGGCTAAGATTAATGTTTACGTGCAAATGTTTTCAAAGAACGTCATTAAAAATAATACCAAATAACTTTTCGTAGCAAATGTTTTGGTTACCTTAAGTAAAAACCTGTTCCATGTTTATATGTGATGTTGTCTTATGAGATACCCTTTTGTTTTCAAAATGTATGTTTTGAGTTCTCACACCAGTCCTATGATGGTTCCGAAGTTTGTTCTCTTTTCCCTTAAACTCCAAGTGCCCTAATTTTTTCCAAGCAACCAAGTTTTTAAGAAAGCTTAAAGCACTTTTGAATGGATCATGAAGCATGGAGCATTTGGGTCTTCCGAAGATGTTATCTATATTCCGTTGTATCTGTATTATGTATCTACTAGCACTTGTAAGGATACACTAATATAACTATCCTCGCTAGGTTAGTACATGCTGTAACTTTGATAAATCACTTGAAGTGATTGAATGAAATCTTCCATATGTAAAATTATAAATATTTTAATGCAATGTGGGATTCTGTTTGTTCTGTCTTCTATCTTTATTTCTTTTTACCCCTAACGATTTTGTTTCTGGCTCTTGGATTTGCGGCATGTGAAGACCTAGGTTGTATTAGTGTCAATTTTCAATGGTCAAAAACTCCCATTCATCACATTCGGTATCGGAGCTTATGGTTAAGCAAATACCTAAGCCTGGTTGTGATCAACTCATTAGAAATAGGGTTGGCAATGCCCTATAATGATTTTAGTCCAAGAGAGTGCACATGTGAAAATCTTATCAAAATAAGTATATTCGAGTTTTATGCCATTCCCTAAGATAATCTTGTCTATAATCCTAAAGATATTCCTTACTATATTCAGGTGGTATAAAATGAGTATTAAAAAAGGACGAGGAAAGGGAAACAAAAGGGTTGAAGAAACGATAGTTCCTATACAACCTCAAGTTAACCTTGCAACTTTCTACCTAACATTTACCAACTTGGGCCGGAAACCATTCAAGGGTACAGAATCTATTAGTGAAGCTCAGGCTTGGTTCTGCTCATGTGAGAGAATCTTTAAAGGATTCAGCATCAAGGATGAGCAATAGCGCTTCCTGACATCTTGGAAATTGTAAGATAGGGCTTTGGCTTGGTGGGATTCAATTACCATCATTGAACCAGAAGATGATATTTCATGGGAAAGATTTATGGAAGTTCCTGGAGAATGATACCTACTCGATGCTGGGAAGTCTCGTCTCTGTAAAAGCTTCATGGATCTAAAGCAAGAAGAAATGTGAAGAATACTTAAGAAAGTTTTAATGAATTGTCTCTCTTTGCTCCTGGACTAATTGATGTACTCTAGTTAAGAAGAATGAAATTTTTGTGGCTGGGATAAGAAAAGAGTTTCATAATAGAATGAATGTTCACCTAAAGGGATCATTCATGAACCTAATAGATATGATTTTGTGATATGAATTTTTTGATAAGGAGAAGCCAACATCAGAAGTAAATATTAGCTATAGTAGCAACAACCCCAGTGAGAAGGAATTCAATCTAAAGTTAAAAAATCGACAAAAAAGAAAACAAATTTAATGGGTACCTGTGTGGAAATTGTCAAAAGAAAGGACTTATTGTGGAAGATTATTGGAATGAGAAGAGGCAATGAGGAACGGCACTTTTTCTAATTGCCACCAAAAAAGGGTATATGAAAATGAGTTGTTCATTTATGGAGACTGTCCAATCGGCTAAGACCATATGCCATGGAAGAAAACCATTAAATTTAGAAGAGGCCTGGGAAAAGGGAGTTCTAGAGGGTGCTATTTGTGTTGAAGGCATTATGGTCAAAGCATTATTTGATACTGGGGCTTCCCGTAGTTTTATTTCCAAAAAATTGGTGGAAAAATTGAAGCTTACCACAAAAATAGTAGATACCCTATCAGTGTGTTAAATCCTATATGTGGTATAACAAGCCTTTGTATGATTTGTGAAAAGACCCAAGTTACCTACCTTTCTCATTGTTGTTCATGTGACACATTTGTCCTTGATTTTATCAGATTTAAAGAATTGCCCAGTGTGGATTGGTCGTCGAAAAATAAACCTATCCTTGATTGTATTAAAAGAACGATATCTTTATGGACCAGCTTTGGAAAATTTATAGAAATATCAACATGCCCAACCCAGTAAGGGATAGTTTCTAATATGCCATTAATTTACCCTAAGAAAATTTGAGACAATATCAATTATTAGGATGTTTCCAGATGTTTATGACGAAGTAAAAAATTTGCCCCCACATCGGGAAATTGAGTTTCATATCGATTTAATTTCGGATGCAAGACCTGTTGTTCACCAAAAGTGAAGAATGGCTCTAAAAGAGATTGTTGAATTGTGGGAATAAGCCGATGAGTTGTTGAAACGCATTAATAAGACCAAGTTGCTTAAATTGAGGAGCGATAGTAGTCTTCATTGCCAAGTTCGATGGTTCCCTAAGGCTATGTATAGACTATCGAGACATGAACAAGTAAATAATTAAGAACTAGTATCTCTACATCGAATAGATGACTTGTTTGATCAACTTCATGGTGCTTGGGTATTCTCGAAAATGGATCTAGCCTCAGGATTCGATCAACTTAGAATAGCAGAAAACTACGTACATTTAACTACATTCAAAGGTCTAAATTTCTTCTATGAGTGGTTAGTGATGCCTTTTGGGCTAACTAATACCCCCGCTTATTTTATTGACGTCATGGATAGAGTATTTAGAGATGTGCTAAATAAATTCATGTTAGTCTTTATTGATGATATTCTTATATATTCGAAGATTAATAAGAACACGAAATGCATCTAGAGATTGTATTAGAGATATTAAGAAGGAATATGCTCAAAGCCAAATTCTTGAAGTGCCATTTCTAGGTGAAAGAAATTAGATTCCTTGGTCATGTAGTACCAGGGGATTGAGTTTTAGTTGAGCTTGGGAAAGTCTTAGCAGTCCAAGATTGGAAGACACCCCAAACTGCAAAAGACGTCTGTAGCTTTTTAGGATTGGTAAGATATTACCAGAGGTTCATCAGGGATTTCTTAAAAATTTCCTCCCATGTTACAAAGTCAACAAAGAAGAATTTTAAATTTGAATGGACATCGAAATGTGATGAAGCATTTAATGCTTTGAAGAAAAGGTTGACTAGTGATCTAGTCTTAGTTATTCCTGATAGAAGTGTCGGTTTAACTGTATATATTGATGCTTGTGAAGAAGGTGTAGTGGAAGTTTTAATGCAATATGGGAAAGTAATCGCATATGCGAGCCGAGAACTGAAGACTCATGAGAAGAACTATGCAACACACGACTTAGAACTATTAGACATTGTGTTTACATTAAAAATATAGAGACATTATCTACTGGGCAAGAATTCATTATAGTTTATTTTAAGTAAATTTTGATTGACCTTGATAGATAATATTCCTTCTTTAAATAGGAAAAATTTTGAGCTCTTCACAAATCACAAATCTTTGAAGTATCTTTTCACCCAGAAGAACATGAATATGAGACAACAACGTTGGTTAGAATTTCTTGCATCATACGACATTGATATCTTATATACGCACTCCGGAAGGCCAATGTAGTAGCACATGCATTGAGTAGAAAGCATGCCATTATAGCTTATCTTCTAGTTACACCGACTCTTCTAGAAAGAATATCTAGTAATAAAAGAAAAGATGACAATTTGAAAAGTTCATTAAGGCAACCGAAGAAGGAAGAAAATCAAGCTTTGAAATAGATAGTTGTGGAGTATTACGGGTGAATGGGCGAATTTGTGTTCCAGATATAGAAAATCTTAAGCAAGAGGTGTTAGCAGAATGCCACAAATCCCAACTCAGCATTCATCTGGGACTTATCAAAATGTACAATGATATGAAAAGGACATTTTAGTGGAAAAGCATGAAAAGGGACATATCCATTTATGTTAGTAGATGCGTCAATTATCAACAAGTCAAGAGCGACCAGGAGAAAATTGCCAGGTTACGTGAACCTTTGGAGATTCCAACATGGAAGTAGGATCAAATATCAATGGATTTCATTGATGGTTTACCTCAAACAAGGAAAGGGAATGAAGGCATTTGGGTTATCATAGACCGATTAATTAAAAATGCACACTTCATTCCAGTTAAGCCAACAAGGACTGCTACAAGCCTTGCAGATACACATATGAAGGAAATTGTTCGATTTTATGGAGTTTCGAGCAGCATATTAAGCGATCAGGATCTAATCTTTACTAGTCAAATTTGGAAAGCATTGTAGACCACTTTAGGAATAAGGCTGTATATAAGCATTGGGTATCAGTCTCAAACTGATGGGCAGACAAAGAGATTCAACCGCATTTTGGAAAATCATCTCAGAGCATGTATTCTAGACTTTGGTGGTTCATGAGAAAATCATTTGAGTTTAGTAGAGTTCTCTTATAATTATAGTTATCAATTTCATCAAGGAGAGATCACCATGATTATGGACATGAAAAAAGGAGAACTCCGCGAGAGTTTGAAAATGAGCCATATCGAGATGAAGAGAGACACAGTAGAAGAGACATGCGTGATCGAAGGGATGTCGATGATCGAGATCGATATAGACGTACATTTGATTTTGATGAAGAGGGTGATAGGGCTAGCATTCAGTATCGAGATCGAGACCAAGTTCGAAATGTATATCGGGATGTAGATGATGATCGTCGATGGGAATCGGGTATGAAGATGGAAATTCCAGAATTTAAGGGAGGAATGGTAGCTGAAGAATTTCTTGATTGGTTATCTAATGTTGAAGAGATTTTTGACTTCAAGGAATTTCTTGAGCATAGAAGAGTAAAGTTAGTTGCTACTAGGATGAGGGGAGAGCTTTATCATGGTGGCAGCAAACTAAACTTACAAGGGGGAGAATGGGAAAGTCAAAGATTGAATCATTGGAGAAGATGAAGAAGTTGATGAAGGGCACATTCTTACCTTACAATTATCAATCACTTATGTACCAGAGATTGCAGAATCTAAGGCAGGGGACGAAATCAGTCAACGATTACGCCGATGAACATTACCAACTCATTGCCAGAAATGATATTATGGAGACAGAAGAGCAGCTGACTGCTAGGTTTGTTGGAGGGTTGCGAATGCAGATTCAGGATATGGTTAATATGTTTGATCCAAGGTCTGTGGCGGAGGCACATCAGAAAGCGTTGGCTTGGGAGAAGCAGGGAAGGCGTGGAGGTGGTGTGTTTACCAATTCCAACAATCAAGTGAAGGGTGTCAGTGGAAGTTCTAATGTTCCTAAAGCTATCGCAAAACCAGTTGTGAAGGAGATTGAGAAGGCAAAGGTTAATAGCAGTTTCAAATGTTACAATTGTCAGGAGTTGGGTCACAAAAGCAATGAATGTCCGAGGCCGAAGAGGAGAGCAATGGTTGCAGAGATAGAAGAAGAGGATGTGGAAGCTGAATGTTCTAATTCACCTTATGTTGAGAAGGAAGAAGAGTTTTCCGGAGATGAAGGGTGTAATTTGATGATGAGGAGAAGTTATTTGGCACTGAAACAAGAAGAGGAAAACAGTTGGTTGAGGAATAACATATTTCGGTCCACATGCACTATTCTGGGAAAGGTTTGCAAGTTCGTCATTGATGTTGGGAGTTGTGACAATATTATCTCTACTGAAGCAGTAAGGAAGTTGAACTTGAAAACGGAGAAGCATCCAAATCCTTACAAATTAGCGTGGTTAAGAAAAGGAGGAGAAGTGAAGGTGGACAAGCGAGTTCGAGTTCCACTTTCTATTGGGAAGAAATATAAAGATGAAATTTGGTGTGATATGGTTGAGATGGATGTTTGTCACTTACTTTTGGGAAGACCATGGCAGTATGACCGAGCAGTGCAACATGACGGTCGAACCAATAGCTACAACTTTATGTTTGAAGGTGTTAAGATTATTCTAGTTCCAAAGAAGAGACAACAGGAAGAGAGTAAATCTGAAGAGATTGAGGAGCTGAGGACTTATTGACTTTAAAGGAATTTATTGAAGAAGTGGAAGAGAGTCCAGAAGTGTTTTTGTTGATTGGGCATGAAACCACTGAATCGGTAGAAGTTCCAAAGGAAGTAAAGCCGGTATTGGAAGAATTCAGTGATGTGTTTCCTGAAGAGTTGCCAACGGAGTTACCACCGTTGAGGGATATTCAACATCAGATAGATCTTGTGCCAGGGGCAGTGTTACCACACAGGCCACATTATAGGATGAGTCCTAAAGAGAACGAGGAGCTGAGAAGGCAGGTAGAGAAGTTGTTAGAACAGGGACGTGTTCAGGAAAGCTTGAGTCCTTGTGCAGTGCCAGCGTTATTGGTGCCAAAGAAGGATGGTTCATGGAGAATGTGTACGGATAGTCAGGCTTTGAACATGGTCGCTGTGAGATACAAGTTTCCTATGCCAAGGTTTGATGAATTGATAGATCAGCTGAGTGGAGCTGTTGTGTTTTCAAATATTGACTTGAAGAGTGGATACCATCAAATTCGTATTAGACCGGGTGATGAATGGAAGACTGCTTTCAAAACCAGGGAAGGTTTATGCGAATGGTTGGTTATGCCATTTGGTTTATCGAATGCACCGAGTACTTTTATGAGAGTGATGAACCAGATTTTCAGACCATACATTGGGAAGTTTGTGGTAGTTTACTTTGATGATATTTTGATCTACAGTGGAAGCATGGAAAAGCATGTCCAGCATTTGCGTGAAGTACTGTTGATTCTACGACAGGAGAAATTTTATGCTGCAACAAAGAAGTGCGTGTTTATGACGGACAGTGTGTTGTTTCTGGGATATGTTCTATCGAAGGAAGGAATTCAAGTGGATGAAAGTAAAGTAGAAGCTGTCAGGAGTTGGCCACAGCCAAAGACAATTACTGAAGTGAGGAGTTTTCATGGATTGGTATCTTTCTATCGAAGATTCATTCCACATTTTAGTAGTTTGATGGCACCGGTAACCGATTGCATGAAAGGAAAGAAGTTTGAGTGGTCAGAGGAAGCAGGGGTTGCTTTTGAGAAAATCAAGACACTATTGACGACATCACCAATTCTAGTGTTACTGGATTTTCAGTTGTTGTTTGAGTTACATACTGATGCATCGAAGGTTGGGGTTGGTGGAGTTTTGAGTCAGAAAGGAAGACCAGTTGCTTATTTCAGTGAAAAGTTATCTGGAGCTAAGTTGAGATATAGCACTTATGATGTTGAATTTTATGCAATTATTCAAGCTGTGAAGCACTGGAGACATTATCTATTTCAGAAAGAGTTTGTTCTTTACACTGATCATGAGGCTTTGAAGCATTTACAAGGGAAGGATAAGAATTCATCGAGACATGCATCGTGGATTGCCTATTTGCAGCAGTTTACTTTTGTTGTGAAGCACAAATCTGGGGTAACGAATCGTGTAGCTGATGCTTTGAGTAGGAGGAGTCATTTATTGACAACAACAAAAGTTGAGGTGACAGGTTTTGAACTATTGCCAGAGTTGCTTGAAGAAGATCCTTACTTTATGAAATTTGATGAGAAAGTCAAGGAGGGAAGTTCTGATGAATTTGTGTTGATTGATGGTTTCTTATTTTAGGGGAATCAATTGTGTGTACCGGATTGTAGCTTGCGAATGAAGATAGTAAAGGAGCTTCATGAGGAAGGACATGTGGGTAGAGACCGAACATTGCAGTTAATCTCTCAATCCTACTATTGGCCATCGATGAGGAAGGAAGTTGAAAGGTTTGTTCAGAGATGTCATGTTTGTCAAGTTTCGAAAGGGACAGCTACAAATGCGGGTTTGTATATGCCTTTACCTGTACCTATAAAACCTTGGGTGGACGTTAGTATGGATTTCATATTGGGTTTGCCGAGAACGTAAAGGGGAAATGACTCGATATATGTTGTGGTGGATCGTTTCTCGAAGATGGTACATTTTATAGCTTGTAAGAATACGGCGGACGCTGTTCATGATGCTCAGTTATTTTTCAAGGAGATCTATCGACTTCATGGATTGCCCGAGTCTATTTTGTCGGATAGAGATACTCGCTTTCTGAGTCACTTTTGGTTAAGTTTGTGGAAGATGGTGGGAACAAAGCTGAAATTTAGTAGCGCTTATCATCCGCAAAGAGATGGACAGACAGAGGTTGTTAACAGATCGTTGGGAAATTTGTTGCGATGTCTTGTACAGGATAATCTGAAGAGTTGGGACATGAAGTTATGCCAAGCAGAGTTTGCACATAATCATGCAGTGAATCGTAGTACGGGATTCAGTCCATTTCAGATCGTATATTCAAGTTTGCCAAGAGGACCATTGGATTTAGCAGTAGTGCCACAACCGAAGGGGATGGTAAACGAGCTGTAGGCTTTGTTGATGGGTTGACTGAATGTCATAAAATCGTTCAAAAACGATTGGAGAAAGCAAATGAGAAGTGTAAACAGACTGCAGATTTGAAGTGACGAAATGTTGAATTTAACGAAGGAGATTTGGTGTATGCTGTGTTAACGAAGGATCGTTTTCCAGTGGGCGCTTAGAACAAGTTGAAAGCCAGAAAAGTTGGTCCTGTAGAAGTTGTGAAACGGATCAATGAAAATGCTTATAAGTTGAAGCTACCGGAGGATGTATACACTTCTGACGTGTTCAATGTTAAGCATCTTGTACCATATTATGGGGATGGACAATCCGATGTTGAAGAATTTACAAATTCGAGGACGAATTTTTCTCAACCAGGGGAGGATGATGCAACTCAGGGAATGAATCGTACACGAGTTAAGGGAGCTTCGGGTTTAAGCCTTAAGTCGTTCACGAGTCAACCAGGGAAGGCACGACCTAAGGAAGGTTTGTTAGTCTTAGGTCGGTTACGACTCAAGGAAGAGGGAGTAGGTCGGCTACGACCTAAGGAAAAGAGTGTAAGTCATCTACGACCTAACAAGTATGCAGAAGACAGGAGTTTCTGACCTAAGATAAGTCGCATACGACCTAACGACTTGTACCGAAGATTGATAAGTCGCGTACGATCTATCTTAAGTCGTGAGTCGGGTGAGATGTAATGAGTTGAGTCGCGTTGTATTTTAGGCCGTTACCGACCTATGTGAAGTGTTGTAATGGTGAGTTGTATTTTTTTAAGTCGTGTCTTCTTATGTTGTAACTATTAGGTCGCAGGGTTGTATAGGTCGTGAACAGTGGGTTCTTAAGTCGTGTGTCTTGAGTCGTTTGCGCTGTGCTGTGTGTAAGAAGGTTAGGTCGCTTACTGTTTGCATTATCGGTCAGTTAGATCGGCAACGACTTAGTTGGGTCGTAAGTCGTATACGACTTAAGGGTCAGGGAGTGAAACACTATAAATAGGGAGTGAGTTGTACATTTCAAAGTAGTCGATTTTTGAATAAAATTTCTTGTTGATTGCTGTGTGCTTTCATCTTAAATTGGTAGTTGAGTGTAATCTCCTATCTCCACTTTCGGTTATTCGAGTGCGCTCGAATCAACTATTGTTGAAGCCGAATCGCGGAATCAAGTGCGCTTGATCAACGCTTGAATAATTGAAGATCTTCTTTCACGGTATCGTGCGCGATCAACGTGACGAGGATAGCTAGAATTTGGTATCTTTGTGATCAACGAATTTGGGCATTTCAGTATCTTCAATCCACTGATTGCTACTTTCATCGATCTACATTGTTTTGTTAATTATCCGCTGCGTCATCAACCAACCAAAACATTGTCTAACCAAGGATCGCAGATACACAATGGTTATGCCTGGATCTCCCAGGAAACATCCGTATCCGTAAGCTATCTCGGCCCTGGGAATTACACCATGATGACTAGTTGACCGCAGATACACAATGGTTATGCCTGGATCCCCTAGAAAACATCCGTACCCTTAAGCTATATCAGCCAGCGGATTTTGCTACTAAAAACAACCTACATAAATCGCAGATACACAATGGTTACGCCTGAAACCCCCAGGAAACATCCGTACCTTCAAGCCATCTCAGCCAGGTGAATTACGCTATGCAGTCGCGCTCATAAGACCATGGAGATCGCCATGGAATTCGATGGACACTCGAGTATCATATTCAAAAAACCCAAATCGGAGGGAATAATATCGATAGAATGAATCCACAATGTGGCCACAAAGCGGATATCAAGCAGAAGGCACTTTCCATATCTTTACTTCGATATTATGTATCGTATAGTACCTTTCAAATCACTTTCAGATATCATACTTATACAAAGTCGATCTTATATAAGATTTTATTTTCAAATCGAATACTTTCCAAATCAATAGTAAATCAAATCACATTTATATAGACTTCAATTATATAATATTTCATTTTCCAAATTGAGTACCTTTCCAGAACGATAGTTTTCAAATCATCTTCATACTTGTACAAATCAATTTTATATAAGTTTGATAACTCCCAAATCAAAGTATTTAATAAAACAAGATTCTCAATTTTAATTCCTTTCAATAACATTTCAGTTTCAAAATCGTATATTGTTAACGCTAAAATTTGAACGCTAACACCCCGGTGTGTAAGTGTAGTTGTGAAAGCACCACCCCATGATTCGGGAACAGAGTATAAGCAGAAAACCACAGAAAAAAGCAGTAAATAACAACGATTTTATAGTGGTTCAGCTCAATAGTTTACCTACGTCCACTCTGAATATCTTTATTGATGATTTCGTTACAAGTTGATACAATTCTTCCCAAGTACAATACACTTTGAACTACCAAACACTTTGAACGAGTAGCTTAAACTTCAATGTAAGTGAAAGTCCTCAAATCCATGTCGGATGCATGAGATTTCTTCTTGAAGTTGTTGATAGCGTTCTACGTGTCTTGAAAGCTTTGAGTGTTGAGTTGGTTTGGAATGTAGCAGAGTATCGGTGCTTGGAAAGAATGAGCCAAAAAGTCCCTTGAATGTTGGAGATGGCCATGTATTTATAGGCAAATTTCTGGGCTGGAATTGTCGCCGAAGTCATAGGTCGTGACCGACTCAGGATGAGTCGTAAGTCGTGACCGACTTAAATATCACGAGTCAGCAGGCAGCGACATAAGTGAAGCGACATTGAGTTTGCTTATTGTTTGCTTAGGTCGCCAGCGACTTATAATAGGTCATTAGACATCTTAAGTTACTTGAGTCGTTGGAAAACTTAGGTCAGTCTGCCACATGAGTTGTTAACTCCATGAGTCGTTAACCCGTTGAGTCGGCCGGCACCTTTAAGTCGCAAAGGTAATAACCCAGTGAGTCGCTGTCGCTCCTGCGTCGTTGAGTCATAACCCTTCAAGGCCATTGATTCGGTAACTCCTTAAGGCTGTTGAGTCGGACTATTCTCTTAAGCCGCTAAGGTTACTAAGTTGTTAGCCTGTTGAGTCGTAACTAGATAGGTCGTTGATTCGGTCCATATGTTAGGTCGGTAATCAGTTGAGTTGGTAATCATTGTGAGTCGTGAGCCTTTCTTGAGTCGCTTGAGCAGAGGGGTTAACAATTGCCCCTCGAAGTAAATGCTTAAGTCATGAGTCGTGTGCTTCGACCCAGTGCCTGAGTCTTAAACGACTCAAAGAGACTCATGACTCGTTAGTCCTTCCATCTTCCCCCCTGCATCGTATATAAGCCGTTGAGTCGGCCCTTCCTCCTCACTTTATTGCTTATCTGTTTTATTCGATCCTGCCATTAACGATCCTTCAAGTTTCCAGAGACGCATCCAAGCTAATCAGTCATCAACTCATCTTTACCTTTTTATTGCGTGAGTGAATTCACTTTCTGTTCAATCCACGATCGCCATTGACTCACGAATCTGGACTCCCCATTTTCTGACTCCATTTCACTTTTGTGCCGTGTTCCATTGCGAGCCATGTTTTTGATCGATTTGCGACTGCCATCAATAATATTGTTGTTACCGTTCGTGAATCATAGTAGTGCATCAGATTCGTCGCACGCCTGAAGCGATTCGAATTGGTTTTTGGGTGATTTCCGATGATGTTAGGAGAAGATAATGAATTACAGTGTCTCGAATTAGCTGGTCTGTGGGTTTGGAGGAGATGAGAAAGTTCTTAGCGGGTTAATGGGTTAATGGGTTAGAAAGGAGTTAACTGGTTGTGGAGACAACCTAAAATTCTCACGATATAGTTGGTTTTTTGGATCCACCGATTTAGGAAGGCCTTGCAATCTCATCCGTCCATGACCTAATTTTTGGGTCGTGCTGACTTCCTGATGATTTAGAACTTAGGTCGTACGAGCGACTCAACCCTTTAGATCCTTACCACAACTTATCCTTTAGACCGTGAACATCTCAAGCCCTAAGTCGTGAACGACTCAGCACTTAGGCTATTTTCCATACCGAGTTGCTTCTTGTGGCTTAACCCCTGACCGACTCAAGTAGATGGGACCTAGGCTTTGAGTCGTTGGCGAGTCAGGACTTGTGTGAATTTTGTTCGTGCTTTGAACCATTGCATGGACTTTGAACTATTGAACTTTATTGCATTCATTCACAGGTTACTTTAACTTGCAAGCTAACAATCTGTCCAATACAACATTTACAGAAAATTGGGACGAATATACTACCATCGACTGCCCACATCAAATGACAGATTAATTAATAACAGATAATTAACTTAAATAAATTGTGTGAACGAAGTGCTTTCAACTCATCAATTTCAAGTAAAATATTAAAGCAACACTGAAATAGTCAATTGAAACTGACCAGCTTGCACTAATATTATGCTTGAACTTTAGATTAACAAGTTCTGAAATTTTGTAGTTGATCAATCGTCGACTAGTTTAATTCCAGTTATATTTACTTGCTATTTTTATTAGTTTTGCACGACACTTCACACTTTTAGGAAACGTTCACCTTCACATTTGAATATCCAGTTGTTTGTGTAGAATGACTTCTTAGGAAGAAGATACAATGGTTCAGACTGGAGAGGCTACTGTAATTCCTGCTCCTCTGGTCAGTCCTCCCGAAAGAGCCTCTTCTACTTTATCGTACATAGTTTTTCGCCAATTGTGTGCTCAGTTTGGCATTGCTGAATCAGATGCCATTCTTCCCGAGAGAAGTAACACTGCAGACGTAGCACCCCCTGGCTTTGTAACGGTCAATCGACAAATGTGCTTGAGTGGGGGCGTTCCTCCTTTTAATGACTTTTTCCAACAACTTCTTCGTCAATTGGCCATCGCCCCATCCCAATTACACCCCAATGGTTATGCCATTTTAATGGGGTTGTGTGTACTATTTAGGAGGACGCTTGATCGATTCCCAAGCTTTGACGAGATTTGCTTCCTATGCTCTTTCACCAGGACTAAAGATCACCCCTCTATTACTGTCGTAAGAAGTGCTCGAAATCGTAAATTGATCATCGGTCTTCCTGACAGCGCTCATGGGTTTTTGACTCAATTTTTCTATGTCCGTTGCCCCCCGGGGTTTTATGCTGTGTGGAGAGAAGGAAGTAAGATCATCTACCTTTACCTCCTTTATATTCTGAGTCTTTTGAAGTTCGAATTGCCAAGTGTTAACTTCATCATCATTTCTTTTTTTATTTATTTCAGCGCTTCCCCCTCCTTGTAGAGATCCCAGTCACAAGCCAACTCTGGAGAGGCTTGCAGCAGTACCGGTTGAAGAACGGGATATGAAATTTTTGCTGAACGACGAATTCCTTCACCAGTTCGGACTTCTTCACCCTTCTCGCTCCACACACCCCTGCGAGGTTCCAGACTCCCCACCTAAAGCATCAGATGCCCTGGTTTCTACAGACACATCCATACCAAAAGGACCTTCTCCTGAGGCTTCGCTAGTGAAGTGCTCCACTTCTGTTGATGTTGCGGGGCCATCTGTCGAACTTGCCCCAATTATTGAGGAAGAAGAGCCCCAGGGATCTCCCCGACTGTCACAGAAATCTGGCGAAGAGGCCGGAAAAACTAGCCTTGCCAAGCAGAGCAGGGACGATACTTTCGAAGGGCTGAGCGACCTTTTTGCCACCTCGCAAGAGATCTTTAAAGATGATCCTATCACTACCGGGGTTTCTTCTTCATTAGTTGAAGCGACTTCTATCCTGCAACAGACTCCGTCGACTCAAGAGTTGACGCTAGCTATTACACCCACAACCACTCCTCAATTAAAGAGTGGTTCGTAGTTTGATGCGCGTAGTTTGCACGTCACACACACTTAGAATTTTTTCGGCACATTTTATGCTTCTGACCTGTTGTACTTTGAAGAATTCTAAATTCTAGCTCTTTTTATTTCAGATTCTCCGATGGGGCGCAGCGGATCATACTATGATGATTTCCAACGCTACGGGAGGCGTAGCCAATATGATTACAGGCGTTACCTTCCCTCTTACAGAGAATTTGATGAAGAAAGAGCCGCTCGAAAGGCTCAAGAGAAGAAGGCTCAAGAGGAGCGTTACGAAAGAAGAGAGAGGGATGAGCGCCACGATTCTTCGCAGAGATGCGACGATTCCCATAAAAGAAAATCCCATGATGATAGAGGAAAAAGTCATATGGTTGAAGATTCGAGCAAGCGAGCCCGACATGGTGAGAAGCACACCTCTACAACTCCTGAAAAGTATACTGCCCCTACCTCGCTTGACATTCCTTCCGGCTCTCCCGCTCTCGGGAAGACAGATATCCAAACAATAATTAGTAGTCCCAAATTCCAAGTTGGACCGGGTCCTGCCACTTTGCAAAGTTGGTTTCCACAGTGGTGTTTGAAGGGAGTAAGGTTTGACCTTGACTTGGTCCCCATTGACAAGTCTGCTATGTTACGAAACCTCGATGCCTTCAAGCTTGATATTGAGAGGATGTCGAACTGGCAGAAACTTGTTGACGAGCTCCAAAGGGTTAATCGTGCAAACATAGAGGCCATGCTCACTATGGAAAATGATAAAGCCGAATGGCAAAAGGTTCTTGAACTACATGACACTGAGATGAGGAGCATTGCTTCTTACAATGAAGAGCTTGAAGCAAAAGTTGAAGAACTGAAAAAAGAGCTTGCTGCTTCCTCTACTTCTTATTCTCAAAAAGAAGAAGTGCTCCTAAAACAAGTGAGAGACGCTCATGCCAGCCAAAGAGATGCCGAAGACAGGCTTGAAGTCCAGAAAAGAATTAGTGAGGGCTATGTTGCTGATATTGAAGAGCTTCGGAAGAAGAACAGCTCCCAAGAGGCGGAGATTCAAATGCTTAAGCTTCAACTTTCTAAAGCTGAAATGGAGCGTGATGAGGCCGTTGCCGGCAAAATTGCAGCTGATGAATCTCACGAGGCAACGAGGGCCAACATCAGCTCAACATTATTTTATTTCTATCTGCATAGCATCTTGGGGCGCGGTAGCCTCGCCTTTCTTGGCCCCAAGTATGAAATTACACTGGTTGAAGTTTGGGATGCCGCACTCGATATGCTCGGTGGTAGCGGCGCTGGCTATGCTGAGTCAGCTCTTGAGGAGCACTATCTTGATGATGATGCTCGTGCCACTCTCGCTAGGGGGAGAGAACAGCTTGCAAAATTAAGGGCCGAAACAGCGGTACGAGAATATTCAGGAAAAATCATCTCAACTGCTCCAATTCAACCTTCTCCTTCAGCCGAAATTGACATTATCGGTTCTAGTTCTCATTCCCCATCTCCTACTAAAGTTACCACCGATATCACATGCATACAAGGTGGAGATGAAGGAGGCGAGAGTGCCGAGGCACGGGCTTACGAAGTTGACGTCAGGGAACCGATTTCTGCAGGTAACCCTACTGACAATCTTGCCCAAGTAGACTGCTCATCTGTTTCTTACAAACTTGATGAGCTTTGTGACTACTTCTTGAATCTCAGGGAACCTTTATCTCCACTTTTTACTGACTTGAACTTTTTTCCTTCTGCAGAGAAAACGTCGGGCATTGTTCAGGCTTCTCCTCCTCTAATTATTCCTTCTCCGCCTCTTAAGGTCACTCCTCCTTCTGCCTCGCAACCCGGGTCACAAGAGGAGCAAATAGAAGCTCTTCACGGCTTAGATGATCCCGTTGCTTCTCAAGATCCGAGAGGAGAAGAAACTGAAGGAAGCGAGAGGACTCCAGAACCAACTGGCTCCGACGCTGAACCGTTATCCAAATTTCTTTCTCCAGGGAGTGGGTCTTCCTCCAAGAAGAGAGGAAAGCAGGGAGTTTCCAAGAACAAGAAGAAGAAGGGATCTTTAACTGGCGAAGAAGAGACGGAAGAAAGTCCGACCGAGCCCCTTTCTCCTTCATCCCCTACCCTTACAAGCCGGCCTAAAAAGTTAGTCATTCGGCCAGGTGCGGGCTCAAAAGGTGGGCGGAAGAAGAAATGATGGCTCTGGTTCTGTGGCTTTCATATCGCTTTTTGCCTTTTTTGCATGTACTGACCGGAAATTGTGCGGGTACCGGCCCCCCGCTTTTCTTTTGCTTTTTAGTTTGGAACCTGTACCTGTATAAAATAGTGGTGAATAAAATGATTCTTTTTCTTTGTACAAACTTCTGTCTGTATCTGAGAATGCATTTACTATTTATTTTTGTACAAGTTTCTTTGTACGATATTGCAGTGAGCTTGTGGTATATATTGTTCGAGCGCAATTTTACCGATGTAGTTATACCATGCTGCCCCCATACCATAAGCTCATTGTAATATTCTATTTTATGAGGAACTTGTGCTTTTATTTTTAAGAGAATAATTATTCCACATTTGGAGGAATATTATTTCATTAAAAAATAGAGTACAAATAAGTTTCTACGCTTCATCCCTCGAAGATATCACTTTTTAATTTGTGCATATACACATTTTACTGAATGAAATCTTCTATATGGTAAAGCGGGTATTTGCAAGATACTTCAACTTCCTTTTGAGGAATAGAATTTTCTAGAATAAGTAATTCATTCGTCCTTTGAAAGTTAAAGTGTGCCTTTGATGAGATTTTTTTTTTTTACTTGCCACAGTAAAGCGCTTCTTGATTTTTGTTTCTTTGAAAAGTTGCACCTTTGAGGAAGACTTTTTCACGTTTCAACGCCTGGAAGTTTTATTTGAATCTTGGTGAAACGTGTGCCTCCGAAGAGGTCGTTCTGCTTGATTATGCCTCTGGGAGGAGGTCTTTTCATTTCTGCCTCTGGGAAGAGGTCTTTCTGTCTTATTGTGCCTTTGGGAAGAGGTCTTTTTGAAACGGGCCTCCGAAGAGGGCTTTTATTTTGTTTTTCATTTCAGCTCTGGTGAAGTGAAATTCCAAAGAGCGGTTGTCGCACTTCAACTCCTGGTGAAATGGGCCTCCGAAGAGGGCTTTTATTTTGTTTTGCATTCCAACTCTGGTGAAGTGAAACTCCGAAGAGCGGCTGTTGCACTTCATTTCCTGGTGAAATGGGCCTCCGAAGAGGGCTTTTATTTTGTTTTGCATTTCAACTCTGGTGAAGTGAAACTCCGTAGAGCGGCTGTTGCACTTCAACTCCTGGTGAAATGTGCCTCCGAGGATTGCCTGGAAGTTACTCTCTCATGGTTGGAGGGTCATGACTCCTCCAATCTTTTTTGGTTGAGTAGAGAACTTTCTTTTTTTTGCGGCATATGCCTCGTTAGAGGTCTTTATCCTCCGAAGAGTTGTGCCTCCGAAGAGGACTTGTGCCTCCGAAGAGGGCTTTAGTTGTTCCTTGTCCACTTGCTTATGCCTTTTCAGTGATCCTCTATTTTTTCTTTTCAAGAACGCACTCCCTTCTCTTACAAGTAGTTTGTTTAATACAAAGAAGTGTACTTCATTGCTAGGCCAGTTCGCGAGAACGGGCATAGGCTTCTTAATTGGATGTTTGTTTGTTCAAACTTCTCAATTTATTAGCTAGAGCCCGTTTTTGGCGAAATCATTGGTCGTTCAATTGAAGCACTTCTTATCTAGGATTTAAATTCGGGACTTTTGTGCTTTCGTGACTCGAAATTTGTTTGCTGAATGATAACCAGAATCACTCGGTCTTGTAATGTGCAAGTTTTATTTTCATTGTCTGCAAAAATTTAAATCGACATTTCAGCAATACATTTAATGTACTTTTCATATCGAAAATAAAGCAAACATGTAATAATAATAAGAAACACAAGATTTATAGTGGTTCGGCCAAGAATTTGGGCCTACATCCACTTTATAGTCTTTCACTATTCACTTGCATCGGTTTTACAATCGCTTTCAATTACAGGAATCATACATTCATAATTCTTTTTACAATATTTCAACAAAGCTATCAAGTAAAGTGTGGGCGCAAATGATTGCTGTTCCAAGCTCTTGGAATTTGATCTCCTTCGACAGTAGTGAGTTTGAATGTGCCGTCAAGAAGCTTCTGACCTATGACATATGGTCCTTCCCAATTTGGCCCAAACACACCTGTCGCTGTCATAATTCTCTTTAGGACTAGATCTCCAATCTCAAAGCTGCGTTGGCGAACTTTGGAATTGAAATGTCTGGCTATCCTTTGCTGATGAGATGCGATTCTGAGCTCAGCCTCTTCTCTTTTTTCATCAAGTAGATCTAGTGCCTCAAGCTGTAGTTTTCATTCTCCGCTTGATTGAAATGGATTCTTCTATGTGAAGGGACCTCTGTTTCTACCGGAATCATTGCCTCTGACCCGTATGCCAATGAAAACGGAGTATGCCCAGTCGCAGTTTTGTGGGTAGTTCTGTATGCCCATAGTGCTAGCGGTAGCTTATCGACCCAACCACCTTTTGCTCTTTCAAGTTGCTTCTTGATGGTTGACTTGATATTTTTATTTACTGCTTCCACCTGCCTGTTTGCCTTCGGATGAGCTACTGCTGAGAAGCTTTTTCGGATTTTGAATCGTTTGCAAAAATCTTGGAATTCTTCACTTTCGAACTGAGTACCATTGTCTGTAATTATCTTTTGAGGCACACCATACCTGCAAATGATACTTTTAGTCACAAAACTTATCATCTTTTTAGAGGTGATAGTAGCCAGTGGTTCAGCTTCTGCCCATTTAGTAAAATAATCTACAGCAACAATGGCATATTTGATTCCAGATTTGGCAGTTGGTAACGGTCCTATAAGGTCTATCCCCCATATTGCAAACGGCCATGGACTGACCATCTGTGTGAGTTCAGTAGAAGGTGCTCTAGGAATTTTGGCGAATCTTTGGCATTTGTCACATTATCGGGAATAGTCTGCTGCATCTCGATTAATTTCTGGCCAAAAATATCTGTATCGGAGAATCTTCTTTGCTAAAGTTTGACCACCTAAATGATCACCACATTCTCCCTCATGCACCTCAGCTAGGATTGTTTTGGACTCTTCCCTGGATACACATTAAAGTAACGGCATTGAGAATCCCCGTCTGTATAATTGGCCATCCTGGACTATATAGCGAGAGGCTTTCCTCGGTAGCTTCTGTCATTCTTTTGAATTTTCCGGTAAAGAGCCATTGAGCAGATATTCTGTTATTGGAGTCATCCATGATTCTTGCACTTGGGACACGCTCATGATCCAATCAATATCCATCTCATCAATGCTTGGAGCCGACAGGACTTCTACTGGAGTCAACCCCAGAAATTGAGCTTCGCCTGTGCTAGAGTACTTTGCGAGAGAATCTGCTTTCGTGTTTTCTTCTCGAGGAATATGACTTATCGTGTAATGATCGAAGTCACACAGGAGTTCCTAAGCCTTTAACAAGTAGGCAGGCAGATTTCCCCCTTTCGCTTGGAATTCCTTCTTGACTTGGCATACAATAAGCTGAGAATCGCTGAAGATCTGTAATGCTCGGATGTTTAGTTCTTTAGCAATTCTCAAGCCAGCGATAAGAACTTCGTATTCTGCTTCATTGTTCATTGAAGGAAATTCCAATCTCACTGCGTAGCATAATGACCGACCTTCAGGGGTCTCAAGTACAACTCCGGCTCCAGAACAGTAGTCATTTCTCGCGCCATCAACATATAACTTCCATTGGATTGGGGAATCATCGATCGTTCCTTCCTCACTATTACCCTTATCTGTGAATTCTGCGATGAAATCCGCTAAAGCTTGTCCGTTGATTGCTTCTCGGGGATGATAAGTGATGTCATATTGACTGAGTTCAATGTTCCACTTTAGAAGACGACCCGAAGTCTCAGGGCGAAACAAGACTTGCTTTAAAGGTTGATCAGTGAGGACTCTGATAGGATGAGCTTGGAAATATTGCCTCAACTTCCTCGATGCAATCAGTAGGCAATAGGCGAGTTTTTCCAACTTGGAGTAATTCATCTCTGCCCCAGTGAGTCTTTTGCTGATATAGTAAACCGGATGTTGAATCCTCTTGTCTTCTCGTATCAGCGCTGCACTTAAAGCATGAGATGATACTGCCAAGTATATAAGAAGATCCTCACCATCGCCGGGCCTAGAAAGTATTGGAGGCGTTTCCATATGGCGAATCAATTCGTCAAAGGCCTTTTGGCATTCGGGAGTCCAATTAAAGTTTTTCTTTCCTTTCTTTAGGGCGTCAAAGAATGGGATGCATTTATCAGTGGCTTTGGAAATGAACCGACTCAAGGCGGCGACTTTCCCGTTGAGACTTTGCAATTCCTTCTTCGTTCTAGGAGCTTTGACTTCTTTTAAGGAGGTAATTTGAGCTGGACTAGCCTCAATGCCCCTAGCGCTCACGATGAAACCTAAGAACTTTCCGGACTCCACGCCAAATGAACATTTTAAAGGGTTAAGCTTCATTTCGTATTTTCGGAGGACTGTGAACATGTCTGTTAAGTGTTCTATATGATCCACTGCTTTCTTAGATTTTACTAACATGTTGTCGACGTAGACTTCCATAGTCTTGGCCAATTGTGGTTTGAACATAGCATTAACAAGTCTTTGGTAGGTTGCCCCCGCATTCTTCAGCCCGAAGGGCATAACTCTGTAGCAGTAAAGACCAACATTTGTGATAAAGCTCGTATCCTCCTGATCTGGCTCATGCATCATGATCTGGTTATATCCGGAGTAGGCATCCATAAAAGATAATAATTCATGTCCCGTTGTTCCATCTACCAGTTGATCGATCCTGGGTAATGGGAAGCAGTCTTTGGGGCAGGCCTTGTTTAGATCTGAAAAATCGATGCACACTCTCCATTTTCCGTTGGGTTTCTTAACCAGCACTGGATTTGAAACCCAATTCGGATAGGTAGATTCTTTGATAAAGTTAATCTCCATGAGCCGATCAACTTCTTCTTTTAACGCTGCTGACCTTTCTGGACCTTGAGTTCTCCTTTTCTGTTTCACAGGTGTAAATTTTGGATCAATATTCAGAGCGTGTACTGCTACTTCTGGGGATATTCCGCACATATCGGCATGAGTCCAAGCAAAAACATCCAAATTTGCTTTTAAAAAAGATATTAAGATATTCTGAATTGACGCATTAAGTTGTGAACCCACATTCAACACCTTGTTTCGGTCCTTCGGGTCAACAGGTACTGGTGCTGTCGTTTCCACTGGTACCACTCTATTCTCCGCAGCACTGGCTTTTCTAGGATCCATCTCTTTTCGTGCTCCGCTGTGCTCGCCAGTGCAGGGTCCTCCCTGTAATTGCTACAAGGCTGGTTCTTTGATGCGGACTGGGGTTGCCGCATCCTTTCCCATTTCTCTTTTCCTTGCTTCTCGCAGATCTGTCAGATAACACTCCCGCCCAGCATTTTGATCCCCTTTTATAACTCCTACTCCATTGTCATTGGGGAATTTAATGGTGAGGCACCATGGGGCCAGAATAGCTTTGAACGCTGCAAGAGTTGGACGGCCAAGGAAAGCATTATAAGCAGAAAATTCGTCAACAATCACAAAAGTTTGCTTGCGGACTACTTTTCTTTCTCCCTGTCCGAGTTCTACAAGCAAATCAATGGTTCCTATTGGCTGCTTTGGCTCCCCATTGAAGGCAGCGATTTTTTGTGACGAGGCTTGCACATCAGCCATAGGGATCTTCATTTGGTCGAATGTTTTCTTGAAGAGGATATTACAGGATGCGCCACACTCAATGAGAACTCTTCTGACAATAGCTGGCCCGATACCAGCCGAGATGACTAGGGGATCCAAGGTAGGAGCTTCAACACCTGTGGAATCCCTGGCTCTGAACACAATATCATCATTGAAAGTTCTTTGTTGTTTCAGAGGTGTAGCATCTTCCAAAACAAAGACATCTTCTTCGGCCGGTGCATATTTCAAATCCCGGGTGTACCTTTCCATCTCACCCCAGCTCCTGCCTGCTGGGTGAGGTCCTCCCGTAATGTCATTGATAACGGGCCTTCCGGATTCATGCCCTGCAGCCTTCTCACTTGTCCTGGGTTAATGAACAGGAGCTCGTTGCCCCTGACTAGACGAAGCAGGATTGCTGCTATTCTTTTCCACAAATTGCTGCAGCTTGTTTTCCCTTATCAACTCTTCAATCAAATTTTTCAATTGGCGGCATTCATCGGTATCATGACCGGGTTGATTATGGAAGCGGCAAAACTTCCCGCTTTGTACAGCTTTTTTCCCGGTTCTCAGAATGGGAGGTTTAGGATAATCAACAAAATCTTTAGTGGCAAGATAAATACGCTCCGGCGTATCTGATAAAGGAGTATATTCCGATGACTTGAAGGAACGAGGCTTCTTCAGATTTTTCTGTTTCTTTCCATCGTTATTTTCCCTTTTCTGTCCTACAGATTCATTCTTACGTGGAGCAGCAATGTTATCTTCAGCTTTTTCCAATACTGCCTTTACTGGTACAGGACGGCTTTCCAGGCGTATGAACTCATCTGCTTTCTTGTAGAATTTTTCAAGGGAATTTGGTTCCTTCATGTTAAGCCATTTTCCAAATTCGCTCGACTTGTCGATGGCCCTCATCAGATAGGTCAAGATCATCCGTGGTTTTGCATTGTCTACCTCGGCCAGCGCTATATTAAAGCGATTCAAGAAAGATCTGATAGTTTCCCCTGGATTCTGTTCTAAACTTGACAACGACATGATATCTTTGGCTTTTGAAGCATATAGTCTGAACTGCTCCTTTAATTTCCGGGTTAGGTCAGAAAACTGATCTATAGACTGAATTGGTAGCTTGGTGAACCAAAGCAGAGCTACACCTTCCAAATATACAGGAAAATATTGGCACTTTATTTCATCAGAAGCTCTGCACCTGTCATGTGCCAATCATACTTATACAAGAATTCGTTCGGATCACTTGTTCCCTTGTAAGCTGGGATAGTTGGAGGGACGAACTTCCTTGGGAACTCAACCTTTAAGATCCTTTCGGTAAACGGGGTTTTACTTGGAGCGAAACCCCATTCCTTCTCGTCTTCATTCCTTTGCATACTTTTTTTCATGATTTGTCGAACCATTTCAGAAAGATACCCCTCATCATTTCGAGCTTTAGATCCACCAACTTCAGGAAATGTCCGCTCAAAGGGGCTGGCAGCCCTCTCAGGAATGTTTCTTTCTTCAGTGTCATGAATGTTGCCAGCAAAGATCCTTTCATTACCCGTTGGTTGACGGTTTACCCCAAGCAAATCGTTCAACTTATTCAAAATTAGAGCATTTTGGGCATTCTGAGCCTCCAATTGTGCACTTTGGGCATTTATCTGATGGTTCAGCCCTAAGATTACAGCATCTAACTCCGCTTTTGTGACCCCAACAGGTGGAGTGGCTTGATTAGGTACTGGGGAAGTGGAGGTTCCCTCTTGAACATTTCCAGATCTAACTGATCTACTCCTTCTCCCCGGAGCCATGATTTCAGATAAACTTCTAGTCTTCAGAGAGATTACTTCAACAAACTTTCGTGGAGCAATGATGATAATTCGCCTGAGTTCAGTTCTCAGTGAAAGTGTAACGACCCATAAAGTTTTGTTAATTTTTAATGGTTTTATTTAGCGTACTTAATTAGATTTTTGAGAAATTTTAGATAATAATATTTTGAAACAAAATTTTTCATTCTAAATCCAAATATAATAAATTTAATACACATGCGTTTCAAACATATATATAAAAAAAAATCAAACTTACATTTATTAAAATCAAACATACATATAAGATAATATAATAAATTATAATATAGTATAGTATAACTGACATGCCTAAATGTATATGTCTTAATAACTAACGCATAAAGTTCCTATACGTATATATCATTATACTAATAAAAAAATCAAACTCCCTGTTAATAAATATTTCATATTTGTAAATAATTTCAAATTCTCACTTTTTACGTGATAAACCTACTAATAAAGAAGAAAAGTACATATTGAATAGTAGTGTGCTCTACTGCATGCACTGACACATTCTATTAAAATAAATTGTTCGAGGTAACGGTACCTTTAATTTTGACTTTATTTCTCCCGTTTCAAAATTTGAACGTAATATCCATTCAAGCTATTAATCGCCTTAATTGGTCTAAATCAGTGGGTAGCTATCATTTTTTCCTACCGTTCAAATTTTTATTTTCTTTAGTAAATTTTTCAATCTTTGGATAGATTTCCCCATTCCTTGAATTCAGCTTACCTTGCCGTTTCCATTTTCAATGTATTCAATAAATTTATTCGTGACCTTCTTTGACTTTATATTGGCTCATTTATTTTCTTTACTATTTAATTGCTGTAAATATTCACCAAATCAAAACGTTTGACAGTTACTCTTCATTTCCTTTTATTTTGATTAAATCACGTTGATGAATCAATGGGCAATTTCCGTTTCTTTTACAATTAAAACTTTGAAACGTGCTGGACAAAAATAATAACAAATTGCTCAGCTCAAATCCAGGGAATTTGATAGTTGATATTACCTTATTCTTTCTCCTATTTTATACATATTCGTTTCCTTTTTTTTTTATGATTTCGGTTACAGAATAAATTTAAGCTATATATTTTCTTCCTATTGAAGTTTTATTACCTCTCCATCCTCTCTGCTTTTAATATACATGCTTGCCTAAATTCATCTTCATGTTTCTCTCGCCATTGAAAAAAAAAAAAAAACAAGACTAGCTATTTCATCTTTTGCCTTTATAATTTTCCGTTTGCTTACATTTGTTTGCCCATTCTTTTTTCCCCTTTATCCTTGCCTTTTCAAACTGATGACGTGATGTACAAACATCAAAATTAATTGCTTTAAAATTCTAGCTATATCATAGGGTGACTGTTGATAGTGCATTCATTTGTTTCGTTCAAAATTCCCTTCCGTTTCAAAATTCAAAGTGTGCCATCCAATCAAATTTATTGCTTTAATAATATTTCCTAAATCTATGCTTCTAGGTGTTGTTATGTCATCTCTGTATTTTAGGGTGATAAATTTTTGAACGTTTGATAATAATAATAAATCTGCTTAATATAATAGGCAATGAATTGAGATCTAGGAAATAAATAAATATAAAACTTATAACCTGCCAAATAATAAAATTGCTGTAATTGTATCGTTGATTTTGAAACATACAAAATTCTATACGTCCTTTACGCATTCATTTATTTCCTTTCTAATTTCCTATACGTTTTATTTCAATCATTTATTTCCTTTCTAATTTCCTATACGTTTTATTCCATTTATTTATTTCCTTTCTAATTTCCTATACGTTTTATTCCATTCATTTATTTCCTTTCTAATTTCCTGTACGTTTCCATTTCAATCAAATTTATACCCTTCCTATTCACTTTTCTCTCCACAATCAGCCTTTCTTCTCTCCTCTCTATTTTTCTTACCTCTCCACTTATGTCTGCACCCCCACTTTTCACGTGAAACCACTCCTTCCTCCTCCGCCTCCCCTCCTTTTCTTGTATAGCCGGTAGATGATGCAAGTTAGTATTATATATGTACATATTTAACTTGTATCTATATTTTGATTTTATTTTTTTTTCGTTTATAATATATGATGCATTCAGTTAGTTGATGAATGTAGTTTGTTTAAAAAGGTTAGATTAGATAAGTTGATACAATTTAGGTCTGCATTTGTATTTTATGTATTCGATTGCATGTTTTATACATTTGTTTACACATATTTTATGTTAAGGATTTCAATTTTAATATTGCAGTAGACTAGGGTACTTTTATATTGGTATACTGATATGAAGGGACAAACCCATATTAATTCTCTGACTAACATTTATTTTAATAAAATAAGTATGTTTATAGCATACATATTTACAGTAATAGGTTACAAGGTATATTATAAGTTACGAATATTGATTTGTAAGCTATATGTATACATAGTATAATAATTCTTTGAGTCTATGTTTAAATGTTTACAAGGTAAGCTATATATATATATCTATAAGCATATATTATATTATATAAAGCAAGACTGTTTGATTATACACATGGAATAAAGTACTGTAAGTATATGAAGTTGAAAATCTCTGTTTTTTTCTCTTACGGTTAATGATAAAAGTATATGTATATTTATTAATTTTTATATGTGTATATGATATATTTAAATCAATGTTAGTTTATACGTATATAAGTCGGTTTATATAAATAGGTTTACGTATAGTATATATACATATAAAGCTTTGTCTATGTGTTATATATATTGGTTTTGTCATTTACAGTTGTGTACAGTTGGTAACATTTCAAAACATAACATGATAATTTATGATATTGGTAAAGTAGTACATATTTTTTTGCATAAGGGTTTGAATTTATACAAAGTGTCTGTATTTATATTATAGAAATTTAGTTATCTTTGGTTCATCGGTCTGTTGTTTAAATAGAGTATATACACTGATATTTTACAAAGCGTATTAATTTAATTTATGTTTAAATTTATTTTGATTTGGAATAAGTATAATACATATATCCCTCTTATTTAAATATATGTTTTAAAGGAAAATTCGTTTTAGGGAATAATTTATAACTTATATTTTCTTTTCCGATTATATCAATACGATTCTGATTCGTTTCCATCAAACTCTATCTTTCAGCTTTGCACGTCAAGATCCACTTTCATTCTTACTTCGCTTTGCGATTTTGTTTGGATCTGTTCGATTTTCTAGAGCGTGACCAAAATTCATAGCTTGCTCTGTTGTCGATCTTCTTTAGCCTCGAAAGGTGAGCAATCACTCACGATTAACATTCTTTTATTTATTAAATTTGATTTCAATTGAAACGACAATTGAAATATGCTGCTGTTAGTTGTTTTACTGTTATGACTGCTATTACCTGTATCTGTTCACCTATGACACCTGACACCATTATCGGTTAATTATTTATGTGATAATAATACAGATTGGTTGATAATTGATTTTCTGATTGATTGTTGTTTAAATTGGATGTTAATTATTATTGTTAAATGATAACTAGTTTGCTAGTTTAAGTTGGGGTAGTATAGTTTACAAATTTAACGGATTATATATGACGGACCTGTATTTATTAAAACCTGACCCCGCCATATGTGAACTTGATTAGTAGATTTGACCCATTAATTGTCGTAGAAATTGATAAATTATACTCTAAATATTTGAACGTAGTTTGGATTAATTGTTGTAGCTTTAAACTGAAATTTAAAAAGGAACGACAAGTGAAAAACTGTAATGTAATAATCTTTAATCTACATGAAATGATAGTGTAGATTCTAGAAATAATTATACAAGTAACAATGCGAATTAATACGATTATTTCGGGGTTATTTGATTTATTTATTTAATTGTTATTGATTGTTGTTATTGTATGTTTATTTACTTTGACACCATCCCTGTCATCACACTGCAAGTTCCCTTTGTTATGTTTGTTTTTGAATTGAAATGGGTTGAAATGATAGACCCAAGCGGTTTCCATTTAATCAAATTTGGGGTTACGGGTTGAAATGCTATCCACCCGTATACATTTAGTGTACGGATTGAAATGATAATATCCGTAACACTTGACCATATGATAAGAAATATATGGTCTTATTAAATGTAAATTCTTAAATACATATTTAAAGGGTAATGATAACTATAGAGTTAATTATATCTAGTTAGTCAAGATTTGATTAAATACATAAATTATGATAAATATTTATGTAAATTTTATCTCGAATAGTTTTTGCAATAATATCGAACAATTAAGATTGGGAGATAAATTTTTGGGTTTTTTTTAAATGGTTTTTAGATAAGGATTTATTTATTTAAATCAAATTTGAGATTTATCGAATGATATATTTCACGGTTAAATAAAATTAAGAAATATTGAGTAAAATGAAATTTAAGGTCACTAAAATGATATTGAATCAAATAAGGGAGGGTTCAAGACAAAATAATAGTGATGTAAAAATCGAGAATCTATATGAAACTGTTAAATTTTAAATTGTTATATTTGAGCTATGAACTATATTGTAATTAAATGGTTTAGAGATTTAGATATGTATTTGGAACCAAGATAGTTAAATTTGTTATTTAGATAACGAATTGAATTGGATATAAATTGAGGATGAACTAAATTGGAAATTTTTAAACTAGATTGGGAAAAATTTAGTTGAAATGTTGAATACTTAAAGTATGGAACATATTGAAATAAAAGGGGTAATTGGGATATTAAATCCAAATTTGGGAATTATAAAATTTAAGTGGTTATTTTAGGAAAATTTAAATTGATAAAATGAGATTTACTATAATTGGAATGGGAAGGTCGGGTTGATGTGAACGATTTGGAACTTGAAAGTGCTTTACTGTATACAGCATATAAATTATACAAATACTATTTTGGGAATATAATCATTTGAAGTGAAATGGATATTTAGGTTTGAAGTATAAATTAAGTGAATGACCACGGTGTAATAGTGTATATTTCTACCCTGTAGATAGTTCTATGGACCCTTAGAGGATGGACATCCCAAACATCCTTTAAGTTATATTGTATTTCAGTTGATATTTCATTTGAGTTGAATTTATTGATATAAGAATGTTAATCCTGACTCGAGTGTTTTGTGTTTTGCTTTACGCTCGGGTCAGACTGAGTAATACAGCATTAGAGACTCACCTTTGGAGATTGGAGCTTCATTTGGAGATCCAACTAACGTTTCAGCCTTCAGTTTTCTAGTTGACTGGTTCAGAGAAGTCATCGGCTCGTACTGAAGACTTTTCTGTATTCAAGAGATTCTGATGTATTCATTTTAAACTCTGATGTATATAGTAGCTTCATGAACTACTATTTTTTCTATTCCGCTGCATTATATTACTCTGTGTCTGTGATCTGTGTTTGATTTATTTACAGTATATTTTAAGTTTGCCAAATTAAATTAACAATTCGGTATTTTGAATTATTCAAGTCGGACATGTATGGTTTTAGTGTCGATTTGAATGGTCAAAATAGCGGGTCGTTACAGAAAGCACCAAAAATGCTAACGCTAAAATTTGAACGCTAACACCCCGGTGTGTAAAGTGTAGTTGTGAAAGCACCACCCGATGATTCGGGAACAGAGTATAAGCAGAAAACCACAGAAAAAAGCAGTAAATAACAACGATTTTATAGTGGTTCGGCTCAATAGTTTGCCTACGTCCACTCTGAATATCTTTATTGATGATTTCGTTACAAGTTGATACAATTCTTCCCAAGTACAATACACTTTGAACTACTAAACACTTTGAACGAGTAGCTTAAACTTCAATGTAAGTGAAAGTCCTCAAATCCATGTCGGATGCATGAGATTTCTTCTTGAAGTTGTTGATAGCGTTCTACGTGTCTTGAAAGCTTTGAGTGTTGAGTTGGTTTGGAATGTAGCAGAGTATCGGTGCTTGGAAAGAATGAGCCAAAAAGTCCCTTGAATGTTGGAGATGGCCATGTATTTATTGGCAAATTTCTGGGCTGGAATTGTCGCCGAAGTCATAGGTCGTGACCGACTCAGGATGAGTCGTAAGTCGTGACCGACTTAAATATCACGAGTCAGCAGGCAGCGACATAAGTGAAGCGGCATTGAGTTTGCTTATTGTTTGCTTAGGTCGCCAGTGCCTTATAATAGGTCATTAGACATCTTAAGTTACTTGAGTCGTTGGAAAACTTAGGTCGGTCTGCCACATGAGTTGTTAACTCCATGAGTCGTTAACCCGTTGAGTCGGCCGGCACCTTTAAGTCGCTAAGGTCATAACCCGGTGACTCGCTGTCCCTCCTGAGTCGTTGAGTCGTAACCCTTCAAGGTCGTTGAGTCGGTAACTCCTTAAGGCTGTTGAGTCGGACTATTCTCTTAAGCCGCTAAGGTTACTAAGTCGTTAGCCTGTTGAGTCGTAACTAGATAGGTCGTTGATTCGGTCCATATGTTAGGTCGGTAATCAGTTGAGTCGGTAATCATTGTGAGTCGTGAGCCTTTCTTGAGTCGCTTGAGCAGAGGGGTTAACATATATGAAATCGCCAAATCATTTCTTCCAAATTATATATATTTAGTTTCAAAGTTTCCCAAATCAATAGGTCATCCTGTAAATACTGGGTTTAAATTTCAATCTATTTTTGAAACCAAATCTTTTCCTCAAGAATCACTTACCTTCAAAATGATTACCAATTTTATAACCCTTCCTTTAAATCCTTTTATTTTTTTTAATTTATTTGAAAGATCTTCTTTACCTTTGAAAATTATTATTATTATTATTATCATATAGTTTTATAAAAGATGTTATTAAGTTAAAACAGTTAAACTAAATTTTATTCAAAATATTTTGAAAACTAAATTTTTATTCAAAACGTTTCAAAACTAAATTTCATATTAGTATAATTCAAAATAGTTTTATTCATTAACTTAACAAAACAGTTTCAAACTTATTTAAATTATATTACAACATACAAAACTAAACTTACATACCTTATCAAACTTTCATTCCAAACTAAATTAAATTAAACCTTGATTTGGGATTTAAAAATAGTCAATGAAACCTAATTCTTCAATCCAAGAGTTCGAAATCAACAACAAATCAGTAAACCAATTCCAAAAGATAAGGTTATACCAAAACAAATCTGAAACTCGAGGACTGAACACCGGCTTACTTTAAATCGTTTCAAATATACACACACACACACACACACACACATATACATATATCTTTCGAAAATCAAATCATCCTTCGAAATTTTGAAATCAAAATTTGGTTTCACAAAATAACTCGCATAGCAAGCTACTAAAGTTGCCTCTCCCCTACTCTGAATCTCGAAAATCAACGTCGCTGATGCGTGCACTCATCTTCTAAATTATTTTCCAGTGACACAAGTGCGTTCTGGACTTCTATTCTCTTGAAACTTCTTTGAAATCTCTTCGAAATCATTGGAATTCATTCGAATACATTTAAAATATTTCTTATTCGAAAAATATCTTTAAATCGTATAATTATTATATATTTTCCAAATTCTTAAAACCGATTTCAAAACACTAGAGTTCGATTCCTCGAAATTCAAATTCAAAACCCTTCAGTTATAAATCATTTTTATTTAAATCAATTTTCTTATAAATTTTCAAAATTTCAAATCCTTTAAAGCTTCAAATTCTCGTTTTTAAAAGGTATATAATCCTTATCAAAAACATTTCACTTTTATATATAAAATGTGGTCATTCTTAGCAAAATAATAATTTCGATGTATGCACAATTTCAAAATACAACCGAACACAAATTTTCCAAGGAATGATTCAAGGAAGGATTTCAAAACAAACAGAGATTTAGATTTAGAGGAACTCTAATAAAAAAGAATTCTGGTTAGAAGATAAGCTTGAACTAAAATGAGATAATTTAATTACCAAATAAGAGATGATAAGCCTATATAAATCGAGGGCGACCATAACCGGGTCAACCGTGACTTCAAGAATATAATCAGTGCGGAAATCTAAGGCAAATCGACATTCGATCGCCAGAGATAGAATCCAGGTAGAGCAGGAGATAGATAGCATCGTAAACCGAGGATACAGAAATCTCTGGTGAATCAATTCCCATTGTAAAGGACTTTCACCCGTTTACAAATAGTTCAAAGATTTGCGGAATCACCGATCCTTATAGAGGTCATTCTAAGTGGAGTTATGGAATGCCCCAAAATCAAAAGGATAAAAAAAGGGGAGATAGGAATGGATTTCAGAACAAGTGGGAGCATTCCAAAGTTCAAGGAATCCTAATCGATAAGAATCCTAACCAAGAGATTGCTAACATGGTGATTACCGAAGGAATGAAGTTTAGAAGATCTTGATTTCAAAATAAGAATTTTTTTACACTAATATAATCTTTGAAAATCCTTTAAAATCATTTTATACTTTGAAAATATGTTCTCTCACAAAGAAATGATTCCGAGTTTGATTTCACTCATGCTAAGGTATTTCTACCCTATCTCTAATGAGGTTTTGCTCCACAGGCTAAGGTTTGCCTAAAACCAAAGTTGTGATACCAAATGAAATGGGCCGCGCCAGTGGGTTAACACCCACCGTAGCATACAGCTATACATGTGTTCCGCCTTTACGGCTAGCCTCTCTATTGCACCACCAACCCCTGCGGGGACATGTAGGGGTAAGAGTCATCCGCTCGCTACCAAACCAAATGCGAGAACCCCCCATCATGCTGCACCCTCCAAGTGCATAGGCTGACACACATGTCGGACTTGAATTTCTCAAAATATCGCATTGTAATAAAATTTAGAGCAAATAAAATCAATCATATAGAATCACAGACATAGAAATATCGGAATAACTCACAGCGGAAATAAAATATGGAGGAATTAATTTAAAGGACAAAGATTTGTATATTTTTTGCCTCAAGGATACGACCTCAATATTTTTACCACAAGGACAAACATTCTTCTAAAAATTATTCATAAGGACAAACATTTTCCAAAATTATTCACAAGGAAAACAAAACTGCTACAGAGCTAAAACTGATACCTAAAAACTGTACTACAAACTGATACCTAAAAATGCTATCAATAACTAAAAAATGATACCTATAGAAAATTGTCCTTCAGGATAAAATATTGAAGGTCTGTCCTTGAGGCTAAAAGGCTGTAATATTTTGTCCTTGACAATAATTTCCTGAATAAAATATACCATAGTAGTTCATGAAGCTACTATAACTAAGTCTCAAAAACAAAATACATAATATCAGTTCAAAAACAAATATAATAGAAATCCCTAATACATAGAAGTCTACTAATACAAGAGCTGAAATAGATGAACTGAAACAAAAATAGATGAATAACTAGATAAGCATAAACTCCAGCGATTCCTAGCTACAGAAGAGAAATCCAAAGCTGTGAATACTCAGGCTGACCCGAGCGTAAAGTAAAACACAAAACACTCGAGTCAGGACATACATACTTATACAATGTAAACCAACTCAAGTGAACTCTAGTGGTAATGAACAATAACTAAAAGGTTGCTTGGTCCTCTAAGGTAAGTTAAACCATAAATTTAACAGTAATAAATGCTATAATAGAAATGTCTCTATTATAGTAAACTATGCAAATAATAGTGTTAATGTGGCTAGGGTAGCGCAGAGTTGCAGCAATCGCTCACCTCTATTCACACTCTCAAATTGAAGGTGTACATCCAAAATCGCAAGGCATACAGAGAAGTGTACCCGTGGTAAAAATTTCAAAAAGGTTTATAATTTCGAATTAAAAATCATTCATTTAAACCATTAAAAGATGGAGTCATTATACCTTCAAATCAAATATTAAATTTCCAAAATTTTAGCCTTTTGGGAGTTCATTTGTTCAGTTAAAAGCTACAAAATATTTTAATTTTCAGCTTTCCACAACACTTAGAAAATGCTGCGGTAAGTTATATTTGAAACAATTCATTTCAGCAAAGACAACATTTAAAAACTGTTGTAATAGTTCAAGGTTCAAACTGAAAGATTTTATTCAATTCAGCCAACTGCAGCACTTAACAGTGCTACAATATCTCTTTTATTAGATTTTAGCTGAGTTTCTGCAACTACAATACTTAACAAGTGCTGCAATAGCCTTAGTTAAATTTAGCCTTTTAGTTCACTTGTATCAACCACAACACTTACAAAGTGCTGCCGTATCCTTTACAACAGATTTTAAGTTAACTTCAGAAGTATTTCTGAAGTGCTGTAAATTCAATTTCCAGATTTTCAATACGGTTTCAGCAATAATAAAATTCCAATTTAAAACCATTTTCAACTTATAAAATTTCATATTTTTCCATTTTAAAATGGTCATTTAAAATACCCTTTAATTTATGATTTTTATAATGTAAAATTTATACATAAAATCAAATTTTTAAATAATTCACTTATTAAATTCAAGCATATAAATTTTCTATTCTTTACATTTAAAATTTAACTTAGTACTTAATTTTTAATTACCATTTCAAAATATAAACTTAATTTCTATTTTATTTTCTTAACTTTTATTTTAAACCAAATTCACCTTTCCAAGTCAAGATATATATAAATTACGTTTTAAGTATTCGCTTATTTAACCATTTTAATTCATAGAAAAATCAATAACACTTTATTAAGTCATTTTAAATACAAATTTAAATCAAATTATCATATTTTATTCACTTAACTTAAACTCCATTTTTAAAAAAAAATTACAAATTTCAAAATTTATCTATATTTCGAATTTCCACTTAACCATTCATTTATTTCACCTTTTAACTTGTAGAAAAATCATTAATACTTTGTAAAAATCATTTATAATTCAATTTAAATTAAAATATCATAAATTTACATTTTTAAAATACTTTAAAATTTTCCATAAAAATATATAAAATAACCATGAGTCTGCATAATAGTTTCTAGTCCAGGACAAGTGATACGGATAATATATCATTTCAATCCGTAATTTACAAAGAGAAATCTGGGTTCTATTATTTCAAACCTGCAATCCCAAGTAAAATAAAATAAATAAAAATCATTCAGGCATATCATTTCAGCCCATAACGATTTTTCCCTATTCTAAAGTCTGTTTGGGTTTGTATCATTTCAAACTATAGTGATTCTATTCTACAGGGAACTTGCAGTGTGATAAACAGAAATAAATAAACAGTATGACAAAATATAACATAGCAGATGATGAGACAAGCTTATAACGAGGTTTAACATCATATAATTCATATCACAGGCAGATATAACATAATATAACAATTTCTACACATTCACTTGCGATCAATTCACTAATTATGTAAGTATATATGTCAAGCGTGTTTACTCACCTTCTTACGTTGGAGATAGAAATTCAAACTACACAAAAAAAGATCCAAAAAGCACGATAGCACGACTACGGATTCGAGTGAGTGGAGAGCCAAGATGATTATCTTGTACACCACAAACAAAACAAGATATTGCAACATAAATATACAACACAAATATCATTGAACAACTTGAAATAAAAAGAACAACAAAGAACTAAACAACATGACCTTTCTTCCACCACTTATATGCTTGGCCATAGGGTTCAAGTGCTCGGCCATGGCTATGTGTTTGGGTCGGGTATGGGTCAATATGGCTGGGCTAATAAAGAGATGAAGGGTAGTAGTTTATGACATGAAGCATACACAGGTCAAGGCAACATAGTGGAGTATTGGTGACATTCTTGGCTCGGCCATGGGCATGTGGTGGCTCGGCCTTGCTTGTTTCAGATCTGGTGATGGCGCAGTAGCAGCCAGAGAAGATGTCTTGCTGGTGGTGGTGGTTCTAGGGGGTGGCCAAGAGGAGTATGTGAAGGTGTGATGGTATTAAGGGTCGGCTATGATTGCTTTAAGGAGATGTTTGCAATTTTTGAAAGGTTTGCAACATAGGGATGCCATGCCACGGCCTGCAACGGTTAGAGGAGGAGGAGCTGCCGAATATGATGGTGGTGGAAGTGGCGTAGTGGTGAAGTGATCTATGGCCGAGCAAATCTAGTTAGAGCAAGGAAAGTATTAATTGAAAACAAAAAAGAAAAGAAGAGAAAATGCCATGACTTACCAAAGCTTTTTTTCTAGAAATTTTGTGCTCGCCGAAAGTTTAAGATGAAGGAAATTTTTCTTACGTGAAATGAAAAGGATATGTACGGCTAAGGAAATAAAATGGACATCTTCTCAATGCAAATGTCAATTGAAAAATGAAAAGACAAAAAGTAAGTGAAAAGTCATAGCATATGAAAGGTTTTTGACTATTTATATTTCTTATTTCTTTTATTCATTTTAAACAAATAAAATTTTAGTAAATAAAATAAAAATATGAAAACAAAATAAAGTGAAAAAGAAAATAAACAATTATTTTAAGGAAAAATAGAAAATAAATAAAGAAAATAGCTTAAATTGAAACTACATTTTAAAAATTGAAAACAATATACAATAAACATTTTAAATTTATAACTATACTTTAAAAAATGTTTTTAAAAAAAAATATATACCTAAAATGTCATATAAAATATATTAGAACATGATATGAGAAATAAAAAATTATTTATATAAATTAAAACAAACAATTTTATTAAATAAATCAATTTACATACAATATTGTAAAAAACATATCTTTCACAATATAAATCGAATTTCAAGGAAACGAAAAGTAGTATTCTTAAAATTTAATTTATTTTCGTAATAATATATAAAATTGAAAAATTTAAATATTTAAATTTTAAATTTAAAAGTCAAAGTCTGACCATTTTGACTTAAATCCACTTTTTTGGAAAATATTCCATTTATTAATGTTTGTAGTTATAATTCACATAAAATTCAAAATATATATTTAAAATAACAAAATTTATTCATTTTAATAAAAAAAATAAAGTTCTTAAATCAGAAATCAATCTGAAATAAATCAAAATATACAATTAAAAATAATCATAAAATACAGGGTTGTTACACGTGTACCCTGAATCGAGGAAGGGATCTAATGTTCAACGTTTGTGTGGTTAGTGTTCGAGTACCTAAAAACAGAAACTTTTCCATTAATCCCTAACCAAGGAATGGTCACGCGGGTTATCATATATTTAAAGCATATGAGTGACATGAAGATTTTTTTTAAATGTTGTGTTACCAATTTGTTTTGTCGCTCTAGGGATGTCAGATGACATATGTAATGTGGAGGTGGATACCTAGGCACTCGATGCTGTGATTAGTATCTTGTACACCTTATGTTAGCATATTATCATATACTATTATGTGCTAACCCTTTGGTTGCATGGACATGTCTTGTATCATTCTTCGTACCATTGTTCCTAACTATGTCAATTTTCATAGTATTTTGAGATTGTTTATCATTCGCACCAGACTGTTGTCTGACATGTTATGCTTCTTATTATCTTCAATACTACTAAACAAGTAGACTGTATAGAAAGTGTAGACGATACATGGAGCTATATAGATGGACTAGCAGAAGGCGATGCTTTCTCGTATTTACATTTTAGGCTTACTATTACTTATTCTTATGTGCGACACTGTGAACATTAGATAGTGTTTTTTTTATTTGATTTAGAGACAGGATGACTTGGATTTATTTATCAGTTGTGTAAACTCTACTACTATTTTCTATAACAGCTCGAACTTATGCACTCTAGTTTTATGGTTCATTTAGTTATTACCGTCTCATTTGTTTTATATCTGCAATAACTATTATACTTTAATCGATGCGCTGTGAGAAATATGATAGAGTTTGTGATTATTCACTTATTTTACCATTCTTGACAATCGCCCTACATCGGTTGGACATCGTCATAGTGCGCTATAAATGTATATTGGATGTCGACGGCGTAGGACGGTCGACATAACTAGCTAGTAACCCAAGTCATACATTGAAAAATATTCTCCCGCTTCCTTAATATTATCATTTAGGACAAAATAACGTACAATATCGTGTTCAACTGATCGTTTCCTAATTAGTTGGCTCATTCGAAAAGTGTTTGTAACGACCCGGAATTTGGGGCAATATAAATTTAATAATCTGTGTTAATAATTTAATTGTTTTAGTAATTTTCTTTATAATTTTAATTTAAAATTGGCTAATTTAATCTTTTAAAGGTTGATAAATTTTTAATCTGGAAATATTGATAAGATTGTTTGTCAAAGCCAATAAAATTTTATTCTGCTTATAATATATATATTTGATATATGTTGTGAATGGGAATATCTTTTGTTTTTAATTAAAGATTGAATTTTAAAATTGTAACATATATGTATGTGTATGTTACAGTTTGATATTGTTTTGAAATTGAATTTTAATCCATTAATAATTTATATATGAATGAATAGAAATTTTAAGCTTTGTTTTAATTTATGTTTTCAAAAATTAATTTAAAGATTTATTTCATTTAAAATATAAGATAATTAGTTTGTTTCTAAATAAGATAATTTAAAAAGATTTATAAACTAAAGTTTTGTCTTTCTTTTAAAGTATTTATTTTAAAAATGATAGTTCAAATAAATTTTAAAAGCTTTGTTTAGAAATTATATTTTCAAAAGTTAATTCCAAGATCAATTCATTTATAAGATAATTGTTTTTTTATAATGGTTTATAAAAAGGATTTAAATAAAGTTTTTTTTTTATTTCTTTAAAGTGTTTAATTTAAAATGGTTATAAATACATGTGTAAGGAATTTGTTTATATTTTAACTAGTTTTAAAACATTTTTTTCTTTTAAAGGTAAATTTATACTTATATATGTAAGCATTTATTTATAAGGTAACATAAATAAGTAAGTTTATGTTATCATTTAAATTAAATAAAATTTTTATTAAAAACACTTAAGGAGAAATGTAACATATTTACACCTCTTAAAACACATGTAAGGCAATTAAATACTTAAAGGACATTTGTTCAAAATTTTACAAGTGGCAAGTTCACTTTAAATTTTTAATAAATCTTTTGGAAGGAAACTTGTTTTACAAGCATTCCTTTTCTTTATTTTCACTTCTCAACAAAATTTAATGGCAACCTGTAATCTTCTTCAAATCTGAAAATGAAATTCAAAAATAAAACTTCAACCTGCAATTTTCATGCCTGCAAATCTTAAGGGCTGCATTTCAAATGTTCAACCTGCAACTTAAACATGCAAGAATTCAGTTTTATCTGCAAGCATCAGATTTAAGAGCATGCAAATGGAATTTTCTTCAGCATATCAAAGCCTGGAATATGTATTAAAACTTGTTTTCTGCTCTGCATATTTCAAAGAAAGGTGAGTAAATTTCTTTAAAAACAGATAATCTTGGTTTAACCTAAATGCATGTGTTTATCAGTGAATTAATCTTGATGATGCATGAAAATTCTTCAGTAATCATATTATTGGAATGATAGATTTGTGTATATATATGTGTGTGGTTGGTATGTATACATATATAGATTCTGTATTCTGTTCTTTCTAGAACAGGATCATCTTTCTATAGAAAATTTTAATCTCCGGCTAAAACATCAGTATTTGGCCTCGATGATTGAAGGAAGGATTATGTGTTATTGTTGAAGGAAATTTTAAATTTTAGTTTCTGTAGTTTTAATTTACAAATAATCTTAAATATGGAAAACTCAGTAAATCACTAATACATGTTAAAAATTACTGTATTCAATTTATAGTTTAGATTGAATAAATGGATTCGTGTTTGTAAATCATGAATTTTAATACAAGATTCATGATTTTTAGTTTAAAGAATCAAGAGAATTTCGAGGTTGAACACTTTTGGGATTTTCATGAACTGTAGAAGATTTAGTTAATAATTCGATTTGATTTTTCGGGTGAAGCTTGTTTTAATATTAAGGATTTAGGGAAAAATATAATTAAAATTTTTAAATGATTGAATTTTTCGAATTGATTTAAGATAGGGTTTTAGCATGTTTTAGTCTGGGTTTCACTGTTGAGGTGGCTGTGTCGTGGGTAGTGGATCGAAATGGGTCGCGTTGGTGGGAGTACGAGCTGAAGGGTTTGAGGAAGCATCAGTGATGATGGTCGGCGATCTCGAGGACTGTGGAGTCGGCAATGATGAAATTCTGGCCATGGTGGTTGCTTCAGTGTGTCGTTTTTGCTCGCTTTTGACTCTCGAGTTTATTGTACAATCTGGGTTCATCTGAGTACTCGCGTGAGGGTTTGGGACCATGGAAGGTCGTCGCGATGGTCAATGGAGGTCGACGGCAAGGGTGCATATGCACCGTGTCTCGTGCACAGTTGGGGATGGGACATGATTTGGGGAAGATGTGCTTGTCTCGGGTTAGCTCTCGCGTTTTATCGTGACTGTCTCGAAGCAGGGAGGATTGGGTTTTAGCTCGGGGGGTGGCTCGTGATAGCTACAGTGTTTGTCTCGAGTAATTTAGGTATGGGTTTCTGGATATACTGAATGTTATAAGTTATGAATGTTAACTTAAGTTTTAACAAATTTAGATCAAGCATTAAATTATAAGTAAGTTTTATAAAAGAAACAAAAGTTAAAAACTTGTTGTTTTAAAATAAATAAAATTCAAATTTATAGATGTTAATTGAATCTATTCTCAAATTTAAAAGGGAAAATTGAATTTATATTCCAAATTTAAGAGTGTTTAACATGATTGTTTTAAAAGTGATTATCTTAATTTAATTTTGGATTTCAATTTTAAAAGAATGTTTTGAATTCAATTATTTAATCAAAGTAATGTTTTAATAACAAAGTTTACAAATTTATTTTGAAAAGGAATAAGTTTAAATTATATAATTTATAATGTTTTAAATTTGAAATTGATTTCTAAATGCCTTGTATTCAAATAAGGTTATTATCATGATTTTGAAAACCAATAGAATAAATTGTCTGTAAGTTTTTGAAATTTGATTAATTTCATAACAATTTATTTATATAGATAAATATGGTAATTTATCTTTGATTATGAACTTAGGAATATTTGATTATATGACTTGTCAATAAGTAAAGATATTAATTAAGATTAATGTTTCCTTAATTGATTAAGGATTTTGAAATATAAGATGTTAATTAATTAATTGTTTAATTAATTTTAAATAATTAGTTAATGATTTATTTAATTTTAAATAATCACTTAATTATGGAATAATTAAGTGTAATTACTTAGTGAAATAATTAATGGTTAATAATTGAATGTAATTAAGAAGGTAATTACTTATGGAAGTAATTAGAGTGGAAGTGATTAATGGATAATCACGTAATGTTATTAATTAAGGATTAATTAATATAATTGTTTTTAAATTTAATTAATGATGGAGTAATTAATTAATTAATGAATTAAGAATTAATTAATAATGAAACTAATTATTTGTTAAGTAATTAATTAAGGAAATAATTAAGATTTATTAATGAAGTAATTAGAGATAATTACTTATGTAAGTAATCAAAAGTTAATTACTTAATTAATTAATGTGATTAATTAATTTAAGAATGTGATTAATTACCAAGTGTAATTAACTAAAATATAATTAATTAATAAAGTAATTAATTAAGTATTTATTTGTTAATGTAATTACTTAATCAAGTAATTAAAGATTAATCAATTGGATTAATTAATCAAGGATTTATTTAATTAAATTATAAAATAATTAAATTAGAATTTTATTAATTAAGATAAGTAAGTATAAATTGTTAATTAATAATTATGATTAATGAGTTGATTAATTATAAGTTAATTAGTAAATTAATTAAAGTAATTATTAATTAATAAGGATTGATTAATTAATGTAATTAATGATATCACTTCGAAAACTATGCAAATTGTCAAAGTCGCAAAAACCTTACGATATCTCTTCTCAACCCACTGATCCCTCTCCAACCCAGTAACCCGTTATCTTCCTATCTCCTAACCCGTTAACCCATGTAGGACGATATCGCCTCCTCTACATTCATGGATCAACTGAATCGAAAAATGGTGACCCATCGCCTTCTTTTTGCAAGTCATCTAAAAACTCAATCAAACTGCTTCAAGCTTGTCGGTAATCAATCATAACGCGATTCAAGAAGACGCCTGGTGTGAGGATTCGGATTGAGGTTGGAAAATGGGAAATCCATGTTCGAAAGGTAACAGTAATTGTGAAATTGAGCGAGCGATGAGTTTACTTACGTAGTGTAATGATGAAGGTGGCAGGAACTTAATTGGTGATAAGGTGAACTGATCGAATTCGTCTCTGAAAAGCTTCGAAGGTCGTTAATGGCGGAAGTGAACACGGAAGCAAGTAGGTGAAGAAGGAGCAACCTAAGCCTTTTATATCTCAAGGCAGAGGAATTTGAACCGGCACACGAGTTAAGATAAGTTGAAGCACACGACCTATGACTTAGGCGTGTACTTCGAGGGGCAAATGTTAACCCTCAATTTCCTATGACTCAAAAACTGCACAACACAATAAGAAAACGACTCAAGGTGGGCGGCGACTCAATGGACAAACAACTCAGTGAGTTATCAACATAACGAGTTAACAGATGCACGACTCAACGAGTCAAGAGGATGGACGACTTAAGGGACTGACGACTTACCAACTTAAGGAAGCTACGACCTAACGGCCTAAGAGAATAGACCGACTCAATACCTTAAAGAAGTTGCCGACTCAAGGTACTTTACGACCTAAGGCATCTACGACTTAAGGTTTCTACGACTTAAGGAAGTCCGCGGCTCAAGGACAGGATGACTTAACGATTCAAGAGATGGCACGGCTTAAGAAGGAAATGAGCTAACGACTTAGAGCTGTCTGCGACTTACGACCTAACATGTGTCGTAAGCATCTTAAGCAAATGAGGTGCTGCTCCTTACCTAACACAGTGACCTCTTAACTCGTACACGATTCAGGACCTGGGTTATTATCTGAAGGGAACAAGCTTATCAGTTAACTCGTATACGACTCACGACCTAGCTTGAGTCGTCCACGACTTAAAGTTACTGGATGAAGGTACAATGCCGCATCAAAAGGACCAGCTGACTCATTTGCGACTTAGATGTTGACTCGTGGGCAACATAGGACTTGTACAAATGAGCTTTTATGAGACCATGGGGCTAGGCCAGATAAGTCGGCCACGACTCACCTTAGACCGGTCACGACTTACGACTTAAGGAGGGAAATTTTCCTATAAATACCAACCTACCTCAAGCATGAAAGGGACTTTTGGCTGATCACTTTAAGCACCGATACTCTGCTAAATTCTCGACTCACTCGACACTTCAAGTACGAAAGGCATTTCAACTAACTTCGGAAGAAAATCTAACGCAATCTACATGGATTCAAAGAATTCTTCTGCATCAAAGTTCTTGTTGTTTGTCTCATCAGAATTGTAATTGAAGATTGTTGTAAAGTTGTAATCGATTCAGTAATAAAGAGAATTAAAGTGGACGTAGGCTTACCCTAAGCCAAACCACTATAAAGCTGTTGTTTTTTCTGCTTTCTCTGTGATTTATCTACTTGTTTTTTAGTTCCCATGTTCACGGGTGGTGCTTTCGCTCAACTTCAATCCACACCGGGGTGTTAGCGTCTGATTTTTACGTTAACAACGATTTTAAAAATTATTAATTTAGCCAATTCGGTGTCCGTATATAATTTTCTATCCTATGGCCAAGTAATTATTTATTTAAATTAAATGTCGGGGAGGAGTATATATTACAGTGTCATATGTATGCATAACAGTATATATAAGCAAATAGACATCCAAACATTTAAATATCAACCAATAACATCCATCAAAATACATCATCCAATAGACAATAAAATTCATGGCAGTTTCATAGTTATCAATGTCAGGTAATTTAATCGTAATTCAATTTCAATTTCAATTTCAATTTAAATGTCAATTTAATTTCAACGGTTAATTCAAATGACAATCTATATGATAATTAAATTCTATCAGACAACGACAAAAAAAATCATGACACTTCATACTATCAAATTTAACTAGCATAAAGATATTTAGTACGTTGTGAGCGTTATAAAACACTCACCTTGATTTCAATGTAGTTGCAGCATTTTATTTCGAATAAAATTAAACGAGCGTTTAATTTTACCCGAAATTTTCACTAGCACCAAACGATTCCAATCCAGCTCCATAGCCTAGTGCTTGACAAAACGAAGCCAACACAACTTGTTTCGTCCGATTCCGACCTCGTACGAACAAGATATGATATTCTAAAGGTTACACGAATTAATATAAATAAAATTTACATTTTATTTTGATTTCTAACCCAATCACAGCCGTCCATTTCCTGCCCTAGATCCAGGCCGCCCCTTCCCTTCTTCCTTCCCGTTCGTTCCAGTACGCACGCAAACAAAAAAGAACCCAAAGCCGCCCCTTCAACCAATTTTCGCCATCACCTCGGTCCACTTGAGGACGATCAGGTTACACCACTTCGAAGCCACCGCCTTACTCCACTTTCATCCCAAATAGCTCCAAGCACGGCCTCATCCTCTGCCTCGAATTGAGTGAAAAACGCAGCTGCTTCCATTGCGTTTTTCCGTCAATCCGTGGCTTCGTTTCCGATCTCCACCGTTGGATAGCTAGATCTTGATGCACTCTACAACTTTGTAGTTGAGAGTTTTTGCTAATTGTTGATGGATTGAGAGAAAATGAGGAAGAAGTTTCGAAATTTCTAGCCATTCATCTCTATAGTGGCAGTTAAGGGCTGAAACCCTAGCCTTTGTTTGCAAATTGTGAAATGGATGGCCTTTTATAGAAAATTGCAAAACACTATTCACCGAAAATTTTCCGAACTCAAAACGAAGCGTGCCGGCAGAAGTTTATAAGGTTTACCCCTTGTTCCGAACACAATGGAACGTGTTTCGGAGGCTAATTCGATCGTATGTGCGAGTTTCGGCAATAAACGATCGATTTTTAAATCAAAACGATTAAACGATTTTCTAGTCGTTTTGGCTCGCCCCGGTCAAACGGTAAATCCGATTGGCACGAAATTTGAAATCTTACAATAATATCATATTACGGATCCGATGAAACTGGTTTTGTCGAAATCCGAGACTGTTTGAAAAATGACTATTTTTCAGTCGATAATTAAATATTAAAATATTCAATTTTTACAAATTTACTTTTAATTCGATTTTAAAAGTTCTACAACATCATTCTTACTTTAATATTTTAAAATAAAATTTTACAAATCATTTTTAATCATATTAAACCCGTTATTCAATTATCCAATAATTTCCAATTTTAAAATCTTATTAACTCTATTATAATCTCAATATAACTTATATTCACTTTGGAAACCAGTTTGAATCATATTAAATCAAATTTCAATTATTCACTCTATTTTCATATATTAAATTTCAATATCAAATTGATCAAATCAAATTCGCAATTTAATTATTCAAACATCTGTAATATTAAATTTAAACAATTTGATTATTCTTAAATCACTATCTTTTGAGATATTCAAAACGAACTTAAAAATTTAACAAATTTAAATTATAGAACAACCATTTCCATTATACGGTTATTCACTTCCCATTATTAAATTATTCAATAAATTCCAAATATTAAATTTAAACAATTTCGCTTATCCAATAATTCATTATCTTTTGAAATATTGACATTGAACTTATAAGATTCAACTTTTAAAACCAATTCACAATTTAGAACACTAATTTCATTTTACAGTTATTCAATTATTCAATAAGTTTTGAATATTTAATTTAAACAATTTACCTGTTCAGTATTCAATATTTGATTTTAAATATATTTTACTTATCAATCAATTACTCTATTATACCCAATGAATTCAACATTTATTATCCTATTCAACTTTTGATTACAGAGGCATTCACTAAGTAGCTTTTATTTTTCATTACTTGGAAAATTATTGTCGCAATACATTCTAGTTATTATTATTCCAACGAATTACAAATTTTTTCTAACATTAAATCGCGAAATCTTATTACATTAGCTATTTTAATTATCGAAAATTTATGGGTCGTTACACTCTCCCCCACTCAAAACTTTTCGTCCCCAAAAAGGAAAAAGAAGGGAAAAGGAACCAAGTATAGAATTCAACATAGATATATTTTATTCAAAGTTACCAACTTATAAAACAATGAAATTCCACTTATAAAGTCATTACTACACTTCCACTAAGTTACCCTGAACGACTTTCTAACTTTAAAGTTAGTTATCAAACAAGTTAAAAAAAAGTAAAACTTGAAAAAATTTCTAACACCCGGATTTACGGAAAATTTCGGCAGAGTCTCCTTTGCGCGGCTCGATCGAAATTTTTACAATTCAATATTTAACACAAATATAACCAATATATATCAGATATACATCTCATCTCAATGATGAGGCATCATATATCTGGGGAAACAACATATATATCATCAATACCATATAAAACCATAAGCGTACCTTTTATTTAGCATTTATTAGTAATTTACTTAATTCTGCATTTAGCGCAGAAGCGAGCTCCACAACGAAGCGCAACCCCTTTTCTACCTACTAAAATGCTCAATAATTAAGTTAGAACCATGCATATAAAGACAGATCGATATACTTAGCCTATACAACATATATATAACATATTTAGCTTCAAAACTGAGATTCCAATTTCAGGACGGCAAACAAATCTTAGTTTTAGGCCACCTAAACGATAAAATTCGGCAATTGAATTTAAAAGAAAGTTATTGCATTCATTTTAGGCTTTCCGAAATGTCCAAAATCATCGAATTCGGACCATACGTTCAAAAATTACAGCCGTTTTACTTAGAGGATATGCCTCAGCCTGGGCAATGAATTGCGCAGGTCAGCGACGTTCACCCGCGTTTTCGATCTTCCAAACGACACCAAAACACAAAACACTTAAAACATAAGTTTTAGCTTAAGTTCTTAGCTTTCCAGAAAGTGCAAGATCATAAAAATATGATAAACCAGTCAAAAGGTATGGCGAAATTACTAAGGGTATATACTACTGATTTTACTTATTTTTACACAGGACAGCGAGTAACATCCAAGTTTTTAACCTAGTAGGCGAAGGAATTTTCTCAAGACGCTCTAAATAAAAGTTGTGCTATAGTTTCTAAGCTTTTTGAAAAGTCCATGATCGTCGAATTCCGTTCAGCCATTAAAAGTTATGGTTGTTTTCGTTTCAGCATATATTGGACAATTTTGGATTTTTCCCAAAATTTGCTTTTATTATTTCAAAGTACAAACCATCAAAACATCAAATTTTCTAAAGAACAATCATAAACACAAAGTCATTTTTTTTCTTATTCATCAATGCAATAGGTTTACATTCAATTTGTTTCCGATTTATTCAAGTTTGTTTCATTCACATTTTAAATTCAAGTCAATTTGCTTCGATTTAAATTGAATTCAATTATATTTAATTTTACTTTGCTTCAAATTTGAATTTAATTATTTTAAAATTTTATTCCATTTATTCAATTCCATTAACACTAATGAATTCTACTTAATCAATTATCATCCATCTAACAACCAATGCATATCAAACATTAACATCCATCCAAAATCTACACTAAATCAATTATACATTTCCAAGTCAATTTTAATTTCATACACTTCCAAGTTTATTGACATTTAGTTATATTCAAATTTAATTATTTTCCATTTACCAATTTTATATTTCATTAATTTTAAATTTTATTCATTCACTTATATATATCATTTATTTTACAGCTTAAATTTCTTTTACATTTACAACTATCAATAGATCTTCACATTTTATTATTCACTCTCACATTGGTATATTATTTCTCTACTTATCCTTATTAGCATTTTAAACCTTTTAAGTATTTGGTAAGTTATAGTTATGCAAATAGAATGTAGTTAAACAACATACAACTTCTTTTCATTTAAAGTTGAATTTTCAATTAATTAATTCTTAAGTCATTACTTAAATTTCACTGTAATTTAATATCACATTTACATTCACATATAGTATTTCCATTTTATATTAACATAATTGTGAATCACCTTTAAATGTTAATTTAAATTCCAATTATTTACTAAAAATTTTATTTATATTTGCAAACCATTAATTAAATGCATATTTCATTATTCAAACCTATACTTGTATATTATCCAATTAACAATTCATATAACATTTTTGAACTTTTTAAATATTTTGGTAAGTTATATCTATGTTATAGAATAAAATTTAATACTATGCGGGTTTTACAGTTTCAATTTTATATTTTAAATTCATAATTTCCTAATTCTAAGGATTTCTACTTCAATTGATATTTTCACTTCGCTCTTAGGTTCACTTCTCATTCCACAATTCAAAAGTTCCTTAATGATTGAAGTCTAAATTCATTTCAATCATTTAAAAAAAATCATTAATTATTAAAGGACTTAAGAATCCCAATCCTGGTTTCATTTCAAATCAAGTTTTGAAATAATATATACTTATATAATTTATATATCAAATCATACTATAGAGAATACAAAATAAAATAAAATTTGAATCAGAACAAGGTTTAGACAAGCTATTAAGTGGTCCCCCCTAACTCGGACTCTCGAAAATAAACGCCGATGATGCATGCGCTCATCACCGAAATCATTTTCTAGCGTCAAGAGAAGGGAATATAACACTTATCATTAAAAAAAACCTTCGAAAACAATTTCAACTCAATTATACAATCATATAATACTCATTTTATATTTTTCAAATTCTTGTAAGTCAATTTCAAACACCGGAATTTAAATTCCCAAATCCAAGTTAAAATTCATTTATATTCATTATCAATTGTGTTTACAAGATTTCATTTTCCTAAATCCATTGTTATTTAATCAATTGTTGTAAATATTGACTGATCAAACAATAACGATAATAATCTAATATTATCCTCTCCTAACAATCAATTCAATCAAAATGAATAAATATTCAAATAATTCTTTTATATAAAATATATTCCAAAACGATATTGTGTTGGTTTGTCCTATTCGAGTGTTTAGAAATTCCTATCGACGCCTTGGCGTCCCAAGTATCGACCAGAATTCATAAATACTCAACGGAAAAAAGTTAACACAATATAAAACCATTTTATATCAAATAACAAGTACGCTCTCTCATATACACTCAACTCATTCATATAGTTTACCTCTATTTCAATGAGTTATTCCCCACTAGAGCCAAGGTTTATCGCTAAACCAAGGCTCTGATTCCAATTGTAACGACCCTCCCTTTTAGACAGTTTAAACCGACGATCAAATACACATGTCGATTCCAAACCATTCAAAAGGGCAGATAGTTATTGGGGTAAATAAGAAAAGAAAAGAAAGAGAAATAAAGGAAATGAAACAAGACGGAATCTCGCAGCGGAACGATAAAATATACTAGTCAAATAAACAGCTCATGAAGCTGTTTACTATACTTTGACAATTATTTGTACAACATTTATCAGAGTTATACATATACAACTGAACAATTTAAATAATGCAGCAGACAACATGATGCACAGATAATAAAAGTAATAGTGTACCAAATCTTCGTCTTCGTCCTCCAGAATAGATCTTCAAAAATCTGAAAACTCAGGACTGACCCGAGCGTAATGAAAAGACAAAACACTCGAATCAGGACTAAAACATCCTTAGGAAAGTTAAATCAATTGTAAATAAATATGAGTGTAACGGCGTCAGAGATGTTTACGGGGTTTGACATCTCACATCCAGTGTCAACGTGCGTGCAATAACTTAAGAGATGTTACGGGATTTTCCATATCTCAAGGATCCGTTAAACTATCTACTATGTAGTAATGTACGCTAAGTAGATAATGACTATCAGTAATATAAAGTATCAAAATAGCATTAAGGCGTTACCATAATCCCCTTTAATACATTTTTATAATACCATAGTCTATACAGCACCGTAAGCCCCACCGTAAACTGGTGGTTATCAGAGGGTACCCCATAGGTATAACACAAAACATAATGTAGTGGTCGCGAATAGGATAATCAGTATGACAAGGTACATGAGGCGATACCAACTAGGATACTAGTAGTTGCGTCATCTGGACTGATGTTGAGCATAGCCAGGAGCTACCCCAACACCGCGAAACAACACTCTCAAATCAAGGGGTGCACCCAAATCGAATCACAAATGTAATAGATATGGTATCGAAGAAGTGTGTCCGCTAGAGGTGGCGAACCTCAATGGCCCAACGCGGCTCCGGTTTTAGTCATGTCAGGGGTCATCCAATATCGTTCTCTTTCTTCAGTCAACGCGTTCACCAAACCATCCACTTCATTCTGGATCAACACTCCGCGTAAAATAGTTATTAAAGTGGTTTTCGGTATCGATAGAGAGTATGTCCATATCCGATCCCGGTCTCTTTAATAACTACGTATTATTACACCGTTGGCTCTTTTACATTTCAAATCGATTCATAATTTGATATCAAAATATCATATTCGCTTCCAAAATCAAATCCATTTCAAATATCATCGTATCTATTAAAATGTCAGATTCCGTTTCAAAAATCATTTTTCGTCTGAATATCTTATTTCGATTTCAAAATCAATTCGGATTTCAATTTAGGTTGCAACTTCATTTAAACCAATTCGTATTTAAATTCAAGATTTAAATATAAACATTTCACCTTATTGACCAGCTTAGAATTTTAGAAAATAGTTTTAAGTAGTTTAAAAGTAGTTTAAATAATTAAAATATTTAAAATACTTAAAATCTTAAAATGGATTTGAAATAGATAAATTAGTTTAAAATAATTTAAATTGGGTTAAGTAGATTTAAAATAGATTAAAATAGTTTAAGTATTCAAAATGGTTTATATAACTGAGTAATTTGGAAAACAAAATAAAACAGTTTCAAAACCAAACCATTTCAATTGTAACTTCCCAATTCAAAACAATTTCAATTTTCGTTCTACCGATTCGATTTCGATTTCGATTCAATCAATGTCAACTTTGACTTCAAATTTATTCAATTTTATATTCACTTTCATTTAATTCAATTTCAATTTATATCGATTTGGAGCTTGATTTTTCAAAAATATACATTTACAACACTTAACAAAATTATTCATCAATATTCAAGTTTAAATCCAAATTTCAAATATGGTTCAATTCCAAGCTCGATTTCAAAATATCATTTTTATATCACTTTTACTTAGTAATATTCAAAAATCGAATTAAGGTTAAATCTTTATACAAATCAATTTTCGAAATTTACTCATATCCCGATTTTAAATTCCAAAGTCTCCACTTTAATTATTTAACAATTTCTTTTAACCAAAATTTATTTCAGCATTCCAACTCAATTTTTTCGATAAATTCGATTTCTATAAATTGATTTCTATTTATAACTTTTAAATCAAAACATTTAAATAAATTTCAAATCAAAAATTTTAAAAATTATTAATTTAGCCAATTCGGCGTCCGTATATAATTTTCTATCTTATGGCCAAGTAATTATTTATTTAAATTAAATGTCAGGGATGAGTATATATTACTTAAACCGCTCACGGTGTCATATGTATGCATAACAATATATATAAGCAAATAGACATCCAAACATTTAAATATCAACCAATAACATCCATCAAAATACATCATCCAATAGAAAATACAATTCATGGCAGTTTCATAGTTATCAATGTCAGGTAATTTAATCGTAATTCAATTTCAATTTCAATTTAAATTTAACTGTCAATTTAATTTCAACGGTTAATTCAAATGACAATCTATATGATAATTAAATTCTATCAGACAACGACAAATAAAATCATGACACTTCATAATATCAAATTTAACTAGCATAAAGATATTTAGTACGTTGTGAGCGTTATAAAACACTCACCTTGATTTCAATGTAGTTCCATCGTTTTATTTCGAATAAAATTAAACGAGCGTTTAATTTTACCCGAAATTTTCACTAGCACCAAACAATTCCAATCTAGCTCCATAGCGTAGTGCTCGACAAAATGAAGCCAACGCAACTTGTTTCGTCCAATTCCGACCTCGTACGAACAAGATATGATATTTTAAAGGTTACACGAATTAATATAAATAAAATTTACATTTTATTTGTATTTCTAACCCAAACACAGCCGTCCATTTCCTGCCCTAGATCCTGGCCGCCCCTTCCCTTCTTCCTTCCCGTTCGTTCTAGTACGCACGCAAACAAAAAAGAACCCAAAGCCGCCCCCTTCAACCAATTTTCGCCATCACCTCGGTCCACTTGAGGACGATCAGGTTACACCACTTCGAAGCCACCGCCTTACTCCACCTTCACCCCAAATAGCTCCAATCTCGGCCTCATCCTCTGCCTCGAATTGCGTGAAAAACGCAGCTGCTTCCATCGCGTTTTGCCGTCAATCCATGGTTCCATTTCCGATCTCCACCGTTGGATAGCTAGATCTTGATGCCCTCTACAACTTTGTAGTTGAGAGTTTTTGCTAATTGTTGATGGATTGAGAGGAAATTGAGGAAGAAGTTTCTAAATTTCTGGCCATTCATCTCTATAGTGGCGGGTAAGGGCTGAAACCCTAGCCTTTGTTTGCAAATTGTGAAATGGAGGGCCTTTTATAGAAAATTGCAAAACCCTATTCACCGAAAATTTTCCGAACTCCAAACGAAGCGTGCCGGCAGGCGTTTCTAAGGTTTACCCCATGTTCCGAACACAATGGAACGTGTTTCGGAGGCTAATTCGATGGTATGTGCGAGTTACGGCAATAAACGATCGATTTTTAAATCAAATCGATTAAACGATTTTCTAGGCGTTTTGGCTCGCCCCGGACAAACGATAAATCCGGTTAACACGAAATTTAAAAGCTTACAATAATATCATATTACGGATCCGATGAAACTGGTTTCGTCGAAATCCGAGACTGTTTGAAAAATGACTATTTTTCAGTTGATAATTAAATATTAAAATATTCAATTTTTACAAATTTACTTTTAATTCGATTTTAAAAGTTCTACAACATCATTCTTACTTTAATATTACAAATCATTTTTAATCATATTAAACCCGTTATTCAATTATCCAATAATTTCGAATTTTAAAATCTTATTAACTCCATTATAATCTCAATATAACTTATATTCACTTTGGAAACCAATCTGAATCATATTAAATCAAATTTAAATTATTCACTCTATTTACATATATTAAATTTCAATATCAAATTGATCATGTCAAATTCAGAATTTAATTATTCAAAATTTGTAATGTTAAATTTAAACAATTTAATTATTCTTAAATCACTATCTTTTGAGATATTCAAAACGAACTTAAAAATTTAACAAATTCAAATTATAGAACAACCATTTCGATTATACGGCTATTCAATTCCCATTATTAAATTATTCAATAAATTCCAAATATTAAATTTAATCAATTTCGCTTATCCAATAATTCATTATGTTTTGAAATATTGACATTGAACTTATAAGATTCAACTTTTAAAACCAATTCACAATTTAGAACACTAATTTCATTTTACAGTTAATCAATTATTCAATAAGTTTTAAATATTTAATTTAAACAGTTTACTTGTTCATTATTCAATATTTGATTTTAAATAGATTTTACTTATCAATCAATTACTCTATTACACCCAATGAATTCAACATTTATTATCCTATTCAACTTTTGATTGCAGAGGCATTCACTAAGTAGCTTTTATTTTTCATTACTTGGAAAATTATTATCGCAATACATTCTACTTATTATTATTCCAACGAATTACAAATTTTTTCTAACATTAAATCGCGAAATCTTATTATATTAGCTATTTTAATTATCGAAAATTTACGGGTCGTTACATGAAGACTCGAGGTGTAAGGGCTATACGTTAGCATAACTCTGTGGGTGATTCCGTAATGAATTTGATGGAATAGTGCTTATAGATTCGAGATGGTGAATTAGAGTGCAAGGGCTATGGTCGTTGACTCTGAGGGTGATTCCAATAATGAGTGCAACGAGATAGTGCCTTCGGTTTCGTTCGAACCCGGAACGAACTTGTATGGATTGAATGCTTTCAGAACATCGTCAGGTGGACGATGAGCATTCTGAGATAGTGTGCTCTATAAAGGTAACCGTAACCTCAAGCCTCATCAACCGGGAATGGCTAAAACAGGGGAGGTGCAGCAAGGCTTTGTGGGTAGCTCCCACTTGAGAGCAAGATTTACCCCTGTCTAGAGGTCCCTTTCTATTTCGACTCAGTGTGTGGTTGGTCGTGCCAACTACGGGGTTATCTTGTTCGGGACTGTCCAGTAAGGGATGGTTCCGGCCTTGTGTTGCAGGGGAGTGGGAGTACTCCTCGGTACGTTGATCTAGGCCACAAACTATGACGGGCGGTACCCCAGTAGCCCTGCCATTGATGGAAACCCATTCTTCCTACGAGACCCTACGGTTTTGATTGTATTACCCACTTTTGTGGCTAGTAGCTGGAATTTAATAGATGTAACAATTTCGGCTATTTCTTATTTACTTGAAAACCCTAGACACTATTATAATATCACTGGATTTCCTATCAAATGTTTTGGTTAGCGTAAGGTAAAAACTTTTCCATGTTTATGTGTGGGAAGTCTTACGTGATACCTTTTCTTTCAAAGGTTTTCTAAAGTTAAGCAATTTTAACCCGTTTACTCACACCAGACCCTTGTCTGACCCGAGTGTTTATTTTCTGTTTTATTAAACTCTTGGGTACTCATATTATGTATGAGTAGTCAAGTGGATCAGGTTAGCTTGACGAATTTTGGAGGAGATATGGAGCTGGAGGCTTCGACGTGTAGATATATATTGATTCCGCTGTGTATGTTGTGTCTGTTTCAGTTGTTCTTGAGTTGTATAGTTAGACAGATGTTTATAACTGTCTAATCTCTGTTGCTTAAGTTGTGTACTCTGATGTAATAAGATACTCTGTAATATTTTATGTGATATATTATATTTTATTCGTTCCGCTGTGAGTTCTCTGATGTTGTTCTGTTTCTTCTTTCTCTTTCTTTTCTTCTTCTATCCCTTTCTTTCTTCAAGATGATGCGATTTTCTGGGAGTAGAAAGTCGGGTCGTCACAGTTGTTATCAGAGCATTAGGCTCTGAAGTGTGTCTTTCTTTAAGGAGCATTAGGTTGAGTGAATACCTAGGCTCTGTAGTGGTGTCTTTCTTGAGAGAGCGTACTTGTAATTTTTATACATAAATTTATATATATATATATATATATATATATATATATATATATATATATATACCTGATCTGTTGGGTTATCTGTTCGGATTTTCCAACATAAGTTATAGAGGTGGATGGATGGAGTAGTGGTGTGTGTGTGTGTGTGTAACACGACTACCACTAATGGAAGAGGTTCCATATGTTTGAGGTTTGAAGTATTTGTCGAGACTGTAGACCTAATACTGTCTCGAGGGAGTTTTGTAGTTTGGAGAGGATTTCTCTAATATCCGAAGGAAATCTTTTGAAGATTCAAAGTTTGTCTTTGAAGTGTAAGTTTGGATTTCGCTCGGGTAAGCGAATTTTTCTAGTGTTAGGATCTGTGGGAAGTGCAGCAGTAAGTGATGATATCTCGGTAACTGCATGATGAGATACAGTATCCTTGGATATTTTCTGAAGGTGTTTTCCATGGAAGCAGCTTCAGAAGTAGTTGAGGAGCAGTCTTTACCTGCTGCAGGGAAGATTTATCTGTGTATAAGTTGTTTGGATCTTCTGCAAGGAGTTTGGCTGTTTTGGAATATGAGACTAAGGTCTATGAGTTGTTTGCTTTGGCATGGTCTCATTTGTTATTCCTTAAGGTAAGCGAGTTGTGGATGCTTGGTTTGGAGCCTGAGTTTCTTGAAGAGTTGTCTGCCATCTCGAAGGTCCGTTGTGGGGTTAAAGGTTTTGGTTATGGCGAAGCTTTTGGATTAAAGTCTTTGGTTAGCTGTGGTAGTAGTGCAGTTCGAAGTGTTCGATGTGCTGACGAGGAAAACTTTTAGCTTTGCAGTATCATCGAGGTGGAGTTTAGAAGCAGCAGTGTTGCTTGTTTCTCTGATGATTCAGGAATCTTTGTGGTTCTTCTTTCAGCAGTCCGGGCAGATGGTGAATGCTTTCTTGAAGGGTTAACCAGGTTTGGAAAAGCTTAAGGCTGTTCTAATTGGTAAAGAGAGGAAAGTTTTTTTTTGGAATTCGAATTAGGTTGGATCGCAAAAGTGACTTGCGATTAGTTTGAAATTTTTCTTGAGCAATCTTTTGTTGAGACTGAGAATTCTCATGTGGAAGTAAGAGCTACTGATGTAATCTGAAGTTTGTCTACATCTGGAGTTGAGTTCCATATTGTTTTGGTTCCAGAAGCAATGCTGGTAGTTAGCCTGGTAGTTAGATGGTTCTTAGAGAGGAGAGTTGGCATTGCAGCTCAGAATTTATATCTGGAATTGGAATTGGACTGATCTAGCTTTTGGAATAGGATTCTGTTTTGAGGATGTGTGACTGAGTCAGATGAGTCACTCAGATTTTTATGGATTTGATGAACAAGGTTTCTGAATTTAGTGGATAAGTTTGTACTTGTGTTCATCAACAATATTCTTATCTATTTTAGAATCAGAGTTGTGCAGCAGAAGCGAGGTAGCAGCTGTGTAAGGAAAGAAGCAAGTTCTGTTTGCTTTGGTCTAGTTGTTTCTGGAAGTATCAGCATAGGTTGAGCTGATCAGGAAGAAGTTTGGCAGCCTTGGATTGTCTGTTGAGTTACATATATGGGTTAAGAGGTTTTGGAATTCGAAAATAGAGACTTCTGTGTGGTTAAAATTTCTCTGGTTAAGAGGACAGATATTGGATAAGATTGGTTGGATACTGCTGAGGCATTTGAGGATTTCTTATCTGTGTTTTTGATAGGATAAGATTGAATTGCCAGTTTGGATAGCTGGAATTCATTTTCTAACACGTGTCTCTGAGGTAGTACGTGTATGATTCATCATTGGTTGTTGAATCTGTAGTTCAGTTTGAGTTGGATGTTGAGCTGGATTTGAGAGTAGTCTGATGTTCTGTTCAGATTGAAGGATCTAGAGATGAGTGGAGCTCTGGATTTTGGTTGTGTAGTTAGTTTGTTGGCTTTTGTTGAGCGAGTCTCCCGGTGATTTATACTTGGGGAAACTCGAGATAGTATTAGAGATTCATTCTGATTTGTGTCGGAATAATTAGTTAAGTTTGTTTGCTAGATTGATTACTATGGTTGTTAGTAACTGGTTGTTAGGAATGCTTTGCTGATTGAAATTAAAATCTTTGTTAGGTTATTAAATTACCTTTGCTTTTAAATTTCGAGGACGAAATTCTTTTAAGGGGGGAGGATTGTAACGACCCGGAATTTTGGGCAATATATATTTAATAATCTGCGTTAATAATTTAATTGGTTTGGTAATTTTCTTTATAATTTTAATTTAAAATTGGCTAATTTAATCTTTTAAAGGTTGATAAATTTTTAATCTGGAAATATTGATAAGATTGTTTGTCAAAGCCAATAAAATTTTATTATGTTTATAATATATATATTTGATATATGTTGTGAATGGGAATATCTTTTGTTTTTAATTAAAGATTGAATTTTCAAATTGTAACGTATATGTATGTATATGTTATGGTTTGATACTGTTTTGAAATTGAAATTTAATCCATTAATAATTTATATATGAATGAATAGCAATTTTAAGCTTTGTTTTAATTTATGTTTTCAAAAATTAATTTAAAGATTTATTTCATTTAAAATATAAGATAATTAGTTTGTTTCTAAATAAGATAATTTAAAAAGATTTTTAAACTAAAGTTTTGTCTTTCTTTTAAAGTATTTATTTTAAAAATGATAGTTTAAATAAATTTTAAAATCTTTGTTTAGAATTATATTTTCAAAAGTTAATTCAAAGATCAATTCATTTATAAGATAATTGTTTGTTTTTTTATAAAGGTTTATAAAAAGGATTTAAATAAAGTTTTGTTTTATTTCTTTAAAGTGTTTAATTTAAAATGGTTATAAATACATGTGTAAGGAATTTGTTTATATTTTAACTAGTTTTAAAACATTTTTTTTCTTTTAAAGGTAAATTTATACTTATATATGTAAGCATTTATTTATAAGGTAACACAAATAAGTAAGTTTATGTTATCATTTAAATTAAACAAAAAATTTATTAAAAACACTTAAGGACAAATGTAACATATTTACACCTCTTAAAACACATGTAAGGCAATTAAATACTTAAAGGACATTTGTTCAAATTTTTACAAGTGGCAAGTTCACTTTAAATTTTTAATAAATGTTTTGGAAGGAAACATGTTTTACAAACATTCCTTTTCTTTATTTTCACTTCTCAACAAAATTTAATGGCAACCTGTAATCTTCTTAAAACTTGAAAATGAAATTCAAAAATAAAACTTCAACCTGCAATTTTCATGCCTGCAAATCTTAAGGGCTGCATTTCAAATGTTCAACCTGCAACTTAAACATGCAAGAATTCAATTTTATCTGCAAGCATCAGATTTAAGAGCATGCAAATGGAATTTTCTTCAGCATATCAAAGCCCTAGAATAAGTATTAAAACTTGTTTTCTGCTCTGCATATTTCAAAGAAAGGTGAGTAAATTTCTTTAAAAACAGATAATCTTGGTTTAACCTAAATGCATGTGTTTATCAGTGAATTAATCTTGATGATGCATGAAAATTCTTAAGTAATCATATTATTGGAATGATAGATTCGTATATAGATATGTGTGTAGTTGGTATGTATACATATATAGATTCTGTATTTTGTTCTTTCCAGAACAGGATCATCTTTCTCTAGAAAAGTTTAATCTCCCACTAAAACATCAGTATTTGGGCTCGATGATTGAAGGAAGGATTATGTGTTATGGTTGAAGGAAATTTTAAATTTTAGTTTCTGTAGTTTTAATTTACAAATAATCTTAAATATGGAAAACTCCGTAAATCACTAATACATGTTAAAAATTACTGTATTCAATTTATAGTTTAGATTGAATAAATGGATTCGTGTTTGTAAATCATGAATTTTAATACAAGATTCATGATTTTTAGTTTAAAGAATCAAGAGAATTTCGAGGTTGAACACTTTTGGGATTCTCATGAACTGTAGAAGATTTAGTTAATAATTCGATTTGATTTTTCGGGTGAAGCTTGTTTGAATATTAAGGATTTAGGGAAAAATATAATTAAATTTTTTAAATGATTGAATTTTTCGAATTGATTCAAGATAGGGTTTTAGCATGTTTTAGTCTGGGTTTCACTGTTGAGGTGGTTGTGTCATGGGTAGTGGATCGGAATGGGTCGCGTTGGTGGGAGTATGAGCCGAAGGGTTTGAGGAAGCATCAGTGATGATGGTCGGCAATGTCGAGGACTGTGGAGTCCTCAATGATGAAATTCTCTCCGTGGTGGTTGCTTCAGTTTGTCGTTTTTGCTCGTTTTTGACTCTCGAGTTTATTGTACAATCTGGGTTCATCTATGTACTCGCGTGAGGGTTTGGGACCGTGGAAGGTCGTCGCGATGGTCAATGGAGGTTGACGGCAGGGGTGCATATGCACCGTGTCTCGTGCACAGTTGGGGATGGGGACAGGATTTGGGGAAGATGTGCTTGTCTCGACTTAGCTCTCGCGTTTTATCGCGACTATCCCGAAGCAGGGAGGATTGGATTTTAGCTCGGGGGTGGCTCGTGATAGCTACAGTGTTTGTCTCGAGTAATTTAGGCATGGGTTTCTGGATATACTGAATGTTATAAGTTATGAATGTTAACTTAAGTTTTAACAAATTTAGATCAAGCGTTAAATTATAAGTATGTTTTATAAAAGAAACAAAAGTTAAAAACTTGTTGTTTTAATATTAATAAAATTCAAATTTATAGATGTTAATTGAATCTATTCTCAAATTTAAAAGGGAAAATTGAGTTTATATTCCAAATTTAAGAGTGTTTATGATGATTGTTTTAAAAGTAATTATCTTAATTTAATTTTGGATTTCAATTTTAAAAGAATGTTTTGAATTCAATTATTTAATCAAAGTAATGTTTTAATAACAAAGTTTACAAATTTATTTTGAAAAGGAATAAGTTTAAATTAGATAATTTATAATGTTTTAAATTTGAAATTGATTTCTAAATGCCTTATATTCAAATAAGGTTATTGTCATGATTTTGAAAACCAATAGAATAAATTGTTTGTAAGTTTTTGAAATTTGATTAATTTCATAACAATTTATTTATATAGATAAATATGGTAATTTATCTCTAATTATGAACTTAGGAATATTTGATTATATGACTTGTTAATAAGTAAAGAGATTAATTAAGATTAATGTTTCCTTAATTGATTAAGGATTTTGAAACATAAGATGTTAATTAATTAATTGTTTAATTAATTTTAAATAATTAGTTAATGATTTATTTAATTTTAAATAATCACTTAATTATGTAATAATTAAGTGTAATTACTTAGTGAAATAATTAATGGTTAATAATTGAATGTAATTAAGAATGTAATTACTTATGGAAGTAATTAGAGTGGAAGTAATTAATAGATAATCACATAATGTTATTAATTAAGGATTAATTAATATAATTGTTTTTAAATTTAATTAATGATGGAGTAATTAATTAATTAATGAATTAAGAATTAATTAATAATGAAATTAATTATTTGTTAAGTAATTAATTACGGAAGTAATTAAGATTTATTAATGAAGTAATTAGAGAAAATTAATTATGTAAGTAATCAAAAGTTAATTACTTAATTAATTAATGTGATTAATTAATTTAAGAATGTGATTAATTACCAAGTGTAATTAATTAAAATATAATTAATTAATAAAGTAATTAATTAAGGATGTATTTGTTAATGTAATTACTTAATGAAGTAATTAAAGATTAATCAATTGGATTAGTTAATTAAGGATTTATTTAATTAAATTATAAAATAATTAAATTAGAATTTAATTAATTAAGATAAGTAATTATAAATTGTTAATTACTAATTATGATTAATGAGTTGATTAATTATAAGTTAATTAGTTAATTAATTAAAGTAATTATTAATTAATAAGGATTGATTAATTAATGTAATTAATGATATTAATCAAGGTTGATTAATATAAGTGATTAATTTAAGTATGATTAATTAATTGTAATTAATTAAGAATTAATGTAATTAATTATAGTTGATTAATTAATGAATGATCATTAATTATTGTAATTAATGATAGTAATTAAGGTTAATTACTGAATATGGATAGGATAATTACTTGAATGTAATTAAGGATAATTAATCAAGGAAGATTAATTGGTGAAGATCATTAGAGGTGATTAATTTATTTGGGATAATAATTAATGTAGAAGGATTATGAAAATTCAATTGATTAAGAGATAATCAATTCTGTTTTGGATGTTTGATTAATATGGATTGATTGATTAATATTGGTTAATTGATTGATATTGGATGATCAATATTTGGAGATTGATATTGTATGATTGGTTGATATTGGATGTTTGGTATTGGTTGATATTGGATATCTATGTTATGTGATGTGCTGCTTTGTGTAGATGGATATTGATATGAACTATCTACTGTGATAATATGATTCATCTATCTGTTTATATATCATCCTGAATATAAGTTTAAATTGTTTAAACCCTTAAGTACAACTTGGGCATTAAAATGGCATTTGGTTTCGGTGAGACCGGGATCGGATTTCCATATTTGGAATCCGAAAACCACATCGATTCCAATTAAACGTTAGGTGGTTAATCCAAGTGGAGCAAGTGAAGTGTAACGACCCGCCTTTTTAGACAGTTTAAACCGACGATCAAATACACATGTCGATTCCAAACCATTCAAAAGGGCAGATAGTTATTAGGTTAAATAAGAAAAGAAAAGAAAGAGAAACAAAGAAAATGAAACAACATAGAATCTCGCAGCGGAACGATAAAATATAATAGTCAAATAAACAGTTCATGAAGCTGTTTACTATACTTTGACAATTATTTATACAATATTTATCAGAGTTATACAAATACAACCGAACAATTTAAACAATGCAGCAGACAACATGATGCACAGATAATAATAGTAATAGTGTACCAAATTTTCGTCTTCGTCCTCCAGAATAGATCTTCAAAAATTTGAAAACTCAAGACTGACCCGAGCGTAATGAAAAGACAAAACACTCGAGTCAGGACTAAAATATCCTTATGAAAGTTAAATTAATCGTAAATAAATATGAGTGTAACGGCGTCAGAGATGTTTACGGGGTTTGACATCTCATATCCAGTGTCAACGTGCGTGCAATAACTTAAGAGATGTTACGGAATTTTCCATCTCTCAAGGATCCGTTAAACTATCTACTATGTAATAATGTACGCTAAGTAGATAATGCCTATCAGTAATATAAAGTATCAAAATAGCGTTAAGGCGTTACCATAATCCCCCTTAACACATTTTTATAATGCCATAGTCTATACAGCACCGTAAGCCCCACCATAAACTGGTGGTTATCAGAGGGTACCCCATAGGTATAACACAAAACATAACATAGTGGTCGCGAATAGGATAATCAGTATGACAAGGTACATGAGGCTATACCAACTAGGATACTAGTAGTTGCATGATCCGGACTGATGTTGAGCATAGCCAGCAGCTGCCCCAACACCGCGAAACAACACTCTCAAATCAGGGGGTGCACCCAAAACGAATCACAAATGTAATAGATATGGTATCGAAGAAGTGTGTCCGCTAGAGGTGGCGAACCTCAATGGCCCGTCGCGGCTCCTGTTTTAGTCATGTGAGGGGTCATCCAATATCGTTCTCTTTCTTTAGTCAACGCGTTCACCAAACCATCCATTTCATTCTGGATCAACACTCCGCGTATAATAGTTATTAAAGTGGTTTTCGGTATCGACAGAGAGTATGTCCATATCCGATCCCGGTCTCTTTAATAACTACGTATTATTACACCGTTGGCTCTTTTACATTTCAGATCGATTCATAATTTGATATCAAAGTATCATATTTGCTTCAAAAATCAAATCCATTTCAAATATCATCGTATCTATTAAAACGTCAGATTCCGTCTCAAAAATCATTTTTCGTCTCAATATCATATTTCGATTTCAAAATCAGTTCGGATTTCAATTTAGGTTGCAACTTCATTTAACCCAATTCGTATTTAAATTCAAGATTTAAATATAAAAATTTCACCTTATTGGCCAGCTTAGAATTTTAGAAAATAGTTTTAAGTAGTTTAAAAGTAGTTTAAATAATTAAAATACTTAAAATACTTAAAATCTTAAAATGGATTTGAAATAGATAAATTAGTTTAAAATAATTTAAATTGGGTTAAGTAGATTTAAAATAGATTAAAATAGTTTAAGCATTCAAAATGGTTTATATAACTGAGTAATTTGGAAAACAAAATAAAACAGCTTCAAAACCAAACCATTTCAATTATAACATCCCAATTCAAAACAATTTCAATTTCCATTCTACCGATTCGATTTCGATTTCGATTCAATCAACGTCAACTTTGACTTCAAATTTATTCAATTTTATATTCACTTTCAATTAATTCAATTTAAATTTATATTGATTTGGAGCTTGATTTTTCAAAAATATCCATTTATAACACTTAACAAAATTATCCATCAATATTCAAGTTTAAATCCAAATTTCAAATATGGTTCAATTCCAAGCTCGATTTCAAAATATCATTTTTATATCACTTTTACTTAGTAATATTCAAAGCTCAAATTAAGGTTAAATCTTTATACAAATCAATTTTCAAAATTTAATCATATCCCAATTTTAAATTCGAAAGTCTCCACTTTAAATATTTAACAATTTCTTTTAACCAAAATTTATTTCAGCATTCCAATTCAATTTTTTCGATAAATTCGATTTCTATAAATTGATTTCTATTTATAACTTTTAAATCAAAACATTTAAATAAATTTCAAATCGATGATTGTTAACGTAAAAATCAGACACTAACACCCCGGTGTAGATTGAAGTTGAGCACCCGTGAACATGGGAACTAAAAAACAAGTAAAGAAATCAATTCAACTAACTTCGGAAGAAAATCTAACGCAATCTACATGGATTCAAAGAATTCTTCTGCATCAAAGTTCTAGTTGTTTGTCTCATCAGAATTGTAATTGAAGATTGTTGTAAAGTTGTAATTGATTCAGTAATAAAGAGAATTAAAGTGCACGTAGGCTTACCCTAAGCCGAACCACTATAAAAACTGTTGTTTTTTCCGCTTTCTCTGTGATTTCTCTACTTGTTTTTTAGTTCCCGTGTTCACGGGTGGTGCTTTCGCTCAACTTCAATCTACACCGGGGTGTTAGCGTCTGATTTTTACGTTAACATTTTTGGTGCTTTCACTGAGAATTGAACTCAGGAAATTTCCACTATTGCTCCGCGAAGGATTGTTGAAAGGATTTCTTTTAAAACCAAAAGTTTATTGGAAATAATGGCTCCTGGGAGAAAACGAAGTTCTGTAAGATCCGACAATGTTCAAGAGAATACCGCTACCTCTCCTCCTTCAAGTCAGGCAGCTCCAACTGTTGGAGTTACACGAACAGAATTGGACGCGGTAGTCTTGGGATTGAATCAGCAATTGAATGCTCAGAATGCGCAGTTGGAAGCCCAGAATGCCCAGAATGCCCTGATCTTGAGTAAGTTGAATGATCTACTAGGGGCAAATCGTCAACCGGTTAATAATGATGGGAACCCTACTGCAGGAGTTCAAGATGTTGATGGGAACATTTCTCAAAGAGCCGCAGACCCTGTAGAAAGGACTCCTCCTCAAGCTGGAGGATCAGGGCCGCAGCCGACCCTTCGTGAACGATTGTCAAGGCAGAATTCAGAGAGAGTGGCTGATGTGTGCCCTCCAGAGCCTCTAAATGATGAAGAGTATTTTTCGGGTATGGTTCACCAAATCATGAAAAAAGTATGCGTAGGGATGAAGACGTGAAAGAGTGGGGATTTGCTCCAAGCAAAACTCCATTTACTAAAAAAATCTTGAAGGCGGAGTTCCCAAGGAAATTCGTTCCCCCTACTATTCCGCCTACAAGGGGATGAGTGATCCAAACGAGTTTCTCTATAAGTACGACTGGCATATGACTGGTGCCAGGGCGTCTAATGAAATTAAATGTCGATACTTCCCGGTTTATCTAGAAGGTGTAGCTCTATTGTGGTTTACGAAGTTGTCGGTCAGGTCCATCGATCAATTTTCCGATTTGACCAGGAAATTCAAGGAGCAATTTCGATTGTATGCTTCTAAAGAAAAGGATATAATGTCGCTATCAAGTCCAGAGAAAAATCCGGGAGAATCCATCAGGTCATTTTTGAATTGTTTTAACATAGCATTGGCCGAGGTAGATAATGCTGAGCCATGCATGGTCCTAACATACTTGACGAGGGCGATTGACAAGTCGAGCGAATTTGGAAAATGGTTGAAAATGAAAGAACCAAACTTGCTCGACAAATTCTACAAGAAAGCGGACGAATTCATGCGCTTGGAGAGCCTCCAAACACCGGCTACGGTGGTATCAGCGGAAGCTGGGAACAATGGCGCTGCTTCGAATAAGAAAGAATCTAACACTCAGAAAAGGGGAAACGATTGTGGGAAGAAACAGGGAGACGCTAAGAGAGGCCGTTCTTTCAATTTCACAACCTTGACCGATACCCCTCAAAACATCTTATTTGCGACCAAAGATTATGTCAATTATCCGGCGCCACCTAAAATGAGAGTTGCGATTAAGATGGAAAAAAGTGGAAGGTTCTGTCCGTTCCACAACCAGCCCGGCCATGACACCAACGAATGCCGTCAGTTGAAAGAGGTAATTGAACAACTCTTGAAAGAGAACAAATTCCAGCAGTATGTGAAAAGGAACAGAAATGCCCCAGCTTCATCAACTCAAGGACAACAAGTTCCCGCTCACTGTCCTGCCTCAAGTGAGGAGCCCGTAGAGCATGAATCGAAAAGACCTGTTATCAATATAATAACTAGAGGACCTCACCCAGCAGGCAAAAGCTGGGGCGAGATGGAAAGGTACGCATAGGCCTTGGGGCATGTACCAGCTGAAGAAAATGTTTTTGTTTTAGAGAATGATGCGCCTTTAAAGCAACAAAAGACTTCCACAGATGATATTATGTTCAGTGCCAGGGATTCTTTGGGTATCGAGGCTCCGACCATAGATCCTCTGGTCATATCCGCTGGTACTGGGCCGGCAGTTGTGAGAAGAGTTCTAGTTGATTGTGGAGCTTCATGTAACATCCTCTTCAAGAAGACCTTCGATCAAATGAAAATTCCAATGGCTAACGTTCAAGCTTCATCACTTAAGATTGCTGGATTTGCTGGAGAACCCAAACAGCCGATTGGGACCATAGATTTGTTTGTAGAACTTGGAAAAGGACCGAGGAAGGTGGCTCAAAAGAAAACATTTATAATTGTTGAAGAATTCTCTGCCTATAATGCCTTTTTAGGCCGACCAACTCTTGCTGCGTTTAAAGCTGTTCTTGCCCCATGGTGTCTAACTCTAAAATTCCCCATAGATAACGGAGTTGGTGTGATTAAGGGAGACCAAGATGCGGGGCGAGAATGTTACTTTGTAGAGTTGCGAGAATCAAGGAAAAGAGAAATGGGAAAAGGTGCAGCGGCTCCTGTCCGCACCAAGGAACCAACCTTGTAGCAATTATAGGGTGGACCCTGCACTGGTGAATGTAGTCGCGCACGAAGAGAGATGGATCCAAGGAAACCCAGTGCAGGGGAGAATAGGGTAGTACCGGTAGAGGTAACAGTGCCGGTGCCCGTTGACCCAAAGGACCCAAACAAAGTACTTAATGTGGGTTCGCATCTCAACACAACGGTTCGAATGTTCTGATTTCATTTTTGAAGGCTAATTTGGATGTATTCGCTTGGACTCATGCTGACATGTGTGGAATATCCCCAGAGATTGCAGTACATACTCTGAACATTGATCCAAAGTTTGCACCTGTGAAACAGAAGAGAAGGACTCAGGGTCTAGAGAGAACGACAGCGTTAAAAGAAGAAGTGGATCGGCTCATGGAGAACGGTTTCATCAGAGAATCTACTTATCCAAATTGGGTATCAAATCCAGTGCTGGTGAAAAAGGCTAATGGAAAGTGGAGAGTATGCATTGATTTTTCAGATCTGAACAAAGCCTGCCCGAAAGACTGTTTCCCCCTGCCCGGGATCGATCAGTTGGTGGATGGGACGGCAGGTCACGAATTATTATCTTTTATGGATGCATACTCCGGATATAACCAGATTATGATGCATGAGCCAGATCAAGAGGATACTAGTTTCATTACAGATGTTGGACTCTACTGCTACAAGGTCATGCCTTTCGGACTCAAAAATGCAGGGGCAACTTACTAAAGGCTTGTTAATGCCATGTTTAAACCATTGGCAAGACAATGGAAGTTTACGTTGATGATATGCTAGTAAAGTTTAAGAAAGCAGTGGACCATATGGATCACTTGGCAGAGATGTTTGCAGTATTCCACAAGTACGGAATGAAGCTTAATCTCCTGAAATGTTCATTTGGAGTGGAGTCCGGAAAGTTTTTGGGTTTCATTGTGAACGCTAGGGGCATTGAAGCCAATCCTGCTCAAATCACTGCCCTGAGAGAGGTCAAGGCTCCTAGAACGAAGAAGGAATTGCAAAGTATCAATGGAAAGGTTGCTGCTTTGAGTCGGTTCATTTCCAAAGCTACTGACAAATGCATTCCATTCTTTGATGCTCTGAAGAAAGGAAGGAAAAACTTTGAGTGGACTCCTGAATGTCAGAAAGCCTTTGATGAGTTGGTTCGTCATATGGAAGTGCCTCCGATACTTTAAAGCCTGGCAGTGGCGAAGATCTCTTCGTATATTTGGCAATTTCGTCTCATGCTCTCAGTGCAGTGTTGGTACGGGAAGACGCATGGATTCAACGCCCGGTCTATTATATTAGCAAAAGATTCACTGGGGCAGAGATGAACTATTCAAGATTGGAAAAGCTCGCATATTTTTTGTTGATCGCATCAAGAAAATTGAGGCCTTATTTCCAAGCTCATCCTATCAAAGTCCTCACTGATCAACCTCTAAAGCAAGTCCTATTCCGTCCTGAGACTTCGGGCCGTCTTTTGAAATGGAATATCGTACTCAGCCAATATGACATCACTTACCATCCCCGAAAAGCAATCAATGGACAAGCTTTGGCAGATTTCATCGCGGAATGTACAGATAAGGGTGATAGTGAGGAAGAAGTCACTAATAGCATCCCAATCCAATGGAAATTGTATGTCGATGGTGCGAGGAATGATTACTGTTCCGGAGCAGGGGTTGTCCTTGAAACCCTAGAAGGGCAATCGCTATGTTATGCGCTGAGACTAGAATTCCCTTCGACGAACAATGAAGCTGAATACGAAGCTCTCATCGCTGGTTTAAGGATCGCTAAAGAACTAAACATCAAGGCATTGCAGATCTTTAGTGATTCTCAACTTATTGTTTGCCAAGTTAGGAAGGAATTTCAAGCTAAAGGAGGGAATCTACCCGTCTATTTATCAAAAGCTTGGGAGCTCCTTCAAGATTTTGACCGTTATTCAATAAACCATATACCCCGTGAAGAGAACATGATGGCGGATTCTCTCGCAAAGTATTCGAGTACTGGTGAAGCTCAACTATTGGGATTAGTTCCTGTCGAAGTCTTGTCAGCTCCAAGCACAGATGAAATGGATGTTGATTGGATTATGAATGTATCCCAAGAACAAGTATCATGGATGACTCCGATACTTGAATATCTACTCAATGGTTCTTTGCCAGAAAGTTCAAAAGAACGATAGAAGTTGATGAGGAAAGCCTCCAGATATATAGTTCAAGATGGTCATTTGTACAGACGAGGATTTTCAATGCCATTACTCCGATGTATGACAAAGGAAGAAGCTAAGACAATTCTGACTGAAGTACACGGAGGGGAATGTGGGGACCATACAGGTGGTCAAACTTTAGCAAAGAAAATCCTCCGTTATGGATACTTTTGGCCAGAAATTAATCAGGATGCTGTTAACTATTCGCGAAAGTGTGATAAATGCCAAAGATTCGCTAAAATTCCTAGAGCACCCTCCACTGAGCTAACACAAATGGTCATTCCATGGTCGTTTGCTATCTGGGGAATAGATCTCATTGGGCCTTTGCCGACTGCCGAATCAGGGATTAAATATGCTATCGTTGCTGTTGATTACTTCACTAAATGGGCCGAAACCGAACCATTGGTTACTATTACCTCTAAGAAAATGATAAGTTTTGTGACTAAAAATATCATTTGCAGGTATGGTGTGCCTCAGAAGATAATCACAGATAATGGTACTCAGTTTGAAAGTGAGGAGTTCCAAGATTTCTGTAAACGGTTCAAGATTCGAAAAAGCTTCTCCGCAGTGGCTCATCCGCACGCAAACGGGCAAGTGGAAGCAGTAAACAAAATCATCAAATCAACCATCAAAAAGCAGCTGGAAAAAGCAAAAGGTGGTTGGGTCGATAAGTTACCACTTGCACTATGGGCATACAGAACCACCCACAAAACTGCGACTGGGCATACTCCATTTTCATTGGCATACGGATCAGAAGCGATGAATCCAGTGGAAACTGAAGTCCCCTCATACAGAAGGATCCATTTTGATCAAAATGAGAATGAGAAATTGCAATTGGAAGCACTTGACCTCCTCGATGAAAGAAGAGAAGAGGCTAGACTTAGAATTGCAGCTCACCAGCAAAAAATAGCCAGGCACTTCAATTCCAAAGTTCGTCAGCGCAGCTTTGAAGTTGGGGACTTACTCCTGAAGAGAATTAGACATCCATAGGTGTGTTTGGGCCAAACTGGGAAGGGCCATATGTTATAGGCGCGAAACTCCTTGACGGCATATTCAAACTCACAACTATCGAAGGAGAACCAATCCCAAGAGCTTGGAACAGCACTCCTTTGCGTCCCTATTTTACTTGAAAGCTTTGCTGAAATGTTGTAAAAGAATTATGAATATATGATTCTTGTATTGAAAGCAATTGTAAAGCAAGTGAATAATGAAAAGCTATAAAGTGGATGTAGGCCCAACTTTTGGCCGAACCACTATAAATCTTGTGTTCTCTACTATTATAAACTGCTTTGTTTTATTTCGACATGTAAAATACGTTAAATGTGTCACTGAAATGTCGATTTCATAATGCAGCCCATAAAAGCAAAGATTACCCATCGCAAGACCAAGCGATCTCCGACATCACTCAACAAGCAAACACTAAGCCATTCAAAATTTCAACACTCAAATCCTACAAAAGAAGTGCTACGAACAAAAGTTAGCAATGTGGATGGAAGTGGACCATTTCTAACTAACTGCAAATGTTTGAACAAACAAACAACCAGTTAAATAGCCTGTGTCTACCACCACCAACTCGCTTAACTATGAAGTATATTCCTTTGTATAAGGGAAATTATTGGCAACTAAAAAGGGAAGACACTTGCAAAAGACAACGGGGATTGCCAACATGAATAGATGACAAAGAGACGAGGGCGAGCAAGCATCAAACAGCAAAAGACCTCTTCAGAGGCACAACTCTTCGGAGGATAAAGACCTCGAGCGGGCCTAGCCAGAAAAAGGGAGATCTTTCTCGATACAAAGTTGCGGAATGGTCGGTCGATACACTCCCGTGAATCCGTCCAACCGAGAGAAAGAAACTCCAAACTTCCAAGCAAAAGCCCTATTCAGAGGCACACGTTTCACCGAGATTGAAATAAAACTTCCAAGTGTTGAAACGTGAAAAGCCCTCTTCGGAGGCCCATTTCACCACAGTTGAAATGCTAAAAGACCTCGAGCGGGCCAAACCAGAAAAAGAGAGATCTTTCTCGATACAAAGTTGCGGAATGATCGGTCGATACACTCCCGTGAATCTGTCCAGCCGAGAGAAAGAAACTCCAAACTTCCAGGCAGTAATCCTACTCAGAGGCACACATTTCACCATGATCAGTCGATACACTCCCGTGAAATGAAATGTGAAAAGCCCTCTTCGGAGGCCCGCTTCCCACCGAACAGGGAAAAAATAAAAGCCTCTCCCAAGGGGTAGAAACAAAAAAGACCTCTTCCCAGAGGCACAACAAAACAAAAAGACCTCTTCCCAGAGGCAGAAACAAAAAAGACCTCTTCCCAGAGGCAGAAATGAAAAGACCTCCTCCCGGAGGCACAATCGAACAGAAAGACCTCTTCGGAGGCACATGTTTCACCGAGATTGAAATAAAACTTCCAGGTGTTGAAACGTGAAAAAGCCCTCCTCGGAGGCACAACTCTTTGGAGGCACACGTTTCACCGAGATTGAAATAAAACTTCCAAGTGTTGAAACGTGAAAAAGCCCTCCTCAGGGGTACAACTTTTCAAAGAAGCATTTCGTTAGAAATGCAAAGCAAAGATCAAAGCCCTCCACCGAGGCGCAATATAAAAAAAAGGGAGGGGAAGCCCTCTTCAAAGGCACACTTTAGCATTCAAAGGAAGATTTGTTCTTCTATTCTTGGAAATACTCTTCCTCAAAAAGAAGTTAAAGTGTCCTTCAGAGGCCCGCTTTACCACATAGAAGAATTCACTTGGTAAAATGTGTGTATGCACAAAAGAAAAAGTGATATCTTCGAAGGATGAAGCGTAAAAACTTATGTGGAGGGAGCTGTACTCTATTTTTAACAAAATAATATTCCTCCACGTATGGAATAATTATTCTCCAGAAAATAAGAGTACAAGTCCCATCAAGGTATAAAATATTGCAACGACCTTATGGTATAGGGGCAACATGGTATAACTACATTGGTAAAAACTACGCTCAAACAACATACCACAAGCTCACTGCAATATTATATAAAAAAACCTGTACAAAAATGAATAGTAAATGCATTCTCAAATACAGATAAAAGTTTGTACAAACAAAAAGAATCATTTTATTCAATACTGTCAAAATTTTGTATAGGTACAAGTTTCAAAATAGAAAAGAAAAAGAAAAGCGGAGGCCGGTACCCGCACAATCTCCGGCCAGTACATGCAAAAATCAAAAAGTAAAGATAAATCGAAGCAGGACCCCTTACTTCTTCTTGCCACCACCCTTAGAGCCTTCGCCCGACCTAATAGGCAGCTTTTCAGGACGACATGGGAGAGTCGGGGATGAAGGAGAAAGGGTTATTGCCGGATCAACTGTCATTTCCTCTTCAGAAACAAGAATGCCTTTCCTTCTCTTCTAGGAAGTGGCACGCTTCCTCCTTCTCCTTGAAGAAGACTCACTTCCCGAAGTTACAAGAGCAGATAATTTTATGTTATCAGAAGTGGTTCGCTCCGGAGACTCATTGCCTTCTCCAAGCCCCTCTCCCCCGTGTTCTTGAGAAGCAATAGGATCATCTAAGCCGTGAAGAGCTTCTATTTTCTCTTCTTGCGACCCGGGTTGGGAGGCGGACGGAGGAGTGTCCTGGAGAACCAAAGGAGGAATAATTGGAGGAAGAGAAGCTTGAACAATGCTCGATGCTTTCTCTATAGGAGAAAAAAAGTTAAAGTCAGTAAAGAGAGGAGATAAAGGCTCATTGAGGTTCAGAAAATAGTCGAGAAGCTCATCGAACTCATAAGAAGCAAATGAGAAGTCTACTTGGGCAAGATTAACAGTAGAGTTACCTGGAGAAGTCGGCTTCCTGATATCAACCTCATAAGCCTGTGCTTCGACGCTCTCTTCACCTTCATCTCCACCCTGTATACTTGTGATCTCAGTGGTAACTTTGGCCAGGGATGGAGAATGAGAGCTGGAGCCAATAATGTCAATTTCGGCCGAAGGAGAAGGCTGGACTGCAATAGTTGAAGTAGTTTTTCCTAACCGTTCCCCTTCTTCCATTTCATCTCTTAATTTTGCAAGTTTCTCTTTTCCCTTGGCGAGAGCAGCGCGAGCATCATCATCCAAGTAGTGCTCCTCAAGAGCTGATTCGGCATAGCCAGCACCTTTACCGCCAAGCATGTCAAGTGCAGCCTCCCACACTTCTGCCAGTGTAACTTCATATTTGGGGCCTAGAAAGGCGAGACTACCGTGCCCCAAGATGTTGTGCAGGTAGAAGTCAAATAGTGTCGAGCTGATGTTATTCTTTGTTGCCTCATGAGATTCTTCAGCTGCAATTTTACCAGCAATAGCCTCATCACGCTCTCTTTCAGCTTCGGAGAGTTGAAGTTTTAGCATTTGAATCTCCGCCTCTTGGGAGCTGGTTTTCTTCCGAAGATCTACAATATCAGCAACATAGCCCTCACTGATTCTTTTTTGCACTTCAAGCCTGTCTTCGGCGTCTCTTTGGCCGGCATGAGCATCTCTCACTTGTTTTAGAAGCACTTCTTCTTTTTGAGTGTAGGAAGTAGATGAAGTAGCAAGCTCTTGTTTAAGTTCCTCAACTTTCGCTTCAAGCTCTTCATTGTAAGTAATGATGCTCCTCATTTCGGTATCATGCTGCTCAAGAACCTTCTACCATTCGGCCTTATCATTCTCCATAGTAAGCATGGCCTCTATATTCGCACGGTTGACCCTTTGAAGCTCGTCAACAAGCTTTTGCCAGTTCGACATCCTTTCAATATCAAGCCTGACGGCATCAAGGTTTCGCAACATGGCAGGCTTGTCAATAGGGACCAAGTCAAGATCGAACCACACTCCCTTCAGGCACCAGTGCGGGAACCGGCTTTGCAAGGTAGCCGGGCCTGATCCAACTTGGAATTTAGGCCTGCTGATTATTGTCTGAATGTTTGTCTTCCCGAGAGCAGGAGAGCCAGAAGGAATGTCAAGTGAGACGGGGGCAGTGACCTTTTCAGGAGTTGTAGAAGTATGCCTTTCACCGTGCCGGGCACGCTTGCTTGGGTCCTCAACTATGTGGCTTTTTCCCCGATCATCATGCGACTTTCTCTTGTGAGAATCGTCGCCTCTCTGGGAAGAATCATGGTGCTCCTCCCTTTCTTTTCTCTCATAACGCTCTTCTTGAGCCCTTCTATCCTGAGCCTTTCGAGCGGCTCTCTCTTCATCGGTTTCTCTGTGAACGGGAAGGTAGCGCCTATAATCATATTGACTACGCCTCCCGTAGCGCTGAAAATCATCATAGTAAGAGCCGCTGCGTCCCATCGGAGAATCTGAAATAAAAAGAGAGACAAGTCTTAAAAGTCTTCAGAGAAAAGAAATGTAACTTTAGAATCTTTAAAGTATAAAGAGTTAGGTGCATGAAAGTGCTGAAAGGTTCTAAGTGTGTGTGATGTGCAAACTACGCGCATCAAACTACGAACCACTCTTTGACTGCGGAGTAATCGTGGGAGTGGTAGTTAGCGTCAACTCTTGAGTCGACGGGGCTTGTTGCAAAGAAGAAGTCGCTTCCACTACTAAAGAGGAAACCCTAGTAGTTACAGGCTCGTCTTTAAAGATCTCCTGTGAGGTGGCAAAAAGGTCGCTCAACCCTTCGAAAGTATCGTCCCCGCTCTGCCTGACAGGACTTGTCTTCCCGGCTTCTTCACCAGACTTCTGTGAATGTTGGGGAGATCCCTGAGGCTCCTCTTCCTCAATAACTGGGGCAAGTGTGAGTTTGCCAGATGACCCCGCAACATCGACGGTAGTAGAACATTTCACTAAAGAAGCTTCGGAAGTGGGATTTTTTGGTACGGGTGCGTTAGAAGAAACCGAGGCATCTAATGCTTTAGGTGGGGAGTCTGGAACCTCATAGGGGTGTGTGGAGAGAGAAGGGTGAAGAAGTCCGGACTGGTGAATAAATTCGTCGTTCAACAAAAATTTCATATCCCTCTCTTCAACCGGTACAGCCACAAGCCTCTCCAGAGTTGGCTTGTGGCTGGGATCTCTGGAAGGAGGGGGAAGCGCTGAAATGAAAAAATAAAGTTAACACTTGGCATGTCAGACTTCAAAAAACTCGGAGTATAGAAAAGGAAGAGGTAAATGATCTTACTTCCTTCTCTCCACACAGCATAAAACCCCGGGGGGCAACGGACATAGAAGAATTGAGTTAAGAACCCATGGGCAGTGTCAGGGAGGCCAACGATCAACTTACGATTTCGGGCGCTTCTCACGACAGTGATAGAAGGATGATCCTTAGTCCTAGTAAAGGAACATAGGAAGCGAATCTCGTCAAAGCTTGGAAGCTGGTCAAATGTTCTCCTAAATAGCACGCACAACCCCATCAGAATGGCATAGCCATTGGGGTGTAGCTGGAATGGGGAGATAGCTAGTCGAAGGAGAAGATTCTGGAGAAAGTTATTGAAAGGGGGAATAGCCCCGCTTAGGCACATTTGCTGGTTAACCGCTACAAAGCCAGTAGGCGCCACATCAGCAGTGTCACTTTTCTCAGGAAGAATGGCATCTGCTTCAGCAATGCCAAACTGACCGCATAACTAACGAAAAGCTTTGTACGATAAGGTGGTAGGGGCTCTTTCTGGAGGATTGACTAATGGAGCTGGAATAAGAGTGGCCTCTCCAGCCTGGGCTGTTATATCTTCTTGCTGAGAAGTCATTCTACACAAGCAACTGGATATTCAAATATGAAAGTGCACGTCTCCTAAAATGTGTGAAGTGTTGTGTAAAATCAACAAAGCAATAAGCGAATAAAGCTGGAATGAAAACTAGCAAGCATTTGTCAGTCACGAAGTCCAGGGTTCGTTGTTTTAAAATATGAAAGAGAAATGTAGATGCAAACAAATCAGTTCAAGATAGCAATGCTTTGCATTAATATTTCACTTTAGTTGATTGGTTCACAACATTTCATAAAGTATGTTTAAGTTTATTACTCTATGTTAACTAATCTTCCATTTGATGTGGGCAGTCAGTGGCAGTATATTTGTCCCAGTTTTCTGTAAATGATGTATTGAGCAGGTTGTTAACTTGCAAGTCAAAAGTGATCTGTGATAAAATGCAGCAAAGTTTAATAGTTCAAAGTACAAGCAGTTTATCCTGCCAACTCAAATTGGAAATAAAATCAAGTTCTATCAACATCTCTAAGTCATAAGTCGTCCACGACCTAAAAGTTAAGTCGTCCACGTCTTAAAAGATAATTCTCTAAGTCTTAGCTCGGCTGCAACTCAGGGCTAAGTCGTTCACAACCTAAAGGCCAAGTCGTAAAGTCTCAAATCAAGATAGAACAAATGAAGTGCAAATGAAGCTAAGTCTTGAGTCGTCCAGAAACAAACATAACCTAAGGGGTTAAGTCGTATGCAACTAAAGTCATAGGGGATCTTAAGTCAGTCACTTCGAAAACTATGCAAATTGTCAAAGTCGCAAAAACCTTACGATATCTCTTCTCAACCCACTGATCCCTCTCCAACCCAATAACCCGTTATCTTCCTAACTCCTAACCCGTTAACCCATGTAGGACGATATCGCCTCCTCTACATTCATGGATCAACTGAATCGAAATATGGTGACCCATCGCCTTCTTCTTGCAAGTCATCTAAAAACTCAATCAAACTGCTTCAAGCTTGTCAGTAATCAATCATAACGCGATTCAAGAAGACGCCTGGTGTGAGGATTTGGATTGAGGTTGGAAAATGGGAAATCCATGTTCGAAAGGTAACAGTAATTGTGAAATTGAGCGAGCGATGAGTTTACTTACGTAGTGTAATGATGAAGGTGGCAGGAACTTAATTGGTGATAAGGTGAACTGATCGAATTCGTCTCTGAAAAGCTTCGAAGGTCGTTAATGGCGGAAGTGAACACGGAAGCAAGTAGGTGAAGAAGGAGCAACCTAAGCCTTTTATATCTCAAGGCAGAGGAATTTGAACCGGCACACGAGTTAAGATAAGTCGAAGAACACGACCTACGACTTAGGCGTGTACTTCGAGGGGCAAATGTTAACCCTCAATTTGCTATGACTCAAAAACTGCACAACACAATAAGAAAACGACTCAAGGTGGGCGGCGACTCAATGGACAAACAACTCAGTGAGTTATCAACATAACGAGTTAACAGATGCACGACTCAACGAGTCAAGAGGATGGACGACTTAAGGGACTGATGACTTACCAACTTAAGGAAGCTACGACCTAACGGCCTAAGAGAATAGACCGACTCAATACCTTAAAGAAGTTGCCGACTCAAGGTACTTTACGACCTAAGGCATCTACGACTTAAGGTTTCTACGACTTAAGGAAGTCCGCGGCTCAAGGACAGGATGACTTAACGATTCAAGAGATGGCACGGCTTAAGAAGGAAATGAGCTAACGACTTAGAGCTGTCTGCGACTTACGACCTAACATGTGTCGTAAGCATCTTAAGCAAATGAGGTGCTGCTCCTTACCTAACACAGTGACCTCTTAACTCGTACACGATTCAGGACCTGGGTTATTATCTGAAGGGAACAAGCTTATCAGTTAACTCGTATACGACTCACGACCTAGCTTGAGTCGTCCACGACCTAAAGTTACTGGATGAAGGTACAATGCCGCATCAAAAGGACCAGCTGACTCATTTGCGACTTAGATGTTGACTCGTGGGCAACATAGGACTTGTACAAATGAGCTTTTATGAGACCATGGGGCTAGGCCAGATAAGTCGGCCACGACTCACCTTAGACCGGTCACGACTTACGACTTAAGGAGGGAAATTTTCCTATAAATACCAACCTACCTCAAGCATGAAAGGGACTTTTGGCTGATCACTTTAAGCACCGATACTCTGCTAAATTCTCGACTCACTCGACACTTCAAGTACGAAAGGCATTTCAACTAACTTCGGAAGAAAATCTAACGCAATCTACATGGATTCAAAGAATTCTTCTGCATCAAAGTTCTTGTTGTTTCTCTCATCAGAATTGTAATTGAAGATTGTTGTAAAGTTGTAATCGATTCAGTAATAAAGAGAATTAAAGTGGACGTAGGCTTACCCTAAGCCAAACCACTATAAAGCTGTTGTTTTTTCTGCTTTCTCTGTGATTTCTCTACTTGTTTTTTAGTTCCCGTGTTCACGGGTGGTGCTTTCGCTCAACTTCAATCCACACCGGGGTGTTAGCGTCTGATTTTTACGTTAACAACGATTTTAAAAATTATTAATTTAGCCAATTCGGTGTCCGTATATAATTTTCTATCCTATGGCCAAGTAATTATTTATTTAAATTAAATGTCAGGGAGGAGTATATATTACAGTGTCATATGTATGCATAACAGTATATATAAGCAAATAGACATCCAAACATTTAAATATCAACCAATAACATCCATCAAAATACATCATCCAATAGACAATAAAATTCATGGCAGTTTCATAGTTATCAATGTCAGGTAATTTAATCGTAATTCAATTTCAATTTCAATTTCAATTTAAATGTCAATTTAATTTCAACGGTTAATTCAAATGACAATCTATATGATAATTAAATTCTATCAGACAACGACAAAAAAAAATCATGACACTTCATACTATCAAATTTAACTAGCATAAAGATATTTAGTACGTTGTGAGCGTTATAAAACACTCACCTTGATTTCAATGTAGTTGCAGCATTTTATTTCGAATAAAATTAAACGAGCGTTTAATTTTACCCGAAATTTTCACTAGCACCAAACGATTCCAATCCAGCTCCATAGCCTAGTGCTTGACAAAACGAAGCCAACACAACTTGTTTCGTCCGATTCCGACCTCGTACGAACAAGATATGATATTTTAAAGGTTACACGAATTAATATAAATAAAATTTACATTTTATTTTGATTTCTAACCCAATCACAGCCGTCCATTTCCTGCCCTAGATCCAGGCCGCCCCTTCCCTTCTTCCTTCCCGTTCGTTCCAGTACGCACGCAAACAAAAAAGAACCCAAAGCCGCCCCTTCAACCAATTTTCGCCATCACCTCGGTCCACTTGAGGACGATCAGGTTACACCACTTCGAAGCCACCGCCTTACTCCACCTTCATCCCAAATAGCTCCAAGCTCGGCCTCATCCTCTGCCTCGAATTGAGTGAAAAACGCAGCTGCTTCCATTGCGTTTTTTCGTCAATCCGTGGCTTCGTTTCCGATCTCCACCGTTGGATAGCTAGATCTAGATGCCCTCTACAACTTTGTAGTTGAGAGTTTTTGCTAATTGTTGATGGATTGAGAGGAAAATGAGGAAGAAGTTTCGAAATTTCTAGCCATTCATCTCTATAGTGGCAGTTAAGGGCTGAAACCCTAGCCTTTGTTTGCAAATTGTGAAATGGAGGGCCTTTTATAGAAAATTGCAAAACACTATTCACCGAAAATTTTCCGAACTCCAAACGAAGCGTGCCGGCAGAAGTTTATAAGGTTTACCCCTTGTTCCGAACACAATGGAACGTGTTTCGGAGGCTAATTCGATCGTATGTGCGAGTTTCGGCAATAAACGATCGATTTTTAAATCAAAACGATTAAACGATTTTCTAGTCGTTTTGGCTCGCCCCGGTCAAACGGTAAATCCGATTGGCACGAAATTTGAAATCTTACAATAATATCATATTACGGATCCGATGAAACTGGTTTTGTCGAAATCCGAGACTGTTTGAAAAATGACTATTTTTCAGTCGATAATTAAATATTAAAATATTCAATTTTTACAAATTTACTTTTAATTCGATTTTAAAAGTTCTACAACATCATTCTTACTTTAATATTTTAAAATAAAATTTTACAAATCATTTTAATCATATTAAACCCGTTATTCAATTATCCAATAATTTCCAATTTTAAAATCTTATTAACTCTATTATAATCTCAATATAACTTATATTCACTTTGGAAACCAGTTTGAATCACATTAAATCAAATTTCAATTATTCACTCTATTTTCATATATTAAATTTCAATATCAAATTGATCAAATCAAATTCGCAATTTAATTATTCAAACATCTGTAATATTAAATTTAAACAATTTGATTATTCTTAAATCACTATCTTTTGAGATATTCAAAACGAACTTAAAAATTTAACAAATTTAAATTATAGAACAACCATTTCCATTATACGGTTATTCACTTCCCATTATTAAATTATTCAATAAATTCCAAATATTAAATTTAAACAATTTCGCTTATCCAATAATTCATTATCTTTTGAAATATTGACATTGAACTTATAAGATTCAACTTTTAAAACCAATTCACAATTTAGAACACTAATTTCATTTTACAGTTATTCAATTATTCAATAAGTTTTGAATATTTAATTTAAACAATTTACCTGTTCAGTATTCAATATTTGATTTTAAATATATTTTACTTATCAATCAATTACTCTATTATACCCAATGAATTCAACATTTATTATCCTATTCAACTTTTGATTACAGAGGCATTCACTAAGTAGCTTTTATTTTTCATTACTTGGAAAATTATTGTCGCAATACATTCTAGTTATTATTATTCCAACGAATTACAAATTTTTTCTAACATTAAATCGCGAAATCTTATTACATTAGCTATTTTAATTATCGAAAATTTATGGGTCGTTACACTCTCCCCCACTCAAAACTTTTCGTCCCCAAAAAGGAAAAAGAAGGGAAAAGGAACCAAGTATAGAATTCAACATAGATATATTTTATTCAAAGTTACCAACTTATAAAACAATGAAATTCCACTTATAAAGTCATTACTACACTTCCACTAAGTTACCCTGAACGACTTTCTAACTTTAAAGTTAGTTATCAAACAAGTTAAAAAAAAAGTAAAACTTGAAAAAATTTCTAACACCCGGATTTACGGAAAATTTCGGCAGAGTCTCCCTTGCGCGGCTCGATCGAAATTTTTTACAATTCAATATTTAACACAAATATAACCAATATATATCAAATATACATCTCATCTCAATGATGAGGCATCATATATCTGGGGAAACAACATATATATCATCAATACCATATAAAACCATAAGCGTACCTTTTATTTAGCATTTATTAGTATATATTACAGTGTCATATGTATGCATAACAGTATATATAAGCAAATAGACATCCAAACATTTAAATATCAACCAATAACATCCATCAAAATACATCATCCAATAGAAAATACAATTCATGGCAGTTTCATAGTTATCAATGTCAGGTAATTTAATCGTAATTCAATTTCAATTTCAATTTCAATTTAACTGTCAATTTAATTTCAACGGTTAATTCAAATGACAATCTATATGATAATTAAATTCTATCAGACAACGACAAATAAAATCATGACACTTCATAATATCAAATTTAACTAGCATAAAGATATTTAGTACGTTGTGAGCGTTATAAAACACTCACCTTGATTTCAATGTAGTTCTGACGTTTTATTTCGAATAAAATTAAACGAGCGTTTAATTTTACCCGAAATTTTCACTAGCACCAAACAATTCCAATCTAGCTCCATAGCGTAGTGCTCGACAAAATGAAGCCAACGCAACTTGTTTCGTCCAATTCCGACCTCGTACGAACAAGATATGATATTTTAAAGGTTACACGAATTAATATAAATAAAATTTACATTTTAATTGTATTTCTAACCCAATCACAGCCGTCCATTTCCTGCCCTAGATCCTGGCCGCCCCTTCCCTTCTTCCTTCCCGTTTGTTCTAGTACGCACGCAAACAAAAAAGAACCCAAAGCCGCCCCCTTCAACCAATTTTCGCCATCACCTCGGTCCACTTGAGGACGATCAGGTTACACCACTTCGAAGCCACCGCCTTACTCCACCTTCACCCCAAATAGCTCCAATCTCGGCCTCATCCTCTGCCTCGAATTGCGTGAAAAACGCAGCTGCTTCCATCGCGTTTTGCCGTCAATCCATGGTTCCATTTCCGATCTCCACCGTTGGATAGCTAGATCTTGATGCCCTCTACAACTTTGTAGTTGAGAGTTTTTGCTAATTGTTGATGGATTGAGAGGAAATTGAGGAAGAAGTTTCTAAATTTCTGGCCATTCATCTCTATAGTGGCGGCTAAGGGCTGAAACCCTAGCCTTTGTTTGCAAATTGTGAAATGGAGGGCCTTTTATAGAAAATTGCAAAACCCTATTCACCGAAAATTTTCCGAACTCCAAACGAAGCGTGCCGGCAGGCGTTTCTAAGGTTTACCCCATGTTCCGAACACAATGGAACGTTTTTCGGAGGCTAATTCGATGGTATGTGCGAGTTACGGCAATAAACGATCGATTTTTAAATCAAATCGATTAAACGATTTTCTAGGCGTTTTGGCTCGCCCCGGACAAACGATAAATCCGGTTAACACGAAATTTAAAAGCTTACAATAATATCATATTACGGATCCGATGAAACTGGTTTCGTCGAAATCCGAGACTGTTTGAAAAATGACTATTTTTCAGTCGATAATTAAATATTAAAATATTCAATTTTTACAAATTTACTTTTAATTCGATTTTAAAAGTTCTACAACATCATTCTTACTTTAATACAATGAAATAAAATTTTACAAATCATTTTTAATCATATTAAACCCGTTATTCAATTATCCAATAATTTCGAATTTTAAAATCTTATTAACTCTATTATAATCTCAATATAACTTATATTCACTTTGGAAACCAATCTGAATCATATTAAATCAAATTTAAATTATTCACTCTATTTACATATATTAAATTTCAATATCAAATTGATCATATCAAATTCAGAATTTAATTATTCAAAATTTGTAATGTTAAATTTAAACAATTTAATTATTCTTAAATCACTATCTTTTGAGATATTCAAAACGAACTTAAAAATTTAACAAATTCAAATTATAGAACAACCATTTCGATTATACGGCTATTCAATTCCCATTATTAAATTATTCAATAAATTCCAAATATTAAATTTAATCAATTTCGCTTATCCAATAATTCATTATGTTTTGAAATATTGACATTGAACTTATAAGATTCAACTTTTAAAACCAATTCACAATTTAGAACACTAATTTCATTTTACAGTTAATCAATTATTCAATAAGTTTTAAATATTTAATTTAAACAGTTTACTTGTTCATTATTCAATATTTGATTTTAAATAGATTTTACTTATCAATCAATTACTCTATTACACCCAATGAATTCAACATTTATTATCCTATTCAACTTTTGATTGCAGAGGCATTCACTAAGTAGCTTTTATTTTTCATTACTTGGAAAATTATTATCGCAATACATTCTACTTATTATTATTCCAACGAATTACAAATTTTTTCTAACATTAAATCGCGAAATCTTATTATATTAGCTATTTTAATTATCGAAAATTTACGGGTCGTTACATGAAGACTCGAGGTGTAAGGGCTATACGTTAGCATAACTCTGTGGGTGATTCCGTAATGAGTTTGATGGAATAGTGCTTATAGATTCGAGATGGTGAATTAGAGTGCAAGGGCTATGGTCGTTGACTCTGAGGGTGATTCCAATAATGAGTGCAACGAGATAGTGCCTTCGGTTTCGTTCGAACCCGGAACGAACTTGTATGGATTGAATGCTTTCAGAACATCGTCAGGTGGACGATGAGCATTCTGAGATAGTGTGCTCTATAAAGGTAACCGTAACCTCAAGCCTCATCAACCGGGAATGGCTAAAACAGGGGAGGTGCAGCAAGGCTTCGTGGGTAGCTCCCACTTGAGAGAAAGATTTACCCCTGTCTAGAGGTCCCTTTCTATTTCGGCTCAGTGTGTGGTTGGTCGTGCCAACTACGGGGTTATCTTGTTCGGGACTGTCCAGTAAGGGATGGTTCCGGCCTTGTGTTGCAGGAGAGTGGGAGTACTCCTCGGTACGTTGATCTAGGCCACAAACTATGACGGGCGGTACCCCAGTAGCCCTGCCATTGATGGAAACCCATTCTTCCTACGAGACCCTACGGTTTTGATTGTATTACCCACTTTTGTGGCTAGTAGCTGGAATTTAATAGATGTAACAATTTCGGCTATTTCTTATTTACTTGAAAACCCTAGACACTATTATAATATCACTGGATTTCCTATCAAATGTTTTGGTTAGCGTAAGGTAAAAACTTTTCCATGTTTATGTGTGGGAAGTCTTACGTGATACCTTTTCTTTCAAAGGTTTTCTAAAGTTAAGCAATTTTAACCCGTTTACTCACACCAGACCCCTGTCTGACCCGAGTGTTTATTTTCTGTTTTATTAAACTCTTGGGTACTCATATTATGTATGAGTAGTCAAGTGGATCAGGTTAGCTTGACGAATTTTGGAGGAGATATGGAGCTGGAGGCTTCGACGTGTAGATATATATTGATTCCGCTGTGTATGTTGTGTCTGTTTCAGTTGTTCTTGAGTTGTATAGTTAGACAGATGTTTATAACTGTCTAATCTCTGTTGCTTAAGTTGTGTACTCTGATGTAATAAGATACTCTGTAATATTTTATGTGATATATTATATTTTATTCGTTCCGCTGTGAGTTCTCTGATGTTGTTCTGTTTCTTCTTTCTCTTTCTTTTCTTCTTCTATCCCTTTCTTTCTTCAAGATGATGCGATTTTCTGGGAGTAGAAAGTCGGGTCGTCACAGTTGTTATCAGAGCATTAGGCTCTGAAGTGTGTCTTTCTTTAAAGAGCATTAGGTTGAGTGAATACCTAGGCTCTGTAGTGGTGTCTTTCTTGAGAGAGCGTACTTGTAATTTTTATACATAAATTTATATATATATATATATATATATATATATATATATATATACCTGATCTGTTGGGTTATCTGTTCGGATTTTCCAACATAAGTTATAGAGGTGGATGGATGGAGTAGTGGTGTGTGTGTGTGTGTAACACGACTACCACTAATGGAAGAGGTTCTATATGTTTGAGGTTTGAAGTATTTGTCGAGACTGTAGACCTAATACTGTCTCGAGGGAGTTTTGTAGTTTGGAGAGGATTTCTCTAATATCCGAAGGAAATCTTTTGAAGATTCAAAGTTTGTCTTTGAAGTGTAAGTTTGGATTTCGCTCGGGTAAGCGAATTTTTCTAGTGTTAGGATCTGTGGGAAGTGCAGCAGTAAGTGATGATATCTCGGTAACTGCATGATGAGATACAGTATCCTTGGATATTTTCTGAAGGTGTTTTCCATGGAAGCAGCTTTAGAAGTAGTTGAGGAGCAGTCTTTACCTGCTGCAGGGAAGATTTATCTGTGTATAAGTTGTTTGGATCTTCTGCAAGGAGTTTGGCTGTTTTGGAATATGAGACTAAGGTCTATGAGTTGTTTGCTTTGGCATGGTCTCATTTGTTATTCCTTAAGGTAAGCGAGTTGTGGATGCTTGGTTTGGAGCCTGAGTTTCTTGAAGAGTTGTCTGCCATCTCGAAGGTCCGTTGTGGGGTTAAAGGTTTTGGTTATGGCGAAGCTTTTGGATTAAAGTCTTTGGTTAGCTGTGGTAGTAGTGCAGTTCGAAGTGTTCGATGTGCTGACGAGGAAAACTTTTAGCTTTGCAGTATCATCGAGGTGGAGTTTAGAAGCAGGAGTGTTGCTTGTTTCTCTGATGATTCAGGAATCTTTGTGGTTCTTCTTTCAGCAGTCCGGGCAGATGGTGAATGCTTTCTTGAAGGGTTAACCAGGTTTGGAAAAGCTTAAGGCTGTTCTAATTGGTAAAGAGAGGAAAGTTTTTTTTTGGAATTCGAATTAGGTTGGATCGCAAAAGTGACTTGCGATTAGTTTGAAATTTTTCTTGAGCAATCTTTTGTTGAGACTGAGAATTCTCATGTGGAAGTAAGAGCTACTGATGTAATCTGAAGTTTGTCTACATCTGGAGTTGAGTTCCATATTGTTTTGGTTCCAGAAGCAATGCTGGTAGTTAGCCTGGTAGTTGGATGGTTCTTAGAGAGGAGAGTTGGCATTGCAGCTCAGAATTTATATCTGGAATTGGAATTGGACTGATCTAGCTTTTGGAATAGGATTCTGTTTTGAGGATGTGTGACTGAGTCAGATGAGTCACTCAGATTTTTATGGATTTGATGAACAAGGTTTCTGAATTTAGTGGATAAGTTTGTACTTGTGTTCATCAACAATATTCTTATCTATTTTAGAATCAGAGTTGTGCAGCAGAAGCGAGGTAGCAGCTGTGTAAGGAAAGAAGCAAGTTCTGTTTGCTTTGGTCTAGTTGTTTCTGGAAGTATCAGCATAGGTTGAGCTGATCAGGAAGAAGTTTGGCAGCCTTGGATTGTCTGTTGAGTTACATATATGGGTTAAGAGGTTTTGGAATTCGAAATTAGAGACTTCTGTGTGGTTAAAATTTCTCTGGTTAAGAGGACAGATATTGGATAAGATTGGTTGGATACTGCTGAGGCATTTGAGGATTTCTTATCTGTGTTTTTGATAGGATAAGATTGAATTGCCAGTTTGGATAGCTGGAATTCATTTTCTAACACGTGTCTCTGAGGTAGTACGTGTATGATTCATCATTGGTTGTTGAATCTGTAGTTCAGTTTGAGTTGGATGTTGAGCTGGATTTGAGAGTAGTCTGATGTTCTGTTCAGATTGAAGGATCTAGAGATGAGTGGAGCTCTGGATTTTGGTTGTGTAGTTAGTTTGTTGGCTTTTGTTGAGCGAGTCTCCCGGTGATTTATACTTGGGGAAACTCGAGATAGTATTAGAGATTCATTCTGATTTGTGTCGGAATAATTAGTTAAGTTTGTTTGCTTGATTGATTACTATGGTTGTTAGTAACTGGTTGTTAGGAATGCTTTGCTGATTGAAATTAAAATCTTTGTTAGGTTATTAAATTACCTTTGCTTTTAAATTTCGAGGACGAAATTCTTTTAAGGGGGGAGGATTGTAACGACCCGGAATTTTGGGCAATATATATTTAATAATCTGCGTTAATAATTTAATTGGTTTGGTAATTTTCTTTATAATTTTAATTTAAAATTGGCTAATTTAATCTTTTAAAGGTTGATAAATTTTTAATCTGGAAATATTGATAAGATTGTTTGTCAAAGCCAATAAAATTTTATTATGTTTATAATATATATATTTGATATATGTTGTGAATGGGAATATCTTTTGTTTTTAATTAAAGATTGAATTTTCAAATTGTAACGTATATGTATGTATATGTTATGGTTTGATACTGTTTTGAAATTGAAATTTAATCCATTAATAATTTATATATGAATGAATAGCAATTTTAAGCTTTGTTTTAATTTATGTTTTCAAAAATTAATTTAAAGATTTATTTCATTTAAAATATAAGATAATTAGTTTGTTTCTAAATAAGATAATTTAAAAAGATTTTTTAACTAAAGTTTTGTCTTTCTTTTAAAGTATTTATTTTAAAAATGATAGTTTAAATAAATTTTAAAATCTTTGTTTAGAATTATATTTTCAAAAGTTAATTCAAAGATCAATTCATTTATAAGATAATTGTTTGTTTTTTTTATAAAGGTTTATAAAAAGGATTTAAATAAAGTTTTGTTTTATTTCTTTAAAGTGTTTAATTTAAAATGGTTATAAATACATGTGTAAGGAATTTGTTTATATTTTAACTAGTTTTAAAACATTTTTTTTCTTTTAAAGGTAAATTTATACTTATATATGTAAGCATTTATTTATAAGGTAACACAAATAAGTAAGTTTATGTTATCATTTAAATTAAATAAAAAATTTATTAAAAACACTTAAGGACAAATGTAACATATTTACACCTCTTAAAACACATGTAAGGCAATTAAATACTTAAAGGACATTTGTTCAAATTTTTACAAGTGGCAAGTTCACTTTAAATTTTTAATAAATGTTTTGGAAGGAAACATGTTTTACAAACATTCCTTTTCTTTATTTTCACTTCTCAACAAAATTTAATGGCAACCTGTAATCTTCTTAAAACTTGAAAATGAAATTCAAAAATAAAACTTCAACCTGCAATTTTCATGCCTGCAAATCTTAAGGGCTGCATTTCAAATGTTCAACCTGCAACTTAAACATGCAAGAATTCAATTTTATCTGCAAGCATCAGATTTAAGAGCATGCAAATGGAATTTTCTTCAGCATATCAAAGCCCTAGAATAAGTATTAAAACTTGTTTTCTGCTCTGCATATTTCAAAGAAAGGTGAGTAAATTTCTTTAAAAACAGATAATCTTGGTTTAACCTAAATGCATGTGTTTATCAGTGAATTAATCTTGATGATGCATGAAAATTCTTAAGTAATCATATTATTGGAATGATAGATTCGTATATAGATATGTGTGTAGTTGGTATGTATACATATATAGATTCTGTATTTTGTTCTTTCCAGAACAGGATCATCTTTCTCTAGAAAAGTTTAATCTCCCACTAAAACATCAGTATTTGGGCTCGATGATTGAAGGAAGGATTATGTGTTATGGTTGAAGGAAATTTTAAATTTTAGTTTCTGTAGTTTTAATTTACAAATAATCTTAAATATGGAAAACTCCGTAAATCACTAATACATGTTAAAAATTACTGTATTCAATTTATAGTTTAGATTGAATAAATGGATTCGTGTTTGTAAATCATGAATTTTAATACAAGATTCATGATTTTTAGTTTAAAGAATCAAGAGAATTTCGAGGTTGAACACTTTTGGGATTCTCATGAACTGTAGAAGATTTAGTTAATAATTCGATTTGATTTTTCGGGTGAAGCTTGTTTGAATATTAAGGATTTAGGGAAAAATATAATTAAATTTTTTAAATGATTGAATTTTTCGAATTGCTTCAAGATAGGGTTTTAGCATGTTTTAGTCTGGGTTTCACTGTTGAGGTGGTTGTGTCGTGGGTAGTGGATCGGAATGGGTCGCGTTGGTGGGAGTATGAGCCGAAGGGTTTGAGGAAGCATCAGTGATGATGGTCGGCAATGTCGAGGACTGTGGAGTCCTCAATGATGAAATTCTCTCCGTGGTGGTTGCTTCAGTTTGTCGTTTTTGCTCGTTTTTGACTCTCGAGTTTATTGTACAATCTGGGTTCATCTAAGTACTCGCGTGAGGGTTTGGGACCGTGGAAGGTCGTCGCGATGGTCAATGGAGGTCGACGGCAGGGGTGCATATGCACCGTGTCTCGTGCACAGTTGGGGATGGGGACAGGATTTGGGGAAGATGTGCTTGTCTCGACTTAGCTCTCGCGTTTTATCGCGACTATCTCGAAGCAGGGAGGATTGGGGTTTAGCTCGGGGGTGGCTCGTGATAGCTACAGTGTTTGTCTCGAGTAATTTAGGCATGGGTTTCTGGATATACTAAATGTTATAAGTTATGAATGTTAACTTAAGTTTTAACAAATTTAGATCAAGCGTTAAATTATAAGTATGTTTTATAAAAGAAACAAAAGTTAAAAACTTGTTGTTTTAATATTAATAAAATTCAAATTTATAGATGTTAATTGAATCTATTCTCAAATTTAAAAGGGAAAATTGAGTTTATATTCCAAATTTAAGAGTGTTTATGATGATTGTTTTAAAAGTAATTATCTTAATTTAATTTTGGATTTCAATTTTAAAAGAATGTTTTGAATTCAATTATTTAATCAAAGTAATGTTTTAATAACAAAGTTTACAAATTTATTTTGAAAAGGAATAAGTTTAAATTAGATAATTTATAATGTTTTAAATTTGAAATTGATTTCTAAATGCCTTATATTCAAATAAGGTTATTGTCATGATTTTGAAAACCAATAGAATAAATTGTTTGTAAGTTTTTGAAATTTGATTAATTTCATAACAATTTATTTATATAGATAAATATGGTAATTTATCTCTAATTATGAACTTAGGAATATTTGATTATATGACTTGTTAATAAGTAAAGAGATTAATTAAGATTAATGTTTCCTTAATTGATTAAGGATTTTGAAACATAAGATGTTAATTAATTAATTGTTTAATTAATTTTAAATAATTAGTTAATGATTTATTTAATTTTAAATAATCACTTAATTATGTAATAATTAAGTGTAATTACTTAGTGAAATAATTAATGGTTAATAATTGAATGTAATTAAGAATGTAATTACTTATGGAAGTAATTAGAGTGGAAGTAATTAATGGATAATCACATAATGTTATTAATTAAGGATTAATTAATATAATTGTTTTTAAATTTAATTAATGATGGAGTAATTAATTAATTAATGAATTAAGAATTAATTAATAATGAAATTAATTATTTGTTAAGTAATTAATTACGGAAGTAATTAAGATTTATTAATGATGTAATTAGAGAAAATTAATTATGTAAGTAATCAAAAGTTAATTACTTAATTAATTAATGTGATTAATTAATTTAAGAATGTGATTAATTACCAAGTGTAATTAATTAAAATATAATTAATTAATAAAGTAATTAATTAAGGATTTATTTGTTAATGTAATTACTTAATGAAGTAATTAAAGATTAATCAATTGGATTAGTTAATTAAGGATTTATTTAATTAAATTATAAAATAATTAAATTAGAATTTAATTAATTAAGATAAGTAATTATAAATTGTTAATTACTAATTATGATTAATGAGTTGATTAATTATAAGTTAATTAGTTAATTAATTAAAGTAATTATTAATTAATAAGGATTGATTAATTAATGTAATTAATGATATTAATCAAGGTTGATTAATATAAGTGATTAATTTAAGTATGATTAATTAATTGTAATTAATTAAGAATTAATGTAATTAATTATAGTTGATTAATTAATGAATGATCATTAATTATTGTAATTAATGATAGTAATTAAGGTTAATTACTGAATATGGATAGGATAATTACTTGAATGTAGTTAAGGATAATTAATTAAGGAAGATTTATTACTGAAGATCATTAGAGGTGATTAATTTATTTGGGATAATAATTAATGAAGAAGGATTATGAAAATTCAATTGATTAAGAGATAATCAATTCTGTTTTGGATGTTTGATTAATATGGATTGATTGATTAATATTGGTTAATTGATTGATATTGGATGATCAATATTTAGAGATTGATATTGTATGATTGGATGATATTGGATGTTTGATAATGGATATCTTTGTTATGTGATATGCTGCTTTGTGTAGATGGATATTGATATGAATTATCTATTGTGATAATATGATTCATCTATCTGTTTATATATCATCCTGAATATAAGTTTAAATTGTTTAAACCCTTAAGTACAACTTGGACATTAAAATGGCGTTTGGTTTCGGTGAGACCGGGATCGGATTTCCATATTTGGAATCTGAAAAGCACATCGATTCCAATTGAACGTTAGGTCTTTAATCCAAGTGGAGCAAGTGAAGACTCGAGGTGTAAGGGCTATACGTCAGTATAACTCTGTGGGTGATTCCGTAATAAGTTTGACGGAATAGTGCTTATAGATTCGAGATGGTGAATTAGAGTGCAAGGGCTATGGTCGTTGACTCTGAGGGTGATTCCAGTAATGAATGCAACGAGATAGTGCCTTCGGTTTCGTTCGAACCCGGAACGAACTTGTATGGATTGAATGCTTTCAGAACATCGTCAGGTGGACGATGAGAATTCTGAGATAGTGTGTTCTATAAAGGTAATCGTAACCTCAAGCCTCATCAACCGGGAATGGCTAAAACAGGGGAGGTGCAACAAGGCTTCGTGGGTAGCTCCCACTTGAGAGCGAGAATTACCCCTGTCTAGAGGTCCCTTTCTATTTCGGCTTAGTGTGTGGTTGGTCGCGCCAACTACGGGGTTGTCTTATTCGGGACTGTCCAGTAAGGGATGGTTCCGGCCTTGTGTTGCAGGGGAGTTGGAGTACTCCTCGGTACGTTGATCTAGGCCACGTACTATGACGGGGGGTACCCCAGTAGCCCTGCCATTGATGGAAACCCATTCTTCCTACGAGACCCTACGGTTTTGATTGTATTACCCACTATTGTGGCTAGTAGCTGGAATTTAATAGATGTAACAATTTCGGCTATTTCTTATTTACTTGAAAACCCTAGACACTATTATAATATCACTGGATTTCCTATCAAATGTTTTGGTTGGCGTAAGGTAAAAACTTTTCCATGTTTATGTGTGGGAAGTCTTACGTGATACCTTTTCTTTCAAAGGTTTTCTAAAGTTAAGCAATTTTAACCCGTTTACTCACACCAGACCCCTGTCTGAACCGAGTGCTTATTTTCTGTTTTATTAAACTCTTGGGTACTCATATTATGTATGAGTAGTCAAGTGGATCAGGTTAGCTTGACGAATTTTGGAGGAGATATGGAGCTGGAGGCTTCGACGTGTAGATATATATTGATTCCACTGTGTATGTTGTGTCTGTTTCAGTTGTTCTTGAGTTGTATAGTTAGACAGATGTTTATAACTGTTTAATCTCTATTGTTTAAGTTGTGTACTCTGATGTAATAAGATACTACGTAATATTTTATGTGATATATAATATTTTATTCGTTCCGCTGTGAGTTCTCTGATGTTGTTCTATTTCTTCTTTCTCTTTCTTTTCTTCTTCTATCCCTTTCTTACTTTAAGATGATGCGATTTTCTGGGAGTAGAAAGTCTGTTCGTCACAGTGTTCGAGCTAAAACATCATCCGATCTGTGACTATCCATCATTTGTTAATAAAAACTACCGACTATCTAATAAGCTCTGGCTTACTTAGCCTTATTATTTAGTCCTGGTGATAAATTTCTAAAAATAAAAAAGAGAACTAGGAACATAAAAACCACTTTCCACGTTCGCTGACGTGCGACTGAACACCTTCCCTCTCCTTTGTCCGCCTCTCTTACCAAATTTTACCTCTAAAAAAAAGTCCCAAATCTAAATATCGATTACAAACCTTAGTATTATGTCACATTCGTTCTCTAAAATCTCTGATGACCCCCTCACAAGCGACGATGATCTCCGAGAGCTAAAAAAAGGGACAAAGACGATGACATGTTGATTCAAGTTAAAAAAATGAACAAGTAGCTCGAAGAAGAAGAAGAAGCCAGAAAAGACAGTTGATGAAAAGATCGAATTTGTTAACAAAACGAGTTATCTGTGTCCAATCAACGGCGAGTTTACAGCTTGTTTCTCAACTTTGGGTCTATAAAGATTCGGTACCTAACTTGTATTTATATCTGGCGCATCATTTAATCCAAGAAATTCATTATTCCTTATGTGTGATACTTTTTTTCTCACTTGTGTTGGTTGAGGTAAGGCTAATTTTTCTATCTGACCATGAATTTTTCTTCTTCTTCGGATGTAGACTAGGTAATGATCGAATAAGTGTAATGCTAGTTCTGTTAAACTACCATTTGAAATGCATGCTTTTAGTTGAAAATGAAACCGTGTTAGTTAGATGTGTATGTGATAGACAGACATCAGGTTAGTAAAACACTTCCATTGAAATTTACATAATGGAAAAAAGCATAAAACCCAGCATGATGTGTGTTTATTAATCATTAAGTTACCATTTTTATTTTTGTTTTTTGTTTTTTTAGCGGCATTATATTTCATCAGCAAAAAGCATTTTCAACCGATTTAATTTTTGTTTACAGTTCAAGTAGAAAAGATCAAAGGGAACTTATTCTTGACAAATGTTTCTCTGTCTCTATCTCTTTTGCACTAGACAAAGTTTGATGTAGTCATGACCCAAAAATTGTTATTGATGCATACAAATTATGCATTCGTGCTTGGTATTCGATCTAAACAAAAATATATATTTGATTATTTTCTAAAGGAAAAAAAGTTAGTTGGTGAAAAAAAAGTGTAGCTAGTTGCAATGGGTAATGCACAAGAAGTTGAAAAAAAAAAAACTGGGGTGAAAGGCTCGAACTCTTGACCTCGGGACCATTCAACATAGCTAGCAGACCTATGCACTAACCAACCATGCCATCATCACATCATGCATTTGGTTTTAATACCGGACTTAATAGTTTTTTCGTGTACTTTTTATAAAATGAAACATGTGAATCTAAGATTGCATCACATGTTATATTGAGTACAAACATCTTGATTGCTATATTTTCTAACCTCATTAATTTGTAGTTATGTGTAAATAAGATAAAAGAGGCTAGTCTCAATTTCAAAACCTATGCAGTAGCCAGTTGCATCCTCAAAGCTTAAAGTTTTCGATTAATATAGTCGAGTACTTAATATAATAGTTGTTACGCATCACATCTAGTGTTACAATTGTAGTTATAAACATATTTTTTTATAAAGTTGTGACAGCCAGGATGTCACAGTATTGGTAAGATTAGTTTCAATTTGTGTGTGTGTACTTTTTTATTTTTTATTTTTTATTTGCAAGCTTAAATACAAAAGGCCGCCATAATTATCTCCCGACTTTGCTAACGCCTTAGCACACCATCTTTTACAGACCTCTATTTTGGGATTTTCAAGGGCTAGCGTAGAAGAAAATTAGTAATGTTAACTGCAAATTACAATGATCATGGTAGTCATTGTTTTTGACTTTGTTCTTAATAGTTCTCTTTTGAATAGTTCAATAATTGGGTGCATGGATGTATTTTTAATATAAGCTTGGGAGTAGTGGAATCCCTTGGACTATATTTTGCTGTTTTGTCATCTGATAGTCTGGCAGCTAATTATCTACAATTGTACAAAACCCTATTTTAGAACTTTAGCTTTGTGATATCTGACAATATAACAGTTCAAGAGGGTATTGCCTCTTAGGTAGGTATAGCTACTAAGTTATGATTTTGTTTCTTCAACTAAACTAAGTCGATAACATTCCATAAATTCCTAATGCATTTTGCTTTTTATTCCTAAGCTAGGCCATAATATTCGTGTATTAGTATCAACATTCAGTTTTAGGGTTAGAGCATCGAGCCTTTTGGTTTCGTGCTATGTCGATGGAATAGATATTATATCAGCATATACTTAGATTGAACTTGAGAATTAAAAGAGATAAAAGAGGTTCATACTTGGACTTTCAAAAAATTTGTCTTTTTTGATATTAGCCATAAGGTGCACTAGTTGTTCTTGTCGCACAATTATTTGATTTATATGCATGTGCTATAGAAATTAGACATACAGATGATTGACACCCTGTGTTTTTCTATGTGATGTTTCATGCCCTGAAAACTAAGTTGACATCACTCTATAGGTTAAAGTCTAGTGTTAATCCATAGATGGCCAAGTGAAAAGGGAAGAAAAAAACAACTGGAAGTTCTACCAGTCCCATATTGTAGAAACTAATAGAGTAGCTGGCATCACCACCTAATAAATAGTTCATGTACTACAACCATGTTCCTTACTTACCTGGATGGGATCTATGGGTGATCATGAAGGCCCAGGCCTAGCCTAATGGTTTCCATTGCACTTTATAAATGTGTTGGGCTACCATCTCCCATAGTGGGAGAGCGGACATCATTATTTGTTGCTTTGTGGGAACGCGTTCGCGCGGCCCCTGCATATTATCAAATTAAATATCTTCTTTTGTGCTAGTTAAAAAACCATTATGGTTGTTGTGCCTCTTCTTTAGAGAACCAGAACCCGTTTTGTAGACGTACATTTTATTCGGTTTGATTAACCTCTCATAAAATTATTCAAAATTTTATATTATGTTCTTGGTGGACAATGTCTAGTGTTGATCATGTATTTTGAATAACAATGCATGTCATCGGTCTAATGAAGCCTATGGAACCTATAATAAACTAAAATAACATACACATTATAATTTTATCATGTTTTCTATATTTTAATTTCCATATTTTAATTTCTTCTGCATTTGCTAAATTCTGAACGTGTTGAAAACAAGATGCTTGAGTGCACTCAGCTGCATAATGAAAATGAATTTAGTTCTGAACGCGTTGAACTATGGTTGATCTTCAAACATAGTTGTTTAAAGTTGCATTGATTTGCATAATTACACACTATCAAAACATTTTTAGTAGGAAATTATTTACATCCAAGTGTAGTTGGTGTTATTTTTTTCCTTCTGAAAGGCATAGTGTGTTTTCCAAATATAGCCCTAGTAGAATATCCTATTTGTTCAGGTGCAACTTTAAATCTAATGGTGTACTAATATCGGTTGTCAGTCCTAGTATGATACTTAATATGCTATTCACAAAATTTAATTTTTACCAATAAATGTTTTACTCCTCTGAAAAGAAAGTTATTATTAGCAACCTTCCTTTATGACGCAGCGGATAATTCGAAATAAACTTCAATCGATGAAATGTAGCAATCAGTGAGTTGAAGATACCAAATGCCCAAGTTCGTTGATCCAAAGATACCGAACTCTAGCTATCTCAAACACGTTGATAGCGCACTATACCGTGTTTAAAGATCTACGATTCTTCGCACGTTGATCTAGCGCACTAGATTCCGTGAATCGGCTTCTACGATCGTTGAATCGAGCGCACTCGATTAACCGAAAGAGGAGATAGGAGATTACACTCAACTACCAATTGGTATGAAAGCACAAAGCTAACAAAAGAGAAATTTTATTCAAAATCAACAACCACAAAATGTACAACACACGCGCTATTTATAGGGTTTTCACAACACAGCCCTTGAGTCGTGACCGACTCATGACTCACGACCTACGACTCATCATAAGTCGTTAACGACTTAGCAACACACCACACCTTTATGCATTACACGACTTACCATACAACAAGGTATACGACTCATCAAACCATTCAAGTTACACGACTCAAGAAAACATAACGACTCAACTTATGAACGACTTATGACACAACCGACTCACTATTACAACACACCAGACATAATACGCGACACAACAAGATACGACTCACGACTCATAGCTTCAGCGACTCAACATCCTTCCTACGACTCAAGCTTCCAAGTCCCCTGCGGCAAAACCCTTCAAGCGAGTCAACTCTGGACGACTCTTCTATGTCGTAACTCGTCCCCGCCTTATGGCCACCCATTACTGTTATTCCCTGTTGTTTCCTGATGAGTCGTGAACGACTCATGGCCTTGCAATTAGGTCGTATACGACTCATCAATTCAGATTTATTGAAACTCCCATTGAGTCGTGACTCGTGTCCTTCCTTTGTCTCAAGATCTCTACTTGCTGAAACGTTCACCTTTCTCATGTTAAGCCGTAAACGACTTATGGTTGAATTGTTGAGTCGTGTACGACTCATAAAGCACGAACGACTCAAGTCACTGATGGGTTGTGGACGACTTATCACACTACACCACAAATTCCTGCTGAGTCGTAAAACTTCCATAGGCCTTGCTGCATCATCCTCTCCTGGTTGAGAAAAATTCGTCCTCGAATTTGTAACTTCTTCTACAACAAACTCACTTCCATGATATGGAATTAAATGCTTGACGTTAAAAACATCAGAAGTATAGACATCATCTGGTAACTTTAATCGATAAGCATTCTCATTGATTTTCTTCAAAACTTCAACTGGACCAATTTTCCGTGCTTTCAATTTATTGTATGCACCAACCGGAAAACGATCCTTCGTCAATACCGCATAAACCAACTCACCTTCCTTAAATCCAACATTTCGACGTTTCAGATCTGCAGACTTCTTATACTTCTCATTCGATTTCTCCAATCGTTTCTGAACGATTTTATGACATTCAGTCAGCTCATCAACAAAATCAACAGCTCGTTTAACTGTTCCCTTCGCCTGTGGTACTACTGCCAAATTCAACGGCCCCCTGGGTAAATTTGAATAAACAATCTGAAACGGACTGAATCCCGTGCTACGGTTCACTGCATGATTGTGAGCAAATTCTGCCTGGCATAGCTTCATGTCCCAACTTCTCAAGTTATCCTGTACAAGACAACGCAACAAATTTCCCAATGACCTGTTAACAACTTCTGTCTGCCCATCAGTTTGCGGATGATAAGCACTACTAAATTTCAGTTTCGTTCCCACCATCTTCCACAAACTCAGCCAAAAGTGACTCAGAAAACGAGTATCTCGATCAGAAACAATAGAGTCTGGTAACCCATGAAGTCGATAAATCTCCTTGAAAAATAACTGCGCCACTCGTACTGCATCTGCTGTCTTCTTGCAAGCAACAAAATGTGCCATCTTTGAAAACCTGTCCACCACAACAAATATCGAATCATTTCCCCTTTGAGTTCTCGGCAAACCCAAGACAAAATCCATGCTAATATCAACCCATGGCTTAGATGGTACTGGTAATGGCATATACAACCCTGCATTCGTTGCTATCCCCTTTGAAACTTGGCAAATATGACATCGCTCCACGAATCTTTCAACCTCTTTCCTCATCGACGGCCAAAAGTAAGACTGCGAAATCAACTGTAAAGTACGATCACGGCCAACATGTCCTTCATCGTGCAATTCCTTCACAATCTTCATCCTCAAACTACAGTCCGGAATACATAAACGATTTCCTTTAAACAGAAAACCATCAACCAACATGAATTCATCGGTACTCCCATCCTTCACTTTTTCAACATATTTCACAAAGTAAGGATCTTCTTCAATCATCTCTGGTAACATTTCAAACCCCGTCACTTCCACCTTCATTGTCGTCAGTAAATGACTCCTCCTACTTAAAGCATCAGCTACTCGATTGGTCACCCCAGATTTGTGCTTAACGACAAAAGTAAACTGCTGTAAATATGCAATCCATGATGCATGTCTTGCTGAAATCTTATCTTGCCCCTGTAAATGTTTCAAAGCTTCGTGATCAGTGTACAGAACAAATTCCTTCTGAAATAAGTAATGTCTCCAATGCTTAACAGCCTGAACAACAGCATAAAATTCAACGTCATATGTACTGTATCTGATCTTTGCCCCTGACAGTTTCTCACTAAAATAAGCAACTGGCTTTCCATTCTGGCTCAGAACTCCTCCAATTCCAACCTTCGAAGCATCAGTATGCAATTCAAACAATAACTGAAAATTAGGTAGAACAAGAATTGGTGCAGACGTCAACAATTCCTTGATCCTTTCAAAGGCAACCCCCGCTTCCTCTGACCACACCAACTGTTTACCCTTCATGCAATCAGTCACTGGAGCCATCACGCTACTGAAGTGTGGTATGAACCTTCGGTAGAATGACGCTAGCCCATGAAAACTTCTCACTTCTGTAATTGTCTTTGGCTGTGGCCAATTCTTGACTGCTTCAACTTTGCTCTGGTCAACTTGAATACCTTTCCCTGAAACAACATACCCCAGGAATAAAACACTAGGTGTCATAAACACACATTTCTTTGTAGCAGCATAAAATTGTTCTTCACGAAGAATAATCAACACTTCCCTCAAATGTAGAACATGTTCCTCCGTACTCCTGCTATAAATCAAAATATCATCGAAATAAACCACGACGAACTTTCCAATGAATGGTCTAAAGATTTGATTCATCACCCGCATGAATGTACTAGGTGCATTAGACAAACCAAATGGCATAACCAACCATTCGTACAACCCCTCTCTAGTTTTGAAAGCTGTCTTCCATTCGTCTCCAGGTCTGATACGAATTTGATGATAACCACTCTTCAAATCAATTTTCGAGAATATAGTTGCCCCACTCAACTGATCCAACAAATCATCCAACCTCGGCATAGGAAATCTGTAACGAACAGTGATCTTATTCAAAGCTCTACTATCAGTGCACATTCTCCAAGTTCCGTCCTTCTTTGGTACTAACAATGCAGGTACAGCACACGGACTCAAACTTTCCTGAATACGACCCTGTTCAAGTAATTCTTCCACCTGCCTTCTCAATTCCTCATGTTCCTTCGGACTCATACGATAATGTGGTCGATGTGGTAACACTGCCCCCGGAACAAGATCAATCTGATGTTGAATGTCTCTAAGTGGTGGTAACTCCTTTGGCAACTCCTCTGGAAAGACATCTTCAAACTCTTCCAAAACTGGCTTTGCTTCTTCGGGAATCTCAACTTCTTCACTACTCTCTCTCCCAATCAACAAAAACACTTCCGGTTCTTCCTCCACTTCTTTAACAAACTCCTTCAAAGTCAACAGAGTTTTCAATTCTTCAATCTCCTCCAGTTTGTTCTCCTTCTGCTGTTGCTTCTTAGGAACCAAAGTGATTTTAGTACCCTCGAACATGAAACTGTAACTGTTGGCACGACCGTCATGCTGAACTGCTCTATCAAACTGCCATGGCCTGCCCAATAACAAGTGACAAACATCCATGTCCACAACATCACACCAAATTTCATCTTTGTACTTCTTCCCAATCGAAAAATTCACACAAGCTCTTCGACACACTTTCACTTCACCTCCTTTTCTTAACCATGCTAGCTTGTATGGTTTAGGATGCTTCTCGGTCTTCAAATTCAACTTTCTCACTGCTTCTGTAGAAATAATATTATCACAACTTCCTGCATCAATAACAAACTTGCAGACCTTTCCCAGAATAGTACATGTCGATTGGAAAATATTGCTTCTCAGCCAACTACAATCCTCCTCTTGCTTAGGTGTCAAACAACTTCTCCTCATCATAAGATTACAACCTTCATCACCCGACACTTTTTCTTCCTCCTCAACATAAGGTACATTTGAATACTCTGCCTCCTCACCATCATCTGCTTCAACCTCTGCAACCATGGTTCTCTTCTTCGGCTTCGGACATTCGTTGCTTTTGTGACCCAACTCCTGACAATTATAACATTTGAAAACACTACTAGCCTTCGCCTTCTCAACCTCCTTGACCACTGGCTTTGTAACAGGTTTAGGAACATTAGAACTTCCGCCAACACCCCTTGCTTGATTATTGGAATTAGTAAACACACCACCTCCACGCCTTCCTTGTTTCTCCCAAGCTAACGCTTTCTGATGTGCCTCTGCTACTGATCTAGGATCAAACATATTAACCATATCTTGGATCTGCATTCTCAAGCCCCCAATGAATCTAGCAGTTAGCTGTTCTTCTGTTTCCATGATATCATTCCTGGCGATGAGTTGGTAAAATTCATCAGCATAATCACTAACAGATTTTGTCCCTTGCCTCAGATTCTGCAACCTCTGGTACATAAGTGATTGGTAGTTATAAGGCAAAAATGTAGATCTCATCAACTTTTTCATCTTCTCCCAAGATTCTATCTTTGACTTCCCCATTCGTTCTCGAGTAAGTTTAGTTTGCTGCCACCACGCCAAAGCTCTCCCCCTCAACCTAGTAGCAACCAACTTCACCCTTCGATTCTCCGGCACCTCCTTGAAATCAAAGATTTCCTCCACATTAGACAACCAATCTAAGAACTCCTCAGCAACCATCCCGCCTTTAAACTCCGGAATCTCCATTTTCATACCCGACTCCCAACGACGGTCATCCTCCACATCACGGTAAGAATTTCGAACTTGGTCTCGATCTCGATAATGAATACTTGCTCTATCACCCTCTTCAACAAAATCAAAGGTACGCCTACATCGATCTCGACTAACATCATCCCTTCTCTCATGCATGCTTCTTTGACTATGTCCCTCTTCATCTCTATATACTTCATGGTCAAATTCTCGATGACTTCTTCTTTCTTCATGTGCATAGTCATGATGATCTCTTCGTGATGAAATTGATGTTTCTCTTCTATCTCTACAAGAATGTGGTGATACCCTCCTCGCTTCCGTAACCAATGGCGAAACTCGGTTTCCTCCATGGTTCGAGTTTGGTGATCTCCTCCTTTGATTCAAATCATTCATCAATCTCTCCAATTTACCAATGCCTTCATCAAATTTTTCATTAATACGTTGTTCCATAAGCTCGGCTTCTTCTCTACGATACAAAGCTTCAACGTTTTGATGACGATTAGCTCTCCTTGGTGGCATGGTTAAAATTTTCACAAACTTCAACAAATTGAACACAATACTTCAAAATTTCACACGATAAGGCAATCTAGGCTCAACTGTCTCGGCAATGCTTGTCTCGGCCTTGACTCTTCACAACTTTGCTTGGCTCGGTCAAGACTTGCCTCGGCTCACTCCAAAACCTTCAAAACTTTGGCGCGCAAATCACCAATTCAAAATCCAAACAAAATCCAACTCCTCGATCCAAAATGAAATGGATCAAACTCTCCAAACTTGATGCAACTTCAATATGAACACGATGAACTACTTCAAACTTCAAAAACTTGGCTCCAAGAATCAAACTTAGCTATGATTGGCTAAGTATGGCTCTGATACCAATAATGACGCAGCGGATAATTCGAAATAAACTTCAATCGATGAAATGTAGCAATCAGTGAGTTGAAGATACCAAATGCCCAAGTTCGTTGATCCAAAGATACCGAACTCTAGCTATCTCAAACACGTTGATAGCGCACTATACCGTGTTTAAAGATCTACGATTCTTCGCACGTTGATCTAGCGCACTAGATTCCGTGAATCGGCTTCTACGATCGTTGAATCGAGCGCACTCGATTAACCGAAAGAGGAGATAGGAGATTACACTCAACTACCAATTGGTATGAAAGCACAAAGCTAACAAAAGAGAAATTTTATTCAAAATCAACAACCACAAAATGTACAACACACGCGCTATTTATAGGGTTTTCACAACACAGCCCTTGAGTCGTGACCGACTCATGACTCACGACCTACGACTCATCATAAGTCGTTAACGACTTAGCAACACACCACACCTTTATGCATTACACGACTTACCATACAACAAGGTATACGACTCATCAAACCATTCAAGTTACACGACTCAAGAAAACATAACGACTCAACTTATGAACGACTTATGACACAACCGACTCACTATTACAACACACCAGACATAATACGCGACACAACAAGATACGACTCACGACTCATAGCTTCAGCGACTCAACATCCTTCCTACGACTCAAGCTTCCAAGTCCCCTGCGGCAAAACCCTTCAAGCGAGTCAACTCTGGACGACTCTTCTATGTCGTAACTCGTCCCCGCCTTATGGCCACCCATTACTGTTATTCCCTGTTGTTTCCTGATGAGTCGTGAACGACTCATGGCCTTGCAATTAGGTCGTATACGACTCATCAATTCAGATTTATTGAAACTCCCATTGAGTCGTGACTCGTGTCCTTCCTTTGTCTCAAGATCTCTACTTGCTGAAACGTTCACCTTTCTCATGTTAAGCCGTAAACGACTTATGGTTGAATTGTTGAGTCGTGTACGACTCATAAAGCACGAACGACTCAAGTCACTGATGGGTTGTGGACGACTTATCACACTACACCACAAATTCCTGCTGAGTCGTAAAACTTCCATAGGCCTTGCTGCATCACTTTATTAAATTAGTCTCCCCCTTTTTTTTGAAAAATGGTACCATTATATGTCATGGAAAAATGATTTTTTAAGAAAATTTTACAAATCGTAGAAAAGACTAAAATGACTTATTCTTGACTTGTGACTCTATCTCAAAAAAACAATGAGACACACACTCTAAAGAAAGATTGAGGTGGTCATGACCCAAAAAGGCTGTACATTATTGTTATCGCTGCATGTAAATTTTCAAGCAAAATTTTCAACTCCAAATTCCATGTACGTTTTATCATTATATGATATCTTAGTCCTTTTGTTGTGTATCTCTCTGCGAGGTAAATAAAGCATAAGGATTTGAGTCTATCATACTTACAATGTACATATATCTAAACCTATTAATGTTATTCGTACTTATGTTATTGAAATAAAAATCAACATTGAAAATTCCGTAGTTGGGAATTGATCCAAGGTCTCTCAAGTGTGGGTTGAAATTCCTAACCAACTAGACTACAACAAATTAGATGGTTTAGATATCTTTCTAAATATTTCTAGTGTAATCACCCATAATTTTGGTTATTTGGTTTTGAACGTTTAATTTATTTTTAAATGTTGAATTGGAAATATTAATCGTTTTTGAATATGGAGATTTTGGTTGACTTAGTGAAATGGGTTAAAATTTCAAACATAGCGATTAACTGAAGTTGATAAATATTAATTTAATATTTGAAATTAGGTAAATATGTTAATCTGGAGTTAAATGCGAATGGAAATAATTTCTAAAGTTGACTTAAACTCCTTTTGAATTATAGTGATGATAATGGACTTCTGAATGGAATTAAAAGTCGATAAATTGAAATTGGAAAATTTTTATATATTTATTTAATAGTGAAATTTAATATTTAGAATAGTGTAAATAATTGAATTTGTGATTTAATATGAATCGAATAGGTTTCTAATATGGATAAAAATTCTATTTAAATTATAGTTGAGTTGATAAGTTTTTAAAATTGGAATTTCAAGTAATTTCATGATTTTGAAAATCGCTCGATTTAATCGACGCGATAAAATAGCCTTTCGGGGCATAGTTTCAAAATTTGATGAAACCAGTTCCATTGGATCCATAATAGTATATTACTATCGCATTTCAAATTTTGTAACATTTGGATTTACCGTTTGGTCGTACGGGATAGAAACGTGTTGAAATTAATATTGAAAATTTAACATTTCAATTCGATTCAGAAAACTATCTTCCACATATGATCGAATTATGCCTCGAAACATATTCCATTGTCTTCAGATTAGGGGTAAAACATTATAAATGTTAGGTAGCACGCTTCGTTTGGAGTTTGTCCGAAAAAGTACATGAATAGTGAAAATAATAATAAAATAGTACGTATACATATATATACACATATATACACACACACAGGCGTCCCACAACTAAACCCTAGAAATAACCTAGCCGCCTTAGTAACGTTCAATGACCGAAAGACACTATTTTTCTCCCTTGATTTCACACGATCCTTTCACCTATAGAGAAAACTTTCTACATGGAAGTCGTAGAGCTCGTTGAGTACTACAGATCCAATGGTGAATTTGAGCTATCGACGTCGAATGGAGGTAGTAATTGGTCGTGTTCGTTTTCGTTTGAGCTTGTTTTACTCGAGCTAGGGTTGATCGAAAGTGGCGAGATTTTGGGCGTTAGTGGAGCTCGCATGGGCGCATGCAATGACGTTGGCCGATCGAGTTTTAAGGCAACATGGTGGTCGCGGCGGTTCGATGGTCGAAGGTCGTGATGGGTTCGTGAAGGAGCCTGGAACGTCCGTGAGAAGAAGAAAGCAACGACCTTGATTTCCTGAAGCAAAATCTTGCGGCCCTGATTATTTCCAAGGTTTAATAAAAAAAAGGAAATTTATTTATATAAATTATATTCAAAAAATTTAAAAACGTATATCTTTGTCATAAAAGATCGGAATTGGACGAAGCAAGCGTCGTTGGAATCGTGACGACGAGCACTAATTTGGAGACAATTGGAAATGGCTAAAATTTTAGGTTAAATCGAACGTCGTTCAATTTGATTTAAAATTTAAAACACAAGGTGAGTTAAACTCACTCATTTGGTTAATCGTTAATATTTTATAGCAAATAAAATTCATTTATGCTCTTTGGTGATTGTTGAAATTGGTGATTATTGAAATTAATTTATGATGACGATTTAGCAACTTGAAATGCTATTAGATTTGTTGAACCGGATTTAGGGTGACGATATAACAACTCTAATTGATATTAGACTGTTTATGTTTATTTTAAAGCTTATTTCCAGTATTGAATCATATATGTGTGGAATTGGTAAATGGATTTTGTTTGGAATTACGTTGTTAAGTTTATAAGTAAAATGAATTGAAAAATACTGGTGTAATATATTTTTCCAAATAAACACCGTTGGAAAATAAATGAAAGAGTTTGATTGTGAATGATAATTGGTTAGCATAATAAATTTTTATTCTGCTATTTGATTAATTTGGACACTGTTAAAATGCTGATCGATTTATATTGAAAATTTTGACATGTTAACATATTGTTGTTAAGTGTGGATTTGATTTACATATATGATTGTTATGTAAATGTTATAATTTGACCGTGATAGTTAAATTGAATTGAATGGTAGTTGATTAATGCCATTGGAATTTCCAAGGCTCATTATAACATTGGAAAGGTTATGGCTTCTTTTTAACTTCAATTTCCATATTTTGAGGTAAAAGATTGTTTTTAACGATTATTATACAAATGGTTTTTTTTAATTTTTATTCGCAGTGTTTTGTAAAATCATTTCTTTAGTAAAGTTATTTTTTTTAAATTAATTGTTAAATTGACTAAAACCAGACGTAGCCTCATCAACGGAAATGACTAAAACCAGAGATAAGAGGCATGACCAGTAGGTTGGCAAACCCATAGGGTGTATTCGGCTTCTTTTCTAGTAATATGGATACGTTCGGTTGTTTTTGGCATGTTGGAGCGATGCACTCGGTCTTAGCAAGACCATTTATGTTTTTCCTATGATACCCCAGCTAGACAGGTGTGATGCTCCGAAAGGATAACTTTGATCCTTGTGCAGGAGGACCGTTCTCGAAGTACCGAGGGCACCTCCATGGAAATCATACACAATTGGCAAACGAGCCTTATCGAGCTTTGATTTTATATACAGTATTGTTGTGATGCACATAACACGAGCATTCACAGCTACTTGATTATTATTATTTTGAGCTTTAGACATTATTATAATATCACTAGATTTTCTATAATAATGTTTTGGTGATCGTAAGGAAATACCCGACCTTGTTTATATGCGGTGTGATCTTATGATATCTTGATTTTGGAAAGGTTTTATAACTTAATAAATCAAATGGATTGTGTTTTCTCATGCTGCTTTACCAGACTGATCCGTGTGTTATTATTTTATAATAATGCTCGGGTCAGACCGAGCATATTACATATTTAGATTTCGATTGCTTTGGAGCTCAGGAGACGGGATGAAGACTGAGATGTATTCTCGTACTTGTTTATTCCGTTGAAGTGGTTGTTTGAAATTATCGGCAATTGTGAGGACGGGCTGTTACAATTGTCTAGGTTGGTAATTATTGACTTGTGTACTCTGATTTGAGTTACATACATTACAATTTTAATTTGTGTAAAGAGCTGTTAATATATTATTCATTCCGCCGTGAGATTCTATATTTGTTTAGTTTCTTCTATATTCTACCCGTTTTCTTTTTCCCAAACAATCTTTTTTCCGGCACCGATTGTTCGGCATGCTATACAATGAATGTATCGATGTCGATTTTCGAGGGTCGAAAAGTCGGGTCGTCACACATGGTATCGAAGCTTAGGTAGGCGATATACCTAGGCTTTGGTGGGGATTACTCATTAGAGATAGGGTCAGTAGCATCCTAGAATGAGTTGAGTGTATTAATATATATGAGCGTGTATTTGTTAGTGAATATAAAATGTTCTATACTGGGTTGACTTATCGGTTGAGTGTTTATGAATTCTGGTCGGTATGGGAAGTACAACCGTATCGATAGGGGTTTCTAAACTCTTAAACAATGTAAACCGACACAATATTGTTCTGAAGAGGGTAAATGAAATAATTTTACCCTAACTATATTTTGATATAAAAGAAACATTTTCTCGAAATTAGTGTAATGTATATATATTCGGAATGTTCGGTTGTGAATATTATAATCAAAACAAGATTATAAAATTTGAAATGGGTTATATAACCAATTTAAAAGTATAAAAGTATGATTTATACAAATGAGTTATAACTAGAATTAGATTCAAACCAGAATTTGAAATTTTAAGTCCCAGAAATTTTGGGTAATGTTTTAAATTAATCTGAACGAAGTATTTGGGAATTTTTAAATCTTGGAGATTTTTGGAAATGTATTCCAAAGTGGTTTGCGAAGAATAATGGAGTATTATTTTGAAGATATTTCTGAATATAAATTGTATTAAAGTGTGTTTTGGAAGTAAGGAAGCACTGAACTCACTTCAGTCGCTGGAAATTAATTCTGGTGATGACGACCGCACCATCAGACTTCATGTTCGAGTTTCTAAGTGACGGATTGCTACCGTAGTTACTGACTTTGATTATTTGCTTTGGACTTGTTTGGTAAATGAGTTTTGTTCTAGAAATTCCAAAAGGAAATTGTTTCGAGCAAAACCAAGTTGTTTTAAAAAAAATTCGAATGTACGATTTCATATGCAAAATTGGCTAAATGTATATTTATGATTTCAAAGTGATTTGAAATAAAACCGGTGATTTAATTCTAGAAATTTCATTTAAATGATTTGTGAAGTCAGGAGAAAAATATTGAACTTATAATTTGGAGTTGATATAGATAAGAAAGGAAAGTGTGAATTTTAATCCTGGAATTAAAGTTTAACTTGAGTAAGTTAAAATTAATAATATGGGTTGAAATTTAGTCTAAGATAAGTTAAATAAAGTTGAATTGGAACTGAATTGAATATAAAGTTTGAAATGTGAAATGTTATATAACGATAAGTTATGATTATCGAATGGAGTGGAGACACTCAAGCTATAAAGTGATATATATAATCTAGAGCTATGATTATAAGATGTGATGGACTCAAGTAAGCAATATGAGATTATAAGTAAACAAGTCCTTGAACTTATGAATTGAGAGGTGCAGTAGCAAAACCAAAATGAAAATGGTTTGATATTATGGTAAAGAAATGGAAATATAAAATTTTGAATATTAATTGGAGGGTGAATTGGAATTGAGTAAATTGAATATAAACACGAATTGTGAAGTGATTATATAAATATATGGTATAAATATAGAATGTGAGTACACTTAAGTGAAAATTCAAGGAATTATGAATAAATAAGTTTGTAAAACTTATTAATTTGAGAAAGTGGAAAAGTGTGACCAAGTTAAAATGGTTAAGTATTTGATAACAAGAAATGAATTCAATATAAGAGTAAATGAATTGGATATGATTTTGGAGTATGGATTGGATAAGACTGATATGAACTTAAGTTATAAAGATGAATATAAACTTAAGTATCATTATGGAATGTTTATAATAAACCTTAGAAATAAATTTACGAAATGGTTTATAAATAAATTAGCATGGAATGAAATGTCGGTTACTATAAAATGAAGTTAATAACATTATGTGAATTAAATGAAAGTGAATGGAAAAGATGTAATATAAGTTGGAAGTGAAATTAATATGAAGGGAATGCAAATGAATTGATTGTGAATCAATTTGAAATTGAATAAAATTGAATATACATTGATTGAAAATGGATAATTGAATGTTTGAATGTTGTACTTGTTTATGCATTCGAAATATACATGTTATAATATGTTTGTTTTGTGAAAAACATGTGTTTAAGTTCGTTAAAAGAATGAAATGTTATAAAAATTTCATGGTTATGAAACTTTTGTGCTTCCTTGAGTAAGTACAAGTACACGAAGCCGTTTGGATAGATTTTGGTTGCGTAATTGCATATAAATTAATCGAACTCGCTTAATAATGCTAATATAAGGTACGCTTACGCATTAAAAGTGAAAATGAGATAAAATATTGATATATATATATATATATATATATTGTGTTTCTGACTGTGTAGGTCGATGTATATTATATTTATCATATTTGTGCTATTGTAAAAAGCTCTCCGTACAAGACTCTGTCAAAAAATTTTGGAAATTCAGGGTGAGAATTTTTTGGAAAATTTTGGAAATTTTTTGGCTAACTAAATTTGATTTGAAATTATAGCTTGAAATAATGGAATTTGATGAATAAATTGGAATTAGTTGATTTAGGTGAGTCTAAAAGACTTAGGAAATGGTAATAACAGGATTTTAACCAAATGTGTTTTGAATAGAAATGGGTTTGGAGCATTTTTTCTACCTTAGTAATTTCAGGGACGAAATTCTTTTAAGGGAGGAGGAATATAACGACCCGTAATTTTGGTCGTTTGGTTTTGAACGTTTAATTTATTTTTAAATATTGAATTGGAAATATTAGTTAATTTTGAATATGGAGATTTTGGTCGACTTAGCGAAATGGGCTAAAATCAAATATAACGAATAACTGAATTCGATAAATAGTAAATTTAATACTTGAAATTGGGTTAGTATGTGATCCTGAGTTAAATGTGAATGAAAATGATTCCTAAAGTTGATTTAAACTCTATTTGAATTAGAGTGATGATAGTGGACTTTTGAATGGAATTAAAAGTCGACAAATTAAAATTTGAAAATTTTATACATTTATTTAATAGTGATATTAAATATTTAAAATAGTGTAAATAATTGAATTTATGATTTAATATGAATCAAAATGGTTTCTAATATGGATAAAAATTCTATTTGAATTATAATTGAGTTAGTAAGTTTATAAAATTGAATTTCAAGCAATTGGCCGATGTTGAAAATCGCTCGATTTAATCGACGCAATAAAATAGCCTTTCGGAGCATAGTCTCGGAATTCGAAAAAACCAGTTCCATTGTATCCGTAATAGTATATTTTTATCGGATTTAAAATTTCGTAGCGTTTGGATTTACCGTTTGGATGTATACATATATATATATGTGTATATGTATATATGTATACATATCTAGATATACATATATGTACATATACATATGTATATATGTATACATACATATACATATATATATATATACATATACATATCTATGCATATGTATATGTATATGTACATGTATATGTATATGTATATGTATGTATATGTATATATGTACACACACACACACACACACACATATATATATATGTATGTATGTATATGTATATATGTTTCTATATAAACATATATGTACATATACGTATGTAAAGATGTATACATATATACATATACATATACATACATATACATATATATGTATATGTATATATGTATACATCTTTACATACGTATATGTACATATATGTTTATATAGAAACATATATACATATACATACATACATATATATATATACATACATATATATATCTATATATATACATACTTATATATCTATATATATATATATACATACATATATATACATACATATATATACACATATATACATATGTATATATATATACATATATATACATGCATATATATACACATATATACATATGTATATATATATATACATATGCATCCCAGAACTAAACACTAGAAATAACCTAGCCGCCTCAATAACGTTCAATGGCCGAAAGACACTATTTTTCTCCCCTCGATTTCACACGATCCTTTCATTTATAGAGAAAACTTTCTACATGAAATTCGTAGAGCTCGTTGAGTATTACGATCCAATGGTGGATTTGAGCTATCGTCGTCAAATGGGGCTAAGAATTTGTCACGTTCGTTTCCATTCGAGCTCGTTTTACTCAAGCCAGGGTAGATCGAAAGTGGCGAGATTTTGGGTGTTGGTGGAGCTCGCGTGGGCGCACACGATGGCGTTGGCCTATCGAGTTCTAGGGCAACAAGGTGGCCAGGGCAATTTGATGGTCGAACTGCGTGATGGGCTTGTGAAGGAGCCTGGAACGTACGCGAGAAGAAGAAAGCAATGACCTTGATTTTCTGAAGCAAAATCAAGCGGCCCCAATTGTTTCCAAGGTTTAATAAAAAAGGAATATATTTATGTAAATTATATTCAAAATTTAAAAAATGTATATTTTTGTCATACGAGGTTGGAATTGGACGATACAAGCGGCGTTGGAATCATGGCGATGAGCACTACAATATGGAATTGATTTGTAGACAACTGGAAATGACAAGTTTTAGGTTAAATCGAACGTCGTTCGATTTGATTTAAAATTTAAAACTCTAGGCGAGTTAAACTCACTCATTTGGTTAATCGGTAATATTTTATAGCAAATAAAATTTATTTATGATGTTTGGTGATTGTTGAAATTAATTTAGGATGACGATATAGCATCTTGAAATGCTATTAGATTGGTTGAACAAGATCTAGGGTAACGATATAGCAACTCGAATTGCTATTAAACTGTTTACGATTATTTTAAGCTTATTTCTAGTATTGAATAATATATGTGTGGGATTAATAAATGGATTTTGTTTGGAATTACGTTGTTAAATTTATAAGGTAAACTGAATTGAAAAATATTGGTGTAATATATTTAGCTATCTAAACACCGTTGGAAAGTAAAAGAAAGAGTTTGATTGTGAATGATAATTGTTTAACAGAATAAATTTTTATTTTGCTATTTGATTAATTTAGACATTGTTAAAATGCTGATTGATTTGTACTGAAAAATTTGACATGTTAACAAATTGTTAAATGTGGATTTGATTTACATATATGAATGTTATGTAAATGTTGTAATTTAACTGTGATAGTTAAATTAAATTGAATGGTAGTTGATAATTAAGTACCATTGGAATTTCTGAGCCTCGGTATAACATTGCAAAGGTTATGGCTTCTGTTTAACTTCAAATTTTATAATTTGATGTAAAATATTTTGTTTAACAATTAGTATACAAACTGTTTTGTTTAAATATTTATTTACACATGTTTTGTAAAATCATTTATTTAGTTAAGTTAATTATGTCTTAACATTAATTGTTAAATTGATTTTGTTTAAAGGCAATGAATTATTTATTATTATTAGTATTTAAGCAATAATACTGTGACGACCCGGAAATTTTAACAACTTCAAATTGGAATAATTTAGCGATTTTAAATATTTAAAGGTTAATTTTAGCTTGAAATTCCGGATATCAATATTTACATGATAATTAACTCATGGAATTATATAGTTAAACATTGAATTATATAATTGAAATTGGATAAATTGTTGAATTTGAGATTCTAAGCCTGTTTAAAATAATTTGAAGGATTATTTCCAATTTCAAAATCAATTACAAAAATCACTTCATAAATATATTTTTTATAATTTTTTTTTATTTTCGAGTTCAAATTTTGCCTTCCATATTTCTAGTTTGGATTTATTTCATTTTTCACAATTCCAACACCTTTATTTAAAAATTTAAAAATGCCTTTAATTTTAGATAATACTATTTAAAATAGCTTTTAATAAAAATACTTTTATAACTCGATGCCTCAACCAGTTCATCCTTGTTCTCACAGAAATTCAGTCATACGTTGATCAGGCGTAGGATTGAAAATCTATAAGTACTTGGTAAACCTGTTTTCAACTCCCAGTGAAAACATTTGAAAAATAATTTTATTGAAAATATCGCAAACAGTTTTTGAAAATAGAGGTAATATCTTGGTGAGAATGCTCCGGAAATCATCACCCCCATCCATGGTCATAGTTACATCCTAGGGTTACGTTGCAGTCGCAGCAAAAGTCCATGTAACTGCAGGCTATCCGCGGCCTCTCGATTACGCCATGGATCCCACACAACAGATCACAGTTACATCCAGGGTTACGTTGCTGTCACAACAAAAATCCATGTAACTGCAGGCTCTCAACGGCCGCTGATTTTCACTGTCGAAATGAAACCTCTCCACTCCTACATAGGTCGCAGTCTGCCGATATAAAATCAAACACAGACTGTTGGCCCTCAGCGGCACACACGACTTTCGCTATGTTATACCATAGGTCGCGGTCTACCGATATAAAATCAAACGCAGACTGTTGGCTCTCAGCGGCACACACGACTTCCACTATGGTATACTCAACTCATAATCCTCAGGAACTAGTTTTGTCCGGATTCCTCACAGGATCAACTTTAGAACTCCCCCTTGGGGCTCAAGGCAGCACCACCCGGTGGCACTCCTGAGAAGTTCATTTCAAGGGAGCGCCTTTTTTCCCAGAGCCATCATCAAAACATTTTATACTACACATATAGTATCTTCAAATCATACATCTAGTATGATATCATACAAAGCTCCTTTACACAAAATCGATTATCCCAAAATTGATAATTCTCAAACTAGGCTATCCAAATTCAATATTGATTTTACCCAAAAATCAAAAGCCTTTCCAAATCCAAAGGTTCTCAAAACCTTTTCCAAAATCCTCATAAGATCCTTTATATATATATATATATATAAATATATATATATATATATATATATATACAGATATATATATAATTTTTTAAAACTTTGGATCTTTTCAAACTTGTATAAAACTCCTTTTATACTTCAAACACCTCATAAATCCTTTTCTTCCGGCAATAGATTTGACAAGGAAAGATTTTTCTTATATAACAAAGATATACAGCTTTGTTTATTCAAAATCAAATATTCAAATTTGATTACTCTTTCCAATATCAATTTCATTTCCATTCATATTCATTTAAATTTTCATTCACTTATCCACATTTACCCTAGTCACCATTTGTATTATCACTTCAATTCTCATCTCAGTTGGGTATTTTACCAATAACAATTTGAACTCCGACCAGTTTATATTTAGGAAATAGCTTGAAAATTTTAAAAATAGATAAGTAGTTGAAAAAAAATTAATAGTTTGCAAAATAGCTTTAAAATGGTTAACTAATAGTAAAATAGTTGAAAAATAGTTAAATAGTTCCAGAAATTTTCAGGTAATTGCAAAATAGTAATTTATTTGTAAAATAGTTGAAAAATAGTGATTAGTTTATAAAACAGTTGAAAAATAGTAAAATAGCTTTAAAAATAATTGCAAAACAAGTATAAAATAATTTGGCTTTAAGAAGAAAGGTTGTATATATTTAATAGCTTAGAAAAATAAGTTTATATGAAAACAATTTATATTGAAAATAGTCAAGAGTCAAACTGTTCACTTCCCCAAAAATTCAATTTAAATTTCCATTTAAATTGACCCAATTCCAATACAAATAACCCCAAATTCCCTTGAACTTGATTTATTCCCACTTCAAGTTGAATCAATCTTGATTCTTCTCCCTATTTAAATCAAATTCCATTTGATTTTAAGCCTGTTCAACTTTAACCCATCTCGAATTATATAGATTCGAGTTGAATTCTCAAAGGTTGGTTTAACTCTTTAAACCAAATTAACTTTTATTTAAAGTTTCTAAACAATCTTAAATTTCTGAGTCCAGTTCTCAAAATTCCATGTTAAATTATCTTTACATATGTATTTCAAGGCTCAAATAAGAGTGCAATAAAATTTTATTGCAAAATTGTAACTTATTACTAAATTTATCTTTCTGTTTGAAGCTAGTTCTTAAACAATTTTAAATTTATAAACTCAATTATTCAGACTTATTCTATTTATACAATATCATTCTCAATTTAAAGATTTTTATTAACAATAGGATGATATCATCCCATTTATTTTAAACGTCCATCCATTTCAATTTTTAAATCTCAAACCCCATTGTTTCCAACATGTCCCAATTATCCAAATAATACTTATTTATTATTTCTCATCACTTTGAAACCAAATTTTCAAATTCTGGGATCAAATTTAGAATTTCATTTTCAATCACTTAAATTTTAATTTAGTTGTATTTTTGTTCCTACTTAATTTAATTTCAATTCTAGACTTTAGTTTGGTTGTATTATATTAATTCTTAATTTTAATTTCAATAATTTACAACCAATCACCTTAATATTAATTAGAAGGAAATATTGCGTTATATATATCAAAATATATTTTTTATATATAAAATCATTTAAAACCTTTATATAAGAAAATAACAAGTACGCGTTCATATAAATATACACTCAACTCATTCTAGAGTACCACTGACTCTATTTAATGAGTAATCCCCACCAGAGCCAAGGTTCTCGCTTAACCTTACTGCTCTGATACCAAATGTAACGACCCAAAATTTCCGAACCCGAAAATTCCAGATAGTTATGAAAAAGAAGAAAGAGATAGAAGAAGAAGAACAAAACACCAAACATCTTACATTCGCAGCGGATAAAATATAATAATAAATAATAACAATTTACAAAAGAATATTATAACTGTCGGTTACATTTAATATACATCAGAGTTTCACATAACATACAGTCACTGAATATTTACAATTATCATATCTCAGGTAACAATAATAAAAATACAGCGAAAATACTCTATACGCTCCTGCCATCCGGCTCGCCTCCTAAGCTTCAGAACGTACCTGCCTGAAAATCTGTAATACTCGGTCTGACCCGAGCATTACATCAAAGTAACACCTGGGTCAGGCTGGAAACCAGCGTGAGTAAACCAAACTAACATGGGATACCGAAGCAATCAACATATATATACCCGGGATGTCATATTAATTTAACAAATTCGCAATTAGCTATAAACAACACTTATTCCACCTGACAATTTCTAAGTACCAAACTTAGATAAAATAATCCAATTCACTTAAATTATTTCATTCCAGTCTATTGATCCACACATCAATTTATTTATTTTATCCGAAGTGGTTTCGGGTATTTCCTAATACCCGATCCCAGTCTCCTCGGATCTCATGTCATCCTAACCCAAATTATTCAAATGAAAAACACAACATTTCATAACAGAGATATCAACTCATTCAAAGCATCTAGGACCATTCAATCATCCATAAGCAATGCATAATCACATACAAATTAATTCAATTGATTCTAATTGAATTTTCTACCCACATTCTCATAGATTATTAATTGATTCCAAATCAAATAGTTAATCACTCATCTATATCCATTCATCTTAATTAACAACCCTGAATTAATTATCTTCCAATCCATTCATGTAATTCTCATTAATTAATTCCACGATATTAATTACTTTTACCAATCAATGAGTAATCTTTTATTACTTCCCAAATTAATTTACTATACTCAACTATGTTAATCCTTAATTACTTATATTAATTAAGTTCTCATAGGTTACTTATTATGAATTAATTAATCTCAATTAATCAAATCTTTAATTTCTTCATTCAATATATAAATTAAAGATTTCCAATTATATTTTACTTTAATTCGTTCCTAATATTAATCATTCTCGATCACCCTCAACCTGTAATTATCTAACTTCTTATTTGCTACATTAATAAATTAATTACTCCGTAATTTGTTATTTCAATTAATCTCTTGATCAATTACATACAGTAATTCTATTTTATTAATTACATTAAGTAATTATTTATCAAACCATCCATTGATTATTCCAGATTAATTAACTTAATAGATTAACTTAAACTTTAATTAATTAATTAATTCAAACCTTTAGTTACTAAATTAATTGCCCAAATCATTAATTAATTAATTATCCATTTTAATTTCCCTACAAATTAATGAATCACAAACATCAAGAACATTTCCTTATTTATGATTTAATTTTAAACAACTAAAACCCCAACACTTCGAGTCAACAATTATTAATCTACATAACCATGCATAAGAAATATTTATTTGATATTCAATCTTCAATTATTTTAACTAAATCTCAAATTAAATTAATTTTAGTCACTTAGATTACCTGTAACTCAACCAGCTTTTTAACATTAATTGATTATAAACCAATTAAATAATAATCCTCTAATTACTTTCATTAATTGATCTTTTAATTAATTTCAGTTAACAAGAAATCTCTAATTAACCCTATTCATCAATTACTCTTAATTAATTACATTAAATAATTAACTATCTTTTCATAAATTAATTAACTCTAAAAGGCTCAAATCCTTAATCAATTAAAAGATAAAAAAAATATTAATTTAATTACTTGATTACCACTTAAGTCTTATTTACACTAAGAGTTAGAAATAAATTTATATAAATCGCTTGAATCTTAAAATTCAATATCTTTATCTGTGATTGTCTATGTAAATCCCATTCACATATTTTAATATAGTTAGAGACTTAATTTATTAGACTAACATATAAATATTCATTTAATACAATTTGATTCCACTCATTTAAAACTATATATTGAAAACTTGTTTATGTTAACTTAAGAAGTTTATTCACCCATTTACTTACTTTTATACCTGATCAAATTTCCTTTTCTTCAATTTAGTGTCGCATTTTTTTTTATAGGGAAAACTGAAACCTTTTTCAATTACCGTACAGAGTTGATTATCTAAGCAAAGGTTTAAGTTTAATAAACAGGTAAGAATCATCTTAAACCAATTCGAGCTAAGTTACAGAAGCATTCAAACTAAACGTATCGAAACCCAAATCTCGACAGTGAGAAAACCCAAACACGAAGAGCAGGAATTACTCACCTAGCATTGATCGTCGCCGCCGCTCTCTGACACGCGATGCTCAACGAAGACGACTTCAAGCTTCCACGACAACTGCCGCTCTAGCACGAAACCCCCTTTACCGTCGTTCGAGCTTGCCCTAAGCCACAACCCCTCGATACGAGAGTCACTACCATATGCCAATTTTGATTCCTATCGCACGCGATGCCCTAGATCTCACACCATCTTCCCTCTTCATCGTGACTCCTCGGCAAGTATGAGATCAAAAATTTGGACGAGGAAAAACACGGCCTCAATTCGAATCAAATTCGATTAGGAAGTAATATTGGGGAGAAAGCGTGCGGCCATGCCGATTTGAAATGAAGAAGATGGTTTTACTTCCGAGGTTGGATTCGAGAATTAAGTTTAAGGTGAGAATGAATAAACTTCGGCCATTAAATTTGTTTTCCCCCTCTTCCCTTTTGTTTTTGTTAGTGGGTTCGTACTCGTTTTCCTTCTGTTTGAAGACAAAAGGACGGAGATAAAATATCTATTGAGGTAGCTTCCTGCGTACGAGTATTGATAAATATCTTTTACTGTTTGGCTTTAACCTTTATTATATTATAAATCTTTCAAAACGACTCGTTAATCACTACTTAAAATTTTCAAACTCCTCCTATGCAATGCCGTTAGGTGATTATAAAGTTTTACCTACGTTCCGAACACAATGGAACGTGTTTTGAAAGCTAATTCGTTCATATACACGAGTTAGAGAAGGAACCCATCAATTTACAATTAAATCGATTAAAATAGTTCTAAGCGTTTTGAGCTGCCAGAGTCAAACGACAACTCCGGTTGCTACGAAAATTGAAATCCGATAATAATTAACTATTACGGATCTAATGGAACTGGTTTCGTCAAATTCCGAGACTGTGCCTCGGAAGGCTATTTTTAAATGTCAATTTAAACGATATATTATTAAAATTGAACAAATTACCTTTACAATAAATTTCAACCATTCTATTATTTTCAGTATCATCATTATAAATTTTATAAGCCTTCAAATTATTTTAAACAGGCTTAGAATCTCAAATTCAACAATTTATCCAATTTCAATTATATAATTCAATGTTTAACTATATAATTCCATGAGTTAATTATCATGTAAATATTGATATCTGGAATTTCAAGCTAAAATTAACCATTAAATATTTAAAATCGCTTAATTATTCCAATTTAAAGTTGTTAAAATTTCCGGGTCGTCACAAATACGATTCAAAAGTGGATTAATTTTATTTTAAGGTTGATTTAGTTTATTTTATTAAACTTTAGAATAATAAAGATTAAATGATTATATTATCAAGAAATGTTTAAAAGTATTTTTATATTATCAAAAAAATTACTGAGATAATTATCAAACGTTTAAAATCTTATTTATTATAATTAGGAAATAAATTGTTTATAAAAGAAATCCTTTGTGAGAAGAATTGGTTAAAGGGGTTTATAAATGTGAAGGTGATTTGAAAATTTGAAAGGGAAGTTTCACATGAGATTTGTAAAAGAATATTTTTCAAAATTAATCTTGGAAATTTATTTTGAAGCCTTATAAATAGTTTTGAGATATTTGTAAAAGAATATTCTCTTAACCCGCTAAGTTATGGTTCCCTTAAGTCGGTAAGTCGTCCATCTTTAAGTCGTTAACCTGATGTTGGTCCATTAACTCATTAAGTCGCTTCATAACTTAAGTCGTTAATTCATTGATTTGCTTGTCCATTGAGTCGTTGACCTCCTTAAGTCGTGAGCCTTTTTGAGTCGTGAGCCTTATCCAGTCGCTTAACATAGGAGTTAACAATTCATTTATTCACAAATCCATTCTTTTATATCAACAATAATTTATAAATCAAAAATTCTTATTTACTTATGAATCTAGGTTAAAACTTTATTTTAATACTTATAAAAGCTCGTTTTATAATTTCTATATTTTAATTTATAAATATCAATTTTATACAACTTTTATATAAATTGTTTATAATAATTCAAAAATCCCAATTTAAACTATTTTATAATTTATCAACTACTTATTTCAAAAATCACATTTCAGTTATATTTCGCAAAAATCATAATTTAAAAATATTAAAATTTTAACGTTTATTTTATTTAAGATGAATCAATTCAAAATTTGAATAAAATGTATAATTTCAAAAATCACTATAAAAATCCCTTTAAAATCAAAATCGTTATTTTTAAACTTTAAAAATGGATCCGATGATGCAACAACACCAAATTGTCAATCACGACATCCAAATATCATATATCAATATGATAATCAACAAATATCACAATATTTGTAAATAAATCAATATAGTTGAGGAATCAAGTTGGATCCCTCCAACCTATTTCCCTGCATCCATAGATGTTAGCACAATACCAATTCTGTTCCAGTATGGAATTATCGCGGTATATGGGATTTATAAAATATTATCCGCTTAATAAACGGCGCAATAGGGTCTCATCCGCTATATAATGCGGGAAAATCAATTCCAAGTACATATATAATACCAATTTCACTATAAGGTGAAATATTCGCGGTATATGTTTTTAATAAATAACCTCCGCTTACTAACGGTGCATAATGTCTATTTCAATCATCAACAGATAATAATCAACATTCAAACATACAATCAAGCAATTTAAATCTAACTATTTAAAACTTAAATCGAAACTGATTCGACTGAGTGAGAAGTTCTCACCTTGATTTTAAATTCAGTTCCAGCGTTTTATTTCGAATAAAATTAAGCAGACGTTTAATTTTACCCGAAATTTACACTAGCTCCAAACGACTCCAATCCAGCTCCATTGCGTAGTGCTCGATAAACGAACCCGAAGCAAGTCGTTTCGTCAAATTCCTACCTCGTATGGAAAGATATGTATTTTTAAAGTTATACGAATTTATATACAATAAATTTTCAATAATTTATTTTAATTTCTAACCCACACTTCATCACAACCGTCCAATTCCTATGCCCTAGATCAGCGCCGCACCATGCAAATCTTCCTCCTTCCCAAACATGCGTACGCGGCCGTGAACCCATCTCGTTTGAAAACCCTAAATTTTTGAGCCAATTCCGTTCGACTACGCTCCGATCAGGTACCACCAACTCCTTCGTCGTTGCGAATGCCACCAACACCTGGAAGCTTGCAAAGCTCGGCCACCACCACGAGCTGGAAACGAGGTGCGAACGGCAGCACTTTCAAGGTTGATTGCCACTGATCCGCTCCACTTCAAACAATCTCCACCGTTGGATGTGGAGATCTCGTTACGCTCTACAATATTGCAGTTGGAGGTTTGTCGAATTAACTCGTGGATTTGAAGAAATTAAGGGAAGAACTCAAGAGATTTTCGTCCATTGGTAGATGGAGGTGGCGGCTGTAATATTATGGCTAGGGTTTTTGAGTTGTTTGCAAAGTTGAAGTTGTGAAGGCCTTCTATAGAAAAATAGTCAAAACACTATTCACCAAAAAAATTTCGAACTCCAAACAAAGCATGTCGGTTGGCGTTTCTAAGGTTTACCCCGCGTTCCAAACTCAATGGAACGTGCTTCGGAGGCTAATTCGACCATCTGTGCGAGTTATGACAATAAACGATCGATTTTAAATTAAATCGATTTAAACTATTTTCTAGGCGTTTTAGCTGGCCCCGGACAAACGATAAATCCGATTGACAGAAATTTGAAACCACACAAAAATATCACAATATGGATCTGATGAAACTAGTTTCGTCGAAATCCGAGACTGTTTGAAAAATGGCTATTTTAACTCGCCTATTTAATATTAAAACAATTTTGATCCGTTTCGAGCTGCCACGGTCAAACGAAAACTCCGATTGCTGCGAAAATCGAAATCCGATAATAACAAACTATTACGGATCCAATGGAACTAGTTTCGTCCAATTCTGAGACTGTTCGAAAAATGGCTAATTTTCAGTCGATAATTAAATATTAAAATATTCAATCACAAATAAACTTTTAATTCAATTTTAAAAATTCTATAACATCTCTATAACTTCAATATGATTAAATAAAATTTTACATATCATTTTCAATCATATTAAACTCGATTTTCAATTAATTCTGTAATTTCAACTATTAAACAATCGATTTAATTATCCAATTAAATCCAATTATTCGAGATAAAATTTATTCAACTTATAAATTTCACTTATTAATATTTTAAATTCAATTAAATATACAAATTTTAATTGACAGAAATTCTGGGTTGTTATAGTATGATACATAAGAAACTGGAGCAAAGAAATATGCCATGAGTCGCTACCTCAAATTTCAGACGACGGATGACAAGTCAGTAGAGACGCAGTCTCATGAACTTTAGAAAATAGCTCATGGGATCGCCTTTGAAGATATGGTTATTGACGAACAATTCTAAGGAGCTATTTTGATAGATAAACTACCCCCTAGTTGGAAGGATTTTAAGAATAACCCGAGACATAAAACTAGAGAATTTTCTTTAGAAAGCTTGATAACTCACCTCCGTATTGAGGAGGAATCACATAAACAAGATATGAAGGAAGAAGTGCTTGCTGTTATAGGCAACATAAGAAAGCTGCAGTTCTGAAACCAAATTCTAAAATTTTTAAGAATCAGAACCGCAACTAACAGAAACCACATATATAAGTTGATAGAGTTTTTGAACCTTTTTGGTTCATTCTGATATATAAGCTTGATGGAACTTTGACCAGACATGGACAACGTTACTTTATCACTTTTATTGATTACTGTTCTGATTTTACTTATGTATAACTTATGAAAAATAAAAAATGATGCATTTGATATTTTTATATCATTTAAAACTGAAATTGAGAATCAATCTAATAAGAAAATTAAGAGACTTTGTAGTGATAGAGGAAAAGAATATGAATCTAGTTTATTTCTTGATTTCTATAAATTGCATGGTATAATTCATGAGAGAACTGCACTTTATTCACCTGAAATGAACGGTAAAGCTGAAAGAAAAAATAGAAATTTTACCAAATTAGTTGTAACTATCTTATAGAATCTGGGTATAGTAAAACATTGGTGGGGGATATTTTATTGACTGTATGCTATGTATTGAATAGAATCCTTAAATAAAAAATAAAATCTCACCATTTCAAATTTTAAAAAATTATAAACCAAATATGTCTTATTTTAGAACTTGGGGATGTTTGGTATATCTTATACCAGACCCTAAGAGAATAAAATTAGCAAGTAGAGCATATGAATGTGCATTTATTGGTCATGCTATTAATAACAAAGCATATAGATTTTATGACCTAAATAGACATAATATAATAGAATTTAATAATGCTGATTTTTATGATTCTAGATTTCCTTTTAAATTGAGGAATGGTGGGGGAACATCAAGTAACACCACGCCTATTAGAATAGAATTTAACGAATCATCTGAAAATGAACCTAGAAGAAGTAAAAGAGCAAGAACCGCAAAAGATTTTAGTTTAGATTTTTGTGCTTTTACCATAGAGGAGGATCCTTTAAACCTCCAAGAGGCCTTATCTTCTTTAGATGCCGATTTTTGGCAAGAGGCTATTGTTAGTCCGTGAGATGATGGTTTTGATGACAACAACCTTAGAATAGATTATAAAATATAAATACTAACATTATAAGTTTAGATATATATGTATATGCAGGTTTTAACCATGCAGGTACCAAGAATGAAGACTGTACCGTATAGAGATTCAAGATATCAAGATTGAAGACTCATGAGTATTAAGAATATCAAGAGTTCAAGAATTTAAGTAATTTATTCTTTAATTATAAATTTTATTAAAACTCATAGAAAAGCACTGGCATCATAAAATCCAATTTATTCGTGGAATGGAATCCACTTCAAGCCTATTAAAGGGATGGAACCCTAAGTAGGATGGAACCTATGAAAAATCTAGTGGAACATTGTTTTGTATCCGCTAATTTTTTATTCAAAATGATTTTTCAAAATTATATCCTGTTTTCAAAATGTTTTCAAAACCGTCCATTTAAAAGCATCAAAAACGTCTATCCTGATTTTAAATAATTTTAGCCTTAAAATTATCTTTAATTTCAAAGTCAAAGTTACTCCTGATTTTAAACTATCTTTTAAAATAATATATTTAACTTTTAAATATTTATACTCAAGATTTAAATATAAAATTAACATTTAAATTGTATATATATTATTCTCTATATTTACTTATGAATTTTAACTATAGTCAAGTATATTAAAAAAGTTTAAAATAACTTTAATATAAGATAATGGTTATTTTCAAAGAAAATTTAATCATTAAAAATTGTTGGGATGTCGACATTCCTATGGTGACCATGTCGACATGGTGTCAGTTGAGTTCAAAAATTAAATTTCAAAAGAAGTGTTTATTCACCATAATTCTTCATGAATGGACATGGATGTTGTTCTTCTATAAATAGGGGTTAGTTTCAACGAATTTCATATCCAATTTTCTGGTTTTTTCACTCCTCCTCTTCTTCCACATTTCTTAATACATACTCTTACCATTACTCTGCCGAAATCAATATTGAATCATACCCGATTAGTTCTAGTTTGATTCTCTATCACTGTCTCAACAAGATTCTCAGTGCTATTCAAAGTTATAGACTTCTTTGTAATCTATTAAGCGAGAAAAGGTGTGATTGTGGCCTTGAAAATCAATCAAGCGAGAAAAGTTGTGATTGTAGCCTTGGTAAATCAATTGGGTAAACTTGTGGCTCGGAAGTCAAGTATCTCTATCCAGATGATTGAAATTCTGGAGGGTGTACCTCATAGCCTTGAAATCGAGGGTGTAATTGTACAATTGCTTTTGAAAGGAAATCCGTACTTGTGTTGCGGGACTGGATGTAGGGTAACTCCGAACCAGTATAAAATCCGTGTGTTCTTTCCTTTACTGCTTTTATTTTATTTCTGCATCTGTGTTTGTTTCTGTAACTATCCCTGTATCTGTAGATTGCATACATCTGTGCCTAAATTAAAATAAAATCATAAAGATTTAGTAATTCTTTATAAACACTATTCACCCCCTCTAGTGTTAATCCTAGCCTTAAGATCCGTAATCTGCATTTCTTTCAATTGGTATCAGAGCCAGGTTTTCAAAAATTTCATTATCTGATTTTTGAAAAGTTTTCAAAATGGCTACCAACACTGGTACTGTTACTAACACTAGTATTCCAGTCACTAGTTCATTTGTAGAAGGTCAGTCTATTGTCAGACCGCCACTTTTTAATGGCAGTAACTATGCATATTGGGCATGTAGGATGAAAATATACTTACAATCTATAGGATTAGACACTTGGAATATTACACAAACTGAATATTCTGAACCCACAACTGATTTTGCACAGTGGACTGCTGAGCAAAAGACTGTTGCACAAAATAATTCTAAGGCAATAAATATTTTGTTTTGTTCACTAGATAGAAATGAATTCAATAGAGTGTCATTTTGTAAGTCTACATATGAAATCTGGAAAACTTTGCAAGTTACACACGAAGGAACAAGCAAAGTTAAACGGACCAAAATTTCTATGCTCACAAATCAGTTTCAACTATTTAAAATGAATCCTAATGAGTCTATTTCAGATATGTAAAGTAGATTTCAGGATATTGTGAATTCTCTAATATCTTTGGGAAAGGAATTTTCTGAAGAAGATCAAGTCAGAAAGATTTTAAATTTTCTTACTCCAGAATGGGATCAAAAGACACTTGCTATCGAAGAGGCAAATGACATCAGTACTTTAAAGATAGAAGAACTAATTGGAAATCTAATGTCGTATGAAGTTCAAATGATCGGGAGAAGAGAAAACAAAGCATCTGAAAAGAAATCTATGGCATTCAATGCATTGACCGATGGATCAGACTCAAACAGCGATAATGATGAAGAGATAGCCATTATGACCAGAAATTTTAGGAAATTCCTGAAATACAGAAAGATGAATAATCTCAAGAGAAACAACTATAAGAACATTGGAAATCAGAATGTAGTGCCAAATAATGTCAAATGTTACAACTGTGATGAACCAGGCCATTTCCAAAGAGAATGTCCGTATCCAGATAAGCAAAATCCTCCTATGAACAATGATCTAGCAAAGAAACGAAAGCGTGCATTTACTGCTACTCTAGATGACTCAGACACGTCCTCAATTGATGATGATTAGAAGAAAGATAATTTGAATTTGTGTTTCACAACTGTTCACGACTCCGACGAATTCAATGAAACGGACTCAGAAAAATGTACACGTTTACAATACAATTGGTTGAAATTGCTTGCTTAGAATTAGTTGCTTGACTGCTTGATTGATTGATTTTGAATTGGTATGTTGTCTGAATTTTAATTTTTTTGTTATTATCTTATTGTTGTTGTTATTATTATTTTTAATAGTATAATTTTCTAAAATATACTATAAATATTTTAGATATATATAGACATTAAAAATAATAAGTTTATACATATATATATATATATATATATATATATATTTCAGAGAACTTAGGAAAAATAAATTATCAAAATTCACCGACACATGTCGACATGGTCCCTACCATGATGTCGGCATGGGTACCAGAATTTGTATTTCAAAATTTGAATTCAAATGTTTGGATTTCCCTCCACCTTTTCACTTCATTCAATTCCCTGAAAAGCTACCTTTTGACCAGAGAATATGTACTTTGAGAATCTATTTATTCACTATCTTTTATCATACCTTTTCACTCTCATTTTCAAATTCAAACTCTCTCTTTAAAACTTCAAGCTCTCTACTCTCTACTTTAATGGCTTCTTCAAGCAACCCCTCCACCATGAGAATTTCCACAAAAATAAAAGAGCTATTATTCAATGATCCGGAGGCAATAAAAGCGTACATCAATTATGCTAATTATGCCAATGTGCATCCCGGAAAGTTTGCTATTTTCAAGATTCTCTTCTTATGAACTTGATTCTCTTTTTGCAAACAATGGAGTTCTTAGTCTTATTGATGCTTCTTAAAATGATTTTGTTTGCTATCCAAATCTTGTCGTAATTTAAACCGAGGATTTTATCATGGAAATGAGGATGAAATTTGGAGTAGTGTCAAAGGCACTAGAATTGTTTTGAATTATGATCTTTTGGGTACCATTCTCAATTGCAAGTGTACGGGAATGGATCTTTCTAATTTCAAAATCGATGAAAATGATCGTGAGACATTTCATCACATTTTCGAAGGGAATGATAATTTTGAATTCAAAAATCGAAATTTTCGGCCAAAGGCAAGGATTGTCAATCTTTTTTGCGACATACTTTGACCCCAAGATCGGGGAATTTTACCTACTTCAAAAGTTTGCAAAGCTCTTTTTGCTATTTTTGGAAAATATGACATAAATTGAGTGCAAGTTATTTTGGATGAACTTCGTCCTAAAAATCTTGAAATGGGTGAGAATACTTTATATCATGGAATTTATCTCACTCGGATTTTTAACTATTTGGGAGTGGATTTCAAAGGCAAAGAATTTGTTTCTAGAAAAGTTTTCAATCATTCCAACATTTCGCTTATGAAAATTCCATTTATTTTTCAACCTTATGAGACCCTTGCCGAAAAGGAATAGCGTTTGGCTCATGAGGAAATGGAAGAAGAGGAAGAGGAAGAAGAAGAAGAAGGGGATGAAATGGAAATTGAAGAAGAAGAAGGTGAAACCTCTTTGGAAAGCATTGACTATCCTCCTAATCCATCCACCAAAACCCTTCTCAAAAATCAAAAGACAATTGTTGAGAATCAACGGATTCTCAAACGATCCGTTAGTAAGAAGTTCGACAAAATTTCATCCAAGATGAACAAGTTCATTTCCAAAGCCAGCAAGAAACTTGAACTTTCTTCATTATCATCGTCCTCTAACAAGTTTTATCCTTTCGTATCTTATTGTATGTGTTTTAGTTTGTTTAATTTGAAATTTTATGTAGTTTGGTGTGTGTTTAATCATTGTAACATCTTAGTATGCAATGAAATGAAATTTCTTTTCTGTTATCTACCTTATCTTATCTCCAGAATAAATGTTAGTATAGTATATAAATATACACACACACACACAATTATTCACAAAATCAAATTAGTCATAATTTTTCACTAACCCATGTCAACATCCCCTCTATGACTATGTCGACATGTACTGGTCAGAAATAAAAATTGATTTTGAATTTGAAATTTGAATAACAACCATATGTCTATTCATTTCAAACGAATGTCTACACCTATATATACCTATTTCTTCCAGAATTCTTCACTGAAAATTATTTCCTATCTTCTAATTCTTCATTTCTTTCGCAAATTCAACTATGGCTAATCCAATTCACAATTTATCAGAAAATGTTGAAGAAACTCTTAATTCGTTCAAGAGTATTCTCTCATTCATTCTTCGTAACCAGGGACACATAGAATTGAGTCAAATGCAGATGATCAAGGAGCAAAAAAGGCATTTCGATGCAATACGATGGATGATTTCCTCCCTACACAAGGATGATAACGAAGCATATCCTCCAGTCTCTCTCACTAACGATAATGATAATTGGGATGCTATTAAGGCAGATCCAATCTTTGGAGAAGAAGGATGGGTGGAAGTTCCACGTAATGTTTGATTTTTATTTTGTTTACTTTATCTGAATTGTTTGTTTGAACTAATTTGATTTGGTTTGGATTGATACTCAGTGTGAGTTGATTTCTTAAATTGGTTTGATGGTTGCTACACAAAACATGTATATACATATATTGAAATGTATATAATCTGTGATTAATTATCCTGTTCATAAGGATAATTATTTCTTAATCTATCTATTATATATTCCATTGTATAGTTTATTAATACAGATACTCTAGTCCAAGAAAGAGGGGGAGTTAGTTTTTGCTGATGACAAAGGGGGAGAAATAAAATAGGTTTGTTGGGCATAAATTAAGGGGGAGTTATTAGGATAGAAATAATATTTTATAAACAAAGGTTGTCATCATCAAAAAGGGGGAGATTGTTAGTCCGTGAGATGATGGTTTTGTTGACAACAACCTTAGAATAGATTATAAAATATAAATACTAACGTTATAAGTTTAGATATATATGTATATGCAGGTTTTAACCATGCAGGTACCAAGAATGAAGACTGTACAGTATAGAGATTCAAGATATCAAGATTGAAGAATCATGAGTATCAAGAATATCAAGAGTTTAAGAATTGAAGTAATTTATTCTTTAATGAGAAATTTTACTAAAACTCATAGAAAAGCACTGGCATCTTAAAATCCAAATTATTCGGGGAATGGAATCCACTTCGAGCATGTTAAAGGGATGGAACTCTAAGTAGGATGAAACCTATGAAAAATCTAGTGGAACATTATTTTGTATCTGCTAACATTTTATTCAAAATCATTTTTCAAAATTATATCCTGTTTTCAAAATGTTTACAAAACCTTCCTTTTAAAAGCATCAAAAACCTCTATCCTGATTTTAAATAATTTTAGCCTCAAAATTATCTTTAATTTCAAAGTCAAAATTACTTCTGATTTTCAACTATCTTTTAAAATAATATATTTAACTTTTAAATATTTATACTTAAGACTTAAATATAAATTATAGTTAAATTATATATATATTATTCTCTATATTTACTTATGAATATTTACACTAGTCAAGTACATTAGAAAGGTTTAAAATAGTTTTAGCATAATATAAAGGTTATTTTCAAAGAAAATCAAATCATTAAAAATTGCTTTGGGATGTCGACATGCCTATGGTGACCAAGTCGACATGGTGTCAGTTGTGTTTAAAATTTAAATATAAAAAGAAGTGTCTATTCGCCATAACTCTGCATGAATAGACATGACTATTGTTCTTCTATAAATAGGGGTTAGTTTCAATGAATTTCATATCAGATTTTCTGGTTTTTTCACTTCTCTTCTTCTTCCACATTTCTTAATACATACTCTTACCATTACTCTGCCGAAATCAATATTGAATCATACACGATTACTTCTAGTATGATTCTCTATCACTATCTCAACAAGGTTCTCAGTGCTATTTAGAGTTATAGACTTCTTTGTAATCTATTAAGCGAGAAAAGGTGTGATTGTGGCCTTGAAAATACATCAAGCGATAAAAGGTGTGATTGTAGCCTTGGTATATCAATTGGGTAAAATTGTGGCCCGAAAATCAAGTATCTCTACCTAGAGGATTGTTAGGAGGGTGTACATCGTAGCCTTGAAATCAAGGGTGTAATTGCACAATTGCTTTTGAAAGGAAATCCGTACTTGTGTTGCGGGACTGGATGTAGGGTAACTTTGAACCAGTATAAAATCCGGTGTGTTCTTTCCTTTACTGCTTTTATTTTATATCTGTATCTGTGTTTGTTTTTGTGATTATCCATGTATCTGTAGATTGCATACATCTATGTCTAAATTAACATAAACTCAAAAGGATTTAGTAATTCTTTATAAACACTATTCACCCCCTCTAGTGTTAATCCTAGCCTTAAAATCCGTAATCCGCATTTCTTTCAATTGGTATCAGAGCTAGGTTTTCAAAATTTCATAATCTGATTTTTGAAAAGTTTTCAAAATTGCTACCAACACCGGTACTGTTACTAACACTAGTATTTCTGTCACTAGTTCATTTGTAGAAGGTTGGTCTACTATCAGACCATCACTTTTTAATGGCAGTAAATATGCATATTGGGCATGTAGGATGAAAATATACTAACAATCTATAGGAGTAGACACTTGGAATATTACACAAACTGAATATTCTAAACCCACAACTGATTTTGCACAGTGGACTGCTGAGCAAAAGACTGTTCATAAATAATTTTAAGGCAATAATATTTTGTTTTATTCACTAGATAGAAATGAATTCAATAGAGTGTGTGTTTGTAAGTTTGCGTATGAAATCCGGAAAACTTTGCAAGTTACTCACGAAGGAACAAGCAAAGTTAAATAGACCAAAATTTCTATGCTCGCAAATCAGTTGAATTATTTAAAATGAATCGTAATGAGTCTATTTCAGATATGTAAAGTAGATTTCAGGATATTGTGCATTCTCTAATATCTTTGGGAAAGGAATTTTATGAAGAAGATCAAGTCAGAAAGAGTTTAAATTCTCTTACTCTAGAATGGGATCAAAAGACACTTGCTATCGAAGAGGAAAATGACATCAGTACTTTAAAGATAGAAGAATTAATTGGAAATCTAATGTCGTATGAAGTTCAAATGATCAAGAGAAGAGAAAACAAAGCATCTGAAAGGAAACCAATGGCATTCAATGCATTGACCGATGGATCAGACTCAAACAACGATAATGATGAAGAGATAGCCTTTATGACCAGAAATTTTAGGAAATTTCTGAAATACAGAAGGATGAATAATCTCAAGAGAAACAACTATAAGAACTCTGGAAATCAGAATGTAGTGCCAAATAATGTCAAATGTTACAACTATGATGAACCGGGCTATTTCAAAAGAGACTGTCCATATCCTAATAGGCAAAATCCTCCTATGAACAATGATCCAGCAAAGAAATGGAAGCATGCATTTATTGCTACTCTAGATGACTCAGAACCATCCTCAAGCGATGATGATCAGAAGACAGATAATTTGAATTTGTGTTTCATAGCTGTTCACGACTCCGACGAATTCAAAGAAACGGACTCAGAAAAAGGTACACGTTTACAATACAATTGGTTGAAATTGCTTGCTTAGAATTAGTTGCTTGATTGATTGATTTTGAATTGGTGTGTTGTTTGAATTTTAATTTTTTTATTATTATCTTGTTATTTTATTATTTTTTATTATTTTTTGATAGTATAATTTTCTGAAATATACTATAAATATTTCTGATATTTATATAGACATTAAAAATAATTAGTATATATATATATATATTTCAGAGAACTTAGGAAAAATAAATTATCAAAATTCACTGAAACATGTCGACATGGTCCTTACCATGATGTCGAGATGGGTACCGGAATTTGTATTTCAAAATTTGAATTCAAATGTTTGAATTTCCCTCCACCTTTTCACTTCATTCAATTCTCTGAAAAGCTACCTTTCGACCAGGATTATGTCCTTTGAGAATCTATTTATTCACTATATTTTATCATATCTTTTCACTCTCATTTTCAAATTCAAACCCTCTCTTCAAAACTTCAAGCTCTCTACTCTCTACTTTAATGGATTCTTTAAGCAACCCCTCCACCATGAGAATTTTCAGAAAAATAAAAGAGCAATTGTTCAATGATCCGGAAGCAATAAAAGCATACATCAATTATGCTAATTATGCCAAAGTCCATCCCGGAAAATTTGCTATTTTTCAAGATTTCTCTTCTTATGAACTTGATTCTACTTTTGCAAACAATGGAGTTCTTAGTCTTATTGATGCTTCTCAAAATGATTTTGTTTGCTATCTAAATCTTATCAAAATTTTCTTTGCTAATTTAAACTGAGGATTTTATCATGGAAATGAGGATGAAATTTGGAGTAGTGTCAAAGGCACTAGAATTGTTTTGAATTATGATCTTTTGGGTACCATTCTCAATTTGCAAGTGTACAGGAATGGACCTTTCTAATTTTAAAATCGATGAAAATGATCATGAGACATTTCATCATATTTTCGTAGGGAATGATAATTTTGAATTCAAAAATCGAAATTTTCAACCAAAGGCAAGGATTGTCAGTCTTCTTTTGCAATATACTTTGACACCAAGATCGGGGAATTCTAACAATCCTACTTCAAAGTTTTGCAAAGCTCTTTTTGCTATTTTTGGAAATTATGACATAAATTGGGTGCAAGTTATTTTGGATGAACTTCGTCCTAAAAATCTTGAAATGGGTGAGAATACTTTATATCATGGAATTTATCTGACTTGGATTTTTAACTATTTTGGAGTGGATTTCAAAGGTGAAGAATTTGTTTCTAGAAAAGTTTTCAATCATTCCAACATTTCGCTTATGAAAATTCCTTTTGTTTTTCAAGCTTATGAGACCCTTGCCGAAAAGGAAGAGCGTTTGGCTCATGAGGAAATAGAAGAAGAGGAAGAGGAAGAAGAAGAAGGGGATGAAATGGAAATTGAAGACGAAGAACGTGAAACCTCTTTGGAAAGCATTGGCTATCCTCCTAATCCATCCACCAAAACCCTCCTAAAAAATAAAAAGGCGATTGTTGAGAATCAACGTGTTCTTAAACGATCCGTTAGTAAGAAGTTGGACAAAATTTCATCCAAGATGAACAAGTTCATTTCTGAAGTCAGCAAGAAACTTGGACTTTCTTCAACATCACCATCCTCTAACTTGTTAACTCCTCTACTCAAGCGACTCAAACCAGGCTCACGACTCACAATGATTACCGACTCAACAGCCTTAACTCTGCCAACCTAAAATGAACGACGACTCAACTAATTGTGTGACTTACGACTTAAGGAGGTGAACGATTTACGGCTTAAGGATTGAATGACTTAATGAGTCGACAGAATGAGCGACTCGCGACTCAGAGAGATCTGCGACTTAAGGCCTCCGCGACTTAAGATATGTCACGACTCAGGGAGGTACACGACTTAAGGGGCTACGACCTAAAAGACCTAAAGGCAGAGCGACCTAGTGACTCAAGACAAAGGAGGGCGAGAGCGGCTGCATTTGAGTCGTGACCGACTTACGACCTAGTATAAGTCGAACACGACCTAAAACCACAGAACCAAAATTTTAGTGCTGCCTCATTTTAAGCCGTGACTCCTTAACTCGCGAACGAGTTAGGACTTATATCCAGATGAATGAAGAAAAGCTCAGTACCACTTCACCTACTCCACTGCCTGCTGACTCTTGAACCTTGAGTCGAGCGCGACCTACGACTCTCCATGAGTCGTACACGACTCATGACTTTGGCGAAAACCGCTACCTAGAATTCTCTATAAATAGAGGGCTAACTCCAACATGAGAGGGACTTTTTTGGCTCATTCTTTCCAAGCACCGATACTCTGCTGCATTCCAAACCGACTCGACACTCAAAACTTTCAAGACACGTAGAACGTTACCAACAACTTCAAGAAGGAATCTCATACATCCGACATGGATTTGAAGACTTTCACTCACATTGAAGTTTAAGCCATTCGTTCAAAGTGTTTAGTAACTCAAAGTGTATTGTACTTGGGAAGAATTGTATCAGTCTGTAACGAATTCATCAATAAAGATATTCAAAGTGGACTTAGGCAAACTATTAAGCCGAACCACTATAAAATCGCTGTTGTTTACTGTCTTTTCTGCAGTTTTCTGCTTATACTTTGTTCCCGAATCATCGGGTGGTGCTTTCACAACTACACTTTACACACCGGGGTGTTAGCGTTCAAATTTTAGCGTTAACATTTTTGGTGCTTTCACTGAGAATTGAACTCAGGATATTGACATCATTGCTTCACCAAACTGTGAGGAAAGAATCTCCGCTGGGACCAGAAGTTTAACAGAAACTATGGCTCCCGAAAGGAAACGTAGATCTGTCAGATCTGAAGATTTTCAAGAGAACATCGCCACTTCTCCTCCTCTAAGTCAGACAACTCCAACTGTGGGAGTTACACGGGCGGAATTAGACGCTGTGGTTTTGGGATTGAATCGACAGTTAAATGCTCAAAATGCACAATTAGAGGCCCAGAATGCCCAGAATGCCTTGATTATGGATAGGTTGAACGCCCTGCTTGAGGCAAGTCACCAACGACAGGATAGTGAAACAATCTATGCTGAAGATGCCCATGACCCCCAGGGGAAAGATATTCCTCAAAGACCAGACAACATCGCTGCAGGGGCACCTTCCCAAGCTGAAGGGTCAAGGCCACAACCAACCTTTCAAACTTTCGAAAGGGCAGCTAACTTCTTACAGGCAAAGTCTCAAAACGACGAGGAGTATCTGTCAGGGATGGTTCGGTCAATCATGAGAGAAAGAATGCGGAGGCATGAGGATGAAAGCGATTGGGGATTCGCTTCGAGCAAAACTCCGTTCACTGAAAGGATTTTAAAGGCGGAATTTCCCAGGAAATTTGTACCTCCTACTATCCCGGCTTATCGAGGGACAAGTGACCCTAACCAATTTCTATACAGATACGATTGGCATATGACCGGGGCACGAGCATCGGATGAGATTAAATGTCGGTATTTTCCAGTATATTTAGAAGGGGTGGCTTTGCTTTGGTTCACCAAGCTATCGGTTCGATCCATAGATCAATTCTCCGATTTAACCCAGAAATTTAACGAACAATTCAGATTGTATGCGTCAAAGGAAAAAGATATAATGTCATTGTCTAGCCTAGAACAAGCACCCTGAGAACCCATCAAGTCTTTTTTGAACCGTTTTAATATAGCTTTAGCCGAGGTGGACAACGCGGAACCCCGAATGATCTTAACATACTTAGTCCGGGCCATCGACAAGTCGAGTGAATTTGGGACGTGGCTCAAAATGAAGGAACCAAACTCACTCGAAAAGTTTATAAAAAGGCCGACGAATTCATACGCCTAGAAAGCCTCTCGATGCCAGTAAAAGCAGTGGTAGCCGAAATCAAGAATAACGATGACATCACTAACAAGAAAGAATCTAGAAACCAGAAAAGGGAGAGTGATGAAAGGAAATGGCAGGGAGATAAGAAAAAACCTCGACGTTTTAACCCTTCAAACTTCACCCCCTTAAATGATACACCAGAGAAGATCTTCTTGGCAACAAAAGATGTTGTCAAATACCCTAAACCACCTGAAATGGGGAGAGGTGCAGTGCAAAATGGGAAATTCTGTCGATTTCACAACCAACCCGGTCACGATACTGATCAATGTCGCCAGTTAAGGAATGTGATTGAAAAATTGCTGAAACAGAATAAACTTCAACAGTATGCGAAGAAAGACGGAATTCACCCAACCTCGTCCACTCAGGGGCAGCCATGTCTTGCTTATCGATCCAGCTCAGGCAACAGAACTACAGAGCAGGAATCCGAGAAGCTGGTCATTGACTAACATATGAATCACAAAATCATGGAATAGCATTCATTTACGTCCATATTTTACTTAATAGCATTGCTTAACTTTGTAAAATGATCATGGAAGTATAACTCCCGTGCTGTTAACCACTGTGAATTTAATGTGAATCAACAATGAGAAATTATAAACCTTGTATTCTTTAATACCATTGAAATGCCCGTATCATTTTGATATGCAAATATTACTAAAAAATATCGATTTAGTATTGCAGGCTATCAGGATAAAGCTTTCTCATCCAACATATCACAGAGCGAAGTGATCCCTACAAATCACGGAGTAAACAAATGACAAGTGACAAATGTTCCGAATTCAAGTAATTTCGAAAGTAGTGCAATTTGCAAACTATTGAGGATTCCACCAAAGAGGGCACCTTCCTAACAGGGAGATTTTGATCCTTTGCTAACCGACCACAATCGTTTGTGTAAACGAACATCTGGTGGAGCAACATGCATCTGCCCCATGGACCCACTCAGCAACAAGGCACATTTCTCTAGTAAAGGACAAATGAAAAGAATGGGACATGTGCTTGATGTTATGGCGAGGGATCGCTAAGAAGCGCAGGAATAAAAAACACAAGCGCCAACAATACTCTTCAGAGTCTAATGCTACTCTTTGGAGTCCAAACGCTACTCTTCAGAGTCCAATGCTACTCTTCAGAGTCCAAACGCTACTCTTCAGAGTCTAATGCTACTCTTTGGAGTCCAAACGCTACTCTTCAGAGTCCAATGCTACTCTTTGGAGTCCAAACGCTACTCTTCAGAGTCCAATGCTACTCTTTGGAGTCCAACGCTACTCTTCAGAGTCCAATGCTACTCTTTGGAGTCCAACGCTACTCTTCAAAGTCCAAACGCTACTCTACAGAGGCCAATGCTACTCTTTGGAGTCCCACGCTACTATTCAGAGTCCAAGTGCTTATCTTCGGAGACCCAACGCTACTCTTCAGAGTCCAAGCTACTCTTCGGAGTCCAAATCAGAGACCTCGAGCGGGTCCAACCAGAAAAAGAGAGATCTTTCTCGATACAAAGTTGCGGAATGATCGGTCGATACACTCCCGTCAATCCGTCCAACCGAGAGAAAGAAACTCCAAACTTCTAGGCAGTAACCCAGCTCAGAGGCACACATTTCATCATCGGTCGATACACTCCCGTAAAATGAAATGTGAAAACCCCTCTTCGGAGGCCCACTTCCCAGCGAACAGGGAAAAATTAAAGCCTCTCTCATGGGGCAGAAACCAAAAAGTCCCATCAAAGGCCTTTACTGTGGCGTAACAAAAAAGAAGCCCTCATCAAAGGCACACTTTAACTTCCAAAGCAAGAATAATTCACCTATTCTGGAAAGTACTCTTCCTCAAAAAGAAGTTAAAGTATCCTTCAGAGGCCCGCTTTACCACATAGAAGAATTCACTTGGTAATGCGTATATGCACAAAAGAAAAGGTGATATCTTCGAAGTATTAAGTGTAAAAATTTACTTGGAGGGAGTTGTACTCTGATTTTTAACGAAATAATATTCCTCCAAGCATGGAATAATTATTCTCTGGAAAATAAAAGTACAAGTCCCCTCAAAATATAAAATATTGCAACGAGCTTATGGTATAGGGGCAACATTGTATAACTACGTCGGTAAAATTACGCTCGAACAGTATACCACAAGCTCACTGCAATATCGTGTAAAGAAACTTGTACAAAAATAAAAAATAAAAATGCATTCGCAAATTCAAACAAGAGTTTGTACAAATAAAGGATCATTTTATTCAATTCTATTACAATTTCTTACAGATACAAGTTTCGAGATAAAAAAAAAGCTAAAAACTGGAAGCTTCATTTCTTCTTGCAACCTTTGGACCCTTCACCCGGCCGGATGGTTAGCTTTTGGGGCCGATCTATAGGCATGAGGGAAGAAGGTGAGGGAGGTACAACTGGTTCAACTTCCGGTTCCTCTTCAGTAGCAATGATGCTCTTCCTTCTCCTCTTTGATGTTCCGCGCTTCTTTCTCCTCTTTGAAGAAGATTCACTTCCGGGAGTAACAAGTTTAGACAAAATTATGTCATCAGAGGGAGTCCTCTTCGGAGATATCTCACCTCCCTCAAGTCCTTTGTCTTTTTGCTCTTGCCAAGCAGCTGGGTCATCTAAGCCCTGAAGGGCACCTATTGTTTCTTCCTGTGATCCCAGATGAGGGGTAGGAGTGATTGTGGGAGGCAGAGAAACAGTAACTAGAGATGGAGAAGTTTGAATGGCGCTCGACGCTTTCTCTACAAAGGAAAAGATAAAAGTGTCAGTATTTCCCGCAAAAAGAGGAGACAATGGCTCGTCAAGATTCAAGAGATAATCAAGAAGCTCGCCAAATCCGTAAGAAACCAGCAAGTTGTCCCCCTGAGCATTATTAGGGTTACCTGGAGAAGTTGGTGGTATCACATCAATTTCGTAGTCTACAGCTTCAGCACTCTCTTGTGGTTCAACTACGGCTCGTGTAATTATGGCTTCGGTGGTAACTTTAGTAGGAGATGGGGAGTGGGAACTGGAACCGATGATATCAATTTCGGCTGAAGGAGAAGGTTGAATCGGAGCAGTTGAGATAATTTTTCCTGAATATTCTCCTACCGCTGTTTCGGCCCTTAATTTTGCAAGCTGTTCTCTCCCCCTGGCAAGAGCGGCACAAGCATCATCATCAAGATAATGCTCCTCAAGAGCTGACTCAGCATAACCAGCGCCTTTACCGCCAAGCATATCGAGTGCGGCCTCCCAAACTTCAGCCAGAGTAATTTCATACTTGGGGCCTAGAAAGGCGAGGCTACCGCTCCCCAAGATGCTATGCAGGTAGAAATCAAATAATGTCGAGCTGATGTTGGTCCTCGTTGCCTCGTGAGATTCTTCAGCCGCAATTTTGCCGGCAACGGCCTCATCGCCCTCCTTTTCAGTTTTGGAAAGTTGAAGCTTAAGCATTTGAATCTCCGCCTCTTGGGAGCTGTTTTTCTTTCAAATCTCTTCAATATCAGCAACATAGCCCTCAATAATTCTTTTCTGCACTTCAAGCCTGTCTTCGCCATCTCTTTGGCTGGCATGAGCGTCTCTCACTTGTTTTAGGAGCACTTCTTCTTTTTGAGAATAGGAAGTAGAGGAAGCAGCAAGCTCTTGTTTCAGTTCCCCAACTTTTGCTTCAAACTCTTCATTGTAAGAAGCAATGCTCCTCATTTCAGTGTCATGTTGCTCAAGAACCTTTTGCCATTCGGCTTTATCATTTTCCATAGTGAGCATGGCCTCTATGTTTGCACGATTAACCCTTTGAAGCTCGTCAACAAGTTTTTGCCAGTTCGACATCCTCTCAATATCAAGCTTGACGGCATCGAGGTTTCGCAACATGGAAGACTTGTCAATAGGGACCAAGTCAAGGTCGAACCTTACTCCCTTCAGACACCACTGCGGAAACCGACTTTGCAAAGTGGCCGGGCCCGGTCCTACTTGGAATTTGGGCCTGCTAGTTATTGTTTGGATGTCTGTCTTTCCGAGAGCGGGAGAGCCGGAAGGAATGTCAAGCGAGGCGGGGGCAGTAACCTTTTCAGGAGTTGTAGAGGTGTGCTTCTCACCATGTCGGGCTCGCTTGCTCAAATCTTCAACCATATGACTTTTTCCTCGGTCATCTTGGGATTTTCTTTTATGGGAATCGTCGCCTCTCTGCGAAGAATCGTGGCGCTCCTCCCTCTCTCTTCTTTCATAACGCTCCTCTTGAGCCCTCTTCTCTTGAGCCTTTCGGGCGGCTCTTTCTTCATCGGATTCTCTGTAAGAGGGGAGGTAACGCCTATAATCATATTGGCTACGCCTCCCGTAGCGCTGGAAGTCATCATAGTAGGATCTGCTGCGTCCCATCGGAAGATCTGAAATAAAAAGAGCTAAATTTTAGAATTCTTCAAAGTACAAAAAGTCAGGAGCATAAAAGTGCTGAAAGATTCTAAGTGAGTGTAATGTGCAAACTACGCGCATTGAACTACGAACCACTCTTTAATTGTGGAGTAGTTGTGGGAGTAGAAGTTAACATCAACTCTTGAGTTGACGGAGTCTGTTGCAGAACAGAAGTCGCCTCGACTATTGAAGAAGAAACCCCGGTAGTAATAGGATCATCTTTAAAGATCTCTTGCGAGGTGGAAAAGAGGTCACTCAGTCCTTCGAAAGTGTCGTCCCTGCTCTACTTAACAGGGCTGGTTTTCTCGACTTCTTCATCACCAGACTTCTTTGAATGCGGAGGAGAATGCCGAGGCTCTACTTTTTCGGTGACCGGGGCAAGTTTGCCAGATGCCCCCGCGACATCAACAGAAGTGGAGCACTTCACTAGAGAAGCCTCAGAAGCAGATTCTTTCGTTATGGATGTATCAATAGAAACGGGGGCATCCGACGCTCGAGCCGGAGAGTCTGGAACTTCGTGGGGGTGTGTAGAGCGAGAGGTATGCAAAAGCCCGTATTGGTGCAGAAATTCATCCCTCAACAAGAATTTTGCACTTCTTTCTTCCGCGGCCACGGCACTCAGTCTCTCAAAAACTTGCTTATGGCCTGGATCTCTGGATAGGGAAGGAAGCGCTGAAAATAAAAAAGAAGCGAAGTTAACACTTAGCAATTCTGTCTCGCAAAAGTCGGATAACAAGCGTAGTAAGAATGGTTAATCTTACTTCCTTCCCTCCATACAGCGTAAAACTCCGGGGGGCAACGAACATAGAAAAATTGAGTCAAAAACCCATGAGCACTGTAAGGAAGACCGATGATCAATCTACGATTTCGAGCACTTCTCACGACAGTAATAGAAGGATGATCTTTGGTCCCGGTAAAGGAACATAAGTAACAGATTTCATCAAAGCTCGGAAGTCGATGAAGCGTTCTTCTAAATAGCACACCCAACCCCATTAGAATGGCTTAACCGTTGGGATGTAGCTAGGATGGAGCGATGGCCAGTTGACGAAGAAGATGCTGGAGAAAGTTGTTGAAAGGAGGGATGGCCCCGCTCAAGCACATTTGTCGGTTAACTGTCACAAAGCCAGGGGGTGCTATGTCAGCAGTGTTACTTCTCTCGGGAAGAATGGCATCTGATTCAGCAATGCCAAACTGAGCGCACAACTGGCGAAAAACTTTGTATGATAGCATGGTAGGGGCTCTTTCGGGAGGATTGACTAGTGAAGCCGGAATAACAGTTGCCTCTCCAGCCTGAACTGTTGTATCTTCTTCCTGAGAAGTCATTCTACACAAGCAACTGGATATTCAAATGTGAAGGTGCACGTTTCCTAAAAAGTGTGAAGTGTTGTGCAAAACTAATAATGACAAGTAAATATAACTGAAGTTAAACTAATTGACAATTGATCGATTACTAAACTTCAGGACTTGTTAATTTCAAAAAAGGTTCAAGTGTAGTATTGGTGCAAACCGGTCGATTTCAATCGACTATCTCAATGTTTCTTTAATACTTTACTTGAATTCGTTGAATTGAAGCACTTCATTCACACAATCCGTTTAAGTTAATTACCTTCTGTCAACTGATGTGTCATTTGATGTGGGCAGTCAATGACAGTATACTCGCCTTGGTTTTCTGTAGTTGTTATTTTCAACAGGTAATTAGCCTATAAGTTAACAGGATCTATGGAATAATGCAACAAAGTTCAAACAATTTAAAGTTTGGGCAATTCAGAGTTTAGGCAATTCAATCCGGTAATACAAGTTAAATAATCAAGTTGGGATTATGCTTTCAAGTGACAACTCGTTCACGACCTAAGGGGTATGCGGCGAGTTAAGTTAAGTTCTGTAAGTCGTAATGCGCATGGAGGAAAAAGCCTCAAATCAGAACAAAGCAAATTTCTCAAAGTCCTGTCTCGGCCGCGACTCAAAACCTAGGTCCCTCCTACTTGAGTCGGTCAAGGGTTAAGCCACAAGAAACAACTCGGAATGGAAAATAGCCTAAGTGTTAAGTCGTTCACGACTTATGGCTTGAGACGTTCATGGTCTAAAGAATAAGTTGTGGTAAGGATCTAAAGGGCTGAATCACTCGTACGACCTAAGTCCTAAATTGCCAGGAAGTCAACACGACCCAAAAATTAGGTCGTGGACGGATGAGATTGCAAGGCATTCCTAAGTCGGTAGATCCAAAAAACCAACTAAGTCGTGAGAATTCTAAGTCATCTCCTCAACCAATTAACTCCTTTCTAACCCATTAACCCGCTAAGGACCTTCTCATCTCCTCCAAAATCACAAACAAGTTAATTCGAGACACTGTAACTCATTATCTTCTCCTCACATGGTCAGAAATCACCCAAAAAACCAATTCGAATCGCTTCAAGTTTGCGGAAAATCTGGTGCACTACTATGTTATCGTGAATGATAACAACAATACGATCAATGGCAGTCGCATATCAATCAGAAACGTTGTTCGCGGTAGAACACGGCATAGAAATGAATTGGAGTCAGAAAATGGGGAGTCCAGATTCGTGAGTCAATGGTGATCGTGGATTGAACAGAAGGTGAATTCACTTACGCAATATAAAGATGAAGATGAGTTGATGTCTGATTAGCTTGGATTCGTCTCTGGAAACTTGAAGGATCGTTAATGGTAGGAACAAATAAAACAGATAATGTAACGATCCTTAATTTTGAACAATTTAAATTGTGAATATTTAATTAATTTTAAATATTTGAATGATAATTTAAATTGAATTTCCAATATAACAATGAAATTGGTGATTAAATTTTAAAATTTAATCTATAAAGAGTTGAATAAAAATTTAAATTTGACTTTGGAGTTGAGATTGAATATTAAATTTATATTTAAAAATTCGGACTAATGACTTAGAAAAATAATTTGGATTTAAGGATTATTACTTACGTAAATAAAAAATTGAATTAAATTTTGATTTGAAGACTGTGAAGTAATTTGAATTGTTCGAGTTTAATATGAAAAACATAATGTAACTATATTGGAGAAATTTTAATAACATAATTTAAACAAGATTTACAAAACAAAGTAAAGAAAATAAATTACACAAAACAAATTGGATTTAAAATGAAAGAAGAAAAAAAATATAATAGAAAAATAAACATAGAATGAAAGAAGAAAAATATATAAAAATAAAATAAAATAATAAGAATAAAATAAACATAAAATAAAGAAGAAAAGAACCACTGCCTTTACTTTCAACCCGATACCCGATTCCCTTTATTTCACTTTACCATTTCCATTTTTTAAACCCTAAGCAAAAAAATCATGAAGAGAAAAAAAAATGGCGGCCACGAATCCTCTTTCGTTCCTTCTTCCTCCGATCGTCTCAACTAGGGCTTGCGATCTAATTTGGGGCTTCATTCTTCGTTCGAGTGTGCTCATTCCCACCTCGGCCGTATTCGATTTGAGATATGGTGAGTTTTCTCACGATTAATTTTATTTCAAGCTTTTAGATTTGTTTGAATTGGGTGTTTGGTTGCATGTTATGATTTGGGGTGTTATTTGCTATCATTTGCTCTGATAATTCGTTTTAAACTGATAAGAACAGAAACAATTTGGAATTTATTTTTAAACTGATAAGAACAGATGCTATTTAAACTTGGCCTTAAATCTGTCATGCATGAGTGCCTGCATTTACTTTCTTCTCTGATATATGTTATTTGTGCTTGCATGTGTTTATTTGTGAGCAACCCTTTAATCTTAAAGCCTTAGGTTTGTTTGAATATCTATTGTATGTGATGATCTGATTAGTATGATGTTGGGTGATGCCTGTGTGTATATATCTTCTTTATGCATAAAATCTGGAAATAGATATTAAGCCTGAATATGTTTACTTTTGTTTGTGTGCAAACTTAACCTATTACAGCTTGATGTTGGGATTGATTCAAGAAGTAATGTGGTGCAAGAATGATAATGTTGCATGTTTATATAAGTATGTGTGTGTGAAATTGTATGCATGAATGTTACAGGGATGTGTGTCTCTGTTTAAACAAGCTAAAAACAACGTCTGTAAAAATAATAAAGGGAAACCAGTGTCCATGAGTTCAACCTGAAAACAAGCTTCAAAGCATTTCTGTCTTAATGTTTTCTTAATGTTTCAAGAAATTTAAATTTCTGAAATCAAACATCAAGATGCAATTTTCAAAATTTTAAAGTTTCTGGAATAAAAAAAAAACATGAGCATGCAAATCCCTTTCCAGCTTCAAAGGGGATCTCTGCATTTTTAAATGTGAATAAACATATTTTAAAAACAGTTTTAAATCCTTCATATTTTTGTTCTGGGGCATGAATGTTATAGTGAACAAAATATCAATGTTTGCATGCTTGATTTAAAGATTGAATGCATATTTATTTAACAGTTTGAATACCTGTAAACATGATACTCTTTTCTCATCCATGCTCCAGTTTTATAAAAAAATAAAATAAAATAAATAAATAAGTAAGTTGGAATTTGGTTTAACTTGTTTGAGTTACAGGCTCACACCAGGTTTTAAATCCTTCTCCTCCTCTTTGCTTTTGAAAAAAAAAATTGTAAACAAGCTTAACTTTGGTTTAAGACCTGTTCTATATTTTCAGAAATAAATGAAAGCAAGTTCAAACTTTAGTCTAAACCTGTCTGTAGCTCAATCAAGTGTTGCATTGTTGATCTCTTGAGTGGTTTCACTGCCATACTTGTAGCTTGGTCATTTGTGTATGTTCATGATGCTTTGATGCATTTGCATGTACTCTGTCTTCAAGCTGCTGTGTTGATCACTGAGTTGTTTCACTCGGTTATATCATTGGTCATTTGATGCACTGCCTTGATTTACCTTGTCTCTATTTTGATTCTTGATCATTTCATGTTGGCATTTACTCCATTTTGCATTTGTGCATTGCTGTCATTTGAGTTGGACACTGTTGCATTTCTTGTGGCAGTTGCTATGTTCACATGCTTTCCCATTCACTGTCACACTGTACTTGTTTCACTTGAGTTTTTGTAACTTGTACATGCTGTGTTCATTTGAGTAGCTAGACTTAGTGTGCACTGCATAGTGCATTGTATACTTGGGTTTCACTGCATTTGGTCTGCACTTGTTCATCATGTAGCTTGTTCTCTACATTTACTTGACTGGTCTGCATACATGTGCTTAATTGCTGTTTTGTTGACACTGCTTTGAGCCCTGTTGTCTGCACTTGTATGCTCTCGTGTATTGCCTTTGACATGATTCACTTCATGTTTGTTGCTAGTTTACCTTGAATTACTGCTTCCATTCTGTTCTGATTTGTTGAAGCTTTGAATCTGCTTTGATGATGCCTGAAGTATGATGGGTTAGATGACTGCATGTTTGAATTTACACATTTTTATGGATGTAAATGTATGAGTATGTATAAATGCATATCTCTGTTGTGAGTCAGGTCCATTTTCTTAAAGAAAATTCAGAGGAAAAAATATATTTAAGACAACAGTTCCTGTTTTCAAAAAAAATAAGATGATACCTCACTGTCTCTGTCTATCTGAAATCACCAAGTGAGCAAAACTTCACTTTTCTTATTTTTAGAATGCCTGTGAATAACTTCTAAATAAAAAATAATAATTATTAATTAGGTTGCATGCTAGCATGGTTGGATATAAATAAGTATTGTATGTGTATTGATAAAGCTCTGGTGTGAAATGTATTTGTGGGCATGCTGTAACTTTCTATGTTCTGTTCTGTGGCTTTGGGTATATGAATGTAGAGGACTGTATGTGAATATACCTTGTCCCTGTTGTAACTACAGTTTAGAAACAACATAAATTCTAAAAGTATTGTCCCTGTTGTAACCCTGTTTGGTTGAAGTTCTTTGTTTGGGCTTTGTTCTGGCCCTTGTATCACTGCTTCCATTTGGACTTGTTTTTTTTTACTTGTCATCCTCACTGTGTTGCACTTTTGTGGTCTGTTCACCCATTACTGCATTTGCATTGCTGTTTGGTCATTTTGTATTTCTGAATGGAGCTGTGCACACGTGTTGGCGAGGCAGTGCACATGTGTGTAACTATACGTGTGTACTGCAGCCACACAAGATTGACAGATTTTAAAATTTGAAGTTGTTAATGTGAAAATCCATAATAGATTTAAATTGATTCATGTGATTCGTCATTTCTGTTACCATTTTATTTCAATTCATTGCAAATTTATTTACTTGAATTAAGATTAATCCTGACTCGAGTGTTTTTGTGTTTTGCAATAAACGCTCGGGTCAGATCCGAGTATTTTTACAGCTTGAAGATTTTCTCGCAGCGAAGTTAAATTCGAGGGGGATTAAAGGACTCCACTAAAGTTTATCAAGAGATTTTTCTTGTACTTAATAAAATAAATTGTTTCCGCTGTATAAATTCAAGTATAATTCATTGTGTAACTCTGATACTTGTATATAAAAGAAAAGTTTATTTATAAAATATATTGTTGTTCTGTGATTCTGTGACTGATTCTGTTTAAATGTTATAAACTAAATAACAATCTGTCATTTTGAACGTTTCTAGTTGGTTTAATTACCGACTAGAGGCGGTCAGAACGGCGGGTCGTTACAAAGTGGTATCAGAGCTTTGGTTTACACAAAGCTTAGTTTATGGCATTTAATATGAATAGTTACTAGAATCACTTTAAAGAAAGTGTTTTCAAATCTAAAGAAGTATATAAAAAAAATTTCTTTAAAATAAAGGGTATTTTGAAAATTAGAATCATTTTCGGAGATTCCCCTCTCTAAATTTAGGTTTGCGACCGTTTCTCTTCGGTGAGGTCTCGTTAGACTTGAGTTTCGATCATTCGGAAACTCATTATCGAATTTTTGAGAGTTATGGAAAATGAAATATGAGTTAATTGAATTAATGAATTGGTCTAAATTGGTTTAAATCAAATTAGTAAAGGAGATTATAAATCGAAGTTTTATAAATAGAAATGGAATTTCTAAAGATGTTTGTAAATTCCGCAAACGACTTATTTTGATAAGTAAATTGTTGTAACTTATTAAAGGAGTTATATCTATGGTTTTGGACAATAAATGAGATATAAAAGGAGATATGAATCTAATGAAAATTTATAAGAGATTTAAATAGATTCAATGAAGAATTTGAATTTGAATGGGCATGGAAATAAGTTAAGTGGAAAACTTAATATTGGAAATTTGAAGTTGGTTTAAAACCAATATTTTGAAATGTATGCAGAATTCAAACTATGAATTAAGTTGAAGTTGAAAAACTTAAATGAGAATGTTTTTTGGGAAGCAACACTATGAAATGAAGTAATCCATTTTGAAAATGTGTTAAGAATCGAAAGCATAGATTTCAACATTCGTTGTTGAAATAGACGTTTTCGAGAGTAAGAAAGGAAATGGTGGACTATAACACTGTTGTTATAGTAAATGATTTCCAAAAGGAAATATTTTATTTAGTATTGGGATTTATACATCTATCTTAAATTCGAATCCCTATACTAGTAATTTTGAGTCGTCGTAACGATGTTTTACGCAACATTCGTTTTGACTCAAATAAATGTGTTTAAAAGAATGATTTCCTTAAGAATGGAATATATACTTGATTTTGGTTTAAGTATATCGAATATTTTCAAAATTGTTGAAAATAAATGGATTTGTGAATTACTTATTATTGAATAAGTATGGAAATATTTTCCAATATGAAGTGTAAGGGTTAAAATGTTATCTTTTGAAGATAAATTGAAAAATGAATATTTGAAATTTGTTTCAAATGGCTAAGTGTGAAAATTATATATCTTGTAAAGATATTATTTTGAGAAATTTGAACAGTTAGTTCAACTTGGAAATTTTTCAAAAAGATTGAATCTTGAGTTAAAATTGAGTTTAACTTTGACACCCAAAAACAATGTAAGTTGAACTTTGAATTTTAAATGGATGATTTGGATTGTATGTCTAACGTCGTGAATTGACGACATATCAATTGATCTCTATTAAATATATATCTGTTGGTGGCGGAGAATTTATTCTCTTAGCTTAACACCGTTCTCTGAGACGTACGAGCTCAGAGGTTATATATCGATAGACATCAATTATGTGTTGAGGATTGACGATGTAACGTGAAATCCAAATCGAGTGTGAAGTCGATAATAAATTGGATTATGAATGTGAATTTGGTTTGAGATAACCTTAAAAAATTTCCAAATCGACTTAGAGGAAAATTTTAAATGGATGATGAAATGAAAAAATTTGTGAAACCTCTATTTGTTATGGGTATGAAATGTTGTGGTTTTCATAACGTATATTTGTGAATACGATTAATTCGAAAACCAATTAGTTTGGAAAAGTAATTGCTGTGGAAAACTTATGTAAGTACATGAGTATGATATGTACAAAAATGTGAAATGAAATATTATATATGTATGTATGATATTATGTTTTCCAAATTGAGGATATGGAAAAGTACCTTCCATTTAAACTTTGTGAAGGTTGTTGGAACTCGAGAAGAGTGTCCATTTGAAAATCGTAGCTACGTAGTATTTCAATTAGTTGGAATGACTATTTGTATTTCCATTAGTTGGGTGACCTTTTGTATTTCCATTAGTTGGAATGTCCTTTTGGACTGGTATAGTGTGCTAGCGTAATTCGAGGGGCGAGATGCCTACGATTACAAGCGATTCCACTGGGATAGTGGCGTAACCGCCGTGTATACCGCGATCTAGTTACACTCGGGTGGTAGCGTAATTTGAGGGGTGTGATGCCTACAGTTACAAGCGATTCCACTGGGATAGTGGCGTAACCGCTGTGTAAACTGCAATCTACAAACCAAAGCGTAATTCGAGGGGCGAGATGCCTACGGTCACGAGCGATTCTACTGGGATAGTAGCGTAACCGCCGTGTGAACCGCGATCTTTGGCAACAACCATGGCGAAATTCAAGGGATGAGATATCCACAGTTACAAGCGACTCTACTGGGATAGTAGCGGAACCGCCGAGTAAACTGTGATCCATGGGGGAATGTGCTTTCCATATCTATTTTTTTTAAAAAGAATTTTTAAAAACTATTTTCACTGGGAATTGAAGCAAGTATATTTAGTACTTGGAGATTGTTAGACTTGCGCCTGGCCAGCGTATGCCTAATGTCTTTAAGAACGACAATAGACTTGTTAAATTTCGAGTTAGCAAGTATTTTCAAACTTTAAATAGAAAATCAATTATCTGAAATTAAAGTGATATAAATTCCAACCTAATAAATTAAGGAAGAGGATTTTTGGAATGTTTTGAAAAGTCCACAGCTTTGGAAAAGTTATACTATGTAAATTTCTTAAATGAAGAAGTTCAAATTTAAAATTTGGGTTTTGTAAGTTGAAAATTTTAGTAAAGATTTTTGTGTCTTGATTGTAGAAAAATAATAGACAAATGAGTTAATAAACAAAGCTAGTGAGATAAAACAAATGGAATGAATCCTATATTCATTTATTTCTAATAAGTTTCGAACTAGATAAAATTGTTAAAATATAAATATTAGTGAAATTTCAACAATCATTTCTCCTTACTTGTAATTTCGGGACGAAATTCTTTTAAGGAGGGGAGATTGTAACGATCCTAAATTTTGAACAATTTAAATTGTGAATATTTAATTAATTTTAAATATTTGAATGATAATTTAAATTGAATTTCCAATATAATAATGAAATTGGTGATTAAATTTTAAAATTTAATCTATAAAGAGTTGAATAAAAATTTAAATTTGACTTTGGAGTTGAGATTGAATATTAAATTTATATTTAAAAATTCGGACTAATGACTTAGAAAAATAATTTGGATTTAAGGATTATTACTTACGTAAATAAAAAATTGAATTAAATTTTGATTTGAAGACTGTGAAGTAATTTGAATTGTTCGAGTTTAATATGAAAAACATAATGTAACTATATTGGAGAAATTTTAATAACATAATTTAAACAAGATTTACAAAACAAAGTAAAGAAAATAAATTACACAAAACAAATTGGATTTAAAATGAAAGAAGAAAAAAAATATAATAGAAAAATAAACATAGAATGAAAGAAGAAAAATATATAAAAATAAAATAAAACAATAAGAATAAAATAAACATAAAATAAAGAAGAAAAGAACCACTGCCTTTACTTTCAACCCGATACCCGATTCCCTTTATTTCACTTTACCATTTCCATTTTTTAAACCCTAAGCAAAAAAATCACGAAGAGAAAAAAAATGGCGGCCACGAATCCTCTTTCGTTCCTTCTTCCTCCGATCGTCTCAACTAGGGCTTGCGATCTAATTTGGGGCTTCATTCTTCGTTCGAGTGTGCTCATTCCCACCTCGGCCGTATTCGATTCGAGATATGGTGAGTTTTCTCACGATTAATTTTATTTCAAGCTTTTAGATTTGTTTGAATTGGGTGTTTGGTTGCATGTTATGATTTGGGGTGTTATTTGCTATCATTTGCTCTGATAATTCGTTTTAAACTGATAAGAACAGAAACAATTTGGAATTTATTTTTAAACTGATAAGAACAGATGCTATTTAAACTTGGCCTTAAATCTGTCATGCATGAGTGCCTGCATTTACTTTCTTCTCTGATATATGTTATTTGTGCTTGCATGTGTTTATTTGTGAGCAACCCTTTAATCTTAAAGCCTTAGGTTTGTTTGAATATCTATTGTATGTGATGATCTGATTAGTATGATGTTGGGTGATGCCTGTGTGTATATATCTTCTTTATGCATAAAATCTGGAAATAGATATTAAGCCTGAATATGTTTACTTTTGTTTGTGTGCAAACTTAACCTATTACAGCTTGATGTTGGGATTGATTCAAGAAGTAATGTGGTGCAAGAATGATAATGTTGCATGTTTATATAAGTATGTGTGTGTGAAATTGTATGCATGAATGTTACAGGGATGTGTGTCTCTGTTTAAACAAGCTAAAAACAACGTCTGTAAAAATAATAAAGGGAAACCAGTGTCCATGAGTTCAACCTGAAAACAAGCTTCAAAGCATTTATGTCTTAATGTTTTCTTAATGTTTCAAGAAATTTAAATTTCTGAAATCAAACATCAAGATGCAATTTTCAAAATTTTAAAGTTTCTGGAATAAAAAAAAACATGAGCATGCAAATCCCTTTCCAGCTTCAAAGGGGATCTCTGCATTTTTAAATGTGAATAAACATCTTTTAAAAACAGTTTTAAATCCTTCATATATTTTTTCTGGGGCATGAATGTTATAGTGAACAAAATATCAATGTTTGCATGCTTGATTTAAAGATTGAATGCATATTTATTTAACAGTTTGAATACCTGTAAACATGATACTCTTTTCTCATCCATGCTCCAGTTTTATAAAAAAATAAAATAAAATAAATAAATAAGTAAGTTGGAATTTGGTTTAACTTGTTTGAGTTACAGGCTCACACCAGGTTTTAAATCCTTCTCCTCCTCTTTGCTTTTGAAAAAAAAAAAATTGTAAACAAGCTTAACTTTGGTTTAAGACCTGTTCTATATTTTCAGAAATAAATGAAAGCAAGTTCAAACTTTAGTCTAAACCTGTCTGTAGCTCAATCAAGTGTTGCATTGTTGATCTCTTGAGTTGTTTCACTGCCATACTTGTAGCTTGGTCATTTGTGTATGTTCATGATGCTTTGATGCATTTGCATGTACTCTGTCTTCGAGCTGCTGTGTTGATCACTGAGTTGTTTCACTGGGTTATATCATTGGTCATTTGATGCACTGCCTTGATTTACCTTGTCTCTATTTTGATTCTTGATCATTTCATGTTGGCATTTACTCCATTTTGCATTTGTGCATTGCTGTCATTTGAGTTGGACACTGTTGCATTTCTTGTGGCAGTTGCTATGTTCACATGCTTTCCCATTCACTGTCACACTGTACTTGTTTCACTTGAGTTTTTGTAACTTGTACATGCTGTGTTCATTTGAGTAGCTAGACTTAGTGTGCACTGCATAGTGCATTGTATACTTGGGTTTCACTGCATTTGGTCTGCACTTGTTCATCATGTAGCTTGTTCTCTACATTTACTTGACTGGTCTGCATACATGTGCTTAATTGCTGTTTTGTTGACACTGGTTTGAGCCCCGTTGTCTGCACTTGTATGCTCTCGTGTATTGCCTTTGACATGATTCACTTCATGTTTGTTGCTAGTTTACCTTGAATTACTGCTTCCATTCTGTTCTGATCTGTTGAAGCTTTGAATCTGCTTTGATGATGCCTGAAGTATGATGGGTTAGATGACTGCATGTTTGAATTTACACATTTTTATGGATGTAAATGTATGAGTATGTATAAATGCATATCTCTGTTGTGAGTCAGGTCCATTTTCTTAAAGAAAATTCAGAGGAAAAAAAAAATTTAAGACAACAGTTCCTGTTTTCAAAAAAAATAAGATGATACCTCACTGTCTCTGTCTATCTGAAATCACCAAGTGAGCAAAACTTCACTTTTCTTATTTTTAGAATGCCTGTGAATAACTTCTAAATAAAAAATAATAATTATTAATTAGGTTGCATGCTAGCATGGTTGGATATAAATAAGTATTGTATGTGTATTGATAAAGCTCTGGTGTGAAATGTATTTGTGGGCATGCTGTAACTTTCTCTGTTCTGTTCTGTGGCTTTGGGTATATGAATGTAGAGGACTGTATGTGAATATACCTTGTCCCTGTTGTAACTACAGTTTAGAAACAACATAAATTCTAAAAGTATTGTCCCTGTTGTAACCCTGTTTGGTTGAAGTTCTTTGTTTGGGCTTTGTTCTGGCCCTTGTATCACTGCTTCCATTTGGACTTGTTTTTTTTTTACTTGTCATCCTCACTGTGTTGCACTTTTGTGGTCTGTTCACCCATTACTGCATTTGCATTGCTGTTTGGTCATTTTGTATTTCTGAATGGAGCTGTGCACACGTGTTGGCGAGGCAGTGCACATGTGTGTAACTATACGTGTGTACTGCAGCCACACAAGATTGACAGATTTTAAAATTTGAAGTTGTTAATGTGAAAATCCATAATAGATTTAAATTGATTCATGTGATTCGTCATCTCTGTTACCATTTTATTTCAATTCATTGCAAATTTATTTACTTGAATTAAGATTAATCCTGACTCGAGTGTTTTTGTGTTTTGCAATAAACGCTCGGGTCAGATCCGAGTATTTTTACAGCTTGAAGATTTTCTCGCAGTGAAGTTAAATTCGAGGGGGATTAAAGGACTCCACTAAAGTTTTTCAAGAGATTTTCTTGTACTTAATAAAATAAATTGTTTCCGCTGTATAAATTCAAGTATAATTCATTGTGTAACTCTGATACTTGTATATAAAAGAAAAGTTTATTTATAAAATATATTGTTGTTCTGTGATTCTGTGACTGATTCTGTTTAAATGTTATAAACTAAATAACAATCTGTCATTTTGAACGTTTCTAGTTGGTTTAATTACCGACTAGAGGCGGTCAGAACGGCGGGTCGTTACAGATAAGCAGTAAAGTGAGGAGGAAAGACCGACTCAACGGCTTATATGCGAAAGAGGGGGGAAGATAAAAGGACTAACGAGTCATGAGTCATGAGCCTCTTTGAGTCGTTTACGACTCATGCACTGGGTCGAAGCACACGACTTACGGTTTAAGCGTGTACTTCGAGGGGAAATTGTTAACTCCTCTGCTCAAGCGACTCAAACCAGGCTCACGACTCACAATGATTACCGACTCAAAAGCCTTAACTCGTTGCCAACCTAAAATGAATGACGACTCAACTAATTGTCAGACTTATGACTTAAGGAGGTGAACGGTTTACGGCTTAAGGATTGAACGACTTAATAAGTTGACAGAATGAGCGACTCGCGACTCAGAGAAATCTGCGACTTAAGGCCTCCGCGACTTAAGATATGTCACGACTCAGGGAGGTATACGACTTAAGGGGCTACGACCTAAAAGACCTAAAGGCAGAGCGACCTAGTGACTCAAGACAAAGGAGGGCGAGAGCGGCTGCATTTGAGTCGTGACCGACTTACGACCTAGTATAAGTCGAACACGACCTAAAACCATAGAACCAAAATTTTAGTGCTGGCTCATTTTAAGCCGTGACTCCTTAACTCGCGAATGAGTTTTGACTTATATTCAGATGAATGAAGAAAAGCTCAGTACCACTTCACCTACTCCACTGCCTGCTGACTCTTGAACCTTGAGTCGAGCGCGACCTACGACTCTCCATGAGTCGTACACGACTCATGACTTCGGCGAAAACCGCTACCTAGAATTCTCTATAAATAGAGGGCTAACTCCAACATGAGAGGGACTTTTTTGGCTCATTCTTTCCAAGCACCGATACTTTGCTGCATTCCAAACCGACTCGACACTCAAAACTTTCAAGACACGTAGAACGTTACCAACAACTTCAAGAAGGAATCTTATACATCCGACATGGATTTGAAGACTTTCACTCACATTGAAGTTTAAGCCATTCGTTCAAAGTGTTTAGTAACTCAAAGTGTATTGTACTTGGGAAGAATTGTATCAATCTGTAACGAATTCATCAATAAAGATATTCAAAGTGGACGTAGGCAAAGTATTAAGCCGAACCACTATAAAATCGCTATTGTTTACTGTCTTTTCTATTGTTTTCTGCTTATACTTTGTTCCCGAATCATCGGGTGGTGCTTTCACAACTACACTTTACACACCGGGATGTTAGCGTTCAAATTTTAGCGTTAACATAACTAGTTTTATCTTTTCATATCTTGTTGTATGTGTTTTATCTTGTTTAATTCGAAATTTTATGTAGTTTGGTGTGTTTTTAATCATTGAAACATCTTAGTATGCGGTGAAATGAAATTTCTTTTCTGTTATCTACATTATCTTATCTCCAGAATAAATGTTAGTGTGTGTGTGTGTGTATATATATATAGACACACAATTATTCACAAAATCAAATTAGTCTTAAATTTCACTAACCCATGTCGATATCCCCTCTATGACTATGTCGACATGTACTGGTCAGAAATGACAATTGATTTTGAATTTGAAATTTGTATAACAACCATATGTCTATTCATTTCAAACGAATTTCTACACCTATATATACCTATTTCTTCCAGAATTCTTCACTGAAAATTATTTCCTATCTTCTAATTCTTCATTTCTTTCACAAATTCAACTATGGCTAATCCAATTCACAATTTATCCGAAAATCTTGAAGAAACTCTTAATTCGCTCAAGAGTATTCTCTCATTCATTCTTCGTAACCAGCGACACGTAGAATTGAGTCAAATGCAGATGATCAAGGAGCAAGAAAGGCATTTCGATGCAATACGATGTTTGATTTCCTCCCTACACAATGATGATAACGAAGCATATCCGCCAGTCTCTCTCACCAACGACAATGATAATTGGGATGCTATTAAGGCAGATCCAATCTTTGGAGAAGAAGGATGGGTGGAAGTTCCACGTAACGTTTGATTTTTATTTTGTTTACTTTGTCTAAATTGTTTGTTTGAATTAATTTGATTTGGTTTGTATTGATACTCAGTGTGAATTGATTTCTTAAATTGGTTTGATGGTTGCTACACAGAACACGTATATATATACATTGAAATGTATATAATCCATGATTAATTATCATGTTTATAAGGATAATTATTTCTTAATCTATCTATTATATATTCCATTGTACAGTTTATTAATACAGGTACTCTAGTCCACGAATGAGGGGGAGTTAGTTTTTGCTGATGACAAAGGGGGAGAAATATAAAATAGGTTAGTTATGCATAAATTAAGGGGGAGTTATAGATTAAGGGGGAGTTATTAGGATAGAGTAATATTTTATAAACAAAGGTTGTCATCATCAAAAAGGGGAGATTGTTAGTCCGTGAGATGATGGTTTTGATGACAACAACCTTAGAATAGGTTATAAAATATAAATACTAACATTATAAGTTTAGATATATATGTTTATGTAGGTTTTATCCATGTAGGTACCAAGAATGAAGATGGTACAGTATAGAGATTCAAGATATCATCATTGTAGACTCATGAGTATCAAGAATATCAAGAGTTTAAGAATTGAAGTAATTTATTCTTTAATTAGAAATTTTGTTAAAACTCATTGAAAAGCTCTGGCATCTTAAAATCCAATTTATTCGTGGAATGGAATACACTTTGAGCCTGTTAAATGGATGGAACCCTAAGTAGGATGGAATCTACGAAAGATCTAGTGGAACATTATTTTGTATCCACTAACTTTTTATTCAAAATCATTTTTCAAAATTATATCCTGTTTTCAAAATGTTTTCAAAACCTTCCTTTTAAAAGCATCAAAAACCTCTATCCTGATTTTAAATAATTTTAGCCTCAAAATTATCTTTAATTTCAAAGTCAATATTACTTTTGATTTTCAACTATCTTTTAAAATAGTACATTTAACTTTTAGATATTTATACTTAAGATTTAAATATAAAACTATGGTTAAATTTTATACATACTATTCTCTATATTTACTTATGAATTTTAACTATAGTCAAGTATATTAGAAAGGTTTAAAATAGTTTTAATATAAGATAAAGGTTATTTTCAAAGAAAATCAAATCATTAAAAATTGCTTTGGATGTCGACGTGCCTATGGTGACCAAGTCGACATGGTGTCTGTTGAGTTCAAAATTTAAATTTCAAAAGAAGTGTCTATTCACCATAACTCTTCATGAATGGACATGGCTGTTGTTCTTCTATAAATGGGGGTTAGTTTCAACGAATTTCATATCAGATTTTATAGTTTTTTCACTCCTCTTCTTCTTCCACATTTCTTAATACATAATCTTACCATTACTCTGCCGAAATAAATATTGAATCATACTCGATTACTTCCAGTTTGATTCTCTATCACTATCTCAACAAGGTTTTAAGTGCTATTGAGAGTTACAAACTTGTTTATAATCTATTAAGCATGAAAAGGTGTGACTGTGGTCTTGAAAATACATCAAGCGAGAAAAGGATTGATTGTAGCCTTGGTAAATCAATTGGGTAAACTTGTGGCCCGGAAATCAAGTATCTCTACCCAGAGGATTGAAATTCAGGAGGGTGTACCTCGTAGCCTTGAAATCGAGGGTGTAATTGCACAATTGCTTTTGTAAGGAAATTCGTACTTGTGTTGCGGGACTGGATGTAGGGTAAATCCGAACCAGTATAAAATCCGGTGTGTTCTTTCCTTTACTACTTCTATTTTATTTCTACATCTGTGTTTGTTTCTGTGATTATCCATGTATCTGTAGATTGCGTACTTCTGTGTCTAAATTAATATAAACTCCAAAAGATTTAGTAATTCTTTATAATCACTATTCACCCTCACCTTTAGCATTAATCCTAGCCTTAAGATCCGCAATCCGCATTTCTTTCAATTGGTATCAAAGCCAGGTTTTCAAAATTTCATAATCTGGTTTTTGAAAAGTTTTCAAAATGGCTACCAACACCGGTACTGTTACTAATACTAGTATTCCTGTCACTAGTTCATTTGTAGAAGGTTAGTCTACTGTCAGACCACCACTTTTTAATGGCAGTAAATATCCATATTGGGCATGTAGGATGAAAATATACTTACAATCTATAGGATTAGACACTTGGAATATTACAAAAACTGAATATTCTGAACCCACAACTGATTTTGCACAGTGGACTGCTGAGCAAAAGACTATTGCACAAAATAATTCTAAGGCAATAAATATTTTGTTTGTTCTCTAGATAGAAATGAATTCAATAGAGTGTCAGTTTGTAAGTCTGCATATGAAATCTGGAAAACTTTGCAAGTTACTCACGAAGGACACAAGCAAAGTTAAACAGACCTAAATTTCTATGCTCGCAAATCAGTTGAATTATTTAAAATGAATCCTAATGAGTCTATTTCAAATATGTATAGTAGATTTCAGGATATTGTCCATTCTCTAATATCTTTAGGAAAGGAATTTTCCGAAGAAGATCAAGTCATAAAGATTTTAAATTCTTTTACTCCAGAATGGGATCAAAAGACACTTGTTATCGAAGAGGCAAATGACATCAGTACTTTAAAGATAGAAGAATTAATTGGAAATCTAATGTCGTATAAAGTTAAAATGATCGGGAGAAGAGAAAACAAAGCATCTGAAAAGAAACCAGTGGCATTCAATGCATTGACCGATGGATCAGACTCCAACAGCGATAATAATGAAGAGATAGCCTTTATGACCAGAAATTTTAGGAAATTTCTGAAATACAGAAAGATGAATAATCTCAAGAGAAACAACTATAAGTACTCTGGAAATCAGAATGTAGTGCCGAATAATGTCAAATGTTACAACTGTGATGAACCAGGCCATTTCAAAAGAGATTGTCCGTATCAAGATAGGCAAAATCCTCCTATGAACAATGATCCTGCAAAGAAACGAAAGCGTGCATTTACTGCTACTCTAGATGACTCAAACTCGTCCTCAAGTGATGGTGATCAGAAGGCGGATAATTCGATTTTATGTTTCACAGCTGTTCACTACCCCGATGAATTCGAAGAAACGGACTCAGAAATGGGTACATGTTTACAATACAATTGGTTGAAATTGCTTGATAGAATTAGTTGCTTGATTGCATGATTGATTGATTTTGAATTTTAATTTTTTTATTATTATCTTATTATTTTATTATTATTTTATTGTTTTTTAATTGTATAATTTTCTGAAATATACTATAAATATTTCAGATATATATATAGACATTAAAAATAATAAGTATATATATATATATTAGAGAACTTAGGAAAAATAAATTATCAAAATTCACTGGCACATGTCGACATGGTACCTACCATGATGCCGACATAGGAACCAGAATTTGAATTTCAAAATTTGAATTCAAATGTTTGAATTTCCCTCCACCCTTCCACTTCATTCAATTCTCTGAAAAGCTACCTTTTGACCAGAGAATATGTCCTTTGAGAATCTATTTATTTACTATCTTTTATCATATCTTTTCACTTTCATTTTCAAATTCAAACTCTCTCTTCAAAAGTTCAAGCTATCTACTCTCTACTTTAATGGCTTCTTCAAGCAACCCCTTCACCATGAGAATTTTCAGAAAAATAAAAGAGCAATTATTCAATGATCCGGAGGCAATAAAAGCATACATCAATTTTGCTAATTATGCCAAAGTCCATCACGGAAAGTTTGCTATTTTTCAAGATTCCTCTTCTTATGAACTTGATTCTCTTTTTGCAAACAATGGAGTTCTTAGTCTTATTGATGCTTCTCAAAATGATTTGGTTTGCTATTTAAATCTTGTCAAAATTTTATATGCTAATTTAATCCGAGGATTTTATCATGAAAATGAGGATGAAATTTGGAGTAGTGTCAAAGGCACTAGAATTTTTTTGAATTATGATATTTTGGGTACCATTATCAATTGCAAGTGTATGGGAATGGATCTTTCTAATTTTAAAAACGATGAAAATTATCGTGAGACATTTCATCACATTTTCGAAGGGAATGATAATTTTGAATTCAAAAATCGAAATTTTCGACCAAAGGCAAGGACTGTCAACCTTCTTTTCCAACATACTTTGAACCCAAGATCGGGGAATTTTAACAATCCTACTTCAAAAAATTTTTAATCTATTTTTGCTATTTTTGAAAATTATGACATAAATAGGGTGCAAGTTATTTTGGATGAACTTCGTCCTAAAAATCTTGAAATGGGTGAGAATACTTTATATCATGGAATTTATCTCACTCGGATTTTTACTATTTTGGAGGGGATTTCAAAGGCGAAGAATTTGTTTCTAGAAAAGTTTTCAATCATTCCAACATTTCGCTTATGAAAATTCCATTTGTTTTTCAACCTTATGAGACCCTTGCCAAAAAGGAAGAGCGTTTGAGGAAATGGAAGAAGAGGAAGAGGAAGAAGAAGAAGGGGATGAAATGGAAATTGAAGAAGAAGAAGGTGAAACCTTTTTGGAAAGCATTGACTATCCTCCTAATCAATCCACCAAAACCCTTCTCAAAAATCAAAAGACGATTGTTGAGAATCAATGGATTCTTAAACGATCCGTTAGTAAGAAGTAGGACAAAATTTCATCCAAGATGAACAAGTTCATTTCCAAGGTCAGCAAGAAACTTGGACTTTCTTCATCATCATCATCATCCTCTAACTAGTTTTATCTTTTCGTATCTTGTTGTATGTGTTTTAGTTTGTTTAATTCGAAAGTTTATGTAGTTTGGTGTGTGTTTAATCATTGTAACATATTAGTAAGCAATGAAATGAAATTTCTTTTCTGTTATCTACCTTATCTTATCTCCAGAATAAATGTTAGTAATATATATATATATATATATATATATATATATATATAAATACACGCACAATTATTCACAAAATCAAATTAGTCATAATTTTTCACTAACCCATGTCGACATCCCCTCTATGACCATGTCTACATGTACTGGTCAGAAATGACAACTGATTTTGAATTTGAAATTTGAAATTTGAATAACAACTATATGTCAATTCATTTCAAACGAATTTCTACACCTATATATACCTATTTCTTCCAGAATTCTTCACTGAAAATTATTTCCTATCTTCTAATTCTTCAATTCTTTCACAAATTCAACTATGGCTAATCCAGTTCACAATTTGTCCAAAAATCTTGAAGAAACTCTTAATTCGTTTAAGAGTATTATCTCGTTCATTCTACATAACCAGCGATACTTAGAATTTAGTCAAATGCAGATAATCAAGGAGCAAGAAAGGCATTTCGATGCAATACGATGGATGATTTCCTCCCTGCACAAGGATGATAACGAAGCACATCCTCCAATCTCTCTCACCAACGACAATGATAATTGGGATGCTATTAAGGCAGATCCAATCTTTGGAGAAGAAGGATGGGTGGAAGTTCCACGTAACGTTTGATTTTTATTTTGTTTACGTTGTCTTAATTATTTGTTTGAATTAATTTGATTTGGTTTGGATTGATACTTAGTGTGAATTGATTTCTTAAATTGGTTTGATGGTTGCTACATAAAACATGTATGTATATATGCATTGAGATGCATATAATCCTTGATTAATTATCACGTTCATAAGGATAATTATTTCTTAATCTATCTATTATATATTCCATTGTATAGTTTATTAATACAGGTACTCTAGTCCACAAATGAGGGGGAGTTAGTTTTTGCTAATGACAAAGGGGGAGAAATATAAAATAGGTTAGTTAGGCATAAATTAAGGGGGAGTTATAGATTTAGGGGGAGTTATTAGGATAGAAGTAATATTTTATGAACTAAGGTTGTCATCATCAAAAAGAGGGAGATTGTTAGTCCGTGAGATAATGGTTTTGATGACAATAACCTTATAATAGATTATAAAATATAAATACTAACATTATAAGTTTAGATATACATGTATATGCAGGTTTTAACCATGCATGTACTAAGAATGAAGACTATACGGTATAGAGATTCAAGATATTAAGATTGAAGACTCATGAGTATCAAGAATATCAAGAGTTCAAGAATTGAAGTAATTTATTCTTTAATTAGAAATTTTGTTAAAACTCATGGAAAAGCACTGGCATCTTAAAATCCAATTTATTCGTGGAATGGAATCCACTTCGAGCATGTTAAAGGGATGGAACCCTAAATAGTATGAAACTTACGAAAAATCTAATGGAACATTATTTTGTATCCGCTAACTTTCTATTCAAAATGATGTTTCGAAATTATATCCTGTTTTTAAAATGTTTTCAAAACCTTCCTTTTAAAAGCATCAAAAACCTCTATCTTGATTTTAAATAATTTTAGCCTCAAAATTATCTTTAATTTCAAAGTCAAAATTACTTCAGATTTCCAACTATCTTTTAAAATAATATATTTAACTTTCAAATATTTATACTTAAGATTTAAATATAAAATTATTGTTAAATTATATATATATATATTATTCTTTATATTTACTTATGAATTTTAACTATAGTCAAGTATATTAGAAAAGTTAAAAATAGTTTTAATATAAGATAAAGGTTATTTTCAAAGAAAATCAATTAATTCAAAATTGCTTTGGGATGTCGACGTGCCTATGGTGACCATGTCGACATGGTGTCAGTTGAGTTCAAAATTTAAATTTCAAAAGAAGTGTCTATTCGCCATAACTCTTCATGAATGGACATGGCTGTTGTTCTTCTATAAATAGGGGTTAGTTTCAACGAATTTCATATCAGATTTTTTGGTTTTTTCACTCTTCTTCTTCCACATTTCTTAATACATACTCTTACCACTGCTCTGCCGAAATCAATATTGAATCATACTCGATTATTTTTAGCTTGATTCTCTATCACAATCTCAACAAGGTTCTCAGTGCTATTCAGAGTTATAGACTTCATAGTAATCTATTAAGCGAGAAAAGGTGTGATTGTGGATTGAAAATCAATCAAGCGAGATAAGGTGTTATTGTAGCCTTGGTAAATCAATTGGGTAAACTTGTGGCCCAAAAATCAAGTATCTCTACCTAGAGGATTGAAATTCTGGAGGGTGTACCTCGTAGCCTTGAAATCGAGGGTGTAATTGTACAATTGCTTTTGAAAGAAAATCCGTACTTGTGTTGTGGGACTAGATGTAGGGTGACTCTGAACCAGTATAAAATCCGGTGTGTTCTTTCCTTTACTGTTTTCATTTTATTTCTGCGTCTGTGTTTATTTCTGTGATTATCCATGTATTTGTAGATTGCATACATCTATGTCTAAATTAACATAAACTCAATTTAGTAATTCTTTATAAACACTATTCACCCCCCACTAGTGTTAATCCTCGCCTTAAGATCCGTAATCCGCATTTATTTCAGCTATAAATAATTAAATGGATTCTTTGAAATCCAATAAGACTTGGCACTTAGTAGATCAACCACCTGGTTGTAATTTAATAGGCTGTAAATGGGTACTTAAAAAGAAATGAAAACCTGACGACACAGTTGATAAATATAAAGCCCATTTTGTAGCTAAAGGATTTAAGCAAAGAGAAAATGTAGACTTTTTTTTGGCGCCTTTTCACTTGTAACTAGGATTCCATCCATTCAAATACTAATTTCCCTTGCATCTATTCATAATTTAATAATACACCAAATGGATGTTAAAATTGTCTTTTTAAATGGTGAATTAGAAGAGGAAATTTATGTATACCAACTTGAAGGATTTGTAGTTCATGGTTAAGAACAAAAAGTTTGCAAGTTAGATGAATCATTATATGGCTTAAAACAAGCACCTAAACAATGCCATGAAAAATTTAATAACTTAATAATCTCACATGGTTTCAAAGTTAATGAAATTGACAAATGCATTTACTATAAATCTGAGAATGACATTTGTACTATCATATTTCCGTATGTAGATGATCTACTTATTTATGGATCAAACATTCATGCCATAAACTATGTTAAATCTTTGTTAAGTGCCAATTTCGATATGAAAGATCTAGGTGAAGCAAGTGTAATCCTTGGTATTAAGATTACTAGGTCCGAAAAGGGACTTTCTTTGGACCAATCTTATTATATTGAGAAATTCTAAAGAAATACAATTACTTGATCGTAAGCCTGCATGTACACCATATGATCCTAGTGTAAAGCTATTTAAGAACACCGGTGAAGGTGTAAGGCAATCTGATTATGCGAGCATCAATGGCAGCCTTCGGTATGCCACTGATTGTACTAGACCCGACATTGCCTATGTCGTGAGATTATTATGCAGGTTTACTAATAGACCTAATATAGGGCATTGGCACGCTATTGAAAGGGTCATGAGATATCTAAAATGAACCATAAATGCTGGGTTACATTATGAAAAATTTCTAGCTGTTCTTGAAGATTACACCGATGCAGACTGAAATACTTTATTTGATGATTCAAAAGCAACCAGTGGCTAATCTTTAGCATTACTCGAGGAGCTGTTTCTTGAAAATCGAAGAAACAAACTATTTTGGCTCAGTCTACTGAGTCTGAAATGAAAGCACTAGCCACAGCTAGTGAAGAAGCATGGTACTTAAGAAATCTGCTAGCTAAGATTCCTTTATGGGGAAAACTGATACCAGTTGTGTTGATCCATTGCGATAATACCGCGGCTATTGCAAAAGTACAGAACTGTTATTACAATGGTAAGAGACGACATATGCGTCGTAATTATAGTACTATTAGAGAGCTACTCTCTTCAAGTGCATTTAAATTGGATCACATAAGCAGTGATGAGAATTTGACAGATCTGTTGTTGCTATGGGTGAACACGTCCGCTCGACCCCTGCCCATTACCAAATTAAAATTTTCTTTCATCTATTATTTGGCTTTGTGTACTTTTGTGCTAGTTCAAAAGGCCATTGTAGTTATTATGTTTCTTTTTTGTAGACAACCCTTTTTGCAGAAATACATTTTAGTTGGGTTTGATTTTATCACTTCAATAAAGTTCATACAAATTTTATCTTATGTTTTTAGTTGATAATGTCTTTTGTTGATCCGCTGTAAATTGGGGTGTTAATTTCTAAATTTATTTTGTTACAAAGATATTTGAAGCCTAAACAATGCATGTCATATCTCTCTAATAAAGCTCACGACACCTATAATTAAGCTAAATAACATACATTCTCTAATTTGATTAGTCTTTTTATTATAATTTTAGATGCTTGACCGCACTAAGTTACATAATGATAAGGAATCTAGTTATGAACTCGTTGAATGAACGATATTCCAAAATAGTAGTTTAAAGTTATGCATTGATGAGAATAATTACTTGTTATCATAACATTATCTATGTGAAATTACTTACATCCAAGTGTATTTGGTATGTGTTTTTGTTTTGTAACCTCAATGTGTTTTACAAATATAACTTCAGTGGTGTTTTGAAAGATAAAAAAACATTGATTAACATATCTTATTCTTTCAGGTGTAACGCTAAATTAATGGTGTAATAATATTGGTTGCTAATTCCTGGTATAATATTTAGCATGCTATTCAAAAAATTTAATTTCTACCAACATATATTTTCCTATCTTTAACGAATTACTTTTTTGAATGTGAGACTTTTGAATTTTCATTTTATACATCCCAGTAGGAAATATTAAATATTTTACTTTCCTACCCGGCATTGGTGGATATTTTTATGAATCATCTGTTATGTGCTTTATTGGCATTTCTAATACTTTTTAATTCACTTATTTGGTTTTTGCACATGATTCGAGGGAGATGGCTAGTACATCGAGAGATTTTTTGTGCCAGTTTCCAGTTAAAACTTAAAAGCTTAACAAGCATGCTTGAATGGTAACATTACTTACAAATTATAGTAGACATCCTTGCATCCATTATTTTGAAACTGATAGAATAAAACTATTAATTATTGCTTAAATAATCATGTAAAAAAAGGACCTATTTAAATACATTGTTTCTGCTCTTGGCCAAAAAGGAGTTGAATCATTCTATGTAAAATCTTATTTTGTATTTAAAGATTTTGACAAGTGAGAAAAAAGCAAAGTTACGGAGCCAAGTGATACCAAAAGTTTAGAAGAGGTCACATTTTTAAGTGGCTTTTTAACAAAATATGCATCAGGCTATGTCCAAGGCATTAACCGATGACCAAAAGAACAAAAGTTTTCGCCCTACAGTTATGTCATCCTGTTATGCATAAATATAGTTAAAATAAAATGGAAAAGGTACTTAACAAACTAACTATAAACAATTTAAACTTCAATTATTTTAAATGAATTTTCATGAATATCCCCATATAGTTATATGTTGTAAATACTGTATTTTTCTTGCTACACCAACTATTTACTAGTTGTTGAGTTTTAGTAGATCGACCGGATCTTCTTACTATAAACGCAGGGGAAGTCTATGATGGAAAAGACGCTTAAAACAATTGGCTTAGATATTTTGGTATGGAAACCAAATCCTTCTCATAAAAAGTCTGTACATACTGTTCAATGATATACCACACGTGCTTGTATCAATTTGAATTTTAAAATTCGACATCTTCAATGTATAATTAGCCACAAAGGTATAAAAATTGTATCAAGTTGAAAATAGGATAGAGTGTTAAATCGCCATGTCAATAAAAAAGAATTTTGTAATTAGCTCTTGGAACTTGAGAAAATTTCCACCATGTCAATAAAAAAGAATTTAGTAACTAGCACATGGAACTTGAGTAAATTTCTTGGGGCGGTGGAGGATAGGGTCACTAATAAACATAAGCTCTAGATCCTTATTAAAACCTGGATCCATATGTTCTACTGTAATTGTCTTGCTCATGCATTTATGTAACCATCAAATGATTACGCTTGATGTTTGTCCATGATGTCCTTACACGTTTAAAATAATTATCTGTTATTGTAGTTTTCCAACTTCATTAATCTTAGCACAATGAAATACATCTGGAAAAAAAATACAACATAGCTTAATAGTGTCTCTTTCCACTTTCCTGGTCATAGCAATCTTTTCACTAAATTGTCATCAGCTTATAGCATCAAGTAGTTATTTATGTTTTATTGAGGAATTCTCGTATTAATTTGATTTGCTTTATGAAATTTATCAATTATCTTATCCACTGATTAATATACATCATATTTTAGGTGGGTGATAAAGTCGTGACGACTAGCCTTTTACAATATTGATAAGGTGAGTTCCTAAGATTTTTTTTTTTGCAAGCTTAAATGTAGAAAATCACCTTAATTAACTCCAGATTTTGCCAACACCTTAAAGCTTTGAAATAGTTCGATAATTCGATGTATGGATACACTTTTAATATAAATGCAGGTGCAGTTGAATCTCTTGCCCTTGATTTTACCATTTTTGTCATCTACTAGTCTGGTAACTAATTGTCTGCAATTGTACAAAACCCTAGTTTAGAACTTTAGCTTGATGTGACTTTTGAGTTCTAAACAATATAGCAGTTCAAGATGGTGTTGCCTCTATGGTACAACTACTAAGTTATGATTTTGTGTTCTCAACTAAACTAAGTTGATAACATTTCATAATTTTCTAATGCATTTGGCTTTCTATTCCTCAATGAGGATAGAATATTCGTGTATTATTGATATTCAGTTTTAGGGCTAGAGCATCAATCCATTGGGTTTGGAGCTACATCAATGGGATAAAGGTCATATCAGCATATACTAGGATTGAACTTGAGAATTAATAGCGTTTCATACTTAACTTTCAAGAAATTTGTCCTGTTTTGATATTCGGCCACCCTCCTTATTCTCGTCACACAATTACTTGAAATATATGCATTTACTATAGAAATTAGATGAACCGATGATCGACACCCTATAATTTATTATGGGAAATTTCGTATGCTGAAAACTAAATTGACAACACTCCTTGAGTTGAAGTCTGGTTTTAATCCAGATATAGCCAAGTGAGAAGGAGAGGAAAAAACAATTGGAAGTGCTTACTAGTCCCATATTGTTGAAACTAATAGAATGGTTGAAATTTATGAGTAATAAATAGTTCATGTAGTGCAACTGTGTTTCATACTTACCTGGATGGGGTCTAGGATGATCATGAAGGCCCAGGCCTAGCCTAGTGGTTTCCATTGCATTTTGGAAATGTGTTGGGCTACCATCTCCCTAAGTGGGAGAGCGGACATCATTATTTGTTGCTTTGGGGGAACGCGTTTGCGCGGCCCCTGTCCATTCCCAAATTAAATGCCTTCTTTTGTCCATTATTTGGCTTTGTGTAATTTATGATAATTAAAACGCCATTATGGTTACTGTGTTTTTCTTTTACAGTGAACCCTTTTTGTATGTCTTTTCATTGAGTTTGATTTATCTATCTAATAAAATTCATACAAATTTGATCTTATGTTTTTGGTAGACAATGTCTTTTGGTTGATCTGATGTAATTTGGGGTGTAATTTCTTTTGTTACACCCATATTTGGAGCCTAAACAATACATGTCATATATCACTAATAAACCTTACGACACTTATAATAAACTTAAATAACACACACACACAATCTTGTGGCAGTTTAGGGTGGGGTCATTAATAAACATAAGCCATGGATCATATTCAACCAGAATCCATATGTTGTACTAAAATTGACTTCCTATTGCACTTTTGCAACTATCAAATGATTGATCTATATGTTTGTCCATGATGTCCTTGCACTTCTAAAATAATTATATATTATTGCAATATCCAACTTCATTGATCTTAACTCAATGAAATATATTTTAAAAAAATCACAACATAGCTTAACAGTGTATCTTTTCAGTTTCTTGGCAGTATAAATCTTCTCACTATATTTTCATCATATTATAGTGTCATGTATTTTCTTCATTTTATTGAGGGATTCTCAGTGTTAATTTTATTTTCTTTATGGTACTTATTATTAATGACCTTATCCACTAATAACATGCATTACATTTTAGGTTGGGTATGAAGTTGTGATGGCTAGCATGCTGTAGTATTGGTAAGGTGAGTTCTAAGATGTGTGGTTGTTATTTTTTTGGTGGGCTTAAATACAGAAAATCGCCTTAATTAACTCTAGATTTTGCTAACACCTTAGCACACCATCTTTTACAGACCTTTATTTTGGGATCTTTAAGGGATTACATAGAAGAAAATTAGTACTATTAACCGCAAAATACGATGATCATGCTATTTAATGTTTTTTTATTCAATTCTTTATAGTGCTCTTTCAAATGGTTCAATAATTAGGTGCATGGATGATATTCTTTTAATATCAACTTGGGAGAGATAGAATCCGTTGAACTTGATTTTGGCATTTTTTCATCCTGCTAGTCTGGTAACTGATTATCTACAATTCTACAAAACCCTATTTTAGAACTTTAGCTTGATATTCTTTAGCAGGTGGAGGTACAAATTGCTTAGTTATTGAAGACGAGCTTGATTTAACTACTGCCAAGGCCTTTTGGGTCAACCATTAAGGTATGATTTTTGGTTCTCACGTAACTATGTCGATAACATTAAATAATTTTATAATGCATATAGCTTTCTATTCCTGAACTAGGCAATGATTTTCGTGTATTAGTATCGACATTCAATGCTGGGTTAGAGCTTGAGCATTAGGTTTGGACTTAGGAGAACCTAAATCGTATATTGCCTAAAATAAAGTAAATAAAGTAAACGTTAGTATAATTACACATTGTCATAACATTTTCTATGGGAAATTGCACATTGGAAGATCATTATTAATGAAAAGTTTATACAACTATTTTAGTTCAAAAATTGGCCAAGTAAAAAGGGAAGAAAAAATCAACTAAAAGTGCTTACTAGTCCCATATTGTAGAAACTAATGGAATGGCTAGCATCAACACCTAATAAATTGTTCCTGTACTGCAACAGAGTTCCTTGCTTACCTGGATGGGGTCTATGGGTGATCATGAAGGCTCGAGCCTAGCCTAGTGATTTCCATTGCACTTTGGAAATGCGTTGAGCTACCATCTCCCCAAGTGGAAGAGTGGACATCATTATTTGTTGCTTTGGGGAACGCGTTCACGCGACCCCTGCCCATTACCGAATTAAATGTCTTGTTTTATCTATTGTTCGGCTTTGCATGCTTTTGTGACAGTTAAAAAGCTATTATGGTTATTGTGTTTCTCTTTTATAGAGAACCCTTTTTGCGGACATACATTTTGTTGGGTTTGATTTATCTTTGGAATTAAATTCATACAAGTTTGATCTTATGTTTTTGGTTGACAATGTATTTTGTTGATATGATGTAACTTGGGGGTGTAAATTTTTTTGTTATATGCATTCCATTTGGTGATATTTTTCTTTTCTTTGATTAATTCCAGTTGGTTATGTTCATAGCACCATATTTCTTCTGTAACATCTGAATCAAGTTATGTGGAGTATTTTTCTTCTTCTTCCCAGATCTTTTATGATGATGTTTTGATAAGCATTTGAATTTGTACCGATTTCTAGCCCACAAATTCCGTTAAAACGTATTCATGCAACGAATGCCCAGATGTATTGACTAGACTTCGCATTCTCTTTTATGCAACGCAAATAAAGATGTGTTGTAATTCTTTACTGTAAGTTGCATCTCAAGTGTTCGTCTATGTTTATAAATCTTTATCCATATTAATATCATCAAAGTCTAACCTTTTGTTTTGATTGGATATACTAATTTATCTAATTTCCCAATTCAGCTTATCGACGATTGTTTGCATTTGCTTAGAATATGAAATATGTACTAATTTACTTTTCGTATTCAAATCAATATGCTTAGCAAGATTATCATTTAGTTTGCTTGTAGAAAAGATAAACTTATTATCGAGGTTGACTTGACTTTTTTTTAAGGTCCTGGAGAACAAAGGTTTTGCTTGTAAGCTCTATGGAATGTAAGGTAAACCACATGATTAGTGCAGTAAATTGGATTAATATTTTAAAAGAGGAAACTATATATACTACTTTGATGTATTTATTCTCAATCATTTATGTACCCTTTCATATTTCAAAATGGTCCGAATATTTATTTATGGATAATTTAGTTTAATGTATTTATGATAGCAGGACAGCACCTATAAAATTTAAGCAGAACCACACCTTCACATTTCATGCACGCGCACAAGACAAATTTAAGCAGAAGTACACCTTCACCTAAGATTCCTTAAGTATAAAAATCAACTAAGTTGTATGATCCATTCTAATATCCACCATATATTCATATTAGTGTTTTGACTTTGAAAATGACATTTTGGAGGCTTGGAAATGATGGTTAAGTTGAAAATTTGAATTGAATGGCATTTGTGCTTTTTAACATTTACATTAATTTTTAAAAGTAAGCTTTTTATCTCACTATTTTTTTACTATTTCTTTCATCTTTATTCTACACGTCTAAACCCCATTTTTCACTTTTTCTATTATTCTTAAATTTCTAAAAATCTTATCTTTTTACGCAAAAAGTGTGAATTTAGTGTGAAATTGATTGCGGTTTAGTTGCGAAGACAATATTGGATTTTGCATTTTTGGCAGGTGAGAACATTAACCTCTTGTTCTTACTTTTTAGAAAATAAAAAATATTTGAGTTATTCAAACATTGTATAGTTTTTTCTGAAAGAATAGATATGAAATTTGTTAGTAATTTTGGATTTGATATGAAAATCATTTTTATAATATTGCTTAAAAATCATACTTTTGTTGCTATTTGCTGGAAAATGAAGAGGTTATTGTATTGATCATATACAGAGATATAGGGTCACAGGAACTAACATCTTCTTCTTTTTTCCTTCACCGTTCTTTGTAAAAAGAAAATAAAACACCTTCTCCTTATTTTTAAACATCAACATCCCTTAAACCATGAATTTTTAGCCAAAGTCATTAACTGTGAAGTCATTAGTTTTTTTTTAAAGTCTCGTGTGGTTTTGTTGAGTATGGTGGTAGATAGGGGTTAATTACAGTAAGAGGTCGTGTGTCGATGGTTTTTCAACTAACACGAATCAGCGAATGGAGGATGCAGTCATGTTTGTATCTATAGATCGCAAAGTCTCATGATTTTAGGTGGTCGGGACGGGTTGGACGATATGATGAATTGATTTTGTTAAAAATTGGAATTTTAAGGAACCGGTGGTCGAGGGTTGGTGCCGATGGTGATGGAGGCAGCCTTGGGTAATGGCGGAGCTGTGGTGATGGTCGGTCGACGGAGGAGGCAGTACGAGCAATGGCTAGGGTTTAAGGTTTCTATTTCTTTGGTTTTGGTTTTCGATCGATGGCGGCTAGTGGGAAGCATTGGACGTGTTGTGGAGTTCGCCAATGGCATGTGTGGAGGTTGCGGCCACAATGGCATAGGTGACGGGGTCTAGAGTGGAGGTGGCGGCAGCGATAGATGATTGATCATGGCTTGGGCGTGTTCGATTTTGGATCAAGTGGTTGAAACGGAGTCGAGGCCGACGAAGGAGATGACAAGGGGTTGGACATGTCGTGCGTGGCCTGAGGAGTAGGATGGTGGTCGAAGATCATCCGATTGGTGGTGGAGATTGGTTGTGCATGTGCATTGGTTTCCAGGAATTTGATTTGGGAAAGAGGGTTGGAGAAGAAGGAGCTTGTTTTGGTTTAGGTTCGGAGAGTTCGATCGGGTTTGGGCATGATGAGCGTGGGTAGTAACAATTTTAGCAATTTTAATTATTTAACTTAAAAATGGTTACCTTTGAACATGAATAACGACCTGTTTAACCCACGGTTTCCTGCACTAGACTCGTATTGACGTGTACCACAATTTAATAAAAATGGTTGATAATTCCAGTGAAGTATAATGTGATGAAAACTTTATAGGGGTAGAAAATAATTAAGGATTTTTTAATTATATTCTATCACCGACATCCTGTTAGCGGAATAAAACACAGTTCTGCTATATTTAAATTGAGTATATTGTATTGGACATATATTTGGCAGAATGAATCCATGTTCTTCTATTTTATATATTTGGACATTTGTTTTTATGTCAGTTGACTAGTAATATGTTATCTGCTGATTGATAATTATGGATTTCACTTACATATATGTTTCTTATGTAAATATCATCGATATAGTTTAGATGGTTTAACTGAAAATAAATGGTAGCTTGTTTAAGTGTCATTGTGGTTGCTAAGTCTCTTTTCAAATTTGAAAAGAATTGGATTTAAACATATTTTATATCTAAAATATTTCTAAGTAAAGTGTTTTTTCTAAGTTTAAATGGTTAAGTTAATATTGTTTGAATAATAATATTTTAAAGTTAACTTGTAATTTATTAATGATGATTAATATAAGAAATTATTTTACTTAAGCTATTTTAAAGTTAACTATTTATTTTATTTATGATATTTTAAGATAGTTAATTATGTAATAATGATGTTTTTGAAATTTATGATTTATTTAATAGTGATTAAGTTTATCAAGTTGAAAATAGGATAGAGTGTTGTATCGTCATGTCAATAAAAAGAAATTTAATAATTAGCTCTTGGAACTTGAATGAATTTCCACTATGTCAACAAAAAAGAAGTTAGTAATTAGCACTTGGATCTTGAGAAAATTTCATATGGCAGTGCAGGATGGGTTCTTTGATAAACATAAGCTCTGGATCCTTCTTGAAACCAGAATCCATATCTTATACTATAATTTTCTTACTATTGCACTTATGTAACCATCAAATGATTACGCTAGATGTTTGTCCCTGATGTCCTTACACATCTAAAGGAATTACGTGTTATTGTAGTTTTCCAACGTCATTAATCTTAACTCAGTGGAATACATCTAGAAAAAAATACAACATAACAGTACTTCTTTCGACTTCCCTAGTAGTATCAATCTTCTCACTGAATTGTCATCAACTTATAGCGTGAAGTAGTTATTTATGTTTTATTGAGGAATTCTCTAATTAATTTGATTTTCTTTAAGGCAATTACCTTATCCACTGTTTAATATACATCATATTTTAGGTAGGTGATAAAGTCGTGACAACTAGCACGTTGCAGCATTGATAAGGTAAGTTCCTAAAATGTGTTTTTTTTTCGCACTTAAATATAACAAACCATTAAATTCATATGTTGCTAACACCTTAGCGGCCATCTTTTGCAGACCTCTATTTTGGGATCTTCTAGGGATTATTACAGAGAAAAAACAAGTACTATTAGCCAGAAATTACGATTATCATAGTATTCAATGTATTTGACACTTCTTTGTAGTGCTTTTTCAAATAATTCAATATTGGTGCATGGACACACTGTTAATATAATACTTGGGAGTAGAGAATTCTCTTGGGCTTAATTTCGGCATGTGGTCCTCTTAGAACTAGTTATGCTATATTGTACAAAACCCTATTTTAGAATTTTATCTTAGATATTTCTTAGCACGTGGATCCATATTGCTTATTTATTGAAGATAAGATTGATGTAACTTCTGACAGTATATCGATTCATAATGTTGCGGCTTCTTGGATACAACTAAGGTATGATTTTGTATTATCAACTAAACTATGTTGATAATATTTCATAATTTTATAATGCATCTTGTTCCTGAATTAAGCTATGATTTTCATGTATAAGTATCGACGTTCAATGGTCGTTGAGCCATTAGGTTTGGAGCACCTGACATTAAAATTCGACTAAAATCAAGTAAAAGTTAATCCTATCAATGGATACCAAAAATATCAAAAATGGATCCGCATCTGTATCCAAAAACAGACAAATATCCGATATTCGAAAAAATAATAAAGATGCAAACATAAAAACATCCGCATATGATAATTATCCATCTGGTTTCAGTCAAGAATGTACTTTGTATGAATATACGATATCCATTACATGGTGTATTGAGCAAGGTTCGAAAACTCGGTTTCGGTTTCGGTCAATTGAAATTTTCTTAGTTTCAGACGATTTCAGAAATTTTCTATATGTTTGTCCATGATGTCCTTGCACTTCTAAAATAATTATATATTATTGCAGTATTCCAACTTCATTGATCTTAACTATGTGAAAGATATTTAAAAAAATCACAGCATGGCTTAACAGTGTATCTTTTCAGTTTCTTGGCAGTATAAATCTTCTCACTATATTGTCATCAGCTTATAGTGTCATGTAGTTACTTTATTTTATTGTGGGATTCTCATTGTTAATTTGATTTTCTTTATGGCAGTTATTATGACCTTATCCACTAATAACATGCATTACATTTTAGGTTGGGTATGAAGTAGTGATGACTAACATGCTGCAGTATTGGTAAGGTGAGTTCCAAGATGCATGGTTGTTATTTTTTTGGTGGGCTTAAATACGGAAAACCGCCTTAATTAACTCTAGATTTTGCTAACACCTTAGCACACCATCTTTTTTAGACCTTTATTTTGGGATCTTTAAGGGATTACGTAGAAGAAAATTAGTACTGTTAACCGCAAAATACGATGATCATGTATTTAATGTTTTTTATTCTATTCTTTATAGTGCTCTTTCAAATGGTTCAATAATTAGGTGCATGCATGATACACTTTTAATATCAACTTGGGAGAGATGAAATCCGTTGAACTTGATTTTGGCATTTTATCATCCTGCTAGTCTGGTAACTGATTATCTACAAATCTACAAAACCCTATTTTAGAACTTTAGCTTGATATTCTTTAGTAGGTGGAGGTACAAATTGCTTAGTTATTGAAGACGAGCTTGATTTAACCACTGCCAGGGCCTTTTGGGAACAACTGATAAGACATTATTTTTTGTTCCCACGTAACTACGTCGATAACATTACATAATTTTCTAATGCATATAGCTTTCTATTCCTAAACTAGGCAATGATTTTCGTGTATTAGTATCAACATTCAATGATGGGTTAGAGCTTGAGCCATTGGGTTTGGACTTAGGAGCACCTAAATCGTATATTGCCTAAAATAAAGTAAATAAAGTAAACATTAGTATAATTACACAATATCATAACATTTTCTATGGGAAATTGCACACTGGAAAATCATTCATTAATGCAGACTTTGTACTACAGTTTTAGTTCAGAAATTGGCCAAGTAAAAAGGGAAAGAAAAAACAACTAAAAGTGCTTACTAGTCCCATATTGTAGAAACTAATGGAATGGCTGGCATCAACACCTAATAAATTGATCATGTACTGCAACAGAGTTCCTTACTTACCTGGATGGGGTCTATGGGTGATCAGAAGGCCCGGGCCTAGCCTAGTGGTTTCCATTGCACTTTGGAAATGCGTTGAGCTACCATCTCCCCAAGTGGGAGAGTGGACATCATTAGTTATTGCTTTGCGAAATTACCGAATTAAATGTCTTGTTTTATCGGTTGTTCGGTTTTGCATGCGTTTGTGACAGTTAAAAAGCTATTATGGTTATTGTGTTTCTCTTTTATAGGGAACCCTTTTTGTGGACATACATTTTATTGGGTTTTATTTGTCTTCCCAGTTAAATTCATACAAGTTTGATATAATGTTTTTGGTTGACAATTGTCTTTTGTTGATCTGATGTAATTTGGGGGTGTAAATTTCTTTTGTTATATGCATTCCAGTTGGAGATATTTTTCTTTTCTTTGATTTGTTCCAGTTGGTTATGTTTGTAGCACCATATTTCTTGTGTAACGTCTAAATCAAGTTATGCGGAGTCTTTCTTTTCTTCTTCCTAGATGTTTTATGATGATGTTTTGATAAACATTTGAATTTTAGGACTGGATATAAACATTTTGCCAATTGTCTATTCAATTTGCATTTGACAGTTTCTTTCATTTTCTTTACTCTTTAAATTTTTCATTCTCTTCCCTTTCTCAATCCGGTTTGATGACTTTGGTCTGCTGTAGCTATGTTTTTCTTCTTCTTCAGTTTATTTCTATTCAATGGAATTAGTATTATTTTGTTATGTAGAATATTTTTGACCATTTGTTAATTGATGATGGTTGTTTTGAGTAGTGTAGTCAAAGAAGAGAGACAGAAACAGACCAAAAGCTTCCAGGTAATTGGTGGACCTTGCGTGATGGCAAAAAGTTTCTCATTTTCATTTTATTACAAAAAGGATACATGTTGGATAATTAAAATGCACGTGGTAGTCAAAATATAGTTTGCAACCTGATTGTTGTAAATTTTTTAAGGCCATTTTATGGTTCTCATATATATTGTATTCTATAAAAACCTATTAGTAATGAACAATAGTGTTTTTTCAAGGATCAAAGATATATTACTATGTACTTTGGTGTTTTAGCTAGTTAAAGATTGTTTGCATTTTATTTACTGATGTTGGTTTTGTAAAATTCATTGTTTTCTCATTTATTATTGATTTTTTATACGCAAGTACCGATTTCTGGCCCACAAATTCCGTTAAAACGTATTCATGCATAGAAGGCCCAGATGTATTGACTCGACTTCGCTTTCTCTTTTATGCAACGTAAATAAAGATGTGTTGTAATTCTTTATTGTAAGTTGCATCTCAAGTGTTCGTCTATGTTTCTAAATCTTTATCCATATTAATATCATCAAAGTCTAACCTTTTGTTTTGATTGGATATACTAATTTATCTAATTTCCCAATTCAGCTTATCGATGATTGTTTGCGTTTGCTTAGAATATGAAATATGTACTAATTTACTTTTCATATTGAAATCAATATGCTTAGCAAGATTATCATTTAGTTTGCTTGTAGAAAAGATAAGCTTATTATCGGGGTTGACTTGACTTTTTTTAAAGTCATGGAGAACAAAGGTTTTGCTTGTAAGCTCTATGGAATGTCAGATAAACCACATGATTAGTGTAGCAAATTGGATTAATATTTTAAAACAGGAAACTTTATATACTTATCTGATGTATTTATTCTCAAACATTTATGTACTTTCATATTTCAAAATGGTCCGATATATTTATTTATGGATAATTTAGTTTAAAGGAAATTGTAAAGTATTTTGGATAGCATGGCAGCACCTATAAAATTTAAGCAGAAGTACACCTTCACATTTCATGCACGCGCACAAGACAGATTTAAGCAGAAATACACCTTCACCTAAGATTCCTTAAGTATAAAAATCAACTAAGGTACATGATCCATTCTAATATCCACCATATATTCATAATAGTGTTTTGACTTTGAAAATGACATTTTGGAGGCTTGGAAATGATGGTTAAGTTGAAAATTTGAATTGAATGGCATTTTGTTTTCTAGCGTTTACATTCATTTTTAAAAGTAAGCTTTTTATCTCACTTTTTTTATTATTTCTTTCATCTTCATTCTACACTTCTAAACCCCATTTTCCACTTTTTCTATTATTCTTAAATTTCTAAAAATCTACTCTTTTTATGCAAAAAGCGTGAATTTAGTGTGAAATTGATTTGGGGTTTAGCTGCGAAGACAATATTGGATTTCACATTTTTGGAAGTTGAGAACATTAACCTCCTGTTCTTACTTTTTAGAAAATAATAATTTTTTTGAGTTATTCAAACATTGTATAGTTTTTTATGAAAGAACAGATATGAAATTTGTTAGTAATTTTGGTTATGATATGAAAATCATTTTTATAATATTGTTTAAAAATCATATTTTTGTTGCTATTTGCTGGAAAATGAAGAACATGGTTATTGTATTGATCATATACAAAGATATAGGGTCATAGGAGCTAACATCTTCTTCTTCTTCCCTTCACCTTTATAAAAAGAAAATAAAACGCCTTCTCCTTATTTTTAAAAATCAACATCCCTTAAACCATCGAGTTTTAGCCAAAGTCATTGACTGTGAAGTCATTAGTTTTTTTAAAAAAAAGTCAAGTGTGGTTTTGTTGAGTATGGTGGGAGATAGGAGTTAATTACAATAAGAGGTCGTGTGTTGACGGTTTTTCGACTAACACAAATCAGCGAACGGAGGATGCAGTCATGTTCGTATTTACAAATCGCAAAGTCTCATGATTTTAGGTGGTCGGGATGGGTTGGGCGAAACGATGACTTGATTTTGTTAAAAATTGGAATTTTGAGGGACCGGTGTCGAGGGTTGGTGCCGATGGTGATGGAGGCAGCCTTGGATGATGGCGGAGCTGTGTTGATGGTTGTGGGGTTCCGATCGACAGAGGAGACAGTAGGAGCCATGGCTAGGGTTTAAGGTTGCTATATTTTTGGTTTTGGTTTTCGATCGCTGGCGGCCAGTGGGAAGCATCCGACGTGTTGTGGAGTTCGCTAATGGTGTGTATGGAGGCTGTGGGCGCAATGGCGTAGGTGACGGGGTCTAGAAGTGGAGGCGGCGGCAGCGATAGATGATTGATCATGGCTTGGGCGTGTTCGCTTTAGGGTCAAATGGTTGAAATGGAGTTGAGGCTGTCGAAGGAGAAGACAAGGGGTTGGACATGTCATGCGTGGCTTGAGGAGTAGGATGGTGGTCGAAGATCATCCGATTGGTGGTGGAGATTGGTTGTGCATGTGCATTGGGTTCCAGGCATATGATTTGTGAAAGAGGGTTGGGGAAGAAGGAGCTTGTTTAGGTTTGGGTTTAGAGAGTTCGATCGGGTTTGGGCATGATGAGCATGGTAAGTAACAATTTTAGCAATTTAAATTATTTAACTTAAAAATGGTTAACTTTGAACATGAATAACTCACCGGTTTTAGATATGTTTAACCCACGGTTTCCTGCACTAGACTCGTATTGACGTGTACCCCACTTTAATAAAAATGGTTGATAATTCCAGTGAAGTATAATATGATGAAAAGTTTATTGGGGTAGAAAATAATTACGGATTTTTTAATTATATTCTATCACCGACATCCTGTTAGCGGAATAAAACACCGTTCTGCTATATTTAAATTGAGTATATTGTATTGGATATATATTTAGCAGAATGAATCCCCGTTCTTCTATTTTATAAATTTGGACATTTGTTTTTATGTTAGTTGGCTAGTAATATGTTATCTGCTGATTGATAATTATGGATTTCACTTACATATATGTTGCTTATGTAAATATCATCGATATGATTTAGATGGTTTAACTGAAAATAAATGGTAGCTTTGTGGTTGCTAAGCCACTTTTCGAATTTGAAAAGAATTGGATTTAAACATATTTTATCTTTAAAATATTTTTAAGTAATGTGTTTTTTCTAAGTTTAAATGGTTAAGTTAATATTGTTTGAATAATAATATTTTAAAGTTAACTTATAATTTATTAATGATGATTAATATAAGCAATTATTTTACTTAAGCTATGTTGAAGTTAACTATTTATTTTATTAACGATATTTTAAGATAGTTAATTATGTAATAATAATGTTTTTGAAATTGACGATTTATTTAATAGTGATTAAGTTTATCAAGTTGAAAATAGGATAGAGTGTTAAATCGTCATGCCAATAAAAAGAAATTTAGTAATTAGCTCTTGGAACATGAGCAAATTTCCACCATGTCAATAAAAAAGAAGTTAGTAATTAGCACTTGGATCTTGAGCAAATTTCTTATGGCAGTGCAGGATAGGGTCTTTGATAAACATAAGCTCTGGATCCTTCTTGAAACCAGAATCCATATCTTATACTATAATTTTCTTACTATTTCACTTATTTATGTAACCATCAAATGATTATGCTAGATGTTTGTCTCTGATGTCCTTACACATCTAAAGGAATTATGAGTTATTGTATTTTTCCAACTTCATTGATCTTAACTCAGTGGAATACATCTAGAAGAAAAATACAACATAATAGTACTTCTTTCCACTTCCCTAGTAGTATCAATCTTCTCACTGAATTGTCATCAGCTTATAGCATGAAGTGGTTATTTATGTTTTGAGGAATTCTCCAATTAATTTGATTTTCTTTAAGGCAATTGCCTTATCCATTGTTTAATATGCATCATATTTTAGGTGGGTGATAAAGTCATGACGACTAGCATGTTGCAGCATTGATAAGGTAAGTTCCTAAAATGTGTTTTTTTCACACTTAAATACAACAAACCGCCTTAATTAACTCTATATGTTGCTAACACCTAGGCGACCATCTTTTAAGTCCTTTATTTTGGGATCTTCTAGGGATTATTACAAAGAAAAAAACTAGTACTATTTGCTGGAAATTACGATTATCATAGTAGTTAATGTATTTGACACTTCTTTGTAATTCTTTTTCAAATAATTCAATATTGGTGCATGGACACACTGTTAATATAATACTTGGGAGTAGTGGATTCTCTTCGGCTTAATGTCGGCATGTAGTCCTCCTAGAACTAATTATGCTATATTGTACAAAAACCTATTTTAGAATTTTATCTTAGATATTTCTTAGCACGTAGATACATATTGCTTATTTATTGAAGATAAGATTGATGTAACTTACGACAATATATCAATTCATAATGTTGCGGCTTCTTGTATACAACTAAGGTATGATTTTGTAGTATCAACTAAACTATGTTGATAAGATTTCATAATTTTATAATGAATTTTGTTCTTGAATTAAGTTATGACTTTCATGTATAAGTATCAACGTTCAATGGACGTTGAGCCATTAGGTTTGGAGCACCTGACATTAAAATTCAAATAATATAAAATAAAAGTTAATCTTATCCATGGATACCGAAAATATCAAAAATGGATCCTCATCTGTATCCAAAAACAGACAAATATCCGATATTCGAAAAAATAATAAAGATGCAAACATAAAAACATCCACATATGATAATTATCCATCTACTTTCAATCAAGAATGTACTTTGTATGAGTATACGATATCCATTACGTGGTGTATTGAGCAAGGTTCGAAAACTCGGTTTTGGTCAATCTAATTTTTCTTTGTTTCGGACGATTTTGGAAATTTCGAAAATTTTAGTTTTGATTTCGGTTTCGGTCCCGGTATTGATTTCTAATAACATGTTAGTAAGAATGTAATAATAATCCTTTGTAAATAAAATATAAAATATAGTTTATAAAAAATAGAATACAACATACAATATTATAACAATAACTAAACCCTAGCTAACAGTATTAATTAACCATTACTTAATTAAAATTGAAAACTAATTGTTAGCCCAGCCCAACTTAAACATAACTTAAAAATAAAGTAATTAATCTATTCCCAGCCCAATCTCACTATACCCTATTTCAAAACCCTAGCCACCAAAAAACAATCGATCGACTATGTTGTAGACTAGCCTCCAAAAAAACGTCGATCCACTCTACTGCAGACAAAAAAAACGAAGATGAATGAAATATCAAACGCTCGAGGTCGACGATGAGATTTGAACCCTTTTCGGCTAGATTTGCTTGAAGTCGATGTAGAGATTGAAGTCGACGATGAGATTTTAGGTAGTTCTTCAACTAAATGCTTGTAATTTTCGAAAATTTCAAACTTTTCCTCTCTTCTCAACCGAAACCGGATTATTGCTAGGGTTTCGTCCCGGAGTTGACTGAAACCGAATCGAGGTGGCTAGAATTTCGCTATTCCGACCGAAACCTCAAACCATGGTATTGAGTTTAAACATCCCAAGAGCTATTTTTTGAGGTTGGTAACGTGCAATTAGATGCGTAGAAGGTTGAGAAAAGTTTGCCCCGACTTTAGCATTATTTAAGAAAAATAAAAAAACTACGCGCTACCCAATTACATCCTTACAACCTTATGCTTTAAATCATTTTAGATAAATACGTATTTACATAATACAACGCATATTGTGTTGCATTAGGTGTCCATGCATGTTTGTTAACTTAAATTTGCGAAACTAATTTTAAATTATATGTTTACGCAATATATTTTTACTATTACCAACAATATTAATAAAATTACAGTTCAAAATGATTAGACATGCGGTGAACTTGGATTGAATACATGACTTTCGTTATTCAATCTTTGGGATAAGCAAACTCTTGACTTGGATTGACTTTATCAAATATCAAACACAACCCCTCGTGTGTTAATTAACACAATGTAGAATTCAAAATTAGGGTCAAAGAGTTTCTTCTCTCTAATTTCATTTTTGAATAATAAGGATATCTCACTTTGATCCTAATTTGTAATTTTCCTTATTTTTCTTCTAACATTCCCTAATCTCTTTGTAGATCATCGAGGGTCACTCAACATAACTACGAGACCTACGCGCTAGCCGACTGCACCACCACCCCATTATGCATTAAGATTATGTGCGCTGCTATTGACACAAAAAAAGCTTACAGCTCCTAGAACCAAAGACCACCATACAAAGCTCGGTTCTTTGCTTCATACCATCAAATGTTGTTTTATCGTAAATAAACATGCATCCAAATATTTCAAAACACGATAGTTATCACTTCTATTTCTTGGATCGAGTTCAACTCTTTTCATAACAAAAAAAATCATATAACACAAAAAAGTCAAAAGTAAAATAATAAAATTTATTTGTCCAACCTTATTTAAGATCATAAAATTTAAGTTAATTTTTACCTAATCGGGTAAAGTATTTTCCTAAATCAATATGCATGCCTTTTGAAATGATTGGTCAATCGTCTTCTTTCATATTTTCACTACCAAACACTTTTTATTCAAAAAGGAAAGTGCATTCTCAATTTAATTGTGATTGGTATCCTCCATCTAACAAAAAAAAGATAAAAATATAGTGAAAAAATGACATTAATTTTGTAACAAAACATTAGAATTCAATAGCTCAAATTGAGATTTTCAGCTATAATTTCATCAAACTTTAAATCCTCACGGGATCATTAAACTCGTCCTAAAATAACAATACAAAAACTTAAACAACAAATCTAAGATTGATACGTAGAAAAAAACAGACTTTAAAAAATAACAAAGTAAACCATCCTCTTTGTGTTCATCAAAACAAGGCTCATTTACTAAATCTTCACTTGGCTTCATCTGCTAGACAAAAAGAGGGAATTTTTTAGGATTTAGGATTTTTTTTTCTAGTGCGTGCGTTGTGAGTTTTCCAAAGGAAAATGAAGATGCTATGCTGGTTTGGAATGAATGAGAAAATATATTTTGTGGTCATAACATATGGAAAATTGATAGATAATAAAATTTTAACGGTAGTCGGAAGCTTTTTCCTGTATGCTAATAGTACCACACTAGATTAAATACCAGACTGAATAGTACCACAGGTTAACCTTGCTTTAAATCATTTTAGTTGAATACTTATTTTCGTAGTGCAACACATCTAGTGTTGCATTTGCACTTCTAAACATGATGTTTTTCTATTTCAAAATCCATGGTTTTGGATATTTTTTCTCTTTATGATCAGTGTTACATTACATGTCCATGCATGTTTGTTAAGTTAAATTTTCCAAATTATTTTTAAATTATAAGTTTACTACATATATTCTTGCCTTTACCAACGTTACTAAAAAAATTAACATTCAAAGTGATTAGATGTTAAACACAACTGCTAGTGCATTAATTAGACAATGTGAATTGAATATTAGAGTTAAGAAGTTGCGTCTCTCTTATTCCTTTTTTGAATCACTAGGAAATTTCTCTTCGATCCTACTTTGTAATCCCCCTTATTTACCTTGTAAGATTCCTTGATCTCTGTAGATCGTCGAATCCAAAGTATTATTTTGAACTCTAACCCATTGCTCTATTTCTATTTTAGCTCTTTTTACCCAGTTTTTTCTTCCAAAGAGAGATAAATATTTAATTGATTTCTCAACAAAAAAAAGTAAGTAGGTGAATAGTAGTTTTGCTAGTTTGAACAGGTAAGCGTAGATAGTTGTAACAAAATTTCATTTTTAACTCTAACTCGTTTCTCGATTTCACTTTAGCTCTCTTATAGCCCATTTTTCTTCTGAGTAAAACTAAATATTTAATTAACTTCTCAAAAAAAACAAAATTAAGTAGGTGAATAATAGTTTTGCTGGTTCGAATGGGTAAACGTAGGTAGTTATAATAAAATAGGAGCGAGAGAGGCTCAATCTCTCGACCTCAGGATCTCTCAATATGCATTTTGTCTAAATACGGATTAATAGTTTTTATGCATGTTGTTTATAGAAAAGAAACATAAGAATATAAGATTGCATTACATGTTGTATTGAGTTCAAACATCCCGATTTCTATTTTTTTTCTAATCTCGTTAATTGTAACTAGGTATAAAAATAAGTTAAGATAGGTTAGACTTGATTTCAATGTTTTTTTGATAGTAAGAGTGGTGCTTTATTCAAGCAAAACACTCTTTTTGATACCTCCAGGGTTAAAACCTATGACCTCCAGCACCTAAGGCTAGAGCATCATACCATTAACCATTTGAGCTAGTGGTCCTTGACGTCTCGATTTGAATGTTATTCAAAAAACATATGAAACCTACTTGCTAGCAAGTTGCATCCTCGGCTTTTAAGTTTTGGATTAATTTAGTCAAGTGCTTAATATCATAGTCGTTATGCATCAAATCTAGTGTTACAGTTGCAGTTATAATCATATGTTGTTTTATAATCGTATTCTATGGTTATGGATGGTTTTTCTTTGTATAAATAATTCATTGTTGTTAACTTAAATTTGCAAAAGTAAATTACAATTCCAAGTTTACCGTAATATATTCTTATTATTACCAACGTTATTCTGAAAAATTGATTTAAAATGTGGCGAATATGCAATTCTTCAATCCTAAGGGCAAAGAAAGGACCTGAATCGATTTAGCCAAAAGATATTGAAATTAAAATCAAATTCAAGGAACCAAAATCAAACCCAATCGATTTTTTGAAAATCAAAATGAATCAAATGTATATGACTTGGTTTGATTGGTAGAACTTCAAATGAGCTAGATTGTCTTAATGCCCAAAATAATGGGAAGTTGAAACCAATTGTTTGATCCATATTTACTTAAAAATATGGTGGTGATGTAATATTTTCAATTTTTTTCCACTCTGAATTTAATGAACTGAAAAAACCAATACATTTAGATTGTAAAATAAATTATAATATCGACATTGATAATTATATTCTATTAATCTAATTTATGTTCTATTTGATTTAATAGGTTGGTTTGATTTTAAGGTGAACTAATATAGTTCCTTATTTGGATGATTAAGGTGGAGTCTTGGCGCAACGGTTAGGTCACCCGCATAGTGATGTAGGCGCTCAGGTTCGAGTCCGGAAAAAGCCTCTTCGCAATGCGAGCGAAATGCTGCATACATTATCGACCTCCCCAGAGCCCACTATCGTGCGAGAGTCTCATGCATTGGGTCCACTATTACGATGATTATGGTAGTCAATGTTTTTGGCTCTATTATTTATAGTGCGTTTTCAAATAGTTCAATAATTTGGTGCATGGATACACTTTTAATATAAGTGGAGCAGTGGAATCCTTGAACTTGATTTTCCTATTTTTGTCATCTACTAATCTGGTGACTAATTAACTGTAATTATACAAAACCCTAGTTTAGAACTTTAGCATGATGCGACTTCTGACAATATAACAGTTCAAGATGGTGTTGCCTCTTAGGTACAACAACTAAGTTATGATTAGTGTTCTCAACTAAAATAAATTGATAACATTTCATAGTATTCTAATGCATTTGGCTTTCTATTCCTTAACCAGGCTACTGTGTATTATTATAGGCATTCAGTTTTAGGATAAGAGCATCATGCCATTGGGTTTTGCGCTTGTCAATAGGAATAATGATCATATCAGCATATACTAGGATTGAACTTGTGAATTAAAAGAGGTAAATGAGGTTCATACTTGGACTTCCAAGAAATTTGTCTTTTTTATATATTTAGCCATAAGGTGCCTTCCTCATTCTTGTCGCATAGTCATTTGACATATATGCATTTGCTATGGAAATTAGACATACAAATGATTGACACCCTGTATTTTACAATGTGATGTTTCATGCACTGAAAACTAAGTTGATAACTGTCACGATCTCGGATTTAGACTATATTTTAAATTGATAATTAATTTAATTTTTGAATAAAAATTGTGTAATAATTGATAATTTATACAAAATGTTAGTAAAATTTTAATAATCGAATATTTGAAAAACAGTAGATAGTTAAACTTTACAAGGAAATAAAGTTTTTGTTGATGTTAAACAAATATTTAAGTAAATTTACAGTTATATGAAGTATGAAATGAACATATAAAAAATTCTCGAAGTAAATGTTTAAAATAGAATAAATCTTATAAGTATTAAAGCATAAGTATAAAATAAATTATAACAACGTATTATTTTAGGATGTCATATAAATTACAAAGTAAAAAATATAAAGTAATAACAAAAGAAATGAAATAGAGGCCAGGCATAACCACACAAGTAAAAGTAAACATCAATATACAAATAGTTTTGAAAACAATCTGGAAAAAGATAAAATAAAAATAGTACTTATATAAATACATAAGTATGTTGCTGCAAGCTATACAAGCAAGACAAAGAAGATAATCCAAGAAAAAATAATAATAAACAAAAGTATGCAAGATAATAAAAGATTTCAGCTTGCAAAGGTAGTCAATGTTTTATATAACATAACATACACTATCATCTCAGCCTAAACAAAGTAAAAATAAAGAAAAGTATATATACAATGGCTTGCGAAAGAAGAAACAATATAAAAAAAATCTAGGTACAAAACAAAGGAAATCTTTGGCCACAACATTTCATATCAGCTGAAATGTTATTTCAGCCTCCAAACTAAGAAAATATCACTGATTATGTTTGTACAAAACACAGCAATATGTCACCCTGTTGTACAAAACATATTATAACCAGTAAACTTCATTTCCCATATATATCAAGCAACCTCATTTAAATTCATTCATCAAACATAAGAAAAGAACTGAAGTAAGCATCATATACAAACTAAAACAAAATTCAATTTAAACAACACTGCAACTGGAAAAAATCAAAGATCAAAAGGAAGGATTCAGCAAGTAGTTTCAAAGCCTAGTTCAACAGGAGAAGCTCTGTTTTCTCTCAACACTGTGAGTAACATTTTTTTTTTGTGAACATGTTGAATATTCATCTGTGAATGATTCATGCCTGGGTATTTCCTTTGTTTCTACTCTGTGCATACATCTTTAAATTTGACAGTGTTGAAGTACTCAACCTCCTTTTTGTTTTAGCTTACAGGGTGTAGAATAACTAATAAATTTGATTATGCATCTTCTAATTAGTATCAGGCTTTGATCTCAAAAGCAAACATGGAAGTTTAAGTATGAACTATAATTTAAAAATATTGTCAAGCATAGTTAATTTTATACAGTAGAAAAAATGGTGTTATTACAGAGTAAAATTCAAATTTGAGCAAATTCGAATAGGATGATTTGCTACTAAAATCATATAGTCTGAATCCTTATTCAAAAATAGGAATTTTAAGCCTCGTTCGATGATTTTTAGAAGTGTGGTTTGAGAGTAGTTCGTTTTTGTCTGCAAATTGAATTTCGACTAAATACTGGTGATCAACCAACTCGTGATGGTTGGAATTTTGGCTGGTGATGGAGGAGCGAGCGAGGGTTCTAGGAAAAATGATCGATGGCGCTCACGATCACCGTGGAGGCAGCGGCGAACAATTTCTTTCGGTAAACCTAATTTTGTTACGGCTTGGTTTCTCGATTCGTTTGTCATGCATGCTTGACCGAGTGCGAAGAGAATTGGGGCGATGGATGGAGGTGAGATGACGAAGGCTTGGCCGGAATCTCAACGCCTATGATGGCCAGAGGAGGGAGCGCGAGTTGTATTTTCTGGTGACGTGCTGCTGAGTAGTTGGGTCGAGATGCTCAAATTTTCGTTTCGAATTTTTTTTTTTCAAATTCTGGGTACTGGTGATATATTGGGGGATGGATGTTGATCTGTTGGTGGCCGTAGCACCGACAATCCACCGCGTTTCTAGCTGTGCGCATGCACGAGGAGGTGGTGGTGTCAGTTGCAATGGGTTGGGGAAGAAGGCAGATAACCCGAAGTAATGCTCGGGAAATTAGGGTAGAAACTCGAAGTCGCGCACGGTGCCATGGGTTGTTTCCCTGGTGAAGACTGGTTTGGGCAGATGGGTATACTCGAGTTTTTCGAGTGGCTCCAGCGTTAAACTTTACAAGGAAATAAAGTTTGTGTTGATGTTAAACAAATATTTAAGTAAATTTACAATTATATGAAGTATGAAATGAACATATAAAAAATTCTCAAAGTAAATGTTTAAAATGGAATAAATCTTATAAGTATTAAAGCATAAGTATAAAATAAATTATAACAACGTATTATTTTAGGATGTCATATAAATTACAAAGTAAAAACTATAAAGTAATAACAAAAGAAATGAAATAGAGGCCAGGCATAACCACACAAGTAAAAGTAAACATCTATATACAAATAGTTTTGAAAACAATCTGGAAAAAGATAAAATAAAAATAGTACTTATACAAATACATAAGTATGTTGCTGCAAGCTATACAAGCAAGAAAAAGAAGATAATCCAAGAAAAAATAATAATAAACAAAAGTATGCAAGATAATAAAAGATTTCAGCTTGCAAAGGTAGTCAATGTTCTATATAACATAACATACACTATCATCTCAGCCTAAACAAAGTAAAAATAAAGAAAAGTATATATACAATGGCTTGCAAAAGAAGAAACAATATAAAAAAATCTAGGTACAAAACAAAGGAAATCTTTGGCCACAACATTTCATATCAGCTGAAATGTTATTTCAGCCTCTAAACTAAGAAAATATCACTGATTATGTTTGTACAAAACACAGCAATATGTCACCCTGTTGTACAAAACATATTATAACCTGTAAACTTCATTTCCCATATATATCAAGCAACCTCATTTCAATTCGTTCATCAAACATAAGCAAAGAACTGAAGTAAGCATCATATACAAACTAAAACAAAATTCAATTTAAACAACACTGCAACTGAAAAAAATCAGAGATCAAAAGGAAGGATTCAGCAAGTAGTTTCAAAGCCTAGTTCAACAGGAGAAGCTCTGTTTTCTCTCAACACTGTGAGTAACATTTTTTTTGTGTGAACATGTTGAATATTCATCTGTGAATGATTCATGCCTGGGTATTTCCTTTGTTTCTACTCTGTGCATACATCTTTAAATTTGACAGTGTTGAAGTACTCAACCTCCTTTTTGTTTTAGCTTACAGGGTGTAGAATAACTAATAAATTTGATTATGCATCTTTTAATTAGTATCAGGCTTTGATCTCAAAAGAAAACATGGAATTTTAAGTATGAACTATAATTTAAAAATAGTGTCAAGCATAGTTAATTTTATACAGTAGAAAAAATGGTGTTATTACAGAGTAAAATTCAAATTTGAGCAAATTCGAATGGGATGATTTGCTACTAAAATCTTATAGTCTGAATCCTTATTCAAAAATAGGAACTTTAAGCCTCGTTCGATGATTTTTAGAAGTGTGGTTTGAGAGTAGTTCGTTTTTGTCTGCAAATTGAATTTCGACTTAATACTGGTGATCGACCAACTCGTGATGGTTGGAATTTTGGCTGGTGATGGAGGAGCGAGCGAGGGTTCTGGGAAAAATGATCGGTGGCGCTCACGATCACCGTGGGGGCAGCGGTGAACAATTTCTTTCTGTAAACCTAATTTTGTTACGGCTTGGTTTCCCGATTCGTTTGTCATGCATGCTTGACAGAGTGCGAAGAGAATTGGGGCGATGGAAGGAGGTGAGATGGCGAAGGATTGGCCGGAATCTCAACGCCTCTGATGGCCAGAGGAGGGAGCGCGAGTCGTTTTTTCTGGTGACGTTCTGCTGAGTAGTTGGGTCGAGATGCTCAAATTTTCGTTTCGAGTTTTTTTTTCTTCAAATTCTGGGTGCTGGTGATGTTTTGGGGTATGGACGTCGATCTGTTGGTGGCCGTAGCACCGACCATCGGCGGCATTTCCAGCTGTGCGCATGCACGAGGAGGTGGTGGTGTCAGTTGCAACAGGTTGGGGAAGAAGGCAGATAACCCGAAGTAATGCTCGGGAAATTGGGGTAGAAACTCGAAGTCGCGCACGGTGCCATGGGTTGTTTCCCTGGTGAAGACTGGTTTGGGCAGAGGGGTATACTCGAGTTTTTCGAGTGGCTCCAGCGTTTTGCTCGAAGTGGAGGGGGATTTGACTCGAAGAAAATTCTGGTGTGGCTCGGGTAGGTATGTTGAACGGGTTTAAAAAATAGAACCTGTTCTGTTTTGAAATTTTAAAGTTTAATTTAAATTTTTAAAGCAAGGTTAAACTGAATTTTTAAATCACGTTTAAATATAACATCGAGTATAGTTTGAAACTTAGTTTGTGAATAAATAAGTTTTAAAAATTTAAACTTGTTTAAATAACTTTAAAGTGATTAAATGATTAAAAGGATTTGAATTTAAATTGGAAGTTGGAATGGTAAAGTAAGCAAGTTAAACAAAGTCTAATTGTAACCTGAACTTAACTTAAATTCCAGATTTTGAAACAAAACTTTAGTTTATAAATGAAATGTTTAAATAAGTTAAATGTTAAATTATCCTTGAATATGTGAATTTAAGGAAAAGTCGATTTTTACTCATTAAATATCTTTTTAACAAAAGTACTACTCCAACATGAGAACTTAAAGGTTTACAAGGTTGGTTTTAAACTTTATTTAAAATCGATTGGTATTCATTTTATATCTTGATATTAAAAAGTGAGTTGAATATAAATGTTTCAAACATATTTGTTAAGTGATAATAAAATCATTAATAAAGGTAAATTTTATCTCAACATTGATGAAAACTTAGTAATTATAATTCATTGATTATTAAGTTAATCAAAATGGATAATTTATTTATTTAATTAATTGATGATTGGATTAATTAAATTAATTAATTAAGGATAATGTGATATATTAATTTGGTAATTAATTTGAGAATAATTAATCTTTTAAAGGTTAATTAATTAATTTAAAGTAATTAAGGAATTGATTGCTAATTGTTATTAATTGATTGTTAATTTACCATAACCGGCAAATTTATTCATAGGAATTAATCTGATTTAAACAAATCAGATAATTAAATTTCTCCTATTTATGGATGTTTAGATTGTATTGGATGATTGTATTGTTTGATATCCCCGATATTAATGCTTTGTGATATATCCTGATTCATGTTGTGATATGTAATTAATTATCTGTGATGTAGTTTATTATTTGTGATATATATATATATATATATACATCTATGAATCTGTGAATGGACGTTAAGCGTTATATTTTATATCGCTTATCGACTATATTTCTATGTTTTAATCTGTAATGATTGAATGGTGTTGCACTATTGTGTTAAACCCCTGGACCACACTTATACACACACCAATATGGATTTCACGAGGAAATCGATTAAGTCACAGATTTTGAAATGATTTTCAAAGTTGAATATTTAAAATTCAAATGTTTTGGAAATGGATTGGGTTTTAAAATGAAAAGCTTTTGAAATGGAAATTCAAAGATGAAATTTATTTGAATAACTTGACTAAGTTTTGGAATTTAAATATTTTGATTTAAATTTGAATTCTATATTCGAAATTGAATTCTATGATTTGGAAACTAGGGTTTAAAAAGGCTATTCAACTTATAAATTAGATTATATGGGTTAAACTATTTTAAAGGTATTGATTTGGAAATTTGAATTTAAATTCAAAGGTTTTATCTCGTGTAAATATAATTGGATCTTTCTGACATGGAAACTATTGGTTTTCAAATAATAAAAGCTTTCATATAAGCAATGAACGTCCATTTTGTGTTAAAAGGATTTCAAGTTAAAAATGAAAATGATTTTCCAAGTTATGGAAACAGTTGAAAGCTATAAGTTAAATCTTTAATTTGAAGATTTAACGAGTTAATCCAATTAAAATGGGAATTGTTTTGAAATTCATAAATGGATCTTTGTGAATGGGGTGAACTTTGTGAATTAAATCTTTTGTTTAAAAGATTAAAGTGTGGAAATTGTTTAAACCATTGAAGGGTTTTGAAATAAATCTTTTGTTTAAAAGATTTGAAAATGGTAATTTGTTTAAACCATTTGAAGGAAATTTCTGAATTATTAAGTTGTGACTTAATTGAAATCCCATGTCCATACGTTTTAAATGTTGCGCTCACTATTCGGTTTAGCCAGGAGAGGACCTTTGTGTCATACAACCCATTCCAAATATGTGATTCGACGTATATGGATAACATTTGAAGACCGGTGGTGAAGACCGGGTATTTGCGAAAATGATAGGATGACCTATCGATTGTCTCCGAACTGAGTTGCTCCGGTATAGAGATTCCCTGAGTGATGGGAAGTCCGATCGGGATTGTGAATGCTCGGATTGCAAGGACTTCTTTGGAAGTGCCTTCGGTTCTGTTCGAACCCGGAACAGACTTGTATGGTTGTATGTCTGACACTACACTTTGAGACATAAAGCAGATTTCTTTCAAATACATTTCTGTTGGTGTCGGAGAATTTATTCTCTTATCTTAACACCCTTCTCTGAGACGTACGAGCTCAGAGGTTATGTAGTTGAAGGTTATCAGCGATATACTCCCAATTTGGTAGTGTGGCCTGCTTAGTGCTGCTGTGTGTTGATGAACATTTGTTGATCATTTGTGATCAGAGCATGGCTTTTTTATAAAGCGTAGCTTTGTGGACGAGACTGCATCAGGACCTCACACCCCGGAAATGGTCGAAACAGGAAAGATGCGGCAAAGTTACGAGGGTCGCGCCCTTTAGGGTGTGTCATTCCCTTCTGGTAAAGGGTGATATTAGGTATGGTACCCTGATATTTAACCTATGTGGTTGCTCCAATCTCATTTACTGTGTGGTTGTTGCTTAGAGGTACCTCGGATAACGGTCCCAAAGGACCGGGGAGTGGCATGCTTAAGTAGTAGTTACCTAGTTACAGAGTTAACCCGGCCTTGTGTTGGCAGAGATCCGGATAGGTTCTCGGGACGTCCCGCCAGAGGCGATCCCATGTGGCAGTATGAAGTTCCTTAGCCTGACCATTTGTTGGAAATCCATTCATCCAATACGAAACCCTGTACGGTTTTAGTTGTAGAACCTGCCATTCACGTATGGTGGTCACCACTGTTTGGATGGTAGCTATAGTAGGCATAGTTCGAAATGTCTATGCTGGCTAAGATTTATATTCTACTTTCGAAATGTTTTCTGCACTTTGCACTTATAATACTAATATCAAAGATATTTTCTGCATATCAAGCATGTTTGACTATCCTTAGAAGAAATCTCCTCCAATTCTGCGTTGCATTATGTGTGTGGTGGGAGGTCTTATGGTTGTTTCATTTTCTAAAAAGAATATCGGATTTTCTTTTATAAATCTTGTTTTACTTAATAGATAAACTGTTTTTGTTACTCACACCAGTCCCATGACTGACTCGGAGTTTATTGTTCCTTTCCTAAACTCTGGGTGCTCACTATTCTCCACACAAGCAGTCTAGAGTTGGGTTTTTCAGATAGTTAGGTTTGGTGGATTATCTGGAGCTAGTTCAGTCTTTGGATATGACTGACCTTGCTTAGCTTAGTGCATTGTTATTGGGAGTTCGAGCTATTTCTGGATTGGTTCTTGGAGATGGAGCTGCAGTTTTGGAGTTCTTTCTTGAAGACTATCTTGAGTTATTTGTTCCGCTGCTAGGGTTATCTATTTTTCCTTTCCGCTGCTATTATATTGTATCGTATCTCTGATGTATATCGATATCTATTGTATCATCTGTTGTATCAGGATGTTGTATCAGATGTTGTATATTGGTATTCATTATTTCTTCCGCTGTGTTGTTTACTTAATTGTGTTATAAGCTCCGACGAATCAGATTTGAACGGTCGAATCTGCGGCATTCGAGTATGATGTAAAGTATGGATGCCGATTTTCGAAAGCCCAAAAAATCCGCTTCGTTACATTTGGTATCAGAGCTAAGGTTGAACTTTAGCTCAGGAGTATAACACATTAAGTAGCTCATTAGGGATAGGGTGAAGTATACCCTAGAATGAGTAATCCCTAAGATATCCGTTTGAATGCCTCAGTAAATTCTCTTTCTATCCACCGATAGTGAGTATGAGTGCAAGAAGAGGATGAGATAGGGGACAGGGAAATACGACTATAAATGGTCAATGCCCTGCAACAGTGGGAACAATCTTTCTCTATCAATTTCCTTTGATTCGTTTTCAAATTCTTTTGATTGCTTCGTGCCAGCTCCAGAAGAAGTTTCAGTATGATGATGCTCTACGAATCGTTGTAGGAAATCCTTACTTCGTATCTTCATCGATTTCTTATCAGTTTTCGATTTAAACTTTAATAAATATGAATAAATTGGAAATTTGGAATTAAAATTTTAAATAAATTGGAAATTTTAATTTGAGTTAAATTGATTAATGGAATATGAAGGATAAATTGAATTGAATCGATAAAACGATTTTGTTTAAAACCAAATTTGAAAATTCTATTATAATTTCTTGGGTTGATCGAAGTACGAAGAGGGACGAATTGGTATATATTTTGAGTATTCCGACTTGAGTTTGGAATCCATATCTAGTATTTGGAAGTCGTGGAAAATAAAAATCTATTTATCTATTGTTTGGGTTACAATATATTTTACGAATGGTTAGTTATCCCTTCGAACTACCCTGTGTTTTACATATTTCGTAGAATTTATGACCCATATCCTGTGTAGTATTGAATGAGTTCATTCTCATATTGTTGATATTCTGATTTGGTAAGCCAAATGCAGAATTTAGATCCAGTTGATCTGGAAAGATATTCTATCTATCTTTGTTGTTTTCGTGCATGCAAATTTCGAGGACGAAATTCTTTTTAAGGGGGGAAGTCTGTAACGATCTCGGATTTAGACTATATTTTAAATTGATAATTAATTTAATTTTTGAATAAAAATTGTGTAATAATTGATAATTTATACAAAATGTTAGTAAAATTTTAATAATCGAATATTTGAAAAACAGTAGACAGTTAAACTTAACAAGGAAATAAAGTTTGTGTTGATGTTAAAAAAATATTTAAGTAAATTTACAGTTATATGAAGCATGAAATGAACATATAAAAAATTCTCGAAGTAAATGTTTAAAATAGAATAAATCTTATAAGTATTAAAGCATAATTATAAAATAAATTATAACAACGTATTATTTTAGGATGTCATATAAATTACAAAGTAAAAACTATAAAGTAATAACAAAAGAAATGCAATAGAGGCCAGGCATAACCACACAAGTAAAAGTAAACATCTACATACAAATAGTTTTGAAAATAATCTGGAAAAAGATAAAATAAAAATAGTACTTGTACAAATACATAAGCATGTTGTTGCAAACTATACAAGTAAGACAAAGAAGATAATGCAAGAAAAAAATAATAATAAACAAAAGTATTCAAGATAATAAAAGATTTCAGCTTGCAAAGGAAGTCAATGTTTTATATAACATAACATACACTATCATCTCAGCCTAAACAAAGTAAAAATAAAGAAAAGTATATATACAATGGCTTGCAAAAGAAGAAACAATATAAAAAAAATCTAGGTACAAAACAAAGGAAATCTTTGGCCACAACATTTCATATCAGCCGAAATGTTATTTCAGCCTCCAAACATAGAAAATATCACTGATTATGTTTGTACAAAACACAACAATATGTCACCCTGTTGTACAAAACATATTATAACCAGTAAACTTCATTTCCCATATATATCAAGCAACCTCATTTAAATTCGTTCATCAAACATAAACAAAGAACTGAAGTAAGCATCATATACAAACTAAAACAAAATTCAATTTAAACAACACTGCAACTGGAAAAAATCAGTGATCAAAAGGAAGGATTCAGCAAGTAGTTTCAAAGCCTAGTTCAACAGGAGAAGCTCTGTTTTCTCTCAACACTGTGAGTAACATTTTTTTTTGTGAACATGTTGAATATTCATCTGTGAATGATTCATGCCTGGGTATTTCCTTTGTTTCTACTCTGTGCATACATCTTTAAATTTGATAGTGTTGAAGTACTCAACCTCCTTTTTGTTTTAGCTTACAGGGTGTAGAATAACTAATAAATTTGATTATGCATCTTCTAATTAGTATCAGGCTTTGATCTCAAAAGCAAACATGGAAGTTTAAGTATGAACTATAATTTAAAAATAGTGTCAAGCATAGTTAATTTTATACAGTAGAAAAAATGGTGTTATTACAGAGTAAAATTCAAATTTGAGAAAATTCGAATGGGATGATTTGCTACTAAAATCATATAGTCTGAATCCTTATTCAAAAATAGGAATTTTAAGCCTCTTTCGATGATTTTTAGAAGTGTGGTTTGGGAGTAGTTCGTTTTTGTCTGCAAATTGAATTTCGACTAAATACTGGTGATCAACCAACTCGTGATGGTTGGAATTTTGGCTGGTGATGGAGGAGCGAGCGAGGGTTCTAGGAAAAATGATCGATGGCGCTCACGATCACCGTGGAGGCAGCGGTGAACAATTTCTTTCTGTAAACCTAATTTTGTTACGGCTTGGTTTCTCGATTCGTTTGTCATGCATGCTTGACCGAGTGCGAAGAGAATTGGGGCAATGGATGGAGGTGAGATGACGAAGGCTTGGCCGGAATCTCAACGCCTATGATGGCCAGAGGAGGGAGCGCGAGTCGTTTTTTCTGGTGACGTGCTGCTGAGTAGTTGGGTCGAGATGCTCAAATTTTCGTTTCGAATTTTTTTTTTCAAATTCTGGGTACTGGTGATATATTGGGGGATGGACGTTGATCTGTTGGTGGCTGTAGCACTGACCATCGGCGGCGTTTCCAGCTGTGCGCATGCACGAGGAGCTGGTGGTGTCAGTTGCAACAGGTTTGGGAAGAAGGCAGATAACCCGAAGTAATGCTCGGGAAATTAGGGTAGAAACTTGAAGTCGCGCATGGTGCCATGGGTTGTTTCCCTGGTAAAGACTGGTTTGGGCAGATGGGTATACTCGAGTTTTTCGAGTGGCTCCAGCGTTTTGCTAGAAGTGGAGGGGGATTTGACTCGAAGAAAATTCTAGCGTGGCACGGGTAGGAATGTTGAACAGGTTTAAAAAACAGAACCTGTTCTGTTTTTAAATTTTAAAGTTTACTTTAAATTTTTAAAGCAAGGTTAAACTGAATTTTTAAATCACATTTAAATATAACAACGAGTATAGTTTGAAACTTAGTTTGTGAATAAATAAGTTTTTAAAATTTAAACTCGTTTAAATAACTTTAAAGTGATTAAATGATTAAAAGGATTTGAATTTAAATTGGAAGTTGGAATGGTAAAGTAAGCAAGTTAAACAAAGTCTAATTGTAACCTGAACTTAACTTAAATTCCATATTTTCAAATAAAACTTTAGTTTATAAATGAAATGTTTAAATAAGTTAAATGTTAAATTTTCCTTGAATATGTGAATTTAAGGAAAAGTCGATTGTTACTCATTAAATATCTTTTTAACAAAAGTACTACTTTAACATGAAAATTTAATGGTTTACAAGGTTGGTTTTAAACTTTATTTAAAATCGATTGGTATTAATTTTAAATCTTGATATTTAAAAGTGAGTTGACTATAAATGTTTCAAACATATTTGTTAAGTGATAATAAAATCATTAATAAAGGTAAATTTTATATCAAGATTAATGAAAACTTAATAATTATAATTCATTGATTACTAAGTTAATCAAAATGGATAATCTATTTATTTAATTAATTGATGATTTAGATTAATTAAATTAATTAATTAAGGATAATGTGATATATTAATTTGGTAATTAATTTGAGAATAATTAATCTATTAAAGGTTAATTAATTAATTTAAAGTAATTAAGGAATTGATTGCTAATTGTAATTAATTGATTGTTAATTTACCATAACCGGCAAATTTATTCATAGGAATTAATCTGATTTAAACCAATCAGATAATTAAATTTCTCCTATTTATGGATGTTTAGATTGTATTGGATGATTGTATTGTTTGATATCCCCGATATTAATGCTTTGTGATATATCCTGATTCATGTTTTGATCTGTAATTAATTATCTGTGATGTAGTTTATTATCTGTGATATATATATACATCTATGAATCTGTGAATGGACGATAAGCGTTATACTTTATATCGCTTATCGACTATATTTCTATGTTTTAATCTGTAATGATTGAATGTTGTTGCACTATTGTGTTAAACCCTAGACCACACTTATACACACACCAATATGGATTTCACAAGGAAATCGATTAAGTCACAGATTTTGAAATGATTTTCAAAGTTGAATATTTAAAATTCAAATGTTTTGGAAATGGATTGGGTTTTAAAATGAAAAGCTTTTGAAATGGAAATTCAAAGATGAAATTATTTGAAGAACTTGACTAAGTTTTGGAATTTAAATGTTTTGATTTAAATTTGAATTCAATATTCGAAATTGAATTCTATGATTTGGAAACTAGGGTTTAAAAAGGCTATTCAACTTATAAATGAGATTATATGGGTTAAACTATTTTAAAGGAATTGATTTGGAAATTTGAATTTAAATTCGAAGGCTTTATATCGTGTAAATATAATTGGATCTTTCTGACATGGAAACTATTGGTTTTCAAATAATAAAAGCTTTCATATAAGTAATGAACGTCCATTTTGTGTTAAAAGGATTTCAAGTTAAAAATGAAAATGATTTTCCATGTTATGGAAACAGTTGAAAGCTATAAGTTAAATCTTTCATTTAAAGATTTAACGAGTTAATCCAATTAAAATGGGAATTGTTTTGAAATCCATAAATGGATCTTTGTGAATGGGGTGAACTTTGTGAATTAAATCTTTTGTTTAAAAGAATAAAGTGTGGAAATTGTTTAAACCATTGAAGGGTTTTGAAATAATTCTTTTGTTTAAAAGATTTGAAAATGGTAATTTGTTTAAACCATTTGAAGGAAAGTTCTGAATTATTAAGTTGTGACTTAATTGAAATCCCATGTCCATATGTTTTAAATGTTGCGCTCACTATTCGGTTTAGCCGGGAGAGGACCTTTGTGTCATATAACCCATTCCAAATATGTGATTCGACATATATGGATAGCATTTGAAGACCGGTGGTGAAGATCGGGTATTTGCGAAAATGATAGGATGACCTATCGATTGTCTCTGCACTGAGTTGCTACGGTATAGAGATTCCCTAAGTGATGGAAGTCCGATCGGGATTGTGAATGCCCGAATTGCAAGGACTTCTTTGGAAGTGCCTTCGGTTCTGTTCGAACCCGGAACAGACTTGTATGGTTATATGTCTGACACTACACTTTGAGACATAAAGCAGATTTCTTTCAAATACATTTCTGTTGGTGTCGGAGAATTTATTCTCTTATCTTAACACCCTTCTTTGAGACGTACGAGCTCAGAGGTTATGTAGTTGAAGGTTATCAGCGATATACTCCCAATTTGGTAGTGTGGCATGCTGAGTGCTGATGTGTGTTGATGATCATTTGTTGATCATTTGTGATCATAGCATGGCTTTTGTATAAAGCGTAGCTTTGTGGACGAGACCGCATCAGGACCTCACACCCCGGAAATGGTCGAAACAGGAAAGATGCGGCAAGGTTATGAGGGTCGCGCCCTTTAGGGTGTGTCATTCCCTTCTGGTAAAGGGTGATATTAGGTATGGAGCCCTGATATTTAACCTATGTGGTTGCTCCAATCTCATTTACTGTGTGGTTGTTGCTTAGAGGTACCTCGGATAAAGGTCCCAAAGGACCGGGGAGTGGCATGCTCAAGTAGTAGTTACCTAGTTACAGAGGTAACCCGGCCTTGTGTTGGCAGAGATCCGGATAGGTTCTCGGGACGTCCCGCCAGAGGCGATCTCATGTGGTAGTATGAAGTTCCTTAGCGTGACCATTTGTTGGAAATCCATTCATCCAATACAAAACCCTGTACGGTTTTAGTTGTAGAACCTTCCATTCACTTATGGTGGTCACCACTGTTTGGATGGTAGCTATAGTAGGCATAGTTCGAAATGTCTATGCTGGCTAAGATTTATATTCTACTTTCGAAATGTTTTCTGCACTGTGCGCTTATAATAATAATATCAAAGAAATTTTCGGCGTATCAAGCATGTTTGACTATCATAAGAAGAAATCTCCTCCAATTCTGCGTTTGCATTGTGTGTGTGGCGGGAGGTCTTATGGTTGTTTCATTTTCTAAAAAGCATATCAGATTTTCTTTTATAAATCTTGTTTTGTTTAATAGATAAACTGCTTTTGTTACTCACACCAGTCCCATGACTGACTCGGAGTTTATTGTTCCTTTCCTAAACTCTGGGTGCTCACTATTCTCCACACGAGCAGTCTAGAGTTAGGTTTTTCAGATAGTTAGGTTTGGTGGATTAAATGGAGCTAGTTCAGTCTTTTGATATGACTGACCTTGATTAGCTTAGTGCATTGTTATTGGGAGTTCGAGCTATTTCTGGATTGGTTCTTGGAGATGGAGCTGCAGTTTTGGAGTTCTTTCTTGAAGATTATCTTGAGTTATTTGTTCCGCTGCTAGGGTTATCTATTTTTCCTTTCCGCTGCTATTATATTGTATCATATCTATGATGTATATCGATATCTATTGTATCATCTGTTGTACCAGGATGTTGTATCAGATCTTGTATATTGGTATTCATTATTTCTTCCGCTGTGTTGTTTACTTAATTGTGTTATAAGCTCCGGCGAATCGGATTTGAACGGTCGAATCTGCGGCATTCGAGTACGATGTAAAGTATGGATGTCGATTTTCGAAAGCGCGAAAAATCCGCTTCGTTACAATAACACTCCGTAAGTTGAAGTATGGTCTTAATCCAGATATAGCCTAGTGAAAAGGGAAGGAAAAAATAACTGGAAGTGCTTACTAATCCCATATCATATAAACTAATATAGTGGCTGGCATGAACGCCTAATAAATTGTTCATGTACTTTAATCGAGTTCCTTACTTACCTGGATGCGGTCTATGGGTGATCATGAAGCCCCAGTCCTAGCCTAGTGGTTTCCATTGCACTTTGGAAATGCATTCAACTACCATTTCCCCAAGTGGGAGAGTGGACATCATTATTTGTTTCTTTGAGGGAACGCATACGCGTGGCCCCTACCCATTACCAAATTAAATGTCTTCTTTTGTGCTAGTTAAAAAGCCATTATGGTTGTTGTGCCTCTTTTGTAAAGAAAACTTTTTGCAGACATACATTTTATTCGGTTTGATTTATCTCTTGCATAAAATTATTCTAAATTTTATCCCATGTTGTTGGTTGACAATGTCTTGTGTTATCATGTATTTTGAATAGCAATGCATGTCATCTATCTAATGATGCTTATGGTACCTATAATAAACTTAAATAACATACAAATTATACGTTGATCATGTTTTCTTTATTATGATTTCTTCTGCATTTGCTAAATTCTGAACGTGATGAAAACAAGATGCTTGTGTGCCGTTGGTTCTGAACGTGTAGAACTTTGGTTGATCTTCCAACATGGTTGTTTAAAGTTTGCATTGAAATGCATAATTACACATTATCATAATTTTTTCAGTGGGAAATTATTTACACCTAAGTGTAGTTAGTGTGACGACCCGGAATTTTGGACAATTTAAGTTGGAATATTTAATTGATTTGAAATATTTAAAGGTTAATTTTTAACTTGAATTCAAATACTATTATTTAGCAATTAAATTATTGGATTTAATTACTGGAAATTGGGTCAAACGTTGAATTTGGAGTTTTAATCTTGTTAAAATAATTTGAAGGCTTGTAAATTTTATATTGATAGTTCTGAAGATAATAAAAGCTTTTAAATCGAAATTGGAAGAGATTCGTTCGGTTTTAAAAATATATCGTTTAAATTGATAATTAAAAATATCCTTCTAAGGCACAATCTCGGATTTCAATGAAACCAGTTCTATTGGATCCGTAATATTGTATTATTATCGGATACCAATTTTCGTAGTGTTTGGAGTTATCATTTGGTCGTACGATTGGTAAATGCCTAGGATAATCCAATTGAATTTAAATTAATAGCCAAACCTTCTCTTATACACCACTCCCCTCAACCTAAATTCATTCCATCCATATCTTCCTTTATACGAAAAAAATAACAAGATAATGGCTGCTCGTTCCTTTACATTCCAATTTGAAATTGTAGCCTTTTCGTTCGTCATCATTGAAATCGACTTTGATTCTTAGCCGACTCTTTCTTCGATCGCAAGCAACTCGTGTGGCGGTCGAGCAAATATCGCAGTGGCGCTCGAACTCGATTCGAGTGGGATGGGGTTTAGTTTCGGCGACCTTAGGATTCGATCCGAGCTTAGGATCTTGTCTTAGGTTGGTATATGCTATGAATTTTGACGTTGTCGAAATTGAGAAAGGCTTCAAAACGAGATCTGGATTTGTGCTATTTTGATCTGAACGCAGCATATATTATTTGACCGATGTTTGGGAAGTTGGCTCTGGTAGTGACCCTAAACGTGCTTCGTTCATAGGATTTTGAAGCAGCCTATATTCATGTAGTTGGTGGTACGATTTGGGTTCGTCTACTTGTGGGTGCTGCTCGTGTGCAGTCAAGGGTGGCAGAGGTGTCGTCGTTTTTATTGAGGCAGCGAGAGGGTGGAGTGTTGGGCTGTAAGGTATATAGATTATCTTTAATTTAATTCACCCTATATCTCTTAGGAAATATATGAGTAATGAAGTTTAATTTAAGCTTAGATTGTTAGCATAATTGCGGGTTAACAGAAATTTTTCACGTAGGTTCGAAAATCATATATAGATCAAAAACTATATGAAATGCGTACATCAGCTTACCGTTTGATTTTAAAGATATATCTTATGGTAAGTTAATTTTATAACATTTTGGATTTAATGATAAGTAAGTTTAAAGCTTTAAATTTAATTATATATACAGAAGAAAGAATTTTTTTAATTTGGTATAAAAGGAATATACATGGTAGGAATTTTTAATGTTGAAAAGCTTTCAAAATCTATATAGATTATTGTTTTAGTATATAATGTTCTTCTTAATTGGAAATTATTTTTACCTATTTAAATTATAAATCTACATAGATAAGCAATAAATATGTATATATATACATATATATAAATGATTTTGGGGGGATATAAGGATTTTAAAGTCTTGAAGAGGTTATAAAGATTACGTTTTCAGAATGTATATAGGTTATTTATGTAAGGAAGATTAGTTAAAATTAAATTAAAATTTAAATCAAATTAATAAATGGAAATTTATTTTCGATAAGTTCGAATATTAATAAATTATATAAATTGTTTATACAAGGTCAAAAATAATGAAGAACAAGCTGGTTTGGACTGGATTGCAAATTAAAGAACAAAGGTGAGTTAGTCTCACTCGGCTGAATTTAAATTTAAATGGTTAAATTTAAATAATTGGTTGATCGATTGATTTGATTGGATGTGCAATATTATATATAGTAGTATATAATATATCTTGGAATGATTGATTTCTCGCATTTTATAGCGAACGAGACCCTATGCGCCGCATAATAGTGGATGATATTTTATATTAATCCCATATATAGCGATATTCCAGATCGAAGTGGAATTGGTATTATGCTAACGTCTGTGGGTGCAGGAAAACAGGTTGGAGGGATCCAACTGGATTCCTCAACATTTATTTAGATTATTTAGTATTCTCTGTTATGCATATTCGATATTCTATGGTGAATATTACTGGTAATTGGAATATTGAATTCTATGGTTTACATGAATATATTTCGGCACATTGAGTTATCAAAATATATAGAATTGAATTTTTGAAAATAAAAGGAAGCGATTTTGAAGGTGAAGTAATTATGGAGAATTTAAAAAAATTAAAATGAACTGGATAACAATATTAGTGGTTCTAAAATTCTAATAAATAAATTCGGTATATGAAAAGGGAATTTTGAATAAGCAGGAAGTTAACGAATTTTAAACATCAGTGTTATTATTTAAAAGAATAAAGCATTTATTTTAAATTTAAGATTTAAATTTTGAAAAGAATAAAGAAGAAATTGGGAAAATCTGAAATTTGTATATTTCAGTTTAAAGATTTAAAATCAAACGGAAAATAATAATAATAATAATAATAAAGCTCATACTTAACGAATTTTGAAATGAATTGAGTAAGTAAAGAAATTTATTTCAAATGGAGAAAATTGGAAATCAATTTGGAAAATTGATTCTAGTGATTGAAATTGAAAATTCTCCCTGGATAACCAAGTACGTTTTCAGAGTAAATTTTTAAATTTAAGTTAATAGTTTTAAAGTTGTTTTAAAAAAAGCAAGTTTTGGAAAATTTATTATTTCTAAAATATTTAAATTCAAAAGTAAGTATTTTCTTTTAATCTATTATGGTAGTAATTATTTAAAAGTGACTTGGTATTTGTTTTAAAAGAGAAAATCTGGTTTTATATTTTATAAAAGTAACCTCATTTTAAATATTCCTAAAGTGATATTTTTAATAAGTATTGAAGTAGTTCACAATCTAAATGTTAAAATATATATTTTATTTATAAAGTTTTTTAAATTTTTTTATAAATTTAAAGCTTTGTACTGGGTGTTTCCAGTGGAATAATTATTTGGAAATTCATTCCATGATAAGAGTATGGTTTGAAACTATGTTTAAAGGGTAGAAAAGTGGAAATATATCTTGTGAAGATAATTTGAGTTTAGTAAATTATTTGGTGAAAGTATTTATGTTGGATGGTTGTTGTGAATGTTAATTGATAGTTAAATAACCGACTATCAATATTGGCCAAATGTGCCGAACGTTCCGAAGAGACCTGGATCGGGATTTAAGTCTCGAAAACCATTTCGATCCGGTTTGCACGTTTTCATAGGAAAATGAGTTTGGATTCAAAGATGGAGCATTGAAGTGAAAGGGCTAGTCGCTACTAATCCTGAGGATATTTCCAAAATGGATGTAGTAGGAATAGTGCCTTCGGTTCCGTTCGAACCCGGGACGGACTTGTATGGATGAATGCTTTCGGAACATCGTCAAGTGGACGATGAGCATTCTAATTGAAACGATCTAAAAGGTAACACCCACTTCAGGGTGATATCATCCCTGTCTAGATGTCCCTTTTTATTTTTTCTTAGTGGTGTGGTTGCTGATCACAACCGTGAGGTGTTCTTACTCGGGATTACCAGTAAGGAGTAGTCCCGGTCTTTTGTTGCAGGGGGTCGGGAGTGATCCTCGGTACGCTGATGTAGACCAGGTACCGTGATAGGTGGTACCCCAGTGCCTAGTCATTAGTTGGAAATCCATTCTTCCTACGTGCCTTTTACGATTTTTGTTTGTATTACCCACTCTGTGGCTAGTAGCTGGAATTTAATCATGCAACAATTTCGGCTATTTTAATAAGTATTTGTAAATAGACCCTATTATATCATAGGATTTTATAACAAAGTGTTTTAGCTATCATAAGGTAAAAACCCGACATGTTTATTTGTGGCGTGGTCTTACGAGATGCTTATGATTTTCAAAGGATTTTGAAACTTTAATAATCAATTTGAGTGTGATTTCTCACGTTGGAATTCCAAACTGACTCGGGTGTTATTTAACTATGATGCTTAGGTCAGACGGAGTATTATAGAATACAGGATATGTTGCTGTGAAGCTCAGAAGGCAAGCTGGATGACGAGACGTACTTCTGTACTTGTTTTATTTATATATATTCTGTTGTGTTGATTAGCTATGTACTCAATTGTATGAGTGCAGGTTATGACTACCGCCCAATTATGTGTTATGTGATTGATGTACTCTGATGATGTAATGGATAAACAGATATATTTGTTTTAGTGTAAAGATCATTTATTATCTATTATATTTTATTCCACTGCGATGGCTAGATTCTGATATTGTTTTCTGTTTTCTTCTTCTACCTCTTCTTCTTAAACCCAAATGGTTCGTATTTCCATACATCTTGAGTTGATTTATGTAGAATGGTGTTGACTCAAAGGGTACGGATTTGCGGGCTGTTACACTTATTGTTGTTTTTTTAATTCTGAAAGGAACAATGTGTGTTTTCCAAATATAGACCTAGTAGAATACCTTATTTTTTCAGGTGCAACTTTAAATCTAATGGTGTAATAATATTGGTTATCAGTCCTAGTATGATACTTAGTATGCTATTCACAAAATTTAATTTCTACCAATAGATGTTTTACTCCTCTGAAAAGAAAGCAAACCTACCTTTATTAAATTAGTTTTTTGAATAATGACAGAGTATTGGCACATATTTTCTACTTATAATTCTTAAATGCATGTCATTATTGAAACCAATTGAATATGAGACTTTTGATTTTTTTTCTTTTTGTGCCTTCAAATTGGAAACGTTAAATATGTTACTTTTGTTTGATTTGATATATCGAGATTTAGATTTTGTTGATATTTTCCACTATTAGTTATGTCTACAGCGACATCTTTCTTTTGACATGTTGAATCAAGTTATTTCATGTTTTACTTCTTCTTCTTTGTAGGTCCTCTATGATGTTATTTTGATAAACATTTGAGTTTGCAAGGGCAACATAAAAGCATTTTGCCCATTTGAGGCCAACAAGATAAAGATAGTACCTCACTTTCTACTATTTATTTTATTCTATTTTTATGCGGTAGCTTCTTTCAATTATTTCACCCTTTACTTTCTCATTATCATTATTTTTTTATCACAGGAAGATCAATGTTGGATAATAAGAATGCACATGACTATCAAAATATGGTTCCCTGTATAAAAGATGTAAATTTGGTAAGGTCGTTTTAAAATTTCCTATAGATTGCAGGTTGATTAATCTTTTGGAACCCTTACAATAACAAACAATGTGTTTTTTAAGAGTATCGAGGATATAGTGGACTGTAGTCTGGTATTTTAGCTAGTTCACGATTGTTTGCATTTGATTTTGACGAAAATATATGTACAAATTTATCCATGTATGCTGAAGTTTGCATTGTAAAGTCTTTTTGGGAAAATGAAAAACTTGTATATCTTATCAATCATTTTCCTCTCTGTTACAATTTACAATATCCAAAATTGTTTAGCTATAGAAAGAGTTGAGAAAGGTTTGTCAAACACATTGTAAAAATTTCAAATAGGTTAAATTTCCCTACTTACAAAAGCATGTTTTATGAAAACAACCTTACCATTATTTTTACATTAAATCTCTAACTTAACCTACATGAAATTGATAAAAACAATCTATTTTTTTCATTCGAAAATATGCAGCATTTACGAAATAAATGTAACTTTTTATGCAAATATTCATAGTTTTTAATACAAATATTTATCGTTTTAGCACAAATATTCAAGATATTTTTTTAAAAAAAATAACTAGATGGAGAAGAGTAAAACTTCGGAGAAAAATATCTCCACAAGTTGTATTTTTTAGAAAAAAATTGCACAAAAAATTGCAATTTAAAACAATAATTGTAAGCAAGTTTCGAGTTAACATTCAAAAGGATATTAACCTGGAAAATAGAGATCTCAGATTTTTGTTATGATCTTTTTATGTGATAATTGACAGACCTAGAAAACAAAAGCAATAGTGCTATTATTAGTAGTTCATACAGATCTTCTGTAGTTCAAGTTCATGCATACAATGTTAAATGCAACAGACAAAAATCAGATGCAATCTAGTTCAACAGGATAAAAATGTGAAATATCAATTCAAATTGAGTACAGTTCATGCATACAATGTTAAATGCATTGACCCTTCATAAAACTAGTGACCATATTAATAGTTCATACGGGGCATGACAAAATGGTATGGCCGTATCACTTAAAAATAACATCCAACAAACATCCATTCTCTCATACCAGATAGACTTCAAACGCGTAATGTCGATTAAATGATAGAAATTAACTATAAGAAAGAACATTAAATTCAGTTCGTAACTTAAAAATTACCGATATCCCATTCAAAATCATAAGAGAAATACAAGAATCATGTAGAACCAAAATGCTGAAGGAAAGAAAAAAAACAAAACCCAGATATTATGAATCAGTGATAGTGACTTCAACCTCAACACCAGGTTCGATGGTGATAGATGCGATCTGCTTCACTATTTCAGGCCTACTCACAAGATTGATCACCCACTTATGTATTCTAAGTTCAAATCGGTCCCATGTGTTATTTGTGCTTTACTTTTCTTCGTAAAATGTGCTGACTGTTTAAGAAAACATTGAATGCGAACAGAAATCGCCTGAATAGAAAGAAAATTTTAGAATTTAACCGTGTTTGCATAACTGGCCAGCAAAACAGAAGCAAATAACTGACCCGCATTATTCGATAACATGTAACTGAGTGTACAAACCAAATCCAGATCAGCATAAATATAAAACAATACAGACAAATTTGTCACAGCTTATATATTCAAAAACTACAAAATGAACACGACATAATTTCAAGGTCATCGAGTATAGTTTCATATAACCAAAAAAAGGGCTCCATATCCCCATATTTTGTAACCCCCTAAAAATCCTCTGTAGTTGTCAAAATCCTCTGTAGTATGTGTCCAAAATTTCCATTTAGAAATCAAGCGGATACATAAGATAATTTTTATCAAGATAAAGAAAATATTATTTTAAAACTTTTAATTCATTCACAACTATATTTCGAATTGACAGGATAAATCATGTGTACACACACGGAACCAAAACAACTAATTCCCTTAGTGGTTAATAACATAATGTGACTAAGCATCAGTTTTAAAAAGCTCTATTTGTGTACATCAAAAACGAATTCCAGAACTGTAATAATATTATCATCATCTGCTCAGCACGTTGACAACAGAAATTTCCCTATTATCGTCATTTGACATTATGTTCTGCAATGGCCGACAATTATGGGAAATGAAAGCATGTCCATGATTTTACCCGGTATCCAGCTAACATCAAACAATGATCATATCTACGAATAATCAAATGACTGAAAATCAGTTTTAAAAAGCTCAAGTTTGATATTTCATTGACAAGTCTCGATATCAATTAATACGTATGTCATCACTTATTCAGTCATGAAGTGCACAAAAGAATTCGCTATTAATCTGAAATCAAACACATTTTGAAATATCACCAATGTATACATTTAGCGTCAACATAACTGATAATATATACGAGACGCACTTGCATTCCGCAAATTTAATTTCAGCAATACCTCCATTTTTTTCAAAATAACTCATTTAATTGATTTAACACTGAGGTGAATGACATCAGTTTTAAAAAGCTCGATTTTTATATTTCGAACTCAAGTCTCAATACCATAATAGTATTACCATCATCTTCTCATCATGCTGGCCTCAGACATTGACCCATTGCGAATGACTAACCATTGTTATATAGTACAATTAACTCCAAAACTTCTAAAATTTATCAGGATAATATCAAATAATGATACAAATTCCAGCATATTTGGAGAATGTATTTGATCATAATGCCAAAATCTTTTAAATTCCCAAATAGGTCAAGAGGGTGCAAAAAATCAACATGTCGACAACATAATTTCAATTATAAAATTAATAATAATAAAGTGGGAAAACTGCATATCAACTTTAAAAAGCTCTCATTGGATATTTCATTTACTAGGGCCAATGTCTATTTAATTGAAATTGTAACTTGTTCATTGTGAGTAGTAGAGTATGTGCTTAAAGGAATGTGCATGATTGATTTGTAATAAACATTATTTTTAAAACAAATTATTTAGGAACTCATTCATATATTTGACATCAACATAGCTAATAATTGATATGAAATATTCGACCAACTACATCTTCCAAAGAAAAATGCCACCACGGGGTTTAGAGTACCACTTCCACTGTATATCATCCTACAATTAATTTGGCAACAAATGGTAATAGTCTGTTAATTTTAAGAAAGTAAAGTTACAACCACAAGAATTCCTTATGCAAACCTATATAAAACAAAGCAACCAACACCATGTATGTGTGTGAGTGTTTGTATATGTGTGTATAAAACAAAGCAAGGAACACACACATATATACACGTACTCACACGCATCCCTTATCTGAATCACATGAATTATTTATGAAATCATCAATCGTCAATTGCATAAAATAACCGCACGATAACAAGAATAGCTCGAAAATGTCAAATAGAAAATTATACCTTCACCATAAGGAGCCTTCCTAGTAGTAATGCGAAGGGTTTTAGTTGGCATTCTTACTTGACCTTTAACCGCAAGCTTCTTACCCTTAGCACCTCTCACCAAATCAGCGCAAACTACATGGAAACAAAATCATCATAAAATATTTTAATATTAAGAACGAACGAGAACATGCTAAATGGGGGCTTCCAAAATACATTTTTCGAGATTTTTGATACTCTTCGAAGACAGAGTGATTCTTATGCGGTGGGGATTCTCCAATGGTTCTTCCAGCCAGGGTTTGGATGGCGTCATAGCTGCATATGCCATTTGCTACAATCAAGTACCAATATTAGGGATGTAAACTAAAACCCTAATTTGCAACGGGACTAGGTCATCCAATAGGAAAAATGGATTATATAGAGTTTTCTTTTCTAGGTTTGGGCGGAGTTGAATACGGGTGGGCCTTTGTTTGCTTACATGCAGGCCTATGGTATGCCCATGGCAACATCTCCTAGGGTTAGGCACGGTCGGCTAACCGATCCGATCGGTTAATACTTTCGGTTAACCATGTATTTAAGTCGGTTCGGTTAACGACTATTCGATTAATGTTAGTAAGGGTATACTGACCGAACTGGTTAATTTTTACCGCGGTTAGCCGGTTAATTTAAACGGTTAACCGTTAAAACCACGGTTAAAATTAATCAGTTAACCATTTAAAGTAAGATAAGTATCAATTATGACTGCAGTAGTAAACTATGGAATATGTATGCACAACAGTGCATTAACAAATATTCAAAGTTCGTTTAGACAACTAATGCATTACCAATAATACATACATTAGAGATTAAAAGTTTTAAACTCCAAGGTCCACATTACTACGACTACAAAGTCCCAATAACGTAAGCATACAATAGAATGAGAACGAATACATGGAAACTAAATTCTTGCAAAGTTCCAAATTGCAGACTCCATTCTCCAGTACTCCATGTCCAAAGATATTGTAGGTTAACTCTAATCTACTTTCTCCAGTTCTGTCCAAAGATACATATAAGCAGTTAACATGTATGATTGAGACTTGAATAATATGAATATAAGGTTAACACACGCATAAGATCATATAGTCTATGGCATGCAATATATATTTCACATATATTCACATGCTACATATTAGTTCATAATATTAGTCAAGTACAGTACATATATTTACCATGAACTAAGTTGAACTAAAATAATAATTCGTGGCCATTATAAAGTTATATGTTTTATCTATATCTGATGATTAGTGTATGTATAAATTTATATATGAACTAAAAAGCTATATGTATCAACCACATTAGTATACATATAAACTTTAGTAGGCACTCTATAAAACTATAATATGAGATCTACACCCAACTACAATCCATGTCAACATTATTAGCAAATCAATAGCCTTATTTCATTTAATCACATAACTCCCTATGATCCTCAATCATAGGAGCACAACCATTTTACAAGATTGGTATGATCATATTTCAGTGGACGAAGATTGTAGTATTCAGTTTATTAACATACAAAAATACAACTCATTAGATCCATGAATCATGTTAATAGATTAATGATGTGATAGCAGTTTACTACGCTTATTGTTAACCCCCAATTTCTTACGACTCAAAAACTGCACGACTCAATAAGAAAACGACTCAAGGTGGGCGGCGACTCAATGGACAAACAACTCAGTGAGTTATCAACATAACGAGTTAACAGATGCACGACTCAACGAGTAAAGAGGATGGACGACTTAAGGGACTGACGACATACCAACTTAAGGAAGCTACGACCTAACGGCCTAAGAGAATAGACCGACTCAATACCTTAAAGAAGTTGCCGACTCAGGGTACTTTACGACCTAAGGCATCCACGACTTAAGGTTTCTACGACTTAAGGAAGTCCGCGGCTCAAGGACAGGATGACTTAACGATTCAAGAGATGGCAGGGCTTAAGAAGGAAATGAGCTAACGACTTAGAGCTGTCTGCGACTTACGACCTAACATGTGTCGTAAACGGCTTAAGCAAATGAGGTGTTGCTCCTTACCTAACACAGTGACCTCTTAACTCGTACACGATTCAGGACCTGGGTTATTATCTGAAGGGAACAAGCTTATCAGTTAACTCGTATACGACTCACGACCTAGCTTGAGTCATCCACGACCTAAAGTTACTGGATGAAGGTACAATGCCGCATCAAAAGGACCAGCTGACTCAATTGCGACTTAGATGTTGATTCGTGGGCGACATAGGACTCGTACAAATGAGCTTTTGTGAGACCATGGGGCTAGGCCAGATAAGTCGGCCACGACTCACCTTAGACCGGTCACGACTTACGACTTAAGGAGGGAAATTTTCCTATAAATACCAACCTACCTCAAGCATGAAAGGGACTTTTGGCCGATCACTTTAAGCGCCGATACTCTGCTGAATTCTCGACTCACTCGACACTTCAAGTACGAAAGGCATTTCAACTAACTTTGGAAGAAAATCTAACGCAATCTACATGGATTCAAAGAATTCTTCTGCATCAAAGTTCTAGTTGTTTGTTTCATCATAATTGTAATTGAAGATTGTTGTAAAGTTGTAATCGATTCAGTGATAAAGAGAACTAAAGTGGACGTAGGCTTACCCTAAGCCGAACCACTATAAAAACTGTTGTTTTTTCTGCCTTCTCTGTGATTTCTCTACTTATTTTTTAGTTCCCGTGGTAAAAGGTGGTGCTTTCGCTCAACTTCAATCTACACCGGGGTGTTAGCGTCTGATTTTTACGTTAACATTTTTGGTGCTTTCACTGAGAACCCAATTCAGGAAATTTCCACTATTGCTCCGCGAAGGATTGTTGAAAGGATTTCTTTTAAAACCAGAAGTTTATTGGAAATAATGGCTTCTGGGAGAAAACGAAGTTCTGTAAGATCCGACAATGTTCAAGAGAATACCGCTACCTCTCCTCCTTCAAGTCAAGCAGCTCCAACTGTTGGAGTTACACGAGCAGAATTGGATGCCGTAGTTTTGGGATTGAATCATCAATTGAATGCTCAGAATGCGCAGTTGGAGGCCCAGAATGCCCTGATCTTGAGTAAGTTGAATGATCTACTAGGGGCAAATCGTCAACCGGTTAATAATGATGGGAACCCTATCGCGGGAGTTCAAGATGTTGAAGGGAACATTTCTCAAAGAGCTACAGACCCTGTAGAAAGGACTCCTCCTCAAGATGGAGGATCAGGGCCGCAGCCGACCCTCCGTGAACGATTGTCAAGGCAGAATTCAGAGAGAGTGGCTGATGTGTGCTCTATAGAGCCTCTAAATGATGAAGAGTATTTTTCGGGTATGGTTCGTCAAATCATGCAAGAAAGTATGCGAAGAGATGAAGAAGAGAAAGAGTGGGGATTTTCTCCGAGAAAAACTCCATTTACTGAAAAGATCTTGAAGGCGGAGTTTCCAAGGAAATTCGTTCCCCCTACTATTCCGGCCTACAAGGGGACGAGTGATCCAAACGAGTTTCTGTGTAAGTACGGCTGGCATATGACTGGTGCCGGGGCGTCTGATGAAATTAAATGTCGATACTTCCCGCTTTATCTAGAAGGTGTAGCTCTATTGTGGTTTACAAAGCTGCCGGTCAGGTCCATCGATCAATTTTCCGATTTGACCAGGAAGTTCAAGGAGAAATTTCGATTGTATGCTTCTAAAGCAAAGGATATAATGTCGCTATCAAGTCTAAAGCAAAATCCAGGAGAATCTATCAGGTCGTTTCTGAATCGCTTTAACATAGCATTGGCGGAGGTAGATAATGCTGAGTCACGCATGGTCCTGACATACTTGATGAGGGCGATTGACAAATCGAGCGAATTTGGAAAATGGTTGAAAATGAAAGAACCAAACTCGCTCGACAAATTCTACAAGAAAGAGGATGAATTCATGCGCTTAGAGAGCCTCCAAACACCGGCTAAGGTGGTATCGGCGGAAGCCGGGAACAATGGTGCTGCTTCGAATAAGAAAGAACCTAACACTCGGAAAAGGGGAAATGATGGTGGAAAGAAACAGGGAGACGCTAAGAAAAGTCGTTCTTTCAATTTCACACCCTTGACCGATACCCCTGAAAACATCTTCTTTGCAACCAAAGATGATTTCAATTATCCGACGCCACCTAAAATGAGAGTTGCGATTAAGATGGAAAAAAGTGGAAGGTTCTGTCGGTTCCACAACCAGCCCGACCATGACACCAACGAATGTCGACAGTTGAAAGAGGTAATTGAACAACTCTTGAAAGAGAATAAGCTCCAGCAGTATGTGAAAAGGAACAGAAATGCCCCAGCTTCATCAACTCAAGGACAACAAGTTCCTGCTCACTGTCCTGCCTCAAGTGAGAAGCCCGTAGAGCATGAATCGGAAAGACCTGTTATCAATATAATAACTGGAGGACCTCACCCAGCAGGCAAAAGCTGGGGCGAGATGGAAAGGTACGCACGGGCCTTGAGGCATGTACCAGCTGAAGAAAATGTTTTTGTTTTAGAGAATGATGCGCCTTTAAAGCAACAAAAGACTTCCACAGATGATATTGTGTTCAATGCCAGAGATTCTTTGGGTATCGAGGCTCCGACCATAGATCCTCTGGTCATATCCGCTGGTATTGGGCCGGCAATTGTGAGAAGAGTTCTAGTTGATTGTGGAGCTTCATGTAACATCCTCTTCAAGAAGACCTTCTATCAAATGAAAATTCCAATGGTTGACGTTCAAGCTTCATCACTTAAGATTGCTGGATTTGCTGGAGAACCCAAACAGCCGATTGGGACCATAGATTTGTTTGTAGAACTTGGAAAAGGACCGAGGAAGGTGGCTCGAAATAAAATGTTTATAATTGTTGAAGAATTCTCTGCCTATAATGCCTTTTTAGGCCGACCAACTCTTGCTGCGTTTAAAGTTGTTCTTGCCCCATGGTGTCTGACTCTAAAATTCCCTATAGATAACAGAGTTGGTGTGATTAAGGGAGACCAAGATGCGGGGCGAGAATGTTACTTTGCAGAGTTGCGAGAATCAAGGAAAAGAGAAATGGGAAAAGGTGCGGCGGCTCCAGTCCGCACCAAGGAACCAACATTGTAGCAATTACAGGGTGGACCCTGCACTGGCGAATGTAGTCGCGCACGAAGAGAGATGGATCCAAGGAAACCCAGTGCAGGGGAGAATAGGGTAGTACCGGTAGAGGTAACAATGCCGATGCCCGTTGACCCAAAGGACCCAAACAAAGTACTTAATGTGGGTTCGCAGCTCAACACAATAGTTCAGAATGTTCTGATTTCATTTTTGAAGGCTAATTTGGATGTATTCGCTTGGACTCATGCTGACATGTGCGGAATATCCCCAGAGATTGCAGTACGTACTCTGAACATCGATCCAAAGTTTACACCTGTGAAACAGAAGAGAAGGACTCAGGGTCCTGAGAGAACGGCAGCGTTAAAAGAAGAAGTGGATCGGCTCATGGAGAACGGTTTCATCAGAGAATCTACTTATCCAAATTGGGTATCAAATCCAGTGCTGGTGAAAAAGGCTAATGGAAAGTGGAGAGTATGCATTGATTTTTCAGATCTGAACAAAGCCTGCCCCAAAGACTGTTTCCCGCTGCCCATGATCGATCAGTTGGTGGATGGGACGGCAGGTCACGAATTTTTATCTTTTATGGATGCATACTCCGGATATAACCAGATTATGATGCATGAGCCAGATCAAGAGGATACTAGTTTCATTACAGATGTTGGACTCTACTGCTACAAGGTCATGCCTTTCGGACTCAAGAATGCAGGGGCAACTTACCAAAGGCTAGTTAATGCCATGTTTAAACCACAGATTGGCAAGACAATGGAAGTTTACGTTGATGATATGCTAGTAAAGTCTAAGAAAGCAGTGGACTATATGGATCACTTGGCAGAGATGTTTGCAGTACTCCGCAAGTACAGAATGAAGCTTAATCCCCTGAAATGTTCATTTGGAGTGGAGTCCGGAAAGTTTTTGGGTTTCATTGTGAGCGTTAGGGGCATTGAAGCCAATCCTGCTCAAATCACCGGCCTGAGAGAGGTCAAGGCTCCTAGAACGAAGAAGGAATTGCAAAGTCTCAATGGAAAGGTTGCTGCTTTGAGTCGGTTCATTTCCAAAGCTACTGACAAATGCATTCCATTCTTTGATGCTCTGAAGAAAGGAAGGAAAAACTTTGAGTGGACTCCTGAATGTCAGAAAGCCTTTGATGAGTTGGTTCGTCATATGGAAGTGCCTCCGATACTTTCAAAGCCTGAAAGTGGCGAAGATCTCTTCGTATATTTGGCAATTTCGTCTCATGCTCTCAGTGCAGTGTTGGTACGGGAAGACGCAAGGATTCAATGCCCAGTCTATTATATTAGAAAAAGATTCACTGGGCAGAGATGAACTATTCAAGATTGGAAAAGCTCGCCTATTGTTTGTTGATCGCATCAAGAAAATTGAGGCCGTATTTCCAAGCTCATCCTATCAAAGTCCTCACTGATCAACCTCTAAAGCAAGTCCTATTCCGTCCTGAGACTTCGGGCCATCTTTTGAAATGGAATATTGAACTCAGCCAATATGACATCACTTACCATCCCCGAAAAGCAATCAATGGACAAGCTTTGGCAGATTTCATCGTAGAATGTACAGATAATGGTGATAGTGAGGAAGAAGTCACTGATAGCATCCCAATCCAATGGAAATTGTATGTCGATGGTGCAAGGAATGATTACTGTTCTGGAGCAGGGGTTGTCCTTGAAACCCCAGAAGGGCGATCGCTATGTTATGCGCTGAGACTAGAATTCCCTTCGACGAACAATGAAGCTGAATACGAAGCTCTCATCGCTGGTTTAAGGATCGCTAAAGAACTAAACATCAAGGCATTACAGATCTTTAGTGATTCTCAACTTATTGTTTGCCAAGTTAGGAAGGAATTTCAAGCTAAAGAAGGGAATCTACCCGTCTATTTATCAAAAGCCTGGGAGTTCCTTCAAGATTTTGACCGTTATTCAATAAACCATATACCCCGTGAAGAGAACATGAAGGCGGATTCTCTCGCAAAGTATTGAGTACTGGTGAAGCTTAACTATTGGGATTAGTTCCTGTCGAAGTCTTGTCAGCTCCAAGCACAAATGAAATGGATGTTGATTGGATTATGAATGTATGCCAAGAACAAGAATCATGGATGACTCCGATACTTGAATATCTACTCAATGGTTCTTTGCCAGAAAGTTCAAAAGAACGACAGAAGATGATGAGGAAAGCCTCCAGATATATAGTTCAAGATGGTCGTTTGTACAGACGAGGATTTTCAATGCCATTACTCCGATGTGTGACAAAGGAAGAAGCTAAGACAATTCTGACTGAAGTACACGGAGGGGAATGTGGGGATCATACAGGTGGTCAAACTTTAGCAAAGAAAATCCTCCGTTATGGATACTTTTGGCCAGAAATTAATCAGGATGCTGCTAACTATTCCCTAAAGTGTGATAAATGCCAAAGATTCGCTAAAATTCCTAGAGCACATTCCACTGAGCTAACACAAATGGTCAGTCCATGGCCATTTGCTATCTGGGGAATAGATCTCATTGGACCTTTGCCGACTGCCAAATCGGGGATTAAATATGCTATCCTTGCTGTTGATTACTTCACTAAATGGGCTGAAGCCAAACCATTGGATACTATTACCTCTAAGAAAATGATAAGTTTTGTGACTAAAAATATCATTTGCAGGTATGGTGTGCCTCAGAAGATAATCACAGACAATGGTACTCAGTTTGAAAGTGAGGAGTTCCAAGATTTCTGCAAACGTTTCAAGATCCGAAAAAGCTTCTCAGCAGTGGCTCATCCATAGGCAAACGGGCAAGTGGAAGCAATAAACAAAATCATCAAATCAACCATCAAAAAGCAGCTGGAAAAGGCAAACGGTGGTTGGGTCGATAAGTTACCACTTGCACTATGGGCATACAGAACCACCCACAAAACTGCGACTGGGCATACTCCATTTTCATTGGCATACGGATCAGAAGCGATGATTCCAGTGGAAACTGAAGTCCCCTCACACAGAAGGATCCATTTTGATCAAAATGAGAATGAGAAATTGCAAATGGAAGCACTTGACCTCCTCGATGAAAGAAGAGAAGAGGCTAGACTTAGAATTGCAGCTCACCAGCAAAAAATAACAAGGCACTTCAATTCCAAAGTTCGTCAGCGCAGCTTTGAAGTTGGGGACTTAGTCCTGAAGAGAATTATGACAGCCATAGGTGTGTTTGGGCCAAACTGGGAAGGCCCATATTTTATAGGCGTGAAACTCCTTGATGGCACATTCAAACTCACAACTGTCAAAGGAGAACCAATCCCAAGAGCTTGGAACAACACTCATTTGCGTCCCTATTTTACTTGAAAGCTTTGCTGAAATGTTGTAAAAGAATTATGAATATATGATTCTTGTATTGAAAGAAATTGTAAAGCAAGTGAATAATGAAAAGCTATAAAGTGGATGTAGGCCCAACTTTTGGCCGAACCACTATAAATCTTGTGTTCTCTACTATTATAAACTGCTTTGTTTTATTTCGACATGTAAAATACGTTAAATGTGTCACTGAAATGTCGATTTAATAATGCAGGCTATAAAAGCAAAGCTTACCCATCGCAAGACCAAGCGATCTCCGACATCACTCAGCAAGCAAACACTAAGCCATTCAAAATTTCCACACTCAAATCCTACAAAAGAAGTGCTTCGAACAAAAGTTAGCAATGTGGATGGAAGTGGACCATTTCTAACTAACTGCAAATGTTTGAACAAACAAACAACCAGTTAAATAGCCTGTGTCTACCACCACCAACTCGCTTAACTATGAAGTATATTCCTTTGGATAAGGGAAATTATTGGCAACTAAAAAGGGATGACACTTGCAAAAGACAACGGGGATCGCCAACATGAATAGATGACAAAGAGACGAGGGCGAGCAAGCATCAAACAGCAAAAGACCTCTTCGGAGGCACAAGCCCTCTTTGGAGGCACAACACTTCGGAGGATAAAGACCTCAAGCGGGCCTAGCCAGAAAAAGAGAGATCTTTCTCGATACAAAGTTGCAGAATGATCGGTCGATACACTCCCGTGAATCCGTCCAACCGAGAGAAAGAAACTCCAAACTTCCAGGCAAAAGCCCTACTCAGAGGCACACGTTTCATCGAGATTGAAATAAAACTTCCAAGTGTTGAAACGTGAAAAGCCCTCTTCGGAGGCCCATTTCACCATAGTTGAAATGCTAAAAGACCTCGAGCGGGCCAAATAAGAAAAAGAGAGATCTTTCTCGATACAAAGTTGCGGAATGATCGGTCGATACACTCCCGTGAATCCGTCCAACCGAGTGAAAGAAACTCCAAACTTCCAGGCAGTAACCCTACTCAGAGGCACACATTTCACTGTGATCGGTCGATACACTCCCGTGAAATGAAATGTGAAAAGCCCTATTCGGAGGCCCGCTTCCCAACGAACAGGGAAAAATAAAAGCCTCTCCCAAGGGGCAGAAACAGAAAAGACCTCTTCCCAGAGGCACAACAAAACAAAAAGACCTCTTCCCAGAGGCAGAAATAAAAAAGACCTCTTCCCAGAGGCAGAAATGAAAAGACCTCCTCCCGGAGGCACAATCGAACAGAAAGACCTCTTCGGAGGCACACGTTTCACCGAGATTGAAATAAAACTTCCAGGCATTGAAACGTGAAAAAGCCCTCCTCGGAGGCACAACTCTTTGGAGGCACACGTTTCACTGAGATTGAAATAAAACTTCCAAGTGTTGAAACGTGAAAAAGCCCTCCTCAGAGGTACAACTTTTCAATGAAGCATTTCGTCAGAAATGCAAAGAAAAGATCAAAGCCCTCCAACGAGGCGCAATATAAAAAAAAGGGGAAGCCCTCTTCAAAGGCACACTTTAGCCTTCAAAGGAAGATTTGTTCTTCTATTCTTGGAAATACTCTTCCTCAAAAATAAGTTAAAGTGTCCTTCAGAGGCCCGCTTTACCACATAGAAGAATTCACTTGGTAAAATTTGTGTATGCACAAAAGGAAAAAGTGATATCTTCGAAGGATGAAGCGTAAAAACTTATATGGAGGGAGCTGTGCTCTACTTTTAACAAAATAATATTCCTCCAAGTATGGAACAATTATTCTCCAGAAAATAAGAGTACAAGTCCCGTCAAAGTATAAAATATTGCAACGAGCTTATGGTATAGGGGCAACATGGTATAACTACATTGGTAAAAACTACGCTCAAACAACATACCACAAGCTCACTGCAATATCATATAAAGAAACCTATACAAAAATGAATAGTAAATGCATTATCAAATACAGATAGAAGTTTGTACAAACAAAAAGAATCATTTTATTCAATACTGTCAAAATTTTGTACAGGTACAGGTTTCAAAATAGAAAAAGAAAAGCGGAGGCCGATACCCGCACAATCTCCGGCCAGTACATGCAAAAAGCAAAAAGTAAAGATAAATCGAAGCAGGACCCCTTACTTCTTCTTGCCACCACCCTTAGAGCCTTCGCCCGACCTAATAGGAAGCTTTTCAGGACGGCTTAGGAGAGTCGGGGATGAAGGAGAAAGGGTTACTGCTGGATCAACTGTCGTTTTCTCTTCAGAAACAAGAATGCCTTTCCTTCTCTTCTTGAAAGTGGCACGCTTCCTCCTTCTCCTTGAAGAAGACTCACTTCCCGGAGTTACAAGAGCAGATAATTTTATGTTATCAGAAGTGGTTCGCTCCGGAGACTCATTGCCTTCTCCAAGCCCCTCTCCCCCATGTTCTTGTGAAGCAATAGGATCATCTAAGCCGTGAAGAGCTTCTATTTGCTCTTCTTGCGGCCCGGGTTGAGAGGCGGACGGAGGAGTGACCGGAAGAACCAAAGGAGGAATAATTGGAGGAAGGGAAGCTTGAACAACGCTCGATGCTTTCTCTAGAGGAGAAAAGAAGTTAAAGTCAGTAAAGAGAGGAGATAAAGGCTCATTGAGGTTCAGAAAATAGTCGAGAAGCTCATCGAACTCATAAGAAGCAAATGAGCAGTCTACTTGGGCAAGATTAACAGTAGAGTTACCTGGAGAAGTCGGCTTCCTAATATCAACCTCATAAGCCTGTGCTTCGGCGCTCTCTTCACCATCATGTCCACCCTGTATACTTGTGATCTCAGTTGTAACTTTGGCCAGGGATGGAGAATGAGAGCTGGAGCCAATAATGTCAATTTCGGCCGAAGGAGAAGGCTAGACTGGAATAGTTGAAGTAGTTTTTCCTAACCGTTCCCCTTCTGCCATTTCAGCTCTTAATTTTGCAAGTTGCTCTTTTCCCTTGGCGAGAGCAGCGCGAGCATCGTCATCCAAGTAATGCTTCCCACGAGTTGATTCGGCATAGCCAGCACCTTTACCGCCAAGCATGTCAAGTGCAGCCTCCCACACTTCAGCCAGTGTAACTTCATATTTGGGGCCTAGAAAGGCGAGACTACCATGCCCCAAGATGCTGTGCAGGTAGAAGTCAAACAGTGTCGAGCCGATGTTAGTCTTCGTTGCCTCATGAGATTCCTCAGCTGCAATTTTACCGGCAACGGCCTCACCACGCTCTCTTTCAGCTTTGGAGAGTTGAAGTTTTAGCATTTGAATCTCCGCCTCTTGGGAGCTGGTTTTCTTCCGAAGATCTGCAATATCAGCAATATAGCCCTCACTGATTCTTTTTTGCACTTCAAGCCTGTCTTCGGCGTCTCTTTGGCCGTCATGAGCATCTCTCACTTGTTTTAGAAGCACTTCTTCTTTTTGAGTGTAGGAAGTAGAGGAAGTAGCAAGCACTTGTTTAAGTTCCTCAACTTTCGCTTCAAGCTCTTCATTGTAAGTAGTGATGCTCCTCATTTCGGTATCATCCTGCTCAAGAACCTTCTGCCATTGGGCCTTATCATTCTCCATAGTAAGCATTGCCTCTATATTCGCACGATTGACCCTTTGAAGCTCGTCAACAAGCTTTTTCCAGTTCGACATCCTTTCAATATCAAGCCTGACGGCATCAAGGTTTCGCAGCATGGCAGGCTTGTCAATAGGGACCAAGTCAAGATCGAACCGTACTCCCTTCAGGCACTAGTGCGGGAACCGGCTTTGCAAGGTAGCCGGGCCTGATCCAACTTGGAATTAGGCCTGCTGATTATTGTCTGAATGTTTGTCTTCCCAGAGCAGGAGAGCCAGAAGGAATGTCAAGTGAGACGGGGGCAGTGACCTTTTCAGGAGTTGTAGAAGTATGCCTTTCACCGTGCCGGGCACGCTTGCTTGGGTCCTCAACTATGTGGCTTATTCCCCGATCATCATGCGACTTTCTCTTGTGAGAATCGTCACCTCTCTGGGAAGAATCATGGTGCTCCTCCCTTTCTTTTCTCTCATAACGCTCTTCTTGATCCCTTCTCTCTTGATCCTTTCGAGCTGCTCTCTCTTCATCGGTTTCTCTGTGAATGGGAAGGTAGCGCCTATAATCATATTGACTACGCCTCCCGTAGCGCTGAAAGTCGTCATAGTAAGAGCCGCTGCGTCCCATCGGAGAATCTGAAATAAAAAGAGAGACAAGTCTTAGAAGTCTTCAGAGAAAAGAAATGTAACTTTAGAATCTTCAAAGTATAAAGAGTTGGTGCATGAAAGTGCTAAAAGGTTCTAAGTGTGTGTGATGTGTAAACTACGCGCATCAAACTACGAACCACTCTTTGACTGCGGAGTAATCGTGGGAGTGGTAGTTAACGTCAACTCTTGAGTCGACGGGGCTCGTTGCAAAGAAGTAGTCGCTTCCACTACTAAAGAAGAAACCCTAGTAGTTACAGGGTCGTCTTTAAAGATCTCCTGTGAGGTGGCAAAAAGGTCGCTCAACCCTTCGAAAGTATCGTCCCCGCTCTGCCTGACAGGACTTGTCTTCCCGGCTTCTTCGCCAGACTTCTGTGAATGTTGGGGAGATCCCTGAGGCTCCTCTTCCTCAATAACTGGGGCAAGTGTGAGTTTTCCAGATGACCCCGCAACATCGACGATAGTAGAACATTTCACTAAAGAAGCTTCGGAAGTGGGATCATTTGGTATGGGTGCGTCAGAAGAAACCGGGGAATCTAATGCTTTAGGTGGGGAGTCTGGAACCTCATAGGGGTGTGTGGAGCAAGAAGGGTGAAGAAGTCCGAACTGGTGAAGAAATTCGTCGTTCAACAAAAATTTCATATCCCGCTCTTCAACCGGTGCAGCCACAAGCCTCTCCAGAGTTGGCTTGTGGCTGGGATCTCTGGAAGGAGGGGGAAGCGCTGAAATGAAAAAAATAAATTTAACACTTGGAAATTCAGACTTCACAAAACTCGAAGTATAGAAAAGGAAGAGGTAAATGATCTTACTTCCTTCTCTCCACACAGCATAAAATCCCGGGGGGCAACGGACATAGAAGAATTGAGTTAAGAACCCATGGGCAGTGTCAGGGAGGCTAAGGATCAACTTACGATTTCGGGCGCTTCTCACGACAGTGATAGAAGGATGATCCTTAGTCCTAGTAAAGGAACATAGGGAGAAAATCTCATCAAAGCTTGGAAGCCGGTCAAATGTTCTCCTAAATAGCACGCACAACCCCATCAGAATGGCATAGCCATTGGGGTGTAGCTGGAATGGGGAGATAGCTAGTCGAAGGAGAAGATTCTGGAGAAAGTTATTGAAAGGGGAAATGGCCCCACTTAGGCACATTTGTCGGTTAACCGCTACAAAGCCAGTAGGCGCCACATCAGCAGTGTCACTTTTCTCAAGAAGAATGGCATCTGCTTCAGCAATGCCAAACTGACCGCATAACTGACGAAAAGCTTTGTACGATAAGGTGGTAGGGGCTCTTTCTGGAGGATTGACTAATGGAGCTGGAATAAGAGTGGCCTCTCCAGCCTGGGCTGTTATGTCTTCTTGCTGAGAAGTCATTCTACACAAGCAACTGGATATTCAAATATGAAGGTGCACGTTTCCTAAAATGTGTGAAGTGTTGTGTAAAATCAACAAAGCAATAAGCGAATAAAACTGGAATGAAAACTAGCAAGCATTTGTCAGTCATGAAGTCCAGGGTTCGTTGTTTTAAAATATGAAAGAGAAATGTAGATGCAAACAAATCAGTTCAAGATAGCAATGCTTTGCATTAATATTTCACTTTAGTTGATTGGTTCCAGCATTTCATACAGTATGTTTAAGTTGATTACTCTATGTTAACTAGTCTGCCATTTGATGTGGGCAGTCAGTGGCAGTATATTTGTCCCAGTTTTCTGTAAATGATGTATTGAGCAGGTTGTTAACTTGCAAGTCAAAATTGATCTGTGAAAAAATGCAGCAAAGTTTAACAGTTCAAAATCATTGAGTCACAGTCCGAAGAGTTCTCTAAGTCATAAGTCGTCCACGACCTAAAAGTTAAGTCGTCCACGACTTAAAAGATAATTCTCTAAGTCTTAGCTCGGCTGCAACTCAGGGCTAAGTCGTTCACAACCTAAAGGCCAAGTCGTAAAGTCTCAAATCAAGACAGAACAAATGAAGTGCAAATGAAGCTAAGTCTTGAGTCAACCAGAAACAAACATAACCTAAGGGGTTAAGTCGTATGCAACTAAAGTCGTAGGGGATCTTAAGTCAGTCACTTCGAAAACTATGTAAATTGGCAAAGTCCCAAAAACCTCACGATATCTCTTCTCAACTCACTGATCCCTCTCCAACCCAATAACCCGTTATCTTCCTAACTCCTAACCCGTTAACCCATGTAGGACGATATCGCCTCCTCTAAATTCATGGATCAACTGAATCGAAATATGGTGACCCATCGCCTTCTCCTTGCAAGTCATCTAAAAACTCAATCAAACCGCTTCAAGCTTGTCAGCAATCAATCATAACGCGATTCAAGAAGAAGCCTGGTGTGAGGATTCTGATTGAGGTTGGAAAATGGGAAATCCATGTTTGAAAGGTAAAAGTAATTGTGAAATTGAGCGAGCGATGAGTTTACTTACATAGTGTAATGATGAAGGTGGCAGGAACTTAATTGGTGATAAGGTGAACTGATCGAATTCGTCTTTGAAAAGCTTCGAAGGTCGTTAATGGCGGAAGTGAACACGGAAACAAGTAGGTGAAGAAGGAGGGACCTAAGCCTTTTATATCTCGAGGCAGAGGAATTTGAACCGGCACACGAGTTAAGATAAGTCGAAGCACACGACCTACGACTTAGGCGTGTACTTCGAGGGGCAAATGTTAACCCTCAATTTCCTATGACTCAAAAATTGCACGACTCAATAAGAAAACGACTCAAGGTGGGCGGCGACTCAATGGATGTTAACGCTAAAATTTGAACGCTAACACCCCGGTGTATAAAGTGAGATTGTGAAAGCACCACCCGATAGCTCGGGAACAGATTATAAGCAGATAATAGTGAAAAAACAGTAAACAACAGCAATTTTATAGTGGTTCGGCTTAAGAGAGAGCCTACGTCCACTTTGAATATCTTTATTGACGATTTGATTACAAGTCAATGCAGTTACACTTTGATTACAACACACTTTGAGTTTCAAATGACTTAGAACAAGTAGCCTAAACTTCAATGTCGATCAAAATCTTTGAACTCATGTTGGACATGTATGATTTCTTCGTGAAGTTCCTTGAGGCGTTCTTTATATCTCAAAAGCTTTAAGTGTTGAAGTAGTTCGGAATGCAGCAGAGTAACGGCGCTTGAAATGAATGAGCCCCCCCCTCCCCCCCAAGTCCCTTGAATATTGGAGGTGGCCATGTATTTATAGGCCAATTTCTGGGTTGGAATTGTTGACCAAGTCATGAGTCGCGACCGACTCAGGATGAACCGTGACCGACTCAAGATGAGCCGTGACCGACTCACATATCACGAGTCAGCAGGCAGCGGCATAACTGAAACGGCATTGAGCTTGTTCCTCATATGCTTAGGTCGCCAGCGACTTATGATAGGTCGTTAGTCGCCTTGAGTCGTTGGAAAACCTGAGTCGGTCTGCCCCATAAACCACTAACTAGTTAAGCCACTCTGCTCCTCTAAGGCATTAACTCGTTGAGTCGTTCATCCCCATAAGTCATGAGTCGCGCAATTCTTTAACTCGTGCAACTCCTCAGTTCAGTTGAACCGTTAATCCCCATGAGTCATTCCATTCCTTTAAGTCGCCGTGAACCTTAACTCGTCAGCTAATTAAGTCGTAACCAGTTGAGTCGTTAACCTTATTAAGTCGGCAACCTTGTTTAGTCGGCAACCTTATTAAGTCGGTAAGTCGTGCCACTTGTTAGCTCGTTAACCCGCTTCATCAGTTAGGTCGTTGACTTCGTGTCGGTAGGTCGATCACCATAGCGGTGACGTTGCCCCCGCACCCCCACCTAGGGGGTTGGCACCCCCCCTGGACCCCCCCTCCGTAGGGGATCTTATCTGAAAAGCCATTCAACAGAACTTGTTTTGTTGGGATGCTGAGTTGACTATTCTTCGAGATGAACTATCATTGGTTTCTCGGTCGATTTTTGATATCACGGCCATGCTGAAAAAGTGGAGTTAACACTTGCCCCTCGAAGTATACGCCTAGGGACTAGGTCGTGTGCTTCGATTCTTCTTAACTCGTGCTTTACTGAGCTGCTGAGCTTGTACTTAGGCGACTTTGCTTTGTTTTGACCTGAAGCCTTTTAAACTTGACCAATGCGATTCAATGGAACTTTGACCTGAACTTGTTGCATCTCTTTACAGATTATTTTAACAACCTGTTAAACGCACCATTTGCAGAAAAATAGGGCGAATATACTCATCACCGATTGCCCATATCGAGTGATGGATTAGATCAAAGAACTGGTATTTTACTGTAAGCAAATTAGTATGGTCTTGATGAAGTGTTGCGAATCAATTATCTTGGATGAAGTATCAACACAAAGTTTACACAGTTATAACTGCTATCTGCATTGACACCGCACTTACTTTCAAATAACAAGCCTTGAATTCTTCTGAATTGACATATGCCAACCAATATTATTTCAAGTATTGCTTTATTTACTTGTTATTTTAGTAGCTTTGCACAACACTTCACACGCTTTTAGAAAACGTGCACCTTTACTTTTGAATATCCAGCTCTTCATATAGAATGTCTTTTCGATAAGAAGAGTAGTGGGGCAAACTGGATCTTCCCATTTCTGGGATTTTCAAAATCTGAGTTATCCTGTACTAATTTCATTCTTTACTTTTGTAGTACTTCCTTCCTCTTTCCGAATATTCCAGTCAGAAGTCAATTTTTAAAAGACTAAGTGTTGTGACGGTTAAGGAGAGGAGCGTTAAATTTTTTGCTGAAAGATGGATTTTCGCACTAATTCAGACTTTTGCACTCTTTTTGGTTGACTTAGCTTCACGATGCCCCTGGTTTTCAAGAAGAAACTTCAGATGCCCCAGCTTTCGCAAAGGAACTTGCATCAATGGAACCTATTGCGGAAGCCTTATTGGTGTAATGTTTTACTCCATTTGACGGTGTGGGGTCATCCTTCTTGTTTTGCCTTATGAAACCCGCACGTGCATAACAAATTTTATAGAAACTTTTGTCTGTATTTGAGAATGTATTTATTCCTCATTTTCATACAAGTTTCTTTATTCTCTTTGCATGATATTGCAGTGAGCTTGTGGTACGTTGCTTGGGTACTGCTTTTATTAATGTAGCAATATTATATTGCCCCCATACCAAAACTCATTGTAATATTCTCCATTTTGAGGAGATTTTGGAGAACAATTCTTCTGTTTTTAGAAGACTTGTACTCTTACTTTAGAGAATAACTCTTCCATTTTGAGAGGGCATGCACTCTTTCTTTAGAGAATAATTCTCCATTTTTGAGGAAATATTATTCTTGCTTTAGTAGAGTGCGCCTTGTGTTGGAGAAGCCTTTCTTTTTTTTTTTTTTTGCGCCTCGCTGGAGGGCTTTGATTTGACATTTCAACTCTGAAGAAGTGGGCCTCCACAGAGATTGCACTTCAGCTCCGGTGAAATGTGCCCCCGAAGAGGTCTTTATTTAGCATTTCAGTTCTGGAAAAGTGGGCCTCCAAAGAGTTTGCACTTCAGCTCTGGTGAAATGTGCCCCCGAAGAGGTCCTTATTTGACATTTCAACTCTGGAGAAGTGGGCCTCCGAAGAGTTTTCACTTCAGCCCTGGTGAAATGTGCCCCCCGAAGAGGTTTTTATTTGGCATTTCAGCTCTGGAGAAGTGGGCCTCCGAAGAGTTTGCACTTCAGCTCTGGTGAAATGTGCCCCCGAAGAGGTCTTTATTTGGCATTTCAGCTCTGGAGAAGTGGGCCTCCGAAGAGTTTGCACTTCAGCGGTGAAATGTGCCCCCGAAGAGGTCTTTATTTGGCATTTCAGCTCTGGAGAAGTGGGCCTCCGAAGAGTTTGCACTTCAGCTCTAGTGAAATGTGCCCCCGAAGAGGTTTTTATTTGGCATTTCAGCTCTGGAGAAGTGGGCCTCCGAAGAGTTTGCACTACAGCAGTGAAATGTGCCCCCGAAGAGGTCTTTATTTGGCATTTCAGCTCTGGAGAAGTGGGCCTCCGAAGAGTTTGCACTTCAGCTCTGGTGAAATATGCCCCCGAAGAGGTTTTTATTTGACATTTCAGCTCTGGAGAAGTGGGCCTCCGAAGAGTTTTCACTTCAGCGGTGAAATGTGCCCCCGAAGAGGTCTTTATTTGGCATTTCAGCTCTGGAGAAGTGGGCCTCCGAAGAGTTTGCACTTCAGCTCTGGTGAAATGTGCCCCCCGAAGAGGTTTTTATTTGACATTTCAGCTCTGGAGAAGTGGGCCTCCGAAGAGTTTTCACTTCAGCGGTGAAATGTGCCCCCGAAGAGGTCTTTATTTGGCATTTCAGCTCTGGAGAAGTGGGACTCCGAAGAGTTTGCACTTCAGCTCTGGTGAAATGTGCCCCCCGAAGAGGTTTTTATTTGGCATTTCAGCTCTGGAGAAGTGGGCCTCCGAAGAGTTTGCACTTCAGCGGTGAAATGTGCCCCCGAAGAGGTCTTTATTTGGCATTTCAGCTCTGGAGAAGTGGGCCTCCGAAGAGTTTGCACTTCAGCTCTGGTGAAATGTGCCCTCGAAGAGGTTTTTATTTGACATTTCAGCTCTGGAGAAGTGGGCCTCCGAAGAGTTTTCACTTCAGCGGTGAAATGTGCCCCCGAAGAGGTCTTTATTTGGCATTTCAGCTCTGGAGAAGTGGGCCTCCGAAGAGTTTGCACTTCAGCTCTAGTGAAATGTGCCCCCCGAAGAGGTTTTTATTTGGCATTTCAGCTCTGGAGAAGTGGGCCTCCAAAGAGTTTTCACTTCAGCTCTGGTGAAATGTGCCCCCGAAGAGGTCTTTATTTGGCATTTCATCTCTGGAGAAGTGGGCCTACGAAGAGTTTGCACTTCAGCTCCGGTGAAATGTGCCCCCGAAGAGGTCATTATTTGTTTCCTGCCTGCTCGCCCATGTCTTTTCACCATTTGATCCTCAGTGATTCCCCGTTATCATTTCCAAACCCACATTTCCTTCTTTTGGAAGTAGTTTATTTTATCAAAAGAAGTGTACTTCATTGCTAAGTGAGCTTGCAGTGGCGGACACAAGCTACTTAATCGAATATTCGTTTGCACAAACGATCTCAATTAGTTTGCAAGGGCCCACCTCCAGTTGAATCACTCACTGTTTGCTTGAAGCACTTCTTTTGTAGGATTTGGGTCTGGAATTTTTGTTGCCTGATATTCGCCTGTTGAGCGATTTGTAGGAATCGCTTGGCTTTGTGATGTGTTGACTAGGTAAGCTTTGCTTTGATTGCCTGCAACATTAAATCGACATTTTAGCAATATATTTTAAGATATTTGCATATCGAAATGAAACAAGCATTTTATCGTAACAGAAAGCTCAAGATTTATAGTTTCTATTATTTATTTGCACTGTTTTTACAACGGCATTTTATACAGGAATCATAAATCCAGTATTATTCTATGAATTTTAAGCAAAAGCCATTAAGTGAAATATGGCCATTAGGCATCATCTTCCAGAACAAGGATATTCTCTCCCTCCGGGGCTTGTCTCAAAGCACGAGCATATCTTTCCATCTCGTCCCAACTTCTGTCCGCTGGGTGAGGGCCCCCTATGATAGCATTAATGATAAGCCTCTCAGATCCCTGCGTTGCAGTCCTTTCATTTGGGCCGTAATGATGAGTGAGACGTATTTGCCCTTGAGTGGATGAGGATGGATCATTCCTGTTTCTCCGGACATATTGCTGAAGTTTATTCTCTTTCAATAGCTTCTCAATCAGATCCTTCAAATGGCGACACTCGTCAGTGTCATGGCCAGGTTGATTGTGGAATTTACAGAATCTTTCACTTTGCGTGGCATTTTTCCTAAGTCTCAACTTTTGTGGTTTAGGATATTCAACAATATTCTTTGTTGCTAAGAAAATGTTCTCTGGAGTAACAGTTAAGGGAGTATAATCCGACGGTTCAAAGTGGCAGTTTTTCTTTGGATTTCCCTGCTTTTTCCCATCATCATTCTTCCTTTTCTGTCCTCCAGACTCTCCTTTATTAGAAGCAACATTGACATTCTGAATTTCGGTCATGACTGCTTTTGTTGGCACAGGAAAGCTTTCCAAGCGCATAAACTCGTCGGCCTTCTTATAGAATTTCTCAAGTGAGTTTGGCTCCTTCATTTTTAGCCATTTGCCAAATTCACTCGATTTATCGATAGCCCGCATCAGGTAAGTCAAAACCATCCGTGGCTCTGCGTTATCAACCTCGGCCAAGGCTATATTGAAGCGGTTTAAGAACGATCTGATAGACTCCCCGGGATTTTGTTCTAGACTATAGAGTGACATTATATCCTTGGCTTTTATAGCATATAGCCTGAACTGATCTTTGAACTTTCGTGTTAAGTCGGAAAATTGATCCACGGATCTAACTGGCAGCTTTGTGAACCAAAGTAAGGCCACTCCCTCTACGTATATCGAAAAGTATCGGCACTTGATTTCATCTGTTGCTCTTGCCCCGGTCATATGCCAATCGTACTTGTATAGGAACTGATTAGGGTCACTTGTACCTCGATAGGCCGGGATAGTAGGAGGTACAAATTTCCTTGGAAACTCTGCCTTCAAGATCTTTTCGGTGAACGGTGTCTTACTTGGAGCAAACCCCCAATCATTTTCATCCTCTTGCCTCTGCATGCTCTCTTTCATAATTGAGCGAATCATCCCTGATAGGTACTCCTTATCGTTCAGAGACTTTGCCGGGCAGAAGTCAGCTGCTCTTTCAGAAGTTTGCCTGGGCAAATGTTCGTGAAAAATTGGCTGCGGCCTTGAACCTTCAGCTTGAGAAGGTGCCCCTGTGGCGGTGCCAACTGCTCTTTGAGGGATACCTTTCTCTTGGGAATCATAGGCATCATCTACAAAGGTCTCTTCATTATTTTCTGTTTGACGGTTTCCCCTAAGTAAAGCATTCATTCTTTCCAGCATTAGAGCGTTCTGGGCTTCCATTTGCTGATATAACCCAGAAACTGTAGCATCAAACACCTCTTGTGTAATTCCAACACTCGGAGCTGCTTCATTTGGAGCAAGAGAAGTGGTAGTATTCTCATGAGCATCACCGGATCTATCAGATCTGATGTGTCTTACAGTAGCCATTATCTCGGATAAACTTCTGGTCTTTAGAGAGATTTTTTCAACAAACTTTCGCGAAGCAATGGTGAAAGTATTCCTGAGTTCAATTCTCAGTGAAAGCACCAAAAATGTTAACGCTAAAATTTGAACGCTAACACCCCGGTGTATGAAGTGAGATTGTGAAAGCACCACCCGATAGCTCGGGAACAGATTATAAGCAGATAATAGTGAAAAAACAGTAAACAACAGCAATTTTATAGTGGTTCGGCTTAAGAGAGAGCCTACGTCCACTTGAATATCTTTATTGACGATTTGATTACAAGTAAATGCAGTTACACTTTGATTACAACACACTTTGAATTTCAAATGACTTAGAACAAGTAGCCTAAACTTCAATGTCGATCCAAATCTTTGAACTCATGTTGGACATGTATGATTTCTTCGTGAAGTTCCTTGAGGCGTTCTTTATATCTCAAAAGCTTTAAGTGTTGAAGTAGTTCGGAATGCAGCAGAGTAACGGCGCTTGAAATGAATGAGCCCCCCCCCCCCAAGTCCCTTGAATATTGGAGGTGGCCATGTATTTATAGGCCAATTTCTGGGTTGGAATTGTTGACCAAGTCATGAGTCGCGACCGACTCAGGATGAACCGTGACCGACTCAAGATGAGCCGTGACCGACTCACATGTCACGAGTCAGCAGGCAGCGGCATAACTGAAACGGCATTGAGCTTGTTCCTCATATGCTTAGGTCGCCAGCGACTTATGATAGGTCGTTAGTCGCCTTGAGTCGTTGGAAACCCTGAGTCGGTCTGCCCCATAAACCACTAACTAGTTAAGCCACTCTGCTCCTCTAAGGCATTAACTCGTTGAGTCGTTCATCCCCATAAGTCATGAGTCGCGCAATTCTTTAACTCGTGCAACTCCTCAGTTCAGTTGAACCGTTAATCCCCATGAGTCGTTCCATTCCTTTAAGTCGCCGTGAACCTTAACTCGTCAGCTAATTAAGTCGTAACCAGTTGAGTCGTTAACCTTATTAAGTCGGCAACCTTGTTAAGTCGGCAACCTTATTAAGTCGGTAAGTCGTGCCACTTGTTAGCTCGTTAACCCGCTTCATCAGTTAGGTCGTTGACTTCGTGTCGGTAGGTCGATCACCGTAGCGGTGGCGTTGCCCCCGCACCCCCACCTTGGGGGGTTGGCACCCCCCTGGACCCCCCCTCCGTAGGGGATCTTATCTGAAAAGCCATTCAACAAAACTTGCTTTGTTGGGATGCTGAGTTGACTATTCTTCGAGATGAACTATCATTGGTTTCTCGGTCGATTTTTGATATCACGGCCATGCTGAAAAAAGGAGTTAACAATGGACAAACAACTCAGTGAGTTATCAACATAACGAGTTAACAGATGCACGACTCAACGAGTTAAGAGGATAGACGACTTAAGGGACTGACGACTTACCAACTTAAGGAAGCTACGAACTAACGGCCTAAGAGAATAGACTGACTCAATACCTTAAAGAAGTTGCCGACTCAGGGTACTTTACGACCTAAGGCAGCCACGACTTAAAGTTTCTACGACTTAATGAAGTCCGCAGCTCAAGGACAGGATGACTTAACGATTCAAGAGATGGCATGGCTTAAGAAGGAAATGAGCTAACACTTAGAGCTGTCTGCGACTTACGACCTAACATGTGTCATAAACGGCTTAAGCAAATGAGGTGCTGCTCCTTACCTAACACAGTAACCTCTTAACTCGTACACGATTCAGGACCTGGGTTATTATCTGAAGGGAACAAGCTTATCAGTTAACTCGTATACGACTCACGACCTAGCTTGAGTCGTCCACGACCTAAAGTTACTGGATGAAGGTACAATGCCGCATCAAAAGGACCAGCTGACTCATTTGCGACATAGATGTTGACTCGTGGGCGACATAGGACTTGTACAAATGAGCTTTTGTGAGACCATGGGGCTAGGCCAGATAAGTCGGCCATGACTCACCTTACACCGGTCACGACTTACGACTTAAGGAGGGAAATTTTCCTATAAATACAAACCTACCTCAAGCATGAAAGGGACTTTTGGCCGATCACTTTAAGCACCGATACTCTGCTGAATTCTCGACTCACTCGACACTTCAAGTACGAAAGGCATTTCAACTAACTTCGGAAGAAAATATAACGCAATCTACATGGATTCAAAGAATTCTTCTGCATCAAAGTTCTAGTTGTTTGTTTCATCAGAATTGTAATTGAAGATTGTTGTAAAGTTGTAATCGATTCAGTAATAAAGAGAATTAAAGTGGACGTAGGCTTACCCTAAGCCGAACCACTATAAAAACTGTTGTTTTTTCTGCTTTCTCTGTGATTTCTCTACTTGTTTTTTAGTTCCCGTGTTCACGGGTGGTGCTTTCGCTCAACTTCAATCTACACCGGGGTGTTAGTGTCTGATTTTTACGTTAACACTTATTAAATTAAAGCAATAAATACAACGATTACCAGTATTATAACAATTCGAACAAACACAATGGTCTGCAAGTCAACATCAAACCTAAAAAACAATTATTTTTATTAGGCTACAATCTATATTGCATAATAAAACCATAGATCAAATTTGTATTTGAATATACATAATGAAAAATTTATCGACTATACACCTATTTAATAGTTCCAATGCTTGATTTAACGTCTTATTAGTACAACTTGCTTAAATAAACTTAGTAACCAGACTACAGTGATGACTATAGTAACTGAGGTTCAGTGGATTGATGTCAGAGCAATAGGGAAGTAAATTATAGTCGGACTAAAAAAACCAAAATGCCAAACACATGAATTTAGTAAAATATGAAAATAACTATGAGTGCGAAGATGATACCTGCAACATTAATATTTTCCCTAATGTAAAGGACATTGTCTTCATTGATTTCTTCTTTCTTCTCACAATTTAATGTGTAGTCAATCGCACACTTTAGACATGCATTATCGGTTGCCTTTGACATGCATATCTTTCATAATAAATATGACCATAAGAGGAATGTAGATTGGAGAAACTGTAAAATATATGACAGTAATTCATGTATTCACTGTGAAATGGTATAGACATACTTAAGCATAGATTTATGGTGTATTACTGAAATGAAAGATGTATGATAATAATACTAAAATGAAAGATATATGGTGTTTTACTGTAACTGAAAGCAATAGCGCAAAAATTGAACTGAGTTGTTTAGTTTTCATTACGTAACTTATTTTATCAGCTATTGAACCATCGGTGAGCACTTAGAAGGCAAGAAAGTAACTTACTTTAAGAAAATGAATGCTAATGTTCAAGCCACACGCTCATATTAGTGAAATTGCCAGCAACGACAACGCCTGCCTTTTCCCTTATATCTTAGAGCAAGGCAAGAACTTCAAAAGTATTGAAAAGTCCTAATACAGCTCCCATACATGCATAGCTTTAAAACTGGGATTGTAGTGCAAATTTTTGTTCTTCTATAATCGCACTATCTTTACTATCAAAGCATTTTGAGTTCATTTACATGTCACAAATTTATTTTTACACTAACTACAGAGTGTATGAACCATGAATACATACATATTTGGATGTTACTTTTAAAGGCTTCAAAAAATTGCTAAAATATATGGATTCCCTCCAATAATAAAAGTTAGCAACATTACCATTTAAAATTATTTAGTTTCAAAGATGTCTTCAGAAAAATATTTTCAGTTTAGAAAAATAAAGACTATGAATACATACTTAATTGGATGACACTTTCACGGGCTTCAACAAATTACTAAGTAATCTATGATTTCTTCCAAACACTAAAATTTAGCAATATTTACTATTTAATATTTAGTTTCAATAACATATCTAAAAAAATATTTCCAGTTCAGAGAAGTACCAATTAACGCTTTTGAAAGTACAACCTTGTAACTATGGCTGCTAGAAAGAAACAATTCCATAAGACCCAAGTAAACCATCTATATGCATGTTAGGACTAAGTTGTTTAACATAGACTAATTTATCAAACAATTCCAACATCACCGCGCATCATTTTCACTAGCTCCAAAGTCCATCGCGTAGAGCCGTTATCACCTAAATGTGAGCAGCACGAACCCTGACACCATTTTCTCTTCGTGCGTGTAACCAACCACCGACACCCAGGTAACTGACGACTAAGGAGGAACTGAAAATTTGTGTTAATCAGATTTTTTTTAGAAAGATTAAGAAATAAGGTATTTAGATCTGAGAATTTTGGGAATGAGAAAGGTACGGAATCAATGAATTGAAAGTGGCGGCCAGGGCACATTAAAATTTAGAGTTATTTGGTTTGTTATGTGATATTGGGAAGGACCAGGTAGCGCTATAGCAAAGCGGTTAATTTTAATAGGGAAAATTATTTTCGGTTAACGGTTAATCAATATATGTCATATGGTTATCCATTAACTGAGCAGACTTTTGTCGGTTAACATCGGTCGTTTAACCGAATTTGTCGGTTAATGCAGCTCAGTTAAGATCGGTTTAGTTGGTTAAATCGGTTAAGTCGGTTAAATGCCCACCTCTACAATCTCCAACAAATTTACCTTCGTACTCCGAACAAACTTTTTAGGCATTGGAGATTATAGTAAACTGTAATGTAGTGTTTTCAGCTGGAGCTCTCAGGTTTATGTTCAACATAACAAGGTTGCAACTGATGTAAAATTTACACCCCCCAACCGTTAAGTTTTAGGAAGTGCAAATGTTTTCCATCACCGATACATCGGACGTAACTCTGATACGTCAAACGTAACCACCGTTGTTTGCTTTCCCTTAGCGTTTTCTTTGTCGTTAAGCTGAGCTACAAAAATCACCTACCACGTGGTTGTTGAATAAGCGTTTACGCAAATGTTTATTAAATGGTTAATCCAGTCGTAACTTCCTATAGTCGTATATTCCTACCGCAAATGCCTTGGTCTTGAAGAATCAAAATATAGTTTTCTTTTACCACCATTGAAATCATACATGTGCAACGTTCTGAAAGATTACGATGTTCGGTCAACACATTAATTGCATGCGAATATGATCATGAATGGCTTTCGCATACTTGATTGTGTCGATGAACCAACTTGGTGAAAATGTTGCAGTTAGTGTGGACGTGGTCGGTTAACTGAATCGAGCGGTTAAAAAAAGCAGTTAGTCGTCAATCATCAATGGTTTGGTAAACCGATCATCGGTTAATTCTGGTCCATCTATGCAAATCGCTTCGACCAAAATAAATCATGGTTAACCGCTCATTTAATGCTGTTAACTAATTCAGTGGTTAACCGATGTTAATCGCTCATTTTAAACGATTAACCGCTTGTATCATCTGTTAACTGCTCAGTTGATCCGCTAACCATTTATTTACAAACAGTGTCTCACAATTGTTGGGCGTTTTTATATGAATGTACTGATTTCTAGTCCACAAATTCTTTTAAAACCCATTTATGCAACAAAGGCAAAAATGTACTACTGACCTGACCTCGCATTTCCTTTAATGCAATGCAAACGAAGACATATTGTATTCTTTACTTAATTTGCATCTCAAGTGTTCGTCTATGTTTCTAAATACTTATCCATCTTAATATCATCAAAGTATCACTTTTTTCGAATTGGATATACTAATTAAACTAAATGTTCCAGTTCGTCTAATCAACGATTATTTGTGTTTACTTAGAAGATAAAATACATACTAATTTACACATGCATTCCAAAATCAATATGCTTTTGCAAGAGTATTAATTAGTTTTCCTATAGGAAAGAAAAACTTATAATTCGGTTTGGTTTGATTATCTTTTAGACTTAGAAAACAAAAGTTATGCTTGTAACCTCTATGGAATTTATGCATCGTGCTCCGACTTATATATCAGGTAAACCACGGGATTAGTGTAGTAAGTGGGGATTTATATTTAAAATAAAACGAGAAAACTATATGTACTTCTCGGTTGTGTTTTATTCTCAATTTTTTTTGCCAAGGCAGTTTATTTCACATTCGTTCTTTACAGTTTCGAACGATCACCTTACAAGCAACAATGATTTCCAAGAGCTGAAAAAGGAAGACAAAGGATGAATAAAATATGAAGAAGAATCAGTAGCAAAAGGGGTGGGAAAGGACACTTGATGAAGTGATCAAGTTTGCTAATGCAACAAGTTGTCAGTATCCAGTCAGCAGCAAGTTTAGGGCTTGCTTCTCAGCTTTGGGTCAATATAGATTCGGTACCTAACTTGTAGTTATATTTGTCTCATCATTTAATTTTTGAAATTTATGTTTTCTTGTTTGTGATACTTTGTTTTATTTTAGTGGATTGTTGTGTTGGCTGAGGTAACACTAAATTTGCTATATGGTACAATTAATATTTCTTCATCTTCAAGATGTACACCAGGTAATGATTAAATAAGTGCAATGCTGGTTCTATCAAATTGTCATTTAAAACACATCTTTTAGACAAGCACCATTGTCCCAGTGGTTAAGTGATTTGGCTTTGGTGCGAGAGATCACAAGTTCGAAACTTGCCTAGCGTGATTCGAACGTTTATTGACATGTGATATGTTGTCACAATGATTTGTTGTATATAAAGTACCATTTCTAAAAAAAACACATCTTTTAGCGGATAAAGAAATTTTTGTTAGTTATATAGCATCAGGTTAGTATAAATAGTTTCATAGAAATAGAAATAACACAATGAAAATTGGCATAAAAACCAGCATGATGTGTGTTTATCAGTCATTAAGATTTTAGGATTTCGTTTTCTTTTCCTTTTTTTAATTTTGGAAAAAAAGGCAACATTATATGTCATGGGTAAAAGAATTTTCAAGCAAATTTTACAATTTAAGTAGAAAAGATTAAATGGACTTGTTATTAGCTAATGACTCTCTTTCTCTCTCTCACATACATGTAGACACACATTCTAAAAAAAGACTGAGGTAGTCATGACCCAAAAACTGTACATTAGTGTTATTGCTACATGTAAATTTTCAAGCAAAATTTTCAACTCCAAATCCCATGTACTTTTTATCATTATATTATCTTATTCCTTTTGTTGTGTATCTCTATGTGAGATAAATAAAGCATAAGGATTTGAGTCTATGATAATTACGATGTACATATATCTAAACCTAATACTTTCTTTTAACGTTATTCATACTTCTATTAATGGAAAAAAAATCCATATGGAAAATTCCATAATTGGGAATTGATCCAAGGTGTCTCAAGTGTAGGTTGAAATTCCTAACCAACTAGACTACAACAAATTTGTTGGTCTAGATACCTTTCCAAATATTACTGGAGTTTGGATAAGCTAATAACTTTGGTGACTAGATGACGTATAGATATAAATATTTCATTTTTATCTCTATTATTACATAACCTAAACATTTTAGAAATATAATTAGATCTGTCGATGGACTGATTTTGGATTAAATTAATCTGGTTCATATTCATTTGAAAGTTAAGAAGCCCGATCATTTATCCAATGGATTTTTGTTATTAAATACAAATTCTAATATGTTAAGTTCCAACTGATAAATAGATATTCGATCCACTATTTTTACTTATTTAAGTAACTACTAACAATTCAAAGAAAATCACCTTACGTTAATTTACTCCAGATTTTGAAAACATCTTAGCACACCGTCTTTTACAGACCTCTATTTTGGGATCTTCAAGGGATTACATAGTAGAAAATTATTAGTGTTAACTGCAAATTACAATGATCATGGTAGCAAGTGTTTTCGACACTATTTTTTATGGTGCTCTTTCATATGGTTCAATAGTTTGGTGCAAGGGTGCAGTTTTAATATCAAATCCAAAGCGGTGTACCCTTTAAACTTGATTTTGGCGATTTGTCCTCTAGCTAGTTTGTAACTGATTATCTGCACTTATACAAAACCCTATTTTAGAACTTTAGCTTGATATTCTATAGTAGGTGGGGGTATATATTGCCAATTTATTGAAGATGAGCTTAATGTAACTTCTAGTAGGGCCTCTTAGGTACAACTACTATGGTATGGTTTAATGTTCTCAACTAAACTAAATTGATAATATTCCATAATTTACTAATACATGCGGCCTTCTATTCCTGAAGTAGGCTACAATTTTCGAGTGTTAGTATTGACATTCAATACTGGGTTGATTGAGCCACTGGATTTTGAGCACCTAAATCTTTAAATTCACCTAAAATAAATTACAAATATAATAAGTAGGCCAACGAAATTGCAAATTATATCAGCATATAATAGCCATAGAATCGAATTTTGAGAACTAAAAGAGGTAGAAGTGGTTCATACTTGGACTTTTAGGAAAATTTCCTTTTTTGTATTAACCATAAGGTGCACTCCTTATTCTTGTTGCACAATTCTTTAAAATATGTATGTATGTATGTATGTATTTATGTGTACATACATACATATATATATATGTATATATATGTATATATGTGTGTATATATATATGAGCCGGGATCAACAGTTCCATTTATTTAGCATTATTTTATAGCCCTTTGATATCAACTATATATTTCTATTTAAATATTTGTTCTTTAACTCTTCTGTCACATGGACCAAATATTTAAATATAACCTTTTGGCTCTACCGAGAGGCTACAAATGGTGCTAAATAAAGGATCCTAAATCGACAACAACTGTAATTTTGTATTTGAATATTTGTTCTTCATCTCTCTCATGTCACATGACCAAATATTTAAATATAAACTTGTGGCTGTTATCAAGAGGCTACAAATGGTGCTAGATAAAGGAGACTATTGATCGTGTGTGTGTGGAGGGGGGGGATATAAAGATGATTGACACCCTGTATCTTGCTATGTAAATCATGTGTGCAGAAAACTTCTTTGTGCTGGGCCTTATGGTACTCTCAATATGTTGACAAATTTTGGTGATAGCAATGAATATAGTGAATTTAATAGACATATAAGTCGGCAAAGTTGAAATGGATGAAATTTTCAGGGCTCATAAAATCAAATGAAGACGATGGCTTGAGTCTTCCTATGTATTATTACGAGATTTTTGTAATGCTTTATTTTTCCGTTTTCTTAACATATATTCATTGGAAGTTAATAAAGTAAATAGAAGATATAATAAAGTTTGGAAAGATAGACTAACTATATTGTTCATAAGTTGCTTGAATGCAATACGTGATTTTAGTATATTCAAGCTTACACGACTTATGATATGTGATTATCATATACGGAATAAATGATGAAGTAAATAAGGACACTTAAATCATTGTTGTAATAGAGTTTTGGGAGCTCAATAAAACTTGCATGACTTATGGTTGTGATTTTCACATGGCTTATGATATGTGATTACCATATATGAAATCAATAAATCATTACTATGATAGTTCTTTGGAAGCTCAATAAAACTAATGTTCTACATAAGACATATTCATCTATAATATCGGGAGATATAAGTTATATTTACTTATTGTTACACACGGTCTTCACTTGGTTATAAGGGATTTATAGTATCACTGACAATTAAAATGATAATTTAGAAAATTCCAGTAAGCACAAAATAACTATGTATAAACTAACATGATAGTCAATTCTATATTTGTGACCTAGAAAAAAAGGGAAAAAAAGAAAAGAAACAACAAAAAGTCTTATTAATTAATGCTTAGAAAATCATGGTGGTGGATTTGAACTTTTACAACTTGATTCATAATGTAACAGAATTTTTTCTTTATGAAATCTTAATTAACCTTTTAACAAAGCTCCACGCATGAAATCGTCAGTTTCTTCGGTACATCAACAAAGTTCATATAAAATATGTTATACTCAAGATGCTACAATAAGAGAGTGAACCATGCTCTCTTAATATAACACATTATTTCTATTTTCTTTTCATTTTCAAATCACGAACGCTGGTGCCTCATTCTTTCCAATTTTACTGAAACCTGTAATTTTATTACTTTCGTTCTTTTCTTTTATATTCAGTAAAATTGTCCTAAACCAATTTTTAGTCATACTCTACTTTCTATTTCTTATCCTTCAATTATAGTATTTTTAGGTTTTATTTCTTTTTATTCCATTTATTTTTAGGGGAAATTCACTACTGCAAATCTCAAAAATTTCAAATCAATATTTCAATTTTATGTACTTAATCCTAATTTGTTACTGAAAAATTATTTTTTTCATGTCTAACCTCGAAAACAATTTGTTTCGGTAAGAAGAATGAGTCTACAAAATTAGTCTTCGTTTTATACTTGCACTAATTAAGTTTAATTAGTTGATTCAAGTCATCATTTGACTTATTTTTTATCTATATTGATTAGATATGCAGTGAACATAGATTGAAGACATGACTTTTAGTTCATCAATCTTTGGGATAAGAAAATAGTTGGCTTGGATTGACGAAGTTAAATATTAAACACAACTGCTAGTGTATTAATAGCGCAACGTAAAACTGGAAATTAGAGTTAAAGAGTAGCGTCTCTCTAGTTCCTTTTTCGTGTCATACAGTTATTTCTTTTTGATCCTACTTTGTAATTCTCATTTTTTCGAAAGATCCCTTACTCTCTTCAGATCGAGGGAAAAATTTCATTTTAAACTCAAACTCATTGTTCCATTTCTACTTTAGCTCTTTTCTACCCAGTTTTTTCTTCTAAACAAAAATAAATATTTGACTAATTTCGCAACAATAAAAAAAGCAAATCTGTGAATAATGGTTTAGCTACTTGGAATATGTAATGCGTAGGCAGTTGCAAAAAAATAAGGTAAGAGATGCTCGAACTCACAACCTTAGGATCATTCAAAATAGCTACGAGACTTACACACTAGACAACTACACCACAACTACATTTTGGAGTTAATAGGTTTTATGCATACTATTTATAAATTAAAGAAACATAAGAATATGGGATATCATTACATGTATTGAGTTAAAACATCCTGATTGTTATTTTTTCTAACCTCATTAATTTGTAGTTAGGTGTAAAAATAAGATAAGAGAGGCAAGTATTGATTTCAGTGTTATTAAAAAAATGGAATCTACGCACTAACCAGTGGCATCCTCAAATATCTATATTTAGGATTAATATAGTTAAGCACTTAATTTTGTGGTTATTATACATCACGTCTAGTGTAACAATTGTAGTTATAAACATATTGTTTTATAATCATATTCTGTGGTTATGGATGATTTTGTTTTGTTTAAATAATATGTTATTGGTAACTTAAAGTTTAAAAAATTGTTTACAATTCCAAATTTACGTAAATGTATTCTTATTATTACCAACATCATCTTGAAAAATTAAAGTTAAAGTTGATTTAAAATGTGGAAAATATGCAATTCTCCAATCTTAAGGGTAATGAAATGGCACGAGTTGACGCTAAAAATAATAAAATTATAATTATAATTCAACCAATAAAAAATTCAAACCAAATCTTTTATAAAAATCAAAGTTAGTAAAAAAAAAAATCTGATTTGGTTTGATTGGTTGAACTTCAAATAAGCTAGATTGTTTTGGTGTCCAAAATAATATGAAGCCGAAATCAATTGTTCGATCCATATTTATGTAAAAACGTGGTGATGCTATTTTTTTAAAATATTTCTCACTCTAAATGTCATGAATTAAAAAAACCAATATGTTTAGATGATAAAATAACTAATACTATCGACATTGATAATCATGTTATATTAATCTAATTTATGTTATATATTTGATTTGATCGGTTGGTTCGATATCAAGGCGTTGGCTGATTAAAGAAGAATTTTTTGCTTTTAGTAGTATTAAAAGAAATTTTGTGTATTTAATCTTGATGGAATATTAAACAAATTCTTGGGGTCCAATCTTATAAGAAAAATAACTCGCACATATAGAAAACTCAGATATGTCCCCATGTTTATTTCATGAGATAGATCTAGGTATGATTTATTAGTTCTCTTGCAAACACATGGAGTTCTTTAAAGGTGGCAACTCAAACATTCTAATGAAATTTCTCTACATTGACGAAATGGCAATTGATTGCAGAACATGTGTGGTAGCATGTTAGCTAGTGTCTGATGTCCCTACGCTACTAATATAATTATCTGTTATCGCATTATTCCAATTTAATTGATCTTAACTTAATGAAATATATTTAGAATTATCGCAGTATATCTTAATAATATCCCCTTCCAGTTTCTTCGTAGTATCAATCTTGTACCTAGATTGTCGTCAGCTTTTTTATGCAATTGAAGAATTCTCAATATTTATTTGATTGTCTTTAAGGCATTTACTAATTTCCTTATTCACTAATAAACATGAAGTATATGTCAGGTGGAGTATAAAGTTGTGATGACTAGCATGTTGCAGTATTGGTAAGGTGAGTTCCAAGTTGTGTTTTTTTGGAAGCTTAAATATAGAAAACTGCCTTAATTTACTCCATATTTTGCTAACACCTTAGCACACCATCTTTTGCGGGTCACTATTTTGGGATCTTTAGGGGTTCACATAGAAGAAAATTAGCACTGTTAACGACAAATTACGATGATCGTGGTAGTCAATGTTTTTGACTCCTTTGCAATGCTTTTTCGAGAAATTCAATAATTTGGTGCATGGATACACCTCTAATATAAGCTCGGGGTAGTGGATCACTTAAACTTGATTTTGGGATTTTATTAAATTATTTTTTTGAGTAATGAAAGAGAATTGGCCATAGCATGTGTTTATAATTCTTAAATGTGTGTTATGAATCGTCTGTTATGTGCTTGATTGTCATTTCTAATACTTTTAAATTCACTTATTTTGTCTTTGCACATGATTCAGAGGATATGGTCAGTACATCGAGAGGTTTTTGGTGCTAACTTTAGGTTAAAAGCTTAACAAGCATGCCTGATTGATAACATTATTTGCAAGTTATAATGGACATCCTTGCATCCATTATTTTGGAGCTGATAGTATAAAATTATTAAATATTGCGTAAATAATCATGTAAAAAGCCGGGCCTATTTAAATACTTTGTTGTTAGTGCTCTTTGGCCAAAAATGAGTTGATTCGTTCAGTGTAAAATCTTATTTTGTATTTAAAGGTTTCGATCAGTGAGAGGAAAGCAAAGTTACGGAGCCAAGTGATACCAGAAGTTTGGAAAAAGTCACATATTTAAGTGGCTTTTTAACAAAATATGCATTCCAAAAGACTGTCCAAGACACAAAGTAGTGACACAAAGAACAAAATGTTCACTTTATTATTATGTTCTTCCATTATGCATAAATATAGCTAAAATAAATTGTAAACTTAACAGCTTAAACATAAACAATTTAAACTTTAATTACTGTAAATGGATTTTCTTGCATGTCTCCATATAGTTATATGTTGTAAAGGCTATATTGTCGAGTTTTAGTTGCTTAACCTGGTTTTCTTACCATAAAGACAAGGGAAGTTGTTCTTGTCAAAGATGGGTCTATGATGGAAAACATGCTTTTGGAAAATATGCTTGAAACTATTGGCTTAGACATTTCGGCATGGACCCTTATTCCTTCTCATAAAAAGACTATACTTATTTGTTGATGATATACCTTGTGTGCATGTATCAATCTGATTTTTAAATTAGACATCTTTAATATCTTTATTTAATTAGCCTCAAAGATGATACAAGTTTATCAATTTGAAAATAGGATAAAGTGATAAATAACCATATCGATAAAAAAGAATTTAGTAATTAGCTATTGAAAGCTAATCAAATTTCCTGCAATAGTTTAGGGTTGGGTCTTTGATAAACATAAGCCATGGATACTTATTGAACCAGAATCCATATGCTATACTAAAATTGTCTTGCTACTGCAGTTTCGTAACTATTAAATGATTGAGCTAGATGTTTGTCCATGATGCCCGTGCACTTCTAAAATAATTATCAATTATTGTAGTATTCCAACTTCATTGAACTTATGTCAATGAAATATATTTAGAAATATCACAACATAGCTCAGCAGGTATCTTTCCAGATTCTTGGCAGTACAAATCTTCTCACTATATTGTCATCAGCTTATAGTGTCATGTAGTTGCTTTGTTTTATTGAGGGATTCTCAATATTCACTTGATTTTCTTTATGGCAGTCATTATTAATGACTTATCCACTGATAACACACATTACATTTTAGATTGGGTATGAAGTTGTGACGACTAGCATATTGCAATATTGGTAAGGTGAGCTCAAAGATGTGGTTATTTTTTTTCGCCGGGCTTAAATACTAAAAATTGCCTTAATTGACTCCAGATTTTGCTACACCTTACCACACCATCTTTTACAGACCTTTATTTTGGGATCTTTGAGGGATTACGTAGAAGAAAATTAGTATTGTTAATTGCAAATTACGATGATCATGCTATTTGATGTTTTTTCACTTTTATTCTTTATAGTGCTCTTTCAAATGGTTCAATAGTTTGGCGCATGGATACACTTTTAATATTAACTCAGGAGAGGTGGAATACGTTGAACTTGATTTTTGCGTTTTGTCATCCTACTATTCTGTTAACTGATTATCTGCAATTGTATAAAACCCTATTTTAGAACTTTAACTTGATATTATTTAGCAGGTGAGGGTACATATTGCTTAGTTATTAAAGACGAGATTGATGAAACTACTAACAGGGCCTCTTAGGTGCAACTACTATGGTATGATTTTTTGTTCCTAACTTAACTATGTTGATAACATTACATAATTTTCTAATGCATATGGCTTTCTATTCCTGAACTAGGCAATCATTTTCGTGTATTAGTATCAACATTCGATGCTGGGTTAGAACTTGAGCCATTGGGTTTGGAGCACCTAAATTGCATATTTACCTAAAACAAATTACAAGTATAGCAACTACATCAATGGGAATGAAGATTATATCATCTCTCAATAGCCCTAGGATTGAACTTGATCAATAAAAGAGGTAAAAAAAAGTTCATTATTGGACTTTTGAAAATTTTGTCTTTTTTGGAATTAGCCATAAGGTGCACTCCTTATTCTTATTGCACAATTCTTAAAAATATGTTCATTTTCCATAAAAATTAGATTTAAAGATGACTGACACCTTGTATTTTCTATGTGAAGTTCTGTTTACTCAAATCTTCTTTGTGCTAGGGCTTATGTTTACTCCCAATATGTAGATAAATTTTGTTGATAGCAATGGATATAGGGAATTCAAGAGACAGCTATGCCGAAAAAGTTCAAATGGTTGAAATTCTCGAGGTCCATAAAAACAAATGAAGACAATGACTCGGATCGTCCGATATATTATTATGAGGTTTGTTTGATGTTTTATTTTTTCATTTTCTCAATATGTATTCATTGGTAGTTAGTAAAGTAAACATTATCATAATTATACATTATCATAACATTTCCTATGGGAAATTACACATTGGAAGATCATTCATCAATGCAAACTTTAAACTATTATTTTAATTCAGATATTATCCTAGTAAAAAGGGAAGAAAAAAACAGCTGGAAGTGCTTACTATTCCCATTTCGTAGAAACTAATAGAATGGATTGCACTGTTATATAGTTTTTGAACAGATTGCGGGTCAATTAATCTTTTCGAGCCCTTTTAAAAACCTTTGTCAGTAATAAACAATCTGTTTTCTCAAAGGATTGGAGATATATAGGATTATAGTCTGGTATTTCAGCTCGTCAAGGATTGTTTGCACCGTTTTTGATGAAAGTACATATATAAATCAGAAGATTAGTAATCAAATGCATTCTGTTTGAGAGCAAAAGGATAAATTCATTTATCTTTTCGATAATAAGTTGAGCACCTTTATCTCATAGCGATAGTGATGACTGATGATCACCTTTTACCATTACCTATAAAAAGATAAATAAATATATCAATTTATATAATAAAGAGAAAGAGTCGTCATTCTGTTTAAAACTACTTAGAAAATGATTGTTTTTTTGTCAATTCTATGAAATTAATTTTTCTATAGATATAACTTTTTATAGTGGAAAATAGGCATAAGAACAAACTTTGAAAAAAAATTAGACGGAAGGAAAACAAGTTTCATTTTTAGGCCGAAGGACAAACTTTGAAAATAATTAGGCTGAAGTACAATGCTAGTTAGAACTAGCACTTTGTATAATGTAAAAACTGAATAAAATGCTAGTTTGAACTAGCATTTTGTATAGTGTAAGAACTGAATATAATGCTAGTTAGAACTAGCATTGTCCTTCGGCCTAATTTTTTCCAAAGTTTGTCCTTCACCCAAATAATAAATCTTGGTGTCCTTGAGATAAATTTTTTTAACAAAGTTTGTCATTTTCCCTTATTCTCTTTTTTTTATATTCATACTTATCTTTTATAAATTATGTTTACAAAGATGGCCATTCGATGTAAAGATAAATGATTTTATCATTTCATACAACAACAAATGAGATTATCTCAATCCGAGTTAAGCTTTACATAGTATGAGCGTTACAGCACGTGCTTTGTGCATGAATTATTTATCTACAAATTTTATATATTTAAACAATTTTTTACGTTAAAATAATGTATAATTAGTTTTAGCTTATATTTCTAAGTTGCAACATATAATTTTCTTTTAGTTTTAATTTTTATTTCGATTATTAATTATAAGAAATAAAGAATTTGTAAAGCAAATTTATTTGTTAGATCCTATTTTAGAGTGAAAGTATTAGATTTGGTAATGTTTAGAGAAGGGCATTTTGAATTAGTAAACTAAGTTTATTTATTAGATTTTGACATGATACCAAGATTTGATTTGGTGATATTCGTACATGGACGTTTTAAATCGGCAATTTTTTTATTAGGTCCTGTTTTTAAGTGATAATGAGATTTTGATAATATCTATGGAGGGGCATTTTGGTAGTTCACGCTGACAAAAAATGGCACAAAAAGTATTACAACAATTATTAAGAATATGCACGAAATGATAAATAGTTAATCTTATTTATATTATCGATTAATAAACAATAAATTTATAAAGAACGTTTATTTGTTCGATCCTATTTTTAAGTAGTAATAAGATCTAATAATATTGTAGAGGGATACAATGAATTTGTAAATAAATTTAAATCCTATTTTTAAGTAATTTTAAGATTTGTTAATATATGTAGAGGGATATTTTTGGTAGTTCACGTTGTACAAAAAAGTGTGACAGCAAACATATTATAACTATTATTAAAGATATTTAATCAAGAAGACGAATAATCAGTTTGTATAGTAGTATTATCATTCAAACCTTGTATCATTATAAATCTGTACAAAATGATAGTGGTGGTCAATGTACCGATAAGAAAGTAAATAAATTTACTTTATGAAAAGATAAATGCATTTCGCTGTGGATTAAAAGATATAAATGCATTTTGTTTTGGAGAATCTATTTGTGAAAAAAGAACGAAAATCACTATTAAAATGATAAAATAATCTAATGCAAATACTGTAATGCAACAGAAAGAAAAAAAGACTAATGTGATCAAGCAATAGAATGTGTCAATGTAGCAATAAGTGCATGTTCGAAATTGCAAGAATATGTGCAGCCAATGCAATTACATTGCAGGGCATGCATGTGACAGTTTACGCAATAAATACGACACATGCTGAACAAGTGACAAAACATATATCAAGGGAATAAAAGAACAACAAACTGAAAAAAAAATCAAATTGTGTTGAACTAGATCACCATGCAAGCAAAGGGACTGGAATGCAGATGGTTCGAGTAGAAAAAGTTGTTGAACTTGAACATCAGCAAGAATGAGAAACTTTGTGGAGAAAACATAGTACGGATAGCAGGCAGCAGCATAGGGATCAAAGCTAAAGTATGGAGGGGAACAACAATTGCACACATGGTTGTGAGATGTAAAGGACAACATGATCTCGGACAACAGTTAGCAATGATATGTGTAACTAAGTAGGAAAGTATAGCACTACTAGAACAATAGTAAATAGCGACGGAAGCTTCCGACGGCCGCCAACGGAATTTTCCGAATGCTACCGACGGTTGACGACCCCTATGGCGTTTTCATAAATAAAATATAGTGGCCTTCGCGAGCCATCGAAAATCGACGTAAATTATCCATTGGCGGCAGTTTACGAACACAATACACTAATTATATTTTGCGAATCATTTCATTTTATATGGTTTACAAAATTTCGACAACACTTTCTTTTTGTTCCCTGTGCACACGCATATGTGTACGATACAGGTAACAAAGGGAAAGTGGTGCTAAATTTTTTTGAATCATTTAAAATGAAATAACTTACAAAATATAATAACTACTGTGTTTGTAATGTAAAGTAGAATGACCAACCATCAAAGTGTAAAACAATAACCTAAAAATAGTAGATTATACTCGTATAGTAATTTGTATAAGTTCGTTTGAAAATAAAATTAAACAGAATAATACTATATGTTTGGGAAAATTTAAATGTATGATTTAATTGCAAAATAAAATGTCGATACATAAATGATTAATACATTTTTGAAAGTTAATAAGCTATAGGATCGTGCAATATGGAATATAAGCTAATATATGTGTGTGTGTGTGTGCGTGCGCGCGGAATGAATAGTAAAAGCAGTCAAGTAAAGATAACACCAGCGATTTTTTTACTGGTTCAAACTTCCCGTTCTACGTCCAGTCCCAGACTCCTTTTGGAATTTAAATTAGCAACCCTCACTTCACACGGAGGACCAGGTATTACACTGCTTGAAAAACCGAATATGACTTCTACCGTCTGGACAACCGAATAGGACTTCTACCACTAGAGCAACCGAACAGGACTTCTAATACAAGTAGTAAAGTTGTTTCTGACTGAGTATGCTCTTGACTAACATAGATAAGTCGATAATGTACACCCTTCATATAATCTTTTCCTCAAGAGCAATGTTTATGAATGTGCGTGTATGCAGATAAGGAAGAGTAGAATTGCTTATAAGATATGGAAGTGATATTTTCAGCAACGAATGTTTGAACTTATGTAAGCAATAGATTTGAGAATGTGATACACATTAAATCAAGGAGATAAGAAAAGTAAGATAATTGATCAACGAAACTTGAGTGGATTTATAGTAAATCATAAGCTGCAACCTCTCTTAAAAAGTTCTATACGAAAGGTAATGGTTGCAACATTTGGTGAGGAAGACAACCATTGAGAAACAAAGTGTCTTTTCAATAAAAAATGACAGCTACAGGATTCATTCGATTGACCTTGATCGTTCAGTTGAATGGATTCAAAAATATGCACGTATATGTTAAAAAACTCAGTTGGCTAAATGACCAAAGTTAGTGTACTTGTCCTTGTATTCTTTAAAAATTTAAAACAGGTTCAGTCGATTGAGGGATACAGTTTAGTCGACTTAACTGTGTATTTCAGTGTAACCTGAGTGCATTTTATTTTAGAAAGTGATGCTTTTAAATCGAATGAACATGTATCTGTGTATGTGAATGAGAGTGATGATTTTTGAGGAAATATCTTAACAAAGCAACTGGAATAGACTCTTTATATATATATATATATATATATATTTCATGACCATAGTTAAAATATATAGGCCATACGAACCATACTTCGAGTCGTTGAGTCCGGTTGTTATAGTAGTTGTAGATTCATGAATCGTTGTGTCATGTCAGCAATCAAAACTCAAGATCCAACATTTTTTATGTTCTGAAGTAGGAAAAATGGTCAAATATTTTATCGATTGGAGCTGGATGTACCAACAAAGAAGAGAAATTGGAGGCTCAATAAGTGAACATTTTCAAAATAGCGTACACATCTTTATTGAATTCGCTTCAAGTAATAATGGGAAGGACGAAGAAATTCGTTATCCATGTAGTATGTCAAATTATTGAAGAATTTGATACCAGATATGATAATTGTTCATTTGTGCCAATATGGTTTCGTGCCGAATTATTTGATGTGGGATCGTCATGGAGAACTTATAGCACCTAATCTCGTACATTCGAATGAGGAGGTGGATATTGAAATTGTTTCGATGAATCTTAAAGAAGATATGGCTGAAGATGTAGCATGTTCAATGTTCTCTACTATTAAAGTTGATGGTAACGATGTTAATGTCGAAGAAGAACCAAATATTAGAGTAATTTTTTTTTGATTTATTGGATTCTTCTATAAAACCCCTTTGGGAAGGTTGTACAAGCTGTACTCAACTATCAGTAACTGTAGAATACAATGCGATGAAATCAGAATACAACTTCACAGAAGCCAGGTTTACAGATATAGTACAAGCTGCAAAACAGCATATGCCACCTGATAATTTAATGTGCGAAAATCATTAGGAGTGAAAAAATTTCTATCTACATTTGGTTTACCGTATCAAAAAATATATACATGTTTAAATGGTTATATGTTGTATTGGAAAGAAGACATCAATCGTAGAAATTATAAAATATGTAATCGGGAAAGATAAAAACCAAGAAAAAAGATGGGAAATGAAGTTCCGTATAAGTATATGCATTACATATCCATCACTCCAAGGCTTCAAAGGTTGCATGCATCTTCTGTAACCGTGCATCATATGAAATGGCACAATGTGAGAACACAGGAAGAAGTTAACACACCCGCAGATGGAGATGCATGACAGCATTTTGATAAGACATACCGCGCTTTCACAGCGGAGAGCTGTGATGTTAGACTTGGTTTATGTACGGATGGATTTTCACCGTTCTCTCAATTTGGTTCAAGATATTCATCTTGGCCTATAATCGTTACACCTTACAATCTACCTCCATGGATGTGTATGAAAATTCCATATATGTTTCTCACTATTGTAATCCCTAGCCTTGACGATCGACACAAGGAATTGACGCATATTTACAATTGTTGATTGAAAAGTGGAAAACGCTGTGGTATAAAGATGTTGAAACATACGACATTTAAAAAAAATTATGTTCGCTACTCTGCTGTGGACTATAAGCGATTTTCCTGCGTATGCAATGCTATCGGATTGGAGTATGGTTGGTTGTCTAGTTTGTTCTTATTGCATGGAAGAAAGATGAGGATTTTCTTTGCCGCATGGAAAGAAAATTTTATGGTTCGACTGTCGTCGGTGTTTTCTCCATATTAATCATCCTTTTAGAGAAGATTAAAAAAACTTTACAAGTAATAGACTTGAGACCTTGCGACCACCAACGATTTGGTCAAGCAAAGATATTTATGACCTTGTAAAGGACTATCCAAAGCTACATGAAACTGGCGAACAAATTGAAATTCAAGGTAAATCGACGATTGTAATTGGTGCAAACGAAGTATATTTTGGAAGTTGCCTTATTGGAAAAATCTCCTAATTCGCCATACTACCGACTTGATGCATAACGAGAAAAATGTGTTCGATGATGTATTTAACACGTATCTGAATGTTAAAGGATAGACTAAAGACGATTTGAAATCAAGACGTGATATAAAGGAAATATGCAATTGTCTTGAGTTTCGTATGAAGCCAAATGACACAAAAAACCCAAAGCATGCTATGGGCTAGGCAGTAGCCAAATTAAAGAACTATTAAAGTGGGTGGAAGGATTAAGGTTTCCTGATGGGATTTACTTTAATCTCGTAGATGTATCGACTATAAGAACGGTAAACTGGGTGGGATGAAAAGTCATTATTGTCATGTCATGAGGGAACATTTGTTACGCGTCACTTTTAAAGAACTATTGCCCACAAAATTTTGGATGGTTGTAACCGAACATAGTTTGTTTTATAAGAAGCATTGTTCACTTTGAAAGTTGATCGTCTACGTGTACTTGAAGAAAAAATTCCTATACAGCTCTGCAAACTGGAGAAAATATTTCCTCCGGGTTTCTTTAATGTAGTGGAGCATTTACCTATTCATCTTCCGTTTGAAGCACATCTTTAAGGTCCTGTGCAATATGAATGGATGTATCCGTTTGAAAGACATATATTCAACATTATATACGATAAAAAAATAGAATAGATTGGCAAAAGATGAACAAATAAATGACATATTTTATTTATTAATTTATAGGTGTTAGTGGATTATGTTAATAAAAAAGGGGAGCACCAAAGGAAAAATTACCCAAATTGAATATGATTTAAGTATAAGAGTTTATAGTATTGATATTAAAGGAACATTAATGAAAAGAGTATCATGGATACAATGTTACAAGTCATCTAGTTTAATACATCAGAATAGCTTCTAAAATACAATTTATTATAAAAGTCAATTTCTTCACCTGACAATTATAAAAAGAACTATTTTTATATATTGATAAATTATAGATAAGTATCTATTAAACCACTCAACCAAAATACAATTGTTTATAAAATATTAACTTAAATTATGGAGGGTTCAGTACTTGAGTCAAAATTTAAATGAGAAAATAGGAGATAAAATGTATATATTCGGCCATTTTTATGATAGAATAAATAGAATGGATCGAGAAGAGAGGAATAAATAATTGTTATGTGTTATTTAATGCATTAGTTTATAATATCTAATGAATTGTATGAATAATAAACCGGAGCTCCTAAATTAAAAAAACCAAAGATTAAAATGAATTAATTATAGGAGTTGATAATATTGATGTATAAGAAACATTATAGAAAGAGAAATGCAGCAACTCGGCTTGTTTGATACATCAACCTAGCTTCTAAAATGCTATTTACTATAAAAGAAAAATTCTTAATCTAACAATTATACAAAGAACTATTTGCTGTATACTGATAAACTATAAAATAAATAACATTTAAATTTCTCAATTAAAAGTAATATAAAATTAAATTATATACTTTTGATGCCCTTGAAAAATGGATATAAGTATACTAAAATTATATTAAACTATCAATTAAAGATCTTAAATTTTATTGAAGAAATATCAATAACGAATACAATATGAAAATAAGGCTTCAAACTACAATATATAATGTATACCTAAATTGTTTTATGCCTTTCAAAATTTATAATTATCCATCTTCTAAACAATATGAAAAGCAAAGTAAGAATGTCATCAAACTGAAAAATGATACATTCTCTATGTAAGCATGGGCTCCTAAACATGTTTACTTATGCATAAATTTTAAAAGGTGAAAACTGTAATGTGTAATATAATAGGAAGATCATGTAATGGAAATAAGCTTTCAAAAATGAAAGGTCTTTCAATTCACTCATCAATTGGAATCTAAAGTCCTGTATAAATTGAGACATAAGCTTTGTTAAAAAAGTATTATAGGCAAGAAAAAAAATTGTTCACTGATGCATCAAATGAAACTTCTAACAAAATAATAATGAAGCCCATGTATTATTCAGACGCATCATTTATTTCTATTAGAATGATGCTGCTTTAGTATGATATATTAAGCCATCATACCCAATAATAAAAAGCTGCAATTTCTAAAAAAATCTAGTAGCCATACCCAACAATGAAAAGCCGCAACTTAAAAAATTCTACCAGCTAAATCAATTAGTCAAGATCTAATCCTATGAAGATGAAGGAATAAACAAATAAGATGCACTTAATTCTATTCGAAAAGATCTGTTATCTTATTACATCAAATAAAATACATTGTTAACGTAAAAATCAGACGCTAACACCCCGGTGTAAATTGAAGTTGAGTGAAAGCACCACCCGTGTACACGGGAACTACAAACAAGTAGAGAAATCACAGAAAAAGCGAAAAAGACAATAGTTTTTATAGTGGTTCGGCTTAGGGTAAGCCTACGTCCACTTTAAATCTCTTTATTACTGAATTTGGTTACAACTTTACAACAATCTTCAATTACAACACACTTTAGACCAGTAGGTCAAACTTTGATGGAGAATAATCTTCCGAATTCATGTTGAATGATGTAGATTTTCTCTTGAAGATCGTAGTAGAGTCCTTGGTGTTTGGAGTACTTGAAGTGTTGAATGAATCGAGAATTCAGCAGAGTATCGGCGCTTGAAGTGATCGGCCAAAAGTCCTTTGCTAGTTGGAGTTAGGGCTGTATTTATAGGGAATACTCTGGGCAGAATTTTATCACCAAGTGCTAGGTCGCATACGACCTAAGGTAGGTCGTAGGTCATAGGTCGGCGACGACATAGGAGATAACTTGTACCAGCTATATTGGGATTTGCCCTGAATAAGTTATTAGGTCAGCAACGACCTAAGAGATGGGATCTGACTTATCTTGATTGCATTTGGTTCTCTTCTGAGCAAATTAATAGGTCGCGTGCGACCTATCATAGGTCGTGAGTCAACTGAGATTTAGGTCGCTGAGACCACTTCGCTCTTAGGTCGGTGGGCTGTGGCATTGCTTAGGTCGCATATGCATGAGGTCGTTAGATCGCTGACTCCTTAAGTCGTTAGGTCGCTAACTCCTTAAGTCGTTAGGTCGTTGAGTGTGTTAGGTTGGAACTTCCTATAAGTCGCTAGGTCGGTGCACTTCATAGGTCGCTGAAGAACCGAAGAACTAGGTCGCTAAAGACCTTAGGTCGCGGAGTGCTTCGTGATCTTAGGTCGCTGCTGTAGTTAGGTCGTTAGCGCCCTTAGGTCGTTAGGTCGCAACTTCCTATAGGTCGTAGGTCGCTGCTGTAGTTAAGTCGCTCACTTTTAGGTCATTAGCACTCTTAGGTCGTTAGGTCGCGTAAGTTTTAGGTCGCTTCAGAAATAGGGGTAAAACACTTGCCCCTCGAAGTTCAAGCCTATGCCATAGGTCGTGTGCTTCGATCTGACTTAACTAGGTCGTGAGCGACCTAAGACTTGTACTAAGTCGCGTGCCTATTCGTCTTCCCCTTTTTGTCCCATATAATTTGCTAGGTCGCTGCTTCTCCTCCATTTAATTGTTTCGATTTCCTGCTCTGCCATTAAAAAAAAATCTCGTGATTTCAAAGGCGAATTTGAGTTTAATCATTCACTGATTCATCCCTGCTATCATATTGCGTAAGTACACTTGATCTCTATCCATCCCACGATCATCATCGAACCACGAATTTCCATCTCCGAACCCCCGAACAATTTTGTATGTCGTGTTTCATCTTTTGAGTCAAGTTGTGGTCGATTTTGATCGCCATTAGTTGTGACTCACGAAAGCACAGCAATGAGTTGAATTCATGATGGATCGGAGATGCTTTCAATCGATTCTTGGATGATTCGATGGTATGTAGGAATGATGAATTTCACGAAGAGGATGATGGATTTCATCGTGAGTGATAATGGGTTATCGGGTCACAGTTTAACGGGATGGTGAGCTATTGCGTGGAGAGGAAGCTAGCGATTTAGTAGATCTGAGCGACTTAAAAACCTCCGCGACCTAAGAAACCTAGCCGCCCTAACAAATTCTCGCGACCTAAGGATCCTTCGAATCTGCGACTTAACTTTTAGGTCGCGCTGGGATTCAAACGACCAAGGACTTAACAAATTTGCACATGAATTCCAAGCAGGACGACTTAACAAATTAACGACCTAATATTTTTTGCGGCATAGGCTGTAGGTCGCGGCCGAGTTAGGACTAATGAATTGCCTTGAACCTTTTAACTTGCACAGTGCGACCTAAAGAAGCTCTGACCTATGCTAGGTCGCTGGACGACCTAAGACTTGTGAAATTCTAAGAAGACTTGGCTGAATTGTTTGAACTTGAATTTTGTTGTACTTCTTTGTAGATTATTTTAACTTTTAAAGCTGTCAACCTGTTAAATACAACATTTGCAGAAAAATGGTACGAATATACTGTCATTGACCACCCACATCGAATGACAGATTAGTCGACAAAGAATAATCAACTTAAATGAACTGTGTGAACGAAATGTTGCGAACTAAAGAATTCAAGTGAAGTATTAAAGAAAAACTAAAATATCCAATTAAGGCCGATTCGTTTTGCATTAACACTACACTTGAATTTTATATTAACAAGTCCTGAAATCTCATAGTCGACGAATTGTCAACTAGCTTAATTTCAGTTATGTTTGCTTTCTGTTTTTGTTAGTTCTGCACAACACTTCACATTTTTTAGGAAACGTGCACCTTCTTATTTGAATGTCTAGTTCCATGTATAGAATGACTTCTCAACAAGGAGAAACCGAATCGGCTGAAGAGACTTTCCTAATTTCTACTCCATTGGTTAATCCTCCAGAGAGAATTTCAACCACACTAACATACAAAGTTTTCCGCCAACTGTGCGATCTGTTTGGCATTGCGGAAGCAGATGCCATTCTTCCTGAGAGAAGTGATACTGCCGATATACCACCTTCTGGTTTTGTAGCAGTTAATCGTCAAATGTGCACGAGTGGATCTATCCCTCCCTTTAACGACTTTCTTCAACGGCTTCTTCTCCGACTAGCTATCTCCCCCTTCCAGCTGCACCCCAATGGCTATGCTATTCTGATGGGGTTATGTGTGCTATTCAGAAGGACGCTGGATCGCCTTCCGAGTTTTGATGAAGTTTGCTATTTGTGCACGTTTGCCAAAAATAAAGACCATCCCTCCATCATTCTTGTGAGAAGCGCTAGGAACTGTAAACTAATAATCGGCCTTCCCGAAAGTGTTCATGGTTTTCTATGTCAATTTTTCTTCGTTCGCTGTCCTCCGGGATTCTATGCTACCTGGAGAGTAGGAAGTAAGAGCATTTATCTTTGTTCCTGATGTTTTTCTCTGAGCTTTTCATAGCCTGAGTTGTCAAATGTTAACTTCGCCTTTTACTTTTCGGCGCTTCCTCCTTCTTCTAGGGATTCTAGTCATAAACCAACTTTTGAGAGGCTTATGGCCGTGCCAGTTGAGGAGAGAAGCATTCAATTTCTGTTCAAAGACGAATTTTTGCATCAATACGGACTTTTGCATACCTCTCGCTCTACACACCCTCATGAAGTCCCAGACTCCCCAACCCAAGCATTGGATGCCCCAGTTTCTACCGATGCACCCATACCGAAAGAACCTGCCTCTGAGGCTTCTCTAGTGAATTGCTCCACTTCTGCTGATGTTGCGGGGTCATCCGAAGAAGTTTGGTGACGAAGAAGCTGGGAAAACAAGCCCTGTCAAACAGAGTGGAGACGACACTTTCGAAGGGTTGAGCGACCTGTTTGTCACTTCACAGGAGCTCTTTAAAGACAACCCCGTCACCACCAGGGTTTCTTCTTCAGTAGTTGAGGCGACTTCTACTCTTTCTACTCTGCAACAGACTCCGTCGACTCAAGAGTTGACGTTATCTACTACTCCTACGATTACTCCGCAATCAAAGAGCGGTTCGTAGTTTGATGCATTTAGCTTGCACATCACACACACTTAGAATCTTTCGGCACTTTTATACTCCTAACTCTCTGTACTTTGAAGATTCTAAAGTTACACTTCTTTTCTTTGGAAACTTTTAAGACTTGTGTCTTCTTTTTTATTTCAGATTCTCCGATGGGACGTAGCAGCTCCTATTATGACGACTTTCAGCGCTACGGGAGGCATAGTCAATATGATTATATGCGCTACCTTCCCGCTCACAGAGAAACCGATGAAGAGAGAGCCGCTCGAAAGGCTCAGGAGAGAAGGGCTCAAGAAGAGCGTTATGAGAGAAAAGAAAGGGAGGAGCACCATGATTCTTCCCATAAAGGTGACGATTCCCACAAGAGAAAATCCCATGATGACCGAGGAAAAAGTCATATGGTTGGGGACCCAAGTAAGCGTGCTCGACACGGTGAGAAGCATACTTCTACAACTCCTGAAAAGGTCACTGCCCCCGTCTCACTTGACATTCCTTCTGGCTCTCCCGCTCTCGGGAAGACAGACATTCAAACAATAATTAGCAGGCCTAAATTCCAAGTTGGATCAGGCCCGGCTACTCTGCAAAGCCGGTTCCCGCACTGGTGCCTGAAGTGAGTGCGGTTCGATCTTGACTTGATCCCTATCGACAAGCCTGCCATGCTGCGAAATCTCGATGCCGTCAGGCTTGATATTGAAAGGATGTCGAACTGGCAAAAGCATGTTGACGAGCTTCAAAGGGTCAATCGTGCGAATATAGAGGCCATGCTTACTATGGAGAATGATAAGGCCGAATGGCAGAAGGTTCTCGAGCAGCACGATATCGAAATGAGGAGCATCGCTACTTACAATGAGGAGCTTGAGGCGAAAGTTGAGGAACTTAAACAAGAGCTTGCTACTTCTTCTACTACATATACTCAAAAAGAAGAAGTACTTCAGAAGCAAGTTCGCGATGCTCGCGCAGCTCAGCGACATGCCGAGGCACAACTTGAAGCTAAGCAGAAAACAGTGGGAAGGTATCGTGCTGAGGTTACAGAGTTACAGGAGAAAGTCAACTCTCAGGCGGCGGAAATTCAAATGCTAAAGCTTCAACTTTCCAAAACTAAAAGAGAGCGCGATGAGGCCGTTGCCGGTAAAATTGCAGCTGAAAATCTCACGAGGCAACGAAGACCAACGTTAGCTCGACACTGTTTGACTTTTACCTGCACAGCATCTTGGGGCACGGTAGTCTCGCCTTCCTAGGCCCCAAATATGAAGTTACATTGGCTGAAGTGTGGGAGGCTGCACTTGACATGCTTGGCAGTAAAGGTGCTGGCTATGCTGAATCAGCTCTTGAGGAGCATTACTTTGATGATGATGCTCGCGCCGCTCTCGCCAGGGGAGGAGAACAGCTTGCGAAATTAAGGGCCGAAATGGCGGTAGGGGAACATTCGGGAAAAACTATCTCAACTGCTCCAGTTCAGCCTTCTCCTTCGGCCGAAATCGACATTATCGGTTCCAGTTCTCATTCTCCTTCTCCTACTAAAGTTACCACCGAGATCACAAGTATACAGGGTGGAGATGAAGGCGACGAGAGTGCCGAGGCACAGGCTTATGAGGTTAATGTCAGGAAACCGACCTTTCCAGGTAACTCTACTGTTAATCTTGCCCAAGTAGACTGCGCATCAGTTTCTTATGAGCTTGATGAGCTTCTTGACTATTTCCTAAACCTCAGCGAGCCTTTATCTCCTCTCTTTACTGACTTTAACTTTTTTCCTTCTGTAGAGAAAGCATCGAGCATTGTTCAAACTTCCCCTCCTCCAATTATTCCTCCTCTATCTCTTCAGGTCACTCCTCCTTCTGCCTCGCAACCGGGATCACAAGAGGAGCAAATAGAAGCTCTCTAAGACTTGGACGATCCCATTGCTTCACAAGAACACAGGGGAGAAAAAACTGAAGGGAGTGAGAAGACTCCAGAAGCAACTGGTTTCGATGATGAACCATTGACTACACTTTTCTCTCCAGGTAGTGGGTCTTCTTCCAGGAAGAGAGGGAAGCGTGAAGTCTCTAAGAAAAAGAACGAGGCTTCTGCTAGCGAGACACAAGCGGGAGAAGAACCTATTGCATCCCTTTCCCCTTCCTCTCCTACTCTTACAAGCCGGCCTAAGAAGTTAACCATTCGGCCAGGCGCAGGCTCAAAAGGCGGAAGGAAGAAGAAATGATGCTTTGGTCCTGTGCTTTTTATATCACTTTTTAGCTTTTTGCATGTACTGGCCTGATATTGTGCGGGTACCAGCCTCCGCTTTTCTTTTTCTTTTTACTTTGAAACCTGTACCTGTACAAAATTTTAACAATGTTGAATAAAATGATTCTTTTTCTTTGTACAAACTTCTGTCTGTATCTGAGAATGCATTTATTATTCATTGTCGTACAAGTTCTTTACATGATATTGCAGCGAGCTTGTGGTATGTTGTTCGAGCGTAATTTTACCAATATAGTTATACCATGTCGTATGTAGCTATACCATGTTGCCCCTATACCATAAGCTTGTTGCAATATTTTATATTTTGAGGGGACTTGTAATTTTATTTTCTGGAGAATAATTATTCCATACTTGGAGGAATATTATTTCGTTAAAAATAGAGTACAACTCCCTCCATATAAGTTTTTATGCTTCATCCTTCGAAGATATCACTTTTTCTGCTGTGCATATACACATTTTACCAAGTGAATTCTTGTATATGGTAAAGCGGGCCTCTGAAGGTTACTTTAACTTCTTTTGAGGAAGAGTATTTTCCAGAATAGGTGAATCATTCTTCCTTTGAGAGTTAAAGTGTGCCTTTGAAGAGGGCTTCTTTTTTTATTACGCCACAGTAAAGGGATTTTTGATTTTTGCTTCTTTGAAAAGTTGCACCTCTGAGGAGGGCTTTTTCACGTTTCAACACTTGGAAGTTTTATTTCAATCTCGGTGATACGTGTGCCTCCGAAGAGTTGTGCCTCCGAGGAGGGCTTTTTCACGTTTCAGCACCTGGAAGTTTTATTTCAATCTTGGTGAAACGTGTGCCTCCGAAGAGGTCTTTCTTTTCGATTGTGCCTTCGGGAGGAGGTCTTTTCATTTCCGCCTCTGGGAAGAGGTTTTTTTGTTTCTGCCTCTGGGAAGAGGTCTTTTTGTTTTGTTGTGCCCCTAGGAAGAGGTCTTTTTTGTTTCTGCCCCTTGGGAGAGGCTTTTATTTTTCCCTGTTCGCTGGGAAGCGGGCCTCCGAAGAGGGCTTTTCACATTTCATTTCACGGGAGTGTATCGACCGATTATGATGAAATGTGTGCCTCTGAGTAGGGTTACTGCCTGGAAGTTTGGAGTTTCTTTCTCTCGGTTGGACGGATTCACGGGAGTGTATCGACCGATCATTCCGCAACTTTGTATCGAGAAAGATCTCTCTTTTTCTGGTTGGCCCGCTCGAGGTCTTTTAGCATTTCAACTTTGGTGAAATGGGCCTCCGGAGAGGGCTTTTCACGTTTCAACACCTGGAAGTTTTATTTCAATCTCGGTGAAACGTGTGCCTCTGAGTAGGGCTTTTGCCTGGAAGTTTGGAGTTTCTTTCTCTCGGTTGGACGGATTCACGGGAGTGTATCGACCGATCATTCTGCAACTTTGTATCGAGAAAGATCTCTCTTTTTCTGGCTAGGCCCGCTCGAGGTCTTTACCCTCCGAAGAGTTGTGCCTCCGAAGAGGGCTTGTGCCACTGAAGAGGTCTTTTGCTGATTGATGCTTGCTCGCCATTGTCTCTTTTCCATCGATTCATATTGGCGATCCCCGTTGTCTTTTTGCAAGTGTTTTCACTTTCTAGTTGCCAATAATTTCCCTTATCCGAAGAAATATACTTCATAGTTAAGTGAGTTGTTGGTGGTAGTCACAGTTTATTTAACTGGCTGTTTGTTTGTTCAAACATTTGCAGTTAGTTAGAAATGGTCCACTTCCATCCACATTGCCAACTTTTGTTTGAAGCGCTTCTTTTGTAGGATTTGAGTACGGAAATTTTGAATGGCTTAGTGTTTGTTTGCTGAGTGATGTCGGGGATTGCTTGGTCTTGCGATGGGTAAGCTTTGCTTTTATGACCCGCATTATTAAATCGACATTTTAATGACACAATTAATGTATTTTATATGTCGAAATAAAACAAAGCAGCTTATAATAGTAGAGAACACAAGATTTATAGTGGTTCGACCAAAAGTTGGGCCTACATCCACTTTATAGCTTTTCATTATTCACTTTCTTTACAACTGCTTTCAATACAAGAATCATATATTCATAATTCTTTTACAACATTTCAGCAATGTTTTCAAGTAAAATAGGGACGCAAATGATTGCTCTTCCAAGCTCTTGGGATTTGTTCTTCTTCGACAGTCGTGAGTTTGAATGTGCCATCAAGAAGCTTTGCGCCAATAACATATGGTCCTTCCCAGTTTGGCCCAAACACACCTATGGCTGTCATAATTCTCTTCAGGACTAAGTCTCCAACTTCAAAGCTGCGCTGACGAACTTTGGAATTGAAGTGCCTGGCTATTCTTTGCTGGTGAGCTACAATTCTAAGCCTTGCCTCTTCTCTTCTTTCATCAAGAAGGTCAAGTGCTTCCAGTTGCAATTTTTCATTCTCACTTTGATCAAAATGGATCCTTCTGTGTGAGGGGACTTCAGTTTCTACTGGAATCATTGCTTCTGATCCGTATGCCAATGAAAATGGAGTATGGCCAGTCGAAGTTTTGTGAGTGGTCCTGTATGCCCATAGTGCAAGCGGTAACTTATCGACCCAACCACTTTTTGCTTTTTCCAGCTGCTTCTTGATGGTTGATTTGATGATTTTGTTTACTTCTTCAACTTGTCCGTTTTCCTGCAGATGTGCCACTGCTGAGAAGCTTTTTCGGATCTTGAATCATTTGAAAAAATCTTGGAACTCCTCACTTTCAAACTGAGTACCATTGTCTGTGATTATCTTCTGAGGCACACCATACCTGCAAATGATATTTTTAGTCACAAAACTTATCATTTTCTTAGGGGTAATAGTGGCCAATGGTTCGGCCTCAGCCCATTTAGTAAAATAATCAACAGCAACGATAGCATATTAATCCCTGATTTGGCAGTCGGCAAAGGCCCAATGAGATCTATTCCCCAGATGGAAAACGGCCATGGACTGACCATTTGTGTTAGCTCAGTGGCAGGTGCCCTAGGGATTTTAGCGAATCTCTGGCATTTATCACACTTTCGGGAATAGTCAGCAGCATCCTGATTAATTTCTGGCCAAAAGTATCCCTAACAGAGGATTTTCTTTGCTAAAGTTTGACCACCTGTATGATCCCCACATTCCCCTCCGTGTACTTCAGTTAGAATTGTCTTAGCTTCTTCCTTTGTTACACATCTGAGTAATGGCACTGAAAATCCCCGTCTGTACAAGCGACCATCTTGAACTATATATCTGGAGGCTTTCCTCATCAGCTTTTGTCGTTCTTTTGAATTTTCTGGCAGAGAACCGTTGAGTAGATATTCAAGTATCGGAGTCATCCATGATTCTTTCTCTTGGGATACATTCATAATCCAATCATCATCCATTTCGCCTATGCTTGGAGCTGACAAGACTTCGACGGGAACTAACTTCAATAGTTGAGCTTCACCAGTACTCGAATACTTTGCAAGAGAATCTGCCTTCATATTTTCTTCTCGGGGGATATGGTTTATTGAATAACGGTCAAAATCTTGAAGGAGCTCCCAGGCTTTTGATAAATAGGCTGGTAAATTCCCTCCTTTAGCTGGAAATTCCTTCTTGACTTGACAAACAATAAGTTGAGAATCACTGAAGATATGCAATGCCTCGATGTTTAGTTCTTTAGCGATCCTTAAACCAGCGATGAGAGCTTCATATTCAGCTTCATTGTTTGTCGAAGGGAATTCTAGTCTCAGCGCATAACACAGCGATCGCCCCTCTGGGGTTTCAAGGACAACCCCTGCTCCAAAACAGTAATTATTCCTTGCGCCATCGACGTACAATTTCCATTGGATTGGAACGCTATTAGTAGCTTCCTCCTCACTATCACTCTTATCCGTGCATTCCGCTATGAAATCTGCCAAAGCTTGTCCATTGATTGCTTTTCGAGGATGGTAAGTGATGTCATATTGACTGAGTTCAATATTCCATTTCAAAAGACGGCCCGAAGTCTCAGGATGGAATAGGACTTGCTTTAGAGGCTGATTAGTGAGGACTTTGATGGGATGAGCTTGGAAATACGGCCTCAATTTTCTTGATGCAATCAACAAACAATAGGCGAGCTTTTCCAACCTTGAATAGTTCATCTCTTCCCCAGTGAATCATTTGCTGATATAATAGACTGGGCCTTGGATCCTTGCGTCTTCCCGTACCAACACTACACTGAGAGCATGAGACGAAATTGCCAAATATATGAAGAGATCTTCACCACTGTCAGGCTTTGAAAGTATCGGAGGCACTTCCGTATGACGAATCAACTCATCAAATGCTTTCTGACATTCAGGAGTCCACTCAAAGTTTTCCTTTCCTTTCTTCAGAGCATCAAAGAATGAGATGCATTTGTCAGTGGCTTTGGAAATGAACCGACTCAGAGCAACAACCTTTCCATTGAGACTTTGCAATTCTTTCTTCGTTCTAGTAGCCTTGACCTCTCTCAGGGCAGTGATTTAAGCTGGATTGACTTCAATGCCCCTAGCGCTCACAATGAAACCCAAAAACTTTCCGGACTCCACTCCAATTGAACATTTCAGGGGATTAAGCTTCATTCCATACTTTCGGAGTACTGCAAACATCTCTGCCAAGTGATCCATATGGTCCACTGCTTTCTTAGATTTTACTAGCATATCATCAACATAAACTTCCATTGTCTTGCAAATCTGTGGTTTAAACATGGCGTTAACAAGCCTCTGGTAAGTTGCCCCTGCATTCTTGAGTCCGAAAGGCGTGACCTTGTAGCAGTAGAGTCCAACATCTGTGATGAAGCTTGTATCCTCTTGATTTGGCTCATGCATCATAATCTGGTTATATCCGGAGTATGCATCCATAAAAGATAACAATTCATGCCCTGCCGTCCCATCCACCAACTGATCGATCCTGGGCAGCGGGAAACAGTCTTTGAGGCAGGCTTTGTTCAGATCTAAAAAATCAATGCACACTCTCCACTTTCGGTTAGCTTTCTTAACCAGTACTGGATTTGAGACCCAATTTGGATAAGTAGATTCTCTAATGAACCCGTTCTCCATGAGCCGGTCCACTTCTTCTTTTAACGCTGCCGTTCTTTCAGGACCCTGAGTCCTTCTCTTCTGTTTCACAGGTGTAAACTTTGGATCAATGTTCAAAGTATGTACTGCAATCTCTGGGGATATTCCGCACATGTCAGCATGAGTCCAAGCGAATACATCCAAATTAGCCTTCAAAAATGAAATCAGAACATTCTGAACTGTTGTACTGAGTTGTGAACCCACATTAAGCACTTTGTTTGGGTCCTTTGGATCAACGGGCACCGGCACTGTTACCTCTACCGGTACTACCCTATTCTCCCCTGCGCTGGCTTTCCTTGGATCCATTTCTCTTCGTGCGCCACTACATTCGCCAATGCAGGGTCCACCCTGTAATTGCTAAAAGGTCGATTCCTTGGTGCGGACTGGAGCCGCCGCACCTTTTCCCATTTCTCTTTTCCTTGATTCTCATAACTCTGCAAAGTAACATTCTCGCCCCGCATCTTGGTCTCCCTTAATCACACCAACTCCTTTATCTGTGGGGAATTTTAGAGTCAGACACTATGGGGCAAGAACAGCTTTGAACGTAGCAAGAGTTGGTCGGCCCAAAAAGGCATTGTAGGCAGAGAATTCGTCAACAATTATAAACGTTTGCTTTCGAGCCACCTTCCTTGATCCCTTTCCAAGTTCTACAAACAAATCAATGGTCCCAATCGGCTGTTTAGGTTCTCCAGCGAACCCAGCGATCTTAAGTGATGAAGCTTGAACGTCAGCCATCGGGATTTTCATTTGATCGAAGGTCTTCTTGAAGAGGATGTTACATGAAGCTCCACAATCAACTAGAACTCTTCTCACAGTTGCCGGCCCAATACCAGCGGAAATGACCAAAGGATCTATGGTCGGAGCCTCAATACCCAAAGAATCCCTGGAACTGAACACGATATCATCTATGGAAGTCTTTTGTTGCTTTAAAGGCGCATCATTCTCTAAGACAAAAACATTCTCTTTAGCTGGTACATGCCTCAAGGCCCGGGCATACCTTTCCATCTCTCCCCAGCTTCTTCCTGCTGGGCGAGGTCCTCTAGTTATTATATTGATAACAGGTCTTTCCGATTCCTGCTCTATGGCCTTCTCACATGAGGCAGGACGGTGAGCGGGAACTTGATGTCCTTGAGTTAGGGAAGCTGGGGCATTTCTGTTCCTTTTCACAAACTGCTGGAGTTTGTTTTCCTTCAAGAGTTGTTCAATTAGCTCTTTCAACTGACGGCATTCGTTGGTGTCATGGCCGGGCTGGTTATGGAACCGACAGAACCTTCCACTTTTTTCCATTTTAATCGCAACTCTCATTTTAGGTGGTGCCGGATAATTGATATCATCTTTGGTCGCAAAGAAGATGTTTTCAGGGGTATCGGTCAAGGGTGTGAAATTGAAAGGACGACCTCTCTTAGGGTCTCCCTGTTTCTTCCCACCATCGTTTCCCATTTTCTGAGTGTTAGGTTCTTTCTTATTCGTAGCAGTGCCATTGTTCCCGGCTTCCGCTAATACCACCTTAGCCGGTGTTTGGAGGCTCTCCAAGCGCATGAATTCATCTTCTTTATTGTAGAATTTGTTAAGTGAGTTTGGTTCTTTCATTTTCAACCATTTTCCAAATTCGCTTGACTTATCAATTGCCCTCATCAAGTATGTCAAGACCATGCGTGGCTTAGCATTATCCACCTCAGCCAATGCTATGTTAAAGCGATTCAAAAATGATCTGATGGATTCTCCCGGATTTTGCTCTAGACTTCATAGCGACATTATATCCTTTGCTTTAGAAGCATACAATCGAAATTGCTCCTTGAACTTCCTGGTCAAATCGGAGAATTGATCGATGGACCTTACCGGCAGCTTTGTAAACCATAATAGAGCTACACCTTCTAGATAAACCGGGAAGTATCGGCATTTAATTTCATCAGACGCCCTGGCACCAGTCATATGCCAGTCGTACTTGTACCGAAACTCGTTAGGATCACTCGCCCCTTTGTAAGCCGGAATAGTAGGAGGAACGAATTTCCTCAGGAACTCCGCCTTCAAGATCTTTTCAGTAAATGGAGTTTTGCTTGGAGCAAAACCCCACTCTTTCTCGTCTTCATCTCTTCGCATACTTTCTTTCATGATTTGACGAACCATACCCGAAAAATACTCTTCGTCATTTAGAGGCTCTGGAGGGCACACATCAGCCACTCTTTCTAAATTATGCCTAGACAACCGTTCACGGAGAGTCGGCTGTGGCCCTGATCCTCCAGCTTGAAGAGGAGTCCTTTCTACAGGGTCTGTGGCTCTTTGAGAAATGTTTCCTTCAACATCCTGAACTCCCGCATTAGGGTTCCCATCATTATTACCCGGTTGACGGTTTGCCCCAAGTAGATCATTCAGTTTACTCAAGATCAGGGCATTCTGGGCCTCCAATTGCGCATTCTGGGCATTTAATTGCTGATTCAATCCCAAAACTACGGCTCCAATTCTGCTCGTGTAACTCCAACAGTTGGAGCTGCTTGACTTGAAGGAGGAGAGCTAGCGGTATTCTCTTAAACATTGTCGGGTCTTACAGAACTTCGTTTTCTCCCAGGAGCCATTATTTCCAATAAACTTCTGGTTTTAAAAGAAATCCTTTCAACAATCCTTCGCGGAGCAATAGTGGAAGTTTCCTAAGTTCAATTCTCAGTGAAAGTACCAAAAATGTTAACGTAAAAATCAGACGCTAACACCCCGTTTTAAATTGAAGTTGAGTGAAAGCACCACCCGTGTACACGGGAACTACAAACAAGTAGAGAAATCACAGAAAAAGCGGAAAAGACAACAGTTTTTATAGTGGTTTAGCTTAGGGTAAACCTACGTCCACTTTAAATCTCTTTATTACTGAATTGGGTTACAACTTTACAACAATCTTCAATTACAACACACTTTAGACAAGTAGATCAAACTTTGATGGAGAATAATCTTCCGAATTCATGTTGAATGATGTAGATTTTCTCTTGAAGATCGTAGTAGGGTCCTTGGTGTTTGGAGTACTTGAAGTGTTGAATGAGTAGAGAATTCAGCTGAGTATCGGCGCTTGAAGTGATCGGCCAAAAGTCCTTTGCTAGTTGGAGTTAGGGCTGTATTTATAGGGAATACTCTGGGCAGAATTTTATCACCAAGTGCTAGGTCGCATACGACCTAAGGTAGGTCGTAGGTCATAGGTCGGCGACGACATAGGGGATCACGTGTAGCAGCTATATTGGGATTTGCCTTGAATAAGTTATTAGGTCGACAACGACCTAAGAGATGGGATCTGACTTATCTTGATTGCATTTGGTTCTCTTCTGAGCAAATTAATAGGTCGCGTGCGACCTATCATAGGTCGTGAGTCAACTGAGATTTAGGTCGCTAAGACCACATCGCTCTTAGGTCGGTAGGCTGTGGCATTGCTTAGGTCGCATATGCTTGAGGTCATTAGATCGCTGACCCCTTAAGTCGTTAGGTCGCTAACCCCTTAAGTCGTTAGGTCGCTAACCCCTTAAGTCGTTAGGTCGCTAACCCCTTAAGTCGTTAGGTCGCTGAGTGTGTTAGGTTGGAACTTCCTATAGGTCGCTAGGTTGGTGCACTTCATAGGTCGCTGAAGAATCGAAGCACTAGGTCGCTAAAGACCTTAGGTCGCGGAGTGATTCGTGATCTTAGGTCGCGGCTGTAGTTAGGTCGTTAGCCCTTAGGTAGTTTGGTTGCAACTTCCTAGAGGTCGTGGGTCGCTGTTGTTGTTAAGTCGCTCACTTTTAGGTCATTAGCACTCTTAGGTCGTTAGGTCACGTAAGTTTTAGGTCGCTTCAGAAATAGGGGTTAAACATACATATTACTTTATTTCCACTTGTAAAAATGAAAAAGGATTTAAAATAATGAATCAAGAAAACAAATAGCATATGGTGATAATTGGAATGATTACTGAAATTAAGCTAGGGAATGAGCTGGTAAGAAAATGTGATTGAAATATTGTTTAACTATGGAGTTGGGGAGTTGATGAATGATGAAAGAAGCTTCAGCTTAAAAAATAAATATGCTAAAGGATTCTGACACAGAAAATGTAAGTTGAATGGAACACCATTAATACGTAGGTTTAATGGTTTAAGAGAAAAATAAAATAATTGAAGGGTGAAAATGATGAATGAACCTTAAACAAAGGAGAATCTAGTATAAAGCCCGAGAAAGAATATAAGAGAAGATAAAGAAAAGTTATATATTTAGCATTATATATAATAGAATAGATAACAAAATACTAGCCCTGATGTCATTGTTGGATTAACTTCACCAACATCGGGGTAAAGGGAGAAATTTCAAAAAAAAACTTTTACTCATTTTTGCACCGGATCTTAATTTTGTGTTATTATGAATTATTTAGTTGCATTGAATCATATTTATTTTTTATACAATATATTTTTTGTTTTGAAACTAATTTTTTCTTAATTTCAATTATAGATTTTTATTTAATGAATTTTCTTCATTTTTTTCTAAGAACGATCAACTTAATTTATTTTACGCACACACACAACACACAAGATATATATATATATATATATATATATATATATATTATTTACTTATCGTATCATATGTAAAATGAGGAGAATATATGATTACATCTTCTATGCTTCTCTGAGTACAAAACAAAACTCTCCATTTAATTTTTTATTCTGTAAATATTATGATCACATCATACATATGTGAACATTAGGATGAAATAAAATAATAAGGGGAGCATATGTGAAATTGAGATTTATGATCACATCGTATATAAACTGTATAATAATATACGGTGTTGCATAATTATGATAATTTACATACGCACAGATTTATATATATGAAACATCCTTAATTCGGCTTATATATTACAATAAAATTTAATAAATAATTATATGTAAAGGATCATGACCTTTTAAAATACACGTTTATAATTTGTTTTAATTCAAAAGGAACATGTCTATTTTAAGTTTATATTACAAAAATATTTTCTCATAAAAGTCTCACGATGGCTAAAAAAGGGTTTTAAGTTGTAATTTGTTTTAAAAATTGATAAAATAGTAAGATTTGTGGCTGCTGGGATTCGAGCCCAGGTCTCCACGGCCACAACGTGGAATTCTTACCACTAAACTACAACCACTTTATGTTTTATTTTTTGCTTTTAATACATACGCGTACACATACATACATACATACATACATACATATATATATATATATATATATATCATTGAAAAAAATATGAACATTTAAATTTTAAATTATGTATATATATGCACAGGCGCACTTGTTTGCGTATGAAAATTAATTTTTTTCCAAATATAAAATAATACTAAAACTATGTTTTATTTTAGACTTTTTTCCTTGAACATGGTTAATTGTGCTAACACAATTCAGTTTCAAGGTTCGACCTTGTGACCTTTAGTCCTGCAGTTCGAACCATCAACCAACTAAGCCAACCCTAATGGCTATAAGTTGATAAATAGATATAATATTATAATGTGTATATATATTGTTTAAAATATATTTGTTGGCTGAAATTTAACATATAAAATCTATGTTATATATATTTAGTATTTATAAATACATATATGCATTTTTGTGTCTTAATTCAGATTTTTTAATGTTAAGGCCAAAAATTAAAAAGGATACGTATATATAAATATGAAATCTGAATTTAAATCAAAGCTTACATCTTGATGTGGTCGAATGTTGACATGTCGTGTTGCTAGCCTTTCCTTTCAAAGTATGGATTCCCTTTTCATCGCGGCTCGGTGTGCAAATCCCAACTAAATGCTTCAACTAGTTTTAATGGGTACCAGGGCTTTATTCCTCTATTCTAAAAATGAAAAAATGAGTTATTATTTATAGCCACAAGATATCCAAACTTCTCATGCTTTTGCCCTTCTTTTTACATTATATCTCATCTAGTTGAACAGAAATATTCAAATCCTCATCCCTATGATATTGTCAGCCCCCTATATAGATCACTCCATAATGTTGCGCCTAATTAATATCATATATATTTTATAGCAAGAGTGATAGTATCACATATATTAATTAAATAATATTTATTTCAGCCGTATATTTATTTAAATTAATATATAATAATTATACATTATGTTAGTTAATTCTAACACGCTAAATAAATAACTAAAATCCTTGAAAATTAATACAACATTGGACTAATTTTACTAATAATATATAACATGAATAAATTATTTTTAGAAAGTTAAATTTTGAAAATTGCTAACAACGCTTTTTTGTGACTCCTTGGTGTGGACTCAACCCTAAGTAATATTTAAATATTAAAGAATATACAGACTTTGTTGAAATATGATAGTGGACATGAGTTCAGTTGCTTATAGATTATTAAGGAGAAACCGTATTTCTAGTCATTTATGCTTGACCCTAAGCAATTGTTTTCTCTTCATCATCATTATATCACATAGATATCTATAATTTAGTCAATGGTCAAACTCCAATATCATTTGTAGTTAATTTGAGTCCAATACTAAAGTCTTTTGTTCAATCTAATAACGTTTACCGATTAAGCTAACTGTTTCAATCTAAGGCTTTGACTTAAGTTAACGAACAATTATGGTGATATTAACCATATATTTAAAGGAGATAAATCCTCTCTTGAATAGTAGTTCACTTCAAGAGGTTCAATTTATACCCAACGATGGCGCTAACACGATCATTTTTGTCATGTATAACCAAAGCATAGTTTAGATAGTTAAGATTCATGGTAATCTCTAGTCAAAATACCACTGCACATCATCATGTGAGATCTTCTATTTAACTTTTAATCTATAGACGACTCTTAATGCGTCGTTGTGTAATTGTTCCAAACAACTATATGTATCTACCCTATTAGGGTGCCCGATGGTCATAAATAATTTGTTATCCATTATATGTAGAGCATAACGTATACTAGACTCCATATATAGGTCGATATACCAATATCGATACATCTTAACTATGAACATTTAAGGACAAATCGATTCAATACTCATGGTTACAAAAATATGCACACTTGGAATCGGTTAAATAACATTCCTAATGATTTTCTACTATAATATACTTAATGAATTTAAGACATTAATTATATCCCAATATGACTATATGTAAGAGAGAAAATAAGTGACGACCCGTACAAAGTTTTACATATCCATTACATAGTTTTACATATCAGAGTACACAAAATAATAAGACTTCATTACATTGGACATTCATAAGAGTTTTCCAAACCATACAACTCGAAACACAACATCAAAGTCACTACAGCGGAAAGAGATAGATAAGTACGCCGGGATTCCAACTCCTGCTTCCAAAACATTTTCTAATCCCAACCTAATCACTTGGCTACTCATAAAAATTTGAGTAACCAAGAGTTTAAGAAAAACAAAATAAACTCCGGGTCAGACATGAGTCTGGTGTGAGTAAATAAGTTAAAGTTGTTTAACTTTAAAAACCATTTTGAACAAAAGGTATCACGTAAGACTTCCCACAAATAAATACGGGTAAGTTTTTACCTTGAGCTAACCAAAACATTTCATAGGAAATCCAATGATATTATAATAGGGTCTAGGTTTTTCAAAATAAAATACAGAAATAGCTGGAATGCTTACATCTCACGTTCCAACATAGTTGGGCATAATCAAAACCGTACGGGCACTTATTGGAGATTGGATTCCATACAATGGCAGGGCTATTGGGGTACTGCCCGTCAGCGTACAAGGCCTAGATCACCGTACCAAGGACAACTCCCGTTCCCCTGCAACACAAGGCCGAAACCATCCCTTTCTAGACAGCTCCGAACAAGACAACCCCGCAGTTGTGGCCAACAACTTCCCACACGGCCGAAATAATAGGGGACTTCTAAACAGGGGTAAATCTCACTCTCAAGTGGGGGCTACCCACGAAGCCTTGCCGCACCTCCCCTGTTTTAGCCATTCCCGGTTGATCAGGCTTGAGGCTACGATTGCCTTTAGAGAACACGTCTCTTAGAGTGCTCATCATCCACCTGACGATGTTCTGAAAGCATTCAATCCATACAAGTTCGTTCCGGGTTCGAACGAAACCGAAGGCATTATTTCGTTACACTCATTTTGGAATCACCCTCAGAGTTAACGACAATATCTTGCACTTTAATACTCCGTCTCGATCCTACTTTGAGATGTCACGACCTGACGTTTAAATTGGATAGATGTGGTTTTCGGAAAATCAAATTTGATTCCCGATCCCGGTCTCATCGAAATCCAAACATGTCTTAAAGGCCAAGTTGTTTTAAACATATGAACAATTTAATTCAATTTTAAACATTGAATCCACACAACATTATCCACAGATAATAACAATCATCCATCTCAGATATATACAAATCTCATTACAGAATATCTCAACTATCATTCAACAGATATCAACCATATACAGATATTCAATTCAAACAATCATCCATCAGTAGGCACTTCTTTAATTCGTATTATAATTAATTTAATTAATTTAAAATTAAATTAATTAATTTAAAATTAAATTAATTAATTTAAAATTAAATTAATTAATTTAAAATTAAATTAATTACTTAAGAATTAATCACATAATCCTTCTTAATCAAGCATTAATTAATTAATCACAATCATTTAATTAATTAATCACCTTTTGTTAATTAATTAATCTTTAATTAATTAATAATCCTTCATTTAACTATTAATCAATTACATAATTATTCATTAATTAAACTTGATTTAAAATTAATCATTCCTTAATTGGTTATTAATTAACCCTTAATTTATAATTAATTAATCTCAATTAATTTTTAATTAATTACAAATTAATTTATCTTAATTACTTAATTAATTATAAATTAATTAACCTTAATTATTTAAATTAATTAAGCCTTAACCACTAATTAATTAACTATTAATTATTAATTAATTAATGTTTAATTACTTTATTAATTAACCTTAATTAATTAATTAATTACTTCTCAATTACTAATCAGTTAATTCTCAGTTACTAATTAATTAATTACTAATCACTTAATTAATTAATCTGTAATTATTTAATTAATTATCTATTAGTTATTATTTAATTTAATCCTAATTATCCAATTATTAATTCATAATTAATTAATTAAACCTTAACAAATTAATTAATCTAAATTTATTAATTAATTTAACCTTAATTACTTTATTAATTAAAGTAAACTTTAATTCAAAACTTAATTAATTTTCAAAACTAAACAACTTCGTTCTTTATTAAAAATTATTACATATTTAAAACATTTTCAATTTGTTAAAAACTAATTACCTTTTTAAAAGTTAAATTTAAAAGAATGTAAAATCATTTAAAACTTCAACTAATAAAATATGTGTTACTTTGAATTAAAATATTTAACATTTTATAAAGTAGTTGAAATAAAAATTTTAAAGTTTAAACTTAAAACAATTTGAAAATTTAAGTTTGAAAGTTTCAAACTTCACTTGTCCCTATTCGTTTGATTCGACTAAACTCAAGACAACACCAAAGACCAAACCCCCATCTCCTCCCTTACCTTTCTTCTTTGGTTAAACTTAAGCTAGCCCAAAAACAAAAATACTGGAAAGCACACTTTTCTTCCCAAACCCCTACACGAGCTACAGCAGCAACACTCCCTAGCACACATGCGAGCCACACACCCAAACACTCGAACACTGCTTCGAGTCATTCTGACCACCAACTCCACTGACATGGCCATTACCCCGTGCACATGCACGTTGCTTCGACGCCTCCGCCACCATCCACGACACCACGCGCAAGCTCCACTTCGACCAACGACACAACTCCGGCCCTTAATTTCCAATTACACGAGCTAAAACAAAATCGAGATGGCTCGAACCCAAAAAACAGAACTACATCACCAGAGAACCCATCAACCCACGATTTGCCGACCACCGTTCGCCTCGAGACTTCGACCACAACCTCGTACGACCCTGACTCAGCCTCGCCCCAAGCCACTCGCGGCTCGATCCATCCCTTCGTCCCCACTCACAAGATTCATGCGCTCGACCAACGTAGACCCAAAAACCCTAGATTTCAAAGATTCCAATCCTCTGCTAAAAGGTAATCACTTCCATTATTTTTCTTGTGTTTAACAACCATCAATACAGCTGCAATCCAAAACCCAATACCTATAATTGACCCGATTACAAGAATTTGCCCAAAATCCCAAATTCAGTTAACAAAATTCTTCCTTAAATTCAAATTAACAATTTTGATTTTTTTCTTAAAATCATGTTATACATAGTAGAATTAGGATGTGAATTCAATTTAACAAAATTCAAAACATGATTTTATCATGATATAAATTTTGTTACTGTATTGTCCTGATTTAAGCAGATTTTTAAACGGTTTCTTTTTGAATATCACTTTAATACTTAATTAATGCTTACGTGAGGCTATTGCATAGAAGATTCTATCTTAACAATGATTTGTTAAGTAGAATTTGAAATTCAAGTTTAAATTTTACTCTGTACTTGAAGATACAGAGAACATCAGTAATATTTTAAACATGCACAGTTAAATTATAACCTGTAACAAAGATTTACAAAAATTAATAGATATATGCAAACATCAACAGATCTTACATTCACATGTAGACCTATTTAATTAAATTTTCAGATTTTAAAATTTACTCACCTGATTTTTGTTGCCAAGCAGAGTCAAATTGGATTGTGGAAAATGAAAGGACTGTAGTTTTCTTTTTTTACTTGAAATTGCTTGATTAATTTATTTCTACTTGATGATGATGCTTCAATCCTTAAATCAGTCAGTACTAGGATAGAAGAACTTGAAATTTGCTTTTTAGAAATTTTGAAGATTCAGGAACCCTTTATTGCAGATTTCAAAAGTATTTTGTATGCAGATTTTCTGGATTTTGAATTGCAGTTTTTAGATTTTGAAAAGAGGTTTGAGTATTTTGAAAAATTTTGGTTGAAGGTGAAGATTTGAAGAAATTTTCAGATTTTTTTAATGGAGGTGTAAAATTTTTCTTGCTTAAAAAAATGAGAAATGCGAAAATTTAGACGAAGCATAAGAAATAGCTTTTTATATAAAAATTTTGTTTCCATAAAAATTTAAAGAAAATAAATCTAAACTATGACACTTGTCATTATCCCTTGCTAATTCCTTAACACGTGTTATAAGTGTGTTTTAAATGTTAACAAGTGTAGTTTCCATGCAAAAAGAAAGTTTAAAAAGTTTTTATTAATTGATTTTCTTATTCTAAATCCATTTTTAATTCATATAAAATCAATTCTTCTAAAAGAAATAAATACAAATCCAATTTTATATCGTAAATAAAATCATGAAAATACTCTTTTAAACTCAAAGTATAATTTAGAATATAATTAACCTATTTTGAATCTTTTAATTTAACAATTCAAATTCAAATTAAATTTTTAAATTCAATTCAAAAATCAAATTTTATATGAATACAATTTTAATACATCTATTTCCCTTCTTAGTATATATTAATTTCAATTAAAATCAATGTACATTTACAATCCATTTATTGTTATTATTTATAATAACAAATTTATCAATTTAATTTAATTTATTACAAAGATTATCATATTTAAATTGGGTTTGAAATTCCGGAATATCACATTCCTCCCCCCTTAAAAGAATTTTGTCCCCGAAATTTAAACAAAAGATAATCCAAAATTTTCATTACATTTCAACAATCCAAGCATACATATCATCCATACATAAGAAATCAACAAACAAAACATCCAAACAACGATACATCTAATACAAATACCACTAGCTATCCGGACACATATCCGGGTAAGCCTTCCTAAAACTATCCAGAGTCTCCCAGGTACAATCTCTGGGATCCTCACACCACTGGACTCTAACGAGCTTAACTATCTTGCTTCTGAGTTGCCTCTCGTCTTGATCAACAATCTGAACAGGATGTCTGACAACTGATAAGTCCGGCTCAACCTCTAAGTCTTCCTGCATAGCTGGTTCCAAATAAGAGATGGATCATGCACATATTTCCGTAGATCAGATACGTGGAAAACATTGTGGATTCCAGTCATTCGGACTGGCAATTCAATCCTGTATGCTACGACACCAATCCTCTCGAGTACTCAGAACGAACCAATATATCTCGGAGCAAGTTTCCCTATCTTCCCAAATCATACTGCTCCTTTAATAGGGGAAATTTTGACAAAGACTAAATCACCAATCTCGAACTCCAATTGTCTTCGTCTTTTATCTGCATATTTCTTTTGATGATCCTGAGCAGCCCTCATCCTTTTCTTGATAAGCTCGACTTTAGTAGATGCTTCACAAATCAAATCTGGTCCAAGCACAATACGGTCTTTCGACTCTATCCAACAAGATCTACACGGCCTTCCATACATTGCTTCATAAGGAGCCATCTTGATACCTGCTTGGTAACTGTTATTATAAGAGAACTCCACTAGATGTAGATGGTCCTCCCACAATCCTCCAAAATCCAATACACAGGCTCTCAGCAATCTTCTAGAATTCAATTTATCCTTTCCGTCTGCCCATATGTCTGTGGATGATATGTTGTACTCAATCTCAAGCTTGTTCCCATAGCTGATTGCAATGCTTCCCAGAATTTGCTAGTGAAGATAGGATCTCAATCAGTTACAATACTGACTAGAACACCATGCAATATGACTATCTCTTTCAAGAAAATTTCTGCCAGAGAAGCCGCAGTATGGGTTGCCTTAACTGGTATAAAATGGGTGCTTTTGGTTAGACGATCCACAATCACCCATATTCCTTCATTCCCCTTCTTTGTTCTAGGCAAACCGTCGATGAAGTCCATTGAAATCATCTCCCACTTCCACGTCGGAACCTCCAGAGGTTGTAACAAACCGGCTGTCCTCTGCTTATCTCCTTTAACTTGTTGGCAGATTGCACAACTATTAACGAATCTAGTAATATCCTTCTTCATGCCCGGCCATCAGAACATCCTTCTCATATCCTTATACATCTTTGATATTCCTGGATGGATAATCAATCTGGAGCGATGACTTTCAGATAAGACCTCCTGCTTCAATTCTTTGAAATTTGGAGCACAGATCCTTCCGTTGATCCTTAGTGTCCCTTGGTCATCAATCTTAAAACTAGGACACTGAGCCTTCTTAACTCTTTTGATAATTCCTCTAATTTACTATCATATATCTTGCTTTCTTGAAATCCTTTCCAGAAGAGATGGAACCCCTTCCAAAAGAGATAGAACTGCATTTCTGCTAAGAGCGTCTGCTACAACGTTCGTCCTCCTCGGGGTATACAGAATATCCAAATCATACGATGCCAAGAACTCAACCCATCGCTGCTGTCTTAGATTAAGATCTTTCTGAGAGAAAAGATATTTCAATGGTTTGTGATCCATGAATAACTCAAACTTTTCTCCTAAAAGATAGTGCCTCCATATCTTTAAAGTGAAAACAATAGCCAACAGCTCTAGATCATGCGTAGCGTATTCCTCTCATGTGGCTTCAATTACGACTCGCACATGCAATTACCCTACCATTTTGCATAAGCACAGCTCCCAATCCAACAATACAGGCATCAGTATACACTTCAATCTTGCTCTTCCCATCAGGAATAGCCAATACAGGCGCACTTGTCAACCTTGCCTTCAGATTCTGAAAAGCTTCCTCACATTCTGGTGTCCACTTGAATTTAGCTCCCTTACTTGTCAGCTTTGTTAGGTGAGAAGAGATCTTAGAATAATCCTTAATAAACTTCCTGTAGTAACCGACCAATCCCAGAAAACTACGAACTTCTACTGGTGTCCGAGCCTTCTTCCACTCCAGAATAGTCTCAACTTTAGATGGATCTACAGAGATACCCTCACCAGAAACAATGTGGCCCAAAAATTTTACGTCTGATTTCCGAAAATGACACTTAGAGAACTTCACCTTTAGAACGTGCCTTCTCAGAGTTGCCAAAACTATTCTCAAGTGCCGCTTGTGCTCTTCTTCCGACTTAGAATAAACCAAAATATCATCGATGAACACCAAAACAAACTTATTCAAAACATCTCTAAAAACTCGGTTCATCAGGTCCACAAAGTAGGCAGGAGCATTGGTTAACCCGAAAGGCATAACCAACCCTTCACAGAAACAATTAGGTCCTCTAAATGCGGTTAAGGGAATACTGTCATCAGCTACCCTTAACTGATGGAAACCTGATGCTAAATCCAACTGAGAAAAGACTGATGCTCCATAAAGCTGGTCGAAGAGATCATCAATTCGGGGAAGAGGATACTTATTCCGAATGGTCACTTTGTTCAATTCATGGTAGTCTACACAGAACCTTAGCGACCCATCCGTCTTGGTGACAAAAACTACAGCAGAACCCCAGCAATAAAAAATTGGTCTAATCAAACCCTTCTCCAACAAATCTTTAGTTTTCTTCGCTAGTTCCTCCCCTTCCCTTGGAGCCATCCTCCTACTAGGTTGAATTACGGGTACTGCTCCAGTAACCAAATCTATACGAAACTCTATTTCTCGGTGTGGTGGCAAACACTTAACTTCCTCAAATACGTCAGAGAAATCCCGGACTACTTCAATATCTATAACCTCCTCTTGAGAATTCTCAACTCCATGTAAAAGACTACTCAAGTGAATTCCAGAGTTATCACACATTACTCTGGCTATCCTACCCAGATCGGTTTCCAACGAAACTGTTCTCTCATCACAATTTAAAATAGCCTTATATTTGTCAAGCCAATCTATTCCCAATATAAGGTCAAAACCTTTAAAATCCAATACATAAGAGTCATAGGAAAAACTATGGGATAGATAAGAGATTCTTAAATCCTTACAGATCCTATCTAACTTGGTTACCCCCTATAGGATTAGATACACAGATGGGATTGTCTACGGTACTAGGGATAAGAAAGAAATTCTCTACAGTTTCCAGAGAAATAAAACTTAAAGAAGCACCAGAATCAAATAAGACCTTAATATATTTTCCATTTAAAAGTAAGGTACCTACTAAAACTCCTTTGCCCTTAGACGAGTTTGATGGTGCGCCTTCTAAAGCAAATACTTTGTTCTGCTGGACTTTATGAAGTAGCAGGCAATCTTTAATCATGCGTCCCAGTTGATGACAGTTAAAGAAAAGAGACTTCTAAACTAAAGCTGACCCTGGTCCACTATAATGTTGTCGCTGTTGTTGTTGCCGAGACTCTCTTCTAGGACACTTATTTGCCAGGTGACCTTCTTGCTGACAAATATAACACTTACGTGGTCCATTGTTGTTTCCGGTCTTCTTCTTGTTTTTCTTCTTCTAATGAGGATTGAATTTTCTTTTATTAGCGTTGGAAGAATTTCCTCCAGATGCAGCAACTCGCGCCTCAGATCTTTTATTCATCAAGTCTTCATATCTTAGCGCCATATCGATAAGCTCCACAAAAGACCCTTTCAAATGTGCAGTCATTCTTTCATGATACTCAGGCCTTAACCCTTGGACAAACATCTCGTTCTTCGTTAGAGGGGTGTCTATAAGTCCTGGACCATAGCAAGATAACTCGTTGAATTTTGTCTTGTATTCAGCTATAGACATATTTCCTTGTTTCAGATTCAGAAAATCTTGATAAAGACAAGTTCTTCCTGCAGTACGCATGAACTTCTCCTCAAACATCTCCTTAAACTCTTCCCAAGACATATCACCATCCGAGACATTAGCAGTCACTGAATTCCACCAGACTGTGGCTCCACCTTGTAATTGCCACGCAGCCATTATTCTCTTCTGCTCATCGGATAACCTCATGCTCTTAAAAATCTTCTCACACGAGCAAAGCAATGCTTGGACCTCTATTATGGTTTCTGACCCTTGAAATGATTTTCCTCCTAGATGAACGAAGTCCTTACATAATGCAGCAAAACTGATTGGGGACGTAACTGGATTAACAGTCTCATTATCAGTCTGCTCTCTCCTATTACTGGTTGATGTACTTCGAACAACTCTTCCCCTTCGGCCTCTTGAGCTCATACTGGCTACCTGAATAGTTAACGCAACCAGCTTAGATAGGGATATAGTTATATAATAAAATTACAAATATGCACTCTCAAGATAGATACTACTCCAGAGCCTAGGTGTTTCTCAACCTATGCTCTGATACCAACTATGACGACCCGTCTTTCAATACCCAGAAAGACGTATCATTAATAAGATAAGAAAGAGGTAGAAATAGAAAAGATAGAAAGAAAAAACAACAATCATCAGAATCTCACAATGAAAACAAACAAAATATAATATTACACATATCCATTACATAGTCATATCAGATTACACAAAATAATAAGACTTCATTACATTGGGCATTCATAAGATTTTCCAAACCATACAACTTAAAACACAACATCAAAAGTCAGTACACCGGCAAGAGATAGATAAGCACGCCTGGATTCCAACTCCTGCTTCCAAAACATTTGCTAATCCCAACCTAATCACTTGGCTACTCATGTGCCGAGCACGTGCAAATTTTCTAATGTTTCATTGATATGTATATTCCCTAGGTATCGCCCTTCGGTGTTGGTCTTTTTGAGCCGCACGATATGTAGCGATTACCTTGTGGAACTTGCGTTACCTTCATTGGTATTTGTTATTGCCTTTTGGCTTGTTTTGGGATATTCATATCCTTTGTTTATTTTTGTTGCCGATGATATGAGGCTTGTCTTGTTATGATATGATTCATCTTTTGTTAGATGACTGTGTTATCACTTTTAGAGATATTTGTTATATTTTATGACCTTGCAGGTTAATTGTTGTTTAGTTTATCCAACTAATTTGTTTAGTTAGAATGACCCGTGTATTTGTACTCGGGTCAGACTGAGATGTTATAGGTTAGGTGCATTTGGACTTAGCCTATTTTGTTTCCGCATGGACTACTTCTCTAGCTTCTTTTTGTTAAGGCTTTTTGTGTAGTCCTTTTTGTTGTAACACTGATATGCCTATGTTTTCTTTTGGATTCGTCTGTATATTGTGGTTTGCTATACCACTTGACATGTTTTAGTTTGTATACTCTGTTGTGTATCAGTATTTGTGTATATGATGATCTACTATTCTGTGATGTTTATTACATTTCAGTTGTTATATTCTGTTCTGATAGATCCTCCAACCACCTATGGTTTTGTTTTAAGTATTCATTGGATATGTCGATCTGCATTGTATGACTATTGTCGATGTATTCAATAGATAGTTAGAGCAAGGCTATAGATGGTCGCTCCTAACCAGCCTTATTCTCCGTGTTAGTTGACGGCATTACCCTGTAGTGTCCTTGGCTAGTGTGGGTATAGAGGTGGGGCGTCACAGCTTGGTATCAGAGCTGAGTTCAGGACAAAATATGATAAACACAGAATAGAAGCACTTATTCCGGTACATCAAAGTGGTATCACTTTGAACCATCGTGCCTCTATATTCCTTCTGTGCCGGTGGTAGATAGAATGTGGGAATACGTCTAGGAATGAATTATGTTCCATAGTATTCCACATTTGAATTAATGACATCTACCTTGTCAATAATCTTGTTCTTATCTTACTTTCAGCGTATGGCTGGAAGAGGCAGAGGACGACGTTCGGATGCTGGCAATCCAGTGGTCACATCCGGATGGCGTTTATATGTCTGCTGATCAGTTTTTGGAATTGTTTAGGAGCACTCAGCCTCTAGTTCCTCCTCGAGTATCTCCACCTCACAAGTCTGTCTTTGTACATCAGTGCAGTGATTTTTCTCATCTTGGAGGAAAGCCGTTTAAGGGCTCCAAGTCTGTTCTTGAAGTCCAAGCTTGGCTTCGCACGTGCGATCGTATCTTCTCACGCATGGATCTTTCTGATCATGATAGAGTTCTTGTAACTTCTAGCTTATTGCAAGAGCGTGCCGTTGATTGGTACGAGCTTCTTGTAGCCGAAATTGATGAGTCTACTCTTTCTTGGTCTTAGTTTTGGGGACGATTTGAACTCAAGTTCGTTCCTGAATCTGAAAAAGTTTTATTGACCTGTCGCTTCCTTGATTGAAGCAAGGGAAATCTTCCGTTTCTGAGTTTGTTGCATCATTCGAGGCTTTATCTAAGTATGGTCTTGAATTTATTAGCACTTCTTATAAGAAGAATTTGAAGTTTATCTCTGGTCTTAAGAAATATCTTAAGATGTCTTTGTTGCTCCAATTTAAGCTTTCTTTTGAGGAGTTGGTTGATTCTACGCTTCATCTCGAAGCCGTCGAGAAGGAGTGTGATAGTGGTGATGATGTTGAGGTTTCCAAGAACCCCAACAAGAAGCAGTTTCCATTGCAGAAGTCCAGGTCTTTTCCTTCTAAGAAGAAGAAGACCGATGGTTCTAATTCTCAGTCTCAGTCCGCTGGAACACCTTTCATTTGGAAGTGTTTCAATTGTGGTTCTCCTGATCATATGATTCGAGCTTGTTCTAAGCCTCTCTTTTGCTGCTATTGCAAGAAGGAAGGTCATCATGTTTCCACTTTCCCTATTGTTCCTGCTGGTGCCAAGTCTAACAATCTTTATGCTGCCAAGGCTTTTGAAGGTCCTTCTCAACCCAAAGGTATATCTCCATTTATTTTGGAAGGTTCTATTTTATTTCATGATTATAGTATTCGAGTTCTTTTAGATACGGGTGCTTCACATTCTTTCGTATCGAAAAAGCTCGTTGATGATTTATCTTTGGATGTTTCTTGTATGGTTACTTCTTTAAGGATTGTGAATCCTATTGGGGGATCCGCGACCCTTAGTATGCTTTGTGATGATGTTGAGATTGTTTTATGTGGCTTTTCTTTTTGTGTGAATCTGTACGTTATTTCTTTTCTGGGGTCCGATATGATTTTGGGTATGGACGGGCCTGTGAGATATGATGCCAGGATTATTTGTTCTGAGAGGGTTTTGTATCTTCGACATCCGGATTCGCCTACTCATCTATCACTTCTTCTTCGGAATGTGGATAATTCCGAAATGGCTTTATATTCTCTTGACTCGCGAGATGATGATGATATATCTCGTATTCCTATTGCTTATGACTTTTCTGATGTTTTCAAGCTTGTTTCGGGTTTTCCACCCAAGCAAGCAATTGAGTTCCGCATTGATCTCATTTCAGGCGCGCAGCCTGTTAACCGTCCTCCCACGAGGATGTCTACAAAGGAAAATGAGGAACTCAAGAAGCAGCTTTTAGATCTTGAGTCCAAGCAGTTAATTCATTCTAGTTTTTCTCCTTGGTGATCAGCGGTCGTCTTCGTGAAGAAGTCTGATGGAACTCTTAGGCTTTACATTGACTATCGCAAGCTTAACGAGTTAACCATCAGGAATAGGTATCCATTGCCTAGGATCGATGATATGTTCGATTTATTGAGTGGTGCTAATGTCTTTTCTCAGCTCGACCTTGCCATAGGTTTTCATCAGTTACGAGTCGCGGAGAATAGCATACCTCTTACTACTTTTCGCACTCATTATGGTTCTTTTGAGTGGATCGTTATGCCGTTCGATTTGACAAATGCTCCTGCTCTCTTTGTCGATCTCATGAATCGAGTATTCCGGCAATATTTCGATAAGTTTGTTAACGTGAAATTCTGATGCTAACATCTCGGTGTGTGTAGAAACAGTGTGAAAGCACCACCCGTGAATGCGGGAATCAAGAAATAGCAGTAAGTAACAGAAAATGCAGTAAATGAACACAGAGTATATAGTGGTTCGGCTTATGATCAAGCCTACGTCCACTTCAATCCTTTTATTGCTGATTGGATTACAACTTATTACAATCTCTTCCAATTACAATCCAATTCCATTCAAAAGACAGGTAGCTAGAGAAAACTCCGATGCAACAAAGTTCTTCGAATCCATGATTGAGTGTGTTGAATCTTTGTGTGAAGTTTTATCTAAGCGTCTTGCGTGAGCTTGAAGTGATGGAATGTAGCTTGCTTTGAAGATAGTAAAGTTCCAATGCCTTGAAGAAAAATGATCCTCCTACCAAAAGTCCCTTGAATGTTGGAGGTGGTCACGTATTTATAGGGGTTTTCTTCCTTAAGTCGTAAGCCGTGCTTGACTCATGGTTAACTCGTGGACGAGTCAACTTGGGTCGTGGACGACTTAACTGGCTGAGTCCAAGCTTTGTATCAGAGCGCCCTCGGTCTCTTGGATATAGCACAAGTCCTGAGTCATCCACGAGTCAATCCTCTTTGACACAAGTATTGTGACAGCGGGCTACGACTCAGTGGTTTTAGGTTGTAGGCGAGTCATACTAAGTCGTGAGTCGTGAGTCGTGGCTTATGTGCAACTCAAACTTCTTACTATCTCGAGTCCTTTAGGTCGTTGAGTCACTAGTCTTGATGAGTCGCGTATCAATTAAGTCGCAATACTTTTTAGATCGTGTACCCACTGAGTCGCTGACCTCTTCAAGTTGCTTGGGGCTTCAAGTCTCTAACTCGTTAAGTCGGTGATTCACTGAGTCGTCCTGTCTCATGAACCGTTCCCCCCTTGAGTCGTTTTGTTCCTCTAAGTTGCCTTTAGCCTTAGCTCGTCAGCTCATTGAGTCGCAACCAGTTGAGTCGGTCCATTCTTTTACGTTGCTGAGGCTTATTGTGTTGCAAGTCCACTGAGTCGTTAAGGACCTTAAGTGGATGAGTCGGCCCAGATTTCAACTCGTTGGAAAAACGGGGTTAACATTTGCCCCTCGAAGTACACGCCTAAGTCGTAGGTCGTGTGCTTCGACTTATCTTAGCTCGTGTACCGACTCAAGCTCTACTGCCCAAAGCTATAAAAACCTGAGTCGCTCCCCTTTTCTTCTCATTCCCTAACCTTTAAACCGTGTCTGCCATTAACGCACCTTCAAGCTCCCAAAGGCGATTTTGACCAGATTCATCTCCGATCATCTCTAACATCATACTACATAAGCGATCTCACTTTCCCTATGATTGTCGATCATCTCTAACTTATGCGCCCCATCTTCATCTTCGATTTGCCCCTTTGAGCCCTGCGAACTTAGTTGTTTTGGACATCAACGGACTTAGGGTTATCTATTCTGATGATCCACGATTCGAAGCGATTCAGTGGTGTGATAGAGCTAGGATTGTTGATCGAGAGTTTATTGGGTTAACGGGTTAGGAATTAAAAGGTTCATGGGATAGGAGGGAGACGGTTCATGGGTTAAGAGCTAGAAGGTAGACGGGTTTAGGAATTGTATGGTAAGTAGGCCAATCAGAGTGGAGCATTGCCTCGGATGCGACTTAATAATTCTGGGCGACCTGATATCCTTCGCGGCTCAACTCTGGACCGGCTTACTAATCCTCACGACACAAGTCTTGAGTCGTGGCCGAGATAGGACTTAGAGAATTTTCTCATAACTTTGAACCGAAATCTTTTCTCCCTTCTATGCCTTACGACTTAAGCATTGCCGACTCAAAGGGTTGACGACTTATAGCATAAACGACCTAAGCCACCTCATAACCTTTAAATCGTGGGCGAGTTAATATATCGAACTGTCTCGGAGCATAATCCTGACTTGAACTTTAACTTGAATTGCTGAAATAAACTGCCTGAATATTGATTTGTTTGGACTTTAACCTGTTAAACTTTGTTGCATATTTTAGTTTTACAGATTGCTTCAATTTGCGAGTCTACAACCTGCTTAATACAATAGTCACAGAAAATTGGGACGAATATACTGCCACTGATTGCCCTCATCCAATGACAGATTAGTTAATAGAAGATAAGTAACTTAAATAGATTGTGTGAACGAAGTGCTTCAATTCAACGAATTCAAGTAGAGTATTAAAGCAACATTGAGATAGTCAATTGAAATCGACCGGTTTGCACCAATACTGCACTTGAACTTTTTAAATTAACAAGTCCTGAAATTTAGTAATCGATCAATTGTGGACCAGTTTAACTTCAGTTATATTTACTTATCATTATTATTAGTTATGCACAACACTTCAAACTTTTAGGAAACGTGCACCTTCACGTTTGAACATCCAGTTAATTATGTAGAATGGCTTCACATCAAGGAGAATAAGAAATGGAAGCTCAAATGAGAGAGACCTTTCAGGTAGCTGTTCCCGTGGCAAATCCCGCAGAGATAGTTCCGACTAGCCTTACCCCGAGAGCGTTTTTTCAGATACGCACTCATTTTGGTTTTGCTGAAAATGAAGTACTTTTTCCTGGGCCAAATGATACTGCTGACAGTCCTCCCCGTGGTTTTGTCGCAGTCAACCGTCAAATGTGCTTAAGCGGGGCGATTCCCCACTTCAATGACTTCCTTCGAACCTTCCTTTTTCGGCTGACAATTTCTCCGTTCCAACTCCATCCTAACGGCTATGCTATCTTGATGGGGTTGTGTGTTCTGTTTAGGAGAACTCTTGACCGCTTGCCAAGCTTCGAAGAGATCTGTTACTTATGCTCTTTCACAAAAATTAAAGATCATCCTTCTATCATAGTTATAAGGAGCGCTAGGAATCGCAAACTCATCACTGATCTCTCTGACAGCGCTCATGGATTTTTAAGTCAGTATTTATTTGCTCGCTGCCCACCAGGGTTTTACTCCATTTGGAGAGTAGGAAGTAAGATTAGCTGCTTTAATTTTTCCATTCCTGAGCTTTTTTGAGATCAGAGTTGCTAAATGCTAATTTCGCTCTTTCCTTTTTCAGCACTTCCTCCTCCTTCTAAAGATCCAAGTCTCAAACAAATTTTTGAAAGACTAAATGCCGTGGACAAAGAGGAGAGGAGTATAAAGTTTTTGTTGAGGGATGAACTTTTACATCAACATGGGCTTCTACATACTTCTCGCTCTACGCACCCTCACGAAGCCCCGGATTCTCCAGCTAAAACTCCAGATGCCCCGCCTCCTGCTAAAGAGCCTGTGCAGGGAGAAACTACCATTGAAGCCTCACTAGTGAAATGTTCGACTCCGAAAGAAGCTGCGAGGCCGTCAGATAAGTCTGCACTTGCCCCAATTATTGAAGAAGAGGAGCCCCTTCATCAAACCGGGGAGCATGTTGAGGAAGGAATCGATGGAGCTAGCCTTGTTAGGCACGATGGTGATGACATCTTTGGGAGTTTAAGTGACATAATGACCACTTCTCAAGAACTCTTTAAAGATGACTCTGCCAGTGTTAAGGTTATATCTCCGGCGGTTGAAGCGACATCCACCCTTAAACAGACTCCTTTATCCCAAGAACTGTCACTGGCGGTGAAATCAATTGCTCTCCCTCAACCGAGGAGCGGTTCGTTAGTTCAGCGCGCGTACACACGACTAGGATTCTTTGACATCTTATACGCTTAGCTCTTCATAGTTTCCAAAAAATTCTAAAGTTGTGTTTTTTCCAATTTCAGGTTCTTCAATGAAGCGAGGTGGCTCGTATTATGATGACTTCCAGCGATACGGGAGACGCAGCCAGTATGACTATAAGCGCTATCTTCCTGTTCACAGTGAGACTGATGAAGAGAGGGCCGCTCGGAAGGCTCGGGAGAGACGTGCCCATGAAGAACGTTATGGAAGACCGGATGACCGATATGATTCTTCCCACAAAGAGGTTGACTCCCACAAATGCAAATCTCACGATGAAAGAGAGAAGAGTCACATAACTGATGACCTAAGTAAACGGGCTAAAGTCAGTGAGCAACCAATACCTGCAACTTCTGAAAAGATTACCGCTCCTATTCCTTCTCGGTCTCCTGCCCCTTCCCGTACTGATATCCAGGCAATCATCAACAGGCCTTCTTACCAAGTTGGACCAGGTCCAGCCACTCTCCAAAGTCGATTTCCAAATTGGTGCTTAAAAGGAGTTCGCTTTGACCTTGACCTGGTTCCCATAGATAAAAATGCCATGTTACGGAACCTTGATGCCATTAGAATTGACATTGAGAGGATGTCAAATTGGCAAAAACTTGTTGATGAGCTCCAAAGGGTGAATCGGGCCAATCTCGAAGCTATGCTGACCATGGAGAATGACAAAACCGAATGGCAAAAGACCCTTAAGCAGCATGATGCAGAAATGAGGAGCATTGCCGATTATAATGAAAAACTTGAAGCGAAAGTTGGGAAACTCAAAGAGGAGCTTGCCACTTCCTCCACTTCTTATTCTCAAAGGGAGAGTGTGCTCCAGCAGCAGGTGCGGGACGCTCATGCTGCGCAAAGGGATGCCGAGGCCAAGGCTGATGGGCTGGAACAAACTGTAGAGGGCTACCGTACTAATATTACTCAGTTATGAGAGCAAACTAGATTTCAGGTTGCGGAAATTGAAAAATTAAAAGCTCAACTATCTAAAGTCGAAAGAGAGCCAGATGAGGCTATTGCTGGTAGAATTGCAGCTGAAGAAGCTCATGAAGCTACAAAAGCTGACACCGGCTCGACATTATTTGAATTCTATTTGCAAAGTGTGTTAGGGCATGGCAGTCTTGCATTTCTGGGTCCCGAATATGAGGTTACCCTAACTGAAGTATGGGAAGCCGTGCTTGATATGTTTAAAGGCACCGGGTACACTGAAGAGGAGCTAGAGGCGCACTATTTAGACTTCGAAGATCGCGCAGCTCTTGCTAGAGGGAAGGAGCAACTTGCTAGATCGCGAGTTGAAATGATGGGGGGAGAGCATCAAGAAAAAGAAACAACTTTGACTGCCCCTGTCCCTCCTTCAACTTCAGTCGATGTTGACATTGCTGGTTCTAGCTCTCATACACCGATTCCTACTAAAGCTGATACCGGAGCCATAATTACACAAGCCGTAGATGAGCCACAAGAGAGTGCTGAAGCTCTAGACTACGAAATTGAAGTGATACCACCAACTTCTCCAGGTAACCCTAATAATGCTCAGGGGGACAACTTGCTAGTTTCTTACGGATTTGACGAGCTTCTTGATTATTTCTTGAATCTCGACGAGCCGTTGTCTCCTCTTTTTGCGGGAAATACTGACACTTTTAACTTTTCCTTTGTAGAGAAAGCGCCAATCGTCATTTAAACTTCTCCACCTCCAGTTACTGTTCCTCTGCCTCCCCCAATCACTCCTACTCCTCATCTGGGATCACAGGAAGAAATAATAGGTGCCTTTCGGGGCTTGGATGACCCAGCTGCTTCGCAAGAGCAAAAGGACGAAGGACTTGAGGGAGGTGAGATATCTCCGGAGCGGACTCCTTCTGATGACATAACTTTGTCTAAACTTGTTACTCCAGGAGTGAATCTTCTTCAAAGAGGAAAAAGAAGCGCGGAACATCAAAAAAGAGGAGGAAGAGCATCATTGCTACTGAAGAGGAACCGGAAGTTGAACCAGTTGTACCTCCCTCTCCTTCTTCCCTCATGCTTATAGATCGACCCAAAAAGCTAACCATCCGGCCGGGTGAAGGGTCCAAAGGTGGCAAGAAGAAATGAAGATTCCAGTTTTTAGCTTTTTGTTTTTTGCACGTACTGGTCGGGAATTGTGCGGGTACCGGCCCCCGCTTTCTTTATTTCGAAACTTGTTTCTGTAAGAAATTGTAATAGAATTGAATAAAATGATCCTTTATTTGTACAAACTTCTTGTTTGTATTTGAGAATGCATTTAATTTTTATTTTTGTACAAGTTTCTTTATATAATATTGCAGTGGGCTTATGGTATGTTGTTTGAGCATTACTTTTGCCAATGTAGCTATACCATGTTGCCCCCATACCATAAGCTCGTTGCAATACTTTCAATTTCGAGGGGACTTGTACTCTTTTCTCTTTTTGGAGAATACTTATTCCGTTCTTGGAGGAATACTATTCTACTTGAAATAGAGTTTTCCTTGTTTCGTATGAGTTCTCACGCCCTACCCTTCGGAAATATCACTTTTTCTTTGCATATATATATATATATATATATATATATATATATATATATATATATTTTACAAAGTGAATTCTCCTATGTAATAGAGCAGGCCTCCGAAGAACACTCTAGACTTTGTAGGAAGGGTCTCTCTCTTCTTTTTTTTATAAAAAATATAGATGAACCGATCTTCCTTCAAGAGCTAAAGTGTAGCTTTAATGAGGGCTTTCTTCTTCTTTTTTTTCGCATTTCTGATGAAATGCTTCTTTAGAAAGTTGTACCGCTGAGGAGGGATTTTTCACGTTAAAACACTTGGAAGTTTTATTTCAATCTTGGTGAAACGTGTACCTCCAAAGAGTTGTGCCTCTGAAGAGAGCCTTTTCACGTTTCAACACTTGGAAGTTTTATTTCAATCTCGGTGAAACGTGGGCTTCCGAAGAGGTCTTTTTATCATTTCAGCTCCTGGTGAAGTGGACCTCCGAAGAGCGACTCTTACACTTCAGCTCCTGGTGAAATGGGCCTCCGAAGAGGGCTTTTTCACGCTTCAACACTTGGAAGTTTTATTTCAATCTCGGTGAAACGTGTGCCTCCGAAGAGGTCTTTTTATCATTTCAGCTCCTGGTGAAGTGGACCTCTGAAGAGCGACTCTTACACTTCAACTCCTGGTGAAATGGGCCTCCGAAGAGGGCTTTTTCACGCTTCAACACTTGGAAGTTTTATTTCAATCTCGGTGAAACGTGTGCTTCTGAGTGGGGCTACTGCCTGGGAGTTACTCTCTCATGGTTGGATGGATTTGCGGGGCGGTCACAAGTTACTTGGACGTTCGTTGTGCAAACTGTCTCAACTAGTGAACAAGTGCCTTGCCTCCCCGCGGGGAAGAAGGTGCCTTTGGTCATCTTATGGACTCCCAGGGCGAACACAAGTTACTTGGACGTTCGTTGCACAAACTGTCTCAGCTAGTAAACAAGCGCCTCACCTTCCCATAGGGAATGTGCCTCCGATCGTCTCACCGATAGAGGAAGAAAACTCTCATTTTGCGGCTTGAGCCGTCAGGGGTCTTTATCCTCCGAAGAGTTGTGCCTCCGAAGAGGGCTTTTTCACGTTTCAACACTTGGAAGTTTTATTTCAATCTTGGTGAAACGTGGGCCTCCGAAGAGGTCTTTTGTTGGTGCTGGTCAGCTTGTCCATTTCCTTTTGCTGGTTGTCCATATTGGTAATCTCTTGGTACCATCTTTAAGCATGCGTCATTTTATTATTGGGTTGCTTTATCCAAAGGAATGTATTCCAGCGGAACTATGGTTTGCTTAAAGTACTTCTCAAAGGAATGTACTCCAGCGGAACCATTGTTTGCTTAAAGTACTTCCTATATAGGACTTCGGCCCTAGAGTCTTTTGCTGCTTAAAGCTTGCTTGCTTTTGAGTGATGCCAAGGATTGCAATTGCTTGGTACTGCGATGGGTAAGTCTGCCTTTTCTTTTTAAAATTACCTGCGAATTTAAATCGATATTTCAGCAATATATTCGAAGTACTTTACCTATCGAAATAAAATAAGCGACTTGTAATAGTAAAGAACACAAGATTTATAGTGGTTCGGCCAAAAGTCGGGCCTACATCCACTTTATAGTTCTCATTATTCACTCGCATTGGTTTTACATGAGCTTTCAATACAAGAATCATACATTCATAATTCTTTTACAACATTTCAGTAAATCTTTTAAGTAAAATATGGACGCAAGTGTTTGCTGTTCCAGGCTCTCGGGATTGAATCTCCTTCAACAGTTATGAGTTTGAATGTGCCATCAAGAAGTTTGCTGCCTATGACATATGGCCCTTCCCAGTTTGGCCCGAACACTCCTGTTGCTGTCATAATTCTTTTCAAGACTAAATCCCCAATTTCAAAGCTGCGATGGCGGACTTTGGAGTTGAAATGCCTGGCTATTTTTTGCTGATGAGACGCAACTCTGAGCTTAACCTCTTCTCTTTTTTCATCAAGGAGGTCAAGTGCCTCAAGTTGAAGTTTTTCATTTTCAGCTTGATCGAAGTGAATTCTTCTATGTGAAGGGACTTTCGTCTCTACTGGAATCATTGCTTCTGATCCATATGCCAATGAGAATGGAGTGTTCCCAGTTGCAGTTTTATGAGTAGTTCTGCATGCCCATAGTGCCGGTGGTAGCTTATCGACCCAACCACCTTTTGGTTTTTCCAATTGCTTTTTGATGGTTGACTTGATGATTTTGTTAACTGCTTCCATTTGCCCGTTTGCCTGCGGATGAGCCACCGCTGAAAAACTCTTCTGGATTTTGTATCGTTTCCAGAAGTCTTGGAATTCCTCGCTTTCAAATTGAGTAACATTGTCTGTGATTATTTTCTGTGGCACAATATACCTGCAAATGATATTTTTAGTCACAAAATTTATCATTTTCTTAGAGTTAATAGTAGCCAAAGGTTCAGCTTCAGCCCATTTAGTAAAATAATCAACTGCAACAATAGCATATCTAGTCCCTGATTTGGCAGTCGGTAATGGCCCAATGAGATCCATTCCCCAAATGGAAAATGGCCACGGACTGACCATCTGTGTTAGCTCAGTGGAAGGTGCTCTAGGAATTTTGGCAAATCTCTGGCACTTGTCACATTTCCGGGAATATGCAGCAGCATCTCGATTAATTTCCGGCCAAAAATATCCATAACGGAGAATTTTCTTTGCCAATGTCTGACCACCCGTGTGATCTCCACATTCCCCTCCATGTACTTCAGCTAGAATTGTCTTGGCTTCATCTTTAGTTACACATCAGAGTAATGGCACTAAAAAACCCCGCTTGTACAATCGGCCGTCTTGGACTATATATCTGGAGGCTTTCCTTAGAAGCTTCTGTCTTTCTCTCGAATTTTCTGGCAAAGAACCTCTGAGTAGATAGTCCAGTATTGGAGTCATCCATGATTCTTGTTCCTGAGATACGTTCATAATCCAGTCAACATCCATCTCGTCTGTACTTGGTGCTGACAGGACTTCTACGGGGACTAATCCCAATAGTTGAGCTTCACCAGTACTTGAATACTTTGCGAGGGAATCCGCCTTCATATTCTCTTCCCAGGGAATATGGCTCATTGAATAATGTTCAAAATCCTCAAGAAGCTCCCAGGCCTTTGACAAATAAGCGGGAAGATTTCCTCCTTTAGCTTGGAATTCCTTCTTGACTTGGCATACGATAAGCTGAGAGTCACTAAAGATCTGTAATATTCTGATATTTAGCTCTTTAGCGATTCTCAAACCTACAATGAGAGCTTCATATTCTGCCTCATTATTCGTCGAAGGAAATTCCAGCCTCAGTGCATAACACAATGATCGTCCTTCAGGGGTTTCAAGAACAACCCCTGCTCCAGAACAGTAGTCATTCCTTGCGCCATCAACGTATAATTTCCATCTCACCGGGACGTCATTAGTTTCCTCTTCCTCGCTATCACCTTTATCTGTGCATTCTGCAATGAAGTCTGCCAAAGCTTGTCCGTTGATAGCTCTTCGGGGATGGTAAGTGATGTCATATTGACTGGGTTCAATATTACACTTTAAAAGACGGCCCAAAGTTTCAGGGCGAAACAGGACTTGCTTCAGAGGTTGATCAGTGAGGACTTTGATGGGATGAGCTTGAAAATACGGCCTCAATTTCCGTGATGCAATCAATAGGCAATAGGCGAGTTTCTCCAGCTTCGAGTAATTCATCTCTGCCCCAGTGAATATTTTACTAATGTAATAGACTGGTCGCTGGATTCTTGTATCTTCTCGAACCAATGCTGCACTCAGAGCGTGAGATGATATTGCCAGATATATGTAGAGATCTTCACCATTGTCGGGCTTTGAGAGTATGGGAGGCACTTCCATATGGCGAACCAGCTCATCAAATGCGTTCTGGCACTCGGGAGTCCAATCAAAGTTTTTTCTTCCTTTCTTTAGAGCGTCAAAGAATGGAACGCATTTATCAGTAGCTTTGGAAATGAATCGGCTCAAAGCAGCAACTTTTCTGTTAAGACTCTGCAGTTCCTTCTCTGTTTTAGGAGCTTTGACCTCCTTCAAGGCAGTGATTTGAGCAGGATTAGCCTCAATGCCCCTAGCGCTCACAATAAATCCCAAAAACCTTCCGGACTCCACTCCGAATGAACATTTCAACAGGTTAAGCTTCATTCCGTATCTCCGGAGGACCGCGAACATTTCTGCCAAGTTATCCATGTGGTCCACTGCTTTCTTTGACTTTACCAACATATCATCGACATAGACTTCCATTGTCTTTCCGATCTGCGGTTTAAACATGGTGTTAACAAGCCTTTGGTAAGTTGCCCCCGCATTCTTGAGTCCGAAGGGCATGACTTTGTAGCAGTAAAGACCAACATCCGTTATGAAGCTCGTGTCCTCCTGATTTGGCTCATGCATCATGATCTGATTGTACCCGGAGTAAGCATCCATAAAAGACAACAATTCATGTCCCGCCGTTCCGTCCACCAACTGATCAATTCTAGGCAGTGGGAAACAGTCTTTGGGGCAAGCTTTATTCAGATCTGAGAAGTCAATGCATACTCTCCACTTCCCATTAGCCTTTTTAACCAGGACAGGATTTGAGACCCAATCCGGGTAAACAGATTCTCTGATGAAACCATTCTCCATGAGTCGATCGACTTCTTCTTTCAGTGCTGCTGACCTCTCTGGACCCTGAGTTCTTCTTTTCTGTTTTACTTGCGTGAACTTTGGATCAATGTTGAGAGCATGTACCGCAATCTCTGGCGATATTCCGCACATGTCAGCATGAGTCCATGCGAATACATCTAAGTTCGCCTTCAAGAACGAGATCAGAATATTCTGAGCTGTAGTGTTGAGTTGTGAACCCACATTCAGCACCTTGTTTGGGTCCTTTAAGTCAGCAGGTACTGGAATTGTCAGCTCTACCGGCACTACTCTATTCTCTCCTGCACTAGCTTTTCTTGGATCCATCTCTCTCCGGGCACCGCTATGTTCGCCGGTGTAGGGACCAACCTGTAGTTGCTATAAGGTTCGTTCTTTGATGCGGACTGAAGGCGCCGCATCTTTTCCCATTTCTCTCTTCTTTGTTTCATGTAGCTCTGTAAGATAGCACTCCCGTCCCATGTTCTGATCCCCTTTAATTATCCCAATTCCGTTATCAGTGGGAAATTTTATAGTTAGACACCATGGGGCGAGAACAGCTTTGAATGCAGCCAGGGTCGGTCGGCCCAAGAAAGCATTATAAGCAGAAAATTTTTCAACAACTATAAAGGTCTGCTTTCGAGCTACCTTTCTCGGCCCCTTTCCGAGCTCTACAACCAAGTCTATAGTCCCAATCGGCTGCTTTGGCTCCCCAGCAAAGCCAGCAATTTTCAATGACGAAGCCTGAACGTCAGCCATTGGTATTTTCGTCCGGTCAAAAGTTTTCTTGAAGAGAATATTACACGAAGCCCCGCAATCGACCAGAATTCTTCTCACAGTGGCCGGGCCAATACCGGCAGAAACGACCAGAGGATCTATCGTAGGGGCTTCAATACCCATAGAGTCCCTGGCGCTAAATATGATGTCATCAGGGAAAGCTTTCTGTTCTTTCAATGGCGCAGCATCCTCTAACACAAAAACACTTTCCTCTGAGGGTGCATGCTTCAGTGCACGAGCATACCTTTCCATCTCACCCCAGATCCTGCATGCTGGGTGAGGACCTCCTGTTATCACATTAATGACAGGCCTGTCTGACTCATGCTCTACGGCCTTCTCACTCGAGCTTGGATGGTGAGCGGGGACTTGTTGCCTTTGGACTGATGAGGTTGTTGTGTCCCTACCCCTTTTAACATACTGTTGGAGCTTGTTCTCTTTCAACAGTTGCTTAATTACTTCCTTCAAGTGTCGGCATTCGTTAGTGTCATGACCAGGCTGATTGTGAAACTGACAGAATCTTCCACTTTTCTCCATTTTACCTCCAACCCTCATCTTAGGTGGCGTAGGATAACTGATATTATCTTTGGTCGCAAAGAAGATATTTTCAGGGGTATCAGTCAAGGGTGTGAAGTTGAAAGCTCGACCCTTCTTTGCATCCCCTCGTTTCTTTCCGCCGTCATTCCCCCTTTTCTGAGCATTGGATTCCTTTTTGTCTGGATCGTTACTATCATTCTTAGTTTCTGCTGACACCACCTTAGCCGGTGCTTGAAGGCTTTCCAAGCGCATGAACTCATCGGCTTTTTTATAGAATTTATCGAGTGAATTTGGTTCTTTCATTTTCAACCATTCTCCAAACTTGCTCGATTTATCAATTGCCCTCATCAAGTATGTTAAGACCATGCATGGCTCAGCATTATCAACCTCGGCCAAAGCTATGTTGAATCGATTCAAAAATGATTTGATGGATTCTCCTGGGTTTTGCTCCAGATTTGACAATGACATTATATCCTTTGCCTTAGAGGCGTACAACCGAAACTGCTCCTTGAACTTCTTAGTTAAGTCCGAGAACTGATCAATGAATCTAACTACCAACTTGGTAAACCATAATAAAGCTACTCCTTCCAAGTACACCGGGAAGTACTGGCACTTAATCTCATCGGATGCCCTGGCGCCAGTCATATGCCAGTCATACTTATACAGAAATTCGTTAGGATCACTCGTTCCTTTGTAAGCTGGAATAGTGGGCGGAACAAATTTTCTCGGGAATTCAGCTTTCAGAATCCTCTCGGTGAATGGAGTTTTGCTTGGAGCAAAGCCCCACTCTTTCTCGTCCTCGTCCTTTCGCATACTTTCTTTCATGATTTGACGGACCATCCCTGAAAAATATTCTTCATCATTCACAGGCCCTGCGGGGAAAACGTCAGCCATTCTTTCATAGTTCTGCCTTGACAGTCGTTCACGAAGGGTCGGTTGAGGTCCCGATCCTCCATCCTGAGGAAGTGGCCTTTCAACGGGGCTTACCGCCCTTTGAGAAGTATTCCCTCTAACATCCTGAGCTCTATCAGCAGAGTTTCCTTCTTTATTTGTTGGTTGACGATTAGCCTCGAGCAAATCATTTAGCTTATTCAATATCAAGGTATTCTGAGCATTCTAAGCCTCTAATTGTGCATTCTGAGCATTTAACTGTTGATTCAATCCCAAAACCACAGCGTCCAATTCCGCTCGCGTAACTCCCACATTTGGAGTTGTCTGACTCAGAGGAGGAGAAGTGGCGGTGTTCTCTTGGATATCATCAGATCGGGCAGATCTACGTTTCCTTCCAGGAGCAATAATTTCTGTTAGACTTCTGGTCTTAACAGAGATTCTTTCCTCAAAGTTTGGTGAAGCAATGATGTAAATACCCTGAGATCGATGTTCTCAGTGAAAGCACCAAAAATGTTAACGTGAAATTCTGACGCTAACACCTCGGTGTGTGTAGAAACAGTGTGAAAGCACCACCCGTGAATGCGGGAATCAAGAAATAGCAGTAAGTAACAGAAAATGCAGTAAATGAACACAGAGTTTATAGTGGTTCGGCTTATGATCAAGCCTACGTCCACTTCAATCCTTTTATTGCTGATTGGATTACAACTTATTACAATCTCTTCCAATTACAATCCAATTCCATTCAAAAGACAAGTAGCTAGAGAAAACTCCGATGCAACAAAGTTCTTCAAATCCATGATTGAGTGTGTTGAATCTTTGTGTGAAGTTTTATCTAAGCGTCTTGCGTGAGCTTGAAGTGATGGAATGTAGCTTGCTTTGAAGATAGTAAAGTTCCAACACCTTGAAGAAAAATGATCCTCCCCCAAAAGTCCCTTGAATGTTGGAGGTGGTCACGTATTTATAGGGGTTTTCTTCCTTAAGTCGTAAGCCATGCTTGACTCATGGTTAACTCGTGGCCAAGTCAAGTTGGGTCGTGGACGACTTAACTGGCTGAGTCCAAGCTTGGTATCAGAGCGCCCTCGGTCTCCTGGATATAGCACAAGTCCTGAGTCGTCCACTAGTCAATCCTCTTTGACATAAGTATTGTGACAGCGGGCTACGACTCAGTGGTTTTAGGTTGTAGGCGAGTCATACTAAGTCGTGAGTCGTGAGTCGTGGCTTATGTGCAACTCTAACTTCTTACTGTCTCGAGTCCTTTAGGTCGTTGAGTCACTAGTCTTGATGAGTCGCGTATCAGTTAAGTCGCAATACTTTTTAGATCGTGTACCCACTGAGTCGCTGACTTCTTCAAGTTGCTTGGGGCTTCAAGTCTCTAACTCGTTAAGTCGGTGACTCACTGAGTCGGCCTGTCTCATGAACCGTTCCCCCTTGAGTCGTTTTGTTCCTCTAAGTTGCCTTTAGCCTTAGCTCGTCAGCTCATTGAGTCGCAACCAGTTGAGTCGGTCCATTCTTTAAGTTGCTGAGGCTTATTGAGTCGCTGGTCCACTGAGTCGTTAAGGACCTTAAGTGGATGAGTCGGCCCAGATTTCAACTCGTTGGCAGAACGGGGTTAACAAAGTTCATCCTTGTGTTTGTTGATGACATCCTTATTTATTCTAAGTCTGAAGCTGAACATGCTAATCACTTGAGAATTGTCTTGAGTACTCTCTGTCACCGTCAGCTTAGAGCCAAATTCTCCAAGTGCCATTTTTGGGAGAATAAGGTTAAGTTCTTAGGCCATGTTGTATCTTCCGACGGCATTTCAGTCGATCCTTCAAAGATCGAATCCATCCAGAATTGGAAGAGGCCTGAGAATGTTCATGAGATTCGTAGTTTCCTTGGATTGGCGGGTTATTACCGTCGGTTCATTAAGGATTTTTACCGTGTTGTGCTTCCTCTCACCGGCCTTACTCGGAAAGGCATTCGTTATATTTGGTCCGACAAATGTGAAGCTTCCTTTCAGTCATTAAAGGAACTTCTCACTAATTCTCATATTTTGGTGGTTCCCGAGGGGAATCATGATCTTGCTGTCTACACCGATGCTTGTGGTAGTGGTCTCGGTGCTGTTCTTATGCAGAAGGATTGGGTAGTTTCTTATGCTTCTAGGCAACTGCATCCGAATGAAGTTCGCTATGCCACTCATGATCTTGAGTTAGCCGCCATTGTCTTTGCCTTGAAGATTTGGCGACACTATATATTGGGCGAGCGCTTCATTCTCTATACCGATCATAAATCATTGAAGCATTTATTCACTCAGAAGGAACTCAATATGAGACAACAGCGTTGGCTCGAGTTTCTTGCCTCCTATGATTTTGATATCCAGTATACCCCTGGTAAGGGTAATCGTTTTGCTGATGTGCTTAGTCGCAAACATTCAGCTGTAGTTTCTATGATGCTTGCCTAATGGGATATTCTTGAGACTCTATCTTTTTGTGAAATTCGTGATCAAGGTTCATCTACTGATTCTCCTATTCTATTATTTAATTTGGGAGCTCGACCCATTTTATTGGATCATATTGCCGATGCTCAGCGGCGTGATCCTGATTTGTTGCATCTTATTCAGCTTTGTGAGTCTGGATCCTGAGATGAGGCGTTGCGGCATTTTAGCATAGATTCTCGTGGGTGTCTTCGCAAAAAGAACCGTCTTTTTGTGCCTTCTGATTTTGCACTTAGGCATGACATTCTTGATGACTATCACCATTCAAAGTATACCATTCATCTCGGTAGTAGTAAGATGTATGCCGATATGCATCGTCTTTATTATTGGGAAGGCATGAAGCGCGATGTGGCGAGTTATGTGGGTAATTGCATAACTTGTCAACGTATTAAGGCTGAACATCAGCATCCTTCAGGTCTTCTTCAGCTCTAGAAATTCCATTGTAGAAATGGGATCATATTTCTATGGATTTCATTGACAGCCTACCTCGTTCGAAATTGGGCCATTCAAGTATCTGGGTTATTGTTGATCGCCTCACTAAGTTTGCTCATTTTATTCCTATTAAGTCTAATAGGACTACTTCGCATTTGGCTAAGTTGTATGTCAAGGAAATCGTGAGACTTCATGGTGTTCCTAGTTCTATTGTTAGTGACCGTGATCCTTCATTCACGAGTCATTTTTGGTAGAGTCTTCAGCAAGCTTTGGGAACAAAGCTTAATTTTAGCACAGCTTATCATCCGCAGTTTGACGGACAGACTGAACGTGTGAATCGTATCTTGGAAGATCTCCTCCGTATTTCTATTTTTGATTTTGGTGGTAGTTGAAAGGATCACCTACCTCTTGTAGAGTTCTCGTACAATAATAGTTTTCAGTCTAGTATCGGTATGGATGCTTTCGAAGCTTTATATGGAAGGCCATGTCGATCACCCTCTTGTTGGTTGGAATCTGGGGAGAAGCTTATTCTTGGCCCAAATTTTGTTCGTGATTCTTCCGAGAAGATTGATCTTATTCGGTTGAGAATTAAAGAGGCACAAAGCCGCCAGAAATCCTACACGGATAACTGTAGGAAACCTCTCGAGCTCTTGATTGGTGATTTTGTCTTTATTCATGTTTCTCCTTTGAAAGGGGTGGTGCGTTTTAGTACGACTGGAAAATTGTCTCCTCGCTTTATAGGACCATTTTCTATTACTGAACATATTGGCCCTGTGGCTTATAGAGTTTCACTTCCTGCTCATTTATCTGGCATTCACGACGTGTTTCACGTCTCTCAACTTCAGAAGTGTCTTCGGGAGTCGGATTCTATTATCGATTCTCCTGATTTGTTAGAGGTTGAGATCTCATCGGACTTATCTATTGTACAGCCTATTCGTGTGCTTGACCCGGAGGTGTGACACCTTCGAAACAAGGACGTGCCGCTCGTTAAAGTTCAATGGTCCGCTAACCCCAATGAGTGTACTTGGGAAACCAGAGAGTTTATCGAGCGATCTTATCCGGGTTTTCTATCTTTGCTTGGCAACGATGAGAATATCTTTTCATCTCAAGCTTATTTCCTTTTTCTTTTGAATGATGCATGTATGTAGTTGTTACAGATATCGTCTCTAGGAATTGCGGGGACACAATTTTGTATGGAGGGGAGATCTGTAACAACCCGCATATTTAACGATTATATATTTAAATGTTTTATTTAAATATAGCATCGTTAGTCGGATTTTGGGTCCGAAATGTCACCTTTTGCAAACGGCTGAATTAGGACTCGAAACCACTTCCATTGAGTCCAAAATGGCGTTTGCAATCTTTTTAAGTATAAGCTTTGATATGTTTGGAGTAAGTCGAGTTTTGCTACCTTTTCTAATTGGGTTTTGGGTTTAGGTTCAGCCCACTAGCTAACTATATACCCTAACTCAGCCCCTCTCCTTCCATTCACTCATTTTCTATTCTAAAACTCAAGCTAAAACTGAAAATGGGGGAAAGGAAGAGGAATTAGAAATTCCAAGCCTTAGTTCTTCTTGCAAACTTGAATTCTTGCTCCAAAATCAAAGTGAAGCTATTGGTAAGCCCTCCCTTCATCTTCTCCAACTCTTTCTCCTTCAATTTTAGAAAGTTTCCTAAACCTAACTTAGGAAAATACTTGTTTTGATCTTTATTGAAGCTAGTAGAGTTGAAGTGGTGAGTAGTTGGTCTTTTCTGTGCATTTGAGCTTTCCATCCTTGTTTTTGAGTTAGAAGGTAAGATTTTTACCTCACATCTATGTCCAAACTATCTCTGATTGTTAGGTATGAATCCCTAACACTTAATCATGTGTATTTCTTTTGATTTGGATTGAATTGGTGAACATTCCAATTTTTGGTGTTTTGGAGTCAAAAACCTTTGAAAATCATAAATTTGATGTTTGACCATGTTTTTGGTGGTGAATCGGAGTGTCAATGGTGCTGGGTTATCGATTGGCAAAGGCCCCTTAAGTCCATTGCTCGACCAGTTGCAAATGGTGAGAGTTTGCTCCTCCATTTGCTAGGCTGGAAAACATTTCCAGCTACAGCCAGTCGACTGACCCCCTTCAGTCAGTGGACTGACTGCAGAGTTTAAAAACTCTCGGGTTATGGTTCAGTCGACAGACTGCAGTAGACCTGACCTGCTTCGTTTTGCCTAGTATGCCTATTTGTTTGTGATTTCAACTTTTATCGATTCATGTTGATTCCAATTAGTTGTTTATTGCATATTTGACTTTGATGATTCCTATTTGATTTCTCTTTATTTTCATTCACGGGATTTATAAATGATCTCTTCAAATCGTATTAAGAGCTCGTTCTCCAATTCATAAATTCTATTTAAAACACACACACATAATTTCGCACTTCGAGTGGAGTGGAAAGGAGGTTAAATGGTTAAGTAAAACACGGACCATGAATCTGTCAGTTTATCTTTCCGATTAATCCCCGACTTATTTGATTGATTGTTTTGACCGTTTTGGTCTGGTTTACCGATGAGATGAGGTAAACTTTGTACTGCTTTGAGCGTGAAATGGATTGTAACGACCCGCCTTTTTGGACAGTTTAAACCGACGATCAAATACACATGCCGATTCCAAACCATTCAAAAGGGCAGATGGTTATTGGGGTAAATAAGAAAAGAAAAGAAAGAGAAATAAAGGAAAAGAAATTACACAGAATCTCGCAGCGGAACGATAAAATATAATAGTCAAATAAACAGTTCATGAAGCTGTTTACTATACTTTGACAATTATTTATACAACATTTATCAGAGTTATATATATACAATAGAACAATTAAAATAATGCAGCAGATAGCATGATGCAAGGGTAATAATAGTAATAGTATACCAAATCTTCGTCTTCATCCTCCAGAATAGATCTTCTAAAATCTGAAAACTCAGGACTGACCCAAGCGTAATGAAAAGACAAAATACTCGAGTCAGGACTAAAATATTCTTATGAAAGTTAAATCAATCGTAAATAAATATAAGTGTAACGGCGTCAGAGATGTTTAAGAGGTTTGACATCTCATATCCAGTGTCAACGTGCGTGCAATAACTCAAGAGATGATGGGACTTTCCATCTCTTAAGGATCCGTTAAACTATCTACTATGTAGTAATGTACGCTAAGTAGATAATGCCTATCAGTAATATAAAGTATCAAAATAGCATTAAGGCGTTGCCATAATCCCCCTTAACACATTTTTATAATGCCATAGTCTATACAGCACCGTACACCCCACCGTAAACTGGTGGTTATTAGAGGGTACCCCATAGGTATAACACAAAACATAACGTAGTGGTCGCGAATAGGATAATTAGTATGACAAGGTACATGAGGCGATACCAACTAGGATACTAGTAGTTGCGTGATCCGGACTGATGTTGAGCATAGCCAGCAGCTACCCCAACACTGCGAAACAACACTACCAAATCAATGGGTGCACCCAAATCGAATCACAAATGTAATAGATATGGTATCGAAAAAATGTGTCCGCTAGAGATGGCGAACCTCAATGGCCAGGCGCGGCTCCTGTTTTAGTCATGTCAGGGGTCATCCAATATCGTTCTCTTTCTTCAGTCAACGCGTTCACCAAATCATCCACTTCATTCTGGATCAACACTCCGCGTATAATAGTCATTAAAGTTGTTTTCGGTATCGACATAGAGTATGTCCATATCCGATCCCGGTCTCTTTAATAACTTCGTATTATTACACCAGTGGCTCTTTTACATTTCAAATCGATTCATAATTGATAATAAAATATCGTATTTGCTTCAAAAAAAACCAAATCCATTTCAAATATCATCGTATCTATTCAAATGTAGATTCCGTTTCAAAAATTATTTTCCGCATCAGTATCTCATTTCGGTTCAAAATCATTTCGAATTTCAAATTAGGTCGCAACTTCATTTAATCCAATTCGTATTCAAATTCAAGATTTAAACATAAACATTTCACTTATTAATCAGCTTGAAATTTTTAGAAAATAGTTTCAGTGGTTTAAACGTAGTTTTTAATAATTAAAATAGTAAAAGATACTTAAAATCTAAAAATGGATTTAAAATAGATAAATTAGTTTATGAAGTAATTAATTAATATAAGTAATTAAGGATTAATGTAGTTAATATAGTTAATTAATTTATGATGTAATTAAGATTACTTACTGATTTTGGTTAAGAATAATTAATATCGTAAAATTAATTAAAGATAATTACTTGAATGTAATTGAAAAATAATTAATCCATGATGATTAATTAAGATGAACAATGAAGGGTTGACTAATTAATTGATTTGGAATTAACTAGTGTTAAATGAAGGAATCTAAGTGATTGAGGTTAGAAATTAATTTGAATCAATTGAATTAATTTGGGAGTGATCAATTTTGCTTATGGATGATTGAATGGTATTGGATGCTTTGAATGAGTTGATACCTCTGATATGAAATGTTGTGTATTTCTTTTGGATAATTTAGGTTAGGATGGCACGAGACTCGAAGAGACCGGGGTCGGGTATCAGAAGATACCCGAAACCACTTCGAATTTTTATAGATTGATATATGAAATCTATAGGTTGGAATGAAGTGATTTAAAGAAATTCGACCATTTAAGTCTAAACTCTGGTACTTATAAAATGGATGTGCGGAATAAGTGATGTTTGTAATATATTGTGAACTTGTAAATTGAAACGAATTACGCCGGGTTTTATATAAGTTGTATGCTTTGTATTCAATGTTAGTTGGGTTTACTCAAGCTGGTTTCCAGCTTGACCCGGGTGTTACTTGAATGTAATGCTCGGGTCAGACCGAGTATTACATATTTTTAGTTAAGGACATTCTGGAGTTCAGGAGGCGAGGTGGATGGAAGGAACGTATAGAGTATTTCCGCTGTATTTTATTTCTGTATATATGTGGCATGATAATTGTGCATATTTCAGTGATTGTATATATGTGTAACACTGATGTATTAAATGTAATCGACTGATATAATATTCTTTTGTAAACTAATAATGTTTATTACTATTATTTTATCTACTGCGAATGTGAGATGTTTGGTGTTTCTATTCTTCTTCTTCTTCAATCTCTTTCTTCTCTTTCATAACTATCTGGAATTTTCGGGATCGAAAATTCCATGTTGTTATAGTTGGTATCAGAGCTGAAAGGTTAAGCGAGAACCTTGGCACTGGTGGGAATTACTCATTAAATAGAGTTCTTAGTACTCTAGAATTAGTTGAATATAAATATGAGAGCGTATTTGTTATTTTCTTATATAAAGGTTTTAAATGATTTTATATAAAAATATTTTTTTTTATGTATAAAGCAATATTTCCTTCTAATAAATATTAAGGCGATTGGTTGTTAAATTATTGAAATTAAATTAAGAAGTAATATAATACAACCAAATTGAAAATCTTTGAATTGGAATTAAATTAAGCGGTAATAGAAATACAACCAAATTAAAATTAAATTGATTGAAATGAAATTCTAGAATTTGAGCTCAGAAATTAAATTGTTTAAAAAACTCTAAATAAAGGTAAGTTTGAAAAGGATTCAAACTGAATTTCAATCTTGAATTTTTAGAAGTAAGAATAAAAAAAAGTGGCATCTAGATATGATAACCTTGAGCATTATCATAAATAGTTACTGTGTTTAATAATGATATAATTTTATTAAGTAAGCCAAATGAAGTAAATTTATAAGATGAGTATAACTTCTAAATTAAAGTAGGTTTTAAAATTTTGAAGTTTTAAAACATAAGTCTAGAAATAATCAATTGTTTCAAAGAGTTAAAGAAAATAATAAATAATATAATTCAGACTATTTTGAATATAGTCTTATTTTAAAGCAAGAAATGTTTAGAAGATTTTTAAGGGATATGTTTCGAAATTAAAACCAATGGTGGTTTAAAAATTTAAAAGTAGCCAGGTGTGTAAAGGAAATAAATATGAAAATAAACTCTAAGGTTGAGTTTGAATTTTCCTTAGAATGTGATGTGAAACCCAAAGTGAAGCAAGTTTTAAACTTAAGTGGAAAGGTTATTAATCTAAAGGTTTTAAATTTGAATGGGAATTGGGGTTAAATTCAAGCAGGAATTGAAATGATATGAAATTGAAGCGGATTCAATTTGAAATTAGTCCAAATTTATTTGAATAATTTGGAACTGTAAATAAAGTTGAATGAGTAAGAATTAAATGGAATTTGATTTGAAGTTGGAAAGAAATTGAGAATTAATTCAACTTGAATTGGGAATAAATCAAGTCCAATGGAATTTGGAGTTATTTGAATTAGAATTGGGTCAATTTAAATGGAAATTTAAATTGAATAGTAGAGGAAGTGAACAGTTTTGACTCTGGACTATTTTCATTATAAATTGTTCTAATATAAATTTATTTTTCCAAGCTATTTAATATATGCAACCTTTCTTATTAAACCCAAAATTATTTTATACTTATTTTATAACTACTTTTGGAGTTATTTAACTATTTTGTAACTGTTTTATAAACTAATTACCGTTTTTCAATTGTTTTATAACTAATTACTATTTTAAACTATTTTGTGATTATCTAACTATTTTAAAACTATTTAACTATTTTTCAACTATTTTACAATTAGTTAACTATTTTACACCTATTTTGCAAACTAATAATTACTTTTTTCAACTGCTTATCTATTATTAAAATTTTCAAGCTATTTTCTAAATATAAACTGGCCGGAGTTCAAACTGTTATTGATTAAATATCCAACTGAGATAATGTAACGACCCGCCGCTCTGACCGCCTCTAGTCGGTAATTAAACCAACTAGAAACGTTCAAAATGACGAATTGTTAGTCAGTTTATAAAGTTTAAACAGAATCAGCCACAGAATCACAGAATAATCATAATATTATTCATTATTGAATTTTTCTTACATACATATATCAGAGTTTTTACAATGCATAAATTTTTATACAGCGGAATATATCTTTTATTAAATACAAGAAAAATTTTACTGAAAACTTTAGTAGAGTGCTTTAATCCCCCTCTCTCTAACTTCGCGGCCTGAAAATCTTCAAGCTGTAAAAATACTCGGTCTGACCCGAGCGTTAATTGCAAAACACAAAAACACTCGAGTCAGGATTAATCTTAACTCAAGTAAATAAATTTGAAATGAACTGAATAAAATGGATCACATGAATCAATTCAAAATCTATTATGGATTTTCATATTAACAACTTTAACTTTTAAAATCTGTCAATCTCGTGTGGCTGCAGTACACACGTGTACTTTGCACACATGTGCACTGCCTCGCCGACACGCGTGCGAGCGCAAATCGGACAAATCACTGCAAACTCGACTCAACTCAATGAAATTCAAATTTGTAAGTCCAAAACAGATTACACAATGCACTAAGCATTGAATTAGTGCACAAATGAAAACACATGCAGCAAACAACATGCAGCAAGTGCACATGCAGCAGCAAGAGACGACACAGTAGCACAAAGGAAATATTGAGGCAACACAGAGGCAACACAGATGCAACAGAGGCAACACAGAGGCAACACAGAATTAACAGTGTCATGAAGCATCAAATATTAGCAGATGGAATGTGCCACTTAAATCCCAAAATGAAATCATTGGAGATGAACATATATAAAAAAAAATATGGCAAGGCAGCAGTGCTCCTGCACTATTGGTTCTGACTAAAATTGTCTTACATCTTTCAGTTCTTTGTTAAGTCTATAAAATGAGGCAATATTGATTTGCCTGTAGAAACATAAAATTACTTCGTGCATGCTAGCACAGACCCTTTTGGGGATATTGTTTCAAATTCTTGGAACCCATTTGCATTTCCAGTATGTATTTTAAAAAGCATGGAAGAGGAGCAGAAAGTGGAAAAAATCATAGCCATTACAACAAAAGGGGAAAATAGTAAAGGGGAGAGATCTTTATGTTTTCCAAAATGCAGAAAATAAGAATAAGTGATATTCCATTTTATATGTTAAAATGCAGGCCTGAAAACCGAAAACCAAACAAGTACAGTGAAACAAATGCAGTCAACACAGTGGACACAGCAACGTTTAAGACCACAAAGAAGTGCTCAAAGCAACTATTTTTTACCTTAAGTTTGTTTAAAAAGTGAAGTTACTCACATGTTCCAGGTTTTTTTTAAAAAACCATTCTACCAACATATTTCAAACCTACATCACAAGTTTTCTTAAAACATATGTCATATACATCAAAACAAAGAGGTCTCATGATAACAATTTAAAACAGAGGCTTGAAAACTAAGATCTGAGATGTTTAAAACCACAGATATGCACACTTACATAAAGTCACAAGCATTGCACATACACATACATATAAACAAACATCATCATAGAAATTTCTCAAAGTATTAAGTTTTTTTTTTAAAAAATTCTCAGTTTAAGCTTAAATATAGAGAAGAGATGAATTTATGTTAGATGCCCATGCCTGTAATTCAAACAGAGGTGTTTTACAGGTTTATAATAATATGCATATATCATATTTCTCGTATTCACCAATTTTCAAAATTAAACAAGTACCAATACATATTTATCTTCAGGCATATAAATCATGCAGTCATATAGACTTGCTTATTTCTATCAACTCACATGCACAGCAACAAAACTTTGGTATTTTGAGGTTAACCAAAGCTACAGTGCAGTTTTCTTATTTATATGTATTAGAACTTGTGTTCAATATTTTATGTTTTAACTTTGATTTAAAAGAGAAAACTGTTTTAAAAAAAAAAACAAAAGGGTTACTCATTTGAAAATTGGAATATGCAGAGAATACCCAGATGCAAACTCATATGCACACATTTACATTCAAGCTCAAGCAAACAATATATATTATATGCAACAGATTTCATCAACCATAAACTGTTTTTAACTAAATTTCAAAACCAATTTAAATCTTGTTTAAGACATTCAAATCTGCTCAAAATTTAAAACTCAACAAACTGATTAAATCAATAATCAGGTTTAAAAGATAACCTGAAACTATTTTAAATCTTGACTCAAATTTCAAACTACATGTTAATTCAGTTTTCAACTTCCACCTAAAATCAAATTCCCACACAGTGTCTGTTCTTATCAATTTAAAACAATATTACTAGCATCTGCTCCCATCAGTTAAATAAAAATTTAAATAGCATTTTTTTTTTCTTAACAGTTTGGAACAAAATATCAAATATGTTAAATAGCACCTGTTCTTGTCAGTAAAAAAAAACAAGTATCAATTTGCATTTGTTCTTATCAGTAAAAAAACAAAACACATAGTATCTGTTCACATCAGTTAAATTCAAGCAATCGAGCAAGAGGCAGTAAATAGCATCTGTTTTTCATCAGTAAAAATTCAAGCAAGTGACAACAAATTAACAGTTTTAAATATAACATCTGTTATTATTAATTTAAATCAACATTTCCAGTAGCATCTGTTCTCAACAGTTTAACTAAAAATAATAGCATTTGTTCTTATCAGTTTTAACTAAAAATAATAGCATTTGTTCTTATCAGTTTTAACTAAAAATAATAGCATTTGTTCTTATCGGTTTTAACTAAAAATAATATTTACAGCATCCATTCTTAACAGTTTAAACGAAAATTCACAAAGCAACTGTTTTCATCAATTCAAATTCAAGTAAATCGAGCAAGAGACCGCAATTAGCCCCAAATCATAGCATGCAATTAACCGAGCAATTGATAACCAATAACCCCCCAAAACAGTAGCATGCCACCCAAAATTCAATGCAAACAAATCTAAATACTTGCATTAAGATAATCGTGAGCCAAAAGACTCACCTTTCACTGAAATGAAATGGAGCCGAAGCCCTAATTTCTCAGATCGAAGAGCACGCGATTCAATATTGAAGCCGAAGCCCTAGCTGATGAAGGCGAAGAGATGACGATTACGCGGCCGCCATTTTTGTTTCCTTTTTCTTTTTCTTTTTCTTTCGTATGAATGAATAATGGGAAGAGGGGTAGGGTTATAAAATAGAAGAGAAGAACGTGATTTTGGCGTGATAAAAGGCATGGAACACGGCATGTATTATGGGTATGGAGGAATGCTCAAAGTAAGGTAATGTTTACTTCTTTTTTTTTTTATTTTTTTTTTATTTTTATTTTTTTATTTTTTTTTCTCTTTTAAATTTAATTAGTTTTTGTTAAAATTATGTTGTAAAAAATCTTAACTAGTATATATTCTTTATTTATTTTATTATATATATATATATTATATATTTTTTTATTTATTTTCATATTTTAAATCCAAATTATTTTTCTAAATCATTAATCCAAATTTAAAATATAAGTTCAATATTAAATTTCAACTTCAAAGTCAAAATTTAAATTTCTATTCAACTTTTAAATAGATTAAATTCTAAATTTTAATCACCAATTCATTCTGAAAATTTGAAATTTAAGTCAAATTATCATTTAAATATTTAAAATAAATTAAATTTTTACAAATTAAATTGTTCAAAATTTAAGATCGTTACAGTCTCCCCTACTTAAAAGAATTTCGTCCCGAAATTATAAGTTAGGAAAACGATTGCTAAAATCTCACCGATATTTATATCCTACATAATTTCACTCAGTTTCAAACTCATAAATAAATATAGGATTCATTCCATTTATTTCATTTTACTAGTTTTGTTTATCGATTTCAATAATCAAGACACAAAAGTCTTTTACTAAACTTTTTTGATTTACAAAACTCAGATTTTTAAACTTGAAATCTTTCATGCTAAATATTTGCATAATATATCTTATCCAAAACTGTGGACTTTCAAGATATTCAAAATGATCTTCTTCCTTAATTCATTAAGTTAGAATTATGTAATTCTAATTTCAGATTATTGATTTTCTATTCAAAATTTTGAAAATACTTGATAACTCAAAGTTTAACAAGTCCATCGTCGTTCTCACAGACTTTAGGCATACGCTGATCAGACGCAAGACTAAAAATCTCCAAGTACTAAACATACTTGTTTCAACTCCCAGTGAAAATACTTAAAAATCTTTTAAAAATGGATATGGAAAGTCCGTTCCCCCCATGGATCACAGTCACCCGGCGGTTCCGCTACTATCTCAGTAGAATCGCTTGTAACTTAGATTTCTCATCACTCCTGAATTTCGCCATGGTTGTCGCCTTAGATCGCGGTCCACACGGCGGTTACGCTACTATCTCAGTAGAATCGCTCGTAGCCTTAGGCATCACGCCCCTCGAATTACGCTTCGGTTCCCAGATCGCAGTTTACTCGGCGGTTGCGCCACTATCTCAATGGAATCGCTTGTAACTGTAGGTATCACACCCCTCGAATTACGCCAGCATCAATCACATAATCCCAACACAATGGGATATCAAATCAGTCCCATTGGACATTCCACTAAGGGAATTCTACGTAGCTACGATTTACACTGGACACTCCACCGAGTTCCAATCACCTTCACACATAATAAATTGGAAGGTACATTTCCATATCCTCAGTTTTTAGAAAACATATGTCATATACATATAGTACTTCATTCACATTTCGTACATATCATATCTATGTAAAACTACACAGGATTTTCATAATAATGACTTTCCAAACTGATTAGTTTTCGATTATATTCACATATATAGGTTACAAAAACTCATTTCACATTCACAACAATATAGAGGATTCCAAATTTTTCTTTTCACGTTTAAAATTTTCCTCTCAATCGATTTGAAAATTTAAGGTTATCTCAAACCTAATTCACATTCACAATCCAATTCATTATCGATTTCACATTCGATTTGGATTTCACGTTACATCGTCAATTCTCAACACATAATTGATGTCTATCGATATATAACCTCTAAGCTCGTACGTCTCAGAGAAGGGTGTTAAGCTAAAAGAATAAATTCTCCGCCACCACAGATATATATTTAATAGAGATCAAATGATATGTCATCAATTCACAACATTAGACATACAATCCCAATCGACTATCCAAACTTCAAAGCTGAACTTATATTGTTTTTGGTGTCAAAGTTAAACTCAATTTTAACTCTAGATTCAATCTTTGAAAAATTTCCAAGTTGAACTAATTGTTCACATTTCTCAAAATAATATCTTTACAAGATATATAATTTTCACACTTAATCATTTGAAACTAATTTCAAATATTCATTTCTCAATTTATCTTTAAAAGATAAAATTTCAAACCTTTCGTTTCACATTGGAAAATATTTCCATACTTATTCAATAATAAGTAATTCACAAATTCATTCATTTTCAACACTTTGAAAATATTCAATATACTTGAATCAAAATTAAGTATATATTTCACTCTTTAAGGAAATCATTCTTTTAATCACATTTATTTGAGTTAAAACGAATGTTACGTAAAACATCGTTACGACAACTCAAAATCACTAGTATAGGGATTCGGATTTAAGATAGATATATAAATCCCAATACTATCAACAATATTTCCTTCCGGAAACCATTTACTATAACAATAGTGTTATAGTCCACCATTTCCTTAATTTTCTCGAAAACGTCTATTTCAACAATTGAATGTTGAAATCTATGTATTCGATAGTTAATGCATTTTAAAACATCTTTAAAACTATTAACTTTTTCTACTTCACTTAATTCATAGTTTGAATTCCTCATACTTTTCACAATATTGGTTTTAAACCGATTTCAAACTTTTCAATATTAAGTTTTTCACTTAATTTAATTTTCCGCACGTTTAAATTCAAATTCATCACTGAATTTATTTAAACCTATAATGGATTATCATGTTGACAACTTCAAATTTGAAATTAAATTCTATTTGAACTTTTCATTTACTTTCTATTTCAAAAATAGTCAACTAGTTCTTTAGTAAATTGTTCATCAATTTAGCTCCATTAAATTCATATTTCCATATTAACCATTTTAGACAATAGTCTAAACTTAAAATATAAACTTCACATCGAAATTAGTTTGATTCATACAGTTAAATCAACAATTAAATTTCATTCCATAATATCACTTCCCTAAAACATATCTGTTTTATTCAATAATATATTCACTGTCAAAAATCGTGAATATGCTTTGTCAACCAATTTCATCATTTCTACAACTTATTTTTATTTTTAAAGGATTACCCACTGTCCAAAATCGTGGATATATCTCCTTTAATAAGCTATAACAATTTACTTATCAAATTCAATTGTTTTCGAATTTATAAACAATCTTCATAAATTCTTTTCCTATTTATAAAACTTCGATTTATAAATCTTCTTATTGATTCTATTTAATTCAATTCAATTCATTTATATAACTCAGTTATATACCCAAAAGTTCATATTATAAGTTAAATACTTATAATCCATTCATTTAACAATTCGTTCTTCACTTTTAAAAACAATTCCTCCAAATAATTCAGAATCAAATTCCCAAGTTATAGTTCAATAATCCGCTTGATTATAACTAAATTAACATGTCATTTCATTTCACAATTATTACTCGAAATATTCAAGTTATTTGATTTAAACCAATTTAAACCAATTTACTAATTTATAAGTTCACTTTACTCATATTTCATTTTTCATAAATCTCAATAATTCGATAATGAGTTTCTGAACGATTGAAACTCAAATCTAACGAGACCTCACCGAATAGAACTATCGCAAACCTAAATTTAGAGAGGGGAATTTTCAAAATAATTTTAACTTTCCAAAATACTTTTTGTTTTTAAAGAAAACAATTTCATACTTCTTTTAAATTTGAAAAGCACTTTCTTTATAGTGGTTCTAGTAACTATTCGTATTAACCATCATAAACTGAGCTTTGAATAAACCAAAGCTCTGATACCACTTTTGTAACGACCCGCCGCTCTGACCGCCTCTAGTCGGTAATTAAACCAACTAGAAACGTTCAAAATGACGAATTGTTAGTCAGTTTATAAAGTTTAAACAGAATCAGCCACAGAATCACAGAATAATCATAATATTATTCATTATTGAACTTTTCTTACATACATATATCAGAGTTTTTACAATGCATAAATTTTTATACAGCGGAATATATCTTTTATTAAATACAAGAAAATTTTTACTGAAAACTTTAGTAGAGTGCTTTAATCCCCCTCTCTCTAACTTCGCGGCCTGAAAATCTTCAAGCTGTAAAAATACTCGGTCTGACCCGAGCGTTAATTGCAAAACACAAAAACACTCGAGTCAGGATTAATCTTAACTCAAGTAAATAAATTTGAAATGAACTGAATAAAATGGATCACATGAATCAATTCAAAATCTATTATGGATTTTCATATTAACAACTTTAACTTTTAAAATCTGTCAATCTCGTGTGGCTGCAGTACACACGTGTACTTTGCACACATGTGCACTGCCTCGTCGACACGCGTGCGAGCGCAAATCGGACAAATCACTGCAAACTCGACTCAACTCAATGAAATTCAAATTTGTAAGTCCAAAACAGATTACACAATGCACTAAGCATTGAATTAGTGCACAAATGAAAACACATGCAGCAAACAACATGCAGCAAGTGCACATGCAGCAGCAAGAGACGACACAGTAGCACAAAGGAAATATTGAGGCAACACAGAGGCAACACAGATGCAACAGAGGCAACACAGAGGCAACACAGAATTAACAGTGTCATGAAGCATCAAATATTAGCAGATGGAATGTGCCACTTAAATCCCAAAATGAAATCATTGGAGATGAACATATATAAAAAAAAAATATGGCAAGGCAGCAGTGCTCCTGCACTATTGGTTCTGACTAAAATTGTCTTACATCTTTCAGTTCTTTGTTAAGTCTATAAAATGAGGCAATAATGATTTGCCTGTAGAAACATAAAATTACTTCGTGCATGCTAGCACAGACCCTTTTGGGGATATTGTTTCAAATTCTTGGAACCCATTTGCATTTCCAGTATGTATTTTAAAAAGCATGGAAGAGGAGCAGAAAGTGGAAAAAATCATAGCCATTACAACAAAAGGGGAAAATAGTAAAGGGGAGAGATCTTTATGTTTTCCAAAATGCAGAAAATAAGAATAAGTGATATTCCATTTTATATGTTAAAATGCAGGCCTGAAAACCGCAAACCAAACAAGTACAGTGAAACAAATGCAGTCAACACAGTGGACACAGCAACGTTTAAGACCACAAAGAAGTGCTCAAAGCAACTATTTTTTACCTTAAGTTTGTTTAAAAAGTGAAGTTACTAACATGTTCCAGGTTTTTTTTTAAAAACCATTCTACCAACATATTTCAAACCTACATCACAAGTTTTCTTAAAACATATGTCATATACATCAAAACAAAGAGGTCTCATGATAACAGTTTAAAACAGAGGCTTGAAAACTAAGATCTGAGATGTTTAAAACCACAGATATGCACACTTACATAAAGTCACAAGCATTGCACATACACATACATATAAACAAACATCATCACAGAAATTTCTCAAAGTATTAAGTTTTTTTTTTAAAAAATTCTCAGTTTAAGCTTAAATATAGAGAAGAGATGTATTTATGTTAGATGCCCATGCCTGTAATTCAAACAGAGGTGTTTTACAGGTTTATAATAATATGCATATATCATATTTCTCGTATTCACCAATTTTCAAAATTAAACAAGTAACAATACATATTTATCTTCAGGCATATAAATCATGCAGTCATATAGACTTGCTTATTTCTATCAACTCACATGCACAGCAACAAAACTTTGGTATTTTGAGGTTAACCAAAGCTACAGTGCAGTTTTCTTATTTATATGTATTAGAACTTGTGTTCAATATTTTATGTTTTAACTTTGATTTAAAAGAGAAAACTGTTTTAAAAAAAAAAACAAAAGGGTTACTCATTTGAAAATTGGAATATGCAGAGAATACCCAGATGCAAACTCATATGCACACATTTACATTCAAGCTCAAGCAAACAATATATATTATATGCAACAGATTTCATCAACCATAAACTGTTTTTAACTAAATTTCAAAACCAATTTAAATCTTGTTTAAGACATTCAAATCTGCTCAAAATTTAAAACTCAACAAACTGATTAAATCAATAATCAGGTTTAAAAGATAACCTGAAACTATTTTAAATCTTGACTCAAATTTCAAACTACATGTTAATTCAGTTTTCAACTTCCACCTAAAATCAAATTCCCACACAGTGTCTGTTCTTATCAATTTAAAACAGTATTACTAGCATCTGCTCCCATCAGTTAAATAAAAATTTAAATAGCATTTTTTTTTCTTAACAGTTTGGAACAAAATATCAAATATGTTAAATAGCACCTGTTCTTGTCAGTAAAAAAAACAAATATCAATTTGCATTTGTTCTTATCAGTAAAAAAAACAAAACACATAGTATCTGTTCACATCAGTTAAATTCAAGCAATCGAGCAAGAGGTAGTAAATAGCATCTGTTTTTCATCAGTAAAAATTCAAGCAAGTGACAGCAAATTAACAGTTTTAAATATAACATCTGTTATTATTAATTTAAATCAACATTTCCAGTAGCATCTGTTCTCAACAGTTTAACTAAAAATAATAGCATTTGTTCTTATCAGTTTTAACTAAAAATAATAGCATTTGTTCTTATCAGTTTTAACTAAAAATAATAGCATTTGTTCTTATCAGTTTTAACTAAAAATAATATTTACAGCATCCATTCTTAACAGTTTAAACGAAAATTCACAAAGCAACTGTTTTCATCAATTCAAATTCAAGTAAATCGAGCAAGAGACCGCAATTAGCCCCAAATCATAGCATGCAATTAACCGAGCAATTGATAACCAATAACCCCCCAAAACAGTAGCATGCCACCCAAAATTCAATGCAAACAAATCTAAATACTTGCATTAAGATAATCGTGAGCCAAAAGACTCACCTTTCACTGAAATGAAATGGAGCCGAAGCCCTAATTTCTCAGATCGAAGAGCACGCGATTCAATATTGAAGCCGAAGCCCTAGCTGATGAAGGCAAAGAGATGACGATTACGCGGCCGCCATTTTTGTTTCCTTTTTCTTTTTCTTTTTCTTTCGTATGAATGAATAATGGGAAGAGGGGTAGGGTTATAAAATAGAAGAGAAGAACGTGATTTTGGCGTGATAAAAGGCATGGAACACGGCATGTATTATGGGTATGGAGGAATGCTCAAAGTAAGGTAATGTTTACTTCTTTTTTTTTATTATTTTTTTTATTTTTTATTTTTTTTATTTTATTTTCTCTTTTAAATTTAATTAGTTTTTGTTAAAATTATGTTGTAAAAAATCTTAACTAGTATATATTCTTTATTTATTTTATTATATATATATTATATATTTTTTTATTTATTTTCATATTTTAAATCCAAATTATTTTTCTAAATCATTAATCCAAATTTAAAATATAAGTTCAATATTAAATTTCAACTTCAAAGTCAAAATTTAAATTTCTATTCAACTTTTAAATAGATTAAATTCTAAATTTTAATCACCAATTCATTCTGAAAATTTGAAATTTAAGTCAAATTATCATTTAAATATTTAAAATAAATTAAATATTTACAAATTAAATTATTCAAAATTTAAGATCGTTACAGATAAGGATTAAAATGATAATCCAATGGAACTAAGGCGATTATAAATAAGCAAAGGAAAATTTAAGTGAACGGGAATAGAAAGAAAATTGATTTGGCAAATAATCAATGAAATAAATACGTGGGATGTACGTATATTATTCTATTCGCATAATGATTTGATCCAAATTCGAGCACAGAATTTCGAGATAGTTTATCGATCCGAGTCGGGATTTTTCACTCGATTTTCGACGGCGAACCTGGATATGGATTGTTGATTGGTCCTGGATATTCTCTATCATAGCTATAGCTATGCAAGGAGAATGGCGATTTATGATCAAGAAACCAGATTTGAGTCCGTACTAGGAAGTCGGGTGGACGATACTAATTCGGAAGTGAAATTGTGTGATCGAGCGAGCAATCAGGTTGGTATAGCGTATGGATGATAAGTGTACATCATACAGATTTGAATGAAATTGATATTGAAATGAGTAATCAAATTTTAATATTTGATTTTGAATAAACAAAGTTATATATCTTTGTTATACAAGATAAATCTCCCCTTGTTGAATCTATTGCCAGAAGGAAAGGATTTTTGAGAGTGTTTGAAGTATAAAAGGAGTATTATACAAGTATGAAATGATGCAAAGTTTTAAAAATTATATATATCTGAATATATATATATATATATATATATATATATATATATATATATATATATATAACGGATCTTATGAGTATTTTGGAAAAGATTTTGGAACCTTTGGATTTGGAAAGGCATTTGATTTTTGGGTAAAATCAATATTGGAATTTGGAAAGCCTAGTTTGAGAATTATCGATTTTTGGATAATCGATTATGTATAAAGAAGCTTTGCATGAGATCATACTAGGTGTATGATTTGAAAGATACTATACATGTATAGTATAAAGTGTTTTGATGATGGCTCTGGGGGAAAAGGAGCTCCATTGAAATGAACTTCTCAGGAGTGCCACTGGGTGGTGCTGCCTTGAGCCACAAGGGGGGTGGGTTCTAAAGTTGATCATGTGAGGGGTCCGAACAAAACTAGTTCCTGAGGATTATGAGTAGAGTATACCATAGCGAAAGTCGTGTGTGCCGCTGAGAGCCAACAGTTACATGGACTTTTGTTGTGATGGCAACGTTACCTAGGATGTAACTGCGACCTATGGTAACATAGCGAAAGTCGTGTGTACCACTAAGAGCCAACAATCTGCGTTTGATTTTATATCGGTAGACTGCGACCTATGTAGGTGTAGAGAAGTTTAATTTTGACAGTGAAAATCGTGTGTACCGCTGAGAGCTAACAGTTACATGGACTTTTGCTGTGATGGCAACGTAGCGCTAGAATGTAACTATGATCTGTTGTGGGTTCCATGGCGTAATCGAGGGGCGCGGAGTGCCTACAGTTACATGGACTTTTACTGCAATGGCAATGTAACCCAGGATGTAACTACGACCATGGATGGCAGTGATGATTTCCAGAGCATTCTCACCAAAGATATTTCCTCTATTTTAAAAACTGTTTTCTATATTTTCAATAGAATTATTTTCCAAGTATTTTCACTGGATGTTGAAAGCGGGTTTACTAAGTACTTATAGATTTTCAGTCCTACGTCTGATCAACGTATGACTGAATTTCTGTGAGAACAAGGATGGACTGGTTGAGACATCGAGTTATAAGAAGTATTTTTATAAAGAGCTAGTTTATTAGTATTATGTGAATTTAAAAGCATTTATAACATATTAAAATAAAAGTGTTGGAATTTTAAAAAAAAGAAAAAGAAAACCCAAACAGGAATAATAAAATAAAATTTGAACTCAGGAAAATTTAATAAAGTAATTTTTTGTAATAAAATCGAATATTGAAATAAAAGTTGGAAGTAAGCTAATCAGATAAATAAATTATTTGATAGAATATGTTAATAAAAATTTAACTCGGCTAAAAAAAGAAGGATTGTAAGTAATAATGGAGTTTGGAAATGAATCCGAATTGTAAATAGAATTTGACTTGGATTTGATGATGAATTAAAATAAGTGGAGATGTTGTAAAAATAAATAGAGTTGGATCGAAATAGTGATGGTTTGAGTTGCAAATAAAACCCAAGTGAATAGAAATAAATTGAGAATGGCTTTGTAAAATTCGAAAATGAACTAAGTAAGCGAATTAAAAATTTAAATATGGGGTGAATAAATGGATTAATCTAATTAAATAATAAATGGATAAAGTCCGCTTGAATAAAAAGTAAATCAAAGTTTTAGTTTGTATTGGGTTATTAGAATGGAAGATTATTAAATAAAAAGTTTGGGTTAAATTTATTTTTGGGAAATGGATACTAATATAAGCATCGAATGTTGTAAAGCTCAATGAAATAGTTTTAAATGATTCCAATGCGGAGATGGAATGAAATGCTATGAATGGTTGGTGAATAAATTAGAAATGAAACGGAATTAAATACAGGATGAGTTGAAATTAATTTAAAGTAGTTATAAACTGAAATAGATACTCTATTAAGCGAGTATCGTCGAATTTGCATAAAAACAATTTTCGTTGTTGTAAATAAAAGTAATTAAAATTAAATGGGTTGAGAGAATTTAAATAAAATTGATTTTGAATCATTTGAAGTGAATATGAGCTTGTTTGGATTAGAAATCAATTGGATGTAAGAAATTGAGTTACAAACCATTAAAATTGATGGACATGGTGTATAAATTGGCTAAAAGCATTGAATTAGTTTTGAAAACATATAAATTACTCGCGGAAGTTATTTTGAATGCATTTCTTTTAGAATTGAAGTGTTATTGCCGTTTAAGTAAGAGAAATGTTATAAACTTCAAATATATAGTGCTTATATGTGTAAATTGAGTTAGTATAGGTACCTGAAGGCCGTTTGGCTGGATTTGGATTGCACTAATTGCTAAAATAATAAGTCGCTCACTTAAAATGCTAAATAAAGGTACGCCTATGCAATAAAAATAGGAAATATGAACTGTTTTTGCTTTTTCCAACCGTGTGGGTCGATCTATATATATTTATATCTCTTGTCAAATTGCAAAAGCTCTTCCGTACAAAGGAGACTCTGCCAAAAATTTTCGAAAATTTTAGGAGTTAGAAAATTTTTAAATTTTTTTTTTGGAAACTTATCGTTAGCAACAAAACGATTTTAAATATAAAACTGAAATAAATTAGTGGATGAAACTAATTTAAAATAATGATATGAATCAGTTATAAACGAAAGATAACATTCAATAATCAAAATAAGTTGAATTCATATGAAAATGGGGAAAACTAATTTAAATAGAAATAGATATGAAAACTTATGTAGGGAAATGTATGGAAAGATTTTAAAGGGGCATGATTGGATATTATTGCTAGGAAAGATATGCAGGTATGATAAAGGGAAAAGAATTTTTGGATTTGATTTCAGGAGATAATGTGAATTGCCCGACAAAAAGGTATGTATTTAAGTTTCTGTATGAAATTGGATTGGGTTTTTGATCTAGCCACTTGGCTTTTGTTTCTTTTGGAATTTGGGAGCCCGTAGAGGCATTTTGTAGTAGTACTGAGCTTGCCGCGCAAAGGAGACGGTGGCAAAAAATTTAGAAAATTTAGGGAGTTAGAAAAATTTTGAGAAAATTTTGATAATTCAAAATTTGATTTTAAATTGAAATTTAAACGATTGAGAAAAATGATATTGTTTGAAAACAATAGAAGGTTTTGGGAAGTTAGTTAAGGTGATAGTGGGTCTTTAATAAAAGATAGTTGGTAGGATGTTGAGTTGTGAGTTTTGAGAAAAGGTAAACGGGTTTTGAACCATTCTTCCTAACTAGTAATTTCGAGGATGAAATTCTTTTAAGGGGAAGGAATGTGACGACCCAGAATTTCTAACAATTTAAATTTGAATAGTTAATTGATTTTAAAATATTTAAAAGTTAATTTTAACTTGAATTCCAAATATCAATATTTACTTGATAATTAAATCATTAAATTATATAGTTTAAATATTGAATTTAATAATCGAAATTGTGTAAATTGCTGAACCTGAAGTTCTAAGCCTATTTAAAATAATTTGAAGGCTTATAAAATTTATAATGATGATACTGAAGATAATAGAATGGTTGAAATTTAATTTAAAGGTGATTTGTTCAATTTTAATAATATACCGTTTAAATCGATATTTAAAAATAGCCTTTCGAGGAACATTCTCGAAATTTGACGAAACCAGTTTCATTGGATCCGTAATAGTTAGTTATTATCGGATTTCAATTTTCGTGGCAATCGAAGTTGTCGTTTGACCCTGGCAGCTCAAAACGCTTAGAACTATTTTAATCGATTTAATTTAGAATTGATCGTTTATTTCCGTAACTCATGCATACGATCAGATTAGCCTCCGAAACATGTTCCATTGTGTTCGGAATGCGGGTAAAACCTTATAATCGCCTAGCAGCATTCCTTAAGAGGAGTTCAAAATTTTAAGTAGCAATTTACGAGACGTTTTGAAGTTTTATAATATAATAAAATTTGGTCAGAGATATTTTTACTAACAATCGTGCTCAGGAAACTATCCCCAAATCTATTTTTATCTCTGTCCCCTCTCTAACTTTCGAATAGAAGATCGAACTCAAAAAAAAGGAAGAAGCTTTGAAATCTATGGCCAAACTCCTCTTCATCTTCATTCCCCTCAATCTAGAGCCGATCGAATTCGTTTCCTTCCTTTCCCTCATTTTCAGTCCAAAGATAAACCGACTCTTATTCTTTTTAAAACGAAATCTAATCCTTCCCATTTCCTCTAATTCTCGAGACCGATCTCGTCATCGCTTGCACAAGTTGAAGCTTCGAATCATCTCGATTTTCTGGGCTAAGCTAGGACATAGACGCGATGTTCGCACGCGAGAGGGAAAGTCGATCGCTATTCTAGGGTTTGGATTTCTAGGGAATTCTACGGCAGTCAAAGTAGCAATTTCATCGGCAGTAGGCTCAAGGTCACGAGGTGGCGAGCGATGATGGGGAAGAGCGAGTAGCTAGGGTTCGCATGCGATTGAGGATTCGTGTGGGTCGCCACAATGCGTTCTGGTGTAGTTCCCTGAAAAGGTTGTGGGGGAGGGTGCAGCGAGGTGGCTCGAGCTGTGTACGGTGCTCGCTAGTAAGGCATGGTTGAGGTGAGGGTTTCTACTTCTGTTTTTAATAATTTTTGAAATTTGTATTTTGTAATTTAAAAATAAATGGGTTACTAAAACACATTTAAAAAGAAAATAAATAAATAATTGCAGTAAAGTATAGGCTGTTCTATATTTTTTTAAAATTAAATCAAATAAATACAGATTGAAATATATATGAAGTTTAAGATAGAAAATTACTTTTATATAGAAAGACTTTGTAAAATTATATATATAGAAATTTTTAAGTGCAGAGTTATGTAAAATCAGTTTTTCCCTGTAATTTATTTTTAAGTATATGTGTATATAGATAACTATAGAAAATACTTTTTAGCAGCCTGTTTTAAATTAACTTATTTAAATTATTTAGCTACTAAGGAATTATTTAAGGAAAAATTTGTTAAATTAAATTAATGGATTGTTTGGTTATTCCAAATATTAATAAAACCATACAATGTTTATACAAGGTCAAAATCGGGTAGAGATGGTCGAGATGGAATTGGATTGCCAAACAATGATTAAAGGTGAGTAAATCTCACTCTATTTGGTTTTTTTTTATTTAAATTTAAATAATTGGTTGAATGATTAAGTTGATTGGATGTACACTGATGATGTGACTTGGTTTTGGTTGATTCTCGAGTTAATTGTGGTTTGACTCGAAATATTTGGGTTTTAAATGGTTTTGAACTTAAATCATAAATAAGGAAATTGTTTAGTTTAAAATCAAAAAGGGTTTAATGATCGGTGATTCATTAAATATGTAGGATAATTTAAATGGATAATTAACTAATCAAATTAATTAATGATTTGGGCTAATTAATTAAGTTTAAATAAATTTAGAATGATCGTTGTGTGGTTTAATAAATAATTACTTAATGTACTTAATAAAATAGAATTACTTTGTGTAATTAATCAAGAGATTAATTAGGATAATTAATTAAGGAATAATTAATTTATTAAAGAAGTAAATAAAAAGGGTGAATAATTACAGGTTGAAATAAATCAAGAATGATTAATATCGTGGTTGAATTATTGTAATTAATTTAGATTAGGGAATAATTAAAATACAATTGGAAATCACCAATTTATATAATTAATGATGTAATTAAATATTGGTAAATTAAAATTTATTAATCCATAATAAGTGACCTATGAGAAATTAATTAATATAAGTAATTAAGGATTAATGTAATTAATATAGTTAATTAATTTATGAAGTAATTAAGATTACTTAATGATTTTGGTTAAGAATAATTAATACCGTGAAATTAATTAAGGATAATTACTTGAATGTAATTGAAAAATAATCAATCCAAGGTGATTAATTAAGATGAACAATGAAGGGTTGACTAATGAATTGATTTGGAATTAATTAATGTTAAATGAAGGAATCTAAGTGATCGAGGTTAGAAATTAATTTGAATCAATTGAATTAATTTGGGAGCGATCAATTTTGCTTATGGATGATTGAATGGTATTGGATGCTTTGAATGAGTTGATACCTCTGATATGAAATATTATTTATTTCTTTTGGGTAATTTGGGTTAGGATGACACGAGACTCGAAGAGACCGGGGTCGGGTATTAGAAGATACCTGAAATCACTTCGGATTTTTATAGATTGATATGTGAAATCTATAGGCTGGAATGAAATGATTTAAAGAAATTCGACCATTTAAATCTAAACTCTGGTACTTATAAAATGGATGTGTGGAATAAGTGATGTTTGTAATATATTGTGAACTTGTAAATTGAAACGAATTACCCGGGTTTTATATAAGTTGTATGCTTTGTATTCCATGTTAGTTGGGTTTACTCACGCTGGTTTCCATCCTGAACCGGGTGTTACTTTAATGTAATGCTCGGGTCAGACCGGGTATTACAAATTTTTAGGTAAGGACGTTCTGGAGTTCAGGAGGCGAGGTGGATGGCAGGAACGATTATTTCCGCTGTATTTTATTTCGGTATATATGTGGCATGATAATTGTGCATATTTCAGTGACTGTATATATGTGTAATACTGATCTATTAAATGTAATCGACTGATATAATATTCTTTTGTAAACTAATAATGTTTATCACTATTATTTTATCCGCTGCAAATGTGAGATGTTTAGTGTTTCTATTCTTCTTCTTCTTCTATCTCTTTCTTCTCTTTCATAACTATCTGGAATTTTCGGGATCGAAAATTCTGGGTCGTTACATGAAGTATTCAGATACTCGATAAGGTTTGGCGAGGTCTGAGAGTTGATCAAATTTTTTTTACTTATACTAGAATATCGTCTAACCCGAGTTGTTTGTTTTCCCCAAACTCTCACGTATTCATTTTATTTGAGTAGTCCGAGAGTAGCAGGTTTCTTGTTGGTCTCTTTCGAAAATAGCATCCGAGCAAGTGGCTTTCAACTTTTTATTTATCTATTCCGTTGTATTATCTTGTCTGTGTAAGTGTATTTTTGTTTCAGCATTTGTAAAGGTAAGTTGTTATAACCACCTAAGCTGATTTGTTGTACGTTTGTGTAACTCATATAAATCCCCATTAAGGAGTAACCTAATGTACTATTGACTTTTATATTTTATTTAGCATTTTCGTTATGACGTTTTCTATTCTATTCTTTATTTTACCCCACGACGATTCATCTTTCTGATGCTTGGGCAACGACACATAGACACTAAGTATGTGTAAAGTGTCATTCCTAATGTTGAAAAAAGTGGGTTGTCACAACCATCATTACCACATCATCTTTGAAACACCATTACACTCCAACATCAAAACCATCATCTTCGTACAACTCTAAAAATTTAGCCGACATCTTCTTATCCATCGCCGCCGCCATAGTAGTCGCCATCCATTACCTAGCTCGCTTCAGTGTTCCTATACCGGCCCACAATATGGATTGAAACCTTATCTTTTTGGTCGACCTCGCTACGTCTTCCTATTGCCCACCGCAAGATGCGATACTTTTGTCGTATGAAGTCTATCCTTGAGACATGGGCTATCTTTGGGGTTATAAAAGGCCCTAAATATGTAGATGACGATCGAGGGATTACATAATATATATATTTAAACAAAACATGCACTTTTTGATATTGTCAATTTTTTGGTATTGTCAATTACCAATACCTTGGTTGTTAGCAATCTCCTTCTCGAATCCCAAGTTATCTAACCTTGATCACATGTTGCAAATTTGTTTATAGGCATCATGAATTTTCAGAAATGAAGGTTAGGGTTTCTCCAATTTGTTATGTGTACGGAGAAGAAAAAAGTGCCACTATTTATAACTAACAACGTATCGAAATTTACAATATCTTAAACCTTCCATATAACAATACCCTAGCCCTTCTCTTTGCCAAAACATGGCCAACTTCCTTTATGGGGATTTATGGGTTCCAATCCTAATTAATGTACCATTTAAATTAACTATTAAACTAATTTTTTTCAATCAGTATATCAAAAAAAATCATATATAACAATTATACATTAATTTAATTATTCTTTGGGCTTCAAATAATTAATTCAAATGCTATAAAAAATTATACAATATTTGTGTTAATTTTAATATTAACTTATAACATTTATAAATTAATTTCAAATTAGTTGAACTCGAAAAATAGCTAACCAACACGGTTGTGTTTGCTCCCTTATGGATTTGGTGCTCAATTAATGTTAACGCTTAAAATTGAACGCTAACACCCCGTGTATGTAGAGATTAAGTGAAAGCACCACCCGTGAACACGGGAATTAGAAACAAGTGGAAAAGTCACAGAGAAAGCAGTAAAAGACAACAGTTTTACAGTGGTTCGGCTTCAGGTTAAGCCTACGTTCACTTTAATCTTCTTTATTTGCTAAATCAATTACAACTTTACAACAATCTTTGATTACAACACTGATGGGACAAATAACTAGAACACCAATGTAGAAGAAGTCTTTGAATCCATGTTGATTGCGTAGATTTCCTCTTGGAGTTTGTTGAGATGCCTTTCGTGTTTGAAGTGTCGAGTGAGTCGAGAATTCAACAGAGTATCGGCGTTCCAGAAATGACCGAAAAGATCCCCTTTTAGTTGGAATAGGCAGGGTATTTATAGGAGAGTTCAGCATTAGGTCGTAGGTCGCAAGTGACCTTGGATAGGTCGTAGGTCGTCCGCGGCCTAGAAGGAGCCGTTTACGGCTTAAATATGGTTCACTTGATCATTCTGGATGAACTAACAAGTCATAGGTCGTGGCCGACCTAGGTAGGAAGCGGCATAGGAAATTCCTTTGGTATGTTTAGGTCGCAAGCGACTTAGGAATAGGTCGTTATACCTTAGCTAGCTGCAGAACATTTCCCTGCTAGGTCGTCTAACCTTTAGGTCGTTGAGCTTCTTGGCTTGTTAGGTCGATGTGTTGTAGGAGCCCTTAGGTCGTAAGCTCTTTAGGTCGCTTCATCCTTAGGTCTCTAGGACCTTTCTATCTTTAGGTCGTTAAGACCGTTCCATCCTTAGTTCGCTAATACCTCCAGAACCTTTAGCTCGTTAAGTTGTTAGGTCGCAGAGTACATAAGTCGGTAGGTCGCAGCCGCTTTAACTCTTTAGGTCGCAGCCTGCTATAGATTGTTAAGTCGCGGGCCTTGGGTTGCTAGATCGTTGGGCTCGGTAGGTCGTTGACTAGTTAAGTCGCTAGGTCACTACTTTCTCTAGATCGTAAGGTCGTAGAAAGAAGAGGGTTAACACTTTCCCCTCGAAGTATACGCCTAAGAGTTAGGTCGTGTGCTTCGATATCTTTTAACCCGTTCTATCTTAGATCGTTAAGTGGCGGGCGACTTATGAAAGAGTTAGGTCGCTCATGCCGATTCGTGTTCCTTTCTCTCCTCTATATAAGACGTTAGGTCGTTTCTTCTTCCTTCACCTTATTGTATTCTGCCGCCGCCATTACTATCTTTGAGCTCGAGAACTTTTGAAGCGAATCTACCTGTTGATTTGATCATCATCTCCACAATCTCACTACGTAAGTGAATTCGACCATTACTCGACCACGACCACCATTAAATTGTGAATCCCCCAATTTTCGGCCCTATCCCGATTTTGCATGCTGCATTTCGCCATGGATATGTTACGATTTGCTTTTGATCGTTTTTGGACAAGTTGTCGCTGTGATTCACGAGAGTACAACAGTACATCGGGTTTGTGATGGTTCTGAGGCGATTTGCGTTGGTTCTGGATGATCTGGTGGCATGGAGATATGGTGGATTTTATTGTAGAGAGGCTAACAGGTTATTGGGTTAACGGGTTAGGTGATTTGCTGAGAGAAGAAGAGTTAGCGAGTTAAGGGGAGTTAGGTCGTGCTCGACTTAGGAGCCTTGAACGACTTAGGGCTTTAGCGGTTCGAGACGTGAATCATGAGACTTAAATTGGCAAACGGCTTTAAGAATCGGCGCGACCTCAGGATCCTTATGACCGAAAAAGGGCCCGAGCGACTTAACCCATAGCGACTTAAACTTTAGATCGCGTGAGCGACCTAGTCTTTTAGGTCGTGTGAACGACTAAGTGCCTAGGTCGTGTGAAAGACTTAGGACTTAAACAATTTTTCACTGCCGAGTTGCTTCTTGTGACCTAGACCAATTTCAACCCAACCTGTTAGGTCGCGAGCGACCTAGGAATTAGAGAACTTCTTGACTCGGATTGTGACTTAAGGAATTGAACAAAACTTGAAAGCTTCAGAATGTTGATAGAACTTGATTGTACTTCTAACTTGAACTGCTAGAATGAACTGCTTGAATTTTACTGCACTTCTTTACAGATTATATTCACTTGTAGGCTAACAACCTGCTGAACACAACATTTGCAGAAAACTAGGGCGAATATACTGCCATTGATTTCCCACATCGAATGACAAATTAGTCAATAAAAGATAATCAACTTAAAGAAATTTTATGAAGTGCTATGAATCAACAAATTCAAGTGAAGTATTAAAGCAAAGCAATATTAATCAATTAAAACTGATTTGTTTGCATCAATACTTCACTTGCATTTGGACTTAAAACAACAAAACCTGAAACTTTGTAACTGACAAATGCCTGTTAGTTTAATTTCAATTATATTTGCTTGTCATTTTATTAGTTCTGCATAACACTTCACACATTTAGGAAACGTGCACCTTCATATTTGAATATCCAGTTCCTTGTGTAGAATGTCTTCTCAAGAAGAGATAATCGAACAATCTGAAGGAGTCTTCCCGATAGCCGAGCCATTGGATAATTCTCCGGAAGGAACTCCAACTACCTTGAGTCAGCGGGCATTCAACCAATTACGTATTCAATTTGGGATTGCCGAAGCGGATGCTATACATCCTGGACCAAATGATACTGCTGACAGGCCACCTCTCGGTTTTGTCGCCGTCAACCGTTAGATGTGCCTTTGTGGTGCCATTCCTCCTTTCAATGAATTTCTTCATCAACTCCTTTTTCGACTAACCATCTCTCCCTTTCAACTGCATCCCAATGGCTACGCCATCCTGATGGGATTGTGTGTTTTATTCAGGAGAACACTTAACCGTCTACCGAGTTTCGAATAAATCTGCTACTTATGCACATTCGCAAAGAATAAAGACCACCTCCCCATCATACTCGTGAGAAGTGCCTGAAATCTTAAACTTATCACCGATCTTTCCAAAAGTGCTCATGGTTTTCTGAATCAATTCTTTTTCGTTCGTTGCCCCCTATGGTTTTATGCCATCTGGAGAATAGGAAGTAAGATTACTCATCCCCGTTCTTTCCGTTTCTGAGTTTTTCGAGATTCGAATTGCTAAGTGATAATTTCATTCTTTTCTTTTATCGCACTTCCCCCTCCCTCTAGAAATCACAGTCACAAGACGACTTTTGAAAGATTAAGCATCGTGCCGGTTGAGGAAAGAAGTATTAAGTTTCTGCTCAAAGATGAACTTCTTCACCAATACGGGCTTCTGCACCCCTCCCGTTCTACTCAACCTCATGAAGTCCTCGACTCTCCAGTAAAGACATCAGATGCCCCAGCTTCCGTCGGAGAACTTACACGAAAGAACATAACGTTGAGGCTTCATTGGTAAAGTGTTCTACTTCAATTGATGTTGCGGGGTGATCCGGCAAACTTGCACTTGCCCCGGTCATTGAAGAAGAGGAACCTCCCCAACAATCCGGGAAATCTGGTGACGAAGAAACTGAGAGAGCAAGTCCCACCAGGCACAGCGGTGATGATACTTTTGCGGGGTTGAGCGACCTGATGATTACTTCACAGGAGCTTTTTAAAGATGATCCTATCACTGCTAAAGTTACTTCTCCAGCAGTTGAAGCGACATCCGTTCTGCAAAGAACTCGATCAGCCCAAGAGTTGACACTGGCTGTAAAATCCATCATCACCTCCTAACCCAGGAGTGGTTCGTAGTTCGACGAGCGTAGTTTGCACGTCACACACACTTAGGACTTTTCAGCACTTATATGCGTTCAACTTTCTTGCTTTCAAGATTTCTGAGTTTATCTTTTCTTCATTTTCAGATTCTCCAATGGGACGAAGTGGCTCTTACTACGACGATTTCTAGCGTTATGGGAAACGCGGTTCTTATGACCCCAGGAGGTATCTTCCTGCCTCTTGGGAAACTGACGAAGAAAGAGCTACGAGGAAGGCTCGTGAGAAGCGCGCTTACGAAGAGCGCTACGGGAGATGGGACGAACGACATGATTCTTCCCAGAGAGAGGAAGATTCCCACAAGCGAAAGTCCCGTGATGACAAGGGAAAAAGCCATGTCACTGAGGACCTGAGTAAACGGGCCAAACTTGGTGAAAAACTGACATCTGAACTCTCTGAAAAGCCCGCTGCTCCCGTCTCTTTAGAAATTCCTTCCAGCTCTCCTCCCCTTCCAAGTACCGATATTCAAACAATCATAAGTAGGCCCCCCTATCAAGTTGGGCAGGGTCCAGCTACTCTTCAGAGCCGATTCCTGCACTAGTGCTTAATGGGAGTACGCTTAGATCTTGACTTGGTCCCGATTGATAAGAAAGCCATGTTGCGAAATCTTGATGCCGTCAAACTCGACATCGAGAGAATGTCTGGCTGGCAGAAACTCGTTGACGAGCTTTAAAGAGTGAATCGTGCAAACCTTGAAGCCACGCTGACTATGGAAAATGACAAATCTGAGTGGAAAAAAACACTCGATCAGCATGATGCCGAAATGAAGAGTATTGCCGCTTATGATGAAAAGCTTGAAGCGGAAGTTGAAAAACTTAAGGAAGAGCTCATCACTTCTTCCACTTCCTATTCTCAGAGAGAAGAAATGCTTCAAAAACAAGTGAGAGATGCTCACGCGACACAAAGAGATGCCGAAGCTAAATTTGAAGCACAGCAACAAGTTGTGGACAGCTACCGAGCCGATGTTGCTCATCTACAAGAAAAGACCAACTCCCAGAACCTGCACTGGAGATGAGGCTCAAGAAAGTATTGATGCACAAGCTTTTGAAGTCGACATAATAAAACCTACTTCTCCAGGTAACCTCAATGTCGATCTCGCTCAAGTGGATTGCTTGTTTGCTTCGACCGAGTTCGATGTGCTTCTCGCTTATTTCTTAAGTGTCGATGAGCCATTATCCCCTCTTTTTATGAGGAATACTGACTTTAACTTTTCTTCTCCTATAGAGAAAGCACCAAGTATTGTTCAGACTTCCCCTCCTCCAACTATCCCCCCTTCCATCTCTTTAGATTACTCCTCCTTCTATCTCTCAACCGGGGTCGCAAGAAGAGCAGATAGAAGCTCTTCGTGACTTGGACGATCCTGTTGCTTCTCAGGAACAAAAGGTCGAAGCATAGGAAATTTCTTTGGTATGTTTAGGTCGCGAGCGACTTAGGAATAGGTCGTTACACCTTAGCTCGCTGCAGAACTTTTCCCTGCTAGGTCGTCTAACCCTTATGTCGTTGAGCTTCTTGGCTTGTTGGGTCGCTATGTTGTAGGAGCCCTTAGGTCGTAAGCTCTTTAGGTCTCTTCATCCTTAGGTCGCTAGGACCGTTCTATCTTTAGGTCATTAAGACCGTTCCATCCTTAGGTCGCTAATACCTCCAGAACCTTTAGCTCGTTAATTTGTTAGGCCGTGGAGTACTTAAGTTGTTAGGTCGCTGCCTCTTTAACTTTTTAGGTCGCGGCCTGTTATAGATTGTTAAGTCGCGGGCCTTAAGTTGCTAGATCGTTGGGCTTGGTAGGTCGCTGACTAGTTGAGTCGCTAGGTCGCTACTTTCTGTAGATCGTAGGGTCATAGAAAGAAGAGGGTTAACAATTAATAATAAAATAATTTAAATACTAACACCTTTACGTAATTTATTGAAGTACAATATCGAGTACAAGTTTAGTCGCTTATTTATCATTTAAGTGAAGCATAATTTCTAATCTAGATTAAGCTACACCCTATAATGATATTTTATGTATGTATTCTTTTAGTCATCACTAAGCTATCTAAATTTTGACCAGCGGCAAAAAATTCTAATAATATCTGTAGTTAATTACATAGACCACATTAAAGTCCTTGGTTCAATACGGTAACATTTATCGATTAATTGGTTTACTTTGGTTAAAGATTTTGACTTTAAGTTAACTATCAATTATGGTGATACTAACATTCTACAACAGATGAGACAAATCCTCTATTGAACAGTGCTTCACTTAAGTAGTTCTGTGGATATTCAACTATGGTTGCAAGACGATCTCTATGTTTTATGGTTGACTATAATAAAAGTACAATCTAATTTTAAGTTCCATAGTACTCTCATGTCTGAAGTCTACTACACGCTGTTACATGAGATCTTCTTCTTTGACTTAGTTGCACTAACCAATAGACTCGTTGAGTCATTCCATGGTTGTTTCGAACAACCACAAGTACATATCCCATTGGTCTTCCAACGGTCATAAGTAATTCTCTGTCCATCGTATGAAAATCATTTCATACATCGACCTCAGTGGAAGTAGCAACATTCTTTCCTCAATATATTTTGACAAAGGCCATTTACGAAATACATATTTAAATATTAATTCAATACTTACGAACACATTCCTAACTACAATCGATAACTTCTTATAAGAATTTTCTACTTATACATGTTTAATGGATTATCTTTATATAATAACACATATAATAAAAAAGTGGAACCATAAACACACTTTATTTCAAATAAGATTCTTTTACAAGAGTTAATTTACGTAACAAATTATATAGTTGCCTTTAAAGCACACGCTTAACACTATCAATAGGATGCAAAATGGGAACGCAATGTATCTTATCATGTTAATGCATATCCTTCGATTTATACGTATCCCGGCTAACAAATATCAATTATATATTGTTCAAGTATTTTGATACCCAAGATTCATGGCCTAACGCGATTTTCTTCACTTAAGAGTTATTCACACTTGATTTACAAGCTTCATAGTAACTTTAGTCGTGCACCATAAAATGTTCGCTTATTTTCTTCATATTATAATGTAAAACAAAACAATATATAAAAGCGTGTTCGACCAATGATTCACAATTAATCGGCTCATCCGAAAAGGGTTCAAGCTAAAATCTCATACATTTGTATCAATCCCTTCTTATTGAATGAAAATTAATCATCTATTTATCTGATCATGTCTCCCCTACCTAAGACCTTACTATTTAGTCCAAACGCATTATAAATTTTGTGTGTTGCTAAGGATGCTGCTAGAATAATTCTTAATACCATTGCCAAAAATACTAGAAAATCTTGTTCTCTCCTCTTCCAATTCTACATTCTTCTAGGGCTACCAAAGGTTTTTTTGGTTATTTATAGCCATGAAAAAAATATTTTAGTGGGTGAATGCTGACCGGGCAAATCGAGTGGTGTGAAAAAATGGTAGTGCGGTAGTTGGTAGCTATGCAAACATATTTCAGACAGTGGTTGTTACCCATATAGATGGATTTTTGTGAAAAATGGTGGTTCGATGGTTGATGACCATGCAAGAAATTTTTGGAGTTTTGGATGGTAGTTGATTGTCGTGAAAGAATATTCAGTACGGTGGTTCAAAGCCGTATAAAATTATTTTTCTCAAAGGTTGATAACGTGTAAAAATTTGTAGTATTAAACAAAATACATATTTTTTTGTGTTTTTTGGGTAGTAAGAAGCACAAAATAGGACACTGATTTAAAAAAGAAAATAGAAAAGAAAACAATCTTCCATAGTAAATCTTTCATTGATGTGCGAGTGCAACTACACACCTCCCTATCCTTTGTCCGCCTCTCTTACCAAATTCTACCACCGAAAAAAGTCCCAAATCTAAATGTCGACTACGAACCCCAATATTATGTCAATTCGTTCTCTAAAATATCTGATGACCCACTCACAAGCGATGATGATCTTGGAGAGCTGTAAAAAGAGACAAAGACAATGACTTGTCGATTCAAGTTAAAATGAAGAAGAGTAAGTAGCTAGAAGAATTGGCGGAAAAGACGGTGGATGAAAAGATAGAGTGTGTTGACAAAACAAGTTATCAGTGTCCAGTCAGTTTGAGTTTACAGCTTGTTTCTCGACTTTGGTTCTGCACATTTTCAGTACCTAACTTGTATTTATATTTTTCTCATCGTTTAATCGTAGAAATTTATGATTCCTTGAGGCGGATACTTTGTTTTATTTAAATGGATGGTTGTGTTGGTTGAGGTAAGACTAAATTTGTTATCTGGCAACAAATTTTCTTCTTCTTCAAATGAGTACTAGATAATGATTAAAGAAGTGTAACGCTAGTTCTATTAAATTGTCATTTGAAACATAAGCTTTTAGTTGAAAAAGAAAATTGTGTTAATTAAATTTGTGCGATAGATGGACATCGGGTGAGTATAAACACTTCAGTAGAAATTACATAATGGAAACTAGCATAAAAGCCAGCAGGATGTGTGTTTATTAATCATTAAGATGTTATGATTTTTATTTTATTTTTGATAGCATTATATTTCATTAGCAAAAAGCATTTTCAACCGATTTAATTTTTATTTTCATTTTTATTAGAAAAGGTCAAAGGGAACTTATCAACAAAAAGTTTTACCTGGAAAAAGACAAGGCGATTACCGCTTTGTGTGATTGCTTATTTAGTGAACTGAAATGAAAAGTTACATATAAAATTCCATTGTTGGTAATTGATCCTTGGTCTTTCAAGTGAGATTTGAGCATCCTAACCAACTATACAAGAACAAATTTGATGGTTTTGATATCTTTCCACATAATCGAGTCTTGCATTTTATATTGCAAGTTAATAACTTTGGTAATTAGATGATGTAAATATTTCATTTGTATTTCCACTATTCTATAAACTAGACGTATTAGAGAAATATAATAAAATTTGTCAATGGATTGATTCTAGATTAAATTGATCACAATTCGTAATCGTTTGTAATTTAAGAAGATGGATCATTTACGCAATGGATTATTCTTCATTAAATACCAATGTTAATTTGTTAAGTTCCAACTGATTAATACGTATACGATCCACTATTTTTACCCATTTAAGTAAATATTTACCACTCAAAGAAAAACTTAAAAAAATACTAGAATAAATTTGATATTAACTGTTTATAGGTAATGTAATGAGTGTTAGTAGAAATTCTTCATATACACAAAAGTACATCAGTATTACATTATAATTAAAACAAGCATTTTGGTTAAAGGAAAAAAATCCGTTGTTGGAAGTTAAGGTATGTTCTTCGTGAAGCGAGCGGAGCATTTGAGCAGGTCATTTGAGCAAAAATGTTTGGTGAACGGAGAATGTGTTTGTACATTCTAAGCAGAGAATCTAAACATAGTATTTAAAATGTATATATTTTAAAATAAAATTGATTTATATTTAATTCTTTATTTATATTTAATGAATAATATGTATCAATAAGTTGAAAAAATAAATTAATTGAATAATTTAGCTTGTAAAATTTTGAATTGCTTGGATTTAGTTCAAACCAATCACATAATGTAGAGCACTTTGAAACGATCGTAATGCGAAAAAAATGCATCTCAAACGATACTCATTTGCACGAGTTATTAATTTTAGAAATTTACAAAATTTAATTTTAACATTATTAATTAATTAAACTCCCCAACACACCATTTTCCTTCCTTCCCACAACGGGCTGCGTCCGACGCATTAGCAATGAAAACATGGAAGTTTTTAGTACCGAACAGTACCTTAGATGTCCAAGGTGAGAGCAAACGTTCTAACAAACTAGAGCGCAATGCATTTATATTAAAATTGCTTATACTTCCATTTTGCTTTGCCAAACTAGTCAACCTTGCATTTCATATTATATTCATTTTTAGAAGCAAGTAATATGGAAATTTAAATGATATAAAGATGAATTTTGCACCTGTATCTTTACCATTCTACAAACTAGATGTTTTAAATGAACATGATTATTTGTAAACTAGATGTTATATAGGTATATAATTATTTACCTTTGAATGATGTTTTATTATATATGTTTGGTTAAAAATTTATTTGACTTTTCCCTTCTTTCATTTGCAAACGAAAACATATTTACCAAGGGATGACAATCCTTTGTTGCAAAATGTTAGGTTTGTTGTCTATTAATTTTTGACTTTTGGTTTTCTACATCATAGTTATTATGGCACACAATGCAAAAAAGCACAATGTCTCTCGAAGACTAGACGTATGGTGTGGCAATTGGCAAACATCTTTTTAATTTACTACACATGTTTATAAATTTGACATATATAACAATTAATTTAAAAAGTTGAATATAATTTATAATTTTTTACTAAAACATATACAATAAAGATTTTTTTAGATATTTTGCAAAAAACATCATCAATAAGATCATAAGTACGTGATTTCAAGCATAGTACTCTTCAACCCTCAATATTCAAAGCAGTAGTACATATTATAGATAAACCGGAAATTTGAATCTAATGTAGCAATCATATTTTCTAAATTAATACATACATCATCGGATTCATAAGCTTCAGCATCCTCCTCATCTAGCTTATATTAATTAACAATTTATTCAAAACGGCGGTCACGGGAAGAGATGGTTTGAAGTTTGTTGGAGATTATTTAAAAAAAACATTTATCCTAGATTATTTATTCGGTGCAAAAATAATTAGAACTGATAATTCAAAGTTCGTTTGAGATTAATTTGAAGAATACGACTACTCAAGATTATTTGTTCAGTGCAAGGTTGGTAATTAGACCCATCGGTTGGATCTGGATCTGACCCGATGAGTCTCAATTCTAGTCGGGTTAGGTTTTTGTCAAGTCTAACTTGCATATTTTTAGAACCTTGACCCGGCCCGATGTTCGATTCGGATCGAGTCAGTTCGGGTCTGATTAGGTATTAATACTAAAAATGCATATATTTTCAAGGTATTTTTTCTAATCTTCTAGGTTGGAATGGTACTTCTTGTTATTTTTCATTATCTAAACTCGACCCCGGACCATCAAGTTCAAGTCGGGTTTTATCTTTGGGTTTGTGGATATTGGTTCTAATTACCCATCGTAGGTCGGTGCGATAATAATATGAATAAATAGTTCAAAGTTTGTTAGAGATTAGTTTGAAGTGTAATCATATCACAATATAAAGTATATATAATACATTAAGCTATTGTTGGAGATTAGTTTGGATTGTGAAAAAAAGAAGTAAAAACCAATAAAACAACGAAAATGTGCGCTTATATGCTATAAACACTATTATCTACGCCTTTCCATGTACACCGCGTTATATCGAAGAAAGTCGCAAATGCCAAGCCATGCCTTGCGCCATGACGCGCAATGTAGCACGTCTTTCATAACTATGTTCTACACTTATCATTCATGCATCCTTTCAAACCAAACTAAAGTAAGCAAGAAATGGTAAAAAGAAAAGAAAAGAGAGAGAAAAGCATAATAATAATTATTATATTTTTTTTCATTTAACCATAAAAACATAACACTATGTCAACTTTTCCTACATAAAGATACAATAATTTAGTTTACAAAAATAATTTTACAAATGAAAGAAAATTGATCTTATCTGCAAATCTTTTTTCATATTGTAAGGGAAATTTTGCACATAAGTGCCAGATTTGGAAAAAAATAACAAAACTAGACCTATTTGTAACTTAATTACAAATATACGCATGTTTTGGCCTTTTAGAAAATACACGTTGGCGATTTTACAAAAATGCCAACGGACGAGTTAATTAAAATAGCCAAAAGGAATAATGATATTCCTTGTTGGCGACTTTTCAAAAATCACTAATATAAATAATGTTGTATGTGTTTGCAATTTTTGAAAAATCGCTTGGATGGCTGCATTAAAACTGGCAAGCCCCACTCCTTCTCCTTCACTTTCTACTTTACCAAAATCAATTCCAAACCATTGCTAAAGCCTCTAAAAGCCTACTTCTTCATAGAAAACCTCAAACAAGCTCGATTCTCTCAAAATCCAACCAAAGTTTTTCAACACCTAGTGGTATCCTTCAGTAGAAGGTAATGATGTAATTTAACGATTTTTAATTTGTTTTTTCACTTAAATCGTGTCTTGGATTTGTTGTGTAATTAAATCAATAGTGATGCACTTTCAGTTGAACTAGACATGGATGATTGGGAGATGACGATGAGGCGATGGCAAAATGTTACAATGAATTTAAAGCTCAGAGGGGCGTTGCACATCACAGCGATGTAGATATTGTTCCAGAGATGCAATTTGACCCGGTACCTCATAAGTTCCATTCCAAAACATCATCTCCCAATACTCCCTTATGAGAAGTTGAAGCGAATCAAAGGCGGGCCAAGAAAATTTGCATAGATGGCAACATATTTAAGCCTCTACATCATGTTGGTCCTACGCTACCATCCGGTGCATATCTAGTTTGCCGATGTGGAGATGAATGAGTGGTTGTCGTAGCCAAAACTGAAACTAATGTCGGACATATATTTTATGGATATGTTTCATATAAAGATCACATGATGAATCCCGGTGAAGTGCAATGTTGTAATTTTATCAAATGTATTGATCCTCCATTATGCACTCGGGGAGTGGAATATGCCCTCGAGATGTAAGCCGAAGTTTGGCATTTGAACAAATTAGTTGAAGAAATGAATAGAAAAGGTTGAGAGAGAAGAAAATGTCTGCTTTAGCTTATGTTATAGGTTTTGTTTGTAGTGCGTAACAGCCCATAATTTTATAAATATTTTTAATTAAATTTTATTTCAAAAATTTGATTTTTAAATCATTAAAATTTGAATTTCTGGAATTTTCTATTGTAACTTTGGATTTTGTTTGTTATTTATTTTCCAATTACGATAAAATAAACAAATTCTTGTATTTTGGTCAACGGAAAGTCAAAGTTTAACCGCGGTTGAAAATTTTAGTTTTGAAATTTTAAATTCTAATCTTTTTCTTTGAAACTGTATTTTATTTTAATATTAGTTCTGCCTTTCGTTTCAAAAAATTCCGTTTTATACTTTTTCAAATTGAAAAAATACAGTGTTTTACACGCAATGATTTTCTGTATTTTATTTTATTTCCTACGTTTGTTTTTCTATTTTTATTTGTTTAAACTTTGATTTTATTTATTGGATTCTTATTTGTTTATTGGGCTTAGGAAAATTCAAAAGTCTTATGTTACTTGTTTTAATTGTAGACTATTGTTTTCCTAGCCTTGCATAACATCTCCTTAGTCGTTCAAAACTCTACATCTATAGCTGTTCACTCTCTCAAACCCTAGCCGCCACACTACTTTATTATTCATGTATGAGAATTTTGTTCAACATCTCATTTCATTTTATCACTTGAGAAACAAAATTTGCTGTAAGTTTTCCATGGTTCCTCTTTCTCCTTCTCTTTTCTTTTTCTTCTACTTTATTTACAAACTATGCTCGGCCTATCCAATATGATCACCACCAGGCCTAAACTGCTCACCATCGACCATCACCTCCTCCTTCCCCACGTTCCACGGCCAGCACCTCCACATCCACTGACCAATAGCCGTGACCAATCCATCACATCCCATACACAAAAATCCTAGCAGAACACATATACACACCATAATCTCCTTGCTTGCCTTGGCATCCTCCACCATTGCCACCTCCTCTAGTACCTGAGACAACCTGACATGACCATAGCCTGACCACCAGACCACTTGACCCTTGCTGGAGCACCAGACCGAACCACTTTTGCACTAGGTCTAACCACTTGACCCAAGACCTTCCATCTCCTAGTCTCTTTACATTCACAACTCCTTCCCCTTTCATGTTCCTTTTCTTTGCTTCCAACTCTTAGACCATGGCCGAACATATTGCCATATATCTGACCATAGGTCGAGCCATTGTGATAGGGATCAAGCCCATTTCCTTGAGGCGGAGCCACTTGTTTGTTCTAGTCTTTGGTTTTCCACTTTTGTCTCTCTTTTGTATTATTTGAATCTTATATTCTTTATGAATTAATATATATACCTATGTATATATTCTATTTTGTGGTTTACAAGATTTGTATCTGACTCTTCGTTCACTCAAAAATATGGTCGTGCTTTGTTGTGCCTTTTCGTGCTTTGTGGAGTTTAGATTTTGGTTTGAATTTCAATTCTAGCTTTAAAAAGGTGAGTTTATCACTCTAGACATGCATACTTTTGTGATTGTGAAATGATGACAAGTGAATTGTATAAATTAATATGCTATGTTCATACATGCCTGTGATATGTTTATATGATGTTTAATGCTATTTGTATAACTGTTACATCATCTGATACGATATGTTATATTGTACTGCTCATTTTATTTACTGTATCATACTGCAAGTTCCATATCACTATGGATTGAAATGATACATATCCGAACGGACGTTAGAATAAGGAAAAATCATTATAAGCTGAAATGATAGGCTCGAGTGATTTTTATTGTATTTGATTTACTCGGGATTGCGGGTTTGAAATGATAGAACCCGGATTTTTCTTTTTAAATTACGGATTGAAATGATACATATCCATATCACTTGACTTAGGTTAGAAAATATTATACAGGCCCATGGTTATATTTTTGAATAATATTTTCCTAAAAATTTATTAAGTATTTTTAAATAATATTTCCCTAAAAGATTTTAAGTATTTTGAGTTTTACAAGTATATGAAATTTTAACTTAAAAATTAGATTTAATGATGTAACTATAAAGGTGTATTGGTTTTCCTATAAGTTAAATTTTTATAAGTTAATAATTAGTTTTGAGTTGAATTAAAGATCTTTATTGATGATAGATAACTTAATAATTGAATTTGACTAAATTTGGAAGTTTAAATCTAACCTAGTAATTGTTATGAATTTTACTTTAAGAAATGGACATGTTTTGTATAATAAGTAATGTATTTTGAACTGATAAAATGGAATATAGTTTAATTGGACATTTTGTAATAAAATTTATGTAAGTGTAAAATCATAGTTAATCAATGTCTAAATGATTAGATCTATAAGGAAAATTTGATTGTTATATTAACTATGATAAAATGTTCTTTTGTGAAATGTTATGTTTTGTGAAATAAATAGTTATGATTTTTAAATGGAAAAATGTATCTTAAATAATGACTTAACTTGATAATTGGAAATTGGATTTTTAAATAAAAATTTTAAGTTAAGTAAATGAATGGAAATTTTATTTTATTTTTGAAATGGTTATTTTAAAATAAAGTATTAAATTAATTGAAAAAAAATATAAAAGTTGAGAAATAGTTGACTTTGACTTAATAAGTGAAGTATTGTTTAATTTGGATACTTATTTATTAATGGTTTATTTTATTGAATCGTAAGTTAAATGATATCTAAATGAATATTTTCTGAAGCGAGAAATATGATTTTCATAAGTTAAAATGGCTAAAAATTGAAATTTTAATGTGGCTGAAATGTTATTATAAAATCTGGAATTTTATTGGTAGCACTTCAGAAATTCTGTGCTTTTAAGATAGCATTTGCTAAGTGCCATCAATTCTGAAACTTAACTAGGTTCTGAAATAAATAAATACCTATTACAGCACTTTTGAAGTGCTGCTATTTCTGAATTTGAACTATTTCTAAAAATAACTAAATAATTACTATAACACTTTATAAATGCTGTTGTTTCTGAACTGAACTGTTTGAATAACTAAATACCTAGTACATCCGGAATCATGGAGGATATTGGTAATGAATTCTTCTCCAATTTGGTGTTTTAGGGAAAATTTAGGATTTCCTAGGTTTGCTATTTTCGCAAAATTTTGTTAAAGTTAGATGTTTTAGATTGAAGCAGGCCATTGTAGATAGAGTTTTGTTCATTCGATTGTGTAGAGTATAGATTGATGAAAATAATTTTTTTTGAACATTAGGGTTGAAGACATTAATCTTTGTGGTGTAGATTATGTTGAGATGGAGCCCGATCTAGTAGACCCGAGCATGCTATATCTATAGCCTAGACACCACATGTCAAGTTAAGCATATATGATGGTAATTTCTTATAATATTTCGTTTGAAAAATTATGTAAATATTAATATATGCAAATGTAATGTTAAACAGAGTGAAGAGGCAGAATTCATTGTTGACCATTCCATTTCTCTCAAGAAAGTCATTTCTCAACATCTTAGAGTATTAGAAGATACTGAGCGAGCTGGATTTTCGATAGCACTGAGGTTAGGCTAACTTCAGTTAAATCATCACTTCATTACTGCTCTTGTTAATTGATTAAGACCAGGGACGTCTATTTTCCATCTAACTGTCGGAGAGATGACGATTACACTAGGAGATGTGGAACTGCTTTTTGGTCTGCCTATAGAAGGAAATCCATTGATTATTGATGAGCAGCATGACTATCTATAGTTATGTACCGATTTGTTGGTATTTCTCCTCCTCTGGAACAAGTAAGGGGTAATGACATAGTGGAAGTGAAATAGTTCAGACTTGCTTTAGTTTATGATGTAGCTGTAGATGCTACAGAGGTTCAGATCCAACAGCGTGTAGGATCGACTATTCTACACCTTATTACTTCCCATTTAATGTGTGATCATTGAAAAAATCGAGTGGATTTGAATTGGCTACCATATTTTGCCGAACTAGATGTGTCCGCCCAGTACTTATAGGGCAATGCTATTTTGTGTTACACCTATATGGAGCTCTCTTATCTAGATCTTATGCTCACTAAACTTATAATGGGATGTTTGACACTATTTCAGGTATGCATCTACTTTAGCTAGCAAAGTAAGTGTTATACCATTCTTTAATACGCCTTTTTGTTGTTAATTGGTTTTTTTATAGCTTTGGTCGTAGACATATCTACCCGTTGGACGGATCCAAGTCCGAAATGTTGCCATTGATAACACAAAGCCTCTTGGATCTCTATGTGACTTCTTCTGCTATGAAACTGATTTGCTTGTCCAATATGTCTTTGTGCTAAAATAATGTTTTTTCGATGTTTTACAGATGGATTAGTCCAAAAAACCTTTCAAAACCCCCATGGAATGTATGGTTTTGTCGCAATGAGCTAAATGTGCTAGACCCTACTGCGGTGACATGGTCTCCATACACGCAGTATGTGCTGGAGGGGCTTCTCGCTATCTGTACAGCCGCCATATATCTATGGACTACTAGGCTTCCTCTCATTTTCAATATACATTCTGCACACCACTTACTCGATCGGGTAATGCGAAAGTTCGACATGGCGTAGCATATACCGAAGAATGTTCCAGTAAATACCGGGTAGTATCAGGAGGGAAAATTGCAAATGCTATAGAGATATGGAATCAAAAACGGTTTTTTACTCAATTTGTGAGAGAGCCGATCACTCCTCTTTAGACTTATATGAGGTTGTATTGGAACATCATGCATAGATATGTTCTACAGACGCTAATATAAGCTGTTTCCAACAATCCGTACACCCCGTTGTAACGACCCAGAATTTTTGTCAATTGGTTTTGGACTTTTAATTTATTTTAAATGTTGAATTTGAAATATTAATAAATTTTGATTAGGGAGATTTTGGTTGAAATGGTGAAATAATCGACAAGTTCAAATATAACGAATAATTCATTTGGTAAATAGTAAATTAAATGTTTGAAATCGGGTAAATATGTGAATTTGGAGTCGAACGTGAATGGGATGATTTTTTAAAGTTAATTTAAAACTCTATTTGAATTAGAGTGGTGATAGTGGATTTTTTGAATTGAATTAAAAGTCGATAAACTCAATTTTGGAATTTATATATTAACTTAATAGTGAAATTTAATATTTAAGATCTTGTAAATAATTGAATTTGTGACTTTAGATAAATAAAAATGGTTTCTAATATGGATATAAATTCTATTTGAATAATAGTTGTTGAGTTAGTAAGTTTTTAAAATTTGCAATTTCAAGTAATTCCCTTGATTTTGAAAATCTTTCGATAAAATCGACACGTTAAAATAGCCTTTAGGAGCACAGTCTCAAAATTCAATAAAACCATTTCCATTGGATATATAATAGTGTATTATTATCGGATTTCAAGTTTCGTAGCATTTGGCGTTACCATTTGGTCGTGCGAAATATAATCGCGCTGAAATTTATATCAAAAATTCTCGATACGATCAAATTAGGCCTCAAATCTTGTTCCATTTTGTTCGGAATAAGGGTAAAACATTATGAATGCCAGCCGGTATGCTTCATTTGGAATTCTTCTGGAAAAGAACGTGGGTGTTCGAGATAATATTAAAATATTATGTATTCATGTATATATATACATTCACAGCAAAACCTTAGCTCTTGTTAACGCAGCCGCTATTGCGATCATGGGCTGATTAGTGGAGAAAATTGAGATGAAGGTGGTGCCATGTGTCGCTAGGTTTCAAGCGTGGGTGCGTGGGAAGGCTCTCTTCGTTGTGGTGGCGTTCGATCGTTTCCTCGGCAATCATAGTTGACGTGATAATTGGAAGATTCGTGGCAGCCGTGGGTTTCTGCATAAACCTAGAGCACGCAATGACGGGGAAAATAAATAGACGGCCATGATTTCTTCTTCCGGATAAACAGCCAGATTTCTTCTAGGTGTATTATATAAAAAAATGCGTAAATTATTATATTGAAAATCGTATAATTTTATATTGTGAATATCTTTTTCATATGTTGTCAGAAATTGACGAAACTATCATCGATGAAATCTTTGCGATGATAAGTATGTTATGGAATTGATTTGAAGTTGGTTGGAGCTAGCTATGATTTTAAATTAAATCGAACGTCGTTCGATTTGATTTAAAATTTAAAATTCCAGATGAATTAATCAAACTCATTTTTGGATGGATAGTTTTATTTAAAATGTTGAAAATTTAATTTATTTATTAATTGAATGATTTGATAATTATTATCAGTTGGATGTTATAATTTATATAGTAGTATATATTAGTAGTTGGATTGACTATTCCCGCATATTTTTAGCGGATAAGACCTTATGCACCCCGCATAATAGCGGATGATACTATATACCGCGATTTCCCCCTCGAAGTAGATTGGTTTTTTTCTGTTGTATTAATATATGTAGATGCAGGGAAATAGGTTAGAGGGATCCAATTGGATACTTCAAAAAAATTGAATCAAATTTCATGTCATAGTATGTTTGTTTTGTGAAAAACATGTGTCTAAGTTCGTTAATACAATGAATTATTATAAAAATTTCATGATTATGAAACTTATGTGCTTTATTTGAGTAAGTACAAGTACAAGAAGCCATTCGGATAGATTTTGGTTGCGTAATTGCATATAAATTAATTGACCTCGCTTAATAATGCTAATATAAGGTACGCTTATGCATTAAAAGTGAAAATGAGATAAAATATTGATATATATTATGTTTCTGACCTGTGGGTCGATGTATATTATATTTATTATATTTGTGATATTGTAAAAAGGTCTCCGTACAAGGGAGACTCTATCAAAAAAATTCAGGAATTTAGGGTGAGAATTTTTGGAAAATTTTTGTTATCTAAATTTGATTTGAAATTATAGCTTGAAATAATGGAATTTGATGAATAAATAGGAATTAGTGGATTTAGGCGAGTCTAAAAAAAATTAGGAAATGGTAATAACAAGATATTAACCAAATGTGTTTTGAATAGAAATGGGTTTGGAGCATTTTTTTCTACCTTAGTAATTTCAGGGACGAAATTCTTTGAAGGGAAGGAATACAAGGACCCGGAATTTTGATCGTTTGGTTTTGAACGTTTAATTTATTTTTAAATGTTGAATTGGAAATATTAATTAATTTTGAATATGGAGATTTTGGTTGACTTAGTGAAATGGGTTAAAATCAAATATAACGATTAATTGAATTTGATAAATTGTAAATTTAATATTTGAAATTGGGTAAGTATGTGAATCTGGAGTTAAATGTGAATGGAAATGATTTCTAAAGTTGATTTAAACTCTATTTGAATTAGAGTGATGATAGTGGACTTTAGAATGGAATTAAAAGTCGATAAATTAAAATTTGAAAATTTTATATATTTATTTAATAGTGAAACTAAATATTTAAAATAGTGTAAATAACTGAATTTGTGATTTAATATGAATCGAAATGGTTTCTAATATGGATAAAATTCTATTTGAATTATAACAGAGTTGGTAAGTCTTTAAAATTGGAATTTCAAGTAATTTTGTCGATTTTGAAAATCGCTCGATTTAATCGACACGATAAAACAACCTTTCGAGGCATAGTCTTGGAATTTGACGAAACTAGTTCCATTGGATGCGTAATAGTATATTTTTTGGATTTTAAATTTTGTAGTATTTGGAGTCACCGTTTGGTTGTATAGGATAGCAAAGTGTTGAAATTAATATTGGAAATTTAATATTTTAATTCAATTCGAAAAGTTATCTTCCACATACGATCGAATTAGGCCTCGAAACATATTCCATTGTGTTCGGAATAGGGGTAAACATTATAAACGATAGACGGTACACTTCGTTTGGATTTCGTCTGAAAAAGTAGGTGAATAGTGAAAATAATAATAAAATAATACGTATACATGTGTGTGTGTGTAGGGAAAGTCTATTTAGACACAATTAGTGACACAAAGAATCTCCTCCACTGGATTGCCCTCTGAATTCACCTTCCCCATAAAGACAAAAAATCCAATGGTCCAGATGTTTTATGTCACCTTTTTGTGTTTAATTTTGTGTTTATATAGTCGGCCCATATATATATATATATATGTATATATATATATATATGTGTCCCAGAACTAATACTTAGAAATAACCAAGCCGCCTCAATAATGTTCAATGGCCGAAAGTCACTATTTTTCACCTCACGATTTCACACAATCCTTACATTTATAGAGAAAACTTTCTACATGAAAGTCGTAGAACTCGTTGAGTATTACGGATCTAATGGTGGATTTGGGCTATCGTCGTCGAATGGAGCCAAGAGTTGGTAAGTTCATTTCCATTCGAGCTCGTTTTACTCAAGCTAGGGTAGATCGAAAGTGGCGAGATTTTGGGCGTTGGAAGAGCTCGCGTGGGCACACGCGATGGCGTTGGCCGATCGAGTTCTAGGGCAACTGGTGGTCACGGCAATTTGATGGTCGAACGGCGTGATGGGTTCGTGAAAGAGCCTGGAATGTACGCGAGAAGAAGAAAGCAACGTCTTTGATTTCCTGAAGCAAAATCATGCGGCCTCGATTATTTCCAAGGTTTAATAACAAATGTAAATTTGTTTATATAGATTATATTCAAAGTTTTAAAACTGTTTATTTTTGTCATACGAGATCGGAATTAGACGAAACAAGCGGTGTTGAAATCATGGTGATGAGCACTATAATATGAATTGATTTGGAGACAATTCGAAATGACTAAAATTTTAGGTTAAATCGAACGTCATTCGATTTGATTTAAAATTTAAAACTCAAGGTGTGTTAAACTCACTCATTTGTTTAATCGGCAATATTTTACAGCAAATAAAATTTATTTATGCTGTTTGGTGATTGTTGAAATTAATTTAGGATGACGATATATCATCTCGAAATGCTATTAGATTGGTTGAACCAAATCTAGGGTGATGATATAGCGAATCAAATTGCTATTAAGCTGTTTATGATTATTTTAAGCTTATTTCTAGTATGGAATCATATATGTGTGGAATTAATAAATGGATTTTGTTTGGAATTACGTTGTTAAATTTATAACGTAAACTAAATTGAAAAATATTGGTGTAACATATTTGGCTAAATAAACACCGTTGGAAAATAAATGAAAGAGTTTGATTGTGAAGATAATTGGTTAGCAGAATAAATTTTTGTTCTGCTATTTGATTAATTTGGACTTTGTTACAGTGTTGATTGATTTGTACAATAAAATTTGACATGTTAACAAATTGTTGTTAAGTGTGGATTTGATTTACATATATGACTGTTATGTAAATGTTGTAATTTAACTGTGATAGTTAAATTGAATTGAGTGGTAGTTGATAATTAAGTACCATTGGAATTTCTGAGCCTCGGTATAACATTACAAAGGTTGTGTTTTCTGTTTAACTTCAAATTTTAAAATTTGAAGTAAAAGATTTTATTTAACAAATATTATACAAATGGTTTTGTTTAAATTTTTATTTACAAATGTTTTGTAAAATCGTTTATTTAGTTAAGTTAAGTATGTGTTAACATTAATTGTTAAATTGATTTTGTTTAAAGGTAATGAATTATTTATTATTATTAGTATTTAGAACTAAAAAATTATTTCAGTAATAATACAATTCAAAAGTGGATTATTTTTATTTAAAGGTTGATATAGTTTATTTTATTAAACTTTAAAATGTTAAAGGTAAAATGATTATATTATCAATAAATGTTTAAAAGTATTTTTATATTATCAAAAAAATAGCCGAGATAATTATGAGACGTTTAAAATCTTATTTATTATAATTAGGAAATAAATTGTTTATAAAAGAAATCCTTTGTGAGAAGAATTGGTTAAAGTGGTTTATAAATGTGAAGGTGATTTGAAAATATGAAAGGGAAGTTTTACATGAGATTTGTAAAAGAATATTTTCCTTAATTAATCTTGGAAATTTATTTTGAAGCCTTATAAATAGTTTTGAGATATTTATAAAATAAAGAGTTTTAGGGAATAATGGTATATTTTCATAGTTTAATTCGAGGGGCAGTGATTGGCTATAGTTTCGAATGTTTCCGTTGGGATAATGACATAATCGTTATGCAAACTAAGATCTATGTTCGATTGCATGGCGGAAATTGGGAGGCAGAGATTGCCTAAGTTAAGTTTGGTTTTTCTGGGATAGAGACGCAACCATCGAACTGTGATCCTTGGTTAAAACCGAATGGCACTTCTGTATCTATTTTGATAATATAGTTTCAAATATTTGAAAGGAATGATTTGTGAATATAGTTATTCCAATGAAATAAGTATATGGACGTTTAAATAAAGGAATTCATATTTTTCAAAATCAAAATTAAATGAGGCTTAGTGATTTCGGTGGGAAATGTAATCTTGGTTGAATGTTTGTTTATTTGATAGTTACATAACCGACTATCAAATCTTGGTCCAAATATGTAATCTTTCTTAATTTTGGTGGTAGGAAACAATTTCCTACTTAACACCGAAGGGTGTTTACTTTGAAAATATCTAGGAGAAACACAGAAATTATACGATACAGTTACCGTTCGAGGTGCTATACTTAGGCCTGTCGATGGGTAGGCTTCGTTCCAGGTATTATAAAACCCAGACCCGAGTCCAGTTACAATAATTAAAACCCGAGACTGGCCCAAACCCATTGGGTATTTCAACCCAATATTCGAGTCTGGCCCGAACCCGTAGGGATTCAACCCAATATCCTAGCCCGGCCTGTCGGGCTTTTGAGACTGTTGGGTAATGACTATATACCTAACTCAGAATTTTTATATTAAGACCATACTTTAAAACTACAACTTTGGTAAAATTTGTATACAGACAATGTTAACATATAAATTGGGCGGTGATTTACTCAAGCTCATAAAAAAAGTATGCAAAAACATCTACATGTAAACATATAAAATGTTAAATAAATAACATTCGCACTCATGTTTTAATATGACGAAAAACTAATAGTCGGGTTAGGCCCTAACCGGGCCTGGTTTTGATAAAACCGTACTCGACCCGGATCAAGCCTGAGTCAGGCTTGGGTAGTAAAAGGCAAAACCCGTACCCGCATAAATAGGGTTGGTTCGGGAGAGGCTCGGTTCGAAACGCATACCATTGACAAGCCTAGCTATACTGTACGTATAAACTCGTTATTCTTTTAGGATAAATGATAAGGAGATCCGTCCACTTAAATGGTTAGGGGTGATCCCTGCTTTTATGTATTGTCTGATTATTTCCTAAAAAACTGTATTGAGCATTCTGAAAATTGACGAATGGTTTTTGGAGCACCCATAAAATGGAGAGTGTACTCGTAAGACATGACTCGGAATCCATGACCTACTCTGAAACAAAATATGGTTAAATAGAGAAGATGTGTTATATTTTGTGATGTTGAAATCCATATATGGTTTCGTGACTCGTTGGAGTGTGAGAATCTGTGTGAGATTCCAAGATCTATTGAGATGTGAGAATCTATAAGCGATTCCAAGGCCATGGTGGTGTGGTAATCCATGTGGGATTCTGAGATCCATTTTTGGAGTGCGTAAGCTGGAACGCCAAACGTAGCCTCATTAGTGGAAATTACTACAAACAAAGATGGGAGGCGTGACAAGTAGGGTAGGCAAACCCATAGGGTGTACTCGACTCCTTTTCTAGAAATATGGATACCTTCGGTTGTTTTTGGCATTCCGGAGTGATGCACTCGGTCTACGCAAGACCAGTTATGTTTTTCCTATGATATCCTGGATAGACGGATACTAAGCTTCGAAAGGATAACTCTAATCCTTGTGCAGGAGGACCATTCTTGAAGTAGTGAGGGCATCCCGTGGAAATTCTAGGCAATTGGCGAACGAGCCTTATCGAGTTTTGATTATATATATATATATATATATATATATATATATATATATATATATATTATTGTTGTGATGTACACGGCATGAGCAATCACAACTACTAGCTTGTTATTATTTTGACTCTTAGACATTACTATAATATCGCTAAATTTTCTAAAGAAATGTTTTGGTGAACGTTAGACAAAAACCCGACTGTTTTACATGCGGTGTGGTCTTATGATATCTTTATTTTGGAAAGGTTTTATAACTTAATAAATAAGAGTGTGGTTTCTCAAATTGGTTTGCAAGACTGATCCGCGTGTTATTATTTATAATAATACTTGGGTTAGACATAGCATATTACAAATTTAGATTTGGATTGCATTGGAGCTCAATAGATGAGCTGAAGACTGGGACTTGTTCTCATACTTGTTTATTCCGCTATAGTGGTCGTTTGAAATTATCAGCAATTACGAGGAAAGGTAAACATCTAGGCTAGTAATTATTTACTTTTGTACTCTGATTTGAGTGCGATAATCCATAAAAATGGGTTCGAGGAACTCTTGGGTAGAACGAAGAAGTGTTGGACCATGGAAAGTAGGATAAGAAAAGGTTACGATATGATGAATGAAAACGAATAGAGCGAGAAAGGGCTCAGATATGCGTGCGAAGGAATCCTTGATACTAGGAGTGTTTATAATATGTTTGTAAAGTAAGAATATGCGAGGACGCTCACTATGTGCTTAGTCAGTTACCTCGAATTAAGGGAAGGATCCGTGTTGTAACAACCCGATATTTTCAGCTATTCGCATTCACACATGTCCGACTTGAATTGCTCAAAATACCGCATTGTAATAAAATTTAAAGCAAATAAAATCAATCATACCGAATCACAAACACAGAAATATCAGAATAACTCACAGCGGAAATATAATATACCATAGTAGTTCATGAAGCTACTATAACTAAGTCTCAAAAAAAAAATACATAATATCAGTTTGAAAACAAATATAATAGAAATCCCAAATGCATAGAAGTCTACTAATACAAGAGCTAAAATTGATGAACTGAAACATAAATAGATGAATAACTAGATAAGCAGAAACTCCAGCGATTCCTAGCTCCAGAAGAGAAATCCAAAGCTATGAATACTCAGGCTTACCCGAGCGTAAAGTGAAACACAAAACAACCGAGTCAGGACATACATGCTTATACAATGTAAACCAACTCAAGTTCAACTGTAGTGGTAATGCACAATAACTTAAAGGAAGCTTGGGATCGCCCATCCTCTAAGGATCAATTAAACCATAAATTTAGCAGTAATAAACACTATCATAGAAATGTCTATATTGCGGTAAACTATGCAAATAACAGTGTTAATGTGGCTAGGGTAGCGTAGAGCTGCAACAATCGCTCAACTCTAGTCACACTCTCAAATTGAAGGTGTACATCCAAAGTCACAAGGCGTACAGAGAAGTGTACCCGTGATAAAAATTTCAAAAAGGTTTATAATTTCAAATTAAAAATCATTCATTTAAACGATTGAAAGGTGGAGTCATTATACCTTCAAATCAAATATCAAATTCCCAAAATTTTAGCCTTTCTAGAGTTTATTTATTCGGTTAAAAGCTACAAAATATTTAAATTTTCAGCTTTCCACAGCGCTTAGAAAATGCTGCGTAATTTATATTTGAGACAATTCATTTCAGCAAAGACAACATTTAAAAACTGCTGAAACAATTCAAGGTTCAAATTGAAAGATTTAATTCAATTCAGCCAATTGCAGCACTTAACAAGTGCTATAACAGCTCTTTAATTAGTTTTAGATTTTAGCTTAGTTTTTGCCTTAGTTAAATTTATCCTTTTAGTTCACTTGTATCAACCACGACACTTACAAAGTGCTGTCGTATCCTTTACAACAGATTTTAAGTTAACTTCAGAAACAATAGTATTTCTGAAGTGCTGTAAATTCAATTTCCATATTTTCAATACAATTTTAGAAATAATAAAATTCCAATTTAAAACCATTTTTAACTTATAAAATTTTATATTTTCACTTTAAAATGGTCATTTAATATACCCTTTAATTTATGATTTTATAAAGTAAAATTTATACATAAAATCAAATTTTTAAATAATTCACTTATCAAAATTCAGGCATATAAATTTTCTATTCTTTACATTTTAAAATTGAACTTAATACTTAAGTTTTAATTACCATTTCAAAATATAAACTTAATTTCCATTTTATTTTCTTAACTTAACTTTTATTTTAAACCAAATTCACCTTTCCAAGTCAAGTTATATTTCAAATTACGTTTTAAGTATTCATTTATTTAACCATTTTAATTCATAGAAAAATCAATAACACTTTATTAAGTCATTTTAAATACAAATTTAAATCAAATTATCATATTTTATTCACTCAACTTAAACTCCATTTTAAACAAAAATTCAAATTTCAAAATTTAGCTATATTTCAAATTTCCACTTAACCATTCATTTGTTTCACTTTTAACTTGTATAAAAATCATTAATACTTTATAAAAATCATTTTTAATTCAATTTAAATTAAAATATCGTAAATTTACATTTTAAAAATACTTTAAAAATTTCTAGAAAAATATATCAAATAACCACGGGTCAGCATAATAGTTTCTAGTATAGGACAAGTGATACGGATAATATATCATTTCAATCCGTAATTTACAAAGAGAAACCAGGTTCTATCATTTCAAACCCGCAATCCTAAGTAAAATAAAATAAATAAAAATCATTCAAGCCTATCATTTCAGCCAATAATGATTTCTCACTATTCTAAAGTCCATTCGGGTATGTATCATTTCAACCCATAGTGATTCTATTCTACAGGGAACTTGCGGTGTGATAAACAGAAATAAATAAACAGTATGACAAAATATAACATAGCAGATGATGAGACAAGTGTATAACGGGGTTTAACATCATATAATTCATATCACAGGCAGGCATAACATAATATAACAATTTCTACACATTCACTTGCGATCAATTCACTAATTATAGAAGTATACATGTCAAGCGTGATTACTCATCTTTTTACACCGAAGATAACAATTCAAACTACACAAACAAAGATCCAGATAGCACAGTAGCACGATTAGGGATTCAAGTGAGGGGAGAGCCAAGATGATTATGTTGCACACCACAAACAAAACAAGATATTGCAACATAAATATACAACACAAATATCATTTAACAACTTGAAATAAAAAGAACAATAAAGAAATAAACAACATGACCTTACTTTTACCACTCATATGCTCGGCCATAGGGTTCAAGTGCTCTACCATGGCTATGTGTTTGGGTCAGGTATGGGTCAATATTGCTCGGCTAATAAAGAGATGAAGGGTTGTGGTTTATGACATGAAGCATACACAAGTCAAGGCAACATAATGGAGTATTGGTGACATTTTTGGCTCGGCCATGGGCATGTGGTGGCTCGACCTTGCTTGTTTTAGATCTGGTGATGGTGCAGCAGCGGCCAAAGATGATATCTTGCTGGTGGTGGTGGTTCTACGGGGTGGTCGAGAGGATTATGTGATGGGGTGATGGTATTAAGGGTCGGCTATGCATGTTTCAATGAGATGTTTGCTATTTTTGAGGGATTTACAACATAAGGATGCCATGGCCTGCCATTGTCAGAGGAGGAGGAGGAGGAGGAGGAGCTACCGTGTATAATGGTGGTGGAAGGGATGTGGCGGTGAAGTGATCTATGGCCGAGCAAATCTAGGTAGAGGAAGGCAAGAATTAAATGAAAACAAAGAAGAAAAGAAGAGAAAATGCCATGACTTACCAAAGTTTTTTTTAAGAAATTTTTTGATGGCCGAAAGTTTGAGATGAAGTAAAATTTTCTTATGTGAAATGAAGAGGATATGTATGGCTAAGGAAAGAAAATAGATGGCTTCTCAATGCAAATGTCAATTGAAAAATGAAAAGACAAAATGTAAGTGAAAAGTCATAGCATATGAAAGGTTTTTGACTCTTTATATTTCTTATTTCTTTTATTCATTTTAAACAAATAAAATTTTAGTAAATAAAATATAAATATGAAAACAAAATAAAGTGAAAAGGAAAATAAATAATTATTTTCAGGAAAAATAGAAAATAAATAAAGAAAATAGCTAAAATTTAAACTAGAATTTCAAAATTGAAAACAATATACAATAAACATTTAAAATTTATAACTATACTTTAAAAATGTTTTTAAAATAAAAATATATACCTAACATGCCATATAACACATATTAGAACATGGTATGACAAATATAAATATTATTTATATCAATTAAAACAAACAATTTTATTAAATAAATCAATTTACATACAATATTGTAAAAAGCATAACTTTCACCATACAAATCGAATTTCAACGAAACGAAAAGCAGTATTCTTGAATTTTAATTTATTTTCATAATGAAAAATAAAATTAAAAAATTCTAATATTTAAATTTTAAATTTAAAAGTCAAAGTTTGACCATTTTGACCAAAATCCACTTTTTGAAAAATATTCCATTTATTCATGTTTGTAATTATAGTTCACATACAATTCAAAATATATATTTAAAATAACAAAATTTATTCATTTTAATAAATAAAATAAAGTTTTTAAATCAGAAATCAATTTAAAATAAATCAAAATATACAATTAAAAATAATCACAAAATACAGGGTTTTACACTCTCCCCTAATCAAATCTTTTCGTCCTCGAAAAGAACGAACAAGGAAAATAAGGGAAAGAAAGATAGACAAAGCAAATAGTACCTGAAAAAACAATTTCGGATTCGAAGCACGAATGATCTCCTCCATCTCCTAGCTACAATCTCGATCATCGGTACTCCACAGTACTTTGACCAGACTAACAGATTTCCTTCTTAGCTGTTTCATACTTCTGTCGATAGTACGAAGTTGCTTACTCTCGACAGTCCGATTGTAACATTCCTGGATTTTAGCTAAGTATAATTTGATAATTAATTCAATTTTTGGAAATTAAATTATGAATTTAGTTTTGAATAAATTTCTCAAGCCTAGAACCAAAAGAAATTCGAAATCCTACTCAAATTCAAGACTGAAACAAAGTTTAAAACCTGAAAAGCAAATTTTAAATCTCAGATCAAAAGAAATCAAAGCCTGGAAACAAAAAAGATCAAACAACAATTAAAAGCATTTCAGTTCAAGTATCAAGTTCAAAATAAAATTGCTATCTCTGTTCAACAATCAGGCATTCAAGCCTCATATTAAAATGGAATTGAAAGATCAAATTCCAGGGTTCAGTTCAAAAGCCCAAGTCTCCTCTGTTTCTAAATTTAAGGTGAGTAAACTCACTTTTAAACCCAAGATTTTTTTTGGATATCTGATTTGCATGTGATCATCTGTAGTTTTGAATCAAACTATGTTTGTATGGCTATAGAAAGATGTCTGTATATACACATACATACTCTGTGTATATCTGAAAGAACAGGTCTTAACTCCTCTTCGTTAGCGACCTAACTACAGCAGCGACCTACGACCTATAGGGAGCCGTGATTTAACGACTCACAAAGATAACGACCTAATGGTATCAGCGACCTAAGGGGATCTAACGACCTAGTGCTCCAGCGACCTAAGGGCCAGAGCGACCTAACGAGTCAACAAGACGAGCGACCTAACGGTTCGAGCATTCGGCGACTTAACAGATAGAGAAGGAGACAACCTAGCGACCTAATGGTTTAACGAGCTGAGCTATAGGTCGTGTTAACTTAGGTCGCAACACCAGACCATTCAACATACTTAGGTTGCCTCTCTTCTTAGGTCGCACACGACCTACCACTTGTCATCTTACTCAGTCAAACTCGATGCATCCTATCAAGCCACAAACCATACCACGTAGGTCGCTCACGACCTACGTCTTACCATAGACCGTCACCAACCTATAACCCGCTAACCCGTTCCAGACTAGAGTGCAACCTCGTGCTACTGTAATTCTAACATTGCTCGCGACCTACGACCTATGATAGGTCGCTCACGACTTAAGAAGGCGAAGACGAAATGCAACAGATATGATAGGTCCGTTAGGTCGTTACCAACTTATGACCTACGACCTAACTTAGGTCATCCACGACCTAAGACTTGGAAGGTGAATCATGCCCAGAATCACGCCTATAAATAGACGACCACTTCCAACTTTAAAAGGACTTTTGGCTCATTCATTTCAAGCGCCGTTACTCTGCTGCATTCTGAACTACTTCAACACCTTCAAGGAACTTCACGAAGAAATCAAACATGTCAAACATGTGTTCAAAGATTTGGATCGACATTGAAGTTTAGGCTACTTGTTCTAAGTCACTTGAAACTCAAAGTGTGTTGTAATCAAAGTGTAACTGCATTGACTTGTAATCAAATCGTCAATAAAGATATTCAAAGTGGACGTAGGCTATCTCTTAAGCCGAACCACTATAAAATTGCTGTTGTTTACTGTTTTTTCACTATTATCTGCTTATAATCTGTTCCCGAGCTATCGGGTGGTGCTTTCGCGATCTCACTTCATACACCGGGGTGTTAGCGTTCAAATTTTAGCGTTAACATTTTTGGTGCTTTCACTGAGAAGGTCGAACTCAGGCGAGTTATCATCATTGCTTCACAGAGGTTTGTAGAGAGAATTTCCTTGAAAACCAGAAGTCTATCCGAGATTATGGCTCCTGGAAGGAAAAGTAGATCTGTCAGATCTGGGAATATTCAAGAAGAAACCTCCGCTTCCCCTATATCGAATCAAGCCACTCCAGCTGTCGAAGTTACAAAGGCAGAGCTGGATGCTGCAATCTTAGGGCTGAACCAACAGATAAATGCCCAAAATGCACAATTCGAGGCTCAGAATGCCCAGAATGCCCTAATTCTGAATAGGTTGAACGATTTGCTTGGGGCAAACCGTCAACCGGCAGGTAATGAAAGGAATTTTGCTGGCAACATTCATGATGCTGAAGAAAGAAATGCTCCTGAAAGGGATGCTAGCCCCTTTGAACAAACACTTCCAGAGGTTGGTGGATCTAGAACTCGACATGATGAGGAGTATCTTTCTGGAATGGTTCGACAAATTATGAAAGAGAGTATGCAGAGGGTTGAAGACGAGAAAGAATGGGGTTTCGCCCCAAGTAAAACTCCGTTTACTGAGAAAATCTTAAAGACTGAATTCCCAAGGAAGTTTGTCCCTCCAACCATTCCAGCTTACAAGGGGACAAGTGATCCGAACGAATTCTTATACAAGTATGATTGGCACATGACAGGTGCCAGAGCCTCTGATGAAATAAAGTGCCGATATTTTCCTGTGTATCTCGAAGGTGTAGCTCTGGTTTGGTTCACCAAACTTCCAGTCCGATCTATGGATCAGTTTTCTGACTTAACCCGGAAATTCAAGGAGCAGTTCAGACTATACGCCTCAAAAGCCAAGGATATCATGTCACTGTCAAGTTTGGAGCAGAATCCAGGAGAGACTATCAGATCTTTCTTAAACCGCTTTAATATAGCACTAGCTGAGATGGACAATGCAGAACCGCGAATGATATTGACTTATCTGATGAAGGGTATTGACAAGTCGAGCGAATTTGGGAAATGGCTAAACATGAAGGAACCAAATTCCCTTGAAAAATTCTATAAAAAAGCAGATGAATTCATACGCTTAGAAAGCCGTCCCGTACCGGTAAAGGCAGTGTTGGAAAAAGATGAAGATAACACTGTTGCTCCACGCAAGAATGAATCTGTAGGGCAAAAAAGGGAAAATAACAATGGGAAGAAGTAGAGTAATCTGAAGAAGCCCCGATCCTTCAAGCCATCAGAATATACTCCTTTATCAGATACGCCGGAGCATATCTACCTTGCCACTAAAGATTTTGTTGACTTTCCTAAACCTCCTCCTCTAAGGACCGGGAAAAAGGCTATACAGAGTGGGAAGTTCTGCCGCTTCCATAATCAACCCGGTCACGAGACCGACGAATGCCGCCAGTTGAAAAATCTGATTGAAGAGTTGCTAAGGGAAAACAAACTGCAGCAATTTGTAAAAAAGAATAGCAACAATCCTTCTTCATCTAGTCGGGGGCAACAGACTCCTACTCATCAGCCCAGGACGAGTGAGAAGGCTGCAGAGCATGAATCTGGAAGGCCCATTATCAATGTCATTACAGGAGGACCTCACCCAGCAGGCAGAAGCTGGGGTGAGATGGAAAGGTATACCCGAACTTTAAAGTATGTACCGACCGAGGAAGATGTATTCGTTTTGGAAGGTGCTACGCCCTTGAAGCAACAAAGAACTTTTGATGATGATATTGTGTTCAAAGCTAGGGATTCCGCAGGTATTGAAGCTCCTACCTTGGATCCCCTAGTCATCTCGGGTGGTATCGGGCCAGCTATTGTCAGAAGAGTTCTCATTGATTGTGGCGCATCCTGTAATATCCTCTTCAAGAAAACATTCGACCAAATGAAGATCCCTATGGCTGATGTGCAAGCCTCATCGCAGAAAATTGCTGGTTTCACTGGGGAGCCAAAGCAGCCGGTAGGAACCATTGATTTGTTTGTGGAACTTGGTGAAGGAGAGAGAAAAGTGGTCCGCAAGCAAACTTTTGTGATTGTCAACAAATTTTCTGCTTACAATGCTTTCCTTGGCCGTCCAACTCTCGCAGCATTCAAAATTGTTTTGGCCCCGTGGTGCCTCACCATTAAATTCCCCACAGATAATGGAGTGGGAGTTATAAAAGGGGATCAAAATGCGGGGCGAGAATGTTATCTAACAGAGCTACGAGAAACCAGAAAAAGAGAAATGGGAAAGAATGCGACAGCCCCAGTCCGCATCAAAGAACCAACCTTGTAGCAATTACAGGGCGGACCCTGCACTGGCGAGCACAGCGGAAAAAGGAAAGAGATGGACCCTAGAAAAGTCAGTGCAGGGGAAAATAGAGTGGTACCGGTGGAAACGACAATACCAATACCTGTTGACCCAAAGGACCCAAACAAGGTGTTGAATGTGGGTTCACAACTTAATGCGTCAATTCAGAATATCTTAATATCTTTTTTAAAGGCAAATCTGGATGTTTTTGCTTGGACTCATGCCGATATGTGCGGAATATCCCCAGAAGTTGCAGTGCACGCTCTAAATAGTGATCCAAAATTTACACCTGTGAAACAGAAAAGGAGAACTCAAGGTCCAGAAAGGTCGGCGGCATTAAAAGAAGAAGTTGATCGGCTCATGGAGAATAATTTTATCAAAGAATCTACCTATCCGAATTGGGTTTCAAATCTCGTGCTGGTTAAGAAAGCCAACGGAAAATGGAGAGTATGCATCGATTTTTCAGATCTAAACAAGGCCTGCCCCAAAGACTGCTTCCCATTACCCAGAATCGACCAACTGGTAGACGAAACAGCGGGACACGAATTGTTATCTTCTATGGATGCTTACTCCGGATATAACCAGATCATGATGCATGAGCCAGATCAGGAGGACACGAGCTTTATCACCGACGTTGGTCTTTACTGCTACAGAGTTATGCCCTTCGGGCTGAAGAATGCAGGGGCAACATACCAAAGACTTGTTAATGCTATGTTCAAATCGCAACTGGGCAAGACTATGGAAGTCTACGTCGATGACATGTTGGTAAAGTCTAAGAAAGCAGTGGATCACATAGAACACTTAGCAGACATGTTCGCATTCCTCCGAAAATACAGAATGAAGCTCAATCCTTTAAAGTGTTCATTTGGAGTGGAATCCGGCAAGTTTTTAGGTTTCATCGTGAGCGCTAGGGGCATTGAGGCTAGTCCAGCTCAAATTACTGCATTAAAGGAAGTCAAAGCTCCTAGAACAAAGAAGGAATTGCAAAGTCTCAATGGAAAGGTCGCCGCCTTGAGTCGGTTCATTTCCAAAGCCACAGATAAATGCATCCCATTCTTTGACGCCCTAAAGAAAGGAAAGAAAAACTTCGATTGGAGTCCCGAATGCCAAAAAGCCTTTGATGAATTGATCCGCCATATGGAAACGCCTCCAATAATTTCTAGGCCTGGCGATGGCGAGGATCTTCTTATATACTTGGCAGTATCATCTCATGCTCTAAGTGCAGCGCTGATACGAGAAGACAAGAGGATTCAACATCCAGTTTACTATATCAGCAAAAGACTCACTGGGGCAGAGATGAATTACTCTAAGTTGGAAAAACTTGCCTATTGCCTACTAATTGCATCTAGGAAATTGAGGCAATATTTTCAAGCTCATCCTATCAGAGTCCTCACTGATCAACCTTTAAAGAAAGTCCTGTTCCGCCCTGAGACTTTGGGTCGCCTTCTAAAGTGGAATATTGAACTCAGTCAGTATGACATCACTTATCATCCCCGAAAAGCAATCAATGGACAAGCTTTAGCGGATTTCATCGCAGAATTCACAGATAAGGGTAACAGTAAGGAAGAGATGGTCAACGATTCCCCAATCCAATGGAAGTTATATGTTGATGGTGCGAGAAACGACTACTGTTCTGGAGCCGGAGTTGTACTTGAGACCCCTGAAGGCCGATCATTATGCTATGCGCTAAGATTGGAATTTCCTTCAACAAACAATGAAGCAGAATACGAAGCCCTTATCGCTGGCTTAAGGATTGCTAAAGAATTAAACATCCGAGCGTTACAGATATTCAGTGATTCTCGGCTTATTGTATGCCAAGTCAAAAAGGAATTCCAAGCAAAAGGGGGGAATCTGCCCGCCTACTTGTCAAAGGCTTGGGAACTCCTGGGTGATTTCGATCATTACATGATAAGTCACATTCCTCGAGAAGAAAACATGAAAGCAGATTCTCTCGCAAAGTATTCTAGCACAGGCGAAGCTCAATTTCTGGGGTTAACTCCAGTGGAGGTCCTGTCGACTCCTAGCATTGATGAGATGGACATTGATTGGATCATGAGCATGTCTCAAGAGCAAGAATCATGGATGACTCCGATAACAGAATATCTGCTCAATGGATCCTTACCAGGGAACTCAAAAGAACGACAAAAGCTACTGAGAAAAGCCTCTCGATACATAATCCAGGATGGCCGATTATACAGACGGGGATTCTCAATGCCATTACTTCGATGTGTATCCAGGGAAGAGTACAAAGCAATCCTAGCAGAGGTACACGGAGGAGAGTGTGGTGATCATTCAGGTGGCCAAAAATTAGCAAAGAAAATTCTCCGATACGGATATTTTTGGCCAGAAATTAATCGAGATGCAGCAGAGTATTCCCGAAAATGTGACAGATGCCAAAGATTCGCCAAAATTCCTAGAGCACCTTCCACTGAACTCACACAGATGGTCAGTCTATGGCCGTTTGCAATATGGGGGATAGACCTTGTAGGACCATTACCAACTGCCAAATCTGGAATTAAATATGCCATTGTTGTTGTAGATTATTTTACTAAGTGGGCAGAAGCTGAACCACTGGCTACTATCACCTCAAAGAAGATGATAAGTTTTGTGACTAAAAACATCATTTGCAGATACGGTGTGCCTCAAAAAATAATTACAGACAATGGTACTCAGTTTGAAAGTGAAGAATTCCAAGATTTTTGCAAGCGATTCAAAATCCGAAAAAGCTTCTCAGCAGTGGCTCATCCGCAGGCAAACGGGCAAGTGGAAGCCGTGAATAAAATTATTAAGTCAACCACAAAAAAGCAACTTGAAAGAGCAAAAGGTGGTTGGGTCGATAAGCTACCACTGGCACTATGGGCATACATAACCACTCACAAAACTGCGACTGGGCACACCCCGTTTTCATTAGCATACGGGTCAGAGGCAATGATTCCGGTAGAAATAGGCGTCCCTTCACATAGAAGAATCCATTTCAATCAAGCAGAAAACGAAAAGCTACAGCTTGAAGCGCTAGATCTCCTTGATGACAAAAGAGATGAGGCTAATCACAGAATTGCAGCTCATCAGCAAAGGATTGCCAGACATTTCAATTCCAAAGTTCGCCAACGCAGCTTTGAGATTGGAGACCTAGTCCTGAAGAGAATTATGACATCGACAGGTGTGTTTGGGCCAAATTGGGAAGGACCGTATGTCATAGGTCAGAAGCTTCTTGACGGCACATTCAAACTCACTACTGTTGAAGGAGATCAAATTCCAAGGGCATGGAACAGCAATCATTTGCGTCCATACTTTACTTGAAAATTTTGTTGAAATATTGTAAAAAGAATTATGAATGTATGATTCTTGTAATTGAAGGCAATTGTAAAACTGATGCAAGTAAATAATAAAAAATATAAAGTGGATGTAGGCCCAATTTCCTGGCCGAACCACTATAAATCTTGTGTTCCTTATTACATGTTTTCTTTATTTTCGATATAAAAAAAAGTACATAGAATGTATTGCTGAAATGTCGATTTAAATTTTTGCAGACAATGGAAGTGAAACTTGCACATAATAAGACCAAGTGATTCTCGCCAAATTTCAAGTCACAAAAGCTCCGAATTCAAATCCTAGATAGGAAGTACTTCAATTGAACGGCTTATGATTTCGACAGAAACGGGCCTTTGCTAATAAATTGAGATCGTTTGAACAAACAAACACCCAATTAAGAAGCTGATGCTCGTTCTCACGAACTTGCCTGACAATGAAGTACACTTCCTTGGATTAAACAAGTTACTTAAAAAAAAAAAAGAGGATCGCTGAAAAGGCATAAGCAAGTGGACAAGGGAACAACCAAAGCCATCATCGGCAGCACAAGTCCTCTTCGGAGGCACAAGTCTTCGGAGGATAAAGACCTCTAATGGGTCATACGCCACAAAAAAGAAAGTTCTCTACTCAACAAAAAAGATTGGAGGAGTCATGACCCTCCAACCATGAGAGAGTAACTTCCAGGCAATGAAAACCCTCTCTGAGGCACATTTCACCAGGAGTTGAAGTGTAACAACCGCTCTTCGGAATTTCACTTCACCAGAGTTGAAATGCAATCAAAATAAAAGCCCTCTTCGGAGGCCCATTTCACCAGGAGTTGAAGTGTAACAACCACTCTTCGGAATTTCACTTCACCAGAGTTGAAATGCAATCAAAATAAAAGCCCTCTTCGGAGGCCCATTTCACCAGGAGTTGAAGTGTAACAACCGCTCTTCGGAATTTCACTTCACCAGAGTTGAAATGCAATCAAAATAAAAGCCCTCTTCGGAGGCCCATTTCACCAGGAGTTGAAGTGTAACAACCGCTCTTCGGAATTTCACTTCACCAAAGTTGAAATGCAAAACAAAATAAAGACCTTTCTGGAAGTCCACGTTTCACCGAGATTGAAATAAAACTTCGAAGTGTTGAAACGTGAAAAGGCTTTCTTCGAAGGCACAACTCTTTGGAGGTACACGTTTCACCAAGATTGAAATAAAACTTCCAAGTGTTGAAACGTGAAAAATCCCTCCTCAGAGGTACAACCCCCTCCCGGGGACACAATTAAAAAGAAAGACCTCTTCAGAAGCACACGTTTCACCGAGATTGAAATAAAACTTCCAAGTGTTGAAACGTGAAAAGGCTTTCTTCAAAGGCACAACTCTTTGAAGGAACACGTTTCACCAAGATTGAAATAAAACTTCCAAGTGTTGAAACGTGAAAAATCCCTCCTCAGAGGCACAAATTTCTATTTTAAAAAAAAAAATCCTCATCAAGGGCATACTTTAACTTTAAAAGGAAGGGTGATTTACCTATTCTAGAAAATAACCTCCCTCAAAAAAAAAAAAAAAAAAAGAGGAAGAAAGTTAAAGTACGCTTCAGAGGCCCGCTTCACCATATAGAAGAATTCACTTGGAAAAATGCGTACATAAACAAAAAAAAAAGTGATTTCTTCGAAGGACGAAGCGTAAAAACTTATATGAAGGAAGTTGTACTCTACGAAAATTTTCTTCAAGAATGGAGTAATTATTCTTCAGAAAATAAGAGTGCAAGTCCCCTCAAAGTATACAATATTGCAGCAAGCTTATGGTATGGGGGCAACATGGTATAGTTACATACAAAATGGTATGGCTACATCGGTAAAGTACGCTCAAACAACATACCACAAGCTCACCGCAATATCATATAAATAAACTTGTGCAAAAATGAATAATAAATGCATTCTCAAATTCAAACAAAAGTCTGTACAAATAAAGGATCATTTTATTCAATTGCAGATACAGGTTTCAAAATAAAAAAGCAGGGGCCGGTGCCTGCACAACATCCGACCATTACACAAAAAAGGAATCAAAAAGCCCGAAGCCCGACTCTTCACTTCTTCTTACCACCTTTGGACCCTTTTCCCGGCCGAATGATTAGTTTTTCAGGTCTATCTATAGGCATAAGGGAAGTAGTAGAGGGAGGTGCAACCGGTGCAACTTTCGGTTCCTCTTCAGTGACAATGATTTTCTTCCCCCTCATCTTCGATGTTCCGTGCTTCTTTCTTCTCTTCGAAGAAGACTCACTCCCTGGGGTAACAAGAGTGGACAAAACTACGTCATCAGAAGGGGTCCATTCCGGAGAGATCTCGCCTCCTTCAAGTCCCTCGTCTTTCTGCTCTTGCGAAGCGATAGGGTCATCCAAGCCATGAAGAGCCTCAATTTGCTCCTCTTGTGACCCGGGCTGTGAAGCAGAAGGAGGAGTCACCTGAAGAGACGGAGGAGGGATAACCGGAGGAGGCGAAGTCTGCACAGCACTTGGTGTTTCAACTGCAGAAGAAGAGAAATTAAAAATATTAGTATCTCCCCAAAAAAAGGGAGATATGGGTTCGTCGAGATTCAAGAAGTAATCGAGAAGCTCATCAAACTTTTGAGGAGCAAGCAGGCGATCCACCTGAATCGGACCAATGTCAAAATTACCTGAAGATGTTTGCTTCGTTAGTTCAATCTCATAATTTTGAGCCCCGATATCCTCCAAAGCCTCATCATCAGTAGGGGAAATTACCCCGGTTCTTGTAGGAGGCAGCGAATGAGCACTGGAACCTGTGATGTCAACTTCAGAAGAAACTAAAGGACGTTCGGAAGCGGTAGGTGGTATTTCTTTTTCAGAACGTTCCCCTTCCGCCATTCCGGCCCGCACTCTGGCGAGTTTCTCTTTTTCCTTGGCAAGAGCAGCGCGGGCATCATCATCAAGATAATGCTCTTCAAGAGCTGACTCAGCGTAGCCAGCACCTTTACCACCGAGCATATCGAGTGCTGCCTCCCAAACTTCAGCTAGTGTAATTTCATACTTAGGGCCTAGAAAGGCAAGGCTGCCACGCCCCAAAATGCTGTGCAGATAAAAATCAAATAATGTGGAGCCAATGTCAGCCTTGGTTGCTTGATGGGCCTCTTCGGCCGCAAGTTTACCAGCAACAGCCTCATCACGCTCCTTTTCGGCCATAGCAAGTCGAGCTTTTAACATCTCTATCTCCAAGCTTTGAGAGCCGGTCTGTTCTCGCAGCTGTAAAGTTTCAGCGCGATATTCTTCTATGACCTTCTCCTTGTGTGTAAGCTTATCTTCGACTGCCCTTTGACTGGCATGCGCATCTCGTACTTGTTGCTGAAGCATGCTCTCCTTTTGAGAATAGAAAGTAGATGAAGTAGCTAATTCTTCCTTAAGCTTTTCTACTTCCGCTTCCAGCTTTTCATTATAGGAAGCAATACTTCTCATTTCGGCGTCATGCTGTTCGAGAGTCTTCTGCCACTCAGCCTTATCGTTCTCCATTGTGAGCATGGCCTCGAGATTGGCTCGGTTAACCCTCTGAAGCTCGTCGACAAGTTTATGCCAGTTCGACATTCTTTCAATATCGGTCCTGACAGTATCAAGATTTCGCAGCATAGCCGATTTGTCAAGAGGAACCAAGTCGAGATCAAATCGAACCCCTCTCAGGCACCACTGAGGGAATCGACTTTGAAGAGTGGGAGGACCTTGCCCAACTTGGTATGCGGGCCGGTTGATGCGTGTTTGAATGTCGGAACGAACGGGGGCAAGAGATTGAGCAGGAACATTTTCAGAAGCTGTCGGCATTGTTTCTTCAGTAAGTTTAGCCCGGTTGCTAGAAGAATCGTCCATGTGACCTTTACCTCTCTCATCATGAGTCTTTCTTTTTTGGGTATCATCATCTCTGTGGGGAGGGTCATGTCTTTCTTGTTCTCTTCGATGACGTTCTTCATATGCTCGTCTCTCGTCTGCTTTCCTAATGGCCCTCTCTTCATCGGATTCTCTGTAAGAGGGGAGGTGACGCCTATAATCATATTGGCTACGCCTCCCGTAGCGCTGGAAATCATCATAGTATGAGCTGCTGCGCCCCATTGGAGAATCTGGAATAAAAATAATAATCTTTAGAAATCTTTAAAGTATAATAAGATGAATGCGTAGAAGTGCTGAAAAATCCTAAGTGTTGTGTAACGTGTAAGCTACATGCATCAAGTTACAGACCACTCTGTGGAGTAGAGGTAGTGATAACTTGAGTAGAAGGGGTTGACGTTTGTTGTAGAGAAGATGTCGCCTCAATTACAGAAGAGATAGTTTTGGAAACATCATCCCTAAAAAGTTCTTGAGAAGTGACCATTATGTCACTTAAACTCCCAAAAATATCAACTCCAAGATCAACGTTCTTATCAGTATGAGGAAGGGACTCCTCTTCTTCAGTTATGGGGGCAAGTGCAGGCTTTTCAGACGGCTCCGCATCATCCCTTGGAGTGGAACATTTTACTAGTGAAGTTTCTATAGAGGTTCCTCCCCGCATGTGCTTTTTAATAGAGACCGGGGCATCAGGAGTTTTCATCGGAGAATCGGGAACTTCAGTCGGAACTTCATGAAGTTGAGTAGAACAGGAAGAATGTAAAAGCTCAAACCGATGAAGAAGTTCATCTGTCAGTAGAAATTTTGCGCTCCTCTCTTCAGCAGCCACAATGCTTAGCATCTCAAAGACTGGTTTATGACTGGAATCTCTAGAAGGAGGAGGAAGTGCTGTAAAAATAAGGAATGGAATCAGCATCTAGCAATACGAACCATGAAAAACTTAAAATGAAATTGAAGAGAGAAGGGAAAAAAGATCTCACTTCCTATTCTCCAGTCTGTGTAAAATCCTGCAGGGCAACGAATATTGAAGAATTGATTCAAAAAACCATGTGCACTCTCCGGCAAATCCAAAATTAGTTTACGGTTCCTCGCACCTCTTACAAGTAAAATCGAAGGGTGGCCCTTGTTCTTCGCAAAAGTGCACAGGTAACAGATTTCCTCAAAACTCGGAAGACGGTCAAGAGTTCTCCTGAACAGAACGCACAATCCCATCAAAATGGCATAGCCATTGGGATGCAGTTGGAAAGGAGAGATCGTCAGTCGAAGAAGGATTTGTTGAAGAAATTCATTAAAGGGAGGAATTACTCCACTTAAGCACATTTGGCGATTAATGGCAACAAAACCGGAAGGTGGTCTATCAGCAAAATCATTTGGTCCAGGGAGTAAAACTTCTGCCTCGGCAATACCAAATTGAACGCATAATTGATTAAGCACCCGCTGTTTCAGAAGGGTAGGAGTTCTTTCCGGAGGGTTCTCTAGTGGAATAGCAATCGGAGGAGCCCCTTCGACGTGTTCTATCATCTCTTCTTGTTGAGACGTCATTCTATACAAGCAACTTGATGTTCAGATGTGAAGGTGCACGTTTCCTAAAAGTGTGAAGTGTTGTGCAAAACTAATAAAAATAACAAGCAAAATAACTGAAATTAAACTAATTGGCAACTGATTGATTGTGAGATTTCAGGACTTGTTAATTTAAAAATCAAGTGCATTGTTAATTCAAACAAAATTTTAGCTTTGCTTTAACACTTCATTTGAGTCGGTTGATTCACAGCATTTCACTCACAAAGTTCATTTAAGTTGATTATTCTTTATCGACTAATCTGTCATTCGATGTGGGCGGTCAGTGACAGTATATTCGTCCCATTTTTCTGCAAATGTTGTATTTAACAGGTTGACAAGTTTAAAAGCTAAAATAATCTGCAAAGAAGTACAACGAAATTCATGTCCAAACGACTCAGTCATATTTTTTTAAGAATTTTTTTTACAAGTCCTAGGTCGTCCAACGACCTAGTATAGGCCTAGGTCGTCCAACGACCTAGTATAGGTCAGAGCTTCTTTAGGTCGCATTGTGCTAGTTAAGAGGTTCAAAGCAATGCAGATTTGTTCAAGTCCTAGCTCGGCCGCGACCTAAAGCCTATGCCGCAAAGAAGTTAGGTCGTTGATTTGTTAAGTCGTTCTGCTTGGAATTCATGTGCAAATTTGTTAAGACCTAGGTCGGCCGCAACCTAACTAACCCAGCAGTTCAAAGCAACGTGCTTTCACCTAAGTCCTAGGTCGTGAGAGTCCTAGGTCGCGAGGTTCTATAGGTCGTGCAGGTTCATGGGGCGGTTCTAATAGGATCTTGAGCAAGCTCCTGCTCAATCTAAAAACCTTGCTTCCCTCACCAATCACCTTCTTCTCCACTAACCCAGTAACCTGTTATTAACTACACATAGAGATCCATCATCCTCTTCGTGAAATTCATCATTCCTACATACCGCCGAATCATCCAGGAATCAATTCGAAGCATCTCTGATCCATCATGGATTCAACTCATTGTTGTACTTTCGAAAATCACAACTAATGGCGATCAAAATCGACCATAACTTGGAAAAAATGATGAAGTACGACATACAAAATTGTTCTGGGATGGAAATTCGTGGTTTGATGGTAATCATGGGATGGATAGAGATTAAGTGCACTTACACAATATGATAGCAGGGATGAATCGGTGGATGATTAAACTCAAATTTTCTTTTGAAATCACAAAGTTCTGTTAATGGCTGAATGGAATATTAAAATAGATGAGGTGAAGGAGGAACAACCTAAGCTATTTATACCCCGGAGAAGTGAAATGCGAATCGGCACACACGACCTAGTTTCCTCGATAGGTCGCTTGCGACCTAACAACTCATCAGAGCACGAGTTAAGAAGATCGAAGCACACGACCTACGACCTAGGCGTATACTTCGAGGGGCAAATGTTAACTCCTCTTCGTTAGCGACCTAACTACAGCAGCGACCTACGACCTATAGGGAGCTGTGATTTAACGACTCACAAAGATAACGACCTAATGGTATCAGCGACCTAAGGGGATCTAACGACCTAGTGCTCCAGCGACCTAAGGGCCAGAGCGACCTAACGAGTCAACAAGACGAGCGACCTAACGGTTCGAGCATTCGGCGACTTAACAGATAGAGAAGGAGACAACCTAACGACCTAATGGTTTAACGAGCTAAGCTATAGGTCGTGTTAACTTAGGTCGCAACACCAGACCATTCAACATACTTAGGTTGCCTCTCTTCTTAGGTCGCACACGACCTACCACTTGTCATCTTACTCAGTCAAACTCGATGCATCCTATCAAGCCACAAACCATACCACGTAGGTCGCTCGCGACCTACGTCTTACCATAGACCGTCACCAACCTATAACCCGCTAACCCGTTCCAGACTAGAGTGCAACCTCGTGCTACTGTAATTCTGACATTGCTCGCGACCTACGACCTATGATAGGTCGCTCACGACTTAAGAAGGCGAAGACGAAATGCAACAGATATGATAGGTCCGTTAGGTCGTTACCAACTTATGACCTACGACCTAACTTAGGTCATCCACGACCTAAGACTTGGAAGGTGAATCATGCCCAGAATCACGCCTATAAATAGACGACCACTTCCAACTTTAAAAGGACTTTTGGCTCATTCATTTCAAGCGCCGTTACTCTGCTGCATTCTGAACTACTTCAACACCTTCAAGGAACTTCACGAAGAAATCAAACATGTCAAACATGTGTTCAAAGATTTGGATCGACATTGAAGTTTAGGCTACTTGTTCTAAGTCACTTGAAACTCAAAGTGTGTTGTAATCAAAGTGTAACTGCATTGACTTGTAATCAAATCGTCAATAAAGATATTCAAAGTGGACGTAGGCTATCTCTTAAGCCGAACCACTATAAAATTGCTGTTGTTTACTGTTTTTTCACTATTAACTACTTATAATCTGTTCCCGAGCTATCGGGTGGTGCTTTCGCGATCTCACTTCATACACCGGGGTGTTAGCGTTCAAATTTTAGCGTTAACAACAGGTAAGAAATGACTCTGTTAAATAATGTATAGGTTTAAACTTCGGTTCAAAATTAAAATCCAATAGCTCTGATACCAAATATAATGACCCTGACTCGACCTTCGAAACTCGGCACCGAATACTTCGTTGTATTCAAATGCCGCGGATCCAAACATCGAATCTGGTTCGCCGGAGCATATAACACATTAAATATAACAACACATCGGTAGAAAATGAATAATAAAATTGATTACAATATATGATACAACAATGAATGCAATAGAATGATACAATAGATATCAATACTATTAGAGATACAAGACACAGCGGAAAGAATATCTTCAATAGAATACATCTCCAAAAGAATCCAACTCCATAATCCAACTACAACTCCATCTCCAAACTAAAGAAAGCTCTAACCATCATCACAATGCAATAACAACTAGATAACTCCAGAATGGAGAAAATGTGATCGATAAGATGCAAAGGCTACAAAGATATCGATTCTACTCCTACTATCTGACTATCTGAAAAACCCAACTCTAGACTGCCCGTGTGGAAAATTGTGGGCACCCAGAGTTTAGGAAGGGAACAATAAACTCCTGGTCAGTTATGGGTTATGTATGAGCAAACAAAAAACAGTTTATTTTTAAAACAAAAAACAAAGGATTTTAAAATTTAAATCTGCAATGCTTTTTGAGAAATGAAACTACCATAAGGCCTCCCACCGCACACACAATGCAAACGCAGAATTGGAGAAGATTTCTCCTTATGATAGTCAAATATGCTTAATATGCTAAAATCATTTGATATTATTATTAGTGCATAGTGTAGAAAACCTTTCGAAAGTAGAATATTAATCTTAGCCAGCATAGACATTTTGAACAATGCCTACTATGGCTACCATCTAAACAGTGATGACCACAATAAGTAAATGGCAGGTTCTACAATTAAAACCGCACAAGGCGCGTATTGAAGATTGGATTTCCAACGAATGATCAGGCTAAGGAACTTCCTACTGCCACATGGGTACACCTCTGGAGGGACGACCCGAGAACCTACCCGGCTCTCTACCAACACAAGGACGGGTTACCTTTGTAACTAGGTAATTACTACTCGAGCATGCCATCCCCCGGTCGTTTGCGACCTTTATCCGAGGTACCTCTAAACCAACAACCACAAAGCTATGCTTTACATAAAGCTGTGCTTTGATCAAAAATTGATCAACAAATGATCGACAACACACTGCAGCACTCAGCATGTCACACTACCAAATTTGGAGTATATAACTGATAACTATCAACTACATAACCTCTTAGCTCGTATGTCTCAGAGAAGGGTGTTAAGCTAAGAGAATAAATTCTCCACCTCTAAACAAAAAGTGTTTGATAGAGATCAGTTTCATATCTCAAAGTGTAATGTCAGACATACAACCATACAAGTTTATTTCGGGTTCGAATAGAACCGAAGGCACTTCGTCCAATAAAGGAAGAAGCCCTTGCAATCCAGGTATCCACAATCTAGATCAGACTCCACATCACATGTGGAGAACTCTATACCGGAGCAACTCAGTGCAAAGTCATTCGACAGGTTATCCTATCGTTCTTGAAGACACCTGGTCTTCACCGTCGGTCTTTAATTGCAATCTATAACGTCGTATCACTATTCGGAATGGGTTATATGACACAAAGTCCTCTCCCTCTCCCGGCTAAACCGAATAGTGAGCGCAATATTTAAAAACATATGGATATGGGATTTCAGTTAAGTCACAACTTAAAGTCCAAAATCTTTCTTCCAAATGGTTTAAACAGATTACTATTTCAAGTCTTTAAACAAAAAGATTCATTTCACAAAGTTCACCCAGTTTCACAAAGATCCATTCATAGATTTTCAAAACAATTTCCATTTCAATTAGGATTATCTCATCCAATCTTTAAATCAAAGATTTAACTTATAACTTTCAAACCGTTTCTAAAGATTTATAACTTAGAAAACCATTTTCATCTCAAACTTGAAATCCCTTTAATACAAATTGGAAATTCATTTCATATATGAAAGCTTTTATTACTTGCAAAAAATAGTTTTCATTTTGGAAAAATCCGATTACATTTATTCAAGTTAAAATCTTTGGGTTAAATTTAAATTCCCAGAACAACACTCTAAAATTGGGAATTTGAATTTAACCCAAAGATTTTAACTTTTATAAATGAAATCAGATTTTTTCGAAATGAAAACTATTTGTTTGCAAGTAATAAAAGCTTTCATACAAGAAATGAATTTCCAATTTTTGTTAAAGGGATTTCAAGTTTGAGATGAAAATGGTTTTCCACGTTATAAATCATTAGAAACGGGTATGAAAGCTAAAAGTTAATTCTTTGATTTAAATATTGGATGAGTTAATCCTAATTGAAATGGAAATTGTTTTGAAAATCTGTGAATGGATCTTTGTGAAACTGGATGAACTTTGTGAAATGAATCTTTTTGTTTAATGATTTGAAAGGGTAATTTGTTTAAACCATTTGAAAGAAAGATTTTGGACTTTCAGTTGTGACTTAACTGAAATCCCATATCCATATGTTTTTAAATATTGCGCTCACTATTCGGTTTAGCCGGGAGAGGACTTTGTGTCATATGACCCATTCCGAAGAGTGATACGACATTATGGATTGCAATTGAAGATCGACGGTGAAGACCGGGTGTCTTCAAGAATGATAGGATAACCTGTTGAATGACTTTGCACTGAGTTGCTCCGGTATAGAGTTCTCTATATGTAAGAGGAGCCCGATCGGGATTGTGGATACCCGGATTGCAAGGGCTTCTTCCTTTATTGGACGAAGTGCCTTCGGTTCTGTTCGAACCCGGAAAAGACTTGTATGGTTGTATGTCTGACATTACACTTTGAGATATAAAACTGATCTCTATCAAATACATTTCTGTTTGGTGGCGGAGAATTTATTCTCTTAGCTTAACAACCTTCTCTGAGACATACGAGCTCAGAGGTTATGTAGATGATAGTTATCAGTGATATACTCAAAATTTGGTAGTGTGACATGCTGAGTGCTGCTGTGTGTTGTCGATCATTTGCTGATCAATTTTTCATCAAAGCATGGCTTTTTTGTAAAGCGTATCATTGTAGACAAGACTGCATAAGGACTTCACACCCCAGAAATGGACGAAACAGGAAAGATGCGGCAAGGTTATGAGGTTTGCGCCCCTTAGGGTGTGTCATTCCCTTTTGGAAAAGGGTGGTACCATGGTATGGAACCCAGATACTTAACTCTTGTGGTCACTAAAAATCTATTACTTTGTGATTGCTTTGTGGTTGTTGGTTTAGAGGTACCTCGGATAAAGGTCGCAAACGACTAAGGGATGGCATGCTCGAGTAGTAGTTACCTAGTTGCAGAGGTAACCCGGCCTTGTGTTGGCAGAGAGCCGGGTAGGTTCTTGGGACGTCCCTCTAGAGGTGTACCCATGTGGCTGTAGGAAGTTCCTTAGCCTGACCATTTGTTGGTAATCCAATCTTTAATACGTGCCTTGTACGGTTTTAGTTGTAGAGCCTGCCATTTACTTATGGTGGTCACCACTGTTTAGATGGTAGCTATAGTAGGCATAGTTCGAAATGTCTATGCTGGCTAAGATTAATATTATATTATCGAAAGGTTTTCTGCACTATGCACTAACAATAAGATCAAATGATTTTAGCGTATTAAGCATATTTACTATCATAAGGAGAAATCGCCTCTAATTCTGCGTTTGCATTGTGTGTGCGGTGGAAGGCCTTATGGTAGTTTCATTTTCCAAAAAGCATTGCGGATTTAAATTTTAAAATCCTCTGTTGTTTGTTTTAAAAATAAACTATTTTTTGTCTGCTCATACCAGTCCCATGACTGACCTGGAGTTTATTGTTCCCTTCCTAAACTCTGGATGCCCACAATTTTCCATATGGGCAGTCTAGAGTTGGGTTTTTTAGATAGTCAAATAGTAGGAGTAGATTCGATATCTTTGAAGCCTTTGGATCTTGGCGATCACATTTTCTCAATTCTGGAGTTATCTAGTTGTTATTGCATCGTGATGATGGTTAGAGCTATCTTTAGTTTGGAGATGGAGTTGCAGTTGCATTATGGTGTTGGATTCTTTTGGAGATGTATTCTGTTGAAGATATTCTTTCCGTTGTATCTTGTATCTCTGATAGTATTGATATCTATTGTATCATTCTATTGTATCAGATATTGTATATCAATGATATCATTCATTTTCTTCCACTGTGTTGTTATACTTAATGTGTTATAAGCTCCGACGAACCAGATTCGACGCTTGGATCTGCGACATTTGAATATGAGTGACATATTCGGTGCCGATTTTCGAAGGTCGAGTCAGGGTCGTTATACAAATTAGGCTCAATATCCAAACTATCAAGAGCAGAAGACAAGGATGCACGGGAAAGCTTCTTGGGCAAATTCAAACGATAAGCCAAAGAACCAACTCTTTCCACAACGCGCAGAGGACCCTCGAAGAGAAAGAAGGTAGGAATAGCTAGAAGGGAAAATAGGTTGAAAGACAAGGATGAACCATTATTTTTAAACCATATAAGTTTCAATTTATTTTTTTTATAACATTTTAAATATTTTATAATATGATGAATAGTCATTTGATTCAAATTTGTTAGTTCGAAGTAAACAATATTTAAAACATTTTAAATTATTTAGAAAAGTAAAATAAATGGTCAAAATATCCTTTATATTATGCTTTATCAAAATACTTTTATAGCTCGATGTCTTAACAAGTTTACTCTCGTTCCTGTAGACTCTGGCCATGCGTTGATCAGGCGCAAAGCTAGAATTCTCCAAGTACTTAGTAGACTTGTTTCAACCCCCAATGAAAATATTGAAAAACTTCTAAAAATAGATATGGAAAGTACAATCCAAACAAGTCAACCAACCAAAACATTGTCAAACCATGGATCGCAGATACACAATGGTTACGCCTGGATCTCCCAAGAAACATCCGTAACCATAAGCTATTTCGGCCCTGGGAATTACGCCATGATGACTAGTTGACCGCAGATACACAATGGTTATGCCTGGATCCCCCAGGAAACATCCGTACCCTTAAGCTATATCAGCCAGCGGATTTCGCTACTAAAAACAACCTACATAAATCGCAGATACACAATGGTTACGCCTGAAACCCCCAGGAAACATCCGTACCTTCAAGCCATCTCAGCCAGGTGAATTACGCTATGCAGTCGCGCTCATAAGACCATGGAGATCGCCATGAAATTCGATGGACACTCGAGTATCATATTCAAAAAACCCAAATCAGAGAGAATAATATCGATAGAATGAATCCACAATATGGCCACAAAGCGGATATCAAGCAGTAGGCACTTTCCATATCTTTACTTTGATATTATGTGTCATATAGTACCTTTCTAATCACTTTCAGATATCATACTTATACAAAGTCGATCTTATATAAGATTTTATTTTCAAATCAAATACTTTCCAAATCAATAGTAAATCAAATCACATTTATATAGACTTCGATTATATAAGATTTCACTTTCCAAATTGAGTACCTTTCTAGAATGATAGTTTTCAAATTAACTTCTTACTTATACAAATCAATTTTATATAAGTTCGATAACTCCCAAATCAAAGTATGTAATAAAACAAGATTCTCAATTTAAATTCCTTTCAATAACATTTCAGTTTCAAAATCATATATGATTTCGCCAAATCATTTCTTCCAAATTATATATATTTAGTTTCAAAGTCTCCCAAATCAATATGTTTAGAAAATAGTCCAAATTTCCAAATCAACAAAATTTATGTCATACAAATCCATTTCTATAGTCATCCTGTAAATATTGGGTTTAAATTACAATCTATTTTTGAAACCAAATCTTTTCCTCAAGAATCACTTACCTTCAAAATGATTACCAATTCTATAACCCTTCCTTTAAATCCTTTTATTTTTTTAATTTATTTGAAAGATCTTCTTTACCTTTGAAAATTATTATTATTATTATTATTATTATATAGTTTTATAAAAGATGTTATTAAGTTAAAACAGTTAAACTAAATTTTATTCAAAATATTTTGAAAACTAAATTTTTATTCAAAACGTTTCAAAACTAAATTTCATATTAGTATAATTCAAAATAGTTTTATTCATTAACAAAACAGTTTCAAACTTATTTAAATTATATTACAACATACAAAACTAAACTTATATACCTTATCAAACTTACATTCAAAACGAAATTAAATTAAACCTTGATTTGGGAGTGCTTGAACTTTAAAAATAGTCAATGAAACCAAATTCTTCAATCCAAGAGTTCGAAATCAACAACAAATTAGTAAACCAATTCCAAAAGATAAGGTTATACCAAAACAAATCTGAAACTCGAGGACTGAACACCAGCTTACTTTAAATCATTTCAAATATATATATACACACATATATACATATATCTTTCGAAAATCAAATCATCCTTCGAAATTTTGAAATCAAAATTTGGTTTCACAAAATAACTCGCATAGCAAGCTACTAAAGTCGCCTCTCCCCTACTCTGAATCTCGAAAATCAATGTCGATGATGCGTGCACTCATCATCGAAATTATTTTCTAGTGACACAAGTGAGTTCTGGACTTCTATTTTCTTGAAACTTCTTTGAAATCTCTTCGAAATCATTGGAATTCATTCGAATACATTTGAAATATTTCTTATTCAAAAAATATCTTTAAATCATATAATTATTATATATTTTCCAAAATCTTAAAACTGATTTCAAAACACTAGAGTTCGATTCCTCGAGATTCAAATTCAAAAACCTTCAGTTATAAATCATTTTTATATAAATCAATTTTCTTATAAATTTTTAAAATTTCAAATCCTTTAAAGCTTCAAATTCTCGTTTTTAAAAGGTATATAATCCTTATCAAAAACATTTCACTTTTATATATAAAATGTGGTCATTCTTAGCAAAATAATAATTTCGATGTATGCACAATTTCAAAATACAACCGAACACAAATTTTCCAAGGAATGATTCAAGGATGGATTTCAAAACAAACAGAGATTCAGATTTAGAGGAACTCTAATCAAAAAGAATTCTGGTTAGAAGATAAGCTTGAACTAAAATAGGATAATTTAATTACCAAATAGGAGATGATAAGCCTATATAAATCGCGGGCGACCATAACCGGGTCAACCGTGACTTAAAGAATATAATCAATGCGGAAATCTAAGGCAAATCGACATTCGATCGCCATAGATAGAATCCAGGTAGAGCAGGAGATAGATAGCATCGTAAACCGAGGATACAGAAATCTCTGGTGAATCAATGGTCATTGTAAAGGACTTTCACCCCTTTACAAATAGTTCAAAGATTTGCGGAATCACCGATCCTTATAGAGGTCATTCATAGTGGAGTTATGGAATGCCTAAAAATGAAAAGGATAAAAATAAGGGAGATAGGAATGGATTTCAGAACAAGTGGGAGCGTTCCAAAGTTCAAGGAATCCTAATCGATAAGAATCCTAACCAAGAGATTGCTAACATGGTGATTACCGAAGGAATGAAGTTTAGAAGATCTTGATTTCGAAATAAGAATTTTTTTATACTAATATAATCTTTGAAAATCCTTTAAAATCATTTTATACTTTGAAAATATGTTCTCTCACAAAGAAATGATTCAGAGTTTGATTTCACTCATGCTAAGGTATTTCTACCCTATCTCTAATGAGGTTTTGCTCCGCAGGCTAAGGTTTGCCTAAAACCAAAGCTGTGATACCAAATGAAATGGGCCTCGCCTGTGGGTTAACACCCACCGTAGCATACAACTATACATGTGTTCGCCTTTACGGCCAGCCTCTCTATTGCACCACCAACCCCCGCGGGGACATGTAGGGGTAAGAGTCATCCGCTCGCTACCAAACCAAATGCGAGAACCCCCTATCATGCTGCACCCTCCAAGTGCATAAGCTGACACACATGTCGAACTTGAATTTCTCAAAATATCGCATTGTAATAAAATTTAGAGCAAATAAAATCAATCATATAGAACCACAGACATAGAAATATCAGAATAACTCACAGCGGAAATAAAATATGGAGGAATTAATTTAAAGGACAAAGATTTGTATATTTTTTGCCTCAAGGACACGACCTCAATATTTTTACCACAAGGACAAACATTCTTCTAAAAATTATTCATAAGGACAAACATTTTCCAAAATTATTCACAAGGACAACAAAACTGCTACCAAGCTAAAACTGATACCTAAAAACTATACTACAAACTGATACCTAAAAATGTTATCAATAACTAAAAACTGATACCTATAGAAAATTGTCCTTCAGGATAAAATATTGAAGGTCTGTCCTTGAGGCTAAAAGGCTGTAATATTTTGCCCTTGACAACAAGTTCCTGAATAAAATATACTATAGTAGTTCATGAAGCTACTATAACTAAGTCTCAAAAACAAAATACATAATATCAGTTCGAAAACAAATATAATAGAAATCCCTAATACATAGAAGTCTACTAATACAAGAGCTGAAATAGATGAACTGAAACAGAAAGAGATGAATAACTAGATAAGCATAAACTCCAGCGATTCCTAGCTCCAGAAGAGAAATCCAAAGCTGTAAATACTCAGGCTGACCCGAGCGTAAAGTAAAACACAAAACAATCGAGTCAGGACATACATACTTATACAATGTAAACCAACTCAAGTGAACCCTAGTGGTAATGAAAAATAACTAAAAGGATGCTTGGTCCTCTAAGGTAAGTTAAACCATAAATTTAGCAGTAATAAATGCTATCATAGAAATGTCTCTATTATAGTACACTATGCAAATAATAGTGTTAATGTGGCTAGGGTAGCGCAGAGCTGCAGCAATCGCTCACCTCTATTCACACTCTCAAATTGAAGGTGTACATCCAAAATCACAAGGCATACAGAGAAGTGTACCCGTGGTAAAAATTTCAAAAAGGTTTATAATTTCGAATTAAAAATCATTCATTTAAACCATTAAAAGGTGGAGTCATTATACCTTCAAATCAAATATTAAATTTCCAAAATTTTAGCCTTTTCCGAGTTCATTTGTTCAGTTAAAAGCTACAAAATATTTAAATTTTCAGCTTTCCACAACACTTAGAAAATGCTGTGGTAAGTTATATTTGAAACAATTCATTTCAGCAAAGACAACATTTAAAAACTGCTGTAATAGTTCAAGGTTCAAACTAAAAGATTTAATTCAATTCAGCCAACTACAGCACTTAAAAGTGCTACAATATCTCTTTTATTACTTTTAGATTTTAGCTGAGTTTCGGCAACTACAATACTTAACAAGTGCTGCAATAGCCTTAGTTAAATTTAGCCTTTTAGTTCACTTGTATCAACCACAACACTTACAAAGTGCTGTCGTATCCTTTACAACAGATTTTAAGTTAACTTCAGAAGTATTTCTGAAGTGCTATAAATTCAATTTCCAGGTTTTCAATACGGTTTCAGCAATAATAAAATTCCAATTTAAAACCATTTTCAACTTATAGAATTTCATATTTTTCCACTTTAAAATGGTCATTTAAAATACCCTTTAATTTATGATTTTTATGATGTAAAATTTATACATGAAATCAAATTTTTAAATAATTCACTTATTAAATTCAAGCATATAAATTTTCTATTCTTTACATTTAAAATTTAACTTAGTACTTAAGTTTTACTTACCATTTCAAAATATAAACTTAATTTCTATTTTATTTTCTTAACTTTTATTTTAAACCAAATTCACCTTTCCAAGTCAAGATATATATAAATTACGTTTTAAGTATTCACTTATTTAACCATTTTAATTCATAGAAAAATCAATAACACTTTATTAAGTCATTTTAAATACAAATTTAATTCAAATTATCATATTTCATTCACTTAACTTAAACTCCATTTTTAAAAAAAAATACAAATTTCAAAATTTATCTATATTTTGAATTTCCACTTAACCATTCATTTATTTCACCTTTTAACTTGTAGAAAAATCATTAATACTTTATAAAAATCATTTATAATTCAATTTAAATTAAAATATCATAAATTTACATTTATAAAATACTTTAAAATTTCCATAAAAATATATAAAATAACCATGAGTCTGCATAATAGTTTCTAATCTAGGACAAGTGATACGGATAATATATCATTCAATCCGTAATTTACAAAGAGAAATCTGGGTTCTATTATTTCAAACCTACAATCCCAAGTAAAATAAAATAAATAAAAATCATTCAGGCATATCATTTTAGCCCATAACGATTTTTCCCAATTCTAAAGTCTGTTCGGGTATGTATCATTTCAAACTATAGTGATTCTATTCTACAGGGAACTTGCAGTGTGATAAACAGAAATATATAAATAGTATGACAAAATATAACATAGCAGATGATGAGACAAGTTTATAACGAGGTTTAACATCATATAATTCATATCACAGGCAGGTATAACATAATATAGCAATTTCTACACATTCACTTGCGATCAATACACTAATTATGTAAGTATACATGTCAAGCGTGTTTACTCACCTTCATACATTGGAGATAGCAATTCAAACTACACATACAAAGATCCAGAAAGCATGATAGCACGACTACGGATTCGAGTGAGGGGAGAGCCAAGATGATTATCTTGTACACCACAAACAAAACAAGATATTGCAACATAAATTTACAATACAAATATCATTGAACAACTTGAAATAAAAAGAACAACAAAGAACTAAACAGCATGACCTTTCTTCCACCACTTATATGCTTGGCCATAGGGTTCAAGTGCTCGGCCATGGCAATGTGTTTGGGTCGGGTATGGGTCAATATGGCTGGGCTAATAAAGAGATGAAGGGTAGTAGTTTATGACATGAAGCATACACAAGTCAAGGCAACATAGTGGAGTATTGGTGACTTTCTTGGCTCGGCCATGGGCATGTGGTGGCTCGGCCTTGCTTGTTTCAGATCTGGTGATGGCGCAGTAGCAACCAGAGATGATGTCTTGCTGGTGGTGGTGGTTCTAAGGGGTGGACAAGAGGAGTATGTGAAGGTGTGATGGTATTAAGGGTCGGCTATGATTGTTTTAAGGAGATGTTTGCAATTTTTGAAAGGTTTGCAACATAGGGATGCCACGGCCTGCCACGGTTAGAGGAGGAGGAGCTGCCGAGTATGATAGTGGTGGAAGTGGCGCAGTGGTGAAGTGATCTATGGCCGAGCAAATCTAGTTAGAGCAAGGCAAGAATTAATTGAAAACAAAGAAGAAAAGAAGAGAAAATGCCATGACTTACCAAAGTTTGTTTTCCAGAAATTTTGCGTTGGCCGAAAGTTTGAGATGAAGGAAATTTTTCTTACGTGAAATGAAAAGGATATGTACGGCTAAGGAAATAAAATGGACATCTTCTCAATGCAAATGTCAATTGAAAAATGAAAAGACAAAAAGTAAGTGAAAAGTCATAGCATATGAAAGGTTTTTGACTATTTATATTTCTTATTTCTTTTATTAATTTTAAACAAATAAAATTTTAGTAAATAAAATAAAAATATGAAAACAAAATAAATTGAATAAATAATTATTTTAAGGAAAAATAGAAAATAAATAAAGAAAATAGCTTAAATTGAAACTACATTTTAAAAATTGAAAACAATATACAACAAACATTTTAAATTTATAACTGTACTTTAAAAAATGTTTTTAAAATAAAAATATATACTAAAATGTCATATAAAATATATTAGAACATGGTATGAGAAATAAAAATACTATTTTTATAAATTAAAACAAACAATTTTATTAAATAAATCAATTTACATACAATATTGTACAAAACATATCTTTCACAATATAAATCGAATTTCAACGAAACGAAAAGTAGTATTCTTAAAATTTAATTTATTTTCATAATAAAAGATAAAATTGAAAAATTCAAATATTTAAATTTTAAATTTAAAAGTCAAAGTTTGACCATTTTGACTTAAATCCACTTTTTTGGAAAATATTCCATTTATTAATGTTTGTAGTTATAATTCACATAAAATTCAAAATATATATTTAAAATAACAAAATTTATTCATTTTAATAAATAAAATAAAGTTTTTAAATCAGAAACCAATCTGAAATAAATCAAAATATACAATTAAAAATAATCACAAAATACAGGGTTGTTATACGTGTACCCTGAATCGAGGAAGGGATCTAATGTTCAACGTTTGTGTGGTTAGTGTTCGAGTACCTAAAATCAGAAACTTTTCCATTAATCCCTAACCGAGGAATGGTCACGCGGGTTATCATATATTTAAAGCATATGAGTGACATGAGGATTTTTTTTAAATGTTTTGTTACCATTTTGTTTTGTCGCTCTAGGGATGTCAGATGACATATGTATTGTGGAGGTGGATACCTAGGCACTCGATGTTGTGATTAGTATCTTGTACACCTTATGTTAGCATATTATCATATACTATTATGTGCTAACCCTTTGGTTGCATGGACATGTCTGGTATCATTCTTCGTACCATTGTTCCTTACTATGTCAATTTTCATAGTATTTTGAGATTGTTTATCATTCGCACCAGACTGTTGTCTGACTAGATGTTTTATGTTATGCTTCTTATTATCTTCAATACTACTACACGAGTAGACTATATAGAAAGTGTAGACGATACATGGAGCTATATAGATGGACTAGCAGAAGGCGATGCTTTCTCGTATTTACATTTTAGGCTTCTTATTACTTATTCTGATGTGCGACATTGTGAACATTAGATAGTGTTTTTTTTATTTGATTTAGAGAAAGTATGACTTGGATTTATTTATCAGTTGTGTAAACTCTACTACTGTTTTCTATAACAGCTAGAACTTATGCACTCTAGTTTTATGGTTCATTTAGTTATTACCGTCTCATCTGTTTTATATCCGCAATAACTATTATACTTTAATCGATGCGCTGTGAGAAATATGATAGAGTTTGTGATTATTCGCTTATTTTACCATTCTTGACAATCGCCCTACATCGGTTGGACATGGTCATAGTGCGCTATAAATGTATATTGGATGTCGACGGCGTAGGACGGTCGACATAACTAGCTAGTAACCCAAGTCATACATTGAAAAATATTCTCCCGCTTCCTTAATATTCTCATTTAGGACAAAATAACGTACAATATCATGTTCAACTGATCGTTTCCTAATTAGTTGGCTCATTCGAAAAGTGTTTGTAACGACCCGGAATTTTCGGCAATATAAATTTAATAATCCGTGTTAATAATTTAATTGGTTTGGTAATTTTCTTTATAATTTTAATTTAAAATTAGCTAATTTACTCTTTTAAAGGTTGATAAATTTTTAATCTGGAAATATTGATAAGATTGTTTGTCAAAGCCAATAAAATTTTATTCTGTTTATAATATATATATTTGATATATGTTGTGAATGGGAATATCTTTTTGTTAACTCCTATTTCTACCACGACCTAAAACTCCGCGACCTATAACTCAGCAGCCCAACGACCTAAGAGTACCTGACGACTTAATGGCCTCAACGACCTAACGGCATAATTGTATTAGCAACCTAACTCCACGAAGCAGCTATGCGACCTAAAGACTTAAGCATTGTCACGACCTACGACCTATGGGGAGTAGCGACTTAATTCCTGAAGATATGGAGCGACCTATCAAGCTTCACGACCTAACTAGATAAGCAAGCAAGCAACCTAAAGACTTTATGCGACCTAACTGTCCACCGACCTGTGAAGTTCCGCGACCTAAGGAAGACCGCGACCTATAGAATTCGCACGACCTAGTGGAGTGCTTCGACCTAAGGAAGGTCGCGACCTAAGGGATTCAGCGACCTAAGATCAGCTATGGCTACAGGAAAGTACTCACGACCTAGGGTAGATCGCTAACGACCTAAACACGTAAATAAAGAGGCCGCCTCTACTATGCCGCTGAGTGTTAGGTCGCGCACGACCTAGAACTTGTTGAAAAAAGCATGCGCCTACTCATGAAAAAGGAAAACCGGAGCTGCATAGGTCGGAGACGACCTACGACCTTGCTTAGGTCGGTCACGACCTACGACCTAAGTCCGAGCAAAGCCTATAAATACACCCCTAATTCCAACTAGAGAGGGACTTTTTGGCTCACTCTCTTCAAGCGCCGATACTCTGCTGCATTCCGAACCAATGTAACACTTGAAGCTCTCAAGACACTAAGAACGCTACAAACAACTTCAAGAAGAGATCACATACATCCAACATGGATTCGAAAACTCTCATCTTCATCGAAGTTTAGGCTACTTGTTCTAAGTCTATTGCAATTCAAAGTGTATTGTACTTGGGAAGAATTGTATCAGCTTGTAACGAGATCATTAATAAAAGTACTTAAAGTGGACGTAGGCTATACCCTTAAGCCGAACCACTATAAAATTGTTGTTGTTTACTTCTTTTCTGCTATTATCTGCTTGTAGCCTGTTCCCGAGCTATCGGGTGGTGCTTTCATAACTACAACTCATACACCGGGGTGTTAGCGTTCAAATTTGAGCGTTAACATTTTTGGTGCTTTCACTGAGAACTCGAACTCAGGCAAGTTATCATCATTGCTTCACAGAGGTTTGTAGAGAGAATTTCTTTGAAAACCAGAAGTCTATCCGAGATTATGGCTCCTGGAAGGAAGAGTAGATCTGTCAGATCTGGGAATATTCAAAAGGGAACCTCCGCTTCCCCCATATCGAATCAAGCCACTCCGGCTGTCGGAGTTACAAAGGCAGAGCTGGATGCTGCAATTTTAGGGCTGAACCAACAGATTAATGTGCAAAATGCACAACTCGAGGCTCAAAATGCCCAGAATGCCCTAATTCTGAATAGGTTGAACGATCTGCTTGGGGAAAACCGTCAACCAGCGGGTAATGAGAGGAATTTTGCTGGCAACCTTCATGATGCTGAAGAAAGAAATGCTCCTGAAAGGGCTGCTAGCCCCTTTGAACAAACACTTCCAGAGGCTGGTGGGTTTAGAACTCGACATGATGAGGAGTATCTTTCTGGAATGGTCCGACAAATTATGAAAGAGAGTATGCAGAGGGTTGAAGACGAGAAAGAATGGGGTTTCGCCCCAAGTAAGACTCCATTTACTGAAAAAATCTTAAAGGCTGAATTCCCAAGGAAGTTTGTCCCTCCAACCATTCCAGCTTATAAGGGGACAAGTGATCCGAATGAATTCCTATACAAGTATGATTGGCACATGACAGGTGCCAGAGCCTCTGATGAAATAAAGTGCCGATATTTCCCTGTGTATCTCGAAGGCGTAGCTCTGCTTTGGTTTACCAAGCTGCCCGTCCGATCTATCGATCAGTTTTCTGACTTGACCCGGAAGTTCAAGGAGCAGTTCAGACTATATGCCTCAAAAGCCAAAGATATCATGTCACTATCAAGTTTAGAGCAGAGTCCAGGAGTGACTATCAGATCTTTCTTAAACCGCTTTAATATAGCGTTAGCTGAGGTGGACAATGCAGAACCGCGAATGATACTGACTTATCTGATGAAGGTTATTGACAAGTCGAGCGAATTTGGGAAATGGCTAAACATGAAGGAACCAAATTCCCTTGAAAAATTCTATAAAAAAGAAGATGAATTCATACGCTTAGAAAGCCGTCATGTACCGGTAAAGGCAGTGTTGGAAAAAGCTGAAGATAACACTGTTGCTCCACGCAAGAATGAATCTGTAGGGCAAAAAAGGGAAAATAACAATGGGAAGAAACAGAGTAATCTGAAGAAGCCCCGATCCTTCAAGCCATCAGAGTATACTCCTTTATCAGATACGCCGGAGCGTATCTACCTTGCCATTAAAGATTCTGTTGACTTCCCTAAACCTCCTCCTCTAAGGACCGGGAAAAAAGCTATACAGAGTGGGAAGTTCTGCCGCTTCCATAATCAACCCGGTCACGAGACCGATGAATGCCGCCAGTTGAAAAATCTGATTGAAAAGTTGCTAAGGGAAAACAAACTGCAGCAATTTGTGAAAAAGAATAACAACAATCCTGCTTCATCTAGTCAGGGGCAACAGGCTCCTACTCAACAGCCTAGGACGATTGAGAAGGCTGCAGGGCATGAATCTGGAAGGCCCATTATTAATGTCATTACAGGAGGACCTCACCCAGCAGGAAGAAGCTGGGATGAGATGGAAAGGTATACCAGAGCTTTAAAGTATGTGCCGACCGAGGAAGATGTATTTGTTTTGGAAGGTGCTACGCCTTTGAAGCAACAAAGAACTTTTGATGATGATATTGTGTTCAGAGCCAGGGATTCCGCAGGTATTGAAGCTCCTACTTTGGATCCTCTAGTCATCTCGGCTGGTATCGGACCAGCTATTGTCAGAAGAGTTCTCATTGATTGTGGTGCATCCTGCAATATTCTCTTTGAGAAAACATTCGACCAAATGAAGATCCCTATGGCTGATGTGTAAGCCTCATCGCAGAAAATTGCTGGTTTCACTGGGGAGCCAAAGCAGCCGGTAGGGACCATTGATTTGTTTGTGGAACTTGGGGAAGGAGAGAGAAAAGTAGTCCGCAAGCAAACTTTTGTGATTGTCGACGAATTTTCTGCTTACAATGCTTTCCTTGGTCGCCCAACTCTGGCAGCGTTCAAAGCTGTTCTTGCCCCGTGGTGCCTCACTATTAAATTCCCTACAGACAATGGAGTAGGAGTTATAAAAGGTGATCAAAATGCTGCGCGAGAGTGCTATCTGACAGAGCTACGAGAAACCAGAAAAAGAGAAATGGGAAAGAATGCGGCAACCCCAGTCCGCATCAAAGAACCAGCCTTGTAGCAATTACAGGGCGGACCCTGCACTGGCGAGCACAGCGGAGCAAGGAAAGAGATGGACCCTAGAAAAGTCAGTGCAGGGGAAAATAGAGTGGTGCCGGTGGAAACGACAATACCAATACCTGTTGACCCAAAGGACCCAAACAAAGTGTTGAATGTGGGTTCACAACTTAATGCGTCAATTCAGAATATTTTGATATCTTTCTTAAAGGCAAATCTGGATGTTTTTGCTTGGACTCATGCCGATATGTGCGGAATATCCCCAGAAGTTGCAGTGCATGCTCTAAATATTGATCCAAAATTTACACCTGTAAAGCAGAAAAGGAGAACTCAAGGTCCGGAAAGGTCAGCGACATTATTAGAAGAAGTTGATCGGCTCATGGAGAATAATTTTATCAAAGAATCTACATATCCGAATTGGGTTTCAAATCCAGTGCTGGTTAAGAAAGCCAACGGAAAATGGAGAGTATGCATCGATTTTTCAGATCTAATCAAGGCCTGCCCCAAAGACTGCTTCCCATTACCCAGAATCGATCAACTGGTAGACGGAACAGCGGGACACGAATTGTTATCTTTTATGGATGCTTACTCCGGATATAACCAGATCATGATGCATGAGCCAGATCAGGAAGACACGAGCTTTATCACCGACACTGGTCTTTACTGCTACAGAGTTATGCCCTTCGGGTTGAAGAATGCAGGGGCAACATACCAAAGACTCGTTAATGCTATGTTCAAACCGCAACTGGGCAAAACCATGGAAGTTTACGTCGATGACATGTTAGTAAAGTCTATGAAAGCACTGGATCACATAGAACACTTAGCAGACATGTTCGCTGTCCTCCGAAAATACGGAATGAAGCTCAATCCTTTAAAATGTTCATTTGGAGTGGAATCCGGCAAGTTTTTAGGTTTCATCGTGAGCGCTAGGGGCATTGAGGCCAGTCCAGCTCAAATTACTGCATTGAAAGAAGTCAAAGCTCCTAGAACAAAGAAGGAATTGCAAAGTCTCAATGGAAAAGTTGCCGCCTTGAGTCGGTTCATTTCCAAAGCCACAGATAAATGCATCCCATTCTTTGACGCCCTAAAGAAAGGAACGAAAAACTTCGATTGGACTCCCGAATGCCAAAAAGCCTTTGATGAATTGATTCGCCATATGGAGACGCCTCCAATAATTTCTAGGCCTGGCGATGGAGAGGATCTTCTTATATACTTGGCAGTATCATCTCATGCTTTAAGTGCAGCGCTGATACGGGAAGACAAAAGGATTCAACATCCAGTTTACTATATCAGCAAAAGACTCACTGGGGCAGAGATGAATTACTCTAAGTTGGAAAAACTCGCCTATTGCTTACTAATTGCGTCTAGGAAGTTGAGGCAATATTTTCAAGCTCATCCTATCAGAGTCCTCACTGATCAACCTTTAAAGCAAGTCCTGTTTCGCCCTGAAACTTCGGGTCGTCTTCTAAAGTGGAATATTGAACTCAGTCAGTATAACATCACTTATCATCCCCGGAAAGCAATCAATGGACAAGCTTTAGCGGATTTCATTGCAGAATTTACAGATAAGGGTAACAGTGAGGAAGAAACGGTCGACAATTCCCCGATCCAGTGGAAGTTATATGTCGATGGTGCGAGAAACGACTACTGTTCCGGAGCCGGAGTTGTACTTGAGACTCCTGAAGGTCGATCATTATGCTATGCACTAAGATTGGAATTTCCTTCAACAAACAATGAAGCAGAATACGAAGCCCTTATCGCTGGCTTAAGGATTGCTAAAGAATTAAACATCCGAGCGCTACAGATATTCAGTGATTCTCAGCTTATTGTATGCCAAGTCAAAAAGGAATTCCAAGCAAAAGGGGGGAATCTGCCCGCCTACTTGTCAAAGGCTTGGGAACTCCTGGGTGATTTCGATCATTACATGATAAGCCACATTCCTCGAGAAGAAAACATGAAAGCAGATTCTCTCGCGAAGTATTCGAGCACAGGCGAAGCTCAATTTCTGGGGTTAACTCCAGTGGAGGTCCTGTCAACTCCTAGCATTGATGAGATGGACATTGATTGGATCATGAGAAAGTCTCAAGAGCAAGAATCATGGATGACTCCGATAATAGAATATCTGCTCAATGGATCCTTACCAGGGAACTCAAAAGAACGACAAAAGCTACTGAGAAAAGCCTCTCGATACGTAATCCAGGATGGCCGGTTATACAGACGGGGATTCTCAATGCCATTACTTCGATGTGTATCCGGGAGGGAAGAGTCTAAAGCAATCTTAGCAGAGGTACACGGAGGAGAATGTGGTGATCATTCAGGTGGCCAAACATTAGCAAAAAAAATTCTCCGGTACGGATATTTTTGGCCAGAAATTAATCGAGATGCAGCGGAGTATTCCCGAAAATGTGACAGATGTCAAAGATTCGCCAAAATTCCTAGAGCTCCTTCCACTGAACTCACACAGATGGTCAGTCCATGGCCGTTTGCGATATGGGGAATCGACCTTGTAGGACCGTTACCAACTGCCAAATCTAGAATTAAATATGCCATTGTTGCTGTAGATTATTTTACTAAGTGGGCAGAGGCTGAACCACTGGCCACTATCACCTCAAAGAAGATGATAAGTTTTGTGACTAAAAACATCATTTGCAGATACGGTGTGCCTCAAAAAATAATTACAGACAATGGAACTCAGTTTGAAAGTGAAGAATTCCAAGATTTTTGCAAGCGATTCAAAATCCGGAAAAGCTTCTCAGCGGTAGCTCATCCGCAGGCAAACGGGCAAGTGGAAGCCGTGAACAAAATTATTAAGTCAACCATCAAGAAGCAACTTGAAAGAGCAAAAGGTGGTTGGGTCGATAAGCTACCACTGGCACTATGGGCATACAGAACCACTCACAAAACTGCGACTGGGCATACCCCGTTTTCATTGGCATACGGGTCAGAGGCAATGATTCCGGTAGAAATAGAAGTCCCTTCACACAGAAGAATCCATTTCAATCAAGCAGAAAACGAAAAGCTACAGCTTGAAGCGCTAGATCTCCTTGATGAAAAAAGAGATGAGGCTAATCTCAGAATTGCAGCTCATCAGCAAAGAATAGCCAGACATTTCAATTCCAAAGTTCGCCAACGCAGCTTTGAGATTGGAGACCTAGTCCTGAAGAGAATTATGACAGCGACAGGTGTGTTTGGGCCAAATTGGGAAGGACCATATGTCATAGGTCAAAAGCTTCTTGACGGCACATTCAAACTCACCACTGTTGAAGGAGATCAAATTCCAAGGGCATGGAACAGCTATCATTTGCGTCCATACTTTACTTGAAAATTTTGTTGAAATATTGTAAAAAGAATTATGAATGTATGATTCTTGTAATTGAAGGCAATTGTAAAACTGATGCAAGTAAATAATGAAAGAATATAAAGTGGATGTAGGCCCAATTTCCTGGCCGAACCACTATAAATCTTGTGTTCCTTACTATTATTACATGTTTGCTTTATTTTCGATATAAAAAGTACATAGAATGTATTGCTGAAATGTCGATTTGAATTTTTGCAGACAATGGAAGTGAAACTTGCACATAAAAAGACCAAGTGATTCTCGCCAAATTTCAAGTCACAAGAGCCCCAAATTCAAATCCTAGATAGGAAGTACTTCAATTGAACGGCCTATGATTTCGACAGAAACGGGTCTTTGCTAATAAATTGAGATCGTTTGAACAAACAAACATCCAATTAAGAAGCTAGTGCTCGTTCTCACGAAATTGCCTGACAATGAAGCACACTTCCTTGGATTAAACAAGTTACTTGTAAAAAAAAAAAAAGAAGGGGTGAAGAAAGTTAAAGTACATTCAGAGGTCCGCTTTACCACATAGAAGAATTCACTTGGCAAAATGTATACATACGCAAAAGGAAAAAGTGATTTCTTCGAAGGACAAAGCGTAGAAACTTATATGAAGGAAGTTGCACTCTACGAAAATTCTCTTCGAGAAACGAGAGTGCAAGTCCCCTCAAAGTATACGATATTGCAGTAAGCTCATGGTATAGGGGCAACATGGTATAGTTACATACAAAGTGGTATAGCTACATCGGTAAAGTACGCTCAAACAACATACCATAAGCTCACTGCAATGTCATATAAATAAACTTGTGCAAAAATGAATAATAAATGCATTCTCAAATTCAAACAGGAGTTTATACAAAGAAAGAGGAATCATTTTATTCAACATTACTTTATATACAGGTACAAGTTTCAACAAAAGAAAAGCGGGGGGCCGATACCCGCACAATTCTCGACCAATACATGCAAAAGATGAGAAGCTAAAAGCTGAAGTCTTCATTTCTTCTTGCCACCCTTGGACCCTTTGCCTGGCCGAATGATTAGTTTTTCAGGTCTATCTATAGGCATAAGGGAAGAAGGAGAGGGAGGTGCAACCGGTGCGACTTCCGGTTCCTCTTCAGTAGTGATGATTTTCTTCCCCCTCCTCTTCGATGTACTGTGCTTCTTTGTTCTCTTCGAAGAAGACTCACTCCCTGGAGTAACAAGAGCGGACAAAACTACGTCATCAGAGGGAGTCCGCTCCGGAGAGATCTCGCCTCCTTCAAGTCCCTCGTCCTTCTGCTCTTGCGAAGCGATAGGGTCATCCAAGCCATGAAGAGCCTCAATCTGTTCCTCTTGTGACCCGGGTTGTGAAGCAGAAGGAGGAGTCACCTGAGGAGACGGAGGAGGGATAACCGGAGGAAGTGAAGTCTGCACAGCACTTGGCGTTTCAACTGCAGAAGAAGAGAAATTAAAAATATTAGTATCTCCCCGAAAGAAGGGAGATATGGGCTCGTCGAGATTCAAGAAGTAATCGAGAAGCTCATCAAATTTTTGAGGAATAAGCAGGTAATCCACCTGAATCGGACCGATGTCGAAATTACCTGAAGATGTTGGCTTCGTCAGTTCAATCTCATAATTCTGAGCCCCAATGTCCTCCAAAGCCTCTTCATCAGTAGGGGTAATTACCCCGGTTCTTGTAGGAGGCGGCGAATGAGCACTACAGCCTGTAATGTCCACCTCGGGAGAAACTAGAGGATGTTCAGAGGTAGTAGGCGGTACTTCTTTCTCAGAACGCTCCTCTTCCGCCGTCCCGGCCCGCGCTCTGGCAAGCTGCTCTTTTCCCTTGGCGAGAGCGGCGCGGGCTTCATCATCAAGATAATGCTCTTCAAGGGCTGACTCAGCATATCCAGCACCTTTACCACCGAGCATATCAAGTGCTGCCTCCCAAACTTCAGCCAGTGTGATTTCATACTTGGGGCCTAGAAAGGCAAGGCTGCCACGTCCCAAAATGCTGTGCAGATAAAAATCGAATAATGTGGAGCTAATATCAGCTTTGGTTGCTTGATGAGCCTCTTCGGCCGCAAGTTTACCAGCAACAGCCTCGTCGCGCTCCTTTTCGGCCATAACAAGTCGAGTTTTTAACAACTCTATCTCCAAGCTTTGAGAGTCGGTCTGTTCTCGCAGTTGTACAGTTTCAGCACGATATTCTTCCATGACCTTTTCCTTGTGTGCAAGCTTATCTTCGACTGCTCTTTGACTGGCATGCGCATCTCGTACTTGTTGCTGAAGCATGCTCTCCTTTTGAGAATGGAAAGTAGATGAAGTAGCTAATTCTTCCTTAAGTTTTTCTACTTCCGCTTCCAGCTTTTCATTGTAGGAAGCAATACTTCTCATTTCGGCGTCATGCTGTTCGAGAGTCTTCTGCCACTCAGCCTTATCATTCTCCATTGTTAGCATGGCCTCGAGATTGGCTCGGTTAACCCTCTGAAGTTCGTCGACGAGTTTTTGCCAGTTCGACATTCTTTCGATATTGGTCCTGACAGTATCAAGATTTCGCAGCATAGCCGGTTTGTCGAGAGGAACCAAGTCGAGATCGAATCGAACCCCTCTCAGGCACCACTGAGGAAATCGACTTTGAAGAGTGGGAGGACCTTGCCCGACTTGGTATGCGGGCCGGTTGATGATTGCTTGAATGTCGGAGCGAACGGGAGCAGGAGATTGAGCAGGGACATGTTCAGAAGCTGAAGGAGTTGTTTCTTCAGTAAGTCTAGCCCGCTTGCTAGAAGAATCGTCTATGTGACTCTTTCCTCTCTCATCATGAGCTTTTCTCTTTTGGGTATCATCATCTCTGTGGGGAAGATCATGTCTTTCTTGTTCCCTTCGGCGACGTTCTTCATATGCTCGTCTCTCGTCGGCTTTCCTGATGGCCCTCTCTTCATCTGATTCTCTGTAAGACGGGAGGTAACGCCTGTAATCATACTGGCTACGCCTCCCGTAGCGCTGGAAATCATCATAATACGAGCCGCTGCGCCCCATAGGAGAATCTGGAATTAAAATAATAAGCTTTAGAAATCTTTAAAGTACAAGAAGATAAGTGCATAGAAGTGATGAGAAATCCAAAGTGTCGTGTAACGTGCAAACTACGCGCATCGAGTTACAAACCACTCTGTGGAATAGAGGTAGTGATAACTTGAGTAGGAGGAGTTGACATTTGTTGAAAAGAAGATGTCGCCTCGATTACAGAAGAGACAGTTTTAGAAACATCATCTTTGAAAAGTTCTTGAGATGTCACAATTAAATCGCTCAACCCCTCAAAAACATCATCGCCATCTTGTTTTTTGGAGCTTGCTTTCTTAACTCCTTCACTAGTAGATCGAGGGGGTTCTTCCTCTTCAGTAACTGGGGCAAGTACAGACTTGTCTGATGGCCCCGCAACATCTTTCGGAATTGAACACTTAACTAGCGAAGTTTCTATAGAGGTTCCTCCCTGCAAGTGCTCTTTAGTGGAGACTGGGGCATCAGGAGTGCTCGTCGGAGAATCAGGAACCTCCGTTGGAACTTCATGTATTTGAGTGGAACGAGAAGGATGTAGAAGCTCAAACTGATGAAGAAGTTCTTCTGTCAATAGAAATTTTGCGCTTCTTTCTTCAGCAGCCACAGTGCTTAGCCTTTCAAAAACTGACTTATGGCTGGAATCTCTAGAAGGAGGAGGAAGTGCTGGAAAGTTAAGGAATGGAATCAGCATCTAGCAATACGAACCAGGTAAAACTTAGAATAAAATTAAAGAGAAAAAAGATCTCACTTCCTACTCTCCAGTCTGCGTAAAATTCTGCGGGGCAACGAATGTAGAAGTATTGATTCAGGAATCCATGTGCACTCTCCGGCAAATCCAAAATAAGTTTGCGGTTCCTCGCACCTCTTACAAGTACAATTGAAGGATGGTCCTTGTTCTTCGCAAAAGTGCACAAGTAACAGATTTCCTCAAAACTCGAAAGACGATCAAGAGTCCTCCTGAACAGAACACACAATCCCATCAAAATAGCATAGCCATTGGGGTGCAGTTGAAAAGGAGAGATCGTCAGTCGAAGTAGGATTTGCCGGAGAAATTCATTAAAAGGAGGAATTGCTCCACTCAAGCACATTTGTCGATTAATGGCAACAATACCGTAAGGTGGTCTATCAGCAGAGTCATTTGGTCCAGGGAGTAAAACTTCTGCCTCGGCAATGCCAAATTGAACGCATAATTGATTAAGCGCCCGTTGTTTCAAAAGGGTAGGAGTTCTTTCCGGAGGATTCTCTAGTGGAATAGCAATCTGGAAAACCCCTTCAGCGTGTTCTATCATCTCTTCTTGTTGAGACATCATTCTACATAAGCGACTGGATGTTCAGATGAGAAGGTGCACGTTTCCTAAAAAGTGTGAAGTGTTGTGCAGAAGTTTTAAAAATAAATAAATAAAAGAAAGCAAACATAACTGAAGTTAAACTAGTTGACAATTAGTCGACTATGAGATTTCAGGACTTGTTAATATAAAGCTCAAGTGAAGTGTTAATGCGAACGAATCAACTTTAACTGAATATTTTAGTTTTGCTTTAACACTTCACTTGAATTCATTGGTTCACAACATTTCGTTCACACAATTCATTTAAGTTAATTACTCTTTATCGACTAATCTGTCATTCGATGTGGGCAGTCAATGGCAGTATATTCGTCCCAGTTTTCTGCAAATATTATGTTCAGGTTATTAGCATTAGAGATAATCTGCAAGGAAGTACAACAAAATCCAAGTTCAAACAGTTCAACCAAAGTTGTCTCAAAATGTCACAAGCCCTAGGTCGTCCGGCGACCTAGCATAGGTCGGAACCTTCTTAGGTCGCGCTATGCAAAGTAAAGGATAAGGCATTTCAATCTCGTCATAGTGTTAGCTCGGCCGCGACCTAGAGTCTGTGTCGCAAGAAAGTTAGGTCGTGCGGTTCCTAGCTCGAGTAACTCTTAGCTCATGAAAAGTCTTAGGTCGCGCAAATATTAGGTCGTTCAGCGACCTAGTATGGGTCGAAACTATTCCTTAGGTCGCAAGGGTTCTTAGATCACGAATTATCTTAAGTTGCTCAAATTCACTAGGTCGCTAGCTTCCTCTCCACGCAATGCTTCACCGGACCTGATAACCTGCTATCAACTACACCGAAATCCATCATCCTATTCGTGAAGTTCATCATCTTTTCATACCACCAAACCATTCGAAAACCGATTCAAAGTATCTCCGATCTATCATAAATCTAACTCACTACTGTGCGTTCGTGAATCGCAACAACCACAATAACCAGTGACGATCAAAAATCGATCACAGCGCAACTCAAAGTGAAGCGCGACGCGCAAAATCGATTTAAGGTTCAGAGGTTGGAGTTCGTGGTTCAATGGTGATTATGGAATGAATAAAGATCGAAGATGCTTACGTAATTTGATAGCAAGAATGAATTGATGAATGATTTGGTTGAATTCGTCTTTAAAATCGCAGAATTCTGTTAATGGCAGAGCAAGAAATTGAGGCAGTTAGGTAATGGAGAAGAAACGACCTAGCAATTTATATGGAGCTGAAAGAAGAAGGCGAGTAGACACGCGAGTTAGCGTATGTTTTAGGTCGCTTACGACCTAGCAAAGTTAAGTCGAAGCACACGACCTATGACATAGGCCTGTACTTCGAGGGGCAAATGTTAACTCCTATTTCTACCACGACCTAAAACTCCGCGACCTATAACTCAGCAGCCCAACGACCTAAGAGTACCTGACGACTTAATGGCCTCAACGACCTAACGGCATAATTGTATTAGCGACCTAACTCCACGAAGCAGCTATGCGACCTAAAGACTTAAGCATTGTCACTACCTACGACCTATGGGGAGTAGCGACTTAATTCCTGAAGATATGGAGCGACCTATCAAGCTTCACGACCTAACCAGATAAGCAAGCAAGCAACCTAAAGACTTTATGCGACCTAACTGTCCACCGACCTGTGAAGTTCCGCGACCTAAGGAAGACCGCGACCTATAGAATTCGCACGACCTAGCGGAGTGCTTCGACCTAAGGATGGTCGCGACCTAAGGGATTCAGCGACCTAAGATCAGCTATGGCTACAGGAAAGTACTCACGACCTAGGGTAGATCGCTAACGACCTAAACACGTAAATAAAGAGGCCGCCTCTACTATGCCGCTGAGTGTTAGGTCGCGCACGACCTAGAACTTGTTGAAAAAAGCATGCGCCTACTCATGAAAAAGGAAAACCGGAGCTTCATAGGTCGGAGACGACCTACGACCTTGCTTAGGTCGGTCACGACCTACGACCTAAGTCCGAGCAAAGCCTATAAATACACCCCTAATTCCAACTAGAGAGGGACTTTTTGGCTCACTCTCTTCAAGCGCCGATACTCTGCTGCATTCCGAACCAATCTAACACTTGAAGCTCTCAAGACACTAAGAACGCTACAAACAACTTCAAGAAGAGATCACATACATCCAACATGGATTCGAAAACTCTCATCTTCATCGAAGTTTAGGCTACTTGTTCTAAGTCTATTGCAATTCAAAGTGTATTGTACTTGGGAAGAATTGTATCAGCTTGTAATGAGATCATTAATAAAAGTACTTAAAGTGGACGTAGGCTATACCCTTAAGCCGAACCACTATAAAATTGTTGTTGTTTACTGCTTTTCTACTATTATCTGCTTGTAGCCTGTTCCCGAGCTATCGGGTGGTGCTTTCACAACTACAACTCATACACCGGGGTGTTAGCGTTTAAATTTGAGCGTTAACACTTTTGTTTTTAATTAAAGATTGAATTTTCAAATTGTAACGTATATGTATGTATATGTTATAGTTTGATATTGTTTTGAAATTGAATTTTAATCCATTAATAATTTATATATGAATGAATAGCAATTTTAAGCTTTGTTTTAATTTATGTTTTCAAAAATTAATTTAAAGATTTAGTTCATTTAAAATATAAGATAATTAATTTGTTTCTAAATAAGATAATTTAAAAAGATTTTTAAACTAAAGTTTTGTCTTTCTTTTAAAGTATTTATTTTAAAAATGATAGTTTAAATAAATTTTAAAAGCTTTGTTTAGAAATTATATTTTCAAAAGTTAATTCAAAGATCAATTCATTTATAAGATAATTGTTTGTTTTTTTATAAAGGTTTATAAAAAGGATTTAAATAAAGTTTTGTTTTGTTTCTTTAAAGTGTTTAATTTAAAATGGTTATAAATACATGTGTAAGGAATTTGTTTATATTTTAACTAGTTTTAAAACATTTTTTCATTTAAAGGTAAATTTATACTTATATATGTAAGCATTTATTTATAAGGTAACATAAATAAGTAAGTTTATGTTATCATTTAGATTAAATAAAAATTTTATTAAAAACACTTAAGGACAAATGTAACATATTTACACCTCTTAAAACACATGTAAGGCAATTAAATACTTAAAGGACATTTGTTCAAATTTTTACAAGTGGCAAGTTCACTTTAAATTTTTAATAAATGTTTTGGAAGGAAAATTGTTTTACAAACATTCCTTTTCTTTATTTTCACTTCTCAACAAAATTTAATGGCAACCTGTAATCTTCTTCTAATCTGAAAATGAAATTCAAAAATAAAACTTCAACCTGCAGTTTTCATGCCTGCAAATCTTAAGGGCTGCATTTCAAATGTTCAACCTGCAACTTAAACATGCAAGAATTCAATTTTATCCGCAAGCATCAGATTTAAGAGCATGCAAATGGAATTTTCTTCAGCATATCAAAGCCTGGAATAAGTATTAAAACTTGTTTTCTGCTCTGCATATTTCAAAGAAAGGTGAGTAAATTTCTTTAAAAACAGATAATCTTGGTTTAACCTAAATGCATGTGTTTATCAGTGAATTAATCTTGATAATGCATGAAAATTCTTCACTAATCATATTATTGGAATGATAGATTTGTATATATGTGTAGTTGGTATGTATACATATACAGATTCTGTATTCTGTTCTTTCCAGAACAGGATCGTCTTTCTATAGAAAAGTTTAATCTCCCACTAAAACATCAGTATTTGGCCTCGATGATTGAAGGAAGGATTATGTGTTATTGTTGAAGGAAATTTTAAATTTTAGTTTCTGTAGTTTTAACTTACAAATAATCATAAATATGGAAAACTCAGTAAATCACTAATACATGTTAAAAATTACTTTATTCAATTTATAGTTTAGATTGAATAAATGGATTCGTGTTTGTAAATCATGAATTTTAATACAAGATTCATGATTTTTAGTTTAAAGAATCAAGAGAATTTCGAGGTTGAACACTTTTGGGATTTTCATGAACTGTAGAGGATTAGTTAATAATTCGATTTGATTTTTCGGGTGAAGCTTGTTTGAATATTAAGGATTTAGGGAAAAATATAATTAAAATTTTTAAATGATTGAATTTTTCGAATTGATTCAAGATAGGGTTTTTTTCATGTTTTAGTCTGGGTTTCACTGTTGAGGTGGCTGTGTCGTGGGTAGTGGATCGGAATGGGTCGCGTTGGTGGTAGTACGAGCCGAAGGGTTTGAGGAAGCATCAGTGATGATGGTCAGCGATCTCGAGGACTGTGGAGTCGGCAATGATGAAATTCTGGCCATGGTGGTTGCTTCAGTGTGTCGTTTTTGCTCGTTTTTGACTCTCGAGTTTATTGTACAATCTGGGTTCATCTGAGTACTCGCGTGAGGGTTTGGAACCGTGGAAGGTCGTCGCGATGGTCAATGGAGGTCGGCGGCAGGGGTGCATATGCACCGTGTCTCGTGCACAGTTGGTTATGGGGACAGGATTTGGGGAAGATGTGCTTGTCTCGGGTTAGCTCTCGCGTTTTATCGTGACTATCTCGAAGCAGGGAGGATTGGGTTTTAGCTCGGGGGTGGCTCGTGATAGCTACAGTGTTTGTCTCGAGTAATTTAGGTATGGGTTTCTGGATATACTGAATGTTATAAGTTATGAATGTTAACTTAAGTTTTAACAAATTTAGGTCAAGCATTAAATTATAAGTAAGTTTTATATAAGAAACAAAAGTTATAAACTTGTTGTTTTAAAATAAATAAAATTAAAATTTATAGATTGATATGCACGTAATTGTGCATATATTTACATCCATATTTTATCTCTTTTTATTTAAATAATCATCATATTTGGGCATTTTAACGTGTTTAAAACCAAAATTCAATTATTTCCAACCATCATATTTTCATCTTCATTCAGGGGCAAAACGGTCATTTTGTGCATGTGTCCATATAAGAATTTTTACTTGGACATTTTTTGATAATTTTTATAGGAATTTGGATGCATATGGAAGAGGCTTATATGAAGATATATGCATGCACAAATGAATACAAAGGAAAGTAGAGGGAAATAATTCAAGCCATGAACATGGAGGACCCCACCCACTTACCTAAAAGTACAATTTGGAGCTAATGGACAACTAAGTGGAGGTTAAAGCTTCATGCAAAACAAATGATGGATTAATTAGTGGTTAATGGTTACTTGTTGGCCACACTTCCTAAAGGGCATTTTAGGTAGCCCCCTAAAAATAGAATTAGGGTTTTATGCATGTATATATAGCCCTCTTATGTATACGAAACCATCATCGACTCTTTCATTTCACTTAGTAAATTAAGAAATCAAAGTGTAAGCTCAATGTTATATGAAATAAAAATGGCTTCCAAGCCTCTTTCTTCTCTCTTTTCTACATGTTTTTCTTTGTTTTATTGTTAATGTTTATTTCTATGCTCTCTTCTTCTTTATGTTCATAGCTTAGATTTACATTTATGCAAGTAGTTAGTAGCTAATCTCTTTTGCTTTCTTTGCTTATTTTTATTCTCTTTTCTTTTCAATGTTGAAATTTATTTGTGTTGCTTCAATGCCACAAATGAGTAGCTAAACCCCTTCAATTTAGGGGTGATTAAGCTCTCTAGCTTTATGTAATTTCAACATTTTTTATGATTTATGGTCTCTTTGTTTATGCTTCATGAATGTGAATTTTGATGTAAGTTTATACAAGTGGGTTTGATAGCTTATATTGCTTATGAAAATGAGCTATTCTTACTTAACATAAACACAATTTACATCAACATTTGCTAATTAATTTTTGATTATGAAGTGAAAGTAAAAATGAAATTTGATGATCTATGTTACTAGTTACAATAGTAAATAGATCATACTTAAAATAGTTTTTGCTTTGGCTTCTTTTTCATGAGAATTGTAAGTGGTATAATTGTTGTATTATAGTTTGATGGTTTGAGTTATGTTAACTAATAACATAAACAAACCATACTTATGATAAATGCAATGATTATTTCACTTAATATCAAAGTTAGAGATCATAAATTATGTGTTTGTTGATTTACAAAAATTTGAGAGTGTATTTGCCTCTAAATTGTTCTTTAGTCTAATAATTTTTGAATCGCATTTTCTAGTGTTAGCCTCATTTTATTTCTAGTTAACAAATCCTCTTCGACTTTAGTATAATTTGATTGAATAGATTTTTTAAAATCATCAATTCCCTACGGATCGACCCGTATTCGCCACGAACTTCAAGTGTACACCATGCGCTTGCGGTTATATTTTTAATATAAATTCGTTCGACGGTTTTCTAAACCGATAGAATTTCCGTCGACGAACATAGATGTTAATTGAATCTATTCTCAAATTTAAAAGGGAAAATTGAGTTTATATTCCAAATTTAAGAGTGTTTAAGATGATTGTTTTAAAAGTAATTATCTTAATTTAATTTTGGATTTCAATTTTAAAAGAATGTTTTGAATTCAATTATTTAATCAAAGTAATGCTTTAATAACAAAGTTTACAAATTTATTTTGAAAAGGAATAAGTTTAAATTAGATAATTTATAATGTTTTAACTTTTAAATTGATTTCTAAATGCCTTATATTCAAATAAGGTTATTATCATGATTTTGAAAACCAATAGAATAAATTGTTTGTAAGTTTTTGAAATTTGATTAATTTCATAACAATTTATTTATATAGATAAATATGGTAATTTATCTTTGATTATTAACTTAGGAATATTTGATTATATGACTTGTTAATAAGTAAAGAGATTAATTAAGATTAATGTTTCCTAAATTGATTAAGGATTTTGAAATTTAAGATGTTAATTAATTAATTGTTTAATTAATTTTAAATAATTAGTTAATGATTTATTTAATTTTAAATAATCACTTAATTATGGAATAATTAAGTGTAATTACTTAATGAAATAATTAATGGTTAATAATTGAATGTAATTTAGAAGGTAATTACTTATGGAAGTAATTAGAGTGGAAGTGATTAATGGATAATCACATAATGTTATTAATTAAGGATAATTAATATAATTGTTTTTAAATTTAATTAATGATGGAGTAATTAATTAATTAATGAATTAAGAATTAATTAATAATGAAATTAATTATTTGTTAAGTAATTAATTAAGGGAGTAATTAAGATTTATTAATGAAGTAATTAGAAATAATTACTTATGTAAGTAATCAAAAGTTAATTACTTAATTAATTAATGTGATTAATTAATTTAAGAATGTGATTAATTACCAAGTGTAATTAATTAAAATATAATTAATTAATAAAGTAATTAATTAAGGATTTATTTGTTAATGTAATTACTTAATGAAGTAATTAAAGATTAATCAATTGAATTAATTAATCAAGGATTTATTTAATTAAATTATAAAATAATTAAATTAGAATTTAATTAATTAAGATAAGTAATTATAAATTGTTAATTACTAATTATGATTAATGAGTTGATTAATTATAAGTTAATTAATTAAAGCAATTATTAATTAATAAGGATTGATTAATTAATGTAACTAATGATATTAATCAAGCTTGATTAATATAAGTGATTAATTTAAGTATGATTAATTAATTATAATTAATTAAGAATTAATGTAATTAATTATAGTTGATTAATTAATGAATGATCATTAATTATTGTAATTAATGATAGTAATTAAGGTAAATTACTGAATGTGGATAGGATAATTACTTGAATGTAATTAAGGATAATTAATCAAGGAAGATTAATTAGTGAAGATCATTAGAGGTGATTAATTTATTTGGGATAATAATTAATGAAGAAGGATTATGAAAATTCAATTGATTAAGAGATAATCAATTCTGTTTTGGATGTTTGATTAATATGGATTGATTGATTAATATTGGTTAATTGATTGATATTGGATGATCAATATTTGGAGATTGATATTGTATGATTGGTTGATATTGGATGTTTGATATTGGTTGATATTGGATATCTTTGTTATGTGATATGCTGCTTTGTGTAGATGGATATTGATATGAATTATCTATTGTGATAATATGATTCATCTATCTGTTTATATATCATCCTGAATATAAGTTTAAATTGTTTAAACCCTTAAGTACAACTTGCACATTAAAATGGCGTTTGGTTTCGGTGAGACCGGGATCGGATTTCCATATTTGGAATCCGAAAACCACATCGATTCCAATTAAACGTTAGGTCGTTAATCCAAGTGGAGCAAGTGAAGACTCGAGGTGTAAGGGCTATACGTCAGTATAACTCTGTGGGTGATTCCGTAATGAGTTTGACGGAATAGTGCTTATAGATTCGAGATGGTGAATTAGAGTGCAAGGGCTATGGTCGTTGACTCTGAGGGTGATTCCAATAATGAGTGCAACGAGATAGTGCCTCCGGTTTTGTTCGAACCCGGAACGAACTTGTATGGATTGAATGCTTTCAGAACATCGTCAGGTGGATGATGAGCATTCTGAGATAGTGTGTTCTATAAAGGTAATCGTAACCTCAAGCCTCATCAACCGGGAATGGCTAAAACAGGGGAAGTGCAGCAAGGCTTCGTGGGTAGCTCCTACTTGAGAGCAAGATTTACCCCTGTCTAGAGGCCCTTTCTATTTCGGCTTAGTGTGTGGTTGGTCACGCCAACTACGGGGTTGTCTTGATCGGGACTGTCCACTATGGGATGGTTCCGGCCTTCTGTTGCAGGGGAGTGGGAGTACTCCTCGGTACGTTGATCTAGGCCAGGTACTGTGACGGGCGGTACCCCAGTAGCCCTGTGTTAACGCTTAAATTTGAACGCTAACACCCCGGTGTGTGAAGTGTAGTTGTGAAAGCACCACCCGATAGATCGGGAAAGAATTATAAGCAAGTAATAGCAGAAAAGCAGCAAACAACAGCAATTTTATAGTGGTTCGGCTTATGAGAATAGCCTACGTCCACTTTAAGTACTTTTATTGATGATCACGTTACAAGTTGATACAAATCTTCTCAAGTACAACACACTTTGAATTACAAAAGACTTAGAACAAGTGGCTCAAACTTCGATGTTGACAAAAATCTTCAAATCCGTGGTGGATGTAGATGATTTCTTCATGAAGTTCTTTTAGACGTTCTTTGAATCTCAAAAGCTTTAAGTGTTGAAGTAGTCTGGAATTCGGCAGAGTAATGGTGCTTGAAATTGATTGACCAAAAGTCCTTTTAATGTTGGAGGTAGGTTGGTATTTATAGGCAAAGATTTTGGACCTAAGCTCGGTCTTAACTCCTCACCGACCCAGTTAAGTCGTGGCCGACCTATAAGAGCCCTGATATGGTCAAGCCGTGTTTACCTGTCTTCGATGGATTCACACAAGTCCTAAGTCGTTTCCGACTTAGACTAAGTCGCCGCCGGTCTAACGTGCTACGTGTTAAATGGTTGCACCGTTTCACCCTTCATCTCCCTGGGTCGGTTGCGGTTCATCGTAGTTAGATCGGTAGTATGTCAAGTCGGTAGGCTATGTAAGTCTCTAGGTCGGGATTTCCCTTTAACCATTAGGTCGGTACGCCTCTTGAGAGTTAAGTCGGGACCTCTCCTGAGCTATTTAGGTCGGCCATTCTTGGGTCGGCATCACTCTTAAGATGTTGGATCGGTGAATATATTAAGACGGTGGGTTACTTCAAACCTTAGGTCGGAATCTCTTTGCAGCGTTAAGTCGGTACGCTTTCTTAACCAGTTAGGTCGGCATCGAGTTAGATCGGATCCTTCCCCGCATCCTTTAGGTCGGCAACACTCTTTGAGATGCTAGGTCGGCCCGCCTTTATCCATTGGGTCAGCAAGTAATGCGAATGGTTAGGTCGGCCCACTTTCCAAGCATTAGACCGGCGAGTCATAACCGGCATAGGGTTAACATTTGCCCCTCGAAGTATACGCCTTAAGATTAAGTCGTGTGCTTCGATACTTCTTAGCTCAGCTCCTCCTAGGTCGGTAGGTCCCGCACGACCTATCAGTTGGCGCCGTTTCACATTTCTTCACCGTGTGATATAAATTGGCTCTCTTCCTTCTTCTCCTTCATTTAATTTCTTGCTCGATTCCGCCATTAAAGCACTCTCAGATCCATAAAGGCGATTTCCTCCCAATCGATCATTGATAATCCTTGCTGTTTGTCACGTAAGTGAATCTACCCTCGATTCCTTGTTGTCATTGATTCACGAATTCCATTCGAGCCTAACTCACCCCTTTGAGCATTGCATTATTACGAATCTCACTTCACCTGTGTTTGATGAAGCTTGAGTTGCTCGGTTTTTAGCTTTAAATGAACAACGAAGCGACGAAGATGGTTTATTGCTTTAAGATAGCCGGTTGGGATTGCGAGGTGTTAGATTCGTAATAGTTTCGAATTGGTTTAGTGAATGATCCAGTAGCATGAAGTATTATGAATGGGATAGGGGTTTTTGTGGGTGGAGTGGTTATTGGGCTAACGGGTTGGGCGAGATACCGGCTTGGACGTGATTTTAGGTGACCTAACTTATGGCCGATCTGATTGGGTGCGACATGAATCTTGAGTCGGTACCGAGCCAATACTTGGGGAAACTTACCGACCTAACCTTTAAGGCCTGAACCGCGACCGGGTTAATACTTGGAGAAACTTTTTCCTTTTGAATCAGGGCCTGCTTCCCCACCTCTCTCTTGCGACCTAGGGAACTGCCGAGTTAAAGGAGTAGGAACCCTACATTAATGTGTGGGAGATTCTTAAGGCATAACCGAGTTAGCACTTAAGCATTTAACCAAGCTTGCCGAATCGAATTGCTATGATTTCGGCCAACTTCAGACTTAGCCTTTCTCTCTTTTTTTTTTTTTAGGTTGTAGCCGAGATACGACATAGGCCTTGGACATGCTGGCACTTGAGAGTGTCAACTAACTTTAATCATTTTGACTTGGACTGCCAATTTAAGTGGAATAAACTTTGAACTATGATCGAACTTTGAACAGGGATTAAACTTTGAACTGCCCCAACTTTAAATTTGTTTAAACACATTATGTCACTTCACAGATCATTCTCATTTTTAAGCTACCAACCTGTTGAGAATAACAAACAAACAAAGGAAAACAAGGCGCACATACTGCCATTGACAGCCCATATTAAATGGCAGATTAGTCAAGACAAGATAAGCATCATGAATATAATGCATGAAATGTTGTGAATTAATCGACTAAAGTAGAATATTAATGCAAAGTATCAACAATTTGAACTGACTTGTTTGCATCAACATTACATTTGCATATTCAAACTCAAAACAAAGATTCCTGGTCTTTATAACTAACAAATGTTTGTTAGGTTTTATTCCAGTTGCCTTTGCTTATTGTTTGATTGATACTTGTACAACACTTCACACACTTTAGGAAACGTGCACCTTCATGTTTGAATACCCAGTTGTTTATGTAGAATGACTTCCCTCCAACAAGAAGAAATGGTAGCTCAAGAGGAAGAGACTTTCCCGGTAGCTGTTCCGATAGAGAATCCTCCGGAAAGAACTTCGACTATTCTATCTTTGAGAACATTTATTCAGCTGCGCACTCAATTTGGCTTTGCTGAAAACGATGTCCTATTCCCTGGGTCAAATGATACTGCTGATAATCCTCCCTATGGTTTCGTTGCAGTCAACCGCCACATGTGCTTAAGTGGGGCGATTCCTCCTTTTAATGACTTCCTTCGAACTCTTCTTCTCCGGTTGACGATCTCTCCATTTCAACTTCATCCTAATGGTTATGCCATCTTGATGGGGTTGTGTGTTTTGTTTAGAAGAACTCTTGATCGTCTACCGAGTTTTGAAGAAATTCGTTATCTATGTTCGTTTACAAAGAGTAAAGATCATCCTTCACTCATTATTGTGAGAAGTGCTAGAAACCGCAAGCTCCTTTCCGATCTCACTGAAAGTGTTCATGGATTTTTGAACCAATTTTTCTTTGCTCGCTGCCCTCCAGGGTTTTACGCCATCTGGAGAATAGGAAGTAAGACTAGTGTTTCCATTTTCTCGTTTTTGAAACTTTTTCCGAGATCCGAACTTTCAATTGCTAACTTCATTTTTTGCTCTTTTCAGCACTTTCTCTCCCCTCTAGAGATCCGATTCATAAACAAGTTTTCGAGAGGTTGAGTGCCGTGGCTGCGGAAGAAAGGAGCATAAAATTTCTGCTGAAGGATGAATTTTTACACCAATACGGGCTTCTACACGCTTCTCGTTCTACGCATGCTCATGAGGTTCCAACAGAAGTTCCCGATTCTCCGATGAAAACTCCTGATGCCCCGGTTACTGTCGAACAACTCACATCAAAAGAGTCTAATATTGAAGCTTCATTGGTGAAGTGTTCCACTCCTACCGACATTATGGGGTCATCCAGTAAGACGATGCTTGCCCCGATCGAGGAAGAAGAAGAACCTTCACGGCCTCTCGGGGAATTAGCTGATGTAGGAATTGAGAAAACAAGTCGCACCAAGCATGATGGTGACGATGTTTACGAGGGGTTGAGCGACATAATAGTGACTTCGCAGGAGCTTTTTAGAGATGACGTATCTAAAACTATCTCTTCTGTAATTGAGGCGACGTCTCTTCTTCGACAAACACCAACACAAACATCAACTCCTCATACCCAAGCTATCATCACCTCTGCACCAAAGAGTGGTTTGTAGCTTAATGCGTGTAGCTTGCACATCACACAACACTTAGGATTTTCCAGCACATTTATGCACTTATCTTCTTATACTTTAAAGATCTCTAAAGCTTATCTTTTCTTATTTCAGATTCTTCAATGACACGCGGCGGGTCATATTATCAGGATTTCCAACGCTACGGGGGGCGTGGTCAATATGATTATCGACGTTACTTTCCCTCCTATAGAGAGTCTGACGAAGAGAGGGCTGCTCGAAAGGCTCGTGAAAGGAGGGATGCAGAAGAGCGTTATGACAGAAGGGATAGGGATGAGCACCATGATTCTCTGCAGAGAAGTGACGACTCTTACAATAGGAAATCTCACGACGACCGAGGAAAGGGTCATGCAGCTGAAGATTCAGGCAAACGAGCCCGATATGGTGAGAGACATGCTTCCACTATTCCCGAAAAGCCTACTGCCCCTGCCCCTCTCGACATTACTTCCGACTCTCCTGCTCTCGGGAAGGAGGACATTCAGACAATAATAAGCAGGCCTAAATTTCAAGTGGGACCGGGCCCAGCCACTTTACAAAGTCGTTTTCCGCAGTGGTGTTTAAAGGGTGTGAGGTTCGATCTCGACCTGGTCCCTATTGACAAGCCTGCTATGCTACGAAATCTTGACGCCGTTAAACTTGATATCGAGAGGATGTCAAACTGGCAGAAGCTTGTTGATGAGCTTCAAAGAGTTAACCGTGCCAACTTAGAGGCCATGCTCACCATGGAAAATGATAAGGCTGAGTGGCAAAAGGTCCTAGAGCAGCACGACACCGAAATGAGGAGCATTACTTCCTACAACGAGGAGCTCGAAGCAAAGGTTGAGAAGTTGAAAGATGAGCTTGCTGCTTCCTCTACTTCATACTCTCAAAAAGAAGAAGTGCTTCTCAGACAAGTTAGAGATGCTCATGCCAGTCAGAGGGATGCCGAAGACAGGCTCGAGGCACAAAAAAGAATTAGTGAAGGCTATGTCTCTGATATTGCTGAGCTTCGAAAGAAAAACAACTCCCAGGAGGCGGAGATACAAATGCTTAAGCTTCAGCTTGCCAAAACTGAAAGGGAGCGTGATGAGGCTGTCGCCGGCAAAATCGCAGCCGAAGAATCTCATGAGGCGACCCAAAACAGCTTCGGCTCAACATTATTCGACTTCTACTTGCATAGCGTCTTGGGGCGTGGAAGCCTCGCCTTTCTTGGTCCCAAGTATGAGATCACTTTAGCTGAAGTGTGGGAGGCCGCCCTCGATATGCTTGGTGCTGAAGGTGCTGGTTATGACGAGCCAGCCCTGGAAAGGCATTATTTTGATGAAGACGCTCGCGCTGCTCTCGCCAGGGGAAAGGAACAACTTGCCAAACTAAGAACCAAAGTGACGGAAGGGGACCAGTTGGGGAAAACCACTTCAACTACTCTAGTCCATCCACCTTCTTCGTCTGAAGTCGACATTATTGGTTCCAGTTCCCATCTCGCATCTCCCATCAAAGTTACCGCTGATATTACAAGCACACAAGGCGGAGACGAGGGTGAAGAGAGCGCTGATGCGCAAGCTTATGAAGTCGATATCAGGAAACCAGCTTCTCCAGGTAACTTCACTGTTAATCTCGCTACTGTCAATTCTGCTCAAGCGGGTTACTCGTTTATTTCGCATGAGTTTCACGAGCTCCTTGACTATTTTCTCAACCTTGACGAGCCTTCATCTCCTCTCTTTACTGACTTTAACCTTTTTTCTTCTGTAGAGAAAGTACCAAGCACTGCTCAAACTTCTACTCCTCCGGTCATCCTTCCTTCATCTCTTCAGGCGGTGCCTCCTTCTGCCTCGCAACCTGGATCGCAGGAGGAACAAATAGAGGCTCTTCACGGCTTGGATGATCCCATCGCTTCACAAGAGCAGAAAGATGAGAGACCTGAGGGAGGTGACAAATCCCCGGAACGGACTCCTTCTGACGACATTGTTCTATCAAAACTTGTCACTCCGGGGAGTGAGTCTTCCTCACAAAGGAGAGAGAAGCGTGGGACATCAAAGAGGAGGGGGAAGAAAATCACCGCCACTGAAGAGGAGCCGGAAGTTGAACCGGTTACACCTACCTCTCCTACTTCCCTTATACCCACTGGCCGACCTGGAAAGCTGGTCATTCGACCGGGTAAAGGGTCCAAAGGAGGGAAGAAGAAGTGAAGATTTTAGCTTTTTTTTGTCTTTTATATGAACTGGCCGAGAGTTGTGCGGGTATCGGCGCCCGCTTTTATTTTGAAAACCTGTATCTGCATTATAGTTGAATAAAATGATTCTTCGTTTGTACAAACTTCTGTTTGAATTTGAGAATGCATTTGCTATTTATTTTTGCACAAGTTTGTTTATATAATATTGCAGCGGGCTTATGGTATGTTGTTTGAGTATTACTTTACTGATGCAGCTACACTACTATACCATGTTGCCCCCATACCTTAAGCTTGTTGCAATATTTTATACTTCGAGGGGACTTGCACTCTTACTTGTTAAAGAATAATTATTTTATTCTTTAAAGAAAATTTTTATAGAGTACAACTCCCTTTGTATATGTTTTTACGCTTTTTCGTTCGAAGAAATCACTTTTTTCTTTTGCTTATGTGCATATTTTACCAAGTGAATTCCTCTATGTGGTAAAGCGGACCTCTGAAGGGTACTTTGACTTCTTTTCTTTTTACGATCATTTTCCATTTGAAAGTTAAAGTACGCTTTTGATGAGGATTCTTTTTTTTTTATACAAAATTGTACCTCTGAGGAGGGATTTTCCACGTTTCAACACTTGGAAGTTTTATTTCAATCTCGGTGAAACGTGTACCCCCAAAGAGTTGTGCCTTCGAAGAAAGCCTTTTCACGTTTCAACACTTGGAAGTTTTATTTCAATCTCGGTGAAACGTGTGCTTCCAAAGAGGTCTTTTTTCTTGACCGTGTCCCCGGGAGGGGGTCGTACCTCTAAGGAGGGATTTTTTACGTTTCAACACTTGGAAGTTTTATTTCAATCTCGGTGAGACGTGTACCCCCAAAGAGTTGTGCCTTCGAAGAAAGCCTTTTCACGTTTCAACACTTGGAAGTTTTATTTCAATCTTGGTGAAACGTGGGATTTCAAGAAGGTCTTTGTTTTTGCATTTCAACTTTGGTGAAGTGAAACTCCGAAGAGCGGTTGCTACACTTCAACTCCTGGCGAAATGTGCCTCCGAAGAGGGCTTTTATTTTGTTTACATTTCAACTCTGGTGAAGTGAAACCCCGAAGAGCGGTTATAACACTTCAACTCCTGGTGAAATGTGCCTCCGAAGAGGGCTTTTATTTTGTTTACATTTCAACTCTGGTGAAGTGAAACCCCGAAGAGCGGTTATAACACTTCAACTCCTGGTGAAATGGGCCTCCGAAGAGGGCTTTTATTTTGTTTACATTTCAACTCTGGTGAAGTGAAATTCCGAAGAGCGGTTATAACACTTCAACTCCTGGTGAAATGTGCCTCAAAGAGGGTTTTCATCGCCTGGAAGTTACTCTCTCATGGTTGGAGGGTCATGACTTCTCCAATCTTTTTTGTTGAGTAGAGAACTTTCTTTTTTGTGGCATATGTCCCATTAGAGGTCTTTGTAGAGAAGCTTTTTGGCCTCCGAAGAGGGCTTTGGTCTCTGAGGAGAAGCATTTGGTCTCCGTAGAGAAGCATTTGGCCTCCGAAGAGGGCTTTGGTCTCTGAGGAGAAGCATTCGGTCTCCGTAGAGAAGCATTTGGCCTCCGAAGAGGGCTTTGCTCTCTGAGGAGAAGCATTCGATCTCCGTAGAGAAGCATTTGGCCTCCGAAGAGGGCTTTGGTCTCTGAGGAGAAGCATTCGGTCTCCGTAGAGAAGCATTTGGCCTCCGAAGAGGGCTTTGGTCTCTGAGGAGAAGCATTCGATCTCCGTAGAGAAGCATTCGGCCTCCGAAGAGGGCTTTGGTCTCTGAGGAGAAGCATTCGGTCTCCGTAGAGAAGCATTTGGCCTCCGAAGAGGGCTTTGGTCTCTGAGGAGAAGCATTCGCTCTCCGTAGAGAAGCATTTGGCCTCCGAAGAGGGCTTTGGTCTCTGAGGAGAAGCATTCGCTCTCCGTAGAGAAGCATTTGGCCTCCGAAGAGGGCTTTGGTCTCTGAGGAGAAGCATTCGATCTCCGTAGAGAAGCATTTGGCCTCCGAAGAGGGCTTTTCACATTTCATCTCACGGGAGTATGTTGACTGATTGTGGTGAACTGCGTGCCCCTGAGTAGGGTTATTGTCGGGAAGTTCGGAGTTTCCTTTTCTCGATTGGATGGATTCTCGGGAGTGTGTTGGCTGATAACTCCACGACTTTGTAACGAGAAAGACACCTTTTTCGATGAAGCCCGCTTGAGGTCTCTATCCCCTGAGGAATTATGCCTTCAAAAAGGGCTTGTACTTCCGAAATGGTCTTTTGCTGGCTGATGCTTGCTCTTGCATACCTTTTTGCAGTTGATTCATGTTGACAATTCCCATTGCTTCGCAAGGGTCATCACTTTTAGCTGCCAAGCCTCTCCCTTACCCAAGGAATATATTTTATAGTTAAGCAAATTGGTGGTGGCAGATATAGGTTCTTTAACTTGCCGTTTGTTTGTTCAAACATTTGCAGTTAGCTATATATGATCTGCTTTTATCCACCTTGCTTACTTTCGTTTGAAGTCCTCCTTTTGTAGGATTTGAATATGGGAATTTTGAATGGCTCAGTGCTTGACTGCTGGATGTTGTCGCGGATCGCTTGGTCTCGTGACTGGTAAGCCTTGTTTTTATGGCCTGCATTATTAAATCGTCTTTTTAGTAACACGATTAACGTATTTCATATGCCAAAATAACACAAAGCAGTTTATAATAGTAGGGAACACGAGAATTATAGTGGTTTAGCCAGAATTGGTCCTATATCCACTTTATTGCTGTTGTTATTCGCCTGCCTTGCAATTGCCCTTAACAAGAGAATCATATATTTGTAAATTCATTCATTGCAATATTTCAGCAGAGTTTTTATGTAAAATATGGATGCAAATGGCTGCTGTTCCAAGTTCTTGGAATTGGTTCTCTTTTGACAGTTGCGAATTTGATTGATTATATTAGCAATTCCTTAGTGCCATCTTTAAGTGTGCACTATCTTCTTCTGTTGGCAGGTGGTTTTAACTGAAGAAACATACTCTAGCCAAATCTTATTTGTTTGCTTGGAGTACTTCTTATTCAGGATTCGACCCTGGAATTTCGTCGCTTAAGACTTGCTTTTGAATGCTACCAAGGGTTGCTTGATATGGTAATGAATCGGCTGGATATTGATTGCCTGCAAATTTAGATCGATAATCTTAGTGATATTCTCAGAGTATTTCACATATCGAAATAAAATAAGCGACTTGTAATAATAGGGAAAACAAGGCTTATAGTTTTTATTATTTATTTGCACTGTTTTTATAACAGATTTTGATACAAGAATTATTGGATCAGCATTCTTTTACAAATTTGAAACATAGTGTTCAAGTAAAGTAAGGAAGCAATTGATGCCCCAAGCTTTAGGGATTGAATCTTTTGGCATGAGAGGACTGGATGGCAACATCTTTCAGAGTCGAAACTTCCTTTCACTTTGAAGGTCTCCCTGAAGCGTGAGCACGTCTTCCCGTCTCATCCAATTTTTTCCTACCTGGTGAGGGCTTGCTGTGATGATACTGATGATAGGACCTTCATTTCCCTGTGCCACGGTTCTTTTATTTGAGCGACATTGTTGAGCGGGAACCAGCTGCACCTTGGAGGATGAGGAGTAGTTAATTCCATCTTTTTTCACATATTGTTGCAGTTCATTCTGTTCGAGCAACTCTTCAATCTCCTTCCTTAAATGGCGACATTGGTTGGTTTCATGGCCAGGTTGATTGTGAAATTGACAGAATTTTCCATTGTCTGTTGCACTTCTCCTCAACAGAGATGGTTTGGGGTACACAACAACATCCTTTGTTGCCAAGAAGATATTTTCCGGAGTGTCGGTCAAGGGAGTGAAGTTGGAGGGTCTGAGGTGTCGAGCTTTTTTCAAGAGCTTCTGCTTTCTCCTCCCTCCATTTTCCTCTCTTTGTTCAATCATCTCCGGTATGTATTCTTCATCGTTACCAGGGTTCAATGGGTAGTCGTCAACTATTCTTTCAAAAGTTCGCCTTGACAAGCGTTCGTGGGTAGTTGGTCGTGGCCATGAACTCTCTGTTTGGGTGAATGTTCCAAGAGTAACGCCAGTTGCTTGTTGTAGAGTATTCCATTCTTCTGAAGCCTGAGCCTCTTTGGCAATGGTTTTTATATCACTTTCTAGTCGACGGATTTCCTCTTGCAATGCGTTCACCTTGTCCAGTATCCTATTGCTTTGAACTTCCATGTGTTGATATATTCCATATACCACAGCCTTTAACTCAGCCCTTGTGACTCCAATACTTGAAGCTGTTTCACTTAGTGTGGGAAGAGCAATGGCGTTGCTGCTAGTACCTTCAAACCTCAAAAACTTTCGTTTCCTTTCAGAAGCCATGATTTCTGTTAGACTTCTAGTCTTCAAGGAATTTCTCTCTATAAATCTCTGTGAAGCAATGATGACAGTTTTCCTGAGTTCAGTTCTCAGTGAAAGCACCAAAAATGTTAACGCTTAAATTTGAACGCTAACACCCCGGTGTGTGAAGTGTAGTTGTGAAAGCACCACCCGATAGATCGGGAAAGAATTATAAGCAAGTAATAGCAGAAAAGCAGCAAACAACAGCAATTTTATAGTGGTTCGGCTTATGAGAATAGCCTACGTCCACTTTAAGTACTTTTATTGATGATCACGTTACAAGTTGATACAAATCTTCTCAAGTACAACACACTTTGAATTACAAAAGACTTAGAACAAGTGGCTCAAACTTCGATGTTGACAAAAATCTTCAAATCCGTGGTGGATGTAGATGATTTCTTCATGAAGTTCTTTTAGACGTTCTTTGAATCTCAAAAGCTTTAAGTGTTGAAGTAGTCTGGAATTCGGCAGAGTAATGGTGCTTGAAATTGATTGACCAAAAGTCCTTTTAATGTTGGAGGTAGGTTGGTATTTATAGGCAAAGATTTTGGACCTAAGCTCGGTCTTAACTCCTCACCGACCCAGTTAAGTCGTGGCCGACCTATAAGAGCCCTGATATGGTCAAGCCGTGTTTACCTGTCTTCGATGGATTCACACAAGTCCTAAGTCGTTTCCGACTTAGACTAAGTCGCCGCCGGTCTAACGTGCTACGTGTTAAATGGTTGCACCGTTTCACCCTTCATCTCCCTGGGTCGGTTGCGGTTCATCGTAGTTAGATCGGTAGTATGTCAAGTCGGTAGGCTATGTAAGTCTCTAGGTCGGGATTTCCCTTTAACCATTAGGTCGGTACGCCTCTTGAGAGTTAAGTCGGGACCTCTCCTGAGCTATTTAGGTCGGCCATTCTTGGGTCGGCATCACTCTTAAGATGTTGGATCGGTGAATATATTAAGACGGTGGGTTACTTCAAACCTTAGGTCGGAATCTCTTTGCAGCGTTAAGTCGGTACGCTTTCTTAACCAGTTAGGTCGGCATCGAGTTAGATCGGATCCTTCCCCGCATCCTTTAGGTCGGAAACACTCTTTGAGATGCTAGGTCGGCCCGCCTTTATCCATTGGGTCGGCAAGTAATGCGAATGGTTAGGTCGGCCCACTTTCCAAGCATTAGACCGGTGAGTCATAACCGGCATAGGGTTAACACCCTGCCATTGATGGAAACTCATTCTTCCTACGAGACCCTACGGTTTTGATTGTATTACCCACTTTTGTGGCTAGTAGCTGGAATTTAATAGATGTAACAATTTCGGCTATTTCTTATTTACTTGAAAACCCTAGACACTATTATAATATCACTGGATTTCCTATCGAATGTTTTGGTTTGCATAAGGTAAAAACTTTTCCATGTTTATGTGTGGGAAGTCTTAAGTGATACCTTTTCTTTCAAAGGTTTTCTAAAGTTAAGCAATTTTAATACATTTACTCACACCAGACCCCTGTCTGACCCGAGTGTTTATTTTCTATTTTATTAAACTCTTGGGTACTCATACTATGTATGAGTAGTCAAGTGGATCAGGTTAGCTTGACGAATTTTGGAGGAGATATGGAGCTGGAGGCTTCGACGTGTAGATATATATTGATTCCGCTGTGTATGTTGTGTCTGTTTCAGTTGTTCTTGAGTTGTATAGTTAGACAGATGTTTATAACTATCTAATCTCTGTTGTTTAAGCTGTGTACTCTGATGTAATAAGATACTATGTAATATTTTATGTGATATATTATATTTTATTCGTTCCGCTATGAGTTCTCTGATGTTGTTCTGTTTCTTCTTTCTCTTTCTTTTCTTCTTCTATCCCTTTCTTTCTTCAATATGATGCGATTTTCTGGGAGTAGAAAGTCGGGTCGTCACAGTTGGTATCAGAGCATTAGGCTCTGAAGTGTGTCTTTCTTTAAGGAGCATTAGGTTGAGTGGATACCTAGGCTCTGTAGTGGTGTCTTTCTTGAGAGAGCGTACTTGTAATTTATATATATATATATATATATATATATATATATATATATATATCTACCTGATATGTTGGGTTATCTGTTCGGATTTTCCAACATAAGTTATAGAGGTGGAAGGATGGAGTAGTGGTGTGTGTGTGTAACACGACTACCACTAATGGAAGAGGTTCCATATGTTTGAGGTTTGAAGTATTTGTCGAGACTGTAGACCTAATACTGTCTCGAGGGAGTTTTGTAGTTTGGAGTGAGGATTTCTCTAATATCCGAAGGAAATCTTTTGAAGATTCGGAGTTTGTCTTTGAAGTGTAAGTTTGGATTTCGCTCGGGTAAGCGAATTTTTCTAGTGTTAGGATCTGTGGGAAGTGCAGTAGTAAGTGATTATATCTCCGTAACTGCATGATGAGATACAGTATCCTTGGATATTTTCTGAAGGTGTTTTCTCTGGAAGCAGTTTTAGAAGTAGTTGAGGAGCAGTCTTTACCTGCTGCAGGGAAGATTTATCTGTGTATAAGTTGTTTGGATCTTCTGCAAGGAGTTTGGCTGTTTTGGAATATGAGACTAAGGTCTATGAGTTGTTTTGCTTTGGCATGGTCTCATTTGTTATTCCTTAAGGTAAGCGAGTTGTGGATGCTTGGTTTGGAGTCCGAGTTTCTTGAAGAGTTGTCTGCCATCTCGAAGGTCCATTGTGGGGTTTGTTAAAGGTTTTGGTTATGGTGAAGCTTTTGGATTAAATTCTTTGGTTAGTTGTGGTAGTAGTGCAGTTCGAAGTGTTCGATGTGCTGACAAGGAGATCTTTTAGCTTTGCAGTATCATCGAGGTGGAGTTTAGAAGCAGCAGTGTTGCTTGTTTCTCTGATGATTCAGGAATCTTTGAGGTTCTTCTTTCAGCAGTCCGGGCAGATGGTGAATGCTTTCTTGAAGGGTTAACCAGGTTTGGAAAATCTTAAGGCTGTTCTAATTGGTAAAGAGAGGAAAGTTTTTTTTTTGGAATTCGAATTAGGTTGGATCGCAAAAGTGACTTGCGATTAGTTTGAAATTTTTCTTGAGCAATCTTTTGTTGAGACTGAGAATTCTCATGTGGAAGTAAGAGCTACTGATGTAATCTGAAGTTTGTCTACATCTGGAGTTGAGTTCCATATTGTTTTGGCTCCAGAAGCAATGCTGGTAGTCATCCTGTTAGTTGGATGGTTCTTAGAGAGGAGAGTTGGCATAGAAGCTCAAAATTTATTTCTGGAATTTGAATTGGACTGATCTAGCTTTTGGAATAGGATTCTGTTTTGAGGATGTGTGACTGAGTCAGATGAGTCACTCAGATTTTTATGGATTTGATGAACAAGGTTTCCAAATTTAGTGGATAAGTTTGTACTCGTGTTCATCAACAATATTCTTATCTATTTTAGAATCAGAGTTGTGCAGCGGAAGCGAGGTAGCAGCTGTGCAAGGAAAGAAGCAAGTTCTGTTTGCTTTGGTCTAGTTGTTTCTGGAAGTATCAGCATAGGTCGAGCTGATCAGGAAGAAGTTTGGCAGCCTTGGATTGTCTGTTGAGTAACAGATATGGGTTAAGAGGTTTTGGAATTCGAAATTAGAGACTTCTGTGTGGTTAAAATTTCTCTGGTTAAGAGGACAGATATTGGATAAGATTGGTTGGATAGTGCTGAGGCATTTGAGGATTTCTTATCTGTGTTTATGATAGGATAAGATTGAATTGCCAGTTTGGATAGCTGGATTTCATTTTGTAACACGTGTCTCTAAGGGAGTACGTGTATGATTCATCATTGGTTGTTGAATCTGTAGTTCAGTTGGAGTTGGATGTTGAGCTGGATTCGAGAGTAGTCTGATGTTCTGTTCAGATTGAAGGATCTAGTGATGAGTGGAGCTCTGGATTTTGGTTGTGTAGTTAGTTTGTTGGCTTTTGTTGAGCGAGTCTCCCGGTGATTTATACTTGGGGAAACTCGAGATAGTATTAGAGATTCATTCTGATTTGTGTCAGAATAATTAGTTAAGTTTGTTTGCTTGATTGATTGCTATGGTTGTTAGTAACTGGTTGTTAGGAATGCTTTGCTGATTGAAATTAAAATCTTTGTCGGGTTATTAAATTACCTTTGCTTTTAAATTTCGGGGACGAAATTCTTTTAAGGGGGGAGGATTGTAACGACCCGGAATTTTGGGCAATATAAATTTAATAATCTGTGTTAATAATTTAATTGGTTTGGCAATTTTCTTTATAATTTTAATTTAAAATTGGCTAATTTAATCTTTTAAAGGTTGATAAATTTTTAATCTGGAAATATTGATAAGATTGTTTGTCAAAGCCAATAAAATTTTATTCTGTTTATAATATATATATATATATATATAGATTTGATATATGTTGTGAATGGGAATATCTTTTGTTTTTAATTAAAGATTGAATTTTCAAATTGCAACGTATATGTATGTATATGTTATAGTTTGATATTGTTTTGAAATTGAATTTTAATCCATTAATAATTTATATATGAATGAATAGAAATTTTAAGCTTTGTTTCAATTTATGTTTCCAAAAATTAATGTAAAGATTTATTTCATTTAAAATATAAGATAATTAGTTTGTTTCTAAATAAGATAATTTAAAAAGATTTTTAAACTAAAGTTTTGTCTTTCTTTTAAAGTATTTATTTTAAAAATGATAGTTTAAATAAATTTTAAAAGCTTTGTTTAGAAATTATATTTTCAAAAGTTAATTCAAAGATCAATTCATTTATAAGATAATTATTTGTTTTTTTTATAAAGGTTTATAAAAAGGATTTAAATAAAGTTTTGTTTTATTTCTTTAAAGTGTTTAATTTAAAATGGTTATAAATACATATGTAAGGAATTTGTTTATATTTAACTAGTTTTAAAACATTTTTTTCTTTTAAAGGTAAATTTATACATATATATGTAAGCATTTATTTATAAGGTAACATAAATAAGTAAGTTTATGTTATCATTTAAATTAAATAAAAAAATTATTAAAAACACTTAAGGACAAATGTAACATATTTATACCTCTTAAAACACATGTAAGGCAATTAAATACTTAAAGGACATTTGTTCAAATTTTTACAAGTGGCAAGTTCACTTTAAATTTTTAATAAATGTTTTGGAAGGAAAATTGTTTTACAAACATTCCTTTTCTTTATTTTCACTTCTCAACAAAATTTAATGGTAACCTGTAATCTTCTTCAAATCTGAAAATGAAATTCAAAAATAAAACTTCAACCTGCAATTTTCATGCCTACAAATCTTAAGGGCTGCATTTCAAATGTTCAACCTGCAACTTAAACATGCAAGAATTCAATTTTATCTGCAAGCATCAGATTTAAGAGCATGCAAATGGAATTTTCTTCAGCATATCAAAGCCTGGAATAAGTATTAAAACTTGTTTTCTGCTCTACATATTTCAAAGAAAGGTGAGTAAATTTCTTTAAAAACAGATAATCTTAGTTTAACCTAAATGCATGTGTTTATCAGTGAATTAATCTTGATGATGCATGAAAATTCTTCAGTAATCATATTATTGAAATGATAGATTTGTGTATATATATATATATGTGTGTAGTTGGTATGTATACATATATAGATTCTGTATTCTTTTCTTTCCAGAACAGGATCATCTTTCTATAGAAAATTTTAATCTCCCACTAAAACATCAGTATTTGGCCTCGATGATTGAAGGAAGGATTATGTGTTATTGTTGAAGGAAATTTTAAATTTTAGTTTCTGTAGTTTTAATTTACAAATAATCTTAAATATGGAAAACTCAGTAAATCACTAATACATGTTAAAAATTACTATATTCAATTTATAGTTTAGATTGAATAAATGGATTCGTGTTTGTAAATCATGAATTTTAATACAAGATTCATGATTTTTAGTTTAAAGAATCAAGAGAATTTCGAGGTTGAACACTTTTGGGATTTTCATGAACTGTAGAAGATTTAGTTAATAATTCGATTTGATTTTTCGGGTGAAGCTTGTTTGAATATTAAGGATTTAGGGAACAATATAATTAAAATTTTTAAATGATTGAATTTTTCGAATTGATTCAAGATAGGGTTTTAGCATGTTTTAGTCTGGGTTTCACTGTTGAGGTGGCTGCGTCGTGGGTAGTGGATCGGAACGGGTCGCGTTGGTGGGAGTACGAGCCGAAGGGTTTGAGGAAGCATCAGTGATGATGGTCGGCGATCTCGAGGGCTGTGGAGTCGGCAATGATGAAATTCTGGCCATGGTGGTTGCTTCAATGTGTCGTTTTTGCTCGTTTTTTAATCTCGAGTTTATTGTACAATCTGGGTTCATCTGAGTACTCGCGTGAGGGTTTGGGACCGTGGAAGGTCGTCGCGATGGTCAATGGAGGTCGGCGGCAGGGGTGCATATGCACCGGGTCTCGTGCACAGTTGGGTATGGGGACAGGATTTGGGGAAGATGTGCTTGTCTCGGGTAAGCTCTCGCGTTTTATCACGACTATCTCGAAGCAGGGAGGATTGGGTTTTAGCTCGGGGGTGGCTCGTGATAGCTATAGTGTTTGTCTCGAGTAATTTAGGTATGGGTTTCTGGATATACTGAATGTTATAAGTTTTGAATGTTAACTTAAGTTTTAACAAATTTAGGTCAAGCATGAAATTATAAGTAAGTTTTATATAAGAAACAAAAGTTATAAACTTGTTTTAAAATAAATTAAAATTTATAGATGTTAATTGAATCTATTCTCAAATTTAAAAGGGAAAATTGAGTTTATATTCCAAATTTAAGAGTGTTTAAGATGATTGTTTTAAAAGTAATTATCTTAATTTAATTTTGGATTTCAATTTTAAAAGAATGTTTTGAATTCAATTATTTAATCAAAGTAATGTTTTAATAACAAAGTTTACAAATTTATTTTGAAAAGGAATAAGTTTAAATTAGATAATTTATAATGTTTTAAATTTGAAATTGATTTCTAAATGCCTTATATTCAAATAAAGTTATTATCATGATTTTGAAAACCAATAGAATAAATTGTTTGTAAGTTTTTTAAATTTGATTAATTTCATAACAATTTATTTATATAGATAAATATGGTAATTTATCTTTGATTATGAACTTAGGAATATTTAATTATATGACTTGTTAATAAGTAAAGAGATTAATTAAGATTAATGTTTCCTTAATTGATTAAGGATTTTGAAATATAAGATGTTAATTAATTAATTATTTAATTAATTTTAAATAATTAGTCAATGATTTATTTAATTTTAAATAATCACTTAATTGTGGAATAATTAAGTGTAATTACTTAATGAAATAATTAATGGTTAATAATTGAATGTAATTAAGAAGGTAATTACTTATGTAAGTAATTAGAGTGGAAGTGATTAATGGATAATCACATAATGTTATTAATTAAGGATTGATTAATATAATTGTTTTTAAATTTAATTAATGATGGAGTAATTAATTAATTAATGAATTAAGAATTAATGAATAATGAAATTAATTATTTGTTAAGTAATTAATTAAGGAAGTAATTAAGATTTATTAATGAAGTAATTAGAGATAATTACTTATGTAAGTATTCAAAAGTTAATTACTTAATTAATTAATGTGATTAATTAATTTAAGAATGTGATTAATTACCAAGTGTAATTAATTAAAATATAATTAATTAATAAAGTAATTAATTAAGGATTTATTTGTTAATGTAATTTCTTAATGAAGTAATTAAAGACTAATCAATTGGATTAATTAATCAAGGATTTATTTAAATAATTATAAAATAATTAAATTAGAATTTAATTAATTAAGATAAGTAATTATAAATTGTTAATTACTAATTATGATTAATGAGTTGATTAATTATAAGTTAATTAGTTAATTAATTAAAGTAATTATTAATTAATAAGGATTGATTAATTAATGTAATTAATGATATTAATCAAGGTTGATTAATATAAGTGATTAATTTAAGTATGATTAATTAATTGTAATTAATTAAGAATTAATGTAATTAATTATAGTTGATTAATTAATGAATGATCATTAATTATTGTAATTAATGATAGTAATTAAGGTTAATTACTGAATATGGATAGGATAATTACTTGAATGTAATAAAGGATAATTAATCAAGGAAGATTAATTGGTGAAGATCATTAGAGGTGATTAATTTATTTGGGATAATAATTAATGTAGAAGGATTATGAAAATTCAATTGATTAAGAGATAATCAATTCTGTTTTGGATGTTTGATTAATATGGATTGATTGATTAATATTGGTTAATTGATTGATATTGGATGATCAATATTTGGAGAATGATATTGTATGATTGGTTGATATTGGATGTTTGATATTGGTTGATATTGGATATCTTTGTTATGTGATATGCTGCTTTATGTAGATGGATATTGATATGAATTATCTATTGTGATAATATGATTCGTCTATCTGTTTATATATCATCCTGAATATAAGTTTAAATTGTTTAAACCCTTAAGTACAACTTGGACATTAAAATGGCGTTTGGTTTCGGTGAGATCGGGATCGGATTTTCATATTTGGAATCCGAAAACCACATCGATTCCAATTAAACGTTAGGTCGTTAATCCAAGTGGAGCAAGTGAAGACTCGAGGTGTAAGGGCTATACGTCAGTATAACTCTGTGGGTGATTCCGTAATGAGTTTGACGGAATAGTGCTTATAGATTCGAGATGGTGAATTAGAGTGCAAGGGCTATGGTCGTTGACTCTGAGGGTGATTCCAATAATGAGTGCAAAGAGATAGTGCCTTCGGTTTCGTTCGAACCCGGAACGAACTTGTATGGATTGAATGCTTTCAGAACATCGTCAGGTGGACGATGAGCATTCTGAGATAGTGTGTTCTATAAAGGTAACCGTAACCTCAAGCCTCATCAACCGGGAATGGATAAAACAGGGGTGGTGCAGCAAGGCTTCGTGGGTAGCTCCCACTTGAGAGCGAGATTTACCCCTGTCTAGAGGTCCCTTTCTATTTCGGCTTAGTGTGTGGTAGGTCGCGCCAACTACGGGGTTGTCTTGTTCGGGACTGTCCAGTAAGGTATGGTTCCGGCCTTGTGTTGCAGGGAAGTGGGAGTACTCCTCGGTACGTTGATCTAGGCCACATACTGTGACGGGCGGTACCTCAGTAGCCCTGCAATTGATGGAAACCCATTCTTCCTACGAGACCCTACGGTTTTGATTGTATTACCCACTTTTGTGGCTAGTAGCTGGAATTTAATAGATGTAACAATTTCGGCTATTTCTTATTTACTTGAAAACCCTAGACACTATTATAATATCACTGGATTTCCTATCGAATGTTTTGGTTAGCGTAAGGTAAAAACATTTCCATGTTTATGTGTGGGAAGTCTTACGTGATACCTTTTCTTTCAAAGGTTTTCTAAAGTTAAGCAATTTTAACCCGTTTACCCACACCAGACCCCTGTCTGACCCGAGTGTTTATTTTCTGTTTTATTAAACTCTTGGGTACTCATATTATGTATAAGTAGTCAAGTGGATCAGGTTAGCTTGACGAATTTTGGAGGAGATATGGAGCTGGAGGCTTCGACGTGTAGATATATATTGATTCCGCTGTGTATGTTGTGTCTGTTTCAGTTGTTCTTGAGTTGTATAGTTAGACAGATGCTTATAACTATCTAATCTCTGTTGTTTAAGTTGTGTACTCTGATGTAATAAGATACTATGTAATATTTTATGTGAAATATTATATTTTATTCGTTACGCTGTGAGTTCTCTGATGTTGTTCTGTTTCTTCTTTCTCTTTCTTTTCTTCTTCTATCCCTTTGTTTCATCAAGATGATGCGATTTTCTGGGAGTAGAAAGTCGGGTCGTCACAGTGTTCGAGCTAAAACATCATCCGATCTGTGACTATCCATCATTTGTTAATAAAAACTACAGACTATCTAATAAGCTCTGGCTTACTTAGCCTTATTATTTAGTCCTGGTGATAAATTTCTAAAAATAAAAAAGAGAACTGGGAACATAAAAACCACTATCCACGTTCGCTGACGTGCGACTGCACACCTTCCCTCTCCTTTGTCCGCCTCTCTTACCAAATTTTACCTCCAAAAAAAAGTCCCAAATCTAAATATCGATTACAAACCTTAGTATTATGTCACATTCGTTCTCTAAAATCTCTGATGACCCCCTAACAAGCGACGATGATCTCTGAGATCTGAAAAAAGGGACAAAGACGATGACATGTCGATTCAAGTTAAAAAAATAAACAAGTAGCTCGAAGAAGAAGAAGCCAGAAAAGACAGTTGATGAAAAGATCGAATTTGTTAACAAAACAAGTTATCAGTGTCCAATCAATGGCGAGTTTACGGCTTGTTTCTCAACTTTGGGTCTATAAAGATTCGGTACCTAACTTGTATTTATATCTGGCGCATCATTTAATCCAAGAAATTCATGATTCCTTATGTGTGATACTTTTTTTCTCACTTGTGTTGGTTGAGGTAAGGCTAATTTTTCTATCTGACCATGAATTTTTCTTCTTCTTCGGATGTAGACTAGGTAATGATCGAATAAGTGTAATGCTAGTTCTGTTAAACTATCATTTGAAATGCATGCTTTTAGTTGAAAAAGAAACCGTGTTAGTTAGATGTGTATGTGATAGACAGACATCAGGTTAGTAAAACACTTCCATTGAAATTTACATAATGGAAATAAGCATAAAACCCAACAGGATGTGTGTTTATTAATCATTAAGTTACCATTTTTATTTTTGTTTTTTGTTTTTTTCGCGGCATTATATTTCATCAGCAAAAGCATTTTCAACCGATTTAATTTTTGTTTACAGTTCAAGTAGAAAAGATCAAAGGGAACTTATCCTTGACAAATGTTTCTCTGTCTCTATCTCTTTTGTACTAGACAAAGTTTGATGTAGTCATGACCCAAAACTTGTTATTGATGCATACAAACTATGCATTGATGCTTGGTATTCAATCTAAACAAAAATAAATATTTGATTATTTTCTGAAGGAAAAAAAGTTAGTTGGTGAACAAAAAGTGTAGCTAGTTGCAATGGGTAATGCACAAGAAGTTGTAAAAAAATAACTGGGGTGAAAGGCTCGAACTCTTGACCTCGGGACCATTCAACATAGCTAGCAGACCTATGCACTAACCAACCATGCCATCACCACAGTATGCATTTGGTTTTAATACCAGACTTAATAGTTTTTACGTGTACTGTTTATAAAATGAAACATGTGAATCTAAGATTGCATCACATGTTATATTGAGTTCAAACATCTTGATTGCTATATTTTCTAACCTCATTAATTTGTAGTTATGTGTAAAATAAGATAAGAGAGGCTAGTCTCAATTTCAACATTATACAAAAAATATAAAACCTATGCAGTAGCCAATTGCATCCTCAAAGCTTAAAGTTTTCGATTAATATAGTCGAGTACTTAATATAATAGTTGTTATGCATCACATCTAGTGTTACAATTGCAGTTATAAACATATTGTTTTATAAAGTTGTGACAGCCAGGATGTCACAGTATTGGTAAGATTAGTTTCAAGTTGTGTGTGTGTACTTTTTTATTTTTTATTTGCAAGCTTAAATACAAAAGGCCGCCATAATTATCTCCTAACTTTGCTAGCGCCTTAGCACACCATCTTTTACAGACCTCTATTTTGGGATCTTCAAGGGCTAGCGTAGAAGAAAATTAGTAATGTTAACTGCAAATTACAATGATCATGGTAGTCAATGTTTTTGACTCTGTTCTTTATAGTTCTCTTTTTAATAGTTCAATAATTGGGTGCATGGATGTATTTTTAATATAAGCTTGGGAGCAGTGGAATCCCTTGGACTTGATTTTGCTGTTTTGTCATCTGACAGTCTGGCAGCTAATTATCTGCAATTGTACAAAACCCTATTTTAGAACTTTAGCTTTGTGATATCTGACAATATAACAGTTCAAGAGGGTATTGCCTCTTAGGTAGGTACAGCTACTAAGTTATGATTTTGTTTCTTCAACTAAACTAAGTCGATAACATTCCATAAGTTCCTAATGCATTTTGCTTTTTATTCCTAAGCTAGGCCATAATATTCGTGTATTAGTATCAACATTCAGTTTTAGGGTTAGAGCATCGAGCCTTTTGGTTTCATGCTATGTCGATGGAATAGATACTATATCAGCATATACTTGGATTGAACTTGAGAATTAAAAGAGATAAAAGAGGTTCATACTTGGACTTTCAAAAAATTTGTCTTTATTGATATTAGCCATAAGGTGCACTACTTGTTCTTGTCGCACAATTATTTGATTTATATGCATGTGCTATAGAAATTAGACATACAGATGATTGACACCCTGTGTCTTTCTGTGTGATGTTTCATGCGCTGAAAACTAAGTTGATATCACTTTATAGGTTAAAGTCTAGTGTTAATCCATAGATGGCCAAGTGAAAAGGGAAGAAAAAAACAACTGGAAGTTCTACCAGTCCCATATTGTAGAAACTAATATAGTGGCTGGCATCACCACCTAATAAATAGTTCATGTACTGCAACCATGTTCCTTACTTACCTGGATGGGATCTATGGGTGATCATGAAGGCCCAGGCCTAGCCTAATGGTTTCCATTGCACTTTAGAAATGTGTTGGGCTACCATCTCCCCTAGTGGGAGAGTGGACATCATTATTTGTTGCTTTGGGGGAACGCGTTCGCGCGGCCCCTGCACATTATCAAATTAAATATCTTCTTTTGTGCTAGTTAAAAAAACCATTATGGTTGTTGTGCCTCTTCTTTAGAGAACCAGAACCCGTTTTGCAGACAAACATTTTATTCGGTTCGATTTACCTCTCATAAAATTATTCAAAATTTTATATTGTGTTCTTGGTGGACAATGTCTAGTGTTGATCATGTATTTTGAATAACAATGCATGTCATCGGTCTAATGAAGCCTATGGAACCTATAATAAACTAAAATAACATACACATTATAATTTTATCATGTTTTCTATATTTTAATTTCTTCTGCATTTGCTAAATTCTAAACGTGTTGAAAACAAGATGCTTGAGTGCACTCAGCTGCATAATGAAAATGAATTTAGTTTTGAACGTGTTGAACTATGGTTGATCTTCAAACACAGTTGTTTAAAGTTGCATTGATTTGCATAATTACACACTATCATAACATTTTTAGTAGGAAATTATTTACATCCAAGTGTAGTTGGTGTTATTTTTTTCCTTCTGAAAGGCACAGTGTGTTTTCCAAATATAGCCCTAGTAGAATATCCTATTTGTTCAGGTACAACTTTAAATCTAATGGTGTAATAATATCGGTTGTCAGTCCTAGTATGATACTTAATATGCTATTCAAAAAATTTAATTTTTACCAGTAGATGTTTTACTCCTCTGAAAAGAAAGTTATTATTAGCAACCTTCCTTTATTAAATTAGTCTCCTTCTTTTTTTTGAAAAAAGGTACCATTATATGTCATGGAAAAATGATTTTTTAAGAAAATTTTACAAATCGTGGAAAAGACTAAAGGGACTTATTCTTGACTTATGACTCTATCTCAAAAAAACACTGAGACACACACTCTAAAGAAAGATTGAGGTGGTCATGACCCAAAAAGGCTGTACATTATTGTTATTGCTGCACGTAAATTTTCAAGCAAAATTTTAGACTCCAAATTCCATGTACGTTTTATCATTATATGATATCTTAGTCTTTTTGTTGTGTATCTCTATGTGAGGTAAATAAAGCATAAGGATTTGAGTCTATCATAATTACAATGTACATATATCTAAACCTATTAATGTTATTCTTACTTATGTTATTGAAATAAAAATCCACATTGAAAATTACATAGTTGGGAATTGATCCAAGGTCTCTCAAGTGTGAGTTGAAATTCCTAACCAACTAGACTACAACAAATTAGATGGTTTAGATATCTTTCTAAATATTTCTAGTGTAATCACCTATAATTTTTGTTGTTTGGTTTTGAACGTTTAATTTATTTTTAAATGTTGAATTGGAAATATTAATTGTTTTTGAATATGGAGATTTTGGTTGACTTAGTGAAATGGGTTAAAATTTCAAATATAGCGATTAACTGAAGTTGATAAATATTAATTTAATATTTGAAATTAGGTAAATATGTGAATCTGGAATTAAACGCGAATGGAAATAATTTCTAAAGTTGATTTAAACTCCTTTTGAATTATAGTGATGATAATGGACTTCTGAATGGAATTAAGTCGATAAATTGAAATTTGAAATTTTTTATATATTTATTTAATAGTGAAATTTAATATTTAGAATAGTGTAAATAATTGAATTTGTGATTTAATATGAATCGAATAGGTTTCTAATATGGATAAAAATTCTATTTAAATTATAGTTGAGTTGATAAGTTTTTAAATTGGAATTTCAAGTAATTTCATCGATTTTGAAAATCGCTTGATTTAATCGACGCGATAAAATAGCCTTTCGGGGCATAGTTTCAAAATTTGATGAAACCAGTTCCATTGGATCCATAATAGTATATTACTATCGCATTTCGAATTTCGTAACATTTGGATTTACCGTTTGGTCGTACGGGATAGAAACGTGTTGAAATTAATATTGAAAATTTAACATTTCAATTCGATTCAGAAAACTATCTTCCACATATGATCGAATTATGCCTCGAAACATATTCCATTGTGTTCAGAATAGGGGTAAAACATTATAAATGTTAGGTAGCACGCTTCGTTTGGAGTTTGTCCGAAAAAGTACATGAATAGTGAAAATAATAATAAAATAGTACGTATATATATATACATATATACATACACACAGACGTCCCACAACTAAACCCTAGAAATAACCTAGCCGCCTCAGTAACATTCAATGACCGAAAGACACTATTTTTCTCCCTTGATTTCACACGATCCTTTCACCTATAGAGAAAATTTTCTACATGGAAGTCGTAGAGCTCGTTGAGTACTACAGATCCAATGGTGAATTTGAGCTATCTACGTCGAATGGAGGCAGTAATTGGTCGTGTTCGTTTTCGTTTGAGCTTGTTTTACTCGAGCTAGGGTTGATCGAAAGTGGCGAGATTTTGGGCGTTAGTGGAGCTCGCATGGGCGCACACGATGACGTTGGCCGATCGAGTTTTAAGGCAACATGGTGGTCGTGGCGGTTCGATGGTCGAAGGTCGTGATAGGCTCGTGAAGGAGCCTGGAACGTCCGTGAGAAGAAGAAAGCAACGACCTTGATTTCCTGAAGCAAAATCTTGCGGCCCAGATTATTTCCAAGGTTTAATAAAAAAAGGAAATTTATTTATATAAATTATGTTCAAAAATTTTAAAAACGTATATCTTTGTCATACAAGATCGGAATTGGACGAAGCAAGCGTCGTTGGAATCGTGACGACGAGCACTAATTTGGAGACAATTGGAAATGGCTAAAATTTTAGGTTAAATCGAATGTCGTTCAATTTGATTTAAAATTTAAAACACAAGGTGAGTTAAACTCACTGATTTGGTTAATCGTTAATATTTTATAGCAAATAAAATTTATTTATGTTCTTTGGTGATTGTTGAAATTGGTGATTATTGAAATTAATTTGTGATCACGATTTAGCAACTTGAAATGCTATTAGATTGTTGAACCGGATTTAGAGTGACAATATAACAACTCGAATTGATATTAGACTGTTTATGTTTATTTTAAAGCTTATTTCCAGTATTGAATCATATATGTGTGGAATTGATAAATGGATTTTGTTTGGAATTACGTTGTTAAGTTTATAACGTAAAATGAATTGAAAAATACTGGTGTAATATATTTGTCCAAATAAACACCGTTGGAAAATAAATGAAAGAGTTTGATTGTGAATGATAATTGGTTAGCATAATAAATTTTTACTCTGCTGTTTGATTAATTTGGACATTGTTAAAATGCTGATCGATTTATATTGAAAATTTTTACATGTTAACATATTGTTGTTAAGTGTGGATTTGATTTACATATATGATTGTTATGTAAATGTTATAATTTGACCGTGATAGTTAAATTGAATTGAATAGTAGTTGATTAATACCGTTGGAATTTCCAAGGCTCATTATAACATTGGAAAGGTTATGGCTTCTTTTTAACTTCAATTTCCATATTTTGAGGTAAAAGATTGTTTTTAACAATTATTATACAAATGGTTTTTTTAAATTTTTATTCACAATGTTTTGTAAAATCATTTATTTAGTAAAGTTATTTTTTTTAAATTAATTGTTAAATTGACTAAAACCAGACGTAGCCTCATCAGCGGAAATGACTAAAACCAGAGATAAGAGGCATGACCAGTAGGTTGGCAAACCCATAAGGTGTATTCGGCTTCTTTTCTAGTAATATGGATACCTTCGATTGTTTTTGGCATGTTGGAGCAATGCACTCGGTCTTCGCAAGACCATTTATGTTTTTCCTATGATACCCCAGCTTGACAGGTGTGATGCTCCGAAAGGATAACTTTGATCCTTGTGCAGGAGGACCGTTCTAGAAGTACCGAGGGCACCTCCATGGAAATCATACACAATTGGCAAACGAGCCTTATCGAGTTTTGATTTTATATATAGTATTGTTGTGATGCACGTAACACGAGCATTCACAACTACTTGATTATTATTATTTTGACCTTTAGACATTATTATAATATCACTAGATTTTCTATAATAATGTTTTGGTGATCGTAAGGAAATACCCGACCTTGTTTATATGCGTTGTGATCTTATGATATCTTGATTTTGGAAAGGTTTTATAACTTAATAAATCAAATGGATTGTGTTTTCTCACGCTGCTTTACTAGACTGATCCGTGTGTTATTATTTTATAATAATGCTTGGGTCAGACCGAGCATATTACATATTTAGATTTCGATTGCTTTGGAGCTCAGGAGACGGGATGAAGACTGAGATGTATTCTCGTACTTGTTTATTCCGTTGCAGTGGTTGTTTGAAATTATCGGCAATTGTGAGGATGGGCTGTTACAATTGTCCAGGTTGGTAATTATTGACTTGTGTACTCTGATTTGAGTTACATATATTACAGTTTTAATTTGTGTAAAGAGCTGTTAATATATTATTCATTCCGCCGTGAGATTCTATATTTGTTTAGTTTCTTCTTTATTCTACCCGTTTTCTTTTTCCCAAACAATCTTTTTTTCGGCACCGATTGTTCGGCATGCTATACAATGAATGTATCGATGTCCTCGGGTCATCACACATGGTATCGAAGCTTAGGTTGGCGATATACCTAGGCTTTGGTGGGGATTACTCATTAGAGATAAGGTCAGTAGCATCCTAGAATGAGTTGAGTGTATTAATATATATGAGCGTGTATTTGTTAGTGAATATAAAATGTTCTATATTGGGTTGACTTATCGGTTGAGTGTTTATGAATTCTGGTCGGTATGGGAAGTACAACCGTATCGATAGGGGTTTCTAAACTCTTAAACAATGTAAACCGACACAATAGTGTTTTGAAGAGGGTAAATGAAATAATTTTACCCTAACTATATTTTGATATAAAAGTAATATTTTCTCGAAATTAGTGTAGTGTATATATATTTGGAATGTTTGGTTGTGAATATTATAATCAAAACAAGATTATAAAATTTGAAATGGGTTATATAACCAATTTAAAAGTATAAAAGTATGATTTATACAAATGAGTTATAACTAGAATTGGATTCAAACCAGAATTTGAAATTTTAAGTCCCAGAAATTTTGGGTAATGTTTTAAATTAATTTGAACTAAGTATTTGGGAATTTTTAAATCTTGGAGATTTTTGGAAATGTATTCCAAAGTGGTTTGCGAAGAATAATGGAGCATTATTTTGAAGATATTTCTGAATAGAAATTGTTTTAAAGTGGGTTTTGGAAGTAAGGAAGCACTGAACTCACTTCAGTCGCTGGAAAATAATTCTGGTGATGACGACCGCACCATCAGACTTCATGTTCGAGTTTCTAAGTGACGGATTGCTACCGTAGTTACTGACTATGATTATTTGCTTTGGACTTGTTTGGTAAATGAGTTTTGTTTTAGAAATTCCAAAAGGAAATTGTTTTGAGAAAAACCAAGTTGTTTTAAAAAAATTCCGAATGTACGATTTCATATGCAAAAATGGCTAAATGTATATTTATGATTTCAAAATGATTTGAAATAAAACCGGTGATTTAATTTTGGGAATTTCATTTAAATTATTTGTGAAGTTAGGAGAAAAATATTGAACTTATAATTTGGAGTTGATATAGATAAAAAGGAAAGTGTGAATTTTAATCCTGGAATTAAAGTTTAACTTGAGTAAGTTAAAATTAATAATATGGGTTGAAATTTAGTCTAAGATAAGTTAAATAAAGTTGAATTGGAACTGAATTGAATATAAAGTTTGAAATGTGAAATGTTATGTAACAATAAGTTATGATTATCGAATGGAGTGGAGACACTCAAGCTATAAAGTGATATATATAATCTAGAGTTATGATTATAAGATGTAATGGACTCAAGTAAGCAATATGAGATTATAAGTAAACAAGTTCTTGAACTTATGAATTGAGAGGTGCAGTAGCAAAACCAAAATGAAAATGGTTTGATATTATGGTAAAGAAATGGAAATATAAAATTTTGAATTTTAATTGGAGGGTGAATTGGAATCGAGTAAATTGAATATAAACACGAATTATGAAGTGATTATATAACTATATGGTATAAATATAGAATGTGAGTAAACTGAAGTGAAAATTCAAGGAATTATGAATAAATAAGTTTGTAAAACTTATTAATTTGAGAAAGTGGAAAAGTGTGACCAAGTTAAAATGGTTAAGTATTTGATAACAAGAAATGAATTCAATATAAGAGTAAATGAATTGGATATGATTTTGGAGTATGGATTGGATAAGACTGATATGAACTTATGTTATAAAGCTGAATATAAACTTAAGTATCAGTATGGAATGTTTATAATAAACCTTAGAAATAAATTTATGAAATGGTTTATAAATAAATTAGCATGGAATGAAATGTCGTTTACTATAAAATGAAGTTAATAACACTATGTGAATTAAATGAAAGTGAATGGGAAAGATGTAATATAAGTTGGAAGTGAAATTAATATGAAGGGAATGCAAATGAACTGACTGTGAATCAATTTGAAATTGAATAAAATTGAATATACATTGATTGAAAATGGATAATTGAATGTTTGAATGTTGTACTTGTTTTTGCATTCGAAATATACATGTTATAGTATGTTTGTTTTGTGAAAAACATGTGTTTAACTTCGTTAAAAGAAAGAAATGTTATAAAAATTTCATGGTTATGAAACTTTTGTGCTTCATTGAGTAAGTACAAGTACACGAAGCCGTTTGGATAGATTTTGGTTGCGTAATTGCATATAAATTAATCGAACTCGCTTAATAATGGTAATATAAGGTACGCTTACGCATTAAAAGTGAAAATGAGATAAAATATTGATATATATATATATATATATATATATATTGTGTTTCTGACTGTGTAGGTCGATGTATATTATATTTATCATATTTGTGATATTGTAAAAAGCTCTCCGTACAAGACTCTGTCAAAAATTTTTGGAAATTCAGGGTGAGAATTTTTGGAAATTTTTTGTTAAACTAAATTTGATTTGAAATTATAGCTTGAAATAATGGAATTTGATGAATAAATTGGAATTAGTTGATTTAGGTGAGTCTAAAAGACTTAGGAAATGGTAATAACAGGATTTTAACCAAATGTGTTTTGAATAGAAATGGGTTTGGAGCATTTTTTCTACCTTAGTAATTTCAAGGACGAAATTCTTTTAAGGGAGGAGGAATATAACGACCCAGAATTTTGGTCGTTTGGTTTTGAACGTTTAATTTATTTTTAAATATTGAATTGGAAATATAAATTAATTTTGAATTTGGAGATTTTGGTCGACTTAGCGAAATGAGCTAAAATCAAATATAACGAATAACTGAATTCGATAAATAGTAAATTTAATACTTGAAATTGGGTTAGTATGTGAACATGGAGTTAAATGTGAATGAAAATGATTCCTAAAGTTGATTTAAACTCTATTTGAATTAGAGTGAAGATAGTGGACTTTTGAATGGAATTAAAAGTCGACAATTAAAATTTGAAAATTTTATATATTTATTTAATAGTGAAATTAAATATTTAAAATAGTGTAAATAATTGAATTTATGATTTAATATGAATCAAATTGGTTTCTAATATGGATAAAAATTCTATTTGAATTATAATTGAGTTAGTAAGTTTATAAAATTGAATTTCAAGCAATTTGTCGATTTTGAAAATCGCTCGATTTAATCGACGCGATAAAATAGCCTTTCGGAGCATAGTCTCGAAATTCGAAAAAACCAGTTCCATTGGATCCATAATAGTATTTTTTTATCGGATTTTAAATTTCATAGCGTTTGGATTTACTGTTTGGACGTATAGGATAAAAACGAGTTGAAATTAATATTGAAAATTTAATATTTTAATTCAATTCGAAAAGCTATCTTCCACATAAGATTGAATTAGGCCTCGAAACATATTCCGTTGCATTCAAAATATGGATAAAACATTATAAACGCCAGACGGCACGCTTCGTTTGGAGTTCGTTTGAAAAAAGTAGGTGAATAGTGAAAATAATAATAAAATAATATGTATACATACATATATATATATGTATATATATATATATGTATATGTATACGTATATGCATGTATGTATATATGTATATATGTATACATATATGCATGTATATATACACATATATATATATGTATATGTATATATGTATACATATCTATATATATGTATATATAGATATGTATACATATATACATATACGTATGTATATATGTATACATACATATACATATACATATACATATACATATACATATACATATACATATACATATATATATATAGATATGTATATGTATATGTATATGTATATGTATATGTATATGTATATGTATGTATATGTATATGTATGTATATGTATATGTATGTATATGTATATGTATATGTATGTATATATACGTATGTATATATGTATACATACATATACATATACATATATACATACATACATACATATACATACATACATATATATCTATATATATACATACATATATATATCTATATATATACATACATACATATATATACACATACATATATATACACATATATACATATGCATCCCAGAACTAAACACTAGAAATAACCTAGCCGCCTCAATAACGTTCAATGGTCGAAAGACACTATTTTTCTCCCCTCGATTTCACACAATCCTTTCATTTATAGAGAAAACTTTCTACATGAAAGTCGTAGAGCTCGTTGAGTATTACGATCCAATGGTGGATTTGAGCTATCGTCGTCAAATGGAGCTAAGAATTTGTCATGTTGGTTTCCATTCGAGCTCGTTTTACGCAAGCCAGGGTAGACCGAAAGTGGCGAGATTTTGGGTGTTGGTGGAGCTCGCGTGGGCGCACACGATGGCGTTGGCCGATCGAGTTCTAGGGCAACAAGGTGGCCAGGGCAATTTGATGGTCGAACGGCGTGATGGGCTTGTGAAGGAGTCTGGAACGCACGCGAGAAGAAGAAAGCAATGACCTTGATTTTCTGAAGAAAAATCAAGCGGCCCCGATTGTTTCCAAGGTTTAATAAAAAAAGGAATATATTTATATAAATTATATTCAAAAATTAAAAAATGTATATCTTTGTCATACGAGGTTGGAATTGGACGATACAAGCGGTGTTGGAATCATGGCGATGAGCACTACAATATGGAATTGATTTGGAGACAACTGGAAATGACAAATTTTAGGTTAAATCGAACGTCGTTCGATTTGATTTAAAATTTAAAACTCTAGGCAAGTTAAACTCACTCATTAGGTTAATCGGTAATATTTTATAGCAAATAAAATTTATTTATGTTGTTTGGTGATTGTTGAAATTAATTTAGGATGACGATATAGCATCTTGAAATGCTATTAGATTGGTTGAACAAGATCTAGGGTGACGATATAGCAACTCGGATTGCTATTAAACTGTTTACGATTATTTTAAGCTTATTTTCAGTATTGAATCATATGTGTGTGGAATTAATAAATGGATTTTGTTTGGAATTACGTTGTTAAATTTATAATGTAAACTGAATTGAAAAATATTGGTGTAATATATTTAACTAACTAAACACCGTTGGAAAGTAAATGAAAGAGTTTGGTTGTGAATGATAATTGGTTAGCAGAATAAATTTTTATTTTGCTATTTGATTAATTTAGACATTGTTAAAATGCTGATTGATTTGTACTGAAAAATTTGACATGTTAACAAATTGTTAAATGTGGATTTGATTTACATATATGAATGTTATGTAAATGTTGTAATTTAACTGTGATAGTTAAATTGAATTGAATGGTAGTTGATAATTAAGTACCAATGGAATTTCTGAGCCTTGGTATAACATTGCAAAGGTTATGGCTTCTGCTTAACTTCAAATTTTATAATTTGATGTAAAATATTTTGTTTAACAATTAGTATACAAATGGTTTTGTTTAAATTTTTACTTACACATGTTTTATAAAATCATTTATTTAGTTAAGTTAATTATGTCTTAACATTAATTGTTAAATTGATTTTGTTTAAAGGCAATGAATTATTTATTATTATTAGTATTTAGAGCAATAATACTGTGACGACCCGGAAATTTTAACAACTTTAAATTGGATTAATTAAGCAATTTTAAATATTTAAAGGTTAATTTTAGCTTGAAATTCCAGATATCAATATTTACATGATAATTAACTCATGGAATTATATAGTTAAACATTGAATTATATAATTGAAATTGGATAAATTGTTGAATTTGAGATTCTAAGCATGTTTAAAATAATTTGAAGGCTTATTTCCAATTTCTAAATCAATTACAAAAATCACTTCATTAATTTTTTTATAAATTTTTTTTTTCCGAGTTCAAATTTTGCCTTCCATATTTCTAGTTCGGATTTATTTCATCTTTCACAATTCCAACACCTTTATTTAAAAATTTAAAAATGCCTTTAAATTTAGATAATACTATTTAAAATAGCTTTTAATAAAAATACTTTTATAACTCGATGCCTCAACCAGTTCATCCTTGTTCTCACAGAAATTCAGTCATAACGTTGATCAGGCATAGGACTGAAAATCTATAAGTACTTGGTAAACCCGTTTTCAACACCCATTGAAAATATTTGGAAAATAATTTTATTGAAAATATCGCAAACAGTTTTTGAAAATAGAGGTAATATCTTGGTGAGAATGCTCTGGAAATCATCACCCCCATTCATGGTCACAGTTACATCCCAGGGTTACGTTGCAGTCGCAGCAAAAGTCCATGTAACTGCATGCTCTCCGCGGCCTCTCGATTACGCCATGGATCCCACACAACATATCACAGTTACATCCAGGGTTACGTTGCTGTCACAACAAAAATCCATGTAACTGCAGGCTCTCAGCGGCCTCTGATTTTCGCTGTCGAAATGAAACCTCTCCACTCCTACATAGGTCGCAGTCTGCCGATATAAAATCAAACACAGACTGTTGGTTCTCAGCGGCACACACGACTTTCGCTATGTTATACCATAGGTCGCAGTCTACCGATATAAAATCAAACGCAGACTGTTGGCTCTCAACGGCACACACGACTTCCACTATGGTATACTCAACTCATAATCCTCAGGAACTAGTTTTGTCCCGACTCCTCACAGGATCAACTTCAGAACTCCCCTTTGGGGCTCAAGGCAGCACCACCCGGTGGCACTCCTGAGAAGTTCATTTCAAGGGAGCGCCTTTTTTCCCAGAGCCATCATCAAAACATTTTATACTATACATATAGTATCTTCAAATCATATATCTAGTATGATATCATACAAAGCTCCTTTACACAAAATCGGTTATCCCAAAATCGATAATTCCCAAACTAGGCTTTCCAAATTCAATATTGATTTTACGCAAAAATCAAAAGCCTTTCCAAATCCAAAGGTTCTCAAAACCTTTTCCAAAATCCTCATAAGATCCTTTATATATATATATATATACAGATATATATAATTTTTTAAAACTTTGGATCTTTTCAAACTTGTATAAAACTCCTTTTATACTTCAAACGCCTCATAAATCCTTTTCTTCCGGCAATAGATTTGACAAGGAAAGATTTTTCTTATATAACAAAGATATACAACTTTGTTTATTCAAAATCAAATATTCAACTTTGATTACTCTTTGCAATATCAATTTCATTTCCATTCATATTCACTTAAATTTTCATTCACTTATCCACATTTACCCTAGTCCCCATTTGGATTATCACTTCAATTTCATCTCAGTTGGGTATTTTACCAATAACAATTTCAACTCCGACTAGTTTATATTTAGAAAATAGCTTGAAAATTTTAAAAATAGATAAGTAGTTGAAAAATAATTAATAGTTTGCAAAATAGCTTTAAAATGGTTAACTAAGAGTAAAATAGTTGAAAAATAGTTAAATAGTTCCAGAAATTTTCAGGTAATCGCAAAATAGTAATTTATTTGTAAAATAGTTGAAAAATAGTGATTAGTTTATAAAACAGTTGAAAAATAGTTAAATAGCTTTAAAAATAATTGCAAAACAAGTATAAAATAATTTGGCTTTAAGAAAGAAAGGTTGTATATATTTAATAGCTTAGAAAAATAAGTTTATATGAAAACAATTTATATTGAAAATAGTCAAGAGTCAAACTATTCACTTCCCCAACAATTCAATTTAAATTTCCATTTAAATTGACCCAATTCCAATAAAAATAACTCCAAATTCCCTTGGACTTGATTTATTCCCACTTCAAGTTGAATCAATCTTGATTCTTCTCCCTATTTAAATCAAATTCCATTTGATTTTAATCATGTTCAACTATAACCCATCTCGAATTATATAGATTCGAGTTGAATTCTCAAAGGTTGGTTTAACTCTTTAAAACAAATTAACTTTTATTTAAAGTTTCTAAACAATCATAAATTTCTGAGTCCAATTCTCAAAATTCCATGTTAAATTATCTTTACATATGTATTTTGTAACAAACGAAAATTTTCGACTTTCGAAAATTCAACATCGATACTCACTTTATCGACTGCCGAGCAATCGAAGGCCAAAAACCCAAAATGTTATGGTTTTAGAAAGAGAATTTAAGAAAAGAGAAGAGAAAAAGATAGAAGATGGAGAGATAAGAAGATAAGAAAATAGAGAACAAAAGATAGGAGAGAAAACATGAGATAAGAAAATGGAAAATAGAAAATAGAACGGAACTGAAAGAAATGACAGAACAATATCAGAATCTCACAATTCGCAGCGGAACAACATATAATAGATAAATGAATAATCTTTAAACAAAGAACTATATCAATCATTACATTTCGTACATTTCATTTCATTGCATCATATCATCAGAGTGTACAACAACAACAAACAATACACAGTGTAGCGGAAAAAGAAATACTATAAAAACTAGTAATACGCCATGCCATCCATCTTGCCTCCAGCAACTCCAGAATATCCTGATAAACCTTAACTCTTGACTGCCCGTGTAGAAATTGGTGGGCACCCAGAGTTTAGGAAGGAAAACAATAAACTCCGAGTCAGTCATGTGACTGGTGTGAGAACTCAAAACAGTTTATTTATCTTTAAAATCAAAATAGAGGGATATTTTTAAAGTCAATTCGCAATGCTTTTAAAAATGAGACTACCATAAGGCCTCCCGCACACACGCACATGCAAACGCAGAATCGGAGGAGATTTCTCCTTATGATAGTCAAAGATGCTTGATACACATTTAAAAGAACATTTTATATTATTACTAGTGTATAGTGTAGGAAAAATTTATTTCGAAAGTAGAATATAAATCTTAGCCAACATAGACATTCCGAACTATGCCTACTATAGCTAACTATGTTCAATAGCAGGTTACCGCCACATTCCATAGCAGGTTATACAACTAAAACCGAACAAGTTTCGTATTGTTTCTTTGGATTTCCAACGAATGATCAGGCCAAGGAACTTCCCATTGCCACATGAGAATGCCTCTGGATGGACATCCCCGAGAACCAAACCGGATCTCTGCCAACACAAGGCCGGGTTACCCCTAACTGAGTAACAACTGACCGAATATGCCATCCCCCGGTCCTTTGGGACCTTTTCACCGATCGCTCGTAATCAATTCACACAATCATAACAAAGTGTTTTCAACATGAGTAAGTATCTGGGCTCCATACCATGATACCTCCCTTTTCCAGAAGGAAATGCACACATCCTAAAGGGCGCTACCCCTCATAACCTTGCCGCATCTTTCCTGTTTTGACCATTCACGGGGTGTGAGACTCGACGAAGTCACGTCCACAAAAACATACTTTATACAAAAGCCATGCTTTGGGTCACAAATGATCATAGAGATGATCACAAAGATAGACGATCAAATAAACGATCCTATCACAAATAATCAACACAATGATCATTTCAGCATCACTCAGCATGTCACATTACCAAATTGGGAATATATCGCTGATAACCTTCAACTACATAACCTCTGGGCTCGTACGTCTCAGAGAAGGGTGTTAAGCTAAAAGAATAAATTCTTCGCCACCAACAGAAATATATTTGAAAGAAATCGTCTTTATATCTCAACTTGTAATGTCAGACATACAATCCATACAAGTCTGTTCCGGGCTCGAACAAAACCGAAGGCACTTACAAAGAAGTCCTTGCAATCCGGATATTCACGATCCTGATCGGATTCACCATCACATATGGAGAACTCTATACCGGAGCAACTCGGTGCAGAGTCAATCGACAGGTCATCCTATCGCTCTCGCAAATACCGGGTCTTCAACACCGATCTTCAATGCAATTCACAACGACGTATCACATATTCGGAATGGGTTATACGACCCCATGGTCCTTTCCCGGTTAACCCGAATAGTGAGCGCTTATTCAAAAATAAGTGTGGCATTCACATTCAAACAAATCACATCAATTACCCATTCAAAGGGAAATATTGATAGTCAGTTATTGAACTATCAATGGATATGCACAACATCACCAGTTTCCAAATAATTTTCCAAATTATTTATTTTCCAAAATATTTTCACTAGATATATAATTTCAATACTTCAAAAATAAATCAATATTTATTTTTAATCAAATTTCCTTTTCCTTTATAAATTCCTTAGTGAATTTATAATCCAAAATATCTATGAATATTCGATTTCAATTATCCATTTCAATTTATCTTCAAAAAGATAAATTCTCAAAATATTCACCTTATATTGGAAAACATTTCCATACTTATTTATTCATAAGTAATTCACAAATCTATTTATTTTCAACACTTGGAAAATATTCAATATACTTAAATCGAGATTAAGTATATATTTCATTCTTTAAGGAAATCATTCTCTTAAACATATTTATTTGGGCCAAAACGAATGTTACGTAAAACATCGTTACGATAACCCAAAATCACTAATATAGGGATTTGAAATTAAAATAGATATATAAATCCCAATACTATACAAAACATTTCCTTTTGGAAATCATTTACTATAACAACAGTGTTATAGTCCACCATTTCCTTTTATTTCTCGAAAACGTCTATTTCAACAATAAATGTTGAAATCTATGGTTTCGAATCTCAATGCATTTAAAACATCGTTAACTTGTTTTAATTCTGTTTAAAACATCACATTCAAAACAGTTTCTTTAACATATTATTCACTATTCAAAAACGTGAATATACTACGTTAACAAATATCATCTTCTCTATTCATTTTATTTCAAAGGATTATTCACAGTCAAAAACGTGAATATAACTCCATTAATAGGTTTCAACAATTTTCTTATCAAAATAAGTCGTTTGCGAATTTATAAAACAACGTTTATAAATTCCATTTCTAATTATTTATAACAACTTCCTTTTATAAATTCCTTTATTAACCTATTCGATTTATAACTCAATTATAAAACAAAGGTTCATATTATAAGTCAAATACTTATAATTTATTCGTTTACAAAAATCGTTCCTTTGAACTTCATAATTATAAATCTTATAACTTATAAGATTCGATTATTCATCCAAATATATTCTTTAATAATTTCACAAAATTTATAAATATTACTATTTATAAATTTCATTTATAACTTCACCATTTATAATTTTATAAATTCCATTCATTTACAAAATTCATTTTCACTTCATTCAAACACTTATAAAAACTCGTTTTATAATGTCTATATTTCAATTTATAAATATCCATTTATAAATCTCTTAATATAAGTCAATTTATATTATTCTTTAAAACATATTTAATCTCCTTTATAATTTCACCATTTTGATTTATAAAATAATTAAATTTTATAAATCCTATATTTAAACTTTTCACAATAAATTCAAAAATCCCGATTAAACTAATTTATAAAATCATTAGCATCATATTCTCAAAAATCAGTTTTTTTAACTATATTTCTCAAAAATCATAATTTTTATAACATTAAAAATTATAGGTTTATTTATTTAAGATGGATCAATTCCAAAAATATTTTATAAACGTTTTCTTTCAAAAATCACTTTAAAAATCATTTTAAAATTCCAAAACTTGGTCCAATGATGCTACATACCAAATAGTCAATCACGACAACAACGATATCACATATCGTATATGATAATCAACAAATATCAAAATATCCATAATCAAATAAATACTGTTGAGGAATCCAGTTGGATCCCTCCAACCTGTTTTCCTGCATCCACAAATATTAGCACAATACCAATTGCGCTCCAGTACGAAATTATCGCGGTATATGTTTTTAATAAATATTATCCGCTTAATAACGGCGCAATAGGGTCTCATCCGCTAAACAAAAAATGCGGGAAATCAATAACTCCAATATATACATATGCCAATATATATATATATTGCTATTACAAATAATACCAATTTCACTGTTTATGAAATATTCGCGGTATATGTTTTTATTAAATAACATCCGCTTACTAACGGCGCATAATGTCTATTTTAACAATCAATAGATATCAATCATCATTCAAACATGCATACTAATATTTTAAATCTAACTATTTAAAATAAAATCGAAACTGATTCGATTGAGTGAGAAATTCTCACCTTGATTTCAATTTCGTTTTAGCGATTTATTTCGAATAAAATTAAACGGACGTTTAATTTTACCCAAAATTCTCACTAACTCCAAACGATTCCAATCCAACTCCATCGCGTAGTGCTCGTCCATACGATTCCAACGCAACTGGTTTCGCGCGTTTTCGACCTCGTATGAAAAAGTTATGAATTTTTGAAGTTTGTACACGATTTATATAAACTATTACAACATAAATTAACCTAACTTTTAATCACAGCCATAGGATCTCTCCCCCTTCCGTCATGACCGCACCCCACCTTCTTCTCACGCGCGTTGTTTCTACAGCAAACCTTGAAGAGGCCGAACCCATCTTATATCAACTAGGGTTTAACTTTGCAACTCCATCGCTCAACTATACTTCATCAAACCACTGCCATCTCGAAGAGCACGACACGAGCTACACTCAGCTGCCACCATAGCAAGCTCGGCCTCCACATGAGCATGGAATGTCGTGCGCAACTGGCCACGGTCGGCCTCCCCTAGCTCCTCCTCCGTTGCACCAAAATCCATCATCACCGTATAGATCTCTAGCTCTCTTCATGCTCTTCCATTCTCTAGTTGAAACCTAAGGCTAATTGTTGATGGATTGGAAGAGATTGAGGGAGAAGTGAGAGCAATTTCTGGCCATTCATATAAAAGAGGCGGCTAGGGTTTCATAACCTAATTTTTTTTTTTTTATTTATGAAGGTGTTGGTGCTATTTATAGAAGAACGAACGAACACTATTCATCCGGGAATTTCGAACTCCGATTTACTCGCCGAAACCAGCGTTTCTAAGGTTTACCCCGCGTTCCGGACACAATGGAACAGGTTTCGGAAGCTAATTCGGACATCTGTACGAGTTATGGCTATAAACGTTCAATTTAAATCAAACCGATTTAAGCGATTTTCTAGGCGTTTTAATTTGTACCGGACAAACGGTAAATCCAATTGACACGAAATTTGAAACCTTACAATAATATCACATTACGGATCCGATGAAACTGGTTTCGTCGAAATCCGAGACTTTTTGAAAAATGGCTATTTTAACTCGCCAAATTAATATTAAAAACAATTCGATGCGTTTCGAGCTGCCACGATCAAACGATAGCTCCGATTGACACGAAAATTGAAATCCGATAATAATTAACTATTACGGTCCAATGGAACTGGTTTCTTTCAATTCTGAGACTGTTCAAAAATTGACTATTTTCACTAGTCGATTTAAATATTAAAATATTCAATTTTCACAATTTAACTTTTAATTCGATTTTAAAAGTTCTAAAATATCGTTCTAACTCCCATACGATAAAATAAAATTTTACAAATCATCTTAAATCATATTTAACTCAATTTTCAATTATTTCCATAATTTAACATATTAAATTATCGATTTAACAATTCAATTAAATCCAATAATTCAAAATAAAATTTATTTGACTTATAAATTCACTTCTTAATATTTAAAATTAATTAAATATTCAAATTTTAATAAATTAAAATTCTGGGTCGTTACAATCTTTCCCCCTTAAAAGAATTTCGTCCTCGAAATTAACAAGTAAGAAAAGTTACAGAATCTATTAATTTTCCAAAATCCATAGTTAAACTTCTTATAATACTCTACTATGTTTTCAAATCATACTTAGTTATCTTTTCAAAAACAACTACTATTGTTTAACTTTCAATTCCAAATCAAAGTTAAAGTTTTCAAAAATTTTCCAATTTTCTCAAATTTTTTCTAACGCCTTAAATTTCCGGAAAAATTCGCCATAGTCTCCTTTGCGCGGCTCGATCCGAAAAAAAAAATGACAGTATATATATCACAAATATACATCTCATCAAGTAATGAGGCATCCCGAAGGGAAAAGGTATAAAAGTACGGTATGTAATCCGAGATATGTACCTTATATTTTATTAGCGAGCATATACGGCTAATATAGCGCGAAAGCGAGCTCCAAATGCGAAGCAAACGTGATCCGCACCTACTAATCACTCAACAAACAACATGAGAACATGCATATATGAAAATAATCTCAATATACAACATATATCTTCATAACAACTATATATGTCACATAGCAAATGCAACTAAACAACAAATGCAATATATATTCAACCATCAACCAACTAACATCCATAACCAATAAATATTCATTCATATTCTTATTAATATTCAATGAATTGGGTTTTCAATTTAATCATATTTGATTCATTAACAGTGGATGTTTTTACTAACATTCATTTTCAATTAGTTTATATTCACTAATTCATATTCAAGTTGGTTCACTTTCAAATCAAATTCACTTCTATTCAAAATTTACTTAACTTCAAATTGGATTTCCAATTACTTTAGCTTCCAATTTCATTGACTCAATTTCATTAACACTTAATGAATTATATACAATTAATCAACTAACAACCATATAACAACAAAATCACTTTGCATATATTCATTCAGTTTGGTTTAATTAATTGATTTTCATTCAAACTTTCAACTTCTAATAACATTATATTTTAATGAATTAACACTTACATTCATTATTTCATATCAACTAAATTCACATTTAATTGATTAATATTCAATCCATTCATTCTATTCAATTACCAATTCATTTTTATTTCAACTCATATTTATAAATATATTCATATAGTTTCACTTCTCATATATATAAGTTTATTTCACAATTGCAAATCACTTTAATTATAATTCAATTCTTATAATTCTTTTTACTTATACAATTATTCCTTTATTTAGATTATTCAAACAACTAAACAATCAACTTATATACACTTTAATAATTCTGAAAAATTATTTCTTTATATATAAAAATATAATCAAGGTAAAATTATTTCATTTACCCATTTTTAAAACCAATATTGTGCCGAATTGTTCTATTCAAGTGTTTAGAGATCCCTATCAACAACGTTAATTACTCGTATTAACCAGAATCTATATACCACTCAACAAACCAATCATCACAATATAAAACAATTTTATATTCACTAACAAATACGCTCTCATAGCTATTATTACACTCAAACTCAATCTAGAGCACTACTGACTCTATCTCTAATGAATAATACCCAACAGAACCATGGTTGTCGCTTAACCATATGCTCTGATACCAAATGTAACAAACGAAAATTTTCGACTTTCGAAAATTCAACATCGATACTCACTTTATCGACTGCCGAGCAATCGAAGGCCAAAAACCCGAAATGTTATGGTTTTAGAAAGAGAATTTAAGAAAAGAGAAGAGAAAAAGATAGAAGATGGAGAGATAAGAAGATAAGAAAATAGAGAACAAAAGATAGGAGAGAAAACATGAGATAAGAAAATGGACAATAGAAAATAGAACGGAACTGAATGAAATGACAGAACAATATCAGAATCTCACAATTCGCAGCGGAACAACATATAATAGATAAATGAATAATCTTTAAACAAAGAACTATATCAATTATTACATTCCATACATTTCATTTCATTACATCATATCATCAGAGTGTACAACAACAACAAACAATACACAGTGTAGCGGAAAAAGAAATACTATAAAAACTAGTAATACGCCATGCCATCCATCTTACCTCCAGCAACTCCAGAATATCCAGAATATCCTGATAAACCTTAACTCTTGACTGCCCGTGTAGAAATTGGTGGGCACCCAGAGTTTAGGAAGGAAAACAATAAACTCCGAGTCAGTCATGTGACTGGTGTGAGAACTCAAAACAGTTTATTTATCTTTAAAATCAAAATAGAGGAATATTTTTAAAGTCAATTCGCAATGCTTTTAAAAATGAGACTACCATAAGGCCTCCCGCACACACACACATGCAAACGCAGAATCGGAGGAGATTTCTCCTTATGATAGTCAAAGATGCTTGATACGCATTTAAAAGAACATTTTATATTATTACTAGTGTATAGTGTAGGAAAAATTTATTTCGAAAGTAGAATATAAATCTTAGCCAACATAGACATTCCGAACTATGCCTACTATAGCTAACTATGTTCAATAGCAGGTTACCGCCACATTCCATAGCAGGTTATACAACTAAAACCGTACAAGTTTCGTATTGTTTCTTTGGATTTCCAACGAATGATCAGGCCAAGGAACTTCCCATTGCCACATGAGAATGCCTCTGGATGGACATCCCCGAGAACCAAACCAGATCTCTGCCAACACAAGGCCGGGTTGCCCCTAACTGAGTAACAACTGACCGAATATGCCATCCCCCGGTCCTTTGGGACCTTTTCACCGAGCGCTCGTAATCAATTCACACAATAATAACAAAGTGTTTTCAACATGAGTAAGTATCTGGGCTCTATACCATGATACCACCCCTTTCCAGAAGGAAATGCACACATCCTAAAGGGCGCTACCCCTCATAACCTTGCCGCATCTTTCCTGTTTTGACCATTCACGGGGTGTGAGGCTCGACGAAGTCACGTCCACAAAAACATACTTTATACAAAAGCCATGCTTTGGGTCACAAATGATCATAGAGATGATCACAAAGATAGACGATCAAATAAACGATCCTATCATAAATAATCAACACAATGATCATTTCAGCATCACTCAGCATGTCACATTATCAAATTGGGAATATATCGCTTATAACCTTCAACTACATAACCTCTGGGCTCGTACATCTCAGAGAAGGGTGTTAAGCTAAAAGAATAAATTCTCTGCCACCAACAGAAATATATTTGAAAGAAATCGTCTTTATATCTCAACTTGTAATGTCAGACATACAATCCATACAAGTCTGTTCCGGGCTCGAACAAAACCGAAGGCACTTACAAAGAAGTCCTTGCAATCCGGATATTCACGATCCTGATCGGATTCACCATCACATATGGAGAACTCTATACCGGAGCAACTCGGTGCAGAGTCAATCGACATGTCATCCTATCGCTCTCGCAAATACCGGGTCTTCAACACCGATCTTCAATGCAATTCACAACGACGTATCACATATTCGGAATGGGTTATACGACCCCATGGTCCTTTCCCGGTTAACCCGAATAGTGAGCGCTTATTCAAAAATAAGTGTGGCATTCACATTCAAACAAATCACATCAATTACCCATTCAAAGGGAAATATTGATAGTCAGTTATTGAACTATCAATGGATATGCACAACATCACCAGTTTCCAAATAATTTTCCAAATTATTTATTTTCCAAAATATCTTGACTAGATAAATAATTTCAATACTTCAAAAATAAATCAATATTTATTTTTAATCAAATTTCCTTTTCCTTTATAAATTCCTTAGTGAATTTATAATCCAAAATATCTATGAATATTCGATTTCAATTATCCATTTCAATTTATCTTCAAAAAGATAAATTCTCAAAATATTCACCTTATATTGGAAAACATTTCCATACTTATTTATTCATAAGTAATTCACAAATCTATTTATTTTCAAAACTTGGAAAATATTCAATATACTTAAATCGAGATTAAGTATATATTTCATTCTTTAAGGAAATCATTCTCTTAAACATATTTATTTGGGCCAAAACGAATGTTGCGTAAAACATCGTTACGATAACCCAAAATCACTAATATAGGGATTTGAAATTAAAATAGATATATAAATCCCAATACTATACAAAACATTTCCTTTCGGAAATCATTTACTATAACAACAGTGTTATAGTCCACCATTTCCTTTTATTTCTCGAAAACGTCTATTTCAACAATAAATGTTGAAATCTATGGTTTCGAATCTCAATGCATTTAAAACATCGTTAACTTGTTTTAATTCTGTTTAAAACATCACATTCAAAACAGTTTCTTTAACATATTTTTCACTATTCAAAAACGTGAATATACTACGTTAACAAATATCATCTTCTCTATTCATTTTATTTCAAAGGATTATTCACAGTCAAAAACGTGAATATAACTCCATTAATAGGTTTCAACAATTTTCTTATCAAAATAAGTCGTTTGCGAATTTATAAAACAACGTTTATAAATTCCATTTCTAATTATTTATAACAACTTCCTTTTATAAATTCCTTTATTAACCTATTCGATTTATAACTCAATTATAAAACAAAGGTTCATATTATAAGTCAAATACTTATAATTTATTCGTTTACAAAAATCGTTCCTTTGAACTTCATAATTATAAATCTTATAACTTATAAGATTCGATTATTCATCCAAATATATTCTTTAATAATTTCACAAAATTTATAAATCTTACTATTTATAAATTTCATTTATAACTTCACCATTTATAATTTTATAAATTCCATTCATTTACAAAATTCATTTTCACTTCATTCAAACACTTATAAAAACTCGTTTTATAATGTCTATATTTCAATTTATAAATATCCATTTATAAATCTCTTAATATAAGTCAAATTATATTATTCTTTAAAACATATTTAATCTCCTTTATAATTTCACCATTTTGATTTATAAAATAATTAAATTTTATAAATCCTATATTTAAACTTTTCACAATAAATTCAAAAATCCCGATTAAACTAATTTATAAAATCATTAGCATCATATTCTCAAAAATCAGTTTTTTTAACTATATTTCTCAAAAATCATAATTTTTATAACATTAAAAATTATACGTTTATTTATTTAAAATGGATCAATTCCAAAAATAATTTATAAACGTTTTCTTTCAAAAATCACTTTAAAAATCATTTTAAAATTCCAAAACTTGGTCCAATGATGCTACATACCAAATAGTCAATCACGACAACAATGATATCACATATCGTATATGATAATCAACGAATATCAAAATATCCATAATCAAATAAATACTGTTGAGGAATCCAGTTGGATCCCTCCAACCTGTTTTCCTACATCCACAAACATTAGCACAATACCAATTTCGCTCCAGTACGAAATTATCGCGGTATATGTTTTTAATAAATATTATCCGCTTAATAACGGCGCAATAGGGTCTCATCCGCTAAACAAAAAATGCGGGAAATCAATAACTCCAATATATACATGTGCCAATATATATATATTGCTATTACATATAATACCAATTTCACTGTTTATGAAATATTCGCGGTATATGTTTTTACTAAATAACATCCGCTTACTAACGGCACATAATGTCTATTTTAACAATCAGTAGATATCAATCATCATTCAAACATGCATACTAATATTTTAAATCTAACTATTTAAAATAAAATCGAAACTGATTCGATTGAGTGAGAAATTCTCACCTTGATTTCAATTTCGTTTTAGCGATTTATTTCGAATAAAATTAAACGGACGTTTAATTTTACCCAAAATTCTCACTAACTCCAAACGACTCCAATCCAACTCCATCGCGTAGCGCTCGTCCATACGATTCCAACGCAACTGGTTTCGCGCGTTTTGACCACGTATGAAAAAGTTATGAATTTTTGAAGTTTGTACACGATTTATATAAACTATTACAACATAAATTAACCTAACTTTTAATCACAGCCATAGGATCTCTCCCCCTTCCATCATGACCGCACCCCACCTTCTTCTCACGTGCGTTGTTTCTACAGCAAACCTTGAAGAGGCCGAACCCATCTTATATCAACTAGGGTTTAACTTTGCAACTCCATCGCTCAACTATACTTCATCAAACCACTGCCATCTCGAAGAGCACGACACGAGCTACACTCAGCTGCCACCATAGCAAGCTCGGCCTCCACATGAGCATGGAATGTCGTGCGCAACTGGCCACGGTCGGTGTTAACGCTAAAAATTGAACGCTAACACCCCGGTGTGTAGAAGGTAATTGTGAAAGCACCACCCGTTGGTACGGGAACAAAATATAAGCAGAGAAATCACAGAGAAGCTATAAAAGACACAATATTTATAGTGGTTCGGCTTAAGATCTAGCCTACGTCCACTTTAAAGCTCTTTATTGCTGATTTGATTACAATTCTTTACAACAATCTTCAATTACAACACACTTAGACAAATGGCTCAAACTCTGATGTAGAAGAATCCCTCGAATGCATGGTGAATGAGTTAGATTTCCACTCGAGATTTGTTGAAATGTCTTTGGTGATTGGAGTGATAGAAGTGTTGCTTGAACGTTGCTTGAAGTCGAGTCAATGGCAGAGTAATGGCGTCCAGGAAGTCAGTCCAAAAGTCCCCCCAATGCTCAATGTGGTCATGTATTTATAGGCAATTTTCTAGGCTGAAATTGTCAAGTCATGAGTCGTGACCGACTCAAGATGAGTTGTAAGTCGTGACCGACTCAGGATGAGTCATATGTCGTAGGCGACTCAACTGGTTGAGCCCTGACTTCATATCAGAGCGTTTCCGGTCCTCTGTATACAGCACAAGTCCTAACTCGTCTGCGAGTTAATAGGTCGTGGTCCAAAATGAGGCGGCATAGGATTTCTACATAGTAGCTGTAGTCGTAGACGACTCAAGCTAGGTCGTGAACGACCTATCATAAGTCGTAGGTCGGTCCTTTGTTGTTTTGGGAGTTTAGTCAGTTAAGTCATTTGACACCTTAGGTCGTTGGGTCGTTAGAGAACTTGAGTCGCTAGCCCCATGAGTCGTTAACCCGTTCAGTTGGCCGGCACCTTTAAGTCGCTAAGGTTATAACCCGGTGAGTCGTTATTCCTCCTGAGTTGCTGAGTCGTAACCCTTCGAGGCCGTTGAGTCGGTAACTCCTCAAGGCTTGTTGAGTCGGTAACTCCTCAAGGCTGTTGAGTCGGTAACTCCTCAAGGCTTGTTGAGTCGGTAACTCCTCAAGGCTGTTGAGTCGGTAACTCCTCAAGGCCGTTGAGTCGGTAGCTTCCTGAGTTGGTGGCTTGTCGAGTCGGTAGCCTGTTGAGTCGGCCCAGACCTTGACTCGTTGCCTAAACGGAGTTAACATTTTCCCCTCGAAGTTCACGCCTAAGTCGTAGGTCGTGTGCTTCGACTCATCTTAACTCGTGTGCCGATTCAACTACCACTGCTCAACGCTATAAAAGACTTGAGTCGTTCCCCTTATTTCCTTCTTCTCATTTCTTATCCTTTGAACCGTATCTGCCATTAACACATCTTCGAGCTCTCAAAGGCGATTCCAACCTGATTCATTTTCGATCATCTTTAGCATCACACCGTGTAAGAGACTTTGCATCTTTTTTCATTTGCTGATGATTGCCGTTCTCCGCCTCTGTTTTCCCCCCTTGATCCTTGCGAATACTATTACATCGGACATTGATGGGTTAAAGGCAGGCGGCTTGATCTTACTTGTATCGATTCGAGATTTAAGGCGACCTAGTGGTGTGATGGAGCTGGGGTTAACTACTGCGAGGTTATTGGGTTATCGGGTTATGGATTAGATGGTTAATGGGTTAGGAGTTAGATGGTTAATGGGTCAGATTGATTCGAACGTTGCCGTAGGCTTGACTCGGCTACTTTTGTATGATCCAGCGACCCTTGTGATTTAACCATGATACGACTCAACACGCTTCACGACCTAAGCCTTGAGTCGTGGACGAGACAAAACCTTTAAGTCGTGGCCGAGATAAGACCCTTGAGTCGTGCCCGAGGTAAGACCCTTGAGTCGTAGCCGAGATAACACCTTTGAGTCGTGGCCGAGATAAGACTTGGAGATTTTCGTGTTATTTTGAACCAGAGCTTCTTTAACATACTCCACGACCTAAGCCTTGAGTCGTTGCCGAGATAAGTCTTGGAGATAATCTCCTTATTCCTACGACTCATGATTTAGGACATTGCCGACTCAGAACCTTTGAACCGTTGACGAGTTATGACTTGCGTGAATTCTGTTTGAATTTTGGACCATTGTGTTAACTTTGAACTGTTGAATTTTATTACATTCATTCACAGGTTATTTTGACTTGCAGGCTAACAACCTGTTCAATACAACATTCACAGAAAACTGGGACGAATATACTGTCATTGATTGCCCATATCAAATGACAGATTAGTTAATAACAGATAATTGACTTAAACAAATCGTGTGAATGAAGTGCTATCAATTTCAAGTAGAATATTAAAGCAACACTGAAACAATCAATTGAAACTGACCAGCCTGCACTAATATTATGCTTGAACTCTAAATTAATAAGTTCTGAAATTACCATAGTCGATCAATCGTCAACCAGTTTAATTCCAGTTATATTTACTTGTTATTTTCATTAGTTTTGCACAACACTTCACATTTTTAGGAAACGTGCACCTTCGCATTTGAATACCCGGTTGCTTGTGTAGAATGACATCTCAACAAGAAGAACCGATGGGCCAGGCTGAAGATGTCTTCCCAGTAGCCAACTTGTTGGATAATCCTCCGGAAAGAACTCCCACCACTCTGAATCACCGGGTGTTTACTCAACTGCTCACCCAGTTTGGCATTGCCGAAGCTGATGCCTTACTGCCGGGGCCAAACGATACTGTAGATAGGCCCCCTTCTGGCTTCATTGCTGTCAACCGCCAAATGTGCTTGAGCGGTGCCATACCACCTTTTAATGACTTCCTTCGGTAGCTCTTGCTTCGATTGTCTATCTCTCCATTCCAATTGCACCCCAATGGCCATGCCATTCTGATGGGGTTATGTGTGCTTTTTAGTAGAGTTCTGGACCGATTACCGAGCTTTGAGGAAATCTGCTACCTCTGCTCATTCACAAAGATCAAAGATCATCCCTCCATCGTAATCATAAGGAGTGCTCGAAATCGAAAACTCATCACCGATCTTTCTGATAGCGTTCACGGATTTCTAAATCAGTATTTCTTTGTTCGTTGCCCTCCAGGGTTTTATGCCATCTGGAGAGTAGGAAGTAAGATTTTCCTGTTTTTATTTCTCCAATCTTGGATTTTCATAATTTGAGTTGTTGAATGCTAACTTTGCTTCTTTTCCCTGTTTTAGCACTTCCTCCCCCCTCTAGAGATCCATGCTATAAACACGTTTTTGAGAGATTGAACGCCGTGGCGGCAGAAGAGAGGAGTATAAAGTTCTTGTTAAATGATGGATTTTTACATCAATATGGGCTTCTTCATCCTTCTCGCTTCACTCAGTCTCGTGAAGTCCCAACTGAAATTCCTGATTCTCCGGCGGAAACTTCTGATGCCCCGGTCCCTATTAAAGAGCACATTCAGGGAGGAACCTCTATAGAAACTCCACTAGTGAGATGTTCAGTTCCGAAGGACGTTGTGGGGCCGTCTGATAAGTCTGCACTTGCCCTAGTTATCGAAGAGGAAGAAACTCCACGATCCTCCGGAAGATCTGCCGACGAAGGGGTTGAAAAAGCCAGTCCCAAAAAACATGAGGGTGATGATGTTTTCGAGGGGTTGAGCGATTTAATTGTGACTTCCCAAGAACTTTTCAGAGATGATGTTTTCAAAACTGTTTCTTCTGTAATTGAGGCGACATCTTCTCTACAACAAATGTCAACTCCTCCTACTCAAGTTATCACTACATCTATTTCACAGAGTGGTTTGTAACTCGATGCGTGTAGTTTACACGTTACACAACACTTAGGATTTTTCCATCACTTCTACGCACTTATCTTCTTGTACTTTAAAGATTTATAAAGCTTATTATTTTTATTCCAGATTCTCCTATGGGGCGCAGCGGCTCATACTATGATGATTTCCAGCGCTACGGGAGGCGTAGCCAGTATGATTACAGGCGTTACCTCCCTTCTTACAGAGAATCGGATGAAGAGAGGGCTATCAGGAAAGCCGACGAGAGACGAGCATATGAAGAACGTCACCGAAGGGAACAAGAAAGACATGACCCTCCCCACAGAGATGATGATACTCAAAAGAGAAAAGCTCACGATGAGAGAGGTAAAGGTCACATAGACGATTCTTCTAGCAAGCGGGCTAGACTTACTGAAGAAGCAATGCCGATAGCTTCTGAACATGTTCCTGCTAAATCTCCTGCTCCCGTTCGCTCCGACATTCAAGCAATCATCAACCGGCCCGCATACCAAGTCGGGCAAGGTCCTCCCACTCTTCAAAGTCGATTTCCTCAGTGGTGCTTGAGAGGGGTTCGATTTGATCTCGACTTGGTTCCTCTCGACAAACCGGCTATGCTGCGAAATCTTGATACTGTCAGGACCGATATTGAAAGAATGTCGAACTGGCAAAAATTTGTCGACGAGCTTCAGAGGGTTAACCGAGCCAATCTCGAGGCCATGCTCACAATGGAGAACGATAAGGCTGAATGGCAGAAGACTCTCGAACAGCATGACGCCGAAATGAGAAGTATTGCTTCCTATAATGAAAAGCTGGAAGCGGAAGTGGAAAAGCTTAAGGAAGAATTAGTTACTTCATCAACTTCCTATTCTCAAAAGGAGAGCATGCTTCAGCAACAAGTACGAGATGCGCATGCCAGTCAAAGAGCAGTCGAAGATAAGCTTGCACATAAGGAAAAGGTCATAGAAGAATATCGTGCTGAAACTGTACAGCTGCGAGAACAAACCGGCTATCAAAGCTTGGAGATAGAGTTGTTAAAAACTCGACTTGCTATGGCCGAAAAGGAGCGCGACGAGGCTGTTGCTGGTAAACTTGCGGCCGAAGAGGCCCATCAAGCAACCAAAGCTGACATTAGCTCCACACTATTTGATTTTTATCTGCACAGCATTTTGGGGCGTGGCAGCTTTGCCTTTCTAGGCCCTAAATACGAAATTACATTAGCTGAAGTCTGGGAGGCAGCACTTGATATGCTAGGTGGCAAAGGTGCTGGTTACGCTGAGACAGCTCTTGAGGAGCATTATCTCGATGATGATGCCCGCGCCGCTCTTGCCAAGGGAAAAGAGCAACTCGCCAAGGTACGGGCCGGAATGGCGGAAGGGGAACATTCTGAAAAAGGAGCACCGCCTACTACCTCTGAACGTCCTCTAGTTTCTCCCGAGGTGGACATTACAGGCTCTAGTGCTCATTCGCCGCCTCCCACAAGAACCGGGGTAATTACCCCTACTGATGAAGAGGCTTTGGAGGACATTGGGGCTCAAAATTATGAGATTGAACTGACGAAGCCAACATCTTCAGGCAATTTCGACATTGGTCCGATTCAGGTGGATTGCCTGCTTATTCCTCAAAAATTTGATGAGCTTCTCGATTACTTCTTGAATCTCGATGAACCCATATCTCCCTTCTTTTGGGAAGATACTAACATTTTCAATTTCTCTTCTTCTGCAGTTGAAACAACAAGTGATGTGCAGACTTCGCCTCCTCTGGTTATTCCTCCTCCATCTCTTCAGGTGACTCCCCCTTCTGCTTCATAACCCGGGTCACAAGAGGAGAAAATCAAGGCTCTTCATGGCTTGGATGACCCTATTGCTTCACAGGAGCAAAAAGATGAGGGACTTAAAGGAGGCGAGATCTCTCCGGAGCGGACTCCTTCTGACGACGTAATTTTGTCCGCTCTCGTTACTCCAGGGAGTGAGTCTTCTTCGAAGAGAAGAAAAAAGCATGGGACATCGAAGAGGAGGGGGAAGAAAATTATCACCACTGAAGAGGAACCGGAAATTGCACCAGTTGCACCTCCCTCCCCTTCTTCCCTTATGCCTTCAGACCGACCTGAAAGACCTTAAAAGCTAACCATTCGGCCGGGTAAAGGGTCTAAAGGCGGCAAGAAGAAATGAAGAGTTGGGCTTTTTGATTCCTTTTTTGTGTAATGGTCGGATGTTGTGCAGGCACCGGCCCCTGCTTTTTATTTTGAAACCTGTATCTGCAATATCTGCAATTGAATAAAATGATTCTTCACTTGTACAGACTTTTGTTTGAATTTGAGAATGCATTTATTATTCATTTTTGCACAAGTTTATTTATACGATATTGCGGTGAGCTTGTGGTATGTTGATTGAGCATACTTTACCGACGTAGCTATACCACTTTGTATGTAACTATACCATGTTGCCCCTATACCATGAGCTTACTGCAATATCGTATACTTTGAGGGGACTTGCACTCTCGTTTTCTAAAGAATAATTACTTCATTCTCGAAGAGAATTTTCGTAGAGTGCAACTTCCTTCATATAAGTTTCTACGCTTTGTCCTTTGAAGAAATCACTTTTTCCCTTTGCGTATGTACACATTTTGCCAAGTGAATTCTTCTATGTGGTAAAGCGGACCTCTGAATGTACTTTAACTTTCTTTCCCCCTTCTTCTTTTTTTTTTTTTTAGAATAGGTAAACCGCTCTTCCTTTGAAAGTTAAAGTACGCTCTTGATGAGGATTTTTCTTTTTTTTTTAAAAAGCAAAAATAAAAATTTGTGCCTCTGAGGAGAGATTTCTTCACGTTTCAACACTTGGAAGTTTTTTTTCAATCTTGGTGAAACGTGTTCCTCCAAAGAGTTGTGTCTTTGAAGAAAGCCTTTTCACGTTTCAACACTTGGAAGTTTTATTTCAATCTCGGTGAAACGTGGGCTTCTGAAGAGGTCTTTCTTTTTAATTTTGTCCCCGGGAGGGGGTTGTACCTCTGAGGAGGGATTTCTCACGTTTCAACACTTGGAAGTTTTATTTCAATCTTGGTGAAACGTGTACCTCCAAAGAGTTGTGCCTTCGAGGAAAGCCTTTTCACGTTTCGACACTTGGAAGTTTTATTTCAATCTCGGTGAAACATGGGCTTCCAGGAAGGTCTTTATCTTGTTTTGCATTTCAACTTTGGTGAAGTGAAATTCCGAAGAGCGGTTGTTGCACTTCAACTCCTGGCGAAATGTGCCTCCGAAGAGGGCTTTTATTTTGTTTGCATTTCAACTTTGGTGAAGTGAAATCCCGAAGAGCGGTCATAACACTTCAACTCCTGGTGAAATGGGCCTCCGAAGAGGGCTTTTATTTTGTTTGCATTTCAACTCTGGTGAAGTGAAATCCCGAAGAGCGGTCATAACACTTCAACTCCTGGTGAAATGTGCCTCTGAGAGGGTTTTCATCGCCTGGAAGTTACTCTCTCATGGTTGGAGGGTCATGACTCCTCCAATCTTTTTTGTTGAGTAGAGAACTTTCTTTTTTGTGGCGTATGACCCATTAGAGGTCTTTATCCTCCGAAGAGTTGTGCCTCCGAAGAGGACTTGTGCTGCCGATGATGGCTTTGGTTGTTCCTCTGTTCACTTGCTCATGCCTTTTCAATGATCCTCTGCCCTCCCCCTTTTTTTTTTTACAAGTAACTTGTTTAATCCAAGGAAGTGTGCTTCATTGTCAGGCAATTTCGTGAGAACGAGCATTAGCTTCTTAATTGGATGTTTGTTTGTTCAAACGATCTCAATTTATTAGCAAAGACCCGTTTCTGTCGAAATCATAGGCCGTTCAATTGAAGTACTTCCTATCTAGGATTTGAATTCGGGGCTCTTGTGACTTGAAATTTGGCGAGAATCACTTGGTCTTTTTATGTGCAAGTTTCACTTCCATTGTCTGCAAAAATTCAAATCGACATTTCAGCAATACATTCTATGTACTTTTTATATCGAAAATAAAGCAAACATGTAATAATAATAAGGAACACAAGATTTATAGTGGTTCGGCCAGGAAATTGGGCCTACATCCACTTTATATTCTTTCATTATTTACTTGCATCAGTTTTACAATTGCTTTCAATTACAAGAATCATACATTCATAATTCTTTTTACAATATTTCAACAACATTTTCAAGTAAAGTATGGACGCAAATGGTTGCTGTTCCATGCCCTTGGAATTTGACCTCCTTCAACAGTGGTGAGTTTGAATGTGCCGTCAAGAAGCTTCTGACCTATTACATATGGTCCTTCCCAATTTGGCCCAAACACACCTGTCGCTGTCATAATTCTCTTCAGGACTAGGTCTCCAATCTCAAAGCTGCGTTGGCGAACTTTGGAATTGAAATGTCTGGCTATTCTTTGCTGATGAGCTGCAATTCTGAGATTAGCCTCATCTCTTTTTTCATCAAGGAGATCTAGCGCTTCAAGCTGTAGCTTTTCGTTTTCTGCTTGATTGAAATGGAGTCTTCTGTGTGAAGGGACTTCTATTTCTACCGGAATCATTGCCTCTGACCCGTATGCCAATGAAAACGGGGTGTGCCCAGTCGCAGTTTTGTGAGTGGTCCTGTATGCCCATAGTGCCAGTGGTAGCTTATCGACCCAACCACTTTTTGCTCTTTCAAGTTGCTTCTTGATGGTTGACTTAATGATTTTGTTCACGGCTTCCACTTGCCCGTTTGCCTGCGGATGAGCTACTGCTGAGAAGCTTTTCCGGATTTTGAATCGCTTGCAAAAATCTTGGAATTCTTCACTTTCAAACTGAGTTCCATTGTCTCTAATTATTTTTTGAGGCACACCGTATCTGCAAATGATATTTTTAGTCACAAAACTTATCATCTTCTTTGAGGTAATAGTAGCCAGTGGTTCAGCTTCTGCCCACTTAGTAAAATAATCTACAGCAACAATGGCATATTTAATTCCAGATTTGGCAGTTGGCAACGGTCCTACAAGGTCTATTCCCCATATCGCAAACGGCCATGGACTGACCATCTGTGTGAGTTCAGTGGAAGGAGCTCTAGGAATTTTGGCGAATCTTTGACATCTGTCACATTTTCGGGAATACTCTGCTGCATCTCGATTAATTTCTGGCCAAAAATATCCGTATCGGAGAATTTTCTTTGCTAATGTTTGGCCACCTAAATGATCACCACATTCTCCTCCATGTACCTCTGCTAGGATTGCTTTAGACTCTTCCCTGGATACACATCGAAGTAATGGCATTGAGAATCCCCGTCCGTATAACCGGCCATCCTGGATTACGTATCGAGAGGCTTTTCTCAGTAGCTTTTGTCGTTCTTTTGAGTTCCCTGGTAAGGATCCATTGAGCAGATATTCTATTTTCGGAGTCATCCATGATTCTTGTTCTTGAGACATGCTCATGATCCAATCAATGTCCATCTCGTCAATGATAGGAGTCGACAGGACCTCTACTGGAGTTAGCCCCAGAAATTGATCTTCGCCTGTGCTCTAATACTTTGCGAGAGAATCTACTCTCATGTTTTCTTCTCGAGGAATGTGACTTATCATGTAATGGTCGAAATCACCCAGGAGTTCCCAAGCCTTTGACAAGTAGGCGGGCAGATTCCCCCCTTTTTCTTGGAATTCCTTTTTGACTTGGCATACAATAAGCTGAGAATCACTGAATATCTGTAACGTTTGGATGTTTAATTCTTTAGCAATCCTTAAGCCAGCGATAAGGGCTTCGTATTCTGCTTCATTGTTTGTTGAAGGAAATTCCAATCTTAGTGCATAGCATAATGATCGACCTTCAGGAGTCTCAAGTACAACTCCGGCTCCAGAACAATAGTCGTTTCTCGCACCATCGACATATAACTTCCATTGGATCGGGGAATTGTCGACCGTTTCTTCCTCACTGTTACCCTTATATGTAAATTCTACAATGAAATCCGCTAAAGCTTGTCCATTGATTGCTTTCCGGGGATAATAAGTGATGTCATACTGACTGAGTTCAATATTCCACTTTAGAAGACGACCCGAAGTTTCAGGGCGAAACAGGACTTGCTTTAAAGGTTGATCAGTGAGGACTCTGATAGGATGAGCTTGAAAATATTGCCTCAACTTCCTAGACGCAATTAGTAAGCAATAGGCGAGTTTTTCCAACTTAGAGTAATTCATCTCTGCCCCAGTGAGTCTTTTTCTGATATAGTAAACTGGATGTTGAATCCTTTTGTCTTCCCGTATCAGCGCTGCACTTAAAGCATGAGATGATACTGCCAAGTATATAAGAAGATCCTCGCCATCGCCAGGCCTAGAAAGTATTGGAGGCGTCTCCATATGGCGAATCAATTCATCAAAGGCTTTTTGGCATTCGGGAGTCCAATCGAAGTTTTTCCTTCCTTTCTTTAGGGCGTCAAAGAATGGGATGCATTTATCTGTGGCTTTGGAAATGACCCGACTCAAGGAGGCAACTTTTCCATTGAGACTTTGCAATTCCTTCTTCGTTCTAGGAGCTTTGACTTCTTTCAATGCAGTAATTTGAGCTGGATTGGCCTCAATGCCCCTAGCGCTCACGATGAAACCTAAAAACTTACCGGATTCCACTCCAAATGAACATTTTAGAGGATTGAGCTTTATTCCGTATTTTCGGAGGACAGCGAACATGTCTGCTAAGTGTTCTATATGATCCAGTGCTTTCTTAGACTTTACTAACATGTCATCGACGTAAACTTCCATGGTTTTGCCCAGTTGCGGTTTGAACATAGCATTAACGAGTCTTTGGTATGTTGCCCCTGCATTCTTCAACCCGAAGGGCATAACTCTGTAGCAGTAAAGACCAGTGTCGGCGATAAAGCTCGTGTCCTCCTGATCTGGCTCATGCATCATGATCTGGTTATATCCGGAGTAAGCATCCATAAAAGATAACAATTCGTGTCCCGCTGTTCCGTCTACCAGTTGATCGATTCTGGGTAATAGGAAGCAGTCTTTGGGGCAGGCCTTGTTTAGATCTGAAAAATCGATGCATACTCTCCATTTTCCGTTGGCTTTCTTAACCAGCACTGGATTTGAAACCCAATTCGGATATGTAGATTCTTTGATAAAATTATTCTCCATGAGCCGATCAACTTCTTCTTTTAATGCCGCTGACCTTTCCGGACCTTGAGTTCTCCTTTTCTGCTTTACAGGTGTAAATTTTGGATCAATATTTAGAGCATGCACTGCAACTTCTGGGGATATTCCGCACATATCGGCATGAGTCCAAGCAAAAACATCCAGATTTGCCTTTAAAAAAGATATTAAGATATTCTGAATTGACGCATTAAGTTGTGAACCCACATTCAACACTTTGTTTGGGTCCTTTGGGTCAACAGGTATTGGTATTGTCGTTTCCACCGGTACCACTCTATTTTCCCCTGCACTGACTTTTCTAGGGTCCATCTCTTTTCTTGCTCCGCTGTGCTCGCCAGTGCAGGGTCCTCCCTGTAATTGCTACAAGGTTGGTTCTTTGATGCGGACTGGGGCTGCCGCATTCTTTCCCATTTCTCTTTTTCTAGTTTCTCGTAGCTCTGTCAGATAGCACTCTCGCCCAGCATTTTGATCACCTTTTATAACTCCTACTCCATTGTCTGTAGGGAATTTGATAGTGAGGCACCACGGGGCAAGAACAGCTTTGAACGCTGCTAGAGTTGGGCGACCAAGGAAAGCATTGTAAGCAGAAAATTCGCCGACAATTACAAAAGTTTGCTTGCGGACCACTTTTCTCTCTCCTTCTCCCAGTTCCACAAACAAATCAATGGTCCCTACCGGCTGCTTTGGCTCCCCAGTGAAACCAGCAATTTTCTGCGATGAGGCTTGCACATCAGCCATAGGGATCTTCATTTGGTCGAATGTTTTCTTAAAGAGAATATTGCAGGATGCGCCACAATCAATGAGAACCCTTCTGACAATAGCTGGTCCGATACCAGCCGAGATGACTAGAGGATCCAAAGTAGGAGCCTCAATACCTGCAGAATCCCTGGCTCTGAACACAATATCATAATCGAAAGTTCTTTGTTGCTTCAAAGGCGTAGCACCTTCCAAAACAAATACATCTTCCTCAGTCGGCACATACTTTAAAGCTCTGGTATATCTTTCCATCTCACCCCAGCTTCTGCCTACTGGGTGAGGTCCCCCTGTAATGACATTAATAATGGGCCTTCCAGATTCATGCCCTGCTGCCTTCTCAATCGACCTAGGCTGTTGAGTAGGAGCCTGTTGCCCCTGACTAGATGAAGCAAGATTGTTGTTATTCTTTTTCACAAATTGCTGCAGTTTGTTTTCCCTTAGCAACTCTTCAATCAGATTTTTCAATTGGTGGCATTCATCGGTCTCGTGACCGGGTTGATTATGGAAGCGGCAGAACTTTCCACTCTGTATAGCCTTTTTCCCGGTCCTTAGAGAAGGAGGTTTAGGGAAGTCAACAGAGTCTTTAATGGCAAGGTAGATACGCTCCGGTGTATCTGATAAAGGAGTATACTCTGATGGCTTGAAGGATCGGGGCTTCTTCAGATTACTCTGTTTCTTCCCATTGTTATTTTCCCTTTTTTGCCCTACAGATTCATTCTTGCATGGAGCAACAGTGTTATCTTCATCTTTTTCCAACACTGCCTTTACCGGTACGGGACGGCTTTCTAAGCGTATGAATTCATCTGCTTTTTTATAGAATTTTTCAAGGGAATTTGGTTCTTCATGTTTAGCCATTTCCCAAATTCGCTCGACTTGTCAATACCCTTCATCAGATAGGTCAATATCATTCGCGGTTCTGCATTGTCCACCTCAGCTAACGCTATATTAAAGCGGTTTAAGAAAGATCTGATAGTCTCTCCTGGACTCTGCTCCAAACTTGATAGTGACATGATATCTTTGGCTTTTGAGGCATATAGTCTGAACTGCTCCTTGAACTTCCGGGTCAAGTCAGAAAACTGATCGATAGATCGGACGGGCAGCTTGGTGAACCAAAGCAGAGCTACGCCTTCGAGATACACAGGGAAATATCGGCACTTTATTTCATCAGAGGCTCTGGCACCTGTCATGTGCCAATCATATTTGTATAGGAATTCATTTGGATCACTTGTCCCCTTATAAGCTGGAATGGTTGGAGGGACAAACTTCCTTGGGAATTCAGCCTTTAAGATTTTCTCGGTAAATGGAGTTTTACTTGGGGCAAAACCCCATTCTTTCTCGTCTTCAACCCTCTGCATATTCTCTTTCATAATTTGTCGGACCATTCCAGAAAGATACTCCTCATCATGTCGAGTTCTAGATCCACCAACCTCTGGAAGTGTTTGTTCAAAGGGGCTAGCAGCCCTTTCAGGAGCATTTCTTTCTTCAGCATCATGAAGGTTGCCAGCAAAATTCCTCTCATTACCCGCTGGTTGACGGTTTGCCCCAAGCAGATCATTCAACCTATTCAGAATTAGGGCATTCTGGGCATTTTGAGCCTCGAGTTGTGCATTTTGGGCATTGATCTGTTGGTTCAGCCCTAAAATTGCAGCATCCAGCTCTGCCTTTGTAACTCCGACAGCTGGAGTGGCTTGATTCGATGTAGGGGAAGCGGAGGTTCCCTCTTGAATATTCCCAGATCTGACAGATCTACTCTTCCTTCCAAGAGCCATAATCTCGGATAGACTTCTGGTTTTCAAGGAAATTCTCTCTACAAACCTCTGTGAAGCAATGATGATAACTCGCCTGAGTTCAGTTCTCAGTGTAAGCACCAAAAATGTTAACGCTAAAAATTGAACGCTAACACCCCGGTGTGTAGAAGGTAATTGTGAAAGCACCACCCGTTGGTACGGGAACAAAATATAAGCAGAGAAATCACAGAGAAGCTATAAAAGACACAATATTTATAGTGGTTCGGCTTAAGATCTAGCCTACGTCCACTTTAAAGCTCTTTATTGCTGATTTGATTACAATTCTTTACAACAATCTTCAATTACAACACACTTAGACAAATGGCTCAAACTCTGATGTAGAAGAATCCCTCGAATGCATGGTGAATGAGTTAGATTTCCACTTGAGATTTGTTGAAATGTCTTTGGTGATTGGAGTGATAGAAGTGTTGCTTGAACGTTGCTTGAAGTCGAGTCAATGGCAGAGTAATGGCATCCAGGAAGTCAGTCCAAAAGTCCCCCCAATGCTCAATGTGGTCATGTATTTATAGGCAATTTTCTAGGCTGAAATTGTCAAGTCATGAGTCGTGACCGACTCAAGATGAGTCGTAAGTCGTGACCGACTCAGGATGAGTCGTATGTCGTAGGCGACTCAACTGGTTGAGCCCTGACTTCATATCAGAGCGTTTTCGGTCCTCTGTATACAGCACAAGTCCTAACTCGTCTGCGAGTTAATAGGTCGTGGTCCAAAATGAGGCGGCATAGGATTTCTACATAGTAGCTGTAAGTCGTAGACGACTCAAGCTAGGTCGTGAACGACCTATCATAAGTCGTAGGTCGGTCCTTTGTTGTTTTGGGAGTTTAGTCAGTTAAGTCATTTGACACCTTAGGTCGTTGGGTCGTTTGAGAACTTGAGTCGCTAGCCCCATGAGTCGTTAACCTGTTAAGTCGGCCGGCACCTTTAAGTCGCTAAGGTTATAACCCGGTGAGTCGTTATTCCTCCTGAGTTGCTGAGTCGTAACCCTTCGAGGCCGTTGAGTCGGTAACTCCTCAAGGCTTGTTGAGTCGGTAACTCCTCAAGGCTGTTGAGTCGGTAACTCCTCAAGGCTGTTGAGTCGGTAACTCCTCAAGGCTGTTGAGTCGGTAGCTTCCTGAGTCGGTGGCTTGTTGAGTCGGTAGCCTGTTGAGTCGGCCCAGACCTTGACTCGTTGCCTAAACGGAGTTAACAGTCGGCCTCCCCTAGCTCCTCCTCCGTTGCACCAAAATCCATCATCACCGTATAGATCTCTAGCTCTCTTCATGCTCTTCCATTCTCTAGTTGAAACCTAAGGCTAATTGTTGATGGATTGGAAGAGATTGAGGGAGAAGTGAGAGCAATTTCTGGCCATTCATATAAAAGAGGCGGCTAGGGTTTCATAACCTAATTATTATTTTTTTATTTATGAAGGTGTTGGTGTTATTTATAGAAGAACGAACGAACACTATTCATCCGGGAATTTCGAACTCCGACTTACGCGCCGAAACCAGTGTTTCTAAGGTTTACCCCACGTTCCGGACACAATGGAACAGGTTTCGGAAGCTAATTCGGACATCTGTGCGAGTTATGACTATAAACGTTCAATTTAAATCAAACCGATTTAAGCGATTTTCTAGGCGTTTTAATTTGTACCGGACAAACGGTAAATCCAATTGACATGAAATTTGAAACCTTATAATAATATCACATTACTGATCCAATGAAATTGGTTTCGTCGAAATCCAAGACTTTTTGAAAAATGGCTATTTTAACTCGCCAAATTAATATTAAAAACAATTCGATGCGTTTCGAGCTGCCACGATCAAACGATAGCTCCGATTGACACGAAAATTGAAATCCGCTAATAATTAACTATTACGGATCCAATGGAACTGGTTTCGTTCAATTCTGAGACTGTTCAAAAATTGACTATTTTCACTAGTCGATTTAAATATTAAAATATTCAATTTTCACAATTTAACTTTTAATTCGATTTTAAAAGTTCTAAAATATCGTTCTAACTCCCATATGATAAAATAAAATTTTACAAATCATCTTAAATCATATTTAACTCAATTTTCAATTATTTCCATAATTTAACATATTAAATTATCGATTTAACAATTCAATTAAATCCAATAATTCAAAATAAAATTTATTTGACTTATATATTCACTTCTTAATATTTAAAATTAATTAAATATTCAAATTTTAATAAATTAAAATTCTGGGTCGTTACATATTTCAAGGCTCAAATAAGAGTGCAATAAAATTTAATTGCAAAATTTTAACTTGTTACTAAATTTTATCTTTCTGTTTGAACCTGGTTCTTAAACAATTTTAAATTTATAAACTCAATTATTCAAACTTATTCTATTTATACAATATCATTCTCAATTTAAAGATTTTTATTAACAATAGGATGATATCATCCCATTTATTTTAAACGTCCATCCATTTCAATTTTTAAATCTCAAACCCCCATTGTTTCCAACAAGTCCCAATTATCCAAATAATACTTATTTATTATTTCTCATCACTTTGAAACCAAATTTTCAAATTCTGGGATCAAATTTAGAATTTCATTTTCAATCACTTAAATTTTAGTTTAGTTGTATTTTTGTTCCTACTTAATTTAATTTCAATTCAAGACTTTAGTTTGGTTGTATTATATTACTTCTTAATTTTAATTTCAATAATTTACAACCAATCACCTTAATATTAATTAGAAGGAAATATTGCTTTATATATATCAAAATATATTTTTTATATACAAAATCATTTAAAACCTTTATATAAGAAAATAACAAGTACGTGCTCATATAAATATACACTCAACTCATTCTAGAGTACCACTGACTCTATTTAATGAGTAATCCTCACCAGAGCCAAGGTTCTCGCTTAACCTTACTGCTCTGATACCAAATGTAACGACCCGAAATTTCCGATCCCGAAAATTCCAGATAGTTATGAAAAAGAAGGAAGAGATAGAAGAAGAAGAACAAAACACCAAACATCTCACATTCGCAGCGGATAAAATATAATAATAAATAATAATAGTTTACAAAAGAATATTATAACTGTCGGTTACATTTAATATACATCAGAGTTTCACATAACATACAATCACTGAATAGTAACAATTATCATATCTCAGGTAACAATAATATAAATACATCGAAAATACTCTATACGCTCCTGCCATCCAGCTCGCCTCCTGAGCTCCAGAACGTACTTACCTGAAAATCTGTAGTACTCGGTCTGACCCAAGCATTACATCAAAGTAACACCCGGGTCAGGCTGGAAACCAGCGTGAGTAAACCAAACTAACATGGGATACCGAAGCAATCAACATATATATACCCGGGATGTCTTATTAATTTAACAAATTCGCAATTAGCTATAAACAACACTTATTCCACCTGACAATTTCTAAGTACCAAACTTAGATAAAATAATCCAATTCACTTAAATTATTTCATTCCAGTCTATTGATCCACACATCAATTTATTTATTTTATCCGAAGTGGTTTCGGGTATTTCCTAATACCCGATCCCAGTCTCCTCGGATCTCATGTCATCCTAACCCAAATTATTCAAATGAAAAACACAACATTTCATATCAGAGATATCAACTCATTCAAAGCATCTAGGACCATTCAATCATCCATAAGCAATGCTTAATCACATACAAATTAATTCAATTGATTCTAATTGAATTTTCTACCCACATTCTCATAGATTATTAATTGATTCCAAATTAATTAGTTAATCACTCCATTATGTCCATTCATCTTAATTAACAACCCTGAATTAATTATCTTCCAATCCATTCATGTAATTCTCATTAATTAATTCCACGATATTAATTACTTTTACCAATCAATGAGTAATCTTTTATTACTTCGCAAATTAATTTACTATACTCAACTACGTTAAACCTTAATTACTTATATTAATTAACTTCTCATAGGTTACTTATTATGAGTTAATTAATCTCAATTAATCAAATCTTTAGTTTCTTCATTCAATATATAAATTAAAGATTTCCAATTATATTTCACTTTAATTCGTTCCCAATATTAATCCTTCTCGATCACCCTCAACCTGTAATTATCTAACTTCTTATTTGCTTCATTAATAAATTAATTACTCCGTAATTTGTTATTTCAATTAATCTCTTGATCAATTACATACAGTAATTCTATTTTATTAATTACATTAAGTAATTATTTATCAAACCATCCATTGATTATTCCAGATTAATTAACTTAATAGATTACCTTTAACTTTAATTAATTAATTAATTCAAACCTTTAGTTACTAAATTAATCACCCAAATCATTAATTGATTAATTATCCATTTTAATTTCCCTACAAATTAATGAATCACAAACATCAAGCCCTTATTATCTTTAAAAAGAACATCTCCTTATTTATGATTTAAGTTTAAACAACTAAAACCCCAATACTTCGAGTCAACAATTATTAATCTAATAATCCAATACAACATAACCATGCATAAGAAATATTTATTTGATATTCAATCTTCAATTATTTTAACTAAATCTCTAATTAAATTAATTTCAGTCACCTAGATTACCTGTAACTCAACCAGCTTTTTAACATTAATTGATTATAAACCAATTAAATAATAATCCTCTAATTACTTTCATTAATTGCTCTTTTAATTAATTTCAGTTAACAAGAAATCTTTAATTACCCTATTCATCAATTACTCTTAATTAATTACATTAAATAATTAACTATCTTTTCATAAATTAATTAACTCTAAAAGGCTCAAATCCTTAATTAATTAAAAGATTAAAAAAAAATCTTAATTTAATTACTTGATTACCACTTAAGTCTTATTTACACTAAGAGTTGGAAATAAATTTATATAAATCGCTTGAATCTTAAAATTCAATATCTTTATCTGTGATTGTCGATGTAAATCCCATTCACATATTTTAAAATAGTTAGAGATTTAATTTCTTAGACTAACATATAAATATCCATTTAATACAATTTGATTCCACTCATTTAAAACTATATATTGAAAACTTTTTGATGTTAACTTAAGAAGTTTATTCACCCATTTACTTACTTTTATACCTGATCAAATTTCCTTTTCTTCAATTTAGTGTCGCATTTTTTTATAGGGAAAATTGAAACCTTTTTCAATTACCGTACAGAGTTGATTATCTAAGAAAAGGTTTAAGTTTAATAAACAGGTAAGAATCATCTTAAACCAATTCGAGCTAAGTTACAGAAGCATTCAAACTAAACGTATCGAAACCCAAATCTCGACAGTGATAAAACCCAAACACGAAGAGCATGAATTACTCACCTAGCATTGATCGTCGGCGCCGCTCTCTGACATGCGATGCTCAACGAAGACGACTTCAAGCTTCCATGACAACTGCCGCTCTAGCACGAAACCCCCTTTCCCGTCGTTCGAGCTTGCCCTAAGCCACAACCCCTCGATACGAGAGTCACTACCATATGCCAATTTTGATTCCTATCGCATGCGATGCCCTAGATCTCACGCCATCTTCCCTCTTCGTCGCGACTCCTCGGCAAGTATGCGATCGAAAATTTGGACGAGTAAAAACACGGCCTCAATTCGAATCAAATTCGTTTAGGAAGTAATATTGGGGAGAAAGGGTGCGGCCATGCCGATTTGAAATGAAGAAGATGGTTTTACTTCCGAGGTTGGATTCGAAAATTAAATTTAAGGTGAGAATGAATAAGCTTCGGCCATTAAATTTGTTTTCCCCTTCTTCCCTTTTTTTTGTTAGTGGGTTCGTACACGTTTTCCTTCTGTTTGAAGACAAAAGGACGGAGATAAAATATCTATTGAGGTAGCTTCCTGCGTATGAGTATTGATAAAATATCTTTTACTGTTTCGCTTTAACCTTTATTATATTATAAATCTTTCAAAACGACTCGTTATTCACTACTTAAAATTTTTGAACTCCTCCTATGCAATGCCGTTAGGTGATTATAAAGTTTTACCCGCGTTCCGAACACAATGGAACGTGTTTTGAAAGCTAATTCGTTCATATACACAAGTTAGAGAAGGATTATAATTAAATCGATTAAAATAGTTCTAAGCGTTTTGAGCTGCCAGAGTCAAACGACAACTCTGATTGCTACGAAAATTGAAATCCGATAATAATTACCTATTACGGATCTAATGGAACTAGTTTCGTCAAATTCCGAGACTGTGCCTCGGAAGGCTATTTTTAAATGTCAATTTAAACGATATATTATTCAAATTGAACAAATTACCTTTACAATAAATTTCCACCATTCTATTATTTTCGGTATCATCATTATAAATTTTATAAGCCTTCAAATTATTTTAAACAAGCTTAGAATCTCAAATTCAACAATTTATCCAATTTCAATTATATAATTCAATGTTTAACTATATAATTCCATGAGTTAATTATCATGTAAATATTGATATCTGGAATTTCAAGCTAAAATTAACCTTTAAATATTTAAAATCGCTTAATTATTCCAATTTAAAGTTGTTAAAATTTCTGGGTCGTCACAAATACGATTCAAAAGTGGATTAATTTTATTTAAAGGTTGATTTAGTTTATTTTATTAAACTTTAGAATAATAAAGGTTAAATGATTATATTATCAAGAAATGTTTAAAAGTATTTTTATATTATCAAAAAATGACTGAGATAATTATCAAACGTTTAAAATCTTATTTATTATAATTAGGAAATAAATTATTTATAAAAGAAATCCTTTGTGAGAAGAATTGGTTAAAGGGGTTTATAAATGTGAAGGTGATTTGAAAATTTGAAAGGAAGTTTTACATGAGATTTGTAAAAGAATATTTTATAAAATTAATCTTGGAAATTTATTTTGAAGCCTTATAAATAGTTTTGAGATATATATAAAATAAAGAGATTTTGGGGAATAATAGTATATTTTCATAGCGTAATTCGAGGGGTAGTGGTTGCCTACAGTTTCGAATGTTTCCGTTGGGACAGCGACGTAATCATTATGCAAATTACGATCTATGTTCGATTGAATGCCGGAAATCGAGAGGCAGAGATTGCCTAAGTTAAGTTTGGTTTTTTGGGATAGAGACGCAACTATCAAGCTGCGATCCATGGTTGATACCGGATGGCACTTCCGTATCTATTTTTATAATACGGTTTCAAATATTTGAAACAAATGATTTGTGAATATAGTTATTCCGATGAAATAAATATATGGATGATTAAATAAAGGAATTCGATTACTCGAAATCAAATTAAACGAGGCTTAGTGATTTCAATGGGAAATGTAATATTGGTTGAATGTTTATTTATTTCATAGTTACGTAACTGACTATCAAATCTTGGTCCAAATATGTAATCCTTCTTAATTTTGGTGGAAGGAAACGATTTCCTACTTAACACCGAAGGGTGTTAAATTTGAAATATGTAGGAGAAACACGGGAATTATATGGTATAGTTAACGTTCAAGGTGCTATACTTAGGCCTGTCAATGGGCAAGGTTCGGTCTGGGTTTTTAAAAACCCGAACCCGAGTCCAATTAAAATAATTAAAACCCGAGCTCGGCACGAACCCGAAGGGCATTTCAACCCAATATCCGAGCCCGTTCCGAACCCATAGGGTATTTCAACCTAATATCCGATCCTGGCCCGTCGGGCTTTTAAGACCGCTGGGTAATAACTATATACCTTACTCAGAATATTTATGTTAAAATCATATTTTAAAACTACAACTTTGGTAAAATTTGTATACAGACAATGTTAACATATAAATTGGACGGTGATGTAGTCATGCTCATAACAAAAGTACGTAAAAACATTTACATGTAAACAAATAAAATGGTAAATAAATAACATATGCACTCATGTTTTGATACGGCGAAAAACTAATAGTAGGGTTGGGCCCTAACCGTGCCGGGTTTTGGTAAAACCATACCCGACTCGGATCAGACCTGAGTCAGGCTTGGTTAGTAAAAAGCAAAACTCATACCCGCATAAATTGGGCGGGTTTGGGCGGCGCTCGGTTCGAAACCCATACCTTTTACAAGCCTAGCTATACTGTAAGTATAAACTCGTTGTTCTTCTAGGATACATGAAAAGGAGATCCGTCCACTTAAACGGTTAGAGGTGATCCCCGCTCTTATGTATTGTTTGATTATTTCCGAAAGAAAGTTATTGAGCATTCCGAAAATTGGCGAATGGTTTTTGGAGCACCCAGAAAATGGAGAGTGTACTCGTAAGAGATGACTCGGAACCCATGACCTACTCTGAAACCATATATGGTTAAATGGAGGAGATGTGTAATGTTTTGGGATGTTGAAATACATATGTGGTTTCGTGACTTGTTGTAGTGTGAGAATCTGTGTGAGATTCCAAGATCTATTGAGATGTGGGAATCTGTATGCGATTCTAAGGCCATTATGGTGTGAGAATCCATGTGTGATTCCGTGATCTATTTTTGGAGCAGTGCGTAAGCTGGAACGCCAAACGTAGCTTCATTAGAGGAAATTACTAAAACCAAAGATAGGAGGCTTGGCCAGTATGGTAGGCAAACCTATATGGTGTACTCGGCTCCTTCTCTAGCAATATGGATACCTTTGGTGTTTTTGGCATGCTGGATCAATGTACTTGGTCTTTGAAAGACTAGTTATGTTTTTCCTATGATACACCGGCTAGACGGGTATGAATCTTTGGAAGGATAACTCTGATCCTTGTGCAAGAGGTTCGTGCTTGAAGTAGTGAGGGCACCCCGAAGGAAATTCTACGCAATTAGTGAACGAGCCTTATTGAGTTTTGATTTTATATATAGTATTGTTGTGATGTACACAGCATGAGCATTTGCAGCTACCAGCTTATTATTATTTTGACCCTTAGAAATTATTATAATAACACTGGATTTTCTATAAAAATGTTTTGGTGAACTTAAGATAAAAACTCGACCGTGTTTATGTGCGGTGTGGTCTTATGATATCTTTATTTTGGAAAGGTTTTATAACTTAATAAATCAAAAATTGAGTGTGTTTTCTGACACTGGTTTACTAGACTGATCCATGTATTATTATTTATAATAATACTCGGGTCAGACAAAGCATATTACAGATTTAGATTTGGATTGCTTTGGAGCTCAAGAGATGAGCTAAAGATTCTCGTACTTCTTTATTTTACTGTAGTAGTTGTTTGAAATTATTAGCAATTATGAGGACAAACTGTTACAACTGTCTAGGCTTGTAATTATTGGCTATTGTGCTCTGATTTGAGTTATGTATATTGCAGTTTTGATTTGTGTAAAGAGCTATTAATATTAATATTATATATTATTCATTCCGCTGTGAGATTCTATATTTGTTTAGTTTCTTCTATTTTCTACCTTCTTTCTTTTTCCAAAACAATATGTCTTTCAGCACTCGATTGTTCGGCATGCTATATAATGAATGTATTGATGTCGGTTTTAAGGGTCGAAAAGTCGGGTCGTCACAACTAGAGTTTGGAAATGCTAATAACTTTGGTGATTAGATGACGTAGAGATATATATATATTTCATTTGTATCTCTACTATCACATAACCTAAACTTTTAGACAAATATAATTAGATCTGTCAATGGACTGATTCTAGATGAAATTAATCTAGTTCATATTCATTTGTAATTTAAGAAACCCGATCATTTATCCAATGGATTTTTGTTATTAAATACAAACTTTAATATGTTAAGTTCCAACTGATAAATAGATATTCGATCCATTATTTTCACTTATTTAAGTAACTACTAACAATTTAGAGAATACCTTGACTAAGTAAACCACCTTAATTAACTCCAAATTTTGCTAACACCTTAGGACACCATCTTTTACAGATCTCTATATAGGGATCTTCAGGGGATTACATGGAAGAAAATTAGTATTATTAACTGCAAATTACGATGATCATGGAAGTTAGTGTCATTGGCACTATTCTTTATAGTGCTCTTTCAAATAGTTCAATAATTTGGTGCATGGGTACACTTTTAATATCAAATCGGGAGTGGTGGATTCCCTTGAACTTTATTTTGGCGATTTGTCATCCTGCTAGTCTAGTAACTGATTATCTACAATTGTACAAAACCTTAATTTAGAACTTTAGCTTGATATTCTGTAGCAGGTGGGTGTACATATTGCTTATTTTTTGAAGATGAGCTTGATGTAACTTCTGTCAGGGCCTCTTAGGTACAAATACTAAGGTATGGTTTTATGCTCTCAGCTAAACTATGTTGATAATATTCCATAGTTTTCAAATGCATATGGCCTTCTATTCCTGAACTAGGCTACGATTTTCGTGTATTAGTATCGACATTCAATACTGGTTAGAGCATCGAGCCACTAGGTTTCAAGCACATAATTGTTAATTTCACCTAAAATAAATTACAAGTATAATAACCAGGCCAATGGGAATGCGGATTATATCAACATGTAATAGCCATAGGATTGAATTTGAGAATTAAAAGAGGTAGAAGAGGTTCATACTTCGACTTTTAGGATCAATATATAACATTATTTTGTAGCCCTCCTAATATCAGATATATGCTTCTGTTTAAATATTTGTTCTTTCACTTTTCTGTTCTTTCTCTTTTCTGTCACATGGACCAAAAATTTAAATATAAACTTTTGGCTGATTTCATGAGGCTACAGATGGTGCTAAATAAAAGATCCTAAGTCGATATTAGCTTTAAGTTTTTATTTAAATGTTTGTTCTTTCTCTTTTCTATATCTTATCCTTTAGATTGTAAAATTTCCAATTACTCTTTCTTTTTATTCCATTGATTTTAGAGCAAATTCACTACTGCAAATCCCAAATTTCAAAGCAATGTTTCAATTTTATATACTTAATCCTAATTTGTTATAGCAATTTTTTTTCATATTCAAACTTAAACACAATTTGATCAAGTAAGAAGAATGAGACTTCAAAATTAGTTTTCGTTTTATACTTGCAATATTTAAGTTTCACTTGTTGATTCACATTTTGCTTACCTCATATCTATGTTTATTAAATGTGCGGTGAACATGGATTGAACACATGATGTTTAGTTCTTCAGTCATAGAGATAAGCAGACGATCGACTTGGATTGACTATGTTAAGTAATAAACATAACTGCTAGTGTATTGATTAGCGCAACGTAAAACTTGAAATTAGAGTTAAAGTGTTGGTTCTCTCTAATTCCTTTTTCGAATCATAAGGTTGTTTCCTTTTGATCCTGCTTTGTCTCTATTTTTTTTGGAATATCCCTTGCTCTTTGTGGATCAAGCGCAAAATTTCATTTTGAACTCAAACTCATTGTTCCATTTCTACTTAAGCTCTTTTCTACCCAGTTTTTTCTTCTATACAGAATAAATATTTAACTAATATCTCAACAAAAAACAAAAGTAAGTTGGTGAATAATAGTTTAGCTACTTGGAATAGGTAAAGCATAGGCATTGTAAAAAAAATAGGGTGACAGAGGCTCTTCACCAAGTCCTTTGTGGAATCATAAGGATATTTCTCTTTGTTCCTAGTTTATAATTCCCATTATTTTTCTTATTGATTCCTTGCTCTCTCTCTAGATCATTGAGCCCAAAATTTCATTTTTAACTCCCTAATTCCTGACCTTAGGTTCACTCAATATAGCTATGAGACCTACGCACTAACCAACTGCACAACCACCCCATTATGCATTTTGTTTAATTACCAGAATTGATAGTTTTTATGCATATTATTTATAAAATAATATAACGGAAGAATATAAGATTGCATTGCATGTATTGAGTTCAAACATCTCGATTGCTATTTTCTTCGGACCTTGTTAATTTGTAGTTAGGTGTAAAAAAATAATAAGACAGGCTTATCTCAACTTCAACGTTATGAAAGAAAAATATGGAACTAACACGCTAGCCAATTGCATCCTCGGAGCTTTCTATTTTAGATTAAGTTAGTTGAGTACTTAATTTCATAGTTGTCATCCATCCCATCACATCTAGTGTTAGAGTTGCAATTATATACATATTCTTTTATAATCCTAGAAATTGTGGATGATTATGCTTTATTTAAATTATATGTTGTTGTCAACTTGAATTAGTAGAAATAATTTACAATTACAAGTTTACCGCAATATATTCATATTATTACGAACATTATTTTGAAAAATTAAAGTTCAAATTGACCAATAATGTTGAAAATATCATATTCTTCAATTGTAAGGGTAAAGAAACGACATGAATTGATTTAGCCAAAAAGTATCAAAATTAAAATTATCATTCAACAAACAAAAAATAAAACCAAATCGTTTTATTGAAAATCAAAACAAATAAAAATATCCAATTCCGTTTGATTGGTTAGGTTTCAAATGAGATAGATTGCCTTGGTGCCCAATATAATATGAAACTAAAACCAATTGATGGATCCATATGTATGTAAAAATGTGGTCATGCTGTAATAATTTTGATTTTATTATTCTAAATGTCATTAATTGAAAAAATCAATATGTTTGGACTTTAGGTGATAATATAAATAATAATATCTAAATTGATAACCATGTTCTATTAATCTAATCTATGTTAAATGTTCAATTTAGTCGGTCGGTTCGATATTAAGGCGTAGGAATATAGTTTCTTATTTGGATGATTGAAGTATTTGTTTACACGGAAGAGCATCCACGTACATGTTTACAAAGGATTTACTCTATTATCACAATTGAGTAAATACTTTTTATATGTCTGTTATCTGCTTGACTGTCATTTCTAATACTTATAAATTCACTCATTTGCACATGATTTGAAGGATATGGTTAGTATATTGGGAGATTTTTGGTGCTAGCTTTGAGTTAAAAGCTTAACGAGTATGTTTGATTGATAACGTTTCTTATAAGTTACAATGGACATCCTTCCGTCCATTATTTTTAAGCTGATAGTTTAAAAGTATCAAGTATTGCTTAAATAATCATGTCAAGAGCACAGGCAAAGTTATGGAGCCAAGGGGTACAAGAGGTTTGGAAAAGTTCATACTTTGAAGTGGCTTTTTAACGAGATATATATTCAAAAAGGCTACAACCATGACACAAACTAATGACCAAAAGAATAAAATGTTTCTCATTACCATTATATCCTTTCATTTATGCATAAATTTAGATAAAATAAAATGTAAATGACACTTAACAAATTAATTATAAACGCGTTAAACTTCAATTATTGTAAATGGATCTCCTTGATTGTCTCCATATAGTTGTATCCTGCAAAGACTATATTTTGCTCATTGCAACAACTATTTACTACTTATTGAGTTTAGTTAGCTTAGCTTGGTCTTTTTACCATATAGGCGGGGCAGTTCTTGTCAAAGACGGGTCTTGGTGGCACTTGCTTGTAACAAAAAGAATTTCCAATGTTACATACCATCAATCCCACATATATACAATGTTATGTGCCATATTTAAATCGATGTGTGACTTAACTTTCAACCCACGCACTCTCAAATGCAAGCCATACCTAACACATACCTCATGTGCTTGTACCAATTTGATTTTTGAACTAACATCTTTATTCAATTAGCCACAAAGATGTTACGAGTTTATCAATTTGAAAATAGAACAGAGTGATAAATAAGCATATCGACAAAAAGGAAATTTAGTAATTATCTACTGAAAGTTAAGAAAATTTCTTATGGCAGTTTAGGATGGGGTCTTTGATAAACATAAGCTCTGGATCCTTATGCTATACAAAATTGTCTTGCTAGTGCACTTTTGTAATTATCAAATGATTAGGCTGATTCTTTGCCCGTGATGTCCTTGCCGTTCTAAAATATTTATCTATTATTGTAGTATTCTAGCATTGATCTTAACTCAACGAAATATATTCAGAAAAATCACAACATATCTTAATAGTATAACTTTCCAGTTTCTTGGCGGTATAAATCTTCTCATTATATTGTCATCTGCTTATTGTGTCAAGTAGCTGTCTTGTTTTATTAAGGAATTCTCAGTATTCACTTGATTTTCATTATGCCATTTATTAATGGCCTTATCCTCTAATTAACATACATTACTTTTGGTGGGTATAAAGTTGCGACAACTAGCAAGTTGCATTATTGTTAAGGTGAGTTCTAAGATGGATGAATTTCCTTTTTTTTGGGAGGGGAGATTAAATACAGAAAACCGCCATAATTAAGTCCAGATTTTGGTAACACCTTAGCACACCTTCTTTTACAGACCTCTATTTTGGGATCTTCAAGGGATTACATAGAAGAATATTAGTACCATTAACTGCAAATTACGATGATCATGTAGTCATGTTTTTGACTTTATCCTGTATAGTGCTCTTTTAAATAGTTCAATAATTTGGTGCATGGATACACTTTTAATATCAAATTGGGAGTGGCGGGTTCTCTTGAACTTGAATTTGGTGATTTATCATCCTACTAGTTTGGTAACTGATTATCTACAATTGTACAAAACCCTGTTTTAGAACATTAGCTTGATAATCTGTAGCAGGTAGGGGTACATATTGCTTATTTATTGAAGATGAACTTGATGTAACTTTTGACAGGTTCTCTTGGGTACAACTACTAAGATATGGTTTTGTGCTCTCAACTAAACTACGTAGATAATATTCAATAATTTTCTAATGCATGTGGCCTTCTATTCCTGAACGAGGCCATGATTTTATGTATTACTATCGACATTTAGTACTGGGTTAGTGCATTGAGCCATTGGGATTTTATCACCTAAGTTCACCTAAAATAAATTACTAGTATAATAACTACATCAATCGGAATGCGGATTATATCAGCATTTAATAGCCATAGGATTGAACTGGAGAATTAAAAGCGGTAGAAGAGGTTCATACTTGGACATTTAAGAAATTTGTCCCTTTGTATTATCCATAAGGTGTGCTCCTTATTCTATTTGCACAATTATGTAGAGTATATGCATTTTCTATATATATTACATGTAAGATGATTGAGACACCTGTATTTTGCTATGTGGAGTTTCATATGCTGAAAATTTCTTTGTGCTAGGGCTTATGGCACTCTCAATATGTTGATAAATTTGGTTGATAGCAATGAATATAGTGAACTACAGGGAGAGATAAGTTGGCAAAGTTAAAATTACTTGAAATTCTCAAGGCTAATGATGACGACAGATCTTCCATTGTATTATTATAAGGCTTGTTTGATGTTTTATTTTTCTATTTTCTTAACATATATTCATTGGAGGTTAATAAAGTAAACAGTAGACAATAAAGGCAGGAGATGGACTAATTATGTTGCTCATAAGTTGCTTGAAAGTAGTACGTGATTTTAATACATTCAAGCTTACATGACTTGTGATATGTGATAATCATACAGGGAATAAGCGATGAAGTAAATAAGGGCACTTAAATCATTGTTGTGATAGTGTTTTAGGAGCTCGATAAAACTAAGGCTTATGGTTGTGATTTTCACATGGCTTATGATATGTTATTATCATATACGGAATAAACAATGAAGTAAATAAGTAAACTAAAATAATTGCCGTAATAGTGTTTTGGGAGCTCAATAAAACTAACATTCTACAAAAGACATATTCGTTCGCAATATCGTGAGATATAAGTTATATTTACTTATTGTTACATACAGTCTTCACTTGGTTATAAGGGACTTATAGTATTAGTGTCAATTAAAATGATAATTTATAAAATTCCAATAAGCGCAAAATAATTATGTATAGAGAGTAAAATGATAGTCAATTTTTTATTCATGACCTGGGAAAAATGGGGAGAAAAAGAAAAGAATCAACAGAAAGCCTTATAATTAATGTTAAGAAAATCATAGCAGTGGAGACAAGTGATACCAGAAGTTTGGAAAAATCCACATATTTAATTGGCTTTTTAATAAACTATGCATTCCAAAAGACTATCGAAGACACAAAGCAGTGGCCCAAAGAACAAAATGGTCAACTTATCATTATGTCCATCCGTGATGCATAAATATAGCTAAAATAAAATGTAAAAGGTGCTTAACAAATTAAATATAAACAATTTAAACATTAATTATTTTAAATGAATTTTCCTGCATGTCTCCGTATGGTTATATGTTGTAAAGACTACCTTTTACCCATTACACCAACTTTTTACTACTTGTTGAGTTTAGTAGCTTAACTCGTTCTTCTTACCATATAGGTAGGAGGAGTTGTTCTTGTCAAAATGAATCTATGATGGAAAACAAGCTTGAAACTATTGGCTTTGATATTTCGGTATGGACCCCTAATCCTTCTCATAAAAAGGCTATACATATTTGTTGATGATATACCTTGTGTGCTTTTATCAGTTTGATTTTTAAATTAGACATCTTTAATATGTTAATTTATTTAACGACAAAGATGATACAAGTTTACCAATTTGAAAATAGGATAAAGTGATAAATAACCATTTTAATGAAAAAGAATTTAGTAATTAGCAATTGAATGTTAATAAAATTTCTTGTGGCAGTTTAGGGTAGGGTCATTGATAAACATAAGCCCTGGATCCTTATTGAACCAGAATCCATATGCTATACTAAAATTTTCTTCCTAGTGCACTTTTGTAACTATAAATGATTGAGCTAGATGTTTGCCATTTGTCCTTGCACTTCTAAAATAATTATCTATTATTGCAGTATTCCAACTTCATTGTTCTTTACTCAGTGAAATATATTTAGAAAAATCACAGCATAGCTTAACAGTGCATCTTTCTAGTTTCTTGGCAGTATAAATCTTCTCGCTATATTGTCATCATCTTATATTGTCATGCAGTTGCTTTGTTTTATTAAGGGAATCTCGGTATTCATTTGATTTTCTTTATGGCGGTTATGATTAATGACCTTATCGACTAATATCACGCATTACATTTAGGTTGGGTATGAATTTGTGACGACTAGAATGTTGCAGTATTGGTAAGGTGAGTTCTAAGATGTGGTTTTTTCTTGCCGGGCTTAAATATAGAAAAATGCCTTAATTAACTCCAGATTTTGCTACACCTTAGCAACCATGTTCTACAGACCTTTATTTTGGGCTCTTCACGGGATTACATAGAAGAAAATTAGTATTGTTAATTGCAAATTACGATGATAATGCTGTTTAATGTTTTTTATTCTATTCGTTATAGTGCTTTTTCAAATGATTCAATAAACTTGGGAGAGGCAGAATCTGCTGAACTTGGGTTTGGTGTTTGTTCGTCCTGCTAGTCTGGTAACTGATTATCTGCAATTGTACAAAATCCTACTTTAGAATTTTAGCTTATATTCATTAGCGGCCGGGGGTACATATTGCTTAGTTATTGAAGACGAGCTTGATGTAACTACTAATAGGGCCTCTTTGGTAGAACTGCTAAGGTATGATTTTTTGTTCTTGACTTAATTGTGTTGATAACATTACATAATTTTTAATGCATATGGCTTTCTATTCCTGAACTAGGGTATGATTTTTCTTTATTAGTATCAACATTTAATGTTGGGTTAGAGCTCGAGCCATTGGGTTTGGAGCACCTAAATCATATATTTACCTAAAATAAGTCATAAGTATAGCAACTACATCAATGGAAATGAAGATTATATCATTATATCAGCAAGCCCTAGGGTTGAACTTGAGAATTAAAAGAGATAAAAGAAGTTCATAATTGGACTAAAAAATTTATCTTTTTGGCGTTAGCCATATGGTGCCCTCCTTATTCTTGTTGCACAATTCTTACAAATATATACACTTTCTGTAGAAATTAGATTTAAAGATGATTGACACATTGTATTTTGCTATGTAAAGTTTCGTTTGCTGAAGTCTTTATGCTAGGGCTTGTGTTACTCCCAATATGTTGGCAAATTTTGTTGATAGCAATGAATATAGTGAATTCAAGAGATAGATGTGTCTGCAAAGTTAAAATGGTTTAAATTCTCAGGGCTCCTTAAAACTGTCACGACCCTCCCTACTCGACCCTCGAAAATCGACATAAAATACGCTACAATATAATATGTCGACAATCGAGTGCCGGAAAAGACAGATAGTTGAGGGAAAAGAAAGAAGATAGAAGAAAGAATGAACTAAACAATAAAAGAATCTCACAATCGCAGTGGAACAAAATATAATAGTTAATAACAGATCTTTACACAAAATGAAAATTTTGTCTGTTTTATATATTACATCATCGAAGTATCACAAACAAACAACAATTACTAGCCTGACAATTTCAGACAATCACAGCAGCGGATATAAACAAGTACGGGCAATACGTCTTGGACTCCAGCTCTCCTCCTGAACTCCTCTTGTAATCTATAATACTCGGTCTGACCCGAGCATTATAATGAAATAACACCCGAGTCAGTCTGGAATACCAGCGTGAGAAAAATATACCAAAATTGTTTATTAAAATTTTCAAATGTTAACGCTTAAGTTCGAACGCTAACACCTCGGTGTATATAGAGATTGAGTGAAAGCACCATCCGTGAACATAGGAACTAAAAACAAGTAGAAAAGTCACAGAGAAAGCAGAACAGACAACAGTTTTATAGTGGTTCGGCTTCAGGTAAGCCTACGTCCACTTTAATCCTCTTTATTACTGAATCAATTACAACTTTACAACAATCTTCAACTACAATACTGATGAGACAAATAACTAGAACTCCGATGTAGTCTTTGAATCCATGTTGATTGCTTTAGATTTCCTCTTGAAGTTTGTTGAGATGCCTTTCGAGTTTTAAGTATCCAGTGAGTCGAGAATTCAACAGAGTATCGGCGCTTGAAGAGATCGCCCCCCCCCCCAAAAAGTCCCTAGAAAGTTGGAGATGGCAACGTATTTATAGAGAATTCTGGGCAGGAAACATTACCAAGTCCTAACTCGTAACCGACCTAAGTTGGGTTGTGGACGACTTAAACTAGGTCGTGGGTCGTTTGCGACTTAACTGCTGGGTTGAGACTTCCTCCGGCATAAGTATTGTGGCAGCGGACTATAACTTAGCGGCTTTAGGTCGTGGACGACTTAAGCTAAGTCGTGAGTCACGGTTTAACTGATAAGTCTTAACTCGTTGACAAGCTAGGAGGCCACCGTGTTAAATAAGTAGCAGTGCTTCATTTGCTTAAGTCGTTCACGACACACGCTAGGTCGTAAGTCGCGGACAGCTTTAAGTCGTTAACTTACTTCCTTCTTGAGTCATGCTATCTCTTGAATCGTTAGGTCGTACTGTCCTTGAGTCGTAGAGACCTTAGGTCGTGAACCATCCCTTCTCTTTTAAACCGTTAAGTCGTCCAACGCCTTGACCTGCTGAGTCGCGCCTCCCTTAACTCGTTAAATTGCGCCATTTCTTAGGTCGCTAAGTTGATAACTCGATGAGTCGCTTATCCATTGAGTCGTTGGATCGGAAGCCTCTTAGGTTGGCAACCCTCCAAGGTCGTTGAGTCGGTAACCCCTCAAGGCCGTTGAGTCGGTAGCTATGTTGAGTCGGTAGCCCCTTAGATGTTAAGTTGTGGCACCTCAATGAGTCGCATATCAATTAGGTCGTTGCTCTTGTTAAATCGTGAGCCTTTTTGAGTCACTGATCATAGGAGTTAACATTTGCCCCACGAAGTACACGCTTAAGTCGTGAGTCGTGTGCTTCGATCTAGCTCCTGAGTCGTGAACGACTCAAAGAGGCTTGTTAACTCGTTTATCCTTCCACCTTCTCCTCTGCCTCCTACATAAGTTGTTAAGTCACCTCTTCCTTCTCACTTTACTGCTCTATCATTCCTCTCCGCCATTAGCGACCTCTCAACTTTCTGAAGGCGAGCCCAAGCTAGTTAATCAGCAATCCATCCTTTCCATTTCATTGCGTTTCATTGCGTAAGTGATCTTGAATTCTAACCCAACTGCGACTATTGCTAAGACACGAATTTTCACTTCCTGTTCCCAAATCACCTCCGCATGTCTTACCTAGCTTTTGTGATCGATTCCAATCACCGTTGGCTACGTTGCCGTTGTGATTCTCAAGAGTGTAGCATCGCGCTTGATTTATGGCGGCTTCATGATGGTTCGGATTGGTGTTTGATAAGCTGATGGGGTGAATGGATAATAGGCTTAGTTGAGGGGATGATGGATTGATGTTATTTAGGCGATAATGGGTATTGGGTTGGAGTGGAGTCAACTGGTTGAAGGGATGACTTGAAATTCTCACGGCTTAGTTAGTTTTTGAATCAACCAACTTAGGAATTTCCTGCAATCTCAGCTGCACACGACTTAGCTTTTAGGTCGTATTGATTTCCTAACGACTTAGGACTTAGGTTGTATGAGCGACTCAACCCTTTGGATTCTTAACACGACCTATCTTTTAGACCGTGAACGACTTTGAACTTGGATGTGAACTACTGCCGTGTCTTGCATACCACTTACGACTTGAACAACCTGGGAACTTCAAACTTTTGATATAACTTGATTGTATCCCCAATTTGAATTGCCAGGATAGACTGCTTGAACTTTGTTGCATGTTAAACTTTGCTGCATTCTCTCACAGATTACTTTTGACTTGCAAGCTAACAATCTGTTCAATACATTATTTAAAGAAAATTGGGACGAATATACTGCCACTGACTGCCCATATCAAATGACAGATTAGTCAACATAGAGTAATCAGCTTAAACATACTGTATGAAATGCTGTGAACCAATCAACTAAAGTGAAATATCAATGCAAAGTATCGCTATCTTGAACTGATTTGTTTGCATCTACATTTCACTTTCATATTTAAAACAACAAACCATGACTTTATAAATGACAAATGCTTGCTAGTTTTTATTCCAGTTATATTTGCTTATTGCTTTGTTGATTTTACATAGCACTTCACACATTTTAGGAAACGTGCACCTTCATGTTTGAATATCCAGTTGTTTGTGTAGAATGACTTCCCTCCAAGAAGAAGAAGTGGTAGATCAAGCGGGGGAGACCTTTCAGACAACTGTTCCCATAGAGAATCCTCCAGAGAGAACTTCGACTATCCTAACTTCGAGAGCATTTATTCAGCTACGTACTCAATTTGGTTTTGCTGAAATTGATGCCCTACTTCCCGGGCCAAATGATACTGCCGACAGTCCTCCCCCCGGTTTTGTCGCAATCAATCGTCAAATGTGCCTAAGCGGGGCGATTCCTCCCTTTAACGACTTCCTTCGAACCATTCTCCTTCGGTTGACAATCTCTCCGTTCCAACTTCATCCTAATGGCTACGCCATCTTGATGGGGTTGTGTGTTTTGTTCAGGAGAACTCTGATCGCTTGCCAAGTTTTGAAGAAATTCGCTAATTATGCTCGTTTGCAAAGCGTAAAGACCATCCTTCCCTTATTATTGTGAGAAGTGCTAGAAACCGCAAGCTTAGTTCTAATCTTACCGAAAGTGTTCAAGGATTTTTGAACCAGTTTTTCTTTGCTCGCTGCGCCCCAGGGTTTTATGCCATCTGGAGAGTAGGAAGTAAGATTACCTATTTCTATTTTCTCCATTTTCAAACTTTTTCGAGGTCCGAATTACCAATTGCTAATTTCATTCTTTGCTCTTTTCAGCACTTCCTCTCCCCTCTAGAGATCCAAGCCATAAGCAAATTTTTGAGAGATTAAGTGTTGTGACTGCTAAAGAGAGAAGTATAAAGTTTTTGTTGAGGGACGAATTTTTGCATCAGTATGGACTTTTACACGCTTCTCGCTCTACACATCCCCATGAGGTTCCAGACTCCCCACCTAAAGCACTAGATGCCCCAGTTTCCTCTGACGAACCCATACCAAAAGAACCTGCCTCCGAGGCTTCTTTGGTGAAGTGCTCTACTACTATCGATGTTGCGGGGTCATCTGGCAAATTCGCACTTGCCCCAGTCATTGAGGAAGAAGTGCCTCAGGGATCTCTCCAACATTCACAGAAGTCTGGTGAAGAAGTTGGGAAAACAAGCCCTGTCAAGCAGAGCGGGGACGACACTTTCGAAGGGTTGAGCGACCTCTTTGTCACCTCACAGGAGCTCTTTAAAGACGACCATGTCACTACTTGGGTTTCTTCTTCAGTAGTGGAAGCGACTTCTTCTTTGCAACAAGCTCCATCGACCCAAGAGTTGACGTTAACTACTACCCCCACGATTCTTCCGCAATCGAAGAGTGATTCATAGTTTGATGCGCGTAGTTTGCACACCACACACTTAGAACCTTTCGGCACTTTCATGCACCTAACTCTTTGTACTTTGAAGATTCTAAAGTTACGCTTCTTTTGTCTGAAGACTCTTAAGACTTGTCTCTTTTTTTTTAAATTTCAGATTCTCCGATGGGACGCAGCGGCTCTTACTATGACGACTTTCAGCGCTACGGGAGGCGTGGTTAATATGACTATAGGCGCTACCTTACCATTCACAGAGAAACTGTCGAAGAGAGAGCCGCTCGAAAGGCTCAGGAGAGGAGGGCTCAAGAAGAGCGTTATGAGAGAAAATAAAGGGAGGAGAACCATGATTCTTCCCAGAGAGGAGACGACTCTCACAAAAGAAAGTCGCATGATGACCGGGGAAAAAGTCATATAGTTGAGGACCCAAGCAAGCGCGCCCGGCACGATGAGAAGCATGCATCTACAACTCCTGAAAAGGCCACTGCCCCTGTCTCACTTGACATCCCTTCTGGCTCTCCTGCTCTCAGGAAGACAGACATTCAGACAATAGTCAACAGGCCTAAATTCCAAATTGGACCAGTCCCGGCCACTCTGCAAAGCCGATTCCCGCACTGGTGCCTGAAGGGAGTGCGGTTCGATCTTGACTTGGTCCCCATTGACAAACAAGCAATGCTGCAAAATCTTGATGCTGTTAGGATTGATATCGAGCGGATGTTAGGGTGGAAAAAGCTTGTTGATGAGCTTCAGAGGGTCAACCGCATGAATATAGAGGCCATGCTAACCATGGAAAATGATAAGGCCGAGTGGCAGAAAATTTTAAGTCAGCACGATACCGAAATGAGGAACATTGCTGATTACAACGAGAAGCTTGAAGCGGAAGTTGAAAAACTTAAGCAAGAGCTTGCTACTTCTTCTACCTCATATACCCAAAAAGAAGAAGTACTTCAAAAGCAAGTTCGCGATGCTCACGCTGCTCAACGACATGCCGAGGCGCAACTTGAGGCTGAGCAGGAAAACAACGGGAAGGTATCGTGCTGACGTTGCAGAGTTAAGGGAGAAGGTCAACCCTCAGGATTTGGAGATTATGAGGCTAAAGGACCAATTATTAAAGACCGAGAAGGAGCGCGATGAAGCTATCGCTGGGAGGTAGGTTGCCGAACAGTCGCATGAGGCGACTAAAGCCAATATCAGCTCCACTTTATTTGACTTCTACGTACATAGCGTTATGGGGAGCGGGAGCCTTTCATTCTTAGGACCGAAGTATGAGATTACCCTGGCCGAGGTTTGGGAGTCAATTCTTGACATGCTTGAAGGTACAGGCGCCGGCTATGCTGAAGCATCTCTTGCAGAATACTTTCTAGATGATGACGCCAGAGCTACCCTAGCCCGGGGAAAAGAGCAGCTTGCCAAAGCACGAGCTGAGGAAGGGGAGCAGCACTTTGTGAAAGAAGCACCATTAACTGCCCCCGTCCTTCCTTCGGTTTCAGCCGATGTTGACATCACAGGCTCTGGTTCTCACTCTCCATCCCCTGTTAAAGTTACAACTGAGATCACAAGCACGCAGGATGGAGATGAAGGCGAAGAGAGTGCCGAAGCACAGGCTTATGAGGTTGACATTAGGAAGCCGACTTCTCCAGGTAACTCTACCGTTAATCTTGCCCAAGTGGACTGTTTGTTTGCTCCTCAAGAGTTTGACGAACTTTTTGATTATTTCTTAAATCTCAATGAGCCGCTATCTTCTTTCTTCACGGGAGGTACTAATATTTTTGTCTTTTCTTCTTCTGTAGCAAAAACGCCAAGTGCCACATAGACTTCTCCTCCTCCAGCTGTCTCTCCTCCATTCCCTCAAGTCACTCCTATTTCCCAACCGGGATCACAAGAAGAATTGATAGGAGTCCTTCAAGGGTTGGATGATCCAATCGCTTCGGAGGAGCATAAGGGCGAAGGACCTGAAGGAGGCAACAAATATCCGGAGCATACTATTTCTGATGACGTAAAACTGGCTACTCTTGTTACTCCGGGAAGTGAGTCCTCTTCAAGGAGGAGGAGGAAGCGTACCATTTCCAAGAAGAAAACGAAAAGCATTCTTGTTTCTGAAGAGGAAACGAAGGTTGATCCGGCAGTAACCCTCTCTCCTTCATCCCCGACTCTCCCAAGTCGTCCTGAAAAGCTGCCTATTAGGTCAGGTGAAGGCTCTAAGGGTGGTGGCAAGAAGAAGTAAGGGGCCCTGCTTCAATTTATTTTTACTTTTTTCTTTTTGCATGTACTGGCTGGAGATTGTGCGGGTACTGGCCTCCGCTTTTCTTTTTCTTTTCATTTTGAAACCTGTACCTGTACAAAATTTTGACAGTATTGAATAAAATGATTCTTTTTGTTTGTACAAACTTCTACCTGTATTTGAGAATGCATTTACTCTTCATTTTTGTACAAGTTTCTTTATATGATATTGCAGTGAGCTTGTGGTATGTTGTTCGAGCGTAATTTTTACCAATGTAGTTATACCATGTTGCCCCTATACCATAAACTCGTTGCAATATTTTATACTTTGAGGGGACTTGTACTCTTATTTTCTGGAGAATAATTTTTCCATACTTGGAGGAATATTATTCTGCTCAAAATAGAGTACAGCTGGCTCCATATGAGTTTCTACGCTTCAACCTTCGAAGATATCACTTTTTCTCTTGTGCATACACACATTTTTGCAAAGTGAATTCTCCTGTGTGGTAAAGCGGGCCTCTGAAGGGCACTTTAACTTCTTTTTGAGGAAGAGTATTTTCAAGAATAGATGAACCGGTCTTCCTTTGAAAGCTAAAGTGTGCCTTTGAAGAGGGCTTCTTTTTTTTTATATTGCGCCTCGGTAGAGGGCTTTTGATCTCTGTTTTGCATTTCTGATGAAATGCTTCTTTGAAAAGCTGTACCTCTGAGGAGGGCCTTTTCCATGTTTCAACACTTGGAAATTTTATTTCAATCTCGGTGAAACGTGTGCCTCCGAAGAGTTGTGCCTCCGAAGAGGTCTTTCTGTTTGATTGTGCCCCTGGGAAGGGGTCTTTTTGTTCGATTGTGCCTCCGAGAAGAGGTCTTTTTGTTTCTGCCCCTTGGGAGAGGCTTTTATTTTTTCCCTGTTCGCTGGGAAGCGGGCCTCCGAAGAGGGCTTTTCACATTTCGACTCACGGGAGTGTATCACCGATCACGGTGAAATGTGTGCCTCAGAGTAGGGCTTTTGCTTGGAAGTTTGGAGTTTCTTTCTCTCAGTTGGACGGATTCACGGGAGTGTATCACCGATCAGTCCGCAACCTTATATCTAGAAAGAACTCTCTTTTTCTTGCGAGGCCCGCTCGAGGTCTTTTAGCATTTCAACTGTGGTGAAATGGGCCTCCGAAGAGGGCTTTTCACGTTTCAACACTTGGAAGTTTTATTTCAATCTCGGTGAAACGTGTGCCTCTGAGTAGGGCTTTTGCCTGGAAGTTTGGAGTTTCTTTATCTAAGTTGGATAGATTCACGGGAGTGTATCACCGATCAGTCCACAACTATATGTCGAGAAAGAACTCTCTTTTTCTGGCGAGGCCCGCTCGAGGTCTTTATCCTTCGAAGAGTTGTGCCTCTGAAGAGGGCTTGTGCCTCCGAAGAGGTCTTTTGTTGCTTGATGCTTCCTCGCCCATGTCTCTTTGCCATCTATTCATGTCGGCGATCCCCGTTATCTTTTGCAAGTATCATCTCTTCTTAGTTGCCAATAATTTTCCTTATCTAAAGAAATATGCTTCATAGTTAAGCGAGTTGGTGGTGGTAGACACAGGCTATTTAACTGGATGCTCGTTTGTATAAACATTCGCAGTTAGTTAGAATGGTCCACTTCCATCCGCATCGCTAACTTTTGTTCGAAGCACTTCTCTTGTAGGATTTGAGTATGGAAATTTTGAATGGTTTTGCGTTTTCTTGCCGGGTGATGTCGGAGATCGCTTGGTATTGTGATGGGTAAGCTTTGTTTTTATGGCCTGCATTAATAAATCGACATTTTAGTAACACAATTAACGTATTTTATATGTCGAATTAAAACAAAGCAATTTATAGTAGTAGAGAACACAAGATTTATAGTGGTTCGGCCAAAAGCTGGGCCTACATCCACTTTATAGCTTTTCATTATTCACTTGCTTTACAATTGCTTTCAAAACAAGAATCATATATTCATGATTCTTTTACAACATTTCAGCAAAGCTTTTAAGTAAAATATGGACGCAAATGATTGTTGTTCCAAGCTCTTGGGATTGGTTCTCCTTCGACGGTTGTGAGTTTGAACGTGCCATCAAGAAGTTTTGTGCCTATAACATACGGCCCCTCCCAGTTTGGCCTAAACACACCTGTGGCTGTCATAATTCTTTTCAGGACTAGGTCCCCAACTTCAAAGCTGCGCTGACGAACTTTGGAATTGAAGTGCCTGGCTATTCTTTGCTGATGAGCTGCAATTCTAAGCTTAGCCTCTTCTCTTCTTTCATCAAGGAGGTCAAGTGCTTCCAATTGCAATTTTTCATTCTCATCTTGATCAAAATGGATCCTTCTGTGTGAGGGGACGTCAGTTTCCACTGGAATCATCGCTTCTGATCCGTATGCCAATGAAAATGGAGTATGCCCAGTCGCAGTTCTGTGGGTGGTTCTGTATGCCCATAGTGCAAGCGGTAACTTATCGACCCAACCACCTTTTGCTTTTTCCAACTGCTTTTTGATGGTCGATTTGAGGATTTTGTTTACTGCTTCCATTTGCCCGTTTGCCTGCGGATGAGCGACTGCTGAGAAGCTTTTTCGGATCTTGAATCATTTGCAGAAATCTTGGAACTCCTCACTTTCAAACTGGGTACCATTGTTTGTGATTATCTTCTGAGGCACACCATACCTGCAAATGATATTTTTAGTCACAAAACTTATCATTTTCTTAGAGGTAATAGTAGCCAATGGTTCAGTTTCAGCCCATTTAGTGAAATAATCAACATCAACGATAGCATATTTAATCCCCGATTTGGCAGTCGGCAAAGGCCCAATGAGATCTATTCCCTAGATGGCAAATGGTCATGGACTGACCATTTGTGTTAACTCAGTGGAAGGTGCTCTAGGAATTTTGGCAAATCTTTGGCATTTATCACACTTTCGGGAATAGTCAGCAGCATCCTGATTAATTTCTGGCAAAAAGTATCCATAACGGAGGATTTTCTTTGCTAAAGTTTGACCACCTGTATGATGCCCACATTCCCCTCCATGTACTTCAGTCAGAATTGTCTTGGTTTCTTCTTTAGTTACACAACGGAGTAGTGGCATTGAAAATCCTCGTCTGTACAAACGACCATCTTGAACTATATATCTGGAGGCTTTCCTTATCAGCTTTTGTCGTTCTTTTGAACTTTCTGGCAAAGAACCATTGAGCAAATATTCAAATATCGGAGTCATCCATGATTCTTGCTCTTGGGATACATTCATAATCCAATCGACATCCATTTCATCTATGCTTGGAGCTGACAAGACTTCGACGGGAATTAATCCCAGTAGTTGAGCTTCACCAGTGCTTGAATACTTTGCGAGAGAATCTGCTTTCATGTTCTCTTCTCGGGGTATATGGTTTATAGAATAGCGGTCAAAATCTTGATGAAGCTCCTAGGCTTTTGATAAATAGGCAGGTAGATTCCCTCCTTTAGCTTGAAATTCCTTCTTGACTTGGCAGACAATAAGCTGAGAATCACTGAAGATCTGCAATGCTTTGATGTTTAGTTCTTTAGCGATCCTTAAACCAGCGATGAGGGCTTCATATTCTGCTTCCTTATTTGTCGAAGGAAATTCTAGTCTCAGTGCATAACATAGCGATCGCCCTTCTGGGGTTTCAAGGACAACCCCTGCTCCGGAACAGTAATCATTTCTTGCGCCGTCGACATACAATTTCCATTGGATTGGGACGTTATCAGTGACTTCTTCCTCACTATCACCTTTATCCGTACATTCTGCGATGAAATCTGCTAAAGCTTGTCCATTGATTGCTTTCCAGGGATGATAAGTGATGTCATATTGGCTGAGTTCAATATTCCATTTCAAAAGACGGCCCGAAGTCTCGGGACGGAATAGGACTTGCCTTAGAGGTTGATCAGTGAGGACTTTGATGGGATGAGCTTGGAAATACGGCCTCAATTTTCTTGATGCGATCAACAAACAACATGCGAGCTTTTCCAACCTTGAATAGTTCATCTCAGCCCCAGTGAATATTTTGCTGATATAATAGACTGGGCGTTGAATCCTTGTGTCTTCCCGTACCAACACCGCACTGAGAGCATGAGATGAAATTGCCAAATATACGAAGAGATCTTCACCATTGTCAGGCTTTGAAAGTATCGGAGGCACTTCCATATGACGAACCAACTCATCGAATGCCTTCTGACATTCAGGAGTCCACTCAATGTTTTTTCTTCCTTTCTTCAGAGCATCAAAGAATGGAATGCATTTGTCAGTGGCTTTCGTAATGAATCGACTCAAGGCAGCAACCTTTCCATTTAGACTTTGCAATTCCTTCTTCGTTTTAGGAGCCTTGACCTCTCTCAGAGCAGTGATCTGAGCTGGATTAGCTCCAATGCCCCTAGCGCTCACAATGAAACCCAAAAACTTTACGGACTCCACTCCAAATGAACATTTCAAGGGATTAAGCTTCATTCTGTACTTTCGGAGCACTACGAACATCTCTGCCAAGTGATCCATGTGGTCCACTGCTTTCTTAAACTTCAATAGCATATCCTCAATATAAACTTCCATTGTCTTTCCAATCTGTGGTTTAAACATGGCATTAACAAGCCTTTGGTAAGTTGCCCATGCAGTCTTGAGTCCGAAAGGCATGACCTTGTAGCAGTAGAGTCCAACATCTGTGATGAAGCTTGTATCCTCTTGATCTGGCTCATGCATCATAATCTGGTTATATCCGGAGTATGCATCCATAAAAGATAACAATTCATGCCCTGCCGTCCCATCCACCAACTGATCGATCCTGGGCAGCGGAAAAAAGTCTTTGGGGCAGGCTTTGTTCAGATCTGAAAAGTCAATGCATACTCTCCACTTTCCGTTAGCTTTTTTACCCAACACTGGATTTGATACCCAATTTGGATAAGCAGATTCTCTGATGAAACCGTTCTCCATGAGCCGATCCACTTAACGCTGCCATCCTCTCAGGTCCCTGAGTTCTTCTTTTCTGTTTCATGGGTGTAAACTTTGGATCAATGTTCAGAGCGTGCACTGCAATCTCTAGGGATATTCCACACATGTCAGCATGAGTCCAAGCGAATACATCCAAATTAGCCTTCAAAAATGAAATCATAACATTCTGAACTATTGTGTTGAGTTGTGAACCCACATTAAACACTTTGTTTGGGTCCTTTGGGTCAACGGGTATCGGCACCGTTACCTCTACCGGTACTACCCTATTCTCCCCCGCAATGGCTTTCCTTGGATCCATTTCTCTTCGTGCGCCACTGTATTCACCAGTGCAGGGTCCACCCTATAATTGCTACAAGGTTAGTTCTTTGGTGCGGACTGGAGTCGCCGCACCTTTTCCCATCTCTCTTTTCCTTGATTCACGCAGCTCTGTAAGATAACATTCTCGCCCCGCATCTTGGTCTCCTTTAATCACCACAACTCCATTATCCGTGGGGAATTTTATCGTCGGACACCACGGGGCAAGAACAGCTTTAAATGCAGCAAGAGTTGGTCGGCCTAAAAAGGCATTGTAGGCAGAGAATTCTTCAACAATTATAAAGGTTTGCTTTCGAGCCACTTTTCTCAGTCCTTTTCCAAGTTCTACAAGCAAATCTATGGTCCCAATCGGCTGTTTAGGTTCTCCAGCAAACCCAGCAATCCTAAATGATGATGCTTGAACGTCGGCCATTGGAATTTTCATTTGATCAAAGGTCTTCTTGAAGAGAATGTTGCATGAAGCTCCACAATCAACTAGAACTCTTCTCACAGTTGCCGGCCCAATACCAGCGGATATGACCAAAGGATCTATGGTCGGAGCCTTGATACCCAAAGAATCTCTGGCACTGAATACAATATCATGTGTGGAAGTCTTTTGTTGCTTTAACGGCGTATCATTTTCTAAAACAAAAACATTCTCTTCAGCTGGTACATGCCTCAAGGCCCGGGCATACCTTTCCATCTCGCCCCAGCTTTTGCCTGCTGGGTGAGGTCCTCCAGTTATTATATTGATGACAGGTCTTTCCGATTCATGTTCTACGGCCTTCTCACTCGAGCCAGGACGGTGAGCGGGAACTTGTTGTCCTTGAGTCGACGAGGCTGGGGCATTTCTATTCCTTTTCATATACTGCTGGAGTTTGTTTTCCTTCAAGAGTTGTTCAATTACCTCTTTCAACTGACGACATTCGTTGGTGTCATGGCCGGGTTGGTTGTGGAATCGGCAGAACCTTCCACTTTTTTCCATCTTATTCCCAACTCTCATTTTAGGTGGTGTCAGATAACTGACATCATCCTTGGTCACAAAGAAGATGTTCTCAGGGGTATCGGTCAAGGGTGTGAAATTGAAAGGACGGCCTTTCTTAGCATCTCCCTGTTTCTTTCCACCATCATTTCCCCTTCTCTGAGTGTTAGGTTCTTTCTTGTTCAAAGCAGCACCACTGTTCCCGGCTTCCACTGATACCACCTTAGCCGGTGTTTAGAGGCTTTCCAAGCGCATGAATTCATCCGCTTTCTTATAGAATTTGTCGAGCGAGTTTGGTTCTTTCATTTTCAACTACTTTCCAAATTCGCTTGATTTGTCAATCGCCCTCATCAAGTATGTTAGGACCATGCGTGGCTCAGCATTATCTACCTCGGCCGATGCTATGTTAAAACGATTCAAAAATGACCTGATAGATTCACCCGGATTTTGCTCTAGACTTGACAGCGACATTATACCCTTTTCTTTTGAAGCATAAAATCGAAATTGCTCCTTGAATTTCCTGGTCAAATCGGAGAATTGATCAATGGACCTGACCGGCAGCTTTGTAAACCACAATAAAGCCGCACCTTCCACATATACTGGGAAATATCAACATTTGATTTCATCAGAAGCCCTGGCACCCGTCATATGCCAGTCATACTTATACAGAAACTCGTTAGGATCACTCGTCCCCTTGTAAGCCGGAATAGTAGGGGGAACAAATTTCCTTGGGAACTCTGCCTTCAAGATCTTTTCAGTAAATGGAGTTTAGCTTGGAGCAAAACCCCACTCTTTCTCATCTTCATCTCTTCGCATATTTTCCTTCATGATTTGACGAACCATACTCGAAAAATACTCTTCATCATTTAGAGGCTCTGAAGGGCAAACATCAGCCACTCTCTCTGAATTCTGTCTTGACAATCGTTCACGGAGGGTCGGCTGCGGCCCTGATCCTCCAGCTTGAGGAGGTGTCCTCTCCACAGGGTCTGCCGCTCTTTGAGAAATGTTCCCTTCAACATCCTGAACTCCCACAGTAGGGTTTCCATCATTATTATTCGGTTGACAGTTTGCCCCAAGTAGATCATTCATCTTACTTAAGATCAGGGCATTCTGGGCATTCTTGGCTTCCAACTGTGCATTTTGAGAATTCAATTATTGATTCAACCCTAAAACTACGGCGTCCAATTCTGCTCGCGTAACTCCAACAGTTGGAGCTGCTTGACTTGAAGGAGGAGAGGTAGCAATATTCTCTTGAACATTGTCGGATCTTACAGAACTTCGTTTTCTCCCAGGAGCCATTATTTCCAATAAACTTCTGGTTTTAAAAGAAATCTTTTCAACAAACCTTTGCGGAGCAATGGTGGAAATATCCTGAGTTCAATTCTCAGTGAAAGCACAAAAAATGTTAACGCTTAAGTTCGAACGCTAACACCCCGGTGGATATAGAGATTGAGTGAAAGCACCACCCATGAACACGGGTGCTAAAAACAAGTAGAAAAGTCACAAAGAAAGCAGACAAGACAACAGTTTTTATAGTGGTTCGGCTTCAGGTAAGCCTACGTCCACTTTAATCATCTATATTACTGAATCAATTACAACTTTACAACAATCTTCAATTATAATACTGATGAGACAAACAACCAGAACTCCGATGTAGAAGAATTCTTTGAATCATGTTGATTGCTTTAGATTTCCTCTTGAAGTTTGTTGAGATGGCTTTCGAGTTTTAAGTGTCGAGTGAGTCGAGAATTCAGCAGAGTATCGGCGCTTGAAGAGATCGCCCCCCCCCCCCCCCAAAAAAATGTCCCTAGAAAGTTGGAGATGGCAACGTATTTATAGAGAATTCTGGACAGGAAACATTACCATGTCCTAACTCGTAACCGACCTAAGTGGGGTTGTGGACGACTTAAACTAGGTCGTGGGTCGTTTGCGACTTAACTGCTGGGTTGAGACTTCCTCCGGTATAAGTATTGTGGCAGCGGACTATAACTTGGCGGCTTTAGATCGTGGACGACTTAAGCTAAGTCGTGAGTCACGATTTAACTGATAAGTCTTAACTCATTGACAAGCTAGGAGGCCACCGTGTTAAATAAGTAGCAGTGCTACATTTGCTTAAGTCGTTTACGACACACGCTAGGTCGTAAGTCGCGGACAGCTTTAAGTCGTTAACTTACTTCCTTCTTGAGTCGTGCTATCTCTTGAATCGTTAGGTCATACTGTCCTTGAGTCGTAGAGACCTTAGGTCGTGAACCATCCCTTCTCTTTTAAACCGTTAAGTCGTCCAACGCCTTGACCTGCTGAGTCGCGCTTCCCTTAACTCGTTAAATTGCGCCATTTCTTAGGTCGCTAAGTTGATAACTCGATGAGCCGCTTATCCATTGAGTCATTGGATCGGAAGCCTCTTAGGTTGGAAACCCTCCAAGGTCGTTGAGTCGGTAACCCCTCAAGGCCGTTGAGTCGGTAGCTATGTTGAGTCGGTAGCCTCTCAGATGTTAAGTCGTGGCACCTCAATGAGTCGTATATCAATTAGGTCGTTGCTCTTGTTAAATCGTGAGCCTTTTTGAGTCACTGATCATAGGAGTTAACATCAAAAATCCTTTTGGAAACAAAAGCATCTCGCAAGACCACGCCACAAATAAACATGTCGGGTTTTTACCTTAGAATAGCCAAAACACTTCTTATAAAATCCTCTGATATTATAATAGTGTCTATATACAAATACTTATTCAAATAGCCGAAATTGTTACATTTACTAAATTCTAGCTAATAGGTATACAAATAAAACCGTAAAGGCACGTAGGGAGAATGGATTTCCAACTAATGACTAGGCACTATGGTACCACCTGTCACAGTACGTGGCCTAGATCACCGTACCGAGGATTACTACCAATCCCCTACAACACAAGACCGGGACTACCTCTTATTGGATAATCCCGAGTATGATCACTCCACGGTTGGGATCAGAAACCGCACCACTAAGCCGAATAAAAAGGGACATCTAGACAGGGATGACCTCACCCTAATGGGTGCTACCCACTTAGCCTTGCTGCATAACCCCTGATTTTCAGTCATTCCCGGTTGATTAGGTTTGAGGCTAAGCGTTACCTTTTAGAACGTTTCACTTAGAATGTCCATCGTCCACCTGACGATGTTTCGAAAGCATTCATCCATACAAGTCCGTCCCGGGTTCGAATGGAACCGAAGGCACTACTCTTACTATATCCATTTGGAATCATCCTCAGGATTAGTAGCGACTAGCCTTTACACTTCACTGCTCCATCTTCGACTCCAAACTCTTGTTTTCCACACGAAAACGTATAAACCGGATTGAAGTGGTTTTCGAGAAATTAATTCCAATCTCGGTCACTTCGAAACGATCACCGCATTGTCCAATATTGATAGTCGGTTATTTAACAAATGAAGACAATGACTCAGATCTTCCGTATATTATTATGAATTTTGTTCGATATTTTATTTTTCCTTTTTTTTTACATGTATTCATTGGAAGTTAATAAAGTAAACATTATCGTAATTACACATTGTGATAACATTTTCTATAGGAAATTACACATTGGAAATCATTCATTAATGCAAACTTTAAACTATTATTTTAGTTCAGATATTAGCCAAGTAAAAAGGGAAGAAAAAAATTTAGAAGTTCTTACTAGTCCCATATCGTAGAAACTACCAGAATAATTGAAGGTGTAAATTTATTTTGTTATGCATTACAGTTGGAGATGTTTTCTTTTCTTTGATTTGTTATACGAGACTTAGGTTTTTGTCAATTTTAACCACTATGGGTTATGTTTGTAGCACCATCTTTCTTCTCTGACGTTTAAATCAAGTTATGTGGAGTCTTTTTTCCTCTTCCCAGGTCCTTTAGGATGATGTTTTGATAAACATTTTAATTTACAAGACCGAATATAATTTTTTTGCCAATTATGTACGAAGATGCCTACTTGAGGCCAGCAAGATAAATGATGGTACCTCTTTTTTCCTCGTCAATTTAATTTTCATTTGACAGTTTCTTTCATTTTGTTTACTCTTTAATTTCTTCATTCTTTTCCCTTTCTCAATCCTAGTTTGGTTGCTTTGGTCTGTTGCAACTCTGTTTTTCTCAGCTTACTTTTGTTCAATGAAATTGATGTTATTTTGTTATGCAGAATATTTTTTATTAATTATTAATTGACCATGGCTATTTTGGATAGTGTAATCAGAAAAGAGAAACATAAATGGACCAAAATGTAGTAAGTGGTTTGTGGACCTGACAAAAAGTTTCTCATCGCCATTCGTATTTTTTATTACAGAAAAGATCCATGTTGGATGGTTAAAATCCATTCAAAATATGGTTTGCAATATGGATGATGTAAATTTCGTCTTCGCACATGATTCGGAGGATATGGTTAGTACACCGAGAGTTTTTGGTGCTAACTTTAAGTTAAAAGCTTAACAAGCGTGCCTGATTGATAATGTTACTTACAAGTTACAGTGGACATCCTTGCATCCATTATTTTGGAGCTGATAGTATAAAATTATTAAATATTGCATAAATAATCATGTCAAAAACTGGACGTATTTAAATAGTTTTTTGTTAGTGCTCTTGGGCCAAAAATGAGTTGATTCGTTCAATGTAAAATCTTATTTTGTGTTTAAAGGTTCCGAAAAGTGAAAGAAAAGCAAAGTTATGGAGATAAGTGATACCAGAAGTTTGGAAAAAGTCACATATCTAAGTGGCTTTTTAACAAATTATGCATTCCAAAAGACTGTATAGGACACAAAGTAGTGACCTAAAGAACAAACTGCTCCAGTTCCACGTTGTGCTAATTATTACACTAGCTGTTGTATTTAATAGTTGACAAAGTCAATTCAGGTCGACCATTTGCTTATCCCTAAGACCGAAGAAGTAAAAGTCATATGTTCAATTCATGTTCACCGCATATCTAATCAACAAAGCTATGAGATAAGTAAAAAGTGACCAGAATCAACAAATTAAACTTAAATAGTGTAAGTATAAAAAGGAACAATAATTTTGAAGACTCCTTTGTGCCTGAACAAATTGTATTTAAGGTTAAATTTGAAAAAATAAATTTGCAGCAACAAATTAGATTTAAGTACATAAAATTGAAATATTGCTTTGAAATTCGAGATTTGCAGTAGTGAATTTGCACTAAAAATCAATGGAATAGAAGAAAAAAAATACCTGGAAATTCTACAATCCGAAGGATAAAAGTTAGAAAATAAATATAACAGAAAATTGGTTTAGGAGAATTTTACTGAATATAAAAGGAAAGAACGTAAATAAAAAACTTACAGGTTTTAGGAAAATGAGGAAGAATGAGGCACTGGTGTTCGTGGTTTGAAAATGAAAAGAAAACAGAATGGATGTGTTATATTAAGTGAGCTTGGTTCATTCTCTTATTATTGATTCTTAATCTAAGTATCGCATATTTTGTATGAACCTTGTTGATCTACCAAAGACAACTGACAATTTCATAAGTGGATCTTTATTTAGGGGGTTAATCAAAGATTCATAGAGACAAAAATCTTGTTGCGTTGTTTATCAAGTCGTAAAAGTTCAAATCCACTATTCTAAATGTTAATTTATAAAAAAAATTGTTGATTCTCTTCTTTTTCGTGCTGAAACCGATGCACAACAACTGCAGATCTGGCAGGAACAAAACCAAAAATTGCAGAATTGGACAGAGCAGGATTACCTCTGCAAGAACTTCACACTTAATGGCCTGAGTGATGATCTCTACGTCTACTACAATTCGGACAAGACAACTAAGGAAATCTAGGAGGCACTACAAAAGAAGTATGTGTAAAGAACCGTAAATCCGTACTCCTTTGAGCTGGCAACATTCCACAACAACCCAGTCAAAGAGGAACAAATATACGAGTCTTTATGGTTAAAGAAGAAGAAAAAGATAGAACAGAATAGAAACAACAGAACAATGTCAGAATCTCACAATCGCAGCGGAACTACATATAATAAATAAATAAATAATATTTGAACAAAGAACTATATCAGTTATTATATTACATTGCATTACATTACATTATCAGAGTGTACAACAACAAACAATAACAAACAACGGAAAAAAATACTAAATACTAGTAAATACGCCATGCCAACCAGCTTGCCACCACCAACTCCTGAATTTCAGAATATCCTGATAAACCTGACTCTTGACTGCCCGTGTGGAAATTGGTGGGCACCCAGAGTTTGGAAAGGAAAACAATAAACTCCGAGTCAGTCATGTGACTGGTGGGAGGACTTAAAACAGTTTATCTTTAAAACAAAGAACAAGATAATTTTAAAATAGATTCGCAATGTTTTTTAGAAAATGAGACTACCATAAGGCCTCCCGCACACACACACAATGCAAACGCAGAATCGGAGGAGATTTCTCCTTATGATAGTCAAAGATGCTTGATACGCATTAAAAAAAACATTTGATATTATTACTAGTGCATAGTGTAAGAAAAAAAATCATTTCGAAAATAAAGATATAAATCGTAGCCAGCATAGGCATTTCGCACTTATGCCTACTATAGCTACCATGTTCAATAGCAGGTTACCGCCACATTCCATGGCAGGTTATACAACTAAAACTGTACATGGTTTGTATTGTTTCTTTGGATTTCCAACAAATGGTCAGGCCAAGGAACTTCCCATTGCCACATGGGTACGCCTCTGGAAAGACGACCCGAGAACCAAACTGGATCTCTGCCAACACAAGGCCGAGTTACCCCTAACTGGGTAACTACTGACATGAATATGTCATTCCCCGATCGTAACCGATCTATCCGAGAATGCTCGATTTCCAACAACCACAAAGCAATAAATTTGCAGCAACAACATAGGTTAAGTATCTGGGCTCCATACCATGATACCACCTCTATCCAGAAGGAATGACATACAATAAAGGGGCGCTACCCCCTAACAACTTTGCCGCATCCTTCCTGTTTTGACCATTTCCGAGGTGTGAGTTCCGACGAAATCTCGTCCACAAAGCCACGCTTTATACAAAAGATGTGCTTTGGGTCAAAAAATGATCAAACTAATGATCACCAAGATAAATGATCAAACAAATGATCATATCATAAATGATCATCCCACAGCAACACTCAGCATGCCACACTATCAAATTGGGAGTATATCACTAATGACCTTCAACTACATAACCTTTGAGCTCGTACGTCTCAGAGAAGGGTGTTAATCTAAGAGAATAAATTCTCCGCCACCAACAGAAATATATTTGAAAGAAATAAGCTTTATATCTCAACTTGTAATGTCAGACATACAATCCATACAAGTCTGTTCCGGGCTCGAACAGAACCGAAGGCACTTACAAAGAAGTCCTTGCATTCCTGATAATTTCTAATCACATCCGGACATCCCGTCACTAAGGGTGATAAAACCTCTATATCGGAGATCAACCGATGCAGAGCAACTCAACGGTAATCCTTCCGTTTTTAAAAATATGCGGTCTTCAACACCGGTCATCGAATGCAATCCACTACGACGTATCACATATTCGGAATGGGTTATACGACCCCAAGGTCCTTTTCCGGCTAACCCGAATAGTGAGCGCTTATTCAAAAATAAGTGTGGCATTCAAATTCAAGCAATCACAACAAATACCTATTTAAAGGTAAATATTGATTGTCGGATTGTTTAACTATCAAAGGCATGCTCAACATCACCAGATTCCAAATAATTTTCTAAATTATATATTTTCCAAAATATCTTTATTAGATATATCATTTCCACACTTCAACCATTTGAAAACAAATTTTCAAATCACTTTTCACCTTTATCTCTTTTGAAAACAACTTTCAATCATTTTCCTTATGCGGAAATACTTTCATTTCAAAATGGTTGATTCAAACCAATTAAATAAATCCTTAACGATTTACTTTATATTTACGTTCCAAATCTGTAAATTTATTCCCACACTTCAAAAATAAATCAACGTTTATTTTTAAACAAATTTCCCTTTCTTTTATAAATTCCATAGTGAATTCACAATTCCAAAATATCTATGAACATACGATTTTTTAAATCGATTTCTAATATTCATTTTCAATTTATCTTTAAAAGATAAAATCTCAAAATATTCACTTCATATTGGAAAACATTTGCATACTTATTTAATAATAAGTAATTCACAAATTCATTTATTTTCAACACTTGGAAAATATTCAATATACTTAAATCGAAATTAAGTATATATTTCATTCTTTAAGGAAATCATTCTCTTAAACACATTTTATTTGGGCCAAAACGAATGTTGCGTAAAACATCGTTACTACAACCCAAAATCACTAGTATAGGGATTCGAAATTTAGATAGATATATAAATCCTAATACTATATAAACATTTCCTTTCGGAAACCATTTACTATAACAACAGTGTTATAGTCCATCATTTCCTTCTATTTCTCGAAAACGTCCATTTCAACAGTAAATGTTGAAATCTATGGTTTCGATTCATAATATATTTTAAAACATCTTTAAATCGTTTTAATTCTATTTAAAACTTCACTTCCCAAAATAAATCCATTTTATTTAATAATATATTTCACTATCCAAAATCGTGAATATGCTTCCTTTAATAAGCTATGATAATTAACTTATCAAAATAAGTCGTTTTCGAATTTATAAACAATGTCTATAAATTCCAATTATATATTTTATAACAACTTCATTTTATAAATCTCCTTTATTAACCAATTCTATTTATATTTCATTTACATGTCGAAATCCGGTTTATAGGTAAATTACTTATAATTCATTTATTCACAAATCCATTCTTTTATATCAACAATAATTTATAAATCAAAGATTCTTATTTACTTATGAATCCAGGTTCAAACTTTATTTTAACACTTATAAAAACTCGTTTTATAATTTCTATATTTTAATTTATAAATATCAATTTTATACAACTTTTATATAAATTGTTTATAATAATTCAAAAATCCCAATTTAAACTATTTTATAATTTATCAACTACTTATTTCAAAAATCACATTTCAGTTATATTTCGCAAAAATCATAATTTTAAAATATTAAAATTTTAACGTTTATTTTATTTAAGATGAATCAATTCAAAATTTGAATAAAACGTATAATTTCAAAAATCGCTTTAAAATCCCTTTAAAATCAAAATCGTTATTTTTAAACTTTAAAAATGGATCAGATGATGCAACAGCACTAAATAGTCAATCACGACATCCAAATATCATATATCAATATGATAATCAACAAATATCACAATATCTGTAAATAAATCAATATAGTTGAGGAATCCAGTTAGATCCCTCCAACCTGTTTCCCTGCATCCACAGATGTTAGCACAATACCAATTCCGTTTCAGTATGGAATTATCGCGGTATATGGGATTTATAAAATACTATCCGCTTAATAGACGGCGCAATAGGGTCTCATCCGCTATATAATGCGGGAAAATCAATTCCAAGTACATATATAATACCAATTTCACTATGCGGTGAATTATTCGCGGTATATGTTTTTAATAAATAACCTCCGCTTACTAACGGTGCATAATGTCTATTTCAATCATCAACAGATAATAATCAACATTCAAACATGCAATCAAGCAATTTTAAATCTAACTATTTAAAATTTAAATCAAAACTAATTCGATTGAGTGAGAAGTTCTCACCTTGATTTTAAATTCAGTTCTAGCGTTTTATCTCGAATAAAATTAAACGGACGTTTAATTTTATCTGAAATTTACACTAGCTCCAAACGGCTCCAATCCAGCTCCATTGCGTAGTGCTCGACAAAACGAACACGACGCTAGTCGTTTCGTCAAATTCCGACCTCGTATGACAAAGATATGTATTTTTAAAGTTATACAAATTTATATACAATAAATTTTCAACAATTTATTTTAATTTTTAACCCACACTTCATCACAGCTGTCCAATTCCTATGCCCTAGATCTGGGCCGCACCACGCAAATCTTCCTCCTTCCCAAACATGCGTACGCGGCCGTGAACCCATCTCGTTTGAAAACCCTAAATTTTTGAGCCAATTCCGTTCGACTTCGCTCCGATCAGGTACCACCAACTCCTTCGTCGTTGCGAATGCCACCAATGCCTGGAAGCTTGCAACGCTCGGCCGCCACCACGAGCTAGAAACGAGGTGCGAAAGGCAGCACTTCCAAGGTTGATTGCCGTTGATCCGCTCCACTTCAAACGATCTCCACTGTTGGATGTGGAGATCTGGTTACGCTCTACAATATTGCAGTTAGAAGTTTATCGAATTAACTTGTGGATTTGAAGAAATTAAGGGAAGAACTCAGGAGATTTTTGGCCATTGGTAGATGGAGGTGGCGGCTGTAATATTATGGCTAGGGTTTTTGAGTTGTTTGCAAAGTTGAAGTTGTGAAGGCCTTTTATAGAAAAATAGTCAAAACACTATTGACCAAAAAATTTCCGAATCCAACCGAAGCATGCCGGTTGGCATTTCTAAGGTTTACCCAGTGTTCCGAACACAATGGAATGTGTTTCGGAGGCTAATTCGATCATCTGTGCGGGTTATGGCAATAAACGATCGATTTTAAATTAAATCGATTTAAACTATTTTCTAAGCGTTTTAGCTTGCCCCGGACAAACGATAAATCCGACTGACACGAAATTTGAAACCATACAATAATATCACATTACGGATGCGATGAAACTGGTTCCGTCGAAATCCAAGACTGTTTGAAAAATGGCTATTTTAACTCGCCAATTTAATATTAAAATAATTTCGATGCATTTTTAGCTGCCACGGTCAAACGAAAACTCTGATTGCTATGAAAATCGAAATCCGATAATAACAAACTATTACGGATCCAATAGAACTAGTTTCGTCCAATTCTGAGACTGTTCGAAAAATGGCTAATTTTCAGTCGATAATTAAATATTAAAATATTCAATTTTCACAAATAAACTTTTAATTCAATTTTAAAAATTCTATAACATCTCTATAACTTCGATATGATTAAATAAAATTTTACAAATCATTTTCAATCATATTAAACTCGATTTTCAATTATTTCTGTAATTTCAACTATTAAATGATCGATTTAATTATCCAATTAAATCCAATTATTCGAGATAAAATTTATTCGACTTATAAATTTCACTTATTAATATTTTAAATTCAATTAAATATACAAATTTTAATTGACAAAAATTCTGGGTCGTTACAATCTTCCCCCCTTAAAAGAATTTCGTCCTCGAAATTACCAAGTAAGAAAAATTTACAGAATCCATTAACTTTCCAAAACAAACCATTCAAATTAGATTTTTACAAATCTCTTAAGTGTTTAAATTTTCCAAAATTCATAATTAAACTTCTTACAAAATCTTTACTAAGTTTCCAAATCCAAACTTAGTTTTCAAAATTTTTCCAATTTTCTCAAAAATATCTAACGCCTTAAATTTTCGAAAAAATTCGCCAGAGTCTCCTTTGCGCGGCTCGATCCGAAAAAAAATGACAGTATATATATCACAAATATACATCTCATCAAGTGATGAGGCATCCCGCAGGAAAAAAAGTGTAAAAGTACGATATTTAATCCGAGATATGTACCTTATATTTTATTAGCGACCATATACGGCTAATATAGCGTGAAAGCGAGCTCCAAATGCGAAGCAAGCGCAATCCGCACCTACTAAACACTCAACAAAAAAATGAGAACATGTATATATGAGAATAATACCAATATACATCATATAGCAACGTATGTTAACATAGAAAATGCAACAAAAACAATAAATGCAACTACCAAACAACTATTATCCCATAAATCCATATCAAATCAATATACATTCACTTCTCATTATTATTCAATGAATTTGTTTTTCATTTAAATCACATTTGATTCATTAACATTGGATGTTTTTACTAACATTCACTTATTCATATTCAATTAGTTTACATTAACTAATTCATATTCAAGTTGGTTCACTTACAAATCAAATTCAATTCCATTTAAGATCATTTTCTTCCAAGTTGGATTCAATTACTTTAGCTTCTAATTTCGCTAATTCAATTTCATTGACACTTAATGAATTTATATACAATCAAATAAATAACCATACAACAACCAATGTATATTTAACATAACCAAATTATTTAATTTACATTCTATTTGGCCCAACACTTTTAATTCCTATTGGTTGATATTTAATTGACTTTCATTCAATTTATTCAACTTCCAATAACATTTCTTTTAATAATTAACAATTTCATCCATTATCCCATATCTATTTTATTTACATTCAATTGATTTACTTTCAATTCATTAGTTCAATTCAATTGCTAATCCTTTAACAATATAAAGTTGAATTTCATTCATCTAACTCAAGTTCAAATTCTTAATGACTTCATTTCATTAATTCACTTATTAATTTACTTTGACACAAAAAATCAACTTCATTCAACATCAGTTAAGTTATGTTCCATTTCAAACATCTTATCAAATCCAAATCAATTTATTTAACTTTCCTTTTGTTAAATTTCAAATCACATGTCTTTGATGACTACTCAAATTTATTTCAACTTGTATTTTATTGATTTACTTATACTTCCATTAATTTAACTCCATCCTTTAAGTTAAATTTATTCTATTAAAACTCAAATTGTATAATTTATCAACTCATTTATCATTCTCATAAATATTTTAAATTGGATTCCAAAGTCTTTTCAACCTTTCAAAACCATTTTTGAAATCAATTCAATTTCCCTTTTGAATTTCAAAACCAAACCCAAATTTTCCAAACAACTTTCTTTTAAACAATTTGGCAGCAATCCCTCTTTTGGAAACCCGAAAATGAACACCGATGATGTCATGATCATCATCGGAATTATGTTACGGCGACCGAAAAGAGTTTAGAGCTTTAATTTCTCCAAAATAATTTTCCCAAAATATCAATATGTTCAAAACACTTCTCTGGAATTTTTTTTTCAGATTATAAATCACATTTATAAGTCTTTTACTTATATAATTTCACTTCTTGTATATAAGATTATTTCACAATTGTAAATCACATTAATTATAGTTCCATACTTATAATTCATTTGCTTATACAATTATTCTTTAAAAATTGTTGTTTTTATTCAACAACTAAACAATCAATTCATATACACTTTAATAATTCTGAAAATTATTCCTTTATATATAAAACATGATCGAGGTAAAATTATTTCATTTACCTTATTTTAAATAATATTGTGTCAAATTGTTCTGTACAAGTGTTTAGAGATCCCTATCAACGACGTTAATTACTCGTGTTGACCGGAATCCATGTACCACTCAACAAAACAATCATCACAATATAAAACAATTTATATTCACTAACAAATACGCACTCGTATCTATTATTACACTCAAACTCATTCTAGAGTACTACTAACTCCACTCTAATGACTAATTCCCAACAGAGCCATGGTTGTCTCTTAACCATAAGCTCTGGTACCAAATGTAAAGAACCGTAAATTCATACTCCTTTGAGCTGGCAACATTACACAACAACCCAGCCAAAGAGGAACAAATTTACGAGTCTTTATGGTTGAAGAAGAAGAAGAAAGAAAAAGATAGAATAGAACAGAAACAACAGAACAATGTCAGAATCTCACAATCGCAGCAGAACAACATATAATAAATAAATGAATAATCTTTGAACAATGAACTATATCAGTTATTACATCACATTACATTACATTATCAGAGTGTACAACAACAAACAACAACAAACAACGGAAAAAAATACTATATACTAGTAAATACGCCATGCCAACCAGCTTGCCACTAGCAAGTCCCGAATTCCAGAATATCCTGATAAACCTGACTCTTGACTGCCTGTGTGGAAATTGGTGGGCACCCAGAGTTTAGGAAGGAAAACAATAAACTCCGAGTCAGTCAAGTGACTGGTGTGAGGACTTAAAATAGTTTATCTTTAAAACAAAGAACAGGAAAATTTTAAAATAGATTCGCAATGCTTTTTAGAAAATGAGACTACCATAAGGCCTCCCGCACACATACACAATGCAAACGCAGAATCAGAGGAGATTTCTCCTTATGATAGTCAAAGATGCTTGATACGCATTAAAAAGAAACATTTGATATTATTACTAGTGCATAGTGTAGAAAAAAATCATTTCGAAAATAAAGATATAAATCTTAACCAGCATAGGCATTCCGCACTTATGCCTACTATAGCTACCATGTTCAATAGCAAGTTACCGCCACATTCCATGGCAGGTTATACAACTAAAACCGTACAAGGTTCGTATTGTTTCTTTGGATTTCCAACAAATGGTCAGGCCAAGGCACTTCCCATTGCCGCATGGGTATGCCTCTGGAAAGACGACCCGAGAACCAAACCGGATCTCTGCCAACACAAGGTCGGGTAACCCCTAATTGGGTAACTACTGACACGAATATGTCATCCCCCAATCATAACCGATCTATCCGAGGATCCTCGATTTCCAACAACCACAAAGCAATAAATTTGCAGCAACAACATAGGTTAAGTATCTGGGCTCCATACCATGATACCACCTCTATCCAGAAGGAATGACATACACTAAAGGGGCGATACCCCCTAATAACCTTGCCGCATCCTTCCTGTTTTGACCATTTTCGGGGTATGAGGTTCGATGAAGTCTCGTCCACAAAGCCATGCTTTATACAAAAGCTGTGCTTTGGGTCAACAAATGATCAAAGTAATGATCACCAAGATAAATGATCAAACGAATGATCATATCACAAATGATCAAACAATGATCATCCCACAGCAACACTCAGCATGCCACACTACCAAATTGGGAGTATATCACTAATAACCTTCAACTACATAACCTCTGAGCTCGTACGTCTCAGAGAAGGGTGTTAAGCTAAGAGAATAAATTCTCCGCCACCAACCGAAATATATTTGAAAGAAATCAGCTTTATAACTCAACTTGTAATGTCAGACATACAATCCATACAAGTCTGTTCCGGGCTCGAACAAAACCTAAGGCACTTACAAAGAAGTCCTTGCATTCCGGATAATTTCTAATCACGTCCGGACTTCCCTTCACTAATGGTGATAAAACCTCTATATCGAAGATCAGCCGATGCAGAGCAACTCAACGGTAATCCTTCCGTTTTCAAAGATATCCGGTCTTCAACACCGGTCATGGAATGCAATCCATTACGACGTATCACATATTCGGAATGGGTTATACGACCCCAAGGTCCTTTCCCGGCTAATCCGAATAGTGAGCGCTTATTCAAAAATAAGTGTGGCATTCAAATTCAAGCAATCACAACAAATACCTATTTAAAGTTAAATATTGATAGTCGGATTATTTAACTATCATAGGCACGCTCAACATCACCAGATTCCAAATAATTTTCCAAATTATTTATTTTCCAAAATATCTTTATTAGATATATCATTTCCACACTTTAACCATTTGAAAACAAATTTTCAAATCACTTTTCACCTTTATCTCTTTTGAAAACAAATTTCAATCATTTTCCTTACGCGGAAATACTTTCATTTCAAAATGGTTCATTCAAACCTATTAAATAGATCCATAATGATTTACTTTATATTTACGTTCCAAATCAGTAAATTTATTCCCACACTTCAAAAATAAATTAACGCTTATTTTTAAACAAATTTCCCTTTCTTTTAGAAATTCCATAGTGAATTTACAATTCCAAAATATCTATGAATATACGACTTTTTAAATCGATTTCTAATATTCATTTTCAATTTATCTTTAAAAGATAAAATCTCAAAACATTCACTTCATATTGGAAAACATTTCCATACTTATTTAATAATAAGTAATTCACAAATTCATTTATTTTCAACACGGAAAATATTCAATATACTTAAATCGAAATTAAGTATATATTTCATTCTTTAAGGAATCATTCTCTTAAACACATTTTATTTGGGCCAAAACGAATGTTGCGTAAAACATCGTTGCGACAACCCAAAATCACCAGCATAGGGATTCGAAATTTAGTTAGATATATAAATCCCAATACTATATAAAACATTTCCTTTCGGAAACCAGTTACTATAACAACAGTGTTATAGTCCATCATTTCCTTCTATTTCTCGAAAACGTCTATTTCAACAATAAATGTCGAAATCTATGGTTTCGATTCATAATATATTTTAAAACATCTTTAAATCGTTTTAATTCTATTTAAAACATCACTTCCTAAAATAAATCCATTTTATTTAATAGTATATTCACTGTCCAAAATCGTGAATATACTTCCTTTAATAAGCTATAATAATTAACTTATCAAAATAAGTCGTTTTCGGATTTATAAACAATGTCTATAAATTCCATTTCTATATTTTATAACAACTTCGTTATAAATCTCCTTTATTAACCAATTCTATTTATATTTCATTTACATGTCGAAATCCGGTTTATAGGTAAATTACTTGTAATTCATTTATTCACAAATCCATTCTTTTATATCAACAATAATTTATAAATCAAAAATTCTTATTTACTTATGAATCTAGGTTCAAACTTTATTTTAATACTTATAAAAGCTCGTTTTATAATTTCTATATTTTAATTTATAAAAATCAATTTTATACAACTTTTATATAAATTGTTTATAATAATTCAAAAATCCCAATTTAAACTATTTTATAATTTATCAACTACTTATTTCAAAAATCACATTTCAGTTATATTTCGCAAAAATCATAATTTTAAAATATTAAAATTTTAACGTTTATTTTATTTAAGATGAATCAATTCAAAATTTGAATAAAACGTATAATTTCAAAAATCACTTTAAAAATCCCTTTAAAATCAAAATCGTTATTTTTAAACTTTAAAAATGGATCCGATGATGCAACAGCACCAAATAGTCAATCGCGACATCCAAATATCATATATCAATCTAATAATCAACAAATATCACAATATCTGTAAATAAATCAATATAGTTGAGGAATCAAGTTGGATCCCTCCAACCTGTTTCCCTGCATCCACAGATGTTAGCAGAATACCAATTCCGTTCCAGTACGGAATTATCGCGGTATATAGATTTATAAAAATGATCCACTTAATAAACAACGCAATAGGGTCTCATCCGCTATATAATGCGTGAAAATCAATTCCAAGTACATATATAATACCAATTTCACTATATGGTGAAATATTCGCGGTATATGTTTTTAATAAATAACCTCCGCTTACTAACGGTGCATAATGTCTATTTCAATCATCAACAGATAATAATCAACATTCAAACATACAATCAAGCAATTTTAAATCTAACTATTTAAAATTTAAATCGAAACTAATTCGATTGAGTGAGAAGTTCTCACCTTGATTTTAAATTCAGTTCCAACGTTTTATTTCGAATAAAATTAAACAGACGTTTAATTTTACCCGAAATTCACATTAGCTCCAAACGACTCCAATCTTGCTCCATTGCGTAGTGCTCGACAAACGAACCCGACGCAAGTCGTTTCGTCAAATTCCGACCTCGTATGACAAAGATATGTATTTTTAAAGTTATACGAATTTATATACAATAAATTTTCAACAATTTATTTTAATTTCTAACCCACACTTCATCACAACCGTCCAATTCCTATGCCCTAGATCAGCGACGCACCACGCAAATCTTCCTCCTTCCTAAACATGCGTACGCGGCCGTGAACCCATCTCGTTTGAAAACCCTAAATTTTTGAGCCAATTCCGTTCGACTTCGCTCCGATCAGGTACCACCAACTCCTTCGTCGTTGCGAATGCCACCAACACCTAGAAGCTTGCAAACCTCGGCCGCCACCACGAGCTGGAAACGAGGTGCGAACGGCAGCACTTCCAAGTTTGATTACCGCTGATCCGCTCCACTTCAAACGATCTCCACCGTTGGATGTGGAGATCTCGTTACGCTCTACAATATTGCAGTTGGAGGTTTATCGAATTAACTTGTGGATTTGAAGAAATTAAGGGAAGAACTCAGGAGATTTTCGGCCATTGGTAGATGGAGGTGGCGGCTGTAATATTATGGCTAGGGTTTTTGAGTTGTTTGCAAAGTTGAAGTTGTGAAGGCCTTTTATAGAAAAATAGTCAAAACACTATTCACCAAAAAATTTCCGAACTCCAAACGAAGCGTGCCGGTTGGCGTTTCTAAGGTTTACCCGCATTCCGAACTCAATGGAATGTGTTTCGAAGGCTAATTCGACCATCTGTGCGAGTTATGGCAATAAACGATCGATTTTAAATTAAATCGATTTAAACTATTTTCTAGGCGTTTTAGCTGGCCCCGGACAAACGATTAATCCGATTGACACAAAATTTGAAACCATACAATAATATCACATTATGGATCTGATGAAACTGGTTTCGTCGAAATCCGAGACTGTTTGAAAAATGACTATTTTAACTCGCCTATTTAAAATAATTTCGATGCGTTTCGAGCTGCCACGGTTAAACAAAAACTCCGATTGCTACGAAAATTGAAATCCGATAATAACAAACTATTACGGATCCAATGGAACTAGTTTCGTCCAATTCTGAGACTATTCGAAAAATGGCTAATTTTCAGTCGATAATTAAATATTAAAATATTCAATTTTCACAAATAAACTTTTAATTCAATTTTAAAAATTCTATAACATCTCTATAACTTCAATATGATTAAAAAAAATTACAAATAATTTTCAATCATATTAAACTCGATTTTCAATTATTTCTGTAATTTCAACTATTAAATAATCGATTTAATTATCCAATTAAATCCAATTATTCGAGATAAAATTTATTCGACTTATAAATTTCACTTATTAATATTTTTAATTCAATTAAATATAAAAAATTTAATTGACAGAAATTCTGGGTCGTTATAGCATGATACATAAGAAATTGGAGCAAAGAAATTTGCCATGAGCCGCTACCTCAAATTTCAGATGATGAATGACAAATCAGTAGAGACGCAGTCTCATGAACTTCAGAAAATAGCTCATGGGATCGCCTTTGAAGATATGGTTATTGACGAACAATTCTAAGGAGCTATTTTGATAGATAAACTACCCCCTAGTTAGAAGGATTTTAAGAATAATCCGAGATATAAAACTAGAGAATTTTCTTTAGAAAGCTTGATAACTCACCTCCGTATTGAGGAGGAATCACATACACAAGATATGAAGGAAGAAGTGCTTGCTGTTATAGGCAACACTAAGAAAGCTGCAGTTCTGATTCTAAATTTTTTAAGAATCAGAACCGCAACAAACAGAAACCACATATATAAGTTGATAGAGTTTTTGAACCTTTTTGGTTCGTTCTGATATATAAGCTTGATGGAACTTTGACCAGACATGGACAACGTTACTTTATCACTTTTATTGATTATTGTTCTGATTTTACTTATGTATACCTTATGAAAAAATAGAAAATGATGCATTTGATATGTTTAAATCATTTAAAACTGAAATTGAGAATCAATCTAATAAGAAAATTAAGAGACTTTGTAGTGATAGAGGAACAAAATATGAATCTAGTTTATTTCATGATTTCTATAAATTGCATGGTATAATTCATGAGAGAACTGCACTTTGTTCACCTGAAATGAACGGTAAAGCTGAAAGAAAAAATAGAAATTTTACCAAATTAGTTGTAACTATCTTATTGAATCCGGGTGCAGTAAAACATTGGTGGGGGATATTTTATTGACTATATGCTATGTATTGAATAGAATCCTTAAATAAAAAATAAAATCTCACCATTTCAAATTTTAAAAAATTATAAACAAAATATGTCTTATTTTAGAACTTGGGGATGTTTGGTATATCTTATACCAGACCCTAAGAGAATAAAAGTAGCAAGTAGAGCATATGAATGTGCATTTATTGGTCATGCTATTAATAACAAAGCATATAGATTTTATGACCTAAATAGACATAATATAATAGAATTTAATAATGCTGATTTTTATGAATCTAGATTTCCTTTTAAATTGAGGAATGGTGGGGGTACATCAAGTAACACCACGCCTATTAGAACAGAATTTAACGAGTCATCTGAAAATGAACCTAGAAGAAGTAAAAGAGAAAGAACCGCAAAAGATTTTAGTTCAGATTTTTGTGCTTTTACCATAGAGGAGGATCCCTTAAACCTCCAAGAGGCCTTATCTTCTTTAGATGCCGATTTTTGGCAAGAGGCTATTGTTAGTCCGTGAGATGATGGTTTTGATGACAACAACCTTAGAATAGATTATAAAATATAAATACTAACATTATAAGTTTAGATATATATGTATATGCAGGTTTTAACCATGCAGGTACCAAGAATGAAGACTGTACAGTATAGAGATTCAAGATATCAAGATTGAAGACTCATGAGTATTAAGAAATCAAGAGTTCAAGAATTGAAGTAATTTATTCTTTAATTTGAAATTTTGTTAAAACTCATAGAAAAACACTAGCATCTTAAAATCCAATTTATTCGTGGAATGGAATCCACTTCGAGCCTGTTAAAGGGATGGAACCCTAAGTAGGATTGAACCTATGAAAAATCTAGTGGAACATTGTTTTGTATCCGCTAATTTTTTATTCAAAATGATTTTTCTAAATTATATCCTGTTTTCAAAATGTTTCCAAAACCGTCCTTTTAAAAGCATCAAAAACCTCTATCCTGATTTTAAATAATTTTAGCCTTAAAATTATCTTTAATTTCAAAGTCAAAATTACTCCTGACTTTAAACTATCTTTTAAAATAATATATTAAACTTTTAAATATTTATACTTAAGATTTAAATATAAAATTAACATTTAAATTGTATATATATTATTCTCTATATCTACTTATGAATTTTAACTATAGTCAAGTATATTAGAAAAGTTTAAAATAGCTTTAATATAAGATAATGGTTATTTTCAAAGAAAATTAAATCATTAAAAATTGCTTTGGGATGTCGACATGCCTATGGTGACCATGTCGACATGGTGTTAGTTGAGTTCAAAATTTAAATTTCAAAAGATGTGTTTATTCACCATAATTCTTCATGAATGGACATGGCTGTTGTTCTTCTATAAATAGGGGTTAGTTTCAACGAATTTCATATCCGATTTTCTGGTTTTTTCACTCCTCCTCTTCTTCCACATTTCTTAATACATACTCTTACCATTATTCTGCCGAAATCAATATTGAATCATACCCGATTAGTTCTAGTTTGATTCTTTATCACTATCTCAACAAGATTCTCAGTGCTATTCAGAGTTATAGACTTATTTGTAATCTATTAAGCGAGAAAAGGTGTGATTGTGGCCTTGAAAATCAATCAAGCGAGAAAAGGTGTGATTGTAGCCTTGGTAAATCAATTGGGTAAACTTGTGGCTCGGAAATTAAGTATCTCTACCCAAAGGATTGAAATTCTAGAGGGTGTACCTGTAGCCTTGAAATCGAGGGTGTAATTGTACAATTGCTTTTGAAAGGAAATCCGTACTTGTTTGCGGGACTGGATTTAGGGTAACTCCGAACCAGTATAAAATCCGTGTGTTCTTTCCTTTACTGCTTTTATTTTATTTCTGCATCTGTGTTTGTTTCTGTAATTATCCCTGTATCTGTAGATTGCATACATCTGTGTCTAAATTAAAATAAAATCAAAAAGATTTAGTAATTCTTTATAAACACTATTCACCCCCCTCTAGTGTTAATCCTAGCCTTAAGATCCGTAATCTGCATTTCTTTCAATTGGTATCAGAGCCAGGTTTTCAAAAATTTCATTATCTGATTTTTGAAAAGTTTTCAAAATGGCTACCAACACTGGTACTGTTACTAACACTAGTATTACTGTCACTAGTTCATTTGTAGAAGGTCAGTCTACTGTCAGACCACCACTTTTTAATGGCAGTAACTATGCATATTGGGCATGTAGGATGAAAATATACTTACAATTTATAGGATCAGACACTTGGAACATTACACAAACTGAATATTCTGAACCAACAACTGATTTTTCACAGTGGACTGGTGAGCAAAAGACTATTGCACAAAATAATTCTACGGCAATGAATATTTTGTTTTGTTCACTAGGTAGAAATGAATTCAATAGAGTGTCAGTTTGTAAGTCTACATATGAAATCTGGAAAACTTTGCAAGTTACACACGAAGGAACAAGCAAAGTTAAACAGACCAAAATTTCTATGCTCACAAATCAGTTTCAACTATTTAAAATGAATCCTAATGAGTCTATTTCAGATATGTATATTAGATTTCAGGATATTGTGCATTCTCTAATATCTTTGGGAAAGGAATTTTCTGAAGAAGATCTAGTTAGAAAGATTTTAAATTTTCTTACTCCAGAATGGGATCAAAAGACACTTGTTATCGAAGAGGCAAATGACATCAATACTTTAAAGATAGAAGAACTAATTGGAAATCTAATGTCGTATGAAGTTCAAATGATCGGGAGAAGAGAAAACAAAGCATCTGAAAAGAAATCAATGGCATTCAATGCATTGACCGATGGATCAGACTCAAACAGCGATAATGATGAAGAGATAGCCATTATGACCAGAAATTTTAGGAAATTCCTGAAATACAGAAAGATGAATAATCTCAAGAGAAACAACTATAAGAACTTTGGAAATCAGAATGTAGTGCCAAATAATGTCAAATGTTACAACTGTGATGAATCAGGCCATTTCCAAAGAGACTGTCCGTATCCAGATAGGCAAAATCCTCCTATGAACAATGATCCAGCAAAGAAACGAAAGCGTGCATTTACTGCTACTCTAGATGACTCAGACTCGTCCTCAATTGATGATGATTGGAAGACAGATAATTTGAATTTGTGTTTCACAGTTGTTCACGACTCCGGTGAATTTAATGAAACGGACTCAGAAAAAGGTACACGTTTACAATACAATTGGTTGAAATTGCTTGCTTAGAATTAGTTGCTTGATTGCTTAATTGATTGATTTTGAATTGGTGTGTTGTCTGAATTTTAATTTTTTTTATTATTATCTTATTATTATTATTATTATTAATAGTATAATTTTCTGAAATATACTATAAATATTTCATATATATATATATATATATATATAGACATTAAAAGTAATAAGTTTATATATATATATATATATTTCAGAGAACTTAGGAAAAATAAATTATCAAAATTCACTGACACATGTCGATATGGTCCCTTCCATGATGTAGGCATGGGTACCAGAATTTGTATTTCAAAATTTGAATTCAAATGTTTGAATTTCCCTCCACCTTTTCACTTCATTCAATTCCCTGAAAAGCTACCTTTTGACCAGAGAATATGTCCTTTGAGAATCTATTTATTCACTATCTTTTATCATATCTTTTCACTCTCATTTTCAAATTCAAACTCTCTCTTTAAAACTTCAAGCTCTCTACTCTCTACTTTAATGGCTTCAAGCAACCCCTCCACCATGAGAATTTCCACAACAATAAAAGAGCTATTATTCAATGATCCGGAGGCAATAAAAGCATGCATCAATTATGCTAATTATGCCAATGTGCATCCCGGAAAGTTTGCTATTTTCATGATTTCTCTTCTTATGAACTTGATTCTCTTTTTGCAAACAATGGAGTTCTTAGTCTTATTGATGCTTCTCAAAATGATTTTGTTTGCTATCCAAATCTTGTCGCTAATTTAAACGGAGGATTTTATCATGGAAATGAGGATGAAATTTGGAGTAGCGTCAAAGGCACTAGAATTGTTTTGAATTATGATCTTTTGGGTACCATTCCCAATTGCAAGTGTACGGGAATGGATCTTCCTAATTTCAAAATCGATGAAAATGATCGTGAGACATTTCATCACATTTTCGAAGGAATGATAATTTTAAATTCAAAAATCGAAATTTTCGGCCAAAGTCAAGGATTGTCAATCTTCTTTTGCGACATACTTTGACCCCAAGATCGGGGAATTTTACATACTTCAAAAGTTTGCAAAGCTCTTTTTGCTATTTTTGGAAATTATGACATAAATTGGGTGCAAGTTATTTTGGATGAACTTCGTCCTAAAAATCTTGAAATGGGTGAGAATACTTTATATCGTGGAATTTATCTTACTCGGATTTTTAACTATTTGGGAGTGGATTTCAAAGGCGAAGAATTTGTTTCTAGAAAAGTTTTCAATCATTCCAACATTTCGCTTATGAAATTTCCATTTATTTTTCAACCTTATGAGACCCTTGCCGAAAAGGAAGAGCGTTTGGCTCATGAGGAAATGGAAGAAGAGGAAGAGGAAGAAGAAGAAGAAGGGGATGAAATGGAAATTGAAGAAGAAGAAGGTGAAACCTCTTTGGAAAGCATTGACTATCCTCCTAATCCATCCACCAAAACCCTTCTCAAAAATCAAAAGACAATTGTTAAGAATCAATGGATTCTCAAACGATCCGTTAGTAAGAAGTTGGACAAAATTTCATCCAAGATGAACAAGTTCATTTCCAAAGTCAGGAAGAAACTTGTACTTTCTTCATCATCATCGTCCTCTAACTAGTTTTATCCTTTCGTATCTTATTGTATGTGTTTTAGTTTGTTTAATTCGAAATTTTATGTAGTTTGGTGTGTGTTTAATCATTGTAACATCTTAGTATGCAATGAAATGAAATTTCTTTTCTGTTATCTACCTTATCTTATCTCCAGAATAAATGTTAGTATAGTATATAAATACACACACACACACACAATTATTCACAAAATCAAATTGGTCATAATTTTTCACTAACCCATGTCGACATCCCTTCTATGACCATGTCGACATGTACTAGTCAGAAATGAAAATTGATTTTGAATTTGAAATTTGAATAACAACCATATGTCTATTCATTTCAAACGAATGTCTACACCTATATATACCTATTTCTTCCAGAATTCTTGATTGAAAATTATTTCCTATCTTCTAATTCTTTATTTCTTTCACAAATTCAACTATGGCTAATCCAATTCACAATTTATCAGAAAATCTTGAAGAAACTCCTAATTCGTTCAAGAGTATTCTCTCGTCATTCTTCGTAACCAGCGACACATAGAATTGAGTCAAATGCAGATGATCAAGGAGCAAAAACGGCATTTCGATGCAATACGATGGATGATTTCCTCCCTACACAAGGATGATAACGAAGCATATCCTCTAGTCTCTCTCACTAACGATAATGATAATTGGGATGCTATTAAGGCAGATCCAATTTTTAGAGAAGAAGGATGGGTGGAAGTTCCACGTAATGTTTGATTTTTATTTTGTTTACTTTATCTGAATTGTTTGTTTGAACTAATTTGATTTGGTTTGGATTGATACTCGGTGTGAGTTGATTTCTTAAATTGGTTTGATGGTTGCTACACAAAACATGTATATACATATATTGAAGTGTATATAATCCGTGATTAATTATCCTGTTCATAAGGATAATTATTTCTTAATCTATCTATTATATATTCCATTGTATAGTTTATTAATACAGATACTCTAGTCTAAGAAAGAGGGGGAGTTAGTTTTAGCTGATGATAAAGGGGGGGAAATATAAAATAGGTTTGTTAGGCATAAATTAAGGGGGAGTTATTAGGATAGAAGTAATATTTTATAAACAAAGGTTGTCATCATCAAAAAGGGGGAGATTGTTAGTCCGTGAGATGATGGTTTTGTTGACAATAACCTTAGAATAGATTATAAAATATAAATACTAACATTATAAATTTAGATATATATGTATATGCAGGTTTTAACCATGTAGGTATCAAGAATGAAGACTGTGCAGTATAGAGATTCAAGATATCAAGATTGAAGAATCATGAGTATCAAGAATATCAAGAGTTTAAGAATTGAAGTAATTTATTCTTTAATAAGAAATTTTACTAAAACTCATAGAAAAGCACTGGCATCTTAAAATCCAATTTATTTGTGGAATGGAATCCACTTCGAGCATGTTAAAGGGATGGAACCCAAAGTAGGATGAAACCTATGAAAAATCTAGTGGAACATTATTTTGTATCTGCTAACTTTTTATTCAAAATCATTTTTCATAATTATATCCTGTTTTCAAAATGTTTTCAAAACCTTCCTTTTAAAAGCATCAAAAACCTCTATCCTGATTTTAAATAATTTTAGCCTCAAAATTATCTTTAATTTCAAAGTCAAAATTACTTCTGATTTTCAACTATCTTTTAAAATAATATATTTAACTTTTAAATATTTATACTTAAGATTTAAATATAAATTATAGTTAAATTTTATATATATTATTCTCTATATTTACTTATGAATTTTTACACTAGTTAAGTACATTAGAAAGGTTTAAAATAGTTTTAGTATAAGATAAAGGTTATTTTCAAAGAAAATCAAATCATTAAAAATTGCTTTGGGATGTCGACATGCCTATGGTGACCAAGTCGACATGGTGTCAGTTGAGTTCAAAATTTAAATTTCTAAAGAAGTGTCTATTCGCCATAACTCTTCATCAATAGACATGGTTGTTGTTCTTCTATAAATAGGGGTTAGTTTCAACGAATTTCATATCATATTTTCAGGTTTTTTGACTTCTCTTATTCTTCCACATTTCTTAATACATACTCTTACCATTACTCTACCGAAATCAATATTGAATCATACTCGATTACTTCTAATATGATTCTCTATCACTATCTCAAAAAGGTTCTCAGTGCTATTTAGAGTTATAGACTTCTTTGTAATCTATTAAGCGAGAAAAGGTGTGATTGTGGCCTTGAAAATACATCAAGCGAGAAAAGGTGTGATTGTAGCCTTGGTATATCAATTGGGTAAACTTGTGGCCCGAAAATCAAGTATCTCAACCTAGAGGATTGAAATTCAGGAGGGTGTACCTCGTAGCCTTGAAATCGAGGGTGTAATTGCACAATTGCTTTTGAAAGGAAATCTGTACTTGTGTTGCGGGACTGGATGTAGGGTAACTCTGAACCAGTATAAAATCCGGTGTGTTCTTTCCTTTACTGCTTTTATTTTATATCTGTATCTGTGTATGTTTCTGTGATTATCCCTGTATCTGTAGATTGCATACATCTGTGTCTAAATTAACATAAACTCAAAAAGATTTAGTAATTCTTTATAAACACTATTCACCCCCCTCTAGTGTTAATCCTAGCCTTAAAATCCGTAATCCGCATTTCTTTCAATTGGTATCAGAGCCAGGTTTTCAAAATTTCATAATCTGATTTTTGAAAAGTTTTCAAAATTGCGACCAACACCGGTACTGTTACTAACACTGGTATTCCTGTCACTAGTTCATTTGTAGAAGGTCAGCCTACTGTCAGACCATCACTTTTTAATGGCAGTAAATATGCATATTGGGCATGTAGGATGAAAATATACTTACAATCTATAGGATTAGACACTTGGAATATTACACAAACTGAATATTCTAAACCCACAACTGATTTTGCACAGTGGACTGCTGAGCAAACGACTGTTCATAAAATAATTTTAAGGCAATAATATTTTGTTTTATTCACTAGATAGAAATGAATTCGATAAAGTGTCAGTTTGTAAGTCTGCGTGTGAAATTTGGAAAACTTTGCAAGTTACTCACGAAGGAACAAGCAAAGTTAAATAGACCAAAATTTCTACGCTCGCAAATCAGTTGAATTATTTAAAATGAATCCTAATGAGTCTATTTCAGATATGTATAGTAGATTTCAGGATATTGTGCATTCTCTGATATCTTTGGGAAAGGAATTTTATGAAGAAGATCAAGTCAGAAAGATTTTAAATTCTCTTACTCCAGAATGGGATCAAAAGACAGTTGCTATCGAAGAGGAAAATGACATCAGTACTTTAAAGATAGAAGAATTAATTGGAAATCTAATGTCGTATGAAGTTCAAATGATGGAGAGAAGAGAAAACAAAGCATATGAAACGAAATCAATGGCATTCAATGCATTAACCGATGGATCAGACTCAAACAGTAATAATGATGAAGAGATAGCCTTTACGACCAGAAATTTTAGGAAATTTCTGAAATACAGAAAGATGAATATCTCAAGAGAAACAACTATAAGAACTCTGGAAATCAGAATATAGTGCCAAATAATGTCAAATGTTACAACTGTGATGAACCAGGCAATTTCAAAAGAGACTGTCCGTATCCAGATAGGCAAAATCCTCCTATGAACAATGATCCAGCAAAGAAATGGAAGCGTGCATTTACTGCTACTCTAGATGACTCAGAATCGTCCTCAAGCGATGATGATCAGAAGACAGATAATTCGAATTTGTGTTTCACAGCTGTTCACGACTCCGATGAATTCAAAGAAACGAACTCAGAAAAAGGTACACGTTTACGATACAATTGGTTGAAATTGCTTGCTTAGAATTAGTTGCTTGATTGCTTGATTGATTTTGAATTGGTGTGTTGTTTGGATTTTAATTTTTTTATTAGTATCTTATTATTTTATTATTTTATTATTATTTTTTAATAGTATAATTTTCTGAAATATACTATAAATATTTCTGATATTTATATAGACATTAAAAATAATTAGTATATTTATATTTATATATATATATATTTCAGAGAACTTAGGAAAAATAAATTATCAAAATTCACTGACACATGTCGACATGGTCCCTACCATTATGTCGAGATGGTTACCGGAATTTGTATTTCAAAATTTGAATTCAAATGTTTGAATTTCCCTCCACCTTTTCACTTCATTCAATTCTCTGAAAAGCTACCTTTCGACCAGAGAATATGTCCTTTGAGAATCTATTTATTCACTATATTTTATCATATCTTTTCACTCTCATTTTCAAATTCAAACTCTCTCTTCAAAACTTCAAGCTCTCTACTCTCTACTTTAATGGATTCTTCAAGCAACCCCTCCACCATGAGAATTTCCAGAAAAATAAAAAAGCAATTGTTCAATGATTCGGAAGCAATAAAAGCATACATCAATTATGCTAATTATGCCAAAGTCCATGCCGAAAAGTTTGCTATTTTTCAAGATTTCTCTTCTTATGAACTTGATTCTCCTTTTGCAAACAATGGAGTTCTTAGTCTTATTGATGCTTCTCAAAATGATTCTGTTTGCTATCCAAATCTTGTCAAAATTTTCTTTGCTAATTTAAACTGAGGATTTTATCATGGAAATGAGGATGAAATTTGGAGTAGTGTCAAAGGTACTAGAATTGTTTTGAATTATGATCTTTTGGGTACCATTCTCAATTGCAAGTGTACGGGAATGGACCTTTCTAATTTTAAAATCGATGAAAATGATCATGAGACATTTCATCACATTTTCGAAGGGAATGATAATTTTGAATTCAAAAATCGGAATTTTCAACCAAAGGCAAGGATTGTCAATCTTATTTTGCAACATACTTTGACCCCAAGATCGGGGAATTCTAACAATCCTACTTCAAAATTTTGCAAAGCTCTTTTTGCTATTTTTGGAAACTATGACATAAATTGGGTGCAAGTTATTTTGGATGAACTTCGTCCTAAAAATCTTGAAATGGGTGAGAATACTTTATATCATGGAATTTATCTCACTTGGATTTTTAACTATTTTGGAGCGGATTTCAAAGGTGAAGAATTTGTTTCTAGAAAAGTTTTCAATTATTCCAACATTTCGCTTATGAAAATTCCTTTTGTTTTTCAAGCTTATGAGACCCTTCCGAAAAGGAAGACCGTTTGGCTCATGAGGAAATGGAAGAAGAGGAAGAGGAAGAAGAAGAAGGGGACGAAATGGAAATTGAAGACGATGAAGGTGAAACCTCTTTGGAAAGCATTGACTATCCTCCTAATCCATCCACCAAAACCCTCCTCAAAAATCAAAAGACAATTGTTGAGAATCAACGAGTTCTTAAACGATCCGTTAGTAAGAAGTTGGACAAAATTTCATACAAGATGAACAAGTTCATTTTCGAAGTCAGCAAGAAACTTGGACTTTCTTCATCATCATCATCCTCTAACTAGTTTTATCTTTTCGTATCTTGTTGTATGTGTTTTAGTTTGTTTAATTCGAAATTTTATGTAGTTTGGTGTGTTTTTAATCATTGTAACATCTTAGTATGCAATGAAATGAAATTTCTTTTCTGTTATCTACATTATCTTATCTCCAGAATAAACGTTAGTATAGTGTGTGTGTGTGTGTATATATATAGACACACAATTATTCACAAAATCAAATTAGTCTTAAGTTTCACTAACTCATGTCGACATCCCCTCTATGACCATGTCGACATGTACTGGTCAGAAATGACAATTGATTTTGAATCTGAAATTTGAATAACAACCATATGTCTATTCATTTCAAACGAATTTCTACACTTATATATACCTATTTCTTCCAGAATTCTTTACTGAAAATATTTCCCATCTTCTAATTCTTCATTTCTTTCACAAATTCAACTTGGCTAATCCAATTCACAATTTATCCGAAAATCTTGAAGAAACTCTTAATTCGCTCAAGAGTATTCTCTCGTTCATTCTTCGTAACCAGCGATACTTAGAATTGAGTCAAATGCAGATGATCAAGGAGCAAGAAAGGCATTTCGATGTAATACGATGGATGATTTCCTCCCTACACAATGATGATAACGAAGCATATCCGCCAGTCTCTCTCACCAAATACAATGATAATTGGGATGCTGTTAAGGCAGATCCAATCTTTGGAGAAGAAGGATGGGTGGAAGTTCCACGTAACGTTTGATTTTTATTTTGTTTACTTTGTCTAAATTGTTTGTTTGAATTAATTTGATTTGGTTTGGATTGATACTCGGTGTGAATTGATTTCTTAAATTGGTTTGATGGTTGCTACACAAAACATGTATATATATACATTAAAATGTATATAATCCGTGATTAATTATCATGTTTATAAGGATAATTATTTCTTAATCTATCTATTATATATTCCATTGTATAGTTTATTAATACAGGTACTCTAGTCCACGAATGAGGGGGAGTTAGTTTTTGCTGATGACAAAGGGGGAGAAATATAAAATAGGTTAGTTATGCATAAATTAAGGGGGAGTTATAGATTAAGGGGGAGTTATTAGGATAGAAGTAATATTTTATAAACCAAGGTTGTCATCATCAAAAAAGGAGAGATTGTTAGTCCGTGAGATGATGGTTTTGATGACAACAACCTTAGAATAGGTTATAAAATATAATACTAACATTATAAGTTTAGATATATATGTTTATGCAGGTTTTAACCATGTAGGTACCAAGAATGAAGACTGTACAGTATAGAGATTCAAGATATCATGATTGAAGACTCATGAGTATCAAGAATATAAAGAGTTTAAGAATTGAAGTAATTTATTCTTTAATTAGAAATTTTGTTAAAACTCATTGAAAACACTGGCATCTTAAAATCCAATTTATTCGTGGAATGGAATGCACTTTGAGCCTGTTAAATGGATGGAATCCTAAGTAGGATGGAACCTACGAAAGATCTAGTGGAACATTATTTTGTATCCGCTAACTTTTTATTCAAAATCATTTTTCAAAATTATATCCTGTTTTCAAAATGTTTTCAAAACCTTCCTTTTAAAAGCATCAAAAACCTCTATCCTGATTTTAAATACTTTTAGCCTCAAAATTATATTTAATTTCATAGTCAGTATTACTTCTGATTTTCAGCTATCTTTTAAAATAATATATTTAACTTTTAGATATTTATACTTAAGATTTAAATATAAAATTATGGTTAAATTATATATATATTATTCTCTATATTTACTTATGAATTTTAACTATAGTCAAGTATATTAGAAAGGTTTAAAATAGTTTTAATATAAGATAATTGTTATTTTCAAAGAAAATCAAATCATTAAAAATTGCTTTGGGATGTCGACATGCCTATGGTGACCAAGCCGACATGGTGTCTGTTGAGTTCAAAATTTAAATTTCAAAAGAAGTGTCTATTCGCCATAACTCTTCATGAATGGACATGGCTGTTGTTCTTCAATAAATAGGGGTTAGTTTCAACGAATTTAATATCAGATTTTCTAGTTTTTTCACTCCTCTTCTTCTTCCACATTTCTTAATACATAATCTTACCATTACTCTGCCAAAATAAATATTGAATCATACTCGATTACTTTTAGTTTGATTCTCTATCACTATCTCAACAAGGTTCTCAGTGCTATTCAGAGTTACAGACTTCTTTATAATCTATTAAGCGAGAAAAGGTGTGATTGTGGCCTTGAAAATACATCAAGCGAGAAAAGGTGTGATTGTAGCCTTGGTAAATCAATTGGGTAAACTTGTGGCCCGGAAATCAAGTATCTCTACCCAGAGGATTGAAATTCAGGAGGGTGTACCTCGTAGCCTTGAAATCGAGGGTGTAATTGCACAATTTCTTTTATAAGGAAATTCGTACTTGTGTTGCGGGACTGGATGTAGGGTAACTCCGAACCAGTATAAAATCCGGTGTGTTCTTTCCTTTACTGCTTTATTTTATTTCTGCATCTGTGTTTGTTTCTGTGATTATCCATGTATCTGTAGATTGCGTACATCTGTGTCTAAATTAATATAAACTCAAAAAGATTTCTTAATTCTTTATAATCACCATTCACCCTCCCCTTTAGTGTTAATCCTAGCCTTAAGATCCACAGTCCGCATTTCTTTCAATTGGTATCAAAGCCAGGTTTTCAAAATTTCATAATCTGGTTTTTGAAAAGTTTTCAAAATGGCTAGCAACACCGGTACTGTTACTAACACTAGTATTCATGTCACTAGTTCATTTGTAGAAGGTTAGTCTACTGCCAGACAACCACTTTTTAATGGCAGTAAATATCCATATCGGGCATGTAGGATGAAAATATACTTACAATCTATAGGATTAGACACTTGGAATATTACACAAACTGAATATTCTGAACCCACAACTGATTTTGCACAGTGGACTGCTGAGCAAAAGACTATTGCATAAAATAATTCTAAGGCAATAAATATTTTTTTTGTTCTCTAGATAGAAATGAATTCAATAGAGTGTCAGTTTGTAAATCTGCATATAAAATGTGGAAAACTTTGCAAGTTGCTCATGTAGGAACAAGCAAAGTTAAACAGACCTAAATTTCTATGCTCGCAAATCAGTTGAATTATTTAAAATGAATCCTAATGAGTCTTTTTCAAATATGTATAGTAGATTTCAGGATATTGTGCATTCTCTAATATCTTTGGGAAAGGAATTTTCTGAAGAAGATCAAGTCATAAAGATTTTAAATTCTCTTACTCCAGAATGGGATCAAAAGACACTTGTTATCAAAGAGGCAAATGACAATAGTACTTTAAAGATAGAAGAATTAATTGGAAATATAATGTCGTATGAAGTTAAAATGATCGGGAGAAGAGAAAACAAAGCATCTGAAAAGAAACCAATGGCATTCAATGCATTGACCAATGGATTAGACTCCAACAGCGATAATAATGAAGAGATAGCCTTTATGAGCAGAAATTTTAGGAAATTTCTGAAATACAGAAAGATGAATAATCTCAAGAGAAACAACTATAAGTACTCTGGAAATCAGAATGTAGTGCCGAATAATATCAAATGTTACAACTATGATGAACCAGGCCATTTCAAAAGAGACTGTCCATATCCAGATAGGCAAAATCCTCCTATGAACAATGATCCTGCAAAGAAACGAAAGCGTGCATTTAATGCTACTCTAGATGACTCTAACTCGTCCTCAAGTGATGATGATCAGAAGGCAGATAATTCGATTTTATGTTTCACAGCTGCTCACTACCCCTTTGAATTCAAAGAAACGGACTCAGAAAAGGGTACACGTTTACAATACAATTGGTTGAAATTGCTTGCTTAGAATTAGTTGCTTGATTGCATGTTTGATTGATTTTGAATTGTTGTGTAGTTTGAATTTTAATTTTTTTTATTATTATCTTATTATCTTATTTTTATTTTATTGTTTTTTAATAGTATAATTTTCTGAAATATACTATAAATATTTCAGATATATATATAGACATTAAAAATAATAAGTATACATATATATATTAGAGAACTTAGGAAAAATAAATTATCAAAATTCACTGGCACATGTCGACATGGTCCCTACCATGATGTCGACATAGGAACCAGAAGTTGAATTTCAAAATTTGAATTCAAATGTTTGAATTTCCCTCCACCCTTTCACTTCATTCAATTCTCTGAAAAGCAACCTTTTGACCAGAGAATATGTCCTTTGAGAATCTATTTATTCACTATCTTTTATCATATCTTTTCACTCTCATTTTCAAATTCAAACTCTTTCTTCAAAAGTTCAAGCTATCTACTCTCTACTTTAATGGCTTCTTCAAGCAACCCCTTCACCATGAGAATTTTCAGAAAAATAAAAGAGCAATTATTCAATGATCCGAAGGCAATAAAAGCATACATAAATTTTTCTAATTATGCCAAAGTCCATCATGGAAAGTTTGCTATTTTTCAAGATTTCTCTTCTTATGAACTTGATTCTCTTTTTGCAAACAATGGAGTTCTTAGTCTTATTGATGCTTCTCAAAATGATTTGGTTTGCTATCCAAATCTTGTCAAAATTTTATATGCTAATTTAATCCGAGGATTTTATCATGGAAATGAGGATGAAATTTCGAGTAGTGTCAAAGGCACTAGAAATGTATTGAATTATGATATTTGGGTTACCATTCTCAATTGCAAGTGTATGGGAATGGATCTTTCTAATTTTAAAATCGATGAAAATTATCGTGAGACATTTCATCACATTTTCGAAGGGAATTATAATTTTGAATTCAAAAATCGAATTTTTCGACCAAAGGCAAGGATTGTCAACCTTCTTTTCCAACATACTTTGAACCCAAGATCGGGGAATTTTAACAATCCTACTTCAAAAATTTGTAAAGCTCTTTTTGCTATTTTTGAAAATTATGACATAAATAGGGTGCAAGTTATTTTGGATGAACTTCGTCCTAAAAATCTTGAAATGGGTGAGAATACTTTATATCATGGAATTTATCTCACTCGGATTTTTACTATTTTGGAGGGGATTTCAAAGGCGAAGAATTTGTTTCTAGAAAAGTTTTTAATCATTCCAACATTTCGCTTATGAAAATTCCATTTTTTTTTTCAACCTTATGAGACCCTTGCCAAAAAGGAAGAGCGTTTGAGGAAATGGAAGAAGAGGAAGAGGAAGAAGAAGAAGAAGGGGATGAAGTGGAAATTGAAGAAGAAGAAGGTGAAAGCTCTTTGGAAAGCATTGACTATCCTCCTAATCCATCTACCAAAACCCATCTCAAAAATCAAAAGACGATTGTTGAGAATCAACGGATTCTTAAACGATCCGTTAGTAAGAAGTAGGACAAAATTTCATCCAAGATGAACAAGTTCATTTCCAAAATCAGCAAGAAACTTGAACTTTCTTCATCATCATCATCCTCTGACTAGTTTTATCTTTTCGTAGCTTGTTGTATGTGTTTTAGTTTGTTTAATTCGAAAGTTTATGTAGTTTGGTGTGTGTTTAATCATTGTAACATCTTAATATGCAATGAAATGAAATTTCTTTTATGTTATCTACCTTATCTTATCTCCATAATAAACGTTAGTAATATATATATATATATATATATATATATATATATATATATAAATACACGCATAATTATTCACAAAATCAAATTAGTCATAATTTTTCACTAACCCATGTCGACATCCCCTCTATGACCATGTCTACATGTACTGGTCAGAAATGATAATTGATTTTGAATTTGAAATTTGAATAACAACTATATGTCTATTCATTTCAAACGAATTTCTAAACCTATATATACCTATTTCTTCCAGAATTCTTCACTGAAAATTATTTCCTATCTTCTAATTCTTCATTTCTTTCACAAATTCAACTATGGCTAATCCAATTCACAATTTATCCGAAAATCTTGAAGAAACTCTTAATTCGTTCAAGAGTATTATCTCGTTCATTCTTCCTAACCAGCGGCACTTAGAATTGAGTCAAATGCAGATGATCAAGGAGCAAGAAAGGCATTTCGATGCAATACGATGGATGATTTCCTCCCTACACAAGGATGATAACAAAGCACATCCTCCAATCTCTCTCACCAACGACAATGATAATTGGGATGCTATTAAGGTAGATCCAATCTTTGGAGAAGAAGGATGGGTTGAAGTTCCACGTAACATTTGATTTTTATTTTGTTTACTTTATCTGAAGTTTGTTTGAAATAATTTGATATGGTTTGGATTGATACTTAGTGTGAATTGATTTCATAAATTGGTTTGATGGTTGCTACATAAAACATGTATGTATATATGCATTGAGATGTACGTAATCCTTGATTAATTATCATGTTCATAAGGATAATTATTTCTTGATCTATCTATTATATATTCCATTGTATAGTTTATTAATACAGGTACTCTAGTCCACGAATGAGGGGGTGTTAGTTTTTGCTAATGACAAAGGGGGAGAAATATAAAATAGGTTAGTTAGGCATAAATTAAGGGGGAGTTATAGATTTAGGGGGAGTTATTAGGATAGAAGTAATATTTTATGAACTAAGGTTGTCATCATCAAAAAGAGGGAGATTGTTAGTCCATGAGATGATGGTTTTGATGACAATAACCTTATAATAGATTATAAAATATAAATACTAACATTATAAATTTAGATATATATGTATATGCAGGTTTTAACCATGCATGTACCAAGCATGAAGACTGTACGGTATAGAGATTCAAGATATTAAGATTGAAGACTCATGAGTATCTAGAATATCAAGAGTTCAAGAATTGAAGTAATTTATTCTTTAATTAGAAATTTGGTTAAAACTCATGGAAAAGCATTGGCATCTTAAAATCCAATTTATTCGTGGAATGGAATCCACTTCGAGCCTGTTAAAGGGATGGAACCCTAAGTAGTATGAAACCTACGAAAATTCTAGTGGAACATTATTTTGTATCCGCTAACTTTTTATTCAAAATGATTTTTCGAAATTATATCCTGTTTTTAAAATGTTTTCAAAACCTTCCTTTTAAAAGCATCAAAAACCTCTATCTTGATTTTAAATAATTTTAGCCTCAAAATTATCTTTAATTTCAAAGTCAAAATTACTTCAGATTTTCAACTATCTTTTAAAATAATATATTTAACTTTTAAATATTTATACTTAAGATTTAAATATAAAATTATAGTTAAGTTATATATATATATTATTATTTATATTTACTTATGAATTTTAACTATAGTCAAGTATATTAGAAAAGTTTAAAATAGTTTTAATGTAAGATAAAGGTTATTTTCAAAGAAAATCCATTAATTCAAAATTGCTTTGGGATGTCGACGTGCCTATGGTGACCATGTCAACATGGTGTTAGTTGAGTTCAAAATTTAAATTTCAAAAGAAGTTTCTATTCGCCATAACTCTTCATGAATGGACATGGTTGTTGTTCTTCTATAAATAGGGGTTAGTCTCAACGAATTTCATATCAGATTTTCTGGTTTTTTCTCTCTTCTTCTTCCACATTTCTTAATACATCACCATTACTCTGCCGAAATCAATATTGAATCATACTCGATTACTTTTAGTTTGATTGTCTATCACTATCTCAACAAGGTTCCCAGTGCTATTCAGAGTTATAGACTTCATAGTAATCTATTAAGCGAGAAAAGGTGTGATTATGGCCTTGAAAATCAATCAAGCGAGAAAAGGTGTGATTGTAGCCTTGGTAAATCAATTGGGTAAACTTGTGGCCTAAAAATCAAGTATCTCTACCCATAGGATTGAAATTCTGGAGGGTGTACCTCGTAGCCTTGAAACCGAGGGTGTAATTGTACAATTGCTTTTGAAAGGAAATCTGTACTTGTGTTGTGGGACTAGATGTAGGGTAACTCCGAACCAGTATAAAATCCGGTGTGTTCTTTCCTTTACTGTTATTATTTTATTTCTGCATCTGTGTTTGTTTCTTTGATTATCCATGTATCTGTAGATTGCATACATCTATGTCTAAATTATCATAAACCCAAAAAGATTTAGTAATTCTTTATAAACACTATTCACCCCCCACTAGGGATAATCCTAGCCTTAAGATCCGTAATCCGCATTTCTTTCAGCTACAAATAATGAAATGGATTCTTTGAAATCCAATAAGACTTGGCACTTAGTAGATCAACCACCTGGTTGTAATTCAATAGGCTGTAAATGGGTACTTAAAAAGAAATTAAAACCTGACGACACAGTTGATAAATATAAAGCCCATTTTGTAGCTAAAGGATTTAAGAAAAGAGAAAATGTAGACTTTTTTGGTGCCTTTTCACTTGTAACTAGGATTCCATCCATTCAAATACTAATTTCCCTTGCATCTATTCATAATTTAATAATACACCAAATGGATGTTAAAATTTTCTTTTTTAAATGGTGAATTAGAAGAGGAAATTTATGTATACTAACTTGAAGGATTTGTAGTTCATGGTTAAGAACAAAAAGTTTGCAAGTTAGATGAATCATTATATGGCTTAAAACAAGCACCTAAACAATGCCATGAAAAATTTAATAACTTAATAATCTCACATGGTTTCAAAGTTAATGAAAGTGGCAAATGCATTTACTATAAATCTGAGAATGACATTTGTACTACCATATTTCCGTATGTAGATGATCTACTTATTTATGGATCAAACATTCATGCCATAAACTCTGTTAAATCTTTGTTAAGTGCCAATTTCGATATGAAAGATCTAGGTGAAGCAAGTGTAATCCTTGGTATTAAGATTATTAGGTCCGAAAAGGGACTTTCTTTGGACCAATCTTATTATATTGAGAAATTCTAAAGAAATACAATTACTTGATTGTAAGCCTGCATGTACACCATATGATCCTAGTGTAAAGCTATTTAAGAACACCGGTGAAGGTGTAAGGCAATCTGATTATGCGAGCATCAATGGCAGCCTTCGGTATGCCACTGATTGTACTAGACCCGACATTGCCTATGTCGTGAGATTATTATGCAGGTTTACTAATAGACCTAATATAGGGCATTGGCACGCTATTGAAAGGGTCATGAGATATCTAAAATGAACCATAAATGTTGGGTTGCATTATGAAAAAATTCCAGCTGTTCTTGAAGATTACACCGATGCAGACTTAAATACTTTATCTAATGATTCAAAAGCAACCAGTGGCTAATCTTTAGCATTACTAGAGGAGCTGTTTCTTGAAAATCCAAGAAACAAACTATTTTGGCTCAGTCAACTATGGAGTCTGAGATGATAGCACTAGCCACAGCTAGTGAAGAAGCATGGTACTTAAGAAATCTGCTAGCTAAGATTCCTTTATGGGGAAAACCGATACCAGCTGTGTTGATCCATTGTGATAATACCGCGGCTATTGCAAAAGTACAAAACTGTTATTACAATGGTAAGAGACGACGGATGCGTCGTAAGTACAGTACTTTTAGAGAGCTACTCTCTTTAAGTGCATTTAAAGTGGATCACATAAGCAGTGATGAGAATTTGATAGATCTGTTGTTGCTATGGGTGAACACGTCCGCTTGACCCCTGTCCATTACCAAATTAAAATTTTCTTTCATCTATTATTTAGCTTTGTGTACTTTTGTGCTAGTTCGAAAGGTCACTATAGTTATTATGTTTCTTTTTTGTAGAGAACCCTTTTTCCAGAAATACATTTTAGTTGGGTTTGATTTTATCACTTCAATAAAGTTCATACAAATTTGATCTTATGTTTTTAGTTGATAATGTCTTTTGTTGATCCGCTGTAAATTGGAGTGTAAATTTCTAAATTTATTTTGTTACAATGAAATTTGAAGCCTAAACAATGCATGTCATATCTCTCTAATAAAGCTCACGACACCTATAATTAAGCTAAATAACATACATGCTCTAATTTGATTAGTCTTTTTATTATAATTTTAGATGCTTGACCGCACTAAGTTACATAATGATAAGGAATCTAGTTATGAACTCGTTGAATGAACGATATTCCAAAATAGTAGTTTAAAGTTATGCATTGATGTCAATAATTACTTGTTATCATAGCATTATCTATGTCAAATTACTTACATCCATGTGTATTTGGTGTGTGTTTTTGTTTTGTAACCTCAATGTGTTTTACAAATATAACTTCAGTGGTGTTTTGAAAGATAAAAAAACATTGATTAACATATCTTATTTTTTCAGGTGTAACGCTAAATTAATGGTGTAATAATATTGGTTGCTAATCCCTGGTATAATATTTAGCATGCTATTCAAAAAATTTAATTTCTACCAACATATATTTTCCTATCTTTAACGAATTACTTTTTTGAATGTGAGACTTTTGAATTTTCATTTTATACATTCCATTAGGAAATATTAAATATTTTACTTTCCTACCCGGCATCGGTGGATATTTTTATGAATCGTCTGTTATTTGCTTGATTGGCATTTCTAATACTTTTTAATTCACTTATTTGGTTTTTGCACATGATTCGAAGGAGGTGGCTAGTACATCGAGAGATTTTTTGTGCCAGTTTCCAGTTAAAACTTAAAAGCTTACAAAGCATGCCTGAATGGTAACATTACTTACAAATTATATTAGACATCCTTGCATCCATTATTTTGAAACTGATAGAATAAAACTATTAATTATTGCTTAACTAATCATGTAAAAAAAGGACCTATTTAAATACATTGTTTCTGCTCCAAAAAGGAGTTGAATCATTTTATGTAAAATCTTATTTTGTATTTAAAGATTTTGACAAGTGAGAAAAAAGAAAAGTTACGGAGCCAAGTGATAACAAAATTTTAGAAGAGGTCACATTTTTAAGTGGCTTTTTAACAAAATATGCATTAGGCTATGTCCAAGGCATAAACCGATGACCAAAAGAACAAAAGTTTTCGCCCTATAGTTATGCCATCCTATTATGCATAAATATAGTTAAAATAAAATGGAAAAGGTACTTAACAAATTAACTATAAACAATTTAAACTTCAATTATTTTAAATGAATTTTCATGAATATCCCCATATAGTTATATGTTGTAAATACTATATTTTTCTTGCTACACCAACTATTTACTAGTTGTTGAGTTTTAGTAGATTGACCGGATCTTTTTACTATAAACGCAGGGGAAGTCTATGATGGAAAAGACGCTTAAAACAATTGGCTTGGATATTTTGGTATGGAAACCAAATCCTTCTCATAAAAGTCTGTACATACCAGTCAATGATATACCTCACGTGCTTGTATCAATTTGAATTTTAAATTTTGACATCATCAATGTATAATTAGCCACAAAGGTATAAAAATTGTATCAAGTTGAAAATAGGATAGAGTGTTAAATCGCCATGTCAATAAAAAAGAATTTTGTAATTAGCTCTCGGAACTTGAGAAAATTTCCACCATGTCAATAAAAAAGAATTTACTAACTGGCACATGGAACTTGAGTAAATTTCTTGTGGCGGTGGATGTAACGATTGCGATTTTTCGTTGCCGAAAAACCGAAATGTTAGGGTTAAAGAAAAAGAAAAAGGTAGAAGAAGAGGGAAAAAGCTAGAAAATAAAGAGAAAAGAATGGAACAGAAAGAAATAACAGAACAACATTAGAATCTCACAATTCGCAGCGGAACAACATATAATAAATAAATGAATAATCTTTAAACAAAGAACTATATCAGTTATTACATTACATTTCATTGCATCATCAGAGTGTACAACAACAAACAACATCAACAGCGGAAAAGAAATACTATATACTAGTAATACGCCATGCCATCCAGCTTGCCTCCAGCAACTCCTGAATTCCAGAATATCCTGATAAACCTGTCTCTTGACTGCCCGTGTGGAAATTGGTGGGCACCTAGAGTTTAGGAAGGAAAACAATAAACTCCGAGTCAGTCGTGTGACTGGTGTGAGAACTCAAAACAGTTTATTTATCTTTAAAATCAAAATAGAAGAATATTTTTAAAGTCAATTCGCAATGCTTTTAAAAATGAGACTACCATAAGGCCACCCGCACACACACACAATGCAAACGCAGAATCGGAGGAGATTTCTCCTTATGATAGTCAAAGATGCTTGATACGCATTAAAAAGAACATTTGATATTATTACTAGTGCATAGTGTAGAGGAAAACATTTCGAAAATAAAGATATAAATCTTAGCCAGCATAGACATTTCGAACTATGCCTACTATAGCTACCTTCCAAACAGTGGGGCAGCACCATAAGTGAATGATAGGTTCTACAACTAAAACCATACAAGATCGTATTGTTTCTTTGGATTTCCAACAAATGGTCAGGCCAAGGAACTTCCCATTGCCACATGGAAATGCCTTTGGAATGACGTCCCGAGAACCAAACCGGATCTCTGCCAACACAAGGCCGGGTTACTCCTAATTGGGTAACTACTGGCACGAATATGTCATGCCCCGATCGTAACCGATCTATCCGAGGATCCTCGATTTCCAACAACCACAAAATATGAAGCAACAACATAGGTTAAATATCTGGGCTCCATACCATGATACCACCTCTATCCAGAAGGAATGACATACACTAAAGGGGCGCTACCCCCTAATAACCTTGCCGCATCCTTCCTGTTTTGACCATTTTCAGGGTGTGAGGTCCGACGAAGTCTCGTCCACAAAGCCAAACTTTATACAAAAGCCGTGCTTTAGGTCAACAACTGATCATAGAAATGATAACCAAGATAAATGATCAAATAAATGATCCTATCACAAATGATCATACAATGATCATTTCACAGCAACACTCAGCATGCCACACTACCAAATTGGGAGTATATAACTAATAACCTTCAACTATCTAACCTCTGAGCTCGTACGTCTCAGAGAAGGGTGTTAAGCTAAGAGAATAAATTCTCCGCCACCAACAGAAATATATTTGAAAGAAATCAGCTTTATATCTCAATTTGTAATGTCAGACATACAATCCATACAAGTCTGTTCCGGGATCGAACAGAACCGAAGGCAATTCCAAAGAAGTCCTTGAAATCCGGATATTCACTAATCACGACCGGACTTCCCGTCACTAAGGGTGATAAAACCTCTATATCGGAGATCAGCCGATGTAGAGTAACTCGACGGTAATCCTTCCGTTTTCACAAACATCCGGCCTTCAACACCGGTCATCGAATGCAATCCATAACGACGTATCACATACTCGGAATGGGTTATACGACCCCAAGGTCCTTTCCCGGCTAACCCGAATAGTGAGCGCTTATTCAAAAATAAGTGTGGCATTCAAATTCAAACAATCTCAACAAATACCTATTTAAAGGTAAATATTGATAGTCGGATTATTTAACTATCAATAGGCGTGTTCAACATCACCAAGTGTTAACTCCTCTGCTCAAGCGACTCAAACCAGGCTCACGACTCACAATGATTACCGACTCAACAGCCTTAGCTTGTTGCCGACCTAAAATGAAAGACGACTCAACTGATTGCCGACTTAATGGCTCAGAAGGAACAGCGACTCACCGGGTTATAACCTTAATGCCTCAAAGGTGTTGGCCAACTCATGGAGTTCACGACTCATGGGGCAGACCGACCTTAGGCCTATGATAGGTCGTTCACGACCTAAGCAAGTGGATCGGATACCTCATCATTCTACATCGTGGCCCCTTAACTCGTACACGACTGGTGACCTGGCGTGAGTCGTCCACGACCTAAAGCTGCTGAGTAGAAATACAAGGCCGTGATACTCAAGTCACATTCCATTGACTCGTTCACGACTTTGGACCGTGGATTTGCCTCTATAGGTCGGCCGCGACTTAGCCTAAGTCGGTCACAACTCAGGACTTGGGTGAAAAATTCTTATCCAGATTTGCCTATAAATACGTGACCATCTCCAACATTCAAAGGAGTTTTGGATCATTCTTATTCAAGGCATAAAAACTTCACTATCTTCAAAGTAATCTACTCTCCATCACTTCAAGCACACGCAAGACGCTTAGATCAACTTCGCACAGGAATTCAACGCATTCAATCATGAATTCGAAGAACTCTGTCACATCGAAGTTTTCCCTAGCTACTTGTTTCTTTTTGAATTGAATTGGAATGTAATTGAAGGAGATTGTAACAAGTTGTAAACCGAACAGCAATAAAAAGGATTGAAGTGGACGTAGGCTTGATCATAAGCCAAACCACTATAAACTCTGTGCTCATTTACTGCATTTTTTGTTACTTACTGTTATTTCTTGATTCCCGTATTCACAGGTGGTGCTTTCACATCGTTTCTACACACACCGAGGTGTTAGAGTCAGATTTTCACGTTAACATTTTTGGTGCTTTCACTGAGAACCCAACTCAGGAAACTTCCATCATTGCTTCGCAAAGGTCTATTGAAAGAATCTCCGTTAAGACCAGAAGTCTAACAGAAATTATGGCTCCCGGAAGGAAACGTAGATCTGCCAGATCTGATGATGTTCAAGAGAACACCGCCACTTCTCCTCCTCTGAGTCGGACAACTCCAACTGTGGGAGTTACGCGAGCGGAATTGGACGCTGTGGTTTTGGGATTGAATCAACAGTTAAATGCTCAGAATGCACAATTAGAGGCTCAGAATGCTCAGAATACATTGATATTGAATAAGCTAAATGATTTGCTCGAGGCTAATCATCAGCCAACGAATAAAGAAGGGAACTTTGCTGATAGAGCTCAGGATGTTAGAGGGAATACTTCTCAAAGGGCGGTAAGCCCCGTTGAAAGGCCACTTCCTCAAGATGGAGGATCGGGACCTCAACCGACCCTTCGTGAACGACTGTCAAGGCAAAACTCTGAAAGAATGGCTGACGTTTTCCCTGCAGGGCCTGTGAATGATGAAGAGTATTTTTCAGGGATGGTCCGTCAAATCATGAAAGAAAGTATGCGAAAGGACGAGGATGAGAAAGAGTGGGGCTTTGCTCCGAGCAAAACTCCATTCACCGAGAGGATTCTGAAAGCTGAATTCCCGAGAAAATTTGTTCCGCCCACTATTCCAGCTTACAAAGGAACAAGTGATCCTAACGAATTTCTATATAAGTACGACTGGCATATGACTGGCGCCAGGGCGTCTGATGAAATTAAATGCCGTTACTTCCCGGTTTATCTAGAGGGTGTAGCTCTATTGTGGTTTACAAAGCTGCCAGTCGGTCCATTGATCAATTCTCCGATTTGACTCGGAAATTCAAGGAACAATTTCGATTGTATGCTTCTAAGGCAAAGGATATAATGTCACTATCAAGTCTAGAGCAGAATCCGGGTGAATCCATCAGGTCATTTTTAAATCGCTTCAACATAGCATTGGCAGAGGTAGATAATGCCGAGCCGCGCATGGTCCTGACATATTTGATGAGGGCTATCGACAAATCAAGTGAATTTGGAAAATGGCTGAAAATGAAGGAACCAAACTCACTTGACAAATTCTACAAAAAAGCGGATGAATTCATGCGCTTGGAAAGCCTCCAAACACCGGCTAAAGTGGTATCAGTAGAAGCCGGGAATAATGGTGCTCCTTCGAACAAGAAAGAGCCCAACGCTCAGAAAAGGGGAAACGATGGTGGAAAGAAACAGGGAAACGCTAAGAAAGGTCGTTCTTTCAATTTCACACCCTTGACCGACACCCCTGAAAACATCTACTTTGCAACTAAAGATGATGTCAATTATCCGGCCCCACCTAAAATGAGAGTTACGGTTAAGATGGAAAAAAGTGGAAAGTACTGCCGGTTCCACAACCAGCCCGGGCATGATACCAATGAATGCCTCCAATTGAAAGAGGTAATTGAACGACTTTTAAAGGAAAACAAACTCCAGCAGTATGTGAAAAGCAACAGAAATGCTCCAGCTTCATCAACTCAAGGACAGCAAGGTCCCGCTCACCGTCCTGGCTCAAGTGAGAAGGCTATGGAACACGAATCAGAAAGGCCTATCATCAATATAATAACTGGAGGACCTCACCCAGCAGGCAAAAGCTGGGGCGAAATGGAAAGGTATGCCCGGGCCTTGAGGCATGTTCCAGTTGAAGAGAATGTTTTTGTTTTAGAGAATGCTGCGCCTTTGAAGCAACAAAAGACTTCCATAGATGATATTGTGTTCAATGCCAGGGATTCTTTGGGAAGTGAGGCTCCGACCATAGATCCTTTGGTCATATCCGCTGGTATTGGGCCGGCAACTGTGAGAAGGGTTCTGATTGATTGTGGAGCTTCATGCAACATCCTCTTTAAGAAGACTTTCGATCAAATGAAAATTCCGATGGCTGATGTTCAAGCTTCATCACTTAAGATTGCTGGGTTTACGGGAGAACCCAAACAGCCGATTGGGACCATAGATTTGTTTGTAAAGCTTGGAACGGGATTGAGGAAAGTGGCTCGAAAGCAAACCTTTATAATTGTTGACGAATTTTCTGCTTACAACGCCTTTTTGGGCCGACCAACTCTAGCTGAATTCAAAGTTGTTCTTGCTCCATGGTGTTTGACTCTAAAATTCCGCACAGATAACAGAGTTGGTGTGGTTAAGGGGGACCAAGACGTGGGGCGAGAATGTTATTTTGCAGAATTGCGGGAATCCCAGAAGAGAGAGATGGGAAAAGGTGCGGTGACTCCAGTCCGCATCAAGGAACCAACCTTGTAGCAACTACAGGGTGGACCCTGCACTGGCGAATGCAGTGGGGCACGGAGAGAGATGGATCCAAGGAAAGCCAGTGCAGGGGAAAACAGGGTAGTGCCGGTAGAGGTGACAGTGCTAGTGCCCGTTGATCCAAAGGGCCCAAACAAAGTGCTTAATGTGGGTTCACAACTCAATCCGACAGTTCAGAATGTTTTGATTTCATTTTTTAAGGCTAATTTGGATGTATTCGCTTGGACTCATGCGGACATGTGCGGAATATCCCTCGAGATTGCAGTGCATACCCTGAACATCGATCCAAAATTTACACCTGTGAAACAGAAGAGAAGGACTCAGGGTCCTGAGAGAACGACAGCGTTAAAAGAAGAAGTTGATCGGCTCATGGAGAACGGGTTCATTAGAGAATCTACTTATCAAAATTGGGTCTCAAATCCAGTGCTGGCTAAGAAAGCTAACTGAAAGTGGAGAGTGTGCATTGATTTTTCTGATCTGAACAAGGCCTTCCCCAAAGACTGTTTCCCGCTGCCCAGGATCGATCAGTTGGTGGATGGGACAGCGGGACATGAATTGTTATCTTTCATGGATGCATACTCCGGATATAACCAGATTATGATGCATGAGCCGGATCAAAAGGATACAAGCTTCATCACAGATGTTGGACTCTACTGCTACAAGGTCATGCCTTTCGGACTTAAGAATGCAGGGGCAACTTACCAGAGGCTTGTTAATGCCATGTTTAAACCACAGATTGGCAAGACAATGGAAGTTTATGTTGATGATATGCTAGTAAAGTCTAAAAAAGCAGTGGACCACATGGATCACTTGGCAGAGATGTTTGCGGTACTCTGAAAGTATAGAATGAAGCTTAATCCCCTGAAATGTTCATTTGGAGTGGAATCCGGAAAGTTTTTGGGTTTCATTGTGAGCGCTAGGGGTATTGAAGCCAATCCAGCTCAAATCACTGCCCTGAGAGAGGTCAAAGCTCCTAGAACGAAGAAGGAATTGCAAAGTATCAATGGAAAGGTTGCTGCTCTGAGTCGATTCATTTCCAAAGCTACTGACAAGTGCATCCCTTTCTTTGATGCTCTGAAGAAAGGAAAGAAGAACTTTGAATGGACTCCTGAGTGTCAGAAAGCGTTTGATGAGTTGATTCGTCATATGGAAGTGCCTCCAATACTTTCAAAGCCTAATAGTGGTGAAGATCTCTTCGTATATTTGGCAATTTCGTCTCACGCTCTCAGTGCAGTATTGGTACGGGAAGACGCAAGGATCCAGCGCCCAGTCTATTACATCAGCAAAAGATTCACTGGGGCAGAGATGAATTACTCAAGGTTGGAGAAGCTCGCCTATTGTTTGTTAATTGCATCAAGAAAATTGAGGCCGTATTTCCAATCTCATCCCATCAAAGTCCTCACCGATCAGCCTTTAAAGCAGATCCTATTCCGTCCTGAGACTTCGGGCCGTCTTTTGAAATGGAATATCGAACTCAGCCAGTATGACATCACTTATCATCCCCGGAAAGCAATCAATGGACAAGCTTTAGCAGATTTCATCGCAGAATGTACGGATAAAGGTGATAGTGAGGAAGAAGTCATTGACGGCATCCCAATCCAATGGAAATTGTATGTCGATGGCGCAAGGAATGATTACTGTTCTGGAGCAGGGGTTGTCCTTGAAACCCCAGAAGGGCGATCACTGTGTTATGCGTTGAGACTAGAATTCCCTTCGACAAATAATGAAGCTGAATACGAGGCTCTCATCGCTGGTCTAAGGATCGCTAAAGAACTAAACATCAGGACATTGCATATCTTCAGTGATTCTCAACTTATTGTTTGTCAGGTCAAAAAGGAATTTCAAGCTAAAGGAGGAAATTTACCAGCATATTTGTCAAAAGCCTGGGAGCTCCTTCAAGAATTTGACCGTTATTCGATAAACCATATCCCCCGAGAAGAAAATATGAAGGCGGATTCTCTCGCGAAGTATTCAAGCACTGGTGAAGCTCAATTATTGGGGTTAGTTCCTGTCGAAGTTTTGTCAGCTCCGAGCACAGATGAAATGGATGTTGATTGGATTATGAATGTTTCCAAGGAACAAGAGTAATGGATGACCCCGATACTTGAATATCTACTTAATGGTTCTCTGCCAGAAAATTCGAAAGAGCGGCAAAAGCTGATGAGGAAAGCCTCCAGATATATAGTTCAAGATGGTCGATTGTACAAACGAGGGTTTTCAATGCCATTACTCCGATGTGTGACAAAGGAAGAAGCTAGGACAATTCTAACTGAAGTACACGGAGGGGAATGTGGAGATCACACAGGTGGTCAAACTTTAGCAAAGAAAATCCTCCGTTATGGATACTTTTGGCCAGAAAGGAATCAGGATGCTGGTGACTATTCCTAGAAGTGTGATAAATGCCAGAGATTCGCTAAAATTCCTAGAGCTCCTTCTACTGAGCTAACACAAATGGTCAGTCCATGGCCGTTTGCCATATGGGGAATAGATCTCATTGGACCTTTACCAACTGCCAAATCAAGGATTAAATATGCTATCATTGCTGTTGATTATTTTACTAAATGGGCTGAGGCCGAACCCTTGGCCACTATCACCTCTAAGAAAATGATAAGTTTTGTAACTAAGAATATCATTTGCAGGTATGGTGTACCTCAGAAGATAATCACAGACAATGGTACTCAGTTTGAAAGCGAGGAATTCCAAGATTTTTGCAAACGATTCAAAATCCGGGAAAGCTTCTCAGTAGTAGCTCATCCGCAGGCAAACGGGCAAGTGGAAGCAGTAAACAAAATCATCAAATCAACCATCAAAAAGCAGCTAGAAAAAGCGAAAGGTGGTTGGGTCGACAAGTTACCGCTTGCACTATGGGAATACAGAACCACCCACAAAACTGCGACTGGGCATACTCCATTTTCATTGGCATACGGATCAGAAGCAATGATTCCAGTAGAAACTGAAGTCCCCTCACACAGAAGGATCCACTTTGATCAAGATGAGAATGAAAAACTACAACTAGAAGCACTTGACCTCCTTGATGAAAGAAGAGAAGAGGCTAGACTTAGAGTTGTAGCTCATCAACAAAGAATAGCCAGGCATTTCAATTCCAAAGTTCGTCAGCGCAACTTTGAAGTTGGGACCTAGTTCTGAAAAGGATCATGACAGCTACAGGTGTGTTTGGGCCAAATTGGGAAGGGCCATATGTTATAGGCACGAAGCTTCTTAATGGCACATTCAAACTTACAACTGTTGAAGGAGAACCAATCCCAAGAGCTTGGAACAGCAATCATTTGCGTCCTTATTTTACTTGAAAGCTTTGCTGAAATGTTGTAAAAGAATTGCAAATATATGATTCTTGTATTGAAAAGCAATTGTAAAGCAAGTGAATAATGAAAAGCTATAAAGTGGATGTAGGCCCAGTTTTTGGCCGAACCACTATAAATCTTGTGTTCTCTATTATTATAAACTGCTTTGTTTTATTTCGACATATAAAATACATTAATTGTGTTATTAAAATGTCGATTTAATAATGCAGGTCATGAAAGTAAAGCTTACCCATCCCAAGACCAAGCAATTCCCGACATCACTCAGCAAACAAACACTAAACCATCCGAAATTTCCATACTCAAATCCTACAAAAAAAGTGCTTCAAACAAAAGTGGGCAATGTGGATGGAAGTGGACCATCTCTAATTAACTGCAAATGTTTGAACAAACAACCAGTTAAGCAAACTGAGTCCACCACCACCAACTCACCTAACTATGAAGTATATTTCTTTGGATAAGGGAAATTATTGGCAACTAAAAAGTGTTGACACTTGCAAAAGACAACGGGGATCGCCAACATGAGTGGATGGCGAAAGAGACATGGGCGAGCAAGCATCAATCAGCAAAAGACCTCTTCGGAGGCGCAAGCCCTCTACGGAGGCACAACTCTTCGGAGGAGAAAGACCTCGAGCGGGCCTAGCCAGAAAAAGAGAGATCTTTCTCGTTACAAAGTTGCGGAATGATCGGTCGATACACTCCCGTGAATTCGTCCAACCGAGAGAAAGAAACTCCAAACTTCCAGGAAAAAGCCCTACTCAGACGCACACGTTTCACCGAGATTGAAATAAAACTCCAGGTGTTGAAACGTAGGCACTTCCAAAGAAGCCCTTGCAATCCGGATATTCACTAATCACGTTCGGACTCCCGTCACTAAGGGTGATAAACCTCTGCATCGGAGATCAGCCGATGCAGAGTAACTCGACGGTAATCCATCCGTTTTTACAAATATCCGGTCTTCAACACCGGTCTTCAAATGCAACTCATAACAACGTATCACATATTCGGAGTGGGTTATACGACCCCATGGTCCTTTCCCGGTTAACCCGAATAGTGAGCGTCTATTTTAAAAATAAGTGTGGCATCCAATTCAAGCAATCACAACAAACACCCATTTAAAGGTAAATATTGATAGTCGGTTATTTAACTATCAATAAAGATGCGCCACATCATCAGATTCCAAATAATTTTCCGAATTATTTACTTCTACAAAAATATCTTTACAAGATATATAATTTTCCACACTCTGCAAATAAACAACGTTTATTTTGAAACCAATTTTCCCTTTTCATTTTATAATTTCCATAGTGAATTTATATTGATCTACAGTTTTCAATAGATTTCAAATATTCAATTCCAATTTATCTTCAAAAAGATAAATTCTTAAAAACGTTCCATTTCATATTGGAAAAGCATTTCTATACTTATTTAATAATAAGTAATTCAAAAATCTTATTTATTTTCAACAATTTGAAAATATTCAATATACTTAAACCATAGTTAAGTATATATTTCATTCTTTAAGGAAAACATTCTCTTATTCACATTTATTTGGGTCAAAACGAATGTTGCGTAAAACATCGTTACGACAACCCAAAAATCACTAGTATAGGGATTCGAAATTAAATAGATATATAAATCCCAATACTATACAAAAATATTTCCTTTCAGAAATCATTTACTATAACAACAGTGTTATAGTCCATTATTTCCTTATTTTTCCTCGAAAATGTCTATTTCAACAATGAATGTTGAAATTTACGACTTCCTTTCCTTCTATTTCTCGAAAACGTCTATTTCAACAATGAATGTTGAAATCTATGTTTTCGATACTTGATGCATTTTAAAACATCTTTAAATCGTTTTAAATTCTATTTAAAACATCCTTTTCCCAAAAGATATCCCTTTTATTTAACGATATATTCACTGTTCAAAAACGTGAATATAACTCCTTTAACAAATTCTATATTTAATTTATCAAATTCCATTTATTTCCGAATTTATAACAATGTTTATAAATTCCATCTCTATTTATGAACTTCAATTTACTAATCTATTTTATTAGATCCATCTCAATTTATATAACCCAATTATAAACCAAAATCTATATTATAAGTTGAATACTTATAATATTATTTATTTACCAAATTGTTCCTTTGAACTTCACAAATTTTTAAATCTTATTACTCATAAGATTTCTTTATATATTTTCTTTCAATTTCAACTTATAAAAAAAAATTCTTTTATTAACTGTTTCTATCAGTATCCCATTTATATGCCCAAAAGCCAGTTTATAAGTTAATTTCCTATAAAACTTTTATTTTCAACATCTATTCATTTGATAACTTTCACAACTTATAAATCTATAAATTTTAATGAAATTCATTTTATACATCAACTCAACACTTTATAAACCCGTTTCAGAATTCCAATAAATTTAATTCATAAATATCCATTTATAAAATCTTTTATATAAACTGATAATAAAATTTATCCAAAATCCCAATTTAACTATTTTATAAAAATCTATGTATTTAAAAAAAATACCTTTCTGTCATATTCCATAAAAATGTTAATTTTTGTTATAACATAAAAATTTATAAGTTTATTTATTTTAAAATGAATCAATACAAAAATTTAATAAAACATATTCTTTGAAAAATCACTTTAAAAACCCTTTTAAATTCAAAATCGTTATTTTTAACTTTAAAAAAAAATGAATCCGATGATGCAACAGCATCGAATAGTCAATCACGGCACAAATATCATATATCGATATGATAATCAATAATCACACAATATCTATAATCAAACAAATATTTGTGAGGAATCCAGTTGGATCCCTCCAACCTGTTTCTCTGCATCCACAGACGTTAGCACAATACCAATTCCACTTCGAGGTGGAATATCGCGGTATATGGGATTTTTAAAATATTATCCGCTTAATAGGCGGCGCAATAGGGTCTCATCCGCTATACAAGGCGGGAAATCAATTCCAATATATACATATGCCAATATATATATATATTGCTATATATAGTATATCCTACTATACCTACTATCACAATCAAACAGCAATCAATAATTGCAATCATCATTCAAAAAAAATTAAATCTAACTATTTAAAATTTAAATCGATCTGTTCGATTGAGTGAGGAGTTCTCACCTTGGTTTTATTTCCGGTTTCGGCGTTCGTTTCGAATAAAATTAAGCGAACGTTTAATTTTACCCGAAATTCAAACGAGCTCCAATCGACTCCAAATCAGCTTCATCGCGAAGAGAACGATCATACGATCCCAATGCACTTCGTTTCATGCAGTTTGGAACTCGCAGCAAAAAGTATGCATTTTTTGAAGTTTTGTACAATTCAATTAAAATTAAATTCAATCATTTTTTTTTTTGAAATCAATTCAAATTATCTTTTTAATTTTCAAACCCAAACCGAAATTTTCCAACTTCATTCAAAAACATTTCCAAAACTTCTCTGGAACGATTCTTCGACTTCCGAAAATCGACATTAATACGTCCACTGTATCAAATGCCGCCTAATCGAAGGCCGGAAAATTGAACCATGAGGGTTTAAGAAAGAAGAAAGAGGTAGAGGAAGAGAGAAGGAAGAGAGAAGAAGAAAACAGAACAGCAACAGAAACAAAATCAGAATCTCACAGTCGCAGCGGAAAAACATATAATAGATAAATGAATATTCATTAAACAAAAGAACTGTATATTTTATACATTACATCACATTACATTCATTTAATCATCAGAGTGTACAACAACCAAACAGCGGAAAATAAATACTATATACCATAGATACAATAAATAATAGACTACGCCATCCTGCTCGCCTCCTGAGCTCCATAGCACTCCTAAATCCAGGATGACCTGATAACCAAACTCTAGACTGCCCATGTGGAAATTGTTGGGCACCCAGAGTTTAGGAAGGGAACAATAAACTCCAGGTCAGTCATGTGACTGGTGTGAGAACTTAAAACAGATTATTCTTAAAAACAACAAAAGAAATATTTTTCTTTAAGTAAATTCGAAATGCTTTTGGAAAATGAAACTACCATAAGGTCTCCCGCCACACACACAATGCAAACGCAGACTTGGAGGAGGTTTCTCCTTATGATAGTCAAAGATGCTTACTACGCAAAATCAAATCATTTTTGATATTATTATTAGTGTATAGTGTAGAAAACAATTTCGAAAGTAGAATATAAATCTTAGCCAGCATAGGTACCATTATATTATACCCGCTATAACTACCATATTAAATGGCAGGTTCTACAACTAAAACCGTACAAGGCTCGTATTGTTTCTTTGGATTTCCAACAAATGATCAGGCCAAGGAACTTCCCATTGCCACATGGAAACGCCTCTGGAATGACGTCCCGAGAACCTAACCGGATCTCTACCAACACAAGGCCGGGTTACCCCTAACTGGGTAACAACTGACACGAATATGTCATTCCCCGATCGTAACCGATATATATCCGAGGATCCCCGATTTCCAACAACCACAAAGTAATAAATTTGCAGTAACCACATAGGTTAAGTATCTGGGCTCCATACCATGATACCACCTCTATCCAGAAGGAATGACATACACTAAAGGGGCGCTACCCCCTAGTAACCTTGCCGCATCTTTCCTGTTTTGACCATTTCCGGGGTGTGAGGTTCGACGAAGTCTCGTCCACAAAGCCACGCTTTACAAAAGCAGTGCTTTGGTTCAACAAATGATCAAAGCAATGATCATCAAGATAGACGATCAAACAAATGATCCTATCACAAATGATCATTCAACGATCATTTCACAGCAACACTCAGCATGCCACGTTACCAATTCGGGAATGTATCACTAGTAACCATCAACTATATAACCTCTGAGCTCGTACGTCTCAGAGAAGGGTGTTAAGCTAAGAGAATAAATTCTCCGCCACCAACAGAAATATATTTGATAGAAACCAGCTTTACATCTCAAATTGTAACGTCAGACATACAATCCATAGAAGTCCGTTCCGGGATCGAACGGAACCGAAGGCACTTCCAAAGAAGCCCTTGCAATCCGGATATTCATTAATCACGTCCGGACAACCCGTCACTAAGGGTGATAAAACCTCTATATCGGAGATCAGCCGATGCAGAGTAACTCGACGGTAATCCATCCGTTTTCACAAATATCCGGTCTCCAACACCGGTCTTCAAATGCAATTCATAACGACGTATCACATATTCGGAGTGGGTTATACGACCCCATGGTCCTTTCCCGGTTAACCCGAATAGTGGGCGCTTATTTAAAAATAAGTGTGGCATCCAATTCAAACAATCACAACAAATACCTATTCAAGGGTAAATATTGATAGTCGGTTATTTAACTATCAATAAAGATGCGCCACATCACCAGATTCCAAATAATTTCTCAAATTATTTATTTTCCCAAAAATATCTTTACAAGATATAAAATTTTCCACACTTCAAAAATAAACAACGTTTATTTTGAAAACCAATTTTCCCTTTCCACTTATAAATTCCATAGTGAATTTATATTTCAAAATATCTACTGATCTACATTTTGCAATAGGTTTCAAATATTCAATTCCAATTTACCTTCAAAAAGATAAATTCTCAAAAACGTTCCATTTCATATTGGAAAAGTATTTCCATACTTGTTTAATAATAAATATTTCACAAATCTTATTTATTTTCAACAATTTGAAAATATTCAATATACTTAAACCATTATTAAGTGTATATTTCATTCTTTAAGGAAAACGTTCTTTTATTCACATTTATTTGGGTCAAAACGAATGTTGCGTAAAACATCGTTACGACAACCCAAAAACACTAGTATAGGGATTCGAAATTAAAATAGATATATAAATCCCAATACTATACAAAACATTTTCTTTCGGGAATCATTTACTATAACAACAGTGTTATAGTCCATCATTTCCTTATTTTCTCGAAAATGTCTATTTCAACAATGAATGTTGAAATCTACGACTTCCTTTCCTTCTATTTCGCGAAAACGTCTATTTCAACAATGAATGTTGAAATCTATGTTTTCGATACTTGATGCATTTTAAAACATCTTTAAATCGTTTTAAATTCTATTTAAAACATCCTTTTCCCAAAAGATATCCATTTTATTTGACGATATATTCACTGTTCAAAATTGTGAATATAGCTCCTTTAATAAATTTTAATATTAAATTTATCAAATTAAATTTGATTTTCGAATTTATAAACAATGTTTATAAATTGTAACCCTATTTATAACTTTGATTTATAAATTTCCTTTATCAATCCAATTCAATTTATAAAATTCAATTTTATACCAAAAGTCCATATTATAAGTTAAGTACTTATAATTCATTCATTCATTTACAAAATCGTTCTTTTTAAGCTTCACAAATTCCGAATCTTATTGCTTATAAGATTCTTTTATATTCCATGACAATTTCAACTTATAAAAAAAAATTCCTTTATTTACAATTTCTATAAATATCTCATTTAAATGCCCAAAATCCATTTTTTATAAGTTAATGACTCATGAATCTTTTATTTTCAATATCTATTCATTTTATAATTTTCACAATTTACAAATCTATAATTTTCAATGATCCATGTTATACTTCATTTTAACACATAATAAACTCGTTTATACTTCCACTATTTTTATTTATAAATATCAATTTATAAAATCTTTTATATTCATCCTTTATAATAATTCAGAAATCCAATTTTAAATTATTATATAAATCTATTTATTTTTAAAAACTACCTTTGGTTATATTTCACAAAAATATTAATCCTATAACTTTAAAATTAAAATCTTAATTTATTTAAAGTGAATTAGATTCGAAAATTTAATAAAACATATACTTTGAGAAATCACTTTAAAATTCTTTTAAAATAAAAATTGCTACTTTAAACTTTAAAAATGGATCCGATGATGCCACAACATCAAATGGTCAATCATGGCACAAATATCATATATCGATATGATAATAAATAATCACACAATATCTATAATCATATAAATATTTGTGAGCAATCCAGTTGGATCCCTCCAACCTGTTTCCCTGCATCCACAGATGTTAGCACAATACCCATTCCACTTCGAGGTGGAATATCGCGGTATATGGGATTTTATAAAATATTATCCGCTTAATAGGCGGTGTAATAGGGTCTCATCCGTTATACAATGCGGGAAATCAATCAATTGCAATATATACATATGCCAATATATATATATTGCTATATATAGATATATCCTACTATATCTACTAACACAAACAAACAAAAATCCATCAATCAACAAAATTTTAAATATAACTATTTAAAATTTTAAAATAACCCTTTTGAGTGAGGAGTTCTCACCTAGCTTTTATTTGCAATCCATTTTCCAATCCGGCTTGTTTTCCTCTGTAGTTTTGACCTTGTATAAACATTTTTATACGACTGATTAGTATTCGAAATAAATTGAATAATATATTCCCATTTAATTGGTTTATTTAATTTGGCTAACCATTTTGGGTTTATACTAATAATTTTATTTAAGATAATTTCTTTTAGTCAAATAAAATTTATTTAACCAAAAATTTATTTTAACAAATCTTCCCTTAATAAATCACTTCACCTAGCAAATTAAATTTCTAACAAATTTCCTTTTATAATTTATTTTTCAGCTTATCTATATTTATTCTTCTTTTTCACAAATATCTTTTCTGTTTTACAACTTACTGTCACTATTTTAGATACTTCTAAAAATTATTACAATAACTTTTTTTAATAAAATAGAATTCAAACTTTATTTGAACTCCTCAACATTTTGAAATCACTGTGTTTCCAAAGTTTTATACTAACTAAACAGTATTTCATTTTTAACCTTTACTGTGAAGAAAAATTTTCGTAAATTAGATAGAGAAGATAGGAAATACCCTTTACTGCTCGACTCGCGAACGCCTCCATCACCAGACATTGCGATGCCCCACGCAAATGCTTGCCCAGCCTCCACTGCCATCGCGCCACCTCGGCCTTCGAACGCGAATCGCTAAAAACCCCAACTTGCCGCCCTTGCCTGCCTCGCCTAACGCCTCGCGGCGCCGCCCCAGTTCCACGCGACCACCTAAATCGCCTAGCCACTACAGATCTCGCCGCCCCCAATAACGCGCCGCCTCCTCTTCGAGATGCTCGAAATCGAGCTCCCCATCTCGCGGCCACGTCGCCGTCGCGAACTGCAACTATCCCTCCCCCAGTCGCCATTTTTTTTCCAGAGGATCTGAGTTTTTTCTTTCGTGAATGAATTTTAAAAGAGGGAGGGGAAACGAACGAATTAAAAAGGAGGGTGGCGTGATTCCTTTACAGGCTTCGGCCATTGATTTTTTTTTCTTTCTTATTTTGAATCTGAGAAAGGGCTGAGGAAGTTGCGTGATGATTTTGAAAAGAGATGGGGGAACCAAAGTACACAAGGCATCGGGGAATAGGTCCGCTAATAAGAAAGTAGGGTGGCTGATGTTGACAATTGGTATATTTAAATTCAAATTAAATTTGATTCAAATTTAAATACGTTTACTCAACGTGTGCTCACATAACATCTCCGATCGATACGAAATTTGAAATCCGGCAATAATTCAATATTGCGGACCCAATGAATCTGGTTTCGTCGAATTCCGAGACAGTGCCTCGGAAGACTATTTTCAAATTCAATTTAAACGATAAAATTTCAAAACTGAACAATTTACTGTTAATTTCAATTCTGAAGCTTCTATTATCTTCAGTATTATCAATATAAATTTTATAAGCCTTTGAAATATTTTTAAATCAGCTTAAAATTGAAGATTCAAATTTTCTTTATTCAACTTTCAATAGATTAAATTTTATAATTTTATCGTCAAATTTATTATGAAAATTTGGAATTCAGTTCAAACCATCATTCAAATATTTAAAATTAATTAAATATTTTCAATATTAAAGTTTAAAAAATCCTGGGTCGTTACAATCTTTCCCCCTTAAAAGAATTTCGTCCCGAAATTGCAAGTTAGGAAGAAATGGTCCTTAACTCGTCTACTATTTTTCACAATCCAAATAGTTTTATCAACTTACTAACCTAAATCTTTTTATTAAAGATCCATTATTGTTAACCCCACTGAGACTTAGGCCGACTCAACAGATAAGGCAGTCAGCGACTCATAGGAATCAGCGACTTAACTGATGAAGCGACTCAGAGATTGCCGACTCAATGGGTCAACGACTCATTGATAGCAACGACTCAGTGAGTTAGCGCCTTAAAGGTACAGTATGGATCAACGACTCAGCGGGTCTGCGACTCAAGGCCTATACCAATCCAACGACTCATTCGAGCTCCGACTCATCTGATCACGACTCATCCATTCAAGGTCCTTAAGTATCTCATTAGGTTTACGACTCAAGAGATGAACGACTCAAGAGGCCGCTACGACTTAAGGAACCTGACGGGTTAAGGAGATTCGATGGGTTAAGGATGGCACGACTCAGGAAAGCCTACGGCTCAAAAGATAGGTCGACGCACGACACAAGGCTCAGAGGCAAGTTCAAAATCATGCTGCAAAGGGGTGACTCGCAGACGACTCACGACTCATCATGAGTCGGTCACGACTCATCATGAGTCGGTCACGACTCATGACTTAGCAATTTCAGCCTAAACAGTTTGCTTATAAATACAAGGCCACTTTCAACATGGAGGGGACCTTTGCTCATTCTCTTCAAGCGCTGATACTCTGCTGCATTCCAAACCAATTCAACACTTGAAGCTCTCGAGACACTAAGAACGCTACAAACAACTTCAACAAGAGATCACGTACATCCAACATGGATTTGAAGACTCTCATCTCCATCGAAGTTTAAAATACTTGTTCTAAGTTTCTTGTAGTTCAAAGTGAATTGTACTTGGGAAGAATTGTATCAACTTGTAACGAGATCATCAATAAAAGTACTTAAAGTGGACGTAGGCTGTACCCATAAGCCGAACCACTATAAAATTGTTGTTGTTTACTGCTTTTCCGTTATTACTTGCTTGTAATTCTTTCCCGATCTATCGGGTGGTGCTTTCACAACTACACTTCACACACCGGGGTGTTAGCGTTCAAATTTAAGCGTTAACATTTTTGGTGCTTTCACTGAGAATTGAACTCAGGACGACTGTCATCATTGCTTCACAGAGATTTGAAGAAAGAATTTCCTTAAAAACCAGAAGCATATCTGAGATTATGGCTCCTGGAAGGAAAAGTAGATCTATCAGATCTGGAAACATTCAAGAGGGAACCTCCGCTTCCCCTGTACCTAATCAACCCACTCCGTCTATTGGAGTTACGAAAGCGGAGTTGGATGCTGTGATTCTAGGGCTAAACCAGCAGATAAACGCCCAAAATGTACAATTAGAGGCTCAAAGTGCCCAGAACGCTCTGATTCTGAATAAGTTGAACGATTTACTTGGGGCAAACAATCAACCAGCTGGAAATGAAAGGAACTATGCTGGCAACATTCATGATGTTAGTGAGAGGAATGCTCCGGAAAGGGCTACTAGTCCCTTTGAGCAGGCAGTCCCTGAGGCTGGTGGATCTAGAACTCGGCATGATGAGGAATATCTTTCTGAAATGGTCCGACAGATCATGAAAGAAAGTATGCAAAGGGTTGAAGATGAGAAGGAATGGGGTTTCACCCCAAGTAAAACTCCGTTTACTGAAAAAATCTTGAAGGCGGAATTTCCAAGGAAGTTTGTCCCTCCGACTATTCCAGCTTAGAAAGGGACAAGTGATCCGAACGAGTTCTTGTATAAATATGATTGGCACATGACAGGTGCCAGGGCCTCCGACGAAATAAAGTGCCGATATTTCCCCGTATACCTGGAAGGCGTGGCTTTACTGTGGTTCACCAAGTTGCCAGTCCGATCTATCGATCAGTTTTCAGACTTGACCAGAAAATTCAAGGAGCAATTTAGACTATATGCTTCGAAGGCCAAGGACATTATGTCACTATCGAGTTTAGAGCAGAATCCTGGTGAGTCTATCAGATCCTTCTTGAACCGCTTCAATATAGCACTGGCTGAGGTGGACAATGCTGAACCACGAATGATATTGACTTATCTGATGAGGGCTATTGATAAGTCAAGCGAATTTGAGAAATGTTTAGATATGAAGGAGCCAACCTCTCTCGAAAAGTTCTACAAAAAAGCAGATGAATTCATTCGCTTGGAAAGCCGTCCTTTACCAGTAAAGACAGTGTTGGAAAAAGCAGAAGACAACACTGTCGCTCCACGCAAGAATGAATCGGTGGGGCAAAAAAGGGAGAATAGTAATGGGAAGAAACAGGGTAATCTGAAGAAGCCCAGATCCTTCAAGCCATCAGAATATACTCCATTATCACATACACCGGAGCACATCTACCTGGCCACTAAAGATTCCGTCGATTTCCCTAAACCTATCCCTTTGAGAACCGGGAAAAAAGCCATACAGAGTGGGAAATTCTGCCGCTTCCACAATCAACCAGGTCATGAAACTGATGAATGCCGCCAGCTGAAAAATCTGATTGAAGAATTGCTAAGAGAAAACAAGTTGCAGCAATTCGTGAAAAAGAATAGCAACAATCCTGCATCGTCGAGTCAGGGGCAGCGGGCTCCTGTTCATCAGCCTGGGGCAGGTGAGAAAGCTACGGGGCATGAATCTGGAAGGCCCGTTATCAATGTCATTTCAGGAGGACCTCACCCAGCTGGCAAGAGTTGGGGTGAGATGGAGAGATATTCCAGGGCTTTGAAATATGCTCCAGCCGAAGAAGACGTCTTTGTTCTAGAAGACGCTACGCCCCTTAAACAACAGAAAACTTTCAGCGATGATATTATTTTCAGAGCCAGAGATTCTACAGGTATTGAAGCTCCTACTTTAGATCCCTTGGTCATCTCGGCTGGTATTGGACCAGCCATTGTCAGAAGAGTCCTCATTGACTGCGGAGCATCATGTAATATCCTCTTCAAAAAGACATTTGACCAGATGAAAATCCCTATGATCGATGTGCAAGCCTCATCACAGAAAATCGTTGGCTTCACTGGGGAGCCAAAGCAACCAGTAGGAACCATCGATCTGTTTGTGGAACTTGGGGAAGGAGAAAGGAAAGTGGTCCGAAAGCAAACCTTTGTGATCGTCGATGAATATTCTGCTTATAATGCTTTTCTTGGCCGTCCAACAATCGCAGCATTCAAAGCTATCCTAGCCCCGTGGTGCCTCACTATTAAATTCCCTACTGACAATGGAGTAGGAGTTATAAAAGGGGATCAAAATGCTGCGCGAGAGTGTTACTTGACAGAGCTGCGAGAGTCAAGAAAAAGAGAAATGGGAAAGGATGCGGCAACCCCAGTCCGCATCAAGGAACCAGCCTTGTAGCAATTACAGAGCGGACCCTGCACTGGCGAGCACAGCGGGGCACGGAAAGAAATGGATCCCAGAAAAGCCAGTACAGGGGAGAATAGAGTAGTACCGGTGGAAACGACAGTTCCGGTACCTGTTGACCCGAAGGACCCAAATAAGGTGTTGAATGTGGGTTCACAGCTTAATGTGTCAATTCAGAATATCTTGATATCTTTCCTGAAAGCAAATCTGGATGTCTTTGCTTGGACTCATGCCGATATGTGTGGAATATCCCCAGAAGTTGCAGTACACGCTCTGAATATTGACCCAAAGTTTACGCCAGTTAAACAGAAAAGAAGAACCCAAGGTCCAGAAAGGTCAGCAGCATTAAAAGAAGAAGTTGATCGACTCATGGAAAATAACTTCATCAAAGAATCTACATATCCGAATTGGGTTTCAAATCCTGTGTTGGTCAAGAAAGCTAATGGAAAATGGAGAGTGTGCATCGATTTTTCTGATCTAAACAAGGCTTGCCCCAAAGATTGCTTCCCATTACCCAGGATCGATCAACTGGTAGACGGAACTGCGGGACATGAATTGTTATCTTTCATGGATGCCTACTCCGGTTATAACCAAATCATGATGCATGAGCCGGATCAGGAGGATACAAGCTATATTACAGATGTTGGACTTTATTGCTACAGAGTTATGCCCTTCGGATTGAAAAACGCAGGGGCAACCTACCAAAGACTTGTTAATGCTATGTTCAAACCGCAATTGGGCAAAACTATGGAAGTCTATGTCGACGACATGTTAGTGAAGTCCAGGAAAGCAGCGGATCACATTGAACACTTAGCAGAAATGTTCGCAGTCCTCCGAAAATACAGAATGAAGCTTAACCCCCTGAAATGTACATTTGGGGTCGAATCCGGAAAGTTCTTAGGTTTTATCGTCAGTGCTAGGGGCATTGAGGCTAGTCCAGCTCAAATTACCGCCTTAAAGGAAGTTAAAGCTCCTAGAACGAAGAAGGAATTGCAAAGTCTCAACGGAAAGGTCGCCGCTTTGAGTCGGTTCATTTCTAAAGCTACTGATAAATGCATCCCATTCTTCGATGCCCTGAAAAAAGGAAAGAAGAACTTTGAATGGACTCCCGAATGCCAAAAAGCTTTTGACGAGTTGATCCGTCATATGGAAACGCCTCCAATACTTTCTAGGCCAGGCAATGGTGAGGATCTTCTTATATACTTGGCAGTATCATCTCATGCTCTAAGTGCAGCGCTGATACGGGAAGACAAAAGGATTCAACATCCGGTTTACTATATCAGCAAAAGACTCACTGGGGCAGAGCTGAATTACTCCAAGTTGGAAAAACTCGCCTATTGCCTACTAGTTGCATCAAGGAAACTGAGGCAATATTTCCAAGCTCATCCTATCAAAGTACTCACTGATCAGCCTCTAAAGCAAGTCCTATTTCGCCCTGAAACGTCGGGTCGCCTTCTAAAATGGAACGTTGAACTCAGTCAATATGACATCACCTATCACCCACGAAAAGCAATCAACGGACAAGCTTTAGCTGATTTCATTGCAGAATTCACAGAGAAAGATAATGGTGAGGAAGAAACGATCAACGATTCCCCAGTCCGGTGGAAGATGTATGTTGATGGCGCAAGAAATGACTACTGTTCTGGAGCCGGAGTGGTACTTGAAACTCCTGAGGGTCGATCATTATGTTATGCACTAAGATTGGAATTTCCTTCAACAAACAATGAAGCAGAATATGAAGCTCTTATTGCAGGTCTGAAAATCGCTAAGGAGCTAAACATTCGAGCATTACAGATCTTCAGTGATTCTCAGCTTATTGTATGCCAAGTCAAGAAGGAATTTCAAGCAAAAGGTGGAAACCTGCCTTCCTACTTGTCAAAGGCTTGGGAACTCCTATGTGAACTCGATCACTATTCAATAAGCCACATTCCTCGGGAAGAGAATATGAAGGCAGATTCCCTCGCAAAGTATTCAAGTTCTGGTGAAGCTCAACTATTGGGATTGGTCCCTGTAGAAGTCCTTTCAGCACCAAGTATAGACGAGATGGATATAGACTGGATTATGAATGTATCTCAAGAACAAGAGTCATGGATGACTCCAATACTGGACTACCTACTCAGAGGTTCTCTGCCAGAAAATTCGATAGAAAGACGAAAGCTACTAAGGAAAGCCTCTCGTTATGTAATCCAGGATGGCCGATTGTACAGACGGGGATTCTCAATGCCTTTACTTCGATGTGTATCCAGGGAAGAGTCCAAAACAATCCTAGCTGAGGTTCATGGAGGAGAATGTGGTGATCATTCAGGTGGCCAAACATTAGCAAAGAAAATTCTCCGATACGGATATTTTTGGCCAGAAATTAATCGAGATGCCGCAGATTACTCCCGAAAATGTGACAGATGCCAAAGATTTGCCAAAATTCCTAGAGCACCTTCTACCGAACTCACACAGATGGTCAGTCCATGGCCGTTTGCAATTTGGGGAATGGATCTCATTGGGCCGCTACCAACTGCCAAGTCAGGGATTAAATATGCTATTGTTGCGGTTGACTACTTTACTAAATGGGCTGAAGCTGAACCATTGGCTACTGTCACTTCTAAGAAGATGACAAGCTTTGTAACCAAGAATATCATTTGCAGATACGGTGTGCCTCAGAAAATAATCACAGACAATGGTACTCAGTTTGAAAGCGAGGAATTCCAGGATTTTTGCAAACGGTTCAAAATCCAGAAAAGCTTTTCGGCAGTAGCTCATCCGCAGGCAAACGGGCAAGTGGAAGCAGTGAACAAGATCATCAAATCAACCATCAAAAAGCAACTCGAAAGAGCAAAAGGTGGTTGGGTCGATAAACTACCACTTGCACTATGGGCATACAGAACTACTCACAAAACTGCGACTGGGCATACTCCTTTTTCGTTAGCGTACGGATCGGAAGCAATGATCCCGATTGAAACAGAGGTCCCTTCACACAGAAGAATCCATTTCAATCAAGCAGAAAATGAAAAGCTACAACTTGAAGCGCTGGATCTCCTTGATGAAAAAAGAGATGAAGCTAATCTCAGAGTTGCAGCTCATCAGCAAAGGATAGCCAGACATTTCAATTCCAAAGTTCGACAACGCAGCTTTGAAATTGGAGATCTAGTCCTGAAAAGAATTATGACCGCGACAGGTGTGTTTGGGCCCAATTGGGAAGGACCGTATGTAATAGGTCAGAAACTTCTTGACGGCACATTCAAGCTCACCACTGTTGATGGAGATCAAATTCCAAGGGCATGGAACAGCAACCATTTGCGTCCATACTTTACTTAAAAATTTTGTTGAAACATTGTAAAAAGAATTATGAATGTATGATTCTTGTAATTGAAAGCAATTGTGAAACTGATGCAAGTAAATAATGAAAGAATATAAAGTGGATGTAGGCCCAATTTCATGGCCGAACCACTATAAATCTTGTGTTCCTTATTATTATTATATGTTTGCTTTGTTTTCGATATAAAAATACATAAAATGTATTGCTGAAATGTCGATTTAAATTTTTGCAGACAATGGAAATAAAACTTGCGCATAATAAGACCGAGCGATTCTCACCATCATTCAACAAACAAATTTCAAGTCACAAAGACCCCGAATTCAAATCCTAGATAGGAAATACTTCAATTGAACGGCTAATGATTTCGATAGAAACGAGCCCTTGCTGATAAATTGAGATTGTTTGAACAAACAAACATCCAATTAGGAAGCTAGTGCCCGTTCTCACGAACTTGACTGGCAATGAAGTACACTTCCTTGGATTAAACAAGCTACTTGCAAGAAAAGGGGAATGGAAACTTAAAAAAAAAAAAAAAAAAAAAAAAGAGAGAGGATCGCTGAAAAGGCATAAGCAAGTGAACAGAGGAACAACCAAAGCTACCATCAGCAGCACAAGTCCTCTTCGGAGGATAAAAGACCTCTAATGGGTCATACGCCACAAAAAAGAAAGTTCTCTACTCAACAAAAAAGATTGGAGGAGTCATGACCCTCCAACCATGAGAGAGTAACTTCCAGGCGATGAAAACCCTCTCTGAGGCACATTTCACCAGGAGTTGAAGTGTTATGACCGCTCTTCGGGATTTCACTTCACCAGAGTTGAAATGCCAAAAAATAAAAGCCCTCTTCGGAGGCCCATTTCACCAGGAGTTGAAGTGTTATGACCGCTCTTCGGGATATCACTTCACCAGAGTTGAAATGTAAACAAAATAAAAGCCCTCTTCGGAGGCCCATTTCACCAGGAGTTGAAGTATTATGACCGCTCTTCGGAATTTCACTTCACCAGAGTTGAAGTGTAAACAAAATAAAAGCCCTCCTCGGAGGCACATTTCGCCAGGAGTTGAAGTGTAACAACCGCTCTTCGGAATTTCACATCACCAAAGTTGAAATGCAAAATCAAAATAAAGACCTTCCTGAAAGTACACGTTTCACCGAGATTGAAATAAAACTTCCAAGTGTTGAAACGTGAAAAGGCTTTCTTCGAAGGCACAACTCTTTGGAGGTACACGTTTCACCAAGATTGAAATAAAACTTCCAAGTGTTGAAACGTGAAAAATCCCTCCTTAGAGGTACAACCCCCTCCCGGGGACACAATCAAGAAGAAAGACCTCTTCGGAAGCCCACGTTTCACCAAGATTGAAATAAAACTTCCAAATGTTGAAACGTGAAAAGGATTTCTTCAAAGGCACAACTCTTTGGAGGTACACGTTTCACCGAGATCGAAATAAAACTTCCAAGTGTTGAAACGTGAGAAATCCCTCCTCAGAGGTACAACTTTGTATATAAAAAAAAATCCTCATCAAAAGCGTACTTTAACTTTCAAAGGAAGAGTAATTTACCTACTATGGAAAATGATCGTCAAAAAAAAAAGAAAAAAGAAAAAAGAAAAGAAGTTAAAGTACCCTTCAGAGGTCCGCTTTACCACATAGAGGGATTCACTTGGTAAAATATGCACATAAGCAAAAGAAAAAAGTGATTTCTTCGAACGACAAAGCGTAGAAACTTATACGAACGGAGTTGTACTCTACAAAAATTTTCTTTAAAGAATAAAATAATTATTCTTTAGCAAATAAGAGTGCAAGTCCCCTCAAAGTATAAAATATTGCAGCAAGCTTAAGGTATGGGGGCAACATGGTATAATAGTATAGTTGCATCAGTAAAGTAATACTTAAACAACATACATGGTATAATAGTATAGTTGCATCAGTAAAGTAATACTCAAACAACATACCATAAGCCCGCTGCAATATCGTGTAAATAAACTTGTGCAAAAAAAAAAAAATAGTAAATGCATTCTCAAATTCAAACAGAAGTTTGTACAAACGAAGAATCATTTTATTCAATTATAATGCAGATACAGGTTTCAAAATAAAAGCGGGGGCCGGTACCCGCACAACTCTCGGCCAGTTCATACAAAAGACAAAAAGCTAAAGTCTTCACTTCTTTTTACTGCCTTTGGACCCTTTACCCGGCCGAATGACCAGCTTTTCAGGTCGACCAGTGGGTATAAGGGAGGAAGGAGAGGTAGGCGCAGCTGGCCCAACTTCTGGCTCCTCTTCAGTGGCAGTGATTATCTTCCCTCTCCTCTTTGATGCTCCTTGCTTCCTTCTCCTCTTTGAGGAAGACTCACTTCCTGGAGTGACAAGTTTAGATAGAGTTATATCGTCAGAAGGAGTCCGCTCCGGAGATATGTCACCTCCCTCAAGTCCCTCATCTTTTTGCTCTTGCGAAGCAATGGGATCATCCAGGCCATGGAGAGCCTCTATTTGTTCCTCCTGTGATCCAGGCTGCGAAGAAGAAGGAGGAGCCACCTGAAGAGATGGAGGAGGGATTACCGGAGAAGTAGAGATTTGAGCAGTGCTTGATACTTTTTCTACAGAAGAAAAGAGGTTAAAGTCAGTAAAGAGAGGAGATGAAGGTTCACCAATGAAGTCAGTAAAGAGAGGAGATGAAGGCTCATCAAGGTTGAGAAAATAGCCAAGGAGCTCATGAAACTCATGCGAAATAAATGAGTAACCCGCTTGAGCAGAATTGACAGTAGCGAGATTAACAGTGAAATTACCTGGAGAAGATGGTTTCCTGATATCGACTTCATAAGCTTGCGCATCAGCGCTCTCATCACCCTCATCTCCACCTTGTATGCTTGTAATCTCAGTGGTAACTTTGGTGGGAGATGCAAGATGGGAACTGGAACCAATAATGTCGACTTCAGACGAAGAAGGTGGCTGGACTAGAGTAGTTGAAGTGGTTTTCCCCAGCCGGTCCCCTTCTGTCACTTCAGTTCTTAATTTGGCAAGTTGTTCCTTTCCCTTGGCAAGGGCAGCGCGAGCGTCATCATCAAAATAATGCCTTTCCAGGGCTGATTCGTCGTAACCGGCACCTTCAGCACCAAGCATCTCAAGAGCGGCCTCCCATACTTCAGCTAAAGTGATTTCATACTTAGGACCAAGAAAAGCGAGGCTTCCACGCCCCAAGACGCTATGCAAGTAGAAGTCGAATAATGTTGAGCCGAAGCTGTTTTTGGTCGCCTCATGAGATTCTTCGGCTGCGATTTTGCCGGCGACAGCCTCATCACGCTCCCTTTCAGTTTTGGCAAGCTGAAGCTTAAGCATTTGTATCTCCGCTTCCTGGGAGTTGTTTTTCTTTCGAAGCTCAGCAATATCAGAGACATAGCCGTCACTGATTCTTTTTTGTGCTTCTAGCCTGTCTTCGGCATCCCTTTGGCTAGCGTGAGCATCTCTCACTTGTTTCAGAAGCACTTCTTCTTTTTGAGAGTAGGAAGTAGAGGAAGCAGCAAGTTCATGTTTCAATTCCTCGACTTTTGCTTCAAGCTCCTCATTGTAAGAAGCAATGTTCCTCATCTCGGTGTCGTGTTGCTCAACGACCTTTTGCCATTCGGCCTTATCGTTTTCCATAGTAAACATGGCCTCTATGTTGGCACGGTTAACTCTTTGAAGCTCATCGACAAGCTTCTGCCTGTTTGACATCCTCTCGATATCGAGCTTGACTGCATCAAGATTGCGCAACATAGCAGACTTGTCGATGGGGACCAAGTCTAGGTCGAATCTCACCCCCTTAAGGCACCATTGAGGAAATCGGCTCTGCAGAGTGGCAGGACCCGGTCCAACTTGAAATTTGGGCCTGTTAATTATCGTTTGAATATCTGATTTCCCAAGAGCGGGAGAGTCAGAAGGAATGTCGAGTGAGGCAGGAATAGTAGCTTTCTCAGGAGTAGTAGAGGCCTGCTTTTCACTGTGACGGGCTCGTTTGCTTAAGTCTTCACTCATGTGACCTTTTCCTCGATCGTCATGAGTTTTTCTCTTGTGGGAGTCATCGCCTTTTTGCCAAGAATCATGGCGCTCTTCTCTCTCCCTTCTTTCGCGACGTTCTTCTTCAGTCCTCCTTTCATGAGCCTTTCGGGCAGCCCTTTCTTCGTCAGATTCTCTGTAGGAAGGAAAGTAACGCCTATAATCGTACTGACCACGCCCCCCGTAGCGTTGGAAATCCTGATAATATGATCCGCCGCGTGTCATTGAAGGATCTGAAATAAGAAAAGATAAGCTTTAGAAATCTTTAAAGTATGAGAAGATAAGTGCATAAATATGCTGGAAAATCCTTAGTTGTGTGTGAAGTGCAAACTACTCGCGTTGGACTAACGAACCACTCCTCAGTTGGGGGGAAGTAATAGGTCCCACTGTCGGTGACAATTCTTGGGATAAAGGAGTTGGAGTCTGTTGGAAAGCAGATGTCGCTTCAATCATCGGGGGTACAGTTTTACCACAGGCAGGGTCATCTTTAAAGAGCTCTTGGGAAGTGACGATTATGTCACTTAAATCCCCAAAAATGTCATCACCGTCATGCCCAACCTGATTCCCTCCATCAGCTCCTTTGTCAGCACTCTTCCTGGTTTGGGAAAGGGGCTCCTCTTCTTCTTCAATTATGGGAGCAAGTGCAGGCTTTTCGGAGGGTCCCGTATTGTCTCTTGGAGTAGAGCACTTTACTAGTAAGGTTTCTGCAGAAATTTCTCCTCGCATGTGCTCTTTAGTGGAGATCGGAAGATCAGGAGTTTTCACCGGAGAATCAGGAACCTCCGTTGGAGCTTCACGAGGCCGAGTAAAGCGAGAGGGATGGAGGAGTCCGTATTGATGTAAAAATTCATCGTTTAGCAGAAACTTTATGCTCCTCTCTTCTACCGGCACGGCATTTAATCTTTCAAAAATTTGCTTAAGACTTGGGTCCCTAGCAGGGGGTGGAAGTGCTAAAACAGGAAAAGAATGAAATTAGCAATTGAGAGTTCAGATCTCGAGAAAGTTTCAAAACGGAAAAAGTAAAGACAGGAAATCTTACTTCCCACTCTCCAGATGGCATAAAACCCTGGAGGGCAGCGAACAAAGAAAAACTGATTCAAAAATCCGTGAGCGCTTTCGGAGAGATCAGTAATAAGTTTGCGGTTTCGAGCACTTCTTATAACCACGATGGAGGGATGGTCTTTAGTTTTCGTGAATGAGCAAAAATAGCAGATCTCCCCGAAGCTTGGTAATCGATCCAAAACTCTCCTAAATAGAACACATAACCCCATCAGAATGGCGTAGCCATTGGGGTGTAATTGGAATGGAGAGATAGACAACCGAAGCAGGAACTGTTGGAGAAAGTCATTAAAGGGAGGAATAGCGCCGTTCAAGCACATTTGGCGATTAACAGCAACAAAGCCAAGAGGGGGCCTATCCGCGGTGTCATTTGGCCCCGGAAATAAGATGTCAGCATCATCAATGCCAAACTGGACGCGCAGTTGATTAAACACCCGCTGATTCAAAGTTGTGGATGTTCTCTCCGGAGGGTTGTCTATAGGGATGGCTACTGGGAAGACATCTTCAGCCTGGCCCATCGGCTCTTCTTGATGAGAGGTCATTCTACACAAGCAACTGGATGTTCAAATGCGAAGGTGCACGTTTCCTAAAAAGTGTGAAGTGTCGTGAAAAGCTAATAAAAAAAAATAATAACAAGTAAAGATAACTGGAATTAAGCTGGTTGACGATTGATTGACTACGGTAATTTCGGAACTTGTTATTTAAAGCTCAAGCATAATATTAATGCGGGCTGGTCAGTTTCAATTGACTAATCCAGTGCTGCTTTAATATTCCACTTGAAATCGATAGCACTTCGTTCACACGATTTATTTAAGTTAATCATCTATCATTAACTAATCTGTCGTTCGATGTGGGCAATCAATGACAGTATATTCATCCCAGTTTTCTGTGAATGTTATATTAACAGGTTATTAGCTTACAAGTTAAAGCAATCTGTAAAAGATTCAAGCAGCAGTTCAAGGTTCAAGTGGAGTTTAAAAGTGCAAGCGCTAAGTCGTAGACGACTCAAGGACTAAGTCGAAGACGACTCAGCAATACTTAGGTCACGAGTCATAAAAGAGAATAGATGTCAGCTCATAATTATGAAAAATTCATCAAGACATGTCTCGGCCCCGACTCAATCATTGTGTCGTGATGTCTCGGCCCCGACTCAAGCATTGTGTCGTGATGTCTCGGCCCCGACTCAAGTCTTGTGTCGTGAAGGTTGGTGAGCCGGTCCAGAGTTGAATCGCAAAGGGTTTTAGGTCGTTCAAGATTATTAAGTCGCATCAGGGGTAGTGTTTTACTCTGATTGGCCTATCTACCATACAACTCCAAAACTCGTTTCCCTCCTACCCCATGATAACCCAATGACCTATCTCCAAGTCCTATCTTCGGATCCTAACCCATAACCCGTTAACCTAATGGTATCTCCAAAAATAGTAACTTTAATCCTATCACAATACAGAATCGCCTCGAATGATGGATCGCCGCGAGTAAAATCAAGCAGACCTAAGTTCATCAACAATCAAATCCAACAAAACTCGTAAGACACGAAGAGGCAAATCGGAGGCGAAGGATTAAGCGTGTAAGACAATAATGATCAACGATCGAAGAAAGGGAAGAAATCGCTTACGATTGTATGTTGACTAGAGAGGATTGGGTGCTAATTCGAGTTGAAATTATTTTTGGGAGCTTGGAGATGTGTTAATGGCGGAACACGACTCAAGAGATTGATAAAGGAAGAAGAAGATAGAAGTGACGGTTCATCCATTTTATACCAAGGAAGTAGGACATGAGTCGGCACAAGCGAGTTAAGATAAGTCGAAGCGCGCGACCTACGACTCAGGCGCGTGCTTCGAGGGGCAAATGTTAACCCCACTGAGACTTAGGCCGACTCAACAGATAAGGCAGTCAGCGACTCATAGGAATCAGCGACTCAACTGATGAAGCGACTCAGAGATTGCCGACTCAATGGGTCAACGACTCATTGATAGCAACGACTCAGTGAGTTAGCGCCTTAAAGGTACAGTATGGATCAACGACTCAGCGGGTCTGCGACTCAAGGCCTATACCAATCCAACGACTCATTCGAGCTCCGACTCATCTGATCACGACTCATCCATTCAAGGTCCTTAAGTATCTCATTAGGTTTACGACTCAAGAGATGAACGACTCAAGAGGCCGCTACGACTTAAGGAACCTGACGGGTTAAGGAGATTCGATGGGTTAAGGATGGCACGACTCAGGAAAGCCTACGGCTCAAAAGATAGGTCGACGCACGACACAAGGCTCAGAGGCAAGTTCAAAATCATGCTGCAAAGGGGTGACTCGCAGACGACTCACGACTCATCATGAGTCGGTCACGACTCATCATGAGTCGGTCACGACTCATGACTTAGCAATTTCAGCCTAAACAGTTTGCTTATAAATACAAGGCCACTTTCAACATGGAGGGGACCTTTGCTCATTCTCTTCAAGCGCTGATACTCTGCTGCATTCCAAACCAATTCAACACTTGAAGCTCTCGAGACACTAAGAACGCTACAAACAACTTCAACAAGAGATCACGTACATCCAACATGGATTTGAAGACTCTCATCTCCATCGAAGTTTAAAATACTTGTTCTAAGTTTCTTGTAGTTCAAAGTGAATTGTACTTGGGAAGAATTGTATCAACTTGTAACGAGATCATCAATAAAAGTACTTAAAGTGGACGTAGGCTGTACCCATAAGCCGAACCACTATAAAATTGTTGTTGTTTACTGCTTTTCCGTTATTACTTGCTTGTAATTCTTTCCCGATCTATCGGGTGGTGCTTTCACAACTACACTTCACACACCGGGGTGTTAGCGTTCAAATTTAAGCGTTAACAATTATCATTTCAACAAGCTTTCCGACTTCAATTATATGTTTCAAACAATATTGTTTCCTTCAAAACTCAAATTTAAATTCAAATTCAAATTTCAAACTTTCCAAATTTTCTCAAAATTTTTCTAACACCCTAAATTTTCGAAAAATTTCGCCAGCGTCTCCTTTGCGCGGCTCGATCGGTACGACTACAAAATGGCACCACGGCCCCTCAGAATCAAAAAGAAAAGAGAAAGCCAAGTGGCCGGAGAAGGAAATCATCAAATTTCATACTGAATTTGAAATACGTACCTTTTTGTCGAGCAATTCAATTTTTATCTTTTGAAATCAAAATCCCAATTCCATTTCTTTTAATACACCTGTATAACTTGCTAGTAGTAGTATCCAATTACAATATTCAAACCATTTTGCCAATTCCATTTTAAAATATTCAATATATACTACTTATACCATCTTTAGCTTTACTATTGAAGTTACATATCCAATTTCATTCATTTTCAATCAATTTTACATTTCAATTTCATTTGGAATTCCTAAAGTTCAATTCATCTTTAGTTGCTTATGACCAATTCATATGCCATTTTCCATTTAATTCAATAGTTTACAATTCATTTTCTTCATTCTATTCATTTCTAGGCAAAACGAATTCATATTCGTTCTAGTTTATAATTAATTTAAATTGATACCATTTCAATTTATTTTAGTTCTACTTCAGTTCAATTTGCATTTCATATTTCATCCTCGAATTTACTTAATTAATAACAAGGGAATTTCAATTTATTTCTTACTACTTACTTAAATCCATATACAACTTAAAATTTACCTTCAAATTTAGATCATGACTAACTTTAAGGTAACAAATTCCAATTCCAATTTATTAGTCCATGAACTTATAATTTATCAAGTTAATTTACTTGCATTCAATCTATTTTATTTTATTTTCAAGTTTGGATTTTTTTTATTCAACTTGATTTAAATCTCATACCAATTTTCTTTTTCAATTTCAATCCAATTCTATTTTCTTACCAATGTTACCTCATTTATTCGTTCACAACACAATCTTAATCCCAATTCAATTTTATGTGAATTCAATTCCTTTAACTTAACTAGTGTTAAATTAAAATCCATATTAAATTTGTCATCTTTTAATTGGTGTTACTTACTAATTTACTAATTTTTTTATTTCATTTGAATTCAATTCTATTTGGATTCTACATATCCTTCATTTATAATTATTGAATTCAATTCATTCAACTTGATTCAATTTCATTTTAACTTAATTCAAATCAAATCTCAAATATTTCAAAAGTTATTAACTTATTTATTCTTTCCATGATTATTTTAAATAGGATTCCAGAGTCCTTTTAACCCTTCAAAATTAATTTTCGAAATCAATTCAAATTATCTTTTGAATTTCCAACCTCAAAACCAAAATTTTCTAAACAAATTCTATTCAAAACAATTGGCAGCAATTTCTCTTTTGGAAACCCGAAAATGAACACCAATGATGCCATGGTCATCATCGGAATTATTTTCCAGCGACCAAAAAGAGTTTAGAGCTTTTCATTCCTTCAAAATACTTTTCAAAACCTTTGAAATTCATTTTCAAATCAAAAAGGAATTTAAACTTTCCAAACTTTTTCAAAAACATTTCCAAAAACTTCCCTGGAATTCTATTTCCAATTGCAAATCACATTTATAATTTACATTCTCAAATTTCATTTGTATATGGATTTTATTTTCTTATCTTTATCTCAATTTTTTTTCATATAACATTGATTTCAATTCTTATTCAATTTCAATAGTAATATCTTAATGTTATTCTTCCTAGCAACCATGCATCCATATACTAATAATTTACAGAAAATCATTTCTTTTCTATATAAAAATAGTTTTGGGCAAAATTATTTCATTTACCCTATTTTTAAAACAATACTGTATCGAATTGCTCTACTCAAGTGTTTAGAAACCCTTTCGGCACAGTTTTGCAGACCGCGCTGACGAAGGTTCATATGCCTCTCAATAAATCAACCAACACAATATAAAATCATTTTATATTCACTAACAAATACGCGCTCATATCTATTATTACACTCAAACTCATTCTAGAGTACTACTGACTCCATCTCTAATGAGTAACACCCAACAGAGCCATGGTTGTCGCTTAACCATGTGCTATGATACCACTTTGTCAAGGCCCGATTCTTCGACTTTCGAAAATCGACATTAATACGTCCACTGTATCAAATGCCGCCTAATCGAAGGCCGGAAAATTGAACCATGAGGGTTTAAGAAAGAAGAAAGAGGTAGAGGAAGAGAGAAGGAAGAGAGAAGAAGAAAACAGAACAGCAACAGAAACAATATCAGAATCTCACAGTCGCAGCGGAACAACATATAATAGATAAATGAATATTCATTAAACAAAAGAACTGTATATTTTATAGATTACATCACATTACATTCATTTCATCATCAGAGTGTACAACAACCAAACAGCGGAAAAGAAATACTATATACCATAGATACAATAAATAATAGACTAGGCCATCCTGGTCGCCTCCTGAGCTCCATAGCACTCCTAAATCCAGGATGACCTGATAACCAAACTCTAGACTGCCCGTGTGGAAATTGGTGGGCACCCAGAGTTTAGAAAGGGAACAATAAACTCCAGGTCAGTCATGTGACTGGTGTGAGAACTTAAAACAGATTATTCTTAAAAACAACCAAAGAAATATTTTTCTTTAAGTAAATTCGAAATGCTTTTGGAAAATGAAACTACCATAAGGTCTCCCGCCACACACACAATGCAAACGCAGACTTGGAGGAGGTTTCTCCTTATGATAGTTAAAGATGCTTACTACGCAAAATCAAATCATTTTTGATATTATTATTAGTGTATAGTGTAGAAAACAATTTCGAAAGTAGAATATAAATCTTAGCCAGCATAGGTACCATTATATTATGCCCGCTATAGCTACCATATTAAATGGCAGGTTCTACAACTAAAACCGTACAAGGCTCGTATTGTTTCTTTGGATTTCCAACAAATGTTCAGGCCAAGGAACTTTCCATTGCCACATGGAAACGCCTCTGGAATGACGTTACGAGAACCTAACCGGATCTCTGCCAACACAAGGCCGGGTTACCCCTAACTGGGTAACAACTGACACGAATATGTCATTCCCCGATCGTAACCGATCTATATCCGAGGATCCCCGATTTCCAACAACCACAAAGTAATAAATTTGCAGTAACCACATAGGTTAAGTATCTGGGCTCCATACCATGATACCACCTCTATCCAGAACGAATGACATACACTAAAGGGGCGCTACCCCCTAATAACCTTGCCGCATCTTTCCTGTTTTGACCATTTCCGGGGTGTGAGGTTCGACGAAGTCTCGTCCACAAAGCCACGCTTTACAAAAGCAGTGCTTTGGGTCAACAAATGATCAAAGCAATGATCATCAAGATAGACGATCAAACAAATGATCCTATCACAAATGTTCATTCAACGATCATTTCACAGCAACACTCAGCATGCCACGTTACCAATTCGGGAATGTATCACTAGTAACCATCAACTATATAACCTCTGAGCTCGTACGTCTCAGAGAAGGGTGTTAAGCTAAGAGAATAAATTCTCCGCCACCAACAGAAATATATTTGATAGAAACCAGCTTTACATCTCAAATTGTAACGTCAGACATACAATCCATACAAGTCCGTTCTGGGATCGAACGGAACCGAAGGCACTTCCAAAGAAGCCCTTGCAATCCGGATATTCATTAATCACGTCCGGACAACCCGTCACTAAGGGTGATAAAACCTCTATATCGAAGATCAGCCGATGCAGAGTAACTCGACGGTAATCCATCCGTTTTCACAAATATCCTGCTCCAACACCGGTCTTCAAATGCAATTCATAACGACGTATCACATATTCGGAGTGGGTTATACGACCCCACGGTCCTTTCCCGGTTAACCCGAATAGTGAGCGCTTATTTAAAAATAAGTGCGGCATCCAATTCAAACAATCACAACAAATACCTATTCAAGGGTAAATATTGATAGTCGGTTATTTAACTGTCAATAAAGATGCGCCACATCACCAGATTCCAAATAATTTCTCAAATTATTTATTTTCCCAAAAATATCTTTACAAGATATAAAATTTTCCACACTTCAAAAATAAACAACGTTTATTTTGAAAACCAATTTTCCCTTTCCACTTATAAATTCCATAGTGAATTTATATTTCAAAATATCTACTGATCTACATTTTGCAATAGATTTCAAATATTCAATTCCAATTTACCTTCAAAAAGATAAATTCTCAAAAACGTTCCATTTCATATTGGAAAAGTATTTCCATACTTGTTTAATAATAAATATTTCACAAATCTTATTTATTTTTAACAATTTGAAAATATTCAATACTTAAACCATTATTAAGTATATACTTCATTCTTTAAGGAAAACGTTCTTTTATTCACATTTATTTGGGTCAAAACGAATGTTGCGTAAAACATCGTTACGACAACCCAAAAACACTAGTATAGGGATTCGAAATTAAATTAGATATATAAATCCCAATACTATACAAAACATTTTCTTTCGGGAATCATTTACTATAACAACAGTGTTATAGTCTATCATTTCCTTATTTTCTCGAAAACGTCTATTTCAACAATGAATGTTGAAATCTACGACTTCCTTTCCTTCTATTTCTCGAAAACGTCTATTTCAACAATGAATGTTGAAATCTATGTTTACGATAGTTGATGCATTTTAAAACATCTTTAAATCGTTTTAAATTCTATTTAAAACATCCTTTTCCCAAAATATATCCATTTTATTTAACGATATATTCACTGTTCAAAATTGTGAATATAGCTCCTTTAACAAATTTTAATATTAAATTTATCAAATTAAATTTGATTTTCGAATTTATAAACAATGTTTATAAATTCCAACCCTATTTATAACTTTGATTTATAAATTTCCTTTATCAATCCAATTCAATTTATAAAATTCAATTTTATACCAAAAGTCCATATTATAAGTTAAGTACTTATAATTCATTCATTCATTTACCAAATCGTTCTTTTTGAGCTTCACAAATTCCGAATCTTATTGCTTATAAGATTCTTTTATATTCAATGACAATTTCAACTTATAAAAAAAAATTCCTTTATTTACAATTTCTATAAATATCTCATTTAAATGCCCAAAATCCATTTTTTATAAGTTAATGACTCATGAATCTTTTATTTTCAATATCTATTCATTTTATAATTTTCACAATTTACAAATCTATAATTTTCAATGATCCATTTTATACTTCATTTTAACACATAATAAACTCGTTTATACTTCCACTATTTTTATTTATAAATATCAATTTATAAAATCTTTTATATTCATCCTTTATAATAATTCAGAAATCCAATTTTAAATTATTATATAAATCTATTTATTTTTAAAAACTACCTTTGGTTATATTTCACAAAAATATTAATCCAAAAATTTAAAATTAAAATATTAATTTATTTAAAGTGAATCGGATTCGAAAATTTAATAAAACATATACTTTGAGAAATCACTTTAAAATTCTTTTAAAATAAAAATTGCTACTTTAAACTTTAAAAATGGATCCGATGATGCCACAGCATCAAATGGTCAATCATGGCACAAATATCATATATCGATATGATAATAAATAATCACACAATATCTATAATCATATAAATATTTGTGAGCAATCCAGTTGGATCCCTCCAACCTGTTTCCCTGCATCCACAGATGTTAGCACAATACCCATTCCACTTCGAGGTGGAATATCGCGGTATATGAGATTTTATAAAATATTATCCGCTTAATAGGCGGCGTAATAGGGTCTCATCCGCTATACAATGCGGGAAACCAATCAATTGCAATATATATATGCCAATATATATATATATATATTGCTATATATAGATATATCCTACTATATCTACTAACACAAACAAACAACAATCCATCAATCAACAAAATTTTAAATATAACTATTTAAAATTTTAAAATAACCCTTTTGAGTGAGGAGTTGTCACCTTGCTTTTATTTGCAATCAATTTTCCAATCCGGCTTGTTTTCCTTTGTAGTTTTGACCTTGTATAAACATTTTTATACGAATGATTAGTATTCGAAATAAATCGAACAATATATTCCCATTTAATAGGTTTATTTAATTTGGCTAACCATTTTGGGTTTATACTAATAATTTTATTTAAGCTAATTTCTTTTAGTCAAATAAACTTTATTTAACCAAAAATTTATTTTAACATATCTTCCCTTAATAAATCACTTCACCTAGCAAATTAAATTTCTAACAAATTTCCTTTTATAATTTATTTTTCAGCTTATCTATATTTATTCTTCTTTTTCACAAATATCTTTTCTGTTTTACAACTTACTGTAACTATTTTAGATACTTCTAAAAATTATTACAATAACTTTTTTTAATAAAATAGAATTCAAACTTTATTTGAACTCCTCAACATTTTGAAATCGCTGTCTTTCCAAAGTTTTATACTAACTAAACAGTATTTCATTTTTAACCTTTACTGTGATGAAAATTTTTCATAAATTAGATAGAGAAGATAGGAAATACCCTTTACTGCTCGACTCGCGAACGCCTCCATCACCAGACATTGCGATGCCCCACGCAAACGCTTGCCCAGCCTCCACTGCCATCGCACCACCTCGGCCTTCGAACGCGAATCGCTCAAAACCCCAACTTGCCGCCCTTGCCTGCCTCGCCTAACGCCTCGCGGCGCCGCCCCCGTTCCACGCGACCACCGAAATCGCCTAGCCACTGCAGATCTCGTCGCCCCCAATAACGCGCCGCCTCCTCTTCGAGATGCTCGAAATCGAGCTCCCCATCTCGCGGCCACGTTGCCGTCGCGAACTGCAACTATCCCTCCCCCGGTCGCCATTTTTTTTTTCTTTCAGAGGATCTAAGTTTTTTTTTTCGTGAATGAATTTTAAAAGAGGGAGGGGGAAACGAACGAATTAAAAAGGAGGGTGGCGTGATTCCTTTACAGGCTTCGGGCATTGTTTTTTTTTTTTTTTTGCTTTCTTATTTTGAATCTGAGAAAGGGCTGAGGAAGTTGCGTGATGATTTTGAAAAGAGATGGGGGAACCAAAGTACGCGAGGCATCTGGGAATAGGTCTGCTAAGAAGAAAGTAGGGTGGCTGATGTTGACAATTGGTATATTTAAATTCAAATTAAATTTGATTCAAATTTAAATACGTTTACTAAATGTGTGCTCACATAACATCTCCGATCGATACGAAATTTGAAATCCGGCAATAATTCAATATTCCGGACCCAATGGAACTGGTTTCTTTGAATTCCGAGACTGTGCCTCGGAAGACTATTTTCAAATTCAATTTAAACGATAAAATTTCAAAACTGAACAATTTACTATTAATTTCAATTCTGAAGCTTCTATTATCTTCAGTATTATCAATATAAATTTTATAAACCTTTGAAATATTTTTAAATCAGCTTAAAATTGAAGATTCAAATTTTCTTTATTCAACTTTCAATAGATTAAATTTTATAATTTTATCGTCAAATTTATTATGAAAATTTGGAATTCAGTTCAAACCATCATTCAAATATTTAAAATTAATTAAATATTTTCAAATTTAAATTGTTAAAAATCCTGGGTCGTTACAAAAGCCCTCTTCGGAGGCCCATTTCACCATAGTTGAAATGCTAAAAGACCTCGAGCGGGCCAACCAGAAAAAGAGAGATCTTTCTCGTTACAAAGTTGCGGAATGATCGGTCGATACACTCCCGTGTATCCGTCCAACCGAGAGAAAGAAACTCCAAACTTCCAGGCAGTAACCCCACTCAGAGGCACACATTTCACCGTGATAGAAATAAAACTTCCAAGTGTTGAAATGTGGAAAGCCCTCTTCGGAGGCCCGCTTCCCAGCGAACAGGGAAAAACAAAAGCCTCTCCCAAGGGGCAGAAACAGAAAGACCTCTTCCCAGAGGCACAACAAGACAGAAAGACCTCCTCCCAGAGGCAGAAATGAAAAGACCTCCTCCCGGAGGCACAAGCAAGCAAAAAGACCTCTTCGGAGGCACACGTTTCACCGAGATTGAAATAAAACTTCCAAGTGTCGAAACGTGAAAAAAGCCCTCCTCAGAGGTGCAACATTTCAAAGAAGCAAAAATAAAAAAGCCCTTTGCTGTGGCCTAAAAAAAAAGAGCCATCTTCAAAGGCACACTTTGACTCTTAAAGGAAGAATGATCCACCTATTCTGGAAAATACTCTTCCTCAAAAAGAAGTTAAAGTACCCTTTGGATGCTCGCTTTACCACATAGAAGAATTCACTTGGCAAAATGTGTATATGCACAAAAGAAAAAGTGATATCTTCAAAGGATGGAGCGTAAAAACTTATATGGAGGGAGTTGTACTCTGTTTTTTAACGAGAGAATATTTCTCCAAGTATGAAATAATTATTCTCCAGAAAATAAGAGTACAAGTCCCCTCAAAGTATAGAATATTGCAGCGAGCTTATGGTATGGGGGCAGCATGGTATAGTTACATACAACATGGTATAGCTACATTGGTAAAATTATGCTCGAACAACATACCACAAGTTCACTGCAATATCATATAAAGAAACTTGTACAAAAATGAATAATAAATGCATTCTCAAATTCAAACAAGAGTTTGTACAAATAAAGGATTGTTTTATTCAATTGTATTGCAGATACAAGTTTCGAAATAAAGAAAGCAGGGGCCGGTACCCGCACAATCCCCGACCAGTACGTGCAAAAATCAAAAAGCTAAAAAACTGGAATCTTCATTTCTTCTTGCCACCTTTAGACCCTTCACCCGGCCGGATGGTTAGCTTGCTGGGTCGATCTTTAGGCATGAGGGAAGAAGGAGAGGGAGGTACAACTGGTTCAATCTCCGGTTGCTCTTCAGTAGCAATGATGCTCTTCCTCCTCTTCTTTGATACTCCGCGCTTCTTTTTCCTCTTTGAGGAAGATTCACTTCCTGGAGTAACAAGTTAGACAAAGTTATGTCATCAGAAGGAGTCCGCTCCGGAGATATCTCACCCCCCTCAAGTCCTTCGTCCTTTTGCTCTTGCGAAGCAGATGGGTCATCCAAGCCCCGAAGGGCACCTATTATTTCTTCCTGTGATCCCGGATGAGGAGTAGGAGTGATTGGGGGAGGCAGAGGAACAGTAACTGGAGGTGAAGAAGTTTGAATAACGCTCGGCGCTTTCTCTACAAAGGAAAAGTTAAAAGTGTTAGTAATTCCCACAAAAAGAGGAGACAACGGCTCGTCGAGATTCAAGAAATGATCAAGAAGCTCGTCAAATCCGTAAGAAACTGGCAAGTTGCCCCCATGAGCATTATTAGGGTTACCTGGAGAAGTTGGTGGTATCACATCAACTTCGTAGTCTAGAGATTCAGCACTCTCTTGTGGCTCATCTACGGCTTGTGTAATTATGGCTCCGGTATCATCTTTAGTAGGAATCGGTGTGTGAGAGCTAGAACCAGCAATGTCAACGTCGGCTGAAGTTGAAGGAGGGATAGGGGCAGTCAAAGTTGTTTCTTTTTCCTGGTGCTCTTCCCCCATTATTTCAACTCGCGATCTTGCAAGTTGCTCCTTCCCTCTAGCAAGGGCTGCGAGAGCTTCGAAGTCTAAATAGTGCGCCTCTAGCTCCTCTTCAGTGTACCCGACGCCTTTAAGCATGTCAAGCGCGGCTTCCCACACTTCAGCCAGGGTGACCTCATATTTGGGACCCAGGAATGCAAGACTGCCACGCCCTAACACACTTTGCCAATAGAATTCAAATAATGTCGAGCCAATGTTAGCTTTGGTAGCTTCATGAGCTTCTTCAGCTGCAATTCTTCCAGCAACCGCTTCATCTCGCTCCCTTTCGACTTTAGATAGTTGAGCTTTCAATTTTTCAATTTCCGCAACCTGGAAGCTAGTTTGCTCTTGCAACTGAGTAATGTCAGTACGACAGCTTGCTACAATTCTCTCCAGTCCATCAGCCTTGGCCTCGGCATCCCTTTGCGCAGCATGGGCATCCCGCACTTGTTGTTGAAGCACATTTTCTTTTTGAGAGTAGGAAGCGGAAGAAGTAACAAGTTCTTCTTTAAGTTTTTCCACTTCCGCTTCAAGTTTTTCGTTGTAGGCGGCAATGCTATTCATTTCCGCATCATGCTGCTCAAGGGTCTTTTGCCATTCGGTTTTGTCATTCTCCATGGTTAACATAGCTACGAGATTGGCCCGATTCACACTCTGAAGCTCATCAACAAGTTTTTGCCAATTTGACATTCTCTCAATGTCAGCTTTAACGGCATCAAGGTTCCGTAACATAGCATTTTTATCTATGGGAATCAGATCAAGGTCAAAGCGAACTCCTTTTAAGCACCAATTTGGAAATTGACTTTGGAGAGTGGCCGGACCTGGTCCCACGCGGTAAGAAGGCCTGTTAATGATCGCCTGCATATCAGTACGGGAGGGGGCAGGAGACTGAGAAGAAGTAGGAGCAGTAATCTTTTTCGAAGTTGCAGGCATTGGTTCCTCACTGACTTTAGCCCGTTTACTCGGGTCATCAGTTATGTGACTCTTCCCTCTATCCTCGTGAGATTTGCGTTTGTGGGAGTCACCCTCTTTGTGGGAAGAATCGTATCGATCATCCCGTCTTCCGTAGCGTTCTTCATAGGCACGTCTCTCCCGAGCCTTCCGAGCGGCCCTCTCTTCATCAGTCTCTCTGTGAACAGGGAGATAGCGCTTATAGTCATACTGGCCGCGTCTCCCGTATCGCTGAAAGTCATCATAATACGAGCCGCCTCGCTTCATTGAAGAACCTGAAATTGGAAAAAGCACAACTTTAGAATTTTTTGGAAGTGTGAAAAGCTAAGTGTGTAAAATGTCAAAGAATCCTAGTCATGTGTGATGTGTAAACTACACGCGCTGAACCACGAACCGCTCGTCAGTCGAGGGGTAACAACAGGTTTTATAGCTAACGGCAATTCTCCGGATGAGGGGGTTGGTTTAAGGGCAGAAGTTGCTTCAACTGTCGGAGATATAACTTTGGTAACAGCGGGGTCATCTTTGAAGAGCTCTTGAGAGGTGACCATTATGTCGCTCAAATCTTCGAAGATGTCATCACCGCCATGCTTAGCGGAGCTCCCTCCATCAACTCCTTTCTCAACGTTCTCCCCGGTTTGAAGAAGAGGTTCCTCTTCTTCATTGATTGGGGCAAGTGCAGGCTTATCGGAGGGCCCCGCAGCGTCTTTTGGAGTCGAACATTTCACTAGCGAGGCCTCAATGGTAGCTCCTCCCTGCACAGGCTCTTTAGCAGGAGGTGGGGCATCCGGAGTTTTAGCTGGGGAGTCTGGGATTTCATGAGGGTGTGTAGAGCGAGAAGCGTGCAAAAGCCCATACTGATGCAAAAATTCGTCTTTCAACAGAAATTGAATGCCTCTCTCCTCAACTGGCACGGCCTTAAGCCTCTCGAAAGTTGGCTTGTGACTGGGATCCCTAGAAGGAGGAGGGAGCATTGAAAATAAAAAAGAAGCGGAGTTAACACTTAGCAATTCAGTCTCGCAAAAGTCGGATAACAAACGAAGTAAGAATGGTTAATCTTACTTCCTTCCCTCCATACAGTGTAAAACCCCGGGGGACAGTGAACATAGAAAAATTGAGTCAAAAACCCATGAGCGCTGTCAGGAAGACCGACGATCAATTTACGATTTCGAGCACTTCTCACGACAGTAATAGAGGGATGATCTTTAGTCCTGGTGAAAGAGCATAGGAAGAAAATCTCGTCAAAGCTTGGGAATCGATCAAGCGTCCTCCTAAACAGTACACAGAACCCCATTAAAATGGCGTAGCGATTGGGGTGTAATTGGGATGGGGCGATGGCCAATTGACGAAGAAGTTGTTGGAAAAAGTCATTGAAAGGAGGAATGCCCCCACTCAGGCACATTTTTCGATTGACCGTTACAAAGCCAGAAGGCGCAACATCAGAAGTGTTGGTTTTATCAGGAAGAATGGCATCTGATTCAGCAATACCAAACTGAGCGCACAATTGGCGAAAAACATTGTATGATAAAGTAGAAGAGGCTCTTTCAGGAGGATTGATTAATGGAGCTGGAATAGGAGCGACAACTTCAGCCTATGCTGTTATCACTTCTTGTTGGGAAGTCATTCCACACAAGCAACTGGATATTCAAATGTGAAGGTGCACGTTTCCTAAAAAGTGTGAAGTGTTGTGCAAAACTAATAATGACAAGCAAATATAACTGAAGTTAAACTAATTGACAATTGATCGATTACTAAATTTCAGGACTTGTTAATTTAAAAAAAAAAGGGTTCAAGTGCAGTATTGGTGCAAACCGGTCGATTTCAATTAACTATCTCAATGTTGCTTTAATACTCTACTTGAATTCGTTGAATTGAAAGCACTTCGTTCACACAATCTATTTAAGTTAATTACCTTCTGTCAACTAATCTGTCATTTGATGTGGGCAGTCAATGGCAGTATATTCGCCTTGGTTTTCTGTAGTTGTTATTTTCAGCAGGTAGTTAGCTTATAAGTTAACAAGATCTGTGGAATAATGCAACAAAGTTCAAACAATTTAAAGTTTGGGCAATTCAGAGTTTAGGCAATTCAGTCCGGTAATACAAGTTAAATAATCAAGTTGGGATTATGCTTTTAAGTGAAAACTCGTTCACGACCTAAGGGGTATGCGGCGAGTTAAGTTAAGATCTGTAAGTCGTAATGTGCATGGAGGAAAAAGCCTCAAATCAGAACAAAGCCAATTTCTCGAAGTCCTGTCTCGGCCGCGACTCAAAGCCTAGGTCTCATCTACTTGAGTCGGTCAAGGGTTAAGCCAAAAGGAGCAACTCGGTATGGAAAATAGCCCAAGTGCTGAGCCGTTCACGACTTATGGCTTGAGACGTTCACGGTCTAAAAGATAAGTTGTAGTAACGATCTAAAGGGCTGAGTCACTCGTACGACCTAAGTCCTAAATCGTCAGGAAATCAACACGACCCAAAAATTAGGTCATGGATGGATGAGATTGCAAGGCCTTCCTAAGTCGGTAGATCCAAAAAAACCAACTAAGTCGTGAGAATTCTAGGTCATCTCCTCAACCAGTTAACTCCTTTCTAACCCATTAACCCGCTAAGGACCTTCTCATCTCCTCCAAACTCACAGACCAGTTAATTCGAGACACTGTAATCCATTATCTTCTCCTCACATGGTCAGAAATCACCCAAAAAACCAATTCGAATCGCTTCAAGTTTGCGACAAATCTGATGTACTACTATGTTATCACGAACGATAACAACAATATGATCGATGGCAGTCGCAAATCAATCAGAAACGTGGTTCGCGATGGAACACGACACAAAAATGAATTGGAGTCAGAAAATGGGGAGTCCAGATTCGTGAGTCAATGGTGACGTGGATTGAACAGAAGGTAAATTCACTTACGCAATATAAAGGTGAAGATGAGTTGACGAATGATTAGCTTGGATTCGTCTCTGGAAACTTGAAGGATCGTTAATGGAAGGATCAAATAAAATAGATAAGCAGTAAAGTGAGGAGGAAGGACCGACTCAACGGCTTATATACGAAACAGGGGGAAGATGGAAAGACTAACGAGTCATGAGCCTCTTTGAGTCGTTTACGACTCATGCACTGAGTCGAAGCACACGACTCACGATTTAAGCGTGTACTTCGAGGGGCAATTGTTAACTCCTCTGCTCAAGTGACTCAAACCAGGCTCACGACTCACAATGATTACCGACTCAACGGCCTTAGCTTGTTGCCGACCTAAAATGAATGACGACTCAACTTATTGCTGACTTAACGGCTCAGAAGGAACAGCGACTCACCGGGTTATAACCTTAATGCCTCAAAGGTGTTGGCCGACTCATGGAGTTCACGACTCATGGGGCAGACCGACCTTAGGCCTATGATAGGTCGTTCACGACCTAAGCAAGTGGACCGGATACCTCATCATTTTACATCGTGGCCCCTTAACTCGTACACGACTCATGACCTGGCGTGAGTCGTCCACGACCTAAAGCTGCTGAGTAGAAATACAAGGCCGTGATACTCAAGTCGCATTCTATTGACTCGTTCACGACATTGGACCGTGGATTTGCCTCTATAGGTCGGCCGCGACTTAGCCTAAGTCGGTCACAACTCAGGACTTGGGTGAAAATTCTTATCCAGATTTGCCTATAAATACGTGACCATCTCCAACATTCAAAGGACTTTTGGATCATTCTTCTTCAGGGCATAAAAACTTCACTATCTTCAAAGCAATCTACACTCCATCACTTCAAGCACACGCAAGACGCTTAGATCAACTTCGCACAGGAATTCAACGCATTCAATCATGAATTCGAAGAACCCTGTCACATCGAAGTTTTCCCTAGCTACTTGTTTCTTTTTGAATTGAATTGGAATGTAATTGAAGGAGATTGTAACAAGTTGTAAACCGAACAGCAATAAAAAGGATTGAAGTGGACGTAGGCTTGATCATGAGCCGAACCACTATAAACTCTGTGCTCATTTACTGCATTTTCTGTTACTTACTGTTATTTCTTGATTCCCGTATTCACGGGTGGTGCTTTCACATCGTTTCTACACACACCGAGGTGTTAGCGTCAGATTTTCATGTTAACACCAAGTTCCAAATAATTTCTCAAATTATTTACTTTCCAAAATATCTTTACTAGATATAAAATTTTCCACACTTCAACAGTTGAAAACCAATTTTCAAATCACTTTTCAGTACTTTATCAACTTTTGAAAACAAATTTCAATCATTTTCCTTACTCGGAAATGCTTTCATTTCAACATGGTTCACTTAAACCAATTAAATAAATCCTTACCGATTTACTTTATATTTACGTTCCAAATCCGTAAATCAATTCCCACACTTCAAAAATAAATCAACGTTTATTTTTAACAATTTCCCCTTTCTTTTATAAATTCCTTAGTGAATTTATAATCCCAAAATATTTATGATATACGATTTTCAATCGATTTCAAATATTCACTTTCAATTTATCTTTACAAGGATAAATTCTAAAACGTCCATTTCATATTCGAAAAATATTTCCATGCTTATTTAATAATAAGTACATCACAAATCCATTTATTTTCAATACTTAGAAAATATTCAATATACTTAAATCGAAAATTAAGTATATATTTCATTCTTTAAGAAATCATTCTCTTAAACACATTTGTTTGGGCCAAAACGAATGTTACGTAAAACATCGTTACGACGACCCAAAATCACTAGTATAGGGATTCAAAGTTTAAATAGATATATAAATCCCAATACTATACAAAACATTTCCTTTCGGAAACCATTTACTATAACAACAGTGTTATAATCCACCATTTCCTTCTATTTCTCGAAAACGTCTATTTCAACAATGAATGTTGAAATCTATGTATTCGATTCTTAATGCATTTTAAAACGTCTTTAAAATCATTAACTTCATTTCATAATGTTCCTTCCCCAAAAACATATCCATTTCATTTAATAATATATTCACTGTCAAAAATCGTGAATATAATTCCTTTCATATATTCCTATATCCAACTTATCAAATTCAATTTATTTCGGATTTATAAACAACATTTATGAACTCCATTTATATTTTTATAAACTTCTATTTATAAAAATCCTTTTTATATCTCATTTTAAATGCCAAAATCCGATTTATAAGTTGATTACTTATAAATCTTATATTTTACAAAATCTATCCATTTTATATATTCATATTTCATAAATTTATGAATCTCAATTTACTTATGAAATCCATTTTTATTTCACTTTATTACTTATAAAAGCTCGTTTTATAATTCCAGTATTTTTAATTTATAAATATCAATTTTACAGATCTTTTATATAAACCGTTTATAATAATTCAAAATTTCCAATTAAACCATTTTATAAATTAATCACTATTTATTTCAAAATTCTTAATTTGGTTATATTTTACAAAAATTATAACTTTTATAACGTTAAACTTATAACGTTAATTTATTTAAAATAAATTAATTCAAAATTTTAATAAAACGTAGACTTTCAAAAATCACTTTAAAAATTCCTTTAAAACCAAAATCATTATTTTATAACTTCAAAAATGGATCCGATGATGCAGCAGCACCAAATAGTCAATCACGACATCCAAATATCATATATCGATATGATAATCAACAAATATCACAATATCTGTAAATAAATCAATACAGTTGAGAAATCCAGTTGGATCCCTCCAACCTGTTTCCCTACATCCACAAACATTATCACAATACCAATTCCGCTCCAGTACGGAATTATCGCGGTATATGGGATTTATAAATATTATCCGCTTAATAGACGGCGCAATAGGGTCTCATCCCCTATATAATGCGGGAAATCAACAACTGCAATATATACATATGCCAATATATATATATATATATTGCTATTATATATAATACCAATTTCACTGTTTATGAAATATTCGCGGTATATGTTTTTAATAAATAACATCCGCTTACTAACGGCGCATAATGTCAATTTTAACAATCAATAGATAACAATCATCATTCAAACATGCATTCAAATATTTTAAATCTAACTATTTAAAATAAAAATCAAAACCGATTCGATTGAGTGAGAAGTTCTCACCTTGATTTCAATTTCGTTTTAGCGATTTATTTCAAACAAAATTAAACGGACGTTTAATTTTACCCAAAATTCTCACTAACTCCAAACGACTCCAATCCAATTCCATAACGTAGTGCTCGTCCATACGATTCCAACGCAACTGGTTTCGCGCGTTTTCGACCTCGTATGAAAAAGATATGCAATTTCAATGTTACACGAATTTTTTTTTATAAATTTCAACATATATTTCTTTTTTAAACCTAACTTTCAATCAGGGCCGTCCATCACCCCAGAGCAAATCACGGCCATCACCCAAAGCTTCTTCTCCCACACGCAAACTCCCGAGTAAACCAAACCCATTGAAGCCGCCCTCTAGGGTTTAAAAACGTCATCACCACAACGCACATGAACACGATCAAGGAGCTCCACCACGTGCGCCATCACCACGCCACCCCACGGCCACCGACCGCACACCCCCAGTGCCACCATCTCCTCGATTTCCGTGCACGAATGGCGCGACTTCCCTGGCCAGCTGCGCCTCCATCTGTGCTTTAAAATTGATCGTATCCGTATGGATTCACTCGTCTCAACGAGCACTACAATGTTCGTGTTGGAGGATTTTTGAAATGATGAAGGGATTGAGAGAGATTGAGAGGGAAAGGGTCGTGCATTTCTGGCTGTGTATATTGAGGCCGGCGGCTAGGGTTCTAACCCCTATTTTTATTTTTTATTTTTTTATTTTGTGAAGAGGCAAGGGCTATTTATAAAAAATCGTACGAAACGCTATTCATTTTGGATTTTCCGAACTCCGATTTACGCGCGGTGACCGGTGTTTCTAGGGTTTACCCCGCGTTCCGGACACAATGGAATAGGTTTCGAAAGCTAATTCGGTCATCTGTGCGAGTTATGGCAATAAACGTTCAATTTAAATTTAAACCGATTAAACGATTTTCTAGGCGTTTTAGCTTGCACCGGACAAATAGTAAATCTGATTGATGCGAAATTTGAAACCATACAATAATATCACATTACGGATCCGATGAAACTGGATTCGTCGAAATCCGATACTGTTTGAAAAATGGCTATTTTAACTCGCCAAATTAATAATTAAACAATTTCGATGCGTTTCAGGCTGCCACGATCAAACGATAACTCCGATTGACACGAAAATTGAAATCCGATAATAACAAACTATTACGGATCCAATGAAACTAGTTTCGTCCAATTCTGAGACTGTTCAAAAATTGACTATTTTCACTAGTCGATTAAATATTAAAAATATTCAATTTTCACAAATTAACTTTTAATTCGATTTTAAAAGTTCTATAATATCGTTCTAACTCCAACATGATAAAATAAAATTTTACAAATCAATTTTAATCATATTAAACCCAATTTTCAATTATTTCTGTATTTTCAACTATTTAATTATCGATTTAATTATCCAATTAAATCCAATTATTCGAAATAAAATTTATTCGACCTATAAATTTCACTTATTAATATTTAAATTTAATTAAATATTCAAATTTTAATGATCAAAAATTCTGGGTCGTTACAGACTTCCCCCCTTAAAAGAATTTCATCCTCGAAATTACCGAGTAAGAAAAGTTACAGAATTTATTAACTTTCCAAAATCCATAGTTAAACTTCTTACAATAATTTTACTAAGTTTTCAAATCATACTTAGTTATCTTTTCAAAAACAACTACTATTGTTTAACTTTCAATTCCAAATCAAAGTTATAGTTTTCAAAACTTTCCAAATATTCCCAAAATTTTCTAACGCCTTTAATTTTCGAAAAAATTCGCCATAGTCTCCTTTGCGCGGCTCGATCCGAAAAAAAATGACAGTATATATATCACAAATATACATCTCATCATGTGATGAGGCATCCCGCAGCGAAAAAAGTGTAAAAGTACGGTATGTAATCCGAGATATGTACCTTATTATATTATTAGCGAGCATATACGGCTAATATAGCGCGAAAGCGAGCTCCAAATGCAAAGCAACGCAATCCGCACCTACTAAACACTCAACAACAACATGAGAAACATGCAAATATGAAAGTAATATGAATATACAACATATAGCAACATAACAACTACATCATATAGCAAATGCATCAAAACAACAAATGCAAACATCAACCAACTATCATCCATAACCAAATCAAAATTCATTCATATTCTCATTAATATTCAATGAATTGGTTTTCAATTTAAATCACATTTGATTCATTAACATTGGATTTACTAACATTCATTCATATTCAATTTTAATTAGTTTGCATTCACTAATTAAATCCAATTCACCTTCAATTCTATTCAAATTTATTTACTTCCAATTTGAATTCAATTTCATAGCTTTCAATTTTACCAATTCAATTTCATTAACACTTAACGAATTATATACAATCAATTAACAATCAAATAACAACCAATGTTTATTCAATACAACCAAATTCATTCACTTTACATTCAATTTGGTTCAACACATTCAATTTCAATTGGATCATATTTAAATTGACTTTCATTCAATTTATTCAATTTCTCAACTTCATTAGCTTTTAATGAATTTACACATACATTCATTATTTCATATCAATTATTTACATTTAATTGATTAACATTCAATCCATTTATCAATTCAATTGCTAATTCCTTTAACAATTTAAAGTTGAATTTCATTTATATAACTCAAGTTCACATTCTTAATGACTTCATTTCATTAATTCACTTATTAATTTACTTCGATACCAAAATTTAACTTCATTCAACATCACTTCAGTTATATTTCATTCCAAACACCTTTTCAAATCCAAATCAATTTATTTAACTTTCCTTTTGTTAAATTTCAAATTACATGTCTTTGATGACAACTCAAATTTATCTCAACTTGGATTTTATTGATTTACTTATACTTCCTTTATTTTAACTCCATCCTTTAAGTTAAATTTATTCTATCAAAATTCAATCTGTATAAGTTATCAATTCATTTATCATTCCCATAAATATTTTAAATAGGATTCCAGAATCTTTTCAACCTTTCAAAACCATTTTTTTTTTGAAATCAATTCAAATTATCTTTTGAATTCCCAAAACCAAACTTAAAATTTTCCAAACAACTTCATTTAAAATAATCTGGAAGCAATGCCTCTTTTGGAAACCCGAAAATGAACACCGATGATGTCATGATCATCATCAGAATTATTTTCCAGCGACCGAAAAGAGTTTAGAGCTTTCATCTCTCCAAAAAAAATTTCCCAAAATATAAAACCTTTTCAAAACACTTCTCTGGAATTTTGTTTTCAGAATATAAATCGCATTTACAAACCTTTTACTTATATAATTTCACTTCTTATATATAAGGTTATTTTACAATTGTAAATTATTTCAATTATAATTCCATGCTTATAATTCATTTGCATATACAATTATTCTTTTAAAATTGGTATTTTATTTAACAACCAAACAATCAATTCATATACACTTTAAATAATTCTGAAAAAATATTCCTTTATATATAAAATATAATCAAGGTAAAATTATTTCATTTACCCTATTTAATATAATACTATGTTGACATGTCTCGTTTAAGTGTTTAGAAATCCCTATCAATAATATGGCGTCCCATACACCGACCAGAATCCACAAACAGCTCAACGGATAAGCAAATACAATATAAAACAATTTATATTCACTAACAAATACGCACTCGTATCTATTATTACACTCACACTCATTCTAGAGTACTACTGACTCCATCTCTAATGAGTAACACCCAACAGAACCATGATTGTCGCTTAACCATAAGCTCTGATACCAAATGTAACGATTTCGATTTTTCGTGGCCGAAAAATCGAAATGTTAGGGTTAAAGAAAAAGTAAAAGGTAGAAGAAGAGGGAAAAAGATAGAAAATAAAGAGAAAAGAACGGAACAGAAAGAAATAACAGAACAACATTAGAATCTCACAATTCGCAGCGGAACAACATATAATAAATAAATGAATAATCTTTAAACAAAGAATTATATCGGTTATTACATTACATTTCATTACATCATCAGAGTGTACAACAACAAACAACATCAATAGCGGAAAAGAAATATTATATACTAGTAATACGCCATGCCATCCAGCTTGCCTCCAGCAACTCCTGAATTCCACAATATCCTGATAAACCTGTCTCTTGACTGCCCGTGTGGAAATTGGTGGGCACCCAGAGTTTAGGAAGGAAAACAATAAACTCCGAGTCAGTCATGTGACTGGTGTGAGAACTCAAAATAGTTTATTTATCTTTAAAATCAAAATAGAAGAATATTTTTAAAGTCAATTCGCAATGCTTTTAAAAATGAGACTACCATAAGGCCTCCCGCACACACACACACACAATGCAAACGCAGAATCGGAGGAGATTTCTCCTTATGATAGTCAAAGATGCTTGATACGCATTAAAAAGAACATTTGATATTATTACTAGTGCATAGTGTAGAGGAAAACATTTCGAAAATTAAGATATAAATCTTAGCCAGCATAGACATTTCGAACTATGCCTACTATAGCTACCATCCAAACAGTGGGGCGCCACCATAAGTGAATGATAGGTTCTACAACTAAAACCGTACAAGATCTATTGTTTCTTTGGATTTCCGACAAATGGTCAGGCCAAGGAACTTCCCATTACCACATGGAAACGCCTCTGGAATGACGTCCCGAGGACCAAACCGTATCTCTGCCAACACAAGGCCGGGTTACCCCTAACTGGGTAACTACTGACACGAATATGTCATCCCCCGATCGTAACCGATCTATCCGAGGATCCTCACTTTCCAACAACCACAAAATATGCAGCAACAACATAGGTTAAATATCTGGGCTCCATACCATGATACCACCTCTATCCAGAAGGAATGACATACACTAAAGGGGCGCTACCCCCTAATAACCTTGCCGCATCCTTCCTGTTTTGACCATTTCCGGGGTGTGAGGTTCGACGAAGTCTCGTCCACAAACCCACACTTCATACAAAAGCCGTGCTTTAGGTCAACAAATGATCATAGAAATGATCACAAAGATAAATGATCCTATCACAAATGATCATACAATGATCATTTCACAGCAACACTCAGCATGCCACATTACCAAATTGGGAGTATATCACTAATAACCTTCAACTATATAACCTCTGAGCTCGTACGTCTCAAAGAAGGGTGTTAAGCTAGGAGAATAAATTCTCCGCCACCAACAGAAATATATTTGAAAGAAATCAGCTTTATATCTCAATTTGTAATGTCAGACATACAATCCATACAAGTCTGTTCCGGGATCGAACAGAACCGAAGGCACTTCCAAAGAAGTCCTTGAAATCCGGATATTCACTAATCACGACCGTACTTTCCGTCACTAAGGGTGATAAAACCTCTATATCGGAGATCAGCCGATGTAGAGTAACTCGACGGTAATCCTTCCGTTTTCACAAACATCTGGTCTTCAACACCGGTCATCGAATGCAATCCATAACGACGTATCACATACTCAGAATGGGTTATACGACCCCAAGGTCCTTTCCCGGCTAACCCGAATAGTGAGCGCTTATTCAAAAATAAGTGTGGCATTCAAATTCAAACAATCTCAACAAATACCTATTTAAAGGTAAATATTGATAGTCGGATTATTTAACTATCAATAGGCGTGTTCAACATCACCAAGTTCCAAATAATTTCTCAAATTATTTACTTTCCAAAATATCTTTACTAGACATAAAATTTTATACACTTCAACATTTGAAAACCAATTTTCAATTCACTTTTCAATACTTTATCAACTTTTGAAAACAAATTTCAATCATTTTCCTTACTCGGAAATACTTTCATTTCAACATGGTTCATTTAAACCAATTAAATAAATCCTTACCGATTTACTTTATATTTACGTTCCAAATCCGTAAATCAATTCCCACACTTCAAAAATAAATCAACGTTTATTTTTAAACAATTTCCCCTTTCTTTTATAATTCCTTAGTGAATTTATAAACCCAAAATATTTATGATATACGATTTTCAATCGATTTCAAATATTAAATTTCAATTTATCTTTACAAGGATAAATTCTAAAATGTTCATTTCACATTGGAAAAATATTTCCATACTTATTTAATAATAAGTGCATCACAAATCCATTTATTTTCAATACTTAGAAAATATTCAATATACTTAAATCGAAAATTAAGTATATATTTCATTCTTTAAGAAATCATTCTCTTAAACACATTTGTTTGGGCCAAAACGAATGTTACGTAAAACATCGTTACGACGACCCAAAATCACTAGTATAGGGATTCAAAGTTTAAATAGATATATAAATCCCAATACTATACAAAACATTTCCTTTCGGAAACCATTTACTATAACAACAGTGTTATAGTCCACCATTTCCTTCTATTTCTCGAAAACGTCTATTTCAACAATGAATGTTGAAATCTATGTATTCGATTCTTAATGCATTTTAAAACGTCTTTAAAATCACTAACTTCATTTCATAATGTTCCTTCCCCAAAAACATATCCATTTCATTTAATAATATATTCACTGTCCAAAATCGTGAATATAATTCCTTTCATATATTCCTATATCCAACTTATCAAATTCAATTTATTTCGGATTTATAAACAACATTTATAAACTCCATTTATATTTTTATAAACTTCTGTTTATAAAAATCCTTTTTATATCTCATTTTAAATGCCAAAATCCGATTTATAAGTTGATTACTTATAAATCTTATATTTTACAAAATCTATCCATTTTATATATTCATATTTCATAAATTTATAAATCTCAATTTACTTATGAAATCCATTTTTATTTCACTTTATTACTTATAAAAACTCGTTTTATAATTCCAGTATTTTTAATTTATAAATATCAATTTTATAAATCTTTTATATAAACCGTTTATAATAATTCAAAATTCCCAATTAAACCATTTTATAAATTAATCACTATTTATTTCAAAAATCTTAATTTGGTTATATTTTACAAAAATTATAACTTTTATAACATTAAACTTATAACGTTAATTTATTTAAAATAAATCAATTCAAAATTTTAATAAAACGTATACTTTCAAAAATCACTTTAAAAATTCCTTTAAAACCAAAATCATTATTTCAAAACTTCAAAAATGGATCCGATGATGCAGCAGCACCAAATAGTCAATCACGACATCCAAATATCATATATCGATATGATAATCAACAAATATCACAATATCTGTAAATAAATCAATACAGTTGAGGAATCCAGTTGGATCCCTCCAACCTGTTTCCCTGCATCGACAAACATTAGCACAATACCAATTCCGCTCCAGTACGGAATTATCGCGGTATATGGGATTTATAAATATTATCCGCTTAATAGACGACACAATAGGGTCTCATCCGCTATACAATGCGGGAAATCAACAACTGCAATATATACATATGCCAGTATATATATATATATTGCTATTATATATAATACCAATTTCACTGTTTATGAAATATTCGCGGTATATGTTTTTAATAAATAACATCTGCTTACTAACGGCGTATAATGTCTATTTTAACAATCAATAGATAACAATCATCATTCAAACATGCATTCAAATATTTTAAATCTAACTATTTAAAATAAAAATCGAAACCGATTCGATTGAGTGAGAAGTTCTCTCCTTGATTTCAATTTCGTTTTAGCGATTTATTTCGAATAACGTTTAAATTTACCCGAAATTCTCACTAACTCCAAACGACTCCAATCCAATTCCATAGCGTAGTGCTCGTCCATACGATTCCAACGCAACTGGTTTCGCGCGTTTTCGACCTCGTATGAAAAAGATATGCAATTTCAAAGTTACACGAATTTTTATTTATAAATTTCAACATATATTTCTTTTTTAAACATAACTTTCAATCAGGGCCGTCCATCACCCCAGAGCAAATCACGGCCATCCCCCAAAGCTTCTTCTCCCACACGCGAACTACCTAATAAACCAAACCCATTGAAGCCGCCCTCTAGGGTTTAAAAACGTCATCACCACAACGCACATGAACACGATCAAGGAGCTCCACCACGTGCGCCATCACCACGCCACCCCACGGCCACCGACCGCACACCCCCAGTGCCACCATCTCCTCGATTTCCATGCACGAATGGCGCGACTTCCCTGGCCAGCTGCGCCTCCATCTATGCTTTAAAATTGACCTTATCCGTATGGATTCACTCGTCTCAACGAGCACTACAATGTTCGTGTTGGAGGATTATTGAAATGATGAAGGGATTGAGAGAGATTGAGAGGGAAAGGGTCATGCATTTATGGCTGTGTATATTGAGGCCGGCGGCTAGGGTTCTAAACCCTATTTTTATTTTTTATTTTTTTTATTTTGTGAAGAGGCAAGGGCTATTTATAGAAAATCGAACGAAACGCTATTCATTTTGGATTTTCCGAACTCCGATTTACGTACGGTGACCGGCGTTTCTAGGGTTTACCCCGCATTCCGGACACAATTGAATAGCTTTTGAAAGCTAATTCGGTCATCTGTGCGAGTTATGGCAATAAACGTTCAATTCAAATTTAAACCGATTAAACGATTTTCTAGGCGTTTTAGCTTGCACCGGACAAACGGTAAATCTGATTGACACGAAATTTGAAACAATACAATAATATCACATTACGGCTCCGATGAAACTGGATTCGTCGAAATCCGACACTGTTTGAAAAATGGCTATTTTAACTCGCCAAATTAATAATTAAACAATTTCGATGCGTTTCAGGCTGCCACGATCAAACGATAACTCCGATTGACACGAAAATTGAAATCCGATAATAACAAACTATTACGGATCCAATGAAACTAGTTTCGTCCAATTCTGAGACTGTTCAAAAATTGACTATTTTCACTAGTCGATTAAATATTAAAAATATTCAATTTTCACAAATTAACTTTTAATTCGATTTTAAAAGTTCTATAATATCGTTCTAACTCCAACATGATAAAACAAAATTTTACAAATCAATTTTAATCATATTAAACCCAATTTTCAATTATTTATGTATTTTCAACTATTTAATTATCGATTTAATTATCCAATTAAATCCAATTATTCGAAATAAAATTTATTCGACCTATAAGTCTCACTTATTAATATTTAAATTTAATTAAATATTCAAATTTTAATTATCAAAAATTCTGGGTCGTTACAGTGGAGGATAGGGTCATTAATAAACATAAGCTCTGGATCCTTATTAAAACTTGGATCCATATGTTATACTGTAATTGTCTTGCTAATGCATTTATGTAACCATCAAATGATTACGCTTGATGTTTGTCCATGATGTCCTTACACGTTTAAAATAATTATCTGTTATTTTAGTTTTCCAACTTCATTAATCTTAACACAATGAAATACATCTGGAAAAAAATACAACATAGCTTAATAGTGTCTCTTTCCACTTTCCTGGTCGTACAATCTTTTCACTAAATTGTCATCAGCTTATAGCATCAAGTAGTTATTTATGTTTTATTGAGGAATTCTCGTATTAATTTGATTTTCTTTATGGCATTTATCAATTATCTTATCCACTGATTAATATGCATCATATTTTAGGTGGGTGATAAAGTCGTGACGACTAGCCTTTTACATTATTGATAAGGTGAGTTCCTAAGATGTGTTTTTTTTTACAAGCTTAAATGTAGAAAATCACCTTAGTTAACTCCAGATTTTGCCAACACCTTAAAGCTTTGAAATAGTTCGATAATTCGATGTATGGATACACTTTTAATATAAATGCAGGAGCACTTGAATCTCTTGCCCTTGATTTTACCATTTTTGTCATCTACTTGTCTGGTAACTAATTGTCTGCAATTGTACAAAACCCTAGTTTAGAACTTTAGCTTGATGTGAGTTTTGAGTTCTAAACAATATAGCAGTTCAAGATAGTGTTGCCTCTATGGTACAACTACTAAGTTATGATTTTGTGTTCTCAACTAAACTAAGTTGATAACATTTCATAATTTTCTAATGCATTTGGCTTTCTATTCCTCAATGAGGATAGAATATTCGTGTATTATTGATATTCAGTTTTAGGGCTAGAGCATTGATCCATTGGGTTTGGAGCTACATCAATGGGATAAAGGTCATATCAGCATATACTAGGATTGAACTTGAGTATTAATAGCGGTTCATACTTAACTTTCAAGAAATTTGTCCTGTTTTGGTATTCGGTCACCCTCCTTATTCTCGTCACACAATTACTTGAAATATATGCATTTACTATAGAAATTAGATGAATCGATGATCGACACCCTATAATTTATTATGGGAAATTTCGTATGCTGAAAACTAAATTGATAACACTCCTTGAGTTGAAGTCTGGTTTTAATCCAGATATAGCCAAGTGAGAAGGAGAGAAAAAAACAATTGGAAGTGCTTACTTGTCCCATATTGTTGAAACTAATAGAATGGTTGAAATTTATAAGTAATAAATAGTTCATGTAGTGCACTGTGTTCCATACTTACCTGGATGGGGTCTAGGATGATCATGAAGGCCCAGGCCTAGCCTAGTAGTTTCCATTGCATTTTGGAAATGTGTTGGGCTACCATCTCCCTAAGTGGGAGAGTGGACATCATTATTTGTTGCTTTGGGGGAACGCGTTTGAGCGGCCCCTGTCCATTCCCAAATTAAATGCCTTCTTTTGTCTATTATTTGGCTTTGTGTAATTTATGATAGTTAAAACACCATTATGGTTACTGTGTTTTTCTTTTATAGTGAAGCCTTTTTGTATGTCTTTTTGCAGACATACATTTCATTGAGTTTGATTTATCTCTCTAATAAAATTCATACAAATTTGATCTTACGTTTTTGATTGACAATGTCTTTTGGTTGATCTGATGTAATTTGGGGTGTAATTTCTTTTGTTACACCCATATTTGGAGCGTAAACAATACATGTCATATAACTCTAATAAACCTTACGACACTTATAATAAATTTAAATAACACACACACACTCTTGTGGCAGTTTAGGGTGGGGTCATTAATAAACATAAGACATGGATCCTATTCAACCAGAATCCATATGCTATACCAAAATTAACTTCCTATTGCACTTTTGCAACTATCAAATGATTGATCTATATGTTTTTCCATGATGTCCTTGCACTTCTAAAATAATTATATATTATTGCAATATTCCAACTTCATTGATCTTAACTCAGTGAAATATATTTAAAAAAAATCACAGCATAGCTTAGCAGTGTATCTTTCAGTTTCTTGGCAGTATAAATCTTCTCACTATATTGTCATCATCTTATAGTGTCATGTAGTTGCTTCATTTTATTGAGGGATTCTCGGTGTTAATTTTATTCTCTTTATGGTACTTATTAGTAATGACCTTATCCACTAATAACATGCATTACATTTTAGGTTGGGTATGAAGTTGTGACGGCTAGCATGCTGCAGTATTGGTAAGGTGAGTTCCAAGATGTGTGGTTGTTATTTTTTTGGTGGGCTTAAATACGGAAAATCGCCTTAATTAACTCTAGATTTTGCTAACACCTTAGCACACCATCTTTTACAGACCTTTATTTTGGGATCTTTAAGGGATTACATAGAAGAAAATTAGTACTGTTAACCGCAAAATACGATGATCATGCTATTTAATATTTTTTTATTCAATTCTTTATAGTGCTCTTTCAAATGGTTCAATAATTAGGTCCATGGATGATACACTTTAATTATCAACTTGGGAGAGATGGAATCCGTTGAACTTGATTTTGGCATTTTTTCATCCTGCTAGTCTGGTAACTGATTATCTACAATTCTACAGAACCCTATTTTAGAACTTTAGCTTGATATTCTTTAGCAGGTGGAGGTACAAATTTCTTAGTTATTGAAGACGAGCTTGATTTAACTACTGCCAAGGCCTTTTGGGTCAACCATTAAGGTATGATTTTTGGTTCTCACGTAACTATGTCAATAACATTAAATAATTTTATAATGCATATAGCTTTCTATTCCTGAACTAGGCAATGATTTTCGTGTATTAGTATCGACATTCAATGCTGGGTTAGAGCTTGAGCCATTAGGTTTGGACTTAGGAGCACCTAAATCTTATATTGCCTAAAATAAAGTAAATAAAGTAAACGTTAGTATAATTACACATTGTCATAACATTTTCTATGGGAAATTGCACATTGGAAGATCATTCATTAATGAAAACTTTATACAACTATTTTAGTTCAAAAATTGGCCAAGTAAAAAGGGAAGAAAAAATCAACTAAAAGTGCTTACTAGTCCCATATAGTAGAAACTAATGGAATGGATGGCATCAACACCTAATAAATTGTTCATGTACTGCAACAGAGTTCCTTGCTTACCTGGATGGGGTCTATGGGTGATCATGAAGGCCCGAGCCTAGCCTAGTGGTTTCCATTGCACTTTGGAAATGCGTTGAGCTACCATCTCCCCAAGTGGGAGAGTGGACATCATTATTTGTTGCTTTGGGGAACGCGTTCGTGCGACCCCTGCCCATTACCGAATTAAATGTCTTGTTTTATCTATTGTTCGGCTTTGCATGCTTTTGTGACAGTTAAAAAGCTATTATGGTTATTGTGTTTCTCTTTTATAGAGAACCCCTTTGCGGACATACATTTTGTTGGGTTTGATTTATCTTTCGAATTAAATTCATACAAGTTTGATCTTATGTTTTTGGTTGACAATGTATTTTTTTGATCTGATGTAATTTGGGGGTGTAAATTTTTTTCTTATATGCATTCCATTTGGAGATATTTTTCTTTTCTTTGATTTGTTCCAGTTGGTTATGTTTATAGCACCATATTTCTTCTGTAACATCTAAATAAAGTTATGTGGAGTATTTTTTTCTTCTTCCCAGATCTTTTATGATGATGTTTTGATAAGCATTTGAATTTGTACCGATTTCTAGCCCACAAATTCCGTTAAAACGTATTCATGCAGCGAAGGCCCAGATGTATTGACTAGACTTCGCATTCTCTTTTATGCAACGCAAATAAAGATGTGTTGTAATTCTTTACTGTAAGTTGCATTTCAACTGTTCGTCTATGTTTCTAAATCTTTATCCATATTAATATCATCAAAGTCTGACCTTTCGTTTTGATTGGATATACTAATTTATCTAATTTCCCAATTCAGCTTATCGATGATTGTTTTCATTTGCTTAGAATATGAAATATGTACTAATTTACTTTTCATATTCAAATCAATATGCTTACCAAGATTATCATTTAGTTTGCTTGTAGAAAAGATAAACTTATTATCGAGGTTGACTTGACTTTTTTTTAAAGTCCTGGAGAACAAAGGTTTTGCTTGTAAGCTCTATGGAATGTCAGGTAAACCACATGATTAGTGCAGTAAATTGGATTAATATTTTAAAAGAGGAAACTATATATACTACTCTGATGTATTTATTCTCAAACATTTATGTACTCTTTCATATTTCAAAATGGTCCGAATATTTATTTATGGATAATTTAGTTTAAAGGACATTATAAAGTATTTTGGATAGCAGGACAGCACCTATAAAATTTAAGCAGAACCACACCTTCACATTTCATGCACGCGCACAAGACAAATTTAAGCAGAAGTACACCTTCACCTAAGATTCCCTAAGAATAAAAATCAACTAAGTTGCAAGATCCATCCTAATATCCACCATATATTCATATTAGTGTTTTGACTTTGAAAATGACATTTTGGAGGCTTGGAAATGACGGTTAAGTTGAAAATTTGAAATGATTGGCATTTGTGCTTTTTAACATTTACATTAATTCTTAAAATTAAGCTTTTTATCTCACTGTTTTTTTACTATTTCTTTCATCTTCATTCTACACGTCTGAACCCCATTTTCCACTTTTTCTATTATTCTTAAATTTCTAAAAATCTTATCTTTTTACGCAAAAAGTGTGAATTTAGTGTGAAATCGATTACGGTTTAGTTGCGAAGAAAATATTGGATTTTGCATTTTTGGCAGGTGAGAACATTAACCTCTTGTTCTTACTATTTAGAAAATAAAAAATATTTGAGTTATTCAAACATAGTATAGTTTTTTATGAAAGAATAGATATGAAATTTGTTAGTAATTTTGGATTTGATATGAAAATCATTTTTATAATATTGTTTAAAAATCATACTTTTGTTGCTATTTGCTGGAAAATGTAGAACATGGTTATTGTATTGATCATATACAGAGATATAGGGTCACAGGAACTAACATCTTCTTCTTTTTCCCGTCACCGTTCTCTTTAAAAAGAAAATAAAACACCTTCTCCTTATTTTTAAACATCAACATCCCTTAAACCATGAAGTTTTAGCCAAAGTCATTAACTGTGAAGTCAATAGTTTTTTTTTTGAAGTCTCGTGTGGTTTTGTTGAGTATGGTGGGAGATAGGGGTTAATTACAGTAAGAGGTCGTGTGTCGATGGTTTTTCGACTAACACGAATCAGCGAATGGAGGATGTAGTCATGTTCGTATCTATAAATCGCAAAGTCTCATGATTTTAGGTGGTCGGGGATGGGTTGGACGATATGATGAATTGATTTTGTTAAAAATTGGAATTTTGAGGAACCGGTGGTCGAGGGTTGGTGCCAATGGTGATGGAGGTAGCCTTGGGTGATGGCGGAGCTGTGGTGATGGTCGGTCGACGGAGGAGGCAGTACGAGCAATGGCTAGGGTTTAAGGTTTCTATTTCTTTGGTTTGGGTTTTCGATCGATGGCGGCTAGTGGGAAGCATCGGGCGTGTTGTGGAGTTCGCCAATGGCGTGTATGGAGGTTGCGGCTACAATGGCATAGGTGACGGGGTCTAGAGTGGAGGTGGCGGCAGTGATAGATGATTGATCATGGCTTGGGCGTGTTCGATTTTGGATCAAGTGGTCGAAACGGAGTTGAGGCCGACGAAGGAGAAGACAAGGGGTTGGACATGTCGTGCGTGGCCTGAGGAGTAGGATGGTGGTCGAAGATCATCCGATTGGTGGTGGAGATTGGTTGTGCATGTGCATTGGTTTCCAGGAATTTGATTTGAGAAAGAGGATTGGAGAAGAAGGAGCTTGTTTTGGTTTGGGTTCGGAGAGTTCGATCGGGTTTGGGCATGATGAGCGTGGGTAGTAACAATTTTAGCAATTTAAATTATTTAACTTAAAAATGGTTACCTTTGAACATGAATAACGATCTATTTAACCCACGGTTTCCTGCACTAGACTCATATTGACGTGTACCACACTTTAATAAAAATGGTTGATAATTCCAGTGAAGTATAATGTGATGAAAAATTTATAGGGGTAGAAAATAATTAAGGATTTTTTAATTATATTCTATCACCGACATCCTGTTAGCGGAATAAAACACTGTTCTGCTATATTTAATTTGAGTATATTGTATTGCACATATATTTGGCAAAATGAATCCCCATTCTTCTATTTTATATATTTGGACATTTGTTATTAGGTCAGCTGACTAGTAATATGTTATCTGCTGATTGATAATTATGGAATTCACTTACATATATGTTTCTTATGTAAATATCATCGATATAGTTTAGATGGTTTAACTGAAAATAAATGGTAGCTCGTTTAAGTGTCTTTGTGGTTGCTAAGCCTCTTTTCAAATTTGAAAAGAATTGGATTTAAACATATTTTATATCTAAAATATTTTTAAGTAAAGTGTTTTTTCTAAGTTTAAATGGTTAAGTTAATATTGTTTGAATAATAATATTTTAAAGTTAACTTATAATTTATTAATGATGATTAATATAAGCAATTATTTTACTTAAGCTATTTTAAAGTTAACTATTTATTTTATTTATGATATTTTAAGATAGTTAATTATGTAATAATGATGTTTTCGAAATTTATGATTTATTTAATAGTGATTAAGTTTATCAAGTTGAAAATAGGATAGAGTGTTAAATCGTCATGTCAATAAAAATAAATTTAATAATTAGCTCTTGGAACTTGAATAAATTTCCACCATGTCAACAAAAAAGAAGTTAGTAATTAGCATTTGGATCTTGAGAAAATTTCATATGGCAGTGCAGAATGGGTTCTTTGATAAACATAAGCTCTGGATCCTTCTTGAAACCAGAATGCATATCTTATACTACAATTTTCTTACTATTGCACTTTTGTAACCATCAAATGATTACGCTAGATGTTTGTCCCTGATGTCCTTACACATCTAAAGGAATTATGTGTTATTGTAGTTTTCCAACTTCATTAATCTTAACTCAGTGGAATACATCTAGAAAAAAATACAACATAACAGTACTTCTTTCGACTTCCCTAGTAGTATCAATCTTCTCACTGAATTGTCATCAACTTATAGCGTGAAGTAGTTATTTATGTTTTATTAAGGAATTCTCCAATTAATTTGATTTTCTTTAAGGCAATTACCTTACCCACTGTTTAATATACATCATATTTTAGGTAGGTGATAAAGTCGTGACAACTAGCACGTTGCAGCATTGATAAGGTAAGTTCCTAAAATGTGTTTTTTTTCACACTTAAATACAACAAACCATTAACTTCATATGTTGCTAACACCTTAGCGGCCATCTTTTACAGACCTCTATTTTGGGATCTTCTAGGGACTATTATCGAGAAAAAACTAATACTATTAGCCGGAAATTACGATTATCATAGTAGTCAATGTATTTGACACTTCTTTGTAGTGCTTTTTCAAATAATTCAATATTGGTGCATGGACACACTGTTAATATAAAACTTGGGAGTAGAGAATTCTCTTGGGCTTAATTTCGGCATGTGGTCCTCTTAGAACTATTTATGATATATTATACAAAACCCTATTTTAGAATTTTATCTTAGATATTTCTTAGCACGTGCATACATATTGCTTATTTATTGAAGATAAGATTGATGTAACTTCTGACAGTATATCAATTCATAATGTTCCGGCTTCTTGAATACAACTAAGGTACGATTTTGTATTATCAACTAAACTATGTTGATAAGATTTCATAATTTTATAATGCATCTTGTTCCTGAATTAAGCTATGATTTTCATGTATAAGTATCGACGTTCAATGGACGCTGAGCCATTAGGTTTTGAGCACCTGACATTAAAATTCGACTAAAATCAAGTAAAGGTTAATCCTATCAATGGATACCAAAAATATCAAAAATGGATCTGCATCTGTATCCAAAAACAGACAAATATCCGATGTTCGAAAAAACAATAAAGATGCAAACATAAAAACATCCGCATATGATAATTATCCATCTGGTTTCAGTCAAGAATGTACTTTGTTTGAATATACGACATCCTTTACATGGTGTATTGAGCAAGGTTCGAAAACTCAGTTTCGGTTTTGGTCAATTGAAATTTTCTTAGTTTTGGACGATTTCGGAAATTTTCTATATGTTTGTCCATGATGTCCTTGCACTTCTAAAATAATTATATATTATTGCAGTATTCCAACTTCATTGATCTTAACTCAGTGAAAAATATTTAAAAAAATCACAGCATGGCTTAACAGTGTATCTTTTCAGTTTCTTGGCAGTATAAATCTTCTCACTATATTGTCATCAGCTTATAGTGTCGTGTAGTTACTTTATTTTATTATGGGATACTCATTGTTAATTTGATTTTCTTTATGCCAGTTATTATGACCTTATCCACTAATAACATGCATTATACTTTAGGTTGGGTATGAAGTAGTGATGACTAACATGCTGCAGTATTGGTAAGGTGAGTTCTAAGATGCGTGGTTGTTATTTTCTTGGTGGGCTTAAATACGGAAAACCGCCTTAATTAACTCTAGATTTTGCTAACACCTTAGCACACCATCTTTTATAGACCTTTATTTTGGGATCTTTAAGGGATTACGTAGAAGAGAATTAGTACTGTTAACCGCAAAATATGATGATCATGCTATTTAATGTTTTTTATTCAATTCTTTATAGTGCTCTTTCAAATGGTTCAATAATTAGGTGCATGGATGATACACTTTTAATATCAACATGGGAGTGATGAAATCCGTTGAACTTGATTTTGGCGTTTTGTCATCCTGCTAGTCTGGTAACTGATTATCTACAATTCTACAAAACCCTATTTTAGAACTTTAGCTTGATATTTTTTAGTAGGTGGAGGTACAAATTGCTTAGTTATTGAAGACGAGCTTGATTTAACAACTGCCAGGGCCTTTTGGGTACAACTGATAAGGCATTATTTTTTATTCTCACATAACTACGTCGATAACATTACATAATTTTCTAATGCATATAGCTTTCTATTCCTAAACTAGGCAATGATTTTCGTGTATTAGTATCAACATTCAATGTTGGGTTAGAGCTTGAGCCATTGGGTTTGGACTTAGGAGCACCTAAATCGTATATTGCCTAAAATAAAGTAAATAAAGTAAACATTAGTATAACTACACAATATCATAACATTTTCTATGGGAAATTGCACACTGGAAGATCATTCATTAATGCAGACTTTGTACTACAGTTTTAGTTCAAAAATTGGCCAAGTAAAAAGGGAAGAAAAAAACAACTAAAAGTGCTTACTAGTCCCATATTGTAGAAACTAATGGAATGGCTGGCATCAACACCTAATAAATTGTTCATGTACTGCAATAGAGTTCCTTACTTACCTGGATGGGGTCTATGGGTGATCAGAAGGCCCTGGCCTAGCATAGTGGTTTCCATTGTACTTTGGAAATGCGTTGAGCTACCATCTCCCCAAGTGGGAGAGTGGACATCATTAGTCATTGCTTTGCGGACTTACTGAATTAAATGTCTTGTTTTATCTGTTGTTCGGCTTTCCATGCGTTTGTGACAGTTAAAAAGCTATTATGGTTATTGTATTTCTCTTTTATAGGGAACCCTTTTTGTGGACATACATTTTATTGGGTTTTATTTGTCATTCCGGTTAAATTCATACAAGTTTGATATAATGTTTTTGGTTGACAATTGTCTTTTGTTGATCAAATGTAATTTGAGGGTGTAAATTTCTTTTGTTATATGCATTCCAGTTGGAGATATTTTTCTTTTCTTTGATTTGTTCCGGTTGGTTATCTTTGTAGCACCATATTTCTTGTGTAACGTCTAAATCAAGTTATGCGGAGCCTTTCTTTTCTTCTTCCTAGATTTTTTATGATGATGTTTTGATAAACAATTGAATTTTAGGACCGGATATAAACATTTTGCCAATTGTCTATTCAATTTGCATTTGACAGTTTCTTTCATTTTCTTTACTCTTTAAATTTTTCATTCTCTTCCCTTTCTCAATCCGGTTTGATGACTTTGGTCTGCTGTAGCTATGTTTTTCTTCTTCTTCAGTTTATTTCTATTCAATGGAATTAGTATTATTTTGTTATGTAGAATATTTTTGACCATTTGTTAATTGATGATGGTTGTTTTGAGTAGTGTAGTCAAAGAAGAGAGATAGAAACAGACCAAAAGCTTCCAGGTAATCGGTGGACCTTGCGTGATCGCAAAAAGTTTCTCACTTTCATTTTATTACAAAAAGGATCCATGTTGGATAGTTAAAATGCACGTGGTAGTCAAAATATAGTTTGCAACCTGATTGTTGTAAATTTTTTAAGGCCATTTTATGGTTCTCATATAGACTGTATTCTATAAAAACCTATCAGTAATGAACAATAGTGTTTTTTCAAGGATCAGAGATATATTACTATGTACTCTGGTGTTTCAGCTAGTTAAAGATTGTTTGCATTTTATTTACTGATGTTGGCTTTGTAAAATTCATTGTTTTCTCATTTACTATTGATTTTTTATACATAAGTACCGATTTCTAGCCCACAAATTCCGTAAAAACGTATTCATGCATCGAAGGCCTAGATGTATTGACTCGACTTCGCATTCTCTTTTATGAAACGTAAATAAAGATGTGTTGTAATTCTTTATCGTAAGTTGCATCTCAAGTGTTCGTCTATGTTTCTAAATCTTTATCCATATTAATATCATCAAAGTCTAACCTTTTGTTTTGATTGGATATACTAATTTATCTAATTTCCCAATTCAGCTTATCGATGAATGTTTGCGTTTGCTAAGAATATGAAATATGTACTAATTTACTTTTCATATTGAAATCAATATGCTTAGCAAGATTATCATTTAGTTTGCTTGTAGAAAAGATAAACTTATTATCGGGGTTGACTTGACTTTTTTTTAAGTCCTGGAGAACAAAAGTTTTGCTTGTAAGCTCTATGGAATGTCAGATAAACCACATGATTAGTGTAGCAAATTGGATTAATATTTTAAAAGAGGAAACTATATATACTTCTCTGATGTATTTATTCTCAAACATTTATGCACTTTCATATTTCAAAATGGTCCGATATACTTATTTATGGATAATTTAGTTTAAAGGACATTGTAAAGTATTTTGGATAGCATGGCAGCACCTATAAAATTTAAGCAGAAGTACACCTTCACATTTCATGCACGCGCACAAGACAGATTTAAGCAGAAGTACACCTTCACCTAAGATTCCTTAAGTATAAAAATCAACTAAGGTACATGATCCATTCTAATATCCACCATATATTCATAAAAGTGTTTTGACTTTGAAAATGACATTTTGGAGGCTTGGAAATGATGGTTAAGTTGAAAATTTGAATTGAATGGCATTTTTTTTTTAGCGTTTACATTCATTTTTAAAAGTAAGCTTTTTATCTCACTTTTTTTATTATTTCTTTCATCTTCATTCTACACTTCTAAACCCCATTTTCCACGTTTTCTATTATTCTTAAATTTCTAAAAATCTTCTCATTTTATACAAAAAGCGTGAATTTAGTGTGAAATTGATTTGGGGTTTAGTTGCAAAGACAATATTGGATTTTACATTTTTGGAAGTTGAGAACATTAACCTCTTGTTCTTACTTTTTAGAAAATAATAATTTTTTTGAGTTATTCAAACATTGTATAGTTTTTTATGAAAGAATATATATGAAATTTGTTAGTAATTTTGGTTTTGATATGAAAATCATTTTTGTAATATTGTTAAAAATCATACTTTTGTTGCTATTTGCTGGAAAATGAAGAACATGGTTATTGTATTGATCATATACAGAGATATAGGGTTATAGGAACTAACATCTTCTTATTCTTCCCTTCACCTTTATAAAAAGAAAATAAAACACCTTCTCCTTATTTTTGAAAATCAACATCCCTTAAACCATCGAGTTTTAGCCAAAGTCATTGACTGTGAAGTCATTAGTTTTTTAAAAAAAAAAGTCAAGTGTGGTTTTGTTGAGTATGGTGGGAGATAGGGGTTAATTACAATAAGAGGACGTGTGTTGACGGTTTTTCGACTCACACAAATCAGCAAACGGAGGATGCAGTCATGTTTGTATTTACAAATCGCAAAGTCCAATGATTTTAGGTGGTCGGGATGGGTTGGGTGAAATGATGAATTGATTTTGTTAAAAATTGGAATTTTGAGGGACCGGTGGTCGAGGGTTGGTGCCGATGTTGATGGAGGCAGCCTTGGATGATGGCGGAGCTGTGGTGATGGTCGTAGGGTTCGGGTCGACAGAGGAGACAGTACGAGCCATGGCTAGGGTTTAAGGTTGCTATTATTTTGGTTTTGGTTTTCGATCGCTGGCGGCCAGTGAGAAGCATCCGACGTGTTGTGGAGTTCGCTAATGGTGTGTGTGGAGGCTGCGGCGGCAATGGCGTAGGTGACGGGGTCTAGAAGTGGAGGTGGCGGCAGCGATAGATGATTGATCATGGCTTGGGCTTGTTCGATTTAGGGTCAAATGGTTGAAATGGAGTTGAGGCCGTCGAAGGAGAAGACAAGGTGTTGGACATGTCATGCGTGGCTTGAGGAGTAGGATGGTGGTCGAAGATCATCCGATTGGTGGTGGAGATTGGTTGTGCATGTGCATTGGGTTCCAGGCATATGATTTGGGAAAGAGGGTTGGAGAAGAAGGAGCTTGTTTTGGTTTGGGTTCAGAGAGTTCGATCGGGTTTGGGCATGATGAGCGTGGTAAGTAACAATTTTAGTAATTTAAATTATTTAACTTAAAAATGGTTAACTTTGAACATGAATAACTCATCGGTTTTAGATCCGTTTAACCCACGGTTTCCTGCACTAGACTCGTATTGACGTGTACCCTACTTTAGTAAAAATGGTTGATAATTCCAATGAAGTATAATATGATGAAAAGTTTATAGGGGTAGAAAATAATTACGGATTTTATAATTATATTCTATCACCGACATCCTGTTAGCGGAATAAGACACCGTTCTGCTATATTTAAATTGAGTATATTGTATTGGACATATATTTAGCAGAATGAATCCCCGTTCTTCTATTTTATAAATTTAGACATTTGTTTTTATGTCAGTTGGCTAGTAATATGTTATCTGCTGATTGATAATTATGGATTTCACTTACATATATGTTGCTTATGTAAATATCATCGATATGATTTAGATGGTTTAACTGAAAATAAATGGTAGTTTGTTTAAATGTCATTGTGGTTGCTAAGCCACTTTTCGAATTTGAAAAGAATTGGATTTAAACATATTTTATCTTTAAAATATTTTTAAGTAATGTGTTTTTTCTAAGTTTAAATGGTTAAGTTAATATTGTTTGAATAATAATATTTTAAATTTAACTTATAATTTATTAATGATGATTAATATAAGCAATTATTTTACTTAAGCTATTTTGAAGTTAACTATTTATTTTATTAACGATATTTTAAGATAGTTAATTATGTAATAATAATGTTTTTGAAATTTACGATTTATTTAATAGTGATTAAGTTTATCAAGTTGAAAATAGGATAGAGTGTTAAATCGTCATGTCAATAAAAAGAAATTTAGTAATTAGCTCTTGGAACTTGAGAAAATTTCCACCATGTCAATAAAAAAGAAGTTAGTAATTAGCACTTGGATCTTGAGCAAATTTCTTATGGCAGTGCAGGATAGGGTCTTTGATAAACATAAGCTCTGGATCCTTCTTGAAACCAGAATTCATATCTTATACTATAATTTTCTTACTATTGCACTTATTTATGTAACCATCAAATGATTATGCTAGATGTTTGTCTCTGATGTCCTTACACATCTAAAGGAATTATGAGTTATTGTAGTTTTCCAACTTCATTGACCTTAACTCAGTGGAATACATCTAGAAAAAAATACAACATAATAGTACTTCTTTCCACTTCCCTAGTAGTATCAATCTTCTCACTGAATTGTCATCAGCTTATAGCATGAAGTGGTTATTTATGTTTTGAGGAATTCTCCAATTAATTTGATTTTCTTTAAGGCAATTACCTTATCCATTGTTTAATATGCATCATATTTTAGGTGGGTGATAAAGTCATGACGACTAGCACGTTGCAGCATTGATAAGGTAAGTTCCTAAAATGTGTTTTTTTCACACTTAAATACAGCAAACCGCCTTAATTAACTCTATATGTTGCTAACACCTAGGTGACCATCTTTTAAGACCTTTATTTTGGGATCTTCTAGGGATTATTACAAAGAAAAAAACTAGTACTATTTGCTGGAAATTACGATTATCATAGTCGTTAATGTATTTGACACTTCTTTGTAATGCTTTTTCAAATAATTCAATATTGGTGCATGGACACACTGCTAATATAAAGCTTAGGAGTAGTGGATTCTCTTGGGCTTAATGTCGACATGTAGTCCTCCTAGAACTAATTATGCTATATTGTACAAAACCCTATTTTAGAATTTTATCTTAGATATTTCTTAGCACGTAGATACATATTGCTTATTTATTGAAGATAAGATTGATGTAACTTACGACAGTATATCAATTCATAATGTTGCGTCTTCTTGGATACAACTAAGGTATGATTTTGTAGTATCAACTAAACTATATTGATAAGATTTCATAATTTTATAATGCATCTTGTTCTTGAATTAAGTTATGATTTTCATGTATAAGTATCAACGTTCAATGGACGCTGAGCCATTAGGTTTGGAGCAACTGACATTAAAATTCGAATAATATAAAATAAAAGTTAATCTTATCCATGGATATCGAAAATATCAAAAATGGCTCTGCATCTTTATCCAAAAACAAACAAATATCCGATATTCGAAAAAATAATAAAGATGCAAACATAAATACATCCACATATGATAATTATCCATCTACTTTCAGTTAAGAATGTACTTTGTATGAGTATACGATATCCATTACGTGGTTGATTGAGCAAGGTTCGAAAACTCGGTTTCGGTCAATCGAATTTTTCTTTGTTTCGGACGATTTTGGAAATTTCGAAAATTTTAGTTTTGATTTCGGTCCCGGTATTGATTTCTAATAACATGTTAATAAAAATGTAATAATAATCCTTTGTAAATAAAATATAAACTATAGTTTATAAAAAGTAGAATACAACATACAATATTATAACAATTACTAAACCCTAGCTAACAGTATTAATTAACCATTACTTAATTAAAATTGAAAACTAATTGTTAGCCCATCCCAACTTAAACATAACTTAAACATAAAGTAATTAATCTATGCCCAACCCAATCTCACTGTACCCTATTTCAAAACCCTAGCCACCAAAAAACAACCGATCGACTATGTTGTAGACTAGCCTCCAAAAAAACATCGATCCACTCTACTACAGACAAAAAAAATGAAAATGAATGAAATATCAAACGGTCGAGGTCGACGATGGGATTTGAACCCTTTTCGGCTAGATTTGCTTCAAGTCGATGCAGAGACTGAAGTCGACGACGAGATTTCAGGTAGGTCTTCAACTAAATGCTTGTAATTTTCGAAAATTTCAAACTTTTCCTCTCTTCTCAACCGAAACCGGATTATTGCTAGGGTTTCGTCCCGGAGTTGACCGAAACCGAATCGAGGTGGCTAGAATTTCGCTATTCCGACTGAAACCTCAAACCATGGTATTGAGTTTAAACATCCCAAGAGCTATTTTTTGAGGTTGGTAACGTGCAATTAGATACGTAGAAGGTTGAGAAAAGTTTGCCCGGACTTTAGCATTATTTAAGAAAAATAAAAAAACTACGCGCTACCTAATTAAATCCTTTTAACCTTATGTGTAACATCCCGCCTTTTCGCACACTTTAAAACGACACACGTGCCAATTCAAAGCATACGCAAGGGCGGATTGTTATTGGGTAAATAAGAAAAACGGAGAAGAAATAAAACGAAAATAGAATCTCACAGCGGGAGGATAAAATATAATAACAAATATACAGTTTCATAAACAGTTTACAAAAGCTTGATTCTTCTTTTACAATAAATATCAGAGTTACACATACCAATACAAGCAATGCAGTGGAATACAAAGAGTGTGGTGCAATACTATATGTAAAATAATACTGATTCTTCGTCTTCGTCCTCCAATGCTAAAATCTGCTATCCTGAAACGCTCGGACTGACCCGAGCGAATTTGAAAAGACAAAAACACTCGAGTCAGACTAGAATATCTTATGTGAGTTAAATAAACAGAAATAAATATGAGTACAGTAACTCAAGAGATGCTCGGGATTTACATCTCCTAAGGATCCGTTAAACTATTTACTATGTAGTATATTGCGCTATTATAATAGTGTCTATTTATAAAATAAACTTACTTTTAAATAGCGTTAAGGGGTTACCCATATAGCCCTTAACACAAATAATGCCAATAGTCTATACAGTACCGTAATACCTCCTGATCGGGAGGCTACCAGAGGATACTCCATAGGTACGACACAAATAGAAACTCGTAGTAAAGGCTCGGTATGGTAGGTGACACGGCACAACTAGGCAATGCCAGGGTAGATATACCAATTGCTATCCAGGCTGGTGGAAACGCGTAGCCGCAGTTACCGCCCACCTCGGACTAACTCCCCAAAATCAAAATATAGAAGTGGCCACTGAATCAATCCAAGTCAAAGTATAATATCGAAGAGGAGCGTCCGATCAGAGGAATGACCTCATTGGCCTGAGAATCGCTCCTGTTTTAGCCAACTTATGCCAACTCACGGGAGTTGGGTCCACGTATTTACCTTACAGGAAACGTCGCCACCACCTACTTCATTCTGGAATCTCCACCGCGTACACGGTTAGTCAAAGTGGTTTTCGGTATCGACAGAGAGTATGTCCATATCCGATCCCGGTCTCTTTGCCAACCAATCGTTATTATAACACCGCGGTTATTTAAAAACAGTTTATACTTTTAAAACCAAAATAAAATCCATTTCAAAACCATAATATTACGATATCATTTCTTCTTTAAAACCCAAAAAGATTCATTTTGATATTATTTTTATGAACCCAAATCAATGATATCATTTCCCAAATATAAATCTTTTCCAAAAATTATGCCACTTTTAAAATTTATAATTCCTTGTAACCAAATATTTGAACATTAATTTTCAACATAATACTTCGAAATCCATAGTTTTTAAAACCATTACTTTCAAAACTAAATGGTTTGGATATTCAACCGTATATAAAATAGGTGGTTTAACTTAAATGTTGCTTTGAAAAGAAATATTTCTCGTGGCTTTACAATACATTTCTTTATTTAAAGTTAAAACCAAAATTTAATATCGCTTCAAGTTCCAAAGCCATTTCAATAAATTCATATATATACGTATATCCATTTTGAGTATAAATATTTCAACTAAAGTTGGATTTTATTCTTTCAAATCAAATGTTCTATTAATTAGCCTTGAATATTCACATAGAATCCATAATTAATAAGACTTCAATTTCTAGTAAAATATATATATATTTCCAAATTCAAATTTTACTAGAATATTCATTTCAAAATATTTTGGGAAAAATCCAATTATAAATATCATATCTTTAAAATTTCCAACTTAATATTTAAACATAGGATATAAATCATCAAACTCCATTTTCTTAATTTTCTTCCATTTTTAATAAAGAAATTTATTCACCTTTTAATTTCAAAATTTCAACTTCATATGTATATAAATATGGAAGAAAACATTTATTCAGTATAAAATTTAAGATTTTTATAAACCGTATTCCATCCAAACCATAGAAATCTCATTAAAAATAGTTATACATAGACCGCGGTGCCTATATATAGTTTTCTATCCTATGGTCAGGTGATACGGATATTTATCATTTCAATCTGCAATTTAAAAAATAAAACTGCGGTTGTATATCATTTCAAACCGTAATCCCGAATGAAATGTAAATGCATACTAACTTGCAGTTTAATGATATCCAAATAAAACATTCATTCAACAACACATCCATCATCCAATCACACATCAAGCAATATCAATCAATAACAATATATGTTTGGTAATATACAACAGGTAATAATTGGCAGTTTTATTTCAAATTATATTTATCAACTATTAATCTAACAATTTATATTCAGTGATAATTTGACATAACTGTTAACTAGCAGTTCATATGCAAACAATAATTTCTAACAGCCAATTAACACGCAATAAATCAATTAAATTAACAGTTTAATTCAATAAAATACAATTCTACAGATATGAATGAAATAACATGCCAAAAGCTCATAAATAAATTTCTATTCATTTCTAAAATTTATTTAACAAACATAAAAGCTTCTAGTAATTGTGAGTGGGTCAAAACACTCACCTTTTGAATTTAAATAGAATGTAAATCCGATTTAAACCCAAAATTTGACGGTCTCTAAATTTATCCAAACCAGCGTCATCAGATCCGGAATTTAATTACGATCCTAACAAAAGAAATTTCGTGTGAAACGGAGTTCGTATGTGAAAGTTATCATAATTAAACTATTTGCAATTGAAATAATAAAAAAAAATTAAAAAAATAAACAAAACAAAAATAAAATACCGTGCCACATCCACCTTCCCTCTTGAAAAACGCATATGCTTCTTCTTGATTGCTAACTTTGTTCCGTAATTTTTCTTTTATTTCGATTTACTTTAATTTTCCTCCTTATTATATGAATGTATGTATTTTAAAAGGTTTGAAAGAAAAAGAAGATTTGAAAAAGAAGAATTGAAAAAAAATGATTAAAATAAGAACTGAAAACGGAAGAGAAGATCTAGATTTGAAAAGAAGAAAGTTTGAAATAGAAGTAAATTTGAAGAAGAAGAAGAAGAATATTTGAAGAGAAAGAAAAAAAATTAAAATGAGAGATAATAAGGAGCTTTGAGAAAAACAGGAAAAAAGAAGAAGAAGAAGAAGAAGAAGAAGAATAGCATGGAGGCTAGGGTTAGAGTTAGGAGAAACAAAATGTAATAGAAGAATAAGAAGTAGGTTATTTATAAGGTTAGAGTTAGGTTTAGGGACAAATAGATTTGAAAGGAGAGGCTGCTATTAATTAGAAATAAAGTGAATATGAACACTTGGTATTGAAATATAGCAAATATGAACAGTCCCCTTTTTTTTTTTTTTAAAGTAGCAGGTATAAAAAAAGAGGTATTTATTAATTAGAAAGAAAATGAATATGGAGGGACAAAAATAAATGACACGTTTCGTTAGTTTGATTCTAAATTAATTAAGTGCTAGATACAGAAAAATTTGAATACATCATATATATATTCATACTTTAACTGTGTGACAAAATTGCTAAACATACATCAAGTACGATTAATTGGTGACAATATATAGGAATAATCAACAATAAATGTGGATGCAATCACATAAGGATCTAATAGGGAAGGAGATAAAAGTAACAATGTTGATTAATTCCACTTTCCCACTTTAGCCAATCCAATTACAAAATTTAAAATTTTATAAAATTTCTCTCCTTTGATTTCTTAAACAATTTTAATAACTAACAACAAGTTCTATGTTAATTCAATCATTAATCATTTCGCCAATTACCAAATTAAATTTCAATTATTCGCAATAAATCAAATTATAAATTTTCCATTCCAATAAATAAAATAAATCTTGATTTTTTTTTTCTTCCATCCTTATTAATTCCACAACTTGTTCAATTTGAAAATCATTATTATATTTTCCAAATGTTACCTTAATTTAACACTTATGTAATGTATTATTAGATTCGTTGCAAGATTTCAATTTCAATCCCCATTTCTTAATATACTCAAATTCTGGACATTTTTATTTCCTTACCCATAAGTGTAACATTTATTGCCAATTCCATCCAAATTTAACAGGTAACCCTTAACAATGTTTTCAATCCAAAGGTTATACTTAAGTTTACGTTGTATTCTACAACTTATCATATTATGAAGAAAATTCACATTATTCCCCAATATTACCTTAATTCATATTAACTTAACATTAAATTTACTCTTCATTCTATTAATAACCTATTAGTATTAAATAGATGAAATTAACATTGGTTTTACACTCTATTACGTAGATATCCTTAAATTTTATCTAAGTTTATATTTACATAATATTCCAACATTAAATTTCATCCAATTTTTTTTCTTCCTTTTTATTTTAATTAAATCCAATTTCCCTAAAGTTACATTCAAACAAGTAAATTTTGATTTCCAATCTTAATGAATTCAATATTATAAGTTTGATAAATCTATTAAATTCACTCAATTGTTTACAAATTCCATTTTAAATTCAATAACGTAAGAATTAACGTTAGAATCCGTTTTATTATGCATAAATTCCAAATTTTACTGTCCCAAATTATCTTCTTTTCATTCATATCAATTGTCAATTTCATAAGAAAAATTAACATTTGGTTCATACCTTTTTACAAATAACTCCAATTTCTTCCCAATAATAATTACATAAACTATTTAATATTAAATCCATTAAATTGCAATAAATTCAATTGATTGCAAACAAATTTGGATTTTTATTTGGTTATACACAAAATTTCCGTTATCACTTACCTAACAAAGTTATTATCACTTATGATCTCATTGCATTCACATTTTCACATTTCCACTTACTGATTTCTTTACTTTATTCTACATAATTTATTACAAATGGGATTTTCTTTGGTTTTCATCTTATCTGTATTTAACGTTTCTCAATCACCAATTATTTCACTTTAACTGCGGTAAATTGGCGGATAAATTGAATAATTCCCAAAATCTAAATTAACAAGAAACAAGGGTAGGTAACATACAATAGTCATTACTCCAAATTCTGGTCACCTAAATAGTCTTTTATTCCTTGCAAATAAATGTTACTATTTATTTTCATAGTACAAATCTCAATGATTATTCCATTTTATATTTGCTTAGGCCATTTATAGTCCACTATACATATCTACATAAATGGGTAATTTATTCAATTCATTAAGTATCAAATTCTATTAAGCCCTGTTTATATTTACATGCATTCTTCTATTACTTTACAAAATGGAATAACTTTTAAACTCATACACTTAATAACAAAACCGTTATAAATTCAATAAACTTCCAAATCCAAGTTTGTACACATTTTACACAACTATTATGATTTCTCACAAACGTTGAATTTATTAAATGACCATTTATTATAATTTAATTCCCTTAATTGAATCAAATGCTTATTATTATATATATTCTTTTCATTCTACCATTCCTTCCCATTTTAAATTCATTAACGTATTTACACATCTTTATCTTTCAAATATAAAATAACCAAACTGATTACAAACACTGTTTCTATCAATTTTCATAAGTTTGTTCAAAACTATACTTTTGTTTACATAAAATAAATTTTATGTTTCTATTAGTTTTCTTTTCCTTTCACTACAGGCATAAATTATTACTATCTACACTAATTACATCTTTGTATTAATGAACACCATTTAAGTTAATATTTATACTAACATTCACAAATTCAACATTTATTTGTTTCTTCAAAATTACTTTAAATCAAGTTGTGAAAATTTACATTATCCACATCTATTATCATAAAATTTTATAGTTACACTAAATTGCAACCACTACCAAATTTCTACATTTATTCTTAACCAAATTAGAAATTATATTAATTCATTTTATTAAATATCATAAATTTAACGGGTCGTTACATTATGCTTTAAATCATTTTAGATAAATACTTATTTTCATAATGCAACGCATCTTGTGTTGCATTAGGTGTCCATGCATGTTTGTTAACTTAAATTTGTAGAAACTAATTTAAATTATATGTTTACGCAATATATTTTTACTATTACCAACAATATTAATAAAATTACAGTTCAAAATGATTAGACATGTGGTGAACTTGGACTGAATACATGACTTTCGTTCTTCAATTTTTGGGATAAGCAAACTCTTGACTTGGATTGACTTTATCAAATATTAAACACAACCCCTCGTGTGTCAATTAACACAATGTAGAATTCAAAATTAGGGTCAAAGAGTTTCTTCTCTCTAATTTCATTTTTGAATAATAAGGATATCTCACTTTGATCCTAATTTGTAATTTTCCTTATTTTTCTTCAAAGATTCCCTACTCTCTTTGTAGATCATCGAGGGTTACTCAACATAACTACGAGACCTACGCGCTAGCCGACTGCACCACCACCCCATTATGCATTAAGATTATGTGTGCTGCTATTGACACAAAAAATGTTTACAGCTCCTAGAACCAAAGACCACCATACATAGCTTGGTTCTTTGCTTCATACCGTCAAAATGTTGTTTTATCGTAAGTAAACATGTATCCAAATATTTCAAAACACGATAGTTATCACTTCTATTTCTTAGATCGAATTCAACTCTTTTCATAACAAAAAAAATCATATAACACAAAAGAGTCAGAAGTAAAATAATAAAATTTATCTGTCCAACTTTATTTAAGATCATAAAATTTAAGTTAATTTTTACCTAATCGGGTAAAGTATTTTCCTAAATCAATATGCATGCCTTTTGAAATGATTGGTCAATCATCTTCTTTCATATTTTCACTACCAAACACTTTTTATTCAAAAAGGAAAGTGCATTCTCAATTTAATTGTGATTGGTATCCTCCATCTAACAAAAAAAAGATAAAAATATAGTGAAAAAATGACATCAATTTTGTAACAAAACATTAGAATTCAATAGCTCGAATTGAGAATTTTAGCTATAATTTCGTCAAACTTTAAATCCTTTGTTAGTCACGGGATCATTAAACTTGTCCTAAAATAACAATACAAAAACTTAAACAACAAATCTAAGATTGATACGTAGAAAAAACAGACTTTAAAAAATAACAAAGTAAACCATCTTCTTTGTGTTCATCAAAACTAGGATCATTTACTAAATCTTCACTTGGCTTCATCTGCTGGACAAAAAGAGAGAATTTTTTAGGATTTAGGATTTTAATATTTTTTTTCTAGTGATGTTTTTTAACAATGTACGTGCGTTGTGAGTTTTCCTAAGGAAAATGAAGATGCTATGCTGGTTTGGAATGAATGAGAAAATATATTTTGTGGTCATAACATATGGAAAATTGATAGATAATAAAATTTTAACGGTAGTCGGAAGCTTTTTCCTGTATGCCAATAGTACCACACTAGATTAAATACCAGACTGAATAGTACCACAGGTTAACCTTGCTTTAAATCATTTTAGTTGAATACTTATTTTCGTAATGCAACACATCTAGTGTTACATTTGCATTTCTAAACATGATGTTTTTCTATTTCAAAATCCATGGTTTTGGATGTTTTTTCTCTTTGTGATCAGTGTTACATTACATGTCCATGCATGTTTGTTAAGTTAAATTTTCCACATTATTTTTAAATTATAAGTTTACTACATATATTCTTACCTTTACCAACGTTACTAAAAAAAATTAACATTCAAAGTGATTAGATGTTAAACACAACTGCTAGTGTATTAATTAGCCAATGTGGAATTGAATATTAGAGTTAAGAAGTTGCGTCTCTCTTATTCCTTTTTTGAATCACTAGGATATTTCTCTTCGATCCTACTTTGTAATTCCCCTTATTTACCTTGTAAGATTCCTTGATCTCTGTAGATCGTCGAATCCAAAATATCATTTTGAACACTAACTCATTGCTCTATTTCTACTTTAGCTCTTTTTACCCAGTTTTTTCTTCTAAAGAGAGATAAATATTTAATTGATTTCTCAACAAAAAAAAGTAAGTAGGTGAATAATAGTTTTGCAAGTTTGAACAGGTAAGCGTAGATAGTTGTAACAAAATTTCACTTTGAACTCTAACTCGTTTCTCGATTTCACTTTAACTCTCTTATACCCCTTTTTTCTTCTGAGGAAAACTAAATATTTAATTAACTTCTCAAAAAAAAGAAACAAAAGTAAGTAGGTGAATAATAGTTTTGCTGGTTCGAATGGGTAAACGTAGGTTGTTATAATAAAATAGGAGCGAGAGAGGCTCAATCTCTCGACCTCAGGATCTCTTAATATGTATTTTGTCTAAATACGGATTAATAGTTTTTATGCATGTTGTTTATAAAAAAGAAACATAAGAATATAAGATTGCATTACATGTTGTATTGAGTTCAAACATCCCGATTTCTTTTTTTTTCTAATCTCGTTAATTGTAACTAGGTATAAAAATAAGTTAAGAGAGGTTAGTCTTGATTTCAATGTTTTTTTGATAGTAAGAGTGGTGCTTTATTCAACAAAACACTCTTTTTGATACCTCCAGGGTTAAAACCTATGACCTCCAGCACCTAAGGCTAGAGCATCATACCATTAACCATTTGAGCTAGTGGTCCTTGACGTCTCGATTTCAATGTTTTCAAAAAACATATGAAACCTACTTGCTAGCAAGTTGCATCCTCAACTTTTAAGTTTTGGATTAATTTAGTCAAGTGCTTAATATCATAGTCGTTATGCATCAAATCTAGTGTTACAGTTGCAGTTATAATCATACGTTGTTTTATAATCGTATTCTATGGTTATGGATGATTTTTCTTTGTATAAATAATTCATTGTTGTTAACTTAAATTCGAAAAAGTAAATTACAATTCCAAGTTTACCATAATATATTCTTATTATTACCAACGTTATTCTGAAAAATTGATTTGAAATGTGGCGAATATGCAATTCTTCAATCCTAAGGGCAAAGTGTAACGTACACGATTTTTCGTTACCGAAAAACCGAATAGTTAGGGTTTTAAGAAATAGAAAAAAGAAGAAGAAGATAAGAAAAAGATAGGAAATAGAGAGAAAAGAAAATATAACGGAACAAAAAGAAAACAACAGAGCAACAACATCAGAATCTCACAATCGCAGCATAACAACATATAATAAATAAATGAATAATCTTTAAACAAAGAACTATATCCGTTATTACATTACATCATCATCAGAGTGTACAACATCAAACAACAACAAACAGCGGAAAAGAAATACTACATAAACTAGTAATACGCCATGCCATCCAGCTTGCCTCCAGCAACTCCAGAATATCCTGATAAACCTTAACTCTTGAGTGCCCGTGTGGAAATTGGTGGGCACCTAGAGTTTAGGAAGGAAAACAATAAACTCCGAGTCAGTCATGTGACTGGTGTGAGAACACAAAACAGTTTATTTATCTTTAAAATCAAAATAGAGGAATATTTTTAAAGTCAATTCGCTATGCTTTTTTTTAAAAATGAGACTACCATAAGGCCTCCCGCACACACACACACAATGCAAACGCAGAATTGAAGGAGATTTCTCCTTATGATAGTCAAAGATGCTTGATACGCATTAAGAAGAAACATTTGATATTGTTACTAGTGCATAGTGTTTAAAACAATTTCGAACGTAGAATATAAATCTTAGCCAACATACGACCATTATCGTATGCCTACTATAGCTACTATGTTCAATAGCAGGTTACCGCCACATTCCATAGCAGGTTATACAACTAATACCGTACAAGGATCGTATTGTTTCTTTGGATTTCCAACAAATGGTCAGGCCAAGGAACTCCCCATTGCCACATGAGAACGCCTCTAGAAGGACGTCCCCGAGAACCAAACCGGATCTCTGCCAACAAAAGGCCGGGTTACCCCTAACTGGGTAACTACTGACACGAGTATGCCATCCCCCGGTCCGTTGGGACCTTTAACCGAGCGCTCGTCACCATCATCACACAATCATAAATAAAGTGTTTCAACATGAGTAAGCATCTGGGCTCCATACCATGATACCACCCTTTTCCAGAAGGAAATGCACATACCCTAAAGGGAGCTACCCCTCATAACCTTGCTGCATCTTTCCTGTTTTGACCATTCCGGGGTGTGAGGCTCGACGAAGTCACGTCCACAAAGCCATACTTTATACAAAAGCCATGCTTTGGGTCAACAAATGATCATAGAAATGATCACAAAGATAAACGATCAAACAAATGATCCTATCATAAATGATCAACACAATGATCATTTCACAGCAACATTCAGCATGTCACATTACCAAATTGGGAATATATTGCTAATAACCTTCAACTACATAACCTCTGATCCCGTACGTCTCAGAGAAGGGTGTTAAGCTAAGAGAATAAATTCTCCGCCACCAACAGAAATATATTTGAAAGAAATCAGTTTATATCTCAATTTGTAATGTCAGACATATAATCCATACAAGTCTGTTCCGGGATCGAACAGAACCGCAGGCACTTACAAAGAAGTCCTTGCAATCCGGATATTCACTAATCACATCCGGACTTCCCATCACATATGGAATTTCTATACCGCGGCCATTCGGTGCAGAAACATTCGACGGTATTCCTTCCGTTTTCAAAAATATCCGGTCTTCAACACCGGTCATTAATGCTATCCATTACGTCGTATCACTATTCGGAATGGGTAATCCGAATAACGAGCGCAATAATTTAAAAATAAGTGTGGCATTCAAATTCAAGCAAATCACAACAAATACCTATTCAAAGGTAAATATTGATAGTCGGTTATTGAACTATCAATGGATATGCACACATCACCAGATTCCAAATAATTTTCCAAATTATTTATTTCTCAAAAATATCTTTACTAGATATATAGTTTTCACACTTCAAAAATAAATCAATATTTATTTTTAAACAAATTCCTCTTTTCTTTTATAAATTCCATAGTGAATTTATATTTCAAAATATTTATGAATAAACGATTTCAATTATTCATTTTCAATTTATCTTCAAAAAGATAAATTCTCAAAAATTTTCATTTCACCTTGGAAAAACATTTCCATACTTATTTAATAAGTAATTCACAAATATTTTTATTTTCTACACTTGGAAAATATTCAATATACTTAAATCGAAATTAAGTATATATTTCATTCTTTAAGGAAATCATTCTCTTACACATATTTATTTGGGCCAAAACGAATGTTGCATAAAACATCGTTACGACAACCCAAAATCACTAGTATAGGGATTCGAAATTAAAATAGATATATAAATCCCAATACTAAACAAAACATTTCCTTTCGGAAATCATTTACTATAACAACAGTGTTATAGTCCACCATTTCCTTCTATTTCTCAAAAACGTCTATTTCACCAATGAACGTCGAAATCTATGGTTTCGAATCTCAACATATTCAAAAACATCGTTAGATCATTTTAATTCAATTTAAAACAAACATCCAAAACATTTTCTTTAACATACTATTCACTATTCAAAAACGTGAATATACTTTGTTAACAAATTTCATCCTTTCTATTCATTCTATTTTAAAAGATTATTCACTGTCTAAAACGTGAATATAACTCCATAAATAAGTTATAAAAATTAACTTATCAAAATAAGTCGTTGCGAATTTATAAAAAAATGTTTATAAATTCTATTTCTATTTATTTTGTACAACTTCCCTTTTATAACTTCCTTTATTAATCTATCAAATTTCATATCTCAATGATATACTAAAAATTCATATTATAAGTCAAATGCTTATAATTTATTTGTTTACGAAATTGTTCTTTTAACTTCATAATTATAAATCTTATAACTTACAAGATTCATTTATTTATCCAAATCTATTCCCTAAATAACTTTATAAATTTTATTTATAAAATTCCATTTATAACTTCACCGTTATAATCCTATAGATTTCATTCATTTATGAAATTCATTCACAATTCATTCTAACACTTATAAAAGCTCGTTTTACAATTCCAATATTTTTAATTTATAAATATCAATTTATAAATCTTTTATATGGATCAATTTATATTATTCTTTTAAAACGTCTTTAAAACTCCTTTATAATTTCATCATTTTGATTTATAAAATAATCAAATTTCATAAATCCTTTTTTAAACTTTTTATAATAAATTCAGAAATCCCAATTTTAACTATTTTATAAAATCATCAATCTCATATTTTCAAAAATCAACTTTTAACTGTATTTTTCAAAAATCATAATTTTTATAACATTAAAATTATAACGTTTATTTATTTAAGATGAATCAATTCCAAAAATATTTTATAAACGTATACTTCAAAAAATCACTTTAGGAATCCCTTAAAAATCAAAATCGTTGTTTTTAAACTTCAAAATTGGGTCCGATGATGCAACACATCAAATAGTCAATCACGACTTTTAAATATCATATATCGATATGATAAACAATCAAATATCACAATATCTGAATCAAATAAATATTTGTGAGGAATCCAGTTGGATCCCTCCAACCTGTTTCCCTGCATCCAGAGACATTAGCACAATACCAATCCCGTTTCATGACGAGATATCGCGGTATATGGGATTTTATAAAATATTATCCGCTTAATACGCGGCGCAATAGGGTCTCATCCGCTATACAATGCGGGAAATCAACAACTCCAATATATACATATGCCAATATATATATATATATATATTGCCATATATACTAATATATATATACTATATCACATCCAAATAGCAATCAATCAATAACTGCAAATCCAACTTTAATTTGAGTGAGAAGTTCTCACCTTTGCTTTTATTAGCAATCCATTTCCCTTCTTGACTCGATTTTCTTGATTTATACCTTGTATAAATATTTACACATTCATTAATATTCGAACAAATCAATAACCAATTTTCGTTCTTGATTGTTAAATTAATCAATAGTTTTATTTAAACCACTTTCTTCTTAAATAAATTATTTTAACTAATTATTTTACTTTAAATTAATATCTTCAAATCAATTTCTTTTAATAAATTTGTTCGACTAAAAATTTAAATTTTGAAACTAAATTCCCTTTAAATAAATTAATTTAACTAGAATTTCAAATTGAACTAAATTTCTTTTTTTATAAATTAAATCAACTAACAATTTTTTCTTCTTCTGTTTTACCTTTTCTTTCTCTGTAATATACATACATACATACATACATACATACATATATATATATATATCACAGTTAGTACTTAAATGAATACTGCAATTTAAAATTTGAATTAACTAAATTATTAAAACAAAAATCGATACCTCGCCTCCAAGACCTCGCCTCGATGTTGCTGTCGCGACTTCAATCCAAACGCCGCTACCTCCATCTTCCCATCACATACGTGCGCCACCATACGCGAGACCTTGCCTCGTCGCCTCCTACCATCGCCTGCCTGAGCCTCGCGTCCCTTCCAAGTCGTAGCCGTACCTCCAGAGGCTCGAGAATCCACACGCGTGCCACCGCCTTGCTCGCGACAATGCCGCCTCCTCCCACGCGCTAGCACGCGCGCGGGCGCCATCCTCCTCGAATCGCGCGGCACCCCCAATTCTCGTTCGAGCGCGCGACCATTGTTTTTTTTATACTTCGATTTTGACTTATGGCTTCGGCCATTGATTCTTGGCTGAAGGAGAACGAGAGAAGAGTGAATTCGATTTTGGGAAGGAAGAATTGTTCACGCGGCCATTATTTATTTTTTATTTTTCGTTTGTGAAGCTTGCTTCTGTAAATAAGAGTGTTAGCCATAGATTTGAACGAGATATTTAAAATTGAATGAAGCATGGTTTACACGATTTTGGTTCCGTGATTCTCTACGTGATTGAAGGAGGCAACGTGTTGTGTTTGACTAAATTTAAATTTAAATTGAATTCGTTGAAAATTTCAACGCGTTTACTCACCGTGTGCTCACATATCAACTCAGAAAAATACGAAATTCGAAATCCGAGAATAATTCAATATTACGGACCGAATGGAACTGGTTTTGTCGAATTCCGAGACTGTGCCTCGGACGGCTATTTTTAAATATCGATTCAAACGATTAAAATTTCAAAACTGAACAAAGCAGTTTCAAATTCAATTCTGAAGCTTCTATTATCTTCAGTATTTTCAATATGAATTTTACAAGCCTCAAAAATATTTTTAATCGGCTTAAAATTGAAGATTCAAGTTATTATTCAACTTTCAATAGATTAAATTCTATAATTTAATCGCCAAATTCATTCTGAAAATTTGTAATTCAAGTCAAACCATCATTCAAATATTTAAAATTAATTAAATATTTTCAAATTAAATTGTTCAAAATTCTGGGTCGTTACAATCTTCCCCCCTTAAAAGAATTTCGTCCCGAAATTACAAGTTAAGAAGAAAATGGTCCTTACCCGTCTACTATTTTTCACAATCCAGATAGTTTTATCAACTTTCTAAAACAAATCTTTTTATTAGAGATCATTTCAACTAGCGTTCCAACTTCAATTATAAGTTTCAACTAACATTGTTCTCCTAACAATTCAAATTTAAATTCAAATTCAAATTTTAAACTTTCAAAATTTCTCAAAAATGTTCTAACACTCTAAAATTTCGAAAAATTTCGCCAGCGTCTACTTTGCACGACTAGCTTGGTACGACTACAAAATGGCACCACAGCCCCTTAGAATCAAAAAGAAAAGAGAAAGCCAAGTGGCTGGAGATGAAAATCACCAAATTTCATACTGAAATTCAAATACGTACCTTTTTGTCGAGCCATTTAAATTATCTTCAAAATCAAAATCCAATCCCTTTATAATACCTGTATATCCTGCTATCTATAATATCCAATTCCAACATCCAAACTATTTTGCCAATTCCATTACAAAATTTCCAATATATGCTTCTTTTACATTTTTTTACTTCACTATTGAAGTTCCACATTCATTTCATTCAATTTTTACATTTCAATTTCATTTGAATTCAATTCACAATTTCAATTCTATTTGAATTCAATTCACAATTCTAAATATTGAATTCTAACGATTAACTTTCATTTGCTAATTCATATTACTACTTTGAATTAGTTTTATTCACTAATTCTCAATTAGTACATTCACTTATTCATTTTAAATTTCAATTTCCATATTCAATTCATCTCGAATTTACTTAATTACTAACAAAGGGAATTTCAATTTATTTCTTTTACTTACTTGAATTTATATACAAATTCAAATTTATCTTCAAATTTAGCTCACGATTAAACTTTAATTTAACCAATTCAAATTCCAATTCATTAGTCCATGAATTAATAATTTATCAAGTTAGTTTACTTGAATTCAATCCATTTTATTTTATTTTCTTCAAGTTTTGTTTTTTATTCAATTTGATCAAATCAAATCTCATTTCATCATTCAATTCCAATTCATTTATTTACAATTTATTTTACAAATCCCAATTGTATATGAATTCATTTCCTTATATATATTTTTTTATATTTATAAATTTCATTTGTTAAATGAATTTATCTCTAATCTTTGGTTATACATTTTATTTCTTATTTAATTCCATATACTAATGATAATAATTTAATATTATTACTTCCTAACAATCATGCAACCATATACTATAATAATTCATAGAAAATCATTTCTTTTCTATACAAAAAAGTAGTTTTGGGCAAAATTATCTTATTTACCCGATTCAAAAACAATTTTATATTCACTAACAAATACGCGCTCATATCTATTATTACACTCAAACTCATTCTAGAGTACTGATGACCCTATCTCTAATGAGTAACAACCAACAGAGCCATGGTTGTCGCTTAACCATATGCTCTGATACCAAATGTAACGTACGCGATTTTTCGTTGCCGAAAAACCGAATAGTTAGGGTTTTAAGAAATAGAAAAAAGCAAAAGTAGATAAGAAAAAGACAGGAAATAGAGAGAAAAGAAAATAGAACGGAACAGAAAGAAAACAACAGAACAACAACATCAGAATCTCACAATCGCAGCGGAACAACATATAATAAATAAATGAATAATCTTTAAACAAAGAACTATATCAGTTATTACATTACATCATCATCAGAGTGTACAACATCAAACAAAAACAAACAACGGAAAAGAAATACTATATAAACTAGTAATACGCCATGCCATCCAGCTTGCCTCCAGCAACTCCAGAATATCCAGAATATCCTGATAAAGCTTAATTCTTGACTGCCCGTGTGGAAATTGGTGGGCACCCAGAGTTTAGGAAGGAAAACAATAAACTCCGAGTCAGTCATGTGACTGGTGTGAGAACTCAAAACAGTTTATTTATCTTTAAAATCAAAATAGAGGAATATTTTTAAAGTCAATTCGCTATGCTTTTCTTTAAAAATGAGACTACCATAAGGCCTCCCGCACACACACACAATGCAAACGCAGAATCGGAGGAGATTTCTCCTTATGATAGTCAAAGATGCTTGATACACATTAAAAAGAAACATTTGATATTATTACTAGTGCATAGTGTTTAAAACAATTTCGAAAGTAGAATATAAATCTTAGCCAACATACGACCATTATAGTATGCCTACTATAGCTACTATGTTCAATAGCAGGTTACCGCCACATTCCATAGCAGGTTATACAACTAATACCGTACAAGGATCGTATTGTTTCTTTGGATTTCCAACAAATGGTCAGGCCAAGGAACTTCCCATTGCCACATGAGAACGCCTCTGGAAGGACGTCCTCGAGAACCAAACCGGATCTCTGCTAACACAAGGCCGGGTTACCCCTAACTGGGTAACTATTGACACGAGTATGCCATCCCCCGTTCCTTTTGGACCTTTAACCGAGCGCTCGTCGTCATCATCACACAATCATAAATAAAGTGTTTCAACATGAGTAAGCATCTGGGCTCCATACCATGATACCACCCTTTTCCAGAAGGAAATGCACATACCCTAAAGGGAGCTACCCCTCATAACCTTGCTGCATCTTTCCAGTTTTGACCATTCCGGGGTATGAAGCTCGACGAAGTCATGTCCACTAAGCCATACTTTATACAAAAGCCATGCTTTGGGTCAACAAATGATCATAGAAATGATCACAAAGATAAACGATCAAACAAATGATCCTATCACAAATGATCAACACAATGATCATTTCACAGCAACACTCAGCATGTCACATTACCAAATTGGGAATATATTGCTAATAACCTTCAACTACATAACCTCTAAGCTCGTAGGTCTCAGAGAAGGGTGTTAAGTTAAGAGAATAAATTCTCCGCCACCAATAGAAATATATTTGAAAGAAATCAGCTTTATATCTTAATTTGTAATGTCAGACATACAATCCATACATGTCTGTTCCGGGATAGAACAGATCCGAAGGCACTTACAATGAAGTCCTTGCAATCCGGATATTCACTAATCACGTCCGGACTTCCCATCACATAGGGAATTTCTATACCGGGGCCATTCGGTGCAGAAACATTCGACGTTAATCCTTCCGTTTTCAAAAATATCCGGTCTTCAACACCGGTCATCAATGCTATCCATTACGTCGTATCACTATTCGAAATGGGTAATCCGAATAACGAGCGCAATAACTTAAAAATAATTGTGGCATTCAAATTCAAGCAAATGACAACAAATACCTATTCAAAGGTAAATATTGATAGTCGGTTATTGAACTATCAATGGATATGCATACATCACCAGATTCCAAATAATTTTCCAAATTATTTATTTCCCAAAAATATCTTTACTAGATATATAGTTTTCACACTTCAAAAATAAATCAATATTTATTTTTAAACAAATTCCCCTTTTCTTTTATAAATTCCATAGTGAATTTATATTTCAAAATATTTATGAATAAATGATTTCAATTATTCATTTTCAATTTATCTTCAAAAAGATAAATTCTCAAAACGTTTCATTTCACATTGGAAAAACATTTCCATACTTATTTAATAAGTAATTCACAAATCTTTTTATTTTCTACACTTGGAAAATATTCAATATACTTAAATCGAAATTGAGTATATATTTTATTCTTTAAGGAAATCATTCTCTTACACATATTTATTTGGGCCAAAACGAATGTTGCGTAAAACATCGTTACGACAACCCAAAATCACTAGTATAGGGATTCGAAATTAAAATAGATATATAAATCCCAATACTAAACAAAACATTTCCTTTCGGAAATCATTTATTATAACAACAGTGTTATAGTCCACCATTCCCTTCTATTTCTCGAAAAAGTCTATTTCAACAATGAATGTTGAAATCTATGGTTTCGAATCTCAACATATTCAAAAACATCGTTAGATCGTTTTAATTCAATTTAAAACAAACATCCAAAACATTTTCTTTAACATATTATTCACTATTCAAAAACGTGAATATACTTTGTTAACAAATTTCATCCTTTCTATTCATTCTATTTTAAAAGATTATTCACTGTCTAAAACGTGAATATAACTGTGACTACCCGGAATTTTTAGACATTTGAAATGGGAATATTTAATTTATTTTAAATATTCGAAAGTTAATTATTAACTTTAATTTCAAATATTAATAATTATCGGATAATTAATTGTTGAATTTAATTATCAAAATTGGGTAAATTAATGAATCTGGAGTTTTAAACCTGTTAAAAATAATAATTTGAAGGCTTATAAAATTTATATTGATAGTATTGAAGATAGTAGAAGTGTTCAAATTGAATTTGGAAGTACTCTATTCAGTTTTGAAAATATATTTCTTAAACTGAATTTAAAAATAGCCTTCCGAGGCACAGTCTCGGAATTCGAGGAAACCAGTTCCATTGGATCCATAATATTATATTATTATCGGATTTCAAATTTCATAGTTATCGGAGTTATTGTGTGAGCGTACGATAGGTAAACGCGTTGAAATCTGTATCAAATTCAATTTAAATTTATATTTATATTGGTCAACATCAGCCTACATTCTTTCCCATCATAACTTTTCCCTTTCACATTCGAAGTACTGTAGCCGACAATCTTCTAACGCAAGCTGTTTCCCTTCGTTTTAAAATCACTCTGTCTCCTTCTTTTCAGTATGAATTAACTTCAACAGAAAAGAAAAATGGCCACTCTTTCTTGTTCAAAACAAAATCGTGCTTACCTCCACTTATTCCAATTCGCTGCCCTCAATTGTAAACGCAAGTCCATCCTTTTCCAATATTCAGTTTTCACAATATTGTTCCCTAATTAAATCGAATGCATCTCAAAATCGAAATCCAATTAAAAAAATATATGGAGTAAATCACTGCTAGTTCAATCTGGGGTTTCGCGATCGACTCGCGACGGTGGTAGTTAGGGCACGCATGCGGCATGGTATGTCATGGCAGCGAGATGATTGGTGGAGTGCTTCGCGAGACTGTGGGGTTCCTCGTTCGCGTTCGAGCATAGGGAGGTGGATTCGTTGCCGGTGCCGAGATTCGTACGAGTTGTCATCGACAGGTAGTCGATCGAGCGTGCTTCATCTCGCAGTGAAGGGAAGGGTACGCGGCGACTGGAGCAGCGGGTGGCAACAGTTGAGTTGGGCTAGGTCAGTGAGGGGCAGTGAGGTAAATCATTTCGTTGATTCCAATTAGATTTTTGATTAAGTAAATTGTTACCCAGGATATATATATACAGATATATATATATATATATGTATGTATGTATGTATGTATGTATGTATATAAAATAGTCGTTTTAAATCTAGATAGCTATATATATATACATATGAGTAGTTTTGAAGAAGAAAATAAATCAATTATACATGTGTATAAATTTTCAATTTCTAGTTCGATTTTGAAATAATGGAGATTAGTTTGTCAAATTAGCTGATTTAATTCCTTCAGCTGCTAAGAAATTATTAGAGGCCAAAATTTATTAAGCATTCAATTGTTAGCTAACTAAATTTTTTATGGTAATTAATGGGTTGATTTATTCGAATATTTGTGGACTTTATAATTTTAAACAAGGTCAATAATCATGAAGAACAAGTCGTGAAGGAAACGGAAGGCAAATTTAATAAAGGTGAGTTAATCTCACTTAGTTTAAATTTAAATGATTAAATTTAAATAATTATTTGAATGGCTTAATTGACTGATGTGATATAGTATGATATTTTGGAATTGGCATATTATATTGTGCAAACATTTGTGGATGTAGGGAAAACAGATTGGAGGGATCCAACTGGACCCCTCAACATTTATTTAAATTATTTAATATTCTCTGCTGTGAATATTGATATTCTATGATGAGTTATATTGGAATATTAAATGTTATGGTTTGATTGGATATATTTAGATATAATGAATTCCCAAAAATATATATAAATTGGATTGTTGGAAAGAAAATAAAAGAAGTGAATTTGTAAGTGAAACAAGTATAGAAAATTTGAATAAATTTAAGAATGAATTGGGAAAAGAAATAAAGTAATGTAAAAATTTCGAATGAACAAATCTTGAGTATAGAAAGGGTAATTTTGAATAAATAGAATATTAATGAATTTTAAATTTCAGTATTATTATTTTTAAAGAACAAAACATTTATTTAAAATTTAAGATTTAAATTATTGAAAGAATAAAGAAGAAATTAGGAATTAGCTGAGATTTGTATATTTCAGTTAAAGAATTTTAAATCAAACGAGAAATAGTAACAACAATAATAAAGTCCATAATAAAGGAAATTTGGAATGAATTGAGTAATTAAAGAAATTTATTTCAAATGGAATAAATTGGGAATCAATTTGGAAAACTGGTTCAATTGATTGAAGTTGGAAATTCTCCCTGAATAACCAAGAACGTTTTTAGGTAAATTTTTAAATATGAGTTAATAGTTTTAAAATTGTTTTTAAAAAGGTATGTTTTGGAAAAAATTATTATTTCTAATATTTTAAGTCTAAAGTAAGTATTTCCTTTTAATTTAATATAGCAGTAATTATTTAAAAAGTGATTTGGTGTTTTGTTTTGTAAAAGTGGAAATCTAGTTTTTACATTTATTTAGTAACTTTATTTTCAAATATTCATATAGTATGTATTTTTAACAAACTATTAAAATAGTTTTAATTTAAATGTTTTAAAAGTATATATTTTAAAGTAAAGTGTTTTTAAATTATTTTTAAAATCTAGCTTTGTGCTTGGTAATTTCAGAGGAGATAGAAAATATTTGGGAAAGTTTATTCTGAAAAGAACGATGGTTTTGGAACTGTTTTCAAAGGATTGAAAATAGAAATATATCTTGAGAAGATATTGAAATAAATAAATAATTTGGGATATTATTTATTGTGTGATGGATGTTTGTGAATATAAATTGATAGTTAAATAACCGACTATCAATATTGGACAATCTGCGTTGATCGTTTCGAAGAGACCGGGATCGAGATTTATTTCTAGAAAACCACTTCGATCCAGTTTGTACGTTTCGTGTGAAAGACGTGTTCGGAGTCGAAGATGGAGCAGTGAAGTGCAAGGGCTAGTCCCTACTAATCCTGAGGATATTTCCAAAATGGATGTAGTAGGAATAGTGCCTTCGGTTCCGTTCGAACCCGGGACGAACTTGTATGGACGAATGCTTGCGAAACATCGTCAGGTGGGCGATGGGCATTCTAAGTGAAACATTCTAAAAGGTAACGCTTAGCCTCAAGCCTCATCAACCGGGAATGACTGAAAATCAGTGGATATGCAGCAAGGCTTCGTGGGTAGCACCCACTGGAGAGTAAGGTCATCCCTGTCTAGATGTCCCTTTATATTTCGGCTTAGTGGTGCGGTTGCTGATCCCAACCGTGGGGTGATCTTATTCGGAACTGTCCAGTAAGGGTTGGGTCCGGCCTTGTGTTGCAGGGGATGAAGGGAGTAATCCTCGGTACTGTGATCTAGACCACGTACTATGACAGGTGGTACCCCAGTGCCTAGTCATTGGTTGGAAATCCATTCTCCCTACGAGCCTTTTACGAGTTTTGTTTTTATTACCCACTTTTGTGGCTAGTAGCTGGAATTTAATAATGTAACAATTTCGGCTATTTTATAAGTATTTGTAAATAGACCCTATCATAATATCAGAGGATTTCTATAAAATTGTTTTAGCTATCGTAAGGTAAAAACCCGACATGTTTATTTGTGGCGTGGTCTTACGAGATGCTTTTGTTTTCGAAGGATTTTTGAAACTTTAATAATCAATTGGGTGTAATTTTATCACGCTGGTATTCTAGACTGACTCGGGTGTTATTTAACTGTAATGCTCGGGTCAGACCGAGTATTATAGGATACAAGATTGATGCTGTGGAACTCAGGAGTACGGATTTGCGGGTCGTTACAAGTGGTATCGGAGCCAGGTTGGCGACAACCTAGGCTTTGGTGGGAATTACTCAAGTAGAGTCCGTAGTACTCTATAATGAGTTTGAGTGTATTAATAGATATGAGCGCGTATTTGTTAGTGAATATAAAATGGTTTTATATTGTGTCAATTGGTTTATTGAGTAATTTATGGATTCTGGTCAATACGAGTAATTAATGTTATTGATAGGGATCTCTAAACACTTGAATAGAACAATTCGACACATTATTGTTTTAAAATAGGGTAAATGAAATAATTTTACCCAAATTATTTTTGTATATGAAAGAGATAATTTTTAGAAATTATTATAGTATTTGGATGCTTGGTTGTTAAGGAATGATAATATTAAATTATTAACACCATTGTGTAAAAATTGAATAAGAAATTTAAAACTTATAACCAAAGTTGAAGAATAAATTTATATAACAAATGGAATTTGAAATATGATTATAAATGTAATTTATAAGAAATAAACTTCATATACAAATGAGATTTGTAAATGTAAACTGTAAAGGTGATTATAATTTTGAAACTGAAATGGGATAAAATTCCAGAGAATGTTTGAATATAGATTGAAAGAAATTACAATTTGGAATTTTTGGGGAAAAGTTTAAATTTTTTTGGATTTGGAAATGGTTTTCAAAAGTTTTGGAGAGATAATAGTGGTATTATTTCGGGAATATTTTTGAATTGAAATTGAATCTGGAGAGATTTGGAAATTAAAAATATTTGAAATTTTTTAAAGCACTAAACTCTCTGTAGTCGCTGGAAAATAATTCCGATGATGATCGCGTGATCATCGTTGTTCATTTTCGAGTTTCCAAGAGAGGGATTGCTACCTGGATGATTTTGGATCGGTGTTTGTTTGCAAGAAGTTGAATTTGGTTTGGAAATGCAAAGGATTTTTGGATATAGTTGATTTCAAAGTTGATTTGAAATTTTCGGAATTGTTTAAAAACTCTGGAATCTTATTAAATGTTTATGGAATAATAAAAATATATTGGCTAAATAAAATGTATAATTCCGAGTTAAAGGTAAAATGTGAATGAGATTGATTATAAATAGATGAAATATGGATATAAATAAGATTGTGAATTATAAAATTTAGAAGTCGAATAAATAAACCAAAATAAAATAGTTTTGAATTCTGGGAAGTGAATAAAAATAAAAAACTGAACTTATAAAATAAAAGGTTGAACTCCAGTAAATATATAAAGAGATTTTGAAATAAAAATCAAATATTGATTAAATGTATGTTGAATATCAATTTGTGGTGACAAATGTTTGGTTTGTAAATAAGTTATGGGATGAATATTCGACGTAAATAATATGGAATGTTCCAAGATTAATTAATGGAATATGGAAATGGAACTCGAATTGGTTAATAAAAAGTTGAGTTGTGAAAAAAATGATAAAATTTGAAAGAGAAGCTTGAGTTATTAATAGAAATTCAACTTGAAATTGTAGGTGAATTAAATTTAAATTGAAGTTGAAAGGAATTGAATTAACATTAAAATGATTTGTATTCCAAATAAAATCTAAGTAGAGGCAAATTGGAAATGGCATTGTTATAAAATAAAAGAGATTCAGAAATAAATTATTGAATGTGAATTAGAATTCATATTGATTCAATGAAATATACTAATTTAATTTAAGTGAATGGAGCTAACAATGAACTCAAGTTAAACAAAATAGAGTTGGAATCCTGATGGTTTAAGTTGTGAATAAATTCCATTCAAGTATAAATAAATGGAATGTGACTTCGAAAATATTATTCAAATGAGCTTGGGTTATGGAATTAGAAATGAATATGTGTATACATTATAAACTTGGGATTATAAATTAAATTTGTTGAGAATCAAATTAAATAGATGTGAGCTTAGGTCGAGAGGTTGAGATAAATTGAAGGAATAAATTAACTTAAGTTTAAAGTTAAAAGAAGTTTGGCTTCGAGCAAAAGTGAAAGACCATAAAAGTCTGGGTCAAATTATTTTGGGAAATGGTAATTAATTTACATGTATTGAATGTGCCAAGCTTAATAAATTGTTTTTGAATGGAACAATTATGGAAATGAAATAAAATGCAAGTGAAGGGTTGTGAATAAATTAGAAAGGAAATTGATATAACTGATTGTGGAAGTTATTTAAACTGTTTTTTTAGCATTGTTGTGTTGTGGATGTTTAAATAAGAGAAAAGCAATACATTTCATATATATTTAGCACTTACTTGTTTAAATTGAGTAAGTACAGGTTGTTGGAAGCCGTTTGACGGGTTTTGCCGCGCTAATTGCTTAAATAAATAGCCGCTTGCTTAAAAATGCTAAATAAGGTACGCCTAGCAATACAAATAGGAAATATGAACTGTTTTTCTGTTTTCCGACCGTGTGGGTTGATGTATATTGATTTCCGGCCTGAGGCCGATGTATATATGTTTTTGTGCATCCTGCGATATCGCAGAAGTCCCTCCGTACAAGGGAGACTCTGCCAAAATTTTCCGTAAATTTTGGGAGTTAGAATTTTTTTGATATTTTTGGAAATTTTCACTAATAACAAATGATTTAAATTTGTTAAGCACATAGAACTGGAACTGAATATTTAAGTGTAATTTAAAATGTGTAATTGTAAAGTAAGTGAAATCGAAGGGACTAAAGAAGTAAAGTGTAAATAAACTTTTAATTGAGGCTTAAATTAATTAGTAAGTGAAACTAATACAATATTCGAAGTAGAAGCCAAATGGAATTCAAATGGAATTGTAAGGGCAAAGTGAATAAAACTGAATGGTAATAATAAAAAAAAAAACTTCAATAGTAAAGTGAAAATAAATATAAGAAGTATGTAAACCATTTATATTGAACTCAAGGAATGAAAAATGAAATTCTTAAGTAAATTTAGTATTGAGAAAATTATTCTAAGTGGATAATTGAATAAAGATTTAAAACTGGAAGTAGTGACAGGGGAAATTGTGAATAAGTGAATAAAAATCAAAATGAATGTGTATAAAAGAGAATAGGTATAGCTAAAAATAAATTGGGCATAATACGTAGAATGTACGTATATTATTTATTCGCATAGCAATGATCTAGAATTCGAGCACAGAATTTCGAGATAAATTTATTGATCCGAGTTAGAATTTTTCACTCGATTTTCGACGGCGAACCTGGATATGGAGTTTTGATTGATTCAGAAAATTCTCTATCGTAGTTTACGGCTATGCAAGGAGAATGATGGTTTCTGATCAAGAGACCAGATCTGAGTCCGCACTAGGAAGTCGGGTGGACGATACTAGTTCGGAAGTGAAATTGTGTGATCGAGCGAGCGATCGAATTAGATATTGCGTACGGATGATACATGTGCATCGTACGGGCTTAAGCAAAGAAGATATTGAAAATTTGAAATAAAATGTATAAAATGGTTTTGAAACTGTATTTGGATATTATTGCTTAGTGGGATGTACAGGTTTATTGAAGCAAAAGATAAATTGGGATTTTTGGTTTAAGGAGATAAAATTAATGGCCCGACAAAAGGGTATGTGTTTAATTTTCTATATGAAATTGGATTGGTTTTTGGATCGAGCCACTTGGCTTTTTGTTTTCTTTTTGGATTTGGGAGGCCGTAGAGCCATTTTGTAGTAGTTCCGAGCTAGCCGCGCAAAGGAGACGCTGGCGAAATTTTTCGGAAATTTAGGGAGTTAGAAAAATTTTGGGAAAATTTGATAATTCAAAAATTTGGTTTCAATGTTAAAATTTGAATTGTCAAGAAAGTAAAATGGTTTGAGATTTATGGATAAGTTAAAAGGGGAGAAAGAGGGATGGTGTGTCTTAAATAAAAAGTTTTGATTTGAAAGTTGTTAAAACTATTTGAGTTGAGGAAATAGTTAATTGGTTATGGATCATTCTTCCTAACTAGTAATTTCGGGGACGAAATTCTTTTAAGGAGAGGAGGAATGTGACGACCCGGAATTTTTAGACATTTGAAATGGGAATATTTAATTTATTTTAAATATTTGAAAGTTAATTATTAACTTTAATTTCAAATATTAATAATTATCGGATAATTAATTGTTGAATTTAATTATCAGAATTGGGTAAATTAATGAATCTGGAGTTTTAAACCTGTTAAAAATAATAATTTGAAGGCTTATAAAATTTATATTGATAGTATTGAAGACAGTAGAAGTGTTAAAATTGAATTTGGAAGTACTCTGTTCAGTTTTGGAAATATATTGCTTAAATTGAATTTAAAAATAGCCTTCCGAGGCACAGTCTCGGAATTCGAGGAAAACGGTTCCATTGGATCCGCAATATTATATTATTATCGGATTTCAAATTTCATAGTTATTGGAGTAATTGTGTGAGAGTACGATAGGTAAACGCGTTGAAATCTATATCAAATTCAATTTAAATTTAAATTTATATTGGTCAACATCAGCCTACGTTCTTTCCCATCATAACTTTTCCCTTTCACATTCGAAGTACTGTAGCCGACAATCTTCTAACGCAAGCTGTTTCCCTTCGTTTTAAAATCACTTTGTCTCCTTCCTTTCAGAATGAATTAACTTCAATAGAAAAGAAAAATGGCCACTCTTTCTTGTTCAAAACAAAATCGTGCTTACCTCCACTTATTCCGAATCGCTTCCCTCAATTGTAAACGCAAGTCCTTCCTTTTCCAATATTCATTTTTCACAATATCGCTCCCTAATTAAATCGAATGCATCTCAAAATCGAAATCCAATTAAAAAAAATATGGAGGAAATCACTGCTCGTTCAATCTGGGGTTTCGCGATCGACTCGCGACGGTGGTAGTTAGGGCACACGTGCGGCATGGTATGTCATGGCAGCGAGATGATTGGTGGAGTGCTTCGCGAGACTGTGGGGTTCCTCGTTCGCGTTCGAGCCTAGGGAGGTGGATTCGTTGCCGGTGCCGAGATTCGTACGAGTTGTCATCGACAGGTAGTCTATCGAGCGTGCTTCATGTCACAGCGAAGGGAAGGGTACGCGGCGACTGGAGCAGTGGGTGGCAACAGTTGTGTTGGGCTAGGTCAGTGAGGGGCAGTAAGGTATATCATTTCGCTGATTCCAATTTGATTTTTGAGTAAGTAAATTTTTACCCAAGATATATATATATATATATATATATATGTATGTATGTATGTATATAAAACAGTTGTTTTAAATCTAGACAGCTATATATATACATATGAGTAGTTTTGAAGAAGAAAATAAATCAATTATACATGTGTATAAATTTTCAATTTCTAGTTCGATTTTGAAATAATGGAGATTAATTTGTCAAATTAGCTTATTTAATTCCTTCAGCTGCTAAGAAATTATTAAAGGCCAAAATTTATTAAGCATTCAATTGTTAGCTAACTAAATTTGTTATGGTAATTAATGGGTTGATTTATTCGAATATTTGTGGACTGTATAATTTTAAACAAGGTCAATAATCATTAAGAACAAGTCGTGAAGGAAACGGAAGGCAAATTTAATAAAGGTGAGTTAATCTCACTCAGTTTAAATTTAAATGATTAAATTTAAATAATTATTTGAATGGCTTAATTGACTGATGTGATATAGTATGATATTTTGGAATTGGCATATTATATTGTGCTAACATTTGTGGATGTAGGGAAAACAGATTGGAGGGATCCAACTGGACCCCTCAACATTTATTTAAATTATTTAATATTCTCTGCTGTGAATATTGATATTCTATGATGAGTAATATTGGAATATTAAATGTTATGGTTTGATTGGATATATTTGGATATAATGAATTCCCAAAAATATATATAAATTGGATTGTTGGAAAGAAAATAAAAGAAGTGAATTTGTAAGTGAAACAAATATAGAAAATTTGAATAAATTTAAGAATGAATTGGGAAAAGAAATAAAGTAATGTAAAAATTTCGAATGAACAAATCTTGAGTATAGAAAGGGTAATTTTGAATAAATAGAATATTAATGAATTTTAAATTTCAGTATTATTATTTTTAAAGAACAAAACATTTATTTAAAATTTAAGATTTAAATTATTGAAAGAATAAAGAAGAAATTAGGAATTAGCTGAGATTTGTATATTTCAGTTAAAGAATTTTAAATCAAACGAGAAATAGTAACAACAATAATAAAGTCCATAATAAAGGAAATTTGAAATGAATTGAGTAATTAAAGAAATTTATTTCAAATGGAATAAATTGGGAATAAATTTGGAAAAATGATTCAATTGATTGAAGTTGGAAATTCTCCCTGAATAACCAAGAACGTTTTTAGGTAAATTTTTAAATATAAGTTAATAGTTTTAAAATTGTTTTTAAAAAGGTATGTTTTGGAAAAAATTATTATTTCTAATATTTTAAGTCTAAAGTAAGTATTTCCTTTTAATTTAATATAGCAGTAATTATTTAAAAAGTGATTTGGTGTTTTGTTTTGTAAAAGTGGAAATCTAGTTTTTACATTTATTTAGTAACTTTATTTTCAAATATTCATATAGTATGTATTTTTAACAAACTATTAAAATAGTTTTAATTTAAATGTTTTAAAAGTATATATTTTAAAGTAAAGTGTTTTTAAATTATTTTTAAAATCTAGCTTTGTGCTTGTTAATTTCAGAGGAGATAGAAAATATTTGGGAAAGTTTATTTTGAAAAGAACGATGGTTTTGGAACTGTTTTCAAAGGATTGAAAATAGAAATATATCTTGAGAAGATATTGAAATAAATAAATAATTTGGGATATTATTTATTGTGTGATGGATGTTTGTGAATATAAATTGATAGTTAAATAACCGACTATCAATATTGGACAATCTGCGTTGATCGTTTCGAAGAGACCGGGATCGAGATTTAATTCTCGAAAACCACTTCGATCCGGTTTGTACGTTTCGTGTGAAAGACGTGTTCGGAGTCGAAGATGGAGCAGTGAAGTGCAAGGGCTAGTCGCTACTAATCCGGAGGATATTTCCAAAATGGATGTAGTAGGAATAGTGCCTTCGGTTCCATTCGAACCCGGGACGAACTTGTATGGACGAATGCTTGCGAAACATCGTCAGGTGGGCGATGGGCATTCTAAGTGAAACATTCTAAAAGGTAACGTGTAACAACCCACATATTTATCGATTTTATATTTAAATATTTTATCGTTCGTCGGATTTTGGTCTGAAAACCTACTTTTTGCATACGGTCGAATTAGGACTCGAGACCGCCTCCATTGAGTTCAAAATGCCGTTTGCGACCTTTTTGAGTATAAGCTTCGATATGTTTGGAGAAAGTTGAATTTTGCTACTTTTTGCTTAGGTTTTTGGTTTGGGCTGAGCCAATTAACCACTTATGTATTTAGTCCCAATCTCCCTCTCCTCTTCATTACTTCATTCCAACTCCTCAAACTCAAGCTCCAACTGAAAATATTGGAGAGGAAAAAGAATTAAAACTCCAAGCCCTAACTTCCTTAGCAAATCCATCTCCTTGCTCCAAACTCAAGAAGAACCCCTTGGTAAGCATCTCCTTCTTCTTCTCCAACTCTTTCTCCATTCAATTTCAGAAATTTCCTAAACCTAATTTTGGGAATGTTTCTCTTTTAAGCTTAGATTCAAGCTTCTAGTGTTGAGATTGAAGAGTGCTTGTTCTTGCCATTGCTTTCAAGCTTCATCTTCATAAATTTTAGTGCAAAGGTGAGATTTTTATCTCACATCTATGACTATAATTATCTTTGGTTGTTGGGTATGAATTCCTAACACTTCTTCATGTGCATTTGCTCTTGATTTGGATTGGTTTTGTGAATATTCAAATTGTTTGAGTTTTTAAGTCAAATTTGTGTGAAATCCTTTTATGGATGTTTGATCATGTTTTTGGTGATGCACCGAGGAGCATATAGGGCTGGGTTGCCGATTGGCATAAACCATTAGAGCCAATGTTCATCCGGTTGCATTTTGGAAGAATTTGCTCTTCATTTGAATAGGCTGAAAAACAGCCCAGGCATGATTCAGTCGACTGAAAACTCTGTTCAGTCGACTGAACCTGAAACCCGAGAGTTTCCAGGCATGATTCAGTCGACTGAAAAACTCTGCACAGTCGGCTGAAACTGGAAACAGAAAGTTTCCTGAACCTGGAAAATTTCCAAGTACAGGGTCAGTCCACCGAAAACTCTGTTCAGTCGACTGAACCTGCTGTTTGAGTCCAATTTGCCTTTTTGGATTGAAATTCCAATTTAAATCGATTCGTGATAATCCTATTTGTTGTTATCATCTATTATGACTTTGATGACTCTTTTTAGGGATTTTTGAATATTTATTTCGATGGATCCTTTATCGATTTCGTTGGATTTTATTCACGTCTTCGTATGTGAATTTTTTGTGATTGATTGTTCTTACAATCTTCTTCGTGATTTGTCACTTTAAAAATATAAAGGTTTTCTATACTAGTAGTAAATATCAAAACTCTTTCCTCAAACGATTTCAATACTATTTTAATACCAAATTCATTTATAAAACCGTTTTCCAATCTATTAGTATATGAAAACCTTTACCTCACTCGTATGAGAAATCTAATTAAACGACTTAGTAAAACGAGTGGTATGAAACGCTTGCGTTTACTTTGTCGGTTAATTCTTGGACTTGTTCGATTGAATCTCTTGTGACAATTTTCTAGTGGAGATCTACAATTTGTTCGTAAATATTTAAGTTAAGCTAGTGGTTATGGGACATGAAGCTAAGCTCATATATTTACTACCTTAGTGTAATCGACACTTCTCTTTGATCATGACGATCATTTTAAGTTTTAGACTAGCATCGTGCTATGTCTTTGTGATTTGGTTCATCGGACGTCCCGCTGTACGACGTCGTTGTTCCCTTTGATTGTGATTTGGTTCATCGGACGTCCCGCTGTACGACGTCGTTGTTCCCTTTGATTGTGATTTGGTTCATCGGATGTCCCGCTGTACGACGTCGTTGATCCTTTCCTTGTGATTTCTGGATCTCGTGTGTTGAATTCTGGAATTTCTGGATCCCGCTGTACGACGGCGTTGTGATTATTATATGTTTATGTCATATCTCTTATTATATATCACTTCATCTGAAATTTATAGCTAGACTGATCCGTTTATTATTTTCTTATTAAATAATACTCGGGTCAGACCGAGATGTTACATGTGCTTCTGCTTGACTTCTCTCTTGGGATTGATCCTTCTGACTTTTAGCTAACTACTTAGATTAGTAGTTTTTGTTGTATACATTTGAGATATAGACTCCATAATGTATACTTATTCTTTTGTGTAGTTCATGTAACTATTTCTTTTGTGATATGTGGATCTTTTTAGACCACTACTCTGATGTACACTTTCATGTGTAATATTCATATCTATTTCCGCCTTTGTGATATGAATTGTCTATGACTGATTTATGTTATGTTTATTTCTATATTTGTTTCCGAAGAAATTATAGCCACTGTGTAGTAGCTTTGAGTTTGTGTCGGTATGTCGGATTTCCACTTGAGATGAAAGGTTATATTTTTATTCGGTATATCGGTACTCGCACAAAGAAATTACACAGATGGTCGCTCCTCAACAGCCTTATTCTCCGTGCTAGTTGACAGCATTCACAGTAATGTTCTTGGCTAGCGTGGGTATAGAGGTGGGGCGTCACAGCTTGGTATCAAAGCCAAACTTCGGAACAATGTTGAATAATTTAGCAAGGATCATGTCCTAAGTCTTTCTTAGGAGTTGTGCTTTAGGATTTTATTCGGGTCTTCGTACCGTTCTATCCTACTTTCTTTTATGATTCCTTGTTTTATCTATCAAGATTGCTTGATATTCATTTTGAGAATAACTTTTTCCTCTTCTTTCTTTCTTTCTTAAAGAAGAGAAATGGTTAGATCAGGCCGTCCCAGCGCCGGTCAATCTAGTGCTACTACCCAGGATGGAGTATTTATGTCTGCTCAACAACTTTTGGATCTCGTAAAGAATCAAGAGTTTATCTATGCTTTGAGTAAGAACCCCGAAATGGTTCTACCTTTGAAACTTGAAGTTTCTTTCAACCATCTTGTGGATGTTACTCTTCTTCATGGAGAGATTGGTAAAGGAAGTGTTTGTGATATTGGGACTTCCAAGAAGAGGCATATTAAGTTCAAGAGCCTTAATCCCAATAAGGGAGTGAAGCAAACTACTTTTGTAGCAAAGACTCCAATCCCTGATCGTGGAGGATGCTTTAATTGTAATTCTAAGGAACGTTATGCGAATATGTGTCCAAAACCCCATTCTTGTCGCTATTGCAAGAAACCGGGTCATCTTTTATCTGTATGTCCCAAACTTTTGAATAAGGACATGAGAAAACTAAATATTGTGCAAGCCCCTAGCAACTCTTCGTGCAAGCCCCTAGCAACTCTTCTCTTGGTCAAGGTATTTTTCATTCAATCCTTGATGACATTTGCTTTGTGATTATCTTGTTCATGTTCTTTTTTGATATAATTTCCATCTCACTATTTTATATCAAAAGGAATTGTTAATTCTTTTTTTTTGAATATTTTGGGCTTGTTGACTTCATTGAGGATTGTGAATCTGGATGGTAGATCCGCAACACTCAATTTGCTTTTGTTTAGATGTCGAAATTGTTTTATGTGACTTTTCTTTCCGAGCCGATATTTACTTTGGCTTCGGAATTTACTTTTGTACGGAATTGACTTTTTCTGTAAGGATTGGCCTAAATTGTGAAGCCCATATCCTATTTTTCCGAGTGGACTATTCATCTTCGACGTTTTCAATCTGTTAAGCAGATTTCTATTTTTCCTTTATGATTTTGATTCCAACTTGATGGCATCATTTTAATCCTTAAGCCCACTTATAAGGAAAGTGTTATTTCTCTCATCTAAATAGTTTGAGAATTTTCCGGTATATTTGGCTTGTCTTAGGATTATCACCTAAGTAATCTTTTGTGTGGTGCTAAGGTCTTTTTAGTTCGACTTTACCACCGTTTTCATTGGCTACGAGTCGCGTGAGTTAGCATTCCACTTACGCACTCCGCACTCGTTATGATTCTATGAATGAATTATATTGTCATTCAGTTTGTCCAGCTTATTTCATCCATTTTATAAATCGAATATTCTATGAATATCTCGATGACTCCATTCTTGTATTCATTGATTTTGGATGAAAATAGTAATTTAAAATTTTGCAAATCTTTTTCATAAGATTTATTTATAAGTAAAACTGGATTTTGTTCTTGAAACGAACAAAGAATATTCTTAAAACTTTTTAAGAGATTTATTTATCCTATAAAATTTGATTTTGTGATTGTATTGCCCGTTGAGTGCTTTAAGAATTTTGGTCGATGCGCTTGATCAACGTTATCGATAGGAATCTCCTAAACGCTTTGATGAGACAGTCAGACATGATATATTGACTTGTAAAAATGTAAATTTTTCTAGGAAGATTATTACATAATGATAAATGTAATTTTGAAAGTTTTAACTTTTCAGGAAAGAAGTTTATTTAAAAGAAATTCTTTCTTTTCGATACTCTTATTCTTATGATTCCTGTTGGGAACCAAGACTTTATCATTTGTACCGATACTAGTCGTATTGGTTTGGATGCCATTCTCTTGCAAAAGAGAACGTGCTATAACTTGTGCTTCTAAATCTTTATAGCTTATCAAGACTAGATATGCCACTCATGGTCTAGTGTTCGCGGCTATTGTTTTTACTTTTAGAATTTGGCATCATCATTTTTGGATGAGAAATTTGTTCTCTGCCTCGATCATAAATCTTTGGAATAATTATTTTCTCTTAAGGAACTTTATGTTGACTCGAGTTCCTAGCATCTTATGATCTTGATATTCTTTTATTCCCGAGAAGGGAAATCGTGTTGCCAATGCGCTTTGTCGTAAGCAGCAAGTAGTTGATTCTTTGATGTTGTCTGAATGGAATTATTTTTCTATCAAGTTCATCGGACGTTTTGGTATACTTCGTTTTATTGAGCTTTATCTCATTCCTTTTAAGGACTAGCATCCGATGTCCTTTTATTGTGTTCGGTTCATTGGACGTACCGTTTTTGTACTACGTCGGTGTTCCGAAAATCATTCGGGCTTTGATTCATCGGATGTACCGTTTGTACTACATCGATGTCTTTGCTTTTGATTCATCGGATGTACCGTTGTACTACATCGATGTCTTTTCTTTTGATTCATCGGATGTACCGTTTGTACTACATCGATGTCTTTGCTATTTGATTCATCGGATGTACCGTTGTATTACATCGATGTCTTTGCTTTTGATTCATCGGATGTACCGTTTGTACGACATCGATGTCTTTTCTTTTGATTCATCGGATGTACCGTTGTACTACATCGATGCCTTTGCTTTTGATTCATCGGATGTACCGTTTGTACCACATCGATGTCTTTTCTTTTGATTCATCCGATGTACCGTTGTACTACATCGATGTCTTTGCTTTTGATTCATCGGATGTACCGTTGTACTACATCGATGTCTTTGCTTTTGATTCATCGGATGTACCCTTTGTACTACATCGATGTCTTTGCTTTTGATTCATCGGATGTACCGTTTGTACTACATCGATGTCTTTGCGTTTGATTCATCGGATGTACCGTTGTACTACATCGATGTCTTTGCTTTTGATTCATCGGATGTGCCGTTTGTACTACATCGATGTCTTTGCTTTTGATTCATCGGATGTCCCGTTTGTACTACATCGATGTCTTTGCTTTTGATTCATCGGATGTACCGTTTGTACTACATCGATGTCTTTGCTATTTGATTCATCGGATGTACCGTTGTACTACATCGATGTCTTTGCTTTTGATTCATCGGATGTACCGTTTGTACTACATCGATGTCTTTGCGTTTGATTCATCGGATGTACCGTTGTACTACATCGATGTCTTTTCTTTTGATTCATCGGATGTACCGTTGTACTACATCGATGTCTTTGCTATTTGATTCATCGGATGTACCGTTTGTACTACATCGATGTCTTTGCTTTTGATTCATCGGATGTACCGTCGTACTACATCGATGTCTTTTCTTTTGATTCATCGGATGTACCGTTTGTACTACATCGATGTCTTTGCTATTTGATTCATCGGATGTACCGTTGTGCTACATCGATGTCTTTGCTTTTGATTCATCGGATGTACCGTTTGTACTACATCGATGTATTTTCTTTTGATTCATCGGATGTACCGTTGTACTACATCGATGCCTTTGCTTTTGATTCATCGGATGTACCTTTTGTACTACATCAATGTCTTTTCTTTTGATTCATCGGATGTACCGTTGTACTACATCGATGTCTTTGCTTTTGATTCATCGGATGTACCCTTTGTACTACATCGATGTCTTTGCTTTTGATTCATCGGATGTACCGTTTGTACTACATCGATGTCTTTGCGTTTGATTCATCGGATGTACCGTTGTACTACATCGATGTCTTTGCTTTTGATTCATCGGATGTCCCGTTTGTACTACATCGATGTCTTTGCTTTTGATTCATCGGATGTCCCGTTTGTACTACATCGATGTCTTTGCTTTTGATTCATCGGATGTACCGTTTGTACTACATCGATGTCTTTGCTATTTGATTCATCGGATGTACCGTTGTACTACATCGATGTCTTTGCTTTTGATTCATCGGATGTACCGTTTGTACTACATCGATGTCTTTGCGTTTGATTCATCGGATGTACCGTTGTACTACATCGATGTCTTTTCTTTTGATTCATCGGATGTACCGTTGTACTACATCGATGTCTTTGCTATTTGATTCATCGGATGTACCGTTTGTACTACATCGATGTCTTTGCTTTTGATTCATCGGATGTACCGTCGTACTACATCGATGTCTTTTCTTTTGATTCATCGGATGTACCGTTTGTACTACATCGATGTCTTTGCTATTTGATTCATCGGATGTACCGTTGTGCTACATCGATGTCTTTGCTTTTGATTCATCGGATGTACCGTTTGTACTACATCGATGTATTTTCTTTTGATTCATCGGATGTACCGTTGTACTACATCGATGCCTTTGCTTTTGATTCGTCGGATGTACCTTTTGTACTACATCGATGTCTTTTCTTTTGATTCATCCGATGTACCGTCGTACTACATCGATGTCTTTGCTTTTGATTCATCGGATGTACCGTTGTACAACATCGATGTCTTTGCTTTTGATTCATCGGATGTACCGTTTGTACTACATCGATGTCTTTGCTTTTGATTCATCGGATGTACCGTTTGTACTACATCGATGTCTTTTCTTTTGATTCATCGGATGTACCGTCGTACTACATCGATGTCTTTGCTTTTGATTCATCGGATGTACCGTCGTACTACATCGATGTCTTTGCTTTTGATTCATCGAATGTACCGTTTGTACTACATCGATGTCTTTGCTTTTGATTCATCGGATGTACCGTTTGTACTACATCGATGTCTTTGCTTTTGATTCATCGGATGTACCATTTGTACTATATCGATGTGTTTGCTTTTGATTCATCGGATGTACCGTTTGTACTACATCAATGTCTTTGCGTTTGATTCATCGGATGTACCGTTGTACTACATCGATGTCTTTTCTTTTGATTCATCGGATGTACCGTTGTACTGCATCGATGTCTTTGCTATTTGATTCATCGGATGTACCGTTTGTACTCCATCGATGTCTTTCCTTTTGATTCATCGGATGTACCGTTTGTACTACATCGATGTCTTTGCTATTTGATTCATCGGATGTACCGTTTGTACTACATCGATGTCTTTGCTATTTGATTCATCGGATGTACCGTTGTACTACATCGATGTCTTTGCTATTTGATTCATCGGATGTACCGTTTGTACTACATCGATGTCTTTGCTTTTGATTTATCGGATGTACCGTTTGTACTACATCGATGTCATCGGATGTACCGTTTGTACTACATCGACGTCTTTGCTTTGGTTCATCGGATGTACCGTTTGTACTACATCGATGTCTTTGCGTTTGATTCGTCGGATGTACCGTTTGTACTACATCGATGTCTTTGCTTTTGATTCATCGGATGTACCGTTGTTCTACATCCGTGTCTTTGCTTTGGTTCATTAGGCGTACCGTTTTTGTACTACGCTGATGTCCCAAATTTTTTGAGTTTCTAGTTTCTCGGGCGTACCGTTTTTGTACTACGCCGTTGCACCGGCTCAATTTTCTGCTATTCTTGACGTTTCCCACGTCTTTTATCTACGGGAATGCCTTAGGGATTCCGGTTTTTATTCTTGAGCCCGGTGTTATTGTGGAAATTGAAGTTTCACCAGATTTCTTGCTAACTCTTTTGTGCACTTTATGGTGAACTTCCTGTTTCAAATTTTCTTTTGTATTAATATGCTTTTATGGTTTTTACTTCTTATATTTCCATCTTACTTATTGCGAGGACGCAATTTCTTTAAGGAGGGGAGTCTGTAATAACCCGCATATTTATCGATTTTATATTTAAATATTTTATCGTTCGTCGGATTTTGGTCCGAAAACCTACTTTTTGCATACGGTCGAATTAGGACTCGAGACCACCTCCATTGAGTTAAAAATGCCGTTTGCGACCTTTTTGAGTATAAGCTTCGATATGTTTGGAGAAAGTTGAATTTTGCTACTTTTTGCTTAGGGTTTTGGTTTGGGCTGAGCCAATTAACCACTTATGTATTCAGTCCCAATCCCCCTCTCCTCTTCATTACTTCATTCCAACTCCTCAAACTCAAGCTCCAACTGAAAATGGTGGAGAGGAAAAAGAATTAAAACTCCAAGCCCTAACTTCCTTAGCAAATCCATCTCCTTGCTCCAAACTAAAGAAGAACCCCTTGGTAAGCATCTCCTTCTTCTTCTCTAACTCTTTCTCCATTCAATTTCAGAAATTTCCTAAACCTAATTTTGGGAATGTTTCTCTTTTAAGCTTAGATTCATGCTTCTAGTGTTGAGATTGAAGAGTGCTTGTTCTTGCCATTGCTTTCAAGCTTCATCTTCATAAATTTTAGTGCAAAGGTGAGATTTTTATCTCACATCTATGACTATAATTATCTTTGGTTGTTGGGTATGAATTCCTAACACTTCTTCATGTGCATTTGCTCTTGATTTGGATTGGTTTTGTGAATATTCAAATTGTTTGAGTTTTTAAGTCAAATTTGTGTGAAATCCTTTTATGGTTGTTTGATCATGTTTTTGGTGATGCACCGAGGAGCATATAGGGCCGGGTTGCCGATTGGCATAAACCTTTAGAGCCAATGTTCGTCCGGTTGCATTTTGGAAGAATTTGCTCTTCATTTGAATAGGCTGAAAAACAGCCCAGGCATGATTCAGTCGACTGAAAACTCTGTTCCGTCGACTGAACCTGAAACCCGAGAGTTTCCAAGCATGATTCGGTCGACTGAAAAACTCTGCACAGTCGACTGAAACTGGAAACAGAAAGTTTCTTGAACCTGGAAAATTTCCAGGTACAGGGTCAGTCGACTGAAAACTCTGTTCAGTCGACTGAACCTGCTGTTTGAGTCCAATTTGCCTTTTTGGATTGAAATTCCAATTTAAATCGATTCGTGATAATCCTATTTGCTGTTATCATCTATTATGACTTTGATGACTCTTTTTAGGGATTTTTGAATATTCATTTCAATGGATCCTTTATCGATTTCGTTGGATTTTATTCACGTCTTCGTATGTGAATTTTTTGTGATTGATTGTTCTTACAATCTTCTTCGTGATTTGTCACTTTAAAAATATAAAGGTTTTCTATACTAGTAGTAAATATCAAAACTCTTTCCTCAAACGATTTCAATACTATTTTAATACCAAATTCGTTTATAAAACCGTTTTCCAATCTATTAGTATATGCAAACCTTTACCTCACTCGTATGAGAAATCTAATTAAACGACTTAGTAAAACGAGTGGTATGAAACGCTTGCGTTTACTTCGTCGGTTAATTCTTGGAATTGTTCGATTGAATCTCTTGTGACAATTTTCTAGTGGAGATCTACAATTTGTTCGTAAATATTTAAGTTAATCTAGTGATTATGGGACATGAAGCTAAGCTCATATATTTACTAGCTTAGTGTAATCGACACTTCTCTTTGATCATGACGATCATTTTAGGTTTTAGACTAGCATCGTGCTATGTCTTTGTGATTTGGTTCATCGGACGTCCCGCTGTACAACGTCGTTGTTCCCTTTGATTGTGATTTGGTTCATCGAACGTCCCGCTGTATGACGTCGTTGTTCCCTTTGATTGTGATTTGGTTCATCGGATGTCCCGCTGTACGACGTCGGTGATCCTTTCCTTGTGATTTCTGGATCTCGTGTGTTGAATTCTGGAATTTATGTTTCACCAACTTTTACGATGGGCATTGATATATGTGTCATATATTGTGGCTTGGTGAATGAAATTAGGAGTATGACATTTCTTTTTATCTTGAGTAGATTTTTGAGATATTGATTAATCTCTTGTTGATTTCCAATTTACTTATTTATCATAGCTTGGCATTGTGATTATTATATGTTTATGTCATATCTCTTATTATATATCACTTCATATGATATTTATAGCTAGACTGATCCGTTTATTATTTTCTTATTAAATAATACTCGGGTCAGACCGAGATGTTACAGGTGCTTCTGCTTGACTTCTCTCTTGGGATTGATCCTTCTGACTTTTGGCTAACTACTTAGATTAGTAGTTTTTGTTGTATACATTTGAGATATAGACTCCATAATGTATACTTATTCTTTTGTGTAGTTCATGTAACTATTTCTTTTGTGATATGTGGATCTTTTTAGACCACTACTCTGATGTACACTTTCATGTGTAATATTCATATCTATTTCCGCCTTTGTGATATGAATTGTCTATGACTGATTTATGTTATGTTTATTTCTATATTTGTTTCCGAAGAAATTATAGCCACTGTGTAGTAGATTTGAGTTTGTGTCGGTATGTCAGATTTCCTCTTGAGATGAAAGGTTATATTTTTATCCGGTATATCGGTACTCGCACAAAGCAATTACACAGATGGTCGCTCCTCAACAGCCTTATTCTCCGTGCTAGTTGACAGCATTCACAGTAATGTTCTTGGCTAGCGTGGGTATAGAGATGGGGCGTCACATAACGCTTAGCCTCAAGCCTCATCAACCGGGAATAACTGAAAATTAGGGGATATGCAGCAAGGCTTCGTGGGTAGCACCCACTGGAGAGTAAGGTCATCCCTGTCTAGATGTTCCTTTATATTTCGGCTTAGTGGTGCGGTTGCTGATCCCAACCGTTGGGTGATCTTATTCGGAACTGTCCAGTAAGGGATGGGTCCGGCCTTGTGTTGCAGGGAATGAAGGGAGTAATCCTCGGTACTGTGATCTAGACCACGTACTATGACAGGTGGTACCCTAGTGCCTAGTCATTAGTTGGAAATCCATTCTCCCTACGAGCCTTTTACGAGTTTTGTTTGTATTACCCACTTTTGTGGCTAGTAGCTGCAATTTAATAATGTAACAATTTCGGCTATTTTATAAGTATTTGTAAATAGACCCTATCATAATATCAGAGGATTTCTATAAAATTGTTTTAGCTATCGTAAGGTAAAAACTAGACATGTTTATTTGTGGCGTGGTCTTACGAGATGCTTTTGTTTTCAAAGGATTTTTGAAACTTTAATAATCAATTGGGTGTAATTTTCTCACACTGGTATTCCAGACTGACTCGGGTGTTATTTAACTGTAATGCTCGGGTCAGACCGAGTATTATAGGATACATGATTGATGCTGTGGAACTCAGGAGTATGGATTTGCGGGTCGTTACAAGTGGTATCGGAGCCGGGTTGGCGACAACCTAGGCTTTGGTGGGAATTGCTCAAGTAGAGTCCGTAGTACCCTATAATGAGTTTGAGTGTATTAATAGATATGAGCGCGTATTTGTTAGTGAATATAAAATGGTTTTATATTGTGTCAATTGGTTTATTGAGTAATTTATGGATTCTGGTCAATACGAGTAATTAATGTTATTGATAGGGATCTCTAAACACTTGAATAGAACAATTCGACACAGTATTGTTTTAAAATAGGGTAAATGAAATAATTTTACCCAAATTATTTTTGTATATGAAAGAGATAATTTTTAGAAATTATTATAGTATTTGGATGCTTGATTGTTAAGGAATGATAATATTAAATTATTAACATCATTGTGTAAAAATTGAATAAGAAATTTAAAACTTATAACCAAAGTTGAAGAATAAATTTATATAACAAATGGAATTTGAAATATGATTATAAATGTAATTAATAAGAAATAAACTTCATATACAAATGAGATTTGTAAATGTAAACTGTAAAGGTGATTATAATTTTGAAACTGAAATGGGATAAAATTCCAGAGAATGTTTGAATATAGATTGAAAGAAATTACAATTTGGAATTTTTGGGGAAAAGTTTAAATTTCTTTGGATTTGCAAATGGTTTTCAAAAGTTTTGGAGAGATAATAGTGGTATTATTTCGGGAATATTTTTGAATTGAAATTGAATCTGGAGAGATTTAGAAATTAAAATTATTTGAAATGTTTTAAAGCACTAAACTCTCTGTAGTCGCTGGAAAATAATTCCGATGATGATCGCGACATCATCGTTGTTCATTTTCGAGTTTCCAAGAGAGGGATTGCTACCTGGATGATTTTGGATCGGTGTTTGTTTGCAAGAAGTTGAATTTGGTTTGGAAATGCAAAGGATTTTTTGATATAGTTGATTTCAAAGTTGATTTGAAATTTTCGAAATTGTTTAAAAACTCTGGAATCTTATTAAATGTTTATGGAATAATAAAAATATATTGGCTAAATAAAATGTATAATTCCGAGTTAAAGGTAAAATGTGAATGAGATTGATTATAAATAGATGAAATATGGATATAAATAAGATTGTGAATTATAAAATTTAGAAGTCGAATAAATAAGCCAAAATAAAATAGTTTTGAATTCTAGGAAGTGAATAAAAATAAAAAACTGAACTTATAAAATAAATAGGTTGAACTCCAGTAAATAGATAAAGAGATTTTGAAATAAAAATCAAATATTGATTAAATGTATGTTGAATATCAATTTGTGGTGACAAATGTTTGGTTTGTAAATAAGTTATGGGATGAATATTCGACGTAAATAATATGGAATGTTCCAAGATTAATTAATGGAATATGGAAATGGAACTCGAATTGGTTAATAAAAAGTTGAGTTGTGAAAAAAATGATAAAATTTGAAAGAGAAGCTTGAGTTATTAATAGAAATTCAACTTGAAATTGTAGGTGAATTAAATTTAAATTGAAGTTGAAAGGAATTGAATTAACATTAAAATGATTTGTATTGCAAACAAAATCGAAGTAGAGGTAAATTGGAAATGGCATTGTTATAAAATAAAAGAGATTCAGAAATAAATTATTGAATGTGAATTAGAATTCATATTGATTCAATGAAATATACTAATTTAATTTAAGTGAATGGAGCTAACAATGAACTCAAGTTAAACAAAATAGAGTCGGAATCTCGATGGTTTAAGTTGTGAATAAATTCCATTCAAGTATAAATAAATGGAATGTGACTTCGAAAATATTATTCAAATGAGCTTGGGTTTTGGAATTAGAAATGAATATGTGTATACATTATAAACTTGGGATTATAAATTAAATTTGTTGAGAATCAAATTAAATAGATGTGAGCTTAGGTCGAGAGGTTGAGATAAATTGAAGGAATAAATTAACTTAAGTTTAAAGTTAAAAGAAGTTTGGCTTCGAGAAAAAGTGAAAGACCATAAAAGTCTGGGTCAAATTAATTTGGGAAATGGTTATTAATTTATATGTATTGAATGTGCCAAGCTTAATAAATTGTTTTTGAATGGAACAATTATGGAAATGAAATAAAATGCAAGTGAAGGGTTGTGAATAAATTAGAAAGGAAATTGATATAACTGATTGTGGAAGTTATTTAAACTGTTTTTTTTAGCATTGTTGTGTTATGGATGTTTAAATAAGAGAAAAGCAATACATTTCATATATATTTAGCACTTACTTGTTTAAATTGAGTAAGTACAGGTTGTTGGAAGCCGTTTGACGGGTTTTGCCGCGCTAATTGCTTAAATAAATAGCCGCTTGCTTAAAAATGCTAAATAAGGTACGCCTACGCAATACAAATAGGAAATATGAATTGTTTTTCTGTTTTCCGACCGTGGGGGTTGATGTATATTGATTTCCGGCCTGAGGCCGATGTATATATGTTTTTGTGCATCCTGCGATATCGCAGAAGTCCCTCCGTACAAGGGAGACTCTGCCAAAATTTTCCGTAAATTTTGGGAGTTAGAAATTTTTTGATATTTTTGGAAATTTTCACTAATAACAAATGATTTAAATTTGTTAAGCACATAGAACTGGAACTGAATATTTAAGTGTAATTTAAAATGTGTAATTGTAAAGTAAGTGAAATCGAAGGGACTAAAGAAGTAAAGTGTAAATAAACTTTTAATTGAGGCTTAAATTAATTAGTAAGTGAAACTAATACAATATTCGAAGTAGAAGCCAAATGGAATTCAAATGGAATTGTAAGGGCAAAGTGAATAAAACTGAATGGTAATAATAATAAAAAAAACTTCAATAGTAAAGTGAAAATAAATATAAGAAGTATGTAAACCATTTATATTGAACTCAAGGAATGAAAAATGAAATTCTTAAGTAAATTTAGTATTGAGAAAATTATTCTAGGTGGATAATTGAATAAAGATTTAAAACTGGAAGTAGTGACAGGGGAAATTGTGAATAAGTGAATAAAAATCAAAATGAATGTGTATAAAAGAGAATAGGTAGAGCTAAAAATAAATTGGGCTTAATACGTAGAATGTACGTATATTATTTATTCGCATAGCAATGATCTAGAATTCGAGCACAGAATTTCGAGATAAATTTATTGATCCGAGTTAGAATTTTTCACTCGATTTTCGACGGCGAACCTGGATATGGAGTTTTGATTGATTCTGAAAATTCTCTATCGTAGTTTACGGCTATGCAAGGAGAATGATGGTTTCTGATCAAGAGACCAGATCTGAGTCCGCACTAGGAAGTCGGGTGGACGATACTAGTTCGGAAGTGAAATTGTGTGATCGAGCGAGCGATCGAATTAGATATGGCGTACGGATGATACATGTGCATCGTACGGGCTTAAGAAAAGAAGATATTGAAAATTTGAAATAAAATGTATAAAATGGTTTTGAAACTGTATTTGGATATTATTGCTTAGTGGGATGTACAGGTTTATTGAAGCAAAAGACAAATTGGGATTTTTGGTTTAAGGAGATAAAACTAATGGCCCGACAAAATGGTATGTGTTTAATTTTCTATATGAAATTGGATTGGTTTTTGGATCGAGCCACTTGGCTTTTTGTTTTCTTTTTGGATTTGGGAGGCCGTGGAGCCATTTTGTAGTAGTACCGAGCTAGCCGCGCAAAGGAGACGCTGGCGAAATTTTTCGAAAATTTAGGGAGTTAGAAAAATTTTGGGAAAATTTGATAATTCAAAAATTTGGTTTCAATGTTAAAATTTGAATTGTCAAGAAAGTAAAATGGTTTGAGATTTATGGATAAGTTAAAAGGGGAGAAAGAGGGATGGTGTGTCTTAAATAAAAAGTTTTGATTTGAAAGTTGTTAAAACTATTTGAGTTGAGGAAATAGTTAATTGGTTATGGATCATTCTTCCTAACTAGTAATTTCGGGGACGAAATTCTTTTAAGGAGGGGAGGAATGTGACGACCCGGAATTTTTAGACATTTGAAATGGGAATATTAAATTTATTTTAAATATTTGAAAGTTAATTATTAACTTTAATTTCAAATATTAATAATTATCGGATAATTAATTGTTGAATTTAATTATCAGAATTGGGTAAATTAATGAATCTGGAGTTTTAAACCTGTTAAAAATAATAATTTGAAGGCTTATAAAATTTATATTGATAGTATTGAAGATAGTAGAAGTGTTAAAATTGAATTTGGAAGTACTCTGTTCAGTTTTGGAAATATATTGCTTAAACTGAATTTAAAAATAGCCTTCCGAGGCACAGTCTCGGAATTCGAGGAAAACAGTTCCATTGGATCCGTAATATTATATTATTATCGGATTTCAAGTTTCATAGTTATCGGAGTTATTGTGTGAGCGTACGATAGGTAAACGCATTGAAATCTATATCAAATTCAATTTAAATTTATATTTATATTGGTCAACATCAGCCTACATTCTTTCCCATCATAATTTTTCCCTTTCACATTCGAAGTACTGTAGCCGACAATCTTCTAACGCAAGCTGTTTCCCTTCGTTTTAAAATCACTCTGTCTCCTTCCTTTCAGAATGAATTAACTTCAATAGAAAAGAAAAATGGCCACTCTTTCTTGTTCAAAACAAAATCGTGTTTACCTCCACTTATTCCAAATCGCTGCCCTCAATTGTAAACGCAAGTCCTTCCTTTTCCAATATTCATTTTTCACAATATCGTTCCCTAATTAAATCGAATGCATCTCAAAATCGAAATCCAATTTAAAAAAATATAGAGGAAATCACTGCTCGTTCAATCTGGGGTTTCGCGATCGACTCGCGACGGTGGTAGTTAGGGCATGCGTGCGGCATGGTATGTCATGGCAGCGAGATGATTGGTGGAGTGCTTCGCGAGACTGTGGGGTTCCTCGTTCGCGTTCGAGCCTAGGGAGGTGGATTCGTTGCCGGTGCCGAGATTCGTACGAGTTGTCATCGACAGGTAGTCGATCGAGCGTGCTTCATCTCGTAGCGAAGGGAAGGGTACGCGGCGACTGGAGCAGTGGGTGGCAACAATTGAGTTGGGCTAGGTCAGTGAGGGGCAGTGAGGTAAATCATTTCGTTGATTCCAATTTGATTTTTGATTAAGTAAATTTTTACCCAGGATATATATATATATATATCTATGTATGTATGTATATAAAACAGTCGTTTTAAATCTAGACAGCTATATATATACATATGAGTAGTTTTGAAGAAGAAAATAAATCAACTATACATGTGTATAAATTTTCAATTTCTAGTTCGATTTTGAAATAATGAAGATTAATTTGTCAAATTAGCTTATTTAATTCCTTCAGCTGCTAAGAAATTATTAAAGGCCAAAATTTATTAAGCATTCAATTGTTAGCTAACTAAATTTGTTATGGTAATTAACGAGTTGATTTATTCGAATATTTGTGGACTGTATAATTTTAAACAAGGTCAATAATCGTGAAGAACAAGTCATGAGGGAAACGAAAGGAAAATTTAATAAAGGTGAGTTAATCTCACTCAGTTTAAATTTAAATGATTAAATTTAAATAATTGTTTGAATGGCTGAATTGACTGATGTGATATAGTATGATATTTTGGAATTGGCATCTTATATTGTGCTAACATTTATGGACGTAGGGAAAACAGATTGGAGGGATCCAAATGGACCCCTCAACATTTATTTAAATTATTTAATATTCTCTGCTGTGAATATTGATATTCTATGATGAGTTATATTGGAATATTAAATGTTATGGTTCGATTGGATATATTTGGATATAATGAATTCCCAAAAATATATATAAATTGGATTGTTGGAAAGAAAATAAAAGAAGTGAATTTGTAAGTGAAACAAGTATAGAAAATTTGAATAAATTTAAGAATGAATTGGGAAAAGAAATAAAGTAATGTAAAAATTTCGAATGAATAAATCTTGAGTATAGAAAGGGTAATTTTGAATAAATAGAAGATTAATGAATTTTAAATTTCAGTACTATGATTTTTAAAGAACAAAACATTTATTTAAAATTTAAGATTTAAATTATTGAAAGAATAAAGAAGAAATTGGGAATTAGCTGAGATTTGTATATTTCAGTTAAAGAATTTTAAATCAAACGAGAAATAGTAACAACAATAATAAAGTCCATAATAAAGGAAATTTGAAATGAATTGAGTAATTAAAGAAATTTATTTCAAATGGAATAAATTGGGAATCAATTTGGAAAACTGATTCAATTGATTGAAGTTGGAAATTCTCCATGAATAACCATGAACGTTTTTAAGTAAATTTTTAAATATAAGTTAATAGTTTTAAAATTGTTTTTAAAAAGGTATGTTTTGGAAAAAATTATTATTTCTAATATTTTAAGTCTAAAGTAAGTATTTCCTTTTAATTTATTATAGTAGTAATTATTTAAAAAGTGATTTGGTGTTTTGTTTTGTAAAAGTGGAAATCTAGTTTTTACATTTATTTAGTAACTTTATTTTCAAATATTCATATAGTATGTATTTTTAACAAACTATTAAAATAGTTTTAATTTAAATGTTTTAAAAGTATATATTTTAAAGTAAAGTGTTTTTAAATTATTTTTGAAATCTAGCTTTCTGCTTGGTAATTTCAGAGGAGACAGAAAATATTTAGGAAAGTTTATTCTGAAAAGAACGATCGTTTTGGAACTGTTTTCAAAGGATTGAAAATAGAAATATATCTTGAGAAGATATTGAGATAAATAAATAATTTGGGAAATTATTTATTGTGTGATGGATGTTTGTGAATATAAATTGATAGTTAAATAACCGACTATCAATATTGGACAATCTGCGTTGATCATTTCGAAGAGACCGGGATCGAGATTTATTTCTGGAAAACCACTTCGATCCGGTTTGTACGTTTCGTGCGAAAAACGTGTTCTGAGTCGAAGATGGAGCAGTGAAGTGCAAGGGCTAGTCGCTACTAATCCCGAGGATATTTCCAAAATGGATGTAGTAGGAATAGTGCCTTCGGTTCCGTTCGAACCTGGGATGGACTTGTATGGACGAATGCTTGCGAAACATCGTCAGCTGGGCGATGGGCATTCTAAGTGAAACGTTCTAAAAAGTAACGCTTAGCCTCAAGTCTCATCAACCGGGAATGACTGAAAATCAGGGGATATGCAGCAAGGCTTCGTGGGTGGCACCCACTGGAGAGTAAGGTCATCCCTGTCTAGATGTCCCTTTATATTTCGGCTTAGTGGTGCGGTTGCTGATCCCAACCGTGGGGTGATCTTATTCGGAATTCCATTAAGGGATGGGTCCGGCCTTGTGTTGCAGGGGATGAAGGGAGTAATCCTCAGTACTGTGATCTAGACCACGTACTGTGACAGGTGGTACCCCAGTGCCTAGTCATTAGTTGGAAATCCATTCTCCCTACGAGCCTTTTACGAGTTTTGTTTGTATTACCCACTTTTGTGGATAGTAGCTGGAATTTAATAATGTAACAATTTCGGCTATTTTATAAGTATTTGTAAATAGACCCTATCATAATATCAGAGGATTTCTATAAAAATTGTTTTAGCTATCGTAAGTTAAAAACTCGACATGTTTATTTGTGGCGTGGTCTTACGAGATGCTTTTGTTTTCAAAGGATTTTTGAAACTTTAATAATCAATTGGGTGTGATTTTCTCACGCTGGTATTCCAGGCTAACTCGGGTGTTATTTAACTGTAATGCTCGGGTCAGACCGAGTATTATAGGATACAGGATTGATGCTGTGGAACTCAGGAGTACGGATTGGCGGGTCGTTACAATAACTCCATAAATAAGTTATAAAAATTAACTTATCAAAATAAGTCGTTGCGAATTTATAAAACAATGTTTATAAATTCTATTTCTATTTATTTTGTACAACTTCCCTTTTATAATTTCCTTTATTAATCTATCAAATTTCATATCTCAATGATATACTAAAAATTCATATTATAAGTCAAATGCTTATAATTTATTTGTTTACAAAATTGTTCTTTTAACTTCATAATTATAAATCTTATAACTTATAAGATTCATTTATTTATCCAAATCTATTCCCTAAATAACTTTATAAATTTTATTTATAAAATTCCACTTATAACTACACCGTTATAATCCTATAGATTTCATTCATTTATGAAATTCATTCGCAATTCATTCTAACACTTATAAAAGCTCGTTTTACAATTCCAATATTTTTAATTTATAAATATCAATTTATAAATCTTTTATATGGATCAATTTATATTATTCTTTTAAAACGTCTTTAAAACTCCTTTTCATCATTTTGATTTATAAAATAATCAAATTTCATAAATCCTATTTTTAAACTTTTTATAATAAATTCAGAAATCCCAATTTTAACTATTTTATAAAATCATCAATCTCATATTTTCAAAAATCAACTTTTAACTGTATTTTTCAAAAATCATAATTTTTATAACATTAAAATTATAACGTTTATTAATTTAAGATGAATCAATTCCAAAAATATTTTATAAACGTATACTTCAAAAAATCACTTTAGGAATCCCTTAAAAATCAAAATCGTTGTTTTTAAACTTCAAAATTGGATTCGATGATGCAACACATCAAATAGTCAATCACGACTTTTAAATATCATATATCGATATGATAAACAATCAAATATCACAATATCCGAATCAAATAAATATTTGGGAGGAATCCAGTTGGATCCATCCAACCCGTTTCCCTGCATCCACAAACATTAGCACAATACCAATCTCGTTTCAAGACGGGATATCGCGGTATATGGGATTTTATAAAATATTATTTGCTTAATAGGCGGCGCAATAGGGTCTCATCCGCTATACAATGCAGGAAATCAACAACTCCAATATATACATATGCCAATATATATATATATATATATTGCTATATATACTAATATATATATACTCTATCACATCCAAATAGCAATCAATCAATAACTGCAAATCCAACTTTAATTTGAGTGAGAAGTTCTCACCTTTACTTTTATTAGCAATCCATTTCACTTCTTGACTCGATTTTCTTGATTTATACCTTGTATAAATATTTACACATTCATTAATATTCGAACCAATCAATAACCAATTTTCGTTCTTGATTGTTAAATTAATCAATAGTTTTATTTAAACCACTTTCTTCTTAAGTAAATTTATTTTAACTAATTATTTTACTTTAAATTAATATCTTCAAATCACTTTCTTTTAATAAATTTGTTCGACTAAAAATTTAAATTTTGAAACTAAATTCCCTTTAAATAAATTAATTTAACTAGAATTTCAAATTGAACTAAATTTCTTTTTTTTATAAATTAAATCAACTAACAATTTTTTTCTCTTCTGTTTTACCTTTTCTTTCTCTGTAATATACATATATATATATATATATCACAGCTAATATTTAAATGAATACTGCAATTTAAAATTTGAATTAACTAAATTATTAAAACAAAAATCGATACCTCGCCTCCAAGACCCCGCCTCGATGTTGCCGTCGCGACTTCAATCCAAACGCCGCTACCTCCATCTTCCCATCACATACATGCGCCACCATACGCGAGCCCTTGCCTCGTCGCCTCCTACCATCGCCTGCCTGAGCCTCGCGTCCCTTCCAAGTCGCAGCCGTACCTCCAGAGGCTCGAGAATCCACATGCGTGCCACCGCCTTGCTCGCGACAGCGCCGCCTCCTCCCACGCGCGAGCACGTGCGCGTGCGCCATCCTCCTCGAATCGCGTGGCACCCCCAATTCTCGTTTGAGCGCGCGACCATTGTTTTTTTTGTACTTCGATTTTGATTTCTGGCTTCGGCCATTGATTCTTGGCTGAAGGAGAACGAGAGAAGAGTGAATTCGATTTTGGGAAGGAAGAGTTGTTCACGCGGCCATTATTTATTTATTTTTTTTCATTTGTGATGCTTGCTTCTGTAAATAGGAGTGTCGGCCATAGATTTGAACGAGATATTTAAAATTGAATGAAGCATGGTTTACACGACTTTTGTTCCATGATTCTCTACGTGATTGTAGGAGGCAACGTGCTGTGTTTGACTAAATTTAAATTTAAATTTAAATTGAATTCGTTGATTATTTCAACGCGTTTACTTACCGTGTGCTCACATATCAACTCAGAAAAATACGAAATTCGAAATCCGAGAATAATTCAATATTACGGACCCAATGGAACTGGTTTCGTCGAATTCCGAGACTGTGCCTCGGACGGCTATTTTTAAATATCGATTCAAACGATTAAAATTTCAAAACTGAACAAAGCAGTTTCAAATTCAATTCTTAAGCTTCTATTATCTTCAGTATTTTCAATATGAATTTTACAAGTCTCAAAAATATTTTTAATCAGCTTAAAATTGAAGATTCAAGTTATTATTCAACTTTCAATAGATTAAATTCTATAATTTAATCGCCAAATTCATTCTGAAAATTTGAAATTCAAGTCAAACCCATCATTCAAATATTTAAAATTAATTAAATATTTTCAAATTAAATTGTTCAAAATTCTGGGTCGTTACACAAAGAAAGGACCTGAATCGATTTAGCCAAAAGATATTGAAATTAGAATCAAATTCAAGAAACCAAAATCAAACCCAATCGATTTTTTGAAAATCAAAATGAATCAAATGTATATAACTTGGTTTGATTGGTAGAACTTCAAATGATCTAGATTGTCTTGGTGCCCAAAATAATGGGAAGTTTAAACCAATTGTTTGATCCATATTTACTTAAAAATATGGTGGTGATGTAATATTTTTAATTTTTTTTCACTTTGAATTTGCTGAACTGAAAAAACCAATACATTTAGATTGTAAAATAAATTATAATATCGACATTGATAATCATATTCTATTAATCTAATTTATGTTCTATTTGATTTAATAGGTTGGTTTGATTTTAAGGTGAACTAATATAGTTCCTTATTTGGATTAAGGTGGAGTCTTGGTGCAACGGTTAGGTCACCCGCATAGTGATGTAGGCGCTCAGGTTCCAGTCCGGAAACAGCCTCTTCGCAATGCGAGTGAAATGCTGCATACATTATCGACCTCCCCAGAGCCCACTATCGTGCAAGAGTCTCGTGCATTGGGTCCACTATTACGATGATTATGGTAGTCAATGTTTTTGGCTCTACTATTTATAGTGCATTTTCAAATAGTTCGATAATTTGGTGCATGGATACACTTTTAATATAAGTGGAGCAGTGGAATCCTTGAACTTGATTTCCCCATTTTTGTCATCTACTAATCTGGTGACTAATTAACTGTAATCATCCAAAACCCTAGTTTAGAACTTTAGCATGATGCGACTTCTGATAATATAACAGTTCAAGATGGTGTTGCCTCTTAGGTACAACAACTAAGTTATGATTAGTGTTTCAACTAAAATAGATTGATAACATTTCATAGTTTTCTAATGCATTTGGCTTTCTATTCCATAACCAGGCTACTGTTTATTATTATCGGCATTCAGTTTTAGGATAAGAGCATCATGCCATTGGGTTTTGCGCTTGTCAATAGGAATAATGATCATATCAGCATATACTAGGATTGAACTTGGGTTTTTATATATTTTGCCATAAGGTGCCCTCCTTATTCTTGTCGCATAGTCATTTGACATATATGCATTTGCTATAGAAATTAGACATACAAATGATTGACACCCTGTATTTTACTATGTGATGTTTCATGCACTGAAAACTAAGTTGATAACACTCCGTAAGTTGAAGTATGTTCTTAATCCAGATATAGCCTAGTGAAAAGGGAAGGAAAAAATAACTGGAAGTGCTTACTAATCCCATATCGTAGAAACTAATATAGTGGCTGGCATGAACACCTAATAAATAGTTCATGTACTTTAATCGAGTTCCTTACTTATCTGGATGCGGTCTATGGGTGATCATGAAGCCCCAGGCCTAGCCTAGTGGTTTCCATTGCACTTTGGAAATGCATTCAGCTACCATTTCCCCAAGTGGGAGAGTGGACATCATTATTTGTTTCTTTGGGGGAAGGCGTTCGCGTGGCCCCTGCCCATTACCAAATTAAATGTCTTTTTTTGTGCTAGTTAAAAAACCATTATGGTTGTTGTGCCTCTTTTGTAAAGAACACTTTTTGCAGACATACATTTTATTCGGTTTGATTTATCTCTTGCATAAAATTATTCTAAATTTTATCCCATGTTGTTGGTTGACAATGTCTTGTGTTATCATGTATTTTGAATAGCAGTGCATGTCATCTATCTAATGATGCTTATGGTACCTATAATAAACTTAAATAACATACAAATTATACTTTGATCATGTTTTCTTTATTATGATTTCTTCTGCATTTCCTAAATTCTGAACATGATGAAAACAAGATGCTTGATCGCCGCTGGTTCTGAACGTGTTGAACTATGGTTGATCTTCCAATATGGTTCTTTGAAGTTTGCATTGAAATGCATAATTACACATTATCATAATTTTTTCGGTGGGAAATTATTTACACCTAAGTGTAGTTAGTGTGATGACCCGGAATTTTGGACAATTTAAATTGGAATATTTAATTGATTTGAAATATTTAAAGGTTAATTTTTAACTTGAATTCAAATACCATTATTTAGCAATTAAATTACTGGATTTAATTACTGGAAATTGGGTCAAATGTTGAATTTGGAGTTTTAATCTTGTTAAAATAATTTGAAGGCTTGTAAATTTTATATTGATAGTTCTGAAGATAATAAAAGCTTTTAAATCGAAATTGAAAGAGATACGTTCGGTTTTAAAAATATATCGTTTAAATTGATAATTAAAAATAGCCTTCCGAGGCACAATTTTGGATTTCAATGAAACCAGTTCTATTGGATCCGTAATATTGTATTATTATCGTATATCAATTTTCGCAGTGTTTGGAGTTACCATTTGGTCGTACGATTGGTAAACGCCTAGGATAATCCAATTGAATTTAAATTAATAGCCAAACCTTCTCTTATACGCCACTCCCCTCAACCTAAATTCATTCCATCCTTATCTTCCTTTATACCAAAAAATAATAAGATAATTGTTGCTCGTTCCTTTACATTCCAATTTGAAATCGTAGCCTTTTCGTTCGTCATCATTGAAATCAACTTTGATTCTTAGCCGACTCTTTCTTCGATCGCAAGCAACTCGTGTGGCGGTCGAGCAAATATCGCAGCGGCGCTCGAACTCGATTCAAGTGGGATGGGGTTTAGTTTCGGCGACCTTAGGGTTCGACCAGAGCTTAGGATCTTGTCTTAGGTTGGCATATGCTATGTATTTAGACGGTGTCGAAATTGAGAAAGGCTTCAAAACGACATCTGGATTTGTGCTACTTTGATCTGAACGCAACATATATTATTTGACTGATGTTTGGGAAGTCGGCTCTGGTAGTGACCCTAAACGTGCTTCGTTCATCGGATTTTGAAGCAGCCTAGATTCATGTAGTTGGTGGTACGATTTGGGTTCGTCTACTTGTGGGTGTTGCTCGTGTGCAGTCAGGGGTGGAAGAGGTGTCGTTGTTTGTATTGAGGCAGCGAGAGGGTGGAGTGTTGGGCTGTAAGGTATATAGATTATCTTTAATTTAATTCACCATATATCTCTTAGGAAATATATGAATAATGAAGTTTAATTTAAGCTTAGATTGTTAGCATAATTGCGGGTTAATAGAATTTTTTTACGCAGGTTCGAAAATCATATATAGATCAGAAACTATATGAAATGCATACATCAGCTTACCATTTGATTTTAAAGATATATCTTATGGTAAGTTAATTTTATAACATTTTGGATTTAATGATAAGTAAGTTTAAAGCTTTAAAAATTTAAATTTAATTATATATACAGAAGAAAGAATTTTTTTAATTTGGTATAAAAGGAATATACATGGTAGGAATTTTTAATGTTGAAAAGTTTTCAAAATCTATATAGATTATTGTTTTAGTATATAATGTTCTTCTTAATTGGAAATTATTTTTACCTATTTAAATTATAAATCTACATAGATAAACAATAAATATGTGTGTGTATATATATATATAAATGATTTTGGGGGGGGGGGATATAAGGATTTTAAAGTCTTGAAGAGGTTATAAAGCTAGGTTTTCAGAATGTATATAGGTTATTTATGTAAGGAAGATTAGTTAAAATTAAAATTTAAATTTAAATCAAATTAATAAATGGAAATTTATTTTCGATAAGTTCGAATATTAATTAATTATATAAATTGTTTATACAAGGTCAAAAATAATGAAGAACAAGCTGGTATGGACTGGATTGCAAATTAAAGAACAAAGGTGAGTTAATCTCATTCGGCTGAATTTAAATTTAAATTTAAATGGTTAAATTTAAATAATTGGTTGATTGATTGATTTGATTGGATGTGCAATATTATATATAGTAGTATATAATATATCTTGGAATGATTGATTTCTCGCATTTTATAGCGAATGAGACCCTACGCGCCGCATAATAGTGGATGATATTTTATATTAATCCCATATATCATGATATTCCATATCGAAGTGGAATTGGTATTATGATAACGTCTGTGGGTGCAGGAAAACAGGTTGAGGGATCCAACTGGATTCCTCAACATTTATTTAGATTATTTTATATTCTCTGTTATGCATATTCGATATTCTATGGTGAATATTATTGATAATTGGAATATTGAATTCTATGGTTAACTTGAATATATTTCGGCACATTGAGTTATCAAAATATATAGAATTGAATTTTTGAAAATAAAAGGAAGCGAGTTTGAAGGTGAAGTAATTATGGAGAATTTAAAAAAATTAAAATGAACTGGATAAGAATATTAGTGGTTCTAAAATTCTAATAAATAAATTCTGTATATGAAAAGGGAATTTTGAATAAGCAGGAAGTTAATGAATTTTAAACTTCAGCGTTATTATTAAAAGAATAAAGCATTTATTTTAAATTTAAGATTTAAATTTTGAAAAGAATAAATAAGAAATTGGGAAAATCTGAAATTTGTATATTTCAGTTTAAAGATTTAAAATCAAACGGAAAATAATAATAATAATAGTAATAATAAAGTCCATACTTAACAAATTTTGAAATGAATTTAGTAAGTAAAGAAATTTATTTCAAATGGAGAAAATTGGAAATCAATTTGGAAAATTGATTCAAGTGATTGAAATTGAAAATTCTCCCTAGATAACCAAGTACGTTTTCAGAGTAAATTTTTAAATTTAAGTTAATAGTTTTAAAGTTGTTTTAAAAAAAGAATGTTTTGGAAAATTATTACTTCTAAAATATTTAAATTCAAAAGTAAGTTTTTTCTTTTAATCTATTATGGTAGTAATTATTTAAAAGTGACTTGGTATTTGTTTTAAAAGAGAAAATTTGGTTTTATATTTTATAAAAGTAACCTCATTTTAAATATTCCTAAAGTGATATTTTTAATAAGTATTGAAGTAGTTCATAATCTAAATGTTAAAATATATATTTTATTTATAAAGTGTTTTAATTTTTTTAAAAAATTTAAAGCTTTGTACTTGGTGTTTCCAGTGGAAATAATTATTTGGAAATTCATTCCATGACAAGAGTATGGTTTGAAACTATGTTTAAAGGGTTGAAAAGTGGAAATATATCTTGTGAAGATAATTTGAGTTTAGTAAATTATTTGGTGAAATTATTTATGTTGCATGGTTGTTGTGAATGTTAATTGATAGTTAAATAACCGACTATCAATATTGGCCAAATTTGTTGAACGTTTCGAAGAGACCTGGATCGGGATTTAAGTCTCGAAAACCATTTTGATCCAGTTTGCACGTTTTCGTAGGAAAACGAGTTTGGATGCGAAGATGGAGCATTGAAGTGAAAGGGCTAGTCGCTACTAATCCTGAGGATATTTCCAAAATGGATGTAGTAGGAATAGTGCCTTCGGTTCCGTTCGAACCCGGGATGGACTTGTATGGATGAATGCTTTCAGAACATCATCAAGTGGACGATGAGCATTCTAAGTGAAACGATCTAAAAGGTAACACCCACTTCAGGGTGAGATCTTCCCTGTCTAGATGTCCCTTTTTATTTTGGCTTAGTGGTGTGGTTGCTGATCACAACCGTGGGGTGTTCTTACTCGGGATTACCAGTAAGGAGTAGTCCCGGTCTTTTGTTGCAGGTGGTCGGGAGTGATCCTCGGTATGCTGATGTAAACCAGGTACCGTGATAGGTGCCCCAGTGCCTAGTCATTAGTTGGAAATCCATTCTCCCTACGTGCCTTTTACGAGTGTTAACGCTAAAATTTGAACGCTAACACCCCGGTGTATGAGCTATAGTTGTGAAAGCACTACCCGATAGATCGGGAAAGAATTACAAGCAAGTAATAGCAGAAAAGCAGTAAACAACAACGATTTTATAGTGGTTCGGCTTAAGGGTATAGCCTACGTCCACTCTAAGTACTTTTATTAATAATCCCGTTACAAGCTGATACAATTCTTCTCAAATACAATATACTTCAAGTTACAAGTGATTTGGAACAAGTCTTAAGCTTCAATGTCGATTAAAGTCCTTAGATTCATATTGAAGATGTGTGGTTTCTTCGTGAATTTCTTTGATGTATTCCTCTAATCTTGAAAGCTCTAAGTGTTGATGAAGTTCTCAATGCAGCAAGGTAACGGTGTATGAAGAGAATGTGCCCAAAAGTTCTTTGAATGTTTGAGGTGGTTGCCTATTTATAGAGAGTTCTGGTCTGAAATTTTTGCCAAGTCCTAAGTCGTGGCCGATCTAAGTTAAGTCGTAGCCGACTTAATATGAGTCGTGGCCGGTCCATCTGGCCCCCTTCTGGCTTCACAGGAGTTCACTTGCACAAGTCCTAGGTCGCCTCCGAGTCAACACTACTCCTTCTTAGTAATATGGCATCGGGCTTATACTTAGTGGCTTTAGGTCGTGGACGAGTTAACTTGGTAAGTCGCAAGTCACGGTCCAACTGGTAAGTCCTGAATCGTGTACGAGTTAAGAGGCCACTGTGCCAAGTAGCTGCATTGAACTTACCTTCCTTTGCTTAGGTCGTGACCGACTTAACATTGGTCATAGGTCGGCCGCGACTTAGGTCGGTAGCTATCTTGGGTCGGCGTTCCTTAAGTCTTAGGTTGGTATACATGCTAGAGCATTGGGTCGGCACCTCTCTTAAGTCGGTATCCCTTTTCGGCCTTAGGTCGGCATTCCTGTTAAGGCAGTTAGGTCGGCAACCAGTTAAGTCGGCAATCTCCCTAGACTGTTAGGTCGGTATCTATGTTGAGTCAGTAGAGTCAGTAGCCTCATTGAAGTGTTAGGTCGGCAACCCTTTGAATCTTAGGTCGGCACCCTTGTTGAGCCTTAGGTCGGCATCTCCTTGAGTCGCAGAGTCTAAACCGAGGCGGAGTTAACAATTGCCCCTCGAAGTATACGCCTACTGGTTAGGTCGTGTGCTTCGATAGCCCTTAACCCGTCCCCTCTTAGGTCGGTAGGTCGTACGCGAGCTAATAGTTAAGTCGCATGTGCCGCTCCAGATCCCTTCACTGCAAGGTATAAATCACAACCCCTTCTTCTTTCTCATTACCTGCTCTCTCAATCCCGCCATTAAAAATTTCTCCAAGCTTCAAAAAGGCGATTTTGCTCCATCAACCACCGATAATTGTTGCGTAAGTGAATTTTCTTCAATCATAGGTTATTGTTGGTCCACGAACCCCATCACTCACACTTAAACCACCACCTCGCATAATGCTTCATCGTGAATTCCATTGCACCCATGGTTGATGGAGTTTATGCCGCTTGGTTCGATTTTAACTGACCGATGATGAAGATGATTCAGGCTAGTTGAATTTGATTTGTGCTAGGGTTGCAAGGTGTTGAACTCGCGGCAGTTTCGGACTAATTGATGGGACTTAACGGGTTATTGCTGTGGTTGATGGAACAGTTATTGGATTAACGGGTTGATGGCCGTAGGATGTTGATTTGGGAACGAGTTAGTGGAGTTGGGTGAACTAGCCTTTGGCCGACCTGGCCCTTAAGTGAAGCGGTCTAAACCCTAAGTCGTGGCCGAGTTAACCCTTGGGAGAAAATTGCCAACTTCTGCTGATCCAACCTTTAAACCGCAGCCGAGTTGACCCTTAGGGGAATTTCACACCCCTTTTTGAATTGCAGCCGAGTTAACACTTAGGCTTTGGGCGTGCTGACATTTTGAGAGCATAGATCCACTTTGAATTTCTGACTTGAACTGCCAAACTAAGTTGCCTGAATTTTGAACTGCCCCAACTTTAAATTTGCTTGAATCTCATTGTATTATTTCACAGATCACATTAACTTATAAGCTGCTAACTTGCTGAAAATAACAAACAAAGAAAACCAAGGCGAAAATACTGCCATCGACTGCCCATGTCAGATGACAGATTAGTCAAGACAAGACAAGCAACTTAATTATATTGCATGAAATGTTTGTGAATCAATCAGTTAAAGTTAAACATTAATGCAAAGTATCAATAATCTGAACTGATTTATCTGCATCAACATCTTACTTGCATATTTAGGCTTAAAACAATAGTCCCTGAATTTCATAACTAACGAATGTTTGTGAAACGACCCGACTTCCTACCTTCAGGAAATCGCATCATTTTGAAGAAAGAAAGGGATAGAAGAAGAAAAGAAAGAGAAAGAAGAACACAACAACATCAGAGAACTCACAGCGGAACGAATAAAATATAATAATTAACATAAAATATTTCATAGTATCAGATTACATCAGAGATACACAACTTATACAACACATATTAGACAGTTATAAACATCTGTCTAATTCATACAACTCAAGTACAACAGAAGAAACAGATACCAAACACAGCGGAACCAATATATCTATACGTCGAAGCCTCCTGCTCCATTACTCCTCCAGAATTCGTCAAGCTAACCTGAATCACTTGACTACTCATACATAATATGAGTACCCAAGAGTTTAATAAAACAGAAAATAAACACTCGGGTCAGACAGGGGTCTGGTGTGAGTAAACGGGTTAAAATTGCTTAACTTTAGAAAAACCTTTGAAAAGAAAAGGTATCACGTAAGACTTCCCACACATAAACATGGAAAAGTTTTTACCTTACGCTAACCAAAACATTTGATAGGAAATCCAGTGATATTATCATAGTGTCTAGGGTTTTCAAGTAAATATGAAATAGCCGAAATTGTTACATGATTAAATTCCAGCTACTAGCCACAAAAGTGGGTAATACAATCAAAACCGTAGGGTCTCGTAGGGAAAATGGGTTTCCAACAATGGCAGGGCTACTGGGGTACCGCCCGTCACAGTACGTGGCCTAGATCACAGTACCGAGGATTACTCCCTTCATCCCCTGCAACACAAGACCGGGACCATTCCTTACTGAACAGTCCCGAACAAGACCACCCCGCAGTTGTGGCCAACAACTGCCCACACAGCCGAAATATAAGGGACCTCTAGACAGGGATGTATCTTGCCCTCCAGTGGGCGCGACCCACGAAGCCTTGCTGCACCTCCCCTGTTTTAGCCATTCCCGGTTGATGAGGCTTGAGGCTGCGATTACCTTTATAGGACCAATCATCTTAGAATGCTCATCGTCCGCCTGACGATGTGCTGAAAGCATTCAATCCATACAAGTTCGTTCCGGGTTCGAACGAAACCGAAGGCACTATCTCGTTGCACTCATTTTGGAATCACCCTCAGAGTCAACGACCATAGCCCTTGCACTCTGATTCGCCATCTCGAATCTATAAGCACTATTCCGTCAAACTCATTACGGAATCACCCACAGAGTTATACTGACGTATAGCCCTTACACCTCGAGTCTTCACTTGCTCCACTTGGATTAACGACCTAACGTTTAATTGGAATCGATGTGGTTTTCGGATTCCAAATATGGAAACCCGATCCCGGTCTCACCGAAACCAAACGCCATTTTAATGTCCAAGTTGTACTTAAGGGATTTTAACAATTATCTTATTCAGGATGATATAAACAGATAGATGAATAACATTATCACAATAGATAATACATATCAACATTCATCTCATAAAGCAGCATATCACATATATCATAAACATCCAAATCATCCAATATCAACCAAACACCCAATATCAATCATCCAATATCATTCAACATCCAATATCAATCATTCAATATAAACCATTCAATATCAATCAATCACCCATAGCAGAATTGATTAACCCTTAATCAATTTAATTAACCTCTAATTAAATTAATTACTATCCTTTAATCACTTGGATTATCTTAATCCTACTTCATTGATTTATTACAAATCAAATTCATTTATCATTTCCTAATGATCTTCTTTAATTAATCTTCCTTGATTAATTATCCTCTAATTACATTCAAGTAATTATCTATAACCATATTCAGTAATTAATCTCTAATTACTATCATTAATTACAATAATTAATGATCCTTCATTAATTAATTAACCATAATTAATTACATTAAACCTTAATTAATTACAATTAATTAATCATATTAAAATTAATTACTTAAATTAATTACCTCATTAATTATATTAATTAATCATCTTTATTAATTAATAATCCTTTAATTAATTAAATAATTAACTTGTAATTAATTATCTCATTAACCATAAATAGTAATTAACAATTTGTAATTACTTATCTTAATTAATTAACTTCTTAATTAATTACTTCCAAATTAATTATATTAATCCTAGATTAATTAATCCAATTAATTAATTTTAATTACTTCATTAAGTAATTATTAATCAATAATTAATCCTTAATTAATTACTTTAATAATTAATTACTATTTTAATTAATTACACTTAGTAATTAACCTTAATTAAATCTCATTCATTTATCAATCACATTGGTTAGTTAATTACCTAAAATAATTAAGTAATTAACTCTTAATTACTTAACAAGTAATTATAACTAATTACTTCCTTTAATAAACCTTAATTACCCCCTTAACAAAATTTGATTCCATTATTAAATAAATCTTAAATCATTAACTAGTTAATTACTCCATAATTTAATTAACTTAAAAACAATTAAGTTAATCAGTTCCTAATTAATAACTTTAAGTGATCATCCATTAATCACTTCTAATTAATTACTCACATGAGTAACTTCTCTAATTTCTTCCATAAGTAATTACCATTCTAATTACATTCAAAAATTACCCATTGATTACTTCATTAAGTAATCATACTTAATTAATCCAAAATTTAGTGATTATTAAAAATTAAATAAATAATTAACTAATTATTTAAAATTAATTAAACAATTAATTAATTAATTACTTCTTTATATTTCAAAATCCTTAATTAAGAATTCATTAATCTTAATAACAAATCATATTTATTAAGTATTCTCAAATTCGTATCAAAATAATCTAACCTTATTTATCTTAATAAATAAGTTATTTGAAATAAATCAAATTTTAACAACTTAAAATATATTATTCTATTTCGATTTCAAAATTATAACAATAACCTTATTCGGAAATAATGTATTTTGAAATCAATTTCAAATTTAATACATTATAAATTAACTAATTTAAACTTATTAATTTTAAATATAAATTTGAAACTTGTTATTAAAAACATTTCTGAACACTTACTTAAACCTTGGTTAAATTCAAACACTAACTCAATTTACATTTAAAGTTTGACTAACATGGTTTTCAAAAGAAACAAGTTTAACTTTGTAAATTTACTTCTTCTCAAACTTAGGCCATGATTTCATTTTACTGGAAAACTTGTTTATAACTTAAAACTAAATCAAAATTTATTCAATAAGTTTAAATTTCAACTTAATACACAGCTCAACAACCCAGGAACACTCAAACTACACGAAACATTCCCAACGCAACCGAGCGATCTTCTCTCCCTCTTCGAGTCAAACACGAACTCAACACAGCAACTCACCCGAGTTCCCAGTTCCACGCAAGAACCCACCCTGCTTCTCTTCGTCCCCAAATCTATCTTCCCCAGCTCAAAGCTTCTCCGTGCACACAACTGTGCTCGTGCACCTAGCACGGCAATCCCATCGACGACGAGCCCTCCTCCGACCTTCACCAAGTCGGCGGCAACCCCTTAGTACCATCCCTCAACCCAGAATCAAAAATCCCAGCTCGATTCGAAATTCGACCTTCGAACCCAAAATTCGAACAAAACAACAGCCTCCATCCAAACAAAATCCACCCACGACATCTCCATGTCGCCGTTAAACCATGCCGACACCCATATTTACGCGTCACGCTCTCCAGCACCTAACTACACTGTTGCGATAGCCTTAAATCCAAATTCCAAGTCGCAGTTCTATTCAACAACAGTCCTAACCTCAAACCAACATAAACCCTAATTCACTCAATTCCTAACTCCTCCGCCATTAGAAAAATAAATTTGCATTTTTACCAAAATCAATAGTCTATGCGCAAGCTTCAACCAGAGTTTCAAACCAAATTAATGTTTGGATAATCGGATTTTCACAAAATTCCCAATTTTTAATAAAACCCAAATTCACAATATTTACACTATTAAAAATTATGATATATACTCTAAAAATCATTATTTTTAGTCCTTAACATATTCATGAAATCCAAATCAGGAAACAAGATGGTTGATTTTTTTGACATGCATCAAGATTTCACTGTAATCTTTATTTTAAAATTTATTTGTAAATTTAAATTTACAGATCCTATTTTTAATATTACCAACAAACCATAACAAACAACCTCTATTCAAACATCAAAGCCAAATATTGATGATAGTAGGAGATTTGGATGAAATTTGAATTATCAAAACTGAAAATGGCAGAGCATTAAGATACAGACAACATATATCTTCTTTGTATTCAAACATGCAATTCAACTTCACAACATATTTGTAACTAACCTATTGTATCAATCATCACACATACCTAGGTTAAATACCAAGTTCAAATCTGTTTTTAGAATGAAGATTTACTCACTTGTTAAATGCAGAGAGCAGAGAGCAGAAAACAAAGCATGTAGTTAAACAAATAAAACTGTTTTTAAAAGAGGTTTTACTCACCTTTTTATCTGCAGGGTAGATTATCTTAATTCCAGGCTTTGAATTTTAGAATCTGAAGAAAACTTTGATTCATTTTCCAGGCTTGCTGTTTTGAAACTTAAATCCATGCATGCATCAAATTGATGTTGATCTCCCTTTGCATGTTTCCAGATTAATGATTAAAAGATTAAATCTTGCTGAAGAACTCCACTTGAAAATGCAGGTTTGAATATTATGTTTTAAACTTGCTTTTGATTTGATTTTTTTTAGTTGCAGGTTGAACCTCATTTTCATATGCAGGTTGAAGATTGTAAGTTGAAGTTGAGAGGAACTTTGATTTTGGTTTTAAATTCTCAGGTTTGTAAATGGATTTCTGATTTTAGCCATTAATTGAAAGAGGAAATAAATTCTCTTCATATTTTTAGTTTATAAAAATTAAATGAGAGTAAGATTTTAGGATAAGGACACTTGTAAATAATTTGGACAAATGTCACTAACCTATTTTAAGAAGCTTACAAATGTTATTAATGTGATTAATAATATTACACATGTCTTTTAAATAATTTAAAATAAACGTTTATTTGATTTTAAATATAAATTTACATATTTACTTTCTTAATTGATAAATACTTATATGTATATAAATAAGTTTACTTTTAAAAGAAAATATACTAAACTAATTAAAATATAAATAAAAACTTAAACATTCATTTTTAATGTAAATATTTTAAAAGAAAACAAACAAAGCTTGTTTAAATTCCTTTAAAACTATCTTATTTAAAAATAAACCACAATCTTATATTTGAAACCATGGAATTAAACTAAATTATCTTTTGAAAAACATTATTGAATTTAAAACAAAACTTTAAAATTGCAATATTCATTCTTACATAAATTATTGATAGATTAAATTAAATTTTCAAAACAATATCAAATTATAACATATGCTTACATATATTACAATTTGAAAATTTCAATTTTTAATTTAAAACAAAAGTCATTCCCATTCACAATATATATCAAACATATATATTATAAACAGAATAAAATTTCATTAGCTTTGGAAAATAACTCTTATCAATATTGTCAGATTAAAATTTATTAACCTTTAAAAGATTAAATTAGCCAATTTTAAGTTAAAATTACAAAGAAAATCATTAAACCAATTAAATTATTTATACAGATTATTAAATCGATATTGCCCAAAATTCCGGGTCGTTACAATCCTCCCCCCTCAAAAGAATTTCGTCCCCGAAATTTAAAAGCAAAGTTAATTTAATAACCCAACAAAGATTTAAAATCAATTAGCAAAGCATTCCTAACAACCAGTAACTAACAACCAAAGAAATCAATCACACAAACAAACTTAACTAATTATTCTGACATACGCCAGAATAAAACTCTAATACTATCTCGAGTTTCCCAAGTAAAAAATCACCGGGAGACTCGCTCTTCAAAAGTCAACAAACTATCTACACCACCAAAATCTTGAGCTCCTCTCTTCTCTAGATCCATCAATCTGAACAAAACATCAGACTACTCTCAAATCCAGCTCAACATCAAATTCTAACTGAACTACAGATTCAGCAACCAATGATGAATCATACACGTACTCCCTCAGAGGTACGTGAAATAAAATGAACTCCAGCTATCCAAACTGGCAATTCAGTCTTATAAACAACAGATCTTATCTTATCAGAACACAGATAAGAAATCTCAAATGCCTCAGAACTACCCATCCAATCTTATCCACTATTAGTTCTCTTAACCAGAGAAATCTCAACAATGAAGTCTCCAACTTCGAATTCAAACTCCTTATCTCAAATCTGCATAACTCAACAGACAATCATGGACTACCAACTCTCTTCCTGATCAGCTCAACCTATGCTGATATTTACAGAAACAACTAGACCAAAGCAAACTAACTTCTGGATCCTATTCAGCAGAAAAGTCTTCCAAAATCCGTCGAAATCCAGAACACAAATCCTATTACTCAAGCAATAGCAAACAGAACTTGCTTCCTTCCTTGCACAGCAGCTACCTCGCTTCCGCTGCACAACTCTGATTCTAAAATAGATGAACACGAATACAAACTTATCCAATATATGAGAAACCTTGTTCATCAAATCCATATAATCTGAGTGACTCATCCGACTCGGACACACAACATCACTACAGAATCCAGATCAAAAACAAGATCTGACCAAATACAAATTCCAAAAATTCTGAGCTGTTATACCAACTCTTCTTACAAGCTAACCACCCAAAATCGCTTCTGGAACCAAAACAATATGAAACTCAATTCCGGATGCAGACAATCCTTCTGATTACATCAGCAGCTCCTACTTCCTCATGAGAATTCTCAGTCTCAAACAAGGATAACCCAAGAAAAAAAATTCCCAAATTAATCGCAAGTCACTTTTGCGATACTACCTAATTTGAATTCCAAAGAAACTGTCCTCTCTTTACCAATTAGAACAGCTTCGAGCTTTTCCAAACAAGGTTAACTCTTCAATAAAACTTCACCATCTGCTCGAACTGCTAAAAGAAGAACCACAAGGATTTTTGAACCATCCGAGAAACAATCAACTCTGCTGCTTCCAAACTCTACTTTGACGATATTGCAAAGCTAAAAGATCCACTTGTCAGCACACCAACACTTTCGAGTTGCACTGCTGCCACGGCTATCCAAGACTTCCAAATCCAAATGCTTCTCGAAAACCAAAACCATCTACATACCACTCAATTAACCTCTGAGATGGCAGACAATCCAAAAGAAACACCTCACTTTCCTTAAGATACGACAAATGAGACCATGTCGAAGCAAAGCAACTTATAGACCTTAGTCTCATATTTCAAAACAGCCAACCTCCATATTGAAGATCCAGACAACCTCTACACAGACGAGTCTTCCCTGATCAGGTAAAGACTGCACCTCAACTACCTCTAAAACTGCTTCAAGAGAAAACATCTTCAGAAAATATTTAAGGATACTGCATCTCATCATGCATCACTTACTACTGCACTTCCATCAAATCCAAACTCAAGAAAAATTCGCTCACCCGAGCGAAATCCAAACTTACACTTCAAAGATAAACTCCGAATCTTTTTAAAAGATTTTCTTCGGATATCAGAGAATTCCTTACTCCAAATAACAAATCTCAATCGAGACGGTATTAGATCTACAGTCTCGACAAATACTTCCAACCTCAAACATATGGACCTCTCCCATCAGTGGTAATCGTGTTACACACACAAACCACTACTCCATTATCTACCTCTATAACTTATGTTGGAAAATCCGAACAGATAACCCAACAGATTAGGTAGATATATATATATATATATATAGTTATATACAAAAATTACAAGTACGCTCTCTCTCAAGAAAGACACCACTACAGAGCCTAGGTATTCACTCAACCTAACGCTCTGATACCAACTGAAACGACCCGACTTCCTACCTTCAGGAAATCGCATCATTTTGAAGAAAGAAAGGGATAGAAGAAGAAAAGAAAGAGAAAGAAGAACACAACAACATCAGAGAACTCACAGCGGAACGAATAAAATATAATAATTAACATAAAATATTTCATAGTATCAGATTACATCAGAGATACACAACTTATACAACACATATTAGACAGTTATAAACATCTGTCTAATTCATACAACTCAAGTACAACAGAAGAAACAGATACCAAACACAGCGGAACCAATATATCTATACGTCGAAGCCTCCTGCTCCATTACTCCTCCAGAATTCGTCAAGCTAACCTGAATCACTTGACTACTCATACATAATATGAGTACCCAAGAGTTTAATAAAACAGAAAATAAACACTCGGGTCAGACAGGGGTCTGGTGTGAGTAAACGGGTTAAAATTGCTTAACTTTAGAAAAACCTTTGAAAAGAAAAGGTATCACGTAAGACTTCCCACACATAAACATGGAAAAGTTTTTACCTTACGCTAACCAAAACATTTGATAGGAAATCCAGTGATATTATCATAGTGTCTAGGGTTTTCAAGTAAATATGAAATAGCCGAAATTGTTACATGATTAAATTCCAGCTACTAGCCACAAAAGTGGGTAATACAATCAAAACCGTAGGGTCTCGTAGGGAAAATGGGTTTCCAACAATGGCAGGGCTACTGGGGTACCGCCCGTCACAGTACGTGGCCTAGATCACAGTACCGAGGATTACTCCCTTCATCCCCTGCAACACAAGACCGGGACCATTCCTTACTGAAAAGTCCCGAACAAGACCACCCCGCAGTTGTGGCCAACAACTGCCCACACAGCCGAAATATAAGGGACCTCTAGACAGGGATGTATCTTGCCCTCCAGTGGGCGCGACCCACGAAGCCTTGCTGCACCTCCCCTGTTTTAGCCATTCCCGGTTGATGAGGCTTGAGGCTGCGATTACCTTTATAGGACCAATCATCTTAGAATGCTCATCGTCCGCCTGACGATGTGCTGAAAGCATTCAATCCATACAAGTTCGTTCCGGGTTCGAACGAAACCGAAGGCACTATCTCGTTGCACTCATTTTGGAATCACCCTCAGAGTCAACGACCATAGCCCTTGCACTCTGATTCGCCATCTCGAATCTATAAGCACTATTCCGTCAAACTCATTACGGAATCACCCACAGAGTTATACTGACGTATAGCCCTTACACCTCGAGTCTTCACTTGCTCCACTTGGATTAACGACCTAACGTTTAATTGGAATCGATGTGGTTTTCGGATTCCAAATATGGAAACCCGATCCCGGTCTCACCGAAACCAAACGCCATTTTAATGTCCAAGTTGTACTTAAGGGATTTTAACAATTATCTTATTCAGGATGATATAAACAGATAGATGAATAACATTATCACAATAGATAATACATATCAACATTCATCTCATAAAGCAGCATATCACATATATCATAAACATCCAAATCATCCAATATCAACCAAACACCCAATATCAATCATCCAATATCATTCAACATCCAATATCAATCATTCAATATAAACCATTCAATATCAATCAATCACCCATAGCAGAATTGATTAACTCTTAATCAATTTAATTAACCTCTAATTAAATTAATTACTATCCTTTAATCACTTGGATTATCTTAATCCTACTTCATTGATTTATTACAAATCAAATTCATTTATCATTTCCTAATGATCTTCTTTAATTAATCTTCCTTGATTAATTATCCTCTAATTACATTCAAGTAATTATCTATAACCATATTCAGTAATTAATCTCTAATTACTATCATTAATTACAATAATTAATGATCCTTCATTAATTAATTAACCATAATTAATTACATTAAACCTTAATTAATTACAATTAATTAATCATATTAAAATTAATTACTTAAATTAATTACCTCATTAATTATATTAATTAATCATCTTTATTAATTAATAATCCTTTAATTAATTAAATAATTAACTTGTAATTAATTATCTCATTAACCATAAATAGTAATTAACAATTTGTAATTACTTATCTTAATTAATTAACTTCTTAATTAATTACTTCCAAATTAATTATATTAATCCTAGATTAATTAATCCAATTAATTAATTTTAATTACTTCATTAAGTAATTATTAATCAATAATTAATCCTTAATTAATTACTTTAATAATTAATTACTATTTTAATTAATTACACTTAGTAATTAACCTTAATTAAATCTCATTCATTTATCAATCACATTGGTTAGTTAATTACCTAAAATAATTAAGTAATTAACTCTTAATTACTTAACAAGTAATTATAACTAATTACTTCCTTTAATAAACCTTAATTACCCCCTTAACAAAATTTGATTCCATTATTAAATAAATCTTAAATCATTAACTAGTTAATTACTCCATAATTTAATTAACTTAAAAACAATTAAGTTAATCAGTTCCTAATTAATAACTTTAAGTGATCATCCATTAATCACTTCTAATTAATTACTCACATGAGTAACTTCTCTAATTTCTTCCATAAGTAATTACCATTCTAATTACATTCAAAAATTACCCATTGATTACTTCATTAAGTAATCATACTTAATTAATCCAAAATTTAGTGATTATTAAAAATTAAATAAATAATTAACTAATTATTTAAAATTAATTAAACAATTAATTAATTAATTACTTCTTTATATTTCAAAATCCTTAATTAAGAATTCATTAATCTTAATAACAAATCATATTTATTAAGTATTCTCAAATTCGTATCAAAATAATCTAACCTTATTTATCTTAATAAATAAGTTATTTGAAATAAATCAAATTTTAACAACTTAAAATATATTATTCTATTTCGATTTCAAAATTATAACAATAACCTTATTCGGAAATAATGTATTTTGAAATCAATTTCAAATTTAATACATTATAAATTAACTAATTTAAACTTATTAATTTTAAATATAAATTTGAAACTTGTTATTAAAAACATTTCTGAACACTTACTTAAACCTTGGTTAAATTCAAACACTAACTCAATTTACATTTAAAGTTTGACTAACATGGTTTTCAAAACAAACAAGTTTAACTTTGTAAATTTACTTCTTCTCAAACTTAGGCCATGATTTCATTTTACTGGAAAACTTGTTTATAACTTAAAACTAAATCAAAATTTATTCAATAAGTTTAAATTTCAACTTAATACACAGCTCAACAACCCAGGAACACTCAAACTACACGAAACATTCCCAACGCAACCGAGCGATCTTCTCTCCCTCTTCGAGTCAAACACGAACTCAACACAGCAACTCACCCGAGTTCCCAGTTCCACGCAAGAACCCACCCTGCTTCTCTTCGTCCCCAAATCTATCTTCCCCAGCTCAAAGCTTCTCCGTGCACACAACTGTGCTCGTGCACCTAGCACGGCAATCCCATCGACGACGAGCCCTCCTCCGACCTTCACCAAGTCGGCGGCAACCCCTTAGTAACATCCCTCAACCCAGAATCAAAAATCCCAGCTCGATTCGAAATTCGACCTTCGAACCCAAAATTCGAACAAAACAACAGCCTCCATCCAAACAAAATCCACCCACGACATCTCCATGTCGCCGTTAAACCATGCCGACACCCATATTTACGCGTCACGCTCTCCAGCACCTAACTACACTGTTGCGATAGCCTTAAATCCAAATTCCAAGTCGCAGTTCTATTCAACAACAGTCCTAACCTCAAACCAACATAAACCCTAATTCACTCAATTCCTAACTCCTCCGCCATTAGAAAAATAAATTTGCATTTTTACCAAAATCAATAGTCTATGCGCAAGCTTCAACCAGAGTTTCAAACCAAATTAATGTTTGGATAATCGGATTTTCACAAAATTCCCAATTTTTAATAAAACCCAAATTCACAATATTTACACTATTAAAAATTATGATATATACTCTAAAAATCATTATTTTTAGTCCTTAACATATTCATGAAATCCAAATCAGGAAACAAGATGGTTGATTTTTTTGACATGCATCAAGATTTCACTGTAATCTTTATTTTAAAATTTATTTGTAAATTTAAATTTACAGATCCTATTTTTAATATTACCAACAAACCATAACAAACAACCTCTATTCAAACATCAAAGCCAAATATTGATGATAGTAGGAGATTTGGATGAAATTTGAATTATCAAAACTGAAAATGGCAGAGCATTAAGATACAGACAACATATATCTTCTTTGTATTCAAACATGCAATTCAACTTCACAACATATTTGTAACTAACCTATTGTATCAATCATCACACATACCTAGGTTAAATACCAAGTTCAAATCTGTTTTTAGAATGAAGATTTACTCACTTGTTAAATGCAGAGAGCAGAGAGCAGAAAACAAAGCATGTAGTTAAACAAATAAAACTGTTTTTAAAAGAGGTTTTACTCACCTTTTTATCTGCAGGGTAGATTATCTTAATTCCAGGCTTTGAATTTTAGAATCTGAAGAAAACTTTGATTCATTTTCCAGGCTTGCTGTTTTGAAACTTAAATCCATGCATGCATCAAATTGATGTTGATCTCCCTTTGCATGTTTCCAGATTAATGATTAAAAGATTAAATCTTGCTGAAGAACTCCACTTGAAAATGCAGGTTTGAATATTATGTTTTAAACTTGCTTTTGATTTGATTTTTTTTAGTTGCAGGTTGAACCTCATTTTCATATGCAGGTTGAAGATTGTAAGTTGAAGTTGAGAGGAACTTTGATTTTGGTTTTAAATTCTCAGGTTTGTAAATGGATTTCTGATTTTAGCCATTAATTGAAAGAGGAAATAAATTCTCTTCATATTTTTAGTTTATAAAAATTAAATGAGAGTAAGATTTTAGGATAAGGACACTTGTAAATAATTTGGACAAATGTCACTAACCTATTTTAAGAAGCTTACAAATGTTATTAATGTGATTAATAATATTACACATGTCTTTTAAATAATTTAAAATAAACTTTTATTTGATTTTAAATATAAATTTACATATTTACTTTCTTAATTGATAAATACTTATATGTATATAAATAAGTTTACTTTTAAAAGAAAATATACTAAACTAATTAAAATATAAATAAAAACTTAAACATTCATTTTTAATGTAAATATTTTAAAAGAAAACAAACAAAGCTTGTTTAAATTCCTTTAAAACTATCTTATTTAAAAATAAACCACAATCTTATATTTGAAACCATGGAATTAAACTAAATTATCTTTTGAAAAACATTATTGAATTTAAAACAAAACTTTAAAATTGCAATATTCATTCTTACATAAATTATTGATAGATTAAATTAAATTTTCAAAACAATATCAAATTATAACATATGCTTACATATATTACAATTTGAAAATTTCAATTTTTAATTTAAAACAAAAGTCATTCCCATTCACAATATATATCAAACATATATATTATAAACAGAATAAAATTTCATTAGCTTTGGAAAATAACTCTTATCAATATTGTCAGATTAAAATTTATTAACCTTTAAAAGATTAAATTAGCCAATTTTAAGTTAAAATTACAAAGAAAATCATTAAACCAATTAAATTATTTATACAGATTATTAAATCGATATTGCCCAAAATTCCGGGTCGTTACAGTTTGCTAGTTTTCATTCCAGTTATATTTGTTCACTGCTTGATTGATTTTACACAACACTTCACACACTTTAGGAAACGTGCACCTTCATGTTTGAATACCCAGTTGTTTATGTAGAATGACTTCCCACCGAGAAGAAGAAGTGGTAACTCAAGAGGAAGAAACTTTTCCGATAGCTGTTCCCATAGAGAATCCTCCGGAGCGAACCCCGACTATTCTAACTTCGAGAGCGTTTGTCCAGCTACGCACTCAATTTGGCTTTGCTGAAAGTGATGTTCTTCTCCCTGGGCCAAGTGATACTGCTGACAATCCTCCCTATGGCTTTGTTGCAGTCAATCGCCAAATGTGCTTAAGTGGGGCGATTCCTCCTTTTAACGACTTCCTTCGAACTCTTCTCCTTCGGTTGACAATCTCTCCGTTTCAACTTCATCCCAATGGCTATGCCATCTTGACGGGGTTATGTGTTTTGTTTAGAAGAACCCTTGATCGCCTACCGAGTTTTGAAGAAATTCGTTATCTGTGCTCGTTTGCAAAGAGTAAAGATCATCCTTCCCTTATTATTGTGAGAAATGCCAGAAACCGCAAGCTCATTTCCGATCTTACTGAAAGCGTTCATGGATTTTTGAACCAGTTTTTCTTTGCCCGCTGTCCCTCAGGCTTTTATGCCATCTGGAGAGTAGGAAGTAAGATTAGTGTTTCTGTTTTCTCCGTTTTGAAACTTTTTCGAGATCCGAACTTTCAGTTGCTAATTTCATTCTTTGTTCCTTTCATCACTTCCTCTCCCCTCTAGAGACCCAATTCACAAGCAAGTTTTTGAGAGGTTGAGTGCCGTGGCCACAGAAGAGAGGAGCATAAAATTTCTGTTGAGGGATGAATTTTTACATCAACATGGGCTTCTACACACTTCTCGCTCTATGCATGCTCATGAAGTTCCAACGGAAGTCCCCGATTCTCCGATAAAGACTCCTGAATCTTTGCTGGTGAAGTGCTCCACTTCTGTCGATGTTGCGGGGCCATCTGGTAAACTTGCCCCGGTTATCGAGGAAGAAGAGCCTCAGGGATCCTCTCACCATTCACAAGAATCTGGTGAAAAGGCTAAGAAATCCAGTCCTGTCAAGCAAAGCAGGGACAATACCTTCGAAGGATTGAGCGACCTCTTCGCTACTTCACAAGAGATCTTCAAAGATGACCCTACTACTGCCGGGATTTCTTCTTCAGTAGTTGAAGCTACTTCTATTTTGCAACAGCCGTCGTCGACTCAAGAGTTGACGTTAACTATTACACCCACAACCACTCCCCAAATAAAGAGTGGTTCGTAGATTAATGCGCGTAGTTTGCACAACACACACACTTAGAATTTCTCATCACTTCTATGCACTTATCTTCTTGCACTTTAAAGATTTCTAAAGCTTATTATTTTAATTCCAGATTCTCCTATGGGGCGCAGCGGCTCGTACTATGACGATTTCCAGCGCTACGGGAGGCGTAGCCAGTATGATTACAGGCGTTACCTTCCTTCCTACAGAGAGTCGGATGAAGAGAGGGCTGCCCGAAAGGCTCATGAAAGGAGGACTGAAGAAGAACATCGTGAAAGAAGGGAGAGAGAAGAGCGCCATGATTCTTGGCAAAAAGGCGATGACTCTCACAAGAGAAAATCTCATGACGATCGAGGAAAAGGTCACATGAGTGAAGACTTAAGCAAACGAGCCCGTCACAGTGAAAAGCAGGCCTCTACTACTCCTGAGAAAGTTACTATTCCTGCCTCACTTGACATTCCTTCTGACTCTCCCGCTCTTGGGAAATCAGATATTCAAACGATAATTAGCAGGCCCAAATTTCAAGTTGGACCGGGTCCTGCCACTCTGCAGAGCCGATTTCCTCAATGGTGCCTTAAGGGGGTGAGGTTCGACCTAGAATTGGTCCCCATCGACAAGTCTGCTATGTTGCGCAATCTTGATGCCGTCAAGCTCGATATCGAGAGGATGTCAAACTGGCAGAAGCTTGTCGATGAGCTTTAAAGAGTTAACCGTGCCAACATAGAGGCCATGCTTACTATGGAAAACGATAAGGCCGAATGGCAAAAGGTCGTTGAGCAACACGACACCGAGATGAGGAACATTGCTTCTTACAGTGAGGAGCTTGAAGCAAAAGTCGAGGAATTGAAACATGAGCTTGCTGCTTCCTCTACTTCCTATTCTCAAAAAGAAGAAGTGCTCCTGAAACAAGTGAGAGACGCTCACGCTAGCCAAAGGGATGCCGAAGACAGGCTAGAAGTACAAAAAAGAATCAGTGAAGGCTTTGCTACTGATATTGCTGAGCTCCGAAAGAAAAACAACTCCCAGGAGGCGGAGATACAAATGCTTAAGCTTCAGCTTGCCAAAACTGAAAGGGAGCGTGATGAGGCTGTCGCCGGGAGAATCGCAGCTGAAGAATCTCATGAGGCGACTAAAAACAGCATCAGCTCAACATTATTCGACTTCTACTTGCACAGCGTCTTGGGGCGTGGAAGCCTTGCCTTTCTAGGCCCCAAGTATGAAATCACACTGGCTGAAGTTTGGGAGACAGCACTTGATATGCTCGGTGGTAAAGGTGCTGGATATGCTGAGTCAGCCCTTGAAGAGCATTATCTTGATGACGAAGCCCGTGCCGCTCTTGCCAAGGGTAAGGAGCAGCTTGCCAGAGCGCGGGCCGGGATGGCGGAAGAAGAGCGTTCTGAAAAAGAAATACCGCCTACCATCTCCGAACGTCCTCTAGTTTCTCCCGAGGTGGACATTACAGGCCCTAGTGCTCATTTGCCGCCTCCTACAAGAACTGGGGTAATCACCCCTACTGATGAAGAGGCTTTGGAGGACATTGGGGCTCAGAATTATGAGATTGAACTGACAAAGCCAATATCTTCAGGTAATTTCGACATTGGTCCGATTCAGGTGGATTGCCTGCTTATTCCTCAAAATTTTGATGAGCTTCTCGATTACCTCCTAAATCTCGATGAACCCATATCTCCCTTCTTTCGGGAAGATACTAACATTTTCAATTTTTCTTCTTCTGCAGTTGAAACAACAAGTGCCGTGCAGACTTCGCCTTCTCTGGTTATTCCTCCTCCATCTCTTCAGGTGACTCCTCCTTCTGCTTCACAACCTGGGTCACAAGAGGAGAAAATTGAGGCTCTTCATGGTTTGGATGACCCTGTTGCCTCGCAGGAGCAAAAAGATGAGGGACTCGAAGGAGGCGAGATCTCTCCGGAGCGGACTCCTTCTGACGACGTAGTTTTGTCCGCTCTCGTTACTCCGGGGAGTGAGTCTTCTTCGCAGAGAAGAAAGAAGCTTGGGACATCGAAGAGGAGGGGGAAGAAAATTATCACCACTGAAGAGGAACCGGAAATTGCGCCAGTTGTACCTCCCTCCCCTTCTTCCCTCATGCCTTCAGACCAACCTGGAAGACCCGAAAAGCTAACCACTCGGCCGGGTAAAGGGTCTAAAGGCGGCAAGAAGAAATGAAGAGTTGAGCTTTTTGATTCCTTTTTTGTGTAATGGTCGGATGTTGTGCAGGCACCGGCCCCTGCTTCTTATTTTGAAACCTGTATCTGCAATATCTGCAATTGAATAAAATGATTCTTTATTTGTACATACTTCTGTTTGAATTTGAGTATGCATTTATTATTCATTTTTGCACAAGTTTATTTATATGATATTGCAGCGGGCTTATGGTATGTTGTTTGAGTATTACTTTACTGATGCAGCTATACTATTATACCATGTTGCCCCCATACCTTAAGCTTGCTGCAATATTTTATACTTCGAGGGGACTTGCACTCTTATTTGCTAAAGAATAATTATTTTATTCTTTAAAGAAAATTTTTGTAGAGTACAACTCCCTTCGTATAAGTTTCTACGCTTTGTCGTTCGAAGAAATCACTTTTTTCTTTTGCTTATGTGCATATTTTACCAAGTGAATTCCTCTATGTGGTAAAGCGGACCTCTGAAGGGTACTTTAACTTCTTTTCTTTTTCTTTTTTTTTTCTTTTTTCTTTTTTTTTTGACGATCATTTTCCATAGTAGGTAAATTACTCTTCCTTTGAAAGTTAAAGTACGCTTTTGATGAGGATTTTTTTATACAAAGTTGTACCTCTGAGGAGGGATTTTTCACGTTTCAACACTTGGAAGTTTTATTTCAATCTCGGTGAAACGTGTACCTCCAAAGAGTTGTGCCTTTGAAGAAAGCCTTTTCACGTTTCAACACTTGGAAGTTTTATTTCAATCTTGGTGAAACGTGGGCTTCCGAAGAGGTCTTTCTTCTTGATTGTGCCTTCGAAGAGGTCTTTCCTTTGAATTGTTTCCCCGGGAGGGGGTTGTACCTCTAAGGAGGGATTTTTCACGTTTCAACACTTGGAAGTTTTATTTCAATCTTGGTGAAACGTGTACCTCCAAAGAGTTGTGCCTTCGAAGAAAGCCTTTTCACGTTTCAACACTTGGAAGTTTTATTTCAATCTCGGTGAAACGTGGGCTTTCAGGAAGGTCTTTATTTTGTTTTTGCATTTCAACTTTGGTGAAGTGAAATTCCGAAGAGCGGTTGTTACACTTCAACTCCTGGCGAAATGTGCCTCCGAAGAGGGCTTTTATTTTGTTTACATTTCAACTCTGGTGAAGTGAAATCCCGAAGAGCGGTCATAACACTTCAACTCCCAGTGAAATGGGCCTCCGAAGAGGGCTTTTATTTTTTTTGCATTTCAACTTTGGTGAAGTGAAATTCCGAAGAGCGGTTGTTACACTTCAACTCCTGGCGAAATGTGCCTCCGAAGAGGGCTTTTATTTTGTTTACATTTCAACTCTGGTGAAGTGAAATCCCGAAGAGCGGTCATAACACTTCAACTCCTGGTGAAATGGGCCTCCGAAGAGGGCTTTTATTTTTTTTGCATTTCAACTCTGGTGAAGTGAAATCCAGAAGAGTGGTCATAACACTTCAACTCCTGGTGAAATGTGCCTCAGAGAGGGTTTTCATCGCCTGGAAGTTACTCTCTCATGGTTGGAGGGTCATGACTCCTCCAATCTTTTTTTGTTGAGTAGAGAACTTTCTTTTTTGTGGCGTATGACCCATTAGAGGTCTTTTATCCTCCGAAGAGTTGCGCCTCCGAAGAGGACTTGTGCTGCTGATGGTAGCTTTGGTTGTTCCTCTGTTCACTTGCTTATGCCTTTTCAGCGATCCTCTTTTTTTTTTTCTTTTCAAGTTTTCATTCCCCTTTTCTCGCAAGTGGCTTGTTTAATCCAAGGAAGCGTACTTCATTGTCAGGCAAGTTCGTGAGAACGGGCACTAGCTTCCTAATTGGATGTTTGTTCGTTCAAACAATCTCAATTTATTAGCAAGGGCTCGTTTCTATCGAAATCATAAGCCGTTCAATTGAAGTATTTCCTATCTAGGATTTGAATTCGGGGCCTTTATGACTTGAAATTTGTTTGTTGAATGATGGTGAGAATCACTCGGTCTTATTATGCACAAGTTTTATTTCCATTGTCTGCAAAAATTTAAATCGACATTTCAGCAATACATTTTATGTATTTTTATATCGAAAACAAAGCAAACATATAATAATAATAAGGAACACAAGATTTATAGTGGTTCGGCCATGAAATTGGGCCTACATCCACTTTATATTCTTTCATTATTTACTTGCATCAGTTTCACAATTGCTTTCAATTACAAGAATCATACATTCATAATTCTTTTTACAATGTTTCAACAAAATTTTCAAGTAAAGTATGGACGCAAATGGTTGCTGTTCCATGCCCTTGGAATTTGATCTCCATCAACAGTGGTGAGCTTGAATGTGCCGTCAAGAAGCTTCTGACCTATTACATACGGTCCTTCCCAATTTGGCCCAAACACACCTGTCGCGGTCATAATTCTTTTCAGGACTAGATCTCCAATTTCAAAGCTGCGTTGACGAACTTTGGAATTGAAATGTCTGGCTATCCTTTGCTGATGAGCTGCAACTCTGAGGTTAGCTTCATCTCTTTTTTCATCAAGGAGATCCAGCGCTTCAAGTTGTAGCTTCTCATTTTCTGCTTGATTGAAATGGATTCTTCTGTGTGAAGGGACCTCTGTTTCAACCGGGATCATTGCTTCCGATCCGTATGCCAACGAAAAAGGAGTATGCCCAGTTGCAGTTTTGTGAGTAGTTCTGTATGCCCATAGTGCAAGTGGTAGTTTATCGACCCAACCACCTTTTGCTCTTTCGAGTTGCTTTTTGATGGTTGATTTGATGATCTTGTTCACTGCTTCCACTTGCCCATTTGCCTGCGGATGAGCTACTGCCGAAAAGCTTTTCTGGATTTTGAATCGTTTGCAAAAATCCTGGAATTCCTCGCTTTCAAACTGAGTACCATTGTCTGTGATTATTTTCTGAGGCACACCGTATCTGCAAATGATATTCTTGGTCACAAAGCTTATCATTTTCTTAGAAGTGATAGTAGCCAATGGTTCAGCTTCAGCCCATTTAGTAAAGTAATCAACTGCAACAATAGCATATTTAATCCCTGATTTAGCAGTTGGTAGCGGCCCAATGAGATCCATTCCCCAAATTGCAAATGGCCATGGACTGACCATCTGTGTGAGTTCGGTAGAAGGTGCTCTAGGAATTTTGGCAAATCTTTGGCATTTGTCACATTTTCGGGAGTAATCTGCAGCATCTCGATTAATTTCTGGCCAAAAATATCCGTATCGGAGAATTTTCTTTGCTAATGTTTGACCACCTGAATGATCACCACATTCTCCTCCATGCACCTCAGCTAGGATTGTTTTGGACTCTTCCCGGGATACACATCGAAGCAATGGCATTGAGAATCCCCGTTTGTACAATCGGCCATCCTGAATTACATAGCGAGAGGCTTTCCTTAGTAGCTTTCGTCTTTCTATCGAATTTTCTGGCAGAGAACCTCTGAGTAGGTAGTCCAGTATTGGAGTCATCCATGACTCTTGTTCTTGAGATACATTCATAATCCAGTCTATATCCATCTCGTCTATACTCGGTGCTGAAAGGACTTCTACAGGGACCAATCCCAATAGTTGAGCTTCACCAGAACTTGAATACTTTGCGAGGGAATCTGCCTTCATATTCTCTTCCCGAGGAATGTGGCTTATTGAATAGTGATCAAGTTCACATAGGAGTTCCCAAGCCTTTGACAAGTAGGAAGGCAGGTTTCCACCTTTTGCTTGAAATTCCTTCTTGACTTGGCATACAATAAGCTGAGAATCACTGAAGATCTGTAATGCTCGAATGTTTAGCTCTTTAGCGATTTTCAGACCTGCAATAAGAGCTTCATATTCTGCTTCATTGTTTGTTGAAGGATATTCCAATCTTAATGCATAACATAATGATCGACCTTCAGGAGTTTCAAGTACCACTCCGGCTCCAGAACAGTAGTCATTTCTTGCGCCATCAACATACATCTTCCACTGGATTGGGGAATCATTGATCGTTTCTTCCTCACCATTATCTTTCTCTGTGAATTCTGCAATGAAATCAGCTAAAGCTTGTCCGTTGATTGCTTTTCGGGGGTGATAGGTGATGTCATATTGACTGAGTTCAATGTTCCATTTTAGAAGGCGACCCGAAGTTTCAGGGCGAAATAGGACTTGCTTTAGAGGTTGATCAGTGAGTACTTTGATAGGATGAGCTTGGAAATATTGCCTCAGTTTCCTTGATGCAACTAGTAGGCAACAGGCGAGTTTTTCCAACTTGGAGTAATTCAGCTCTGCCCCAGTGAGTCTTTTGCTGATATAGTAAACCGGATGTTGAATCCTTTTGTCTTCCCGTATCAGCGCTGCACTTAGAGCATGAGATGATACTGCCAAGTATATAAGAAGATCCTCACCATTGCCTGGCCTAGAAAGTATTGGAGGCGTTTCCATATGACGGATCAACTCATCGAAGGCTTTTTGGCATTCGGAAGTCCATTCAAAATTCTTCTTTCCTTTCTTCAGGGCGTCAAAGAATGGGATGCATTTATCAGTGGCTTTGGTAATGAACCGACTCAGGGCGGCGACCTTTCCGTTGAGACTCTGCAATTCCTTCTTCGTTCTAGGAGCTTTAACTTCTTTCAAGGCAGTAATTTGAGCTGGACTAGCCTCAATGCCCCTAGCACTGACGATGAAACCTAAGAACTTTCCGGACTCGACCCCAAATGTACATTTCAGAGGGTTAAGTTTCATTCTGTATTTCCGGAGGACTGCGAACATTTCTGCTAAGTGTTCAATGTGATCCGCTACTTTCCTGGACTTCACTAACATGTCATCGACGTAGACTTCCATAGTTTTGCCCAATTGCGGTTTGAACATAGCATTAACAAGTCTTTGGTAGGTTGCCCCTGCATTTTTCAATCCGAAGGGCATAACTCTGTAGCAATAAAGTCCAACATCTGTGATAAAGCTTGTATCCTCCTGATCCGGCTCGTGCATCATGATTTGGTTATAACCGGAGTAGGCATCCATGAAAGATAACAATTCATGTCCCGCAGTTCCGTCTACCAGTTGATCGATCCTGGGTAATGGGAAGCAATCTTTGGGGCAAGCCTTGTTTAGATCAGAAAAATCAATACACACTCTCCATTTTCCATTAGCTTTCTTGACCAACACAGGATTTGAAACCCAATTCGGATATGTAGATTCTTTGATGAAGTTATTTTCTATGAGTCGATCAACTTCTTCTTTTAATGCTGCTGACCTTTCTGGACCTTGGGTTCTTCTTTTCTGTTTAACTGGCGTAAACTTTGGGTCAATATTCAGAGCGTGTACTGCAACTTCTGGGGATATTCCACACATATCGGCATGAGTCCAAGCAAAGACATCCAGATTTGCTTTCAGGAAAGATATCAAGATATTCTGAATTGACACATTAAGCTGTGAACCCACATTTAACACCTTATTTGGGTCCTTCGGGTCAACAGGTACCGAAACTGTCGTTTCCACCGGTACCACTCTATTCTCCCCTGCACTGGCTTTTCTGGGATCCATTTCTTTCCGTGCCCCGCTGTGCTCGCCAGTGCAGGGTCCGCCCCGTAATTGCTACAAGGCTGGTTCTTTGATGCGGACTGGGGTTGCCGCATCCTTCCCCATTTCTCTTTTTCTTGACTCTCGCAGCTCTGTCAAATAGCATTCTCGCGCAGCATTTTGATCCCCTTTTATAACTCCTACTCCATTGTCAGTAGGGAATTTAATAGTGAGGCACCACGGGGCTAGGATAGCTTTGAATGCTGCGAGTGTTGGACGGCCAAGAAAAGCATTATAAGCAGAAAACTCGTCGACAATCACAAATGTTTGCTTGCGGACCACTTTCCTTTCTGCTTCCCCAAGTTCTACAAGCAGATCGATGGTCCCAATTGGTTGTTTTGGCTCCCCAGTGAAGCCAGCGTCTTCTGTGATGAGGCTTGTACGTCAATCATAGGGATTTTCATCTGGTCAAATGTCTTCTTGAAGAGGATATTACATGATGCTCCGCAGTCAATGAGGACTCTTCTGACAATGGCCGGTCCAATACCAGCCGAGATGACCAAGGGATCTAGGGTAGGAGCTTCTATACCTGTGGAATCTCTGGCTCTGAAAACAATATCATCGCTGAAAGTTTTCTGTTGTTTCAGGGGCGTAGTGTCTTCTAAAACAAAGACGTCTTCTTCGGCTGGAGCATATTTCAAAGCCCTGGAATATCTCTCCATCTCACCCCAGCTCTTGCCAGCTGGGTGAGGCCCACCTGTAATGACATTGATAACGGGCCTTCCAGATTCATGTCCCGTAGCTTTCTCACCTGTCCTAGGCTGATGAACAGGAACCTGTTGCCCCTGACTTGACGATGCAGGATTGTTGCTATTTTTCTTCACGAATTGCTGCAGTTTGTTTTCTCTTAGCAACTCTTCAATCAGATTTTTCAACTGGCGGCATTCATCAGTTTCGTGACCGGGTTGATTGTGGAAGCGGCAGAATTTCCCACTCTGTATGGCTTTTTTCCCGGTTCTCAAAGGGATAGGTTTAGGGAAATCGACGGAATCTTTAGTGGCCAGGTAGATGTGCTCCGGTGTATGTGATAATGGAGTATATTCTGATAGCTTGAAGGATCGGGGCTTCTTCAGATTACCCTGTTTCTTCCCATTATTATTCTCCGTTTTTTGCCCCACCGACTCATTCTTGCGTGGAGCGACAGTGTTGTCTTCTACTTTCTCCAACACTGTCTTTACTGGTAAAGGACGGCTTTCCAAGCGAATGAATTCATCTGCTTTTTTGTAGAACTTTTCGAGAGAGGTTGGCTCCTTCATATTTAACCATTTCCCAAATTCGCTTGACTTATCAATAGCCCTCATCAGATAAGTCAATATCATTCGTGGTTCAGCATTGTCCACCTCAGCCAGCGCTATATTAAAGCGGTTCAAGAAGGATCTGATAGACTCACCAGGATTCTGCTCTAAACTCGATAGTGACATAATGTCCTTGGCCTTCGAAGCATATAGTCTAAACTGCTCCTTGAATTTTCTGGTCAAGTCTGAAAACTGATCGATAGATCGGACTGGCAACTTGGTGAACCATAGTAGAGCCACACCTTCCAGGTATACGGGGAAATATCGACACTTTATTTCGTCAGAGGCCCTGGCACCTGTCATGTGCCAATCATATTTATACAAGAACTCATTCGGATCACTTGTCCCTTTGTAAGCTGGAATAGTCGGAGGGACAAACTTCCTTGGAAATTCCGCCTTCAAGATTTTTTCAGTACACGGAGTTTTACTTGGGGCGAAACCCCATTCCTTCTCATCTTCAACCCTTTGCATACTTTCTTTCATGATCTGCCGGACCATTCCAGAAAGATATTCCTCATCATGCCGAGTTCTAGATCCACCAGCCTCAGGAACTGCCTGCTCAAAGGGACTAGTAGCCCTTTCCGGAGCATTCCTCTCACTAACATCATGAATGTTGCCAGCATAGTTCCTTTCATTACCAGCTGGTTGATTGTTTGCCCCAAGTAAATCGTTCAACTTATTCAGAATCAGAGCATTCTGGGCACTTTGAGCCTCTAATTGTGCATTTTGGGCGTTTATCTGCTGGTTTAGCCCTAGAATCACAGCATCCAACTCCGCTTTCGTAACTCCAACAGACGGAGTGGGTTGATTAGGTACAGGGGAAGCGGAGGTTCCCTCTTGAATGTTTCCAGATCTAATAGATCTACTTTTCCTTCCAGGAGCCATAATCTCAGATAGACTTCTGGTTTTTAAGGAAATTCTTTCTTCAAATCTCTGTGAAGCAATGATGACAGTTTTCCTGAGTTCAATTCTCAGTGAAAGCACCAAAAAATGTTAACGCTAAAATTTGAACGCTAACACCCCGGTGTATGAGCTATAGTTGTGAAAGCACCACCCGATAGATCGGGAAAGAATTACAAGCAAGTAATAGCAGAAAAGCAGTAAACAACAACGATTTTATAGTGGTTCGGCTTAAGGGTATAGCCTACGTCCACTCTAAGTACTTTTATTAATAATCCCGTTACAAGCTGATACAATTCTTCTCAAATACAATATACTTCAAGTTACAAGTGATTTGGAACAAGTCTTAAGCTTCAATGTCGATTAAAGTCCTTAGATTCATATTGAAGATGTGTGGTTTCTTCATGAATTTCTTTGATGTATTCCTCTGATCTTGAAAGCTCTAAGTGTTGATGAAGTTCTCAATGCAGCAAGGTAACGGTGTATGAAGAGAATGTGCCCAAAAGTCCTTTGAATGTTGGAGGTGGTTGCCTATTTATAGAGAGTTCTGGTCTGAAATTTTTGCCAAGTCCTAAGTCGTGGCCGATCTAAGTTAAGTCGTAGCCGACTTAATATGAGTCGTGGCCGGTCCATCTGGCCCCCTTCTGGCTTCACAGGAGTTCACTTGCACAAGTCCTAGGTCGCCTCCGAGTCAACACTACTCCTTCTTAGTAATATGGCATCGGGCTTATACTTAGTGGCTTTAGGTCGTGGACGAGTTAACTTGGTAAGTCGCAAGTCACGGTCCAACTGGTAAGTCCTGAATCGTGTACGAGTTAAGAGGCCACTGTGCCAAGTAGCTGCATTGAACTTACCTTCCTTTGCTTAGGTCGTGACCGACTTAACATTGGTCATAGGTCGGCCGCGACTTAGGTCGGTAGCTATCTTGGGTCGGCGTTCCTTAAGTCTTAGGTTGGTATACATGCTAGAGCATTGGGTCGGCACCTCTCTTAAGTCGGTATCCCTTTTCAGCCTTAGGTCGGCATTCCTGTTAAGGCAGTTAGGTCGGCAACCAGTTAAGTCGGCAATCTCCCTAGACTGTTAGGTCGGTATCTATGTTGAGTCAGTAGAGTCAGTAGCCTCATTGAAGTGTTAGGTCGGCAACCCTTTGAATCTTAGGTCGGCACCCTTGTTGAGCCTTAGGTCGGCATCTCGTTGAGTCGCAGAGTCTAAACCGAGGCGGAGTTAACAACGAATTTTGTTTGTATTACCCACTCTGTGGCTAGTAGCTGGAATTTAATCATGTAACAATTTCGGCTATTTTAATAAGTATTTGTAAATAGACCCTATTATAATATCATAGGATTTTATAACAAAGTGTTTTAGCTATCGTAAGGTAAAAACCCGACATGTTTATTTGTGGCGTGGTCTTACGAGATGCTTATGGTTTTCAAAGGATTTAAAAACTTTAATAATCAATTTGAGTGTGATTTCTCACGTTGGAATTCCAGACTGACTCGGGTGTTATTTAACTATGATGCTTGGGTCAGACAGAGTATTATAGAATACAGAATATGTTGCTGTGAAGCTCAGGAGGCGAGCTGGATGACGAGTCCGTACTTGTTTTATATATATTCTGTTGTGTTGATTAGCTATGTACTCAATTGTATGAGTGCAGGTTATGACTACTGCCCAATTATGTGTTATGTGATTGATGTACTCTGATGATGTAATGGATAAACAGATATATTTGTTTCAGTGTAAAGATCATTTATTATCTATTATATTTTATTCCACTGCGATGGCTAGATTCTGATATTGTTTTCTGTTTTCTTCTTCTACTTCTTCTTCTTAAACCCAAATGGTTCGTATTTCCATACATCTTGAGTTGATTTATGTAGAATTGTGTTGAATCAAGAGGTACGCATTTGCGGGCTGTTACAGTTATTGTTGTTTTTTTACTTCTGAAAGGAACAATGTGTGTTTTCCAAATATAGACCTAGTAGAATACCTTATTTTTTCAGGTGCAACTTTAAATCTAATGGTGTAATAATATTGGTTATCAGTCCTAGTATGATACTTAGTATGCTATTCACAAAATTTAATTTCTACCAATAGATGTTTTACTCCTCTGAAAAGAAAGCAAACCTACCTTTATTAAATTAGTTTTTTAAATAATGACAGAGTATTGGCACATATTTTCTACTTATAATTCTTAAATGCATGTCATTATTGAAACCAATTGAATATGAGACATTTGATTTTTTTTCTTTTTGTGCCTTCAAGTTGGAAACGTTAAATATGTTACTTTTGATTGATTTGATATATCGAGATTTAGATTTTGTTGATTTTTTTCCACTATTAGTTATGTCTACAGCAACATCTTTCTTTTGACATGTTGAATCAAGTTATTTCATGTTTTACTTCTTCTTCTTTGTAGGTCCTCTATGATGTTATTTTGATAAACATTCGAGTTTGCAAGGGAAACATATAAACATTTTGCCCATTTGAGGCCAGCAAGATAAAGATAGTACCTCACTTTCTACTATTTAATTTATTCTATTTTTATGTGGTAGCTTCTTTCAATTATTTCACCCTTCACTTTCTCATTATCATTATTTTTTTATCACAGGAAGATCAATGTTGGATAATAAGAATGCACATGACTATCAAAATATGGTTCCCTGTATAAAAGATGTAAATTTGGTAAGGCCGTTTTACAATTTCCTATAGATTGCACGTTGATTAATCTTTTGGAACCCTTACAATAACAAACAATGTGTTTTTTAAGAGGATTCGAGGATATAGTGGACTGTAGTCTGGTATTTTAGCTAGTTCATGATCGTTTGCATTTGATTTTGACAAAAATATATGTACAAATTTATCCATGTATGCTGAAGTTGGCATTGTAAAGCCTTTTTGGGAAAATGAAAAACTTGTATATCTTATTAATCATTTTCTTCGCTGTTACAGTTTACAATATCCAAAATTGTTTAGCTATAGAAAGAGTTGAGAAAGGTTTGTCAAACACATTGTAAAAATTTCAATTAGGTTAAATCTACCTACTTACAAAAGCATGTTTTATGAAAACAACCTTACCATTATTTTTACATTAAATCTCTAACTTAACCTACATGAAATTGATAAAAACAATCTGGTTTATTCTTTCGAAAATATGCAGCATTTACGAAATAAATGTATCTTTTTATACAAATATTCATCGTTTTTAACACAAATATTTATCGTTTTAGCACAAATATTCAAGATAATTTTTTTAAAAAAAACTAGATGGAGAAGAGTAAAACTTCGGAGAAAAATATCTCCACAAGTTGTATTTTTTAGAAAAAAATTGCAAAAAAAATTGCAATTTAAAACAATAATTGTAAGCAAGTTTCGAGTTAACATTCAAAAGGATATTAACCTGGAAAATAGAGATCTCAGATTTTTGTTATGATCTTTTCATGTGATAATTGGCAGACCTAGAAAAAAAAAGCAATAGTGCTATTGTTAGTAGTTCATACAGATCTTCTGTAGTTCAAGTTCATGCGTACAATGTTAAATGCAACAGACAAAAATCAGATGCAATCTAGTTCAACAGGATAAAAATGTGAAATATCAATTCAAATTGAATACAGTTCATGCATACAATGTTAAATGCATTGGCCCTTCATAAAACTAGTGACCATATGAATAGTTCATACGGGGCATGACAAAATGATATGGCTATATCACTTAAAAATAACATCCAAAAAACATCCATTCTCTCATACCAGATAGACTTCAAACGCATAATGTCGATTAAATGATAGAAATTAACTATAAAAAAGAACATTAAATTCAGTTCGTAACTTAAAAATTACTGATATCCCATTCAAAATCATAAGAGAAATACAAGAATCATGTAGAACCAAAATGCTGAAGGAAAGAAAAAAAACAAAACCCAGATATTATGAATCAGTGATGGTGACTTCAACCTCAACACCAGGTTCGGTGGTGATAGATGTGATCTGCTTCACTATTTCAGGCCTACTCACAAGATTGATCACCCACTTATGTATTCTAAGTTCAAATCGGTCCCATGTGTTATTTGTGCTTTACTTTTCTTTGTAAAATGTGCCGACTGTTTAAACATATAGAAAACATAGAATGCAAATAGAAATCGCCTGAATAGAAAGAAAATTTTAGAATTTAACTGTGTTTGCATAACTGGCCAGCAAAACAGAAGCAAATAACTGACCCGCATTATCCGATAACATGTAAATGAGTGTACAAACCAAATCTAGATCAGCATAAATATAAAACAATACAGACAAATTTGTCACAGCTTATATATTCAAAAACTAAAAGATGAACACAGCATAATTTCAAGGACATCGAGTACAGTTTCATATAACCAAAAAAAGGGCTCCATATCCCCATATTTTGTAATCCCCTCAAAATCCTCTGTAGTTGTCAAAATCCTCTGTAGTATGTGTCCAAAATTTCCATCCAGAAATCAAGTGGATACATAAGATAATTTTTATCAAGATAAAGAAAATATTATTTTAAAACTTCTAATTCATTCACAACTATATTTCGAATTGACAGGATAAATCATGTGTACACACACGGAACCAAAACAACTAATTCCCTTAGTGGTTAATAATATAATGTGGCTAAGCATTAGTTTAAAAAAGCTCGATTTGTATACATCGAAAACGAATTTCAGAACTGTAATAATATTATCATCATCTGCTCCGTACGTTGACAACAGAAATTTCCCTATTATCGTCATTTGACATTTATGATCTGCAATGGCCGACAATTATGGGAAATGAAAGCATGTCCAAGATTTTACCCGGTGTCCAGCTAACATCAAACAATGATCATATATACGAATAATCAAATGACTGAAAATTAGTTTTAAAAAGCTCGAGTTTGATATTTCATTGACATGTCTCGATATCAATTAATACGTATGTCATCACTTATTCAGTCATGAAGTGCACAAAAGAATTTGCTATTAATCTGAAATCAAACACAGTTTGAAATATCACCAATGTATACATTTGGCATCAACATAACTGATAATAGATATGAGACGCACTTGCATTCTGCAAATTTAATTTAAGCAATACCTCCATTTTTTTCAAAATAACTCATTTAATTGATTTAACACTGAGGTGACAGACATCAGTTTTAAAAAGCTCGATTTTTATATTTCAAAGTCAAGTCTCAATACCATAATAGTATTAACATCATCTGCTCATCATGCTGGCCTCAGACATTGACCCATTACGAATGACTAATCATTGTTATATAGTACAATTAACTCCAAAACTTTTAAAATTTATCAGGATAATATCAAATAATGATACAAATTCCAGCATATTTAGAGAATGTATTTGATCATAATGCCAAATTTTTTTAAATTCCCAAATAGGTCAAGAGGGTGCAAAAAATCAACATGTTGACAACATAATTTCAATTATAAAATTAATAATAATAAAGTGGGAAAGACTGCGTATCAACTTTAAAAAGCTCTCATTGGATATTTCATTTACTAGGGCCAATGTCTATTTAATTGAAATTGTAACTTATTCATTGTGAGTAGTAGAGTATGTGCTCAAAGGAATGTGCATGATTAATTTGTAATAAACATTATTTTTAAAACAAATTATTTAGGCACTCATTCATATATTTGACATCAACATAGCTAATAATTGATATGAAATATTCGACCAACTACATCTTCCAAAGAAAAATGCCACCACGGGGTTTAGAGTACCACTTCCACTGTATATCATGCTACAATTAATTCGGCAACAAATGGTAATAGTTTGTTAATTTTAAGAAAGTAAAGTTACAACCACAAGAATTCCTTATGCAAACCTATATAAAACAAAGCAACCAACACCATGTATGTGTGTGAGTGTTTGTATATGTGTGTATAAAACGAAGCAAGGAACACACACATATATACACATACTCACACGCATCCCTTATCTGAATCACATGAATTATTTATGAAATCACCAATCGTCAATTGCATAAAATAACCGCATGATAACAAGAATAGCTCGAAAACGTCGAATAGAAAATTATACCTTCACCATAAGGAGCCTTCCTAGTAGTAATGCGAAGGGTTTTAGTTGGCATTCTTACTGGACCTTTAACCGCAAGCTTCTTACCCTTAGCACCTCTCACCAAATCAGCGCAAACTACATGGAAACAAAATCATCATAAAATATTTTAATATTAAGAACGAACGAGAACATTCTAAATGGGGGCTTCCAAAATATATTTTTCGAGATTTTTGATTCTCTTCGAAGACAGAGTGATTCTGATGCGGTGGAGATTCTCCAATGGTTCTTCCAGCCCGGGTTTTTATGGCTTCATAGCTGCATAAGCCATTTGCTACAATCAAGTACCAATATTAGGGACGTAAACTAAAACCCTAATTTGCAACGGGACTAGGTCATCCAATAGGAAAAATGGATTATATAGAGTTTTCTTTTCTAGGTTTGGGCGGAGTTGAATACGGGTGGGCCTTTGTTCGCTTACATGCAGGCCTATGGTATGCCCATGGCAACATCTCCTAGGGTTGGGCACGGTCGGCTAACCGATCCGATCGGTTAATACTTTCGGTTAACCATGTATTTAAGTCGGTTCGGTTAACGGCTATTCCGTTAATGTTAGTAAGGGTATACTGACAGAACTGGTTAATTTTTACCCCGGTTAGCCGGTTAATTTAAACGGTTAACCGTTAAAACCACGGTTAAAATTAATCAGTTAACCATTTAAAGTAAGATAAGTATCAATTATGACTGCAGTAGTAAACTATGGAATATGTATACAGAACAGTGCATTAACAAATATTCAAAGTTCGTTTAGACAACTAATGCATTACCAATAATACATACATTAGAGATTAAAAGTTTTAAACTCCAAGGTCCACATTACTACGACTACAAAGTCCCAATAACGTAAGCATACAACAGAATGCAAACGAATACATTGAAACTAAATTCCTGCAAAGTTCCAAATTGCAGACTCCATTCTCCAGTACTCCATGTCCAAAGATATTGTAGGTTAACTCTAATCTACTTTCTCCAGTTCTGTCCAAAGATACATATAAGCAGTTAACATGTATGATTGAGACTTGAATAATATGAATATAAGGTTAACACACGCATAAGATCATATAGTCTATGGCATGCAATATATATTTCACATATATTCACATGCTGCATATTAGTTCATAATATTAGTCAAGTACAGTACATGTATTTACCATGAACTAAGTTGAACTGAAATAATAATTCGTGGCCATTATAAAGTTATATGTTTTATCTATATCTGATGATTAGTGTATGTATAAATTTATATATGAACTAAAAAGCTATATGTATCAACCACATTAGTATACATATAAACTTTAGTAGGCACTTTATAAAACTGTAATATGAGATCTACACCCAACTACAATCCATGTCAACACTATTAGCAAATCAATAGCCTTATTTCATTTAATCACATAACTCCCTATCATCGTCAATCATAGGAGCACAACCATTTTACAAGATTGGTATGATCATATTTCAGTGGACGTAGATTGTAGTATTCAGTTTATTAACATACAAAAATACAACTCATTAGATCCATGAATCATGCTAACAGATTAATGCTGTGATAGCAGTTTACTACGCTTATTAAATTAAAGCAATAAATACAACGATTACCAGTATTATAACAATTTTAACAAACACAATGGTCTGCAAGTCAACATCAAACCTAAAAAAACAACCATTTTTATTAGGCTACAATCTATATTGCATAATAAAACCATAAATCAAATTTGTATTTGAATATACATAATGAAAAATTTATCGACTATACACCTATTTAATAGTTCCAATGCTTGATTTAACGTCTGATTAGTACAACTTGCTCAAATAAACTTAGTAACCAGACTACAGTAATGACTGTAGTAACTGAGGTTCAGTGGATTGATGTCAGAGCAATAGGGAAGTCAATTATAGTCGGACTAAAAAAACCAAAATGCGAAACACATGAATTTAGTAAAATATGAAAATAACTATGAGTGTGAAGATGATACCTGCAACATTAATATTTTCCATAATGTAAAGGACATTGTCTTCATTGATTTCTTCTTTCTTCTCACAATCTAATATGTAGTCAATCGCACACTTTTGACATGCATTATCGGTTGCCTTTGACATGCATATCTTTCATAATAAATATGACCATAAGAGGAATGTAGATGGGAGAAACTGTAAAATATATGACAGTAATTCATGTATTCACTGTGATGGTATAGATATACTTAAGCATAGATTTATGGTGTATTACTGAAATGAAAGATGTATGATAATAATACTAAAATGAAAGATATATGGTGTTTTACTGTAACTGAAAGCATTAGCGCAAAAATTGAACTGAGTTGTTTAGTTTTCATTGTAACTTATTTTATCAGCTATTGAACCATCGGTGAGCACTTAGAAGGCAAGAAAGTAACTTACTTTAAGAAAAAGAATACTAATGTTCAAGCCACACGCTCATATTAGTGAAATTGCCAGCAACGACAACGCCTGCCTTTTCCCTTATATCTTAGAGCAAGACAAGAACTTCAAAAGTATTGAAAAGTCCTAATACAGCTCCCCTACATGCATAGCTTTAAAACTGGGATTGTAGTGCAAATTTTTGTTCTTCTATAATCACACTATCTTTACTATCAAAGCATTTTGAGTTCATTTACATGTCACAAATTTATTTTTACACTAACTACAGAGTGTATGAACCATGAATACATACATATTTGGATGTTACTTTTAAAGGATTCAAAAAATTGCTAAAATATATGGACTCCCTCCAATAATAAAATTTAGCAACATTACCATTTAAAATTATTTAGTTTCAAAGATGTCTTCAGAAAAATGTTTCAGTTTAGAAAAATAAAGACTATGAATACATACTTAATTGGATGACGCTTTCACGGGCTTCAACAAATTACTAAGTAATCTATGATTTCTTCCAAACACTAAAATTTAGCAATATTTACTATTTAATATTTAGTTTCAATAACGTATCTAAAAAATATTTTCAGTTCAGAGAAGTACCAATTAACGCTTTTGAAAGTACAACCTTGTAACTATGGCTGCTAGAAAGAAACAATTCCATAAGACCCAAGTAAACCATCTATATGCATGTTAGGACTAAGTTGTTTAACATAGACTAATTTATCAAACAATTCCAACATCACCGTGCATCATTTTCACTAGCTCCAAAGTCCATCGCGTAGAGCCGTTATCACCTAGATGTGAGAAGCACGAACCCTGACACCATCTTCTCATCGTGCGTGTAACCAACCACCGACACCCAGGTAATTGACGACTGAGGAGGAACTGAAAATTTGTGTTGATCTGATTTTTTTGAGAAAGATTAAGAAATAAGGTATTTAGATCTGAGAATTTTGGGAATGAGAAAGGTACCGAACTAATGAATTGAAAGTGGCGGCCAGGGCACATTAAAAATTTAGAGTTATTTGGTTTGTTATGTGATATTGGGAAGGACCGGGTAGCGCTATAGTAAAGCGGTTAATTTGAATAGGGAAAATTATTTTTGGTTAACGGTTAATCATTATATGTCATATGGTTAACCATTAACCGAGCAGACTTTTGTCGGTTAACATCGGTCGGTTAACCAAATTTGTCGGTGAATGCAGCTCGGTTAAGATCGGTTTAGTTGGTTAAATCGGTTAAGTCGGTTAAATGCCCACCTCTACAATCTCCAACAAATTTACCTTCGTACTCCGAACAAACTTTTTAGACATTGGAGATTATAGTAAACTATAATGTAGTGTTTTCAGCTGGAGCTCTTAGGTTTATGTCCAACATAACAAGGTTGCAGCTGATGTAAAATTTACGCCCCCCCAATCGTTAAGTTTTAGGAAGTGCAAATGTTTTCCATCACCGATACATCGGACGTAACTCCGATACGTCAAACGTAACCACCGTTGTTTGCTTTCCCTTAGCGTTTTCTTTGTCGTTAAGCTGAGCTACAAAAATCACCTACCACGTGGTTGTTGAATAAGCGTTTACGCAAATGTTTATTAAATGGTTAATCCAGTCGTAACTTCCTATAGTCGTATATTCCTTCCTCAAATGCCTTGGTCTTGAAGAATCAAAATATAGTTTTGTTTTACCACCATTGAAATCTTACATGTGCAACGTTCTGAAAGATTACGATGTTGGGTCAACACATTAATCGCATGCGAATATGATCATGAACGGCTTTCGCATACTTGATTGTGTCGATGAACCAACTTAGTGAAAATGTTGCAGTTAGGGTGGACGTGGTCAGTTAACTGAATCGAGCAGTTAAAAAAAGCAGTTAGTCGTCAATCATCAACGGTTTGGTAAACCGATTATCGGTTAATTCTGGTCCGTCTATGCAGATCGCCTCGACCAAAATAAATTGTGGTTAACCGCTCATTTGATGCTGTTAACTAATTCAGTAGTTAACCGATGTTAATCGCTCATTTTAAACGATTAACCGCTTGTATCATCTGTTAACTGCTCAGTTGATCCGCTAACCATTTATTTACAAACAGTGTCTCACAATTGTTGGGCGTTTTTATATGTATGTACTGATTTCTAGTCCACAAGTTCTTTTAAAACCCATTTATGCAACAAAGGCAAAAATGTACTACTGACCTGACCTCGCATTTCCTTTAATGCAACGCAAATGAAGACATATTGTATTCTTTACTTAATTTACATCTCAAGTGTTCGTCTATGTTTCTAAATACTTATCCATCTTAATATCATCAAAGTCTCACTTTTTTCGAATTGGATATACTAATTAAACTAACTGTTCCAGTTCGTCTAATCAACGATTTTTTGTGTTTACTTAGAAGATAAAATACATACTAATTTACACATGCATTCCAAAATCAATATGCTTTTGCAAGAGTATCAATTAGTTTTCCTATAGGAAAGAAAAACTTATAATTCGATTTGGCTTGATTATCCTTTAGACTTAGAAAACAAAAGTTATGCTTGTAACCTCTATGGAATTTATGCATCGTGCTCCGACTTATATATCAGGTAAACCACAGGATTAGTGTAGTAAGTGGGGATTTATATTTAAAATAAAACGAGAAAACTATATGTACATCTCGGTTGTGTTTTATTCTCAGTTTTTTTTTGCCAAGGCAGTTTATTTCACATTTATTCTTTACAGTTTCGAGCGATCACCTTACAAGCAACAATGATTTCCAAGAGCTGAAAAAGGAAGACAAAGGATGAATAAAATATGAAGAAGAATCAGTAGAAAAAGGGTTGGGAAAGGACACTTGATGAAGAGATCAAGTTTGCTAATGCAACAAGTTGTCAGTGTCCATTCGGCAGCAAGTTTAGGGCTTGCTTCTCAGCTTTGGGTCAATATAGATTCGGTACCTAACTTGTAGTTATATTTGTCTCATCATTTAATTTTTGAAATTTATGTTTTCTTGTTTATGATACGTTGTTTTATTTTAGTGGATTGTTGTGTTAGCTGAGGTAACACTAAATTTGCTATGTGGTACAATTAATATTTCTTCATCTTCAAGATGTACACCAGGTAATGATTAAATAAGTGCAATGCTGGTTCTATCAAATTTTCATTTAAAACACATCTTTTAGACAAGCACCATTGTCCCAGTGGTTAAGTGATTTGGCTTTGGTGCGAGAGGTCACAAGTTCGAAACTTGCCTAGCGTGATTCGAACGTTTATTGACATGTGATATGTTGTCACAATGATTTGTTGTATATAAAGTACCATTTCAAAAAAAAACCAGCATGATGTATGTTTATTAGTCATTAAGATTTAAGGATTTCGTTTTCTTTTCTTTTCCTTTTTTTTGGAAAAAAAGGCAACATTATATGTCACGGGTAAAAGAATTTTCAAGGAAATTTTACAATTTAAGTAGAAAAGCTTAAAGGGACTTGTTATTAGCTAATGACTCTCTTTCTCTCTCTCACATACATGTAGACACACATTCTAAAAAAAAGACCGAGGTAGTCATGACCTAAAAACTGTACATTAGTGTTATTGCAACATGTAAATTTTCAAGCAAAATTTTCAACTCCAAATCCCATGTACTTTTTATCATTATATTATCTTATTCCTTTTGTTGTGTATCTCTATGTGAGAAAAATAAAACATAAGGATTTGAGTCTATGATAATTACGATGTACATATATCTAAACCTAATACTTTCTTTTAATGTTAGTCATACTTCTATTACTGGAAAAAAAATCCATATGGAGAATTCCATAATTGGGAATTGATCCAAGGTGTCTCAAGTGTAGGTTGAAATTCCTAACCAACTAGACTACAACAAATTTGTTGGTCTAGATACCTTTCCAAATATTACTGGAGTTTGGAAAAGCTAATAACTTTGGTGATTAGATGACGTATATATATATATATTTCATTTTTATCTCTGTTATTACATAACCTAAACATTTTACAAATATAATTAGATCTGTCGATGGACTGATTCTGGATTAAATTAATCTGGTTCATATTCATTTGTAAGTTAAGAAGCCTGATCATTTATCCAATGGATTTTTGTTATTAAATACAAATTCTAATATGTTAAGTTCCAACTGATAAATAGATATTTGATCCACTATTTTTACTTATTGAAGTAACTACTAACAATTCAAAGAAAATTACCTTACGTTAATTTACTCCAGATTTTGCAAACATCTTAGCACACCGTCTTTTACAGACCTCTATTTTGGGATCTTCAAGGGATTACATAGTAGAAAATTAGTAGTGTTAACTGCAAATTACAATGATCATGGTTGCAAGTGTTTTCGACACTATTTTTTATGGTGCTCTTTCATATGGTTCAATAATTTGGTGCAAGGGTGCAGTTTTAATATCAAATCTAAAGCGGTGTACCCTTTAAACTTGATTTTGGCGATTTGTTATCTAGCTAGTTTGGTAACTAATTATCTGCACTTATACAAAACCCTATTTTAGAAATTTAGCTTGATATTCTATAGCAGGTGGGGGTACATATTTCCTATTTATTGAAGATGAACTTAATGTAACTTCTATTAGGACCTCTTAGGTACAACTACTATGGTATGGTTTAATGTTCTCAACTAAACTAAGTTGATAATATTCCATAATTTACTAATACATGCGACCTTCTATTCTTGAAGTAGGCTACAATTTTCGAGTGTTAGTACTGACATTCAATACTGGGTTAGAGGATTGAGCCACTGGATTTTGAGCACCTAAATCTTTAAATTCACCTAAAATAAATTATAAATATAATAACTAGGCCAATGAAATTGCAAATTATATCAGCATATAATAGCCATAGAATTGAATTTTGAGAACTAAAAGAGGTAGAAGAGGTTCATACTTGGACTTTTAGGAAAATTTCCTTTTTGGTATTAACCATAAGGTGCACTTCTTATTCTTGTTGCACAATTCTTTAAAATATGTATGTATGTATGTATTTATGTGTACATATACATATACATATATATATATATGTATATATGTATATATGTGTATATATCTGTATATATATATGAGTCGGGATCAACAGTTCCATTTATTTAGCATTATTTTATAGCCTTTTGATATCAACTATATATTTCTATTTAAATATTTGTTCTTTAACTCTTCTGTCACATGGACCAAATATTTAAATATAACCTTTTGGCTCTACCGAGAGGCTACAAATGGTGCTAAATAAAGGATCCTAAATCGACAACATCTGTAACTTTGTATTTGAATATTTGTTCTTCATCTCTCTCATTTCACATGGCCAAATATTTAAATATAAACTTGTGGTTGTTATCAAGAGGCTACAAATGGTGCTAGATAAAGGAGACTATTGATCGTGTGTGTGTGGAGGGAGAGGGGGATATAAAGATGATTGACACCCTGTATCTTGCTATGTAAATTATGTGTGCAGAAAACTTCTTTGGGTTAGGCCGTATGGTACTCTCAATATGTTGACAAATTTTGGTGATAACAATGAATATAGTGAATTTAATAGACATATAAGTCGGCAAAGTTGAAATGGTTGAAATTTCCAGGGCTCATAAAATCAAATGAAGACGATGGCTTGAGTCTTCCTATGTATTATTATGAGATTTTTGTAATGCTTTATTTTTCTGTTTTCTTAACATATATTCATTGGAAGTTAATAAAGTAAATAGAAGATATAATAAAGGTAGGAAAGATGGACTAACTATGTTGTTCATAAGTTTCTTGAATGCAATACGTGATTTTAGTATATTCAAGCTTACACGGCTTATGATATGTGATTATCATATATGGAATAAATGATGAAGTAAATAAGGACACTTAAATCATTGTTGTAATAGAGTTTTGGGAGCTCAATAAAACTTGCATCACTTATGGTTGTGATTTTCACATGGCTTATGATATGTGATTACCATATATGAAATCAATAAATCATTACTATGATAGTTCTTTGGAAGCTCAATAAAACTAACGTTCTACATAAGACATATTCTCTGTAATATCGGGAGATATAAGTTATATTTACTTATTGTCACACACGGTCTTCACTTGGTTATAAGGGATTTATAGTATCACTAACAATTAAAATGATAACTTAGAAAATTCCAGTAGGCACAAAATAACTATGTATAAACTAACATAATAGTCAATTCTATATTTGTGACCTAGAAAAAAAGGAAAAAAAGAAAAGAAAAGAATCAACAAAAAGTCTTATTAATTAATGCTTAGAAAATCATGGTGGTGGATTTGAACTTTTACAACTTGATTCATAATGTAACAAGAATTTTTTCTTTATGAAATCTTAATTAACCTTTTAACAAAGCTCCACGCATGAAATCGTCAGTTTTCTTCGGTACATCAACAAAGTTCATATAAAATATGTTATACTCAAGATGCTACAATAAGAGAGTGAATCATGCTCTCTTAATATAACACATTATTTCTATTTTCTTTTCATTTTCAAATCACGAACGCTGGTTCCTCATTCTTTCCAATTTTACTGAAACCTGTAATGTTATTACTTTCGTTCTTTTCTTTTATATTCAGTAAAATTGTCCTAAACCAATTTTTAGTCATACTCTACTTTCTATTTCTTATCCTTCAATTATAGTATTTTTAAGTTTTATTTCTTTTTATTCCATTGATTTTTAGGGGAAATTCACTACTGCAAATCTCAAAAATTTCAAATCAATATTTCAATTTTATGCACTTAATCCTAATTTGTTACTGAAAATTTATTTTTTTCATATCTAACCTCGAAAACAATTTGTTTCGGTAAGAAGAATGAGTCCACAAAATTAGTTTTCGTTTTATACTTGCACTAATTAAGTTTAATTAGTTGATTCAAGTCATCATTTGACTTATTTTACATCTATATTGATTAGATATGCAGTGAACATAGATTGAACATGTAACAGCCCAATTTTTTTTACAAGTATTTTTCACTTGTATTTTTTTTTTTTTTTTTTTTTTTTTTGAAAAAAAAAACTTTGGGGTTTATTTAAAGTGATTAAAACAAAATATGAAAAAAAAATTAGGACTAACTAATAAGATCTCTGAAAAAATCAAGTTTTAATTAAGAAAACATTTATAGCTTAGGTGGTTAAGACATCTGGGCTATTCACGACAGGTCACGAGTTCGAGTCTCAACACGGTCAGAATTTCGAATTTTTTTTATGTATAAATGAACTGGGTAATCACGCGTTAAAAAGGGCGCGTAAATCTAGGGAATAAGTACCGTGTATATATATATATATATATATATATAATATGAAGAATGTAAACCAATTTAAATTTTAGTTAAGTATTATTTTTGAAGGATTTAGTGTATTTATAAACTGTTAAATATCGCGTTTAAAAGGACGCGTAAAATTTATGGTAAGTAATGTAATAAAACGTGTAAAATTTAAAACGTTATTTTATATATATATTTTTGATGTTTTGTATTACGTCAGTTTGACGTACTTTTAAAATCATATATAAACACCTTTATGTATTAAAACATCAGTTAGTGATTTTTAAGACGAACGTTACTTTTGGTTGTAACTGACAGTTTGGTTTTAAATAAAATGTGTATATACGTTTCCATTTCCAAAAGCTTTGAAAAATTCTTGCCGTCATTTAATTAAATCAAACTAAAAAAAATAATATATCAATTCTCATATAATTGGAACGGTTCATATTTTGCCATTCCTCTGATCACGAAACCTTATCTGCCTAAATCTACAATCACGCATATATCATTTGAAAGAAAATCAATTTTGCCTTCCTTTGCGCGTGACACAAAATTTTATTCTTTTAACATTTTTGACATTTGCCTCTTACCATTTGTTTCTTGAGCATGTCACTGTATTCATTTATTCACGCAACCTAAATGGACTAATATATTTGATTGCCTAAAAATCAACTCATGCATTCAATTTAACCTTGCCTATCTTTTCAAATTCTCACATTCCTATTTATATCTCTCTGTTTCCACTGCCTTTATTTTGCAAGATAAATTTTTTTCGTTCCTATAATCACGCATATAAAGTAAAAAAATCGTATTTAAATATCTTTATGGAGAAAAATATCAGTCAGTGATTTTAAGACGGACGTTATTTTGTTTTAAAGGACCGTTTGATTTCTTTTAATAAATGGTATACGTTCTTTGCCTAAAGCTTACATAAATATTCACCTTTTCATTTATGGGTATCAAACTAAAATCAAGATTTTAGCTAAAATAAAATGGATCACACGTGAGCAACATTAGTGCATTTGTATATATGTAACGTTCGCATTTTTGCTTATTCCTCTTACCCTTTGTTGTCATCAGCTTTACCAAACATCACGCTTGCCCTTCCTTTGATCAATATTCCCCTTAAGTAACGTACAAACTTTATAAATCAAACCATGTATCACGCAAGTCATTTATTTCCCATAATCCAAGCTGCCATTTTCTCTGCCTTTTTGTTTACAAATTTTCGAATACTGATCAAACTTTATACGTTGGAAAATTTTTTTTTATCCTTTTGCAAAACTGAAATGAGTTAATCACGCCACATCCCTTGATCACTGCCTTGCCGTTTCACAAATTCGTGTATAAATATGCCAGAGATCCACATCTCAAGAAAAAAAAAGGAAGAAAGAAATATATATGTAAAACAGAGGAAGGAGAGGAAGGGAAGAGGGAGAGGAGAGATTTGAGGGTACCTGTACATGAGTGTATCAGTGAGAAGCTTTGCCTTTTTGCATATATTAGATAATTTACCTGTACTAAATGCATATCATATAGGAAGCAGTGCCTGCATATTTTTAACATAAATATAGTTCAGACCATATAGTGTGTGTGCAAGCATCTATTAAAAAAGATCCATGCATTTAGTCGAAAGATTGGGCGAATTGTGCATGTGATATATATATTTATAAAAAAAAAAAAAAAAACACACACTGATTTCATTTGTAAATTAAATGCTTACAATTTATAAGCTTTCATTCCAAACAATATTTCAATTTGTACCGGACATTGATTTAATTTAATTTACTATTTAATATTATTAATTCATTAACTAAATTCACTACTTACCTTTGTTCTCTTATATGCAACTCTTAGCCTAATATAACAATTTACATCACTTCAATTTATTCGTCATTTTGTTTCAACTGTAAATACTTAGCCTTATATTCCCATGGTTTCATTTCCTTCTCAACATTTGCTTCATTATTAATTTTAAAATCTTTATTTCTTCTAAAGTAAATTTGCGTAAATCTTATTAAAATGACAAATTTAATTAACGAAAATGACAGGTCGTTACACATATAAAAAAAAAAAAGAGAATATTTATAATTTAGAAATGATATAATAAAATTTTATAAAGGAAGTAACGTGCAGATCAAATAATGTACTATCCATGCATTAGTTTGTAGTATAGGCTGGGTGAAAACTTTTGCATGTGTACACGCAAATCTAGTAGGAAATAGGCAGTGTGTTTTTGCGTGAAGGGAAAAAATTAAGGGAGTGAAGTATTTGCATTTCTTTGGGTTACAGTGAGCGTACATTCTTAGTTGATATAGGCTTGGGCCGTGACCTTATGCATACTTCCAGTTGAAGTTTAGTAATGTGGTGGTTGTGCGTTTTGTTTAATTAAATAATAGAGTATATATATAAAAGGTAGAAAAAAAAAAGATTTTATTTTGGGCCGAGTTGTTCGTCAAGTAGGGTGGTGTAGTGGTCGAGCGTATCGTGCCAAATTTCTTTGACTCTATTCGTTCCAATTGTTTCAAATATTTGCGTTGACCATAAATTTTAAAAGTCACGTATTCGGTATTTGGATCTTGTTATAGATTTGAATCTAGACGTGACATCCAGGGAAATTTGATCGCTACCCTCTGTGCGTTTCTTTTTTTTGGTGGATTTTTCATTTTCGCTTGAATCAAATTTTCTGCAGCTTTCAGGTGAGTATTTCTCACCAGACATACGTATTTATATTTTGGTAAATTATTGCAAGTGTATGTGTAAAATTGTATTTCACTATTATCTGTCTGTAATGTAATATAGAATGATGGACCCCATTTAAATTGACACCTCATCAGTATTATCTGTTATATTATTTCTACAGTTATATTATTAATTGTTATTTACTGCTTAAATCACCACTGCAAGTTCCCTGTTAAAGTTGGATTGTTATGGGCTGAAATAATGATTATTGTTAAACTAGTCTGTTAACTGCTTAACTGATAACTTGGGATTGCGGGTTTGAAATGATAGAACCCGGGGTTTTGTAAATTACGGGTTGAAATGATATAAATCCGTATCACTTGACCTAGGCTAGAAAACTATATACAGGCCCGTGGTCCTTATAATATTTTCTGAAATATTTAAAATTATTTTGGAAGTTAAATATTTGATTTAATATCTTTAAAGGATTTTATATTGATTTTGAATGAGTTATAAATGTTAATAAATAAATAAATAAATATTTGAATAAAATTTTGGAATATAACTTATTTTGGAAATTCTGGATTTTTGAAAGGATAAGATTTCAGTTAAGAAATATATATATAAGTTATATTTGGAAATATTTATTAAGTTAAACAATCTACTAAAGCATTTAAATGCTGTCTTTTGAAATTGGACTAGTTTTACCCGTAACTTTAGGTAGCATTTCCTTAGTGCTATAGAATCTGGAATTTGATTGTTTTGAAATTTAAGGAATTTGATAAATTATATTTATGTTTAAGTTTTGGAGACCTTTAAGATATGAGATTTATAACTGGATTTTTCTTAATAAATTTAAGATGAACATTCTAGTGTTAAGTAAATTTTGAAATTATTTAATGGCATAATTTTGGAGTTTTATCTATGGAATTTATGGGAATATTCAAGACGAAATAATAAACACTAATTTGTTGAAAGAAAAAAATATCCAACCTTAGTTTTGAATATTAATACTCCAATTGGATATATATATATATAGGAATTGAAATGGTCTTGGGAACATGAAGTGATATTTAAATTATGGTTTAAAATAAAGAAATATATTTGTAAAGCTATGTAAATTATCTTCTTTACAAAGTAACCATAAAGTTAAACCATTTATATCCAAACCATTTGTGTTTTGGGAGTTATGTTTTTTTTTTAAAGAAAAATTTCCAATATATTATGGTTTAAAGGTATAATTCAAATATTTGGTTTCCAGATATTATAAATTTTAAGCAGTATGGTTTTGGAAAAGAATTATATTTGAATATAACGATATCATGTTGTTTTGGGTTTTAAATGATATCGTATTTATAGTTTTGAAATGGAAATGTTTATACTGGTTTTAAAGTATAAATTGTTTTTAAATGACCACGGGTTATAATAACGATGGGTTGGCAAAGAGACGGGATCGGATATGGACATACTCTCTGTCGATACCGAAAACCACTTTGACCAACCGTGTACGCGGTGGAGATTCCAGAATGAAGTAGGTCGGTGGTGGCGTTTCCTGTAAGGTAAATACGTGGACCCGACTCCCGTGAGTTGGCATAAGGTGGCTAAAACAGGAGCAATTCCAGGCCAATGAGGTCATTCCTCTGATCGGACGCTCCTCTTCGATATTATACTATGATTTTGGATTGATTCGGTGGCCACCTCTATATTTTGATTTTGGGGAGTTAGTCCGAGGTGGGCGGTAACTGCGGCTACGCGTTTCCTCCAGCCTGGATAGCAATTGGTATATCTACCCTGGCATTGCCTAGTTGTGCCGTGTCATCTACCATACCGAGCCTTGTACGAGTTTAGATTTCTCCCGTAGCCCGTGTGGTATCCTCTAGTTGCTTCCCGATCAGGAGGAGCTATGATATTGGATGGACTACTGGGACTATTACGTGTTAAGGTGGAAAATGTAAAGCCTTAATGCTATTTAAAAGTATGTTTATTTTATAAATAGACACTATTATAATAGCGCAATATACTACATAGTAAATAGTTTGACGGATCCTTAGAGGATGGGCGGTCCCAAGCATCCTTTAAGTTACTTGCTCTATATTACAGTACACTTGAATTAGCTTACATTATATAAGTATGTATGTCCTGACTCGAGTGTTATGTTTTATTTTTCGCTCGGGTCAGCCTGAGTTGCAGCTTCAATTTCTTCTCCGTAGCTAGGACACTCAGTAGATCATTCGCGCTGCTGGAAGTTGTTTCAGCCTTTATCTTTTCTGGAATTCAAGACTTTGAAGACTCTATCTCTATTTATGTCTTAAAATTTGTATTGAGGATTATAGACAATGTAAGTTCTGTTTTGTTGAAGTTATATCAGTGGCTTCATGAACCACTAAATTTTTAATTTCCGCTGCGAGATTCTGATATCTGTGTATGTGATTCTGTGATCTATTTATTGTATATTCTGAGTTTTGCCAAATTTATTCTACAACGTAGTATTTTGAACAATTCAAGTCCGACAATGTGCGGATGCGAATGGTTGAAAATATTGGGTCGTTACATTTGGTATCAGAGCTTTGGTTCTAGGCAAAACTTAGAATGTATGGTAAATTTGATTTACAGAATCACGTTCATTCGAGATTGAACCACTCTCTTTTCGAATTTTGGAACATTCCCTACGGTTCCAAAGCTCATTCGTATCCCTCACTTTTTCATCTGCTTTAGATTCTGGAGTATCTCATAACTCCACTTCGGATGATCTTTATTGTAAATTGGCGGTCTCGCCATTATTCTAATAAAGGGGTGAAACTCCTTTACCATTAGCATTGATTCACCGGAGATTTATATTTATCCTCGGTTTATATGCTAGTATCTTTGGTTATTCCAAATTCTATCTCTTCGGATCAAATGTAGATTTACCCCAACCACATCGATATGGCTCTTTAAGTCACGGATGACTAGGTCAAGGTTGTCCGCGACTTATATAGACTTACCCAGTTTCCTTATTCTGATCTTCTGATTTCAATTTATCTTGAATTCTATTTGATTTGAGTTCATCAAATTTGAGTCTCTATCCTGGTTTGAGAAGTTTATTCCTATATTTGAAATTAAAATCTAATATTATATATATGAGTATAATTTTCAAAATTTTATAATTAATTTAACTAGTTGTCAAGAGATAATAGTTTTGATTTTATTTATGGTGTTGTAAGCCATGTGTTTGTCTAATAAATAAGTGAATATAAAACAATGGTTATAAATTAATTTGGAAACAGAAATGAATTTAAAACTAAAACTTGAGAATTAAATTTCTGATGATTTCAAACCTTGTGTTTAAATTTTAAAAGGATGTAATAAGTATTTTTGTATAGAAATTTGTTTCCAAATAAATTTTAAAATTAGTGCTTTTCTCTTTGTCACTGGAAAATAATTTCGGTGATGACTGCAGCATCATCGACATTCATTTTCGAGTTTCGAAGTGAAAAGACCATTCTGTAGTCTGGCTACAGTGTTTCCTTGAGATTTTAATTGATTTGAATTTCTAAAGTATGACTTAATATATATAGATATATAATTTAAATTTGATTTGACATATTAGGTATATATATTTAGTTATCTCTAAATGGTTTGAAGGGAATCAGGAATTTAATTCTTAAAGTTATCTTGAGGAAGGAAAATAAATATAATAACAAAAATTTGAATAAAAAGGTTCCAATTGGAGATAATTAAATTGAAAGTTTTATTTGTATAACACCCAATTTCATTTAATATAACTTACCTTGATTTTCAAAAGTTAACATGTAATTGGATAATATACAATATAAAAGGATTTTATGAGTGGTTATAATAAATATTATACACTTAAATTTTAGTTATAAAAGATTAATGGGGATAAATAAGGAAAAGGAATTTAAGGAATTTTATTCAAATGTCTTAATAATCAAATTAATTTAATATGGATCCGTAAATCTAACCAAGAGATTTTAATAAAAGGTTATTTCCTGAAATGAATATGTTTGTGTAATAAACAAGGTATCTTTGAATAAGGAAAATATATTTGAAAGGGATATTTTTGGAGTAAGGATTATATATCTTCAAATCATAGTTTAATTGATGTCTAAATAAATAGTTAAGACGTATTCTAATATCACTAAATTCTGATAATTGAGAATTGGTTTTCAAATGGAAATTCAAGGGTAACTTATTGAAGGAATATCTTATTTATAAGATAAGTATTTTTAATAAAGTGTTAGGTTATTTGTTAAAATTCAGAGTTAAGTACATAATAAACTGATTAGGAATACTATTATATCTACTATAGCATATTATGAGTGCTGCTGTTTCTAAAAATAAAATGTTTTGGAAATTTTTTTTATAAATGAACTTAGGAATATTTCAACCTTGAAATGAATATTGTTTGGCATTGAATTTAAAAGGTATAAATGAAGATTATTTTAAAGGTATTATGATTTTAGTAGCATGATTTCCAAATGATAATATTTATAAATTTAATGATTTCAAAGCATTATGATTGCAAATTTATTATCTTATTTGTTTTCAAACTATCTTTAAGTGTCCTTGGTTTCCCTATCTGCTACAGAATGAGGAGGCTATTGCTTATACCAGTCTATTTAGAAATCTTTTCTATAATCTTTAAAAATCTTTGTTACTCATCGGGGCCTGAGCACCGCTTACCACCCATAGACCGACGGTCGAACTGAAAAGAGTAAAACCGATTCTAGAAGATCTTCTTCGTGCTTCAAATCCGGAACTATTCGTTTAAAGTTCTTGTTTATCTAGCTTATCTTCCTTTGTTTCTTTTCTTTTGTTCCTTTTCGAGGACGAAAAGTTCTTAAGTGGGGGAGAGTGTAACAGCCCAATTTTTTTTTCAAGTATTTTTCACTTGTATTTTTTTTTTTTTTTTTTTTGAAAAAAAAAACTTTGGGGTTTATTTAAAGTGATTAAAACAAAATATGAAAAAAAAATTAGGACTAACTAATAAGATCTCTGAAAAAATCAAGTTTTAATTAAGAAAACATTTATAGCTTAGGTGGTTAAGACATCTGGGCTATTCACGACAGGTCACGAGTTCGAGTCTCAACACGGTCAGAATTTCGAATTTTTTTTATGTATAAATGAACTGGGTAATCACGCGTTAAAAAGGGCGCGTAAATCTAGGGAATAAGTACCGTGTATATATATATATATATATAAAATATGAAGAATGTAAACCAATTTAAATTTTAGTTAAGTATTATTTTTGAAGGATTTAATGTATTTATAAACTGTTAAATATCGCGTTTAAAAGGACGCGTAAAATTTATGGTAAGTAATGTAATAAAACGTGTAAAATTTAAAACGTTATTTTATATATATATTTTTGATGTTTTGTATTACGTCAGTTTGACGTACTTTTAAAATCATATATAAACACCTTTATGTATTAAAACATCAGTTAGTGATTTTTAAGACGAACGTTACTTTTGGTTGTAACTGACAGTTTGGTTTTAAATAAAATGTGTATATACGTTTCCATTTCCAAAAGCTTTGAAAAATTCTTGCCGTCATTTAATTAAATCAAACTAAAAAAAATAATATATCAATTCTCATATAATTGGAACGGTTCATATTTTGCCATTCCTCTGATCACGAAACCTTATCTGCCTAAATCTACAATCACGCATATATCATTTGAAAGAAAATCAATTTTGCCTTCCTTTGCGCGTGACACAAAATTTTATTCTTTTAACATTTTTGACATTTGCCTCTTACCATTTGTTTCTTGAGCATGTCACTGTATTCATTTATTCACGCAACCTAAATGGACTAATATATTTGATTGCCTAAAAATCAACTCATGCATTCAATTTAACCTTGCCTATCTTTTCAAATTCTCACATTCCTATTTATATCTCTCTGTTTCCACTGCCTTTATTTTGCAAGATAAAATTTTTTTCGTTCCTATAATCACGCATATAAAGTAAAAAAATCGTATTTAAATATCTTTATGGAGAAAAATATCAGTCAGTGATTTTAAGACGGACGTTATTTTGTTTTAAAGGACCGTTTGATTTCTTTTAATAAATGGTATACGTTCTTTGCCTAAAGCTTACATAAATATTCACCTTTTCATTTATGGGTATCAAACTAAAATCAAGATTTTAGCTAAAATAAAATGGATCACACGTGAGCAACATTAGTGCATTTGTATATATGTAACGTTCGCATTTTTGCTTATTCCTCTTACCCTCTGTTGTCATCAGCTTTACCAAACATCACGCTTGCCCTTCCTTTGATCAATATTCCCCTTAAGTAACGTACAAACTTTATAAATCAAACCATGTATCACGCAAGTCATTTATTTCCCATAATCCAAGCTGCCATTTTCTCTGCCTTTTTGTTTACAAATTTTCGAATACTGATCAAACTTTATACGTTGGAAAATTTTTTTTTATCCTTTTGCAAAACTGAAATGAGTTAATCACGCCACATCCCTTGATCACTGCCTTGCCGTTTCACAAATTCGTGTATAAATATGCCAGAGATCCACATCTCAAGAAAAAAAAAAAGGAAGAAAGAAATATATATGTAAAACAGAGGAAGGAGAGGAAGGGAAGAGGGAGAGGAGAGATTTGAGGGTACCTGTACATGAGTGTATCAGTGAGAAGCTTTGCCTTTTTGCATATATTAGATAATTTACCTGTACTAAATGCATATCATATAGGAAGCAGTGCCTGCATATTTTTAACATAAATATAGTTCAGACCATATAGTGTGTGTGCAAGCATCTATTAAAAAAGATCCATGCATTTAGTCGAAAGATTGGGCGAATTGTGCATGTGATATATATATTTATAAAAAAAAAAAAAAACACACACACACTGATTTCATTTGTAAATTAAATGCTTACAATTTATAAGCTTTCATTCCAAACAATATTTCAATTTGTACCGGACATTGATTTAATTTAATTTACTATTTAATATTATTAATTCATTAACTAAATTCACTACTTACCTTTGTTCTCTTATATGCAACTCTTAGCCTAATATAACAATTTACATCACTTCAATTTATTCGTCATTTTGTTTCAACTGTAAATACTTAGCCTTATATTCCCATGGTTTCATTTCCTTCTCAACATTTGCTTCATTATTAATTTTAAAATCTTTATTTCTTCTAAAGTAAATTTGCGTAAATCTTATTAAAATGACAAATTTAATTAACGAAAATGACAGGTCGTTACACATATAAAAAAAAAAAAGAGAATATTTATAATTTAGAAATGATATAATAAAATTTTATAAAGGAAGTAACGTGCAGATCAAATAATGTACTATCCATGCATTAGTTTGTAGTATAGGCTGGGTGAAAACTTTTGCATGTGTACACGCAAATCTAGTAGGAAATAGGCAGTGTGTTTTTGCGTGAAGGGAAAAAATTAAGGGAGTTAAGTATTTGCATTTCTTTGGGTTACAGTGAGCGTACATTCTTAGTTGATATAGGCTTGGGCCGTGACCTTATGCATACTTCCAGTTGAAGTTTAGTAATGTGGTGGTTGTGCGTTTTGTTTAATTAAATAATAGAGTATATATATAAAAGGTAGAAAAAAAAAGATTTTATTTTGGGCCGAGTTGTTCGTCAAGTAGGGTGGTGTAGTGGTCGAGCGTATCGTGCCAAATTTCTTTGACTCTATTCGTTCCAATTGTTTCAAATATTTGCGTTGACCATAAATTTTAAAAGTCACGTATTCGGTATTTGGATCTTGTTATAGATTTGAATCTAGACGTGACATCCAGGGAAATTTGATCGCTACCCTCTGTGCGTTTCTTTTTTTTGGTGGATTTTTCATTTTCGCTTGAATCAAATTTTCTGCAGCTTTCAGGTGAGTATTTCTCACCAGACATACGTATTTATATTTTGGTAAATTATTGCAAGTGTATGTGTAAAATTGTATTTCACTATTATCTGTCTGTAATGTAATATAGAATGATGGACCCCATTTAAATTGACACCTCATCAGTATTATCTGTTATATTATTTCTGCAGTTATATTATTAATTGTTATTTACTGCTTAAATCACCACTGCAAGTTCCCTGTTAAAGTTGGATTGTTATGGGCTGAAATAATGATTATTGTTAAACTAGTCTGTTAACTGCTTAACTGATAACTTGGGATTGCGGGTTTGAAATGATAGAACCCGGGGTTTTGTAAATTACGGGTTGAAATGATATAAATCCGTATCACTTGACCTAGGCTAGAAAACTATATACAGGCCCGTGGTCCTTATAATATTTTCTGAAATATTTAAAATTATTTTGGAAGTTAAATATTTGATTTAATATCTTTAAAGGATTTTATATTGATTTTGAATGAGTTATAAATGTTAATAAATAAATAAATAAATATTTGAATAAAATTTTGGAATATAACTTATTTTGGAAATTCTGGATTTTTGAAAGGATAAGATTTCAGTTAAGAAATATATATATAAGTTATATTTGGAAATATTTATTAAGTTAAACAATCTACTAAAGCATTTAAATGCTGTCTTTTGAAATTGGACTAGTTTTACCCATAACTTTAGGTAGCATTTCCCTAGTGCTATAGAATCTGGAATTTGATTGTTTTGAAATTTAAGGAATTTGATAAATTATATTTATGTTTAAGTTTTGGAGACCTTTAAGATATGAGATTTATAACTGGATTTTTCTTAATAAATTTAAGATGAACATTCTAGTGTTAAGTAAATTTTGAAATTATTTAATGGCATAATTTTGGAGTTTTATCTATGGAATTTATGGGAATATTCAAGACGAAATAATAAACACTAATTTGTTGAAAGAAAAAAATATCCAACCTTAGTTTTGAATATTAATACTCCAATTGGATATATATATAGGAATTGAAATGGTCTTGGGAACATGAAGTGATATTTAAATTATGGTTTAAAATAAAGAAATATATTTGTAAAGCTATGTAAATTATCTTCTTTACAAAGTAACCATAAAGTTAAACCATTTATATCCAAACCATTTGTGTTTTGGGAGTTATGTTTTTTTTTTAAAGAAAAATTTCCAATATATTATGGTTTAAAGGTATAATTCAAATATTTGGTTTCCAGATATTATAAATTTTAAGCAGTATGGTTTTGGAAAAGAATTATATTTGAATATAACGATATCATGTTGTTTTGGGTTTTAAATGATATCGTATTTATAGTTTTGAAATGGAAATGTTTATACTGGTTTTAAAGTATAAATTGTTTTTAAATGACCACGGGTTATAATAACGATGGGTTGGCAAAGAGACGGGATCGGATATGGACATACTCTCTGTCGATACCGAAAACCACTTTGACCAACCGTGTACGCGGTGGAGATTCCAGAATGAAGTAGGTCGGTGGTGGCGTTTCCTGTAAGGTAAATACGTGGACCCAACTCCCGTGAGTTGGCATAAGGTGGCTAAAACAGGAGCAATTCCAGGCCAATGAGGTCATTCCTCTGATCGGACGCTCCTCTTCGATATTATACTATGATTTTGGATTGATTCGGTGGCCACCTCTATATTTTGATTTTGGGGAGTTAGTCCGAGGCGGGCGGTAACTGCGGCTACGCGTTTCCACCAGCCTGGATAGCAATTGGTATATCTACCCTGGCATTGCCTAGTTGTGCCGTGTCATCTACCATACCGAGCCTTGTACGAGTTTAGATTTCTCCCGTAGCCCGTGTGGTATCCTCTAGTTGCTTCCCGATCAGGAGGAGCTATGATATTGGATGGACTACTGGGACTATTACGTGTTAAGGTGGAAAATGTAAAGCCTTAATGCTATTTAAAAGTATGTTTATTTTATAAATAGACACTATTATAATAGCGCAATATACTACATAGTAAATAGTTTGACGGATCCTTAGAGGATGGGCGGTCCCAAGCATCCTTTAAGTTACTTGCTCTATATTACAGTACACTTGAATTAGCTTACATTATATAAGTATGTATGTCCTGACTCGAGTGTTATGTTTTATTTTTCGCTCGGGTCAGCCTGAGTTGCAGCTTCAATTTCTTCTCCGTAGCTAGGACACTCAGTAGATCATTCGCGCTGCTGGAAGTTGCTTCAGCCTTTATCTTTTCTGGAATTCAAGACTTTGAAGACTCTATCTCTATTTATGTCTTAAAATTTGTATTGAGGATTATAGACAATGTAAGTTCTGTTTTGTTGAAGTTATATCAGTGGCTTCATGAACCACTAAATTTTTAATTTCCGCTGCGAGATTCTGATATCTGTGTATGTGATTCTGTGATCTATTTATTGTATATTCTGAGTTTTGCCAAATTTATTCTACAACGTAGTATTTTGAACAATTCAAGTCCGACAATGTGCGGATGCGAATGGTTGAAAATATTGGGTCGTTACAGAACACATGACTTTTAGTTCATAATCTTTGGGATAAGAAAATAGTTGGCTTGGATTGACGTAGTTAAATATTAAACACAACTGCTAGTGTATTAATAGCACAACGTAAAACTGAAAATTAGAGTTAAAGAGTAGCGTGTCTCTAATTTCTTTTTCGTGTCATACAGTTATTTCTTTTTGATCCTACTTTGTAATTCTCATTTTTTTGGAAGATCCCTTACTCTCTTCAGATCGAGGGAAAAATTTCATTTTAAACTCAAACTTATTGTTCCATTTCTACTTTAGCTCTTTTCTACCCAGCTTTTTCTTCTAAACAAAAATAAATATTTGACTAATTTCGCAACAATAAAAAAAGCAAATCCGTGAATAATGGTTTAGCTACTTGGAATATGTAATGCGTAGGCAGTTGTAAAAAAATAAGGTAAAGAGAGGCTCGAACTCACAACCTTAGGATCATTCAAAATAGCTATGAGACCTACACACTAGGCAACTACACCACAACTAAATTTAGACTTAATAGGTTTTATGCATACTATTTATAAAATAAAGAAACATAAGAATATGGGATATCATTACATGTATTGAGTTAAAACATCCTGATTGTTATTTTTTCTGACCTCATTAATTTGTAGTTAGGTGTAAAAATAAGATAAGAGAGGCAAGTATTGATTTCAGTGTTATTAAAAAAATGGAACCTACGCACTAACCAGTTGCATCCTTAAATATCTATATTTGGGATTATTATATTTAAGCACTTAATTTTGTGGTTATTATGCATCACGTCTAGTGTAACAATTGTTGTTATAAACATATTGTTTTATGATCATATTCTGTGGTTATGGATGATTTTGTTTTGTTTAAATAATATGTTATTGGTAACTTAAATTTTAAAAAACTGTTTACAATTCCAAATTTATGTAAATGTATTCTTATTATTACCAACATTATCTTGAAAAATTAAAGTTAAATTTGATTTAAAATGTGGAAAATATGCAATTCTCCAATCTTAAGGGTAATGAAATGGCACGAGTTGACGCTAAAAATAATAAAATTATAATTATAATTCAACCAATAAAAAATTCAAACCAAATCTTTTATAAAAATCAAAGTTAGTAAAAAAAAAATCTGATTTGGTTTGATTGGTTGAACTTCAAATAAGCTAGATTGTTTTGGTGTCCAAAATAATATGAAGCCGAAATCAATTGTTCGATCCATATTTATGTAAAAACGTGGTGATGCTATTTTTTTAAATAATTCTCACTCTAAATGCCATGAATTAAAAAACCATTATGTTTAGATGATAAAATAACTAATACTATCGACATTGATAATCATGTTATATTAATCTAATTTATGTTATATATTTGATTTGATCGGTTGGTTCGATTTCAAGCTGTAGGAATTTAGTTCCTTATTTAGATGATTAAAGAAGAATTTTTTGCTTTTAGTGGTATTAAAAGAAATTTTGTGTATTTAATCTTGATGGAATATTAAACAAAATCTTGGGGTCCAATCTTATAAGAGAAATAACTCGCACCTTTAGAAAACTCAGATATGTCCCCATGTTTATTTCATGAGATAGATCTAGGTCTGATTTATTAGTTCTCTTGCAAACACATGGAGTTCTTTAAAGGTGGCAACTCAAACATTCTAATGAAACTTCTCTACATTGACGAAATGGCAATTGATTGCAGAACATGCGTGGTAGCATGTTGGCTAGTGTCTGATGTCCCTACACTACTAATATAATTATCTGTTATCGCATTATTCCAATTTAATTGACCTTAACTTAATGAAATATATTTGGAATTATTGCAGTATATCTTAATAATATCCCCTTCCAGTTTCTTCGTAGTATCAATCTTGTACCTAGATTGTCGTCAGCTTTTTTTGTACAATTGAAGAATTCTCAATATTTATTTGATTGTCTTTAAGGCATTTACTAATTTCCTTATTCACTAATAAACATGAAGTATATGTTAGGTGGAGTATAAAGTTGTGATGACTAGCATGTTTCAGTATTGGTAAGGTGAGTTCCAAGTTGTGTTTTTTTAGAAGCTTAAATATAGAAAACCACCTTAATTTACTCCAGATTTTGCTAACACCTTAGCACACCATCTTTTGCGGGTCACTATTTTGGGATCTTTAGGGATTCACATAGAAGAAAATTAGCACTGTTAACGACAAATTACGATGATCATGGTAGTCAATGTTTTTGACTCCTTTGCAATGCTTTTTCGAGCAATTCAATAATTTGGTGCATGGATACACCTCTAATATAAGCTCGGGGTAGTGGATCACTTAAACTTGATTTTGGGATTTTATTAAATTATTTTTTTGAGTAATGAAAGAGAATTGGCTATATCATGTGTTTATAATTCTTAAATGTATGTTATGAATCATCTGTTTTGTGCTTGATTGTTATTTCTAATACTTTTAAATTCACTTATTTTGTCTTTGCACATGATTCGGAGGATATGGTCAGTACATCGAGAGGTTTTTGGTGCTAACTTTAGGTTAAAAGCTTAACAAGCATGCCTGATTGATAACATTATTTGCAAGTTATAATGGACATCCTTGCATCCATTATTTTGGAGCTGATAGTATAAAATTATTAAGTATTGCGTGAATAATCATGTAAGAAGCCGGGCCTATTTAAATACTTTGTTGTTAGTGCTCTTTGGCCAAAAATGAGTTGATTCGTTCAATGTAAAATCTTATTTTGTATTTAAAGGTTTCGATGAGTGAGAGGAAAGCAAAGTTACGGAGCCAAGTGATGCCAGAAGTTTGGAAAAAGTCACATATTTAAGTGGCTTTTTAACAAAATATGCATTCCAAAAGACTGTCCATGACACAAAGTAGTGACACAAAGAACAAAATGTTCACTTTATTATTATGTTCTTCCATTATGCATAAATATAGCTAAAATAAATTGTAAACTTAACAGCTTAAACATAGACAATTTAAACTTTAATTACTGTAAATGGATTTTCTTGCATGTCTCCATATAGTTATATGTTGTAAAGGCTATATTATTGAGTTTTAGTTGCTTAACCTGGTTTTCTTACCATATAGGCAAGGGAAGTTGTTCTTGTCAAAGATGGGTCTATGATGGAAAACATGCTTTTGGAATATATGCTTGAAACTGTTGGCTTAGATATTTCGGCATGGACCCCTATTCCTTCTCATAAAAAGACTATACTTATTTGTTGATGATATACCTTGTGTGCATGTATCAATTTGATTTTTAAATTAGACATCTTTAATATCTTTATTTAATTAGCCTCAAAGATGATACAAATTTATCAATTTGAAAATAGGATAAAGTGATAAATAACCATATCGATAAAAAAGATTTTTTTTTTTGAACCGGTACTTTATATACAACAAATCATTGGGACAACATATCCTATGTCGAATAAACGTTCGAAAGCAAGTTTCGAACTTGTGACATCCTGCGCCAAAGCCGAATCAATTAACCACTTGGACAAAGGTGCTTGTCAAATTAGCTATTGAAAGTTAATCAAATTTCCTGCAATAGTTTAGGGTTGGGTCTTTGATAAACATAAGCCATGGATGCTTATTGAACCAGAATCCATATGCTATACTAAAATTGTCTTGCTACTGCAGTTTTGTAACTATTAAATGATTGAGCTAGATGTCTGTCCATGATGCCCGTGCACATGTCAATGAAATATATTTAGAAATATCACAGCATAGCTCAGCAGGTATCTTTCCAGATTCTTGGCAGTAGAAATCTTCTCACTATATTGTCATCAGCTTATAGTGTCATGTAGTTGCTTTGTTTTATTGAGGGATTCTCAGTATTCATTTGATTTTCTTTATGGCAGTCATTATTAATGACTTATCCATTAATAACACACATTACATTTTAGGTTGGCTATGAAGTTGTGACGACTAGCATATTGCAATATTGGTAAGGTGAGCTCAAAGATGTGGTTATTTTTTTTCACCGGGCTTAAATACTGAAAACTGCCTTAATTGACTCCAGATTTTGCTACACCTTACCACACCATCTTTTGCAGACCTTTATTTTGGGATCTTTGAGGGATTACGTAGAAGAAAATTAGTATTGTTAATTGCAAATTACGATGATCATGCTATTTGATGTTTTTTCAATTTTATTCTTTATAGTGCTCTTTCAAATGGTTCAATAGTTTGGCGCATGGATACACTTTTAATATTAACTCAGGAGAGGTGGAATCCGTTGAACTTGATTTTTGCGTTTTGTCGTCCTACTAGTCTGGTAACTGATTATCTGCAATTGTATAAAACCCTATTTTAGAACTTTAACTTGATATTATTTAGCAGGTGAGGGTACATATTGCTTAGCTATTAAAGACGAGCTTGATGCAACTACTAACAGGGCCTCTTGGGTGCAACTACTATGGTATGATTTTTTGTTCCTAACTTAACTGTGTTGATAACATTACATAATTTTCTAATGCATATGGCTTTCTATTCCTAAACTAGGCAATCGTTTTCGTGTATTAGTATCAGCATTCGATGCTGGGTTAGAACTTGAGCCATTGGATTTGGAGCACCTAAATTGCATATTCACCTAAACAAATTACAAGTATAGCAACTACATCAATGGGAATGAGGATTTTATCATCTCTCAATAGCCCTAGGATTGAACTTGATCATTAAAAGAGGTAAAAGAAGTTCATTATTGGACTTTAGAAAAATTTGTCTTTTTTGGAATTAGCCATAAGGCGCACTCCTTATTCTTGTTGCACAATTCTTAAAAATATGTTCATTTTCGGTAAAAAAATAGATTTAAACATGACTGACACCTTGTATTTGCTATGTGAAGTTCTGTTTACTCAAATCTTCTTTGTGCTAGGGCTTATGTTTACTCCCACTATGTAGATAAATTTTGTTGATAACAATGAATATAGGGAATTCAAGAGACAGCTATGCCGAAAGTGTTCAAATGGTTGAAATTCTCGAGGTCCATAAAAACAAATGAAGACAATGACTCGGATCGTCCGATATATTATTATGAGGTTTGTTTGATGTTTTATTTTTTCATATTCTCAACATGTATTCATTGGAAGTTAGTAAAGTAAACATTATCATAATTACACATTATCATAACATTTCCTATGGGAAATTACACATTGGAAGATCATTCATCAATGCAAACTTTAAACTGTTATTTTAATTCAGATATTATCCTAGTAAAAAGGGAAGAAAAAAACAGCTGGAAGTGCTTACTATTCCCATTTCGTAGAAACTAATAGAATGGATTGCACTGTTCTATAGTTTTTGAACAGATTGCAGGTCAATTAATCTTTTCGAGCCCTTTTAAAAACCTTTATCAATAATAAATAATCTGTTTTCTCAAAGGATTGGAGATATATAGGATTATAGTCTGGTATTTCAGCTCGTCAAGGATTGTTTGCACCGTTTTTGATGAAAGTTCAAATATAAATCGGAAGATTAGTAATCAAATGCATTCTGTTTGAGAGCAAAAGGATAAATTCATTTATCTTTTCGATAATAAGCTGAGCGCCTTTATCTCATAGCGATAGTGATGACTGATGATCACCTTTTACCATTACCTATAAAAAGATAAATAAATTTATCAATTTATATAATAAAGGGAAAAGAGTCATCATTTTGTTTAAAACTACTTAGAAAATGATTGTTTTTTTGTCAATTCTATGAAATTAATTTTTCCATAGATATAACTTTTTATAGTGGAAAATAGGCATTAGAACAAACTTTGAAAAAAATTTAGACTGAAGGAAAACAAGTTTCTTTTTTACGCCGAAGGACAAACTTTGAAAATAATTAGGCTGAAGTACAATGCTAGTTAGAACTAGCACTTTGTATATTGTAAAAACCGAATAAAATGCTAGTTTGAACTAGCATTTTGTATAGTGTAAGAACTGAATATAATGCTAGTTAGAACTAGCATTGTCCTTCGGCCTAATTTTTTCCAAAGTTTGTCCTTCACCCAAACAATAAACCTTGGTGTCCTTGAGACAATTTTTTTTAACAAAGTTTGTCATTTTCCCTTATTCTCTCTTTTTTATATTTATACTTATCTTTTATAAATTATGTTTACAAAGATACAAGTTTTTATTTTATTCCTGGCCATTCGATTTAAAGATAAATGATTTTGTCATTTCATACAACAACAAATGAGATTATCTCAATCCGAGTTAAGCTTTATATAGTATAAGCGTTACAGCAGGTGCTTTGTGCATGAATTATTTATCTACAAATTATATATATTTAATCAATTTTTTACGTTAAAATAATGTATAATTAGTTTTAGCTTATATTTCTAAGTTGCAACATATAATTTTCTTTTAGTTTTAATTTTTATTTCGATTATTAATTATAAGAAATAAAGAATTTGTAAAGCAAATTTATTTGTTAGATCCTATTTTTAAGTGAAAGTATTAGATTTGGTAATGTTTAGAGAAGAGCATTTTGAATTAGTGAAGTAAGTTTATTTATTAGATTTTGACATGATACCAAGGTTTGATTTGGTGATATTCGTACATGGACGTTTTAAATCGGAATTTTTTTTTATTAGGTCCTGTTTTTAAGTGATAATGAGATTTTGATAATATCTATGGAGGGGCATTTTGGTAGTTCACGCTGACGAAAAATGGCACAAAAAGTATTACAACAATTATTAAGAAGATGCACGAAATGATAAATAGTTAATCTTATTTATATTATCGATTAATAAACAATAAATTTATAAAGAACGTTTATTTGTTCGATCCTATTTTTAAGTAATAATAAGATCTAATAATATTGTAGAGGGATATAATGAATTTGTAAATAAATTTAGATCCTATTTTTAAGTAATTTTAAGATTTGTTAATATATGTAGAGGGGTATTTTTGGTAGTTCACGTTGTACAAAAAAGTGTGATAGCAAACATATTATAACTATTATTAAAGATATTTAATCAAGAAGCTGAATAATCAGTTTGTATAGTAGTATTATCATTCAAACCTTGTATCATTATAAATCTGTACAAAATGATAGTGGTGGTCAATGTACCTATAAAAAGTAAATAAATTTACTTTATGAAAAGATAAATGCATTTTGCTGTGGATTAAAAATATAAATGCATTTTGCTTTGGAGAATCTATTTGTGAAAAAAGAACGAAAATCACTATAAAAATGATAAAATAATCTAATGCAAATACTGTAATGCAACAGAAAGAAAAAAAGACTAATGTGATCAAGCAATAGAATGTGTCAATGTAGCAATAAGTGCATGTTCGAAATTGCAAGAATATGTGCAGCCAATGCAATTACATTGCAGGGCATGCATGTGACAGTTTATGCAATAAATACGACACATGCTGAACAAGTGAAAAAACATATATCAAGGGAATAAAAGAACAACAAACTGAAAAAAATCAAATTGTGTTGAACTAGATCACCATGCAAGAAAAGGGACTGGAATGCAGATGGTTCGAGTAGAAAAAGTTGCTGAACTTGAACATCCGCTAGAATGAGAAACTTTATGGAGAAAAGATAGTACGAATAGCTGGCAGCAGCACAGGGATCAAAGCTAAAGTATGGAGGGGAACAACAATTGCACACATGGTTGTAGATGTAAAGGACAACATGATTTCGGACAACAGTTAGCAATGATATGTGTAACTAAGTAGGAAAGTATAGCACTACTAGAACAATAGTAAATAGCGACGGAAGCTTCCGACGGCCACCAACGGAATTTTCCGAATGCTACCGACGGCTGACGACCTCTATGGCGTTTTCATAAATAAAATATAGTGGTCGTCGCAAGCCATCGAAAATCGACGTAAATTAGCCATTGGCGGCAGTTTACAAACACAATACACTAATTATATTTTGCAAATCATTTCATTTTAGACGGTTTACAAAATTTCGACAACACTTTCTTTTTGTTCCCTGTGCACACGCATATGTGTACGATACAGGTAACAAAGGGAAAGTGCTGCTAAAATTTTTTTGAATCATTTAAAATGAAATAATTTACAAAATATAATAACTACTGTGTTTGTAATGTAAAGTAGAATGACCAACCATCAAAGTGTAAAACAATAACCTAAAAATAGTAGATTATACTCGTATAGTAATTTGTATAAGTTCGTTTGAAAATAAAATTAAACAGAATAATATTATATGTTTGGGAAAATTTAAATGTATGATTTAATTGCAAAATAAAATGTCAATACATAAATGATTAATACATTTTTGAAAGTTAATAAGCTATAGGATCGTGCAATATGGAATATAAGCTAATATATGTCTGTGTGCGCGCGCGCGCGGAATGAATAGTAAAAGTAGTCAAGTAAAGATAACACCAGGGATTTTTATACTGGTTCGAACTTCCCGTTCTACGTCCAGTCCCAGACTCCTTTTGGAATTTAAATTAGCAACCCTCACTTAACACGGAGGACCTGGTATTACACTGCTTGAAAAACCGAATAGGACTTCTACCGTCTGGATAACCGAATAGGACTTCTACCGCCAGAGCAACCGAACAGGACTTCTAATACAAGTAGTAAAGTTGTTTCTGGCTGAGTATGCTCTTGACTAACATAGATAAGTCGATAATGTACACCCTTCATATAATCTTTTCCTCAAGAGCAATGTGTATGAATGTGCGTGTATGCAGATAAGGAAGAGTAGAATTGTTTATAAGATATGGAAGTGATATTTTCAGCAACGAATGTATGAACTTATGTAAGCAATAGATTTGAGAATGTGATACACATTAAATCAAGGAGATAAGAAAAGTAAGTTAATGGACCAACGAAACTTGAGTGGATTTATAGTAAATCATAAGCTGCAACCTCTCGTAAAAAGTTCTATACGAAAGGTAATGGATGCACATTTGGGGAGGAAGACAACCATTGAGAAACAAAGTGTCTTTTCAATAAAAAATGAAAGCTACAGGATTCATTCGATTGACCTTGATCGTTCAGTTGAATGGATTCAAAAATATGCACGTATATGTTAAAATGCACAAACTCAGTTGACTAAATGATCAAAGTTAGTCTACTTGTCCTTGTATTCTTTAAAAATTTAAAACAGGTTCAGTCGATTGAGGGATACAGTTTAGTTGACTGAACTGTGTATTTCAGTGTAAGCTGAATGCATTTTATTTTAGAAAGTGATGCTTTTAAATCGAATGCACGTGTATCTGTGTATGTGAATGAGAGTGATGATTTTGAGGAAATATCTTAAGAAAGCAACTAGAATAGACTCTTTATATACATATAGATATATATATTTCATGACCATAGCTAAAATATATAGGCCATACGAACCATACTTCGAGTCGTTGAGTTTGGTTGTTGTAGTAGTTGTAGATTCATGAATCGTTGTGTCATGTCAGCAATCAAAACTCAAGATCCAACATTTTTTATGTTCTGAAGTAGGAAAAATGGTCAAATATTTTATCGATTGGAGCTGGATGTACCAACAAAGAAGAGAAATTGGAGGCTCAATAAGTGAACATTTTCAAAATAGCGTACACATCTTTATTGAATTCGCTTCAAGTAATAATGGGAAGGAAGAAGAAATTCGTTATCGATGTAGTATGTCAAATTATTGAAGAATTTGATACCAGATATGATAATTGTTCATTTGTGCCAATATGGTTTCGTGCCAAATTATTTGGTGTGGGATCGTCATGGAGAACTTATAGCACCTAATCTCGTACATTCGAAGGAGGAGGTGGATATTGAAATTGTTTCGATGAATCTTAAAGAAGATATGGCTGAAGATGTAGCATATTCAATGTTCCCTACTATTAAAGTTGATGGTAACGATGTTAATGTCGAAGAAGAACCAAATGTTGGAGTAATTTTTTTTGATTTATTGGATTCTTCTAGAAAACCCCTTTGGGAAGGTTGTACAAGCTGTACTCAACTATCAGTAACTGTAGAATACACTACGATGAAATCAGAATACAACTTCACAGAAGCCAGGTTTACATATATAGTACAAGCTGCAAAACAGAATATGCCACCTGATAATTTAATGTGCGAAAATCATTAGGAGTGAAAAAATTTCTATCTACATTTGGTTTACCGTATCAAAAAATATATACATGTTTAAATGGTTATATGTTGTTTTGGAAAGAAGACATCAATCGTAGAAATTATAAAATATGTAATCATGAAAGATAAAAACCAAGAAAAAAGAAGGGAAATGAAGTTCCGTATAAGTATATTCATTACATATCCATCACTCCAAGGCTTCAAAGGTTGCATGCATCTTCTGTAACCGTGCATCATATGAGATGGCACTATATGAGAACATAGGAAGAAGGTACGTTAACACACCCGTTGATGGAGATGCATGACAGCATTTTGATAAGACATATCGCGCTTTCACAGCGGAGAGCTGCGATGTTTGACTTGGTTTATGTACGGATGGATTTTCACCGTTCTCCCAATTTGGTTCAAGATATTCATCTTGGCCTATAATCATTACACCTTACAATCTACCTCCATGGATGTGTATGAAAATTCCATATATGTTTCTCACTATTGTCATCCCTAGCCCTGACGATTGACACAAGGAATCGACGCATATTTACAATTGTTGATTGAAAAGTTGAAAACGCTGTGGTATGAAGATGTTGAAACATAGGACATTTAAAAAAAATTATGTTCGCTTCTCTGCTATGGAGTATAAGCGATATTCCTGCGTATGCAATGCTATCGGATTGGAGTACGGTTGGTTGTCTAGTTTGTTCTTATTGCATGGAAGAAAGATGAGGATTTTCTTTGCCGCATGGAAAGAAAATTTTATGGTTCGACTGTCGTCGGTGTTTTCTCCATATTAATCATCCTTTTAGAGAAGATTAAAAAAACTTTACAAGCAATAGACTTGAGACCTTGCGACCACCAACGATTTGGTCAAGCGAAGATATTTATGACCTTGTAAAGGACTATCCAAAGCTACGTGAAACTGGCGAACAAATTGAAATTCAAGGTAAATCGACGATTGTAATAGGTGCAAACGAAGTATATTTTGGAAGTTGCCTCATCGGAAAAATCTCCTAATTCGCCATACTACCAACTTGATGCATAACGAGAAAAATGTGTTCGATAATGTATTTAACACGGTTTTGAATGTTAAAGGAAAGACTAAAGACGATTTGAAATCAAGACGTGATATAAAGGAAATATGCAATTGTCCTGAGTTTCGTATGAAGCCAAATGACACAAAAAACCCAAAGCATGCTATGGGCTAGGCAGTAGCCAAATTAAAGTACTGTTAAAGTGGGTGGAAGGATTAAGGTTTCCTGATGGGATTTACTTTAATCTCGTAGATGTATCGACTATAAGAACGGTAAACTGGGTGGGATGAAAAGTCATTATTATCATGTCATGAGGCAACATTTGTTACGCGTCACTTTCAAAGAACTATTGCCCACAAAATTTTGGATGGTAACCGAACATAGTTGTTTTTATAAGAAGCTTTGTTCACGTTGAAAGTTGATCGTCTACGTGTACTTGAAGAAAAAATTCCTATACTGCTCTGCAAACTGGAGAAAATATTTCCTACGGGTTTCTTTAATGTAGTGGAGCATTTACCTATTCATCTTCCGTTTGAAGCACATCTTTAAGGTCCTGTGCAATATGAATGGATGTATCCGTTTGAAAGACATATATTCAACGTTATATACGATAAATAAATAGAATAGATTGGCAAAAGATGAACAAATAAATGACATATTTTATTTATTAATTTATAGATGTTAGTGGATTATGTTAATAAAAAAGGGGAGCACCAAAGGAAAAATTACCCAAATTTAATATGATTTAAGTATAGGAGTTTATAGTATTGATATTAAAGGAACATTAATGAAAAGAGTATCATGGATACAATGTTACAAGTCATCTAGTTTAATACATCAGAATAGCTTCTAAAATACAATTTATTATAAAAGTCAATTTCTTCGCCTAACAATTATAAACAGAACTATTTTTATATATTGATAAATTATAGATAAGTATCTATTAAACCACTCAACCAAAATACAACTGCTTTATAAAATATGAACTTAAATTATGGAGGGTTCAGTACTTGGGTCAAAATCTAAATGAGAAAATAGGAGACAAATGTATATATTTGGCTATTTTTATGATAGAATAAATAGAATGGATTGAGAAGAGAGGAATAAATAAATGTTATGTGTTATTTAATGCATTAGTTTAGAATATCTAATGAATTGTATGAATAACAAACCGGAGCTCCTAAATTAAAAAAACCAAAGATTAAAATGAATTAATTATAGGAGTTGACGATATTAATGTATAAGAAACATTATAGAAAGAGAAATGCAGCAACTCGGCTTGTTTGATACTTCAACCTAGCTTCTAAAATGCTATTTACTATAAAAGAAAAATTCTTAATCTAACAATTATACAAAGAACTATTTGTTGTATACTGATAAATTATAAAACAAATAACATTTAAATATCTCAATTAAAAGTAATATAAAATTAAATTATATACTTTTGATGCCCTTGAAAAATGCATATAAGTATACTAAAATTATATTAAATTATCAATTAAAGATCTTAAATTTTATTGAAGAAATATCAATAACGAATACAATATGAAAATAAGGCTTCAAACTACAATATATAATGTATACCTAAATTGTTTTATGCCTTTCAAAATTTATAATTATCCATCTTCTAAACAATATGAAAAGCAAAGTAAGAATGTCATCAAACTGAAAAATGATACATTCTCTATGTAAGCATGGGCTCCTAAACATTTTTAGCTTATGCATAAGTTTTAAAAGGTGAAAACTGTAATGTGTAATATAATAGGAAGATCATGTAATGGAAATAACCTTTCAACAATGGAGGGTCTTTCAATTCACTCATCAATTGGAATCTAAAGTCCTGTATAAATTGAGACATAAGCTTTGTTAAAAAAGTATTATAGGCAAGAAAAAAATTTGTTCACTGATGCATCAAATGAAACTTATAACAAAATAATAATGAAGCCCATGTATTATTCAAACGCATCATTTATTTCTATTAGAATGATGCTGCTTTAGTATGATATATTAAGCCATCATACCCAATAATAAAAAGCTGCAATTTTAAAAAAAATCTAGCAGCCATACCCAACAATGAAAAGCCGCAACTTAAAAAATTCTAACAGCTAAATGAATTAGTTAAGACCTAATCCTATGAAGATGAAGGAATAAACAAATAAGATGCACTTAATTCTATTCGCAAAGATCCATTATCTTATTACATCAAATAAAATACATATTACTTTATTTCCACTTGTAAAATTGAAAAAAGATTTAAAATAATGAGTCAAGAAAACAAATAGCATATGGTGATAATTGGAATGATTACTGAATTTAAGCTAGGGAATGAGCTGGTAAGAAAATGTGATTGAAATATTGTTTAACTATGGAATTGGGGAGTTGATGAATGATGAAAGAAGCTTCAGCTTAAAAAATAAATATGCCAAAGGATTCTGATACAGAAAATGTAAGTTGAATGGAACACCATTAATATGTAGGTTTAATGGCTTAAGATAAAAACAAAATAATTGAAGGGTGAAAATGATAAATGAACCTTAAACAAAGGAGAATCTAGTATAAAGGCCGAGAAAGAATATAAGAGAAGATAAAGAAAAGTTATATATTTAGCATTATATATAATAGAATAGATAACAAAATACTAGCTCTGATGTCATTGTTGGATTAACTTCACCGACATCGGGGTAAAGGGAGAAATTTCAAAAAAAAACTTTTACTCATTTTTGCACCGGATCTTAATTTTGTGTTATTATGAATTATTTAGTTGCATTGAATCATATTTATTTTTTATACAATATATTTTTTGTTTTGAAGCTAATTTTTTCTTAATTTCAATTATAGATTTTTATTTAATGAATTTTGTTTCATTTTGTTCTAAGAACGATCAACTTAATTTATTTCACGCACACACACAACACACACACAGATATATATATATATATATATATATATATATATATTATTTACTTATCGTATCATATGTAAAATGAGGAGAATATCTGATTACATCTTCTATGGTTCTCTAAGTGCATAACAAAACTCTCCATTTAATTTTTTATTCTGTAAATATTATGATCACATCATACATATGTGAACATTAGGATGAAATAAATAATATAGGGAGCATATGTGAACATTGAGATTTATGATCACATCGTATATAAACTATATAATAACATACGGTGTTGCATAATTATGATAATTTCCATACACACAGATTTATATATATGAAACATCCTTAATTCGGCTTATATATTACAATAAAATTTAATAAATAATTATACATAAAGGATCATGACCTTTTAAAATACACGTTTATAATTTGTTTTTATTCAAAAGGAACATGTCTATTTTAAGTTTATACTACAAAAATATTTGTTCATAAAAGTGTCACGACGGCTAAAAAAGAGTTTTTAAGTTGTAATTTTTTTTTTAAAATTGATAAAATAGAGAGATTTATGGCTGCTGGGATTCGAGCCCAGGTCTCCACGGCCACAACGTGGAATTCTTACCACTAAACCACAACCACTTTATGTTTTATTTTTTGCTTTTAATACATACATGTACACATACATACATACATACATACATACATACATATATATATATATATATATATATATATATATATATATCATTGCAAAAAACATGAACATTAAATTTGAAATTATGTATATATATACACAGGCACACTTGTTTGCGTATGAAAATTAATTTTTTTCCAAATATAAAATAATACTAAAACTATGTTTTATTTTAGACTTTTTTCCTTGAACATGGTTAATTGTGCTAACACAATTCAGTTTCAAGGTTCGACCTTGTGACCTTTAGTCCTGCAGTTCGAACCATCAACCAACTAAGCCAACCCTAATGGCTATAAGTTGATAAATAGATATAATATTATAATATGTATATATATTGTTTAAAATATATTTGTCGGCTGAAATTTAACATATAAAATCTATGTTATATATATTTAGTATTTATAAATACATATATGCATTTTTGTGTCTTAATTCAGATTTTTTAATGTTAAGGCCAAAAATTAAAAAGGATACGTATATATAAATACGAAATCTGAATTTAAATCATAGCTTACATCTTGATGTGGTCGAATGTTGACATGTCGTGTTGCTAGCCTTTCCTTTCAAAGTATGGATTCCCTTTTCATCGCTGCTCGGTGTGCAAATCCCAACTAAATGCTTCAACTAGTTTTAATGGGTACCAGGGCTTTATTCCTCTATTCTAAAAATAAAAAAATGAGTTATTATTTATAGCCACAAGATATCCAAACTTCTCCTGCTTTTGCCCTTCTTTTACGTTATATCTCATCTAGTTGAACAGAAATATTCAAATCCTCATCCCTATGTTATTGTCAGCCCCCAATAAAGATCACTCCATAATGTTGCGCCTAATTAATATCACATATATTTTATAGCAAGAGTGATAGTATCACATATATTAATTAAATAATATTTATTTCAACCGTATATTTATTTAAATTAATATATAATAATTATACATTATGTTAGTTAATTCTAACACCCTAAATAAATAACTAAAATCCATGAAAATTAATACAACATTGGACTAATTTTACTAATAATATATAACATGAATAAATTATTTTAAGCAAGTAAAAATTTGAAAATTGCTAACAACGCTTTTTTGTGACTCCTTGGTGTGGACTCAACCCTAAGTAATATTTAAATATTAAAGAATATACAGACTTTGTTAAAATATGATAGTGGACATGAGTTCAGTTGCTTATAGATTATTAAGGTGAAACCCTATTTCTAGTCATTTATGCTTGACCCTAAGCAATTGTTTTCTCTTCATCATCATTATATCACATAGATATCTATAATTTGGTCAATGGTCAAACTCCAATATCATTTGTAGTTAATTTGAGTCCAATATGTTAACATTCCTTCATTAGCGACCTAGGACCTAAAGATATGTAGCGATCTAACGGTTCCCAGCGACCTAAGAAAGGCCGCAACCTAATGACTCTCAGCGACCTAAGGAAGGCCGCGACCTAATGACTCTCAGCGACCTAAGGAAGGCCGCGACCTAGCGGTTTAAAGACTTCACAACCTAACGACCTAAGGGATCTAGTAAGGCTGCAAGAAAACACTCACGACCTAAGTTAGGTCGTTAACGACCTAAACACGTAAGTAAAGAGGTCGCCTCTACTATGTCACTGGGTGTTAGGTCGTGTGCGACCTACAACTTGTTGGAAAAAAGATGCGCTTACACATGAAGAAGGAAAGCCGGAGCTCCATAGGTCGAAGACGACCTACGACCTATGATAGGTCGCTCATGACCTAGATACATAGAGGAGAAAGCCACTTATGCCAGGCCGCTAGAAGATAGGTCGTTCACGACCTAGGACTTGTCGTATTCAGCATGCGTACTCTAGTGGAAGATGAAAGAGGAACCAGTACTCTTTAGGTCGAGGGCGACCTACGACCTACTTAGGTCGGGCGCGACCTATGGCCCTAATCCAAAGTTGCCTATAAATAGAACCCTAACTCCAACAATGAAAGGACTTTTGGGCACATTCTCTTCATACACCGTTACCTTGCTGCATTGAGAACTTCATCAACACTTAGAGCTTTCAAGGTTAGAGGAATTCATCAAAGAACTTCACGAAGAAACCACACATCTCAACATGAATTTAAGGACTTTAATCGACATTGAAGCTTAAGACTTGTTCCAAATCACTTGTAACTTGAAGTATATTGTACTTGAGAAGAATTGTACCAGCTTGTAACGAAATTATTAATAAAAGTACTTAGAGTGGACGTAGGCTATACCCTTAAGCCGAACCACTATAAAATTGTTGTTGTTTACTGCTTTTCTGCTATTACTTGCTTGTAATTCTTCCCCGATCTATCGGGTGGTGCTTTCACAACTACACTTCACACACCGGGGTGTTAGCGTTCACATTTTAGCGTTAACATTTTTGGTGCTTTCACTGAGAATTGAACTCAGGAAAACTATCATCATTGCTCCACAGAGATTTGTAGAAAGAATTTCCTTAAAAACCAGAAGTCTATCTGAGATTATGGCTCCTGGAAGGAAAAGTAGATCTGTCAGATCTGGAAACATTCAAGAGGGAACCTCCGCTTCCCCTGTACCTAATCAACCCACTCCGTCAGTTGGAGTTACGAAAGCGGAGTTGGATGCTGTGATTCTAGGGCTAAGCCAGCAGATAAACGCCCAAAATGCACAATTAGGGGCTCAAAGTGCCCAGAATGCTCTGATTCTGAATAAGTTGAACGACTTACTTGGGGCAAACAATCAACCGGCTGGTAATGAAAGGAACTATGCTGGCAACGTTCATGATGTTAATGAAAGGAATGCTCCTGAAAGGGCTACTAGTCCCTTTGAGCAGGCAGTACCTGAGGCCGGTGGATCTAGAACTCGGCATGATGAGGAATATCTTTCTGGAATGGTCTGGCAAATCATGAAAGAAAGTATGCAAAGGGTTGAAGATGAGAAGGAATGGGGTTTCGCCCCAAGCAAAACTCCGTTTACTGAAAAAATCTTAAAGGCGGAATTTCCAAGGAAGTTTGTCCCTCCGACTATCCCAGCTTACAAAGGGACAAGTGATCCGAATGAATTCTTGTATAAATATGATTGGCACATGACAGGTGCCAGAGCTTCTGACGAAATAAAGTGCCGATATTTCCCCGTATACCTGGAAGGTGTAGCTCTACTATGGTTCACCAAGTTGCCAGTCCGATCTATTGATCAGTTTTCAGACTTGACCAGAAAATTCAAAGAGCAGTTTAGACTATATGCTTCGAAGGCCAAGGACATCATGTCACTGTCGAGTTTAGAGCAGAATCCTGGTGAGTCTGTCAGATCTTTCTTGAACCGCTTTAATATAGCGCTGGCTGAGGTGGACAATGCTGAACCACGAATGATACTGACTTATCTGATGAGGGCTATTGATAAGTCAAGCGAATTTGGGAAATGGTTAAATATGAAAGAGCCAACCTCTCTTGAAAAGTTCTACAAAAAAGCAGATGAATTCATTCGCTTGGAAAGTCGTCCTTTGCCAGTAAAGGCAGTGTTGGAGAAAGCTGAAGATAACACTGTCGTTCCACGCAAGAATGAATCGGTGGGGCAGAAAAGGGAGAATAATAATGGAAAGAAACAGGGTAATCTGAAGAAGCCCCGATCCTTCAAGCCATTAGAATATACTCCATTATCACATACGCCGGAGCACATCTACCTTGCCACTAAAGATTCCGTCGATTTCCCTAAACCTATCCCTTTGAGAACCGGGAAAAAAGCCATACAGAGTGGGAAATTCTGCCGCTTCCACAATCAACCCGGTCATGAGACTGATGAATGCCGCCAGTTGAAAAATCTGATTGAAGAGTTGCTAAGAGAAAACAAACTGCAGCAATTTGTGAAGAAGAATAGCAACAATCCTGCATCGTCAAGTCAGGGGCAACAGGTTCCTGTTCATCAGCCTAGGACAGGTGAGAAAGCTACGGGACATGAATCTGGAAGGCCCGTTATCAATGTCATTACAGGAGGGCCTCACCCAGCTGGCAAGAGCTGGGGTGAGATGGAGAGATATTCCAGGGCTTTGAAATATGCTCCAGCCGAAGAAGACGTCTTTGTTTTAGAAGACACTACGCCCCTGAAACAACAGAAAACTTTCAGCGATGATATTGTTTTCAGAGCCAGAGATTCCACAGGTATAGAAGCTCCTACCCTAGATCCCTTGGTCGTCTCGGCTGGTATTGGACCGGCCATTGTCAGAAGAGTCCTCATTGACTGCGGAGCATCATGTAATATCCTCTTCAAGAAGACATTTGACCAGATGAAAATCCCTATGATCGATGTGCAAGCCTCATCACAGAAGATCGCTGGCTTCACTGGGGAGCCAAAGCAACCAATTGGGACCATCGATCTGCTTGTAGAACTAGGGGAAGCAGAAAGGAAAGTGGTCCGCAAGCAAACATTTGTGATTGTCGATGAGTTCTCTGCTTATAATGCTTTTCTTGGCCGTCCAACACTCGCCGCATTCAAAGCTATCCTAGCCCCGTGGCGCCTCACTATTAAATTCCCTACTGACAATGGAGTAGGAGTTATAAAAGGGGATCAAAATGCTGCGCGAGAGTGCTATTTGACAGAACTGCGAGAGTCAAGAAAAAGAGAAATGGGAAAGGATGCGGCAACCCCAGTCCGCATCGAGGAACCAGCCATGTAGCAATTACGGGGCGGACCCTGCACCGGCGAGCACAGCGGGGCACGGAAAGAAATGGATCCCAGAAAAGCCAGTGCAGGGGAGAATAGAGTGGTACCGGTGGAAACGACAGTTCCGGTACCTGTTGACCCGAAGGACCCAAATAAGGTGTTGAATGTGGGTTCACAGCTTAATGTGTCAATTCAGAATATCTTGATATCTTTCCTGAAAGCAAATCTGGATGTCTTTGCTTGGACTCATGCCGATATGTGTGGAATATCTCCAGAAGTTGCAGTACACGCTCTGAATATTGACCCAAAGTTTACGCCAGTTAAACAGAAAAGAAGAACCCAAGGTCCAGAAAGGTCAGCAACATTAAAAGAAGAAGTTGATCGACTCATGGAAAATAACTTCATCAAAGAATCTACATATCCGAATTGGGTTTCAAATCCTGTGCTAGTCAAGAAAGCTAATGGAAAATGGAGAGTGTGCATCGATTTTTCTGATCTAAACAAGGCTTGCCCCAAAGATTGCTTCCCTTTACCCAGGATCGACCAACTGGTAGATGGAACAGCGGGGCATGAGTTGTTGTCTTTCATGGATGCCTACTCCGGATACAACCAGATCATGATGCATGAACCTGATCAGGAGGACACGAGCTTTATCACCGATGTTGGTCTTTATTGCTACAGAGTTATGCCCTTCGGATTGAAAAATGCAGGGGCAACCTACCAAAGACTTGTTAATGCTATGTTCAAACCGCAATTGGGCAAAACTATGGAAGTCTACGTCGACGACATGTTAGTGAAGTCTAAGAAAGCAGCAGATCACATTGAACACTTAGCAGAAATGTTCGCAGTCCTTCGGAAAAACAGAATGAAGCTTAACCCTCTGAAATGTACATTTGGGGTCGAGTCCGGAAAGTTCTTAGGTTTCATTGTTAGTGCTAGGGGCATTGAGGCTAGTCCAGCTCAAATTACTGCCTTAAAAGAAGTTAAAGCTCCTAGAACGAAGAAGGAATTGCAGAGTCTCAACGGAAAGGTCGCCGCCCTGAGCCGATTCATTTCCAGAGCCACTGATAAATGCATCCCATTCTTTGACGCCCTGAAGAAAGGAAAGAAGAATTTTGAATGGACTTCCGAGTGCCAAAAAGCCTTCGATGAGTTGATCCGTCATATGGAAACGCCTCCAATACTTTCTAGGCCAGGCAATGGTGAGGATCTTCTTATATACTTGGTAGTATCATCTCATGCTCTAAGTGCAGCGCTGATACGGGAAGACAAAAGGATTCAACATCCGGTTTACTATATCAGCAAAAGACTCACTGGGGCAGAGATGAATTACTCCAAGTTGGAAAAACTCGCCTATTGCCTACTAGTTGCATCAAGGAAACTGAGGCAATATTTCCAAGCTCATCCTATCAGAGTACTCACTGATCAACCTCTAAAGCAAGTCCTATTTCGCCCTGAAACTTCGGGTCGCCTTCTAAAATGGAACATTGAACTCAGTCAATATGACATCACTTATCACCCCCGAAAAGCAATCAACGGACAAGCTTTAGCTGATTTCATTGCAGAATTCACAGAGAAAGATAATGGTGAGGAAGAAACGATCAATGATTCCCCAAACCAGTGGAAGATGTATGTTGATGGCGCAAGAAATGACTACTGTTCTGGAGCCGGAGTGGTACTTGAAACTCCTGAAGGTCGATCATTATGTTATGCACTAAGATTGGAATTTCCTTCAACAAACAATGAAGCAGAATATGAAGATCTTATTGCAGGTCTGAAAATCGCTAAAGAGCTAAACATTCGAGCATTACAGATCTTCAGTGATTCTCAGCTTATTGTATGCCAAGTCAAGAAGGAATTTCAAACAAAAGGTGGAAACTTGCCTTCCTACTTGTCAAAAGCTTGGGAACTTCTATGTGAACTCGATCATTATTCAATAAGCCATATTCCCCGGGAAGAGAATACGAAGGCAGATTCCCTCGCAAAGTACTCAAGTTCTGGTGAAGCTCAACTATTGGGATTGGTCCCTGTAGAAGTCCTTTCATCACCAAGTATAGACGAGATGGATATTGACTGGATTATGAATGTATCTCAAGAACAAGAGTCATGGATGACTCCAATACTGGACTACCTACTCAGAGGTTCTTTGCCAGAAAATTCGATAGAAAGACGAAAGCTACTAAGGAAAGCCTCTCGCTATGTAATTCAGGATGACCGATTATACAGACGGGGATTCTCAATGCCATTGCTTCGATGTGTATCCCAGGAAGAGTCCAAAACAATCCTAGCTGAGGTGCATGGAGGAGAATGTGGTGATCATTCAGGTGGTCAAACATTAGCAAAGAAAATTCTCCGATACGGATATTTTTGGCCAGAAATTAATCATGATGCTGCAAGCTATTCCCGAAAGTGTGACAAATGCCAAAGATTTGCCAAAATTCCTAGAGCACCTTCAACTGAACTCACACAAATGGTCAGTCCATGGCCATTTGCAATTTGGGGAATGGATCTCATTGGGCCGCTGCCGACTGCCAAATCAGGGATTAGATATGCTATTGTTGCAGTTGATTATTTTACGAAATGGGCTGAAGCTGAACCATTGGCTACTATCACCTCTAAGAAGATGATAAGTTTCGTGACCAAGAATATCATTTGCAGGTATGGTGTGCCTCAGAAAATAATCACAGACAATGGTACTCAGTTTGAAAGCGAGGAATTCCAGGATTTTTGCAAACGATTCAAAATCCAGAAAAGCTTTTCGGCAGTAGCTCATCCGCAGGCAAACGGGCAAGTGGAAGCAGTAAACAAGATCATCAAATCAACCATCAAAAAGCAACTCGAAAGAGCAAAAGGTGGTTGGGTCGATAAGCTACCACTTGCACTATGGGCATACAGAACTACTCACAAAACTGCGACTGGGCATACTCCTTTTTCGTTAGCATACGGATCGGAAGCAATGATCCCGGTTGAAACAGAGGTCCCTTCACACAGAAGAATCCATTTCAACCAAGCAGAAAATGAAAGGCTACAGCTTGAAGCGCTAGATTTCCTTGATGAAAAAAGAGATGAGGCCAATCTCAGAATTGCAGCTCATCAGCAAAGAATAGCCAGACATTTTAATTCCAAAGTTCGTCAACGCAGCTTTGAAATTGGAGATCTAGTCCTGAAAAGAATTATGACCGCGACATGTGTGTTTGGGCCCAATTGGGAAGGACCATATGTGATAGGTCAGAAGCTTCTTGACGGCACATTCAAACTCACTACTGTTGAAGGAGATCAAATTCCAAGGGCATGGAACAGCAATCACTTGCGTCCATATTTTACTTGAAAATTTTTGTTGAAATAATGTAAAAGAGTTGTGAATGTATGATTCTTGTAATTGAGAGCAATTGTAAAACTGATGCAAGTGAATAATGAATGAATATAAAGTGGATGTAGGCCCAAATTTCTGGCCGAACCACTATAAATCTTGTGTTCCTTATTATTATTACATGTTTGCTTTATTTTCGATATAAAAGTACATAAAATGTATTGCTGAAATGTCGATTTAAATTTTTGCAGACAATGGAAATAAAATTGCACATAATAAGACCGAGCGATTCTCTCCATCATTCAACAAACAAATTTCGAGTCACAAAGGCCCCGAATTCAAATCCTAGATAGGAAATACTTCAATTGAACGGCTAATGATTTCGATAGAAACGAGCCCTTGCTAATAAATTGAGATTGTTTGAACAAACAAACATCCAATTAGGAAGCTAGTGCCCGTTCTCATGAACTTGCCTGACAATGGAGTACATTTCCTTGGATTAAACAAGCTACTTGCGAGAAAAGGGGAATGAAAACTTTTAAAAAAAAGAAGAAGGGGGGATCGTTGAAAAGGCATAAGCAAGAAGACAAGGAAACAACCAAAATCCGTCATCGGCAGCACAAGTCCTCTTCAGAGGCACAACTCTCCGGAGGATAAAAGACCTCTAATGGGTCATATGCCACAAAAAAGAAAGTTCTCTACTCAAGAAAAAATATTGGAGGAGTCATGACCCTCCAACCATGAGAGAGTAACTTCCAGGCAATGAAAACCCTCTCTGAGGCACATTTCACCAGGAGTTGAAGTGAAATAGCCGCTCTTCGGAATTTCACTTCACCAAAGTTGAAATGCAAACAAAGAAAAAGACCTCTTTGGAGGCACATTTCACCAGGAGTCGGAGTAGTTACTCTTCGGAGTTTCACTTCACCAAAGTTGAAATGCAAACAAAATAAAGACCTCTTCGGAGGCATATTTCACCAGGAGTTGAAGTGTAACGGCCGCTCTTCGGAATTTCACTTCACCAGAGTTGAAAGACAAACAAAATAAAGACCTCTTCGGAGGCACAATCAAGAAGAAAGACCTCTTCGGAAGCCCACGTTTCGCCGAGATTGAAATAAAACTTCCAAGTGTTGAAACGTGAAAAGACTTTCTAAGGCAAAACTCTTTGGAGGTACACGTTTCACCGAGATTGAAATAAAACTTCCAAGTGTTGAAACGTAAAAAATCCCTCCTCAGAGGTACAACTTTCTATATATAAAAAAAAATCCTCATCAGGGGCATACTTTAACTTCCGAAGAAAGAGTAATTTACCCATTCTGGAGAATGATCTTCCTCAAAAAAAAAAAAAAAAAAAAAGAGAGAGAGAGGGAGTTAAAGTACCCTTCAGAGGTCCGCTTTACCGCATAAAAGAATTCACTTGGTAAAAAATGTACTTAAGCAAAAGAAAGAAGTGATTTCTTCAAAGGACAAAGCGCAGAAACTTATACGAAGGGGGTTGTACTCTACAAAAATTTTCCTTAAAGAATAAAATAATTATTATTTAGCAAATAAGAGTGCAAGTCCCCTCGAAGTATAGAATATTGCAGCAAACTTATGGAATGGGGGCAATATAGTATAATTACACACAATATGGTATAGCCAAACCAGCAAAAGGTAACGCTCAAGTAACATGCCATAAGCTCGCTGCAATATCGTGTGAATAAACTCATGCCAAAATGAATAATAAATATATTCTCAAATTCAAACGAAAGTTTGTACAAACGAAGAATCATTTTATTCAACTATAATGCAGGTACAGGTTTCAAAATAAAGAAAGGCAGGGGCCGGTACCCGCACAATTCTCGGCCAGTACATACAAAAGGCAAAAAACTAAAATCCTTACTTCTTCTTGCCCCCTTTGGACCCTTTACCCGGTCGAATGACCAACTTTTCAGGTCGGTCAGTGGGTATAAGGGAGGAAGGAGAGGTAGGCGCAGCTGGTCCAGCTTCTGGCTCCTCTTCAGTGGCAGTGATTATCTTTCCTCTCCTCTTGGACGTTCCGCGCTTTTTCCTCCTCTTCGAGGAAGACTCACTCCCTGGAGTGACAAGTTTAGATAGAGTTATGTCGTCAGAAGGAGTCCGCTCCAGAGATATGTCACCTCCCTCAAGTCTCTCATCTTTCTTCTCTTGCAAAGCAATGGGATCATCCAGGCCATGGAGAGCCTCTATTTGTTCCTCCTGTGATCCAGGCTGCGAAGCAGAAGGAGGAGCCACCTGAAGAGATGGAGGAGGGATAACCGGAGGAGTAGAGATTTGAGCAGTGCTTGATACTTTCTCTACAGAAGAAAAGAGGTTAAAGTCAGTAAAGAGAGGAGATGAAGGCTCACCAATAAAGTCGGTAGAGAGAGGAGATGAAGGCTCATCGAGGTTGAGAAAATAGCCAAGGAGCTCGTGAAACTCATGCGAAATAAATGAGTAACCCGCTTGAGCAGAATTGACAGTAGCGAGATTAACGGTGAAGTTACCTGGAGAAGCTGGTTTTCTGATATCAACTTCATAAGCTTGTGCGTCAGCGCTCTCATCACCCTCGTCTCTGCCCTGTACGCTTGTAATCTCAGTGGTAACTTTGGTAGGAGATGCAAAATGGGAACTGGAACCAAGAATGTTGACTTCAGACGAAGAAGGTGGCTGGACTAGAGTAGTTGAAGTGGTTTTTTCCAGCTGGTCCCCTTCCGTCACTTCAGTTCTTAATTTGGCAAGTTGTTCCTTTCCCTTGGCGAGGGCAGCGCGAGTGTCATCATCAAAGTAATGCCTTTCCAGGGCTGATTCGTCATAACCAGCACCTTCAGCACCAAGCATCTCAAGGGCGGCCTCCCACACTTCAGCTAAAGTGATCTCATACTTGGGACCTAGAAAAGCGAGGCTTCCACGCCCCAAGACGCTATGCAAGTAGAAGTCGAATAATGTTGAGCCGAAGCTGTTCTTGGTCGCCTCATGAGATTCTTCAGCTGCGATTCTGCCGGCGACAGCCTCATCACGCTCCCTCTCAGTTTTGGAAAGCTGAAGCTTAAGCATTTGTATCTCCGCTTCCTGGGAGTTGTTTTTCTTTCGAAGCTCAGCAATGTCAGAAGCATAGCCCTCGTTGATTCTTTTCTGCACTTCAAGTCTGTCCTCAGCATCCCTTTGGCTGGCATGAGCATCTCTTACTTGTCTGAGAAGCACTTCTTCTTTTTGAGAATATGAAGTAGAGGAAGCAGCAAGCTCATCTTTCAACTTCTCAACCTTTTCTTCGAGCTCCTCATTGTAGGAAGCAATGCTCCTCATTTCAGTATCATGTTGCTCAAGGACCTTTTGCCATTCAGCCTTATCGTTTTCCATGGTGAGCATGGCCTCTAAGTTGGCGCGGTTAACTCTTTGAAGCTCATCGACAAGCTTCTGCCAGTTGGACATCCTCTCGATATCAAGTTTGACGGCGTCGAGATTTCGTAGCATGGCAGGCTTGTCAATAGGGACCAGGTCAAGGTCGAACCTCACACCCTTTAAGCACCACTGTGGAAAACGACTTTGTAAAGTGGCTAGGCCCGGTCCCACTTGAAATTTGGGCCTGCTTATTATTGTTTGGATGTCCGCCTGGAGAGTCGGAAGGAATGTCAAGAGGGGCAGGGGCAGTAGCCTTTTCGGGAGTAGTGGAAGCATGTTTCTCTCCGTATCGGGCTCGTTTGCCTGAATCTTCAACTACATGACCTTTTCCTCGGTCATCGTGGGATTTCCTTTTGTGAGAGTCGTCACCTCTCTGTAAAGAATCGTGGTGCTCATCCCTATCCCTTCTGTCATAACGCTCTTCTTCATCCCTCCTTTCACGAGCCTTTCGAGCAGCCCTCTCTTCGTCAGACTCTCTATAGGAGGTGAAGTAGCGCCCATAATTATATTGACCACGCCCCCCGTAGCGTTGGAAATCCTGATAATATGATCCGCCGCGTTTCATTGAAGGATCTGAAATAAGAAAAGATAAGCTTTAGAAATCTTTAAAGTATAAGAAGATAAGTGCATAAATGTGCTGGAAAATCCTTAGTTGTGTGTGAAGTGCAAACTACTCGCGTTGGACTAACGAACCACTCCTCAGTTGGGGGGAAGTAATAGGTTTCACTGTCGGTGACAATTCTTGAGATAAAGGAGTTGGAGTCTGTTGGAGGGCAGATGTCGCTTCAATCATCGGGGGTACAGTTTTACCGCAGGCAGGGTCATCTTTAAAGAGCTCTTGGGAAGTGACAATTATGTCACTTAAATCCCCAAAGACGTCATCACCATCATGCCCAACCTGATTCCCTCCATCAGCTCCTTTGTCGGCACTCTTCCTGGTTTGGGAAGGGGGCTCCTCTTCTTCTTCAATTATGGGGGCAAGCGCAGGTTTTTCGGATGGCCCTATGTCATCTCTTGGAATAGAACACTTTATTAGTGAAGTTTTTATGGAAGTTTCTCCTTGTATGTGTTCTCCAGTAGAGACCGGGGCATCAGGAGTTATCGCTGGAGAATCAGGAACTTCTGTCGGAGCTTCATGAGCTTGAATTGAACGAGAAACATGTAAAAGCCCAAACTGATGAAGAAATTCATCCGTTAATAGAAATTTAACGCTCCTCTCTTCAGCCGGGATAGCGCTCAATCTCTCAAACATCGCCTTATGGCTTGAGTCCCTAGATGGAGGAGGAAGTGCTGTAAAGATAAGAAATGGAATCAGCACTTGGCAATACGAACCATGAAAGACTTAGAGTAAAATTGAAGAATGAAGGAAAAAGGATCTCACTTCCTACTCTCCAGTCTGCGTAAAATTCTGCGGGGCAACGGACGTAGAAGTATTGATTCAGGAAGCCATGTGCACTCTCCGGCAAATCTAAAATGAGTTTGCGGTTCCTCGCACCTCTTACAAGTACAATTGAAGGGTGGTCCTTGTTCTTTGCAAAGGTACACAAGTAACAAATCTCCTTGAAACTTGGAAGATGGTCAAGAGTCCTCCTGAACAAAACGCACAATCCCATCAAAATGGCATAGCCATTGGGATGCAACTGGAAAGGAGAGATCGTCAATCGGAGAAAGGTTTGTTGAAGAAATTCATTAAAAGGAGGAATTGCTCCACTTGAGCACGTTTGGCGATTTATGGCAATAAAACCATGAGGCGGTCTGTCAGCGAAATCATTTGGCCCAGGAAGTAAAACTTCTGCCTCGGCAATGCCAAATTGAACGCATAATTGATTAAGTGTCCGCTGTTTCAGAAGAGTAGGAGTCTTTTCTGGAGGGTTTTCTATTGGAATAGCAATCGGGAAGGTCCCTTCGGCGTATTCTGTCATCTCTTCTTGTTCTTGTTGAGACGTCATTCTACATAAGCAACTGGGTGATTCAGATGAAAAGGTGCACATTTCCTAAAAAGTGTGAAGTGTTGTGCAAAACTAGAAAAAAAAAAACAAGAGGAAGTCAAACATTACTGAAATTAAACTGGTTGACAATTAGTCGACTATGAAATTTCAGGATTTGTTAATATAAAACTCAAGTATTGTGTTAATGCAAACAAATCAGCTTTAACTGGATATTTTAAGTCTTGCCTTGGCACTTCACTTGAGTTCGTTGGTTCACAACATTTCGTTCACCCAGTTCATTTAAGTTAATTACTCTTTACCGACTAATCTGTCATTTGATGTGGGCGGTCAATGGCAGTATATTCGTCCCAGTTTTCTGTAAATATTATGTTTAACAGGTCATTAGCATTAAAAATAGTCTACAACAAAGTGCAACAGGATTCAAGTTCAAACAATTCAACCAAGTCTACCAAGTCTTTACAAAATTTCACAAGTCATAGGTCGTCCAGCGACCTAGCATAGGTCGAAGCCTTCTTAAGTCGTGCTGTGCAAAGTAAAGGATGAGGCATTTCAATACAGTGTTATTTCGGCCGCGACCTAGAGTTTATGTCGTAAGAAAGTTAGGTCGCGCAGGTCCTGGCTAGGTGTAGCTCTTAGCTCATGGAAAGTCTTAGGTCGATCAGCGACCTAGTGTAAGTCGAGACTACTCCTTAGGTCGCAGGGGTTCTTAGATCGCGAATTGTTTTGAATCGCTCACATTCACTAGGTCACTAACTTCTTCTCCACGCAATGCTTCACCGGACCCTATGACCCGCTATCCACTACACTCAGACCCATCATCCTATTCATGAGATTCATCGTCTTTCCATAACACTAAACCATTTGAAAACTGACTCAAAATGCCTCTGATCTATCATAAATCAAATTCATTATTGTGCGTTCGTGAATCGCTGCAACAACAATAATCACTGGCAATCAAAAATCGATCACAACGCGGCTCAAAGTGGAGCACGACGTACAAAATTGATTTGGGGTTCGGAAGTTAGAGCTTGGGATTCGATGATGATCGTGGGGTGGAAAGAAATCGAAGACACTTACGTAATTTGGTAGCAAGGATGAATCGATGAATGAGTAAACTTGAATTCACCTTTTGAAGTTCGAAGAATCGTTGATGGCGGTAGGAGGTCAGAGCAGTGAGGTAAAGAAGAATTAAAGCGACCTAACATATTTATATGAGGTAAAAATGGGAAGGCAAATAGGCACGCATGCTGATACAAGTGTTAGGTCGCTCACGACTTAGCTAAGTCGAGTCGAAGCACGCGACCTATGTCATAGGCCCATACTTCGAGGGGCAAATGTTAACATTCCTTCATTAGCGACCTAGGACCTAAAGATATGTAGCGATCTAACGGTTCCCAGCGACCTAAGAAAGGCCGCAACCTAATGACTCTCAGCGACCTAAGGAAGGCCGCGACCTAATGACTCTCAGCGACCTAAGGAAGGCCGCGACCTAGCGGTTTAAAGACTTCACAACCTAACGACCTAAGGGATATAGTAAGGCTGCAGGAAAACACTCATGACCTAAGTTAGGTCGTTAACGACCTAAACACGTAAGTAAAGAGGTAGCCTCTACTATGTCACTGGGTGTTAGGTCGTGTGCGACCTACAACTTGTTGGAAAAAAGATGCGCTTACACATGAAGAAGGAAAGCCGGAGCTCCATAGGTCGAAGACGACCTACGACCTATGATAGGTCGCTCATGACCTAGATACATAGAGGAGAAAGCCACTTATGCCAGGCCGCTAGAAGATAGGTCGTTCACGACCTAGGACTTGTCGTATTCAGCATGCGTACTCTAGTGGAAGATGAAAGAGGAACCAGTACTCTTTAGGTCGAGGGCGACCTACGACCTACTTAGGTCGGGCGCGACCTATGGCCCTAATCTAAAGTTGCCTATAAATAGAACCCTAACTCCAACAATGAAAGGACTTTTGGGCACATTCTCTTCATACACCGTTACCTTGCTGCATTGAGAACTTCATCAACACTTCGAGTTTTCAAGATTAGAGGAATTCATCAAAGAACTTCACGAAGAAACCACACATCTTCAACATGAATTTAAGGACTTTAATCGACATTGAAGCTTAAGACTTGTTCCAAATCACTTGTAACTTGAAGTATATTGTACTTGAGAAGAATTGTACCAGCTTGTAACGAGATTATTAATAAAAGTACTTAGAGTGGACGTAGGCTATACCCTTAAGCCGAACCACTATAAAATTGTTGTTGTTTACTGCTTTTCTGCTATTACTTGCTTGTAATTCTTCCCCGGTCTATCGGGTGGTGCTTTCACAACTACACTTCACACACCGGGGTGTTAGCGTTCACATTTTAGCGTTAACACAATACTAAAGTCTTTTGTTCAATCTGATAACGTTTACCGATTAACCTAACTGTTTCAGTCTAAGGCTTTGACTTAAGTTAACGAACAATTATGGTGATATTAACCATATATTCAAAGGAGATAAATCCTCTCTTGAATAGTAGTTCACTTCAAGAGGTTCAATTTATAGCCAACGATGGCGCTAACACGATCTTTTTGTCATGTATAACGAAAGCATAGGTTTAGATAGTTAAGATTTATGGTAATCTCTAGTCAAAATACCACTGCACATCATCATGTGAGATCTCCTATTTAACTTTTTATCTATAGACGACTCTTAATGAGTCGTTGTGTAATTGTTCCAAACAACTATATGTATCTACCCTATTAGGGTGCCCGATGGTCATAAGTAATTTGTTATCCATTATATGTAGAGCATAACGTATACTAGACTCAATAAATAGGTCGATATACCAATATCGATACATCTTAACTATGAACATTTAAGGACAAATCGATTCAATACTCATGGTTACAAAAATATGCACACTTGGAATCGGTTAAATAACATTCCTAATGATTTTCTACTATTATATACTTAATGAATTTAAGACATTAATTATATCCCAATATGACTATATGTAAGAGAGAAAATATGTGACGACCCGTCTTTCAATACCCAGAAAGACGTATCATCAATAAGAAAAGAAAGAGATAGAAATAGAAAAGATAGAAAGAAAAGAACAACAATCATCAGAATCTTACAATGGAAATGAACAAAATATAATATTACACATATCCATTACATAGTTTTACATATCAGAGTACACAAAATAATAAGACTTCATTACATTGGACATTCATAAGAGTTTTGCAAACCATACAACACGAAACACAACATCAAAAGTCACTACAGCGGAAAGAGATAGATAAGTACGCCTGGATTCCAACTCCTGCTTCCAAAACATTTTCTAATCCCAACCTAATCACTTGGCTACTCATAAAAATTTGAGTACCCAAGAGTTTAAGAAAAACAAAATAAACTCCGGGTCAGACATGGGTCTGGTGTGAGTAAATAAGTTAAAGTTGTTTAACGTTTAAAACCATTTTGAACAAAAGGTATCACGTAAGACTTCCCATAAATAAATACGGGTAAGTTTTTACCTTGAGCTAACCAAAACATTTGATAGAAAATCCAATGATATTATAATAGGGTCTAGGGTTTTCAAAATAAAATACAGAAATAGCTGGAATGCTTACATCTCACTTTCCAACATAGTTGGGCACAATCAAAACCGTACGGGCACTTATTGGAGATTGGATTCCATACAATGGCAGGGTTATTGGGGTACCGCCCGTCAGAGTACAAGGCCTAGATCACCGTACGGAGGACAACTCCCGTTCCCCTACAACACAAGGCCGAAACCATCCCTTTCTGGATAGCTCCGAACAAGACAACCCCGCAGTTGTGGCCAACAACTGCCCACACAGCCGAAATAATAAGGGACTTCTAGACAGGGGTAAATCTCACTCTCAAGTGGGGGCAACCCACGAAGCCTTGCTGCACCTCCCCAGTTTTAGCCATTCCCGGTTGATCAGGCTTGAGGCTACAATTACCTTTAGAGAACACATCTCTTAGAGTGCTCATCATCCACCTGACGATGTTCTGAAAGCATTCAATCCATACAAGTTCGTTCCGGGTTCGAACGAAACCGAAGGCATTATTTCGTTACACTCATTTTGGAATCACCCTCAGAGTTAACGACAATATCTTGCACTTTAAAACTCTATCTCGATCCTCCTTTGAGATGTCACGACCTGATGTTTAACTTGGATCGATGTGGTTTTCGAAAAATCAAATTTGATTCCCGATCCCGGTCTCATCGAAATCCAAACGTGTCTTAAAGGCCATGTTGTTTTAAATATATAAACAATTTAATTCAATTTTAAACATTGAATCCACACAACATTATCCACAGATAATAACAATCATCCATCTCAGATATATACAAATCTCATTACAGAATATCTCAACTATCATTCAACAGATATCAACCACATTCAGATATTCGATTCAAACAATCATCCATCAGTAGGCACTTCTTTAATTCGTATTATAATTAATTTAATTAATTTAAAATTAAATTAATTAATTTAAAATTAAATTAATTACTTAAGAATTAATCACTTAATCCTTCTTAATCAAGCATTAATTAATTAATCACAATCATTTAATTAATTAATCACCTTTTATTAATTAATTAATCTTTAATTAATTAATAATCCTTCATTTAACTATTAATGAATTACATAATTATTCATTGATTAAACTTGATTTAAAATTAATCATTCCTTAATTGGTTATTAATTAACCCTTAATTTATAATTAATTAATCTCAATTAATTCTTAATTAATTACAAATTAATTTATCTTAATTACTTAATTAATTATAAATTAATTAACCTTAATTATTTAACTTAATTAAGCCTTAACCACTAATTAATTAACTATTAATTAACTATTAATTATTAATTAATTAATGCTTAATTACTTTATTTATTAACCTTAATCAATTAATTAATTACTTCTCAATTACTAATTAGTTAATTCTCAATTACTAATTAATTAATTACTAATCACTTATTTAATTAATCTTTAATTATTTAATTAATTATCTATTAGTTATTATTTAATTTAATCCTAATTATCCAATTATTAATTCATAATTAATTAATTAAACCTTAACAAATTAATTAATCTAAATTTATTAATTAATTTAACCTTAATTACTTTATTAATTAAAGTAAATTTTAATTGCAAAACTTAATTAACTTTCAAAACTAAACAACTTCGTTCTTTATTAAAAACTATTACATATTTAAAACATTTTCAACTTGTTAAAAACTAATTACCTTTTTAAAAGTTAAATTTTAAAGAATGTAAAATCATTTAAAACTTCAACTAATAAAATATGAATTACTTTGAATTAAAATACTTAACATTTTATAAAGTAGTTGAAATAAATTTTTTAAAGTTTAAACTTAAAAAAATTTGAAAATTTAAGTTTGAAAGTTTCAAACTTCACTTGTCCCTATTCATTTGACTCGACTAAACTCAAGACAACACCTAAGACCAAACCCCCATCTCCTCCCTCACCTTTCTTCTTTGGTTAAACTTAAGCTAACCCAAAAACAAAAATACTGGAAAGCACACTTTTCTTCCCAAACCCCTACACGAGCTACAACAGCAATACTCCCGAGCACACACGCGAGCCATACACCCAAACACTCGAACACTGCTTCGAGTCATTCTAACCACCAACTCCACTAACACGGTCATTACCCCGTGCACATGCACGTTGCTTCGACGCCGCCGCCACCATCCACGACACCATGCGCAAGCTCCACTTCGACCAACGACACAACTCCGGCACTCAATATCCAATTACACGAGCTAAAACAAAATTGAGATGGCTCGAACCCAAAAAAAACAGAACTACATCACCAGAGAACCCATCAACCCATAATTTTCCGACCACCGTTCGCCTCGAGACTTCGACCACAACCTCGTACGACCCTGACTCCGCCTCGCCCCAAGCCACTCGCGGCTCGATCCATCCCTTCATCCCCACTCACAAGATTCGTGCGCTCGACCAACACAGACCCAAAAACCCTAGATTTCAAAAATTCCAATCCTCTGCTAAAAGGTAATCACTTTCATTATTTTTTTTGTGTTTAACAACCATCAATACAGTTTCAATCCAAAACCCAATACCTATAATTGACCCGATTACAAGAATTTGCCCAAAATCCCAAACTCAGCTAACAACAAAATTCTTCCTTAAATTCAAATTAAAAAATTTCATTTTTTTCTTAAAATCATGTTATATATAGTAGAATTAGGATGTGAATTCAATTTAACAAAATTCAAAATATGATTTTGTCATGATATAAATTTTGTTACTGTATTGTCCTGATTTAAGCAGATTTTTAAACGGTTTCTTTTTGAATATCACTTTAATACTTAATTAATGCTTAAGTGAGACTATTGCATAGAAGATTCTATCTTAACAATGATTTGTTAAGTAGAATTTGAAATTCTAGTTTAAATTTTACTCTGTATTTGAAGATACAGAGAACATCAGTAATATTTTAAACATGCATAGTCAAATTATAACCTGTAACAAAGATTTACAAAAATAATAGATATATGCAAACATCAACAGATCTTACATTCACATGTAGACATATTTACTTAAATTTTCAGATTTTAAAATTTACTCACCTGATTTTTATTGCTAAGCTGAGACAAATTGGATTGTGGAAAATGAAAGGACTGTAGTTTTCTTTTTTTACTTGAAATTGCTTGATTAATTTATTTCTGCTTGATGATGATGCTTCAATCCTTAAATCAGTTAGTACTAGGATAGAAGAACTTGAAATTTGCTTTTCAGAAATTTTGAAGATTCAGGAACCCTTTATTGCAGATTTCAAAAGTATTTTGTATGCAGATTTTCTGGATTTTGAATTGCAGATTTTAGATTTTGAAAAGAGGTTTGAGTGTTTTGATAAATTTTGGTTGAAGGTGAAGATTTGAAGAAATTTTCAGATTTTGTTAATGGAGGTGTAAAATTTTTCTTGCTTAAGAAAAATGAGAAATTTGCAAATTTAGACGAAGCATAAGAAATAGCTTTTTATATAAAAATTTTGTTTCCATAAAAATTTAAAGAAAATAAATTTAAACTATGACACTTGTCATTATCCCTTGCTAATTCCTTAACACGTGTTATAAGTGTGTTTTAAATGTTAACAAGTGTAGTTTACATGCAAAAAGAAAGTTTAAAAAGTTTTTATTAATTGATTTTCTTATTTTAAATCCATTTTTAATTCATATAAAATCAATTCTTCTAAAATAAATAAATATAAATCCAATTTTATATCCTAAATAAAATCATGAAAATACTCTTTTAAACTCAAAGTATAATTTAGAATATAATTAACCTATTTTGAATCTTTTAATTTAACAATTCAAATTCAAATTAAATTTTTAAATTCAATTCAAAAATCAAATTTTATACGAATACAATTTTAATACATCTATTTCCCTTCTTTGTATATATTAATTTCAATTAAAATCAACATACATTTACAATCCATTTATTGTTATTATTTAAAATAACAAATTTATCAATTTAATTTATTACGAAGATTATCATATTTAAATTGGGTTTGAAATTCCGGAATATCACATTCCTCCCCCCTTAAAAGAATTTTGTACCCGAAATTTAAACAAAAGATAATCCAAAATTTTCATTACATTTCAACAATCCAAGCATACATATCATCCATACATAAGAAATCAACAAACAAAACATCCAAACAACGATACATCTAATATAAATACCACTAGCTATCCGGACACGTATCCGGGTAAGCCTTCCTAAAACTATCCAGACACATTTCAATGGACTTCATCGACGGTTTGCCTAGAACAAAGAAGGGGAATGAAGGAATATGGGTGATTGTGGATCGTCTAACCAAAAGCGCCCATTTTATACCAGTTAAGGCAACCCGTACTGCGGCTTCTCTGGCAGAAATTTTCTTGAAAGAGATAGTCATATTGCATGGTGTTCCAGTCAGTATTGTAAGTGATTGATATCCTATCTTCACCAGCAAATTCTGGGAAGCATTGCAAACAGCTATGGGAACAAGCTTGAGATTGAGTACAACATATCATCCACAGACAGATGGGCAGACGGAAAGGCTAAATCGAATTCCAGAAGGTTGCTGAGAGCCTGTGTATTGGATTTTGGAGGATTGTGGGAGGACCATCTACATCTAGTGGAGTTCTCTTATAATAACAGTTACCAACCAAGTACCAAGATGGCTCCTTATGAAGCACTGTATGGAAGGTCGTGTAGATCCCCAGCTTGTTGGATAGAGTCGAAAGACCGTATTATGCTTGGACCAGATTTGATTTGTGAAGCATCTTGTAACGCCCCACCTCTATACCCACGCTAGCCAAGAACACTACGGTGTAATGCTGTCAACTAGCACAGAGGTAAGGCTGTTGAGGAGCGACCATCCGTGTAATTTCTTTGCGCGAGCACCGATATGTCCGATAATATAACATGCAATACTTTATCAAGAGGAAATCCGACATACCGACACAAACTCAAAGCTACTACACGGTGGCTATATAAATCCTTCGGAAACAAATATAGAAATAAACATAACATAAATCAGTCACAGACAATTCATATCACAAAGGCGGAATAAGATATGAATATTACACATAAAAGTGTACATCAGAGTAGTGGTCTAAAAAGATCCACAATATCACAAAAGAATAGTTTCACAAACTACATAAAAGAATAAGTATACATTATGGAGTCTATATCTCAAATGTATACTACAAAATAAACTACTAATCTAAGTAGTTAGCCAAAAGTCAGAGTAATGATCCTGGATGAGAAGTCAAGCAGAAGCACATGTAACATCTCAGTCTGACCCGAGTATTATTTAATAAGAAAATAATAATCGGATCAGTCTAACTATAAATATCAGATGAAACGATATTGAATAAGAGATATGACTAAACACATAATTATCACAATGCCAAGCTATGATATATACAAGTAATTGAAAACCAACAAGAGATTAATCAATATCACCAAATCTACACAAGAAACAAAGAAATGTCATACTCCTCATTTCGTTCACCTAACCACAATAAATGACATATTATGTCAATGCCAATCAAAAAAGTCAATGACACACAAATTCACTGTAACGACCCGTAAAATTTTAATAATTTTTAATGTTTTTACGTATTTAATTAAAATTTTGAGAACTTTAAAAATAATATTTTGATATAAAAAAATTTAATATTTGGATTACATTCAATTGTACGTAGCAGATGATAGATTTTCAATTTATTTTATGGAGGTTTATTTATTTAGAAATTCTACCTCATTTAAATCAGTTAATAACTTCTCAATCAATGCAAAGCTGTTACAAAACCCATCATTTCAATTCATTATTCAGTGATTCATTTTCTTTCTCTATCCATTGTCATTTCGCGTTTTACGTTTGAGGCAATAAATATATTTGTACATTTTTCTCCGAAAACCAACTTCACTTCTGCCTATTGTCATCTCATTTAATTTTACATGTATAACGTGGTCCATATTCTTTATTACTGTTCAAACTTTCCTCTTAAAGTTTTATTTTCTCCTTTATTTTGTATATAACTTGCCATATTTTAATTACTACTTTTATAGTCGTTGCCTCTATTATTCCATAATTTAGGGGTTGATTGTTACTGTTCCCATTAATTCGCGTGTTTATTTATTGAGACGTTTCAATCCTTTCTTCTTCTCAGCAACAAAAATAATATATATTTGCTGTGACCTGCTCCAAATTTTCATTTTCTTCAATCTTTCCCTTTTGAAACATGTTTACGTTTTTCCTTCTTTCGAATGAAACTGCAGAAAACATTTATTTTCCCCAAATCAAGGGAATGGACCATTACCTTGTTTGGTTTATTTGTTGCGCATTCATTTCTATACGTTTCATTTGCTTAAACTTCTCATTCTTCCATTATATTATCCTCTCGCATTTTCCTCTCGGATCTGTTTTTACTCCCACTCCATCCTGAAAAAAAGTATATATAAATCAAGCTTCTTTTTCCCTCTGTCACAGCCACCCATCATATTATTTCCACCGGTTAAAAGAAAGATTTTAATTAAAACAGTAGCTTACCTTGGTTACTCCTTGATTCACGTCCAACTGCCTTCTATTCCAAATTTGATCCAATAAAACAGCCACTAATGTTTATTTCCAGCTATTACAATGCATTTATGACTGTCTTTATATCTATCAATTTCGAAATTTGAAAATTTTATACGTTGCATTTATTGGATTTTTAACGGCTCTTTTGACTTTATAACTTTCCTTTATGCTTTAATTGATTTCCTAGTTTCACTTGCTTTCGTTTTAACATTTATTCCATAAGTTACAATATTCACCATTGAATTTTCCTTTTATCCACTTGTTTAATATTATATATAAGGCAAAGTATATACGTTATTTTATTGACAGATGTTTCCCCTTCTATTTCTCCTATCCACTAAATTATATATATACACTGTTGCTTTTCCAAAAAAAAAAAAAATTGTTTTCAAAAAAAAAAAAAAATGACAATATCCTTCTTCTTTTCAAACAAATCCACACTCCTCTCCTTCTTTAATTGATCTGTAGCCGTTTCTTATTCATTCTTCCTTCAGTTTAAAATTTGAAAGTGCTACCCAAGGTAAACAATAAATTGCTTTATTAAGTTTTCAAATTAATGCTTCTAGACATTTGCTATGTCATTGCTGTATTTTGGGTGATAACGTTTTGAACGTTGATAAAAATAATTAATCTGCGTAGTTTAATATGCTATGAATTGAGATCTAGGAAAGAAATAAATATAAAACATATAACCTGACAAATAATAAAAATTGCTTTAATTGCACCGTTGATTTTGAAACGTATAAAATTCTATACGTTCTTTACGCATACATTCATTTCTTTTATTTTCCTTTACGTTTCCTTTTTCTTATTTTTCCCCTGTAGCCGTTACTTTTTCTAGCCTATTTATTTCCTACTTCATCTCCTTTCCTCTTTTATTTTTCTCCCATCTTTTCTTTTGGATCTGGACTTCAATTGAGACAAACTATTCTTTTTCCTGCCTTTCCTCTCAAACACTACCGCCTCTGCCTGAAACCTTCCCCCACGTCAGCAGCCCCGTGCAAGCGAACCCCTCCACAACCACGTGTCCTCACCTGTGCGTCTCTGGCAATCTTTTTATTGAGGCACACATATATCTATAGTTGGTGATCTCGTGGGTACGTGTATATATATGTATGTATAGTTATACGTTATATACAGTTTAGATTTTTAATAAGTATGAGTTTTGTTTTCTTTCTTTCATAGTTTTGTGTTTACAGTTTTAATATTTCAAAGTTTGTTTTGTTTATAGTTTTTTGTTTGCAGTTATTGTTACAGAATAAAGAATTTTTAAGTTGTTTTGTTTTTTTTGTTTTTGTTTTTATATATTTTTAAGAGTATGCGATTTTGGTTATATGTATTGATTTAAGTATTTGTTTTAAAATATATAATGTGTATAGATGTAAGTTTATATTATAAATAAGTATTATATATATTATATTATAAAGCTAGTAACCAGTCTTATTTATTTATTTATTTCATATATATACATATTGCTGTCGTGTGTTCTAATATATATATATGTTTATAATTCCAGTCTGCATTTATGTTGTTAAAAAAAGAAAAAGAAAAAAACTCGCATAGATACATTTTTGTATGTTGCATGATTTTGAACAGTTTTTATATACATGGTTTCAAATATACATGGTTTAGTTTATGTAAACTTTCAAGGAAATAACTTTGGATATGCATTAAGTTTTAAATGTACATAAATCTCAAAAATGTGCAATTTGGGTTTCGAAGTTTATTAATTAATAATTTTTTTTTTCAAATATTCTTTAATATATGTTTGTAAAAATTGGGGTTAGAGAAAGTTATTTTATATATATATATATATATATATATATATATATAAAACATATGTTTTGTTCTAATGGTGTTAAAGTTAAATTAGTAATTTGAAATAAAATATATATATATATCTTATTTTAAATATATGGTTAAAAATTTGGTTTTTGAGCAATTTATAACATATATTTTGTTTCAAACTATATCAAGATAGTTCTGATTCATTTTATCAATTCCTTTTGATCAGCTTGGTTGTCCATTCGAATTCGTGCCAATTTTGACTTGCTTTGAAAATCGTCAATTGGATCAGTCATTTCGCAATTCAAATCATAGCTTGTTATGTTGTCTATCTCCTCTCTAGCCTCAAAAGGTGATCAATCACTCACGATTAACATTCTTTTATTTATTAAATTTGATTTCAATTGAAACGACAATTGAAATATGCTGCTGTTAGTTGTTTTACTGTTATGACTGCTATTATCTGTATCTGTTCACCTATGACACCCGAAACCATTATCGGTTAATTATGTATGTGATAATAATACAGAATGGTTGATAATTGATTGTTTGATTGATTGTTGTTTAAATTGGATGTTAATTTTTATTGTTAAGTGATAACTAGTTGCTAGTTTAATTTGGGTAGTATAGTTTACAAACTAAACGGATTATATATGATGGACCTTAATTTATTAAAACCTGACCCCGACATATGTAAATTTGATTAGTTAAATTTGACCCTTTAATTGACGTAGAAATAGAAAATTTTATACTTTAAATCTTTTGAACGTAGTTTGGATTAATTGTTGTAGTTTAAAACTGAAATTTAAAAAGGAACGACAAGTGAAAAACTGTAATGTAATAATCTTTAATCTACATGAAATGATAGTGTAGATTCTAGAAGTAATCATACAAATAGCAATGCGAATTAATACGATTATTTCGGGGTTATTTGATTTATTTATTGAATTGTTATTGATTGTTGTTATTGCCTGTTTATTTACTTTGACACCATCCCTGTCATCACTGCAAGTTCCCTTTGTTATGTTTGTTTTGAATTGAAATGGGTTGAAAAGATAGACCCAAGTAGTTTCCATTTAATTTAATTTGGAATTACGGGTTGAAATGCTATCCACCCGTATACATTTAGTGTACGGATTGAATCCGTAACACTTGACCATGTGATAAGAAATATATGGTCTTATTTAATGTAAATTCTTAAATACATGTATAAAGGGTAATGATAAAGATAGAGTTAATTATGTCTAGTTTAATCAAAGATTTGATTTAATACATAAATCATGATAAATATCTATGTAAATTTTATTCGGAAAAATTTTGCAATAATATTGAACAATTAAGATTGGGAGATAAATTTGGGTTATTTTTAATGGTATTCAGATAAGGATTTATTTATTTAAATCAATTTGAAATTTATCGAAGGAGATATTTCACGTTTAAATAAATTAAGAAATATTGAGTAAAATGTAATTTAAGGTCACTAAAATGATATTGAATCAAATAAGGGAGGGTTCAAGGCTAGATAATAACGATGTAAAAATCGAGAATCTATATGAAACTGTTAAATTTGAATTGTTATATATAAGCTATGAACCATAGTGTAATTAAATGGTGTAGAGGTTCGGTATGTATTTGGAACCAAGATAGTTGAATTTGTTATGTAGATAACTAACCGAACTTAGTGAAATTTGAGTTTGAACTAGATTGGAAATTTTATTTAGAAAACTAGATTGGGAAAATTTTAGTTGAAATGTTGAATACTTAAAATATGAAACATATTGAAATAAACGGGGAAATTGGGATATCAAATCCAAATTTGGGAATTATAGATTTAAGTGGTTATTTTAGGAAGATTTAAACTAATAAAATGAGATTGGATTTAATTTAAATGGGAAGGTCGGGTTGATGTGAAACGATTTGTTAAGTTAAGGAAATTGAAAGTACTTTACTGTATACATTATTAAAATATATAAATACTATCTTGGGAAATATGATTATTTAAAGCGAATTTGATATTTGGGTTTGAGGTATAAATTAAGTAAATGACCACGGTGTAATAGTGTATATTTCCACCCTGTAGATAGTTCTATGGACCCTTAGAGGATGGACATCCCAAACATCCTTTAAGTTATATTGTATTTCAGTTGATATTTCATTTGAGTTGAATTTATTGATTTAAGAATGTTAATCCTGACTCGAGTGTTTTGTGTTTTGCTTTACGCTCGGGTCAGACTGAGTAATACAGCATTAGAGACTCACCTTTGGAGATTGAAGCTTCATTTGGAGATCCAACTATCGTTTCAGCTTTCAGTTTTCTAGTTGACTGGTTCAGAGAAGTCATCGGCTCGTACTGAAGACTTTTCTGTATTCAAGAGATTCTGATGTATTCATTTTAAACTCTGATGTATATAGTAGCTTCATGAACTACTATTTTTTCTATTCCGCTGCATTATATTACTCTGTGTCTGTGATCTGTGTTTGATTTATTTACTGTATATTTTAAGTTTGCCAAATTAAATTAACAATTCGGTATTTTGAATTATTCAAGTCGGACATGTATGGTTTTAGTGTCGATTTGAATGGTCAAAAATAGCGGGTCGTTACAGTTGGTATCAGAGCTTTGGCTCTAGGCAAAACTTAGCATATATGGTAAATTTATTTACAGAATCACTTTCATTCGAGTTGGACCTCTTCCTTTTTGACTCGATTTCCTTTGAATTTTGGAATGTCCCTCAGTTTCGAAATTCATTCTTGTCTCTCCCTATTTATATTCGTTTGATTCTGGAGTATACCATAACTCCACTGAATGATTTGTAAAAGGGGTGAAACTCCTTTTCAGTTAGCATTGATTCACCGAAGATTCATGTATCCTCGGTGTACAATGCTGCTATATCTATTTATGCTGAATTCTATATCGGGCAATCGAATGTCGATTTGCCTTTGAATTCCGCATCGATCATATTCCTGAAATCACGATTGACCCGGTTAAGGTCGCCCGCGATTTGTAGAAATATATCCATCTTCTATTTTGTATTTTGATTTTCTCAACTTTGTTGAGTCTATCTTCGTATCAGGATTCTATTGATTAGAGTTCCTCTAATTTAAATCTCCATCTTTGTTTGAAATCCATTCTTAAAATTATCCTTTGAAAATTGGGTATGTTTGCACTTTTGAAATTGTTTTATATATCGAAATTATTATTTTGATAACTATGATTTTATTCTTTATATAAAAGTGAAAATGTTTTCGATAAGGATAAATCAAATAAGAAATGTTATTCTATATAAAAAGGTTTTGAAAGGATTTTGAAATTTTGAAAAATTATAAGAAATTGATTATATAAAAACGATTTATAACTGAAGTGTTAAATTTGAAATTCGAGAATTGAATTCCGGTATTTTGAAATTGGTTTTAAGATTTTGGAAAATATTTAAAAATAATACGATTTAAAAGTATTTTTCCGAATCAGAAAGGTTTCAAATGAGTTCAAATGAATTCCAATAATTTTGAAGAAATTTCGAAGAAGTTTTCAAGAAAATAGAAGTCCAGAACTCACTTATGTCGCTGGAAAATAATTTCGGTGATGAGTGCACGCATCATCGACATTGATTTTCGAGTTTCAGAGTGGGGGAGGGGCCACTTTAATAGCTCGCTATGCGAGTGATTTTGTAAAACCGTTATGATTTCAAATTCCGAAGTATAATTTGATATTTTCAAAAGATATATATATATTCGAAACAATTTAAAGTGAGACCGGTGTTCAGTCCTCGAGTTTCAGATTTAATAATTGATTTATTGTTGATTTTCAACTCTTGAATTTAAAATTTGATTTCCCTAACTATTTTGAATGTTCGAACACTTCCAAATCGAGATTAAAATTTTCAAAGCTAAGCAATTTCGAAGAGTATAAAATGTTTGATAAAGAATATAAATTTAGTTTTGAAATGTTTTGAAAAAAAAAAGTTGTATAATGGTTTTCAAAAAGGTAAATTGGATATTTCACATAGAAATAGATAGTTTAAAAGTAAAAAAAAAGGATAATTATAAATTTGGAAACCATTTTGAGTATAATTAATTTTGGGAAAATATTTGGTTTTGAAATTAAATTGGAATCAAAAACCAGTACTTATATGGTGATTTTTGGAAATGAATCTGTTTGACTTACTTTAATTTGGAAAATGGGATAATTTTCTAAACCTATTTTTTTGGGAACTTTGAAATATTAGATATTTAATTCGGAAGAAAATTTGGTGAAATCATATATGATTTTGAAACTAAATTTGATATTGAATGATTTGAAATTGAGAACCTTGTATAATTAAGCACTTGATTTGGGAAGTGGTCGGACTTATATAAAATGGATTTGTATAAGTATGAAAGTGATTTGAAATCAATTGATTTGAAAGGTACTCAATTTGGAAAGAAAATTTATATAATCAAAGTCTATGTAAGTATGTTTTGATATACTATTGATTTGGAAAGTATTCGATTTAGAAAGGAATCCTATACATATGGACTTTATATAAGTACGATATTTGGAAGTATTTTGAAAAGGTACTATATATATATATATATTTTCCAAGTAAAGATATGGAAAGTGCCTTCTGCTTGATATCCGCTTTGTGGCCACAGCGTGGATTCATTCTATCGATATTATTCTCTCTGATTTTCGGTTTTCCGGATGTAATACTCGAGTATTCCCACCGTGGGTAACCCATGGTTTCTTTTTCTCTCGTGAATGCACAGCGAAATTGCCTGGCTGAGTCTTGCCTAGGGGTACGGATTGTTTCCTGGGGGAACCAGGCGTAACCATTGTGTATCCTGCACTCTACTAGTCATCATGGCGTAACTCGTAGGGCTGAGAAAGCTTACGGATATGGATTGTTTCCTGGGGGACCCAGGCGTAACCATTGTGTATCCGCGAACCATGATCGGACAAAGGTTTTGGTTTGGTTGTTTTGTTTGGATTGTACTTTCCATATCTGTTTTTAAAGGTTTTCAAGTATTTTCACTGGGTGTTGAAACAAGTCTACTAAGTACTTGAAGAATTCTAGCTTTGCGCCTGATCAACGCATGGCCAGAGTCTGCAAGAACGAGGATAAACGTGTTAAAACATTGAGTTATAAAAGTATTTTCGAAAGAAAAATTGGTTTCAATATAAAAGTATTTATTTATAAAGGTATTTTATTATAAAAGTATTTTCAACAAAGAAATTTTGTATTAATATTTGAAATTTAAATTCTTATTGTTTGAAATAAATTATTCGTGCCCGATTCTATTCTTTTGAATCTACCTCATCTGCTCAGCTTTATTTTTCACCTATATTCCGTTTTCGGAATCTACCTTCCTTTCCTTTTTGAATAAATCTTTTAAATATTGCTTATTTGTATACTACATTTGTTTATATAAAATTTTAGTGTTATAAATATTTTTGAAGTTATAAATTAAATAAAACATCTTTAAAGAAAATGATTATTAATTTATTGATAATATTTAAAAGGTATCTTGAGATAAATTAAAAATTTCATAAATTTTGGATTTAATATTTTCAATAGTCTTTGTAAATAGAAGTAATAGTGTAAATAATTGTTATCAAAGGAGTTTTGAAATTTTTTAAAGTATCAAAGATAATCGTATTCCAAATGAAGCTTTCAAATTTCAAGCAAAATTTATTTAGTTTCAAAGTATTGGTTTAATTTTGACTTCCAATCTACTATTATTTCTGGTTGTACAATCCTCCTACCTCCTTCCTTTTCGGGGACGAAAAGTTTTGAGTGGGGGAGAGTGTAACGACCCGTAAAATTTTAATAATTTTTAATGTTTTTACGTATTTAATTAAAATTTTGAGAACTTTAAAAATAATATTTTGATATAAAAAAAATTTAATATTTGGATTACATTCAATTGTACGTAGCAGATGATAGATTTTCAATTTATTTTATGGAGGTTTATTTATTTAGAAATTCTACCTCATTTAAATCAGTTAATAACTTCTCAATCAATGCAAAGCTGTTACAAAACCCATCATTTCAATTCATTATTCAGTGATTCATTTTCTTTCTCTATCCATTGTCATTTCGCGTTTTACGTTTGAGGCAATAAATATATTTGTACATTTTTCTCCGAAAACCAACTTCACTTCTGCCTATTATCATCTCATTTAATTTTACATGTATAACGTGGTCCATATTCTTTATTACTGTTCAAACTTTCCTCTGAAAGTTTTATTTTCTCCTTTATTTTGTATATAACTTGCCATATTTTAATTACTGCTTTTATAGCCGTTGCCTCTATTATTCCATAATTTAGGGGTTGATTGTTACTGTTCCCATTAATTCGCGTGTTTATTTATTGAGACGTTTCAATCCTTTCTTCTTCTCAGCAACAAAAATAATATATATTTGCTGTGACCTGCTCCAAATTTTCATTTTCTTCAATCTTTCCCTTTTGAAACATGTTTACGTTTTTCCTTCTTTCGAATGAAACTGCAGAAAACATTTATTTTCCCCAAATCAAGGGAATTGACCATTACCTTGTTTGGTTTATTTGTTGCGCATTCATTTCTATACGTTTCATTTGCTTAAACTTCTCATTCTTCCATTATATTATCCTCTCGCATTTTCCTCTCGGATCTGTTTTTACTCCCACTCCATCCTGAAAAAAAGTATATATAAATCAAGCTTCTTCTTCCCTCTGTCACAGCCACCCATCATATTATTTCCACCGGTTAAAAGAAAGATTTTAATTAAAACAGTAGCTTACCTTGGTTACTCCTTGATTCACGTCCAACTGCCTTCTATTCCAAATTTGATCCAATAAAACAGCCACTAATATTTATTTCCAGCTATTACAATGCATTTATGACTGTCTTTATATCTATCAATTTCGAAATTTGAAAATTTTATACGTTGCATTTATTGGATTTTTAACGGCTCTTTTGACTTTATAACTTTCCTTTATGCTTTAATTGATTTCCTAGTTTCACTTGCTTTCGTTTTAACATTTATTCCATAAGTTACAATATTCACCATTGAATTTTCCTTTTATCCACTTGTTTAATATTATATATAAGGCAAAGTATATACGTTATTTTATTGACAGATGTTTCCCCTTCTATTTCTCCTATCCACTAAATTATATATATACACTGTTGCTTTTCCAAAAAAAAAAAAAAAAATTGTTTTCAAAAAAATAAAAAAAATAAAAAATGACAATATCCTTCTTCTTTTCAAACAAATCCACACTCCTCTCCTTCTTTAATTGATCTGTAGCCGTTTCTTATTCATTCTTCCTTCAGTTTCAAATTTGAAAGTGCTACCCAAGGTAAACAATAAATTGCTTTATTAAGTTTTCAAATTAATGCTTCTAGACATTTGCTATGTCATTGCTGTATTTGGGGTGATAACGTTTTGAACGTTGATAAAAATAATTAATCTGCGTAGTTTAATATGCTATGAATTGAGATCTAGGAAAGAAATAAATATAAAACATATAACCTGACAAATAATAAAAATTGCTTTAATTGCAGCGTTGATTTTGAAACGTATAAAATTCTATACGTTCTTTACGCATACATTCATTTCTTTTATTTTCCTTTACGTTTCCTTTTTCTTATTTTTCCCCTGTAGCCGTTACTTTTTCTAGCCTATTTATTTCCTACTTCATCTCCTTTCCTCTTTTATTTTTCTCCCATCTTTTCTTTTGGATCTGGACTTCAATTGAGACAAACTATTCTTTTTCCTGCCTTTCCTCTCAAACACTACCGCCTCTGCCTGAAACCTTCCCCCACGTCAGCAGCCCCGTGCAAGCGAACCCCTCCACAACCACGTGTCCTCACCTGTGCGTCTCTGGCAATCTTTTTATTGAGGCACACATATATCTATAGTTGGTGATCTCGTGGGTACGTGTATATATATATATGTATAGTTATACGTTATATACAGTTTAGATTTTTAATAAGTAAGAGTTTTGTTTTCTTTCTTTCATAGTTTTGTGTTTACAGTTTTAATATTTCAAAGTTTGTTTTGTTTATAGTTTTTTGTTTGCAGTTATTGTTACAGAATAAAGAATTTTTAAGTTGTTTTGTTTTTTTTGTTTTTGTTTTTATATATTTTTAAGAGTATGCGATTTTGGTTATATGTATTGATTTAAGTATTTGTTTTAAAATATATAATGTGTATAGATGTAAGTTTCTATTATAAATAAGTATTATATATATTATATTATAAAGCTAGTAACCAGTCTTATTTATTTATTTATTTCATATATATACATATTGCTGTCGTGTGTTCTAATATATATATATGTTTATAATTCCAGTCTGCATTTATGTTGTTAAAAAAAAAAAAAAAAAACTCGCATAGATACATTTTTGTATGTTGCATGATTTTGAACAGTTTTTATATACATGGTTTCAAATATACATGGTTTAGTTTATGTAAACTTTCAAGGAAATAACTTTGGATATGCATTAAGTTTTAAATGTACATAAATCTCAAAAATGTGCAATTTGGGTTTCGAAGTTTATTAATTAATAAATTTTTTTTTCAAATATTCTTTAATATATGTTTGTAAAAATTGGGGTTAGAGAAAGTTATTTTATATATATATATATATATATACAACATATGTTTTGTTCTAATGGTGTTAAAGTTAAATTAGTAATTTGAAATAAAATATATATATATATATATATCTTATTTTAAATATATGGTTAAAAATTTGGTTTTTGAGCAATTTATAACATATATTTTGTTTCAAACTATATCAAGATAGTTCTGATTCATTTTATCAATTCCTTTTGATCAGCTTGGTTGTCCATTCGAATTCGTGCCAATTTTGACTTGCTTTGAAAATCGTCAATTGGATCAGTCATTTCGCAATTCAAATCATAGCTTGTTATGTTGTCTATCTCCTCTCTAGCCTCAAAAGGTGAGAAATCACTCACGATTAACATTCTTTTATTTATTAAATTTGATTTCAATTGAAACGACAATTGAAATATGCTGCTGTTAGTTGTTTTACTGTTATGACTGCTATTATCTGTATCTGTTCACCTATGACACCCGAAACCATTATCGGTTAATTATGTATGTGATAATAATACAGATTGGTTGATAATTGATTGTTTGATTGATTGTTGTTTAAATTGGATGTTAATTTTTATTGTTAAGTGATAACTAGTTGCTAGTTTAATTTGGGTAGTATAGTTTACAAATTAAACGGATTATATATGATGGACCTTAATTTATTAAAACCTGACCCCGACATATGTAAATTTGATTAGTTAAATTTGACCCTTTAATTGACGTAGAAATAGAAAATTTTATACTTTAAATCTTTTGAACGTAGTTTGGATTAATTGTTGTAGTTTAAAACTGAAATTTAAAAAGGAACGACAAGTGAAAAACTGTAATGTAATAATCTTTAATCTACATGAAATGATAGTGTAGATTCTAGAAGTAATCATACAAATAGCAATGCGAATTAATACGATTATTTCGGGGTTATTTGATTTATTTATTGAATTGTTATTGATTGTTGTTATTGCCTGTTTATTTACTTTGACACCATCCCTGTCATCACTGCAAGTTCCCTTTGTTATGTTTGTTTTGAATTGAAATGGGTTGAAAAGATAGACCCAAGTAGTTTCCATTTAATTTAATTTGGAATTACGGGTTGAAATGCTATCCACCCGTATACATTTAGTGTACGGATTGAATCCGTAACACTTGACCATGTGATAAGAAATATATGGTCTTATTTAATGTAAATTCTTAAATACATGTATAAAGGGTAATGATAAAGATAGAGTTAATTATGTCTAGTTTAATCAAAGATTTGATTTAATACATAAATCATGATAAATATCTATGTAAATTTTATTCGGAAAATTTTTGTAATAATATTGAACAATTAAGATTGGGAGATAAATTTGGGTTATTTTTAATGGTATTCAGATAAGGATTTATTTATTTAAATCAATTTGAAATTTATCGAAGGAGATATTTCACGTTTAAATAAATTAAGAAATATTGAGTAAAATGTAATTTAAGGTCACTAAAATGATATTGAATCAAATAAGGGAGGGTTCAAGGCTAGATAATAACGATGTAAAAATCGAGAATCTATATGAAACTGTTAAATTTGAATTGTTATATATAAGCTATGAACCATAGTGTAATTAAATGGTGTAGAGGTTCGGTATGTATTTGGAACCAAGATAGTTGAATTTGTTATGTAGATAACTAACCGAACTTAGTGAAATTTGAGTTTGAACTAGATTGGAAATTTTATTTAGAAAACTAGATTGGGAAAATTTTAGTTGAAATGTTGAATACTTAAAATATGGAAACATATTGAAATAAACGGGGAAATTGGGATATCAAATCCAAATTTGGGAATTATAGATTTAAGTGGTTATTTTAGGAAGATTTAAACTAATAAAATGAGATTGGATTTAATTTAAATGGGAAGGTCGGGTTGATGTGAAACGATTTGTTAAGTTAAGGAAATTGAAAGTACTTTACTGTATACTTTATTAAAATATATAAATACTGTCTTGGGAAATATGATTATTTAAAGCGAATTTGATATTTGGGTTTGAGGTATAAATTAAGTAAATGACCACGGTGTAATAGTGTATATTTCCACCCTGTAGATAGTTCTACGGACCCTTAGAGGATGGACATCCCAAACATCCTTTAAGTTATATTGTATTTCAGTTGATATTTCATTTGAGTTGAATTTATTGATATAAGAATGTTAATCCTGACTCGAGTGTTTTGTGTTTTGCTTTACGCTCGGGTCAGACTGAGTAATACAGCATTAGAGACTCACCTTTGGAGATTGGAGCTTCATTTGGAGATCCAACTATCGTTTCAGCTTTCAGTTTTCTAGTTGACTGGTTCAGAGAAGTCATCGGCTCGTACTGAAGACTTTTCTGTATTCAAGAGATTCTGATGTATTCATTTTAAACTCTGATGTATATAGTAGCTTCATGAACTACTATTTTTTCTATTCCGCTGCATTATATTACTCTGTGTCTGTGATCTGTGTTTGATTTATTTACTGTATGTTTTAAGTTTGCCAAATTAAATTAACAATTCGGTATTTTGAATTATTCAAGTCGGACATGTATGGTTTTAGTGTCGATTTGAATGGTCAAAAATAGCGGGTCGTTACATTCACCAAGACACAAATATCGATATAGCTTATCGATGGAAATCACGAAAATTGGTGAAACACAAATTCTAGAAATCATCTCAAGAAATCCAGTAAATGACACACAAATTCACCTATGCACAAAAATTGATAAATCGTATCAATAGAAATCACAAAAATAGGTGAAGAAGGAAATTCCAGAATTCGACACACGAAAACCAGAAATCACACAAAATAGGGGGGAGGGCTATCACACGAACGGGAGCATGAAAACTCACCAACAGCTGTAACACACGAACAAGAAGCTATCTCATGGTAGCTAGCCATTAATTTGACACACGAATGGTCCGAAGACCTGACACACGAATGGTCCAAAGACCGTGGGTTGCTACCCCACCAATTTGAGTCGAAACTCCACAAAACGGGGTTTAGTCTCCCGCGCAGTCAAAGAGACATCGCACATTGCTAGTCTAAATCAAAAAATGATCATCATGATCATCGAGAAGTGTCAATTACACTAAGCTAGTAAATATATGAGTTTAGCTTCATGTCCCATAACCACTTGCTTAACTTAAATATTTACGAACAAACTGTAGATCTCCATTATAAAATTGTCACAAGAGATTCAATCGAACAAGTCCAAGAATTAACCGACAAAGTGAACGCAAGTGTTTCATATCACTTGTTTTACTAAGTCGTTTAATTAGATTTCTCATACGAGTGAGGTAAAGGTTTGTATATACTAATAGATTGGAAAACGGTTTTATAAACGAATTTGGTATTGAAAATATAGTTGAAATTGTTTTGAGGAAAGAGTTTTGATATTTACTACTAGTATTGAACCTTTATATTTTTAAAGTGACAAATCACAAAGATGATAGTAGAACAATTGATCATCAAAATTCACATACGAAGACGTGAATAAATCCCAAAGAAATCGATATCAAATCCATCAAAGTGGATATTTCCAAAAAATTCCAAAATAGAAGTCATCATAGTTGAATAAGTGATAACAACAACTAGGAATCAAAACGAATCGATATAAATTGGATACCAAGCAAAACTAGGCCCAAATAGGCATTGTGGACAAATAGAAGCAGGTCAGTCGACTGACTCACTGAGTTCAGTCGACAGATCACAGTCCCAAAAAAACTCTCGGGATGTAGGTCAGTCGAATGAACTCAGTGAGTCAGTCGACTGACTGCAGTAAACAGAGCCCCCAAGGCTCTGTAGGGAGCCTTCACCCTGCTTAATAGCTTCAGCCAGTCGACTGACCAAGAGGTCCAGTCGACTGACTGGAGCTAAGGCGGTTGTCTGCCTTTGCACAAGATGTGCAAACCCAACCAATTCGCAACCGAATTCGAGCCATGGTGCTAGGGGTTTATGCCAAACGACTACCCGACCCTTTAGGCTCTTCGATGCATCACCAAAACATGTTAAGATGTCCATAAAAGGATTTTCATAGATTTTGATTTCAAAACACTAAAATTGGGAATATACACCAAATCAATTCAAACCAAAATCAAATGCACATGAATATGTGTTAAGAATTCATACCTAACATTCAAAGATAGTTATAGACCTAGATGTGAGATAAAAATCTCACCTTTTCACAAAATCAAGCAAGAAGAAGCTTGAAAGCAAATGGAGAATCAACCTCTCTTCAACACAACCCAAATGAGCTTGAATCTATGCTCAAAACAAGAACATTCCCAAAATTAGATTTTAGGAATTTCTGAAATTGGTAAGAGAATAAGTTGGAGAAGAAGAAGCGAATGCTTACCAATGCGTTCTTCTTGAGTTTGGAGCTAGGAATTTGATTTGCAAGAGGAACTAGGGTTTTGGAGTTTTAATTTCCAATCTCTCCCACCATTAATACTCAAAAAACTGAAAAGAGAAGAGAATGAGGGTGAGTGGGGAAGAGTGGCTCAGATTTGAGCATAAGTTAACATAGGGCTGAGCCCAAACCAAACCCAAAGTGAAAAGTAGCAAAAATCAACTCTCTCCAAACATATCGAAGCTTATACTCAAAAAGGTCGCAAACAACATTTTAAACTCAATGGGAGTGGTCCCGAGTCCTAATTCGACCGTATGCAAAACGTAGCTTTTCGGACTAAAATCCGACCAACGATGAAATATTTAAATAAAATATTTAAATATAAAATCGATAAATATGCGGGTTGTTACAGACTCCCCTCCTTAAAGAAATTGCGTCCTCGCAATATTTTAAGAAGAAGATATATATAGTAACAACCATAAAAGCATATTCAACACAAAAGAAGTTTGAAATAAGAAGTTCACGTCAAAGAGCACGAGAAAGTAAGTCCGGATGTGTTCGCTCGATGTACTCTCTAGATTCCCAAGAACAATCCTTAGGATTTGAAGACCATTGAACTTTAACAAGCGGAACTTCTTTATTTCGAAATCGTTTGACCTCCGAAGCAATGATACGAATAGGATGTTGCTCATAAGTTAAATTAGGAGAAACTTCAATCTCTTCCACAACACCGGGCTCAAGAACAGAATCGGAATCTCGAAGGCACTTCCGTAATTGAGAAAAGTGAAACACGTCATGAATAGCAGAAAATTGAGCCGGTAATAAAAGGCGATAAGCCATGGAACCAATACGTTCGGTGATAGGAAATGGCCCAATATATCGAGGCGCTAATTTTCCCGATCGACTGAAACGTACAACACCTTTCATAGGTGAAACACGAATGAACACAAGATCTCCCATAGAAAATTCTAACTTCCTTCTCCGGTTATCGGCATAGGATTTTTGTCTACTCTAGGCTTCTTTCATCCTATGACGAATAAGATCAATCTTTTCTGTGGAATCACGAATAAAATCTGGACCTAAAACCAGCTTCTCACTAGCCTCAAGCCAACAAGAAGGAGATCGGCATGGCCTTCCATAGAGTGCCTCGAAAGGTGCCATACCAATACTAGATTGGAAGCTATTATTATAGGAAAATTCAACAAGTGAAATATGATCTTCCCTACTTCCACCAAAATCAAGCACACAAGAACGAAGAAGATCTTCAAGAGTTTGATTCACACGCTCAATTTGTCCATCGGACTGGGGATGATAAGCGGTGCTAAATTTAAGCTTCGTTCCCAAAGCTTTTTGAAGACTCTTCCAAAATCCACTAGTAAACAATGGATCACGATCACTAGCAATAGAAGTAGGAACACCATGTAATTTAACAATCTCTTTAACAAAGAGTTTGGCCAAAAGAGGAACGGTTCGGTTAGACCGAACGGGAAAAAAATGGGCGGATTTAGTAAGTCTATCAACGATCACTCATAAGCTATCATGACCCGAACGAGAACGGGGAAGGACATCTATAAAGTCCATGGAAATACTGTCCCACTTCCAAGTTGGAATTTCTAAAGGCTGCAATAACCTACCGGGCCTTTGATGTTCGGCCTTAACGAGTTGGCAAGTCATGCAACGCTTAACGAAGTTAGCGATGTCAAGTTTCATTCCCTCCCAATAATAAAGTCGCTTCATATCCGCGTACATTTTACTACTACCGGGATGAATGGTAAATTTAGAACGATGGGAATCTTCTAAAATATCCTTACGAAGATCAACAATATTTGGTACGATAAGTCTACCAAATTTTCGAATGCCGCCACGGGAATCGATATCAAAGTCCTTCGAACCTTCAATATCAATCTTATCCTTAATATTTTGGCCAAGAAGAGCCAATTCGGGATCTAGCCTTTGAGCTTCAAGAATGCGGTCTAAAAGAGAAGGATGAGCCTCAAGGCTACATAAAACAAATGATGAGCATAAATCGGATACGCGGTCTCGAATCTCACAAGTGGATAAGATCTCGAGATCGTTCCATTCGGATATCATCATAGAAACAACAACATGTTGTTTACGGCTAAGAGCATCGGCGACACGATTACCCTTACCGGGAGTATAAAGAATATCAAGATCATAAGGAGCAAGGAACTCGAGCCAACGTTGTTGACGCAAATTAAGTTCCTTTTGAGAAAACAAATATTTCAATGACTTATGATCGGTATAAAGAACAAATTTCTCTCCTAAAAGATAATGACGCCACATCCGGAGAGCGAAAACAATAGCCGCGAGTTCTAAATCATGTGTGGCATATCTAGTCTCGGCAGGCTTCAATTGCCTAGAAGCATAAGCAATAACACGTTCTTTTTGCATAAGAACGGCACCCAAACCAACGCGACTAGCATCGGTATAAACAACGAAATCTTGATTCCCCTCGGGAATAACAAGAATAGGAGCATCAGAAAGGAGTTCTTTCAACTTCTGGAAAGAAGCTTCACATTTGTCCGACCAAATGTATTTAATACCTTTCTTCGTTAAGCTAGTGAGAGGCACGGCAATCTTAGAAAAGTCTTTGATAAAACGGCGGTAATAACCTGCCAATCCAAGAAAACTACGAATCTCCGTCACACTCTTCGGTCTCTTCCAATCTTGAATCGCTTCAATCTTTGAAGGATCCACGGAAATTCCGGATTCGGAAATAATATGACCGAGAAACTTCACACGAGATTGCCAAAAGTGGCATTTTGAAAATTTTGCCTTTAATCAATTACTCCTAAGAGTTTCCAACACAATCCGAAGATGTTTTTCATGCTCCTCCTCGGTTTTAGAATACACAAGAATATCATCAATAAAGATGAGAACAAATCGATCGAGGAAGTCTTTAAAAACTCTATTCATAAGGTCAACGAAATAAGCCGGAGCATTCGTTAGACCAAATGGCATGACTAGCCATTCATAAGATCCATATCGAGTACGGAACGATGTCAAAGGAATACTATCCTTTGCAATACGAAGCTGATGAAATCCAGTAGCTAAGTCTAATTGTGAAAAGACTCTAGCACCAATAAGTTGATCGAATAGATCATCAATCCGAGGTAAAGGATATTTATTTTTGATAGTAAGATCATTAAGCTTGCGGTAGTGAACGCAAAGCCTAAGTGTACCATCGGATTTCTTCACGAAAATAGCCGAAGCTCCCCAAGGCGAGGAACTAGAGCGAATAAATTGCTTCGTCTCCAATTCAGATAATTGTTTACGCATCTCCTTGTTTTCTTTATTGGACATACGATAAGGAGGACGAGTGATATGTTGAGCTCCAGGAATAAGATTAATTCTGAACTCAATTGCTCGCTTAGGTGGTAATCCTTAAACGGGCTTGAATATGTCGGAAAATTCACAAACGACGTGAATAAGAGAAATAATATCACACTCGTCACCATCATCGTCATCACGAGGATTTAAAGAATACAAAGATGCAACCAAGATGGAATCTGAATTTTTAAGATTAATAGAAATCTGCTTAACAGATTGAGGATGTCGAAGATGAATAGTCCGCTCAGGACATAGGATATGGGCTTCATAACGATTAAGCCAATCCATTCCCAAAATCATTCCAAAGCCTAAATAACGCATGACATGCAAGTCGGCAAGGAAAGAAAAATCACACAAAATAATCTCGACATCTTTACATAATGAACTAATCGTTGCGGATCCACCAACCGGATTCGCAATTCTCAAAGAAGTCATTAAACACAAAACATCCAAGGAAAAAGTATCAACAAGCTCTTTTGATATAAAAGAATGGGACGCACCCGTATCAAAAAGAACTCGAATAGGATGATCACGAAATAAAATAATTCCATCCAGAATAGAATGAGAAATACCTTGGCCATGAGATGTTTTGCCAGGAGCTTGAGCAACATTAATCTTTCCCTCCTTCCTATTTTGAAGTTTGGGACATGCATGCATAAAATGGTCCGGGCTGTTGCAATAGCGACAAGTACGAGGCTTTGAACACTTGTTCGCAAAATGGTCTTTCGAACCACAATTATAGCATTTCCCTTGAGTAGAGGAAAAGGTCTTTTCAGCAGGAGTTGCTTGCCTCCCTTTCTTATTGGGATTAGGGCCTTTGAATTTGTTTGACCTCTTCTTGTTGTTGAAGTTTGGTTTGGAACCCACCACTTCAACATCATTCTCCTTATCCGCCTCTTCAAGACGAAGAGCAATATCAACGAGTTGGTCGAAAGAAACTTCTTATTTTAGAAGTAATGGCTTCTTGAGACTTTTTTTTAAGCCATAGACGAATCTCTGGTTCTTCTTTAAAGGGGTGTTGATGTATTCAACCCCGTATTTAGAAAGCGACTCGAAGGAGGCGACGTAATCAGTCACGGAGGACTCACCTTGAACAAGGTCTATAAATCGTCGAGCCAATGTCACTTTCTCAGCTTCCGGTACGAATTTCAACTCGAAGCGTTCTCGGAATTTCTCCCAAGTGAGATCCGCTTCATTACTTTCAGATATAAGAAGCTCGTACCAGTCCAATGCTCTTTCTCGGAGCATACTTGAGGCCACCTGAACTCGGTGAAGGTCAATAAGATTCATGCGAGAAAAGATTCGATCGCATGACCTTAGCCAAGCCTGTACTTCAATAACAGTTTCGGAACCTTTGAATGGCTCCCCACCCAAATTAGTGTAATCGCTACACAAGCGTGCAAATCCCGACTTTGGGTGAGTAGGTTCCGGTTTAGCTCCAGCTGCTTGAGCATTTGTCACTAAATCAAGAAGCTTTTGAGCAGTCATAAAAACTCCATCCTGGGGTGGAGTGCTAGATGGCACGGCTCTGGGGCGGCCTGGTCTAGACATTTCGCTTCCTTAGAAAGAAAGAAGAAGGAGAAAAAGGTTATTCACCAAATTGAATATCAAGCAATCTTGATAGAAAAAACAAGGAATCATAAAAGAAAATAGGATAGAACGGTACGTAGACCCGAATAAAATCCTAAAGCACGACTCCTAAGATGGACTTAGGACGATGATCCTTGTTATAATATTCCATATTGTTCCGAAGTTTGGCTCTGATACCAAGCTGTAACGCCCCACCTCTATACCCACGCTAGCCAAGAACACTACGGTGTAATGCTGTCAACTAGCACGGAGGATAAGGCTGTTGAGGAGCGACCATCCGTGTAATTTCTTTGCGCGATCACCGATATGTTAGATAATATAACATGCAATACTTTATCAAGAGGAAATCTGACATACCGACACAAACTCCAAGCTACTACACGGTGGCTATATAAATCCTTCGAAAACAAATATAGAAATAAACATAACATAAATCAGTCACAGAAAATTCATATCACAAAGGCGGAATAAGATATGAATATTACACATAAAAGTGTACATCAGAGTAGTGGTCTAAAAAGATCCACAATATCACAAAAGAATAGTTTCACGAACTACACAAAAGAATAAGTATACATTATGGAGTCTATATCTCAAATGTATACTACAAAATAAACTACTAATATAAGTAGTTAGCCAAAAGTCAGAGTAATGATCCTGGATGAGAAGTCAAGCAGAAGCACCTGTAACATCTCGGTCTGACCCGAGTATTATTTAATAAGAAAATAATAAATGGATCAGTCTAACTATAAATATCAGATGAAACGATATTGAATAAGAGATATGACTAAACACATAATTATCACAATGCCAAGCTGTGATATATATAAGTAATTGAAAACCAACAAGAGATTAATCAATATCACCAAATCTACACAAGAAACAAAGAAATGTCATACTCCTCATTTCGTTCACCTAACCACAATAAATGACATATTATATCAATGCCCATCACAAAAGTCAATGACACACAAATTCTCAAAGACACAAATATCGATATAGCTTATCGATGGAAATCACGAAAATTGGTGAAACACAAATTCTAGAAATCATCTCAAGAAATCCAGTAAATGACACACAAATTCACTTATGCACAAAAATTGATAAATCATATCAATAGAAATCACAAAAATAGGTGAAGAAGGAAATTCCAGAATTCGACACACGAAAACCAGAGATCACACAAAATAGGGGGGAGGCCTATCACACGAACGGGAGCATGAAAACTCACCAACAGCTGTAACACACGAACGAGAAGCTATCTCATGGTAGATAGCAATTAATTTGACACACGAATGGTCCAAAGACCTGACACACGAATGGTCCAAAGACCGTGGGTTGCTACCCCACCAATTTGAGTCGAAACTCCATAAAACGGGGTTTAGTCTCCCGCGCAGTCAAAGAGACATCGCACATTGCTAGTCTAAATCACAAAAATGATCGTCATGATCATCGAGAAGTGTCAATTACACTAAGCTAGTAAATATATGAGTTTAGCTTCATGTCCCATAACCACTTGCTTAACTTAAATATTTACGAACAAATTGTAGATCTCCACTATAAAATTGTCACAAGAGATTCAATTGAACAAGTCCAAGAATTAACCGACAAAGTGAATGCAAGCGTTTCATACCACTTGTTTTACTAAGTCGTTTAATTAGATTTCTCATACGAGTGAGGTAAAGGTTTGTATATACTAATAGATTGGAAAACGGTTTTATAAACGAATTTGGTATTGAAAATATAGTTGAAATTGTTTTGAGGAAAGAGTTTTGATATTTACTACTAGTATTGAAACCTTTATATTTTTAAAGTGACAAATCACAAAGATGATAGTAGAACAATTGATCATCAAAATTCACATACGAAGACGTGAATAAATCCCAAAGAAATCGATATCAAATCCATCAAAGTGGATATTTCCAAAAAATTCCAAAATAGAAGTAATCATAGTTGAATAAGTGATAACAACAACTAGGAATCAAAACGAATCGATATAAATTGGATACCAAGCAAAACTAGGCTCAAATAGGCATTGTGGACAAATAGAAGCAGGTCAGTCGACTGACTCACTGAGTTCAGTCAACTGATCACAGTCCCAAAAAAACTCTCGGGATGTAGGTCAGTCGACTGAACTCAGTGAGTCAGTCGACTGACTGTAGTAAACAGAGCCCCCAAGGCTCTGTAGGGAGCCTTCACCCTGCTTAATAGCTTCAGCCAGTCGAATGACCAAGAGGTCCAGTCGACTGACTGGAGCTAAGGCAGTTTTATGCCTTTGCACAAGATGTGCAAACCCAACCAATTCGCAACCGAATTCGAGCCATGGCGCTAGGGGTTTATGCCAAACGGCTACCCGACCCTTTAGGCTCTTCGATGCGTCACCAAAACATGTTAAGATGTCCATAAAAGGATTTTCATAGATTTTGATTTCAAAACACTAAAATTTGGAATATACACCAAATCAATTCAAACCAAAATCAAATGCACATGAATATGTGTTAGGAATTCATACCTAACATTCAAAGATAGTTATAGACCTAGATGTGAGATAAAAATCTCACCTTTTCACAAAATCAAGCAAGAAGAAGCTTGAAAGCAAATGGAGAATCAACCTCTCTTCAACACAACCCAAATGAGCTTGAATCTATGCTCAAAACAAGAACATTCCCAAAATTAGATTTTAGTAATTTCTGAAATTGGAAAGAGAATAAGTTGGAGAAGAAGAAGCGAATGCTTACCAATGCATTCTTCTTGAGTTTGGAGCTAGGAATTTGATTTGCAAGAGGAACTAGGATTTTGGAGTTTCAATTTCCAATCTCTCCCACCATTAATCCTCAAAAAACTGAAAAGAGAAGAGAATGAGGGTGAGTGGGGAAGAGTGGCTCAGATTTGAGCATAAGTTAACATAGGGCTGAGCCCAAACCAAACCCAAAGTGAAAAGTAGCAAAAATCAACTCTCTCCAAACATATCGAAGCTTATACTCAAAAAGGTCGCAAACGGCATTTTAAACTCAATGGGAGTGGTCCCGAGTCCTAATTCGACCGTATGCAAAAAGTAGCTTTTCGGACTAAAATCCGACCAACGATGAAATATTTAAATAAAATATTTAAATATAAAATCGATAAATATGCGGGTTGTTACACATCCGCCAAAGTCGAGCTTATCAAGAAAAGGATGAGAGTTGCTCTGGATCATCAAAAGAAATATGCAGATAAAAGACGAAGAAAATTGGAGTTCGAGATTGGTGATTTAGTCTATGTCAAAATTTCCCCTATTAAAGGAGCGGTATGATTTGGGAAGATAGGGAAACTTGCTCCGAGATATATTGGTCTGTTCTGAGTACTCGAGAGGATTGGTGCCGTAGCATACAGGATTGAATTGCCAGTCCGGATGGCTGGAATCCACAATGTTTTCCACGTATCTCATCTACGGAAATATGTGCATGATCCATCTCTTATTTGGAACCATCTATGCAGGAAGACTTGGAGGTTGATCCGGATTTATCAGTTGTCAGATATCCTGTTCAGATTGTTGGTCAAGACGAGAGGCAACTCAGAAGCAAGATAGTGAAGCTCGTAGAGTCCAGTGGAGTGAGGATCCCAGAGATTGTACCTGGGAGATAAATTCCTTCATTCCCCTTCTTTGTTCTGGGCAAACCGTCGATGAAGTCCATTGAAATCATCTCCCACTTCCACGTCGGAACCTCCAGAGGTTGTAACAAACCGACTGGCCTCTGCTTATCTCCTTTAACTTGCTGGCAGATTGCATAACTATTAATGAATCTAGTAATATCCTTCTTCATGCCCGGCCATCAGAACATCCTTCTCATATCCTTATACATCTTTGATATTCCTGGATGGATATTCAATCTGGAGCGATGACTTTCAGATAAGACCTCCTGCTTCAATTCTTTGAAATTTGGAACACAGATCCTTCCGTTGATCCTTAGTGTCCCTTGGTCGTCAATCTTAAAACTAGGACACTGAGCCTTCTTAACTCTTCTGATAATTCCTCTTATTTACTATCATATTCTTTCTTTCTTGAAATCCTTTCCAGAAGAGATGGAACCACTTCCAAAAGAGATAGAACTGCATTTCTGCTAAGAGCGTCTGCTACAACGTTCGTCCTCCTCGGGGTATACAGAATATCCAAATCATACGATGCCAAGAACTCAACCCATTGCTGCTGTCTTGGATTAAGATCTTTCTGAGAGAAAAGATATTTCAACGGTTTGTGATCCGTGAATAACTCAAACTTTTCTCCTAAAAGATAGTGCCTCCATATCTTTAAAGCGAAAACAATAGCCAACAGCTCTAGATCATGCGTAGCATATTCCTCTCATGTGGCTTCAATTGCCGACTCGCACACGCAATTACCCTACCATTTTTCATAAGCACAGCTCCCAATCCAACAATACAAGCATCAGTATACACTTCAATCTTGCTCTTCCCATCTGGAATAGCCAATACAGGAGCACTTGTCATGTAACGATCAGGATTTTTCGTTGCCGAAAAATCGAACCGTTAGGGTTTTAGAAGAAGAAAGAGGTAGAAGAAGAGAGAAAAGAAAGAGAAGAGAAAACAGAAAAACAAGTAACAGAACGAGAAACAATAACAGAATCTCACAGTCGCAGTGGAACAACATATAATAGATAAACGAATATTCATTAAAACAAAAGAACTATACATTTTATACATTACATCACATTACATTACATCAATCAGAATGTACGACAACAACAGCGGAAAGAAATACTATATACAATATATAATAGACTACGCTATCTGGCTCGCCTCCAGATCTGCACAGCAACTCCCGAATCCAGAATAACCTGATAACCTAACTCTAGACTGCCCGTGTGGAAAATAGTGGGCACCCAGAGTTTAGGAAAGGAACAATAAACTCCAGGTCAGTCATGGGACTGGTGTGAGAACTCAAAACAGTTTATCTTTAAACAAGCAACAAGAAAATTTAAATTTTGAAATCCGCAATGCTTTTTGGAAAATGAAACTACCATAAGGCCTCCCGGCACACACACAATGCAAACGCACACATGGGGGAGATTTCTCCTTATGATAGTCAAACATGCTTACTACGAGAAAAATTCTTTGATATTATTACTAGTGCAAAGTGGAAAATATTTCGAAAGTATAATATAAATCCTAGCCAGCATAGGTACCATGATACTATGCCTACTATAGCTGCCATGTTAAATGGCAGGTTCTACAACTAAAACCGTACAGGGCGCGTATTGGATGAATGGATTTCCAACAAATGGTCAGGCTAAGGAACTTCCTACTGCCACATGGGATCGCCTCTGGCGGGACGTCCCGAGAACTAACGTTACGGTTAGATCTCTGCCAACACAAGGCCGGGTTACCTCTGTAACTAGGTAACTACTACACGAATATGTCATCCCCCGGTCCTTTGGGACCTTTATCCGAGCGCTCGATACCAACAACACCACACAGAAATAGATATAGTGTTTCCACATGAGTAAATATCTGGGCTCCATACCATGATACCACCCTTTTCCAGAAGGGAATGACATACCCTAAAGGGCGCGACCCTCATAACCTTGCCGCATATTCCTGTTTCGACCATTTCCGGGGAGTGAGGTCCTGACGAAGTCTCGTCCACAAAGCTACGCTTTGTGTAACAAAGCCATGCTTCGGGTCCACAGATGACCAAAGCAATAATCACAAAGATAAATGATCAAACAAATGATCATATCACAAATGACCAACCAATGATCATCACACAGCAGCACTCAGCATGCCACATTACCAGATTGGGAAATATCGCTGATAACCTTCAACTACATAACCTCTGAGCTCGTACGTCTCAGAGAAGGGTGTTAAGCTAAGAGAATAAATTCTCCGCCACCAACAGAAATGTATTTGAAAGGAATCTGCTCTATATCTCAAAATGTAATGTCAGACACGTAACCATACAAGTCTGTTCCGGGTTCGAACAGAACCGAAGGCACTTCCAAAGAAGCCCTTGCAAATCCGGGTATTCATAATCCCGATAAAATTTCCCATCACAAAGGAAATCTCCATACCGTAGCTAACGATGCAGAGACAATCGATAGGTCATCCTATCGTTTTCACAAATACCCGGTCTTCAACACCGGTCTTCAAATGCTATCCATAACGACGTATCACATATTCGGAATGGGATATACGACACAAAGGTCCTCTCCCGGCTAAACCGAATAGCGAGTGCTTATTTTAAAAATAAGTGTGGCATTCAATTTCAAACAATCACAACAATTACCATCTAAGGGTAAATACTGATAGTCGGTTATTTAACTATCAACAAAGATGCGCCACATCATCAGATTCCAAATAATTTTCCAAAATTATTAAATCCCAAAATATCTTTACAAGACATATATACACAAGTTCCAAATAATTGCCCAATTTATTTGCTTTACCAAAACACCTTCACAATAAAATTTTCCACACTTTACCCATTTGAAAACCCATCTCAAATTAAACACCTCAACCATTTGAAAACAAATTTCAAATTACACAACTCGACCATTTGAAATCCAATTTCAAATTACATACTTCAACCATTTGAAAACCAATTTCAACTACCATTCATTCTTTATACCTTTTGAAAACAAATTCCAAATCAACAAATAAATCCTTACCGATTTATTTTAAATTTTACGCTCCAAATTCGTGAATTTTATTTCCATCTTTAAAAATAAATCAACATTTATTTTTAAACCAATTTCCCTTCCTATTATAAATTCCAACGTGAATTAAATCCCAAATACCCATTCATATTTGATTTCAAATCGATTCCAAAATATTCGCTTACAATTTACCTTTAAAAGGTGAATTCACAAAAACGTTCCATTCCATATTGGAAAATCATTTCTAAACTTATTTAAAAATAAGTAATTCACAATTCAATTTATTTTCAACAATTCGAAAATATTCCATATGCTTAAACCATAGTTAAGTATTAATTTCATTCCTTTAAAGAAATATTCTTTTATTCACATTTATTTGGGTTAAAAACAAATGTTGCGTAAAACATCGTTACGACAACCCAAAAACACTAGTATATGGATTTGAAATAAAAATGGATACATAAATCCACTACTATTCAAAATATTCCCTTCTATTTCTCGAAATCGTCTATTTCAACAATCAATGTTGAAATCTATGATTTCGATACTTAATATATCTTAAAACGTCTTTAATTAGTTTTAAATTCCATTTAAAACGTTCTTTTCCAAAAACACGTTCATTTAATAAAATAATACATTCACCGTTCAAAAATAGTGAATACAACCCCTTTAACAAATTCCATATTCAATTTATCAAATTAAATTGATTTTCCGGATTTATAACAATGTCCATACATCCCATTTCTATTTATGAAACTTCGTTTTAGAAATCTCCTTTTATTAGTCCAATTCGATTTACATAACTCGATTATATACTAAAATCAATATTATAAGTTAAATACTTATAATATTATCTATTTACCCAAATCGTTCTTTTGAACTTCACCAATTTAAAATCTTATCACTTACAAGATTTCTTTATGGCTTAAAATAATTTCAACTAATGAAATCTTCATTTATTAACAATCTCTATAAAATTCCCCTTTTTAATGCCCAAATCCATTTCTATAAGTTAATAACTTATAAACTTAAAATTTTCCAATAACCGTTCGTTTTATAAATTTCACATTTATTAATCTATAAATCCTAGTGAAATTCATGTTATACATCAACTTAACACTTTCTAAATTTATTCTATAACTTCAATAAATTTAATTTAAAAACATCCATTTATAAAATCCTTTATATAAACCATTAATAATAATAACTCCCCAAAAACCAAATTTAACTATTTTATAAAAACCTATTATTGTTAAAAATTTCTTTTAAGTTATATTTTATAAAAATATAAATTTTTAAAACATAAAAATTTATCCATCTATTTATTTTAAAATTTAATCAATTCAAAATTTTTAATAAACCATATTCTTTGAAAAATCGATTTAAAACCCCTTTTAAATTCAAAACCGTTATTTTAATTTTTAAAAATTTGAATCCGATGATGCAACAGCATTAGATGGTCAATCACGGGAATAAGTGTCATATACCAATATGATTATCAACAATCAACATAATATTTATAAACAAATAAATATGTGAGGAATCCAGTTGGATCCCTCCAACCTGTTACCCTGCATCCACAGACGTTAGCACAATACCAATTCCACTTCAAGGTGGAATATCGCGGTATATGGGATTTTATAAATATTCCGCTTAATAACGGCGCAATAGGGTCTCATCCGCTATACGAGGCGGGAAATCAAATCCAATATATACATATGCCAATATATATATATTGCTATATATAATATATATCCTATTATATCTACTACCACAATCAATCAACAATTATCAATCAATATTAACTATTTAAAATTTTAAACAAAACCTTTCGATTGAGTGAGGAGTTCTCACCTTGATTTTATTTCCGGTTTCGGCGTTCGTTTCGAATAAAATTAAACGAACGTTTAATTTTACCCGAAATTCAAACGAGCTCCAATCGACTCCAAACCAGTTGCATCGCGAAGTGCTCGATCATACGATTCCAACGCAACTGATTTCGTGCAATTCCGACCTCGTATGAAAATGATATGAATTTATGAAGTTTACACGATTTTAAAACATAATTAATTTACAAATTTTATTATATTTCTAACCCTAGTCATCCATAGCCGTTGATCCTTGCATCCACAATCCAAGCCATTCCATGTTTCTTCCTTCTCCCCAGTAAACCACGCGACTTCAAACCCATATCACGCAGGAGAAAACGACGGCCGCTCCACCTACAAGCGACTAGAGCACAATCAACCACCTTCACATGGAAGCCCTCACGCACGTTCACCTTCAGCCTAAACGCTTCGAAGCTCGGTTGTCCCTGTAGCTCGAAAATCGAGCACTAACGGCGCACGTTCGCGGCCTCCAAACTTCCCCCCAGATCGACGAAAACCCATCATAACCGTTGGATCTATAGATCCAAGCGCCCTCTACGCTTTCCTAGTTGGAGATTTTGATAATCGTTGCATGGATTGATTGCAAAATGGAGGAGAAAACGGGAGATTATCGGCCATTAATTACAATGAACGGCGGCTGCTATAGTTTAGGGTTTTGAAAAATAAAAAATTATATTTATAACCAATTATCTTATTATTTTAACATTAAATCACTTATAAACCAATTTCTCAAACGATCTCCAATTTACGCATGCCGACAGGCGATTCTAAGGTTTTTCGGCGTTCCGGACGCTATGGAATAGGTTTCGGAAGCTAATTCCATCGTATGTGTGAGATACGGCAATAAACGCTCGATTTAAATTTAAACCGATTTAAGCGATTCCTAGGCGTTTTGGCTTGTACCGGACAAATGGCAAATCCAAACGACTTGAAATTTGAAATCTTACAATAATATCACATTATGGATCCGATGAAATTGGTTTCGTCGAAATCCGAGACCGTTTGAAAAATGGCTATTTTAACTCGCCGAATTAAAATTAAAACGATATCGATGCGTTTCGAGCTGCCACGGTCAAACGACAACTCCGTTTGCTACGAAATTTGAAATCCGATAATAACTAACTATTACGGATCCAATGGAACTCGTTTCGTTCAATTCCGAGACTGTTCAAAAATTGGCTATTTTTCAGTCGATAATTAAATATTAAAATATTCAATTTTTTACAAATTAACTCCAAATTCAGTTTTACAAGTTCCAAAATATTTCTATAACTTTAATATGATATAACAAAATTTTCCAAACCATTTTCAATCATATTTAACCCAATATCAAATTATTTGTGGAATTTCACTATTAAATAAATCGATTTAATTGTCCAATTAAATCCAAATATTCAATAAATAAATTATTCGACTTAAAATTTTCACTTATAAATATTTAAATCCAATTAAATATTCAAGTTTAAATTACTAAAATTTCTGGGTCGTTACAATCTTCCCCCCTTAAAAGCATTTCGTCCTCGAAATTGCAAGTTATGGAGAATAATTCATAATCCGTTTATTATTTTTCCAAAACTAATAGTTTTATCCACCTTCTAACACCAATTCTTTTTATTAAAGATTTACTATCATTTCAATTAGCTTTCCAACTTCAATTATAGGTTTCAAACAACATTGTTTACTCAACAATTCAAATTTAAATTTAAATTCAAATTTCAAACTTTCAAAATTTTCTCAAAAATTTTCTAACTCCCTAAATTTTCGAAAAATTTCGCCAGAGTCTCCTTTGCGCGGCTAGATCGGCACGACTACAAAATGGCACCACGGCCCCTCAGAATCAAAAAGAAAAGAGAAAGCCAAGTGGCTGGAGAAGGAAATCATCAATTCTCATACTAAAAGTGAAATACGTACCTTTTTGTTGAGCAATTCAATTTAACTTCATAACCAAAATCCCAATTCCATTATATACCTGTATATCATACTAGTAATAGTATCCAATTCCAACATCAACATTCAAATCATTTTGCCAATTCAATTACAAAATTTCCAATACATGTTTCTTATACATTTTTGGTTTATTATTGAAGTTGCATATTCAATTCATTCGTTTCAATTAGTTACATTCACTAATTAAATTCACATTGGTTCATATTCAGCCCAAATCAAATTCAATTCTATTCAAATTCATTTACTTTACATTCAATTTGAATTCAATTACATAGTTTTCAAATGCGCTAATTCAATTTCATTAACACTAAATGAATTTACATACAATCAACCAACAAGCAATAACGACCAATGTACATCCAATACAACCAAATTTTATTCGTTTTACTTACATTCAATTTGGTTCAACTGTTTTAATTCCAATTGGTTTAACATTCAATTGATTTTCATTCTATTATTCAACTATTTTCAAATGAATTTACACTTGCATGCATCATTTCATATCAACTCATTCATATTCTATTGATTAACATTCAATCCATTCTTTAATTCAATTGCTAGTTCTTTTTTTTTTTTTTTTTTTTTTACAAATAAAATTGAATTTCATTTATATAACTTAAGTTCACACCTTTAACAATTTCATTTACTCACTTTATTCACTTACTTTGATATTAACATCAATTCTTTCAACATTACTTAACTTGCATTCCATTTCAACTTTATTTACATCATTTAATTCACTTGATTATTTAACTTTGATGCAAAGATCGATTTTTTATTCAACTTCACTTAAGTTATTCCATTTAAACATCATTTGTTAATTAAACTTAAGTTTTACTTATCAATTCAATTCGGATTTTAAATTCCAAAGTAAATCCTATTTAACTTTTACTTAAGTCAAATTCATATCAATATTCAAATTCATATTCCATTTTATTTAACTTAATTGTTTAACCATTTCAATAACTGGTTTTACTTACATTTTCCCATTTAATAAGTTATAAAACTTATTATTCAACTTCTAACTTATATTATAAGTTCAAAACCTTTTTCATTTATATTTATCAATTTCAAATTGAATTTTAATTTCAAATTGGTTTATTACAACAAAACTTCAATTTTAAATTCATTTTTGTAGCAAATCCATCACATAGAAACTCGAAAATGATACTGATGATGCTGCAGTCATCACCCTTATTATTTCCCAGTGACAATAGTGAAATCAATGCTAATTATTCTTTCAAAAAGTTTTCTTTCTATTCATAAGTCACTTTTATAAACCTTTTATATAATTTTACTTCTTATATACATACATGATTATCTTACAATTGTAAATCATTATTAATTATAATTTCATCTTATGATTCATTGGTTTATACCATTATTCTTTTTACAATAGTTGCTTTTATTAGCTCATTCAAACAACTTTTAATTATTTTATATTTATATCATTTACAACAACCAAGCAATCAATTATATACACACTTCAATAATTCCTGAAAAATTATTTTCTTTATATACAAAATATAATCAAGGTAAAATTATTTCATTTACCCAATTTAAAACAATATTGTGTCGAATTGTTCTATTCAAGTGTTTAGGAACCCCTTCGATTCAGTTTTCGAGGCTGCGCCGACGAAGGTTCATATACCACTCAACAAACCAAACATCACAATATAAAACAATTTTATACTCACTAACAAATACGCACTCATATCTATTATTACACTCACACTCATTCTAGAGTACTGCTGACTCTATCTCTAATGAGTAATACCCAACAGAGCAGGTTGTCGCTTAACCATAAGCTCTGATACCAAATGTAACGATCGCGATTTTTCGTTGCCGAAAAATCGAACCGTTAGGGTTTTAGAAGAAGAAAGAGGTAGAAGAAGAGAGAAAAGAAAGAGAAGAGAAAACAGAAAAACAAGTAACAGAACGAGAAACAATAACAGAATCTCACAGTCGCAGTGGAACAACATATAATAGATAAACGAATATTCATTAAAACAAAAGAACTATACATTTTATACATTACATCACATTACATTACATCAATCAGAATGTACGACAACAACAGCGGAAAGAAATACTATATACAATATATAATAGACTACGCTATCTGGCTCGCCTCCAGATCTGCACAGCAACTCCCGAATCCAGAATAACCTGATAACCTAACTCTAGACTGCCCGTGTGGAAAATAGTGGGCACCCAGAGTTTAGGAAAGGAACAATAAACTCCAGGTCAGTCATGGGACTGGTGTGAGAACTCAAAACAGTTTATCTTTAAACAAGCAACAAGAAAATTTAAATTTTGAAATCCGCAATGCTTTTTGGAAAATGAAACTACCATAAGGCCTCCCGGCACACACACAATGCAAACGCACACATGGGGGAGATTTCTCCTTATGATAGTCAAACATGCTTACTACGAGAAAAATTCTTTGATATTATTACTAGTGCATAGTGGAAAATATTTCGAAAGTATAATATAAATCCTAGCCAGCATAGGTACCATGATACTATGCCTACTATAGCTGCCATGTTAAATGGCAGGTTCTACAACTAAAACCGTACAGGGCGCGTATTGGATGAATGGATTTCCAACAAATGGTCAGGCTAAGGAACTTCCTACTGCCACATGGGATCGCCTCTGGCGGGACGTCCCGAGAACTAACGTTACGGTTAGATCTCTGCCAACACAAGGCCGGGTTACCTCTGTAACTAGGTAACTACTACACGAATATGTCATCCCCCGGTCCTTTGGGACCTTTATCCGAGCGCTCGATACCAACAACACCACACAGAAATAGATATAGTGTTTCCACATGAGTAAATATCTGGGCTCCATACCATGATACCACCCTTTTCCAGAAGGGAATGACATACCCTAAAGGGCGCGACCCTCATAACCTTGCCGCATATTCCTGTTTCGACCATTTCCGGGGAGTGAGGTCCTGACGAAGTCTCGTCCACAAAGCTACGCTTTGTGTAACAAAGCCATGCTTCGGGTCCACAGATGACCAAAGCAATAATCACAAAGATAAATGATCAAACAAATGATCATATCACAAATGACCAACCAATGATCATCACACAGCAGCACTCAGCATGCCACATTACCAGATTGGGAAATATCGCTGATAACCTTCAACTACATAACCTCTGAGCTCGTACGTCTCAGAGAAGGGTGTTAAGCTAAGAGAATAAATTCTCCGCCACCAACAGAAATGTATTTGAAAGGAATCTGCTCTATATCTCAAAATGTAATGTCAGACACGTAACCATACAAGTCTGTTCCGGGTTCGAACAGAACCGAAGGCACTTCCAAAGAAGCCCTTGCAAATCCGGGTATTCATAATCCCGATAAAATTTCCCATCACAAAGGAAATCTCCATACCGTAGCTAACGATGCAGAGACAATCGATAGGTCATCCTATCGTTTTCACAAATACCCGGTCTTCAACACCGGTCTTCAAATGCTATCCATAACGACGTATCACATATTCGGAATGGGATATACGACACAAAGGTCCTCTCCCGGCTAAACCGAATAGCGAGTGCTTATTTTAAAAATAAGTGTGGCATTCAATTTCAAACAATCACAACAATTACCATCTAAGGGTAAATACTGATAGTCGGTTATTTAACTATCAACAAAGATGCGCCACATCATCAGATTCCAAATAATTTTCCAAAATTATTAAATCCCAAAATATCTTTACAAGACATATATACACAAGTTCCAAATAATTGCCCAATTTATTTGCTTTACCAAAACACCTTCACAATAAAATTTTCCACACTTTACCCATTTGAAAACCCATCTCAAATTAAACACCTCAACCATTTGAAAACAAATTTCAAATTACACAACTCGACCATTTGAAATCCAATTTCAAATTACATACTTCAACCATTTGAAAACCAATTTCAACTACCATTCATTCTTTATACCTTTTGAAAACAAATTCCAAATCAACAAATAAATCCTTACCGATTTATTTTAAATTTTACGCTCCAAATTCGTGAATTTTATTTCCATCTTTAAAAATAAATCAACATTTATTTTTAAACCAATTTCCCTTCCTATTATAAATTCCAACGTGAATTAAATCCCAAATACCCATTCATATTTGATTTCAAATCGATTCCAAAATATTCGCTTACAATTTACCTTTAAAAGGTGAATTCACAAAAACGTTCCATTCCATATTGGAAAATCATTTCTAAACTTATTTAAAAATAAGTAATTCACAATTCAATTTATTTTCAACAATTCGAAAATATTCCATATGCTTAAACCATAGTTAAGTATTAATTTCATTCCTTTAAAGAAATATTCTTTTATTCACATTTATTTGGGTTAAAAACAAATGTTGCGTAAAACATCGTTACGACAACCCAAAAACACTAGTATATGGATTTGAAATAAAAATGGATACATAAATCCACTACAATTCAAAATATTCCCTTCTATTTCTCGAAATCGTCTATTTCAACAATCAATGTTGAAATCTATGATTTCGATACTTAATATATCTTAAAACGTCTTTAATTAGTTTTAAATTCCATTTAAAACGTTCTTTTCCAAAAACACGTTCATTTAATAAAATAATACATTCACCGTTCAAAAATAGTGAATACAACCCCTTTAACAAATTCCATATTCAATTTATCAAATTAAATTGATTTTCCGGATTTATAACAATGTCCATACATCCCATTTCTATTTATGAAACTTCGTTTTAGAAATCTCCTTTTATTAGTCCAATTCGATTTACATAACTCGATTATATACTAAAATCAATATTATAAGTTAAATACTTATAATATTATCTATTTACCCAAATCGTTCTTTTGAACTTCACCAATTTAAAATCTTATCACTTACAAGATTTCTTTATGGCTTAAAATAATTTCAACTAATGAAATCTTCATTTATTAACAATCTCTATAAAATTCCCCTTTTTAATGCCCAAATCCATTTCTATAAGTTAATAACTTATAAACTTAAAATTTTCCAATAACCGTTCGTTTTATAAATTTCACATTTATTAATCTATAAATCCTAGTGAAATTCATGTTATACATCAACTTAACACTTTCTAAATTTATTCTATAACTTCAATAAATTTAATTTAAAAACATCCATTTATAAAATCCTTTATATAAACCATTAATAATAATAACTCCCCAAAAACCAAATTTAACTATTTTATAAAAACCTATTATTGTTAAAAATTTCTTTTAAGTTATATTTTATAAAAATATAAATTTTTAAAACATAAAAATTTATCCATCTATTTATTTTAAAATTTAATCAATTCAAAATTTTTAATAAACCATATTCTTTGAAAAATCGATTTAAAACCCCTTTTAAATTCAAAACCGTTATTTTAATTTTTAAAAATTTGAATCCGATGATGCAACAGCATTAGATGGTCAATCACGGGAATAAGTGTCATATACCAATATGATTATCAACAATCAACATAATATTTATAAACAAATAAATATGTGAGGAATCCAGTTGGATCCCTCCAACCTGTTACCCTGCATCCACAGACGTTAGCACAATACCAATTCCACTTCAAGGTGGAATATCGCGGTATATGGGATTTTATAAATATTCCGCTTAATAACGGCGCAATAGGGTCTCATCCGCTATACGAGGCGGGAAATCAAATCCAATATATACATATGCCAATATATATATATTGCTATATATAATATATATCCTATTATATCTACTACCACAATCAATCAACAATTATCAATCAATATTAACTATTTAAAATTTTAAACAAAACCTTTCGATTGAGTGAGGAGTTCTCACCTTGATTTTATTTCCGGTTTCGGCGTTCGTTTCGAATAAAATTAAACGAACGTTTAATTTTACCCGAAATTCAAACGAGCTCCAATCGACTCCAAACCAGTTGCATCGCGAAGTGCTCGATCATACGATTCCAACGCAACTGATTTCGTGCAATTCCGACCTCGTATGAAAATGATATGAATTTATGAAGTTTACACGATTTTAAAACATAATTAATTTACAAATTTTATTATATTTCTAACCCTAGTCATCCATAGCCGTTGATCCTTGCATCCACAATCCAAGCCATTCCATGTTTCTTCCTTCTCCCCAGTAAACCACGCGACTTCAAACCCATATCACGCAGGAGAAAACGACGGCCGCTCCACCTACAAGCGACTAGAGCACAATCAACCACCTTCACATGGAAGCCCTCACGCACGTTCACCTTCAGCCCAAACGCTTCGAAGCTCGGTTGTCCCTGTAGCTCGAAAATCGAGCACTAACGGCGCACGTTCGCGGCCTCCAAACTTCCCCCCAGATCGACGAAAACCCATCATAACCGTTGGATCTATAGATCCAAGCGCCCTCTACGCTTTCCTAGTTGGAGATTTTGATAATCGTTGCATGGATTGATTGCAAAATGGAGGAGAAAACGGGAGATTATCGGCCATTAATTACAATGAACGGCGGCTGCTATAGTTTAGGGTTTTGAAAAATAAAAAATTATATTTATAACCAATTATCTTATTATTTTAACATTAAATCACTTATAAACCAATTTCTCAAACGATCTCCAATTTACGCATGCCGACAGGCGATTCTAAGGTTTTTCGGCGTTCCGGACGCTATGGAATAGGTTTCGGAAGCTAATTCCATCGTATGTGTGAGATACGGCAATAAACGCTCGATTTAAATTTAAACCGATTTAAGCGATTCCTAGGCGTTTTGGCTTGTACCGGACAAATGGCAAATCCAAACGACTTGAAATTTGAAATCTTACAATAATATCACATTATGGATCCGATGAAATTGGTTTCGTCGAAATCCGAGACCGTTTGAAAAATGGCTATTTTAACTCGCCGAATTAAAATTAAAACGATATCGATGCGTTTCGAGCTGCCACGGTCAAACGACAACTCCGTTTGCTACGAAATTTGAAATCCGATAATAACTAACTATTACGGATCCAATGGAACTCGTTTCGTTCAATTCCGAGACTGTTCAAAAATTGGCTATTTTTCAGTCGATAATTAAATATTAAAATATTCAATTTTTTACAAATTAACTCCAAATTCAGTTTTACAAGTTCCAAAATATTTCTATAACTTTAATATGATATAACAAAATTTTCCAAACCATTTTCAATCATATTTAACCCAATATCAAATTATTTGTGGAATTTCACTATTAAATAAATCGATTTAATTGTCCAATTAAATCCAAATATTCAATAAATAAATTATTCGACTTAAAATTTTCACTTATAAATATTTAAATCCAATTAAATATTCAAGTTTAAATTACTAAAATTTCTGGGTCGTTACATGTCAACCTTGCCTTCAGATTCTGAAAAGCTTCCTCACATTCTGGTGTCCACTTGAATTTAGCTCCCTTCCTTGTCAGCTTTGTTAGGTGAGAAGAGATCTTAGAATAATCCTTAATAAACTTCCTGTAGTAACCGACCAATCCCAGAAAACTATGAACTTCTACTGGTGTCCGAGCCTTCTTCCACTCCAGAATAGTCTCAACTTTAGATGGATCTACAGAGATACCCTCACCAGAAACAATGTGGCCCAAAAATTTTACGTCTGATTTCCGAAAATGACACTTAGAGAACTTCGCCTTCAGAACGTGCCTTCTCAGAATTGCCAAAACTATTCTCAAGTGCTCCTTGTGCTCTTCTTCTGACTTAGAATAAACCAAAATATCATCGATGAACACCAAAACAAACTTATTCAAAACATCTCTAAAGACTCGGTTCATCAGGTCCACAAAGTAGGCAGGAGCCTTGGTTAACCCGAAAGGCATAACCAACCACTCATAGAAATAATTAGGTCCTCTAAATGCAGTTAAGGGAATACTGTCCTCAGCTACCCTTAACTGATGGAAACCTGATGCTAAATCCAACTGAGAAAAGACTGATGCTCCATAAAGCTGGTCGAAGAGATCATCAACTCGGGGAAGAGGATACTTATTCCGAATGGTCACTTTGCTCAATTCATGGTAGTCTACACAGAACCTTAGCGACCATCCGACTTGGTGACAAAAACTACAGCAGAACCCCAGCAATAAAAACTTGGTCTAATCAAACCCTTCTCCAACAAATCTTTAGTTTGCTTCACTAGTTCCTCCCTTTCCCTTGGAGCCATCCTCCTACTAGGTTGAATTACGGGTACTGCTCCAGGAACCAAATCTATACGAAACTCTATTTCTCGGTGTGGTGGCAAACACTTAACTTCCTTAAATACATCAGAGAAATCCCGGACTACTTCAATATCTACAACCTCCTCTTGATAAGTCTCAACTCCATGTAAAAGACTACTCAAGTGAATTCCAGAGTTATCACACATTACTCTGGCTATCCTACCCAGATCAGTTAAACTGTTCTCTCATCACAATTTAAAATAGCCTTATATTTGTCAAGCCAATCCATTCCCAATATAAGGTCAAAACCTTTAAAATCCAATACATAAGGGTCATAGGAAAAACTATGGGATAGATAAGAGATTCTCAAATCCTTACAGATCCTATCTAACTTGGTTATCCCCTTATAGGATTAGATACACAGATGGGATTGTCTACGGTACTAGGGGTACGAAAGAAATTCTCTACAGTTTGCAGAGAAATAAAACTTAAAGAAGCACCAGAATCAAATAAGACCTTAATATATTTTCCATTTAAAAGTAAGGTACCTACTAAAACTCCTTTGCCCTTAGACGAGTTTGATGGTGCGCCTTCTAAAGCAAATACTTTGTTCTGCTGGACTTTATGAAGTAGCAGGCAATCTTTAATCATGTGTCCCAGTTGATGACAGTTAAAGAAAAGAGACTTCTAAACTAAAGCTGACCCTGGTCCACTATAATGTTGTCGCTGTTGCTATTGCCGAGACTCTCTTCTACGACACTTATTTGCCAGGTGACCTTCTTGCTGACAAATATAACACTTACGTGGTCCATTGTTGTTTCCGGTCTTCTTCTTGTTTTTCTTCTTCTAATGATGATTGAATTTTCTTTTATTAGGGTTGGAAGAATTTCCCCCAGATGCAGCAACTCGCGCCTCAGATCTTTTATTCATCAAGTCTTCATATGTTAGCGCCATATCGATAAGCTCCAAAAATGACCCTTTCAAATGTGCAGTCATTCTTTCATGATACTCAGGCCTTAACCCTTGGACAAACATCTCATTCTTATTTAGAGGGGTGTCTATAAGTCCTGGACCATAGCAAGATAACTCGTTGAATTTTGTCTTATATTCAGCTATAGACATATTTCCTTGTTTTAGATTCAAAAAATCTTGATAAAGACGAGTTCTTCCTGCAGCAGGCATGAACTTCTCTTCAAACATCTCCTTAAACTCTTCCCAAGACATATCATCATCCGAGACATTAGCAGTCACTGAATTCCACGAGACTGCGGCTCCACCTTGTAATTGCCATGCAGCCATTATTCTCTTCTGCTCATCCGATAACCTCATGCTCCTAAAAATCTTCTCACACGAGCGAAGCCATGCTTGGACCTCTATTATGGTTTCTGATCCTTGAAACGATTTTCCTCCTAGATGAACGAAGTCCTTGCATAATGAAGCAAAACTGACTGGGGACGTAACTGGATTAACAGTCTCATTATCAGTCTGCTCTCTCCTATTACTGGTTGATGTACTTCCAACAAATCTTCCCCTTTGGCCTCTTGAACTCATACTGGCTACCTGAAAAGTTAACCCAACCAGCTTAGATAGTGATATAGTTATATAAGAAAATTACAAATATGCACTCTCAAGATAGATACTACTCCAGAGCCTAGGTGTTTCTCAACCTATGCTCTGATACCAACTGTGACGACCCGTCTTTCAATACCCAGAAAGACGTATCATCAATAAGAAAAGAAAGAGATAGAAATAGAAAATATAGAAAGAAAAAACAACAATCATCAGAATCTCACAGCGGAAACGAAAAAAATATAATATTACACATATCCATTACATAGTTATATCAGATTACACAAAATAATAAGACTTCATTACATTGGGCACTCATAAGATTTTCCAAACCATACAACTCAAAACACAACATCAAAAGTCAGTACAGCGGAAAGAGATAGATAAGTACGCCTGGATTCCAACTCCTGCTTCCAAAACATTTGCTAATCCCAACCAATCACTTGGCTACTCATGTACTGAGCACGTGCAAATTTTCTGATGTTTCATTGATATGTATATTCCCTAGGTATCGCCCTTTGGTGTTGGTCTTTTTGAGCCGCACGATATGTAGCGATTACCTTGTGGAACTTGCGTTACCTTCATTGGTATTTGTTATTGCCTTTTGGCTTGTTTTGGGATATTCATATCATTTGTTTATTTGTGTTGCCGATGATATGAGGCGTGTCTTGTTATGATATGATTCATCTTTTGTTAGATGATTGTGTTATCACTTTTAGAGATATTTGTTATATTTATGACCTTGCAGGTTAATTGTTGTTTAGTTTATCCAACTAATTTGTTTAGTTAGACTGACCCGAGTATTTGTACTCGGGTCAGACTGAGATGTTACAGGTTAGGTGCATTTGGACTTAGCCTATTTTGCTTCCGCATGGACTACTTCGCTAGCTTCTTTTTGTTAAGGGTTTTTGTGTAATCCTTTTTGTTGTAACACTGATATGCCTATGTATTCTTTTGGATTCGTCTGTATATTGTGGTTTGCTATACCACTTGACATGTTTTAGTTTGTATACTCTGTTGTGTATCAGTATATGTGTATATGATGATCTACTGTTCTGTGATATTTATTATATTTCAGTTGTTATATTCTGTTCTGATAGATCCTCCAACCACCTATGGTTTTGTTTTAAGTATTCATTGGATATGTCGATTTGCATTGTATGACTATTGTCGATGTATTCAATAGATAGTTATAGAAAGGCTATAGATGGTCGCTCCTAACCAGCCTTATTCTCCATGTTAGTTGACGGCATTACCCTGTAGTGTCCTTGGCTAGCATGGGTATAGAGGTGGGGCGTCATAGCTTGGTATCAGAGCTGAGTTCAGAATAAAATATGATAAACACAGAATAGAAGCACTTATTCCGGTACATCAAAGTGTATAAGTGATACAAATCTTTGAACCATCATGCCTCCATATTCCTTCTGTGCCGGTGGTAGATAGAATGTGGGAATACGTCTAGGAATGAATTATGTTCCGTAGTATTCCACATTTGAATTAATGACATCTACCTTATGAATAATCTTGTTCTTATCTTACTTTCAGCGTATGGCTGGAAGAGGCAAAGGACAACGTTCAGATGCTGGCAATTCAGTGGTCACATCCGGATGGCGTTTATATGTCTGCTGATCAGTTTATGGAATTGTTTAGGAGCACTCAGTCTCTACTTCCTCCTCGAGTATCTCCACCTCACAAGTCTGCCTTTGTACGTCAGTGCAGTGATTTTGCTCATCTTGGAGGAAAGCCGTTTAAGGGCTCCAAGTTTGTTCTTGAAGTCCAAGCTAGGCTTCGCACGTGCAAGCGTATCTTCTCTCGCACGGATCGTTCTGATCATGATAGAGTTCTTGTAACTTCTAGCTTATTGCAAGAGCGTGCCCTTGATTGGTACGAGCTTCTTGTAGCCGAAATTGATGAGTCTACTCTTTCTTGGTCTCAGTTTTGAGGATGATTTGAACTCAAGTTCGTTCCTGAATCTGAAAAAGTTTTATTGACCCGTCGCTTCCTTGAGTTGAAGCAAGGGAAATCTTCTGTTTTTGAGTTTGTTGCATCATTCGAGGCTTTATCTAAGTACGGTCTTGAATTTATTAGCACTTCTTATAAGAAGAATTTGAAGTTTGTCTCTGGTCTTAAGAAATATCTTAAGAAGTCTTTGTTGCTCCAATTTAAGCTTTCTTTTGAGGAGTTGGTTGATTCTACGCTACATCTCGAAGCCGTCGAGAAGGCATGTTGTGACAGCCCGCAAATCTGTACCCCTTAAATCAACACTATTCTACCTCTATTAACTCAAGTGGCACAGAGATACGAACCATTAGGGTTAAAGAAGAAGAGATAGAAGAAGAAACTAAAACAATAACAGAATCTCACAGTCGCAGCGGAATAAAATATAATAGTAAATATAGAACTTTACACAAAATGAAATCTATAACTTTTTATACATCACATCATCAGAGTATCTCATACATCAACAATCACAAATCAGACCTATCATTCAATCACAGCAGCGGATATATATATAGGTACACATATAATACGTCTCGGACTTCAGCTCTTTCCTGCTCCATAGCATCCTGACCTGAACAAATAATAATCGGTCTGACCCGAGCATTATAATGAAATAACACCCGAGTCAGTCTTGAATACCAGCTGATACTAATGCATCCAAATTGATTATTAAAGTTTCAAAAATCCTTTGAAAACAAAAGCATCTCGTAAGACCACGCCACAAATAAACATGTCGGGTTTTTACCTTACGATAGCTAAAACACTTTTAGAAATCCTCTGATATTATAATAGGGTCTATTTACAAATACTTATAAAATAGCTGAAATTGTTACATGATTAAATTCCAGCTACTAGCCACAAAAGTGGGTAATACAAACAAAACTCGTACAAGGCTCGTAGGGAAAATGGATTTCCAACAATGACTAGGCACTGGGGTACCACCTGTCACAGTACGGGGCCTAGATCACCGTACCGAGGATTACTCCCTTCATCCCCTGCAACACAAGGCCGGAACCATTCCTTACTGAACAGTCCCGAACAAGATAAACCCCGTGGTTGGCGCGACCAACCACCCACTAAGCCGAAATATATATAAGGGACATCTAGACAGGGGAAATATCTTGTCCTGCTTGGGCATGACCCACCTAACCTTGCTGCATATCCCCTGATTTTCAGTCATTCCCGGTTGATGAGGCTTGAGGCTAAGCGTTACCTTTAGAACGTTTTCACTTAGAATGCCCATCGTCCACCTGACGATGTTTCGCAAGCATTCGTCCATACAAGTCCGTCCCGGGTTCGAACGGAACTGAAGGCACTATTCGTACTACATCCATTTTGGAAATATCCTCAGGATTAGTAGCGACTAGCCCTTGCACTTTACTGCTCCATCTTCGACTCCGAACACGTTTTTCGCATGAAACGTACAAACCGGATCGAAGTGGTTTTCGAGAAATAAATCTCGATCCCGGTCTCTTCGAAACGATCAACGCATTTGTCCAATATTGATAGTCGGTGATTTAACTATCAATTTTATATTCATAAACATCCATAAGCATCCATCACACAATAATAATTCCCATATCATTTATTTGCCTCAATATCTTTAAAGGATATATTTTCAAATTTCCAAAACCCATTTGAAACAATTTCCAAAGTTCTTTCTTGACAAGGTAATTCCTTACCATTTATTTCCATTGGAAATAACCAAGTTCAAAACAACTTAGTTTGAAAACAGTTAAAAACATTTTATATTGAAATATACTTTAAAATACGTAAATTCACTTCTAGTTACTTACTCAAAATAAGATTCAAAATATGTACAGTAAAACCATTTATTAAGATATCAACTTTGATTTAACTAAATCTAAAAGTAGTGTTTTAATAAGATAAATATTAATTTCAAATGACTTAAGTCCAGAACTAGTCTTTTAAACAAATCCATTTATAAAAATAATTATTAAGGTATTTATAAAATTTTCTATTGCTAATTCATAAATTATCACTATAAAATAATAACTTCCAAAACACTCTCATTTAAACAAGTTTTAAAGTTTTAAAACTTTCTTTTTATAAAATCGGTTTAAACTCAAACTTGGTTTTTCCCAGGAAATCTCATTTCCACATAAACATCACAGAAATCCTTCTCACGATTTCTGTCAAACTATTTTAATTTAGTTTTATATTTTAATAACATAAATTTTATTTTCCCATTAATCCACTAATAACCTTTCTCTTTATTAATCATTCCAGATTTTTACAATTTTTCAATTCCATTCTAAATAGATTTCAAATTTTAATTCTTTTAAATTCATTATTTAACAATATCACTTATTTCTCAAAAATTTAATTTATCCATTAAATTAGATTTTGGATTTATAATTTATTCAACATTATTCCAATACAATTTTATTTCAGTTTCCATCCAAACAGATTCCAATGTTTGTATTCCCTTAAATTCCTTATTTATTTATTTCTTAATTTCTTTTGAAACCCAATTTAATTTCTTTATAATTAAAACTCTAAATTTCTCTATAACTAACATTCTGTGTTTGTAGTTTATCCCACAATATCTCAATACAATTTAATTCCAAATTTATCCATCACAATATATAAACAGGCATCAACATCAATTATAAAAATAAACACTATATTGTGAGGAATCCAGTTGGATCCCTCCAACCTATTTCCCCTGCATCCACAAATATTAGCACATCACATATATAAATATAAATCCAGGCTGATAAAAATAACATTTCAACCAATCACACAGTTATTTAAATATTAATTACTAAAATCAGCTAACATTCCAGATTTGAGTGAGAATAACTCACCTTGAGATTTGGCGAGCGTTCGAAATTTAAATTAAACCGAACGACGTTCGATTTAACTTAAAATTTCTACTTTCCCGGAATGAGTCCGGATCTGCACCATCGCGTAGTATTCTCTTCTGCGATTCCAACGTGACCAAACTCGTCGAATTCTGATTACATATGAAATAGATATAGATTTTATAAGTTTCAATTTCAATTTTAAACAAATTTCTTTTTTTTTATTTACCAAAAGATCCTGGCCGCATGTTACAGAAGAAAAATCACGGCCGCACCCTGTACATCTTCTCCATCGCGTGCAAACTCCAGCTAAGGGCCGAACCCATCATCCAAATTAAGGTTTAAAAACGCTCCACCTCTACTCGACTACGTAACGATCCAATACCGCCAAATGAAAGACCAACGCGAACTCCATCATCACCTGAAACCATGCCGAGCTCGGTCATCACCATGGCCCTGAAAGCGAAGACGAACTGCGGCCGTTACAGCTCCAATTTCCTCCTCGTCGCTCGAAACTCGATCTCTACTGTTGGATCTGTAGATCCAGACGCTCTCCACGAATCCCCAATTGAAAGTTTTCAAAATAGAAGCATGGATCGAGAGATTTTTGAGGAGAAAAAAGAGTGATTTTCGGCCATGAATGTAAACTGCGGCGGCTTGAACGAAGTAGATTAGGGTTTGTAAAGTTAATTGTTTATATAATATAATTTAATATTATTTAATTAATAAAGTTCTCAAGTTAACAACAAACGCAAACAAACTCCAAACTACGCGTTCCGACAGACGTTCCTAAGGTTTTCCCGCGTTCCGAACACAATGAAATAGGTTTCATAAGCTAATTCGGTCACACGTGCGAGTTACGAAATTAAACGATCAATTTAAAATTAAAACGATTAAAACAATTTCGATGTGTTTCGAGCTGTCGGGGTTAAACGACAACTCCGATTGCTACGAAAATTGAAATCCGATAATAACTAACTATTACGGATCCAATGAAACTGGTTTCGTCGAATTCCGAGACTGTGCCCCGGAAGGCTATTTTAACTCGTCTATTAAATTAAGCGATTTTCGAAATCATCGAAATCACTCAAAATTTCCACTTTTAAAATTTATTAACTTAACAATAATTCATATTGAATTTATAATCACATTAGAAATCATTGTGGCTCATTCTGGACTTAAATCAAATTAATTGGAATATTTAATAATATTAAATTCATTTTAAATTAATATAAAATTCCAAATATTAATTTATCAACTTTAAAATCCTTCTAAAATTCCAACCACACTATTTAATGACCAAGTAGTCTTAAAATAAATTTTAAACACATTTCCATATCTATTTACACTCCGAATTACCCATTTAAGCCAATCCTAATATTAAATTGTTATTATTCCAATTTCAATTTAATTGCCATACATGAAATTCAAACAAAGTTTATTAATTTAACCAAATTCTTTTATTTAAAATTTCAAATTAAAATCCATATTCAACATTTAAAATGAATTAAATGTTCAAATCTGGCGACCCAAAATTCCGGGTCGTTACATTCCTCCCCCCTTATAAAAATTTCGTCCCCGAAATTTGCTAAGGTAGAAAGAATGCTCCTACACTCATTAACTTAACCCAAACTTCTCTAGTTACAACTTATATACATTTTCCAAAACCTTTTAGCTCAATTTCAAACCCATTTGCTTTATTAACTCTAAAGCTTTAAATTTTTAACTTATAACTTCCCAAGTTACTTAACTTTCCCAAAACCCAAAAATATTCTAACTCCCAAAATTTCTGGAAAATTTTGGCAGAGTCTCCCTTGTACGAAGGAGCTTTCGCGATATCGCGATACAAAGAAATATATATACATCGACCCACACGGTCGGAAACCAAAATATATCACAATATATATACCATTTCCCAATTTTATTAGCGTAGGCGTACCTTTTTAGCAAATTTTAAAAGCAAGTAGCTAATATTTTAGAAATATGCGCTCCTACTCTCTCGAACGCCTCCCGCACCTGTACTATACTCAACAAACACATCAGTTTCCAAAGATATGAACATTTTAATCAACATTTCCAATATAGATGTAAGCCAACATATCCATTTACATTCCAATTTATTCAAAACCAATTCAGTTATTGTTTAAACAACTCAATTCTGAATACATTCAAATATTCATGTCATTCAAGCCAAAAATAATCACCAATTAAGCTCTTAACCATTAAAAATTAATTTCAGTTTAGATTCATATTAATTTTATTCAATCCTGCATGGTTCATAATCCAAGCATGCTTATTCCATTTCAATTATTAAATCAATCCTTATTCTCACCTTCCAAATTTATTATCCATCTTAAGTTTATTTTTTTTATTGTTTTATTATTATTTTTATTTTTATTATATTATATATTTTTTTTTTTAAACCAAGTCTTGATTTTCGTATTTCAAATCCATTATTCAACTTAAGTTTACTTTTATTCTTCCATCTTGGATTTGTTTACAACTCTTATATCCATATCACAATATTAAATAAAACCATTTCACTTGCAATTCAAATTTATTACTCAAACAAAATTTATCCCAGAAAAATTATAAAGCTTAATCACAATAATTAATTAATACCATTTCACTTGTAATTCAGTTTAATTATCTAACAGATTACATTCAAGATTACTTAATAAAGCTCATTCGCAAACATTATTGTTTTACCTTAAGTTGCTTAAGTTCTTTCACCATATCATCATTATCTTCTTATATCAATTTTATTTTATTTTCATTCGATTCTCATCCAAATCAAATTCCAATCCATTTATAAATTGCTATGCACTTTGCTTATTTATTCAATCCATTTTTAGATTTATTTAATTAGCAAATAAACCACTTTAAATTATTTCACTCCTATGAATCTATTTACAATTCAAACCATCATTATTATAATTCAATTCCATATTCATTCACACTTCAATATTTGTTACCACAATTTGAAAATTTCATGCCACAACTGGATTTTTATTCACTTCCTAATTTTTTTTAATTTTGACCCAACTATCAAAATTTCATTCCTGCTAGTACAAATTCCATTTAATTTAGCTTACACAGAGTTCATTTCCAAACAATCATTTGGATTTAATTGAGTAGACACTTACTTCATTCAGCATTATTTCAACTAAATTAAATTTCCTTCCAATTTGGTTCTTATCCAAATTTCTTCCAAGTTTACTTAAAAATTTGTTCAGCCAAATTAAATCCATCCCACTTCTTTTACCACTCATATAAGGATTGAACTTCATTCAATATTATTTATTACACAACTTGAATTAAATTTCAATTTCATTATTAAAACATATATCATTTTTCCCCATACATAAGTTCAAGACTTATTTGCTCACTTAAGAACATTCACATTTATGTTCTCACTTTACTTCATTAGACTTTACATTTCATTTATTGTCAAATTTTGAATTTTCCACACCATTCAACTCTTTCTATTAATGAATTACAATTTCACTTCCATTCAAGAGTTTAGATTGCTTATCTAAGTCCATTTCGATTTTATAATCAAAGTTCAAATTATAATACTCAATAACTCAAGAATATGAATTTCTTTATGCAATTATAAGAAATTTTTACATTTCACCTTCATATCCAATTCAATTTAATTCCATTTCATTTAGTTTTAATTCAATTTCAAATTCTCAATTTTAATCTTCCATATACAAGTTCAAAACTTATTTACTAGCTTAAGTTCATTTACTTCTTTTATATCCCACTTTACCTTATCTCAATTCACATTTCATTTGAGATTAGATTTGAATTTACCATACCATTCCACTATTTCCTCATTGTAATTATACTCTATTTCTCTATTTATAAGTTCACCAGCTTATTTATTTTAAAAGCTTATATAGCTCTCTTTTAATCCATCTACATCTTATAATCACAATTTCAGATCTTACATATATATATGTATCACTAAATTCTTAAGGACACAGATCTTCAATCAATTTAATCCCTTACACAATTTTAAATCCTCAATCTCAAATTATAATATACAACTTAATAACTTATGGGTACAATCCATTTCACAATGACCCACAATTTTCAAAGCTAACTTACATTTCAATCTAACCCCAAATCCATTAATTCTAAGTTCAATTTATTGAACTTGTCCAAGTTAAATTCAAATTTTCTATTTACTTCAATATATATTATTCACTTTCATTTACTTAGGTTAAATTTTCATTCCAAGACTAAAATTTTCATTTCTTACTTCTTATTAATATCAATTTCACTTAATAAGTTCAATAGTTAGTTCATTTTAATTTTACACATCATTTAAATTTCATTTCCCAGAATTCAATTGCCCGGTTTCATTTCAAAACCATTTTGAACTATATCAATTCATACCCATTTGGTATATCAAATCAAATCCCAGATTTCCTAAAACAATTTGTTTATACCAAACAAACTTTCCCATTCTGAAAATTTCCAAAACAACTGTTATAACCAACCAGTCCAAACAATATCATAACCAAGTATTAGGGAAGCAATCCATCACTTTAAAAACTCGAAAATAAATTCTAATGATGTGGCCAGCATCATTAGGATTATTTTCCAGCGACTGAAGTGAGTTCAACGCTTCTTACTTTTCTAAATTCATTTCAAAACAGTTTCCATTTAAAAATATTTCCCAAGACAATATTTCATTATTGCCTTCAACCACATGGGGAAAAAAATATTACCAAACATTTCCAAGATTTTAAATTTCCCACCCTTATTCTTAATGCATTTAAAAACCTTTCCAAAACTCCCGGGTTTAAATTCTGGTTTAATTTAAATTTAGTTATTCTTTTTTGTATAATTTATACTTACAGAATTTATTTGGTTATAACCATTTCAAATTTAAAACTAACTTTAGATTCTTATTTACTTATTGTATTAACACCCAATCAACCAAAAATATATATATATACATATATATATATATAATAATTTCAGAAAATTATCCTTTTATATCAAAATATAATTTTGGGTAAAGTTATTTCATTTACCCACCTTTAAAAACAATACTATGTCAGTTTATGTTGTTCAAGAGTTTAGAAACCCCTATCGATACGATTGTACTTCCCGTACCGACCAAAATTCATAAACACTCAACCGATAAGTCAACATAGTATAAAAACAATTTTATATTCACTAACAAGTACGCTCTCATATCTATTATTACTCTCAACTCATTATAGAGTACTATTGACTCTATTTAATGATTTCCCCACCAAAGCCTAGGTTGTCGCCAACCTAAGCTCTGATACCAAGTGTGACAGCCCGCGAATCCGTACCCCTTGAATCAACACTATTCTACCTCTATTAACTCAAGTGGCACAGAGATACGAACCATTAGGGTTAAAGAAGAAGAGATAGAAGAAGAAACTAAAACAATATCAGAATCTCACGGTCGCGGCGGAATAAAATATAATAGTAAATATAGAACTTTACACAAAATGAAATCTATAACTTTTTATACATCACATCATCAGAGTATCTCATACATCAACAATCACAAATCAGACCTATCATACAATCACAGCAGCGGATATATATATATATATATAGGTACACATATAATACGTCTCGGACTTCAGCTCCTTTCCTGCTCCATAGCATCTTGAGCTGAACAAATAATACTCGGTCTGACCCGAGCATTATAATGAAATAACACCCGAGTCAGTCTGGAATACCAGCTGATACTAATGCATCCAAATTGATTATTAAAGTTTCAAAAATCCTTTGAAAACAAAAGCATCTCGTAAGACCACGCCACAAATAAACATGTCGGGTTTTTACCTTACGATAGCTAAAGCTCTTTTAGAAATCCTCTGATATTATAATAGGGTCTATTTACAAATACTTATGAAATAGCCGAAATTGTTACATGATTAAATTCCAGCTACTAGCCACAAAAGTGGATTATACAAACAAAACTCGTACAAGGCTCGTAGGGAAAATGGATTTCCAACAATGACTAGGAACTGGGGTACCACCTGTCATAGTACGGGGCCTAGATCACCGTACCGAGGATTACTCCCTTCATCCCCTACAACACAAGGCCGGAACCATTCCTTACTGAACAGTCCCAAACAAGATAAACCCCGTGGTTGGCGCGACCAACCACCCACTAAGCCGAAATATATATAAGGGACAACTAGACAGGGGAAATATCTTGTCCTGCTTGGGCATGACCCACCTAACCTTGCTTCCTATCCCCTGATTTTCAGTCATTCCCGGTTGATGAGGCTTGAGCCTAAGCGTTACCTTTAGAACGTTTTCACTTAGAATGCCCATCGTCCACCTGACGATGTTTCGCAAGCATTCGTCCATACAAGTCTGTCCCGGGTTCGAACGGAAGCGAAGGCACTATTCCTACTACATCCATTTTGGAAATATCCTCAGGATTAGTAGCGACTAGCCCTTGCACTTTACTGCTCTATCTTCGACTCCGAACACGTTTTTTGCATGAAACGTACAAACCGGATCGAAGTGGTTTTCGAGAAATAAATCTCGATCCCAGTCTCTTGGAAACGATCAACGCATTTGTCCAATATTGATAGTCGGTGATTTAACTATCAATTTTATATTCATAAACATCCATAAGCATCCATCACACAATAATAATTCCCATATCATTTATTTGCCTCAATATCTTTAACGGATATATTTTCATATTTCCAAAACCCATTTGAAACAATTTCCAAAGTTCTTTCTTGACAAGGTAATTCCTTACCACTTATTTCCATTGGAAATAACCAAGTTCAAAACAACTTATTTTGAAAACAGTTAAAAACATTTTATATTGAAATATACTTTAAAATACGTAAATTCACTTCTAGTTACTTACTCAAAATAAGATTCAAAATATGTACAGTAAAACCATTTATGAAGATATCAACTTTGATTTAACTAAATTTAAAAGTAGTGTTTTAATAAGATAAATATTAATTTCAAATGACTTAAGTCCAGAACTAGTCTTTTAAACAAATCCATTTATAAAAATAATTATTAAGGTATTTATAAAATTTTCTATTGCTAATTCATAAATTATCACTATAAAATAATAACTTCCAAACCACTCTTATTTAAACAAGTTTTAAATTTTTAAAACTTTCTTTTTTTAAACTCGGTTTAAAGTCGAACTTGGTTTTTCCCAGGAAATCTCATTTCCACATAAACATCACAGAAATCCTTCTCACGATTTCTGTCAAACTATTTTAATTTAGTTTTATATTTTAATAACATAAATTTTATTTTCCCATTTATCCACTAATAACCTTTCTCTTTATTAATCATTCCAGATTTTACAATTTTTCAATTCCATTCTAAATAGATTTCAAATTTTAATTCTTTTAAATTCATTATTTAACAATATCACTTATTTCTCAAAAATTTAATTTATCCATTAAATTAGATTTTGGATTTATAATTTATTCAGCATCATTCCAATACAATTTTATTTCAGTTTCCATCCAAACAGATTCCAATGTTTGTATTCCCTTAAATTTCTTATTTATTTATTTCTTAATTTCTTTTGAAACTCAATTTAATTTCTTTATAATTAAAACTCTAAATTTCTCTATAACTAACATTCTGGGTTTGTAGTTTATCCCACAATATCTCCATACAATTTAATTCCAAATTTATCCATCACAATATATAAACAAGCATCAACATCAATTATAAAAATAAACACTATATTGTGAGGAATCCAGTTGGATCCCTCCAACCTGTTTCCCCTGCATCCACAAATATTAGCACATCATATATATAAATATTAATCCAGGCTGATATAAATAACATTTCAACCAATCACACAGTTATTTAAATATTAATTACTAAAATCAGCTAACATTCCAGATGTGAGTGAGAATAACTCACCTTGAGATTTGGCGAGCGTTCGAAATTTAAATTAAACCGAACGACGTTCGATTTAACTTAAAATTTCTACTTGCCAGGAATGAGTCCGGATCTGCACCATCGCGTAGTATTCTCTTCTGCGATTCCAACGCGACCAAACTCGTCGAATTCTGATTACATATGAAATAGATATAGATTTTATAAGTTTCAATTTCAATTTTAAACAAATTTCTTTTTTTTTTATTTACCAAAGATCCTGGCCGCATGTTACAGAAGAAAAATCATGACCGCACCCTGTACATCTTCTCCATCGCGTGCAAACTCCAGCTAAGGGCCGAACCCATCATCCAAATTAGGATTTAAAAACGCTCCACCTCTACTCGACTACGTAACGATCCAATACCGCCAAATGAAAGCCCAACGCGAACTCCATCATCACCTGAAACCATGCCGAGCTCGGTCATCACCATGGCCCTGAAAGCGAAGACGAACGGCGGCCGTTACAGCTCCAATTTCCTCCTCCTCGTCGCTCGAAACTCGATCTCTACCGTTGGATCTGTAGATCCAAATGCTCTCCACGAATTCCCAATTGAAAGTTTTCAAAATAGAAGCATGGATCGAGAGATTTTTGAGGAGAAAAAAGAGTGATTTTCGGCCATGAATGTAAACTGCGGCGGCTTGAACGAAGTAGATTAGGGTTTGTAAAGTTAATTGTTTATATAATATAATTTAATATTATTTAATTAATAAAGTTCTCAAGTTAACAACAAACGCAAACAAACTCCAAACTACGCGTTCCGACAGACGTTCCTAAGGTTTTTCCGCGTTCTGGACACAATGAAATAGGTTTCATAAGCTAATTCGGTCATACGTGCGAGTTACGAAATTAAACGATCAATTTAAAATTAAAACGATTAAAACGATTTCGATGCGTTTCGAGCTGCCGGGGTTAAATGACAACTCCGATTGCTACGAAAATTCAAATCCGATAATAACTAACTATTACGGATCCAATGAAACTGTTTTCGTCGAATTCCGAGACAGTGCCCCGGAAGGCTATTTTAACTCGTCTATTAAATTAAGCGATTTTCGAAATTATCGAAATCACTCAAAATTTCCACTTTTAAAATTTTATTAACTTAACAATAATTCATATTGAATTTATAATCACATTAGAAATCATTCTGGCTCATTCTGGACTTAAATCGAATTAATTGCGATATTTAATAATATTAAATTCATTTTAAATTAATATAAAATTCCAAATATTAATTTATCAACTTTTAAATCTTTCTAAAATTCCAACCACACTATTTAATGACCAAGTAGTCTTAAAATAAATTTTAAACACATTTCCATATCTATTTACACTCCGAATTATCCATTTAACCCAATCCTAATATTAAATTGTTATTATTCCAATTTCAATTTAATTGCCATACATGAAATTCAAACAAAGTTTATTAATTTAACCATATTCTTTTATTTAAAATTTCAAATTAAAATCCATATTCAACATTTAAAATGAATTAAATGTTCAAATCTGGCGACCCAAAATTCCGGGTCGTTACAAGTGTGATAGTGGTGATGATGTTGAGGTTTCCAAGAACCCCAACAAGAAGCAGTTTCCATTGCAGAAGTCCAGGTCTTTTCCTTCTAAGAAGAAGAAGACTGATGGTTCTAATTCTCAGCCTCAGTCTGCTGGAACACCTTTCATTTGGTAGTCTTTCAATTGTGGTTCTCCTGATCATATGATTCGAGCTTGTTCTAAGCCTCTCTTTTGCTGCTATTGCAAGAAGAAAGGTCATCATGTTTCCACTTGCCCTATTATTCCTGCTGGTGCCAAGTCTAGCAATCTTTATACTGCCAAGGCTTCTGAAGGTCCTTCTCAACCCAAAGGTACATCTCCATTTATTTTGGAAGGTTCTATTTTATTTCATGATTATAGTATTCGAGTTCTTTTAGATACGGGTGCTTCACATTCTTTCGTATCGAAAAAGCTCGTTGATGATTTATCTTTAGATGTTTCTTGTATGGTTACTTCTTTAAGGATTGTGAATCCTATTGGGGGATCCGTGACCCTTAGTATGCTTTGTGATGATGTTGAGATTGTTTTATGTGGCTTTTCTTTTCGTGTGAATCTGCACGTTATTTCTTTTCTGGGATTTGATATGATTTTGGGTGTGGACTGGCTAGTGAGATATGATGCCAAGATTATTTGTTCTGAGAGGGTTTTATATCTTCGACATCCGGATTCGCCTACTCAGCTATCGCTTGTTCTTCGGAATGTGGATAATTCCGAAATGGCTTTATATTCTCTTGATTCGCGAGATGATGATGATATATCTCGTATTCCTATTGCTTATGACTTTTCTGATGTTTTCGAGCTTGTTTTGAGTTTGCCACCTAAGCAGGCAATTGAGTTCCGCATTGATCTCATTTCAGGCGCGCAGCCTGTTAACCGTCCACCCACGAGGATGTCTACAAAGGAAAATGAGGAACTCAAGAAGCAGCTTTTAGATCTTGAGACCAAGCAGTTGATTCAATCTAGTTTTTCTCCATGGGGATCCACGGTCGTCTTCATGAAGAAGTCTGATGGAACTCTTAGGCTTTACATTGACTATCGCAAGCTTAACGAGTTAACCATCAGGAATAGGTATCCATTGCCTAGGATCGATGATATGTTCGATTTATTGAGTGGTGCTAAGGTCTTTTCTCAGCTCGACCTTGCCATAGGTTTTCATCAGTTACGAGTCGCGGAGAATAGCATACCTCTTACCGCTTTCCGCACTCATTATGGTTCTTTTGAGTGGATCGTTATGCCGTTCGATTTGACAAACGCTCCTGCTTTATTTGTCGATCTCATGAATCGAGTATTCCGAAAATATTTCGATAAGTTCATCCTTGTGTTTGTTGATGACATCCTTATTTATTCTAAGTCTGAAGCTGAACATGCTAATTACTTGAGAATTGTCTTAAGTACTCTCTGTCATCATCAGCTTAGAGACAAATTCTCCAAGTGCCATTTTTGGGAGAATAAGGTTAAGTTCTTAGGCCATGTTGTATCTTCCGATGGCATTTCAGTCGATCCTTCAAAGATCGAAGCCATCCAGAATTGGAAGAGGCCTGAGAATGTTCATGAGATTCGTAGTTTCCTTGGATTAGCGGGTTATTAATGTCGGTTCATTAAGGATTTTTCTCGTGCTGTGCTTCCTCTCACCAGCCTTACTCGGAAAGGCATTTGTTATGTTTGGTCCGACAAGTGTGAAGCTTCCTTTCAGTCATTAAAGGAATTTCTCACTAATTCTCATATTTTGGTGGTTCCCGAGGGGAATCATGATCTTGTTGTCTACACCGATTCTTGTGGTAGTGGTCTCGGTGCTGTTCTTATGCAGAAGGATTAGGTAGTTTCTTATGCTTCTAGGCAATTGCGTCCGAATGAAGTTCGCTATGCCACTCATGATCTTGAGTTAGCCGCCATTGTCTTTGCCTTGAAGATTTGGCGACACTACATATTGGGCGAGCGCTTCATTCTCTATACCGATCATAAATCATTGAAGTATTTATTCACTCAGAAGGAACTCAATATGAGACACAGCGCTGGCTCGAGTTTCTTGCCTCCTATGATTTAGATATCCAGTATGCCCCTGGTAAGGGTAATCGTTTTGCTGATGTGCTTAGTCGCAAAAATTCAGCTGTAGTTTCTATGATGCTTGCCGAATGGGATATTCTTGAGACTCTATCTTTTTGTGAAATTCATGATCAAGGTTCATCTACTGATTCTCCTATTCTATTATTTAATTTGGGAGCTCGACCCATTTTATTGGATCGTATTGTCGATGCTCAACGGCGTGATTCTGATTTGTTGCATCTTATTCAGCTTTGTGAGTCTGGATCCTGTGATGAGGCGTTGCAGCATTTTAGCATAGATTCTCATGGGTGTCTTCGCAAAAAGAACCGTCTTTTTGTGCCTTCTGATTTTGCACTTAGGCATGACATTCTTGATGACTATCACCGTTCTAAGTATACCATTCATCCCGGTAGTAGTAAGATATATGCTGATATGCGTCGTCTTTATTAATGGGAAGGCATGAAGCGCGATGTGGCGAGTTATGTGAGTAATTGCATAACTTGTCAGCGTATTAAGGCCGAACATCAGCATCCTTCAGGTCTTCTTCAGCTCTAGAGATTCCATTGTGGAAATGGGATCAAATTTCTATGGATTTCATTGACGGCCTATCTCGTTCGAGATCGGGCCATTCTAGTATCTGGGTTATTGTTGATTGCCTCACTAAGTTTGCTCATTTTATTCCTATTAAGTCTAATAGGACTACTTCGCATTTGGCTAAGTTGTATGTCAAGGAAATCGTGAGACTTCACGGTGTTCCTAGTTCTATTGTGAGTGACCGTGATCCTTCATTCACGAGTCATTTTTGGTAGAGTCTTCAGCAAGCATTGGGAACAAAGCTTAATTTTAGCACAGCTTATCATCTGCAGTTTGACGGACAGACTGAATGGGTGAATCGTATCTTGGAAGATCTCCTCCGTATTTGCATTTTCGATTTTGGTGGTAGTTGGAAGGATCACCTACCTCTTGTAAAGTTCTCCTACAATAATAGTTTTCAGTCTAGTATCGGTATAGCTCCTTTCGAAGCTTTATATGGAAGGCCATGTCGATCACCCTCTTATTGGTTGGAATCTGGGGAGAAGCTTATTCTTGGCCCAAATTTTGTTCATGATTCTTTCGAGAAGATTGATCTTATTCGGTTGAGAATGAAAGAGGCACAATGCTGCCAGAAATCCTACGCGGACAACTGTAGGAAACCTCTTGAGTTCTTGATTGGCGATTTTGTCTTTATTCATGTTTCTCCTTTGAAAGGGGTGGTGCGCTTTAGTACGACTGGAAAATTGGCTCCTCGCTTTATAGGACCATTTTCTATTACTGAACATATTGGCCCTGTGGCTTATAGAGTTTCACTTCCTGCTCATTTATTTGGCATTCACGACGTGTTTCACGTCTCGCAACTTCAGAAGTGTCTTCGGGAGTCAGATTCTATTATCGATTCTCCTGATTTGTTAGAGATTGAGATCTCACCGGACTTATCTATTGTACAGCCTATTCGCATGCTTGACACGGAGGTGTGACACCTTCGAAACAAGGACATGCCGCTCGTTATAGTTCAATGGTACGCTAACCCCAATGACTGTACTTGGGAAACCAGAGAGTTTATCGAGCGATCTTATCCTGATTTTCTATCTTTGCTTGGCAATGGTGAGAATATCTTTTCATCTCAAGCTTATTTCCTTTTTCTTTTTAATGATGCATGTATGTAGTTGTTACAGATATCGTCTCTAGGAATTGCGGGGACACAATTTTGTATGGAGGGGAGATCTGTAACAACCCGCATATTTAACGATTATATATTTAAATGATTTATTTAAATATAGCATCGTTTGTCGGATTTTGGGTCCAAAATGTCACTTTTTCCAAACGGCTGAATTAGGACTCGAAACCACTTCCATTGAGTCCAAAATGGCGTTTGCGATCTTTTTAAGTATAAGCTTTGATATGTTTGGAGTAAGTCGAGTTTTGCTACCTTTTCTAATTGGGTTTTGGGTTTGGGTTCATCCCACTATCTAACTAAATACCCTAACTCAGTCCCTCTCCTTCCATTCACTCATTTTCTATTCTAAAACTCAAGCTAAAACTGAAAATGGGGGAAAGGAAGAGGAATTAGAAATTCCAAGCCTTAGTTCTTCTTGCAAATTTGAATTCTTGCTCCAAAATCAAAGTGAAGCTATTGGTAAGCCCTCCCTTCATCTTCTCCAACTCTTTCTCCTTCAATTTTAGAAAGTTTCCTAGACCTAACTTAGGAAAATACTTGTTTTGATCTTGATTGAAGCTAGTAGAGTTGAAGTGGAGAGTAGTTGGTCTTTTCTGTGCATTTGAGCTTTCCATCCTTGTTTTTGAGTTAAAAGGTAAGATTTTTACCTCACAACTATGTCCAAACTATCTCTGATTGTTAGGTATGAATCCCTAACACTTATTCATGTGTATTTCTTTTGATTTGGATTGAATTGGTGAACATTTAAATTTTTGGTGTTTTGGAGTCAAAAACCTTTGAAAATCATAAATTTGATGTTTGACCATGTTTTTGGTGGTGAATCGGAGTGTCAATGGTGCTGGGTTATCGATTGGCAAAGGCCCCTTAAGTCCGTTGCTCGACCGGTTGCAAATGGTGAGAGTTTGCTCCTCCATTTGCTAGGCTAGAAAACATTTCCAGCTACAGCCAGTCGACTGACCCCCTTCAGTCAGTGGACTGACTGCAGAGTTTAAAAACTCTCGGGCTATGGTTCAGTTGACAGACTGCGGTAGACCAGTCGACTGACCTGCTTCGTTTTTCCTAGTATGCCTCTTTGGTTGTGATTTCAACTTTTATCGATTCATGTTGATTCCAATTAGTTGTTTATTGCATATTTGACTTTGATGATCCCTATTTGATTTCTCTTTATTTTCATTCACGCTATTTATAAATGATCTCTACAAATCGTATTAAAAGCTCGTTCTCCAATTCATAAATTCTATTTAAAACACACACACAATTTCGCACATCGAGCGGAGTGGAAAGGAGGTTAAATGGTTAAGTAAAACACGGACCATGAATCCGTGCGTTTATCTTTCCGATTAATCCCCGACTTATTTGATTGATTGTTTTGACCTTTTTGGTCTGTTTTACCGATGAGATGAGGTAAACTTTGTACTGCTTTGAGTGTGAAATGGATTGTAACAACCTGCCTTTTTGGACAGTTTAAACCGACGATCAAATACACATGCCGATTCCAAACCATTCAAAAGGGCAGATGGTTATTGGGGGTAAATAAGAAAGAGAAATAAAGGAAAAGAAATAACACAGAATCTCGCAGCGGAACGATAAAATATAATAGTCAAATAAACAGTTCGTGAAGCTGTTTACTATACTTTGACAATTATTTATACAACATTTATCAGAGTTATACATATACAATAAAACAATTAAAATAATGCAGCAGATAGCATGATGCAAGGGTAATAATAGTAATAGTATACCAAATCTTCGTCTTCATCCTCTAGAATAGATCTTCAAAAATTTGAAAACTCAGGACTGACCCTAGCGTAATGAAAAGACAAAACACTCGAGTCAGGACTAAAATATTCTTATGAAAGTTAAATCAATCGTAAATAAATATAAGTGTAACGGCGTCAGAGATGTTTACGGGGTTTGACATCTCATATCCAGTGCAAACATGCGTGCAATAACTCAAGAGATGTTACGGGATTTTCCATCTCTTAAGGATCCGTTAAACTATCTACTATGTGGTAATGTACGCTAAGTAGATAATGCCTATCAGTAATATAAAGTATCAAAATAGCGTTGAGGCGTTACCATAATCCCCCTTAACAAATTTTTATAATGCCATAGTCTATACAGCACCGTAAACCCCACCGTAAACTGGTGGTTATCAGAGGGTACCCCATAGGTATAACACAAAATATAACGTAGTGGTCGAGAATAGGATAATCAGTATGACTAGGTACATGAGGCGATACCAACTAGGATACTAGTAGTTGCGTGATCTGGACTGATGTTAAGCATAGCCAGCAGCTACCCCAACACTGCGAAATAACACTCCCAAATCAAGGGGTGCACCCAAATCGAATCACAAATGTAATAGATATGGTATCGAAGAAGTGTGTCCGCTAAAGATGGCGAACCTCAATGGCCAGGCGCGGCTCCTGTTTTAGTCATGTCAGGGGTCATCCAATATCGTTCTCTTTCTTCAGTCAACGCGTTCACCAAACCATCCACTTCATTCTGGATCAACACTCCGCATATAATAGTTATTAAAGTGGTTTTCGGTATCGACAGAGAGTATGTCCATATTCGATCCCGGTCTCTTTAATAACTACGTATTATTACACCAGTGGCTCTTTTACATTTCAAATCGATTCATAATTGATATTAAAATATCGTATTTGCTTCAAAAAACCAAATCCATTTCAAATATCATCGTATCTATTCAAATGTAAGATTCCGTTTCAAAAATCATTTTCCGCATCAATATCTCATTTTGGTTTCAAAATCATTTCGAATTTCAATTTAGGTCGCAACTTCATTTAATCCAATTCGTATTCAAATTCAAGATTTAAACATAAACATTTCACCTTATTAATCAGCTTGAAATTTTTCGAAAATAGTTTAAGTAGTTTAAAAGTAGTTTTAAATAATTAAAATAGTAAAAGAAACTTAAAATCTAAAAATGGATTTAAAATATATAAATTATTTTAAAATAATTTAAATTGGGTTAAGTAGATTTAAAATAGATTAAAATAATTTAAGTATTCAAAAATGGTTTATATAACTGAGTAATTTGGAAACAAATAAAACAGCTTCAAACGAGCCATTTCAATTATAACTTTCCAATTCAAAACAATTTCAATTTCCATTCTACTGATTCGATTTCGATTTCAATTCAAATCAATGTCAACTTTGACTTCAAATTTATTCAATTTTATATTCACTTTCAATTAATTCAATTTCAATTTATATCGATTTGGAGCTTGATTTTCAATAATATCCGTTTATAACACTTAACAAAATTATCCATCAATTTTCGAGTTTAAATCCAAATTTCAAATATGATTCAATTCCAAGATCGACTTCAAAATATCATTTTATATCACTTTTACTTGGTAATATTCAAAGCTCGAATTAAGGTTAAATATTTAAACAAATCAATTTTCGAAATTCAATCAAATCCCAATTTTTAAATTTCAAAGTCTCGACTTATATTATTTAACAATTTCTTTTAACCAAAATTTATTTCAACATTCCAAACTCAATTTTTCGATAAATCCGATTTCTATAAATTTATTTCTATTTATAACTTTTAAATCAAAACATTTAAATAAATTTCAAATCGATGATTTTAAAAATTATTAATTTAGCCAATTCGGTGTCCGTATATAATTTTCTATCATATGGCCAAGTAATTATTTATTTCAATTAAATGTCAAGGATGAATATATATCACTTAAATCAAATCACAGTGTCATATGTATGCATAACAGTATATATAAGAAAATAAACATCCAAACATTTAACTATCAACCAATAACATCCATCGACATACATCATCCAATAGGCAATACAATTGATGGCAATTTCATAGTTTCAATGTCAGCTAATTTAATCGAAATTCAATTTCAGTTTCAATTTAACTGTCAATTAAATTTTCAACAGTTAATTCAAATGACAATCTATATGACAATTAAATTCTACAAACAACGACCAATAAAATTCATATCACTCATAATATCAAATTTAACTAGCATTAAGATATTTAGTACGTTGTGACCGTTATAAAACACTCACCTTGATTTCAATGTAGCTCCAGCGTTTTATTTCGAATAAAATTAAACGAGCGTTTAATTTTACCCAAAATTTTCACTAGTTCCAAACGACTCTAATCCAATTCCAAAGCATAGTGCTTGACAAAACGATTCCAACGCAAAAAGCTTCGTCGAATTCTGACCACGTATGAAAGAGATATAGCCTTTTAAAGTTACACGAATTTATAATTATAAATTTACAACATAATTTTATTTTCTAAACCTAATAGAATCCCAGCCGTTCAATCCATCATCTGCAAATCTCGGCCGCAACCTGCTTTCATCTTCCTCACGCGAAACTCCCAGTATCGTTCAAACCCAACGCCGCCGTGTAACCCTAATTCACGCACCACCATACATCACCTACACCACGATCAAACACCGTCAAACGAAGCACCACGATCTCTACTAACATCGGCCACAATCACTCAGAGCTCGGCCCTACACTGGCCTCGTAAAACACGACCGAACGTGATGGCTTTGAGCTCAAATTTCCATAGATCCACTTCGAGTTAAACGATCATAGCCGTATAGATCGATAGAGCTCGCGAAGCCCTATAATTCTCTAGTTGGAGATTTATGGAGAAAGCTATTGGATTGAGAGAGAAAGAGTGAGGAACGAGAGTGATTTCTGGCCTTTGAAATGCAAGTGGCGGCCGGCCATGAATTTTGAAACCCTAGCCTTTTCATTCTGGTTTGCAAATGAGAGTTAGGTAGGAGCTTTTATAATAATAAAAAAACGAACACTATTCATCCCGGGTTTTCCGAACTCCGATTTACACGCGGTGACCGACGTTTCTAGGGTTTACCCCGCGTTCCGGACACAATGGAACAGGTTTCGGAAGCTAATTCGATCGTATGTGCGAGTTACGGAAATAAACGATCAAATTTAAATTAAACGGATTAAACGAATTTCTATGCGTTTTGGCTCGCCCCGGACAAACAGTAAATCCTATTGACACGAAATTTGAAACCTTACAATAATATGAAATTACGGATCCGATGAAACTGGTTTCGTCGAAATCCGAGACTGTTTGAAAAATGGCTATTTTAACTCGTTAATTTAATATTAAAATATTCAATTTTCACAAATTTACTTTTAATTCGATTTTAAAAGTTCTACAACATCATTCTAACTTTAATATGATAAAATAAAATTTTACAAATCATTTTTAATCATATTAAACCCGTTATTCAATTATCCTATAAATTCCAAATTTAAAATCTTATTAACTTTATTAAAATCCCAATATAACTTACATTCACTTTGGAAACCAATTTGAATCATATTAAATTAAATTTCAATTATTCGCTATATTTTCATAAATTAAATTTCATTATCAATATCAAATTCAAAATTTAATTATTCAAACATTTGTAATACTAAATTTAAACAAATTTTATTCTTAAATCAATATCTTTTTGAAATATTCAAAACGAACTTAAAAATTTAACTTTTGAAACGAATTTAAGATTATAGAACAACCATTTCCGTTTACAGTTGTTCAATTCCCATTATTAAATTATTCAATAAATTCCAAATATTAAATTTAAACAATTTATTTGTTAAATATTGGATATTTGATTTGAATAGATTTTACTTATCAATCAATTACTTTATTATACCCAATGAATTCAACATTTATTATTATTCCAAACGACTTTCAATTTTTTTCTAACACTAAATCACGAAAGCTTATTAAATTAGCTATTTTAATTATCGAAAATTTACGGGTCGTTACACTCTCCCCCACTCAAACCTTTTCGTCCCCGAAAAGGAAAAAGAAGGGAAAAGGAACTATGTATAGAATTCAACATTAGATATATTTTATTCAAAGTTACCAACTTATAAAACAATGAAATTCCATTTATAAAGTCATAACTATGCTTCCACTAAGTTACTCTGAACATCTTTCTGACTTTAAAAGTTAGTTATCAAAACAAGTTAAAAATAATTTTAAAACTTGAAAAATTTTCTAACACCCGGATTTATGGAAAATTTCGGCAGAGTCTCCTTTACGCGGCTCGATCGGAAAAAAAATGCAGTATATATATCACAAATATACATCTCATCAAGTGAGAGGCATCCCGCAGGGAAAAAAGTGTAAAAGTACGGTGTGTAATCCGAGATATGTACCTTATATATTATTAGCGAGCATATACGGCTAATATAGCGTGAAAGCGAGCTCCAAATGTGAAGCAAGCGCAATCCGCACCTACTAAACACTCAACAAACCATGAGAAACATGCATATATGAAATTAATATCAATATACATCATATAGCAACATAACAACTACATATGCCAACATAGCAAATGCAACAAAAGCAACAAATGCAACCATCAATCAACTATCATCCAACGAATTCATAACAAATCAATATAAATTCACTTCTCTTAAATATTTATTCACTTGGTTTTCAATATTAATCACAGTTGATTCATTAACGTTGGATTTTACTAACATTCATTCTCAATTCAATTAGTTAACATTCACTAATTTATATTTACATTAGTTCACTTCCAATTTGAATCAAATTAAATTCTATTTAAATTCATTTAACTTCCAATTTGATTTCAATGATTTATAGCTTTCAATTTCATTAACACTTAATGAATTATATACAATCAACTAACAATCATATAACAACCAAATCATACCCAACATAACCAAATTATTAGTTTTACATTCAATTCGGTTTATCTCTTTTATATATATATCCTGTTATATAATTTTAAAAGAATCATTTTATATTTGGAGTCTTAAATTTCCAATATTAACTTTAGTTAAGTCCGTAAGCCGTACATATATCATTCGTGAGCAATATCAATCTAATCGCTTATTCGATCATAAAATTTCACTTCCAAACTGGTATCGTTCACCCGACTTTCTAGTGCGGACTCAGATTTGGTTCCTTGATTGGAAACTGTTACTCTCCTTGCATAGCCATATACTATGATAGAGAATTCCAGAATCGAATTAAAAATCCATATCTAGGGTTCACCGTCGAAAATCGAGTGAAGAATCCTAACCTGGATCGATATAAATCATCTTGAAATTTTGTGCTCGAATTTGGATCAAATCATTATGCGAATAAAATAATACTCGTACAACTTATGTATCACCTTTAAAAAGATTTCTATACAATTTATCTATATTAAATTATTTTATTGACTTTCATTTTATTTACAATTAATTATTCACAATCCATTATTCAGTTAGTATATCCATTTCTTTACGCAGCATACTTTTCAACATTATCTTTTCTTAAACATCATATAATAGAAGTTTCCTACTCAAGTTCATTTTAAACATTCTATATAATTTAATTAAATTCAATTTCATTTTCCAATTGATTCTTAGCTATAAGAAATTCCTTTGTTTACTTTTATTTCATTTTCATTATTTCAGTTAATAACGAATTCATTTGTGGAACATTTTATTAACCGGCACTTTGTTTATTAATCATCCTATAAAAGTCTAACCTCTCATAAATGACTTTTCTTAGTTTACCGTTATCTTGATGGTTACAAATTAAAAAAAATTCTATGCAATTGATATTTATTTTTATAACCAATTTACAAAGATATAATACGATTCATTTATCTTCTTTCTTAAGTTCACTAACTTGTTCCATTTATCCATTCATCATTTCATGTTATATTTAAGTATATATATAAAAAAAATTCACAACCAAATTTTCCATTTGTATACATTTAATTCCCTTTTAGTTTTCCTTACTTGTATATTTCAATTACTTTCAGGTTCTGTTTATTTATACAATATCTTATTACATATCCAAAACATCATTTCAACTTCTTAATATTTGGTAAGTCATATTATATGTTATTAGAATGCAAATTTGATATTATACAAATTTATAGAATTTCATTTTACTTAATTAGAATGTTCACAAATTTAATTTGTTTAAATCCTCTTTACCTTTCAACTTTAAAGTTTTCCCAAACAATAGCCTAGATATCTTAATCCTCTTATTTTATAAATTCTGGTTATTCACATTTCATTCAAATAATTTGAAAATTATTAATTAACAGAACTTAGAAATTTAAATGCCCGGTTCTTTTCAAATCATTTGAAATAAACATATACACTTATATCTTTGATATATCAAATCATACCTTTGGAATTTAAACCAAAACCCATTTACCCAAAATAATTTCGAAGAAAAGCAAAGCTTCTTAGAAGTCTCCCTCACTTTGAGACTCGAAAATGAACGTCGATGATGTTGCGCAGTCATCACCGAAATTATTTTCCAGCGACATAAGAGAGGAGTACTTAATTCATTCCTCCTTAAAAATCCTTTCAAAATATTTCCTATAAATATTTTTCAACTAACATCACAATATATTTTCTTCAAAGCTTTGAAAACCATTTTAAAACTCCCCAGGTCTTAAATTTAATATTTTCCAATTTAAATCTATTTTAATTCATAAGTCACCTTTATAAAATATTCTTATAGGATTTGCTTTCTTAAAACATTCCACAAGTTGTTGTATCATTGTTCATTTTGTAATTCATCTTATTTATTAAATTACAATATCCAATTAATTATAATAACCAATATTTTCATTCCTAACAACCAGGTAAGCTAGATAAGTCACAATAATTTATGAAAATTTTCTTTATATTCAAAATATAATTATAGCAAAATTATTTCATTTACCCAATTTCAAACAATACTATGTCGAATTGTTCTGTTTAAGTGTTTAGAGATCCCTATCAATGACGTTAATTACTCGTATTGACCAGAATCCATAAGCCACTCAACAAATCAACCGACACAATATAAAACATTTTATATCACTAACAAATACGCTCTCTCATATATATACACTCAGCGACTCATCATAGGGTATTACTACCCTATTTATAAAGAGTCAGACCCCACAAAGCTAAGGTTATCGCTAAACCAAAGCTCTGATACCAACTGCAACGACCCGCCTTTTTGGACAGTTTAAACCGACGATCAAATACACATGCCGATTCCAAACCATTCAAAAGGGCAGATGGTTATTGGGGTAAGTAAGATAAGCAAAGAAACAGAAATAAAGGAAAAGAAATAACATAGAATCTCGCAGCGGAACGATAAAATATAGTAGTCAAATAAACAGTTCATGAAGCTGTTTACTATACTTTGACAATTTTTATACAACATTTATCAGAGTTATACATATACAACAGAACAATTAAAATAATGCAGCAGATGGCATGATGCAAGGGTAATAATAGTAATAGTATACCAAATCTTCGTCTTCAACCTCCAGAATAGATCTTCAAAAATCTGAAAACTCAGGACTGACTCGAGCGTACTGAAAAGACAAAACACTCGAGTCAGGACTAAAATATCCTTATGAAAGTTAAACCAATCGTAAATAAATATAAGTGTAACGGCGTCAGAGATGTTTATGGGGTTTGACATTTCATATCCAGTGTCAACGTGTGTGCAATAACTCAAGAGATGTTACGGGATTTTCCATCTCTTAAGGATCCGTTAAACTATCTACTATGTAGTAATGTACTCTAAGTAGATAATGCCTATCGGTAATATAAAGTATCAAAATAGCGTTAAGGCGTTACCATAATCCCTCTTAACAAATTTTTATAATGCCATAGTCTATACAGCACCATAAACCCCACCGTAAACTGGTGGTTATCAGAGGGTACCCCGTAGGTATAACATAAAACAAAACGTAGTGGTCGCGAATAGGATAATCAGTATGACAAGGTACATGAGGCGATACCAACTAGGATACTTGTAGTTGCGTGATCCTGACTAATGTTGAGCATAGCCAGCAGCTACCCCAACACCGTGAAACAACACTCCCAAATCAAGGGGTGCACCCAAATCGAATCACAAATGTAATAGATATGGTATCGAAGAAGTGTGTCCGCTAGAGATGGCGAACCTCAATGGCCCGGCGCGGCTCCTGTTTTAGTCATGTCAGGGGTCATCCAATATCGTTCTCTTTCTTCAGTCAACGCGTTCACCAATCCATCCACTTCATTCTGGATCAACACTCCGCGTATAATAGTTATTAAAGTGGTTTTCGGTATCGACAGAGAGTATGTCCATATCCGATCCCGGTCTCTTTAATAACTACGTATTATTACACCAGTGGCTCTTTTACATTTCAAATCGACTCATTATTGATATTAAAATATCGTATTTGCTTCAAAAAAAACCAAATACATTTCAAATATCATCGTATCTATTCAAATGTAAGATTCCGTTTCAAAAATCATTTTCCGCATCAACATCTCATTTCGGTTTCAAAATCATTTCGAATTTCAATTTAGGTTGCAACTTCATTTAATCCAATTTGTATTCAAATTCAAGATTTAAACATAAACATTTAACCTTATTAATCAGCTTGAAATTTTTTGAAAATAGTTTAAGTAGTTTAAAAGTGGTTTTAAATAATTAAAATAGTAAACGATACTCAAAATCTAAAAATGGATTTAAAATAGATAAATTAATTTAAAATAATTTAAATTGGGTTAAGTAGATTTAAAATAGATTAAAATAATTTAAGTATTCGAAAATGGTTTATATAACCGAGTAATTTGGAAAGAAATAAAACAGCTTCAAACGAGCCATTTTTATTATAACTTCCCAATTCAAAAAAATTTCAATTTCCATTCTACTTGTTAACTCATATGCTCAGCGACTCAATAGGAAAACGACTTAAGGTGGCCAGCGACTCAATAAGCAAACGACTTAAAAGTATAATGGCTTAGCGACTTAACTGATATCACGACCTACCGACTTAAGGAAGCCATGACTTAGCGACTCAAGAGACTGCCGACTTAACGACTCAAGAGATTGCCGACCTAACGACTCAATGGATTGCCAACCTAACGACTCAAGGGACTGCCGATCTAACGACTCAAGAGACTGCCGACCTAACGAATCAAGACCGGAAAAGCTCAGAACTTCACTTAAGTCACGACTGACTTACGACCTGTGTTAGGTCGCTCGCGACCTAGGCAAACAAAGGGAAATCCAATATAGCGTTACTTGAACCAGGGCCTGTTAACTCGTTCACGACTTAGGACTTGTACTCATAAGAACATGCTTATCCCAGTTAAGCCGTGAGCCGTGCTAAAGAGATAGAACGCGACTTACGACTTGTCTTGGGTCGGTCACGATCCACGACTTACTTTAGGTTGGTCACTACTTACAACTGGACATGGAAGTTCCTCTATAAATACGGCACTATCTCCAACAGGGGGGACTTTCGGATCATTTTTTTCAATGCATCGAGACTCTGCCATCTTAAAACCAAGCCTTACTCCAACACTTGAAATTGACAAGGAGCTTCAATCAACTTCAAATAGGGATTCAACACATTCAACCATGAATTCAGAGAATTCTCTTGCATTGAAGTTTTTCTAGCTACTTATCTTTTGAAGTGAATTGTAATTGAAGGAAATTGTAAAGGATTGTAATCATATTAGCAATAAAAAAGGATTGAAGTGGACGTAGGCTTGATCATAAGCTGAACCACTATAAAATCTGTGTCCCTTACTGCTTTTTTTAGGGGATTACTGTTTTTTCTGTTTCCCGTGTTAACGGGTGGTGCTTTCATTCAATCTCTATTTGCATCAGGGTGTTAGCGTCTAACTTTTTGTGTTAACATTTTTGGTGCTTTCACTGAGAACCCAACCCAGGACCTGTCGTCATAGCTTCGCAGAAGTTTGTAGAAAGGATTTCTCTAAAAACCAAAAGTTTATCTGAAATAATGGCTCCAGGAAGGAAACACAAGTCAGTTAGATCTAACGATGTTCGCGAGACTACTGCAACCTCTCCTCCTTTAAGTCAAACAACTCCAACTGTCGGAGTTACACGAGCAAAGCTAGATGCCGTTGTATCCGGGCTACAACGGCAAATGGAAGCTCAGAATAACCTAATGATGGAAAGGTTGAATGCTTTATTTGAGGCAAACCGTCAACCGGTGTCTAAAGAGGGAAACCTTGCTGATGAAGTGCAGAATGTGGAAGGAAGAAATATCCCTCAAAGGGCGGCTGATCCAGTGGAAAGGACACCTCCCCAAGCCGGAGGATCGGGGCCGCAACCGACTCTCCGTGAGCGATTGCCAAGACAGAATTCGAAGAGAATGGCTGATGTTTGTCCCGCTGAGCCTCAAAATAATGAGGAGTATTTCGCAAGCATGGTTCGCCAGATTATGAAGGAAAGTATGCAGAGAGACGAAGATGAGAAAGAGTAGGGTTTCGCTCCGAGCAAAACTCCATTCACTGAAAAGATCCTGAAAGCAGAATTCCCAAGGAAGTTTGTCCCACCAACTATTCCAGCTTACAAGGGAACGAGCGATCCTAATGAGTTTCTGTATAAGTATGACTGGAACATGACAGGTGCCAGAGCCTCTGATGAAATCAAATGCCGGTATTTTCCGGTATACCTGGAAGGAGTTGCTTTACTTTGGTTCACAAAGCTGCCGATCCGGTCTATAGACCAATTTTCTGATTTGACTCGGAAGTTCAAGGAACAGTTTCGATTGTATGCGTCAAAGGCAAAGGATATAATGTCGTTATCCAGCTTGGAGCAGAATCCTAGAGAATCCATTAGAGTTTTCTTGAATCGCTTCAATATAGCTTTGGCCAAGGTGGATAATGCAGAGCCACGCATGATTCTGACATACTTGATGAGGGCGATTGATAAATCAAGTGAATTTGGAAAGTGGTTGAAAATGAAGGAACCAAATTCACTTGACAAGTTTTATAAGAAAGCCGATGAATTCATGCGTCTGGAAAGCCTCCAAGCACCGGCTAAGGTGGTATCGACAGGGGCTGGAAATAGTAATGCTGCTCCGAATAAGAAGGAATCTGGCAATCAAAAGAGGGGGAACGATGCCCCGAAGAAGCAAGGAGATGCAAAGAAAGGACGTCCCTTCAACTTTACCCCTTTGACTGATACCCCGGAAAACATCTACTTTGCAAACAAAGATACGGTCGAATTCCCCGAACCCGCTAAGCAAAGAGCTAATAGGAAAGCTGAGAAGAATGGAAGGTTTTGCCGGTTCCATAACCAACCCGGGCATGATACTAACGAGTGTCGTCACTTGAAAGTGGTAATTGAGGAACTATTGAAGGAAAACAAGCTCCAGCAATATGTAAAAAGGAACAAGATAGGCCCAACTTCGTCAACTCAAGGACAATAGGTTCCTGATCATCGTCCTAGATCAAGTTAAAAGGCGACAGCTCATGAATCAGAAAGGCCTATAATAAATGTGGTTACGGGTGGCCCTCACCCAGCTGGCAGGAGTTGGGGTGAGATGGAAAGATACGCCCGTGCTTTGAAGTATGCACCGGCAGATGAAAGTTTCTTTGTGTTAGAAGATGCTGCACCCCTGAAGCAGCAGAAAACTTTTAATGACGACATTATATTCAGTACTAGGGATTCGATGGGTGTTGAAGCTCCTACCATTGATCCTTTGGTCATCTCCGCTGGCATTGGGCCAGCTACTGTGAAAAGAGTTCTGGTTGATTGTGGAGCTTCGTGCAACATTCTCTTCAAGAAGACTTTTGATCAAATGAAGATTCCTATGGCTAATGTTCAAGCTTCATCACTAAAGATTGCTGGTTTTACTGGCGAGCCGAAACAGCCAATTGGGACTATTGATTTGTTCGTAGAGCTTGGAGAGGGGCAGAGAAAAGTAGCTCGAAAGCAGACCTTTGTTATTTTTGAAGAATTTTCTGCCTACAATGCCTTCCTAGGCCGACCAACTCTGGCAGCATTTAAAGCAATTCTTTCCCCATGGTGTCTGACCATAAAATTCCCCACAGATAATGGAGTCGGTGTGGTGAAAGGGGATCAGAATGCTGGACGGAAATGTTACGTTACAGAGTTGCGCGAAGCAAGGAGGAGAGATATGGGAAAAGATGCGGCGGCCCCAGTCCGCATCAAAGAATCAACCTTATAGCAATTACAGGGTGGACCCTGCACAGGCGAACATAGTGATGTACGAAGAGAGATAGATCCCAGAAAAGCCTGTGCAGGGGGAAATAGAGTGGTACCAGTTGAAGTGACCGTGCCGGTGCCTGTTGACCCTAAAGACCCGAACAAAGTGTTGAATGTGGGTTCGTAGCTTAATGCAATGGTTCAAAATGTTTTAATATCATTTCTGAAAGCAAATCTGGATGTATTCGCCTGGAATCAAGCCGATATGTGTGGAATATCTCCAGAAATTGCAGTACATACCTTGAATATTGATCCAAAGTTTACATCTGTGAAGCAGAAAAGAAGAACCCAGGGTCCCGAAAGGTCAGCAGCATTAGAGGAAGAGGTGGATCGGCTCATGGAGAATGACTTTATCAGAGAATCTACTTATCCGAATTGGGTTTCAAATCCAGTACTGGTTAAGAAATCTAACGGAAAATGGAAAGTATGCATCAACTTTTCAGATTTAAACAAGGCTTGCCCCAAAGACTGCTTTCCACTTCCCAGGATTGATCAGTTAGTTGATGGAACTGCGGGGCATGAATTGTTATCTTTTATGGATGCTTACTCCGGATACAACTAGATCATGATGCATGAGCCAGATCAGGAGGACATGAGTTTTATAACTGATGCTGGTCTGTACTGTTACAAAGTCATGCCCTTCGGACTGAAGAATGCAGAGGCAACTTACCAGAGACTAGTTAATGCAATGTTCAAGCCACAGATTGGCAATACTATGGAAGTTTATGTCGACGATATGCTGGTAAAGTCAAAAAAAGCGGCGGATCACATGGATCACTTGGCAGAAATGTTCTCAATCCTCCGAAAGTACGGTATGAAGCTAAATCCTTTGAAGGGTTCATTTGGGGTAGAATCCGGAAAATTTCTGGGTTTCATTGTGAGTGCAAGGGGCATTGAAGCTAATCCGGCTCAGATAACTGCCTTAAGAGAAGTCAAAGCTCCTAGAATGAAGAAGGAATTGTAAAGTCAGTGCAAGTGAATAATAAGAGCTATAAAGTGGATGTAGGCCCAGTTCTTGGTCCAACCACTATAAATCTTGTGCTCTTTACTATTATAGACTGCTTTGTTTTATTTCGACATATAAAATACATTAATTGTGTTACTAAAATGCCGATTTAATAATGCAGGCCATAAAAACAAAGCCTACCCATCGCAAGACCAAGCGATCTCCGACATCACCCAGCAAGAAAACGTTAAACCATTCAAAATTTCCATACTCAAATCTTACGAAAGAAGTGCTTTGAACAAAAGTTAGCGATGTGGCTGGAAGTGGACCATTTCTAACTAACTGCGAATGTTTGTACAAACGAGCATCCAGTTAAATAGCCTATGTCTACCACCTCAAACTCTCTTAGCTATGAAGTATATTTCTTTGGATAAGGAAAATTGTTGGCAACGAAAAGGGGATGATATTTGGAAAAGATAACGGGGATCGCTGACATGAATAGATGGCAAAGAGACATGGGCGAGCAAGCATCAAACAGCAATAGACCTCTTCGGAGGCACAAGCCCTCTTCGGAGGCACAACTCTTCGGAGGATAAAGACCTCAAACGGGGCATGCCAGAAGACTTTCTCAACAAAAAAGATTGGTATGGAATGACCGAGAGCACCTTCCCGACTGGAAGGCAAGGCACTTGTTTACTAGCTGAGACAGTTTGCGTAGACAAGCGTCCAAGTAACTTGCGTCCGCCCCGTGAATCCATACGATGATCGAAGGCACTTTCCCAAGTGGAAGGCAAGGCGCTTGTTCACTAGTTGAGACAATCTGCGTAAATAAGCGTCCAAGTAACTTGTGTCCGCCCCGTGAATCCGGCCAACCATGAGGAAGAAACTTCCAAGTAGTCTCGGAGGCACGCAATCCAACGAGATCTGAAATAAAACTTCACAAGTGCTGGAATGTGAAAAGCCGTCTTCGGAGGCCCATTTCACCATAGTTGAAATGCTAAAAGACATCGAGCGGGCCTCGCCAGAAAAAGAGAGTTCTTTCTCGACATAAAGTTGCGGATTGATCGGTGGCACAGCCCCGTGAATCCATCCAACTAAGAGAAAGAAGCTCCAAACTTCCAGGCAAAAGCCCTACTCAGAGGCACACATTTCACCGTGATCTGAAATAAAACTTCACACGATTCGAAATGTGAAAAGCCCTCTTCGGAGGCCCGCTTCCCAACGAACAGGGAAAAGATAAAAGCCTATCCCAAGAGGCAGAAACAAAAAGACCTCTTCCCAGAGGCACAATCAAACAAAAAGACCTCTTCCCAAAGGCACAATCAAAAACTCTCGTCAGAGGCTCAAGCAGGTTGAAACTCCTTTTTTCGAAAGGCCCACTGCACTATGAAGTGAAACCCACTTGCCAAAGCAAAAGTGACTTTTTTCAAAAAAGTGGAGTGTAAAAACTTTGCAGCAAAAAAAAAAAACTCCTCCAAAATGGGGTGCATCCTACTAAATACGAAAAATATTTCCTTGAAATGGAAATATTATCCTATAAAGTACAGATGCAAACCTCCTTCAAACAAAAAAATTGTTCTCTAAAGAAAGAGTACAAGTCTTCTCGAAATAGAGGAATTATTCTCTAAAAACTTTGCTAATTTGAAAGAGATTGCAAAAAGCCATGGTATGGGGGCAGCACACTATAAGTACAAGAATGGAAACAATGCTCAAACAACATACCATAGGCTCATTGCAATATCACACAAAGGAAACAATGAACTTGTATAAAATAAAGAATAAATTTATTCTCAAATACAGACAGAAGTTTGTATGGGTAAAAGGAACATTTTATTCAATACTACAAAATTTTTATACAGGTACAGGTTTCAGGATAGAGAAAAGCGGGGGCCGGTACCCGCACAATCTCCGGCGAGTACATGAAAAAAGCAAGAAGTAAAGCAAAGAAGGGAAAGCGGGACTCATCACTTCTTTCTCCCACCACCTTTAGAGCCTTCGCCTGGCTTAATAGGAAATTTTTCAGGCCGGCTTGAGAGAGTTGGGGGAGAAGGAGAGAAAGCTTGTGCTGGATCAACTTCCATTTCCTTTTCAGTAACAGAAATGCTTCTCCCTTTCTTCTTTGAAGTTGTATGCTTCCTCCTCCTCTTTGAAGAAGACTCACTACCCGGAATGACAAGAGCATACAATTTTATGTCATCAGAAAGGGTTCGCTCCGGAGATACTTCGCCTCCTCCAAGTCCTTCGGCCTTCCGCTACTGCGAAGCGGCTGGATCGTCCAAGTCTTGAGGGCTCCTATTAATTCTTCCTGCGATCCCGGCTGGGAAGTAGGAGTAATTTGAAAGGTTGGAGGAGGAACAGCTGGAGGAGGAGACGTTTCTATGACACTGGGTGTTCTCGCTACAGAAGAAAAACAAAAAATATTAGTACCTCCCGCGAAGAGTGGAGATAACAACTCATCGAGTCTTAAGTAATAAGCAACAAGTTCATTAAGCTCGGCCGAAGAAAATGAGTAATCCGCTTGACCTGGTTCGACGTTAATATTACCTGGAGAAGTGGGCTTCCTAATGTCAACTTCATAAGCTTGTGCTTCGGTGCTCTCTTCGCCTTCATCTCCACCCTGTGCACTTGTAATCTCAGTTATAACTTTAGCAGGGGACGGAGAAAGGGAACCGGAGCCTGTGATGTCAACGTCGGCCAAAATTGAAGGAGGGACAGGGGCAATTGATGGTGCTTCGTTCTCTTGATGCTCCTCTCTCATCATCCCAGCACGCTCTCTAGCGAGTTGGTCTTTTCCTCTGGCAAGGGCTGCACGAGATCCATCATCCAGATAATGTGCCTCGAGTTCTTCTTCGGTATACCCAGAATCTTTAAGCATATCAAGCGCAGCTTCCCATACTTCAGCCAAAGTGATTTCATATTTGGGGCCCAAAAATGCGAGACTGCCACGCCCTAGGACACTTTGCAAGTAGAAGTCGAACAATGTCGAACTGACATCGGCTTTAGTGGCTTGATGAGCTTCTTCAGCTGCAATTCTACCGGCAACAGCCTCATCACGCTCTTTCTCAACTATTGCAAGTCGGGTTTTTAATATCTCAATTTCGAGGTTCTGGGAGCTGGTTTTTTGTCGCAACTGTGCAACTTCGATGCGATAATCTTCTACAACCTTTTCCTGCCACTTGAGTTTATCTTCGGCCTCTCGTTGGCTAGCATGAGCATCTCGCACTTGTTGCTGAAGCACACTTTCCCTTTGAGAATAGGAAGTGGAGGAAGTAGCAAGCTCCTCTTTAAGCTTTCCAACTTCCGCTTCAAGCTTTTCATTATAAGCGGCAATGCTCCTCATTTCTGCGTCATGTTGATCAAGATTCTTTTGCCATTCGGATTTATCGTTCTCCATGGTCAACATAGCCTCAAGGTTCGCGTGGTTCACTCTCTGGAGTTCGTCAACAAGTTTCTGCCAATTCAACATTCTCTCAATATCAAGGCTGACAGCATCAAGATTTCGCAACATGGCTGGTTTGTCAATTGGAACCAGGTCGAGATCAAAGCGAACTGCCTTCAACCACCAGTTTGGAAATCGGCTTTGAAGAGTAGCTGGGCCTAGTCCGACCTGATATGAGGGCCTGCCAATGATCGTCTGAATGTCGGTACGAGCAAGAGCAGGAGGTTGAGGAGGCACCGAAGCAATTGGCTCTTTAGGACTTTCAGATGATGACTTTTCACCATGCTTGGTCCGTTTGCTCGAATCTTCGGCGGCATGGCTCTTTCCTTTGTCATCATGGGATTTTCGTTTAAGGGAATCATCCTCTCTGTGGGAAGAGTCACGGCTTTCATCCCCTCTCCCGTACCGTTCTTCGTATGCTCTTCTCTCCTGAGCTTTTCGAGCAGCCCTCTCCTCATCAGTTTCCCTATGAGGGGGAAGATAGCGCCTGTAATCATATTGACTGTGCCTTCCATACTACTTAAAGTCATCATAATACGAGCCACTTCGCCCCATTGTAGAACCTGAAATTGAAAAAGAAGCATAACTTGAGAATCTTCAAATTGCAAGGAGTTAAGTGCATATTAGTTCCAATAAATCGTAAGTGTGTGTGGTGTGTGCAAACTACACGCGCCGAACTACGAACCGCTCCTCAGTTGTGGGGTGGTGATAGATTTTACAGCCAATGTCGATTCTTGAGCTGGAGGAGTCTGTTGAAGAGCAGATGTCGCTTCAACCACTGGAGATACAATTTTAGCAGCGGTAAGATCTTGAGACGTAACTATAAAGTCGCTCAACCCTTCGAAAGTGTCATTACCACTGTGTTCAACAGGGCTCTTCACCTCAACTCCTTCATTAGTAGTCTTCCCGGTTTGTTGAAGATCTTCTTCTTCTTCGATAACCGGGGCAAGAGCAAGTTTACAAGATGGTCCCGCAATGTTAGTTGGAGTAGAACATTTTACCAACGAAGCCTCAGTTGTAAGTTCCTTCGGTACGGGTTCGTCAGTAGAAACTGGGGCGTCTAATGCCTTAGCTGGGGAATCAGGGACTTCGTGAGGTTGTGTAGAGCAAGAAGAATATAGAAGTCCAAACTGATGTAGAAACTCATTCTTCAACAGAAATTTTATACTCCTCTCCTTAGCAGCCACGGCATTCAGTCTTTCAAAAATTTGCTTGTGGTCGGGATCTCTAGAGGAGGGAGGAAGTGCTGAAAAGGGAAAGAGTAAAATTAGCACTTAGCAACTCAGATCTCGAAAAGCTCAGGAATGGAAAAAATAAGAAGCAGGTAATCTTACTTCCTACTCTCCAGATAGCATAAAACCCTAGGGGGCAGCGAACAAAGAAAAACTGATTCAAGAAGCTATGTGCGCTTTCGGAAAGATTGGTAATGAGTTTGCGATTCCTAGCGCTTCTTATAACAGTAATGGAGGGATGATCTTTATTCTTAGCAAATGAGCAAAAGTAGCAAATTTCTTCGAAGCTCGGCAAACGATCAAGAGTTCTCCTAAATAAAACACATAACCCCATCAAGATAGCATAGCCATTGGGATGTTGTTGAAACGGAGAGATGGTCAACCGAAGGAGAAGCATTCGAAAAAAGTCGTTAAAAGGAGGAATTGCTCCACTTAGGCACATATGGCGATTGACTGCGACAAAACCGTGAGGTGGATTATCGGCAGTATCATTCGGCCCGGGAAGTAGAGCATCACTCTCAGCAAGGCCAAATTGAATGCGTAGCTGGTTAAATGCTCTCCGGGTTAAGGTAGTCGGAGACCGTTCTGGGGGATTCACTACGGGAATAGCTATCAGAAAGATCTCTTTAGCTTGGGCTACCACTTCTTCTTGATGTGAAGCCATTCTACATAAACAACTGGATATTCAAACATGAAGGTGCACGTTTCCTAAATGTGTGAAGTGTTGTGTAGGGCTAACAAAGCAACAAGCAAATATAATTGAAATTAAACATGTGTCAATTGCAATATTTCAAGACTTGTCGCTTTAAGTCCAAATACAAGTGCAATATTAACGCAAACAAGTCGACTTTAGTTGATTAACATTGTTTTAATAATTCACTTGAGTTTGTTGATTCACAGCATTTCATACAATTTATTTAAGTTAATTATCCTTTATCGACTAATCTGTCATTTGATGTGGGCAATTAGTGGCAGTATATTCGCCCTAGTTTTCTGCAAATGTTGTATTTAACAGGTTATTAGCATCAAATTTGGTATAATCCGTTAAGAAAGCATAGCAAAGTCATGCAAGTTATTTCGGCAGTTCAAAGTTCGAGTTGGGAGTACAATCAAGTTCTATCAACGTCTCGAAGTTTTCAAGTTTTGTTCAAGCCATGTAGTCACAGTCCAAAAGTTCTCTAAGTCCTAAGTCGTTCACGACCTAATAGGATGAGATGAAATTGGCTTAGGCTGAGGGAAACAGTTCGGCAGTGAAAAATTGTCCAAGTGCTAACTCGTCCACGGCTTAAAAGATTTCTTGTGAGTCGTTGGTTCTTTAAATCATCCTAGCTCGGCCGCGACTCAAGGCTTATATCGCATCTATTTAAGTCGGTCAAAAGTTAAGTCGGCCGCGACTCAAAGCTTATGTCGTATCTTGCTAAGTCACGAAAGGTTATAGGTCGCCCAAAATTGCTGGGTCGTGTCCAAGTTGGTATCTCACTTCACCCAATCAACAAACCCCCCATCTAATCAGAAACTCCTCATCCTCTTGACCCGTTAACCCGTTAGCCTCTCCATCAACAGAAGCCCTCATTTTCTCATGATGTCGAATCATCCAAAAAACTAAATCACCACAAATTCAATGCACTGTCACTCTAACGCAGATCAATTAGCTTGAAGCACTGAAGCCCATCGATCAAACATTTAAACCCAAATCGAGCTAGCTCAAGTTTGTCAACTATCGAAGTAATTAAATTCGCAATGAAACATTGCATGAAGAGGTGGTTTAGGATTGAGGAAATGGAATTCACGAATCAGAGATGGTAAAGGATCAAGAAAGAAGCAAGTTCACTTACGTGATGTAATATCAAGTTGATCGGTGACTGATCGGGTCGAGATCGCCTTTGGAAGTTCAGGAAATTGTTAATGGCAGAAACAGATGAGGAGGTAAGTAATGAGAAGAAAGAAGGGGATGGACGACTTATAGTGGAGAAACCTGAAGCGGCTAATACGACCTAACCTTTAGGTTGCAAGCGACTTAGCGACCTAGAGGGGGACGGTTTAAAAGATATCGAAGCACACGACCTAACCATTAGGCGTGTACTTCGAGGGGCAAATGTTAACTCCTATGCTCAGCGAATCAATAGGAAAACGACTTAAGGTGGCCAGCGAATCAATAGGCAAACGACTTAAGAGTATAACGGCTTAGCGACTTAATTGATAACACGACCTACCGACTTAAGGAAGCCATGACTTAGCGACTCAAGAGACTGCCGACTTAACGACTCAAGAGATTGCCGACCTAACTACTCAAGGGATTACCGACCTAACGACTCAAGGGACTGCCGACCTAACGACTAAAGGGACTGCCGACCTAACGACTCAAGATAGGAAAAGCTCAGAACTTCACTTAAGTCACAACCGACTTACGACCTATGTTAGGTCGCTCGCGACCTAGGCAAACAAAGGGAAATCCAATATAGCGTTACTTGAACCAGGGCCTGTTAACTCGTTCACGACTTAGGACTTGTACTCAGAAGAACATGCTTATCTCAGTTAAGCCGTGAGCCGTGCTTAAGAGATAGAAAACGACTTACGACTTGTCTTGGGTCGGTCACGATCCACGACTTACTTTAGGTCGGTCACTACTTACAACTTGACATGGAAGTTCCTCTATAAATACCGCACTATCTCCAACAGAGGGGACTTTCGGATCATTTTCTTCAAAGCATCGAGACTCTGCCATCTTAAAACCAAGCCTTACTCCAACACTTGAAATTGACAAGAAGCTTCAATCAACTTCAAATAGGGATTCAACACATTCAACCATGAATTCGGAGAATTCTCTTGCATCGAAGTTTTTCTAGCTACTTGTCTTTTGAAGTGAATTGTAATTGAAGGAAATTGTAAAGGATTGTAGCATTAAAGAAGGATTGAAGTGGACGTAGGCTTGATCATAAGCCGAACCACTATAAAATCTGTGTCTTTTACTGCTTTTTTTAGTGGATTACTGTTTTTTCTGTTTCCCGTGTTAACGGGTGGTGCTTTCATTTAATCTCTATTTGCATCAGGTTGTTAGCGTCTAACTTTTTGCGTTAACACTGCTGATTCAATTTCGATTTCAATTCAAATCAATGTCAACTTTGACTTCAAATTTATTCAATTTTATATTCACTTTCAATTAATTAAATTTCAATTTATATCGATTTGGAGCTTGATTTTCAAAAATATCCATTTATAACACTTAACAAAATTATCCATCAATTTTCGAGTTTAAATCCAAATTTCAAATATGATTCAATTCCATTCTCGACTTCAAAATATCATTTTATATCACTTTTACTTGGTAATATTCAAAGCTTGAATTAAGGTTAAATCTTCAAACAAATCAATTTTCGAAATTCAATCAAATCCCAATTTTTAAATTTCAAAGACTCGACTTATATTATTTACAATTTCTTTTAACCAAAATTTATTTCAACATTCCAAACTCAATTTTTCGATAAATTCAATTTCTATAAATTTATTTCTATTTATAACTTTTAAATCAAAACATTTAAAAAAAAATCAAGTCGGCGATTTTAAAAATTATTAATTTAGCCCATTTGGTGTCCGTATATAATTTTCTATCCTATGGCCAAGTAATTATTTATTTCAATTAAATGTCAAGGATGAATATATATCACTTAAATCAAATCACATTGTCATATGTATGCATAACAGTATATATAAGCAAATAAACATCCAAACATTTAACTATCATGTAACGACCCGACTTCCTACGTCCAGGAAGACGTACCGTTCTTAAAGAAAGAAAGGGAAGAGAAAATAGAAAAGATAGAAAAGAAAGAACAACAACATCAGAATCTCACAGCGGAACGAATAAATTATAATAATCACATAAGTATTTACATAATATACAACATCAATCAGAGTTATACAGATACTGCATCATATACTAGACAGTTATAAACACCTGTCTAGTTAATACAACACAACTCAAACAAATGACTCAAAGATACCAACACAGCGGGACTATATATATATATATATATATATATATATATATCTACAACGCAGAAGTTTCCTGCTCCATTGCTCCTCCAGAATACGTCAAAGCTAACCTGAATCCCTTGGCTACCCGTAAAAATTTGGGTACCCGAGAGTTTATGAAAAACAAAATATAAACTCCGGGTCAGACATGGGTCTGGTATGAGTAACAGGTTAAAGTTGCTTAATTTTGAAAATCCTTTGAAATAAAAGGTATCACGTAAGACTCCCCATAAATAAACATGGGAAAGTTTTTACCTTACGCTAACCAAAACATTTGATAGGAAATTCTGTGATATTATAATAGGTCTAGGGTTTTCAAGTAAATAGAAAATAGCCGAAATTGTTACATTCACTAAATTCCAGCTACTAGCCACAAAAGTGGGTAATACAATCAAAACCATTGGCACTTATTGGATTGTGGATTCCATACAATGGCAGGGCTACTGGGGTACCGCCCGTCACAGTACGTGGCCTAGATCAACGTACCGAGGATCATTCTCGACCCTCTGCAACACAAGGCCGGAACCATTCCTTACTGAACAGTCCCGAACAAGATAACCCCGCAGTTGGTGTACACCTAACCGCCCACAAAGCCGAAATAAAAAGGGACATCTGAACTGGGGAAAATCTTGTCCTGCTTGGGCATGACCGACCTAACCTTGCTGCACCTCCCCTGTTTTAGCCATTCCCAGTTGATGAGGCTTGAGGCTACTATTACCTTTATAGAAAACATTTCTTAGAATGCACATCGCCCACCTGACGATGTGTTGAAAGCATTCATCCATACAAGTTCGTTCTGGGTTCGAATGAAACCGAAGGCATTATCTCGTTACACTCATTTTGGAATCACCCTCAGAGTTAACGTCACTAACCCTTGCACTCTGAATCTTCATCTTCACTTCAGATTCACGACCTATCGTTAATTTGGAATCAATGTGGTTTTCGGATGTTCCAAATAAGGAAAACCGATCCCGGTCTCATCGAAATCCAAAACGTGTCTTTTAAGGCCAAGTTGTCTATTTAGTCTTAACAGTTTAATTCAACATTATCAATATACACAAAGATAGATAATTCATAATATCACAGTAGATAATCATATCATCATCATAAACAGATAATCAAAATTATCAACCCAATCAGATAATAATATACTATCATACTTAAACAAACATCCAAGTCACCTAGATATTATTCATCTCATATCTGAGTTCACAATCATCAAATGAAATATTGATATCATTCATCCATAAGCAATGATTTATAATCATACAATTTGTAATTAATTTAAAATGAATTAAACTAACTACTTCGATCTCTAATCAATTTAAAGTAAATTGAATTAATTACTTCATCTATAAATCCTGCTTATACGTCATCCATTAAATTAATTAATCATCCTCTAGATATCATCTTGGTCAGACACCCTTGATTAATTAATCTCTAATTACAATAGGTAATTAGTCTTTAATTAATTGCATAAATTAATTATCCTAAATCATTTATAGTAATTAACATTTAATTACTTCATTTATTAATTAAATATAATTAATTATATTTATTGTTTATTAATTACATAAATCAATCACCACATTATTAATTATTTCTTAATTCAAAAATTCTTAATTTACATCATTAATTATATCAATTAATGATCTCTAATTCAGATTTAAATTAAATTACTTTGATTAAAATAACCACATTAAATGATTAATCTTTAATTTAACTCAATTATTAATCACCCTTGATTAATATCAACCAGTAATTAACTATCCTTAATTACTCATTAGTAAATTAATTATCCCATAATTAATTATCTACTTTAATTAATCCTTTGATTAATTTCAAAAGTAATTATCCAAATTACTTCATTAACACATTATTTTCACTAATTACATTCAGTAATTAACATTAATTACTTTCCCAAGTAATTATGCTCCATTAAGTACACTAGGCAATTACACTCATCAATTTATCAAATGATTTTCTTAAATTAATTAAACTAAATTAATTAACTTAATTTAATCATCTTATCAAAATTAATCACAACAAGCAATTAATCTCTTAATTACTTTTATCAAGTAATTACATTTAAAAATATACAATAGATTATCTAATTAATTTAATTAATTATCCAAAATTAATCATATATATTAATTAATTAATAATCCTTAGTTAATTTTCTACATTAACTAGTAACATTTCTTAATTTACTTCTTAATTGATCTTTAGCTATAAATCAATTTAAATTATTAACTTAAATACATAAGTCATTCCTTAGTTACCCTATTATTCTTAAGATAATTTATTTCTTTATTAATGACTTCATAAACATTATATTTTAAATTTAAATTTAAATGTCATTTGAATTGAAGATTCAAAATGATTGTAATTTAAATTCAATTTAAAAATCTTTTAAATAAATGTAAATAACATTTATTATTTACATATGAACTTATATAAGAAAAACTTTTAAATTAAACTATTTGAATCTTAATTCAAATTTAAATTTCCAAAATACATTAATATTTTAACTTGCAAATCTCAAGTTAAACAATTTATTTACTTCCCATTCAAAAAAAAAACTTTAATCAAAGAATTCTAAAAATCAAGTTAATTTTTATTGAAACAAATTTACTTTTCAAAACTATTTTATTTGAACTTATTTTTAAAACATTCATTTTAAATATGATTTAAGCTTTCAGATTTGGATTCTAAGTAAACTTGAATTCCATCAATTTATCTTGATTTAAAACTTCGATTTAACTCTTTTTTTTTACAACTAGAATTAGAAACTCGATTTTTAAATCCAAATCCATTTTAAACTTTAAGATTCAAATATCCATTTGAATCACTACCTTTAAAAAAATCAAATTTAACTGCTGCAACACTTTTGTTTCAGGTCTAAGTTTTAAAATCTGGAAACTATCAGGTTTTACACTTGAAACTCATTTAAATATTTAAAACTTCATTCGGATTCAAAATATAAATTTGAATTCATACATCAAATTAGATTTACACTTTGTTGAATCTTAGTTGACAAACTTAAATTCAAATACATCATGATCACAACTAACTTACAATTAATTTTGCTTTAAATTTGGTTTAAATTTAAAATTACAGGTAGTTTATACAACCTGTAGCAATTCAACACACACCTGAGACCAAAGCAAAGTGCTTCGGGTCAACTACCTCCCTGCTTCGAGTAAACAATGCAAATGACCCGAGACTTCCCCGAGCCTAAAAACCCTGCACACTAAAACTGTGATAGTTCAAAACCTGGAACCATCTCAAATTCCAACCCACTTCAATGCTTCGAGTTCTCCATCTCCTTGCTTTGAGTCACCTACTCGAGTGACTCGAGTATTTTCCCAGTGCAACCCTCTGCACACACCCAAAGCTCAACCGAACTTCAATGGCACGGTGCACGTGCACCGTGGCCCCAGCCAACTCCGGCTATCCACTGGCACTCCCACACGATGGCAGTCACCTCCAGATACGATCACGACCACCAAAAGCTAGCCACTTACTCGAAACAAAAACAAACCTTCCCTCTAAAACCTAGAAACACAAACACCTTCCCACCTCAAAACCTGTCATCCTCGAGTTCTCCACCCTCCGACCATATGAGAGTTTAAAACTTCGGCCACTTCTTCGACAACAACCCAACTATCACCACCCCAAAAGTCCCTGCACTCGATCACCTACTTCGGCCGTGGCGATCGTTTCCTCAAACGCAGGAGAATTTAGGGTTCTAGAAGAAAACCCGTTGTCGCATCTTCCTTGGTGAACTCCATCACCATCACCCATTTTTCCTAGCATTATCGACCGCTCCTCCATTGACCAGAAGAACCCCGACCCGTCCGGTCCACTTGATCACCAGAAAAATCCATATTCTCATATTTCGTTCAAACCAGAACTACTCCCTAAAACCCAAACTAAAAATTATTATGTTCAGTTCAAAAATCATATTATAGTTGTTGTTTCCAAATTTTTAATACTGGATCCCTAAATTAAAAGTTTGAGATTTTACTTTGTTTATCAAAACTGTTATTTTTAGCTTCCTGAGACACTCAGACTTGGAATTTAACTAAATCAAGCTTCTAAACATAAATGCATAATAAATCAAACAGCTTTTGTTTGTAACTAAGTCCTAATAACAATTAACTAAAGAGAATTATGAATTTAAATCTAAACAAGAAAACTGGAAACTAAACAGAGAATTGTTTAAATGGACTTAAACATGCATAAGCAGATTCATTTAGATATATACATACCACAACATTTATCACAGAAAGCATATAACCATATTCATACTTAGATTAAAAGAAAATGATGTTACTCACCTTTCTTTTGAAAGAATGAACAGAGCACCTTGGGTATTGAAATAGCTTAAACTTTAAAACTGGAAACTGTTGAAAAATATTTTTTCTTTGATCTTCCTGTTAAATTCATCTTGTTTGCATTGATGTATTGTTGTTATACAAAGCTTTAGTTATAAAAAGAAAAAAAAACTTGCTATGTTGAGTTGAACGAATGAAAATATAAAAGAAGATATGATATATAAATAAGAAAATTTTTGAACAGCTGTAGGTTACCATATGTATAAGTTTTACTTGTTTTTGATATCGCACGCCTTTGTATCTGAGATGTACAGATTTGTATACTCTTGAATTGACAAAATAATGTGCTGAAATGATAGTAATTAATACTTGGTTTCTCTATTAGTTGACATAAGTATATTTATGTTTGACTGCTAAAAGATATGTGTGTAAGTGTACAATCTGTAGGTTAGAGTTTAGCTTGTACATGAAGCTACTTGTTTATAGATATTTGTTTTATTTTTCTCGCCCGAGTCTTAATTTTGTAAGCTACCTGCGTATTTTTTTTTATTCTTGCTTTCCAACTTCTTACAGGTTACGCATATACACCTGATTTGCTTTCATTCTTTAGATACAAAGATATTTATTGCACTTTGTTCTTAATTTTGCATTTATTTATTTCTTTACTTGCCTGGGTAATGTTTTTTACTCATGTCCAAATATATAAAGTTGTTTTAGTCTTTGCTATGAATTTAGTCTAAGTATTTAGTTCTATTTCTAACATGTGTGTTTACTTTTATTTTTCTTTTATTTTTAAACGTAGACTAACAAATATTTGATTACTTATTAATATTTTATTTTATACTTATATTAATATTAATAATGTTTATTTTAATTTAAATATTTTGAAACCTTTATTTTTAATTTCCAAATCATAATTTTCATTCAAACACACACATATATAATTAAAGTTGAAATAATAATTTTATTTAAGATCCATTTGTAAAGATTTACATTATTAATAGAGCTCATTATTAAACCAAAATGATTTATAAATGAATTTCTCTCTTTATTAATAAACTACTTATTTTTATCAAGCTAAATTTCAAACAAATTAAACAAACCTTTTGCTAAATTTAAATTTAAGCTAAAATTATTTTAAACAAACTAAACTTAAATCTTGAGTAATTTAAAATCATATGGTCATTTATTAAATAGCTTAATATCGAATTTCTAAATTAGAATTAGAAAACATGTCTATTTATTAAATTTAAAACAAAGATTATCCATTTACAATATATACATATATATACATTATAAATAGAAGGCGATTTGATTAGCTTCTAAAAGATAAATTATCAGTTAAATATTTATTTAAAAGAATATTATTAAATCAATTCATATATTATTAACAAATATTATCAAATCAATTTAATTTTTAATGTAGATTATAAAATTGATATTGCCCCAAATTTCCGGAATGTCACATTCATTCCCCCTTAAAAGAATTTCGTCCCCGAAATTTAAAACAAAGGTAATTTAATAATCCAATTAAAAATTTAAATTTTAAACACAAGCATATATCAACCATAAACTAACAATCATAACAACCAATTCATCCAAACAAACAAATCTAACTATCCAGACAAAATTCCGGACATAATTTTCTCGAGTTTCCTCAAGTATAAATACCGGGTTACTCGCTCTATAGAATCCAAACAACCAATACTACTACTAAACTACAGAGTTCCCACTCATCTAGATCTACAAAACAAATCAAAGCATCAGACCAAACTCAAGTCTGACCCAACAACCGAAATTCCCTGAACTGCAGACTCTAAAATCAAAGATAGATCTTACACGTACTCCCTTAGAGATACGTAAAACACTTCGATTTCCAGTTATCCAAACTGACAATCCAATTCTGAACCAAACACTTATCCAAAATCAAATCTCCGATTTCAGAATCCAAATTCCTTCGTCTCTTATCCACTAAACTCTCTGACGATCCTATGCTGCCCACATCTTTCCTGATCAGCTCAATCCTTGCTGATGTCCTTAGAAACAAACTGAACCAAATACATTCCAACAAAATGGTCTTTCCAAGATTGACCAAAACTCAGCACATAAACTCTATTCCAAATCAGAAAACAGAACTCACTTCTCTTATCCGGAAAAGATATAACAGGTGCACTTCAAACTGGCCTCACATCCTGAAAAATTTCCTGTAGAACTCTCTAATCCAAACATCGCAATATCTAATTGCTTCCAAACTAAAACAGCTACCACCATGCTTCCACTGCGCAACTCTGACTGAACAGATGAAAATGCTGATTATGAACTCAAGCACGGACTGGTCAACACATTCCAAAAATAAAACCTCCAAAATCTGAGCTGCTTCACCAAACTCAAAAACCATCCTATTACTAAGCTGATCCATCGGTACCACTTCTGAAATCCATTTGATACCAAACTCAATCTCCAAATATTAGCAAATCTCTGAAACACAAGAGTACACTCAAATTATCGCAAGTCACTTTTGCGATCAATCCAGCCTAATTCCAAAGAAAACCGCTCTCTCTTTACCAAACAGAACAGCCTACGCTTAATTAGCCAATCCATCAAAGAAACGGTCTACTTAATTACTTCTGAACTCCATCCTAGAAAAACTGCTAAGCCATAAGATCTCTTGCCAACACCGAGAACATTCCAAACTACATTGCTGTCATCGATGCTAAGACTTCCTATCCAAAGCTCTTCGAGGAATCTCGGACCTCGAACTAACAGAAACATTCTACTGAACTCAGCTACAATACTGAAGCAGTCACTCTTCCTTACATGTTCCAAAGAAACATCTTCGGAGACATCCATAGTCACTACGTCTCATCACAAAGCCACTACACCTTGATGTATCAAGATATCATGCCTAACTTCTGTCCAACCGACAGATCCAAACTCTAGCTTATCCAAACTCTTACACTTCAAAAATGACCTCCGAACCTTAACAGGTTGCCTTCAGAGATCGACGAAATCCTCACACCACTCAAAGCCCACTCGAGAGGGTATTAGGTCTACAGTCTCGATAAGTATACTTCCAACCTCAATCATTCAAACTCCAACCATTGGTAGTTGTGTTACACACACCACCACCCTATCTACCTTTATAGCTTATTGGAAAACCCGAACAGGTAACCCAACAATAGGTATATATATATATATATATATATATATATATCAAAATTACAAATACGCTCTCTCAAGAAAGAAATCACTCAAGAGCCTAGGTATTCAGTCAACCTAGCACTCTGATACCAACTGTAACGACCCGGCTTCCTACGTCCAGGAAGACGTATCATTCTTAAAGAAAGAAAGGGATGAGAAAATAGAAAAGATAGAAAAGAAAGAACAACAACATCAGAATCTCACAGCGGAACGAATAAATTATAATAATCACATAAGTATTTACATAATATACAACATCAATCAGAGTTATACAGATACTACATCATATACTACAAAGTTATGAACACTTGTCTAGTTAATACAACACAACTCAAACAAATGACTCAAAGATACCAACACAGCGGGACTATATATATATCTACAACGCAGAAGTTTCCTGCTCCATTGCTCCTCCAGAATACGTCAAAGCTAACCTGAATCCCTTGGCTACCCGTAAAAATTTGGGTACCCGAGGTTTATACAAAATATAAACTCCGGGTCAGACATGGGTCTGGTATGAGTAGTAGGTTAAAGTTGCTTAATTTTGAAAATCCTTTGAAATAAAAGGTATCACGTAAGACTCCCCACAAATAAACATAGGAAAGTTTTTACCTTACGCTAACCAAAACATTTCATAGGAAATTCTATGATATTATAATAGGTCTAGGGTTTTCAAGTAAATAGAAAATAGCTGAAATTGTTACATTCATTAAATTCCAGCTACTAGCCACAAAAGTGGGTAATACAATAAAAACCGTTGGCAATTATTGGATTGTGGATTCCATACAATGGCAGGGCTACTAGTGTACCGCCCATCACAGTACGTGGCCTAGATCAACGTACCGAGGATCACTCCTACCCCCTGCAACACAAGGCCGGAACCATTCCTTACCGAACAGTCCCGAACAAGATAACCCCGCAGTTGGTGTACACCCAACCGCCCACAAAGCCGAAATAAAAAGGGACATCTGAACTGGGGAAAATCTTGTCCTGCTTGGGCATGACCCACCTAACCTTGCTGCACCTCCCCTGTTTTAGCCATTCCCGGTTGATGAGGCTTGAGGCTACGATTACCTCTACATAAAACATTTCTTAGAATGCTCATCGCCCACCTGACAATGTTTTGAAAGCATTCAATCCATACAAGTTCGTTCCGGGTTCGAACGAAACTGAAGGCATTATCTCTTTACACTCATTGTGGAATCACCCTCAGAGTTAACGACAATAACCCTTGCACTCTGAATCTTCATCTTTACTTCAGATTCACGGCCTATCGTTAATTTGGAATCGGTGTAGTTTTCGGATGTTTCAAATAAGGAAAACCGATCCCGGTCTCATCGAAATCCAAAACGTGTCTTTTAAGGCCAACTTGTCTATTTAGTCTTAACAGTTTAATTCAATATTATCAATATACACAAAGATAGATAATTCATAATATCGCAGTAGATAATCATATCATCATCATAAACAGATAATCAAAATTATCAACCCAATCAAATAATAATATATTATCATACTTAAACAAAAATCCAAGTCACCTAGATATTATTCTTCTCATATCTGAGTTCACAATCATCAAATGAAATATTAATATCATTCATCCATAAGCAATGATTTATAATCATACCATTTGTAATTAATTTAAAATGAATTAAATTAACTACTTCTATCTCTAATTAATTTAAAGTAAATTGAATTAATTACTTCATCTATAAATCGTGCTTATATAGTCATCAATTAAATTAATTAATCATCCTCTAGATATTATCTTGGTTAGACACCCTTGATTAATTAATCTCTAATTACAATAGGTAATTGGTCTTTAATTAATTTCACAAATTAATTATCCTAAATCATTTATAGTAATAAACATTTAATTACTTCATTTATTAATTAAATATAATTAATTACATTTATTTTTGATTAATTACATAAATTAATCACCACATTATTAATTATTTCTTAATTCAATAATTCTTAATTTACATCATTAATTATATCAATTAATGATCTCTAATTCAGATTTAAATTAAATTACTTTGATTAAAATAACCACATTAAATGATTCATCTTTAATTTAACTCAATTATTAATCATCCTTGATTAATATCAATCAGTAATTAACTATCCTTAATTACTCATATTAATAAATTAATTATCCCATAATTAATTATCTACTTTAATTAATCCTTTGATTAATTTCAAAAGTAATTATCCAAATTACTTCATTAAAACATCATTTTCACTAATTACATTCAGTAATTAACATTAATTACTTTCCCAAGTAATTATGCTCCATTAAGTACACTGGTAATTACACTCATCAATTTATCAAATGATTTTCTTAAATTAATTAAACTAAATTAATTAACTTAATTTAATCATCTTATCAAAATTAATCACAACAAGTAATTAATCTCTTAATTACTTTTATCAAGTAATTACATTTAAAAATATACAATAGATTATCTAATTAATTTAATTAATTATCCAAAATTAGTCATATATATTAATTAATTAATAATCCTTAGTTAATTTTCTACATTAACTAATAACATTTCTTAATTTACTTCTTAATTGATCTTTAGCTATAAATCAATTTAAATTATTAACTTAAATACGTAAGTCATTCCTTAATTACCCTATTATTCTTAAGATAATTTATTTCTTTATTAATGACTTCATAAACATTACATTTTAAATTTAAATTTAAATGTCATTTGAATTGAAGATTCAAAAAGATTATAATTTAAATTCAATTTAAAAATCTTTTAAATAAATGTAATAACATTTGTTATTTACATATGAACTTATATAAGAAAAACTTTTAAATTAAACTATTTGAATCTTAATTCAAATTTAAATTTCCAAAATACATTAATATTTTAACTTGTAAATCTCAAGTTAAACAATTTATTTACTTTCCATTCAAAAAAAATTTAATCAAAGAATTCTAAAAATCAAGTTAATTTTTATTGAAACAAATTTACTTTTCAAAACTATTTTATTTGAACTTATTTTTAAAACATTCATATTGAAATCTGATTTAAGCTTTCAGATTTGTATTCTAAGTAAACTTGAATTCCATCAATTTATCTTGATCTAAATCTTCGATTTAACTCTTTTTTTTACAACTAGAATTAGAAACTCGATTTTTAAATCCAAATCCATTTTAAACTTTAAGATTCAAATATCCATTTGAATCACTACCTTTAAAAAAAATCGAATTTAACTGCTGCAACACTTTTGTTTCAGGTCTAAGTTCTAAAATCTGGAAACTATCAGGTTTTACAGTTGAAATTCATTTAAATATTTAAAACTTCATTCGGATTCAAAATATAAATTTGAATTCATACATCAAATTAGATTTACACTTTGTTGAATCTTAGTTGACAGACTTAAATTCAAATACATCATGATTACAACTAACTTACAATTAATTTTGCTTTAAATTTGGTTTAAATTTGAAATTACAGGTAGTTTTACAACCTGTAGCGATTCAACACACACCTGAGACCAAAGCAAAGTGCTTCGGGTCAACTACCTCCCTGCTTCGAGTAAACAATGCAAATGACCCGAGACTTCCCCAAGCCTAAAAACACTGCACACTAAAACTGTGACAGTTCAAAACCTGGAACCATCTCAAATTCCAACCCACTTCAATGCTTCGAGTTCTCCATCGCCTTGCTTCGAGTCACCTACTCGAGTGACTCGAGTATTTTCCCAGTGCAACCCTCTGCACACACCCAAAGCTCAACCGAACTTCAATGGCACGGTGCACGTGCACCGTGGCCCCAGCCAACTCTGGCCATCCACTGGCACTCCCACACGACGCCAGTCACCTCCAGATACGATCACGACCACCAAAAGCTATCCACTTGCTCGAAACAAAAACAAACCTTCCCCTTAAACGTGGAAGCACAAAAACCTTCCCACCTCAAAACCTGTCATCCTCGAGTTCTCCACCCTGCGACCATATGAGAGTCTAAAACTTCGGCCACTTCTTCGACTACAACCCAACTATCACCACCCCAAAAGTCCCTGCACTCGATCACCTACTTCGGCCATGGCGATCATTTCCTCAAACGCAGCAGAATTTAGGGTTCTAGAAGAAAACCCACTGCCGCATCTTCCTTGGTGAACTCCATCACCGTCATCCATTTTTTCCTAGCATCATCGATCGCTCCTCCATCGACCAGAAGAACCTCGACCCCTCCGATCCACTTGATCACAAGAAAAATCCATATTCTCATATTTCGTTCAAACCAGAACTACTCCCTAAAACCCAAACTAAAAATTATGATGTTTAGTTGAAAAATCATATTATAGTTGTTGTTTCCAAATTTTTAATACTGGATCCCTAAATTACAAGTTTGAGATTTTACTTTGTTTATCAAAAATCTTGTTTTTAGCTTCCTGAGACACTCAGACTTGGAATTTAACTAAATCAAGCTTATAAACATAAATGCATAATGAATCAAACATCTTTTGTTTGTAACTAAGTCCTAATAACAATTAACTGAAGAGAATTATAAATTTAAATCTAAACAAGAAAACTGGAAACTAAACAGAGAATTGTTTAAATGGACTTAAACATGCACAAGCAGATTCATTTACATATATACATACCACAACATTTATCACAGAAAGCATATAACCATATTCATACTTAGATTAAAAGGAAATGATGTTACTCACCTTGCTTTTGAAAGAATGAACATAGCACCTTGGGTATTGAAATAGCTTAAACTTTAAAACTGGAAACTGTTGTAAAATATTTTTGCTTTGATCTTCCTTTAAATTCATCTTGTTTGCATTGATGTATAGTTGTTATACAAAGCTTTAGTTATAAAAAGAAAAAAAAACTTGCTATGTTGAGTTGAACGAATGAAAATATAAAAGAAGACATGATATATAAATAAGAAAACTTTTGAACAGTTGTAGGTTACCATATGTACAAGTTTTACTTGTTTTTGATATCGCAGGCCTTTGTATCTGAGATGTACAGATTTGTATACTCTTGAATTAACAAAATAATATGCTGAAATGATAGTAATTAATACTTGGTTTCTCTATTAGTTGACATAAGTATATTTATGTTTGACTGCTAAAAGATATGTGTGTAAGTATACAATCTGTAGGTTAGAGTTTAGCTTGTGTATGAAGCTACTTGTTTATAGATATTTGTTTTATTTTTCTTGCATGAGTCTTAATTTTGTAAGCTACCTGCGTATTTTTTTTTTGTTCGTGCTTTCCAACTTCTTACAGGTTACACATATACACCTGATTTGCTTTCATTCTTTAGATACAAAGATATTTATTTCACTTTGTTCTTAACTTTCAATTTATTTATTTCTTTACTTGCATGGGAAATGTTTTTTACTTATGTCCAAATATATAAAGTTGTTTTAGTCTTTGCTATGAATTTAGTCTAAGTATTTAGTCCTATTTCTAACATGTGTGTTTACTTTTATTTTTCTTTTATTTTTAAACATTGACTAACAAATATTTGATTACTTATTATTATTTTATTTTATACTTATATTAAAATAATGTTTATTTTAATTTAAATATTTTGAAACCTTTATTTTTAATTTCCAAATCATAATTTTCATTCAAACGCACATATATATAATTAAAGTTGAAATAACAATTTTATTTAAAATCCATTTGTAAAGATTTACATTATTAATAGTGCTCATTATTAAATCAAAATGATTTATAAAAGAATTTATCTCTTTATTAATAAACTAGTTATTTTTATCAAGCTAAATTTAAAACAAATTAGACAAACCTTTTGCTAAATTTAAATTTAAGCTAAAATTATTATAAACAAACTAAACTTAAATCTTGAGTAATTTAAATCATATGGTCATTTATTAAATAGCTTAATATCAAATTTCTAAATTAGAATTATAAAACATGTCTATTTATTAAATTTAAAACAAAGATTATCCATTTACAATATATACAGATATATACAATATAAATAGAAGGCGATTTGATTAGCTTCTAAAAGATAAATTATCAGTTAAATATTTATTTAAAAGAAGATTATTAAATCAATTCATATATTATTAACAAATATTATCAAATCAATTTAATTTTTAGTGTAGATTATTAAATTGATATTGCCCCAAATTTCCGGGATGTAACATATCAACCAATAGCATCCATCGACATACATCATCCAATAGGAAATACAATTCATGGCAATTTCATAGTTTCAATGTCACGTAATTTAATCGCAATTCAATTTCAATTTCAATTTAACTGTCAATTAAATTTTCAACAGTTAATTAAAATGACAATCTATATGACAATTAAATTCTATCAAACAATGACTAATAAAATTCATATCACTCATAATATCATATTTAACTAGCATAAAGATATTTAGTACATTGTGAGCGTTATAAAACACTCACCTTGATTTCAATGCAGCTCCAGCATTTTATTTCAAATTAAATTAAACGAGCGTTTAATTTTACCCAAAATTTTCACTAGCTCCAAACGACTCCAATCCAAAGCGTAGTGCTCGAAAAAACGGTTCCAACGCAAAAAGTTTCGTTGAGTTCCGACCTCGTATGAAAGAGATATAGCCTTTTAAAGTTACACGAATTTATAATTATAAATTTACAACATAATTTTATTTTCTAAACCTAATAGAATCCCAGCCATTCAATCCATCATCTGCAAATCTCGGCCGCAACCTTCTTTCATCTTCCTCACGCAAAACTCCCAGTATCGTTTGAACCCAACGCCGCCGTGTAACCCTAATTCACGCACCACCATACATCACCTACACCACGATCAAACACCGTCAAACGAAGCGCCACGATCGCCACTACCATCGGCCACAATCACTCAGAGCTCGGCCCTACCCTGGCCTCGTAAAATGCAACCGAACATGATGGATTTGAGCTCAAATTTCCATCGATCCACTTCGAGTTAAACGATCATAGCCGTATAGATCGATAGAGCTCGTGAAGCCCTATAATTCTCTAGTTGGAGATTTATGGAGAAAGCTATTGGATTGAGAGAGAAAGAGGGAGGAACGAGAGTGATTTCTGGCTTTCGAAATGCAAGTGGCGGCTGGCCATGAATTTTGAAACCCTAGCCCTTTCATTCTGGTTTGCGAATGAGAGTTAGGTAGGAGCTTTTATATATAAAAAAAATAACGAACACTATTCATCCCGGGTTTTCCGAACTCTGATTTACGTGCGGTGACCGACGTTTCTAGGGTTTATCTCGCGTTTCGGACACAACGGAACAGGTTTCGGAAGCTAATTCGATCGTATGTGCGAGTTATGGAAATAAACGATCAAATTTAAATTAAACCGATTAAACGAATTTCTATGTGTTTTGGCTCGCCCCGGACAAACGGTAAATCCGTTTCACACGAAATTTGAAACCTTACAATAATATGACATTACGGATCCGATGAAACTGGTTTCATCGAAATCTGAGACTGTTTGAAAAATGGCAATTTTAAATCGTCAATTTAATATTAAAATATTCAATTTTCACAAATTTACTTTTAATTCGATTTTAAAAGTTCTACAACATCATTCTAACTTTAATATGATAAAATAAAATTTTACAAATCATTTTTAATCATATTAAACCCGTTATTCAATTATCCAATAAATTCCAATTTTAAAATCTTATTAACTCTATTAAAATCCCAATATAACTTACATTCACTTTGGAAACCAATTTGAATCATATTAAATCAAATTTCAATTGTTCACTCTATATTCATAAATTAAATTTCAATATCAAATTAATCATATCAAATTCGAAATTCAATTATTCAAACATTTGTAATATTAAATTTAAACAAATTTTATTCTTAAATCACTATCTTTTTGAAATATTCAAAACGAACTTACAAATTTAACTTTTGAAATGAATTTAAAATTATAGAACAACCGTTTCCATTTACGATTATTCAATTCCCATTATTAAATTATTTAATTAATTCCAAATATTAGATTTAAACAATTTATCTGTTCAATATTTGATATTTGAATTGAATAGATTATACTTATCAATCAATTACTCTATTATACCCAATGAATTCAACATTTATTATTATTCCAAACGACTTACAGTTTTTTTCTAACAGTAAATCATGAAATCTTATTAAATTAGCTATTTTAATTATCGAAAATTTACGGGTCGTTAAATTGATAGTAAACCGTTTAGTGTGAACGAGTGGTTATGGGACTCATGTTACCACTTTTCGGATTCCTTTTTGAGAGTTATGACACATTCTGCCAGTTAGTGGTGTCCAGTACTGGGCCTCCGCACCTTCACCACTACGGATTGTTGCCTTTGGGATAGTGTCTTCCGACTGTCTCCTTCTGGTTTGTTGCCTTCAGGTATGCTGCCTTCGGGTATTATGCCTTCGGGTTTGTGCCTTCGGGTTTGTTGCCCTATAGTATCGCTTTCAGAGTTTGTCTTTGTGAGCCGCTCGAGTGATATTTGGGTTTGGAGCCTTCGGGCTTATGGATCCTTGTTTATACATTACTGAGCATGTGCAAATTTTCTGATGTTTCGTTGATATGTATATTCCCTAGGTATCGCCCTTCGGTGTTGGTCTTTTTAAGCCGCACGATATGTAGCGATTACCTTGTGGAACTTGTGTTACCTTCATTGGTATTTGTTATTGCCTTTTGGCTTGTTTTGGGATATTCATATCCTTTTTTTGTGTTGCCGATGATATGAGGCTTGTCTTGTTATGATATGATTCATCTTTTGTTAGATGATTGTGTTATCTCTTTTAGAGATATTTGTTATACTTTATGACCTTGCAGGTTAATTGCTGTTCAGTTTATCCAACTGATTTGTTTAGCTAGATTGACCCGTGTGTTTGTACTCGGGTCAGACCGAGATGTTACAGGTTAGGTGCATTTGGACTTAGCCTATTTTGCTTCCGCATGGACTACTTCGCTAGCTTCTTTTTGTTAAGGCTTTTTGTGTAGTCCTTTTTGTTATAACTCTGATATGCATATGTATTCTTTTGGATTCATCTGTATATTGTGGTTTGCTATACCACTTGACATGTTTTAGTTTGTATACTCTATTGTGTAGCAGTATATATGTATATGATGATCTACTGTTCTTTGATGTTTATTGCATTTGAGTTGTTATATTCTGTTCTGATAGATCTTCCAACCACCTATGGTTTTGTTTTAAATATTCATTGGATATGTCGATCTGCCTTGTATGACTATTGTCGATGTATTCAATAGATAGTTAGACCAAGGCTATAGATGGTCGCTCCAAACCAGCCTTATTCTACGTGTTAGTTGACAGCATTACCCTGTAGTGTCCTTGGCTAGCGTGGGTATAGAGGTAGGGCGTCACAAGGCTTGAGACTAAGATTAACTTTATAGAACACATCTATCTTAGAATGCTCATCGTCCACCTGACGATGTTCTTTTACATACTCCATTTATTTCAAAACCCATTAACTTCAGATTTCACTTCTTAATTATGATTCAAAATCTTATTTAACCGAAAATACCAATTTCATACTTTTCCAAATTCCTTTATCCTTTCAATAAATTTATACTTGAATTTTAAAATAAATTCTTATTCCTTTAAATAATATCACTTAAGTTTTAAAATTCATTATTTCTATTTCTATTCAAAATCTCCTTTCCCATACTCGAAATTCATATATTAGAATTTAAAAATCCACTTTTATCCTTTTCTAATTCATTTATCCATACCTCTGTAGTTACTTACATAAGAATTCTCCCTTTTATTTCCTTTCAAAAATCCAATCCATGTATATTTTTATAACTCGATATACCCAATATATTCAATCAAATTACAACATCCAATATTTCCAGTTATCAATATAATTCATCATAGAATATCAAATAATAATATCACAGAATTATTAGAACAATCTAAATAATTTTGAGGAATCCAGTTGGATCCCTCCAACCTATTTTCCCTGCATCCATAAATGTTAGGACAATATAAAATACCAATTCCACCTCGAGGTGGAATACCATGGTATATGGGGTTATATTCATATCATCCGCTATTATGCAGCGCATAGGGTTTCATCCGCTATATAATGCGGGAAATCAATCACTCCAATATATATACACACACACTATATATAATATACCACATCTAATCAATCCAATCATTCAACCAAATATTTAAATTTAACTATAAATTTAAATAATAATCCAGATGAGTGAGATTAACTCACCTTTATTTTACTTGCAACCCATTTCCATTCCGGCTTGATTTCTTCATGATTAATTACTTAAAGATAACTACTTAATTATAAGTAATTAATTAATGATTAATAATTAATTTATCAAGTGATAATTAATTTGTGATTTATTAATATAAGTGATTAGGATAATCACTTATTGTAATTAATTAGGATAATTAATTAACAGGTAATTAATCAAAGAGTTAATTAATTGGTGTGATAAACTAAGATTAATTTATTAATTAAAGATAATTACTTAATGAAAGTAATTAAAGGTTAATTACTTAATAATTAAAGGTTATTAATTAAAGTAATTAATAAGAGGATAATTAATCTATTGTGATTAATTAAGAAGTAATTAATTAAGTAAAGGTGATTACTTAAGATAAACAATTAAGGTTGATTTATTTCATTAATTAATATCAAATGATTTGTAATTTATTAATCAAGATTTGACAGTTAATTCATAAGTAACTAATTTAATTGGAAATTAATTTGAATTAATTTAGGATTAAACAATTAATTAATCCTTTTTATAATGATTATTGTATGATTGGATTGCTTATGAATGTTTGCATTGTATGAAATACCTTAAATTGATTGTTATCTCTGGATTGTAATATTCTATTCTGTGAATTGAGCTGTGTGTAATTTATTTATTTATTTATTTATCTGTGATATATTTATCTGTGAATCTGTGAATGAAGATAAGCGTTATAGATCATATCGCTTATCGATATTGATATGATTGAATCTGTGATGATTGACGTTGTTGCACTATTGTATAAAACCCCTAGGACTACACTGTACACGCACAAATATGGATGCATGACAAAATTGGTTAAGTCATGGATTTTTGAAATAGTTTTAAAGTTGAGTTTTAAATCCAAACGGTTTTGGAAATGGAATTGGGTTAAAAGTGAAAAGCTTTTGAAAAGGAGTATTTTAAGATAAAAATTATTTTTAATAAATTGATAAGGTTTTAAAATTTAAATAGTTTGATTTGAATTTAAATTCAATATTTGAAATTGAATTCTATATTTGGAAATTATGGTTTAGAAAAGGTTATATAAGTTATAAATTTGTTTATATGTGTTTTTAAACCATTTTAAAAGCAGTGTTCTGGGATTTGAATTTAATCTAAGTATTTTGCCTGTAGGGCTTTAACTTGTATATATGTAATCGAATTTTTTCCGAAACGAAACTATTTTTTTTCAAATAATAATAGCCTTTACATAACAAAAGAACTTCCAGTTTGTGTTATAAAGATTCCAAATTTGAAAGTGAACTATTTTGAAATCTATGAATGAATCTTTGTGAACGATGGTTGAACCTTGTTTTGAAATTGAAGAGGATTTTAAATGGTGTACCTTTTATATATAAAAGATTTGAAATGGGAGTTATTTTGAAATTTATGAATGAATCTTTGGAAATGGTTTTGAAAGTTATGAATTGAGTCTTTGATTTAATGATTGGATGAGTAATCCAGTTTGAAAAGGAAATTGTTTTCAAAGGCGTGAATGAATCTTTGTGAACGTTGTGAAGTGAATCTTTTTATTAAAAGATTGGAAATGGTAATTTGTTTAAACCATTTAAAGAAAGGTTTTAAGTTGTGACTTAACTGAAATTCCAATATCCATATGTTTTTAAATATTACGCCCATTACTCGGTTTAGCCGGGAGAGGACCTCGTGTCATATAACCCATTTCGAATAATGATGCGTCGTTATGGATAGCATTTGAAGACCTGATGCAACGGATAAATAAACTTGACGTGCTATTAATGTTTGATACAAAGTGATGCAAATTTCTTCCCCACAAAATGATTCATGTCAAGTAAACAAAGATAAATCTGCAAATCCGTTGATCTCTTGAGATACCGTATTCTAGCTATCTTCAACATGTTGATCGCGCACGATGCCGCGTTAGAAGATCTACGATTCTTCGACGTTGATCTCACGCACAAGATTCCGTGAATCGGCTTCAATTTCGTTGATTCGAGCACAGTCGAATAACCAAAGATGGAGAAAGGAGCTCACACTCAAGTTTTAATTTTTTTAAAGAGGCACAAAGCTCTCAACAAAATTTATTCAAAATCAGTCGCCTTTACAAACGACCAACACCCCTACTTATAGAGATTTTACAACCACACATATGCGACTTAACCTTCTTGCGACTCACGACTCACGACCTATCAACAGTAAAAATTACAAAAAATTCACAACTTATCAACATCACACGACCTACGACTTAACCAGTTACAATATCAAGCGACTTAATCGTTACAACACCACGCGACTTAAGGTCTCAGCAACTCAAGGTAATGCGGCATCATGCGACCTAAGGTATGAGCGACTTAAAGAAGAATGCTGCCTGAGCGACTTAAGGAAATGCAAAGCTTCAGGAATTTGCGACATAAGATCTTGCGACCTAACCATGGAGCGACATAAGAATGGAGCGACTTAACATATACAAGCGACCTAACTCTTTAGGTCGTAGCTCGTTAGGTCGTGGCACGCTGACGACCTAAAGAAATGTGGTAGTAGTGCTTTGGTGCGACTCGCTAATTCGATAGGTCGCGACCGACCTATGGTATGCGACTTACGTACATAGTGCGCTGCATCGTCCTCCCCTAGTTGAAAAGAATTCGATCCCGAATTCACACTCTCCTCTACTTCGACACACTTATCACAATGATATGTAATTAAGTGTATGACATTGAAAACGTCTGCAGTATGGATATGATCCGGCAATCTCAACTGATAAGCATTCTCATTGATCTTCTTCAAGATTTCTTCTGGACCAATCTTTCGAGATTTCAATTTGTTGTAAGTTCCAACTGGAAAACAATCTTTCGTCAATACTGCGTAAATAAAATCACCCTCTTTGTAGTCCACACTCCTTCGCTTCTTATCTGCCAGTTTCTTATACTTCTCATTTGACTTCAGTAATCGTTCATGAACAATCCTGTAACATTCCTGCAACTCATTCACGAAATCACAAGCTCGTTTAATAACCCCTTTCTAACATGGAACTGCCGAAAAATCCAACGGTCCCTTCGAAATTGCTGAATATACTACTTGAAATGGACTAAATCCAGTACTTCGATTAACGGCATGATTATGTGTGAATTATGCCTGACACAAGTTCACATCCCAGTTCTTCAAATTATCCTTCACAAGACATCTCAATAAGTTTCCCAAAGATCTGTTCACCACTTCCGTTTTCCCATCCGTTTGTGGATGATAGGCGCTACTAAAATTCAGCTTAGTCCCAACCATCTTCCACGGACTCAACCAAAAATGACTTAGAAATCGAGTATCCCAGTCAGAAACAATAGTCTCTGGTAGCCCATATAGTCGATAAACCTCTTTAAAGAACAATTGAGCAACACGGACTACATCGGTGGTCTTTTTACAAGCTAAGAAATGTGCCATTTTCGAAAATCTATCCACCACAACGTATATAGAATCATTCCCTCATTGAGTTCTTGGCAAACCCAAAACAAAATCCATGCTAACATCAACCCATGGTCTAGTAGGCACGGTCAATGGCATATACAATCCTGCATTCATAGCTGTCCCTTTGGAAATTTGACATATGTGACATCTCTGCGCAAATCTTTCAACTTCTTTCCTCATGGAAGGCCAAAAATATGATTGAGAAATCAACTGCAAGGTACGATCACTTCCTACATGACCTTCTTCATGCAATTCCTTCACAATCTTTATTCGCAAATTGCACTCTAGTATGCACAACCGATTTCCTTTGAATAGAAAACCATCTACCAACACATACTCATCCGTCTTCCTTTCTAGACTTCATCTACAATCTTAGCAAAGTAAGGATCCTCGACAAACAATTCTGGAAATACATCAAACCCCGTCACTTCAACTCTCATCGTAGTCAACAAATGATTTCTTCTACTCAATGCGTCTGCCACACGATTTGTAATTCCCGACTTATGCTTTACAATAAATGTAAACTGTTGTAAGTATGCGATCCATAAAGCATGTCTGGCTGCAATCTTATCATGTCCCTACAAATGTTTCAATGCTTTATGGTCGGTATACAACACAAACTCTTTATAAAACAAGTAGTGTCTCCAATGCTTTATGGCTTGTACAATAGCATAGAACTCCAAGTCATAGGTACTATATCTTGTCTTGGCTCCAGAAAGTTTCTCGCTAAAATAAGCAATTGGACGTCCCTTTCGACTTATACACCACCAATTCCAACTTTAGACGCATCAGTATTCCGCTCAAAGAGTAACTGAAAGTCCGGGTATCTAAGAATCGGTGTCGTAGTCGAAAGTGTCTTGATCTGTTGGAAAGCAGAATCAGCCTCTTCAGTCCATACAAACGGCTTTCCTTTTATACAATCTGTCACTGGTGCCATCACGCTACTGAAACGTGGAATAAACCTTCGGTAGAATGATGCTAAACCATGGAAACTTCTTACTTCGGTTACAGTCCTTGGTTATGGCCAATCCTTGATTGCTTCAACTTTACCTTGATCCACATGAATACCTTCCTTGGACAACATATGTCCCAAGAACAAAATACTGTGTGTCATGAACATACACTTCTTTATTGCCGCGTAAAATTGCTTCTGACGAAGTATCATCAACACTTCCCGCAAGTGTTGTAGATGTTCTTTTGTGCTTCCACTGTATATCAATATATCATCAAAGTATACCACCATGAACTTTCCAATAAACAGTCGAAAGATCGGATTCATCACTCGCATAAAAGTACTAGGTGCATTCGAAAGACCAAATGGCATGACCAGCCATTCATACAACCACCCTTGTCCTGAAGGATGTCTTCCATTCATCCCCTAGTCGAATTCAAATCTGATGATACCTACTCTTCAGATCAATCTTTGAAAAGATAGCAGCTCCACTCAGCTGATCTAACAAGTCCTTCAATCTTGGCATCAGAAATCTGTACCTCACTGTAATCTTGTTTAGTGCTCGACTATCTGTACACATACTCCAAGTTCCACCCTTCTTTGGCACTAACAAGGCCGGTACTGCATAAGGACTTAAACTTTCTTGTACGTGCCCTTGTTCAAGTAACTCTTCCATCTGCCTTCTCAACTCTTCGTGCTCCTTTGGACTCATTCTATAATGTGGTCTATGTGGTAACACAGCTCCCAGAACAAGATCAATCTGATGTTGTATGTCTCTTAATGATGGTAATTCTTTTGGTAATTCTTCAGGATATACATCTTCAAATTCCTTCAACACTGGCTTAACTTCCTTTGGAATTTCAACCGTTTCACTACTTTCACATCCAATAAATAGAAATACTTCAGCCCCATCCTCCACTTCTTTGACAAATTCCTTCAAATATAACAGACTGAAAAATATTACTACTCAACCAGCTAGTCTCCTCTTCCTGCTTTGGCGTTAAGCAAGATCTCATCATTAAAGAATATCCCTCGTATCTCGTCAGTAATTCTTCTTCCTCCTCAACTTGTGGTGAATTGGAACATCCTATTTCTGCATCCTCATCCTCAACCTTAGCAACCATCGCTCGCTTCTTAGGCCTCGGGCATTCATTGCTCTTATGACCAAACTCTTGACAGTTATAACACTTGAAATTGTTGTTGACCTTGGTCTTATCAACTTCATTGACAACCGGTTTACTAACAGCCTTGGAAACATTAGTATTGCTACTAGCCCCTTTTACCTGATTAATCAAATTTGTAAGCGCCCCACCTCCTCTTCTACCTTACTTCTCCCAAGCTAGGGCCTTCTGGTGTGCTTCAGCAAAGGATCTTGGATCAAACATATTCACCATATCTTGTATTTGCATTCTCAATCCTCCAACAAATCAAGAAGTCAACTGTTCCTCTGTTTCCATGATATCGTTTCTAATAATCAATTGATAAAGCTCATCTGCATAATCATTTACCGACTTTGTCCCTTGTCTCAAATTCTGTAAGCGCTGATACATAAGAGGCTGATAATTATAAGGCAAGAAAGTAGCCTTCATTAACTTCTTCATCTTTTCCCATGAAACCATCTTCGACTTTCCCATTCTTTCCCGTGTAAGTTTAGTTTGTTGCCACCATGCCATAGCTCTTCCCCTCAATTGTGTAGCAACCAACTTAACTCTATGATGCTCGGGTACTTCCTTGAAGTCAAAAATTTCTTCAACATTTGATAACCAATCCAAATGTTCTCCCGCTATCATTCCCCCTTTGAATTACGGAATCTCTGTTTTCATCCCGACTCCCATCGACGATCATCTTGAAAATCTCTATTTTGACTTCGTCCTTGGCCATGGTTTCGACAAAAGCTACTATCGCCATCACTGGATTCCTCCAAATCTGATGTATGTCAATGTCGATTCTGACCATCAACATTTCTGCTACCACGCACGTCTCTTTCTCCCGAAACTGAAGGTGAAACTCTGTTTCCACTATTGTGCGAAACTGATGAATTTCTCCTTTGAATTTGATTCATGTCCCTCATCAACTTCTCTAACTTTCCAATACCTTCATCGAACTTTTCATTGATACGCCGCTCCATCTGCTTAGCTTCTTGTCTACTATATACATCTTCAACATTTTGAAATCGATTAGCACGTCTCGGAGGCATGATCTTCAAACAATCTCTTTTTCGATCTAACTTTGATATAGTTTGAGTTAACTCGGCTTAGCTCGGCTCGGCCTAACTTAGCTCGGCTTCGACTTAACTCGGCCTTGATCTCAATTAGTTTCAACTTATCTCTTCAAGCTCTTCAAGCTTTGATACCAAACTGACGCAGTGGATTAACAAACTTGGCGTGCAATTAATGTTTGATACAGATTGATGCAAATTTCTTCCTCACGAAATGATTCATGTCAAGTAAACAAAGATAAATGCCCAAATCCGTTGATCTCTCGAGATACCGAATTCTAGCTATCTTTAACACGTTGATCGTGCATGATGCCGCGTTAGAAGATCTACGATTCTTCCACATTGATCTCACGCACAAGATTCTGTGAATCGGCTTCAAATTCATTGATTCGAGCGCACTCGAATAAGCGAAGATGGAGAAAGGAGCTCACACTCAACTTTCCATTTTTTAAAGAGGCACAAAGCTCTCAACAAAATTTATACAAAATCAATCACCTTTACAAACAACCAACACCCTTATTTATAGAGATTTTACAACACCACACATATGCGACTTAACCTTCTCACGACTCACGACTCACGACCTATCAACAGTACAAGTTACAAAAAATTAACAACTTAACAACATCACACGACCTACGACTTAACCAGTTACAATATCAAGCGACTTAATCATTACAACACCATGCGACTTAAGGACTCATGACTCAAGGTAATGCGGCATCATGAGACCTAAGGTATGAGTGACTTAAAGAAGAATGCAGCCTGAGCGACTTAAGGAAATGCATAGCTTCAGGAATTTACGACATAAGATCTTGCGACCTAACCATGGAGCGACATAAGAATGGAGTGACTTAACATATACAAGCGACCTAACTCTTTAGGTCGTAGCTTGTTTGATTGTGACACGCTGACGACCTAAAGAAATGTGGTAGTAGTGCTTTGGTGCGACTCGCTAATTCGATAGGTCGCGGCCGACCTATGGTATGCGACTTACGTACATAGTGCACTGCATCAGGACCGATGGTGAAGACCGGATATTTCCGAAAGCGAAAGGATAACTCGTCGAATGTCTCTCCATCGGCTGATCCCCGATTTAGATATTTGATCACCCTTTGTGATGGGAACTCCAGATGTGATAAAGGATTATCCGGATTTGCAAGGGCTTCTTTGGAAGTGCCTTCGGTGCAGTTCGAACCCAGAACAGACTTGTATGGATGTATGTCTGACATTACACTTTGAGATGTAAAGCTGGTTTCTGTCAAATAAATTTCTGTTTGGTGGCGGAGATTTATTCTCTTAGTTTAACACCCTTCTCTGAGACGTACGAGCTTAGAGGTTATGTAGTTGATGGTTACTAGTGATACATTCCCAATTTGGTAATGTGGCATACGAAGTGCTGTTGATCATTTTTTGATCAAAGCATGACTTTTGTGAAAAGCGTAGCTTTGTGGACGAGAACTCATCAGACCTCACTCCCCGGAAATGGTCGAAACAAGAAAGATGCGGCAAGGTTGCAGGGGTCATGCCCCTAAGGTATGTCCGTTCCTTCTGGAAAAGGGTGGTATCTTGGTAGGGAGCCCAGATATTTAACTTATGTGGTTACTGCAAATACATTTCTTTGCGGTTGTTGGTGTTGAGAGCTCACGGATAAAGTCGCAAATGACCGGGGATGGCATATCTTATGTGTTACTCCCGGGAAGGGAGTAAACCGGCCTTGTGTTGGCAGATAACTGGGTAAGTTCTCGGGGTGTCCCTCCAGAGGCGTTCCCATGTGGCAATAGGAAGTTTCTTAGCCTGACCATTTGTTGGAAAATCCAAAGAAACAATACGCTCCCTGTGCGGTTTTAGTTGTATAACCTGTCGTGGAATATGGCGGTAACCTGCTATTGAACATGGTAGCTATAGTAGGCATACGAAGAAAAGTTGTATGCTGGATAAGGTTAATATTATACTTTTGAAATGTTTTCCACTACGCACTAATAATAATATCAAATGGTTTTCGCGTATCAAGCATTTTTGACTATCATAAGGAGAAATCTCCTCTAATTCTACGTTTGCATGGTGTGTGCGGCGGGAGGCCTTATGGTAGTTTCATTTTCTAAAAAGCATTGCGGATTTCAATTTTAAATTCTTTTATTGTTTGTTTTAAAGAAAACTATTTTTGTTTGCTCATACCTGTTCCATGACTGACTCGGAGTTTATTGTTCCCTTCCTAAAATCTGGGTGCCCACAATTTTCCACACGGGCCGTCTAGAGTTAGGTTTCTCATATAATCAAATAGTAGGAGTAGTTTCAGTAACCTTCAGTCTCTAGAAATCTTCTTCAGTCTTTGGATGACTGACCTTGCTTAGTACAAGTTGATTGGGAGTTCGAGCTATTTCTGGATTGGTGCTTTAGAGATGGAGATTGCTGATATTGGAGTTCCTTTCTCTCTTGGAGACAGAGTTGGAAATTTCTTTCCGCTGTTTCATACCGTGCTCTAATATTTTTAGATCTTTTATATCTTGTTGTAATAGATATTGTATCATTCTTGTATCGAACGTTGTATATCAATGATATATTCGTTTTTCTTCCGCTGCGTTGTTACACTTAATGTGTTATAAGCTTCGACGAATCGGATTGAACGTTTAAATCTGCGTCATTCGAGTACGAGTGAAGTACTGGTGTCGATTTTCGAACGTGAAAATTCGGACCGTCATATTTGGTATCCGAGCTGAATTTAAACTTTAGCTTTTGGAGTACAACACATTAAGTCACTCATTAGAGATAAGGTGAAGTGTGCCCTAGAATGAGTATCCCAAAGATATCCATCTGTATGCCTCTGTAAATTCTCTTACTATCCACTAATAGTAAGTATGAGTGCGAGAAGAGGACAAGGTAGGGGACAGGGAAGTACCACTACAAATGGTCAATACCCTACGACAAATGAAACAACACTTCTATCAATCTCTTTTCAATTCTTTGATGGCTTCGTGGTAGCTCGAGGGAAAGCTTCGGTGTGGTGGTGGCCCTACGAATCATTGTAGAAAACCCTTACTTCGTATCTTTATCGGTTTCTTATCAATCTTCCTGTTTTTAACTTCAATGAATTTGAGATATTATTTGAAATAAACTGGTTAACGTACAAAGATATCTTAATTTGTATCAATAAAATGATTTCGATTTAAACCAAATTTGAAATTCTATTGTAATTTCTTGTGAGTATCAAAGTCCGAAAAGGGACAAGTTAATATCTACTTTAGGATATTCCAACCCGGATTGGGTACCCATTGTTTGTTCTGTGGGCACAGATATATTCTACGAATGGTTAGTTATCCCTTCGGACTAACCGGTGTCCTATTTATTTCGTAGATCTGGTGACCCGAATATCTTGTGAAATGTTGAATGAGTTTGTCCTCATATCTATTGTTGATGTTCTGATTTGGTAAGCCGAATGCAGAACAAATATTCAGTTTAATCTGGTGAACCATATCTTTGACATATTCATCTGTTCTTTGTTATCTTCCTGTTTAGCAAATTTCGGGGATGAAATTTTCTTAAGGGGGAATCGGAAACGATCCCGGTTTTAAATCAAATTTAAATTGGTAATTAATTTAATTTTTGAAATTAAATTGTGAATTAATCTGGTACTTTCCAAATAAAATGGATATTTGTTTGTTTATTAATATAAATGTATATAAATAGATTGTAATTTAAAATTTTGAATTTGAAACGCTAAGATAAATATTTTTGAAAATATATTGAGTTTAATTTGGGAATTCAGTTGTAAACATTTTACAAATAAATTGGATTTGAAAATACTATGTTCAAAATTAATAAAATTTGATTTCTTTTTATAATTAGTTGGAAAGTTATATTTGAAATTAATTTTTTATTGAATTGTGAGTTTGAAATTCAAGAAATATCTTAGAAAATAAATTGGGCTAAAACTATATTTTAAAGTTAATAAGAAATTGTTTTCTAATTTTAATATATGTAATATATATTTTGGAAGTTATGATTTGAATTTAATGTAATAATTTCCAAAAGGCATCTAAAGTTAAAATTTTGAATTAATATAATATACATGTGTTGTTTATCTAGATATAATTTATTTTTTAAATTATTTTCTTTAAAAAGTTATACAAAAATTTATAAGAGAAAATATATACGAATGAATAGAAAATAAATTTAAAAACATTTAAACACATGCAAGATACATGTGTAAACATTTTATCATACAAATTAACATTTGTAAGCAATTTAAATAAGGAGGTAAGACAAGTGTAACTTATTGTATTCATAAATGAACAAGTGGCAAGATTAGTAATTTCGTTTTATTTTGAATATTAAGTAAAATAGGCTTAAGAAAATCAACCAGGCTTCTTCATTTCAATTAAATTTTTTCTCTTATTTTCATAAACCTGAAACAACAGATCAAAAGTTAAAACAATAGATCAAAATTAAATAAAGTTCTAACTTGAGAAGATGAAGATCAAAATAAATTCTAGTTAGAAACCTGAAAATTTTAAAATGCAAAGATTAAAAATCAAGTGCTGATCAACATTCAAGTTTTAAAGCCAGCAACCAGTAAATCTGAAGTAATTCAAACATCATCAACAAAAGCAAGCTTCGGTCTTAATAGCTCAAGTTAGATCTGAAGCAGGTTGTAAACCTAGGAATAAGAATCAAATGCATGCAATTCAATCAAGATGCTTTCCAATTTTTCAAACTCAAAAGCAAGATCCTCTGTCTCAACAATTCCAGGTTTTCAAGCACTGTCTCTGTCTTTCAACATTCAGGTGAGCAAGCATTAATTTAAAGACTTGAATTTGTTTATTTAACTTGACATTGGTGATGGATTCATAAAGTAAAATGGTTGCGTGAATGTAGATATGATTGACTACATAAATATACAAATATTGAATAATGCCTGTCTGTGAACAAGAACGTCACTTTCTTTAAGTATACAGGTTCAAAACCTGTTCCAAATTTAAAATCTCATCCTTTGATTCGTTTTAGACATTGTAGTTCAAACATAAAATGTTTGAAATAATAAGATCTAAATTCTAAAATTTATTTCTAAATGAAATTTGGTTAAGTTTTTTGGAAATATAAAATATTCAGTAAGAAACCAGGGTAGACAAAGAAAATCAACTTCAATAATTGATTATCTCAAGCATATAATCTGAGTAGATTTTAAAAATGATGAAATTTGAAAATAAAATCCTGATTTTTAAGTCAGTAGTCTTTGTGAATTCTCGAGTTAAACGAAAAAGTGTTTTCGATCGATTTTCGATGATTGCATAATTGTAAAATCTTGGAATTGTTTCTGGGGGAAGATGGTGGATTATAGATTATTGGAAAAATAATCAACGAATTTATAATAAATCAGGATGATCATACGAGATCAATTTAGGGTTTCGACCCATGTTTTGGACTTAGCTGGAAAAATGATTGCCGTGGCTTCATCAGAGCATCGGAATCGATTGCACCAGTGCAAATAGAAACGAGGAGAGTAGGTGTAAATCTGGACAAAATTTCATGACCTCTGATGGTCGGTAGTGGAGGAAAATTATTAATGTTAACTGCAAATTACAATGATCATGGTAGTCAATGTTTTTGACTCTGTTCTTTATAGTTCTCTTTTGAATAGTTTAATAATCGGGTGCATGGATGTATTTTTAATATAAGCTCGGGAGCAGTGGAATGCCTTGGACTTGATTTTACTGTTTTGACATCTGATAGTCTGGTAGCTAATTATCTGCAATTGTACAAAACCCTATTTTAGAACTTTAGCTTTGTGATATTTGACAATATAACAGTTCAAGATGGTGTTGCCTCTTGGTTGGGTATAGCTACTAAGTTATGATTTTGTTTCTACAATTAAACTAAGTTGATAACATTCCATAAATTCCTAATGCATTATGCTTTCTATTCCTGAGCTAGGCCACGATATTCGTGTATTAGCATCAACATTCAGTTTCAGGGTTAGAGCATCGAGCCTTTTGGTTTGGTGCTATGTCGATGGAATAGATATTATATCAGCGTATACTTGGATTGAACTTGAGAATTAAAAGAGATGAAAGAGGTTCATACTTGGACTTTCAAAACATTAGTCTTTTCTTCGGTATTAGCCATAAGGTGCACTACTTGTTCTTGTCGCGCAGTTATTTAATTTATATACATATGCTATAGAAATTAGACATACAGATGATAGACACCCTGTGTTTTTCTGTGTGATGTTTCATGCGCTGAAAACTAAGTTGATATCACTCCATAGGTTGAAGTCTGGTGTTAATCCATATATAGCCAAGTGAAAAGGGAAGGAAAAAACAACTGGAAGTTCTTACTAGTCCTATATTGTAGAAACTAATAGAATGGCTGGCATTGACACCTAGTAAATAGTTCATGTATTGCAACTATGTTCCTTACTTACCTGGATGGGGTCTATGGGTGATCATGAAGGCCCTAGCCTAGCCTAATGGTTTCCATTGCACTTTGGAAATGTGTTGGGCTACCATCTCCCCTAGTGGGAGAGTGGACATCATTATTTGTTGCTTCGGGGGAACGTGTTCGCGCGGCCCCTACACATTATAAAATTGAATGTCTTCTTTTGTGCTAGTGAAAAAACCATTATGGTTGTTGTACCTCTTATGTAGAGAACACGTTTTGCAGACATACATTTTATTTTGTTTGATTTACCTCCCATAAAATTATTCTAAATTTTATATTATGTTCTTGGTTGACAATGTCTAGTGTTGATCATGTATTTTGAATAACAATGCATGTCATCCTTCTAATGAAGCTTATGGAACCTATAATAAACTTAAATAATGTACACGTTATACTTTGATCATGTTTTTATATTATAATTTCTTCTGCATTTGCTAAATTCTGAACATGTTGTAAACAAGATGCTTGAGCGCACTTAGCTGCATAATGAAAATGAATCTGGTTCTGAACGCGCTGAATTATGGTTGATCTTCAAACGCAGTCACTAGAAGGAACGGAAGGCATAACAATGACAAAAAGCCATTAGCAGCCATTGCTAGCCGTTGCTAGCCGTTGCTAGCCGTTGCTACTTGTTCCAGCCATGGCAATAGCAACGGCTCCATTACCAATTTAGCAACGCGACGACCAGTTGTCCACGTGGCAACAGTTAGTTACAATCCTGGTCGTCACGTGGCGTCGCGAGCCGTTGCAAGCCTGGAACCAGATAGCCGTTGCTAGCCTGAACCAGATAGTCGTGCTAGCCGTTGCGAGCCGTTGCTAACCTGGAACTTTTTTGTTTTCCAGCAGCCAGCTTTTACTCTTCCAACCTCTATCGTCGCAAACCATTCCACATCACAATAATCACTTCCAATCCATCGTATACATTCCATTCCAACCATCATATAACCAAATACATCGCAAATAATCAAATAAAACACATATATATCAATAATCAAGCAACAATATAATCAACTAACACAAATCCATACATCCCAAATCCATCACACATAATATCCATCACCAACACCATAGGTACACAAAACACCAAACAAACTACCAATTCCATCAACCACCATAAGTACACACCAACATAAGTACACAAGTCCAACAAATATCCATTAAAACCACAATCTTGCCCAAAAAATAACCATCAACAAAACATACCTACTCATCATCATCATCGGCATCAACATCAGCATCATCATCATCACCACTACCACCACAACAAGACCCTGGCATGGTCCCATGCTCTGAAACGAATGCGGCAATGCGTTCATCTATCTGCTTAGACAAGAAGCTCTGTCGCCAATCATTTATCTCATCCAGCTGTCGTTGCATCTGGGTTATCTCCTCCTCGGCCATAGATTTCTTATAAGCCCTCTGGAAGTTAAGAGCCTGTAAAACGATCAAACAAACTAGTTCTATTTCACGCTCGCAACGGCTATATTAAATTCAAATATAAGTTATTAAAACAGTTTACCTCCTGATTGTCGTATCCATAACGCCTATTGCGAGAAGGAGGATCAATAATTCTATCCCATATTTGATTGGACTCTTGAAGTGTAATATCCTCCCATCCAGTTCTTTGCGCCATCGCTGCCCGCTCCGCTTCATATCTACCCTGCAATTACGAATACAAATTTGACTCAATATTTAGCTATACAATTTACTTATACACTACTAAAGGAATGTGAAACATTGTCATTGCGAATAAACATATTTACCATAACAGATTCAGCCTTCGCATCTGTCCACTCATAGGTGACATTCCCATCATCATCGGTCTGATCCACCGCATGAGTGACTCTAAAAACCTAGGCCATTGTAGGCTCCTGTCCGGTTCTTGAATGCTGAAATTATACATGAATAAAAAAACGTTACTAATATGATTAAATAATATTACAGTTTATAAACTCAAATTACAAATTTACGAATTCCCTCCGCCATTGTTGGAGTGACTTGGACCCACCATGGTGTAATGCAGGATTTTTATTTCCGTTTGCGTTATTTCGCTTTGCTATTTCCTGTTCATTCAAATACACGGTTAATTAAATTAATAATGCAACTAACATACATAATTTAAATAAATAATACTAACAATACATAACTTACTTTGACAGCTTCACTTTCCCAGCGGGTGACAAATGCAGCCCAAACATCATTACCCATCCAACTGGGTTTTTTCCGCTTAGCTTGGCCTTCGAAAGAGTCTCCCTGTAATTTTTCCGCATCCTCTTTTTCCATTGATTGAAGAAGACAGTCTTATCTTCCGGGCGGACATGTATTGCAGCCTGCTTATTGAAAATAATTTGAATTATATACAGCATACTAATTTTAAATTGAAATATAAAATTTTACTTACCATCAAATCAGCACCTATAGCGTTCATCACTTCGCCTGGGATGTCGTCCCAATAAGGCCAGCAACTAGACAGCCTACTCTTATAGGATTGCTTTGAAACTTGAAGAATCTAATCCGCCGGCTCTATTTCGAAATCCCTATATAAATGTTGATGTATATAATTAATATATTTTAAATAATATAATTGAAATTAATTAGATACTTACCCAACACTCTTGGGAACTATCTCTATCTCATGGCGTAAGTCCAGAGCCGTACCGCTGGGACCTGCGCCTTGAGAAGGCGAAGGAGAAGGCTGGGATGTACTGTGCCTTCTGTGAGACATATCTGCCACAAACATAATCATATCATATAATGAAAAAAAACAAATTATTATTACAACACATGTTCCATTAATCATCATAATCATTCTTTGTAATTACATAGCTCAGAATAATGCAGAACATAATCATTATTATTATTACACAGCTCTGAATAACGCATAGGTCAAAATAAAATAAAATGATAATATATAACAAAATCATTATAGTTACATAGCTCAGAATAATACAGAACGCATTCATCATTCTTAATACATTACTCAAAATAAAACATCATACATGCATACATTAAAAAAACAGTGTAATGTATCAGTCTTCGTCGTTTTCTGATTCGGACTCGGTCTCGTACTCTATATCGTTTTCTTCGGTACTTTCAAATGCATCTATTAAAACATTCGCTTCATCATTCAACGATCCTACGTCAACATCGTCAGTTATTATTATTTCAGTATTTGGCTCCAGGTCTGCTTGATACGCTGCTTCATCTGGAATATTATTTCCATCAAATGTAAATCTTTCCTTTGTTTTAATAACAGCCCACCAATCTACTTTAACTTTTTTTAAGATGGATACGGAGCAAAATAAACTTGTAATGCTTTCTTGGCTAATATTAAAGGATCATACTTATAGTAATGCGAGGTATGCTTTATTTCATTGAGCTTGTAATCTTTGTGCACGTTAATTCCAAAAGCAGGAATATTGCTAAACCAATTGCATTTGAATAAAAAAAACTTTCTTTACAGGTTGTATATAATATGTCAACTCTAAAATCTGTGTTAAGACGCCGTAAAAATCTTTTATATGCTCCTCTGGATCATCACTGCCTTTAACAAATACATCACTATTATATGTTAATTTTTCAGCCCCGTAATCTTTGGTGTTGAATTTAAATCCATTGACGAAGAATATTGGATAAGTCTTCACATTTCTTTTTCGTCCAATAGCAATATGTCGTAATCCTTTGTCAACAACAGAGTTTTTTGGATCATATACGTATTTTGAAAACCATTTAGAAAAATCTTTACTGAGATCGCCAGATGGATGTTGTGATTCGTATATACTACAAAAATGTATTATTCCCATCAAAATTAATATATATATATATATATACGTATAATTAAATTGTACATGAATTTAGTACTACCTGACAAATGGTGAAACTTCAACACAATTTGAAAGAACATATGTGTGTGCTATATGGAAATCTTTATCGTCTAACCATATTTCCACACATTTCCCAGCAGGTCGGCCTTGTTGTCTAAAAATAGATAACATTGTTTGAGAAGAATCATGTTCAACAGCTTCATCATTACGGGGAATACTGACAAATGAAAAGTTCACATCGTTACTAAAGTAATGTGAGAAAAAAATGAAGATTCTTCTTCCAGATACGCTTTGCAAATTGAACCTTCTACTCATGCTTTTTGTCTAATTTTCTTCTTCAAATGATTCAAGCACCTATAACAAAATTTGTTTAATTTCTGTTTTGGTATATAAACCTAAATTTTAAGAAAACTTCATAATGCGGATATTCAAAATTACCTCTCAAATGGATACATCCATCCATACTGCACAGGACCTCGAAGAAGTGCTTCGGATGGTAGATGAACAGGTAAAAGCTCCATTACATTAATGAAACCTAGGGGAAATATTTTTTCTAGTTTGCAGAGCAGTATAAGGATTTCTACTTCAAGTTTACGTATGCGATCTACCTTTAACGTCGTCGAACAAAGTTGTTTATAAAACATACTTAATTCTATTATAACACTCCATACTTTGCCAAGCAACAGTTCTTTGAAAAGCACAGGGAAAAAATATTCCATCATTATGGCAATCGTGACTTTTTGTAACAGCCCGCAAATCCGTACCCCTTGAATCAACACTATTCTATCTCTATTAACTCAAGTGGCACAGAAAATACGAACCATTAGGGTTAAAGAAGAAGAGATAGAAGAAAAAGAAACTAAAACAATATCAGAATCTCACAGTCGCAGCGGGATAAAATATAATAGTAAATATAGAACTTTACACAAAATGATAAATCATATCTTCAGAGTATCTCATACATCAACCAATACCAATCAGACATACCATACAATCATAGCAGCGGATATATATATAGATACAGATAATACGTCTCGGACTACAGCTCCTCTCCTGCTCCAAAGCATCCTGTCCTGGACAAATAATACTCGGTCTGACCCGAGCAATATAATGAAATAACACCCGAGTCAGTCTCGAATACCAGCTGATAATAATGCATCCAAGTTGATTATTAAAGTTTCAAAAATCCTTTGAAAACAAAAGCATCTCGTAAGACCACGCCACAAATAAACATGTCGGGTTTTTACCTTACGATAGCTAAAACACTTTTTATAGAAAATCCTCTGATATTATAATAGGGTCTATTTACAAATACTTATAAAATAGCCGAAATTGTTACATCTATTAAATTCCAGCTACTAGCCACCGAAGTGGGTAATACAAACAAAACTCGTAAAAGGCTCGTAGGGAGAATGGATTTCCAATAATGACTAGGCACTGGCATACCACCTGTCACAGTACGGGGCCTAGATCACCGTACCGATGATTACTCCCTTCATCCCCTGCAACACAAGGCCGGAACCATTCCTTACTGAACAGTCCCGAACAAGATTAACCCCGTGGTTGGCGCGACCAACCACCAACTAAGCCGAAATATATAAGGAACATCTAGACAGGGGAAATATCTTGTCCTGCTTGGGCATGACCCACCTAACCTTGCTGCATATCCCCTGATTTTCAGTCACTCCCGGTTGATGAGGCTTGAGGCTAAGCGTTACCTTTAGAACGTTTTCACTTAGAATGCCCGTCGCCCACCTGATGATGTTTCGCAAGCATTCGTCCATACAAGTCCGTCCCGGGTTCGAACGGAACCGAAGGCACTATTCCTACTACATCCATTTTGGAAATATCCTCAGGATTAGTAGCGACTAGCCCTTGCACTTCACTGCTCCATCTTCGACTCCGAACACGTTTTTCGCACGAAAACGTACAAACCGAACCGAAGTGGTTTTCGAGAAATAAATCTCGATCCCGGTCTCTTCAAAACGATCACGCATTGTCCAATATTGATAGTCGGTGATTTAACTATCAATTTATATTCGTAAACATCCATAAGCATCCATGACACAATAAATAATTCCCACATTATTTATTTGCCTCAAATATCTTTAAAGATATATTTCCAAATTTTCAAAACTCATTTGAAAACAATTCTCAAAGTTCTTCCCTTTACAAGGTAAATCCTTTACCCTATATTCCCATTAGAAATTACCAAGTTCAAAACATTTAGATTTAAAACAGTAAAAATACTTCATTCTGAAATATACTTTAAAATATGTGAATTTACTACTAGTTATTTACTAAAAATATAGTTTCAAAATATTTAAAGTTAAACCATTTATTAGGATATAAATCTTGGCTTTAAATAAGGGTTTTAGTTTAAACTAAACTTATAAGTAGAGTTTTTAAAAGGCTAATACTAATTTCAATAACTTAGTTCAAACTAGTCTTTGAACAAATCCATTTGTAAAAATAATTATTAAGATATTTATAAAATTTACTATTGCTAATATAATAGTTACTTTTGAAAATAAATAATTTCAAACACTCTTTTAAACAAGCTTGAAATTTAAAAGCTTTCTTTTTATAAAATCAGTTTAAACTCGAACTTGGTTTTCCTAGGGAACTCATTTCCACTTAAACATCACAGAAATCCTTCTCACAATTTCTGACAATTATTTCAATTCAGGTTTATATTTTAATAACATAATCTTACTTTCTCATTTATCAACTAATAACTTTCTCTTTGTTTATCATTCCAGATTTACCAATTTTCAATTTTCATTCCAAATGGATTTCAAATTTTGATTCTTTTAAATTCATTATTTGATAATATCTTTTATTTCTCTAAAATACAATTTATCAGTTTATCCAACCATATTCTTTATTTCTTAAAACCCAAATTTTATTCCTTTAAATTCTTTATATACCATTTTCTTTTATTTTCTTAAATCCCAATTAATCCCATTTACAACTAAAAATTCAGGATTTATATTTATTTCAACAATATCGCAGTACAATTTAAACTCGGATTTATCAATCACAATATGAAAACAGATCACAACTTCAATTATAAAGATAACTATTATAATGTGAGGAATCCAGTTGGAACCCTCCAACCTGTTTTCCCTGCATCCACAAATATTAGCACAACAACAATATATATATCAATTCAGGCTGATATAAATAAACATTTCAGCCAATCACACAATTATTTAAATATTAACTACTAAAATCAGCTAACATTCCAGATGTGAGTGAGAATAACTCACATTGAGTTTCGGCGAGAGTTTGAAATTTAAATTAAACCGAAAGACGTTCGATTTAACCCAAATTTCTATTTGCCCGGAATGGTTTTCGAACTGCACCACTGCGTAGTACGCGCTTCTGCGATTCCGGCGTCGCAAATTTCATCAAATTCTGATTACATACAAAAAAGTTATTTAAATTTAAAGATTTGAATTTAAATTCAAAACAATTTTTTTTATCTTACCAAAACACGGCCCGCTCCTTCTTCTACAACACGCAACGCTACCAGGTGATACACGAACCCATGCCGCCCCCCTAGGGCTTGGAATCACCGCCACTTCACTAAGTTCGAAGACGATCGGATGCCGCCACCAGAAAGCTCGCCGCGGCCTCCTCCTGTGGCCATGACGATGACGAGTTCGGTCATCCATATGAGGAGCGAAAGCCCCTCCAACGTGCAACGAATGCGGCTTCCAAGGCTCCTCTCCGGTCGACGAAATTCGATCTCCACCGTTCAGCAAGTGGATCTCGACACTCTCTACGATTTATTAGTTGGAGGATTTGGAAATTAAGGAGTGGATCAAGCAGAAATTGAGGAAGAACGAAAAGAGAAGTCGGCCATTGAATATAATGAACGGCGGCTGTAGAGAGAATGCTAGGGTCTTTAAAAAAATGAATATATATTACGATTTTAGTATTATTTAATTAATATACTTCTCAATTTAACAATATACGCAAACGAACTCCAAACTGCTCATTCCGACAGGCGTTCCAAGGGTTTTTCTACGTTCCGGACACAATGGAACAGGTTTCGTAAGCTAATTCGGTCGTATGCGCGAGTCACGGAATTAAACGATCACTTTTAATTTAAACCGTTAAAACGATTTTTATGCGTTTCGAGCTGCCACGGTCAAACGACAACCCCGATTGCTACGAAAATTGAAATCCGATAATAACTAACTATTACAGATCCAATGGAACTGGTTTTGTCGAATTTCGAGACTGTGCCCCAGAAGTCTATTTTAACTCGTCTATTAAATCAAGCGATTTTCAAAATTGTCGAAAACGCTTAGAAATTTACTTTTAAAATTTTTATTAACTTTACAATATATCATGTATCATTTAAAAACACATTAACAATCATTTTGACTCATTTAGAATCAAAATTCGATTAGTTGCATTTTTATATTATTAAATCCTATTATTAAATTAATATAAAATCCCAAATTCAATCTATTAACTTTTAATTTCTTCCAATGGTCTAATATTAAAACTCAAACCCAATTAGACCTAAATTAAATTTTAGAATCTAATTTTATCTCCATTTACACTCGAAATTACCAATTACCCCAATTCTAATATTGAATTGGTATTATTCAGTTACCAATTAAATTCCCGATTCAATATTTAATTATTGTTCTCAATTATTTGAAATTGAATAAAATTACTATAATTAAAAATTATAGCTTATTTTATTTCAAGATTCAATTTATAATCCATATTCAACATTTAAAATGAATTAAATGTTCAAATTCAATGACTTAAAAATACGGGATGTTACATTCCTCCCCCCTTATAAAAATTTCGTCCTCGAAATTTGCTAAGATAGAAAATACTCTCCAACCCATTTGCTTACCCAATTAGCTTAGTTAAAAGCTTATATTTACTCTCCCAAAATCCTTTAGCTTAATCCCAAACTCATTTGCTTTACTTAATCTAAAGCTTTAATTTTAACTTGTAACTTTCAAAGTTAATTACAAATTTTAAAAATTCACAAAAATTTTCCAACTCCCAAAATTTCCGGAAAATTTTGGCAGAGTCTCCCCTGTACGGAGGAGCTTTCGCGATATCGCGATACAAACAAATATATATACATCGACCCATACGGTCGGAAACCAAAATATATCATAATATATATATATATATATATATATATATATATATATATCATTTCCCAATTATATTTGCGTAGGCGTACCTTTTTAGCAAATTTTAAAAGCAAGCGGCTAATATTTTAGCATATATGCACTTCAACTCTATCGAACGCCTCCCATACCTGTACTTACTCAACAAACTCATCAGTTTTCAAAGATATGAACATTTTAATCAACATTTCCAATCTAAATGTAAGCCAACTTATCCATTTACATTCCAAACAACATTTTGCATAATGTCATAAGTAATCATATTTTTATAACATGCACAAGTTCCTTTCCTAATACCAAATTCCATTTTATTTCACACAAATGATTGACATATAAATTCAGCTATTCCAATTCATACTTTACCCAATTTTGGAATTGATCACCTAGCAAATTTTATTTCAATTTGATACATTCGCTTTCTATTATAACTCACTTGCATTTACATACAAATCCATTTATTAAGATTTTAGCTCATTCTACTTTCATCCAAACTAACTTCATTTTATTTCATTTGAATAATTTACATTCAAGTTCATTATATACCATTTATATTAATTACAACCAATTCATTTCTATTTAAATATGATTAACATATGCTTCACTAACATCAATCTATTTCAATTCAATTCCAAATTGATGTACAAACCAATTTTATTTTCAATTTTGAAGCATTTGCATTTCTTTTATGATTCATTTGTATTAATATACAAAATGACTTAATACAATTCCAATCTATTCCCATTTAAAATTAATATCAGTTTAGATTTATATTAATTTTATTCAATTCTGCATGGTTCACAATCCAAGCATTCTTATTCCATTTGGAATTATTCACAACCCAATATTCTTATTTCCTTGCAAATTAAAAATCAAGTCCTTATCCTCACTTTTCAAATTTATTATTCATCTTAAGTTTATTTTTATTATTTTATTATTCTTATTACTATTATTCTATTCTGAATTATTTACAATTCTTATATTCATATGATATCACAATAATCAATTAAAATTCATTCACTTGCATTTCAATTCTATTATCTAACGGAATATCATTTAAAGCTATCCCAAAAGCTTGACAATAGCCATCTCACTATTCCTTTCAATAACTTCCAATTTCATAATATCTTTCTTATAAATCAAATTTTATTTTCAATTTGAAGCATTTACATTTCTTTAATAATTCATTTGTATTAATATACAAAATCACTTAATACAATTCCAATTTATTTGCAAACTTTAATGCACTTGGTTTATTTATTCATTATTATTTTTTATTAGATTTATTTTATTAACAAAGAGCCATTTTATATTATTTCACTCATTGGAATTTATTTACAATTCAATTATCACCATTATAATCTAATTTCATTTTCCATTCACATTTTCAATATTTATTACCACAAATTTAAATCTCATGCCACAATTGGATTTTTACTTACTTTCCAAGGTTTGACCAAACTATCCAAAATTACATTCATTACCATACACATTCCATTTAATTGTAATTCAATTTAGTCTCTAACCTAATCCATATTAGGTTTTAATTCACTTCCCCAATTCACTCTGAATTCATTTATAATATGACCATTTCCGAATTATTCCATTTAGCAAATTTAAATTTCACCCTTTCCTTTTCACTCCTTTTAAATAGAATCTAAATTTCTTTCAATCTTATTTATTACACAACTGGAATTTAATTTCAATTTCATTATCAAAACAAATTTCATTTTCCCCATACATAAGTTCAAGACTTATTTGCCAACTTAAAAACATCCCCCTTTTTATTCTCACTTTGCTTCCTTACACTTTACATCTCATTTATGGTTAAGCTTTGAATTTGCCACACCACTCAACTCTTTCCATTAATAAATTACAATTTCACCTCTATTCAAGAGTTTAGATTGCTTATTTAAGTCCATTTCCATTCTATAATCACATATTCAAATTATAACACTTACTAACTTAAGAATATGAATTTCTTTAGGCAGTTATAAGCAATTTACATTTATCCTTTATATCCAATTTAATTTAATTTCAATTCATTTAGATTTAATTCAATTTCCAATTTCTCAATTTTAATTCTCCACATACAAGTTCAAAACTTAGTTACTAGCTTGAGTTCACTTACTTCTTTTATATCTCACTTTATCTTATCTCAATTCACGTTTCATTGGAGATTAAGCTTGAATTCACCATACCATTCAACTATTTCTCATTTGTGATAATAACTCCATTTCTCTATTTGTAAGTTCACCAACTTATTTACTTAAAAGCTTATATAGCTCTCTTTTAATCCATCTACATCATATAATCACAATTTCAAATTTTACATATATGTATCCCTGAATTCTTAAGGTTACAAATTTTCTTTCACCTTAATACTTTGCACAATTTTAAATTCTTAATCTCAACTAAAACATAACACTTACTAGCTTGTGGGTATACTCCATTTCACAATGACCCACAATTTTAAAGCCAACTTACATTTTAATTTAACCCAAATCCATTTAATTCTAAACCCAATTTACTTAACTTATCCAAGTTGAATTCAACTTTCCATTCATTTCAATAATTTCATTCACCTCCATTTACCCAAATTAATTTTAATTTCAGGATTCAAATTTCATTCCCTTTCTTACTTAATATCAACTCCAATTCTTTTAAATCAACTTTATTTACAAGTTATATAGTTGATTCATTTTAACTTTCACATTTTTATTCTAAACAGAATCTCCAGAATTCAATTTACCCGGATTTATTACAAAACCAATTTGAAATAATAAGTAACTCATATGCTCCTGGTGTCAAATCAAGTCTCCCAATTCCAAAACACTTGGTTTTATTAAAACAAATTTCCCTTTGAAATTTATAAAATGTGACGACCCGTAACTCCGTACCCCTTGAATTAACAATATTCTACCTCTATTAACTCAAGTGGCAAAGAAATACGAACCATTAGGGTTAAAGAAGAAGAGATAGAAGAAGAAGAAACTAAAACAATATCAGAATCTCACAGTCGCAGCGGAATAAAACATAATAGTAAATATAGAACTTTACACAAAATGAAATCTATTACTGTTTTATACATCATATCATCAGAGTATCTCATACATCAACTATTTATCAATCACAATATGAAAACAGATCACAACCTCAATTATAAAGATAATTATTATAATGTGAGGAATCCAGTTGGATCCCTCCAACCTGTTTTCCCTGCATCCACAAATATTAGCACAACAACAATATATATATCAATTCAGGCTGATATAACTAAACATTTCAACCAATCACACAATTATTTAAATATTAACTACTAAAATCAGCTAACATTCCAGATGTGAGTAAGAATAACTCACATTGAGTTTCGGCGAGCGTTTGAAATTTAAATTAAACCGAACGACGTTCGTTTTAACCCAAATTTCTATTTGCCCGGAATGGTTTCTGAACTGCACCACTGCGTAGTACGCGCTTCTGCGATTCCGACGCCGCAAATTTCATCAAATTCTGATTACATGCAGAAAAGTTATTTAAATTTAAAGATTTGAATTTAAATTCAAAACAATTTTTTTTTATATTACCAAAACACGGCTCGCTCCTTCTTCTACAAAACGCAACGCTACTAGGTGATACACGAACCATGCCGCCCCCCTAGGGCTTGGAATCACGGCCACTTCACTAAGTTCGAAGACGATCGGATGCCGCCACCAGAATGCTCGCCACGGCCTCCTCCTATGGCCATGACGATGACGAGTTCGGTCATCCATGTGAGGCGCGACAGCCCCTCCAACTTGCTACAAACGCGGCTTCCAAGGCTCCTCTCCGGTCGACGAAATTCGATCTCCACCGTTCAGCATGTGGATCTTGACACTCTCTACGATTTATTAGTTGGAGGATTTGGAAATTAAGGAGTGGATCAAGCAGAAATTGAGGAAGAACGAAAAGAGAAGTCGGCCATTGAATATAATGAACGGCGGCTGTAGAGAGAATGCTAAGGATTTTAAAAAAATGAATATATATTATGGTTTTAGTATTATTTAATTAATATACTTCTCAATTTAACAATATACGCAAACGAACTCCAAACTACTCGTTCCGACAGGCATTCCTAGGGTTTTTCTACTTTCCGGACACAATGGAACAGGTTACGTAAGCTAATTTGGTCGTATGCGTGAGTCACGGAATTAAACGATCACTTTTAATTTAAATCGATTAAAACGATTTTTATGCGTTTCGAGCTGCCACGGTCAAACAACAACCCCGATTGCTACGAAAATTGAAATCCGACAATAACTAACTATTACGGATCCAATGGAACTGGTTTCGTCGAATTTCGAGACTGTGCCCCGGAAGGCTATTTTTACTCGTCTATTAAATCAAGCGATTTTCAAAATTGTCGAAAACGCTTAGAAATTTACTTTTAAAATTTTTATGAACTTTACAAGACATCATATATCATTTAAAAACACATTAACAATCATTTTGACTCATTTCAAATCAAAATTCGATTAATTGCATTTTTATATTATTAAATCCTATTATTAAATTAATATAAAATCCCAAATTCAATCTACTAACTTTTAATTTTTTCCAATGGTCTAATATTACAACTCAAACCCAATTAGACCTAAATTAAATTTTAGAATCTAATTTTATCTCCATTTACACTCGAAATTACCAATTACCCCAATTCTAATATTGAATTAGTATTATTCAGTTACCAATTAAATTCCCGATTCAATATTTAATTATTGTTCTCAATTATTTGAAATTGAATAGAATTACTATAATTAAAAATTATAGCTTATTTTATTTCAAGATTCAATTTATAATCCATATTCAACATTTAAAATGAATTAAATGTTCAAATTCAATGGCTTAAAAATACGGGATGTTACACTTTTCATCCCACTCAATTTACTGTTTTTAAAGTCAACACATCTACGAAGGTTAGAAGAAATCCCATCAGGACATCTTACTCCTTCCACCCACTTTAACACGAGTTTTACTTGTTTGTTATCTAGCTCATAGCATGCCTTGGGTTTTTTGTATCGTCGTACAAATGAAGTTCGGGCCGCTTACAAAAGTGCAATATATCACGTCTCGAAATCACTAGTCCTTAGTTTTCCCCTTTATATTCAAAACTGTATTAAACACGTTATCGAACACGTTTTTTTCATTGTGCATAACGTCAATATTATGCCGGAGTAGCAGATCTTTCCAGTAAGGTAACTCCCAAAATATACTTTGTTTGCACCTGTTATGAATGTCTGATTTACCTGGAATTTCAACTTGTACCCCAGTTTCATGTATCTTTGGATAGTCTTTTACGATTTCATATATCTCTTCACCTGACCAAACCTTCGGTGGTAGCATACTCTCTTCTCTGTTTGCTTTAAAGTTCTTTTTATCCGTTCTAAATTTATGATTAACATGTAGAAAACATCGATGACAGTCAAACCAAAAAAATTTCTTTCCATACTTTAATGAAAATGCATGTGTTTCATCCATGCAATGAGGACAAGCTAGACGTCCAGCTGTGCTCCAACCCGAAAGCATCCCATATGCAGGAAAATCACTAGTAGTCCATAATAAAGAAGCGAACATACGAAAATTCATTTTTCTTGAAATGTCGTATGTTTCAACTCCTTCATGCCAGTGTTTTCAATTCTTCGATCAATGGTTGTAGATAAACATCAATTCCTTGTGTCGGGTCATCGGGACCGGGGACGACAATCGTTAGAAACATATACGGAGTTTTCATACACATCCATGGAGGTAAATTATAAGGAGTAACAATAATAGGCCATGATGAGTATTTACTACCAAACTGAGAGAATGGTGAAAATCCATCTGTACATAAACCGAGTCTGACATTACGGCTCTCTACAGGAAACGCAGGATAAGTCTTATCGAAATGTTTCCATGCTTCTCCATCAGATGGATGTATCAAAGTTCCTTCTTCTGGTGCTCTAACACTGTGCCATCGCATATGACATGTCGTAGCAGAAGATGCATATAACCTTTGAAGTCTAGGAGTGATAGGTAAATAATTCATTCTCTTGTATGGAACTTCTTTTCCTTTTTTTTTCTCGATTTGAATCTTTCCTCGTTACATATTCTGCATTTTCTAAGGTCAATGTCATCTTTCCAATACAACATACAACCCTTTATACATGTATCTATCTTTTGGTATGGCAATCCAAAAGCAGAAATAAGTTTTTTCACTTTATAATGACTATCGCACATCAAATTATTGGGTGGCATGTGTCGTTTTGCAGCTGGTACAACTGCTGTAAATCCAGCTTCTATAAGGTTGAATTTTGATTTCATAGTGATGTATTCGCCGTTACGGATAATTCGGTTCCTCTTTTACAACCATCCCCAAGGGCCTCTTAGTAGAATCCAATAATCATAAAAAAAATTAGCTTGCGCTGTCGGTTCTTCTTCAACGTTATCATTGTCATCATCGCCCTGATCAATGGTAGGAAACATTAAATCAACTATTACATATTACAGTATTTTACATCTTAAATCATCATCGCCCTAAATCAACGTTATCATATTACAGTATTTTACGATTGATTTATAATTTGTCAATAAATCAATTATTTAACAATAGAAAAACATTTTATAATTCATTGACGGCCGGTCATCCTACTTCCCATTACAAACACAATATCGTAATTACATTTTATAAATCATTTCAGGTTAAACGATTCAACAAAATTTCGGCAGCACTTCCCTTTATTCCCTGTATCGTACACAAAATGCGTGTACACAGGGAACAAAAAGGAAGTGCCACCAAAATTTTGTAAACCATTAAAACTGAAATGATTTACAAAATGTGATTACTTTATTGTGTTTGTAGATTGTCCAAATACTAGGACAAATCCAACAAATATTGTATCAGATGAATATAAATGTCCGTTTTTGGAAAAAACAAATATCCATACAACGATCATATAAAACACTTGTCAGACGGGGCCAAAATATCTCTAAGGTATTTACATAAATAAAACATATTTTCTAATTATTCTTCTAACAACTACAAAATATTTTATAATTAATTAATTCATTATATTTATTAACTAAATTTTAAAACGTGTTTTAACTTTCACTGAATAATTAGCTCATTGTTATTACGCTCATTTCAAAATTTTAATACATTCAACGAATTATATTTATTTTAAACTACGATAACACTTATAATTAGCACTTTTGAATTAAATTATCGTTAACTGCACCGATCTATCAAGATATGTATTAATTACTATACAATTAACTTTGGTGTAAACTATAGACATTATTTTAAATAAAAACAAATATTGTCATAAACTTAAATATCAACAAGCATGTTCATCAATAATATACACTAATTTTAAAATCAAACCACCAATCAAAATCAACTAATACAAATATTACCATAACTATTACGCATTATTCATCATTATCAACATAACCATAGACTAACTTAACTTCCACCTAACTTGAAACACTATAATCATCACCCAATATCACTATAATCATCACCCAATATCACTATGATCAACTAATACAATTATTTTCGAAATTAGGGTTTTCCAGTTAATCCTAAATTAAACCTAAATCAAAGGCAAATCAAGTTTAGAAGAAATACCAGCGTGTTTTGGAGGTGTTTGAGCAACGTGGAGGCAACGAGCGACGGCTGGAGTTGGAGAGGCGGCGGATTGTGACGGGGAGGAGGGTTTTGGGAGAAGTTGGTTTTCGTAGGAAATGAGAATCTGTTCGCGGGATGCAGGTTATAATCTGATATGCAACGGCTAGCAGCGGCTAGCAACGGCCGAATTTTTTAGCCGTTGCAACGATCCGATACAAAATGAGGCCTTTTCTTGTAGTGAGTTGTTTAAATTTGCATTGATTTGCATAATTACGCACTATCTTAACATTTTTAGTAGGAAATTATTTACACCCAAGTGTAGTTGGTGTTGTTTGTTTTCCTTCTGAAAGGCACAACGTGTTTTCCAAATATAGCCTTAGTAGAATGTCCTATTTGTTCAGATGGAACTTTAAATCTAATGGTGTAATAACATCGGTTGTCCGTCCTAGTATGATACTTAGTATGCTATTCACAAAATTTAATTTTTACCAATAGATGTTTTACACCTCTGAAAAGAAAGTTATTATTAGCAACCTTCCTTTATTAAATTAGTCTTACGAATAATAACAGAGAATTGGCATATATGTTCTACTTATAATTCTTAAATGCATGTAATGATTGAAACCAATTGAATACGAGACTTTTGATTTTTCATTTTGTCCCTTCTAGTTGAAAACATTAAATATGTTACTTTTTTTCGATTTGATGTATTGAGATTTAGATTTTTGTCGATTTTTTCCACTATCGGTTATGTCTGCAACAACATCTTTCTTTTGAAATGCTGAATCAAGTTATTTCATGTTTTTTTCATCTTCTCTGTAGGTCCTCTATGATGTTTTAATAAACATTTGAGTTTGCAGGGGCAACTTATAAACATTTTGCCCATCTGAAGCCAAAAGATAAAGGCGGTACCTTACTTCTACTGTTTATTTTATTTTATTTTTATGTTGTGGCTTCTTTCAATTTTTTCACCCTTCACTTTCTCATCACCATTATATTTTTATCATAGGAAGATCAATGTTGGATAAAAAAGAATGCACATGATGGTCAAAATATGTTTCCTGAATAAAAGATGTAAATTTGGTAAGGCCATTTTATAATTTCGTATAGATTGCAGGTTGATTAATCTTTTGGAACCCTCATGTACAAACCTTTGTCAGTAATATACAACGTGTTTTTAAGAGGATCGGGGATATAGTGGACTGTAGTTTGGTATTTCAGCTTGTTAAGGATTGTCTGCATTTGTTTTTTATGAAAATATATGTACAAATTTATCCATGTGTACTGAAGTTGGCATTGCGCAATGCTTTTTTCTGAAAATGAAAAGCTTTGTTTGTACTGACTTCTAGTCCACTATTTCTTTTGAAATCCATTTATGCAGCAAAGGCAGAAATGTACTGACCTGACCTTGCATTTTTTTAATGCAATGCAAACAAGGACGTATTATATTCTTTACTTAATTTGCATCTCAAGTGTTCGTCTATGTTTCCAAATACTTATCCATATTAATATCATCAAAGTCTCACAAAGGAAGACAAAGGATGAAGTAAAAAAATGAAGAAAAATTAGTAGCAAGAAGAAGGGGTGGGAAAGGACAGTTGATAAAAAGATCAAGTTTGCAGATTCGGTACCAAACTTGTAGTTATATTTGTCTCATCATTTAATTCTTGAAATTTGCGATTTCTTGTGTGTGATATTTTGTCTTATTTTAGTGGATTATTGTGTTGGGCCTGCTGGCTGACTATATTTGCTATGTGACAATGAATATTTCATCGTCTTCAAGATGAATACCAGGTAATGATTAAATAAGTGTAATGTTGGTTCTGTCAAATTGTCATTTAAAACACAACTCTTAGCTGAAAAAGAAATTTGTGTCAGTTAAAAGACATCAGGTTAGTATAAATGGTTTCATAGAATTAGAAATTACATAATGGAAACTAGCATAAAGACCAGCATGATGTGTGTTTATCAGTCATTAAGATGTTCATATTTCTTTCTCTCTCTCTCCCCTCCTCCCTCCCCCACTTTTTTTTTGAAAAAAGGCAACATTATATGTCATGGAAAAAAGCATTTTTCAAGAAAATTTTACAAATCATAGAAAAGATTAATGGGACTTATTCTTGACTAATGACTCTTTCTCACACACACACTGAGACACACACTCTAAAGAAAGATTTAGGTAGTCATGACCCAAAAAAGCTGTACATTATTGTTATCGCTACATGTAAATTTTCAAGAAAAATTTTCAACTCCAAATCCCATGTACGTTTTATCATTATGTGATATCTTAGTCCTTTTGTTGTGTATCTCTATGTGAGCTAAATAAAGCATAAGGATTTGTGTCTATCATAATTACGATGCACATATATCTAAACCTATTAATGTTACTCAACTTATGTTATTGAAATAAAAATCCACATTGAAAATTCCGTAGTTGGGAATTGATCCGAGGTCTCTCAAGTGTGGATTGAAATTCCTAACCGACTAGACTACAACTAATTAGATGGTACAGATACCATTCCAAATATTTCTAGTGTAATGACCCGAAATATTGGTTATTTGGTTTTGGACGTTTGATTTATTTTTAAATGTTGAATTAGAAATATTAATTGTTTTTGAATATGGAGATTTTGGTTAACTTAGTGAAATGGGTTAAAATTCAAATATAGCGATTAATTGAATTTGATAAATAGTAATTTAATATTTGAAATTGGGTAAATATGTGAATCTGGAGTTAAATGTGAATGGAAATGATTTCTAAAGTTGATTTAAACTCTATTTGAATTTGAGTGATGATAGTGGACTTCTAAATGGAAATAAAGTAGATAAATTGAAATTTGAAAATTTTATATATTTGTTTAATAGTGAAATTGAATATTTAGAATAGTGTAAATGATTGAAGTTGTGACTTAATATGAATTGAAATGGTTTCTAATATGGATACAAATTCTATTTGAATTATAATTGAGTTGGTAAGTTTTTAAAATTGGAATTTCAAGAAATTTCGTCGATTTTGAAAATCGCTCGATTTAATGGACACGATAAAATAGCCTTTCGGGGCATAGTTTCAAAATTCGACGAAACCTGTTCCATTGGATTCGCAATAGTATATTATTATCGCATTTCAAATCGTAGCATTTAGATTTACCGTTTGGTCGTACGGGATAGAAACGCGTTGAAATTAGTATTGGAAATTTAACATTTCAATTCGATTCGGAAAGCTATCTTCCACATACGATCGAATTAAGCCTCGAAACATATTCCATTGTGTTCAGAATAGGGGTAAAACATTATAAACGCCAGGTGGCATGCTTCGTTTGGAGTTTGTCCGAAAAAGTACGTGAATAGTGAAATTATAATAAAATAATACTTATACGTACATATATATACATATATACACACACGCGCGCGTCCCACGACTAAACCATAGAAATAACCTAGTCGCTTTAGTAACGTTCAATGACCGAAAGACACTGTTTTTTCCCTTTGATTTCACACGATCCTTTCACCTATAGAGAAAACTTTCTACATGAAAGTCGTAGAGCTCGTTGAGTTCTACAGATCCGACGGTGAATTTGAGCTATCGTCGTCGAATGGAGGCAGGAATTGGTCGCGTTCATTTTTGTTTGAGCTCGTTTTGCTCGAGCTAGGGTTGATCGAAAGTGGCGAGATTTTGGGAGTGGAGCTCGCATGGGCGCACGCGATGACGTTGACCGATCAAGTTCTAGGGCAACATGGTGGTCGCGACGGTTCGATGGTCGAACGTCGTGATGGGTTCGTGAAGGAGCCTGGAACGTCCGCGAGAAGAAGAAAGCAACGGCCGTGATTTCCTGAAGCAAAATCGTGCGGCCCAGATTATTTCCAAGGTTTAATAAAAATGAAGGAAATTTATTTATATAAATTATATTCAAAATTTTTAAAAATGTATATCTTTGTCATACGAGATCGAAATTGGACGAAGCAAGCATCGTTGGAATCGTGACGACGAACGCTAATTTGGAGAAAATTGGAAATGGCTAAAATTTTAGGCCAAATCGAACGTCATTCGATTTGATTTAAAATTTAAAAGTCAAGGTGAGTTTAACTCACTCATTTGGTTAATCATTAACATTTTATAGCAAATAAAATTTATTTATGCTCTTTGGTGATTGTTGAAATTGGTGATTATTGAAATTAATTTAGGACGACGATATAGCATATTGAAATGCTATGAGATTGGTTGAACAGGGTCTAAGGTGACGATATAACAACTCGAATTGATATTAAACTGTTTATGTTTTTTATAGCTTATTTCCAGTATTGAATCATATATATGCAGAATTGATAAATGGATTTTGTTTGGAATTACGTTGTTAAGTTTATAACATGGATTGAATTGAAAAATATTGGTGTAATATATTTGGCCAAATAAACACTGTTGGAAAATAAATGAAAGAATTTGATTGTGAATGATAATTGGTTAGCAGAATAAATTTTTATTATGCTATTTGATTAATTTGGACACCGTTAAAATGCTGATTGATTTATATTGAAAATTTTGACATGTTAACAAATTGTCGTTAAGTGTGGATTTGATTTACATATATGATTGTTATGTAAGTGTTGTAATTTAACTGTGATAGTTAAATTGAATTGAATGGTAGTTGATAAAATAACATTGGAATTTCCAAGCCTCATTATAACATTGGAAAGGTTATGGCTTCTGTTTAACTTCAAATTTCATAATTTGAAGTAAAAGATTGTTTTTAACAATTATTACACAAATCGTTTTGTTTAAATTTTTATTTACAAATGTTTTTTAAAATCATTTATTTAGTAAAGTTAATTTTTTTAAATTAATTGTTAAATTTACTAAAACCAGACGTAGCCTCATCAGCGGAAATGACTAAAACCAGAGATAAGAGGCATGCCAAGTTGGTTGGCAAACCCATAGGGTGTATTCGGCTTTTTTTCTAGTAATATGGATACCTTCAGTTGTTTCAGGCATGCTGGAGCGATGCACTCGGTCTTAGCAATACCAGTTATGTTTTTCCTATGATACCCCAACTAGACGGGTGTGATGCCCCGAAAGGATAACTCTGAATCTTGTGCAGGAGGATCGTTCTCCAAGTACCGAGGGCACCTCCGTGGAAATCCTACACAATTGGAAAACGAGCCTTATCAAGTTTTGATTTTATATGTAGTATTGTTGTGATTTACACAGCACGAGCATTCGCAGCTACTTGATTTTTATTATTTTGACCCGTAGACATTATTATAATATCACTGGATTTTATATAAGAATGTTTTGGTGATCGTAAGGAAATACCCGACAGTGTTTATATGCGGTGCAATCTTATGATATCTTTATTTTGGAAAGGTTTTATACCTTAATAAATCAAATGGAGTGTGTTTTCTCACGTTGGTTTCCCAGACTGCTCTGTGTGTTATTATTTTATAGTAATGCTTGGGTCAGACCGAGCATATTACATATTTAGATTTGGATTGGTTTCGAGCTCAGGAGACGAGATGAACACTGAGACGCATTCTTGTACTTGTTTATTCCGTTGCGGTGGCTGTTTGAAATTATCGGTAATTGTGAGGACGGGCTGTTATAACTGTCCGGATTGGTAATTATTGACTAGTGTACTCTGATTTGAGTTACATATATTACAATTTTAATTTTTGTAAAGAGCTGTTAATATATTATTCATTCCGCTGTGAGATTCTGTATTTTTTTAGTTTCTTCTATTTTATACCTTCTTTCTTTTTCCCAAACAATCTTTTTTCCGGCACCGATTGTTCGGCATGCTATGTAGTGAACGTATCGATGTCGATTTTTGAGGGTCGAAATGTCGGGTCGTCACACATTGTATCAGAGCTTAGGTTGGCGATATACCTAGGCTTTGGTGGGGATTACTCATTAGTGATAGGGTCAGTAGCACCCTAAAATGAGTTGAGTGTATTAATATATATGAGTGCGTATTTGTTAGTGAATATAAAATATTTTATATCGGGTTGACTTATCGGTTGAGTGTTTATGAATTCTGATCGGTAAGGAAAGTACAACAATATCGATAAGCGTTTTTAAAATCTCAAACAAGGTAAACCGACACAATATTGTTTTGAAGATGGTAAATGAAATAATTTTACCCTAACTATATTTTGATATAAAAGAAATATTTTTCGGAAATTAGCATAGTGTATATATATGTGGAATTTTTGGTGGTAAATATTATAACAAAAACAAGATTATAAAATTTGAAATGGGTTATATAACCAATTTAAAGTATAAAAGTATGATTTGTACAAATGAGTTATAACTAGAGTTGGATTCAAACCAGAATTTGAAATTTTATGTCCCAGAAATTTTGGGTAATGTTTTAAATAATTTGAACAAAGTATTTGGGAATTTTTAAATCTTGGTGATTTTTGGAAATGTATTCCAAAGTGGTTTGCGAAGAATAATGGATTATTATTTTGAAGATATTTATGAATAGAAATTGTTTTAAAATGGGTTTTGAAAGTAAGGAAGCACAGAACTCACTTCAGTCGTTGGAAAATAATTCTGGTAATGACGACCGCATCATCAGACTTCATTTTTGAGTTTCTAAGTGACAGATTGCTACCATAGTGACTGGCTATGATTATTTGCTTTGGACTTGTTTGGTAAACGAGATTTGTTTTAGAAATTCCAAAATGGAATTGTTTTGAGAAAAACCCAGTTGTTTTAAAAAAATTCCGAAAGTATGATTTGATATGCAAAAATGGATATATGTATATTTATGATTTCAAAATGATTTGAAATAAAACCGGTGATTTAATTCTGGGAATTTCATTTAAATGATTTGTGAAGTCGGGAGAAAATCAATTATTGAACTTATAATTTGGAGTTGATATAGATAAGAAAGGAAAATGTGAATTTTAATTCTGGAATTAAAGTTTAACTTGAGCAAGTTAAAATGAATAATACGGGTTGAAATTTAAAGATAAGTTAAATAAAGTTGAATTGGAATTGAATTGAATATGAAGTTTGAAACGTGAAATATTATATAACTATAAGTTATGATTATCGAATGGAATGGAGACACTCAAGCTATAAAGTGATATATATAATCTAGAGTTATGATTATAAGATGTAAATGGACTCAAGTAAGCAATATGAGATTATAAGTAAATATGTTCTTGAACTTATGAATTGAGAGGTGCAACAGTAAAACCAAAATGAAAATGGTGATATTATGGTAAAGAAATGGAAATATAAAATTTTGGATTTTAATTGGAGGGTGAACTGGAATTGAGTAAATTGAATATAAACATGAATTGTGAAGTGATTATACAACTATATGGTATAAATGTAGAATGTGAGTAAACTTAAGTGAAAATTCAGGGAATTATGAATAATAAGTTTGTATAACTTATTAAACTGAGAAAGTGGAAAAGTGTGACCAAGTTAAAATGGTTAAGTATTTAATAACAAGAAATGAATTCAATTTAAGAGTAAATGAATTGGATATGATTTTGGAGTATGGATTGGATAAGATTATGTAGGAACTTAAGTTATAAAGTTGAATATGAACTTAAGTACCAGTATGGAATGTTTATAATAAACCTTAGAAATAAATTTATGAAATGGTTTATAAATAAAATAGCATGGAATGAAATATCGTTTACTATAAAATGTAGTGAATAACACTATGTGAATTAAATGAAAGTGAATGGAAAAGATGTAATATAAGTTGGAAGTGAAATTAATATGAAGGAAATGCAAATGAATTGATTGTGAATCAATTTGAAATTGAATAAAATTGAATATAGATTGATTGGAAATGGATAATTGAATTTTTGAATCTTGTACTTGTTTATGCATTCGAAATACATTTTATAGTATGTTTGTTTTATGAAAAACATGTGTTTAAGTTCGTTAAAAGAACGAAATGTTATAAAAATTTCATGGTTATGAAACTTATGTGCTTCGTTTGAGTAAGTACAGGTACAGAAAGCCATTTGGATATATTTTGATTGCGTAATTGCATATAAATTAATCGAACTCGCTTAATAATGCTAATATAAGGTACGCTTACGCATTCAAAGTGAAAATGAGATAAAATATTGATATATATTGCGTTTCCGGCCGTGTGGTTCGATGTATATTATATTTATCATATTTGTGACATTGTAAAAAACTCTTCATACAAGAGAGACTCTATCAAAAAATTTCGGAAATTTATGGTAAGAATTTTTGGAAAATTTTGAAAAAAATTTGTTAGATAAATTTGGTTTGAAATTATAGCTTGCAATAATGAAATTTGATAAATAAATAGGAATTAGTGGATTTAGGTGAGTCTAAAAGACTTAGGAAATGGTAATAACAGGATTTTAACCAAATGTTTTTCTAATAGAAATGGGGTTGGAGCATTTTTTCTACCTTAGTAATTCAAGACGAAATTCTTTCGAGGGGGGAGGAATATATTGACCCGGAATTTTGATCGTTTGGTTTTGAACGTTTAATTTATTTTCAAATGTTGAATTGGAAATATTATTTAATTTTGAATATGGAGATTTTGGTTAACTTAGTGAAATGGGTTAAAATCAAATATAATGACTAATTGAATTTGATAAATTGTAAATTTAATATTTGAAATTGGGTAAGTTTGTGAATATGGAGTTAAATGTGAATGGAAATGACTTTTAAAGTTGATTTAAACTCTATTTGAATTAGAGTGATGATGATGGACTATTGAATGGAATTAAAAGTCGATAAATTAAAATTTGACAATTTTATATATTTATTTAATAGTGAAATTAAATATTTAAAATAGTGTAAATAATTGTATTTGTGGTTTAATATGGATCGAAATGGTTTCTAATATGGATAAAAATTCTATTTGATTTATAATTGAGTTGGTAAGTTTTTAAAATTGAAATTTCAAGTAATTTTATCGATTTTGAAAATTGCTCGATTTAATCGACACAATAAAATAGCCTTTCGGGACATAGTCTCGGAATTCGATGAAACCAGTTCCATTGGATCTGTAATAGTATATTTTTGTCGAATATTAAATTTCATAGCGTTCGGAGTTACCGTTTGGTCGCATAGGATAGAAACACGTTGAAATCAATATTGGATATTTAATATTTTAATTCAATTCGGAAAACTATCTTCCACATACGATCGAATTAGGCCTCGAAACGTATTTCATTGTGTTAAGAATAGAGGTGAAACATTATAAACGCCAGGCGGCATGCTTCGTTTGGAGTTCGTCTGAAAAAGTAGTGAATAGTGAAAATAATAATAAAATAATACGTGTGTGTGTGTATGTGTGTGTGTATATATATATATATATATATATATATATATATATATATATATATATCTCTCTGTGTGTGTGTATTCATATATGCGTTCTAGAACTAAACCCTAGAAATAACCTAGCCGCCTCAATAACGTTCAATTGCCGAAAGACACTATTTTTCTCCCATCCATTTCACGCGATCCTTTCATTTATAAGTAAAACTTTCTACATGAAAGTCATAGAGCTCATTGAGTATTACAGATACAATGGTGGATATGAGCTATCATCATCGAATGGAGCCAAGAGTTGGCCACGTTCATTTCCATTCGAGCTCGTTTTACTCAAGCTAGGGTAGATCGAAAGTGGCGAGATTTTGGACGTTGGTGGAGCTCGCGTGGGCGCATGCGATGGCGTGGGCCAATCGAGTTCTAGGGCAACATGGTGGTCATGGCAATTTGATGGTCGAACGGCGTGATGGGTTCGTGAAGGAGCCTGGAATGTAATCGAGAAGAAGAAAGCAACGACCTTGATTTCCTAAATCAAAATCATGCGGCCCCTATTATTTCCAAGGTTTAATAAAAAAGGAAATTTATTAATATAAATTATATTCAAAATTTTAAATATATATCTTTGTCATACGAGGTCAGAATTGGACAAAACGAGCGGCGTTGGAATCATGGCGATGAGAACTATAATATGGAATTGATTTGGAGACAACTGGAAATGACTAAAATTTTAGGTTAAATCTAACGTCGTTCGATTTGATTTAAAATTTAAAACTCAGGGTGAGTTAAACTCACTCATTTGGTTAATCGGTAATATTTTATCGCAAATAAAATTTATTTATGCCGTTTGGTGATTGTTGAAATTAATTTAGGATGATGATATAGCATCTTGAAATGTTATTAGATTGGTTGAACCAGATCTAGGGTGACGATATAGCAACGCGAATTGCTATTAAACTGTTTATGATTATTTTAAGCTTATTTCCAGTATTGTATATGTGTGGAATTGATAAATGGATTTTGTTTGGAATCACGTTGTTAAATTTATAATGTAAATTGAATTGAAAAATATTGGTGCAATATATTTGGCTAAAAAACACCGTTGGAAAATAAATGAAAGAGTTTGATTGTGAATGATAATTGGTTAGCAGAATAAATTTTTATTCTGCTATTTTATTAATTTGGACATTGTTTAAATGCTGATTGAGCTAGATGTTTGTCCATGATGCCCTTGCACTTCTAAAATAATTATATATTATTGTAGTATTCCAACTTCAATGATCTTAACTCAGTGAAATATATTTAAAAAAACCATAGCATAGCTTAACAATATCTTTTCAGTTTCTTGGCAGTACAAATCTTCTCATTATGTTGTCATCAGCTCATAGTGTCGTGTAGTTGCTTTATTTTATTGAGGGATTCTCTGTGTTAATTTGATTTTCTTTATGGTAGTTAGTATTAATGAACTTATCCACTGATAACATGCATTACATTTTAGGTTGGGTATGAAGTTGTGTTGACTAGCATGCTGCAGTATTGGTAAGGTGAGTTCTAAGATGTGTGGTTTTTTTTTTTTGGTGGGCTTAAATATGAAAAACCACCTTAATTAACTCTAGATTTTGCTAACATCTTGGCACAACATTTTTTACAGACCTTTATTTTGGGATCTTCAAGGGATTACGTAGAAGAAAATTAGTACTGTTAACTGCAAAATACGATGATCATGCTATTTAATGTTTTTTATTCTATTCTTTACAGTGCTCTTTCAAATGGTTCAATAATTAGGTGCTTGGATGATACACTTTTAATATCAACTTGGGAGAGGCGGAATCCGTTGAACTTGATTTTGGCGTCTTGTCATCCTGCTAGTTTGGTAACTGATTATCTACAATTGTACAAAACCCTATTTTAGAACTTTATTAGCTTGATATTCTTTAGCAGGTGGAGGCACAAGTTGCTTAGTTATTGAAGACGAGCTTGATTTAACTACTGCCAGGGCCTTTGGGTACGACAACTAAGGTATGATTTTTTGTTCTCACGTAACTACGTCGATAACATTACATAATTTTTTAATGCATATAACTTTCTATTCCTGAACTAGGCAATGATTTTCGTGTATTAGTATCAACATTCAATGCTGTGTTAGAGCTTGAGCCATTGGGTTTGGACTTAGGGCATCTAAATTGTATATTGCATAAAATACAGCTAATATCATAACAACTGGGTTTGGACTTAGACATTATCATAACATTTGCTATAGGAAATTGCACACTGGAAGAACATTCATTAATGCGAACTTTATACTACTATTTTAGTTCAGATATTGACCAAGTAAAAAGGGAAGAGAAAACAACTGGAAGTGCTTACTAGTCCCATATTGTAGAAACTAATGGAATAGCTAGCATCAACACCTAATAAATAGTTTATGTACTGCAATAGAGTTCCTTACTTACTTGAATGGGGTCTATGGGTGATCATGAAGGCCCAGGCCTAGCCTAGTGGTTTCCATTGCACTTTGGAAATGCGTTGGGCTACCATCTCCCCAAGTGGGAGAGTGGACATCATTATTTGTTGCTTTGGAGGAACGCGTTCGTGCGACCCCCTGCCCATTACCAAATTAAATGTCTCCTTTTGTCTAAATCAAGTTATGTAGATTCTTTTTTCTTCTTCCCAGATCTTTTTATGATGATGTTTTGATAAACATTTGAATTTGTAGGACTGGATATAAACATTTTGCCAATTGTCAATTTAATTTGCATTTGACAGTTCTTTCATTTTCTTTACTCTTTAATTTCTTCATTCTCTTCCCTTTCTCAATCCGGTTTGATGACTTTGGTCTGCTGTAGCTTTGTTTTTTCCTTCAGTTTACTTCTATTAAATGGAATTAGTGTTATTTTGTTATGTAGAATATTTTGGACCATTTGTTAATCGATGACGGTTGTTTTGAGTAGTGTAGTCAAACAAGAGAGACAGAAATAGACCAAAAGCTTGCAGGTAATTGGTGGACCTTGCATTCTGATAAAAAGTTTCTCATTTTAATTTTATTACAAAAAGATCCATGCTGGATAATTAAAATGCATGTGGTTGTCAAAATATGGTTTGCAACCTGATTGTTGTAAATTTGTTAAGGCGCTTTTATGGTTCTCATATAGATTGTATTCTGTAAAAACCTGTCAGTAATGAACAACAGTGTTTTTTCAAGGATTAGAGATATATTACTATGTACTCTGTTTCAGCTAGTTAAGGATTGTTTGCATTTTACTTACTGATGTTGGTTTTTTAAAATTCATTGTTCCTCATGTATTATTGATTTTTTTATACATAAGTACCGATTTTTATCCCACAAATTCCGTTAAAACGTATTCATGCATCGAAGGCCCAAATGTATTGACTAGACTTAGCATTCTCTTTTATACAATGCAAATAAAGATGTGTTGTAATTCTTTACTATAATTTGCATCTCAATTGTTTGTATATGCTTCTGAATCTTTATCCGTATTAATATCATCAAAGTCTAACCTTTGTTTTGATTGGATATACTAATTTATCTAGTTACCTAATTCAGCTTATCGACGATTGTTTGCGTTTCCTTAGAAGATGAAATATGTACTAATTTACTCTTTCTTATTGAAATCAATTTACTTAGCAAGATTATCATTTAGTTTGATTGTAGAAAAGATAAACTTATTATCGAGGTTGACTTCACTTTTTTTAAAAGTCCTAGAGAACAAAGGTTTTACTTGTAAGCTTTATGGAATGTCAGGTAAACCACATGATTAGTGCAGTAAATTGGATTAATATTTAAAAAGTGGAAACTATATATACTATGATGTATTTTTTCTCAAACATTTACGTACTTTTCATATTTCAAAATGGTCTGATATATTTATTTATGGATAATTTAGTTTAAAGGAAATTGTAAAGTATTTTGGATAGTAGGACAGCACCTATAAAATTTAAGCAGAAGCACAACTTCACATTTCATGCACGCGCACATAACATATTTAAGCAGAAGTACACCTTCATCTAAGATTCCTTAGGTATAAAAATCAACTAGGAGAAACTCCAACAGATTACAATTCTCGAATCTGCACCCAGAATACTTCACAATAGAGCACGAGAATCCCCCAGAGTGCAAAAAGGTCGAGCTTCGGTTTGAGAATTTGAGATCGGTGAGGCGCCTGTTTAACCGACGCCTGGATGCCAAGCGCCTGTTGAACAGGCGCCTGAGAGTGAGGCGCCGTTCAACATGCGCCTGGCATCCACGCGCGTACTAAACAGGCGCCTACTTATTTTCCCCCTAACAGCCAATTTCCAAAGGCCATTTTCTACCTTCAAATACAACTCCCCACTCTTCTTCCATTCACAAGCAGTTTGCTTCCTTCTTCCATTACATTTTTTTTATGCCACTAACCTCAACTGAAAATGTACTTCGATTTCGACATCGATGCTTCAAGTTTCAGTTTTGAAAACTATGACTTACAAGACGTTACTGTTCCGATTGGGGGAGAAGTAACTAACGCAATTTGGAGCGCTACGGAAGACTACGATCTTTGCTACATTTACTGTGCCATCTCGGTCGATCCTATTTAAGGGACCGATCAAAGTGGTGAGTCTTTTTGGGGCAAAATTACTAATTGCTACAATCGAAAGAACATCGATCGGAAAAGAACGCTATCTTCAGTCGAAGGTCATTATGGAAAAATAAATCGCGAAACGCAAATGTTCGATTCTCAAATTTTCAAGTTAAAGTAAACAAATCCTAGTGGATTTTGAAATGAAATGCATTTGGTAAGCTTTAATATAATATCATTGTTCAACAGGCGCCTGCCCACATTTCTGTTGTAGAAATGAGGGCTCCAATATTTTGGAGCGCAGAAAATCGAATTACCGCACTCCAAAATGTTAGAGATGCTCTAAGGTACATGATCCTTTCTAATATCCACCATATATTCATATTAGTGTATTGACTTTGAAAATAACATTTTGGAGGCTTAGAAATGATGGTTAAGTTGAAAATTCGAATTGAATGGCATTTGTGTTTTTTAACATTTACATTCATTTATAAAAGTAAGCTTTTTATCTCACTTTTTTATTATTTCTTTCATCTTCATTCTACACTTCTAAACACCATTTTCCACTTTTTCTAATATTCTTAAATTTATAAAAATCTTCTCTTTTTACGCAAAAAATGTGAATTTAATGTGAAATTGATTTGGGGTCAGTTGCGAAGACAATATTGGATTTTGCATTTTCAAATTTGGAAGGCGAGAACATTAATCTCTTGTTCTTACTTTTTAGAAAATAATAAATATGATGAGTTATTTACACGTTGTATAGTTTTTGATGAAAGAATATATATGAAATTTATTAGTAATTTCGGTTTTGATATGAAAATCATGTTTTATAATATTGTTTGAAAATCATGTTTTATAATATTGTTCAAAAATCATACTTTTGTTTCTATTTGGTAGAAAATGAACATGGTTATTGTATTGATCATATATAGAGATATAGGGTCACGGGAACTAACATCTTCTTCTTTTTCCCTTCACCGTTCTCTGTAAAAAAAAAAAAAAAACACCTTCCCCTTACTTTTAAAAATCAACAACCCTAAAACCATCGAGTTTTAGCCAAAGTCATTAACTATGAAGTCATTAGTTTTGGTCTCTAGTTTTTTTCTAAAAAAAATAATCAAGTGCGGTTTTGTTGAGTATGGTGGGAGATAGGGGTTAATTACAGTAAGAGGTCGTATATTGATGGTTTTTCGACTAACACGAATCGACAAACGGAGGATGCAGTCATGTTCATATCTACAAATCGCAATGTCTCATTATTTTATGTAACGTACGCGATTTTTCGTTGCCAAAAAACCGAATAGTTATGGGTTTTAAAAAGAATTTAAGAAAAGAAAAAGAGAGAAAAAGGTAGAAGATAGAGGGAAGAGAAAACAGAAAATTTTTAAATAGAAGAAAAAGAGAATAGAGAATGGAAAAAAATAGAAAACAACAGAACAACAGAATCTCACAATTCGCAGCGGAACAACATATAATAATAAATGAATAATCTTTAAACAGAGAACTATATCAGTTATTACATCACATCACATTATATTACATCATATCATCAGAGTGTACAACATCATACAACAACAACAGTGCAGCGGAAAAGGAATACTATATAAGTAATATGCCATCCATCTTGCCTCCAGCAACTCCAGAATATCCAGAATATCCTGATAAACCTTAACTCTTGACTGCCCGTGTGGAAATTGGTGGGCACCCAGAGTTTAGGAAGTAAAACAATAAACTCCAAGTCAGTCATGTGACTGGTGTGAGAACTCAAAACAGTTTATTTATCTTTAAAATCAAAATAGAGGAATATTTTTATTTCAATTCGCAATGCTTTTAAAAATGAGACTACCATAAGGCCTCCCGCACACACACACAATGCAAACGCAGAATCGGAGGAGATTTCTCCTTATGATAGTCAAAGATGCTTGATACGCATTTAAAATAACATTTGATATTATTACTAGTGCATAGTGTAGGGGAAAAATTCATTTTGAAAGTAGAATATAAATCTTAGCCAACATAGACATTTCGAACTATGCCTACTATAGCTACCATCCAAACAGTGGTGACCACCATAAGTGAATGATAGGTTATACAACTAATACCGTACAAGTTTCGTATTGGGAATTGGATTTCCAACAAATGGTCAGGCCAAGGAACTTCCCATTGCCACATGAGAATGCCTCTGGAAAGACATCCCCGAGAACCAAACCGGAACTCTGCCAACACAAGGCCGGGTTACCCCTAACTGGGTAACTACTGACACGAGCACGCCATTCCCCGATCGTAAACGACCTTTCTCACGGGATCCCGAAAACCAACAACCACAAAGTAATAAATTCGTAGTAACCACATAGGTTAAATATCTGGGCTCCATACCATGATACCACCTCTATCCAGAAGGAAATGTACATACCCTAAAGGGTGCTACCTGTAACGACCCAGAATTTTTAGAAATTAAAATTTGAATATTTAATTAATTTTAAATATTAATAAGTGAATTTATAAGTCAAATAAATTTTTATTTGAATTATTGGATTTAATTGGATTATTAAATCGATAATTTAATATGTTAAATTATGGAAATAATTGAAAATATAGTTAAATATGATTGAAAATGATTTGTAAAATTTTATTTTATCATATTGAAGTTAGAATGATATTTTAGAACTTTTAAAATCGAATTTAAAGTTAATTTGTGAAAATTGAATATTTTAATATTTAAATCGACTAGCGAAAATAGGCAATTTTTGAACAGTCTCAGAATTGAACGAAACCAGTTTCATTGGATCTGTAATAGTTAGTTATTACCGGATTTCAATTTTCGTGTCAATCGGAGCTATCGTTTGAGCGTGGCAGCTCGAAACGCATCGATTTATTTTTAATTTAAATTTGGCGAGTTAAAATAGCCATTTTTTAAAAAGTCTCGGATTTCGACGAAACCGGTTTCATCGGATCCGTAATGTGATATTATTGTAAGGTTTCAAATTTCAAGTCAATTGGATTTACCGTTTGTCCGGTACAAATTAAAACGCCTAGAAATCGACTTAAATCGGTTTAATTTAAATTGAGCGTTTGCAGCCATAACTCGCACAGATGTCCGAATTAGCTTCCGAAACCTGTTCCATTGTGTCCAGAACGTGGGGTAAACCCTAGAAACGCTGGTTACGGCGCGTAAATCGGAGTTCGGGATTTCCGGATGAATAGTGTTCGATTTTCTTCTATAAATAGCTCAAAAATTCACAAAAATTAAGAAAAATATTCCAAACCCTAATTTAAACTGCAGGCCGCCACTTACTACTTCAATGGCCAGTATTTCTTCTTCTTCCCCCTCTCTTTTCTTCCAATCCACTAGCAATTACCACAAACTTTCAACTTGAAAGATGTAGAGGGCAACGAGAGCTTGAAGATCAACGGTTGTGATGTAAAACGGAGCGATGTGGTGGCGTCTAGGGGGGTGCGTGTGTGGGCCGCACGGCCTCGTGGTGCGTGCAAACCATAGGGCCGAGCATAGGGGGGTTCTGGCCGTGGGTAGCTTAGGTTGGTGGCTTCGATTTGGCGCGTCTTGATCGAAGTATCGTTGTGAAACAAGGTTGTAAAGTGAAAACCTAATTTCAACATGGTGGGTTCTTTTGTTCGGCCAAATACATGTAGAACGCATGAAGAAGGGAAGAAGCAATGTGCGGTGGTGATGGCTTGGCTTTGGATCTAGTGGCCAGAAATTACTTAGGGGTAAAATTAATTAAATTAATGTTGTAATTTTAGTTTAAAACTCGTGTAACTTCAAATTATCATAACTTTTTCATACGAGGTCGAAAAAATGCAAACTCAGTTGCATTGGAATCGTATGGACGAGCACTACGCGATGGAGTTGGTTTGGAGTCGTTTGGAGTTAGCGAGAATTTTGGATAAAATTAAACGTCCGTTTAATTTTATTCGAAATAAAAGCTGAAACGGAAATTAAAATCAAGGTGAGAACTTCTCACTCAATCGAATCAGTTTCGATTCTATTTTAAATAGTTAGATTTAAAATATTTGAATGCATGTTTGAATGATGATTGATATCTATTGATTGTTAAAATAGACATTATACACCGTTAGTAAGCGGATGTTATTTAATAAAAACATATACCGCGAATATTTCATAAACAGTGAAATTGGTATTATAAATAATATCAATATATATATATTGGCATATGTATATATTGCAGTTGATTGATTTCCCGTATTTTTTAGCGGATGAGACCCTATTGCGCCGTTATTAAGCGGATAATATTTAATAAGAACATATACCGCGATAATTTCGTACTGGAGCGAAATTGGTATTGTGCTAATGTTTTTGGATGCAGGAAACAGGTTGGAGGGATCCAAGTGGATTCCTCAATAGTTTTTATTTGATTTTCAGATATTTTGATATTTAATGGATTTTCATATCGATATATGATATCGTTGTTTGTCGTGATTGACTATTTGGTGTGTAGCATCATTGGACCCAGATTTTGGGATTTTAAAATGATTTTAAAGTGATTTTTGAGAATATACTATATTTTTGGAATTGATCCGTTTTAAATAAATAAACGTTATAATTTTTAAAGTTATAAAAATTATGATTTTGTGAAATATAGTTAAAAGCTGATTTTTGAGAAATATGAACCAATGATTTTATAAAATAGTTTAAACTGGATTTTTGAGTTTATTATTAAAAGTTTGAATATAAGATTTATAAAATTTGATTATTTTGTAAATCAGAATGGTGGAATTATAAAGGAATTTAAAGATGTTTTTAAAGAATAATATAAATTGATTTATATTAAGAGATTTATAAATGGATATTTATAAATTGAAATATTGACATTATAAAACGAGTTTTTATAAGTGTTTGAATGAAGAAAAAATGAATTTCATTAATGAATGAAATTTATAGGATTATAAACAGTGAAGTTATAAATGAAATTTTATAAACAGTAGGTTTATAAAATTTATAAAGTTATTGAAAGAATGGGGTTTTGATAAATAAACGAATCTTATAAGTTATAAGATTTATAATTATGAAGTTCAAAGGAACGATTTTAGTAACGAATAAATTATAAGTATTTAACTTATAATATGAACGTTTAGTTTATAATTTAGTTATAAACTATAATAGGTTAATAAAAGGATTTATAAAAAAGGAAGTTTTTATAAATAAATAGAAATGGAATTTATAAACGTTGTTTTATAAATCCGCAAACAACTTATTTTGATAAGTTAATTGTCATAACTTATTTAATGGAGTTATATTCACGTTTTTGAATAGTGAATAATCCTTTCAATTGAAATGAATAAAAGGATGAAATTTGTTAACGAAGTTTATTCACGTTTTTGAATAGTGAATAACACGTTAAAGAAATTGTTTTAGATTTGGTGTTTTAAACAGAATTAAAACGATCTAACGATGTTTTAAAAGATGTTGAGATTCGAAACCATAGATTTCAACATTTATTGTTGAAATAGACGTTTTCGAGAAATAAAAGGAAATGATGGACTATAACATTGTTGTTATAGTAAATAATTTCCGAAAGGAAATGTTTTGAATAGTATTGGGATTTATATATCTATTTTAATTTCGAATCCCCATACTAGTGATTTTGGGTTGTTGTAACGATATTTTACGCAACATTTGTTTTGGCCCAAATAAATATGTTTAAGAGAATGATTTCCTTAAAGAATGAAATATATACTTAATCTCAATTTAAGTATATTGAATATTTTCTAAGTGTTGAAAATAAATAAAATTTGTGAATTACTTATGAATAAATAAGTATGGAAATGTTTTCCAATATGAAGTGAATATTTAGAATTTATCTTTTTGAAGATAAATTGAAAAGAATAATTGGAATCCTATATGCATGAATATTTTGGAATATAAATTCACTAAGGAATTTAAAAAAGAAAGTGGAATTTGTTAAAAATAAATGTTGATTTATTTTTGAAGTATTGAAATTTAATATCTAGTGAAGATATTTTGGAAAATAAATAATTTGGAAAATTATTTGGAAACTGGTGATGTGTGCATATCAATTGATAGTTCAATAACCGACTATCAATATTTCCCTTTGAATGGGTATATAATGTGATTTGATTGAATTTGAATGCCACACTTATTTTTGAATAAGCGCTCACTATTCGGGTTAACCGGGAAAGGACCATGGGGTCGTATAACCCATTCCGAATATGTGATACGTCGTTATGAATTGCATTTGAAGATCGGTGTTGAAGACCGAGTTTTTGCGAAAGCGATAGGATGACCTATCGATTGTCTCTGCACTGGGTAGCTCCTGGTATAGAGATTCCTTAAGTGATGGGAAATTCGATCGGGATTGTGAATACCCGGATTGCAAGGGCTTCGTAAGAAGTGCCTTCGGTTTTGTTCGAGCCCGGAACAGACTTGTATGGATTGTATGTCTGACATTACAAGTTGAGATATAAAGCCGATTTCTTTCAAATATATTTCTGTTGGTGGCGGAGAATTTATTCTTTTAGCTTAACACCCTTCTCTGAGACGTACGAGCTCAGAGGTTATGTAGTTGAATGTTATCAGCGATGTATTCCCAATTTGGTAATGTGACATGCTGAGTGATGCTGAAATGATCATTGTGTTGATTATTTGTGATAGGATCGTTTATTTGATCGTCTATCCTTGTGATCATTGTGTTGATCATTTGTTGACCCAAAGCATGGCTTTTGTATAAAGTATGTTTTTGTGGACGTGAATTCGTCGAGCCTCACACCCCGTGAATGGTCAAAACAGGAAAGAAGCAGCAAGGTTATGAGGGGTAGCGCCCTTTAGGATGTGTCCATTTCCTTCTGGAAAAGGGTGGTATCATGGTATGGAGCCCAGATGCTTACTCATGTTGAAAACACTTTGTTATGATTGTGTGAATTGATTACGAGCGCTCGGTGATAAAGGTCCCAAAGGACCGGGGGATGGCATATTCGGTCAGTTGTTACTCAATTAGGGGTAACCTGGCCTTGTGTTGGTAGAGATCCGGTTTGGTTCTCGGGGATGTCCATCCAGAGGCATTCTCATGTGGCAATGGGAAGTTCCTTGGCCTGATCATTCGTTGGAAATCCAAAGAAACAATACGAGACTTGTACGGTTTTAGTTGTATAACCTACTATGGAATGTGGCGGTAACCTGCTATTGAACATAGTTAGCTATAGTAGGCATACGATAATGGTCGTATGTTGGCTAAGATTTATATTCTACTTTTGAAATGAATTTTTCTCTATACTATGCACTAGTAATAATATCAAATATTATTTTAAATGCGTATCAAGCATCTTTGACTATCATAAGGAGAAATCTCCTCCGATTCTGCTTTTGCATTGTGTGTGTGTGCGGGAGGCCTTATGGTAGTCTCATTTTTAAAAGCATTGCGAATTGAAATAAAAATATCTCTCTATTGATTTTAAAGATAAATAAACTGTTTTGAGTTCTCACACCAGTCACATGACTGACTTGGAGTTTATTGTTTTCCTTCCTAAACTCTGGGTGCCCACCAATTTCCACACGGGCAGTCAAGAGTTAGGTTTATCAGGATATTCTGGATATTTTGGAGTTGCTGGAGGCAAGCTGGATGGCATGGCATATTACTTATATAGTATTTCTTTTTCCGCTGCACTGTTTGTTGATGTTGTACACTCTGATGATGATATGATGTAATGAAATGAAATGTAATGTAATAACTGATATAGTTCTTTGTTTAAAGATTATTCATTTATTATTATATGTTGTTCCGCTGCGAATTGTGAGATTCTGATGTTGTTCTGTTGTTTTCTATTCCGTCCTATTTTCTTCTATTTTAAAAGTTTTCTATTATATTTCCTCTCTCTCTTCTAAATTTTCTGTTCTCTTTTCTATTTTCTTTTCTCTCTATTTCCTATATTCTCTCTTCTTCTCTTTTCTTTTCTTAAATTCTTTTTAAAAACCCATAACTATTCGGTTTTTTGGCAACGAAAAATCGGAAACGTTACATTTGGTATCAGAGCATATGGTTAAGCGACAACCCTGGTTCTGTTGGGTATTGCTCATTAGAGATAGAGTCAGTAGTGCTCTAGAATGAATTTGAGTGTAATAATAGATATGAGTGCGTATTTGTTAGTGAATATAAAATTGTTTTATATTGTGATGATTGGTTTATTGAGTGGCATATGAACTTTCGTCAGCGTGGTCCGCAAGACTATGCCGAAGGGGTTTCTAAACACTTGAATAGAACAATTCGACATAATATTGATTTTAAATTGGGTAAATGAAATAATTTTACCTTGATTATATTTTTATATATATAAAGAAATAATTTTTCAGAATTATTAAAGTATATATAAGTTGATTGTTTAGTTGTTTGAATAATCTAAATATGAATAATTGTATAAGCAAAAGAATTATAAGAATTGAAATTATAATTAATGTGATTTACAATTGTGAAATAAAACTTATATATGTAAGAAGTGAAACTAATGAATATATTTATGAATATGAGTTGTAAATATAAAAATGAATTTAAGTTATGTGAAAACAAGTGATGTTTGTAAATGGAATATAACTTAAGAGATGTTGAATAAAAATTGATTTTTGTATCGAAGTAAATAATCAAATGGATTAAATGTTAATCAATTAAATGTAAATAATTGATATGGAATAATGAATGTAAGTGAAATTCCTTAAAATCTAATGTTATTGGAAGTTGAATAAATTGAATGAGAATGAATATAAGCAAAGGAATTTGGTTGAAATTAATATACATTGATTGTTATATGATTGTTAGTTGATTGTATATAATTCATTAAGTGTTAATGAAATTGAAAGCTAAAGTAATTGAAATTCAATGGGAAGTTAAGTGAAACTTAAATAGAATTGAAATTTAATTTGAAGTTAAGTAAATTTGAATGGAATTGAATTTGATTTGGAAGTGAACCAACTTGAATATGAATTAGTGAATATAAACTAATTGAAAATGAATGTTAGTAAGAACATCCAATGTAAATGAATCAAATGTGATTTAAATTGAAAACCAATTCATTGAATATTAATAAGAATATGAATGAATATTTATTGGTTATGGATGTTAGTTGGTTGATGGTTGAATATATATTGCAATTGTTGTTTAGTTGCATTTGCTATGTGACATATATAGTTGTTATGGAGATATATGTTGTATATTGAGATTATTTTCATATATGCATGTTCTCATGTTGTTTGCTGAGTGATTAGTAGGTGCGGATCGCGTTTGCTTCGCATTTGGAGCTCGCTTTCGCGCTATATTAGCCGTATATGCTTGCTAATAAAATATAAGGTACATATCTCGGATTACATACTGTACTTTTATACTTTTTTCCCTGCGGGATGCCTCATTACTTGATGAGATGTATATTTGTGATATATATACTGTTAATTTTTTTAGGATCGAGCCGCGCAAAGGAGACTATGGCGAATTTTTCCGAAAATTTAAGGCGTTAGAAAAAATTTAAGAAAATCGAATTTTTTTGAAAACTTTAAACTTTGATTTTGGAATTGAAAGTTAAACAATAGTAGTTGTTTTTGAAAAGATAACTAAGTATGATTCAAAACTTAGTAAAGTATTGTAAGAAGTTTAATTATGAATTTTGGGAAAATTAATAGATTCTGTAACTTTCTTACTTATAATTTCGAGGACGAAATTCTTTTAAGGGGGGAAGATTGTAACGACCTAGAATTTTTAGAAATTAAAATTTGAATATTTAATTAATTTTAAATATTAATAAGTGAATTTATAAGTCAAATAAATTTTTATTTGAATTATTGGATTTAATTGGATTATTAAATCGATAATTTAATATGTTAAATTATGGAAATAATTGAAAATATAGTTAAATATGATTGAAAATGATTTGTAAAATTTTATTTTATCATATTGAAGTAAGAATGATATTTTAGAACTTTTAAAATCGAATTTAAAGTTAATTTGTGAAAATTGAATATTTTAATATTTAAATCGATTAGTGAAAATAGCCAATTTTTGAACAGTCTCAGAATTGAACGAAACCAGTTTCATTGGATCTGTAATAGTTAGTTATTACCGGATTTCAATTTTCGTGTCAATCGGAGCTATCGTTTGAGCGTGGCAGCTCGAAACGCATCAATTTATTTTTAATTTAAATTTGGCGAGTTAAAATAGCCATTTTTCAAAAAGTCTCGGATTTCGACGAAACCAGTTTCATCGGATCCGTAATGTGATATTATTATAAGGTTTCAAATTTCAAGTCAATTGGATTTACCGTTTGTCCGGTACAAATTAAAACGCCTAGAAATCGACTTAAATCGGTTTAATTTAAATTGAGCGTTTACAGCCATAACTCGCACAGATGTCCGAATTAGCTTCCGAAACCTGTTCCATTGTGTCCGAAACGCGGGGTAAACCCTAGAAACGCTGGTTACGGCGCGTAAATCGAAGTTCGGGATTTCCGGATGAATAGTGTTCGATTTTCTTCTATAAATAGCTCAAAAATTCACAAAAATTAAGAAAAATATTCCAAACCCTAATTTAAACTGCAGGCCGCCACTTACTACTTCAATGGCCAGTATTTCTTCTTCTTCCCCCTCTCTTTTCTTCCAATCCACTAGCAATTACCACAAACTTTCAACATGAAAGATGTTGAGGGCAACGAGAGCTTGAAGATCAACGGTTGTGATGTAAAACGGAGCGATGTGGTGGCGTCTAGGGGGTGCGTGTGTGGGCCGCACGGCCTCGTGGTGCGTGCAAACCATAGGGCCGAGCATAGGGGGGTTCTGGCCGTGGGTAGCTTAGGTTGGTGGCTTCGATTTGGCGCGTCTTGATCGAAGTATCGTTGTGAAACAAGGTTGTAAAGTGAAAACCTAATTTCAACATGGTGGGTTCTTTTGTTCGGCCAAATACCTGTAGAACGCATGAAGAAGGGAAGAAGCAATGTGCGGTGGTGATGGCTTGGCTTTGGATCTAGTGGCCAGAAATTACTTAGGGGTAAAATTAATTAAATTAATGATGTAATTTTAGTTTAAAACTCGTGTAACTTCAAATTATCATAACTTTTTCATACGAGGTCGAAAAAATGCAAACTCAGTTGCGTTGGAATCGTATGGACGAGCACTACGCGATGGAGTTGGTTTGGAGTCGTTTGGAGTTAGTGAGAATTTTGGGTAAAATTAAACGTCCGTTTAATTTTATTCGAAATAAAAGTTGAAACGGAAATTAAAATCAAGATGAGAACTTCTCACTCAATCGAATCAGTTTCGATTCTATTTTAAATAGTTAGATTTAAAATATTTGAATGCATGTTTGAATGATGATTGATATCTATTGATTGTTAAAATAGACATTATACGCCGTTAGTAAGCGGATGTTATTTAATAAAAACATATACCGCGAATATTTCATAAACAGTGAAATTGGTATTATAAATAATATCAATATATATATATTGGCATATGTATATATTGCAGTTGATTGATTTCCCGTATTTTTTAGCGGATGAGACCCTATTGCGCCGTTATTAAGCGGATAATATTTAATAAGAACATATACCGCGATAATTTCGTACTGGAGCGAAATTGGTATTGTGCTAATGTTTTTGGATGCAGGAAATAGGTTGGAGGGATCCAACTGGATTCCTCAACAGTTTTTATTTGATTTTTAGACATTTTGATATTTAATGGATTTTCATATCGATATATGATATCGTTGTTTGTCGTGATTGACTATTTGGTGTGTAGCATCATTGGACCCAGATTTTGGGATTTTAAAATGATTTTAAAGTGATTTTTGAGAATATACTATATTTTTGGAATTGATCCGTTTTAAATAAATAAACGTTATAATTTTTAAAGTTATAAAAATTATGATTTTGTGAAATATAGTTAAAAGCTGATTTTTGAGAAATATGAACCAATGATTTTATAAAATAGTTTAAACTGGATTTTTGAGTTTATTATTAAAAGTTTGAATATAAGATTTATAAAATTTGATTATTTTATAAATCAGAATGGTGGAATTATAAAGGAATTTAAAGATGTTTTTAAAGAATAATATAAATTGATTTATATTAAGAGATTTATAAATGGATATTTATAAATTGAAATATTGACATTATAAAACGAGTTTTTATAAGTGTTTGAATGAAGTAAAAATGAATTTCATTAATGAATGAAATTTATAGGATTATAAACAGTGAAGTTATAAATGAAATTTTATAAACAGTAGGTTTATAAAATTTATAAAGTTATTGAAAGAATGGAGTTTTGATAAATAAACGAATCTTATAAGTTATAAGATTTATAATTATGAAGTTCAAAGGAACGATTTTAGTAACGAATAAATTATAAGTATTTAACTTATAATATGAACGTTTAGTTTATAATTTAGTTATAAACTGGAATAGGTTAATAAAAGGATTTATAAAAAAGGAAGTTTTTATAAATAAATAGAAATGGAATTTATAAACGTTGTTTTATAAATCCGCAAACAACTTATTTTGATAAGTTAATTGTCATAACTTATTTAATGGAGTTATATTCACGTTTTTGAATAGTGAATAATCCTTTGAATTGAAATGAATAAAAGGATGAAATTTGTTAACGAAGTTTATTCACGTTTTTGAATAGTGAATAACACGTTAAAGAAATTGTTTTAGATTTGGTGTTTTAAACAGAATTAAAACGATCTAACGATGTTTTAAAAGATGTTGAGATTCGAAACCATAGATTTCAACATTTATTGTTGAAATAGACGTTTTCGAGAAATAAAAGGAAATGATGGACTATAACATTGTTGTTATAGTAAATAATTTCCGAAAGGAAATGTTTTGAATAGTATTGGGATTTATATATCTATTTTAATTTCGAATCCCTATACTAGTGATTTTGGGTTGTTGTAACGATGTTTTACGCAACATTCGTTTTGGCCCAAATAAATATGTTTAAGAGAATGATTTCCTTAAAGAATGAAATATATACTTAATCTCGATTTAAGTATATTGAATATTTTCTAAGTGTTGAAAATAAATAAAATTTGTGAATTACTTATGAATAAATAAGTATGGAAATGTTTTCCAATATGAAGTGAATATTTAGAATTTATCTTTTTGAAGATAAATTGAAAAGAATAATTGGAATCCTATATGCATGAATATTTTGGAATATAAATTCACTAAGGAATTTATAAAAGAAAGTGGAATTTGTTAAAAATAAATGTTGATTTATTTTTGAAGTATTGAAATTTAATATCTAGTGAAGATATTTTGGAAAATAAATAATTTGGAAAATTATTTGGAAACTGGTGATGTGTGCATATCAATTGATAGTTCAATAACCGACTATCAATATTTCCCTTTGAATGGGTATATAATGTGATTTGATTGAATTTGAATGCCACACTTATTTTTGAATAAGCGCTCACTATTCGGGTTAACCGGGAAAGGACCATGGGGTCGTATAACCCATTCCGAATATGTGATACGTCGTTATGAATTGCATTTGAAGATCGGTGTTGAAGACCGAGTTTTTGCGAAAGCGATAGGATGACCTATCGATTGTCTCTGCACTGGGTAGCTCCTGGTATAGAGATTCCTTAAGTGATGGGAAATTCGATCGGGATTGTGAATACCCGGATTGCAAGGGCTTCGTAAGAAGTGCCTTTAGTTTTGTTCGAGCCCGGAACAGACTTGTATGGATTGTATGTCTGACATTACAAGTTGAGATATAAAGCCGATTTCTTTCAAATATATTTCTGTTGGTGGCGGAGAATTTATTCTTTTAGCTTAACACCCTTCTCTGAGACGTACGAGCTCAGAGGTTATGTAGTTGAATGTTATCAGCGATGTATTCCCAATTTGGTAATGTGACATGCTGAGTGATGCTGAAATGATCATTGTGTTGATTATTTGTGATAGGATCGTTTATTTGATCGTCTATCCTTGTGATCATTGTGTTGATCATTTGTTGACCCAAAGCATGGCTTTTGTATAAAGTATGTTTTTGTGGACGTGAATTCGTCGAGCCTCACACCCCGTGAATGGTCAAAACAGGAAAGAAGCAGCAAGGTTATGAGGGGTAGCGCCCTTTAGGATGTGTCCATTTCCTTCTGGAAAAGGGTGGTATCATGGTATGGAGCCCAGATGCTTACTCATGTTGAAAACACTTTGTTATGATTGTGTGAATTGATTGCGAGCGCTCGGTGATAAAGGTCCCAAAGGACCGGGGGATGGCATATTCGGTCAGTTGTTACTCAATTAGGGGTAACCCGGCCTTGTGTTGGTAGAGATCCGGTTTGGTTCTCGGGGATGTCCATCCAGAGGCATTCTCATGTGGCAATGGGAAGTTCCTTGGCCTGATCATTCGTTGGAAATCCAAAGAAACAATACGAGACTTGTACGGTTTTAGTTGTATAACCTGCTATGGAATGTGGCGGTAACCTGCTATTGAACATAGTTAGCTATAGTAGGCATACGATAATGGTCGTATGTTGGCTAAGATTTATATTCTACTTTTGAAATGAATTTTTCTCTATACTATGCACTAGTAATAATATCAAATATTATTTTAAATGCGTATCAAGCATCTTTGACTATCATAAGGAGAAATCTCCTCCGATTCTGCGTTTGCATTGTGTGTGTGTGCGGGAGGCCTTATGGTAGTCTCATTTTTAAAAGCATTGCGAATTGAAATAAAAATATCTCTCTATTGATTTTAAAGATAAATAAATTGTTTTGAGTTCTCACACCAGTCACATGACTGACTTGGAGTTTATTGTTTTCCTTCCTAAACTCTGGGTGCCCACCAATTTCCACACGGGCAGTCAAGAGTTAGGTTTATCAGGATATTCTGGATATTCTGGAGTTGCTGGAGGCAAGCTGGATGGCATGGCATATTACTTATATAGTATTTCTTTTTCCGCTGCACTGTTTGTTGATGTTGTACACTCTGATGATGATATGATGTAATGAAATGAAATGTAATGTAATAACTGATATAGTTCTTTGTTTAAAGATTATTCATTTATTATTATATGTTGTTCCGCTGCGAATTGTGAGATTCTGATGTTGTTCTGTTGTTTTCTATTCCGTCCTATTTTCTTCTATTTTAAAAGTTTTCTATTATCTTTCCTCTCTCTCTTCTAAATTTTCTGTTCTCTTTTCTAATTTCTTTTCTCTCTATTTCCTATCTTCTCTCTTCTTCTCTTTTCTTTTCTTAAATTCTTTTTAAAAACCCATAACTATTCGGTTTTTCGGCAACGAAAAATCGGAAACGTTACACTACCCCTCGTAACCTTGCCGCATCTTTCCTGTTTTGACCATTTCCGGGGTGTGAGGTTCGACGAAGTCACGTCCACAAAAACATACTTTATACAAAAGCCATGCTTTGGGTCAACAAATGATCAACACAATGATCACTAAGATAGACGATCAAATAAACGATCCTATCACAATAATCAACACAATGATCATTTACAGCAACACTCAGCATGTCACATTACCAAATTGGGAATATATCGCTGATAACTTCAACTATATAACCTCTGAGCTCGTACGTCTCAGAGAAGGGTGTTAAGCTAAAAGAATAAATTCTTCGCCACCAACAGAAATATATTTGAAAGAAATCGGCTTTATATCTCAACTTGTAATGTCAGACACACAATCCATACAAGTCTGTTCCGGGCTCGAACAAAACCGAAGGCACTTACAAAGAAGTCCTTGCAATCCAGATATTCACAATCCTGATCGGATTTCCCTTTACTTAGGGAGTCTCTATACCGCTGCAACTCAGTGCAGAGACAATCGATAGGTCATCCTATCGCTCTCGCAAATACCGGGTCTTCAACACCGATCTTCAATGCAATTTTAACGACGTATCACATATTCGTAATGGGTTATACGACCCCATGGTCCTTTCTCGGTTAACCCGAATAGTGAGCGCTTATTTAAAAATAAGTGTGGCATTCACATTCAAACAAATCACATCAAATACCCATTCAAAGGGAAATATTGATAGTCGGTTATTGAACTATCACTGGATATGCACACATCACCAGTTTCCAAATAATTTTCCAAATTATTTATTTTCCAAAAATATCTTCACTAGATATATAATTTCACACTTCAAAAATAAATCAATATTTATTTTTAAACCCATTTTCCAATTTCATTTATAAATTCAATAGTGAATTTACAATCCAAAATATCTATGAATATTCGATTTCAATTATTCATTTCAATATTCCTTTTCAATTTATCTTCAAAAAGATAAATTCTCAAAATATTCACTTTATACTGGAAAACATTTCCATACTTATTTATTCATAAGTAATTCACAAATTTTATTTATTTTCAACACTTAGAAAATATTCAATATACTTAAATCGAAATTAAGTATATATTTCATTCTTTAAGGAAATCATTCTCATAAACATATTTATTTGGGCCAAAACGAATGTTGCGTAAAACATCGTTACGACAACCCAAAATCACTAGTATAGGGATTCGAAATTAAAATAGATATATAAATCCCAATACTATACAAAAACATTTCCTTTCGGAAATCATTTACTATAACAACAGTGTTATAGTCCACTATTTCCTTCTATTTCTCGAAAACGCCTATTTCAACAATCAATGTTGAAATCTATGGTGTCGAATCTCAACACATTTTAAAACATCGTTTGATCGTTTTAATTCTGTTCAAAATATCAAATCTAAAACAATTTCTTTAACGTGTTATTCACTATTCAAAAACGTGAATATACTTCATTAACAATTTCATCCTTTTATTCATTTTAATTCAAAGGATTATTCACTATTCAAAAATGTGAATATACTTCATTAACAATTTCATCCTTTTATTCATTTTAATTCAAAGGATTATTCACTATTCAAAAATGTGAATATAACTCCATTTATAGGTTTCAACAAATTTTCTTGTCAAAATAAGTCATTTGCGAATTTATAAAACAACGTTTATAAATTCCATTTCTATTTATTTATAAAAATTCCTGTTTATAAATTCTTTTATTAACCTATTCCAGTTTATAACTCAATTATAAACTAAAAGTTCATATTATAAGTTAAATACTTATAATCGATTATTTTACAAAATCGTTCTTTTAAAGACTTTCCAAATCATAAATCTTATAACTTGTAAGATTCATTTATTTAACCAAATCTATTCTTCAATTAAGTTCATAAATTTATAAATCTTACTATTTATAAATTTTATTTATAACTTCACAGTTTATAATTTTATAAATTTCATTCATTTATGAAATTCATTTTCACTTCATTCAAACACTTATAAAAACTTGTTTTATAATGTCAATATTTCAATTTATAAATATCTATTTATAAATCTCTTAATATAAATCAATTTATATTATTCTTTAAAACGACTTTAATCTCCTTTATTATTTCACCATTTTGATTCATAAAATAATTAAATTTTATAAATCCTATATTTAAACTTCTCACAATTATTTCAGAAATCCCAATTTAACTATTTTATAAAGTCATTAATTCCTTATTTTCAAAAATCAGCTTTTAACTATATTTCTTAAAAATCTTAATTCTTATAACTTTAAAAATTATAACGTTTATTTATTTATAATGGATCAATTCCAAAATATAGTATATTCTCAAAAATCACTTTAAAAATCATTTTAAAATCCCAAAATTTGGTCCAATGATGCTACACACCAAATAGTCAATCACGACAAACAACGATATCATATATCGATATGATAATCCATCAAATATCAAATTATCTGAAATCAAATAAATACTGTTGAGGAATCCAGTTGGATCCCTCCAACCTGTTTTCCTGCATCCAAAAACATTAGCACAATACCAATTCCGCTCTAGTACGAAATTATCGCGGTATATGGGATTTAAATATTATCCGCTTAATAACGGCGCAATAGGGTCTCATCCGCTAAACAAAAAATGCGGGAAATCAATAACTCCAATATATACATATGCCAATATATATATATTGCTACTATATATAATACCAATTTCACTGTTTATGAAATATTCGCGGTATATGTTTTTAATAAATAACATCCGCTTACTAACGGTGTATAATGTCTATTTTTAACAATCAATAGATACCAATCATCATTCAAACATGCATTCAAATATTTTAAATCTAACTATTTAAAATAAAATTGAAACCGATTCGATTGAGTGAGAAGTTCTCACCGTGATTTAAATTCCGTTTTAGCGATTTATTTCGAATAAAATTAAACGGACGTTTAATTTTACCCAAAATTCTCACTAACTCCAAATGACTCCAAACCAACTCCATCGCGTAGTGCTCGTCCATACGATTCCAACGCAACTGGTTTCGCGCGTTTTCGACCTCGTATGAAAAAGATATTGATTTTTGAACATTACACAAATTTATATATAAAAATTTCAACATAAATTAACTAATTAAAACCCTACACTATTTCTGGCCGTTAGATCCTGCACACCCCTCATCTCCACCGTCCCCTTCATCTTCCCTCTCCCTTCGTTCCATCTACAGAACACACGAAGAGGCCGAACCCATATAATGAATCTAGGGTTAATTTTATCGACCTCATCTCTCAACGAAACTTCGATCAGGGAGTTGCAAATCGAAGCTCTCCACCACAACCATGTTCGGCCTCAAGGCCATGCAACTCGGCCTCCCCCATTTCATCAAAATGCGTGCGCAAGTCGAAGCAAACGCAGCCCCAAATCTCCCCCTCCGATGCTCCAAATCACATCTCCACCGTTGAACTTCAAGATCTCGATGTGCTCTACGACTTTCTAATTGGAAGCTTCATCTAATTAATGATGGATTGGAAGAAATCGAGGGGGAAAGGGAAGAGTTTTCTGGCCGTTGAATAGGGAGGTGGCAGCTGCGTTGAAAATTAGGGTTTTGATATTTTTTTTTATTTTTTTAGAGTGAAGGGTTATTTATAAGGAACCGACGAAACACTATTCATCCCGGAAATTCCGAACTCCGATTTACGCGCCGTAACCAGCGTTTCTAAGGTTTACCCCGCGTTCCGGACACAATGGAACAGGTTTTGGAAGCTAATTCGGACATCTGTGCAAGTTATGGCTATAAACGCTCAATTTGAATTAAACCGATTTAAGCGATTTTCTAGGCGTTTTAATTTGTACCGGACAAACGATAAATCCAATTGACTTGAAATTTGAAACCTTACAATAATATCACATTACGGATCCGATGAAACTGGTTTCGTCGAAATCCGAGACTTTTTGAAAAATGGCTATTTTAACTCGTCAAATTTAAATTAAAAATAAATCGATGCGTTTCGAGCTGCCACGATCAAACGATAGCTCCGATTGACACGAAATTTGAAATCCGGTAATAACTAACTATTACGGATCCAATGGAACTGGTTTCGTTCAATTCTGAGACTGTTCAAAAATTGACTATTTTCACTAGTCGATTTAATTATTAAAATATTCAATTTTCACAAATTAACTTTTAATTCGATTTTAAAAGTTCTAAAATATCGTTCTAACTCCCATATGATAAAATAAAATTTTACAAATCAATTTCAATCATATTTAACTCAATTTTCAATTATTTCCATAATTTAACATATTAAATTATCGATTTAATTATTCAATTAAATCCAAGAATTCAAATAAAAATTTATTTGACTCATAAATTCACTTTTTAATATTTAAAATCAATTAAATATTCAAATTTTAATAAATTAAAATTCTGGGTCGTTACAATCTTCCCCACTTAAAAGAATTTCGTCCTCGAAATTATTAAGTAAGAAAAGTTACAGAACCTATTAATTTTCCAAAATTTATAGTTACATTTCTTACAATACTTACTAAGTTTTCAAAATCATACTTAGTTATCTTTTCAAAAACAACTACTATTGTTTAACTTTCAACTCCCAAATCAAAGTTTAAGTTTTCAAAAAATTTCCAATTTTTCTCAAATTTTTTCTAACGCCTTAAATTTTCGGAAAAATTCGCCATAGTCTCCTTTGCGCGGCTCGATCCGAAAAAAAAATGACAGTATATATATCACAAATTTACATCTCATCAAGTAATGAGGCATCCCGCAGGGAAAAAAGTGTAAAAGTACGATATTTAATCCAAGATATGTACCTTATATTTTATTAGCAAGCATATACGGCTAATATAGCGCGAAAGCGAGCTCCAAATGCGAAGCAAACGCGATCCGCACCTACTAATTACTCAACAAACAACATGAGAATCATGCATATAGATAATAGTATCAATATACAACATATAGTAACATAATAACTATATATGTCAACATAGCAAATGCAACTAAAGCAACAAATGCAAACATCAACCAACTAGCATTCAACAAATTCAAAATCAATATATATTCATTTATATTCTCATTAATATTCAATGAAATAGGTTTTCAATTTAATCACATTTGATTCATATACAGTGGATGTTTTTACTAACATTCATTTTCAATTAGTTTATATTCACTAATTCATATTCAAGTTGGTCCACTTCCAAATCAAATTCAATTCTATTCAAATTTATTTACTTCTAATTTGAATTCAATTTACTTTAGCTTCCAATTTCATTAATTCAATTTCATTAATACTTAATGAATTATATACAATCAACTAACAATCATATAACAATCAATGTATATTAATTACAACCAAATTCCTTTGCTTACATTCATTATTTCATATCAACTTAAATTTACATTTAATTGATTATCATTCAATCTATTCATTCAATTCAATTACAACAGTTGAATTTCATTTATATAACTTAAGTTCACATTTATTTAATCCATTTGATTATTTACTTCGATACGAAAATCAATTTTTATTCAACATCTCTTAAGTTATATTTCATTTCTAAAGTAAATTTCCATTTAACTTTAAATTCATTTTTATTTACTACTCATATTCATAAATATATTCATTAGTTTCACTTCTTACATATATAAGTTTATTCACAATTGTAAATCACTTTAATTATAATTTAACTCTTATAATTCTTTTGCTTATACAATTCCTTTATTTAGATTATTCAAACAACCTAACAATCAACTTATATACTTTAATCATTCTGAAAAATTATTTCTTCATATATAAAATATACTCAAGGTAAAATTATTTCATTTACCCAATTTTAAACAATACTGTGTCGAATTGTTCTATTCAAGTGTTTATAGATCCCTATCAACAACGTTAATTACTCGTATTAACCAGAATCTATATACCACTCAACAAACCAATCATCACAATATAAAACAATTTTTATATTCACTAACAAATACGCTCTCATAGCTATTATTACACTCAAACTCAATCTAGAGTACTACTGACTCTATCTCTAATGAGTAATACCCAACAGAACCATGGTTGTCGCTTAACCATAAGCTCTGATACCAAATGTAACGTACGTACCGTCAGCGGTCACAACCGGTAGGCTTTTCAACCATCCCAGCCCCACCGTGGCTTACACTGATATCCCAAATTTGCTTTTACGGCCAGCCTCTCGACTGTCTCAGGTACACCTAACCAACCCCCTAAAAGAGGATGTGTGGGAGTAAGAGTCTCCCGTTCGCCACCTAACCGCGAAGCGAGAACCCCCCATCACATAGCCCAATAGCTTAACAAGACTGGTGTGAGAACTCAAAACAGTTTATTTATCTTTAAAATCAAAATAGAGGAATATTTTTATTTCAATTCGCAATGCTTTTAAAAATGAGACTACCATAAGGCCTCCCGCACACACACACAATGCAAACGCAGAATCGGAGGAGATTTCTCCTTATGATAGTCAAAGATGCTTGATACACATTTAAAATAACATTTGATATTATTACTAGTGCATAGTGTAGGGGAAAAATTCATTTTGAAAGTAGAATATAAATCTTAGCCAACATAGACATTTCGAACTATGCCTACTATAGCTACCATCCAAACAGTGGTGACCACCATAAGTGAATGATAGGTTCTACAACTAATACCGTACAAGTTTCGTATTGGGAATTGGATTTCCAACAAATGGTCAGGCCAAGGAACTTCCCATTGCCACATGAGAATGCCTCTGGAAAGACATCCCCGAGAACCAAACCGGAACTTTGCCAACACAAGGCCGGGTTACCCCTAACTGGGTAACTACTGACACGAGCACGCCATTCCCCGATCGTAAACGACCTTTCTCACGGGATCTCGAAAACCAACAACCACAAAGTAATAAATTCGTAGTAACCACATAGGTTAAATATCTGGGCTCCATACCATGATACCACCTCTATCCAGAAGGAAATGTACATACCCTAAAGGGTGCTACCCCTCATAACCTTGCCGCATCTTTCCTGTTTTGACCATTTCCGAGGTGTGAGGTTCGACGAAGTCACGTCCACAAAAACATACTTTATACAAAAGCCATGCTTTGGGTCAACAAATGATCAACACAATGATCACTAAGATAGACGATCAAATAAACGATCCTATCACAATAATCAACACAATGATCATTTACAGCAACACGCAGCATGTCACATTACCAAATTGGGAATATATCGCTGATAATTTCAACTATATAACCTCTGAGCTCGTACATCTCAGAGAAGGGTGTTAAGCTAAAAGAATAAATTCTTCGCCACCAACAGAAATATATTTGAAAGAAATCGGCTTTATATCTCAACTTGTAATGTCAGACACACAATCCATACAAGTCTGTTCCGGGCTCGAACAAAACCGAAGGCACTTACAAAGAAGTCCTTGCAATCCGGATATTCACAATCCTGATCGGATTTCCCATCACTTAGGGAGTCTCTATACCGCTGCAACTCAGTGCAGAGACAATCGATAGGTCATCCTATCGCTCTCGCAAATACCGGGTCTTCAACACCGATCTTCAATGCAATTTTAACGACGTATCACATATTCGAAATGGGTTATACGACCCCATGGTCCTTTCCCGGTTAACCCGAATAGTGAGCGCTTATTTAAAAATAAGTGTGGCATTCACATTCAAACAAATCACATCAAATACCCATTCAAAGGGAAATATTGATAGTCGGTTATTGAACTATCACTGGATATGCACACATTACCAGTTTCCAAATAATTTTCCAAATTATTTATTTTCCAAAAATATCTTCACTAGATATATAATTTCACACTTCAAAAATAAATCAATATTTATTTTTAAACCCATTTTCCAATTTCATTTATAAATTCAATAGTGAATTTACAATCCAAAATATCTATGAATATTCGATTTCAATTATTCATTTCAATATTCCTTTTCAATTTATCTTCAAAAAGATAAATTCTCAAAATATTCACTTTATATTGGAAAACATTTCCATACTTATTTATTCATAAGTAATTCACAAATTTTATTTATTTTCAACACTTAGAAAATATTCAATATACTTAAATCGAAATTAAGTATATATTTCATTCTTTAAGGAAATCATTCTCATAAACATATTTATTTGGGCCAAAACGAATGTTGCGTAAAACATCGTTACGACAACCCAAAATCACTAGTATAGGGATTCGAAATTAAAATAGATATATAAATCCCAATACTATACAAAAACATTTCCTTTCGGAAATCATTTACTATAACAACAGTGTTATAGTCCACTATTTCCTTCTATTTCTCGAAAACGCCTATTTCAACAATCAATGTTGAAATCTATGGTTTCGAATCTCAACACATTTTAAAACATCGTTAGATCGTTTTAATTCTGTTCAAAATATCAAATCTAAAACAATTTCTTTAACGTGTTATTCACTATTCAAAAACGTGAATATACTTCATTAACAATTTCATCCTTTTATTCATTTTAATTCAAAGGATCATTCACTATTCAAAAATGTGAATATACTTCATTAACAATTTCATCCTTTTATTCATTTTAATTCAAAGGATTATTCACTATTCAAAAATGTGAATATAACTCCATTTATAGGTTTCAACAAATTTTCTTGTCAAAATAAGTCATTTGCGAATTTATAAAACAACGTTTATAAATTCCATTTCTATTTATTTATAAAACTTCCTTTTTATAAATTCTTTTATTAACCTATTCCAGTTTATAACTCAATTATAAACTAAAAGTTCATATTATAAGTTAAATACTTATAATCGATTATTTTACAAAATCGTTCTTTTAAAGACTTTCCAAATCATAAATCTTATAACTTATAAGATTCATTTATTTAACCAAATCTATTCTTCAATTAACTTCACAAATTTATAAATCTTACTATTTATAAATTTTATTTATAACTTCACGGTTTATAATTTTATAAATTTCATTCATTTATGAAATTCATTTTCACTTCATTCAAACACTTATAAAAACTTGTTTTATAATGTCAATATTTCAATTTATAAATATCTATTTATAAATCTCTTAATATAAATCAATTTATATTATTCTTTAAAACGACTTTAATCTCCTTTATTATTTCACCATTTTGATTCATAAAATAATTAAATTTTATAAATCCTATATTTAAACTTCTCACAATTATTTCAGAAATCCCAATTTAACTATTTTATAAAGTCATTAATTCCTTATTTTCAAAAATCAGCTTTTAACTATATTTCTTAAAAATCTTAATTCTTATAACTTTAAAAATTATAACGTTTATTTATTTATAATGGATCAATTCCAAAATATAGTATATTCTCAAAAATCACTTTAAAAATCATTTTAAAATCCCAAAATTTGGTCCAATGATGCTACACACCAAATAGTCAATCACGACAAACAACGATATCATATATCGATATGATAATCCATCAAATATCAAAATATCTGAAATCAAATAAATACTGTTGAGGAATCCAGTTGGATCCCTCCAACCTGTTTTCCTGCATCCAAAAACATTAGCACAATACCAATTCCGCTCCAGTACGAAATTATCGCGGTATATGGGATTTAAATATTATCCGCTTAATAACGGCGCAATAGGGTCTCATCCGCTAAACAAAAAATGCGGGAAATCAATAACTCCAATATATACATATGCCAATATATATATATTGCTACTATATATAATACCAATTTCACTGTTTATGAAATATTCGCGGTATATGTTTTTAATAAATAACATCCGCTTACTAATGGCGTATAATGTCTATTTTTAACAATCAATAGATACCAATCATCATTCAAACATGCATTCAAATATTTTAAATCTAACTATTTAAAATAAAATCGAAACCGATTCGATTGAGTGAGAAGTTCTCACCTTGATTTAAATTCCGTTTTAGCGATTTATTTCGAATAAAATTAAACGGACGTTTAATTTTACCCAAAATTCTCACTAACTCCAAACGACTCCAAACCAACTCCATCGCGTAGTGCTCGTCCATACGATTCCAACGCAACTGGTTTCGCGCGTTTTCGACCTCGTATGAAAAAGATATTGATTTTTGAACATTACACAAATTTATATATAAAAATTTCAACATAAATTAACTAATTAAAACCCTACACTATTTCTGGCCGTTAGATCCTGCACACCCCTCATCTCCACCGTCCCCTTCATCTTCCCTCTCCCTTCGTTCCATCTACAGAATACACGAAGAGGCCGAACCCATATAATGAATCTAGGGTTAATTTGATCGACCTCATCTCTCAACGAAACTTCGATCAGGGAGTTGCAAATCGAAGCTCTCCACCACAACCATGTTCGGCCTCAAGGCCATGCAACTCGGCCTCCCCCTTTTCATCAAAATGCGTGTGCAAGTCGAAGCAAACGCAGCCCCAAATCTCCCCCTCCGATGCTCCAAATCACATCTCCACCGTTGAACTTCAAGATCTCGATGTGCTCTACGACTTTCTAGTTGGAAGCTTCATCTAATTGCTGATGGATTGGAAGAAATCGAGGGGGAAAGGGAAGAGTTTTCTGGCCGTTGAATAGGGAGGTGGCGGCTGCGTTGAAAATTAGGGTTTTGATATTTTTTTTTATTTTTTTAGAGTGAAGGGTTATTTATAAGGAACCGACGAAACACTATTCATCCCGGAAATTCCGAACTCCGATTTACGCGCCGTAACCAGCGTTTCTAAGGTTTACCCCGCGTTCCGGACACAATGGAACAGGTTTCGGAAGCTAATTCGGACATCTGTGCAAGTTATGGCTATAAACGCTCAATTTGAATTAAACCGATTTAAGCGATTTTCTAGGCGTTTTAATTTGTACCGGACAAACGGTAAATCCAATTGACTTGAAATTTGAAACCTTACAATAATATCACATTACGGATCCGATGAAACTGGTTTCGTCGAAATCCGAGACTTTTTTAAAAATGGCTATTTTAACTCGTCAAATTTAAATTAAAAATAAATCGATGTGTTTCGAGCTGCCACGATCAAACGATAGCTCCGATTGACACGAAATTTGAAATCCGGTAATAACTAACTATTACGGATCCAATGGAACTGGTTTCGTTCAATTCTGAGACTGTTCAAAAATTGACTATTTTCACTAGTCGATTTAATTATTAAAATATTCAATTTTCACAAATTAACTTTTAATTCGATTTTAAAAGTTCTAAAATATCGTTCTAACTCCCATATGATAAAATAAAATTTTACAAATCATTTTCAATCATATTTAACTCAATTTTCAATTATTTCCATAATTTAACATATTAAATTATCGATTTAATTATTCAATTAAATCCAAGAATACAAATAAAAATTTATTTGACTCATAAATTCACTTTTTAATATTTAAAATAAATTAAATATTCAAATTTTAATTAATTAAGATTCTGGGTCGTTACATTTTAGGTAGTCGGGATTGGTCGGGCGATATAATGAATTGATTTTGTTAAAAATTGGAATTTTGAGGAACCAGTTGTAACAACCCGTACTTTTAGCTATTTTAAATTATTAAATTTAATGTAATAATCGGATAAAAATGGTTAAAAATAAAAATTTAATGATTTTGAATGTAAGCATTTGATATGAACTTGAATAAAAAATTTGAAATAAACTTAATTGATGTTTTGGCGATAATAAGATTGAAATGAAATTATATATGATAACTGGGTTCATGATCAATAACTAAAGTTGAATAATAATTGTGAATTATTTAGATAGAAATAAATATTGAAATAGATTGATTTTGAAAATTTAAGTAGGAACGAGTATTGAAAATAAATGCTACTTATTGAATGAGTTTACTATCAATAGTTGGATTAAATAATAGTGCTGAATTTAATAGATGTAAATAAAGTAAATAATTGATAATTAAAATTCACTTAAAATCCAATACTGCAATTTGTCGAATATTGAACAGTTAAATTGTTTACATTCAATATTGGAGAATAATTGAATAATTGGATAACGGGAATTAAATGACTGTATAATGAAAATAGTTATTCTATAATTTGAATTTGTTTTAAAAGTTAAGTCTTATAAGTTCATTTTCAAATATCACAAAAGATAGTGATTTATTGAATAATCAAAATTGTTTAAATTTAATATTGCAAATATTTGAATAATTGAATTTTGAATATAAAACGATTGAAAATGAAATCAGAAGTGGGTGTAAAGTTTATTTAAACAACAATGAAGATTGTTAACATTTAAATTTGGATTTAAAACTGAATAATTAGAAATTGGGTTTTTTATATTGCAATTGACATGTTAAAATAGTCTTCCGGGGCACAGCCTCGGAATTCGATGAAACCATTTCCGTTGGATCCATAATAGTGTGTTATTATCGGATTTCAAATTTCGAAGCGTTTGGAGCTATCATTTGGTCGTACGGGTTAGAAATGTGTTGAATTTAATATCGAAATTTCAATATAATAATAAGATCCAAACAGCTATCTTCCACATACCGTCGAATTAGGCCCCGAAACCAGTTCCATTGCTTTCAGAATATGAGTAAAACATTATAAACGCCAAGCGGCATGTCTTGTTTGGAGTTCGTTTGAAAAAGCAGTTAAAATTGAAAATAATATTAAAATAATTCGTTATACGTATACATATATACACACCGTATACAGTAAACCCTAGCCTATTTTGGGCCGCCGCCGTTCTTTACGTTTTTATGGCCGAAATGTGGCGATCTTCCTCCATAATTTCAACTCGGTCCTTCCACTTTTATCCAAATCCTCCAGCTAGTGAAATGTAGACCTCTCCAACGGTTGAGATGTTTGGAGCTCGTTAAATTTTTAGGTTAAATCAAACGCACTCGATTTAGTTTAAAATTTGAACCTTTGGCAACGTAAACCCAATGTGAATGTTTTATAACCCTCATAACGTACTAAAATATTTTTATGCTAGTTGAATTTGAACTTATGAATTTATTGGTCGTTGTTGATAAATTTGGTTGTCATTTGAATTAACCGTTATAAATTAAAATTGACAATCAACTTGAAGTTGGGATTTAACTGTCAGTAAATTACCTGAAATTGACAACTATGAAATTGCTGTGAATTATATAACTGTTTGGATAATTGATGGCGATTGATTCTATTGGTTGATATTTTGGATGTTTAATTGTTCTGATATGGCCTGTTATCACCATGTATTTTTATTTACAGTATATAAATTGTAAATTGAATTATTTCGAATGAATTAAGAAATTAGTTGAAATGATATATACCTAGGACACCGTGATTTGGATGAAATGATATATATCCATCCCTGAAATTGAATTGAAATAACTGATCACTTGGCCATAGGATAGACAATTACATATAAGGATTGGTTAAATCAAATAATTTGCAAATCTTAGATTTGAAATTATTTATATGGTTTTTATTTAGAAGAAAAAAGAAATCAAATTTATAGAAATCAAATCAACTACGAATTCGAGTTTGAAATGTTGAAATAAAATTTTGGTTAAAAGAAATTGTTAAATAATTGAAGTTTGTAAGGACCCGAAAATACGTACTCCTTGAATATACACTAATCTCCATAGATTAACTCAAGATGAACAGGAATACGAATTCTCAATGTTTAAGAAAAAGAAAAAGACAGAAGAAGAGATAAGAAGATAGAACAGAACAGAAAACAACAAAACAAGATCAGAATCTCACAATCGCAGCGGAACAACATATAATAGATAAATGAATAATCTTTAAACAAAGAACTATATAAGTTATTACATTACATCACATTACATTACATCATCAGAGTGTACAACATCAAACAACAACAAACAGCAGAAAAGAAAATACTATATATTAATGATCTACGCCATGCCATCCATCTTGCCTCCAGCAACTCCTGAATTCCAGAATATCCTGATTAACCTTAACTCTTGACTGCCCGTGTGGAAATTGGTGGGCACCCAGAGTTTAGGAAGGAAAACAATAAACTCCGAGTCAGTCATGTGACTGGTGTGAGAACTCAAAACAGTTTATTTATCTTTAAAATCAAAATAGAGGAATATTTTTAAAGTCAATTCGCAATGCTTTTAAAAATGAGACTACCATAAGACCTCCCACCACACACATAATGCAAACGCAGACTTGGAGGAGATTTCTCCTTATGATAGTCAAAGATGCTTGATACACATTTAAAAAGAACTTTTGATATTATTACTAGTGCATAGTGTAGGAAAAATTCATTTCGAAAGTAAAATATAAATCTTAACCAGCATACGTACCATGATGGTATGCCTACTATAGCTACCATATTAGATGGTAGGTTCTACAACTAAAACCGTACAAGTCTCGTATTGTTTCTTTGGATTTCCAACAAATGGTCAGGCCAAGGAACTTCCCATTGCCATATGAGAACGCCTCTGGAAGGACGTCCGCGAGAACCTAACCGGATCTCTGCCAACACAAGGTCGGGTTACCTTTCAAACTAGGTAACAACTGACACGAGTATGTCATCCCCCGGTCCTTTGGGACCTTTATCCGAGCGCTCGTAACCATCATCACACAATCATAAATAAAGTGTTTCAACATGAGTAAGTATCTGGGCTCCATACCATGATACCACCCTTTTCCAAAAGGAAATGCACATACCCTAAAGGGAGCTACCCCTCATAACCTTACCGCATCTTTCCTGTTTCGACCATTCCGGGGTGTGAGGCTCGACGAAGTCTCGTCCACAAAGCCACGCTTTATACAAAAGCTGTGCTTTGGGTCAACAAATGATCATAGAAATGATCACAAAGATAAGTAATCAAACAAATGATCATATCACAAATGATCAAACAATGATCATTTCACAGCAACACTCAGCATGTCACATTACCAAATTGGGAATATATCGCTGATAACCTTCAACTACATAACCTCTGAGCTCGTACATCTCAGAGAAGGGTGTTAAGCTAAGAGAATAAATGCTCCACCACCAACAGAAATGTATTTGAAAGAAATCTGCTTTCTATCTCAATTTGTAACGTCAGACATACAATCCATACCAGTCTGTTCCAGGCTCGAACAGAACCGAAGGCACTTACAAAGAAGTCCTTGCAATCCGGATATTCGCTAATCACGTTCGGACTTCCCATCACATATGGAGTCTCTATACGGGGGACCAGTCGATGCAAAGACATTCGACGAGTTGTCCTTTCGCTTTCAAAAATATCCGGTCTTCAACATCGGTCATCAATGCTATCCATTACGTCGTATCACTATTCGGAATGGGTAATCCGAATAACGAGCGCAATAATTTAAAACTAAGTGTGGCATTCAAATTCAGCAAATCACAACAAATACTCATTCAAAGGAAATATTGATAGTCGGTTATTAAACTATCAATGGATATGCTCAACATCACCAGATTCCAAATAATTTTATAAATTTTATAAAGTTATTGAAGTTAAAAATCGGAATATGATTGAATTTCATAAATTGATCTGTTTTAAAAAGATTGAACTTTTATTCGAACTTTGAATATTACTAAGTGAAAGTGATATAAAACTGATATTTCAAAATTGAGATCGAAATTGAATTTATTTAAATATTGGGATTTTAAACTGAATATTGAGGCATAATTTGGTTTAATGTTTTGAATCGATACTTTGAAGATCGAGCTTGAAACTGATATAGATTAAAGTTGAAATTAAATTAATTGGGTTTGAAAGTGGAATTGAATTAATTTGAAATCGAAGTTTAAATTGACTTTAATTAAAAATCGAAATTGAGTCGACTGAATGGAAGTTGAAATTGGTTGAATTGGTAAATTGGAATTGAATCGGTTTGGCTTTGAAACTATTTTCAAATAAATTATTTTGGTACAAACTATTTTAAAATCTATATTCTTTAAATATTCAAATTATTTTGCCATATAAACCAATTTAATACTTAAATTATTTTATATATTTAACTATTGTATACTTAACCATTTTAACCATTTTAACTATTTTAAACATTTTAACTATTTAAACTATTTTAATTATTTAAACTTTTTTAAAACTATTCAAACTACTTTTCAAAGATTCAAACTGGTCAAGGGTGAAATGTTTATTTTAAATCATGGATTTGAATATGAATGTGGTTAAATGAAGTTGTAACCCAAATGTAAATTCGAAACCATTTTGGAATCGAAATTGCGATATTGAGACGAAATGATTTGGAATTGAAATAGTATATTTTGAGTACATGTGATGACTTCGAAATGGATTTGATTTTGAAGCGAATATAGTATTTTGATATGAAGTATGAACTATTTTCGAAATGTAAAAGTACCGACCAGTGTAAAACGACATTTGGTTGTTAAAGAGACCGGAGCCAGATATGGACATACTCTCTGTCTATATCGGAACCACTTTAACAACTGTGTACGTGGAGTGATGTTCCAAAACGAAGTGGTTGGATTTGGCTTCGTATATTGGACTTGAAGAAAGAGAACGACGATGGATTAGACTGGCTCTTGTGCCAATTTGAAATGACTAAAACAGGAGCCATACCGGCCAAGCGGGCTAGCTACCCCGAGCGGACACACTTCTTCGTATTACCATCATTTACATTGTGATTGACTGGTGCGCACCCTCCGATTTTATAGGAGTGTTGGACGCGGTGGGCGATTGTGGCTATGATGCGTTACCACCAACCGGGAAGGGTAACATGTAGTATCCCACCTTGGGCATTGCCTCACATACCTTATCATACTTTTATCCCTAAATGAGACCCATACAATTTTGGCTTAGTGTTGTCGTATCACGGCGCATCCCTATCCACCGACCATTTATCCGGTGTTTTATATGCAAACTATACGACAAAGCTTAAAAACGCGTTAAGGGGGATCAATGTAAAGCATTAACGGTATTTTTATTTTTATTTTACTGAATAGACATTATTTATGTAGCATATTCTACTACATATTAATATTTTTGACGGATCCTTAAGAGATGGAAAATCCCGTAACATCTCTGGAGTTATTGCACGCACGTTATACACTGGATAGGAGTTATGAAAGCCCGCAAACATCTCTGATGCTATTACACTCATGTTTATGCGATATCGATTTGACTTATGTAAGGATATTTTAGTATTGACTCGAGTGTCTTGACTTTTCATTACGCTCGGGTCAGTCTTGAACTTTTCAGCTTATTGAAGATTTGTTCTAAAAGTCGAACACGAAGATTTGGTATACTACTACTATTATTCATGCACCATGTTGTCTGCTGCATTATTCATTTATTCATGATGTATGTACAACTCTGATAAATGTTGTATAAATGATGATCAAAAGTATATTAAACAGCTTCATGAACTGTTTATTTGATTATTATATTTTATCGTTCCGTTGCGAGATTATGCGTTTGTTTCTTCTTCGATTTCTCTTATTTTCTTATTTACCCCATTAACAATCATCCCTTTTGAAAGGTTTGACTTGACATGTAGGGTTTATTGTAGATTTTAAACTATCCAAAAAGGTGGGTCGTTACACCGGTGGTCGAGGGTTGGTGCCGATGGTGATGGAGGCAGCCTTCGGATATGGCGGAGCTGTGGTAATGGTCGTAGGGTTCCGATCGACGAAGGAGGCGTTACGAGCCATGGCTATGGTTTATGGTTGCTGCTTTTTTGGTTTTGGTTTTTGATCGCTAGTGGCCAATAGGAAACATCAGTCGTGTTGTGGAGTTGGCTAAGGGTGTGTGTGGAGGCTGCGGCCGCTATGGTGTAGGTGACGGGGTCTAGAAGTGGAGGTGGCGACAGCGATAGATGATTGATCAATGGCCTGGGTGTGTTCGATTTGGGGTCAAATGGTTGAAATGGCGTAGAGGCCAGCGAAGTAGATGACAAGGGGGTTGGACGTGTCGTGCGTGGCCTTAGGAGTAGGGTGGTGGAGATTGGTTATGCACATGCACGTGCATGCACGTCGAATTGGGTTCCAGGCGTTTGATTTGGCAAAGTGGGATGGAGAAGTGGGAGCTTATTTTGGTTTGGGTTAGGAGAGTTCTATCGGGTTTGGGAACGATGAGGGTGGGTAGTAACAATTTTAGCAATTTAAATTATTTAACTTAAAAATGGTTAACTTTGAACATGAATAACTCGCTGGTTTTAGATCCGTTTAATCCACGGTTTCCTGCACTAGACTCATATTGACGTGTACCACACTTTAATAAAAATGGTTGATAAATCGAGTGAAGTATAATGTGACGAAAAATTTATAGGGGTAGAAAATAATTACGGATTTTTTGATTATATTCTATCACCGACATCCTGTTAGCAAAATAAAACACTGTTCTGCTATATTTAAATTGAGTAAATTGTATTCATATATTTAGCAGAATAAATCACCGTTCTGCTATTTTATAAATTTGGACGTTTGTTTTTATGTCAGTTGACTTGGATGAAGTAATGTGTTATCTGCTGATTGATAATTATGGATTTCATTTACATATAGTTGCTTATGTAAATAACATCGATATGATTTAGATTGTTTAACTGAAAATAAATGGTAGCTTGTTTAAGTGTCATTATGGTCGCTAAGCCTCTTTCCGAATTTGAAAAGAATTAGATTTAAACCTACTTTATCTTTAAAATATTTTTAAATAAAGTGTTTTTTCAAAGTTTAAATGGTTAAGTTAATATTGTTTGAACAATAATATTTTAAAGTTAACTTTTAACTTATTAATGATGATTAATATAAGCAATTATTTTAGTTAAGCTATTTTAAAGTTAACAATTTATTTTATTAATGATATTTTAAGATAGTTAATTATGTAATATTGATGTTTTTGAAATTTATGATTTATTTAATAGTGATTAAGTTTATCAAGTTGAAAATAGGATAGAGTGTTAAATCGTCATATCAATAAAAAGAAATTTAGTAATTAGCTCTTGGAACTTGAGCAAATTTCCACCATGTCAATAAAAAAGAAGTTATTAATTAGCACTTGGACCTTGAGAAAATTTCTTATGGCAGTGCAGGATGGGGTCTTTGATAAACATAAGCTCTGGATCCTTATTGAAACTAGAATCCATATCATGTACTATAATTTTCTTACTATTGCACTTATGTAACCACCAAATGATTATGCTAGATGTTTGTCCCTGATGTCCTTACACATTTAAAGGAATTATGTGTTACTGTAGTTTTCCAACTTCATTGATCTTAACTCAGCGGAATACATCTAGAAAAAAATACAACATAACGGTATTTCTTTCCACTTCCCTAGCAGTATCAATCTTCTCACTGAGTTGTCATCAGCTTATAGCGTGAAGTAGTTATTTCTATTTTATTGACGAATTCTCCAATTAATTTGATTTTCATTAAGGAAATTACCTTATCCACCGATTAATATGCATCATATTTTAGGTGGGTAATAAAATCGTGACGAATAGCACGTTGCAGCATTGATAAGGTAAGTTCCTAGGATGTGTTTTTTTTCACACTTGAATACAGCAAATCACCTTAATTAACTCCATATGTTGCTAAAACCTTAGTGGCCATCTTTTACAGACCTATATTTTGGGATCTTCTAGGGATTATCACATAGAAAAAACTAGTACTATTAGCTGCAAATTACGATTATCATAGTAGTCAATGTATTTGACACTTCTTTGTAGTGCTTTTTCAAATAATTTAATATTGGTGCATGGACACATTGTTAATATACAACTTGGGAGTAGTGGATTCTCTTGGGCTTAATTTTGGCATTTGATCCTCCTAGAACTAATTATGCTATACTGTACAAAACCCTATTTTAGAATTTTATCTTAGATATTTCTTAGCAGTGGATACATATTGATTATTTATTGAAGATAAACTTGATGTAACTTCTGATAGTATATCTTTTCATAATGTTGTTGCTTCTTAGGTAAAACTAAGGTGTCTTGTGTTGCAATGCATCTTGTGTTGCAATCCAACTAAGGTATAACTAAGGTACCTTATGCTTTAAATCATTTTAGATAAATACTTATTTTCATAACGCAATGCATCTTGTGTTGCATTAGGTGTCCATGCATGTTTGTTAACTTAAATTTGCGAAAATAATTTTAAATTATAAGTTTACACAGTATATTTTTACTATTACCAACAATATTAATAAAATTACAGTTCAAAATGATTAGACATGCAGTGAACTTGGATTGAACACATGACTTTTGGTTCTTCAATCTTAGCGATAAGCAAACGCTTGACTTGGATTGACTTTATCAAATATTAAACACAACTCCACGTGTATTAATTAGCACGGTAGAATTCAAAATTAGGGTTAAAGAGTTTCTTCTCTCTAATTTCATTTTTGAATAATAAGGATATCTCTCTTTGATCCTACTTTGTAATTCTCCTTATATTTCTTGCAAGATTCCCTACTCTCTCTATAGATCATCGAGTCTAAAATTTCATTTTGAACTCTAACTCATTGCCTCTATTTCTACTGTAGATATTTAATACCCGGCTTTTTCTTCTAAACAAAAGTAAATATTTAATTAATTTCTCAACAACTAAGAAAACAAATTAGGTGAATAATAGTTCAACTACTTGAAATAGGTAAACATGGGCAGTTCTAAAAAAATAGGGTAAGAGAGAGGCTTGAACTCTTCATCATAGGATCACTCAACATAACTACAAGACATACGTGCTAGCCGACTGCACCACCACCCCATTATGCACTAAGATTATGTGTGCTGCTATTAACACGAAAAATGCTTCCATCTCCTAGAACTAAAGACCACCATACAAAGCATGGTTCTTTGCTTCATACCATCAAATGTTGTTTTATCTTAAGTAAACATGCATCCAAATATTTCAAAATACGATAGTTATCTCTTCTATTTCTTAGATCGAATTTAACTCTTTTCATAACAAAAAAAAATCTTATAACACAAAAGAAGTCAAAAGTAAAATAATAAAATTTATTTTTCCAACTGTATTTAAGATGATAAAAATTTAAGTTAATATTTACCTAATCAGGTAAAAGTATTTTCCTAAATCAATTTGCATGCCTTTTGAAATATTTGGTCAATCGCCTTCTTCCATATTTTCACTACAAAACACTTTTATTCAAAAAAAAGTGCATTCTCAATCTAATTGTGGTTGGTATCCTCCATCCAACAACAACAAAAACGATAAAATTGTAATAAAAAAATGATACTAAATTGTAATAAAAATTAGAATTCAATAGTTTAAAATGGGATTTTGAGTTATAAATTCGTCAAACTTTGACTCCTTTGTTAGCCACGGGATCATTAAACTCATCCAAAAATAACAATAAAAAAACTTAAACAACAAATCTAAGATTGATATGTAGAAAAAACAGACTTTAAAAAGTAACAAAGTAAACTAGCCTCTTTGTGTTCATCAAAACTAGAATCATTTACTAAATCTTCACTTGGCTTCATCTACAAGACAAAAAGAGGGAATTTCCTAGGATATGTGATTTCAATTTTTTCTTTAATGTTGTTTTTTTAACAATGTACGCGCGTTGTGAGTTTTCCTAAGGAAAATGAAGATGCTATGGTTTTTTGGACTGAATGAGAAAATATATTTTGTGGTCATAACATACAGAAAATTGATAGATATTAAAATTTTAACGGTAGTTGGAAGCTTTTTCTTGTATGCCAATAGTACCACACAAGATAAATGCCAGACTAAATAGTACCACAATATATATATGAAGTTTTTTTCTTCAATTTATTTATAATAATAATGATAAATATTGTATAGTTTATTGTAATAAGATAATTTCATTTTAATATATATGTTAGAAGCAAATTGTGTTTATATTAGACTTTGTAGATATATATATATATATAAGGTTCAAAGCAGAAATATATACATATACACATACATAAGATTTTGAAATATAAAAGTTAGATTTTATTTCACAAGCAATTTGGAAGAAATTATATATATAATATAATAAAATAGATATACATACACATTTTTAAATTTACCAGTTATTTTAAAATAATGTATTATGAAGATGAATTTGTTTAATTAACTTCTTTAATTAATTTTAGTGGCTAAAGATTTTATGGAAAGGAAATTGGTTTAAATTAAATTGTTAATTTAAAACCAAATTGTTAGTTAAAATCAAATAAATAAATAGTAATTAATTATTCAATTAGCAAAAGTATTAATCAATCATATAATTATTTATACATGGTTGAAAATCATGGAATCAAATCGAGAATGAAGTGGATTGCAAATTTAAGGGGAAAAGGTGAGTTAATCTCAATCATCTGGGTTTAATTTAAATTTAAATGGTTAAATTTAAATAATTGGTTGAATGATTGAATTGATTTGATGTGGTATATTATATAGTAATATATAGTATATATTGGAGTGATTGATTTCCCACATTATATAGCGGATGAGATCCTATGCGCCGCATAATAGCGGATGATATTATATAAATCCTATATACCGCGATATTCCACCTCGAAGTGGACTTGGTATTTTATGTTGTGCTAACATCTATGGATGCAGGGAAACAGGTTGGAGGGATCCAACTAGATTCCTCAAAATTATTTAGATTGTTTAATATTCTGTGTTATGAGTATTTGATATTCTATGATGAATTATATTGAAAATTTGAATATTGAATACCATGGTTTGCTTGAATATATTTTGGTACACTGGCTCATCAAAATATTTCGAATTGGATTTTCTGGAAGAAATATAAGTGTAAATTTTGGAAGTGAAATAATTATAGAATGAAAATAAGAATGAATTGGAAAGAAATAAAAGTGATTTTTAAAAACTGAAGTTAAATTGTAAAGTAGAGATTTAAAACAAGTTTTAAATCAAAGTTAAATCTGGAATTCAAGTTAGTGAATCTCAGTTTTTAAAAAAATATTATTTTTAAATTTAAATTGTTTTAATAACTTGAATGTTAAAGTGCATTTTTTAATTGATTTGAATTTAAAAATGAATTTTGTTTTAAATTCCTTTAAACTTATTTTATAAAATGAGTAATTAATTTATTTAATGAAGTAAATAAAAAGATAGTAAATTACTGGCTGAGATTAATCAAGAGTGATTAATATTTGTTGTTTAATTAATGATCAATTACTTAATGTAATTAATTTAGATTAGGATAAATTAAAATGTAATTGGAAATCATTAATTTATATAATTAATGATATAATTAAAGGTTGATTAATTATTAATTAATCAATAAGTGATTTATGAAAAATTAATTAATATAAGTAATTAAGGATTAATGTAATTAATTATAGTTAATTAATTTGTGAAGTAATTAAAGATTAATTACTGTTTTTGGTTAAGAATAATTAATTTGTGTAATTAATTAAAGATAATTACTTGAATGTAATTGAAGGATAATTAATCCAGGGTGATTAATTTAGATGGATAATTAAGGGATGATTAATTAATTGATTTGAAATTAATTAATGTCAAGTGAAGGAATCTAAGTGATTGAGGTTAGTAATTCAATGAGAAGTGATTAAATTTATTTTGGAAGTGATCAAGTTTGCTTATGGATGATTGAATGCTATTGGATGCCTTGAATGAATTGATATCTCTGATATGAAATGTTTTGTAGTCTCATATGTTTGGGCAGACAGGATATTGTGGTTATCTATTAATGATGAATTGTTGTGTAAAGGGACATCCTGTATTTAAAGTTTGAAGTGTATTTCATTTGGATAACTTGGGTTTGGATGACATGAGACTCGAAGAGACCAGGGTCGGGTATTAGAAAATACCCGAAACTACTTGGAATTTTTATAGATTGATATGTGAAATCTATAGGCTGGAATGAAATGATTTAAGTGAAATGGACCATTTAATCTAAATTTTTGTACTTTGAAAATTGATATGTAAAATAAGTGATGTCCATAACAAATTGTGAATTTGTAAGTTGATACGAGTTACCCTGGGTATTATATAAGTTGTACGCTTTATATTCTACGTTAGATGGGTTTACTCACGCTGGTTTCCAACCTGACCCGGTGTTACTTTGATGTAATGCTATGGTCGGACCGAGTATTACAGGTTTTCAAGTAAGGACGTTCTGGAGCTCAGGAGATGGGTTGGATGATAGGTACGTATGGAGAGTTCCCTCTGTATTATATTGTTGTATATATCCGAGTCATGTTGATTGTATATGTATATATGTTGTAACTCTGATGTATTAAGATGAATTTGACAAGTACAGTTTTCCTTTATATATCTGTTATTATTTGTTATTATATTTTATCCGCTGCAAATGTGAGATGTTGGTGTTTATGTTCTTCTTATTCTTCTATCTCTTTCTTCTTTTTCCTAACTACCTGAAATTTTCGAGATCGAAAATTCCGGGTCGTTACAGTTGGTATCAGAGCTGAAAGGTTAAGCGAGAACCTTGGCTCTGGTGGGGATTACTCATTAAATAGAGTCCGTAGTACTCTAGAATGATTTTGAGCGTATTATTAGATATGAGCGCGTATTTGTTAGTGAATATAAATTGTTTTAATATTGTGTTGATTTGAATTATTATTTGAACCTTGAAATAGGCTAAAAACGAAATTTGGATTCAAAATTGAATGGATTAAAGATATAAGTTGATTTAATTTTAAAGGATTAAATCAACATTTAAAATTTAACTCAAATTTATATAATTCGGGATGGTTTAAATTTGAAATTTGAATTGAATTAGTTCAAATTGGATTTGAGTTAATTGGAATTGAGTCAATTTAAATGGAAGTGAAAATTTAAATTTAGTTAATTGGATATGGAGGTTGGGAATTGAACAGTTTGACTCTGGACTATTTTTAAAATAAATTGTTTTGGTACAAATCTATTTTTCCAAGTTATTTACTATATATACAACCTTTCTTATTATACCCAAAACTATCTTATACTTATTTTATAACTACTTTTGGAATTATTTAACTCTTTTGTAACTGTTTTATAAACTAATTACTGTTTTTCAACTATTTTATAACTAATTACCATTTTAAACTATTTTGTAATTATCTAACTATTTTATAACTATTTGGCTATTTTCCAACTATTTTATCGTTATTTAACTATTTTAGAGCTATTTTACAAACTAATAATTATTTTTCAACTATTATCTATTTAAAAAATTCAAGTTATTTTCTAAATTTAAGCCGGTCATAGTGCAAATTGTTTATGGTTAAATTACCCCATCGAGATAAGAGTTAAAGTGATAACCCAAATAGCATTGAAGGAAATGTAAATAAGTGAATAAAAATTAAAGTGAATGTCAATAGAAAAGGGAATTGTTTTGGCTAATAAATCAATGAGGATAGATACGTAGGTGTACGTATATTATTCTATTCGCATAGTGGTTTGATATGGATTCGAGCACAAAATTTCGAGATAGTTATCGATCCGAGTTGGGATTTTTCACTCGATTTTCGACGGCGAACCTGGATATGGATCGTTGATTGATTCTGGATATTCTCTATCATAGCTAGGCTATGCAAGGAGAATGAAGGTTTTTGATCAATAAACCAGATCCGTGTCAGCACTAGGAAGTCGGGTGGACGACACTAGTTCGGAAGTGAAATTGTGTGATCGAGTGAGCGATCGGATTGGTATAGTGTACGGATGATAAGTGTACATCATATGGATTTGAATGAAATTAATATTGGAAATTTGTCGATAAGAAATGTGAAATGGTTTTGAAATGAAAGGTATATTTTGTGAAACATATGATGAAGTAAAGTGGAAATTGGATATTTCTATGGTATAAATTTACTTTATGGAAGTAAGTAAAATGGTAAGTCACTTTATAGAGTAATCAAATTTGAATATTTGATTTTGAATAAACAAAGTTATATATCTTTGTTATATAAGATAAATCTTCCCTCGTTGAATCTATTGCAGAAAGAAAAGGATTTTGAAAGCATTTGAAGTATAAAAGGAGTTTTATACAAGTTTGAAATGATCCAAAGTTTTTAAAAACATACACACACACACACACACACACACACACACACAAATGATCTTATGAGGATTTTGGAAAAAGGTTTTGGGAACCTTTGGATTTGGAAAGGCTTTTGATTTTTGGGTAAAATCAATATTGGAATTTGGAAAGCCTAGTTTGAGAATTATCGATTTTTGGATAATCGATTTTGAGAAAAGGAGACTTATATAAGACACATACTAGGTGTGTGATTTGAAAGATACTATTTGTGTATATTATAAAGTGTTTTGATAATGGCTCTGGGGAAAAAGGCGCTCCCTTGAAATGAACATCTCAGGAGTGCCACAGGGTGGTTCTGCTTTGAACCCTAAAGGGGGGGTTCTAAAGTTGATCCGGTGAGGAGTCCGGACAAAACTAGTCCTTGAGGATTATGTGTAGTGTGTAGCGGAAGTCGAGGGCGCTGATGCCTACAGAGGCATTTGGGTTATGCTGTGACGACAGTGTAACTCAATGTCACTGCGATCTACGCCAGACCATAGAGAAAGTCGTGTGTGCCGTTGAGAGCCAACAGTCTAAGTTTGATTTTACATCGTTAGACTGAGACTTATGTGGGAGTGGTGAAGTTTCATTTTTGGCAGCGAAAATCGAGGGCGCCGATGCCTACAGTTACATGGACTTTTGTTGTGATGACAACGTAACCCTGGAATGTAACTGCGATCTGTTGTGGGTTCCATGGCGTAATCGAGGGGCTAGGAGTGCCTACAGTTACATGGACTTTTGCTGCGATGGCAACGTAACCCACGATGTAACTGCGATCATGGATTGGGGTGATGATTTCCAGAGCATTCTCACCAAAGATATTTCCTTGGTTTTCAAAAAAAAATGTTTTCGATATTTTCAATAAAATTATTTTCTAAGTATTTTCGCTGGATGTTGAAAATGGGTCTGCTAAGTACTTATAAATTTTCAGTCCTACGTCTGAACAACGTATGACCGAATTTCTGTGAGGACAAGGATGGACTGGTTGGGACATCGAGTTATAAGAAGTATTTTTATAAAAAGCTATTTTAACAGTATTATGTGAATATAAAAGTATTTCTTAAATTTTAAAATAAAAGAGTAAGCCGCTATTCGAGAAGAGTTTATAAACACCTGACATGATAAATTGACACAGTATTGTTTTTAAGGTGGGTGAATGAAATAGTCTTACCCAAAATATATTTTGATATAAAAGAAATATTTTCTTAAATTTTTATATAAATGATAATATTTTAAACGAATAAAATTATAAAAATTGAAATGACTTTCATAATCAAATGGAAATTTATATGAGCATAAATTATACAAATGAATTATAGTTAAATTTTGATTTAAATAAAATCTGTATGTTTAAAATCCCGGAGATTTTGGAAGTGTTTTTCGAAGTGTTTTGAAGATAAATAATAGCATTTTTATTTTGGGGGCATTCCTGAAAGGAAATTGTTTCAAATAAATTTTAGAAAGGGATATAGCATTGAGCTCACTTCAGTCACTGGAAAATAATCCTGGTGATGACTGAGCAGCAATATCAGTATTCATTTTCGAGTTTCTAAGTGATGGATTGCTGCTAAATTGATTTATTCAGAATAACTAGTTTTGTTTTTTTCAAAAAAAAAATTTGTTGGGAATAAAAACCAAGATTGGTTTAAATTTTTTAGGAAGTGTGATTTTAGGGTAATCGTGATTTCAAAATGATTTGAAAACCAAAAGCCGGGTGTTTAAAAAATCCTGAAATCCTTATTTAAATAATTTAGAGATCTTCAGGAGATAAGTTATAAACTTATAAATATTGAATGACTTTGATGAGGAATATGGGGATTGGATTTTGGAATTAAAATTAAAGGTGAAAGTTAAAGATGAGAATTTAACTTGGGTTAAGAGTAACTTTGAAATTTAATTGATGTTTGGAAGAAATAATTAGTAAATCTTGAAAGTGATTGGAATGGGAAAATAAAATTAAATTTGGATTGAGAAATAAAATTAACTAGAATTAAATTAACTTAAGCAAGGTTAATAATAATGGGTTGGATTTGAAGTAAGTTAAAAAAAAGAATTGAAGTTGTCAAATGGAATGGAATTGGATTATAAAAGAAATGATTTGAGTTGGAAATAAAATCCAATTCGAGTACAAATGAGCAAATATGTGCTTGGATATTATTTTAACGAATTGAGGATGGCTAACTGAATTTAATGAGTCGTGAATGAATTGAATTTGAAAATTAAAATTTGCAATGAACGAAACAAAAGAACAAATCCAATAAATTTGTAGATTGAAATGAGATTTGATTAAAATAGAATCATGTTAAAGTGAAAAAAAAGAAAATTTATTTGCAAATCAAGTGAGCTTAAGTTTTGAGGTTGGAATAAATTGAAGTAAATTAACTTAAGTTAAAAATAACTAGAAGCTCAACTTCAAGTAAGAATGAAAATTCATTAAATAAAAGTTTGGGTTAAATTAATTTGGAAAGTGGTTATTAAGAATTGAATGTTGTCAAGCTCAATGAAACGATTTTAAAAATGTATAGTTGGTGAATAAACTAGAAATGGGATGGAATTAAATATAAAATGAGTTGGAATCAACTGGATGTGGCTAAAAACTAAAATGGATATTCTATTAAGTGAATATCGTCAAATTGCATTGAATAAATTAGTCGTTCGACTTAAACAGAAGTAAATAAAAATTCTATGAATTGATAGAGGTAAATAAATTGATTTTAAGATCAATTGAATCGAATATGAGCTTGTTTGGATACAAAAAAAATGAATGTAAGAAATTGAAGTGTAAACCATAAAAATTGAATGGATTGGCACATGAATTGGTTGAAGCAATGGAATTAGTTTTGAAATCATGTAATTTGCTCATGGAAAATGTTTGGTGCATGTTGCTTATGAAATGCATGTGTTTAGCTATTGAAAGTAAGTGAAATGTTAATAAATTTCATATATTTAGTACTTACATGTTTGAATTGAGTAAGTACAGGTAACGGGAAGCCGTTTGGTTGGATTTGGACACGTTAACTGCTAAAATAATAAGCTGCTTGCTTAAAAATGCTAAATGAAGGTACGCCTATGTAATAAAAATAGGAAATATGAACTATTTTTGTTTTTCCGACCGTGCGGGTCGATGTATATATATTTATATCTCTTGTCAAATTGCAAAAGCTCCTCCGTACAAAGGAGACTGCCAAAAAATTTCGAAAATTTTGGGAGTTAGAAAATTTTTGAAAATTTTTGAGAAATTTTTTGTTGGAAATAAAATGATTTCAAATTAGAATTGAAATAAGGATTTTTCGAAAAGGAAATTGAAACTAATTGTTTAGTTGGAACTAAAGGATCAGGAAAGTGAATTTGAGATTTTTGATTTAAGAGGATAAATTGAAATTTGCTCGGCAAAGGTATGTATTTAAATTTCTGTATGAAATTTGATGATTTTATGGTCTAACCACTTGGCTTTTTGTTTTCTTTGGAATTTGGGTGCCCGTAGAAGCATTGTATAGTTGTACCGAGCTAGCCATGCAAATGAGACGCTGGCGAAATTTTTCGGAAATTTAGGGAGTTAGAAAAATTTTGAGAAAATTTTGATAATTCAAAATTTGGTTTTAAATTAAAATTTGAATTGTTAAGTAAATAATATTATTGGGACTTATGGATAAGTTTGGAAAGCTAGAAAAAGGGTTAGTGTGTCTTTAATAAAAAGATTGTTTTGAGAATTGTTTGGTTTTGGGAAAAAGAAAATGGGTATTGGACCATTCTTCTTAACTAGCAATTTCGGGGACGGAATTCCTTTAAGGGGGGAGGAATGTGACGACCTGGAATTTTTGATCATTTGAAATTGTAATACCTAATTGATTAGATATTTGAAAGATTAATTTCAACTTGAATTCCAAACATCACTATTTATTTGATAATTAAATTATTGAATTTGATAATTAGAAGTTGGGTGAAATATTGAATCTTCAGTTTTAAGCTTGTTTAAAATAATTTGAAGGCTGGAGGAATTTATATTGATAGAACTGAAGATAGTAAAAGTGTTAAAATTGAATTTGGGAATGTTGTATTAAGTTTTGAAAATATATCGTTTAAATTGAATTTAAAAATAGCCTTCCGAGGAACAGTCTCGTAATTTGACGAAACCAGTTCCATTAGATCCGTAATATTGAATTATTATTGGATTTCAGTTTTCGTAGTGTTTGGAGTGATCTTTTGGCCGTACGATAAGAAAACGTGCTTCATTTATATCGAAAACTCAATATAATAACTGGGTTCAAAAAGCTATCTTCTCCATACGATCGAATTAGGACTCGAAATCTTTTCACTTGCGTTCGGAATAAGGGTATAACATTATAAATGCCAAGCGACATGCCTTCATAAGGGTTTAAAATTTCGTGATATGTAATGAAACATAATTTAATTATAAGATATTAAAAAATATATGGTCAAATCCATCACCTTACCTTCTGAAATACGCTAACCCTTTACCTTTAGATCACGTTATTCCTTTTTTCTCCTCCGTTAGTTGAAATCGAATAAAAAAAAGGGAATTGCGAATCAAATTCATGCTTTCATTATTGACGCCGCTCCCAACCCTAGAGCTTGCGCACGAAGTAAGATGGAGCTTGCGAGACAGCATAAGGGGGTGCGAAGCTCGAATTTGTCGAGGCTAGGGTGTGCGTTCGCGATGCGAATGAGGCGAAGCGTTCGTTTTCAAGCGCGATGGCATTAGGCTTCGGTCGCGTGCACGGAGGAAGGGGATCGCGGCGGTTCCAGGTGGGTTTCGAGGTGCTTTGGTTGAGGGCTAAGTGGCAGAGGCGAACTCACGATGGGGATCAAGTCGAGCTAGGGTTTCGTGAGGAAGCAAGGTATTTTTGTTAATTTAATTTTATATATATATATGCAGTTTTTTTTCTTCATTTATATAATAATAATGATAAATATTGTATAGTTTACTATAATAAGATAATTTCATTTTAATATACATGTTAAAAGAAAGTTGTGTTTATATTAGATTTTTTAGATATATATTTAAGGTTCAAAGCAGAAATATATATACATAAGATTTTGAAATAAAAAGTTAGATTTTATTTCATAAGCAGTTTGGAAGAAATTATATATATAATATAATAAAATAGATGTTAACGCTCAAATTTAAACGCTAACACCCTGGTGAATAGGATGTGATTGTGAAAGCACCACCCGTTCGTACGGGAATCAGAAATAAGCAGAAAGTATGTAGAAAAACAGTAAGAGACACAGTATTTATAGTGGTTCGGCTTATAATCCAGCCTACGTCCACTTTAATCTTTTTATCACTAGTTTGATTACAATTCTTTACAAAATCTCTCAATTACAACACACTTCAAGTGATGGGATATGTAAAACAAGTAGCTCAAGCTTTGACGTTGACAATCATCTTAAAATCCATGGTGAATGTAGATGATTCCTTCATGGAGTTCTTTTAGAAGTTTGTTAGATCTCAAAAGCTTTGAAGTAGTCTGGAATTCGGCAGAGTAATGGCGCTTGAAATTGATCAACCAAAAAAAAGTCCTTTTAATGTTGAAGGTAGGGTGGTATTTATAGGTAAAGATTATGGACTTAGGCTCGGTCTTAACTCCTCACCGACCCAGTTAAGTCGCAGCCGGCTTATAGGAGCCCTCACATGATCAAGCTGCGTTGAATTTGCACAAGTCCAAAGTCGTTACCGGGTCAAGCTAGGTCGTAGGTCGCCCCCTCTCTCTGATGCATGGCCTCCGACTTAAATGGGAAGTGCATGTTTAAATAGGTCGTTACCGATTTAAAGAATTGACGAGCTAAACGTGAACTAACTCCCCTTCACTTGCCCAGGTCGCGCTCGTCCAAGCACAGACCATGGGTCGGTCACGACACAAGTGTAAGTCGCGAACTTGTTCCACTCAGTTAGGTCGGTAAGCATGTTAAGTCCTTAAGTCGGATCGAATTAGGTCGGCAGCTTCATTAGGCAGTTAGGTCGGCGTCATGTTAAGTCGGATCCCTTGTCATTTCTTGAGTCGTTAGGCCAGTTCCTTCTGAAGCACTAGGTCGGCATCTATGTGAGGGCATTGGGTCGGCAAGTCATGCGAATGGTTAGGTCGGCCTGCTTTTTAAGCCTTAAGCAGTTAGGTCGGTATGTCCTTTAGATCGGCAGACCCTGCACAATTCTTACTCAGTTAGGTCGGCATCTCCTGGGTCGGCGCCATCTCCACGCACTAGACCTGCTGAGTCGTAACCGAGATAGGGTTAACATTTGCCCCTCGAAGTATACGCCTTAGACTTAAGTCGTGTGCTTCGAAATATCTTAGCTCGGCTTCTCTTAGGTCGGTAGATCGCGTACGACTTACCAGTTAGTGTTGTTTAACATTCCTTCACCATGAGATATAAATTAGCCCCCTTCCTCCTTTTTCCTTATTCAAACCCTTGCTCAATTCCGCCATTAAAGCACCCTCAGATCTTAAAGGCAACTTTATTCAATCGATCACAAATAATCTCTGCTACGCATCGTGTAAGTGGTTTTCCTGATTGTAATTTATTGCCGATTCACATTTCTTGTTTGTTCGAACTCGAATCGCCTCCTTGCACCGAATCGCCTCCTTGCACGACGCTTCATTATGAACCCCATCGTATTCATAGTTGATGAAACTTAGGTTATGAAGTTTTGGCTTCAGATTGGTCGTTGAGGCGATGAAGATGGTTTATCATCTTAAGCTCGATTCCGAATTGTTCAATTGGGTGATTCGGCAGCATGAGTAGAAGTGGGTGTTGAAGGAATGGCTATAGGGTTATCGGGTTTAATGCTGTGGGATGTTGGCTCGAAGGCGAGTTAGTGGGTTTAGGTGGCTTAGCCTTCGACCGATCTAGCTCTTACACGACCTTAAATCGTGGTTGAGATAATGCTTGAGAGAATTTCGCCGACCTAAACATTAAAGCTTAGATCGTGACCGAGTTAAGACTTGGAGAAATTCCTGCCTTTCGACTTGGAGCTTGCCCTCTTATCTCCCCCATGCGAACTAGAGGAAATGAGTCGCCAAGCTGAACCACCTAGATTCTGACCCGTTACCGACTTAGTCTTATCTCGCATGAGAATTTTTTGAACCGTAGCCGAGCTAACACTTGGGCTCTGGACGTATTGACACTTAGAAACATAGGCCTTCTTCAAGTATTTTGACCCGGACTTCCGACTAAGTTGTTTACATTTTGAACATTTTGAACTGTCCTAGCTTCAAGTTTGCTTGAATTCCATTGTGTTACTTTACAGATCATTCTCATTTTTAAGCTGTAAACCTGTCGAGAATAACAAACAAACAAAGAAAACCAAGGCGCATATACTGCCATTGACTGCCCGTATCGAATGACAGATTAGTCAAGACAAGATGAGAGACATGAATATATTGCATGAAATGCTGTGAATTAATTGATTATAGTAAAATATTAATGCAAAGTATCAACAATTTGAACTGATTTGTTTGCATCAACATTGTATTTGCATATTCAAACTCAAAACAAAGATTCCTGGTTTTTATAACTAACAAATGTTTGCTAGGTTTTATTCCAGTTACCTTTGCTTATTGTTTGATTGATACTTGTACAACACTTCACACACTTTAGGAAACGTGCACCTTCATGTTTGAATATCCAATTGCTTGTGTAGAATGACTTCCCATCAAGGAGAAGAAGCAGCAAGTCAAGAAGAAGAAACTTTCCCGATAGCTGTTCCTATAGAGAATCCTCCGGAAAGAACTTCGACTATTCTATCTTCGAGAACATTTATTCAGTTGCGTACTCAATTCGGCTTTGCTGAAGATGATGTCATATTTCCTGGACCGAATGATACTGCTGACAGACCTCCCTATGGTTTTGTCGCGGTTAATCGTCATATGTGCTTAAGTGGGGCGATCCCACCTTTCAATGACTTTCTTCGAATTCTTCTTCTTCGGATGTCAATTTCTCCGTTCCAACTTCATCCTAATGGTTACGCTATCTTGATGGGGTTGGGTGTTTTGTTCAGAAGAAATCTTGACCGACTGCCGAGCTTCGAAGAAATTCGCTACTTATGCTCGTTTGCAAAGAGCAAAGACCATCCTTCTCTTATCATTGTGAGAAGTGCAAGAAACCGCAAGCTCATTCTTGATCTTACTGAAAGTGTCCATGGATTTTTAAACCAATTTTTCTTTGCCCGCAGTCCCCCAGAGTTTTATGCTTCTTGGAGAGTAGGAAGTAAGATCATTTATTTCCGTCTTTCCACTTTCTTTTTTAACTCTTTTCGGGGTCCAAATTGCTAATCTCATTCTTTGCTTTTTTCAGCACTTCCCCTTCCCTCTAGAGATCCGATACATAGGCAGACTTTTGATAGACTGAGCGCTGTAGCCGCAGAAGAGAGAAGTATCAAGTTTCTACTAAGCGACGAATTTCTACATCAATACGGACTTCTCCACCCTTCTCGCTATACTCAGCTTTGTGAAGCTCCGACTGAAGTTCCCGATTCCCCGACTGAAGCATCGGATGCCCCCATTACTATCGAACAACCCTCATCAAAAGAGTCTAACATCGAAGCTTCATTGGTGAAATGTTCCACCCCTACCGACATTATGGGGTCATCTAGTAAGACGGCACTTGCCCCGATTGAGGAAGAAGAAGAACCTTCACAGCCTCTCGGGGGATTAGCTGATGTAGGAACTGAGAAAACAAGTCTCACCGAGCATGATGGTGACGATGTTTATGATGGGTTGAGCGACATAATAGTGACCTCACAGGAGCTTTTTAGAGATGACGTGTCTAAAACTATCTCTCCTATAGTTGAGGCGACGTCCCTTCTTCGACTAACACCAACACAAACACCAACTCCTCATACCCAAGCTATCATCACCTCTACACCAATGAGTGGTTTGTAGCTTAATGCGCGTAGCTTGCACATCACACAACACTTAGGATTTTTTTGGCATTTGTTCACATTTAACTTCTTTTCTCCGGAAGTTTCTAAGACTTGCTATTTTTGCCTTTTCAGATTCCTCTATGGGGCGCAGCGGCAGCGGTTCTTATTACAAAGACTTTCGACGCTATGGAGGGCGTGGCAGCTATGATTACAAGCAATACTATACCGATCCCAGAGAGACCAATGAGCAGAGAGCTGCGCGAAAAGCTGAAGAGAGGAGAAGGTATGAAGAACGTCATGAGGGAGCGGGCACGCGACATGAATCCTTCCCAAGGGATGATGATTCCCATAAACGTAAAACGCACGATGATAGGGGGAAGAGCCATATTGAGGATTCGAGAAAGCGGACCAAACTTGGCGAGGAGCACGTGCCCGTGACATCTGAGAGACCTGGTGCCTCAGTTTCTATTGACATCCCTTCCAAATCTCCTGCTCTTGAAGGAAGTGCCATCCAAACACTTCTCAACAGGCCTTCGTACCATGTTGAAAGGGGCCCCCCGACTTTGCAGAGCCGATTCCCGAACTGGTGTTTGAGGGGGGTACGCTTCGACCTTGATTTGGTCCCCATCGACAAAGAAGCTATGTACAGAAATCTCGATGCTGTCAAGCTTGATATCGATAGAATGTCTGGATGGCAAAAGCTGGTTGATGAACTTCAAAGAGTTAATCGGGCTAACATCGAAGCAATGCTGACCATGGAAAATGACAAATCAGAATGGCAGAAGATTCTTGATCAACACAACGCTGAGATGAAGGAGATAGCCGAATACAATGAAAAACTCGAAGCTGAAGTAAAGCAGCTCAAAGATGATCTTGCCTCTTCTACTAATACTTACACCCAAAGAGAAGAGGTATTGCAAAAACAAGTGCGAGATGCGCACGCCAGCCAGAGGGACGCTGAAGCTAAAGCTGAGAGGTTAGAACAAGCTGTAGAGAACCACCGCACTGATGTCACCCAGTTGCAGAATAAACTGAGCGCCCGGGACATGGAGATAGAAGCGCTAAAAGCCCAACTTGCTCAGACCGAAAAAGATCGAGATGAGGCCATGGCTGGCAAAATTGCAGCCGAAGAAACTGCTCAGACCATGGAAACCGATATCAATTCGACTTTATTCGATTTTTATTTACACTGTGTCTTGGGACGCGGCAGCCTCTCTTTTCTTGGTCCCAAGTATGAAATCACCCTGGCCGAGGTTTGGGAAGCTGCTCTTAACATGTTTAAAGACGCCGGGTATGGCGATGGAGATTTTGAGGCGCGTTACCTGGATGAGGAAGCTCGCACTGCTCTTGCGAAGGGGCGAGAACAACTTGCCAGGATGAGAACTGGAATGGCGGAAGAGGAACGTTCTGGAAAGGAATTAACGCTTACTTCCTCTATCCAACCTCCAGTTTCTCCTGTGGTTGACATCACGGGTTCTAGCTCCTATACTCCGCCTGCAACTAAGACAGTAACTGAAACTACAAGTGCACAAGGCGGGGATGAAGGTGGTGAAAGCAACGAAGCACAGCGATATGAAATCAGCCTCAGAGATCCAACTGCCCCAGGTAAACTTGACACCGGACCAGCCCAAGTGGTGAACTGCTCGTTCGCTCCTTGTGAGCTTGACGATCTTCTTGATTATTTTTCAAATGTCAATGAATTCCCGACTTTTGATTATTCCTCAAATGTCAATGAATTCCCGACTTTTGACGAGCCGTCATCCCCTCTTTTTTCGAAAGATACTGATATTTTAAGTTTTTTCTCCTTTGTAGAGAAAGCACCGAGCCAAACTCAAGCTTCTTCTCCCCCGGTGATCCTTCCTCCATCTCTTCAAGTGGCGCCTCCTTCTGCCTCGCAACCTGGGTCACAAGAAGAACAAATAGAGGCTCTTCACGGCTTGGATGATCCCATTGCTTCACAAGAGCAGAAAGATGAAAGGCCTGAGGGAGGTGACACATCTTCAGAGCGAACTCCCTCTGACGAGATTGTTCTATCTAAACTTGTTACTCCCGGGAGTGAGTCTTCCTCAAAAAGAAGAAAAAAGAAGCGTGGGACACCAAAGAGGAGGGGGAAGATAGTCACCACCACTGAAGAGGAGCTGAAAGCTGGACCGGTTGCGCCTTCCTCTCCCACTTCCCTTATGCCCACCGACCGCCCTGATAAGCTGATCATTCGGCCGGGTAAAGGATCTAAAGGCAGCAAAAAGAAGTGAAGATCTTCAGTTTCTAGTTTTTTGCGTTTTGCATGTACTGGCCGAGAATTGTGCGGGTACCGGCCCCCGCTTTTCTTTATTTTGAAACCTGTACCTGCATTGTAATTGAATAAAATGATTCCTCGTTTGTACAAACTTTTGTTTGAATTAAAGGATACATTTGTTATTCGTTTTGGAATGAGTTTATTTGATATTGCAGCGAGCTTATGGTATGTTACTTGAGCGTTACCTTTTGCTGGTTTAGTTATACCATATCGTGTGTAATTATACTATATTGCCCCCATTCCATAAGTATGCTGCAATATTCTATACCTCGAGGGGACTTGCACTCTTATTTGCTAAAGAATAATTATTTTATTTTTATTTTAAAAAGAATTCTTGTAGAGTGCAACCCCCTTCATATGAGTTTCTACGCGCTTTGTCCTTTGAAGAAATCACTTCTTTCTTTTTTGCTTAAGTACATTTTCTTTTTACCGAGTGATTTCTTTTATGTAGCAAAGCGGACCTCTGAAGGGTACTTTAACTCCTTTTCTCTTCTCTTCTTCCCTTTTTTTTTTTTTTTTTTTTTTTTTTTTTTTTTTTTAAAAGAAGATTATTTTCCAGAATAGGTAAATTACTCTTCCTTTGTGAGTTAAAGCATGCCCCTGATGAGGATTTTCCTTTTTTGCATATGGAAAGTTGTACCTCTACGGAGGGATTTTTTCACGTTTCAACACTTGGAAGTTCTATTTCAATCTCGGCGAAACGTGTACCTCCAAAGAGTTTTGCCTTAGAAAGCTTTTCCACGTTTCAACACTTGGAAGTTTTATTTCAATCTCGGCGAAACGTGGGCTTCCGAAGAGGTCTTTCTTCTTGATTGTGCCTCCGAAGAGGTTCTTATTTTGCTTGTCTTTCAACTCCGGTGAAGTGAAATTCCGAAGAGCGGCTGTTACACTTCAACTCCTGGTGAAATATGCCTCCGAAGAGGTCTTTATTTTATTTGCATTTCAACCTTGGTGAAGTGAAACTCTGAAGAGTAACTACCCCAACTCTTGGTGAAATGTGCCTCCGAAGAGGGCTTTAGTTTTGTTTACATTTCAACTCTGGTGAAGTGAAATCCCGAAGAGCGGTCATAACACTTCAACTCCTGGTGAAATGGGCCTCCGAAGAGGGCTTTTATTTTGTTTACATTTCAACTCTGGTGAAGTGAAATCCCGAAGAGCGGTCGTAACACTTCAACTCCTGGTGAAATGGGCCTCCGAAGAGGGCTTTTATTTTGTTTACATTTCAACTCTGGTGAAGTGAAATCCCGAAGAGCGGTCATAACACTTCAACTCCTGGTGAAATGTGCCTCAGAGCGGGTTTTCATCGCCTGGAAGTTACTCTCTCATGGTTGGAGGGTCATGACTCCTCCAATCTTTTTTGTTGAGTAGAGAACTTTCTTTTTTGTGGCGTATGACCCATTAGAGGTCTTTTATCCTCCGAAGAGGACTTGCACTGCAGATGGTAGCTTTGATTGTTCCTCTGTTCACTTGCTTATGCCTTTTCAGCGATCCTCTCTCTCTTTTTTTTTTTTTTAAGTTTTCATTCCCCTTTTCTTGCAAGTAGCTTGTTTAATCCAAGGAAGTGTACTTCATTGCCAGGCAAGTTCGTGAGAACGGGCACTAGCTTCCTAATTGGATGTTTGTTTGTTCAAACAATCTCAATTTATCAGCAAGGGCTCGTTTCTATCGAAATCATTAGCCGTTCAATTGAAGTATTTCCTATCTAGGATTTGAATTCGGGGTCTTTGTGGCTTGAAATTTGTTTGTTGAATGATGGTGAGAATCGCTCGGTCTTATTATGCGCAAGTTTTATTTCCATTGTCTGCAAAAATTTAAATCGACATTTCAGCAATACATTTTATGTATTTTTATATCGAAAACAAAGCAAACATATAATGATAATAAGGAACACAAGATTTATAGTGGTTCGGCCATGAAATCGGACCTACATCCACTTTATATTCTTTCATTATTTACTTGCATCAGTTTCACATTTGCTTTCAATTACAAGAATCATACATTCATAATTCTTTTTACAATGTTTCAACAAAATTTTCAAGTAAAGTATGGACGCAAGTGATTGCTGTTCCATGCCCTTGGAATTTGATCTCCATCAACAGTGGTGAGCTTGAATGTGCCGTCAAGGAGTTTCTGACCTATTACATACGGTCCTTCCCAATTTGGCCCAAACACACCTGTCGTGGTCATAATTCTTTTCAGGACTAGATCTCCAATTTCAAAGCTGCGTTGACGAACTTTGGAATTGAAATGTCTGGCTATCCTTTGCTGATGAGCTGCAACTCTGAGGTTAGCTTCATCTCTTTTTTCATCAAGGAGATCCAGCGCTTCAAGTTGCAGCTTTTCATTTTCCGCTTGATTGAAATGGATTCTTCTGTGTGAAGGGACCTCTGTTTCAACCGGGATCATTGCTTCCGATCCGTATGCTAACGAAAAAGGAGTATGCCCAGTTGCAGTTTTGTGGGTAGTTCTATATGCCCATAGTGCTAGTGGTAGCCTATCGACCCAACCACCCTTAGCTCTTTCAAGTTGCTTTTTGATGGTTGACTTGATAATTTTATTTACTGCTTCCACTTGCCCGTTTGCCATTATCTGTAATTATCTTTTGAGGCACACCGTATCTGCAAATGATATTCTTAGTCACAAAATTTATCATCTTTTTGGAGGTGATGGTTGCCAATGGTTCAGCTTCAGCCCATTTAGTGAAATAATCTACAGCAACAATGGCATATTTGATTCCAGATTTGGCGGTTGGTAATGGTCCGATCAAATCTATTCCCCAAATTGCAAACGGCCACGGACTGGTCATTTGTGTGAGTTCAGTAGAAGGTGCTCTAGGAATTTTGGCAAATCTTTGACATCTGTCACATTTTCGAGAGTAATCTGCAGCATCTCGATTAATTTCTGGCCAAAAATATCCATATCGGAGAATTTTCTTTGCTAAAGTTTGACCACCTGAATGATCCCCACATTCTCCTCCATGTACCTCTGATAGGATTATTTTGGCTTCTTCTTTGGATACACATCGAAGTAGTGGCATTGAGAATCCTCGTCTGTATAATTGACCATCCTGGATTATATATCGAGAAGCTTTTCTCAGTAGCTTTTGTCGTTCTTTAGAGTTTTCTGGTAAAGAGCCATTGAGTAGATACTTTGTTATTGGAGTCATCCATGATTCTTGCTCTTGTGACATACTCATAACCCAATCGATATCCATTTCATCAATGCTTGGATTTGACAAAACTTCCACTGGAACTAACCCTAAGGATTGGGCTTCGCCAGAACTTGAGTATTTTGCGAGAGAATCTGCTTTCATGTTTTCTTCTCGAGGAATATGACTTATCGTGTAGTGGTCGAATTCACATAAAAGTTCCCAAGCCTTTGACACATAAGCGGGCAGATTTCCTCCTTTCGTTTGAAACTCCTTCTTGACTTGGCATACTATAAGCTGAGAATCACTGAAGATCTGTAATGCTCGAATGTTTAGTTCTTTAGCAATTCTCAAACCAGCAATCAGAGCTTCATATTCTGCTTCATTGTTTGTTGAAGGAAATTCTAATCTTAGCGCATAGCATAATGACCGGCCTTCAGGAGTTTCAAGAACAATTCCAGCACCTGAACAGTAATCATTTCTTGCGCCATCTACAAATAACTTCCATTGGATTGGGGAGTCCTCGATTGTTTCTTCCTCGCTGTTACCCTTGTCTGTAAATTCTGCAATAAAATCTGCCAAAGCTTGTCCGTTGATCGCTTTTCTAGGATGATAAGTGATGTCATATTGGCTCAATTCAATATTCCACTTTAAAAGGCGGCCCGAAGTCTCGGGGCGAAACAAGACTTGCTTTAAAGGTTGATCAGTGAGGACTTTGATAGGATGAGCCTGGAAATATTGCCTCAACTTTCTTGAGGCAATCAATAGACAATAGGCGATTTTTTCCAACTTGGAGTAATTCATTTCTGCCCCAGTGAGTCTTTTGCTGATATAGTAGACTGGATGTTGAATCCTTTTGTCTTCCCGTACCAGCGCTGCACTTAAAGCATGAGATGAAACTGCCAAGTATATAAGAAGATCCTCGCCATCGCCGGGCCTAGAAAGTATTGGAGGCTTTTCCATATGTTGAATCAATTCTTCAAAAGCTTTCTGGCATTCGGGAGTCCAGTCAAAGTTTTTCTTTCCTTTCTTTAGAGCGTCGAAGAATGGAATGCATTTATCAGTAGCTTTGGATATGAACCGACTTAAGGCGGCAATTTTTCCATTGAGACTTTGCAATTCCCTCTTTGTTTTAGGAGCTTCGACTTCTTTTAAAGCGGTGATTTGAGCTGGACTAGCTTCAATGCCCCTAGCGCTCACGATGAAACCCAAGAACTTTCCAGATTCTACCCCGAAAGAACATTTTAAAGGGTTAAGCTTCATTCCGTATCTTCGGAGGATTGCGAACATTTCTGCTAAGTGTTCAATGTGATCCACTGCTTTCTTAGATTTTACTAGCATGTCATCAACGTAAACTTCCATAGTCTTTCCCAACTGCGGTTTGAACATAGCGTTGACCAGCCTTTGGTATGTTGCCCCCGCATTCTTCAACCCAAAGGGCATAACTCTGTAACAGTAGAGACCGACATCGGTGATAAAGCTTGTATCCTCCTGATCTGGCTCATGCATCATGATCTGATTATATCCGGAGTAGGCATCCATAAAAGACAACAATTCATGACCCGCTGTTCCATCTACCAGTTGATCGATCCTGGGTAATGGGAAGCAGTCTTTGGGACAGGCCTTGTTTAGATCTGAAAAATCGATGCACACTCTCCATTTACCGTTGGCTTTCTTAACTAGCACTGGATTTGACACCCAATTTGGATAGGTAGATTCTCTGATGAAGTTATTCTCCATGAGCCGATCAACTTCCTCTTTCAATGTTGTTGACCTTTCTGGACCTTGGATTCTTCTTTTCTGCTTTACGGGCGTGAATTTTGGGTCAATATTCAGAGCATGCACCGCAACTTCTGGGGATATTCCGCACATATCAGCATGGGTCCAAGCGAAAACATCCAGATTTGCTTTCAAAAAAGATATCAAGGCATTCTGAACTGTCACATTGAGTTGTGAACCCACATTTAGCACCTTGTTTGGGTCCTTCAGGTCAACGGGTACCGGTATCGTTGTTTCTGCTGGTACCACTCTACTCTCCCCCGCACTGGCCTTTCTAGGATCCATCTCTTTTCGTGCCCCGCTATGCTCGCCAGTGCAGGGTCCGCCCTGTAGTTGCTATAGGGTTGGTGTTTTGATGCGGATTGGGGTTGCCGCATCTTTCCCCATTTCTCTCTTCCTTGTTTCTCGCAGTTCTGTCATATAGCATTCTCGTCCAGCATTCTGGTCTCCTTTAATAACTCCTACTCCATTGTCGGTAGGGAATTTAATAGTAAGACACCATGGGGCAAGGACAGCTTTGAATGCTGCAAGAGTAGGACGACCAAAGAAAGCATTATAAGCAGAAAATTCATCTACTATCACAAAAGTCTGCTTGCGAACTACTTTTCTTTCTCCTTCTCCGAGTTCCACTAGCAAGTCAATGGTTCCTACTGGTTGCTTTGGCTCCCCGGCGAAGCCAGCAATTTTTTGCGATGATGCCTGCACTTCAACCATAGGAATCTTCATCTGGTCGAAGGTTTTCTTAAAGAGGATATTACAGGATGCGCCGCTGTCGATAAGAATCCTTCTGACGATGGCTGGCCCAATGCCGGCCGAGATGACCAAAGGATCCAAGGTTGGGGCTTCAATACCGATGGAATCCCTGGTTTTGAATACAATCTCATCGTTGAATGTCTTTCGTTGCTTCAAAGGCGTAGTGTCCTCTAGAACAAAAACATTTTCTTCCTCCGGTGCATATTTCAGGGCCCGGGAATACCTTTCCATCTCACCCCAGCTTTTGCCCGCTGGGTGAGGTCCGCCTGTAATGATATTGATAACAGGCCTTCCAGACTCAAAACCTGCGTCTTTGCCATTAGTCCCAGATTGATGAGCAGGAGTTTGCTGCCCCTGGTTCGACGAAGCAGGATTATTATTATCATTTTTCTTCACAAATTGTTGTAGTTTATTTTCCCTTAACAATTCTTCAATTAGATTCTTCAATTGACGGCAGTCATCAGTATCATGACCGGGCTGATTATGGAAGCGACAGAACCTCCCACTTTGCACAGCTTTTTTCCCGGTTCTCAAGACTGGGGGTTTAGGATAATTGACAGAATCTTTGGTAGCCAGGTAGATTCGTTCTGGAGTATCTGACAAAGGTGTGTATTCTGAAGGCTTGAAGGATCTATGCTTCTTCTGATTATTCTGTTGTTTTCCATTATTGTTCTCCCTCTTCTGTCCCACAGGCTCATTTTTGCGTGGAGCATTGGCGTTAGCTTCAACCTTTTCCAATGCTGCTTTTGTCGATACAGGGCGACTCTCCAGACGCATGAACTCGTCTGCTTTCTTGTAGAACTTTTCGAGAGAGCTTGGTTCCTTCATATTCAACCATCTTCCAAACTCACTAGATTTATCTATGGCCCTCATCAAATAGGTCAAGACCATGCGAGGTTCCGCATTATCAACCTCAGCTAACGCTATATTGAAGCGATTTAAGAAAGACTTGATAGTTTCCCCCGAATTCTGCTCCAAACCGGATAACGACATGATGTCTTTTGCCTTTGAAGCATATAGCCTAAATTGCTCTTTAAATTTCCTGGTTAGGTCTGAAAACTGATCGATGGACCGGACAGGTAGCTTTGTGAACCAAAGCAGAGCTACGCCTTCCAAATATACGGGGAAGTATCTGCATTTTACTTCATCTGAGGCTCGGGCACCCGTCATATGCCAATCATATTTATACAGAAATTCGTTTGGATCACTTGTCCCCCTATAAGCTGGGATAGTTGGAGGAGCAAATTTTCGTGGGAATTCAGCCTTTAGAATTTTTTCAGTAAATGGAGTCTTGCTCGGAGCAAAGCCCCATTCTTTCTAATCTTCGACTCTTTGCATGCTCTCCTTCATAATTTGGCGAACCATTCCAGAGAGATATTCTTCATCATTACGAGCCCTAGATCCGCCTACCTCGGGAAGTATTTGCTCAGCGGGGTTAGTATCCCTTTCGGAAACATTCCTTTCTTCAGTTTCATGAATATTACCAGCGAAATTCCTTTCATTAGCTGTTGATTGACGGTTTGCCCCGAGCAAATCGTTCAACTTATTCAGGATTAAGGCATTTTGGGCATTCTGGGCTTCCATTTGCACATTTTGAGCATGTATCTGTCTGTTCAACCCCAAAATTGCGGCATCCAACTCTGCTTTCGTAACCCCGACAGTTGGAGTGGCTTGATTTGGTGTTGGGGAAGCGGAGGTTCCCTCTTGAATGTTTGCAGATCTCACAGATTTACTTTTCCTTCCAGGAGCCATGATTTCGGATAGACTTCTGGTTCTTAAAGAAACTTTATCTACAAATCTTTCTGAAGCAATGATGATAGATGTCCTGAGTTCAATTCTCAGTGAAAGCACCAAAATGTTAACGCTCAAATTTAAACGCTAACACCCTGGTGAATAGGATGTGATTGTGAAAGCACCACCCGTTCGTACGGGAATCAGAAATAAGCAGAAAGTATGTAGAAAAACAGTAAGAGACACAGTATTTATAGTGGTTCGGCTTATAATCCAGCCTACGTCCACTTTAATCTTTTTATCACTAGTTTGATTACAATTCTTTACAAAATCTCTCAATTACAACACACTTCAAGTGATGGGATATGTAAAACAAGTAGCTCAAGCTTTGACGTTGACAATCATCTTAAAATCCATGGTGAATGTAGATGATTCCTTCATGGAGTTCTTTTAGAAGTTTGTTAGATCTCAAAAGCTTTGAAGTAGTCTGGAATTCGGCAGAGTAATGGCGCTTGAAATTGATCAACCAAAAAAAAGTCCTTTTAATGTTGAAGGTAGGGTGGTATTTATAGGTAAAGATTATGGACTTAGGCTCGGTCTTAACTCCTCACCGACCCAGTTAAGTCGCAGCCGGCTTATAGGAGCCCTCACATGATCAAGCTGCGTTGAATTTGCACAAGTCCAAAGTCGTTACCGGGTCAAGCTAGGTCGTAGGTCGCCCCCTCTCTCTGATGCATGGCCTCCGACTTAAATGGGAAGTGCATGTTTAAATAGGTCGTTACCGATTTAAAGAATTGACGAGCTAAACGTGAACTAACTCCCCTTCACTTGCCCAGGTCGCGCTCGTCCAAGCACAGACCATGGGTCGGTCACGACACAAGTGTAAGTCGCGAACTTGTTCCACTCAGTTAGGTCGGTAAGCATGTTAAGTCCTTAAGTCGGATCGAATTAGGTCGGCAGCTTCATTAGGCAGTTAGGTCGGCGTCATGTTAAGTCGGATCCCTTGTCATTTCTTGAGTCGTTAGGCCAGTTCCTTCTGAAGCACTAGGTCGGCATCTATGTGAGGGCATTGGGTCGGCAAGTCATGCGAATGGTTAGGTCGGCCTGCTTTTTAAGCCTTAAGCAGTTAGGTCGGTATGTCCTTTAGATCGGCAGACCCTGCACAATTCTTACTCAGTTAGGTCGGCATCTCTTGGGTCGGCGCCATCTCCACGCACTAGACCTGCTGAGTCGTAACCGAGATAGGGTTAACAATAGATATACATACACATTTTTAAATTTACCAGTTATTTTAAAATAATGTACTATGAAGATGAATTTGTTTAATAAACTTCTTTAATTATTTTTAGTCGCTAAAAAAATTTTATGGAAAGGAAATTGGTTTAAATAAAATTATTAGTTTAAAACGAAACTGTTAGTTAAATTTAATAAATAAATAGTATTTAATTGTTCAATCAGCTAAAGTATTAATAAATCATATAATTATTTATACAAGGTTGAAAATCGTGGAATCAAATCGGGAATGAAGTGGATTGCAAATTTAAGGGGAAAATGTGAGTTAATCTCACTCATCTGGGTTTAATTTAAAATTATATAATTGGTTGAATGATTGAATTGATTCGATGTGGTATATATTATATAGTAATATATAGTATATATTGGAGTGATTGATTTCCCGCATTATATAGCGGATGAGACCCTATGCGCTGCATAATAGAGGATGATATTATATTAATCCCATATACCGCGATATTCCACCTCGAGGTGGAATTGGTATTTTATGTTGTGCTAACATCTTTGGATGCAGGGAAATAGGTTGGAGGGATTCAACTGGATTCCTCAAAATTATTTAGATTGTTTAATATTCTGTGTTATGAGTATTTGATATTCTATGATGCTTATATTGAAAATTGGAATATTGAATACTATGGTTTGCTTGAATATATTTCGGTACACTTGGTCATCAAAATATTTAGAATTGGATTTTTTTGGAAGAAATATAAGAGTAAATTTTAGAAGTGAAATAATTATAGAATAAAAATAAGAATGAATTGGAACGAAATAAAAGCGATTTTTAAAAACTGAAGTTAAATTGTAAAGTAGAGATTTAAAACAAATTTTAAATCAAAGTTAAATCTGGAATTCAAGTTAGTGAATTTCAGTTTTTAAACAAATAAAGTTTTTAAATTTAAATTTTTTTAACAATTTGAATGTTAAATTGCATTTTTAAATTGATTTGAATTTAAAAACGAATTTGGTTTTAAATTCCTTTAAAATTCTTTTATAAAATTAGTAATTAATTTATTTAATGAAGTAACAAAAAAGATGGTTAATTACTGGTTGAGATTAATCAAGAGTGATTAATATTTGTGGTTTCATTAATGATTAATTACTTAATGTAATTAATTTAGATTAGGATAAATTAAAATGTAATTAGAAATCATTAATTTATATAATTAATGATGTAATTAAAGGTTGATTAATTAAGATTAATTAATCAATAATAAGTGATTTATGAAAAATTAATTAATATAAGTAATAAAGGATTAATGTAATTAATTATAGTTAATTATTTTGTGAAGTAATTAAAGATTAATTACTGTTTTTGGTTAAGAATAATTAATTTGTGTAATTAATTAAAGATAATTACTTGAATGTAATTGAAGGATAATTAATACATGGTGATTAATTAAGATGGATAATTAAGGGATGATTAATTAATTGATTTGAAATTAATTAACGTCAAGTGATGGAATCTAAGTGATTGAGGTTAGTAATTCAATTAGAAGTGATTAAATTTATTTTGGAAGTGATCATGTTTGTTTATGGATGATTGAATGGTATTGGATGCCTTAAATGAATTGATATCTCTTATATGAAATGTTTTATAGCATCATATGTTTGGGCGGACAGGATATTGTGGTTATCTATCGATGATGAATTATTGTGTAAAGGGACATCCTGTATTTAAAGTTTGAATTGTATTTCATTTGGATAACTTGGTTTAGGATGACATGAGACTCGAAGAGACCGGGGTCAGGTATTAGAAAAACCGAAACCACTTCGAATTTTTATAGATTGATATGTGAAATCTATAGGCTAGAATGAAATGATCTAAGTGAATTGGACTATCTAATCTAAATTTTGGTACTTAGAAAATTAATGTGTGAAATAAGCGATGTCTATAACAAATTGTGAATTTGTAAATTGATACGAGTTACCCCAAGTTTTATATAAGTTGTATGCTTTGTATTCTATGTTAGATGGGTGTACTCACGCTGGTTTCCAGCCTGACACGGGTTTTTCTTTGATGTAATGCTCTGGTCAGACCAAGTACTACAGGTTTTCAGGTAAGGACGTTCTGGAGTTTAGGAGACGGGTTGGATGACAGGAACGTATGGAGAGTTCCCTCTGTATTATATTGTTGTATGTATCAGAGTCATGTTGATTGTATATGTATATATGTTGTAATTTTGATGTATTAAAGTGAAATTTGACAAGTACAGTTTTCCTTTGTATAACTGTTGTTATTTGTTATTATATTTTCTCCACTGCGAATGTGAGATGTTAGTGTTTCTGTTCTTCTTATTCTTCTATCTCATTCTTCTTTTCCTAACTATATGGAATTTTCGAGATCGAAAATTCCGGGTCATTACACTAAACATGATGTTTTTCTATTTCAAAATCCATGGTTTTAGATATTTTTTCTCTATGTTAGTGTTACATTACATGTCCATGCATGTTTATTAACTTAAATTTGCCAGATTAATTTTAAATTATAAGTTTACTACAATATATTCTTGCCTTTACCAATGTTACTAAAAAAATTACCATTCAAAGTGATTAGGTATTAAACACAACTGCTAGTGTATTAATTAGCCAATGTAGAATTGAATATTAGATTTAAGAAGTTGCGTCTCTCTAATTCCTTTTTTTAATCAATAGGATATTTCTCTTCGTTCCTACTTTGTAATTCCCATTATTTATCTTGTAAGATTCCTTGATCTCTGTAGATCATCGAATCCAAAATATCATTTTGAACTCTAACTCATTGCTCTATTTCTACTTTAGCTCTTTTAACCCAGTTTTTTCTTCTAAAGAGAAATAAATATTTAATTAATTTCTTAACAAAAAACCAAAAGTAAGTAGGTGAATAATAGTTTTGCTAGTTTGAACAGGTAAGCGTAGATAGTTGTAACAAAATTTCACTTTGAACTCTAACTTGTTGCTCGATTTCTAATTTAGTTCTCTTATACCCCTTTTTTCTTCTAAAGAAAACTAAATATTTAATTAATTTATCAATAAAAAAATAAAAGTAAGAAGGTGAATAATAGTTTTACTGGTTTGAACAGGTAATGTAGGCGGTTGTAATAAAATAGGAGCGAGAGAGGCTCAATCTCTCACCTCAGGATCACTCAATATAGCTACGAGACTTACGCACTAGCCAACTACGCCACCACCCCATTATGCATTTTTTCTAAGTACGGAATTAATAGTTTTTACGCATGTTGTTTATAAAAAAGAAACATAAGAATATAAGATTCCTTTTCATGTTGTATTGAGTTCAAACATCCTGATTTTTATTTTTTCTAATCTCGTTAATTGTAATTAGGTGTAAAAATAAGTTAAAAGAGGTTAGTCTTGATTTCAATTTATTTTTTTGATAGTAAGAGTGGTGCTTTAATCAAGAAAGACACTCTTTCGATACCTCGAGGTTTCAAATCTATGACCTCTAGCACTTAAGGCTAGAGCATCATACCACTAACCATTTGAGCTAGTGGTCCTTGACATCTCGATTTCAATGTTATTCAAAAAAATATGAAACCTGTATGCTAGCAAGTTGCATCCTCGGCTTTAAGTTTTGGATTAATTTAGTCTAGTGCTTAATATCATAGTCGTTATGCATCAAATCTAGTGTAACAGCTGTAGTTATAATCATGTGTTGTTTTATAATCGTATTCTATGATTATGGATGATTTTTCTTTGTATAAATAATTCATTTTGTTAACTTAAATTTGCAAAAGTAAATTACAATTCCAAGTTTACCATAATATACTCTTATTATTACTAACATTATTTTGAAAAATTTATTAAAAATGTGCCGAATATGCAATTCTTCAATCCTAAGGGTATAGAAAGGACTTGATTCGATTTAGCCAAAAAGTATTGAAACTAAAATCAAATTCCATAAACAAAAATAAAACCCAACCGGTTTTTGGAAAATCAAATTGAATCAAAAGTATATGACTTTGTTTGATTGGTAGAACATCAAATGAGCTAGATTGTCTTGGTGCCCAAAATAATGGGAAGTTGAAATCAATCGTTTGATCCATATTTACGTAAAAATATGGTGGTGATGTAATATTTTTAATTTTTTTACTCTAAATTTAATGAACTGAAAAAACCAATACATTTAGATGGTAAAATAAATTATAATATCGACATTGATAATCATATTCTATTAATCTCATTTATATTCTATTTGATTTAGTAGGTTGGTTCAATTTTAAGGTGAAGGAATATAGTTCCTTATTTGGATGATTGAGGTGGAGCCTTGGTGCAACGGTTAGGTCACTCGCATGATGATCTGAGCGCTCAGGTTCGAGTCTGGAAACAGCCTCTTCGCAATGCAAGGCAAATCCTGCGTACATTATTGACCTCCCCAGAGCTCAATATCGTGTGGGAGTCTCATGCTTTGGGTCCACAATCACCAGTATGATTGAAAGATATGTAGAGTATTTTAATCTTGATGGACTATTAGACCGAATCTTGGGGTCTAAAACTTATAAAAACAAAATGACTCGCCTACAAACAACTTAGACATGTCATCATTTTTATCTCATAAGACTACTCCAGATATGACTTATTAGTTGCCTTGCAAAGATGTGGAGTTCTATAAAGGCGGTAAGTCGAACTTTCTAATGAAATTTCTCTACATTGACCAAATGGTGGTTGATAAAAGAACTTGTGTGTTAGCACATTAGCTAGCGTCTTGCTAGTGCATTTGTAGAATTATCAAATGATTAAGATAGATGTTTTCCCTTGATGTCCATACATTTTTAATATAATTATCTGTCATCACAGTATTCCAAGCTCATTGATCTTATCTGAGTGAAATATATTTAAAATAATCACAGTATATCTTAATAGTATGTCCTTCCAGTTTCTTGTCAGTATCAATCTTCTACCTAGATTGTAATCGGCTACTGGCGTCGAGTAATTGTTCTGTGTTATTAAAGAATTCTCAATATTGATATGATTTTCTATATGGTGTTTATTAATTACCTTATATGCTAATAAACATGCATTATATTTCAGGTGGAGTATAAAGTTGTGACGACTAGCATGTCAAAGTATTGGTAAGTGAGTTCCAAGTATGTTTTTTTGTTGGCTTAAATGCAGAAAACCACCTTGATTAACTCCACATTCAGTTAACACCTTAGCACACCATCTTTACAGACCTCTATTTTGGGATCTTCAAGGGTTTACGTAGAAGAAAATCAAAATTATTCACTGCATATTACGATGATTATGGTAGCCAATGTTTTTGGCTCTACTATTTATTGTGCATTTTCAAATAGTTCAATAATTTGATGCATGGATACGCTTTTAATATAAGTGGAGCAGTGGAGCAGTGGAACCCTTGAACTTGATTTTCCCATTTTTGTCATCTAATAATCTGGTGACTAATTAACTGCAATCATACAAAACCCTAGTTTAGAACTTTAGCTTGATGCGACTTTTGACAGTATAACAGTTCAAGATGGTTTTGCCTCTTGGGTACAACAACTAAGTTATGATTTAGTGTTCTTAACTAAAATAAATTGATAACATTTCATAGTTTTCTAATTCATTTGGCTTTCTATTCCTTAACTAGGCTATTATGTATTATTATAGGCAATCGGTTTTAGGGTTAGAGCATCGAGCCATTAGGTTTTGGCGCTATGTCAATAGGAATAATGATCATATATCTATACTAGGATTGAACTTGAGAATTAAAAGGCGTAAAAGAGGTTCATACTTGGACTTCCAAGAAATTTATATTTTTTATATTTAACCATAAGGTGCCCTCCTTATTCTTGTCACATAGTCATTTGACATATATGCATTTGCTATAGAAATTAGACGTACAAATGATTGACACCCTGTATTTTACTATGTGATGTTTCATGCACTGAAAACAAAGTTGATAACACGACATAATTGAAGTCTGGATTTAATGCAGATATAGCCAAGTGAAAAGGGAAGGAAAAAACAACCGAAAGTGCTTACTAGTCCTATATCATAGAAACTAATATAGTGGCTGGCATGAACACTAAATAAATAGTTCATGTACTTTAATCGAGTTCCTTGCTTACCTGGATGGTGTTTATGTGTGATCATGAATCCCCAGGGCTAGCCTAGTAGTTTCCATTGCACTTTGGAAATGCATTCAGCTACCATCTCCCCAAGTAGGAGAGTGGACATCATTATTTGTTTCTTTGGGGGAACGCGTTCGCGCAGCCCCAACCCATTACCAAATTAAACGTCTTCTTTTGTGCTAGTTAAAATGTCATTATGGTTGTTGTGCTTCTTTTGTAGAGAACACTTTTTGCAAACATACATTTTATTCGGTTTGATTTATATCTAGCTTAAAATTATTCTATATTTTATCTCATGTTCGTGGTTGACAATGTCTTGTGTTGATCATGTATTTTGAATAACAATGCATGTCATTTACATAATGAAGCCTATGATAAACTAAAATAACATACAAATTATACTTTTATCAAGTTTTTTCTTACTATAATTTCTTCTGCATTTGCTAAATTATGAACGTGCTAAAAACAAGATGTTTGAGCGCACTCAGCTACATAATGAAAATGAATCTGATCTGAGCGCGTTGAACTGTGGTTGATCTTTTAACATGGTTTCTTAAAGTTTTCATTGATATGCATGTTACACATTATCGTAATTTTTTCAGTGGTAAATTATTTACAACCTTGGTGTTGATTTTTTTAATTCTGAAAGGCACAACGTGCTTTCCAAATATAGCCCAAGTAGAATATCTTATTTGTTCAAGTGCAACTTTAAATCTAATGGCGTTATAATATTGGTTGCCAGTCCTACTATGATACTTAGTATGCTATTCACAAAATTTAATTTCTACCAATAGATGTTTTCTTTGAAAAGAAAGCAAACCTACCATTATTAAATTAGTTTTTCGTATAATTAGAGAGAACTAGCATATATATTTTCTACTTATAATTCTTAAATGCATGTCATGATTGAAACCAATTGAACACAAGACTTTTGATTTTTCTTTTTGTGCCTTCCTATTGGTAACATTAAATATGTACTTTTGTTCAATTTGATGTATTGAGATTTAGGTTTTGTCGATTTTTTCCACTATTGGTTATGTCTACAGCGACATCTTTCTTTTGAAATGCAGAATCTAGTTATTTCATGTTTTTTTTTATTCTTCTTTGGAGACCCTCTATGATGTTATTTTGATAAACATTTGAGTTTGGAGGGGCAGCATATAAACATTTTGCCATTTGAGGCCAGCAAGATAAAGACAGTACCTGACTTTCTACTGTTTAGTTTATTCTATTTTTATGTGGTAGCTTCTTTCAATTATTTCACCCTTCACTTTCTCATTATCATTATATATTTATCACATGAAGATCAATGTTGGATAAAAAAGAAAGCACATGATTGTCAAAATATGGTTCCATGTATAACATATGTAAATTTTGTATGGCTGTTTTATAATTTCCTATAGATTGCAGGTTGATTAATCTTTTGGAACCCTTATGTAGAAACCTTTGTCAATAATAAAAAACGTGTTTTTTAAGAGGATTAAGGATATAGTGGGCTATATTCTGGTATTTTAGCTAATAAATGATTGTTTGCATTTGATTTTGATGAAAATATATGCACAAATTTGTCCATGCATACTGAAGTTGTCATTGTAAAGCCTTTTTGTGAAAATGAAAAACTTGTATATCTTATCAATCATTTTCCTCACTTCTTATTGGTTTTTACATGTATGTACTGACTTCTAGTCCACAAATGCTTTTAAAACCCATTTATGTGGCAAAGGCAGAATTGTACTACTGACCTGACCTCACATTTCCTTTAATGCAACACAAACGAAGACATATTGCATTCTTTACTTAATTTTGCGTCTCAAGTGTTTGTCTATGTTTCTAAATACTTGTCCATCTTAATATCATCACAGTCTCACTTTTTTTCTAATTGGATATATTAATTAATCTAAATGTTCCAGTTCGTCTTATTAACGATTGTTTGTGTTTACTTAGAAGATCAAATACATACTAATTTACACAAGCATTCTAAAATCAATATGCTGTTGCATGAGTATCAATTAGTTTGCCTGTAGGAAAGAAAAACTTATAATTCGGTTTGGCTTGATTTTCCTTTTGACTCAGTGAACAAAAGTTTTGCCTGTAACCTCTATGGAATTTATGCATCGTGCTCCGATATATATATCAAGTAAATCCCATGATTAGTGCAGTAAGTGGGGGTTTACATTTAAAATAAAATGAGAAAACTATAAGTACTTCTCGGTTGTTTTTTATTCTCATTTTTTTTGCCAAGGCAGTTTATTTCACATTCGTACTTTACGGTCTCGAACGATCACCTCACAAGCAACAATAATTTCGAAGAGCTAAAAAAGGAAGACAAAGGATGAATAAAGTATGCGGAAGAATCATTAGCAAGAAGAAGGGTGTGGGAAAGGACACTTGATGAAAAGATCAAGTTTGCTAATGCAACAAGTTATCAGTGTCCAGTCGGCAGTAAGTTTAAGGGTTGCTTCTCAGCTTCGGGTCAATATAGATTCAGTACCTAACTTCTAGTTATATTTGTCTCGTCATTTAATTTTTGAAATTTACGTTTTCTTGTTTGTGATAATTTGTTTTATTTCAGTGGATTGTTGTGTTGGCTAAGGTAAGATTACATTTGCTACGTGGTAAAATGAATATTTCTTCATCTACAAGATGTACACCAAGTAATGATTAAATAAGTGTAATGTTGGTTCTATCAAATTGTCATTTAAAACACATCTTTTAGTTGAAAAGGAATTTTGTGTCAGTTAAATGACATCAGGTTAGTATAAATAGTTTCATAGAAATAGAAAATACATAATGGAAACTTGCATAAAAACCAGCATGATGTGTGTTTATCAACCATTAAGATTTTAGGATTTTATTTTATTTTCTTTTCCTTTTTTGGGAACAAAGGCAACATTATATGTCATGGGCAAAAAGAATTTTCAAGCAAATTTAACAATTTAATTAGAAAAGATTGAAGTGACTTATTATTGGCTAACGACTCTCTCTCTCTCTCTCACATACACGGAGACACACACTCTAAAGAAAGACTGAGGTAGTCATGACCCAAAAAACTATACATTAGTGCTATTGCTACATGTAAATTTTCAAGCAAAATTTTCAACTCCAAATCCGATGTACTTTTTATCATTATATGATATCTTATACCTTTTGTTGTGTGTCTCTATGTGAGGTAAATAAAGCATAAGGATTTGAGTCTATCATAATTACGATGTGTGTGTATATCTAAACCTAATACTTTCTGTTAATGTTATTCGTACTTCTGTTATTGAAAAAAAATCAATATTGAAAATTCCATAGTATGGAATTGATCCAAGATGTCTCAAGTGTTGTTTGAAATTCCTAACCAACTAGACTACAATAAATTTATTGGTCTAGATACCTTTCCAAATATTACTAGAGTTTGGAAAAGTTAATAACTTTGGTGATTAGATGACGTAGAGATATATATTTCATTTGTATCTCTATTATTACATAACCTAAAAGTTTTAGAGAAATATAAATTGATCTATCAACGGATTGATTTTAGATTAAATTAATCTGGTTCTTAACTTGTAAGTTAAGAAGCCCGATCATTTATCCTATGGATTTTTGTTATCAAATAAAAAATTTAATATGTTAAGTTCCAACTGATAAATAGATATTCGATGCACCATTTTTACTTATTTAAGTAACTACTAACAATTCAAAGAAAACCACCTTACCTTAATTTAGTCCAGATTTTGCAAACATCTTAGCACACCGTCTTTTACAGACCTCTATTTTGTGATCTTTAAGGGATTACGTAGAAGAAAATTAGTAGTGTTAACTGCAAATTATGATGATTATGGTAGCAAGTGTTTTTGAACTATTTTTTATGGTGCTCTTTCAAATAGTTCAATAATTTGGTGCATGGGTATAGTTTTAATATCAAATCAGGACCACTGTACCCCTTAAACTTGATTTTGGCGATTTGTCATCCTGCTAGTTTGGTAACTGATTATCTGCACTTGCACAAAACCTGATTTTATAACTTTAGCTTGATATTTTATAGCAAGCGGGATTCATATTACTTATTTATTGAAGATGAGCTTGAGTCACTTCTGATAAGGCCTCTTAGGTACAACTACTAAAGTATGGTTTTATGTTCTCAACTAAATTATATTGATAATACTCCATACGTGATGACCCCCATTCTACTCCTAGAAAGACGTATCATCATTAAGAAAGAAAGGGATAGAAATAGAAAAGAATAGAAAGAAAGAACAACAACATTAGAATCTCACATCGGAAATGGAAAAAAATTATAATACATCACATAACTATTACATAGTTTTACATATATCAAAGTTATACAATATCATATACATGACTGTATGTATACATCTGTCACTACATACATCAGAGATACAACATACATAAACTACACAGCGGAACTAGATAGATATACATATACACGTCTGGAACTCCTGCTCCAAGCTCCTTTAGAAATCAAAGTCCAAAACCTATCACTTGGCTACTCATAAAAATTTGAGCACCCAAGAGTTTATGAAAAAAAATATAAACTACGGATCAGATATGGGTCTGGTATGAGTAAACGGTTTAAATTGTTTAACTTTGAAAAACATTTGAAAGTAAAGGTATCACGTAAGACTCCCCACACATAAACACGGGTAAGTTTTATCTTACGCTAACCAAAACATTTTTATAGGTAATCCAATGATATTATAATAGTGTCTACGGTTTTCAAGTAAATAGAAAATAACCGAAATTATTACATTCATTAAATTCCAGCTACCAGCCACGAAAGTGTGTAATACAAATCAAAACCGTAGGGTCTCGTAGGGAAAATGGGTTTCCATCAGTGGCAGGGCTCCTGGGTGTTAGGGACGCGGATTAAGGATCTTAAGGCAGAAATAACACTTGAGGGAGGGTGAATAGTGTTTTAAAGAATATATGAACTATATGACTAAATTAAAACTTTCAACACAAATCTAAACAGAATTCTAACACAGAATGATCACATAACATATAACAAATGCAAATAGTAAAGTAAAGCAAGTAAAAGGAAAGAACACGCCGGATTTTATACTGGTTCGGAATCCTCCTACATCCAGTCATATACCAAGGCAATATCCTTGTACAGATTTTTATAAGCCAATATCCAAATTACAATGTAACGACCCTGAATTTCCGACCCGATTTAAAATATTAAATTCATCGTTTTAATGTAAAATTTTGAAAATTTATAATCGATTTCAATTTGCGTCCAAACTTTAGTTATGACATACATCTAGTTAGATATGAGCATGGAAAAAGTTTCGTCGCAAAATATTACAGTAAACTTCGTTCACGTTTTACTGTATATCGGTCCATATAAAGCTGCGTAAAATTTATCTTCCAAATCCAAATATTTTTACACAGTTATGTTGTAAAAATTATTCTAATCATGATTATGAAATTCGTTTCGTCAAAAACTGTCATCGCCTTCTCCGTTTAAATTGTTTTGCAAAACGCACAATTTTAGCGGCGTAAATGCGAATTTTATAAAATCATCGTATTGCAAAAATCTGTGTACCGTTGGAATCGCCTTGTCGCACTGATCAAAACGGTATACTCATTCGTGTAAATCGAAGTCCGGCCTAATCCATCGCGTTGATTTAACGGTTTCGGACCAGAACGGTTAAACAAATTTCGGCCCAAATTTGTAGCCCATACCCACTCAAAAGTTTTAAAATATAAATTAGTCTCAGCTGATCATTCAAGTGGGTAGTTAGGAGCTAGTGACTTGGAGTTGCTGTGGAATACGTGTGAACGTTGAAATGAATGTGACGTTGTAAGTTCAATAAAATAATTACTGTTTACAAAAATTTATGGGTTAACTTTGGAAATCACAGGTGTCCTTTGGGTACCATCTCTTCACTGTATCTATACGTTCAGCTTATTAAAATTGAAGAACATTCATTTTCTCACCCCACTGTTCACTACAGTCCACAAACTTCTAAGGTAAGAAACACTTCACCTCTTCTCCTCCTTCTCTTCTTAATATTTTCGTTCTTTCTGCAAACCAAAGGAAAAAAAACGCATGCACGTTTGCCCTCCCTCTCCTCTACCACCTGCCGACATTCATTCCCCCCAGATCCATGCGCACACCATTCCTCTTCCCATTTCTTCTTCTAATTCTTCTGGAAAAAAAAAGAGGAGGAGTGCACAGCCGAAACCAGGGAAGCACGCAAACCTCCTTTCGCCTCCACTTCACCCTCTAGGCGCACACAAGGACCCGGCCACCGCCACTCGCAGACATGATGCACCACACCCAGCCGTGCATGCATGGAGTTCATGCATTTTCAATGGAATGTCTCGGGAAAAAGATATTTGAAGTGAGGACGTGTTTTTGTGGCAACATGATGACGTGGGAAGAATGTTGAAAATGTGCATGTACTCAAAGCGAAAGTGAGGAGGGGAGGATGTGACTGTGTGGGGATGGTTGGGCTGCATTTTAGTCTCGGCCTTTATTAAAAAAAAAATGAGTTCATGCATGGTTGCTTTGGAGTTGTGTGCAGGCGTCCAATGTGAATGTGTGCATGGGTAGGGAAGTTAAATTAGTAGAGGCTGGGAGTAGATTAAAGTTGGAAAATATTGCATGTATGCGTGCTATTTCATGCATGCGTGGGTGGGTTAAGACTGCAGCGTTTTAGTCCCGGCCTTGTGTGTATAAAAAAAAAAATGAAATTGAACGGTACCGTTTTGTTGAGTAAATAGTAACCGCTTTCTTTTCTCTGTGTTGCAGCAACCGACTGATTTCTTGTTGCAGCAGCACTAATCTCTCAGCTTTTGTTCTTGTCTCCGGCGGTGGTAAGCACATTTATATAAACTTATAAATTATATATGACATTCATTGTATTATCATCGTTTCTTTGTCGATATTACAGTGTCCGTTGTTCGTGTTGTACCGACTTCTTTCGTGCTTTTTCTTGCTTCGCCGTCAACTTCTTTATCCACGAAAGGTGAAATTAATTTTCACGACATATATTCTTATGCTAGTTGATTGCTATGTGATATGATTTGGATGTTATTTGTGCTAAGTGATATTAAATTGCAAGTAATTTGACATAGAATAGTTAATAAATTAAACGGATTATATTTGTCGAATTTGATTTGTAAACCTGACCCCTTTCATATGTTAAATTAGGTTAGTCGAACTTGACCCCTTAATTTATATTTGACGTAGAATTTGATAAGGAACCTTTGGACCTATGAACGTAGATTTGTTCAATTGTTGCAGTATTAAAATTGAAATTGAATTTGAACGACAAGTGGAAACCGTAATATAATAATCTTTAATCTACATGAAATGATAGTGTAGATTCTAGGAATAATTTTATTAATTTGCATAAATAACAAATGTAAATTAATACGATTATTTCGGGATTATTTAAATAAATTGTTGAATTGTTATGTATGGATGCTATTTCTTGTTTATTTACTTTGACACCATCCCAGCTATCACACTGCAAGTTCCCTTTGTATGCTTGAATTTTGAATTGAAATGGAATTGGGTTGAAATGATAGGTACCCAAATAACTTTGACTTAGGATAGAAAATTAAATTTAAAACCGATTGGTCAATGTTTTGATTTAAAATGAAATAAAATTTTATTTGACTAATAATAAGGTTTTGAATAAAATTGGAATTTAAATTTAAATGAACGAAAATGTGAATATTGAATTTGAAACAAATATTAATGTCGTAATTAACAAAAGGACATTGTTTTTAAAATTTAATTATTTAATGATTAAATTTAGAATAAATTGATAATTGATTTTGAAATTATTAATAATTAAGTTGAAATGGGTAATAACCAATTTGGAATTATTAATAATCAAGTCTTGAAATTTATTAATAATGAAATTTGAAGTTATCAATAACGAAGTTTTGAAATTATAAATAATTAAGTTTTGAAATTGTTAATAAATTAAGTTTGAAATTATTAATAATTTGGTTTTAAAATTAATAATTGAGTTTGGAATTATCAATGAATGAGTTTGAAATGATAATAATTAGGATTTGAAATTATTTGATAATTGAATAAGGTTGAATTGTTTAATGATTGAACTAAATTGAATAAGATTGAATTGTTTAATGATTAAACTAAATTGAATAGAGTGAATTATGTAATAATTGAATTGAATTGAATATTCTTTATTAAGAGAAATCGAATTTTTTGAATAAGTGAAACTAAGTTCTTAATTGAGATTTGAAATTTGTAACGAAAGAAATAAACATCTGAAATTGAATTTCTTTAATAGGAAAATAAAACGCGCTTTATCAGAAACAAATGAAAGGCTTGTAATTTAGAGAATTGGATTGGATAAATTCAAATGGAATAAATATGTAAGCTTTGATAATGAAACAAACTTAAGGAAGTAATGAATTGGAAATTTAATTGAAATTGTTTAATGGTAAATAATGTAATGAATATCGAATAAAATCGATAATTGAATTTAAACGATTTGTACGTTAAATGATTTTGGAACGAACTTATACATGGAATTAAATGAATATTTGAAATTGTTTTAAGTTGAAACTTTGAAATTGAATTATAGAAATTTTGAAATAAAGTTATGAAGTTATGAAACGTAATGTTAGAAATTGATTTAGAATGACTAACGAAATGTTGATTTACGAATTATTATTGAAATTGAAATTGAATTGGTTTTGAAATATACTAAGCGACCAATCGGTAAATTAATTACGAAGGTTATTAAAGGAACCAGAATCGGTTAGGGACATACTCACTGTCTAAACCGAAAACCACTTTAATAACCATACGCAGAGTGATGATCCAGAATGAAGTGGTTGGATTGACGTACGCGATGATTGAAGAAAGTGAACGATAATGGATAGCCTTGACACTTGTGTCAAATTGGAAATGACTAAAATCAGGAGCCGTGTCGGGCCAAATGGGATTAGCTACCTCGAGCGAACACACTTCTTCGTAAACTACTCATTTACTTTTGTGATTGATTGGTGCGCATATGAATTTGGAGTGTTGTTTCACGGTGTTGCGATCGTTGCGGCGATGCGTTCTCACCAGTCCGGATCAGGCGAACGGTAGTTTCACTACCTTGGGTACTGCCTCATGTGCCTTGTCATACTTGTATTCCGTATACGCGAGCACTACGAATTTGTTTTGTATTATACCTATGGAGTACTTCCTGATATCCCACTAGTTTACGGTGGAGTTTACAGTGCTGTATAGACTATGATATTTATAAAAATGTGTTAAGGGGGATAATGGTAACGCCTTAACGCTATTTTGATACTTTACTTTACTGTTAGACATTATCTATTTATCGTACATTACTATATATAGATAGTTTACCGGATCCTGAAAGATGTTTATTCCATTCATCTTTGAGTTATTGTTATTTCAAATTCTGAATCATATTATCTATATAAGAATATATGTCCTGATTCGAGTGTTTGTTTATGCTTATGCTCGGATCAGTCTGAAGATTGTTGTTGCTGTTCTATTTGGAAGCTGAAGACCGAAGACTATCTTTATCTTTATTTATCAGTATTGTTCTTTCTATTTGGACTATTGGACATCTATGTTGTTCTATTTTATTTTATCTGAGACATTGTTGTATTTCTGGGTAGCTTCATGAACTACTCTTATGACTATGTTGTATTTCTGCTGCACTATTCTGTTATGTTATATTTCTGTGACTCTGTGATGATTCTCATTTATATATATACTCCATTTATGATTCGTGTTTTGTACTATTTAAGTTGACATGTGTGGATCATTGTCAATTTAAATGGTCCAAATATACGGGTTGTTACAGTTGGTATCAGAGCTTTGGTTCCCGATAACCTTAGCCTGTGGAGTTTTAAAGCTCGTTAGAGATAGGGTAAAAATACCCTAGAATGAGGAGAATCATTTCAGAATACACATCTTTTGGTTCACCTTTCTTATTGAATTCTTTGAGTAGAATTTCCTTAAGTTCTATAAATTCCTATCTTTGACTCTAAATCACTTTTGGTATTCCAGGATGGCCACCAGAATAAATGTTAGAGGTGGAAGGGCTGGAAATGCTCCTGGTCCACATGCTCCAGTTCCTGCAATCCGATTCTTCACTCTTAGCAAGGAGTATACTCAGCTTGGAGGAGTCAAATTTACTGGCTCCGAGAGTATCATCGAAGCACAGCAATGGCTAAAGAGTTTGGAGAGGATCTTTACTGGCTTGGAAATCACAGATGCTCAGGAGCGTAAGTTGGCCGCTTGGCAGCTTCAGGATGCTGCACAAGATTGGTGGGAATCCGTCACTTCTCGTACCGATGAGGAAACCATCACTTGGGCCCAGTTTAGGTAGTAATCTATCTAAAGGTTTATCTAAATAATAATTTCCTTCTATCTCGTACAAATTGTTGACTCATCTATATCATTTGTAAATAGGGACTCCTTTGTGGCTCAGTGGATGCCAGCTGCTGGGAAAGCCTAAATCTATCGTTCTTTTATGGATCTCAAGCAAGGCAATATGACCTTCACTGAGTATGAACGGAAGTTCAACGAACAATCTAAGTTCGGACCCGGGCTGATCGACACACCTCTGCTTAAGAATGAGAAGTTCATACATGGCGCACGCCCTGAGTATTACGAGCTCCTCACCGCTCATGTCCATGGAACCTTCACTGAGTTGATGGACTTTGCTCTTCGATATGAGGGAAAACCAAAGGAAACATCATCCTCCAAAGCCCCAGTTGTTCAGACATCAGCTAGTAAGTCGGGGAAGAGAAAGCCAAACTTTGCACAACAGAAGAAGAATTGGCAGCAGAAAACGGGGCTTGGATACTCTCAAAAGAAGCCCATTGACATATCATCCATTACTTGCTTCAACTGCAATCAAAAGGGTCATTATGCTAGTAGTTGCCCATCTCCAAAGAGCGCAGCTGTTCCGCCACCGTCACGGATGACTAGGAGAGATTTGTGTCATATCTGCTTACAACCTGGACACTTCAAGAAAGACTGCCCAACACAGAAGCGTGGTACACCATCTGGAGTCTTTGCTCTTTCCACACCTGCCCTGAAAGTTCCTGCCCCGGAAGTTCCGGATAACCAAGGTACTTTACAAAGTACTTTTATGTTGCATAACTTGCTGTTAGAGTTTTATTTGACACCGAAGCAACTCACAGCTTCATATCTATTGACTTGTGTAATAAACTTGGTTTGGAACCCACTCTTGCATCTATTTCCTTATGTGTATCTAATCCTATCGGAGGGCCTGCTAACCTCAAAAGGGTTTGCAAATATGTCACTCTTATGCATGGCATTCACCGCTTTACTTGGGATTTCTACCTTCTTGGATTCGAGGCATTTGATATTCTTTTAGGCATTGATTGGCTACGAAAGTTCGAAGTCGTTATCTCATGCAAAACTCGAACTGTCTCTCTTATTGACGACAAGAGTATGCCTTTAGTTGTTAAAGGAAAATCATCTCAAGAATATGCTGGGAGTTTTATATTCTCTCTTCACTCCCATCCAAATGAACTAAGCTCTACTCTAGTTGTTCAACTCTTTTCTGATGTATTTGGAGAAGTTAATTCTCTACCACCTCCGTGGGAAATCGAATTCCGCATCGACCTTATTCCTGGTGCACGACCCGTAGTTCTTCCTCCAAGGAGAATGGCTCCTAAAGAAAAGGCAGAGTTGAATGTTCAAATTGAAGATTTATTTTCTAAAGGCTTGATTCGACGCAGTTATTCAGAATGGGGTGCTGCAGTTGTATTTGTCACCAAATCCGATGGCTCACTCAGAATGTGTGTAGACTATAGAGAGCTAAACAAACTCACACATAAGAACAGGTATCTGATGCCCCGCATCAACGATCTTTTCGACCAGCTTCATGGAGATAAAGTCTTTTCTCAACTTGACTTGGCTACCGGCTTTCACCAACTCAGAATCGCTGAGGATAGCATTCCTAAAACAGCATTCCGCACCGAAAATGGTTTCTATGAATGGCTAGTTATGCCGTTCGGTCTCACTAATGCTCCAGCCTATTTCGTCAACTTGATGAATAGAGTTTTCCGGGATGTTCTTAGCAAGTCCGTTCTTGTTTTCATCGATGATATTCTTGTCTTCTCTAAAGATGAGAAAGAACATAGATCGCATCTGGCTTTTGTGCTTGAAACTCTTCGCAAACATCATCTTAAAGCCAAGTTTTCGAAATGCCACTTTTGGCGAGATGAAGTCCGGTTTCTTGGCCATATTGTTTCGGAGAATGGGATTTCGGTCGATCCAGCTAAGATCGCCGTAATCAATGTAAGTTTTATTCTTACTTGTCAATTCTATCTAAACAACTTATCGATATCTAAATTCGAATTCTTGAAATTTGCAGGATTGGGAGACTCCCAAAACTCCTACAGATATCCGCAGTTTCTTCGGTTTGGCTGGCTATTATCACAGATTCACAGAAAACATTGCTCGTATCGCTGCCCCACTTACCGCACTGACCAGAAAGAATGTGAAATTTATTTAGAATGAAAAGTGTGAAGCATCTTTCAATGAGATGAAGCGAAGATTGACATCTGCCCCAGTTCTTACAGTTATTGATGGTAGCGAAGGATTGACTGTCTATACAGATGCCTGTCGTGATGGTCTTGGAGCAGTCCTAATGCAGAAAGGAAAGGTTATTGCATATGCGGGTCGTCAATTAAAGACCCATGAAGCAAATTACGCAACTCATGACCTAGAGCTTCTTGCGGTTGTGTTTGCTCTTAAGCTATGGAGGCACTATCTATTGGGAACAAGATTCGAGTTATTCACTGACCACAAGTCATTGAGATATATTTTCTTGCAAAAGGATTTGAATCAGAGACAAGTCCGATGGCTCGAATTTCTAGCCGCATATGATCTTGATATTAATTACACTCCAGGGAAAGCAAATGCCGTAGCCGATGCTTTGAGCAGAAATCAAGCGATGGCATGTTGTAATCTTGTTGAAGGGATGTTATTCCAACTTTCCGTCTCCCCGGCTCTTATGGATCGTATTATAGCCAAACAATACGAGGACACTTTGCTTTATCCATCAAAGAAATAGTTCTCGGTAGAGTTGGAAATGCTAATAATAAATTGGGTGCACATGTTGATAGTAATGGAGTCTTGAGAATTGATAATCGCATTTGTGTCCCTAATGTCGATGGTCTAAGGCAAGAAGTGCTGAGAGAAAACCACAACTCTTCACTTTCATTTCATCCCGGTGTTACTAAAATGTACCAGAATATGAAGAAGTTATATTGGTGGAGTGGGATGAAGCGTGATATTTCTACCTATGTCAGCAGATGCACAACTTGCTAGCAAGTAAAAGCTGATCATAGAAAGACAGCTGGTTTGCTTCAACCATTAGAAATTCCAGGATGGAAGTGGGAGCAGATTTCTATGGACTTTATTGATGGGCTGCCAAGGACTAGAAAGGGTAACGAAAGCATTTGGGTGATTGTCGATAGATTGACGAAATCCGCTCACTTTATTCCAGTCAAGCCCACTCGTACTGCTTCGAGTTTGGCCGAGATATATATGAGGGAAGTTGTTAAACTTCATGGTGTACCATCTAGTATCGTATGCGATCGAGATCCTATTTTCACTAGTAAATTCTGGAAAGCGTTTCAGGATACTTTGGGCACCAAACTGAATCTGAGCACTGCATATCATCCTCAGACAGATGGCCAAACTGAGAGGGTGAATCAGATATTGGAAGACCTTCTCCGAGCTTGTATTATTGACTTTGGTGGATCATGGGAAGACCATCTTCACTTAGTAGAATTCACTTATAATAATAGGTACCAGGTAAAGAAATTGAATTTCAAATTTGAATAAGTATATTTGAATTTGAATTAATTTTCTTCAATAAACCAGGCAAGCATTGGTATGGCACCGTTCGAAGCCTTATATGGACGGCCGTGCAAATCGCCAGCTTTTTGGATCGAGTCTGGAGATAGACTTGTGCTTGGCCCAGAAATAATTATGGAGGCTTCCGAAAAGGTCGAAGAAATTAGGAAGAAGATTAAGACGGCATAGGATAGACAGAAGAGCTACGCTGACAAAAGGAGAAGAGATCTCGAATTCAGTGTAGGAGACAAAGTATTTCTGAAAGTATCACCTTTGAAGAATATTGTTCGATTTGGAAGGAAAGGGAAACTAGCTCCGAGATTTGTTGGTCTGTTTGAGATTACAGAAAAGGTCGGAACATTGGCATATAGAGTTGCATTACCAGAGAAGTTCGCCGGTGTGCACAATGTGTTTCATGTCTCACATCTTCGCAAAGTTGTTCACGATCCATCTATGACCATCCCTACTACTCAATTGGAGGAGATAGTTATCGAGCCTGATTTGACTATTGAGCGTAAGCCACTTCGGATAGTTGATTGTGAGACAACGCAACTCAGAAGGAAGTCCGTAAATCTCGTCAAAGTCCAATGGAGTGCAGATGAGCGAGATTGCACATGGGAAACTGAGGATAGTATTCGGGATTCAAACCCCGAATTACTAATTTCAGGTATAATTCAAATTTCTTAAACTATCTTGATCTTTCTGCTTATTTCATTTCTACTTCACTCGTCTCGTTCCTTTTCGAGGACGAAAAGTTTTGAGTGGGGAGATTGTAACGACCCTGAATTTCCGACCCGATTTAAAATATTAAATTCATCGTTTTAATGTAAAATTTTGAAAATTTATAAACGATTTCAATTTGCGTCCAAACTTTAGTTATGACATACGTCTAGTTAGATATGAGCATGGAAAAAGTTTCGTCGCAAAATATTACAGTAAACTTCGTTCACGTTTTACTGTATATCGGTCCATATAAAGCTGCGTAAGATTTATCTTCCAAATCCAAATATTTTTACACAGTTATGTTGTAAAAATTATTCTGATCATGATTATGAAATTCGTTTCGTCAAAAATTGTCATCGCCTGCTCCGTTTAAATTGTTTTGTAAAACGCACAATTTTAGCGGCGTAAATGCGAATTTTATAAAATCGTCGTATTGCAAAAATCTGTGTACCGTTGGAATCGCCTTGTCGCACTGATCAAAACGGTATACTCATTCGTGTAAATCGGAGTCCGGCCTAATCCATCGCGTTGATTTAACGGTTCCGGACCGGAACGGTTAAACAAATTTCAGCCCAAATTTGTAGCCCATACCCACTCAAAAGTTTTAAAATATAAATTAGTCTCAGCTGATCATTCAAGTGGGTAGTTGGGAGCTAGTGACTTGGAGTTGCTGTGGAATACGTGTGAACGTTGAAATGAATGTGACGTTGTAAGTTCAATAAAATAATTACTGTTTACAAAAATTTATGGGTTAACTTTGGAAATCACAGGTGTCCTTTGGGTACCATCTCTTCACTATATCTATACGTTCAGCTTATTAAAATTGAAGAACATTCATTTTCTCACCCCACTGTTTAATACAGTCCACAAACTTCTAAGGTAAGAAACACTTCACCTCTTCTCCTCCTTCTCTTCTTAATATTTTCGTTCTTTCTGCAAACCAAAGAAAAAAAAACGCATGCACGTTTTCCCTCCCTCTCCTCTACCATCTGCCGACATTCATTCCCCCCAGATCCATGCGCACACCATTCCTCTTCCCATTTCTTCTTCTAACTCTTCTGAAGAAAAAAAAAGAGGAGTAGTGCACAGTCGAAACCAGGGAAGCACGCAAACCTCCTTTCGCCTCCACTTCACCCTCTAGGCGCACACAACGACCCGGCCACCGCCACTCGCAGACATCATGCACCGCACCCAGCCGTGCATGCATGGAGTTCATGCATTTTCAATGGAACGTCTCGGGAAAAAGATATTTGAAGTGAGGACGTGTTTTTGTGGCAACATGATGACGTGGGAAGAATGTTGAAAATGTGCATGTACTCAGAGCGAAAGTGAGGAGGGGAGGATGTGACTGTGTGGGGATGGTTGGGCGGCATTTTAGCCTCGGCCTTTATAAAAGAAAAAAAAAAAGAGTTCATGCATGGTTGCTTTGGAGTTGTGTGCAGGCGTCCAATGTGAATGTGTGCATGGGTAGGGAAGTTAAATTAGTAGAGGCTGGGAGTAGATTAAAGTTGGAAAATATTGCATGCGTGCGTGCTATTTCATGCATGCGTGGGTGGGTTAAGACTGCAGCATTTTAGTCTCGGCCTTGTGTGTATATAAAAAAAAAAAATGAAATTGAATGGTATCGTTTTGTTGAGTAAATAGTAACCGCTTTCTTTTCTCTGTGTTGCAGCAACCGACTGATTTCTTGTTGCAACAGCACTGATCTCTCAGCTTTTGTTCTTGTCTCCGACGGCGGTAAGCACATTTATATAAACTTATAAATTATATATGACGTTCATTGTATTATTATCGTTTCTTTGTCGATATTACAGTGTCCGTTGTTCGTGTTGTACCGACTTCTTTCGTGCTTTTTCTTGCTTCGCCGTCAACTTCTTTATCCACGAAAGGTGAAATTAATTTTCACGACATATATTCTTATGCTAGTTGATTGCTATGTGATATGATTTGGATGTTATTTGTGCTAAGTGATATTAAATTGCAAGTAATTTGACATAGGATAGTTAACAAATTAAACGGATTATATTTGTCGAATTTGATTTGTAAACCTGACCCCTTTCATATGTTAAATTAGGTTAGTCGAACTTGAACCCTTAATTTATATTTGACGTAGAATTTGATAAGGAAACTTTGGACCTGTGAACGTAGATTTGTTTAATTGTTGTAGTATTAAAATTGAAATTGAATTTGAACGACAAGTGGAAACCGTAATATAATAATCTTTAATCTACATGAAATGATAGTGTAGATTCTAGGAATAATTTTATTAATTTGCATAAATAACAAATATAAATTAATACGATTATTTTGGGATTATTTAAATAAATTGTTGAATTGTTATGTATGGATGCTATTGCTTGTTTATTTACTTTGACACCATCCCAGCTATCACACTGCAAGTTCCCTTTGTATGCTTGACTTTTGAATTGAAATGGAATTGGGTTGAAATGATAGGTACCCAAATAACTTTGACTTAGGATAGAAAATTAAATTTAAAACCGATTGGTCAATGTTTTGATTTAAAATGAAATAAGATTTTAGTTGACTAATAGTAAGGTTTTGAATAAAATTGGAATTTAAATTTGAATGAACGAAAATGTGAATATTGAATTTGAAACAAATATTAATGTCGTAATTAACAAAAGGACATTGTTTTTAAAATTTAATTATTTAATGATTAAATTTAGAATAAATTGATAATTGATTTTGAAATTATTAATAATTAAGTTGAAATGGGTAATAACCAATTTGGAATTATTAATAATCAAGTCTTGAAATTTATTAATAATGAAATTTGAAGTTATCAATAACGAAGTTTTGAAATTATAAATAATTAAGTTTTGAAATTGTTAATAAATTAAGTTTGAAATTATTAATAATTTGGTTTTAAAATTAATAATTGAGTTTGGAATTATTAATGAATGAGTTTGAAATGATAATAATTAAGATTTGAAATTATTTGATAATTGAATAAGGTTGAATTGTTTAATGATTGAACTAAATTGAATAAGATTGAATTGTTTAATGATTAAACTAAATTGAATAGAGTGAATTATGTAATAATTGAATTAAATTGAATATTCTTTATTAAGAGAAATCGAATTTTTTGAATAAGTGAAACTAAGTTCTTAATTGAGATTTGAAATTTGTAACGAAAGAAATAAACATATGAAATTGAATTTCTTTAATAAGAAAATAAAACGCGCTTTATCGGAAACAAATGAAAGGCTTGTAATTTAGAGAATTGGATTGGATAAATTCAAATGGAATAAATATGTAAGCTTTGATAATGAAACGAACTTAAGGAAGTAATGAATTGGAAATTTAATTGAAATTGTTTAATGATAAATAATGTAATGAATATCGAATATAATCGATAATTGAATTTAAACGATTTGTACGTTAAATGATTTTGGAACGAACTTATACATGGAATTAAATGAATATTTGAAATTGTTTTAAGTTGAAACTTTGAAATTGAATTATAGAAATTTTGAAATAAAGTTATGAGGTTATGAAACGTAATGTTAGAAATTGATTTAGAATGACTAACGAAATGTTAATTTACAAATTATTATTGAAATTGAAATTGAATTGGTTTTGAAATATATTAAGCGAACAATCGGTAAATTAATTACGAAGGTTATTAAAGGAACCGGAATCGGAATCGGTTAGGGACATACTCACTGTCTAAACCGAAAACCACTTTAATAACCATACGCGGAGTGATGATCCAGAATGAAGTGGTTGGATTGACGTACGCGATGATTGAAGAAAGTGAACGATAATGGATAGCCTTGACACTTGTGTCAAATTGGAAATGACTAAAATCAGGAGCCGTGTCGGGCCAAATGGGGTTAGCTACCTCGAGCGAACACACTTCTTCGTAAACTACTCATTTACTTTTGTAATTGATTGGTGCGCACCCTTGAATTTGGAGTGTTGTTTCGCGGTGTTGCGATCGTTGCGGCGATGCGTTCTCACCAGTCCGGATCAGGCGAACGGTAGTTTCACTACCTTGGGTATTGCCTCATGTGCCTTATCATACTTGTATTCCGTATACGCGACCACTACGAATTTGTTTTGTATTATACCTATGGAGTACTCCCTGATATCCCACTAGTTTACGGTGGAGTTTACAGTGCTGTATAGACTATGATATTTATAAAAATGTGTTAAGGGGGATAATGGTAACGCCTTAACGCTATTTTGATACTTTACTTTACTTTTAGAAATTATCTATTTATCGTACATTACTATATATAGATAGTTTACCAGATCCTGAAAGATGTTTATTCCATTCATCGTTGAGTTATTGTTATTTCAAATTCTGAATCATATTATCTGTATAAGAATATATGTCCTGATTCGAGTGTTTGTTTATGCTTATGCTCGGATCAGTCTGAAGATTGTTGTTGCTGTTCTATTTGGAAGCTGAAGACCGAAGACTATCTTTATCTTTATTTATCAGTATTGTTCTTTCTATTTGGACTATTGGACATCTATGTTGTTCTATTTTATTTTATCTGAGACATTGTTGTATTTCTGGGTAGCTTCATGAACTACTCTTATGACTATGTTGTATTTCCGCTGCACTATTCTGTTATGTTATATTTCTGTGACTCTGTGATGATTCTCATTTATACATATACTCCATTTATGATTCGTGTTTTGTACTATTTAAGTTGACATGTGTGGATCATTGTCAATTTAAATGGTCCAAATATACGTGTTGTTACAGTTGGTATCAGAGCTTTGGTTCCCGATAACCTTAGCCTGTGGAGTTTTAAAGCTCGTTAGAGATAGGGTAAACATACCCTAGAATGAGGAGAATCATTTCAGAATACACATCTTTTGGTTCACCTTTCTTATTGAATTCGTTGAGTAGAATTTCCTTAAGTTCTATAAATTCCTATCTTTGACTCTAAATCACTTTTGGTATTCCAGGATGGCTACCAGAATAAATGTTAGAGGTGGAAGGGCTGGAAATGCTCCTGGTCCAAATGCTCCAGTTCCTGCAATCCGATTCTTCACTCTTAGCAAGGAGTTTACTCAGCTTGGAGGAGTCAAATTTACTGGCTCCGAGAGTATCATCGAAGCACAGCAATGGCTAAAGAGTTTGGAGAGGATCTTTACTGGCTTGGAAATCACAGACGCTCAGGAGCGTAAGTTGGCCGCTTGGCAGCTTCAGAATGCTGCACAAGATTGGTGGGAATCCGTCACTTCTCGTACCGATGAGGAAACCATCACTTGGGCCCAATTTAGGTAGTAATCTATCTAAAGGTTTATCTAAATAATAATTTCCTTCTTTCTCGTACAAATTGTTGACTCATCTATATCATTTGTAAATAGGGACTCCTTTGTGGCTCAGTGGATGCCAGCTGTTGGGAAAGCCCAACTCTATCGTTCTTTTATGGATCTCAAGCAAGGCAATATGACCTTCACTGAGTATGAACGGAAGTTCAACGAACTATCTAAGTTCTCACCAGTCCGGATCAGGCGAACGGTAGTTTCACTACCTTGGGTATTGCCTCATGTGCCTTGTCATACTTGTATTCCGCATACGCGACCACTACGAATTTGTTTTGTATTATATGTAACATCCCGGGTTTTTAAGCCATTGAATTTGAACATGTAATTCGTTTTAAATGTTTAATGTGGATTCTTAATTGATTTTGAAATGAATGGATTCGAGTTCAATCAATGAAATAAGCTATAATTTTTAATTATAGTAAGTCCGGTTGAATTTGAATAATAGGAAAATAATAATTTAACTATTCGGAATTGAAATAAAAGCAAATCTAGATGTAACTAGTGATAAAAATGGTTTTAAAAATTTATTTTGAGTTATTTGAGTGTAAATAGCATGGTGGGAATTTTAGAAGAATTTTAAAGTCGATAAATTAATATTTGGAATTTTATATTAATTTAAAAATGAAGTTAATATTATTAAAAACACAATTAATCAGATTTTGATTCGAAATGAGTCAAAATGGATTTTAATGTGATTATAAATTCAATATGAATTATAAGTAAGTTAATAAAATTTTAAAAGTAAAATTTTGAGTGATTTCGACAATTTCGGAAAATCGCTCGAAATAATAGACGAGTTAAAATAGCCTTCCGGGGCAAAGTCTCGGAATTCGACGAAACCAGTTCCATTGGATCTGTAATAGTTAGTTATTATCGGATTTCAATTTTCGTAGCAATCGGAGTTGCCGTTTGACCGTGGCAGCTCGAAACACATCGAAATCATTTTAATCGATTTAAATTAAAATTGATCGTTTAATTCCGTAATTCGCACGTATGGCCGAATTAGCTTACAAAACCTGTTCCATTGTGTCCGGAATGCGGGAAAATCCTTGGAACGCTTGTCGGGGTGCGTAGTTTGGAGGTCGTTTGCATAATCTGTTAAAAACGAGAATTTTATTAATTAAATAATATTAAACCATATATATATTAACATTTTTATCAAACCCTAGCAAACTAACATAGCCGCTGCTCTCTTTTGTTTCAATGGCCGGTAACGATTATCCTTCTTCCTCTAAAATCTCCTAATCCACTCTTTAATTCGCGAATCTCCCAACATGAAAGTTGTAGAGAGTGAGAAGATCGTGAGATCCAACGGTCAAGATTTGGTTTGGAGCGACGTGGTGGTGCCAGGGGACTTGCGTTCACCGTGCGTTCCAACGTGCTTCTCGTGTGGAGGGGGAGGCCGAGTTTTGCGAAATCATGGGAGAGGGTAGAGGCTGCGACAAGCTTTAGCGTGGCGGCGTCTGATCGGCATCGAACTTGACGATGTGGAGGCGGTTCGAAAACCTAATTTCTTGTGATGGGTTCGAATTATCTGGGAACCGAGCATGCGTGAAAGGGGTTGGGGGAAGAAGCTTTCGTCCGTGTTTTGGTAGATTAAAAAAAAAAAGAAATTTTTATATTCTAAATTGAAACTTATAAAATTCATATATGTCACATACGTTGTCAGATTCAGACGAAACTGGAAACGTGGACTCGTAGAGACGCGTACTACGCGATGGTGCAGTTCCGGAATCAGTCCGGGCAAGTAGAAATTTAGGTTAAATCGAACGTCGTTCGCTTTAATTTAAATTTCGAACGCTCGCCGGAACTCAAGGTGAGTTTAACTCACTCACATCTGGATATTGGCTGATTTAAATAATAAATATTTAAATATCTGTGTGATTGGTTGCATATTATTGTTATTATCAGTCTGGATTGATATTTATATATGTGATGTGCTAATATTTGTGGATGCAAGGAAAACAGGTTGGAGGGATCCAACTGGATTCCTCACCATGTAGTAATATTTTTATAGTTGATGATGATGCCTGTTTATATATTGTGATTGATAAATTTGGAATTAAATTGCATTGTGATATTGTGAGATAAACTTCAAAACCAGAATGTTAATTATAAAGGAATTTGGAGTTTAATTATAAAGAAATTAAATTGGGTTTCAAAAGAAATTAAGAAATTAATAAATAAGGAATTTAAAAGAATATAAAAATTAGAATCTGTTTGAAGGGAAATTGAAATAAAATTGTATTATAATATTGTTGAGTAAATTATAAATCCATAATTAATTATAAATGGAGGAATTGAGTTCTAGAGAAATAAAAGATATTGTTAAATAATGAATTTTAAAGAATTTAGATTTGAAATCTATTTAGAATGAAAATTGAAAATTGGTAAAATCTGGAATGAAAAACAAAGAGAAATGTTATCAATTGATAAATGTGAAAGTAAATTTATGTTATTAAACCATAAAACTAAATTGAAATAAATCGACAGAAATCGTGAGAAGAATTTCTGTGATATTTAAGTGGAAATGAGATTCCCTGAAAGAAAAAAACCAAGTTCGAGTTTAAACTGATTTTATAAAAAGAAGTTTTAAAAATTCAAATTTGGTTAAAAGTGTGTTTGAAAATTATTATTTTAAATAATTATTAATAATTAGCAATAGTAAATTTTATAAAATACCTTAGTAGTTATTTTTACAAATGGATTTGTTTAAAAGACTAGTTTTGGTTTAAGTTATTTAAATTAGGATCAACCCTTTTAAGACCCTATTTATAAATTTAGTTTAAACTAAAACTCTTATTTACAATCAAGATTTATATCCTAATAAATGGTTTATTTAAATATTTTGGAATTATATTTTGAGTAATAACTAGCAATAACTTACGTATTTTGAAGTAAATTCAAAGAAGTGTTTTAACTATTTTTAAATCTAAATGTTTTGAACTTGGTTATTTCCAATGGGAATTAATGGTAAAGGATTTACCTTGTAAAGGAAGAACTTTGGGAAATTGTTTTCAAATGAGCTTTGAAAAATTTAGATCAAATATATCCCTTAAAGATATTTGAGATAAATAAATAATGTGGGAATTATTAATTGTGTGATGGATGCTTATGGATGTTTATGAATATAAATTGATAGTTAAATCACCGACTATCAATATTGGACAATGCGTGATCGTTTCGAAGAGACCGGGATTGATATTTATTTCTCGAAAACCACTTCGATCCGGTTTGTACGTTTCATGCAAAAAACGAGTTCGGAGTTGAAGATGGAGCAGTGAAGTGCAAGGGCTAGTCGCTACTACTCCTGAGGATATTTCCAAAATGGATGTAGTGGGAGTAGTGCCTTCGGTTCCGTTCAAACCCGGGACGGACTTGTATGGATGAATGCTTGCGAAACATCGTCAGGTGGACGATGGGCATTCTAAGTGGAAACATTCTAAAGGTAACGCTTAGCCTCAAGCCTCATCAACCGGGAATGACTGAAAATCCGGGGATATGCAGCAAAGTAAGGTGGGTCATGCCCAAGCAGGACATGATATTTCCCCTGTCTAGATATCCCTTATATATATTTCGGCTTAGTGGGTGGTTGGTCGCGCCAACCACGGGGTTTATCTTGTTCGGGACTTTTCAGTATGGAATGGTTCCGGCCTTGTGTTGCAGGGGATGAAGGGAGTAGTCCTCGGTACGGTGATCTAGGCCCCGTACTGTGACAGGTGGTACCCCAGTGCCTAGTCATTGTTGGAAATCCATTTTTCCTACGAGCCTTGTACGAGTTTTGTTTGTATTACCCACTTTTGTGGCTAGTAGCTGGAATTTAATCATGCAACAATTTCGGCTATTTTATAAGTATTTGTAAATAGACCCTATTATAATATCAGAGGATTTCTATAAAAAGTGTTTTAGCTATCGTAAGGTAAAAACCCGACATGTTTATTTGTGGCGTGGTCTTACGAGATGCTTTTGTTTTCAAAGGATTTTTGAAACTTTAATAATCAATTTGGATGTATTATTATTAGCTGGTATTCCAGACTGACTCGGGTGTTATTTCGTTATAATGCTCGGGTCAGACCGAGTATTATATGTTCAGAATAGGTTGCTATGGAGCAGGAGAGGAGCTGGAATCCGAGACGTATATATGTATCTATATATATATTTCCGCTGCTGTGATTATATGGTATGTCTGATTTGTGATGGTTGATGTATGAGATACTCTGATGATATGATGTATAAAACAGTGATAGTTTTCATTTTGTGTAAAGTTCTATATTTACTATTATATTTTATTCCGCTGCGACTGAGAGATTCTGATATTGTTTAGTTTCTTCTTCTTCTATCTCTTCTTCTTTAACCCTAATGGTTCGTATTTCTGTGCCACTTGAGTTAATAGAGGTAGAATAGTGTTGATTCAAGGGGTACGGATTTGCGGGCTGTCACACTTGGTATCAGAGCTTAGGTTGGCGAAAACCTAGGCTTTGGTGGGGTAATTACTCATTAAACATAGTCAATAGTACTCTATAATGAGTTGAGCGTATTAATAGATATGAGAGCGTACTTGTTAGTGAATATAAAATTGTTTTCATACTGTGTTGACTTATCGGTTGAGTGTTTATGAATTCTGGTCGGTGCGGGAAGTACAACCGTATCGATAGGGGTTTCTAAACTCTTAAACAAGATAAACCGACATAGTAACGTTTTAAAAGTGGGTAAACGTAATAATTTTACCCAAAATTATATTTTGATATAAAAAGAATAATTTTCTGATATTATTATATATATTTGATTGTTTAGATGTGGATATCTATAATTAAATAGGAATCTAAAATCTAATCTAACTTTGAAATGGTTATAACCAAATAAATTCTATAAACATGGTTTATGCAAAAGAAGAATAGCTAAATTTAAATTAAACCAGAATTTAAACCCGGGAGTTTTGGAAAGGTTTTTAAATGCATTAAGAATAAGGGTGGGAAATTTAAAATCTTGGAATTGTTTGGTAATATTTTTTTTTCCAAGAGTTTGAAGGCAATTGTGAACTATTATTTTGGGGAAATATCTTTGAATGGAAACTGTTTGAAATGAATTTGGGAGAGTAAAGAAGCACTGAACTCACTTCAGTCGTTGGAAAATAATCCTGATGATGCTGGCCACATCATTAGAATTCATTTTCGAGTTTCTAAAGTGATGTATTGCTTCCCTAATACTTGGTTATGATATTGATTGGACTGGTTGGTTATAACAGTTGTTTTGGAAATTTTCAGAATGGGAAAGTTTGTTTGGTACAAACAAATTGTTTTGGGAAAATCTGAAGATTTGATTGATATATCAAATAGGTATATATTTGATATATTTCAAAATGGTTTTGAAATGAAACCGGGCAATTGAATTCTGGGAAATGATATTTAAATGATGTGTAAAATTAAAACGAACTAACTATTGAACTTATTAAGTGAAATTGATGTTAATAAGAAGTAAGAAATGAAAATTTTAGTCTTGGAATGAAAATTTAACCTAAGTAAATGAAAGTGAATAATATATATTGAAGTAAATAGAAAATTTGAATTTAACTTGGACAAGTTCAATAAATTGAACTTAGAATTAATGGATTTGGGGTTAGATTGAAATGTAAGTTAGCTTTGAAAATTGTGGGTCATTGTGAGATGGATTGTACCCATAAGTTATTAAGTTGTATACTTATAATTTGAGATTGAGGATTTAAAATTGTGTAAGGGATTAAATTGAAAGAAGATGTATCATTAAGAATTCAGTGATACATATATATAATTTGAAATTGTGATTATAAGATGTAGATGGATTGAAATGAGCAATATGAGCTTTAAAATAAATAAGTTGGTGAACTTATAAATAGAGTAATGGAGTATAATCACAAATGAGAAATAATTGAATGGTATGGTGAGCCCAAACTAAACATAAATGAAATGTGAAATGGGATAAGATAAAGTGAGATATAAAAGAAGTAAGTGAACTCAAGTTAGTAACTAAGTTTTGAACTTGTATGTGGAGAATTACAATTGAGAAATTGGAAAATGAATTAAATCTAAAAGAATTGGAATTAAATTAAATTGGATATAAAGGTAGAAATTTAAGTCTGCTAATGAAATAATTGGAAAATGGTCACATTATAAATGAATTCAGGGTGAATTGAGAAAGTGTATTTAAAAACCTAAGATGGATTATGCTAGAGACTAAATAGACTTACAATTAAATGGGAATTGTATTGTAGTGAATAGATTTTGATAGTTGGTCAAAATTTGGAAAGTAAATAGAAATCCAACTGTGGCATGAGATTTAAATTTGTGGTCACAAATAATGAAGTGTGAATGAAAAAAATTGGGATTGGATGAATATATGAATCAAGATAAATGGAATTGGAACTTGATTGAATGAAAATTAAATGAAAATATTGTGAAGAATGCTTAAGCAAAATAAATAATTGTCATTAAGCTTTATAATGTGGTTTTGGGTAAATTTGTGTAGATACTAAAATGGACTTGCAAGTGAAATGGATTTAATTGATTATTGTAATAGAATATGAAAGTATGAATTAAAGATGTGTGAGAGTTGAAAATAGTCCAGGATGAAATGATATTAATTTAAACTTAAGCTGAATGTTTAAGCTAGTTGGATTGAAATTTGTAAATGGTTTGATTTGGTAAGAATCAAATAAAATGAAAACAAATTGAGATATTATAGAATTGAAATCATTTAAGAAAGATGATGAGATGGATATTTTTAAGCTTATGAAATAGCTTCAAAATGACTTTTAAGATAGTTATTGTGGGGAAGAAAAAAAATATATAATATAAACAATATAATAAAAATAAAAACAGTAATAATATAATAAAAATAAACTTAAGGTAAATAATAAATTTCAAAAGTGTGAATAAGAATGTGATTTAAAAATTGAAATGGATGGTTCAAAATGGAGTAAAATTAATATAAATCTAAGTTGAAATTAATTTAAATGGTTATAAGCTTAAGTGGCGATTAATTTGCTTGAATGGCATAAAAAAATTGCTTGTATTCGGAATTGAGTTGTTTAACAAGCAACCGAAATTGATTTTTGAATAATTTAATATGGATTGGAATCTAATTCAATGAGTTTGTACATAAATGTAAGCGAATTGACTTGAAGAAGATGGTTTTAAATTAATTAGATAAATGCAATCTAATTAAGTGATTTTGGATATGAATGGAAATGGATTGGAATCTAGTTGGTGATTTTGTATGTAAATGCATGTAAATTAAAAAGAAAAGTAAATGAATTAAAAGCATATATTCATAATATTGAAGTGAATATGAATTGGTGGACTTATTGCATTCAGAATTGAATTGGTTTTTGGATTAATTGGAATGGATTGGAAATTTCTTAAGTGGTTGTGCATATGAATCATCAAAGTAATGCAAAATGCTTCAAGTTTAAAATAAACCTTGTTGGTGAATCAACTGGAAATTGAAATTAAGTAAATCGATGGAAGTAAAAGCATATATTACTCATTTGGGAATGAATATGAGTTGAAATAGCAGAACTTGTATGAAAAACATTTTTGTGAAATGAAATGGAGTCCGACATTAGAAAAGAAACTTAGTACATGCTTTAAAATATGATTTACTTATGAAATTATGCAAAGTGATGTTTGGAATGTAAATGGATATGTCTGGCTTGCATTTACATTGGAAATGTTGTTAATATACTCATATCTTGAAAACTGATAAGTTGTTTGAGTTTAGTACAGGTATAGAAGGCATTCGAGAGAGTTGCAGCGCGTATAAGCGTAATGTTAGCCGCTCGCTATTAAAATTTGCTAAAAAGGTACGCCTACGCAAATATAATTGGGAAATGATATATATATTGTGATATATTTTGGTTTCCGACCGTGTGGGTCGATGTATATATATTTGTTTGTATCGCGATATCGCGAAAGCTCCTCCGTGCAGGGGAGACTCTGCCAAAAAATTTCGGAAATTTTGGGAGTTAAAATTTTTTTTTGGGGATTTTGAAAATCTGAAATTAACTTGGAAAGTTACAAATTAAAATTAAAAGCTTTAAAGTAATTGAAACACATGGGTTTGGGGATTGAGCTAAAGGGTTTTGGGAAGTGTATTTGAGCTTTTAACTAAGCAAATGGGGTAAGTAAATGGGTTTGAGAGTATGTTCTACCGTAGCAAATTTCGGGGACGAAATTTCTATAAGGGGGGAGGAGTGTAACATCCCGGGTTTTTAAGCCATTGAATTTGAACATGTAATTCGTTTTAAATGTTTAATGTGGATTCTTAATTGATTTTGAAATGAATGGATTCGAGTTCAATCAATGAATTAAGCTATAATTTTTAATTATAGTAAGTCTGGTTGAATTTGAATAATGGGAAAATAATAATTTAACTATTCGGAATTGAAATAAAAGCAAATCTAGATGTAACTAGTGATAAAAATGGTTTCAAAAATTTATTTTGAGTTATTTGAGTGTAAATAGCATGGTGGGAATTTTAGAAGAATTTTAAAGTCGATAAATTAATATTTGGAATTTTATATTAATTTAAAAATGAAGTTAATATTATTAAAAACGCAATTAATCAGATTTTGATTCGAAATGAGTCAAAATGGATTTTAGTGTGATTATAAATTCAATATGAATCATAAGTAAGTTAATAAAATTTTAAAAGTAAAATTTTGAGTGATTTCGACAATTTCAGAAAATCGCTCGAAATAATAGACGAGTTAAAATAGCCTTCCGGGGCAAAGTCTCGGAATTCGACGAAACCAGTTCCATTATATCTGTAATAATTAGTTATTATCGGATTTCAATTTTCATAGCAATCGGAGTTGCCGTTTGACCGAGGCAGCTCGAAACGCATCGAAATCGTTTTAATCGATTTAAATTAAAATTGATCGTTTAATTCCGTAATTCGCACGTATGACCGAATTAGCTTACAAAACCTGTTCCATTGTGTCCGGAATGCGGGAAAACCCTTGGAACGCCTGTCAGGGTGCGTAGTTTGGAGGTCGTTTGCATAATCTGTTAAAAACGAGAATTTTATTAATTAAATAATATTAAACCATATATATATTAACATTTTTATCAAAACCCTAGCAAACTAACTTAGCCGCCGCTCTCTTTTGTTTCAATGGCTGGTAACGATTATCCTTCTTCCTCTAAAATCTCCTAATCCACTCTTTAATTCGCGAATCTCCCAACATGAAAGTTGTAGAGAGTGAGAAGATCGTGAGATCCAACGGTCAAGATTTGGTTTGGAGCGACGTGGTGGTGCCAGGGGACTTGCGTTCGCCGTGCGTTCCAACGTGCTTCTCGTGTGGAGGGGGAGGCCGAGTTTTGCGGAATTATGGGAGAGGGTACAGGCTGCGACAAGCTTTAGCATGGCGGCGTCTGATCGGCATCGAACTTGACGATGTGGAGGCGGTTCGAAAACCTAATTTCTTGTGATGGGTTCAAATTATCTAGGAACCGAGCGTGCGTGAAGGGGGTTGGGGGAAGAAGCTTTCGTCCGTGTTTTGGTAAATTAAAAAAAATTGTTTATATTCTAAATCGAAACTTATAAAATTCATATATGTCACATACGTTGTCAGATTCAGACGAAACTGGAAACGTGGACTCGTAGAGACGCGTACTACGCGATGGTGGAGATCCGGAATCAGTCCAGGCAAGTAGAAATTTAGGTTAAATCGAACGTCGTTCGGTTTAATTTAAATTTCGAACGCTCGCCGGAACTCAAGGTGAGTTTAACTCACTCACATCTGGATATTGGCTGATTTAAATAGTAAATATTTAAATATCTGTGTGATTGGTTGCATATTATTGTTATTATCAGTCTGGATTGATATTTATATATGTGATGTGCTAATATTTGTGGATGCAGGGAAAACAGGTTGGAGGGATCCAACTGGATTCCTCGCCATGTAGTAATATTTTTATAGTTGATGATGATGCCTGTTTATATATTGTGATTGATAAATTTGGAATTTAATTGCATTGTAATATTGTGAGATAAACTTCAAAACCAGAATGTTAATTATAAAGGAATTTGGAGTTTAATTATAAAGAAATTAAATTGGGTTTCAAAAGAAATTAAGAAATTAATAAATAAGGAATTTAAAAGAATATAAAAATTAGAATCTGTTTGAAGGGAAATTGAAATAAAAATTGTATTGGAATACTGTTGAGTAAATTATAAATCCATAATTAATTATAAATGGAGGAATTGAGTTCTAGAGAAATAAAAGATATTGTTAAATAATGAATTTTAAAGAATTAAATTTGAAATCTATTTAGAATGAAAATTGAAAATTGGTAAAATCTGGAATGAAAAACAAAGAGAAATGTTATCAATTGATAAATGTGATAGTAAATTTATGTTATTAAACCATAAAACTAAATTGAAATAAATCGACAGAAATCGTGAGAAGAATTTCTGTGATATTTAAGTGGAAATGAGATTCCCTGGAAAAAAAAACCAAGTTCGAGTTTAAACTGATTTTATAAAAAGAAGTTTTAAAATTAAAATTTGGTTAAAAGTGTGTTTGGAAATTATTATTTTAAATAATTATTAATAATTAGCAATAGTAAATTTTATAAAATACCTTACTAATTATTTTTACAAATGGATTTGTTTAAAAGACTAGTTTTGGTTTAAGTTATTTAAATTAGGATCAACCCTTTTAAGACCCTATTTATAAATTTAGTTTAAACTAAAACTCTTATTTACAATCAAGATTTATATCCTAATAAATGGTTTATTTAAATATTTTGGAATTATATTTTGAGTAATTACTAGCAATAACTTACGTATTTTGAAGTAAATTCAAAGAAGTGTTTTAACTGTTTTTAAATCTAAATGTTTTGAACTTGGTTATTTCCAATGGGAATTAATGGTAACGGATTTACCTTGTAAAGGAAGAACTTTGGGAAATTGTTTTCAAATGAACTTTGAAAAATTTAGATCAAATATATCTCTTAAAGATATTTGAGATAAATAAATAATGTAGGAATTATTTATTGTGTGATGGATGCTTATGGATGTTTATGAATATAAATTGATAGTTAAATCACCGACTATCAATATTGGACAATGCGTGATCGTTTCGAAGAGACTGGGATCGGGATTTATTTCTCGAAAACCACTTCGATCCGGTTTGTACGTTTCATGCGAAAAACAAGTTCGGAGTCGAAGATGGAGCAGTGAAGTGCAAGGGCTAGTCGCTACTAATCCTGAGGATATTTCCAAAATGGATGTAGTAGGAGTAGTGCCTTCGGTTCCGTTCGAACCCGGGACGGACTTGTATGGATGAATGCTTGTGAAACATCGTCAGGTGGACGATGGGCATTCTAAGTGAAAATGTTCTAAAGGTAACGCTTAGCCTCAAGCCTCATCAACCGGGAATGACTGAAAATCAGGGGATATGTAGCAAGGTTAGGTGGGTCATGCCCAAGCAGGACAAGATATTTACCCTGTCTAGATATCCCTTATATATTTCGGCTTAGTGGGTGGTTGGTCGCGCCAACCACGGGGTTTATCTTGTTCGGGACTGTTCAGTAAGGAATGGTTCCGGCCTTGTGTTGCAGGGGATGAAGGGAGTAGTCCTCGGTACGGTGATCTAGGCCCCGTACTGTGACAGGTGGTACCCCAGTGCCTAGTCATTGTTGGAAATCCATTTTTCCTACGAGCCTTGTACGAGTTTTGTTTGTATTACCCACTTTTGTGGCTAGTAGCTGGAATTTAATCATGCAACAATTTCGGCTATTTTATAAGTATTTGTAAATAGACCCTATTATAATATCAGAGGATTTCTATAAAAAGTGTTTTAGCTATCGTAAGGTAAAAACCCGACATGTTTATTTGTGGCGTGGTCTTACGAGATGCTTTTGTTTTCAAAGGATTTTTGAAACTTCAATAATCAATTTGGATGCATTATTATCAGCTGGTATTCTAGACTGACTCGGGTGTTATTTCATTATAATGCTCGGATCAGACCGAGTATTATATGTTCAGGATAGGTTGCTATGGAGCAGGAGAGGAGATGGAATCCGAGACGTATATATGTATCTATATATATATTTCCGCTGCTGTGATTATATGGTATGTCTGATTTGTGATGGTTGATGTATGAGATACTCTGATGATATGATGTATAAAACAATGATAGTTTTCATTTTGTGTAAAGTTCCATATTTACTATTATATTTTATTCCGCTGCGACTGAGAGATTCTGATATTGTTTAGTTTCTTCTTCTTCTATCTCTTCTTCTTTAACCCTAATGGTTCGTATTTCTGTGCCACTTGAGTTAATAGAGGTAGAATAGTGTTGATTCAGGGGGTACGGATTTGCGGGCTGTCACATTATACCTATGGAGTACTCCCTGATATCCCACTAGTTTACGGTGGAGTTTACAGTGCTGTATAGACTATGATATTTATAAAAATGTGTTAAGGGGGATAATGGTAACGCCTTAACGCTATTTTGATACTTTACTTTACTGTTAGACATTATCTATTTATTGTACATTACTATATATAGATAGTTTACCGGATCCTGAAAGATGTTTATTCCATTCATCTTTGAGTTATTGTTATTTCAAATTCTGAATCATATTATCTGTATAAGAATATATGTCCTGATTCGAGTGTTTGTTTATGCTTATGCTCGGATCAGTCTGAAGATTGCTGTTGCTGTTCTATTTGGAAGCTGAAGACCGAAGACTATCTTTATCTTTATTTATCAGTATTGTTCTTTCTATTTGGACTATTGGACATCTATGTTGTTCTATTTTATTTTATCTGAGACATTGTTGTATTTCTGGGTAGCTTCATGAACTACTCTTATGACTATGTTGTATTTCCGCTGCACTATTCTGTTATGTTATATTTCTGTGACTCTGTGATGATTCTCATTTATATATATACTCCATTTATGATTCGTGTTTTGTACTATTTAAGTTGACATGTGTGGATCATTGTCAATTTAAATGGTCCAAATATACGGGTTGTTGCATATAACCCTCAATTTCTAAGGCCTTGAGGAACCCTCCTATCTCCGAGTCTGGGGTAAACTCTCTTGATTTGCGGGACACAAGATCACCCTAATACTTCTTAATAACAATCCTTTTGAATGGATAGACTCTATGGACTTTTTGAATACAAATTAATCCTATAACTCAGAATAGCACTTTGATCTTTAGTAGAATGATGGAGAATCAAATAGAGAGAGTATCTAAATGAATTCCTATTGAGAATTTGGCAGAATGATGGCACGATCTTGAAAATATGAAGTTTTATGGATATCGAATGGTGGAGAAGAAAGAGTGAAGAAAATAAGAAAATAGTTGTTAAAAAAAATTCGTTTTGGAAGCCTTTATATAGATGCACAATAGTCATAACCATTGGCGAAAGGTTTTCGAACGAATGGACACTTCTTTTGAAAATTGAATTTTGAATCCAACTGTCACCATGTCGACATGGGGTATCCCCTTATGTCGACATCCCTTAGTTCAAAATTATAGAGATGTTGTTTTGTAAAGACAACTGAATTTAAAGCAAGTTGAAACTTCTCTGAAGCAAAGTAAAGTGTTTAAACGATATTTTGAGATAGAGAATGAATATAAAATATTATTTTAAATATATATATATATATATATATATATAATTGATATAGACCGTCAATTATATAAGTAATATTTAAAATCAGAATAAGTATTGATGTTTTAAAAATAGAAGTTTTTAAAGTCAGAATAGAGGAATATTTCAAGTCTACAACAAAGTTTGAAAATATTTTTGAAAACATGATTTTGAAAGCTAAAACATTTTGAAAACAGATTTAAAAACATTTTGAAAAATCTATTCAAACTGAAATTGCAAGAACCTTCCTATAGAGCTCCTCCATAGGACTCGACAACTTGTACAAAGTAGTTTAAATGATTTTGATTTTCGTGGGTTTGTAAGCCACTTGTCGTAGGTTTGTAAGCTACTTGTCGTGGGTTTGTAAGCCACTGGTTTCGATAGAAATTGGGTTCCATCCCAAAAGAAAATTGGAAGGAAGATGAGAGTGCTACTATGAAGTTTTCACAAAATACTAGACACTTATCTTAAGATCTTGAAATCTTGATACTCTAGAGTCTTGAATCTTGAATCTCTAATCTTCATCTTGATGCTAGAGTCTTTATACTAATCAGTCTTCGATGATACCTGCATATACTTCCTATATACATATATATATATATGGAAATGTTTGTATATATTTTATAAAGTAAAGTATAATAACTATATAAGGTTGTTGTCATCAAAACATCATCAACTCAGTTCCTAACAATCTCCCCCTTTTTGATGATGACAACCTTTATTTATAAAATATTCTTACCATACCATAACTCCCCCTTACTCCGTGATTTCTTCTTAAAACTACAACTCCCCCTTACTCCATGACTCCCTCTTACACCAAGCACATATATTTTTATAACTTTCTCCACCTTTGTCATCAACAAAAACTATTAACTACTTAAGAATTCAAGAATGATTAGTATGAACAAATAATATGTATAGAACAAGCATGAAACAATGAGTATAAGTGAACAAATTTTAGTTATTACAACATATATAAGAACATACATAAACACGAACAAACAAAATAATTTAAAACAATGAATAAAATGAAAGTACGCTTTAATGGCGATCCTTAACTATAGGAGACTTATGAATCATACAATTGGTGTAGTGGAGACAAAAGTTTCCATGTTGTTCAATTATGTTTCCATTAGTATCAACAAGGATCTCACCAACGCAAATAACGCTCTCGTCCGTATTCATAGGGACTACGGGTTGAGGTAAAGGTTGATCTTCCTCTTGGTCTTCTTGTGGTTCTTCCATAGGTTCTTCTTCCTCGGATTCCATGGCTTGTGAAGAATCTTCAATATTAATAGGATTTGTACGGTTATCCATAAGGAATTTTTGTACATTCCTAATAATATTCCCTTGCCTTTGTTGTTCTCTAGCCATCCTAAGTTGACTTACTTGAATTTCAGTCATCAATTGAAGGATATCTTTCATCTTCTCTTGCAATTTGATCACTCGAGCGTGCGTAGTTCGTTGAAATGGACCAGAATAAGGAGATGTGGGTGAAGTGGGTTCATTAGTAGAAGAGAAGGCCATTAGTTTATTGTTTCATAAGTTATTTACAGAGAATATAATGAAGAAAGAGGAGAGAAAACGAAATAAATAGATAAATAACCAAATAACTAACTTTGGAGGGAAATTCAATTTTCAAATTTTTGTTGGGTATCTCGACATCATGAGATGGGGCATGTCGACATGTTCTTCAAAAAAAGTGTAATTTTTATTTTGAATTTTTATTGATTATTATATTATATTATCTTATATTTCAGATTTTGAACAAATACATAATACTTTTCTAAATTTAGTAAAATTCTGTTCGGTTAATGGTTTAGTTAATATATCAGCAATTTGTTTTTCAGTATTTATATAATCTAGGGTTATTATTTCTTTAGTTATATTATCTCTAAGAAAATGATGTCTTATATCAATATGTTTAGTTCTAGCATGATGAGTTGGATTTTTAGATAAATTTATTGCACTAGTATTATCACAATATATTAGTGATTTACTTATGTTAATTCCAAAATCTTTTAAAGTTTGTTGCATATATATGACTTGTGAATAGGCCATAGCAGCAGATATATACTCTGCTTCAGTTGTTGACAAGGAAACAGTATTTTGTTTCTTGCTGAACCAGGAAACCAGTGAATGTCCTAGAAAGTGACAAGTTCCACTTGTACACTTTCGGTCTGATTTACAACCGGCATAATCAGCATCACAATATGATATTAAATCAAAAGTATTATTTTTAGAATAAAATAAAGCATAATCTAAAGTGTATTTTACATATGTTAAAATTCTTTTAACAGCTTTTAAGTAAGTTTCTTTAGGTTGTGATTGGTATCTTGCACAGAGACAAACACTATGCATAATATCAGGACGACTCGTTGTTATATAGAGTAGCAAACCAATCATTCCCCTATATAAAGTTTGATCAATATCTTTTGATTTATCTTCTTTACTTAAACCTACATTTGTTGACATTGGAGTTGGTTTCCCACTAGAGGTGCTTAAACCAAATTTATTGATTAAGTCTTTAGCATATTTTTCTTGACTTATGAAGATTCCATTTTCTAGTTGTTTAATTTAAAGCCCTAAGAAGAGACTTAATTCTCTCATGTGACTCATTTCAAATTCTTTAGTCATTATATCTGAAAATTCTTTATTCATTATGTTATTAGTTGATCCAAAGATTATATCATCTACATATATTTGAACCAGTTGAATATCTTGATTATTTCTTTTAATAAAAAGTGTTGTATCTACTTGACCAATTTCAAAACCAGATTGAAGTAAATAAGATCTTAGTCTTTCATACGAGGCTCTAGGAGCTTGCTTTAGACCATATATAGCTTTCTTTAACTTGTATACGTGGTTTGGAAATTTGTTATCTTCAAAAAGTGGAGGTTGTTCAACATAAACATCTTCTTTTACAAAAGCATTTAGAAAAGCAATTTTAACATCCATTTGATATAATTTGAAATTATTATAATTAGCGAAAGCAAGTAGAATTCTTATAGCTTCTAATCTTGCTACGACGGCAAAAGTTTCAACGTAGTCAATTCCTTCTTCTTGACAATAAACTTGCACGACTAAACGAGCTTTATTTCATACGACCTCACCGAGTTCATTCATTTTATTTTTATAAACCGATTTACTTCCAATTATACTTTTATCCTCAGGTTTAGGAACAAGTTCCCATACATCATTTCTGGTAAATTGATTCAATTCTTCTTACATAGCAAGAATCCGTGAATCATCAGACGATGCTTCCTTTGGATTTTTAGGTTTAATTGTTGATATAAAGGCTACCTTACTCATACTACTTAATTGATTTCTAGTTCTTACTACAGATTCGATATTTCCTAAAACATTTTCTATAGGATGATCTTTTGATATTTTAAATCTCTTATTAGGTTGATTTATTTCACTAATAGTTTCATTAGATTGATTAAAATTTATAAAATCTTCTTCATCATCTATTTGTACAATATCTTTAAGATTTTCATCAAAAGATACATGTATAGTTTCTTCAATAGTATTAGTTTTTAAATTAAAAACTCTAAATGCTTTGCTTCTATGAGAATAACCAATAAAGAATCCTTTCTCAGCTTTTGGTTCGAATTTATCTAAATTATCTTTTGTATTAAGTATAAAACATTTACTCCCAAAGACATTAAAATAAGCAACTATAGGTTTCTTGTTATAAAGTAATTCATATGGAGTTTTATTTGTTAATGGTCTAATTAAAATTCTATTTAATATATAACAAGCTGTAGCAACTGCTTCAGCCCAAAAATGTTTAGGTAAACTACTATCAGAAAGCATTGTACGAGCACACTCTTGAATCCTTCTATTCTTACGTTCTACTACTCCATTTTGTTGTGGAGTTCTTGGAAATGAAAAGTTGTTAGTAATTCCCTTTTGAGTACAGAAATTCTCAAAATTTTCATTTTCAAATTCACCACCGTGATCACCTCGAATAGTTTTAATTTTGAAAGAATGTTGTTTTTGAATTGTTTTAGAAAAGTTTCTAAATATTTCAAAAGCATCACTTTTATGTTTTAAAAAGATTGTCCAAGTATATCTTGAATAATCATCTACTATAACAAAAACATATTTACTATGGTTAATTGATTGAATTTGAGATGGACCGAATAAATCTAAATGAAGTAATTCTAGAGGACTAGAGGTAGAAATAGCATCTTTTAAATTAAATGAACTTTTCTTAAGTTTTCCTAATTGACAAGCATCACAAGTACTATCTACTTTAAAGTTTAACTTGGGTAGACCTGTAACTAAGTCAAGTTTTGATATCCTAGATAATAATTTGAAATTCAAATGGCCAAATCTTTTAAGCCAAATCCAAGGGTCACTTGTATTATCCAAAAGACATAGATTATCATTTGAAATTTTCATACTAAGGATATAAATATTTTTCTTCCTAATACCTTCAAAAATTATATTAGACTTATCATCTTCAATGTGACATTTATCTTTTCCAAATTCAATTTTAAAACCTTTATCGCAAAGTTGACTTATACTAAGCAGATTAAGTTTTAAGTTCCTAGCTAATAAAACATCAGAAATAAGTAAAGTTTTAGAATTACCGACATTGCTGACGCCAACCACATATCCCTTAGAGTTGTCACCAAAATTGACTAATCCACCATCTTGATAAGTAATGTCTTGAGTATCTCGTGATTTACAGTCACGTGCCTCGAACAATTTGCAGTTTGTCCATTGGGTGTTGATTCGTCAAAACCCATATAACATGTATGTCCCTGCATAACACACCAATTCGGTAGATAACTTGATTTTTCAAAATAACTATATGCAGACTTATGATACTTTGATGAAATGCATAGATTCAAAACAGTTTCAACACAATTTTCCAAAAGTGCCATTTTTATATTTTTCAAGTTTCAGATTATGAAAACAATGAAAACCAACGCTCTGATACCAATTGTTAGGGATGCGGATTAAGGATCTTAAGGCAGAAATAACACTAGAGGGGGGTTGAATAGTGTTTTAAAGAATATATGAACTATATGACAAAATTAAAACTTTCAACACAAATCTAAACAGAATTCTAACACGGAATGATCACAGAACATATAACAAATGCAAATAGTAAAGTAAAGCAAGTAAAAGGAAAGAACACACCGGATTTTATACTGGTTCTAAATCCTCCTACATCCAGTCCTGCACCAAGGCAATCCTTGTACAGATTTTTATAAGCCAATATCCAAATTACAACCCTCAATTTCTAAGGCCTTGAGGAACCCTCCTATCTCCGAGTCTGGGGTAAACTCTCTTGATTTATGGGACATAAGATCACCCTAATACTTCTTAATAACAATCCTTTTGAATGGACAGACTCTATGGACTTTTTGAATACAAATTAATCCTATAACTCTGAATAGCACTTTGATCTTTAGTAGAATGATGGAGAATCAAATAGAGAGAGTATCTAAATGAATTCCTATTGAGAATTTGGCAGAATGATGGCACGATCTTGAAAATATGAAGTTTTATGGATATGGAATGGTGGAGAAGAAAGAGTAAAGAAAATAAGAAAGTAGTTGTTAAAAAAAATTTGGAAGCCTTTATATAGATGCACAATAGTCATAACCATTGGCGAAAGGTTTTCGAACGAATGGACGCTTCTTTTGAAAATTGAATTTTGAATCCAACTGTCACCATGTCGACATGGGGTATCCCTTTATGTCGACATCCCTTAGTTCAAAACTATAGAGATGTTGTTTTGTAAAGACAATTGAATTTAAAACAAGTTGAAACTTCTCTGAAGCAAAGTAAAGTGTTTAAACAATATTTTGGGATAGAGAATGAATATAAAACATTATTTTAATTATATATATATAATTTATATAGACCGTCAATTATATAAGTAATATTTAAAATCAGAATAAGTTTTGATGTTTTAAAAATAGAAGTTTTTAAAATAAGAATAGAGGAATATTTCAAGGCTAAAACAAAGTTTGAAAATATTTTTGAAAACATGATTTTGAAAGCTAAAACATTTTGAAAACAGATTTAAAAACATTTTGAAAAATCTATTCAAACTGAAATTGCAAGAACCTTCCTACAGAGCTCCTCCATAGGACTCGAGAACTTGTACAAAGTAGTTTAAATGATTTTGATTTTCGTGGGTTTGTAAGCCACCTGTCGTAGGTTTGTAAGCTAATTGTCGTGGGTTTGTAAGCCACTGGTTTCGATAGAAATTGGGTTCCGTCCAAAAAGAAAATTGGAAGAAAGATGAGAGTGCTATTATGAAGTTTTAACAAAATACTAGACACTTATCTTGAGATCTTGAAATCTTGATTCTCTAGAGTCTTGAATCATGAATCTCTAATCTTCATCTTGATGCTTAAGTCTTTATACTGATCAGTCTTCGATGATACTTTCATATACTTCCTATATACATATATATACATATATCTATCTATATGGAAATGTTAGTATATATTTTATAAAGTAAAGTATAATAACTATATAAAGTTGTTGTCATCAAAACATCATCAACTCAGTTCCTAACACTGGGGTACCGCTCGTTATAGTACGGGGCCTAGATCACCGTACCATGGAGCCATCCTAACTCCCCTGCAACACAATACCGCAGCCATTCCTTACTGAACAGTCCCGAACAAGATAACCCCACGGTTGTAGCTAGCAACCGCCCACACAGCCGAAATAAAAAGGGACATCTAGACAAGGGTATATCTCATCCTGCTTAGGCATGCCCCACCAAACCTTGCTGCACATCCCCTATTTTAGCCATTCTCGGTTGATGAGGCTTGAGGTTATAGTTACCTTTATAGGACATATCTCTTAGAATGCTCATCGTTCTCTTGACGATGTGCTGAAAGCAATCAACCCTTACAAGTTCGTTCTGGGTTTGACTGAAACTGAAGGCATTATCTCGTTACACTCATTTTGGAATCACCCTTAGAGTCAACAACAATAACCCTTACATTCTGAAAACTCCATCTCGATCTCCACTTGAGATATCACGGCCTAACGTTTAATTTGGATCGATGTGGTTTTTGGATAATCATAAATGACACCCGATCCCGGTCCCATCGAAATCCAAATGCCATTTAAAGGCCAAGTTGTTTAATTAATTTAAACAGTTTAATTCAACAATTGAATTCAAATAACATTTATCACAAATAAATCATACACGGTCATCATAGATATATCAAGAGCATATCATAGGACATCACAGAATATCACCAAATAAAGGTCACAAATCAGATATCGTACACAACAATCCATAAGTAATCATATGTAAGTATTATTGTAATTAATTCAATTAAAACCAATTGCTTGGGAATTAATCTCTTAACGTTGTTTAATTGATCATTAATTATCAATTAATTACTTGTTCCATTTCAATTATTTATTTGATAAATCATTTATTAAGTCTTAATTACTTAGTTAATCAATTATTACTTCTTAATTAATTCCTTAATTTTTTAACTATTAATCAGTCATTAATTAACTTAAGTAGTTATTTACAATTTACTTATCACTTAATCATTGTTTATCAACCTTTAATTACAATTATAAAGTAATTATTCTTAATTACTTTCTAGAAATAATTAATTAATATTAATTATTCAACTAAATTAACATTTTAAAAGTCTTCTTTAAATTTGAAAATCAATTATATTACCAACTACGAACTTAACTGTTAATTAACTCTATACTTAATTAAATTAATCACTTAATTAAAATATTAACAAGGTGTTAAAACATGGTAAGCATCAACTAAAGTAATTAAAGCTTGTGTTAAAGTTTAACTTTAATTGTTAAACACTTATTTGAATTTAAAGTGCTTTCAACTGATTGAAAAAAAGTGCTTAACTTTTTTTTATAACATAATATTATGGTTGACAGGAAAACAACCCGAGACTTTCCCTATCAAAACTCGAGTAGCACGTCGAGTTACCCCCCTATATCACCGGAGTCATTCCCTCTACACTCTTCTTGTTCTTCTTTTTTTCTTTCTGTAGTTTAAGTTTTAAACTAAGTTTACTTAGCATCAGGTACCTATACACGCACACGATCAAACTCAAAGCTAACACCTCATTTACTCGACCACGACTAGAGTCAGATAACCACCACGACCCTGACACAACTCACCGCGCCGTACACGTGCACGGCGGCGCGGCCGAGTTCCGATGAACCCCAACCATTCAGGCAAGTCGCAAAACACACCAAAGCTCGAAATCCAAACTCAAATCGCTTACAAAAATTAGAATTTGAAATATAGCCTTCTGCTCGAAACCCATAGCTCACCAGTCGACATTTCCACCTCGCCACCGTCACTAACGCCACCGAAGTCGCCAGATTTCGGCCACACGATGACAACACGCAAATCTACCCACCTCGAAAAACCTGTGCAACTGGATCACACACAGAAGACAAACACGCCACGATTCTGCCGTGACCAAAAACTTGAACCCAAACCCTAAATCAATCTCGTTCCCTTAATTAACACAATAGAAAAATCATCTGACAATTTTTACGACATCACCAATGTTCACACTTGCTTTAACACAAATTTGAACATTTAAAATTGATCCAATGGTTGGAAAATGGGAAAAATGCAATTTTTGTTCACATACAAACTGCTCTTAAAATCCCACACTAAAAATCTTCGTTTTAGTTTTAAAAATCATAACTTTCATTAAGATTTCAGGATATAAATTTTAATTGGCATTTTATAACAAATGAATTCATCAACTTCTTACTTGATTACCTGTAAACAATGTTTCCAGGGTTACTATCTCTCCAACAAACTTTAAACAAATTTTAAAAATCTTGGTTTAGGTTTTAAATATCTTGTTTGTTAAAAATTCTAAAACTTATCATGATTAGATGAAAAATATTTGAGTTTAGAAAAGAAATATGCAACTTTAACAAATAATAGAGATGTTCATAGCAATACTGAATTTTATGCAAGACTAAAGCATACACAATATCACATAATCAGTGAATTATCTTAATTGTTTTAATCTAAACTTTAAAGCTTTTAAGTTGATGTTTACTCACCAAACATGATTTTGTTGAACAAAGCATACTTGGTATTATGAAAACCTGGAGATTTGAAATTGCTAATTTGAATCTGTCTTGAGTCCTGATTGTTTTTAGTTTGAATAAAAATTTGAGCTTTATTTCTTTTTCCTTTTTTTCAAGTATTACTGAACGAACTAAATAGAAGATGTATACATATATAAGAGAAAATAGGTGTATGAAGGAAGGTATTATCTGGCCAAGCATTTTCTTCATTTTGTTTTATGTTGATTAGATTTTATTACTGAAAAAGATAAGATTTGTAATAGTTTTCTTTTGAACAAAATAGTGGCTGAGTTGATAGCATTTAATGCCTTGTTTCTTAATTAGTTTACATTCTATAATTATTATTTGTTGTGTATAAATATATTTTGTATAAAGATTTACATTTAGCAGGTAGGCATGGCTTGTATGTGAAGATATGTTGTATGTAAATATATAATTTCAGGTTGACATGGGTTTTGTATGAAGATAATTTATATATACATATTTGTCTCATTACTTCTAGTTTGAACTTCATATACTTATTTGTGTCAGGTTTACTTTTACTTTGGTCTGGTGAATGAAGGTATGTTGTATATAAATATTTGGTTTTATTATTTTCTTGCATTTCTCAGGTAGACATTTGGTCTTGAAGATAATTTGTAAAAAAATATATTTGTGTTAGCTTCTAGCTTGAAAAATGTTTGTCTGGTATTACTTTTTATACCTTATGCTTAATTCATATACAAATGTTTGTCTTATTTTATTTTATACTTTGGTCTTATTCTCTTGTGCTTTAATTTATACTTGTTCTTACAATTTTCCAGTATGTTATATGCTTGCTTATTCATTTTAATTCTATTTGTATTTTTAACTATCAATGTTTAAATTACATTCATATGTTAGACTTACATTTAATATTTATATTTTATATTGATAGAATTTTATTTTATTTTAAGCATGATTATCTGTAGATATTTACCAAATGTTAACAAAAGAAAGCATTTTAATTTAATTATATAAGATAAATTTTGTTATAAATATTATCAAGAGATTTTATTTTAAATTTCCAAAAATCAAATTTCCTTTCAAAATACAAATCTATACAAACATATGGCCAATATTTCCAAAAATCCTATCCACTTTAAAATGATCAGTTTACATTTTGTTTAATTGGATTAAATATTTATTAAAATAATAGGGCCAAAATCCAGGGTCGTTACATTCATCCCCCCTTAAAAGAATTTCGTCCCCGAAATTTAAAACAAAGATAATTCAAAAGCTTCTATACCAACCATTCAAACATACATATCATTCATACGTTAGCAAACAACCAAACAATCTATTCTAGCAAACATCACTAGCTATCCGGACACAAATCCGGGTAAGCTTTCCTAAAACTATCTAGAGTTTCTCAGGTGCAATCTCTGGGATCCTTGCTCCACTGCACTTTGACAAACTTCACTACCTTGCTCCTGAGTTGCCTCTCGTCTTGATCAACAATCTGAACTGGATTCCTGACCACAGTCAATTCCTGCTCGACTTCCAAATCTTCCTGAACTAGTAGTTCTACAACTAATAATGGATCGTGAACAAACTTCTTTAAATGGAATACATGGAATACATCATGAATTCCAGACATCTGTTCAAGCAATTCAACTCTGTAAGCTACATCATTAATCCTTTCCAATACCCAAAATAGACCAATATATCTTGGGGCAAGTTTTCCCGTCTTTCAGAATCTAACAGTTCCTTTAATCGGGGAAACTTTGACAAAAACAAAATCACCAATCTCAAATTCCAATTGTCTCCTTCTCTTATCGGCATACTTCTTCTGACAATCCTGAGCAGTTTTCATACTTTTCTTGATAAGCTCAACTTTAACGGAAGCTCCACGAATCAAATCTGGTCCAAGTACATGACGATCTTTCGATTCTGTCCAACAGGATAGGGATCTACACGGTCTTCCATACAAAGCTTCATAAGGAGCCATCCTGATACTCGCTTGGTAACTGTTATTATAAGAGAATTCTATCAAATGAAGATGGTCTTCCCACGATCCACCAAAATCCAAAACAAAAGTTCGCAGCATATCCTCTAGAATACGATTCAGCCTCTCCATCTGTCCATCTGTCTGAGGATGTTAGGATGTACTCAATATCAAACTTGTTCCCATAGCTGATTGCAGAGCCTTCCGGAATTTGCTGGTGAAGATAGAATCACGATCACTTACTATGCTAATAGGAACACCATGTAATCTTACTATCTCCCTCAAGAAAATTTCTGTCAGAGAAATTACAGTACGAGTTGCCATAACCAGTATAAAATGGCGCTCTTAGTTAAACGATCCACAATAATCCATATTCCTTCGTTTCCTTTCTTAGTTCTTGGCAAACCGTCGATGAAATCCATCGAAATCATTTCCCATTTCCATTCTGAGATTTCCAAAAGCAGCAACAAACCGACTGACTTTTGTTGATTTCCTTTAACTTGCTGACAGATAGCACATCTTAGTAACGAAAGCAGCTACATCCCTCTTCATGCTCGGCCACCAGAAAATTCTTCTCATATCTTTACGCATCTTAGGGATTCCTGAGTGACTATTCAGTCTGGAGCGATGACACTCACTTAGGACTTCTTGCCTCAATCCATCTATATTAGGCACACATAAATGATTATTAATCCTCAAAACACCTTGATCGTCCTCCTTGAAATTCGAATACCAACCATCCTTAGTTCCAAGAATCAGTTCCTTAAAGATCTATCCTCTATTTTCTTACTTAAAATTCTATCCTGGAGAGGTGGAACAACTTCCAAAAGAAACAAAACTGCATTCCTGCAAGAGCATCAGCCACAACATATGCCTTTCCTGGGTTACACAGAATATCCAAATCATATGATGTCAGAAACTTGACCCACCGCTACTGCCTCAGATTAAGATCCTTTTGAGAGAAAAGATATTTCAATGGTTTGTGATCCATGAATAACTCAAACTTCTCTCACAAAAGATAATGTCTCCAAATCTTCCAAGAAAAAACAATGACTAATAATTCAAGATCGTGCGTAGCATAGTTCTTTCCATGTGGCTTTAATTACCGATTCGCATACGCAATTACTCTTCCATTCCGCGTCAAAACTTCTCCCAGACCAACTATACAAGCATCTGTATAAACTCAAATTTGCTTTTCCCATTCGGAATAGCTAGCACTAGAGCACTGGTTAGCCTCGTCTTCAATTCTTGAAAAACTCCTTCACACTAGGGTGTCCATTTGAACTTAGCTCCTTTCTTTGTCAACTTAGTCAGATGTGAAGAAATCTTGGAATAATCTTTGTTAAACTTCCTGTAGTAGCCAGCCAATCCCAGGAAACTGCGAACTTCAATCGGTGAATTCGGTTGCTTCCATTCCAGAATAATCTCGACCTTCGCTAGACCTACAGAGATACCTTCACCATAAACAATGTGCCCCAAAAATTTGACTTCTGATTTCCATAAATAGCACTTAGATAACTTCGCCTTCAAAACATGTCTCCTCAGTGTCTCCAACACTATCCTCAAATGCTGCTTGCGCTCTTCTTCAGATTTAGAATAGACCAGAATATCATCGATGAATACCAAAACAAACTTATTCAGTACATCCCAAAAGATTTTGTTCATCAGGTCAACGAAGAACCTTAGCGATCCATCCGATGTAGTGACAAACACTGCACCAGAACCTCAACAAGAAAAACTGGGCCTAATAAACCCTTCTCCAAAAGATCATGGGCCTTCTTAACTAACTCTTTTCTCTCTTTAGGAGCCATTCTCCTACTAGGCTGAATCACCGACATTGCTCCTGGAATCAAATCAATACGAAACTCTATCTCTCGATGTGGAGGCAAACACTTAACTTCCTCGAAAACATCAGAGAAATCTTGGGCCACATCAATATCTTTAACTTTCTCCCGAGAAGTCTCAATTCCATGTAAAAGACTGCTCGAGTGAATTCCTGAATTATCACACGACACTCTAGCAACTCTACCTAAATCAGTTTCTAACGAAACTTCTCTCTCTTCACAATTCAGAACATCCTTACACTTATCGAGCCAATCCATTGAAGAAATGGAACTACTCTGCTGCTCTGAAATTACCTCAAGGAAAACTGCTAACCAGAAAATCTCCTCGACGGCACACAGAACACTTCGAACTACACTGCCGACACGGATGCCCAAGACTTCCTATCCAAGCTCTTCGAGAAACTCGGACCTCGAACCAACAGAAACACCCAACTGAACTTAGCCACAACACCGAAACAGACATACTTCCTTAACTTGTTTCAAAGAAACATCTTCGGAGACATCCACAATCACTGTGAATCATCACACAGCTACTAAATCCTGAGGTATCAAGATATCATGACTTGCTTCCGTCCAACCAAAAGATCCAAATTCTAGCTCATCCAAATTTACACTTCAAAAATGAACTTCGAACCACAACAGATTTCTTCAAAGATCAGTGAAATCCTTACATCACACAAAATTCACTTGAGATGGTAATAGGTCTACAGTCTCGACAGACACACTATCAACCTCAAACATTCAAACTCCAACCATTGGTAGTCATGTTACACACACCACTACCCTATCTACCTTTATAACTTATATTGGAAAACCCTAATAGGTAACCCAACAAATTGGTAGAAATACACACACACGCACGCACACGCACACACACACACATATATATATATATATATATATATATATATATATATCAAAATTACAAATACGCTCTCTCGAGAAAGAAATCACTCAAGTTCCTAGGTATTCGCTCAACCTAGTGCTATGATACCAACTGTGATGACCCGCCCTTCTACTCCCAGAAAGATGTATCATCATTAAAAAAGAAAGGGATAGAAATAGAAAAGAATAGAAAGAAAGAACAACAACATCAGAATCTCACAGCGGAAACGGAACAAAATATAATACATCACATAACTATTACATAGTTTTATATATATCAGAGTTATACAATATCATATACATGACTGCCATACATACATCTGTAAATACATACATCAGAGATATAACATACATCAACTCAAAGCGAAACTAGATAGATATATGCACAAACATCTGGAACTCCTGCTCCAAGCTCCTCTAGAAATCAAAGTCCAAAACCTATCACTTGGCTACTCATAAAAATTTGAGTGCCCAAGAGTTTATGAAAAACAAAATATAAACTCCAGGTCAGACATGGGTCTGGTATAAGTAAACGGTTTAAATTATTTAACTTTGAAAAACATTTGAAAACAAAGGTATTATGTAAGACGCCCCACACATAAACATGGGTAAGTTTTTACCTTACGCTAACCAAAACATTTTTATAGGAAATCCAGTGATACTATAATAGTGTCTAGGGTTTTCAAGTAAATAGAAAACAGCCGAAATTTTTACATTCATTAAATTCTAGCTACTAGCCACGAAAGTGGGTAATACAAATCAAAACCATAGGGTCTCGTAGGGAAAATAGGTTTCCATCATTGGAAGGGCTACTGGGATACCGCCCGTCACAGTACGGGGCCTAGATCACCATACCGGGGAGCCAGCCTAACTCCCTTGCAACACAAGGCTGGATCCATTCCTTACTGAACAGTCCCGAACAAGATAACCCCGCGGTTGTAGCCAGCAACCGCCCATACAGTCGAAATAAAAAGGGACATCCAGACAGGGGTATATCTCGTCCTGCTTGGGCATGACCCACCTAACCTTGTTGCACATCCCTTGTTTTACCCATTCCCGGTTGATGAGACTTGAGGTTACGATTATCTTTATAGGACATATCTCTTAGAATGCTCATCGTCCGCCTGACGATGTGTAGAAAGCATTCAATCCATACAAGTTCGTTCCGGGTTCGAACGAAACCGAAGGTATTATCTTGTTCCACTCATTTTGGAATCATCCTCAGAGTCAACAACAATAGACCTTGCATTCTGAAAACTCCATCTCGATCTCCACTTGAGATATCATGACCTAACGTTTAGTTTGGATCGATGTGGTTTTCGGATAATAATACATGACACCCGATCCCGGTCCCATCGAAATCCAAACGCCATTTTAAAGGCCAAGTTGTTTAATTAATTTAAACAGTTTAATTCAACAATTGAATTCAAAAACATTTATCACAGATAAATCATACACAGTCATCATAGATATATCAAGAGCATATCATAGGACATCACAGAATATCACCAAATAAAGGTCACAAATCAGATATCCTACACAACAATCCATAAGCAATCATCTTTAACTATTATTGTAATTAATTCAGTTAAAATCAATTGCTTGGGAATTAATCTCTTAACCCTGTTTAATTGATCATTAATTATCAATTAATTACTTATTCCATTTCAAATTATTTATTTAATAAATCATTTCTTAATCAATTATTAAGTTTAATTACTTAATTAATTATCCTTAATCATTAATTTATAACTTTAATTATTAATTAATTAATATTAATTATCCATTTATTAACCATTAATTACTTAGTTAATCAATTATCAATTCTTAATTAAATTCATTAATTTATTAACTATTAATCAGTCATTAATTAACTTAAGTTGTTATTTACAATTTCCTTATCACTTAATCATTAGTTTATCAATCTTTAATTACAATTATAAAGTAATTCTTCTTAATTACTTTCTAGAAATAATTAATTAATATTATTTATTCAACTTAATTAACATTTTAAAGGTCTTCTTTAAATTTGAAAATCAATTATATTACTAACTACAAACTTAATTGTTAATTAATTTATACTTAATTAAATTAATTACTTAATTAAAATATTAACAAGGTGTTAAAACATGGTTAAGCATTAACTAAAGTAATTAAAGCTTGTGTTAAAGTTTAACTTTAATTGTTAAACACTTATTTGAATTTACAGTGCTTTCAACTGATTGAAAAAAAGTGCTTAACTTTATTTTTTTTTATAACATAATATTCAGTTGACAGGAAAACAACCCGAGACTTTCCCTATCAAAACTCAAGTAGCACATCGAGTTACCCCCTATATCACCCGAGTCATTCCATGTGCACTCTTCTTGTTCTTCTTTTTTTCTTTCTGTAGCTTAAGTTTTAAACTAAGTTTACTTAGCATCAGGTACCTATACACGCACACGATCAAACTCGAAGCTAACACCTCACTTACTCGAGCACGACTCGAGTCGGATAACCACCACGACCCTGACACAACTCACCACGCCGTACATGTACATGGTGGCGTGGCCGAGTTTTGATGAACCCCAACCATTCAGGCAAGTCGCAAAACACACCAAAGCATGAAATCCAAAATCAAATCGCTTATAAAAATTCGAATTCGAAATATAGCCTTCTGCTCGAAACCTGTAGCTCACCACAGTCGACATTTCCACCTCGCCACCATCACTCACGCCACCGAAGTCACCCAGATTTCGGTCACACGATGACAACACGCAAATCTACCCTCCTTTAAAAACTCATGCAACTCGATCACACACAGAAGACAAATACGCCACGATTCTGCCTTGACCAAAAACTTGAACCCAAACCCTAAATCAATCTCGTTCCCTTAATTAACACAATAGAAAAATTATCTGATAATTTTTATGACATCACCAATGTTCACACTTGCTTCAACACAAATTTGAACATTTAAAATTAATCCAATGGTTCGAAAATGAGGAAAATGCAATTTTGGTAAACATACAAACTGCTCTTAAAATCCCACACTAAAAATCTTCGTTTTAGTTTTAAAAATCATAACTTTCAGTATGAATTCAGGATATAAATTTGAATTAGCGTTTTATAACAAATGAATTCATCAACTTCTTACTTGATTACCTGTAAACAATGTTTTCAGGGTTACCGTCTCTCCAACATACTTTAAACAGATTTTAAAAATCTTGGTTTAGGTTTTAAACATCTTGTTTGTCAAAAATTCTAAAACTTATCATGATTAGATGAAAAATATTTGAGTTTAGAAAAGAAATATGCAACTGCAACAAATAACAGTGATGTTTATAGCAATACAGAATTTTACGCAAGACTAAAGCATACACAATATCACAAAATCAGTGAATTATCTTAATTGTTTTAATCTAAACTTTAAAGCTTTAAGGTTGATGTTTACACACTATTCATGATTTTGTTGAACAAAGCATACTTAATGTTATGAAAACCTGAAGATTTGAAATTGCTAATTTGAATCTGTCTTGAGTCCTGACTGTTTTTAGTTTGAATAAAAATTTGATCTTTGTTTCTTTTTCCTTTTTTCAGGTATTACTGAACGAACTAAATAGAAGATGTATACATATATAAGAGAAAACATGTGTATAAAGGAAGGTATTATCTAGCCAAACATTTTCTTCATTTTGTTTTATGTTGATCAAATTTTATTACTGAAAAAGATAAGATTTGTAATAGTTTGCTTTTGAACAAAATAGTGGCTGAGTTGATGGCATTTAATGCCTTGTTTCTTAATTAGTTTACATACTATAATTATGATTTGCTATGTATAAAGATATTTTGTATAAAGATATGCATTTAGTAGGTAGGCATGGCTTGTATGTGAAGATATGTTGTATGTAAATATATAATTTCAGGTTGACATGGGTTTTGTATGAAGATAATTTATATATACATATTTGTCTCATTACTTCTAGTTTGAACTTCATATACTTATTTGTGTCAGGTTTACTTTTACTTTGGTCTGGTGAATGAAGGTATGTTGTATATAAATATTTGGTTTTATTATTTTCTTGCTTTTCTCAGGTAGACATTTGGTCTTGAAGATAATTTGTAAAAAAAATATTTGTGTTAGCTTTTAGCTTGAAAAATGTTTGTCTGGTATTACTTTTTATACCTTATGCTTAATTCATATTTAAATGTTTGTCTTACTTTATTTTATACTTTAGTCTTATTCTCTTGTGCTTTAATTTATACTTGTTCTTACAATTTTCCATTATGTTGTATGCTTGCTTATTCATTTTAATTCTATTTGTATTTTTAACTATCAATATTTAAATTACGTTCATATGTTTGACTTACATTTAATATTTATATTTTATATTGATAGACTTTTATTTTATTTTAAACATTATTATCTGTAGATATTTACCAAATGTTAACAAAAGAAAACATTTTAATTTAATTATATAAGATAAATTTCATTATAAATATTATCAAGAGATTTTATTTTAAATTTCCAAAAATCCAATTTCCTTTTCAAAATACAAATTTATGCAAACAAATGGCCAATATTTCCAAAAATCCTATCTACTTTAAATGATTAGTTTACTTTTTGTTTAATTCGATTAAATATTTATTAAAATAATAGGGCCAAAATCCAAGGTCGTTACACCATAATTTACTAATACATATGGCCTTCTATTCCTGAAGTAGGCTACGATTTTCGTGTATTAGTATTGACATTCAATACTGGGTTAGAGCATTGAGCCATTAGATTTTGAGCACCTAAATCTTTAAATTCACCTGGAATAAATTATAAGTATAATAATTAGGACAACGGAAATGCAAATTATATCAGCATATAGTATCCATAGGATTGAACTTTGAGAACTAAAAGAGGCAGAAGAGGTTCGTACTTGGACTTTTAGGAAAATTTTCATTTTGGTGCTAAATAAAGGATCCTAAATCGACATTAGCTCTAATTTTGTATCTAAATATTTGTTCTTCCTCTCTCTCATTGTCACATGACCAAATATTTAAATATAATCTTGTGGCTTTTTTCAAGAGGCTATAAATGGGGCTAAATAAAGGAGATTATTGATTATATATATATATTGTATATGTAGGTATGTGTGTGTATGTGTTTTTGTGTGTGAGTTGGATATAAAGATGATTGGCACCCTGTATTTTGCTATGTGAAGTTATGTGTGCTGAAAACTTCTTTATGCTGGGCATTATGGTACTACCAATATGTTGATATATTTTGGTGATAGCAATGAATATAGTGAATTCAATAGACATATAAGTCGGCAAAGTTGAAATGGTTGAAATTTTCAGGGCTCATAAATCAAATGAAGACGATGGATTGAGTCTTCCTATGTATTATTATGAGGTTTGTCTGATGTTTTATTTTTCTATTTTCGTAACATATATTCATTGGAAGTTAATAAAGTAAGTAGAAGACATAATAAAGGTAGGAAAGATGGACTAATTATGTTGTTCATAAGTTGCTTGAAAGCAGTATGAGATTTTAGTATATTCAAGCTTATAAGGCTTATGATATGTGATTATCATATATGGAATAAATGATGAAGTAAATAAGGACACTTAAATCATTGTTGTTGCGATAAACTGGATTTTTGGTCATCTATTAATTGGTAATTAGCTGGATTAAATTATTAAAGTACCGATTTATAAGTTGAATAAATAAAATTCTGATAAATATCCGGATATATATATATATTTGAAACTATAATAAATGTTGAATTATAAATCTTTAGATATGATAAATCTTATTGTAAGTAAATAAATAATATATTTCACTATTTGATTCAAGATAAAATATCCATATATATATATATATATACAAGCTTTATAATGTATATAAGTGTGTGTATATATGCCTATGGAATGAAATATAGGGAAGTTTGAAATAATATGGACGTACATAATATCAAAATCTATAAGATATTCTATTTATTCCAAAGTTATATTTTTATTTTCAAAATCTCAAAAATAAATTAGATTAAAACTCTACATTTTCAAATACTAATATATATATAGTTATTAGATAATGTATAAATAAATTTTATATTATTTCTTTAAAAGTTACATTAATTAATAAAAGAAATGTATAAATATAAAAGATAAAAAAAACATGTAAAAATATAATTCATGCAAAAAGACATTTGTAAGCTAAGTTCAACATGCAAAATACAAGTGTCACATTTAATTTATTTTCTTTATTTTTAAAATAATTATAAAACAAAGCTATATAAACATCTCTACTCCTATTCTTTCATTTTACCTTCATCTTTCAAATCTGTAAAACTAAAACCAGAAGAAAAAATATATATATATATATCAAAAAACTTTCACCAAGTTTTCAAACTGAAGCAAAACAAGAATCAAATTCAAGCTTAAACAAGTAAAATCCAGATCAAGTTACAATTTCAAAAATCAAGCTTCCAGTTTCAAATTAAGTTTCTGTATTCCAACTATCCTCCGTTCAAATTTTCATGTGAATAAACTCTTTCCTTTAAAATCTAATTCTCTTTAATGGTTATGTTTTAAAGGATAAATGGATCAGTTGAACGATTACAGCATAGGAATGTAATATGCATATATGCTTGTATATAGATGTATAAATGCCTGTAACACAATGGTTTTGTTTTTGTTTTGTTCTGTATAATGAAACTTCAACAAAAAAATGAAATCTTTGACCTACACACTTTTAGACCATGACTTTTTAAGGATTTAGGTGTGTATTAGAGTATATTTGTTGTTAAAAATATTCTCAGAGGACATTTTCAACTAAAAATGTAAATTAGGAATTTATAGCAGGTAGTCAAACATTCCAGCAAAAATCAATTATGATAATTTATGATTTCACTTATATAAATGGAATTGTTATAGAAGATGATGATTTTTGGAAGGAATTTGAGGATTTTTAGTGGTATAATCGAGGAGCTATAGGAAGATGATCGGTTTTCGGTTTTGGGGGGAACTCCCGCAAAGTCGTCGGTGGCAGGGGTCGATGTTCCGCCAGGACATAGAGCAGGCTTCGATGCAACCGAAAATATGGCATGAGAATTTGTAGGTGATCGTACGGGTGAGTCGGAGTGACTGTAGGGTTTGTCGGTAAGTTGGTTTGGGTTGGGTTCTGGTGCTAGTCGCGGTATGGGGGAAGCGAAGAAGGGGTGCGGTGCAAGAGGAGTAGGTGGCGATGGCTGTGACGATGTCATGACCGAACTCTGGTGGTGGTTGGTGGGAAAGGGTAGCGAGTCGAGGCGGGTTTGTGGACGTGTGTGCAATTTGAATGGCTCCAGAGATTGGATTTGGAGTTCTAGTTTCGGTTTAGTGGTTGTCGCGTGGAGTTTGGGTGGTCAATGGATTTGTGGGGATGAAGCTGACTTGGGAAAGGGGTCGGCGGCGATGGATGGTGGCCGGAAGGCATGTTCACTTGCACGCGTGAATCAATCCAGGATGTGTGCATGTTTTTGGGAAGAAGGGAGGAAGTTGGAAGTGGAAGAAAGGAGGAAGTTGGAAGTAGAAGAAAGAGAAGTAAAAGGAAGGTGGGCAGAAGGGAAAGATAATTGGGCTAGAGGAAAAGGAAAGAAGGGGTAGGTGGAAGGATGGGCTGGAAAATTTAGGCCAGGTAAATTAGGAAAGAAAATAAAAATAAAGTAAAAGCAAAGTAAAAGAGGTAAGAAAAATGCAAGAGTAGAGAACTATCGCATTCGTCGTCAATGGGGCATCGCGTAAAGGGGATATCGCATTTCACGTTCGCTTTCTGATTTAACAGCTGGGTTTTTCGCGCCTGTTAGTACCTTCTGCCCTCTGTGTCTCCGCCGCCGCCGTTATCTGTAGCTTCTGCTCCTCGTGCCTCTCGATCTGCCGATCACTTCTTCGCTGCAATTGGGCGCTTTCTACTATCTTCTGTAATCTGAGTATGGGTAACCCAATAGCAAGCCTTTTGGTTGATTTATCCAATTCGTCGCCACCCACTGACCTTCTTATACCTGCCTTCCCACTCGTTCCTTCCCCACTTTCACCGTTGCTTTCGAATAGAGGTGAGTCGTCTTGGACGGTTTCTGAGATTGGGCCTGAAATTATTGAAGTGCGGCCTGGTATTGCACTTGATTCTAGTAGTGATGTGGATGCAGCTCATGGTGTTTGCCTGAAGGATGTAAGTGTTCCCTCCAAAGCTTCTGTTGGGGTTACAGATGTATCCACTCCTGGTGCTTGTGGTTATGCATCAGTCAACAATCTTCTATCTGTAGTTTCCAATGCTAATTTGTTGGTTCCTCCTCCGCCTCGGCCTGTCCCTATGTGGACATCCTTGTTTTCTAAGCTACCTAATAATGCTGGTAAGCATACTCCCCGTCTCTTTGATAAAGTGGAGATTGAAGGTGTAATGACCCCACCTTCGGATGTCATCGAAGCTGGCATGGATTTTTGGAAAGACCACTTGGTTGGTTTCTTTCTTGACTCTAATCCACCCTATCATCTTGTTAAGGCACGGTGCAGCTCTGTGTGGAAGCCTAAAGGTGGTCTGAGTGTTCACTTTGATAACAAAATGTTCTATTTTATGTTTTCACGTAGTGAAGAAAGACAACGAATTCTCAAGGCTAACCCCATTCTTATTGATGGGAAACCTTTCATTATTACTACGGAGTCCTTCTGTAGATCGTGCGAAGGAGCAAGTTCTTCCAATTCCAGTATAGGCCCACTTTTCTCATATCCCTTCTGTTCTCCAGCCTCTTATCGGTATTGACCGGCTTGCTGGTCTTGTGGGCAAAGTGATATATTATGATGCTAATAGTGTTTCCAAGAAAAAGCTAGTCTATGCCAAAGCTCTAATCAAGATTACTCCCGACAAACCACTGCCTAACGTATTATTGGTCAGATTATATGAGAGCCACATTTCTGAGGTCAGAGTTTGCTATAGTTGGAAACCTGAGATATGTTCGTCTTGTCAGTCATTTGGCCACCTTGCAGTTACTTGTTCTTCTTCGGTTGTTCCCCTTGTTGATCGGTCTCCCCTTCCTCGACCTCCCCATTGTAAGTGGGTTCCGGAGGTTTTCCCTGTTGTCCCATCATTCATTGCATCGGTGCCTCCTGTTGCTGATGCTTCCTCTATGGTTCCTCCTGTTGTTGCTCTGGTTAGTGAACCTCCTCCTTCTTCTTTTCCGCCAGTGATAGGTCCACCTACTATTTCTCCTCCAATGGCCTTGGAAGAGACCCCTTCTGCACCCTCGTCTGATATTATTTCCTGGAATTTTGATGAACGTGCTTGGATTCATGCTCCATCTGATATGAGATATTCCCCTGAGAAAGATATCTATTATGCTTTTATTAGTGAGATTGAGGGTGAGAGTCAGTGTCTTATCTACCATATTGAGGGAGATGGTTTGTGCCTTACTAGGGATGGCGTGATTGGTGAGGAGAATAAGAGTAAGTTTTATGATGTCACTTGGGATAGGAAATTTATTTACCCTCCTGACTCTATTGGTTATGATCCGCTTCTAGCTGCTCTATTTTCGGGATTTACTCTTGTTATTGGTCCTTCTTTGGATGATGATCGTGATTGTTCCCCCTCTTCTGATGAAGCTTAGTCATGATGTGATAGTAGTTTAGGTATCTTTGTCTAGCTCCTATGCTTAATTTTATTCTGTATTGGGCTTTCTACCCTTTTAGCTGTTCTGTGCATGTGTAGAGCACCTGTTTGTTTCATTTTATATACAGTGGCACGACCCACTATAAAGCCGGCTAGCTTTGCTAAAAAAAAGAGGTAAGAAAAGTAGAAGGAAAGGAATAAGAGAAATATAGAAAATATAGAGAGGAAAGGGACGGAGGAAGAAAAAAAGAAATAAAATTTATATTAGGACAATTCATAATTCCCAGATTGATTTAAAATAAATGATGTCTTATAATTTTAAAAGAGGTAACTCAATGGAAATAAATCTTTAATTGGTTTAAGGTCTTAAGTTAATTCATATGGTAATGATAAATTAATTCCAAGGTCTATTAAATAAACTTAAATGATAGTTAAGTAAATAATTAAGGTAAATGGTTTGTCTTTAATTAATTAAGGTCTTTGGTAATTAAAGATAATTAATTAATGTGAATAATTAAAGGATGATTAATTAATTTCAAAAATCAATTAAAGTAATAAAAATGGTTTGTAATTAATTAATTAATTAATTAATGATTAAGCAGGATTATAAGTAATTAATTCTTAAGTAATTAATTTATTTTGAGTCAATTAAATTAATTATAAATTATGTTATTAATTAATCCTTCTTATGGATGATTAATTGTATAGAATGTTTGGATTGATTAATATCTCTAGTATGTTAATCTGTGATGTTCTGTGATATGAAATGCTAAATTAAGTAACTTGGCCATTTAAACTAAGTAACGGTACTTAGATTTATTTTGTAGAATAAGTGTTTGACTTTAACAATATAAGAACTCACAGCCTGGGTTTTCAAGAAGCTTTTCAACTTAAGTATTTCATCTTAAATGGGTTTACTCACGCTGGTTTCCAGCCTGACCTGGGTGTTACTTTATTGTAATACTCGGGTGAGTATTACATATTTTCAGGTTAGGACGTTCTGGAGCTCAGGAGGTGAGCTGGATGGTAGGAATGTATGGTGTATATTTCGCTATATATTAGATATTGTATTGATAGTAGTCTGGGACAAGTTGTTACAACTGTCCTGTTTATTTTGTGAATGATAGTACTCTGATATTGTATGTATATTGACAGTTACAGTTTTTTTTGTATAAGTACTGTTGTTTGATATTATATTTTGTTCCGCTGCGATTGTGAGATTCTGTGCTATTGTTTTATGTTTCCTCTTCTACCTCTTTTCTTCTTTACCCTAACAATCTGAGATTTCCAGCATTTCGACTTCTCGGCATTTCTACAGTGAACGTATTAGTGTCAAATTTTCGAGATCGAAAATTTCGGGTAGTTACAGTTGGTATCAAAGTTGAAGGTTAAGCAAGAAACTTGGCTCTGGTGGGTTTACTCATTAAGGATAGGGTCAATAGTACCCTAAAATGAGTTGAGCGTATTATATATGAGAGCGTACTTGTTATTTTTCTTATATAAAGATTTTAAAACGATTTTAAAAACGAATGATTCATATATTAGCTTATATTTTGATATATAAAGCAATAATTTTTATAATATATATTAAGGTATTGAAATTGAATAAGATAATAAGAATTAAGTGGTAATTGATAGAATTTTGGGTATGAATTAACTATGAAGATAAGTTGAGTAAAAGTGGATTCAAACTGAATTTAAATCCTAGAAAATTTAAAAGAAAAGAGTATTGAAATAAGTTGATTTGATTTTCTAGTAAATGATTATGGAATATATGGTGTGTATGATTTGTAGATATGATAACTTTTATAGATTGGGAATTATATCTTAATAAAGGGATGTTTTCTTAATAAACAATGATAAAGTAGAATGAAATATTTTAATGAAGTAACAATTTAGATAAGTATGACTTATAAATTGAAAAGAATTTAAATTGTAAAGTTTTAAATCTAAGTCCAGAAAATTTAAATTGTTTTAAAGTGTCAAAAGATATAATAAATAATATTTTTAAAATGTAGGAATCTTAACATAAAACAAGAGCTGTTTAATTTTTCTTTTTAGGAATTTGTTTAAACCAAAAACATGAATGGTTTAACTTTTGGGATATGGCTTGTTGTGCAAATAAATATGTATACGTACATATGTGGGATATATATAATATCAAAGTTGATTTGAGGTAAACATTAAAAGTGTTAAGTTTTGAATTTTCCCCTGAAATGAGATATGAACCCATAGAGAAGTAGGTTTCGAACTTACAAGTGAGAAAGGATATTGATAAGGAGTTTAAAAATTTGAAATGGAGCATTCAAGTTGAGTAAAGTTGACTGGATTAAATGAATTGAGATTTAACTTAGGGAAGTTAAATGGGTTGATTTGAATTAGGAGTTATTGCATAATCTCACAATAAGTTTGAGTTCTGAAAATTCGTAATGGATGCTACTGATGGATGTTGTAGATAATTTGGATGTTTATTTGGATGCTATTGATGGATATTGTAGATAATTTGGATGTTTATTTACTATGACTTAACCTTATGTCATCCTGTTGTTATTAATAATCTACAAAACCATGAATTCGATTATTTTGAATAAATTAAGAAGTGGATTGAAATAATATATAATCCATTACTGAAATTAATGAAAATAAAAGTTTAATTTGAAAATATTTAAACGATTTTGATTTTTAGAAGTAAAATTGGAATTATAGGAATGTAACCACTTTCAACTTAAGATTTAAATGTTAAAAGTGAACTTGCAAACTAAAATTGTTAAGAATGGATTTCAAAGTTAAAATTGGGTAATAAATAGGATTATGAAGATTAATTGTTATAAAAGATTTGAACTCTTACTTAAACCTTGAATAAGTTAAGTAAAGATAATTTAAAATAAATATTTGGAATTTGGACTTAGAAATAAATTGTTTAAGATTTGGGTTGTTAAAATTAATGGTTAATTTGAGTTAAGGGATTAAATCAACATTTAAAAATGTAACTCGAATTTGTATAATTCGAGATCGTTTAAAGTTGAGATGGGAATTGAAATTAATTCAAATGGAAATTTGAACTGAATTAATAGGAAGTGAGACTGAAGTTGAATAAGTTTTAAATTCAAGAATTGATTTGAATTGGAATTGAATCAATTTAATGGGATGAGAAATTGGGAATTGAACTAGTTTCACTTTGAAACTATTTTTAAATATAATATAAATTAAATTTATTTTTCAAGCTATTTACTATACAACCTTTCTTTTTAAAATCCAAACTATCTTATACTTATGTTACAACTAATTAATATTTTACATATGTTTACAAACTAATTACTATTTTACAACTATTTTGCAACTATCTAACTATTCTACAACTATTTGTTATTTTATAACAATTTTATAACTACCTAACCATTTAAAATTATTTTACAACTAATTTCTATTTTACAACTATTTTATAATTACTTAACTATTTACAGCTATTTTACAACTAATTTTACAACTACTTATCTATTTTAAAAAAATTCAAGTTATTTTCTAAATTCAACTGGTCAGAGTAGAAACTGTTTATAATTATATACCAATTGATATAAGAATTGAAGTGATAACCCAAATGGAAATTGAAGCAATTGTGAATAAGTGAATAGAACCAAAATAAAGGTGAATAAAAAGGAAACTTATTTAGCTAATAATCAATGAAGATAAATACATAGGACGTACGTATGTTATTCTATTCGCATAATGATTTGATCTATATTCGAGCACATAATTTCGAGATAATATGTCGATCCGATTTGAGATTTTTGACTCGATTTTCGACGGCGAACCCTGGATATGGATATTGATTGGTTTTGGAAATTCTCTATCATAGTTATGGCTATGCAAGGAGAATGACCGTTTCTGATCACGAAACCTGACCTGAGTCCGCACTAGGAAGTCAGGTGGACGATACTAGTTCGGAAGTGAAATAGTGTGATCGAGTGAGTGATCGAATTTGATATTGCGTACGGATGATATATGTATATCGTACATGCTTGAATGAAATAGATATTGAAAAAATTGTAAAGAAGTGTAAAAATAATTTTTGTAATGGAAAAGTATATTTTGAAAAATATATGATGAATAAAAATGGAATTGGATAACACTATAACTGAAACTCATTTTATAAAAAGTAAGTAGTGTGGCAAATAACTTTTTAAAGGAAATCAAATTTGAATGTTGATTTGGCATAAATTAATTTATATATATATATATATATATATATATATATATTATATATGATAAACTCCCTTTATTGAATCTTTAAGCAGAAGAAAAGGGATTTGAAAATATTTGAAGCATAAAAGGGAATTATATAAGTAGGAAGTGATCTTTAAAAAAAATTCTAGTTAAAAGAATAAACTTATATATATAAACGATTTTATGAGAATGGTTTTGCGAAAAAGGTTTTTTGAACCCACTGATTTTGAAAGGCTTTTGATTTTGAGAAAAATCGATTTTGGGAATTCAGAAAGCCAAGTTCGGAAATATCGATTTGAGATATCCATTTAGTGTAAATGAGATTTATATGCGATACATATAAAGAGTATGATTTGAAAGATACTATATGTGTATAGTATAAAATGTTTTTAGAATGGCTGTGGGGAAAAAGGCGCCCTATTAGAGTTGAAACTTCTAGGAGATCCATGGGGTGGTTCTGCCTTGACCCCTAGGTGGGTTCTAAATTTGATCCTGGGGGGAAGTTTGGACAAACTGAAGTTCCTGAGAATTTTGCTTGGGCTAGCGAAAGTTGAGGGCGCCGATGCCTATAGAGACATTTGGATTTTGCTATGACAACAGTGTAACTCGATGTAACTGCGATATACTATGCGCCATAGCGGAAGTCGAGAGGCAGCGATTGCCTATGATCTACGTTTGATTTCGCTGGGAGAGAGACATAACATCGGTAGACTGCGATCTATGAAGACATAGTGAAAGTCATATGGCAGTGAGTGCCTACAGGCTACATTGGGACTCGATTGATGTAGTCCGCGGTCTATATGGTCTATGTGGAGAAGTTTCATTTGGCAGCGAAATTCAAGCGCGATGATTGTTAATTCCTTCGTTACACGACTTAGCGACTCAACAGCTAGAGCGACCTAAAGAGGCTAACAGGATGAAACGAACTAGCAACTTACATAAGCACGACGATCTAAAATGTGAAGCGAGTTAGCGACCTAACGACTTACAGAAGTGGACGACCTAACAACTCAAGAGATGGGGAAAACCTAACTGCTTACAGGAAGTCACGACTCAGCGACCTAAGAGACCTGGCGGCTTAGCGACCTAAAGTAAGAAGCAAATTAGCGACCTAACAGGCAGTGACCTACCGACCTAAGAGGACCGCGACCTAACGACCTAAAATCACAAGCGACCTAATAACCTAATGGACTATGCGACATAGTGGGTTAACGAGTTAGCTTAGGTCGCTACATCGGATATCTTAGCGCTATAAGGTTGCCAACCATTCCCCTATGTCGCCCACGACTTAGTACTTCATCCAAAAGAGACCAGTGTCGCCAGGAAAGGCCGAAGCTTCCCTCTGCTAGGTCTCTCACATGTGGTCTACAACCTACCTTAAGTCAAAACCTTCGACCCACGACTTACTTTAGGTCGCAACCTTCGACCCACAACTTACTTTAAGTCGCAGCTTTCCACCTACGACTTATAACCGAAAAACTCCTATAAATACAGTGTGAGCTCCAACGTTCGGGGGATCTTTTTGGCTCATTCTCGAAGCGTCGATACTCTACCATTTTCTCAACTCGAACAGCACTTCAAGAACTCCAAACACCAAGGACACTACGACGAACTTCAAGAGAAAATCTACATCATTCAACATGGATTCGAAAGATTATTCTCCATAATAGTTTGGGACTATTAGTCTAAAGTGTGTTGTAATTGAAGAAAGTTGTATAACTTGTACTTGAATCAGCAATAAAGAGATATAAAGTGGATGTAGGCTTGACTATAAGCCGAACCACTATAAAAACTGTGCCTTTTATTGTCTTTCTGAGATTTTCCTGCTTATTTTCTGATTCCCGTGCCAACGGGTGGTGCTTTCACGTTTACTCTACATACACCGGGGTGTTAGCGTCTGATTTTTACGTTAACATTTTTGGTTCTTTCACTGAGAACTGAACTTAGGATACTGTCATCATAGCTTCATAGAAATTTGTGGAAAGGATCTCTCTAAAAACTAAAAGTTTGTCAGAAATAATGGCTCCTGGAAGAAAGCGCAAGTCTATTAGATCCGACAATGTTCGCGAGACTACTGCCACTTCTCCTCCTTTAAGTAAAACAACTCCAACTTTTGGAGTAACGCGAGCAGAATTGGATGTCGCGGTTTGTGGGCTATATCAGCAGATGGAAGCCCAAAACAATCTGATGTTGCAAAGGTTGAACGCTTTGCTTGGGGCTAACCGTCAACCAGTGAATAACGAACCAAACTCTGCTGATAATGTTCATGATGTGGAAGAAAGAGTTGTTCCTTAAAGGGCAGCTGGTCCAGTTAAAGGCACACCTCCCTAAGTTGGAGGATCGGGACAACAGCCAACTTTCCGTAAGCGCCTGTCGAGGCAGACTTCTGAAAAAATGGCTGATGGTTGTCCGGCTGAGCCCCTTAATGATGAGGAATATTTCTCAGGGATAGTCCGACAAATCATGAAGAAAAGTATGCAAAGAGAGGAAGACGAAGAAGAATGGGGGTTCGCTCCGAGCATGACTCCATTCACTGAAAGGATTTTGAAAGCAGAATTTCCTAGGAAGTTTGTTCCTCCTACCATACCAGCTTATAAGGGGACAAGTGGCCCTAATGAATTTCTATACAAGTATGATTGGCACATGACTGGTGCCAGAGCTTCAGATGAGATCAAATGTCGATATTTTCCGGTATACCTAAAAGGAGTTGCTCTTCTCTGGTTCACAAAATTGCCGGTCCGGTCGATAGACCAATTTTCTGATTTGACTCGAAAGTTCAAGGAACAGTCCTGTTGGGCGAATTTTCACCCAGAAGATCTCGAGACCGAGAAGCGTCAGTTTCACCCAGAAGATCTCGAGACCGAGAAGCGTCAGTTTCACCCGGGTTCGCAACCTCCATTCCCTCCGGTTCCTAAGTCCATTCGGCATTCCAAGCGCGAGTACATTCGGCATTCCAAGCAAAGGTTCATTCGGCAATACAGGCAACGGTCCATTGGCCATAACACACATCCGGTCCAAGCTCTGCCGAATCAACCCCCAACTCCACCGGTCCAACACAGTTTCCATCCACCACCGGTCCAACCCATTTCCCACCATCACCGGACCACCATGACCGGACCACATACAACCGAACCAACCTCCAAGCTCACTACCGAACCAAACATCTTCATCTACTACCGAACGAGGCCACTGCCGATCCATATCCACACTCCTACCACCGAACCACCACTGCCGAACCAAGCTACGCCTGCAACCGGTCCACTCACCACTGTCGCACCAAGCTTCGCCGAACCAGAACGCTACCAGGCCAGATTGCTTCAGCCCGGGCCCACCAGCAGCTATATACATCCAAGGCCCCTGCCCCCTACCTCACTCTATAAATAGAGGGGCAGGGGTACAACAATGGCAGACAAGTTTGAGAGCTCAAGCACGAAAGAAACTTTCAAACTACTTTCATATACTTGTACACAAAGCATTGTACTTGTAATCTGAAAGAAAGAAGATAATAACATATAAAGTGGACGTAGGCACGTTCTGGCCGAACCACTATAAATCTGTGTGTCTTTTACATTTCAGCCCCTGCTTTTTTCATATTTACATAACTCATCTAAATCATTAAGAATCATATAAAATCAACTAAATCACACGACTTGGAGGTGTTTGCCCATTTTTTGCGCAAACATTTTTGGTGCTTTCACTGAGAACTTCGAACTCGAAGCTAAAGCTTCCCTCATTCAACCTTCTTTCCCAATAGCACCCTTCATTGCCTAGGAAACATGACTTCCAGGCCAAGAAAAGACGCCAACAAGGGAAAGAACGTTGCAACCAACAGCGCTCCAAATCCAGTGGATCCAGATCAAGAGAACCATCCCACTACAGCAGCAGTGCCGCATGTAGATCAGGCAATTCCAACAGCCCCTACCGCGGAACAACCGGCAGTAATCACTAGAGCAGACCTAGACAGAGTTGTGGTGGAAGTGACTAACCGCTTCGCATCCCAACAAGAAGCTTTGGTGAACCAACTCATGTCACGCTTGAGGGATGTCGAAGAATCCAACCGCAACACTGAATCATGGGGTGAATCTCGATCTGGAGGATCTCGGAGACAGCAAAGGTCTTCCCTCTTCGAGGAAGCCATCAACAGGAACAACAATGATAGGGGCCGCGCCCGGACTCAGCCCGAACTCCGACTAGAGGAAGCGCTTGGAACCGAACCCAGTGGGGGAGGCGCCAGGCGAGGGTCGGATGTAGCTGAGCCAGTCATGCCATCTAATCATAGAAACCCCGCTGAAAGGAGCCGAGCTAGAACCCAGCCCGAAGTTGACCCCATGGAAATGCTCGAAACAGAACCCCACAGGGGAAGATCAAGGCAGGGGGCAACTGTAGCTGGTCCTAGCATGCATCCGAGCAGCCAGAGGCAACCACTAGATAACGTCAGAAGTGATAGACTATACCATCCCTACAGGTCATCTGGACGAGATCGATCCCGCAGGGAAGAACCAAGTTCATTTATATCCGCTCCAAATTCTGATGAAAGAATGGCACGATTATTCAGAGAATGCGTCCAACGGGAGCAAAGGGACCGAGGAATAGGCGCTAGGGTCACCAGCCCCTTCACCCGCAATATCGAAACTGCCATCACCCCCCGGGAATGGAAAATGCCAACCATGGAACCTTACAAGAGAACTTCCGACCCCATCGTACACTTACAGAGATACACCCAGCATATGCTCATGAGCGGAGCAACAGAAGGGGTGTTGTGTAAATGCTTTCCGCTATTCCTAGCAGATCTAGCTACCTCCTGGTTCTTCCATCTACCCCAAGGATCTATCAGCTCATGGGAGATGTTGAAAGAAAGGTTCATTAGCCAGTTCCGCATCCATGTAGAACAACCCAAGGATGCTTATTCTCTATCCAATGTCAAACAGAAATCCGGAGAGACATTGCAACAATATCAAACCCGGTTCAACGCCGCAGCGGCCGCAGTCCAAGATGCCGATGAGAAGCTCACCCTAATGGCCCTCTGTAGTGGTGTACACCCAGATACCAAGTTCGCTAGAAGACTAACTAAGGAAAAACCAGCTACTTTACCTGATTTCTTTCATGAAGCTGGAAAGTATATGAGACTTGAAGATGCCGCCACTGAGAGGCAATCGGGGCAATAAGGTAAGACAACTTCGGACAAGGTTCCCGCTGCAGCTAAGGACACTCGAAGAAATGAATCTAGAGACAATGCTGGGGGCAGGAAGGTTGAAAAACGCCAATATCGACCAGGACCAAGATTTGACTCCTACACTCCTTTGAATGAAACAATCGAAAACATCTTTCTAGCCACTCAGGGCGAACTCGGATACAAGCGCCCCCCGCACAAGAAAGAATCTGATAACGCACTCAAGTCTGGAAAGTTCTGCCGCTTCCACGAATCCCACGGACATGACACCAATGAATGCCACCATCTCCGAGACTTGATCGAAGAACACATCAGAAGAAGAAGGCTGGAACGCTATGTGAAAGGTCAGAACAGGACTCCAACTCCTGCCAATGAGAACTCAAAGCGACCCCTCCCAGAAGTAGGCGGAGGGAATCGCAACACCAGTGGCTCTAGTCAAGAGAAGATAGTGGTCCATACCATCTCGGGAGGACCACACATCGCCGACAGAAGCTGGGCAGAGATGGAAAGATACGGCAAGTCACTTAGAAATGCTGAAGGCTATGTTAACTCCATTATGGAAGAACGCCACCCGAAACGGAAAGAGAGCGACGACATCGTATTCAGTAGGCGTGATTTAGAAGGAAGACAGTATCCACATATGGATCCCATGGTCATCTCTGCCTGGTTCGGTCCAGCTAAAGTTTTCCGAATTCTAATAGACACAGGAAGCTCCGTAAATATCCTATTCAAGCATGCTTTCGACAAAATGAAGCTGTCAATGAAGGATGTGTCTCCCTGCAACAAACCCCTGCACGGTTTCACTGGAGATGCAAAAATGCCCCTCGGGCAATTTGACCTCTTCGTCGAAATAGGAAGTCATCTCCGCTCCGTTATGCGAAAACAAACGTTCGTACTAATAGAAAACCACTCGGCCTACAACGCCTTCTTGGGAAGACCAGCCTTATCTGACTTCCAAATTGTCCTAGCCCCGTGGTGCCTAAAGATGAAATTCCCAACTGATAACGGAATAGGAGAAGTTGAAGGAGATCAAGACGCCACTCGAGATTGCTATGTAACTGAACTTCGCAATAACCGTAGAAAGAATAAAGGGAAAGATGTAGAGACTACTCTCTGCATGAAAAGCTTGGAAGCATAGCAACTAAAGAAAGCCCCTCCTCTTCGATACACCAGCGATCCTTTCAATGAACTAGACCCCAGGGATAAGGAGGAGGAGGCTACCGATGAGCCTGTAGAGGCCATGGAATTCGTATATGTAGACAAACATGATTCAAGTAGACTATTAAAAATAGGATCTCAGCTAAAAACAGAATTGAAGGATCAACTCATTGACTTTCTCCGCCACAACTTAGATGTATTTGCGTGGACACATGCCGATATGACAGGAATCTCCCCACACATAGTATGCCACATGCTCAACATCGATCCCACCAAGGTACCGATAAAGCAGAAAAAGAGAAGCATGGGAGCAGAATGATCAGCAGCCCTCGATGAGGAAGTAAAGAACCTACTTCCTAATGACTTCATACGAGAAGCCATCTACCCAGAATGGATCGCTAACCCGGTACTAGTAAAGAAAGCTAATGGGAAGTGGCGAACATGCATTGATTTCTCCAACTTAAATGACGCTTGCCCGAAAGACTGCTTCCCGCTCCCCCGAATCGATCAACTTGTGGACAGCACTGCCGGGCACGAACTTTTATCTTTTATGGATGCATACTCCGGATACAACCAGATTCCCATGCACGCTCCCGTTCAAGACCACACTAGCTTCATCACTGACCGGGGATTATATTGTTACAAAGTCATGCCTTTTGGACTCAAAAATGCCGGAGCTACCCATCAACGCCTCGTCAACAAGATGTTCACGGAATTAATAGGACGAACTATGGAAGTATATGTGGATGACATGTTGGTAAAGTCCAGGAGAGCCGACGATCATGTAAGCCACCTGAGCGAGATGTTTCAGGTACTTCGTCGATATGGAATGAAGCTGAATCCTCTAAAGTGCTCCTTCGGAGTGTCATCGGGAAAATTCTTAGGATTCATCGTCCATTCCAGAGGAATTGAAGCAAACCCTGAACAAATCCGTGCTCTAAAAGAAATAAGGATACCTTCCACTCGAAAAGAAATGCAGAGCCTAAACGGAAGGGTGGCCGCCCTAAGCAGATTCATTTCCAAAGCAACTAACAAGTGCGTCCCTTTCTTCGAAGCTCTCAAGAAAGACAAAGGAAAGTTCGAGTGGACCGATGAATGCTTAAAAGCCTTCCTTAACCTGATCGAACACCTTCAGAGACCACCAGTACTCTCAACTCCAAACGAAGGCGAAGAGCTATAACTATACCTCGCTGTATCATCACATACTCTAAGCGCTGCCTTGGTAAGAGAGGAGGACCGCACACAACGCCCGGTATACTTTATAAGTAAGAGATTTACGGGGGCAGAAGCCAGATATCCTAAACTTGAGAAATTGGCATATTGTTTATTGATCGCGTCACGAAAACTGCGACACTACTTCCAATCTCACTCCATCAGAGTTCTAACCGATCAACCACTAAGACAGGTGCTCCATCGTCCCGACACTTCTGGACGACTCCTCAAATGGTGCATTGAACTAAGTCAGTATGACGTCACCTACCACCCTCGCACCGCTATCAAGGGGCAAGCCATGGCCGATTTCATTGCCGAATTCACTACCAACGAAGGCAAGGATCAATTTGAAATAGCGAAAAACATCAAGTGGAACCTCTTTGTAGATGGAGCATCGAACGAACAAGGCTCGGGGGCAGGTATTGTGATAATCACCCCCAAGGGAAGAAAGCTGTACTATGCATTAAGGTTGGAATTCGCGGCCACTAACAACGATGCGGAGTATGAGGCAGTAATAGCGGGATTGGAGCTTGCCTTAGAAATTGGAGTCAATTCTTTATGTCTTCATAGTGATCCTCAACTTATCGTAAACCAAGTACTAGGAGAGTTCCAGACACGAGGAGAACGACTCACAGCATATCTAAAGAAAACCAAACTGCTGCTCGATCAATTGGACCATTATCTAATCAAACACATTCCTCGAGAAGATAACCAAGAGGCCGATGAACTAGCAAAGCAAGCTAGTATGAAGAATAGCACCATTTCCGGAGCACTAGCCATCTCAAGGCAGCTAGCCCCAAGTTTCGAACAAGTGAATCTGATAACTACAATCGAAGAAGGAACTTGGATGACTCCTATCCGGAAATATTTGCAGGACGGCACACTACCAGACAAACGTGATGAAGTCAGGAGAATTTTGAGGAAAGCTCCCCACTACACAATACAAGAAGGCATCCTCTATCGGCGTGGCTTCTCTAGCCCCTTATTCAGATGCGTCGCTGGAAGGGAAGCCAAGGAAATCTTATTCAACGTCCATCAAGGAAGTTGCGGAGATCACACTGGAGGGCAGACTCTGGCGAAAAAGATACTCCGATATGGATATTACTGGCCCACACTAAACAAAGACCCTTAGACTTCGTCAAGAGATGCGACAGATGTCAGAAATTTGCCAAGATTCCTCGACTACCCACAAATGAGATTACTCAAATGACCAGCCCTTGGCCCTTTGCTGTATGGGGAATTGATTTAATTGGCGAACTGCCAACGGGCAGAGGCGGAGCCAAATATGCTATAGTGGCAGTCGATTATTTCACCAAATGAGTGGAAGCGGAACCCCTAAATAAAATATCTTCAGCAAAAGTTATCAACTTCTTGATCAAATATATTCTGTGCAGGTACGGAGTACCACTCAAGATCATATCGGACAACAGACTCCAATTTGACAGCGAAGAATTCGCCGACTGGTGCCAAGAGCATGGAATTCATAAAAGATTCTCATCAGTAGTTTATCCTCAGGCAAACGGACAAGTCGAAGCTGTCAACAAAATTCTCAAAACCCTAATCAAGAAGAAACTTGAAAAGTCAAAAGGCGCTTGGGTGGACGAACTTCCTACGGCACTTTGGGCCTACCGCACATCTTTCAGAACATCAATGGGACATACTCCTTTCTCTTTGGCATACGGATCAGAGGCAATGCTCCCTGTTGAGACTATTGTTCCTTCCCACCGTAGGATCCACTACAATCCAGAAGAAAACGAAGAACTCCTCCTCATGTCTTTGGATCTGATTGAGGAAAGGAGAAACGATGCAGCACTCAACGCAGCAGCTCACAAACAAAAAGTGGCAGCACTATACAACTCCAAAGTCAAGCATCGCATCTTACAAGAAGGAGATCTTGTCCTCAGGCGAATCTTTCCGCGCCCCGGGGCACTGGACCCCATCTGGGACGGACCATACGTAATTCATAAAGATCTCCACAACAGAGCTTATATTTTGTCAACAGTGGACGGAGAGGTGTTCCAGAGGGCATGGAACATCCGACACCTCCGTCGATACTTTTCTTAACTTGTACTGCCCATATGAAGTGAATTAACAAAGAGAATCAGTGGATGTAGGCATTTTCATGCCGAACCACTTTAAAAAATCTTGTCTCTTTTTAACTTGTTCCTTTATATCTTGGCTGCTTGTTAAGCTTTATCCTTTTCTGTTGAACAAAATCCTATGGCATCTCCACTCAAGACGCACCACGGCCTCATCTGGACAAGGCCTAACAGGTACGCTACGATTCTATGCACTCGCCAATGAGACTCTTTTGCTCCAGCATCCCTCTGCTGCGGGTTAACTCATTGCTCGCGACTGCCCTCAAAGCCAACTGTAATGAGCCGATTATAAGTCATCATAAAGGCCAACTATAGCCGATGGCAGCTCATTACGGCGTTCAGCTCGCCGGCAACTGTGAACCTACTTTAAGCCCCAACATAAGGTATGGCCAGCCAGGGGTAGTTCACGGCCAACGGCACCCACGCTAGCCGGCCACGGTAAATCGAATAATACCCACGATTACGGACCATAATGGTTCGGGTAGTTACCGTGCGCGATCTCGGCTCCGATGTGTCTTAAGTGCGGCTGTGGTAAAAAAGAAAACTCCCCGCGGAGGCGCAAGATGGGTGACAAATGTCTCCAAGACCCACAGCTAGGGAAAGTGACTACAAAACCCGTTTGCCACGAACTTAAGCACATCGACGGCCTTCCGTGACTGGAAGTTTTACTTTTCCCATATTTCCATTTCATTTAAATACTTTTCTCCTATCCTGTATAACAAACTCTAAAGTACAGGAAACCAAATAGGGAGCATTCACTCATGAGAATCTAAGCCTGCGTACTGGGTGGCAAGGTACTCAGCTATGTCCATGATCAGTTACTCAAGACGCTCAAAGCTACCACCTGCAACTAAAACATGAAGGGCGGTACTCTCTTCTCTTGTACATAAATATGTAACTATAGTTTATTCATACGTCACACTAACATTGCAAAACATGAAATTATATTTCAAGCAACAGCTTAACATCAAACACAACTAAAATCACAGGCATATGCATACTTCTCACGCACCACATCAAAATGACAACAACATTTAAACATAACAAAATCAGCTTATGTCATAAAATCACATAAAGTTATTCTTTACAAATAATATTATTACAGTCACATCAATGTTTTGGACTAACATAAACAGCGATAAAGGGAAATAAAAAGGTGGCCAAATCCGGACAAGTAACCAGCTGCGTCCACACTTCGCTCTCATCCTACCAACTCCCCCAAGCCTACTTGGCCGCAGGGTCGGAGCTCCCAGCGTGTTGATCGGAAGTTCCACATGTCCAATCCAGAAGAGGAACTCATTAAACAAATGATAAACGATCAAGTTATGGAAACCTAGAAAGAAAAGGAAAAGAGAAGAATAACTCACCAGCGTCCGCCGCTTGATCCTCATCCTTCAGTTGCACACCCGCTTCCTCCGCCGCAAGCAACCGCATCCCCTCCTTCACCGCCGCTTGCTCCTCTTTCGAGAACTGAGCAGTGACCTCATCTAGACTAAAAGCCACTCCACCTTCCTTACCCGCATTGACCCTGGCCTCCTCTAAAGCCCGAAGATATATCTTGGCCATGACCCGGGGATAGTCATCCATCCAAGACAAGCTGCCCTCCTTCCAAGTGCGGAAGTACATGTCCTGCAGCATCTCGTCCATCATCCCCTCATTCTCCTCAAACTCCCTCACCCGGGCCTCGAAAACCTGCAACTTGGCGACAGCGACATCCCTCTCTGATCGGTATCTCAAGCAGTCAGCCTGGAGAGACCTCCTCATCTCCTCCTTTAACTTGACTTGAGCCATCTCCACGGCCTCAAGCCTCCCAGACAACTCCTCTACCTGCTCGAGATCCGCATTCCGAACCTCATCCACTGTCGCAATGGCCATGTCGATCCGCTCCTTACAGGCGGCCTCCATCTTCCGTAGTTCTTCCCTACTAGCCTTTTCCATGGTCTCTTTCAGCCGCCTGGAGGCTTCCTCGTGCTGAGAAATCTGAACGGCTTGACCGGCAAGCTGTTTGGCCTGATCGGCGACCTTTAGCCGCAACCGAATATTAGCACTCCCAATCTCCTCCCCGGCCTTGACCAATTGGGCATGATGCTTCATTAACTTCTTGGTCTCTTCAGCCACCCGATCGATATTAGCTTTGGCTTCATCTCCCATGGTAACTACCCGAGTGGTAAGCAGATCAAGATCTAGGGACTTGGCCTCGTCTAGCACTCGTACCATGGGGTTGCGGGGAAGAAGGTGCTCACCCGTGGCCTCATCAAATGAAATATCCCGAGAGCTTGGATCTAAATCAGGATGACCGGCAAAGGGGTCGCGAGGCACGTCAGGATGCCTTATACGGATAATAGTGGGATTCTTAGAAGGAGGTGGAGGGGGGATAAACTCCGTGCTCTCCTCCGTGGTATCACGAGGAGGCTGAACAGGAAGCTGCGGACCAGGGGAAGGCTCAAATAAGGAACGACTCCTCTTCTTTTTCTGAATGCTCTCTTCAATGACCCCAAGAAGAGGACGGTATCTGACCACCTCCCCAGGACGACCAATAAGAGGCTTCGGCTTATCAGAAGCTCTCATCAACTTGAATTGTTCAAGGCGGTGTCGAACGTCTGACGTTTTAGCCGCCTGGCCTGCCCCTGGAGTAAAAAACAAGTGTTATGAACATACGACGATCCATAATTCAAGAAACATGTTAAGTTAAAAAGAAAGAAAAAGTGAGAATGCACATCTATTATACAAACCCTGCGGAGGAGTGGGATACTGCAATAAGTCCTGAATCTCATTCCAGGACGGAAGTGAACCATAAAATATTTCTAAGTCCCTATCGTAAATGGAATCTACAGAGGACAAAAGTTCACCTTGCACCGCCGGAGTCACACTGGCTGAGGATCCCTTAGGGGATAGATCGGCACCAACCCCTACCTTGCCAGTCTCCTTCACCTTCTCCGATTCCCCGAAGGCCTGGCGGAGGGCTTCATCCAGTTCAGAGTCTTGCCCAGAAGTTTAGGCACCAGCACCACTACCACCCTGACCATCTCCATCTCCTCCGCCCTCCGACTCTCCTTCCATATCGCCTCCTTCGCCCTCTTCCACACCTTCCTCCTCTGGGATGATCGGGCAAGTACTAGGAGAGGGGCCCTCAGACTTCTTAAGCTTCTTGCCTCCCGCGACGGGATGTTGTGCAAAGGGCTTCCTCTTGCCACTCTTCACAGTGGCCCCCTCCTTAGCTTTAGTGGCCTTCTCCTCAGCCGTGTCCCTCTGCTTAACCACGGACTGGTGCGGCTGGATCAAGTTGTACTCCAGGAGGGTAGCGTTCCTGATCAGGAACGAAGCCGACCTGTCCCGTGCGGGAATGGCCTTTATTTCAGCAGCCATCCGCGCCAAAGAATCATCTTCCACGACTGCAATGCCACCTATCGCTAGCAAGAAATAGAAGCGTGTCAGAAGAAGCACTACAGTCAGAACATGGAAAATATAAATGAAATTCATCTTACAACCGGAAGTGAAAAGGCGGAAAGAAACAGAATCGTCCTTGATAAAAAACCATTCTTTCTTGAACATGGTAAACTTTGAATATAAGTCCAAGACCGGTTTGAAGGGCACGGCCGCTTCTAGACTAATATACGGAGACCCCTTCTTATAGCCTCTCAGGTTATACAAATATCGAATTTCCCAGTTAGAAGGAGGGCGCCCGTACCCCTCTGAAAGATAACGAAAAGGCTCACCAGAATGGCATAAGAGTTCGGCTGGAGCTGGAACGGAGCCACCTTCAAATATGTGGTAAAGCTAACTATCCAGGCATTGATAGGAGGGATAGCACCACACATGCAATGATATCTGCTGTAAGCAAAGTAGCCTTTGGGGGGATTATACGGCATCACTCCATCTCCCGGCAACAGCATGCGAGCCCTGTCTATCCCGAACGAACGGGATATGACATCAAGTTTCTCCTCCTTTAGGGAGCTAGGAAAGCAATCAGGAGGGGAGACCAGAAGTTCCTGGGGACCGTACCCATCCACTAACGACCTCGGGGTAGGCCCATGTAGCACCGGTCTTGGTTGGGCTGGGGGCACGGAGGAGGATGACTCTCCTCTACCTTTAGATTTCTTTTATCCGATCGGGTTTCCGCTTTGCGAGACATTTATCTGCAGCACAAGAAAAACACGGTGTTAGAACAAGAAGTATAGAAACATAAACAAGCAAGTATCTAAAGCAAGCGTATAAATGCCTAAGATTCCGCTCAAGATTCAAGTATGAAGTCTCATTCGGCATATACTCCATTCGGTAGTCTCATTCGGCATATACTACATTCGGTAGTCCCATTCGGCCTATACTCCATTCGGTAGTATCATTCGGCCTTGGGAGTTCATCCAGTATACTTGCTCATTCGGTAACACGATTTCATTCGGCAGTAAAAAAGCCTTCGTGTTCATTCGGCAGTGGAGGTACATCCGGTATACGAGTTCATTCGGCTATGCAAACACACATTTTCATTCGGTAAAAAAGATCATTCGGCAAAAGGACATATACCTGATTCGGTAAAAGCTTGATTCGGCAAAAAGTTGATTCGGCTGGAGATTGGTTCGGCGCTCGTTGGTTCGGTAAGGAATAACTAAGGGGGGATGGCCCCTATATATAGACGAGCAAGAAACACCGGACCAACCGGTTCGGCATACCGGACCAAACGAAAACCGAATGAAGCTATCCGAATCAGTGAAGACCAGTAGCAGGGGGCATGCAAAGCGTCTCACTCAGATAAGTACCGGACCCTAAGATCCACTGATAAAATAGAGATTATGATAACGATGAATAAGTAGTAAATCTCCCACTAACCTTGGTTAATCATTTACACATGTACTCGACCACGACGGTCCACAGGCATGCTCTGAATGGCTATTAACCCTATCGTCGTGAGGATTTACATTTTGACATCCTTTTAAAACTCATCGATTGAATGGATATTTAGTTCTGCTAATTCTGAAATGGCTAAGCTACTTACACATGTACGCGGTCGCGAACGATCCTTAGGCATGCTCTGAGCAGGCGATAAACCATCTTCACAAACGATCCAGGGACCCCCTCGAACGTAAACCTGGCATCAATAATGCTAAGTCCCCTCGGGGCACACCTACTCGCCTCGAACGGCACCCGACCTCGAACGGTCGTCATTTGAAATCACATTAAAACTGTAAATTCCTTCGCAAGAAACCAACAAGATATGAACATCCAGCCCATGGCGTTACAGAACAAGCCTCCCTACCACAGGGAAACAAAGCGCGACACATGCAAGCACGTGCCCCACTTTGGGGGGCAAATGTTGGGCGAATTTTCACCCAGAAGATCTCGAGACCGAGAAGCGTCAGTTTCACCCGGGTTCGCAACCTCCATTCCATCCGGTTCCTAAGTCCATTCGGCATTCCAAGCGCGAGTACATTCGGCATTCCAAGCAAAGGTTCATTCGGCAATACAGGCAACGGTCCATTCGACATAACACACATCCGGTCCAAGCTCTGCCGAATCAACCCCCAACTCCACCGGTCCAACACAGTTGCCATCCACCACCGGTCCAACCCATTTCCCACCATCACCGGACCACCATGACCGGACCACATACAACCGAACCAACCTCCAAGCTCACTACCGAACCAAACATCTTCATCTACTACCGAACGAGGCCACTGCCGATCCATATCCACACTCCTACCACCGAACCACCACTGCCGAACCAAGCTATGCCTGCAACCGGTCCACTCACCACTGTCGCACCAAGCTTCGCCGAACCAGAACGCTACCAGGCCAGATTGCTTCAGCCTGGGCCCACCAGCAGCTATATACATCCAAGGCCCCTGCCCCCTACCTCACTCTATAAATAGAGGGGCAGGGGTACAACAATGGCAGACAAGTTTGAGAGCTCAAGCACGGAAGAAACTTTCAAACTACTTTCATATACTTGTACACAAAGCATTGTACTTGTAATCTGAAAGAAAGAAGATAATAACATATAAAGTGGACGTAGGCACGTTCTGGCCGAACCACTATAAATCTGTGTGTCTTTTACATTTCAGCCCCTGCTTTTTTCATATTTACATAACTCATCTAAATCATTAAGAATCACATAAAATCAACTAAATCACACGACTTGGAGGTGTTTGCCCATTTTTTGCGCAAACAAGTCCAGATTGTATGCTTCGAAGGCGAAAGATATAATGTTGTTATCCAGCTTGGAGCAGAATCCTGGAGAATCCATTAGAGCTTTCTTGAATCGCTTTAATATAGCTCTGGCTGAGGTAGACAACGTAGAGGCGAGAATGATTTTGACGTACTTGATGAAGGCTATTGATAAGGCAAGTGAGTTCGGGAGGTGGTTGAAAATGAAATAACCGAATTCGCTCGACAAGTTTTATAAGAAAGCCGATGAATTCATGCGCCTAGAAGAGGGGCTGAAAATAGTAATGCTGTCCCGAATAGGAAGGAATCTGGCAATCAGAAGAGGGGGAACGATGGTCAGAGGAAGCAAGGAGATGCAAAGAAAAGTCGTCCTTTCAACTTCACCCCTCTGACAGAAACCTCGGAAAACATCTACTTTGCAAACAAAGACACGGTCGAGTTTCCCGCACCAGCTAAGCAAAGGGTTAAGAAGAAAGCCGAGAAGAATGGAAAGTTTTATCGGTTCCATAACCAACCCGGGCATGATACCAATGAGTGCCGTCGCTTAAAGGAATTGATTGAGGAACTATTGAAAGAAAACAAGCTCCAGCAATATGTAAGGAGGAACAGGAATGGCCCAACTTCACCAACTCAAGCACAACAGGCTCCTGTTCATCGTCCTAGCTCAAGTGAAAAGGCAGCGGATCATGAATCTGGGAGGCCCGTTATTAATGTGATTACAGGAGGACCTTACCCAGCTGGCAGAAGCCATGGTGAGATGGAACGATACGCTCGTGCATTGAAATATACCCCAACAGAGGAGGATGTTTTTGTGTTGGAAGATGCTGCACCTCTGAAACAGCAGAAAACTTTTAATGATGACATTATCTTCAGAGTCAGGGATTCTATGGGTGTTGAAGCCCCCAACATAGATCCATTGGTTATTTCTGCTGGCATTGGGCCAGCTATTGTAAGAAGAGTACTTGTTGATTGTGGTGCTTCTTGCAATATTCTTTTCAAGAAGACTTTTGATCAGATGAAGATCCCAATGACTGTTGTTCAAGCTTCATCGCAAAAGATCGTTGGGTTTACTGGGGAACCCAGGCAGCCGGTTGGGACTATTGACCTGTTAGTGGAACTTGGCGAGGGGCAGAAGAAGGTCGCTCGAAGGCAGACTTTTGTAATTGTTGATGAATTTTCTGCTTACGACGCCTTCCTAGGTCGTCCAACTCTTGCAGCCTTTAAAGCAATCCTCGCCCCGTGATGCCTTACCATGAAATTCCCCACAAATAATGGAGTTGGTGTTATAAAAGGGGATCAGAATGCGCGGCGGGAATGTTATCTGATAGAACTACGTGAAGCAAGAAAGAGAGAGATGGGAAAGGATGCGGTAGCCCCAGTCCGCATCAAAGAATCAACCTTGTAGCAATTACAGGGCGGACCCTATACTGGCGAATGTAGTGAAGCACGAAGAAAGACGGATCCCAGAAAATCCAGTGCAGGGGAGAATCGAGTGGTGTCAGTTGAAGCAACAGTACCAGTACCTGTTGACCCAAAAGACCCGAACAAAGTGCTGAATGTGGGTTCACAGCTTAATGCAACGGTTCAAAATGTTTTGATATCATTCCTGAAAGTAAATCTGGATGTATTCGCTTGGACCCATGCTGATATGTGTGGAATATCACCTGAAGTTGCAGTACATACCTTGAATATTGATCCAAAGTTTACACCGGTAAAGCAGAAAAGAAGAACTCAAGGTCCTGAAAGGTCAGCAGCATTGAAAGAAGAGGTTGATCGGCTCATGGAGAATGGTTTTATCAGGGAATCTACTTATCCGAATTGGGTTTCAAATCCGGTACTGGTTAAGAATGCTAACGGAAAGTGGAGGGTATGCATCGGCTTTTCAGATATAAACAAAGCCTGCCCCAAAGACTGTTTTTCGCTACCTCGGATTGAGCAATTGGTTGAATGAACAGCGGGACATGAATTGTTATCTTTTATGGATGCTTACTCCGGATATAACCAGATCGTGATGCATGAGCCAGATCAAGAGAACACGAGCTTTATTACTGATGTCGGTCTCTACTGCTACAGAGTCATGTCCTTCGGACTGACGAATGCAGGGGCAACTTACCAAAGGCTTGTTAATGCGATGTTCAAGCCACAGATTCGAAAGACCATGGAAGTTTATGTTGATGATATGTTGGTTAAATCAAAGAAAGCAGTAGCCATATGGACCAATTAGCGGAAATGTTCGCTGTCCTACGAAAGTATGGATTGAAGCTTAATCCTTCGAAGTGTTCATTTGGGGTGGAGTCCGGAAAGTTCTTGGGTTTCATTGTGACCGCTAGTGGCATTGAGGCTAATCCTGCTCAGATCACTGCCTTAAGAGAAGTCAAAGCTCCTAGAACGAAGAAGAAACTGCAAAGTCTCAATGGAAAAGTCGCTGCCTTAAGTCGATTCATTTATAAAGCTACTAATAAATGCATTCCATTCTTTGATGCTCTGAAGAAAGGAAGAAAAAACTTTGACTGGACTCTAGAATGCCAGAAAGCTTTCGATGAGTTAATTCGTCATATGGAAACGCTTTCGATACTTTCTAAACCTGACGATGGGGAATATCTCTTTGTATACTTGGCAATCTCAGCTCATGCTCTTAGTGCGGCACTGGTGCGAGTAGACGCCAAAATTCAGCGCCCGGTCTACTATATCAGCAAGATATTCACTGGGGCAGAATTGAACTATTCAAAGTTGGAAAAGCTTACCTGTTGTCTACTGATTGCATCAAGAAAATTGAGGCCATATTTTCAAGCTCATCCAATCAAAGTCATCACTGATCAGCCTCTGAAGCAAGTCCTCTTTCGCTCTGAGACTTCGGGTCACCTTCTGAAGTGGAATATTGAACTCAGTCAATATGACATCACTTATCATCCCCGGAGAGCAATCAATGGACAGGCTTTGGCAAATTTTATCGCAGAATATACAGACAAAGGTGATAGTGAGGAAATAGTAACTGGTAATTCCCCAATTCGATGGAAATTGTATGTTGATGGCGCAAGAAACGATTACTGTTCCAGGGCTGGGGTTGTGCTTGAAACCCGTGAAGGACGGTCTCTGTGTTATGCATTGAGATTAGAATTTCCTTCGACTAATAATGAGGCAGAATATGAAGCTCTCATTGCCGGTTTGAGAATTGCTAAAGAATTGAATGTCAAAAAGTTGCAGATCTTCAATGATTCACAACTTATTATATGTCAAGTCAAGAAAGAGTTTCAGACTAAAGGGGGAAATCTGCCTACTTATTTGTCAAGAGACTGGGAGCATCTCAAGGACCTTGACCATTATACAATAAATCATATACCCCGGGAAGAGAACATGAAGGCAGATTCTCTCGCAAAATATGCAAGCACTGGTGAAGCTCAAGTACTGGGATTAGTTCCTGTGGAAGTCCTATCAACTCCAAGCATTAATGAGATGGATATTGACTGGATCATGACTATATCACAGGAGCAAGAATCATGGATGACTCTGATATTTGAATATCTGTGCGACGGTTCTCTACCAGAAAACTCAATAGAACGGCGGAAGTTGTTAAGAAAAGCATCTAGGTACATAATTCAAGATTGCCGATTGTATAGGTGGGGATTCTCAATGCCATTACTCTGATGTGTGACCAAGGAAGAAGCTTAGACAATTCTAACTGAGGTACACAAAGGAGAGTGTGGAGATCATTCAGATGGTCAAACTTTAGCAAAGAAAATTCTCCGTTAGGGGTATTTTTGGCCAGATATTAATCGTGATGTCGTAACTTACGCCCGAAAATGTGACCGATGCCAGAGATTTTCAAAAATCCCAAGAGCACCTTCCACTGAGATAACACAGATGGTCAGTCTGTGGCCATTTGCTATTTGGGGAATAGATCTCATCGGGCCACTGCCAACTGCAAAATCCGGAATCAGATATGCTATTGTTGCTGTTGATTATTTTACTAAATAGGCTGAATCTGAACCCTTAGCTACTATTACCTCTAAGAAAATGATAAACTTAGTAACTAAGAATATCATTTGCAGGTATGGTGTGCCTCAAAAGATAATCACAGACAATGGAACCCAATTCGAAAGTGAAGAGTTCCAAGATTTTTGCAAGAAATTCAAGATCCAGAAAAGTTTCTCAGCAGTGGCTCATCCGCAGGCAAACGGGCAAGTGGAAGCAGTAAACAAAATTATCAAATCGACCATCAAAAAGCAGCTGGAAAAAGCGAAAGCTGGTTGGGTCGATAAGCTTCCACTAGCACTGTGGGCATATAGAACTACACATAAAACTGCGACGGGGCACACTCCATTTTCATTGGCATATGGATCAGAGGCAATGATTCCGGTAGAAATAGAGATCCCTTCACATAGAAGGATCCATTTCAATCAAGCCAAAAATGAAAAGCTGCAACTTGAAGCCCTTGACTTCCTTGATGAAAAAAGAGAAGAAGCTGAGCTCAGAATTGCGGCTCATCGGCAAAGAATAGTCAGGCACTTCAATTCCAAAGTTCGCCAACGCAGCTTTGACGTTGGGGATCTAATCTTAAAAAGAATTATGACACCTACAGGCGTGTTTGGACCTAACTGGGAAGGGCCGTATGTTATAGGCTAAAAAATTCTTGATGGCACATTCAAACTCGTAACTGTCGAAGGAGACCCAATTCCAAGAGCTTGGAACAGCAATCATTTGCACCCATATTTTACTTAAAGGCTTTAATGAAATATTGTAAAAGAATGATGAATGTATGATTCTTGTATTGAAAGCCGTTGTAAAGCCAGTGCAAGTGAATAATAAGAACTATAAAGTGGATGTAGGCCCAGTTCTTGGCCGAACCACTATAAATCTTATGTTCTTTACTATTATAAACTGCTTTGTTTTATTTCGATATATAAAATACGTCAATTGTATTACTAAAATGTCGATCTAATAATGCAGGCCACAAAAACAAAGCTTACCCGTCACGAGCCCCGACATCATCCAACAAGCAAACGCTAAGCCGTTCAAAATTTCCATACTCAAATCCTACGGAAGAAGTGCTTCAAACAAAAAGTTAGTGATTCTGCTGGAAGTGGGCCCTTGCTAACTAATTGTGGATGTTTGTACAAACGAGCATCCAGTTAAATAGCCTGTGCCTTCCACCACCAACTCGCTTAACTATGAAGTATACTTCTTTGGATAAAGGAAATTGTTAGCAACTAAAAAGGAAGTGTATTTGGAAAAGATAACGGGGATCGCCGATATGAATAGATGGCAAAGAGACATGGGTGAGCGAGCATCAAACAGCAAAAGACCTCTTCGGAGGCACAACTCTTCAGAGGATAAAGATCTAAAATGGGGCATGCCAGAAGACTTTCTAAAATAAAAAGATTGGCATGGAATGACCGGGAGCACCTTCCCGACTGGAAGGCAAGGCGCTTGTTCACTAGCTGAGACAGTTTGCACAGACAAGCGTCCAAGTAACTTGCGTCCGCCTCCTGAATCCATACGATGATCGGAGGCACCTTCCCAAGTGGAAGGCAAGGCGCTTGTTCACTAGTTGAGACAATCTGCGCAAATAAGCGTCCAAGTAAATTGCGTCCGCCCTGTGAATCCAGCCAACCATGAGGAAGAAACTTCCAGGCAAACTCGGAGGTACGCATTCCATCAAGATTTGAAATAAAACTTCACAAGTGCTGGAATGTGAAAAGCCCTCTTCGGAGGCCCATTTCACCAAAGTTGAAATGCTAAAAGACCTCGAGCGAGCCTCGCCAGAAAAAGAGAGTTCTTTCTCGACAGAAAGTTGCGGACTGATCGGTGGCACAGAACACTCGTGTCCGCCCCTTGAATCCATGCAACTAAGAGAAAGAAACTCCAAACTTCCAGGCAAAAGCCCTATTCAGAGGCACACATTTAACCATGATCTGAAATAAAACTTCACACGAGTCGAAATGTGAAAAGCCCTCTTCGGAGGCCCGCTTCCCAACGAACAGGGAAAAGATAAAAGCCTCTCCCAAGAGGCAGAAACAAAAAGACCTCTTCCCAAAGGCACAATCAAACAAAAAGACCTCTTCCCAAAGGCGCAACCAAACAAAAAGACCTCTTCCAAGAGGTACAATCAAACAAAAAACTCTCTTCGGAGGCTCAAGCAGCTTGAAGCCCTTTTTCGGAAGACCCACTGTACTATGAAGTAAAATTCACTTGCCAAAGCAAAAGTGACTTTTTTAAAAAAGTGAAGTGTAAAAACTTCACAACAAAAAGAAGAAAAAAAAGAAGAGAAAACTCCTCCAATATGAAGTGCATTCTACTAAATTAGAAAAATGTTTCCTTAGAACGAAAATATTATCCTATAAAGTACAAATGCAAACTTCCTCCAAATGGAAGAGTTGTTCTCTAAAGAAAGAGCACAAGTCTTCTCAAAACAAAAGAGTTGTCCTCCGAAACTTTGCCAATGTGAAAGAGATTGCAATAAACCATGGTATGGGGGTAATACAATGTAGTCATCACAAAAATGAAAACAATGCTCAAGAAACATACCATAGGTTTTACTGCAACTTCACATAAAGAGGATAAAGAAACTTACATGAAAACGGAAAATAAAAGTGTTCTCAAATACAGACAGAAGTTTGTATAAGTAAAAGAACCATTTTATTCCATACTATGAGAATTTTATACATATGCAGGTTTCAAAGTAAAAGAAAGCGGGGACTGGTACCCGCACAATCTCCAATCAACACAAGCTTATATATGAGCAAAAAAGCAAAGAGCGAGCTAAAAAGCACAGGACCAAAGCCATCATTTCTTCTTCCCTCCACCTTTTGAGCCTGCACCTGGCCGGATGACCAACTTCCTGCGCCGGCTTGAAAGAGTAGGAGAAGAAGGAGAAAGGGGAACGATCGGACTTGTTTCTGTTTTTTCCTTGCCAGCTGAAGCTTCTTTCTTCTTTGGGACTCCGCGTTTCCCCCTTTTCTTAGGAGAAGACCCGCTTCCTGGAGTAAAAAGTGTGGCCAACGGCATATCGTCAGAGCCAGTTAGTTCCGGAGTCTTTTCTCCCTCCTCAGTTTCTTCTCCCCTATGTTCTTGAGAAGCAATGGGATCGTCCAAGTCTTGGAGAGCTTCTATTTGCTCCTCTTGTGATCTCGGTTGAGAGGCAGTAGGAGGAGTGACTTGCAGAGATGGGGGAGGAATAACTGGAGGAGGGGAAGTCTGAACAATGCTCAGTACTATCTCTACAGAAGAAAAGAAGTTAAAATAAGTAAAGAGAGGAGATAAAGGCTCGTTGAGATTCAGGAAATAATCAAGAAGCTCATCAAACTCATATGAAGCAAATGAGCAGTCTACTTGGGCAAGATCAGCATTAAAGTTACTTGGAGAAGTTGGCTTTCTAACGTCAATTTCATAAGCTTGTGCTTCAGTGCTTTCTTCGCCTTCGTCTCCGCCCTGTGCACTTGTAATCTCAGTTATGACTTTAGCCGTGGGCGGAGAATGGGAACCGGAGCCCATGATATCAATGTCGGCCGAAGTCGAAGGAGGGACAGGGGCAGTTAAAGGTGCTTCTTTCTCTGGATGCTCCCCTCCCATCGTTTCGGCTCGTACTTTAGAAAGCTGCTCCTTTCCTCTGGCAAGAGCGGCACGAGTTTCGCCATCAAAGTAATGCGCCTCAAGTTCATCTTCGGAATAACCGGCACCTCTGAGCATATGCAGTACAGCCTCCCACACTTCAGCTAAAGTGAATTCATATTTAGGCCCCAAAAATGCAATGCTTCCACGCCCCAAGACGCTTTGGACGTAAATATCAAACAGAGTAGAGATGATGTTGGCTTTTGTCTCTTCATGAGATTGTTCGGCGGCTTTCTTTCCATCCATGGCCTCATCACGTTATTTCTCAGTCTTTAATTATTGAGCTTTCAGCCTCATGATTTCTAAGTCTTGGGAGTTAGCATTCTACCGTAACTCTACAAAGTCAACACGATATTTTTCCACCGTCTTCTGTGTAGCTTCAAGCCAGGTTTCGACATATCGTTAAGCGGCATGAGCATCTCGAACTTGCTTCTGAAGCACTTCTTCCTTTTGAGTATAAGAGGTGGAAGAAGTGGCGAGCTCGTGCTTAATTTTCTCGACCTCCGCCTCAAGCTTTTCGTTGTACTCGGCGATTTTTTTTAATCTCGGTGTTGTGCTGATCGAGAATTTTTTGCCATTCAGACTTGTCGTTCTCCATCGCAGCATAGCTTCAAGGTTGGCCCGGTTCACCCTTTGAAGCTCATCGACGAGCTTTTGCCACCCTGACATTCTCTCAATATCAAGTTTAACAGTGTCAAGGTTTCGTAGCATGGCCTTGAAAGTGCGGTGTGTATACGATTATATGTGCTAATATAGTACACACGGATCGTGTAATATGGACTACAATATAAATGCGGAAATAGATGATAATAGCATAGTAAATAAAAATAGAAAAATCACACCATAGATTTTTATACTGGTTCGGAGCACCGTCCTACGTCCAGTCCCAGACTTCTATCTGGATTTTCACTATTAACTACCTCGCTTCACCCGGAGGAACAGGTTTACAACACCCGAGCAACCGAACGGGATTTCACGCCTCTAATACACTGAGGACTTCAACACTTGCCTCTTACAACACAGAGGACTTCAACAAAAGAACAAATACAATTGTTGTTGACAACTTTTGCTCTTGAAAACACGGATTTGTCACTAGTAGTACACCCTTCCTATAATCTTATCCTCAAAGTATGCGAATGATGTTTTGAAAAGATTAAGGAAAGTATATTACTTATTGAATCAAAAATATGAAATAGTTTCAATGATTCAATAAATAATCGAGAGCTTTTAGAATGCAGGAGTATATATAAAGTAAGATCAGAGATTAGAGTAAAAAGCATATAAAATCATGTTTTCATGTATCTTGAATCAATGATTTTAGATGAGTATATATAGAGAAAAATAGTTGTAACTCTTTGTGAACAGTTGCCATTAATAGATATGATTATTTGATGAAAGGTAAGAGATGCAACCATTGGAGAAAGAAGTGTCTTTTGGAAAAGGTTGCTCTCTGTTTAAAAACGGTCGACAGGTCAAAAAATGACCGGTAGACAGGAATTTGAATATATATATATACGTTATGTTCACTTGTGCACATTATCTGTGCATTCTGGGCAAAAACGGTCGACCACCTGGTTTTTGACCGGTCGACCGGTTTTGTCCAGACTGCACAGTTAATGTGCACTCATATATATTTATATATATATATATTCAAAGATTAAAGGCATAAGATTATTTGAGGATAGATTTTAACATAAATAATCATTACTAACATACCAAATAATCAACCTCTAATCATATGGAGCTCTTTGTGTCTAAATAACTTCTTTTTGTCGATCACGGCTTATCCCTTCGTTAGAAATCAAAACTCTATAAAAATCTTGACTCAACATTCTCCCCCTTTTTGATTGATGACAACATATTTATGAATCTCCCCCTGTATAAGATATCCCCCTGAGATTGTGTCCTGCATATATACTGTTAGCACAATTTCCTCCCCCTTTGTCATCGACAAAAAGGAGTTGTTTAAATGGAGGATGTAAAAAAGATTATAAGCAACATAAAACTACTACCATAGATCAAGAGTAAGATTCACACAAGATGATAATACACACAAGTCTAGTACGAATTAAAACACGACAATATTTAGTACAAGTGCCGGATAATGTCTTTAAAGCTCCACCTAAGTATAACATCTCCCCCTAAGTATAATATCCCCCTCTATTTATATGCATATGAATTTCTCCCCCTTTGTCATTATCAAAAAGAATGAGGAAATATATAAAATTATATAAAATATCTTGTATATAACGAGATAAATCATTATTAATTATGAAGGAAAAGTAAAATAAATTTTACCATATTTACCGAAGTCCATATTTATTTGTAAGCATGTAATTCTATTAAACATATGGAACATTCTTTGAAATTCCAAAATCTATCCTTTTCCTTTTGTTTCTCTGAGTACCTGTAAAAAATAATAATAATTTTCGGTACCCACTTACTATGTTAGGGTCCGGGGGGTTAGGTCTTTGGAAACCATACCCATTTGGGTGTGGTTGAACCTTTATAAATGTAATTTTCATTACAAATTACATTCTTATAATAGTTGCTAATATAAAGTTGTTTATCATGATCAATCATATTAGCTGGAATCCATATCTTAATACTATTAGTCATTAGCTTAGTACTTGAAGAATAATTTCTATCATTTCTAAACAAAGTACTATTATGACTATAACTGGTTTTAAAACTATCTTGATTACTAGTACTAGCACTAGAGTTAGTATACATGAATGCATATCTAGTACTATTTTTACTTTTAGCTTGTTTATAGCCTACACCACTTCTATCATTGTGAGCTTTTGAATTCTTAACATAACCTAATCCCTTCTTATTTGAAGCAGGTTGAGAATTTTCAATAATCCTGCATAAATTTTCTCTCCCTTTATTAAAATTGGAAATATTTTTAGTAATGTCATCAAGCTTAGTTTTGAGACTAGTGTTATCTAACTCAACAATTTTAATTTTTGTTTTTAACTCATGATTTTCAGAAGCTAGAGCATTATTCTTTTCTTTTTGAGCTTCTATTTCTTGACTTAATAGAGCGAGTTGAGAATTGTCTGAATCTTGAATTTTCTCAAGTTCTTCTTCTAATATTCTCTTCTCGTCTTTAAGCATATCTCTTTCGAATTCTGCTTTCTTCTGATTTTCCAAAGCTTCCTTATATTTTCTTTTGAGACTTTTTAAAGTGTCTAGAAGTTCTGAATTTATTTCTATCATATCATCAAAAGTTAGATCACTAACCTCGTTATCTTTTGCCATGAAGCATTTGTTTGTTTGCTCCTTTGATTGTTCTTTATTGCTCTTCCTCTTCTTATTGCCTTGACTAGATCTCTTTGTAGCCATTTATTCTAGGATGTTGTTACGATCTCTAGAAAACCAGGCTCTGATACCAAATGAAAGTGCGGTGTGTATACGATTATATGTGCTAATATAGTACACACGGATCGTGTAATATGGACTACAATATAAATGCGGAAATAGATGATAATAGCATAGTAAATAAAAATAGAAAAATCGCACCAGAGATTTTTATACTGGTTCGGAGCACCGTCCTACGTCCAGTCCCAGACTTCTATCTGGATTTTCACTATTAACTACCTCGCTTCACCCGGAGGAACATGTTTACAACACCCGAGCAACCGAACGGGATTTCACGCCTCTAATACACCGAGGACTTCAACACTTGCCTCTTACAACACAGAGGACTTCAACAAAAGAATAAATACAATTGTTGTTGACAACTTGTGCTCTTGAAAACACGGATTTGTCACTAGTAGTACACCCTTCCTATAATCTTATCCTCAAAGTATGCGAATGATGTTTTGAAAAGATTAAGGAAAGTATATTACTTATTGAATCAAAAGATATGAAATAGTTTCAATGATTCAATAAATAATCGAGAGCTTTTAGAATGCAGGAGTATATATAAAGTAAGATCAGAGATTAGAGTAAAAAGCATATAAAATCATGTTTTCATGTATCTTGAATCAATGATTTTAGATGAGTATATATAGAGAAAAATAGTTGTAACTCTTTGTGAACAGTTGCCATTAATAGATATAATTATTTGATGAAAGGTAAGAGATGCAACCATTGGAGAAAGAAGTGTCTTTTGGAAAAGGTTGCTCTCTGTTTAAAAACGGTCGACAGGTCAAAAAATGACCGGTAGACAGGAATTTGAATATATATATACGTTATGTTCACTTGTGCACATTATCTGTGCATTCTGGGCAAAAACGGTCGACCATCTGGTTTTTGACCGGTCGACCGGTTTTGTCCAGATTGCACAGTTAATGTGCACTCATATATATTTATATATATATTCGAAGATTAAAGGCATAAGATTATTCGAGGATAGATTTTAACATAAATAATCATTACTAACATACCAAATAATCAACCTCTAATCATATGGAGCTCTTTGTGTCTAAATAACTTCTTTTTGTCGATCACGGCTTATCCCTTTGTCAGAAATCAAAACTCTATAAAAATCTTGACTCAACAGGCCTCTTTGTCGATGGGAACCAAGTCAAGTTCGAAACGGACTCCCTTTAAGCACCAATGCGGGAACCGACTTTGAAGGGTTTGGCGGAACTCTCTCAACTTGGTATGAGAGTTTGTCGAAAAGTGTCTGAATGTCGGCTCCTTCAAGGGCGGGAGACGTTGAAGGAATTTTAAGAGAAGTGAGAGCAGCGGATTTTTCTAAAGTTGCAGATGAGGTCTTTTCATCAAGCCTGGACCGCTTGCTTGGGTCTCCGATGTCATGACTCTTTCCTCTGTCGTCATAAGTTTTTCTTTTATGGGAGTCATCGCCTCTGTGTGAAAAGTCATGTTGCTCATCCCTTCTTCCGTACCTTTCTTCATACATTCTTCTTTCTTTAGCCTTTCGAGCAACTCTCTCTTCTTCAGTTTCCCTGTGGGTGGGAAGATAGCGCCTATAATCATACTGACCACGCCTTCCGTACTGTTGAAAGTCGTCATAATAGGAACCGCTACGCCCCATTGGAGAACCTGAAAATGAGAAAGAGGCAAAACTTGAAAATCTTGGAAGTAAAATGCATGAGAGTACAAACAAGTGCTGAAAAATCCTAAGGGTGTGTAACGTGCAGACTACGCGCGTCAAACTACGAACCACTCCTTGGTTGTAGAGAAATGATGGGTGTAGTAGCTGACGTCAACTCTTGAGTCGACGGAATCTGTTGCAAGATAGAAGTTGCCTCAACTACCGAATAGGAAACCCTAGTGGTAACAGGGTCATCTTTAAAGAGCACCTGTGAGGTGATAAAATGGTCGCTCAACCCTTCAAAAGTGCTACCCCCGCTCTGCTTGACAGAACTTGTTTTTCTGGCTCCTTCATCACCGGACTTCCCTGAATGTTGAGGACATTCTCAAGGCTCTTCTTCTTCAATGACCGGGGCAAGCGCAAATTTTCCAGATGACCCCACAACATCAGTAGAAGCAGAGCACTTCAACAAAGAGGCCTCAGGAGCAGGTTCTTTCAGTGTAGGCTCCTCAGCAGAAACTGTGACATCCGGTGCATCAGACAGAGAATCAGGAACTTCATAAGGCTGAGTAGAGCGGGAAGGTTGTAAAAGTACGAACTGATGTAGGAATTCATCCTTCAGCAGAAATTTTATACTTCTCTCCTCAGCAGCCACAGCGTTCAGTCTTTCAAAAATCTGCTTGTGGCTTGGATCTCTACAAGGAGGAGGAAGGACTGCAAAAGTAGAAAGTGAAGTTAACATTTGGATCTCGCAAAGCTCAGAAAAGGAAAGGATAGGGATAAGTAAGCCTACCCTCTACTCTCCAAATAGCGTAAAATCCCTGGAGGCAACGGACAAAGAAGAACTGGTTTAGGAAACCATGAGCGCTATCAAAGAGATCAGTGATGAGCTTGCGATTTCTGGCGCTTCTCATATATATAATGGAAGGATGGTCTTTACTTCTCGCAAATGTGCATAAATAGCAGATTTCCTCAAAGCTTGGGAGGCAGTCAAGCGTCTTTCTGAAGAGAACGCATAATCCCATCAAAATGGCATAGCCGTTGGGGTGCAATTGAAAAGGAGAAATAACCAGTCGACGAAAGAGTTGTTGGAGAAAATTGTTGAAGGGAGGAATGGCACCACAAAGGCACATTTGGCGGTTAACGACAACAAAGCTGAAGGGAGGACTATCAGCAAAATCATTTGGCCCTAGGAGGATAGCATCAGCTTCTACAATCCCAAACGGGGCGCGTAACTGATTGAAGACCCGGTAACTCAGGGTAGTTGGAGTTCTTTCTGTTGGGTTGACCAGTAGACCAGCCATCGGGAGGGCCTCTCCGGTTTGTACTACTTCTTCCTCTTGATGAGAAGACATTCTACACAAGGAACTAGATATTCAAATTTGAAGGTGCACGTTTCCTTAATGTGTGAAGTGTTGTGTGAAGCTAGCAAAGTGACAAGTAAATATAACTGAAATTAAAATAATAAACATGTGTCAATCGTAAAATTTCAAGAATTGTCGCTCAAACACAAGTGCAGTATTGGTGCAAACAAATCAGCTTTAGTTGATTAACATTGCTTTAATACTTCACTTCGATTTATTGATTCACAACATTTCATATAGTTTCTTTAAGTTGATCATCTTTTATCGACTAATCTGTCATTTGATGTGGGCTGTCAGTGGCAGTATATTCGTCCCATTTTTTTCTGCAAATGTTGTATTTAACAAGTCATTAGCATTAAAGTTAATTTAATCTGTTAAGAAGGCATAGCAAGGTCATGCAAGTTATCTCTGCAGTTCAAAGTTCAAGTTGGAAGTGCAATCAAAATTTATCAAAACTTTAAAGCTCTCAAGTTGTTCAAGTCCTAGGCCGTATGGTTTGAGTTAAAGAATACAAGGCATTGCAGTGTGCATCCAAATCTTAAGTCGTTTACACGATCTAAAAGTTAAGTCACAAAGCTTCAAATTAAGGCAGTAAAAATTTTCTCAAATATTAGGTCGTTCGCGACCTAACAAGTATATAAGGTTGGTATAAGCCGTAAGGAGCTGCTCGGCAGTGCATAATTATCTAGGTCCTAGCTCGGCCGCGACCTAAGACCTAAGTCGCAGATGTGATAAGTCGCAGGTATGTTAGGTCGCAAGGAAGATGAGTCCGTTAGTTTACATCCAAGCCACAAGGTCGCCTGAGGTACTTAAACCGGTCATTTCCGATCTCTCTCTAATCCATTCGCTTCTCTCCACTTAACAAATCACATAACCCGCTATCCAATAACCCAATAACTAAGAATCTCTTCACCTCCTCCAAATTCCTGAAGCCTCGTCGTCCTCTCCAAGTTTCCAGGAACCCCATGAAACCCTAGGCCGATTCGTTCCTACAACAACCACTAACAATTCGACAAAGAATTGAAAGGCAAATTCGAATGCCAAATTGCGTCGTAACAACAAAATTATGTGAAAATGGTTATGATGGAATCGGCAACGAGTGCAACGAGCAAATGCTCAAGATTACCTAAATTGAATAATGGAATTGATGGTTGAAAGCGGAAAAGATTTCTTGCTAAGTCTTTAAGCTCGGAGGTTCGTTAATGGCAGCTTAGAATGTTGGAACAGATAAAGTAAAGAAGGAGCGGGTTAAGCGATTTATATGGGAAAAGAAAGGAAGGCATATCGTCACGCGACCTAGCAAACCCAATGAGTCGCTTACAACCTAAGGAGCTAAGTCGAAGCACAGGACCTACGACCTAGGCGTGTACTTCGAGGGGCAAATGTTAATTCCTTTGTTACGCGACTTAGCGACTAAACAGCTGGAGCGACCTAAAGAGGCTAACAAGATGAAATGACCTAGCAACTTACATAAGCACGGCGATCAAAAATGTGAAGCGAGTTAGCGACCTAACGACTTAGAGAAGTGGACGACCTAACGACTCAAGAGATGGGACGACCTAACTGCTTACAGGAAGTCACGACTCAGCGACCTAAGAGACCTGGCGGCTTAGCGACCTAAAGTAAGAAGCAAGTTAGCGACCTAACAGGAAGTGACATACCGACCTAAGAGGACCGCGACCTAACGACCTAAAATCACAAGCGACCTAATGACCTAATGGACTATGCGACATAGTGGGTTAACGAGTTAGCTTAGGTCGCTACATCGGATATCTTAGCGCTATAAGGTTGCCAACCATTCCCCTAAGTCGCCCACAACTTAGTACTTCATCCAAAAGAGACCAGTATTTCCAGGAAAGGCCGAAGCTTCCCTCTGCTAGGTCGCTCACATGTGGTCTACGACCTACCTTAAGTCGCAACCTTCGACCCACGACTTACTTTAGGTCGCAACCTTCGACCCACGCTTACTTTAAGTCGCACCTTCCGACCTATGACTTATAATCGAAAAACTCCTATAAATGCAGTGTGAGCTCCAACGTTCGGGGGATCTTTTTGGCTCATTCTCGAAGTGTCGATATTCTACCATTTTCTCAAATCGAACAGCACTTCAAGCACTCCAAACACCAAGGAAACTACGACAAACATCAAGAGAAAATCTACATCATTCAACATGGATTTGAAAGATTATTCTCCATAAAAGTTTGGGACTATTAGTCTAAAGTGTGTTGTAATTAAAGAAAGTTGTATAAGTTGTACTTGAATCAGCAATAAAGAGATATAAGGTGGACGTAGGCTTGACTATAAGCCGAACCACTATAAAAATTGTGCCTTTTATTGTCTTTCTGAGATATTCCTGCTTATTTTCTGATTCCTGTGCCAACGGGTGGTGCTTTCACGTTTAATCTACATACACCGGGGTGTTAGCGTCTGATTTTTACGTTAACACTGATGCCTACATTTACATGGGGTTTTGCCATGATGGCGACATAACCCTGGCTGTAGCTGCGATCTGTGGCGGGTTTCATGGGATAATCGAGGGGCGCGGAGCACTACAGTTTTCTATGGATTTTGCCGGGATGGCAACGTAACCATCGGCCTAACTACGACCATGGAGGGGGTGATGATTACCAGAGCATTCTCAATAAAAATGCTTTCTATATTTTAAAAAATGTTTTCTACATTTTCAAAATTGTTTTCCAAGTATTTCCGCTGGGTGTTGAAAACGTGTCTGCTAAGTACTTATAGATTTTCAATCCTACGCCTGATCAAAGTATGACCGAATTTCTATGAGAACAAGGATGGACTTGTTGAAACATCGAGTTACAAAAAGTATTTTTATCAAACTATTTTGGCAATATTATGTAGATTTTAAAGTGTTTTAAAAAATTTAAATAAAAAGAGTTAAGGTTAAAAATGTTAAAAATAATTTAACTGATAATTAACAGTATAATTAAAAAATTCCTGCTCCGTTCCTTTTCGAGGACGAAAAGTTTTAAAGGGCTAAGAATGTGATAACCTGGATTTTTGGACATCTGTTAATTGGTAATTAACTGGATTAAATTATTAAAAGTAATGACTTATAAGTTGAACACATAAAATTCTGATAAATACCTAGATATATACATATACACACGAAACTATAATAAATTTTGAATTGTAAATCTTTGGAGATGATAAATCTTATAGTGAGTAAATAAATAATATATTTCACCATTTAATTCAACACAAAATATCCATATACATATAAATAGACATATATAAGCATTATAATATATATGAGTATATACATACATATATATATATATATGCCCATAGAATGAAATATTGAGAAGTTTTAAATAATATGGATGTATATAATATCAAAATCCATAAGATATTCTATTTATTCCAAAGTTATGTTTATTTTCAAAATCTCAAAAATAAATTAGATTAAAACTCTACATTTTCAATTACTAGTATATATATATAGTTACTAATTAATGTGTAAATAGGTTTTATATTATTTCTTTAAAAGTTACATTAATTAGTAAAAGAAATGTATAAATATAAAAGATAAAACAAAAATAAAAACATGTAAAAATATAATGCATGCAAAAAGGCATTTGTAAGCTAAGTTCAACATGCAAAATACAAGAGTCACATTTAATTTTTTTTCTTCATTATTAAAATAATTATAAAACAAAGCTATATAAACATCTCTTCTCCTATTCTTTTATTTTACCTTCATCTTTCAAATCTTTAAAACTAAAACCAGAAGAATATATATATATATATCTGTGTGTGTGTGTGTGCGTGTATATATATGTATGTATATATATATATATATGTCAAACAACTTTCACCAAGTAGAATCAAATTCAAGCTTAAACAAGTAAGAACCAGATCAAGTTACACTTTCAAAAATCAAGCTTCCAGTTTCAAATTAAGTTTTCATATTTCAACTATCCTCCTTCAAATTTTCATGTGAGTAAACTCATTCCTTTAAAATCTAATTCTCTTTAATGGTTATGTTTTAAAGGTTAAATGGAATTGTCAGTTGAATGACTATAGCATAGGAATGTAAAATGCATATATGCTTGTATATAGATGTGTAAATGCCTATAACACAGTAGTTTTGTCTTTGTTCTGTTATGTATAATGAATTTTCAACAAAAAATGAAATCTTTTGACCTACACACTTGTAGACCATGACGTTTTAAGGATTTAGGTGTGTATTAGAGTATATTTGTAGTTAAAAATATTCTTAGAGGATATTTTCAACTAAAAATGTAAGTTAGGAATTTATAGCAGGTAGTCAAACATTCCAGCAAAAATCAATTATGATAATTTGTGATTTCACTTATATAAATAGAATCGTTATGGAAGATGATGATTTTTGGTTGGAATTTGAGGATTTTTAGTGGTATAATTGAGGAGATATAGGCAGATGATCGGTTTTTGGTTTTGGGGCGAATTCCGGCGAAGTCGTCGATGGCAGGGGTCGATGTTTGGCCAGGACATAGAGCAGGCGTCGACGCAACCGAGAAAATGGCATAGGAATTTGTAAGTGGGCGTAGGGGTGAGTCGAAGTGATTGTAGGGTTTGTTAGTAAGTTGGTTTGGGTTGGGGTCTGGTGCTAGCAGCGGTGTGGAGGAAGCGAAGAAGGGGTGCGGTCCAAGAGGAGAAGGTGGCGCGATGTCATGACCGAACTCTGGTGGTGGTTGGTGGGCCAAAATGGCAAGTCCAGGCAGGTTTGTGGACGTGTGTGCAATTCGAGTGGCTCCAGAGATTGGATTTGGAGTTTGAATTTCTGTTTAGTGGTTGCCGTGTGGAGTTTGGGTGGTCAAAGGTTTTGTGGGGACGAAGCTGACTTGGGCAAGGGGTCAGCGGCGGTGGATGCTGGTCGGAAGGCCTGTGCATTTGCACGCGTGAATCAATCCAGGATGTGTGCACATTTTTGGGAAGGAGGGAGGAAGCTGGAAGTAAAAGAAAGAGAAGTAAAAAGAGGGTGGGCCAAAGGGAAAGAGAATTGGGCCAGAGGAAAAGGAAAGAAGGCGTAGGGTGGAAGGATGGGCCGAAAAATTTGGGCCAGGGAAATTAGGAAAGAAAATAAAAATAAAGTAAAAGCAAAGTAAAAGACGTAAGAAAAGTAGAAGGAAAGAAATAAGAGAATTATAGAAAATATAGAAAGTAAAGGGCCAAAGGAAGAAAAAAGAAATAAAATATATATTAGGACAATTCGTAATTCCCAGTTTGATTTAAATAATTGATGTCTTATAATTTTAAAAGAGATAACTTAATGGAAATATATCTTTAATTAGTTTAAGGTCTTAAGTTAATTCATATGTTAATGATAAATTAATTCCAAGGTCTATTAAATAAACTTAAATGATAGTTAAGTAAATAATTAAGGTAAATGGTTTGTCTTTAATTAATTAAGGTCTTTGGTAATTAAAGATAATTAATTAATGTGAATAATTAAAGGATGATTAATTAATTTCAAAAATCAATTAAAGTAATAAAAATGGTTTGTAATTAATTAATTAATTAATTAATTAATAATTAAGCAGGATTATAAGTAATCAATTCATAAGTAATTAATTTATTTTGTATCAATTAAATTAATTATAAATTATGTGATTAATTAATCTTGCTTATGGATGATTAATTGTATAGAATGTTTGGATTGATTAATATCTCTAGTATGTTAATCTGTGATGTTCTATAATATGAAATGCTTTGGATTGAACTGTTAATAAATGTGAGACATTTATTTGAATAAGTTTTCTATGTTGAATCTCCATGTGAATATAACATTCTGAAGTTAAATTAAATTGTTTTGGCTTAAAGGATGGCATTTGGATTCGAAGAGATCGGGGTCGGATATCAACGATATCCGAAACCACTTCGATTAGTAATCTATAATTCTTTATAGATTTGATTTGAAAAATTCAAATAGGCTAGAATGGAAAAAATTAAGTAACTTGGCCATTTAAACTAAGTAACGGTACTTAGATTTATTTGTAGAATAAGTGTTTGGCTTTAACAAGATAAGAACTCATAACTTAGGTTTTCAAGAAGCTTTTAAACTTAAGTATTTCATCTTAAATAGGTTTATTCACACTGGTTTCCAGCCTGACTTGGGTGTTACTTTATTGTAATACTCGGGTCAGACCAAGTTTTACATATTTTTAGGTTAGGACGTTCTGGAGCTCAGGAGACGAGCTGGATGGCAAGAACGTATGGAGTATATTCCGATGTATATTTAAGATTGTATTGATAGTATTCTGGACAAGTTGTTACAACTGTCCAGTTTATTTTATAAATGATTATACTTTGACATTGTATGTATATTGATAGTTACAGCTTTTCTTGTGTAAATACTATTATTTGATATTATATTTTGTTACGTTGTGATTGTGAGATTCTGTGTTGTTGTTTTCTGTTTCTTCTTCTACCTCTTTTCTTCTTTACCCTAACAATCTAGGATTTCCGATGTTCGATTTCTCGGCACTTCTATAGTGAACGTATTAGTGTCGAATTTTCGAGGTCGAAAATTCCGAGTCATTACAGTTGTAATAGCGTTTTAGGAGCTCAGTAAAACTTACATGACTTATGGTTGTGATTTTCACATGGCTTATGATATGTGATTATCATATACGAAATAAATAATGAAGTAAGCACACTTAAATCATTAACGTGATTGTTTTTTGGAAGCTTAATGAAACTAATGTTCTACATAAGACATATTCGTCTACAATATCGTGAGATATAAGTTATATTTACTTATTGTTACACACAGCCTTCACTTGGTTGTAAGGGATTTATAGTATTAGTGACAATTAAAATGTTAATTTTTAAAATTCCAGCAAGCACAAAATAACCATGTATAAACTAACATGATAGTCAATTCTATATTCATGACCCAGAAAAAAAGGGAATAAAAGAAAAGAATCAAAAAAAGTCTTATTAATTAATGCTTAGAAAATCATGGTGGTGGATTTGAACTTTTATGACTTGATTCACAACGTAACAAGATTTTTGTCTCTATGAAATCTTAATTGACCTTCTAAACAAAGGTCCACCCATGAAATCGTCAGTTATCTTTGGTACATCAACAAAGTTCATACAACATATGCTATACTCAAGAATCTACAATGAGAGAGTGGACCACGCTCTCTTAATATAACGCATTATTTCTATTTTCTTTTCATTTTCAGATCACGAACGTTGGTGCTTCATTCGTCCTCATTTTACTGAAACCTGTAATTTTAATACTTTCGTTCTTTTCTTTTATATTCGGTAAAATTGTCCTAGACCAATTTTTCTGTTATACTTTACTTTCTATTTCTTATCCTTTGGATTGTAGAATTTCTAGGTTTTCTTTCTTTTTATTCCACTGATTTTTAGTGGAAATTCACTACTGCAAATCTCAAATTTCAAAGCAATATTTCAATTTTATGTACTTAATCCTAATTTGTTACTCAAAAATTATTATTTTTATATCTAACATTAAATACAATTTGTTTAGGTAAGAAGAATGAGTCTTCAAAATTAGTTTTTGTTTTATACTTGTAGTATTTAAGTTTAGTTAGTTGATTCAAGTCATCATTTTACTTATCTCATATCTATGTTGATTAGATATGCGGTGAACATAGATTGAACACATGACTTTTAGTTCACCAGTCTTAGGGATAGCAAACGGTTGGCTTGGATTGACGTTGTTAAATATTAAACACAACTACTAGTGCATTAATAGCGCAACGTAAAACTAAAAATTAGAGTTAAAGAGTAGCTTCTCTCTAATTCCTTTTTTGTATCATACGGTGATTTCTCTTTGATCCTACTTTGTAATTCTTATTATTTGGGAAGATCCCTTGCTCTCTTCAGATAGAGGGCAAATTGTCATTTTAAACTCAAACTCGTTGTTCCATTTTTACTTTATCTCTTTCCTACCCAGTTTTTTCTTCTAAACAAAAATAATTATTTAATTAATTTCGCAACAAAAAAAAAGCAAGTCCGTGAATAATTGTTTAGCTACTTGGAATAGGTAATGCGTAGGCATTTGTAAAAAAATGGGGTGAGAGAGGCTCAAACTCACAACCTTAGGATCACTCAACATAGCTATGAGGCCTACACGCTATCCAATTATACCACAACTCCATTTTGGACTTAATAAGTTTTATGCATACTATTTATAAAATAAAGAAACATAGTAATATGGGATTTCATTACATGTTGTGTTGAGTTAAAACATCCTGATTGTTATTTTTCTAACCTCATTAATATGTCGTTAGGTGTAAAAATAAGATAAGAGGCTAGTATTGATTCATCGTTATTCAAAAAATAAATTTAAAACCAACGCACTAACCAGTTGCATCCTCAAATATCTATGTTTGGGATTAATTTAGTTAAGTACTTTATTTTACGCTTGTTATGCATCACATCTAATGTAATAATTGTTGTTATAAACATATTGTTTTATAATCATATTATGTGGTTATGGATGATTTTGTTTTGTTTTAATAATACGTTATTGGTAACTTAAATTTCCAAAAAATAGTTTACAATTCCAAATTTAGCTCAATGTATTCTTATTATTACCAACATTATTTTGAAAAATTAAAGTTAAAATTGATTTAAAATGTGGAAAATATGCAATTCTTCAATCGTAAGGGTAGAGAAATGGCACGAGTTGATGCCAAAAATAATAAAATTATAACTAGAATTCAACCAACAAAAAAATCAGACCAAACTTTTTCAAAAACCAAAATTAGTAAAAAAAAGAATTCTGATTTTCGTTGATTGGTTGAACTTCAAATAAGTTAGATTGTTTTGGTGTCCAAAATAATATGAAGCCCACATCAATTGTTGGATCAATATTTATGTAAAAATGTAGTGATGCTATAATTTTTTTAATATTTCTCACTCTAAATGCCATGAATTGATAAAAACATACGTTTAGATGATAAAATAAATAATATTATCGACATTGACAATCATGTTCTATTATTCTAATTTATGTTATATGTTTGATTCGATCGTTTTGTTCGATTTCAAGGTGTAGGAATATAGTTCCTTATTTGGGTGATTGAAGAAGAATTATTTGCTTTTAGTAGTGTTAAAAGATATTTTGTATATTTAATCTTAATGGAATATTAGACCAAATCTTAGGGTCCAAGGCTTATAAAAGAAAAATGATTCGCACTTATAGACAACTCAAATATGTCATTTTTATCTCATAAGATAGTTCCAGGTCTGATTTATTAGTTCTCTTGCAAACACGTGGAGCTCTTTAAAGGTGGTAACTCAAACATTCTAATGAAATTTCTCTACATTGACCAAGTGGCAATTGATTGCAGAACTTGTGCGGTAGCATGTTAGCTAGTGTCTTAACTTAATGAAATATATTTATAATAATCATAATATATCTTAACAGTATCCCTTTCCAGTTTCTTGGTAGTATCAATCTTGTACCTAGATTGTCATCAGCTTTTTTGTGCTATTGAAGAATTCTCAATATTTAGTTGATTGTCTTTAAGGCATTTACTAATTTCCTTATTCACTAATAAACATGAGGTATATGTCAGGCAGAGTATAAAGTTGTGATGACTAGCATGTTGCAGTATTGGTAAGGTGAGTTCCAGGTTGTGTTTTTTTAGAGGCTTAAATACAGAAAACCACCTTAATTTACTCCTGATTTTGCCAACACCTTAGCACACCATCTTTTACGGATCTCTATTTTGTGATCTTCAGGGGTTCATATAGAAGAAAATTAGCACTGTTAACGGCAAATTACGATGATCATGGTAGTCAATGTTTTTGACTCCTTTGCAGGGATTTTTTAAGTAGTTCAATAATTTGGTGCATGGATACACCTATAATATAAGCTCGAGAGTAGTGGATCCCTTAATTTCGATTTTGGCATTTTATCATCTGCTAGTATGGTAACTAAATATCTGCAATCATACAAATCCTATTTTAGAACTTTAGCTTTATGTAACAGCTGACAATGTAACAATTCAATTTGGTGTTACCATTAGGTTTGGTGGTACGTCAATGAGATAACGATCATATCAGCATGTATTAGGATTGAACTTGAGAATTACAAGAGCTAAAAGAGTCATACTTGGATTTTCAGAAATTTGGCTTTTTTTGGTAGTAGCCACAAGGTGCCCGTCTTATTCTAGTCGCACAATTATTTGAAATATATACATTTTCTATCGAAGTTAGACGTACAAATGGTTGACACCATATATTTTACTATGTGAAATTTCATGTGTTGAAAACTAAGTTGATAACACTCCATAAGTTGATGTCTGGTTTTAATCCAAATATAGCAAAGTGGAAAGGGAAGAAAAAAACTAAATGGTAGTGCTTACTAGTCCCATACCGTAGAAACTAATAGAATGACTGGCGTTGACAACTAATAAAATGTCATATAGTGCAACTGAGTTCCATACTTATCTGGATGGGGTCTGTAGGTGATCATGAAGGCGCAGGCCTAGCCTTGTGATATCCATTACACTTTGGAAATTCATTGGGCTACCCTCTCCCCGAGTGGGAGGTGTACATCATTATTTGCTGCTTCAGGGGGAACGCGTTCGTGCGGCACCTGCCCATTACCAAATTAAATTGTCTTCTTTTGTCTATTGTTTGGCTTTGTGTAACTTTGTGATATTAAAAAGCCATTATGGTTATTGTGTTTTGCTTTCGTAGAGAACCCATTTTGCAGACATACATCATGTTGGGTACGAATTGACACTCATAAAATCTATATAAATTTGATCTTATGTTTTTGGTTGACAATGTTTTATGTTGATCTGATATAATTTTTTTAGTCCTTGTTGTTTTAAGTTTAAAAAATGCATGTCATCTCTTTAAGAAATTCTACGACGCCTACAATAAACTTAAATAACACACACTTTCCAATTCGATCATGTTTTTTAATCATAATTTTTTCTGCATTTGCTAAACACTGAACGTAGTGAAAATTAGATGCTTGAGCGTACTTTGTTACATAGTGATAAGGAATCTAGCTCTGAATGTAATGATCTATGGACGATCTTCCAGTATAGTTGTGTAAAATTTGCACTGATGAGCACAATTACGCGTTATCATAACATTTTCAATGGGAAATTATTTGCATCCAAGTGTATTTGGAGATGGCTGTTTTTTCTGCCACCAACAACGTGTTTCCAAATATAAATCAAACGGTGTTTCGAAAGAAAAAAGAAACAATGATTAACATACGTTATTTGTTCTTGTTCAGGTGCAACGATAAATCTAGTAGTGTAATAATATGGGTTGCTAATCCCCGGTAAAATACTTGGCATGCTATTCGCAAAGTTTAATTTCTACCAACATATGTTCTACTTCTCTGAAAAGATGGTCATGTTATTAGCGACCTAATTATATTAATTTTTTTTCTTTGAATAATGAAAGAGAATTTGCTATATCATCTGTTTGTAATTCTTAAATGTGTGGTATGATTGAAACCAACTGAATACGGGACATTTGAATTTTCATTTTATCCATTCTGGTTGGAAACATTAAATTTTTTATTTTCCTTTGATCCAGTATTAGTAGAGATTTTTATAAATCGTCTGTCATGCGCTTGATTGTCATTTCTAATACTTTTAAACTAGCATGAACCCGTGCTTCGCACACGGTTATTTGTAGAAAGATTGATCTGCAATGTAAATGCAATAAAGCAAAAAGTGGTTATTTGCAATAAATCTATATAAAACCATAGAAAATAATAGAAAGCTATTTAATTTTGAGAAAAATTACATTTTTAGTCCATGATAATATTCATAATCTCACTGATTCTTTCTCAGTAAATATTAGAAAAGTGGCGCAACTATTTTAAAGATGTAAAATTGATGGTTAAAAATAAATTTTTTTGGGTATGAGCTTAAACTTTTAAACGATTAAGGAAAGAGAGATAGAAAAGTAATGATAGCACTAGTTTGCTAGTTTAAAACAAATGTCCCATATTAGAAAATAGCAAACAAAATCATTTTAAGTTCAAAGAGTACTGCATATTACATAAACAATTAAACGTTAAGCCACCTTATCCCTACGAAGGTAATGATAAATGAAACAAAAACCATCGAAACTACTGTTGAATTCCGATTGTAGCATTACAACTCACTAAATCATTATTAACGCGATACTCGCAAAAGCTTTTTCTTCATGTGAATGATACTTCTACTTATCTGTTAGAAGGACATTAGTCGATCGAATTTACTGATATCTACTTCTTTGTGCAATCTATTAAGTTGGGATAATTAAAGCTTTAAGTTTCAATAACAATAAAAAACATGTTATGATGTCATTTCATCGGAAAAATTGGTTATTTGATAAGAATTTACGCAAGTATATCCTATGTTAAAATTGAATAGCGAGGTACGATAATTTTTGAAATGCAATTAAAACTAAAACTCCCAGTTAAGTATTTCATACATGCAACCATTTAGTATCCTATTAATGAAGATATTTATTTTCTGGAATAACATTATGTTTTTTAATCTAATAGAATTGAGTACCTTGGAAAACTAAGTGTTATTAAGTATTGGTGAATAATTGATTTCTACTCAAACATATGGTGTGTTGATTCATGAATTTTGAATTGAGAAAGTCTTAACTGATTTTGATAATAATCAATTTTTAGCTCGATAATGATTCATGAATTACTTTTTTTCTCGATCTTTGGTTTCTTTCGCCAAAGAGTTTTAATTTGCACGCATTGGATCCTTCAACAACATGAAGTCCTAAATCTGAGTGAATTATTTCAAAACGTAAAAAATTAAGCATAGAGAGAAAATGATGAATACTTTATCTTATAATGGTTTTCTACATATACTTTTACATGGCAAACATGCACGTTGTAATTTAATACATTTTCCTATATTTTAAGCTCATAAGTCCATATAATTTCATTGAAAGCTTGACCATCAATGTTAGCATGGATTCCAGTGCATTAGAATGTCATTATCTATATAGTATCACAAATGTTTCTGGTATCACTATGCATCACTAAATTGGCATCATAACGGAACCACTAACCTTTTAGTGACGATCATTTTTTCATATGAGCTTATGATGTTGCAAATTAAATGAGCAATGACATAACGGTGCCAAAAACCCATTAGAAAGCTATAGGTTTATAGTATTGTACAGACAAAAAACCGCAACACTTTTAATTCTAACATACAACATCAAAAAAAATCCCTAACAACTAATAGTCTTATAACATTTGTGAAGTAATTCGATATACCCATTAAAAAAATCTGGCCATCCTAACCAAATGTACATTGATAATTAAACGAAATCTTCGACTTATTAGATTACTAATCTTCGACCTATTTAAGAAAAATAAATGCATTTGTTCATATAATACACTGGTTTATTCTATGCTAAATACTTCCAACCATTTTCTATCAATCATTAAAGAATTTGAGGGGACAAAACTGTTTGACAATAAAAATTGCAAGTAGCAATTTTCCATACTAATATGTTAGAAAGTCATGAATGTAAAAATAAGAAAAATACATAGATAAAAGAACGATGCATTATAAACTAAAGTCACCACTGCATAGTTTAAGTAAATAAACAAAAAATCCGTCGTCGATAATTTATGCAAATCAGGCTCTTTTCTTTGATATCCTTTATTAGTAACTGCTATTCTTATACCCATGTTAATACTTCACACTATATAGATTTTAAATATTCAAACACAATAACATTTTCTAGAAACATCAGATTGACAAATAGTTTTCACCGTTAAATCAACATATTTATGATCTTTTAAATGACATGTGTTATTCGTATGTAAATATTCAATCGTAGATTTTTTTTTTTTGAAAAATTGTAGCCTTTCATATAGATATTGTATTTATAACTGCATCATTCAAAATGCAAATATAATTGCATCATTCAAATTAGCATATACAAAATTAATAAATATATGCAGTTAAAGTCAACTCATATTTGGTGCGCGTTTAAAATTATAACTATATTTTCATAATGCAGTTAAATTGCTATCGGTGTCACTAAATAAAATCATCTACTACAGCTAAATTAGTATTGCATCACATAAATGTAGTTAAAATATTCTGATGCAACAATAATTGCTTAATTCCGAAGATACTACAAAATAATAACCGTTTTTGCTTAATGCATTTAAATTATAACTATAGTAAGCTCGAATAAATTATCGAGTACAACCAAAATTATTACTACATCACATAAATATAGTTGAAATATTCAATTTCTACCATGCATAATTCAAATTGTCATTAAATCATAACTGCATTTTATTAATCTAGTTAAATTTTGATTGTATTAAGATTGAATAAATTTCTGAAATGTAGCCAAATTTATTACCACATCACATAAATATGGTTAAAAATCTTCAAATAAGTTAAATTTACCCAAAACTTGCTGGTAAATTATAATTGCATTTTCTTAATTTCATTAATTTATAACCATTTTAAAATTGAATAAAATTATCAAATATAGTCAAAATCATCAATAGTAAATGCAACTAAAAAATGCTTATACAGTTATATTAATTAAAAAAATGCCTATGAATTATTACACCGTTTTTTGATGGGTTCAAATTGTAACTACATTAAGTTTGAATTAATTATCAAACAAAATCAAAATTATTACTTTATTACATAATGCAATTGCAAAATTCAAAGGCAACCATAATTGTATGATTCAAAAAAATATTCCTTTCAAATATGTTAAAAGATAATAACTGCATTATAATAATCTAGCTAAAACTACTATGTAATGGTTATGATCATCCATAATAATGTTGTGACAAAAATGCGGTACACAACGGTGACACAAAATAATTGTATTATATAAACGTAGTTAAGACTGCTATATAAAATTATGATTTTAAAAAATTTATTTTCGGCTATCAACAATGGATATCATTGGAAAACATATTAAATTTTAGATTTCATAGTTTGAAAACGATTCTTAAATCCAATTAATGTAGAAAAAATTATTACATTTCAAAATTTGGAATAGAAAGAAATTAAAAATGTGACTATTCATTTCACAAAATATGCAGGAGGCTTGTGTGCTCTCGAAATGTAACTCAATAATAATAGTATAGTATAGATTCACTTATTTGGTCTTTTCACATGATTCGGAGGACATGGTTAGTACATCGAGAGGTATTTGGTGCTAACTTTAAGTTAAAAACTTAACAAGCATGCCTAATTGGTACAGATTACTTACAAGTAACAGTGGACATCCTTGCATCCATTATTTTGGAGCTGGTAGTATAAAATTATTAAGTACTGCCTAATTGGTAGTATAAAATATTAACAGTGCTCTTTGGTCAAACTGTCAAAATTGAGTTAATTCATTCAATGTAAATCTTATTTTGTATTTAAAGGTTCCGATAAGTGAGAGAAAAACAAAGTTATGGAAACAAGTGATACCATAAGTATGGAAAACATCACATATTTAAGTGTCTTTTTAATAAAATATGCATTCCAAAAGGACCAAGACGTAAAGCACTGACCCAAAGAACAAAATGTTCACCTTATCGTCATGTCCTTTCGTTATGCAACAATATAGCTCAAATAAAATGTAAAAGGTACTTAACAAATTAAATATAAACAATTTAAACTTTAATTATCATAAATGAATTTTCCTACATGTCTCCATATAGTTATATGTTGTTAAAGACTATATTTTACCCATTACACCAACTATTTACTACTTGTTGAGTTTAGTTGCTTAACTCGTTCTTCTTACGATATAGGTAAGGGGAGTGGTTCTTGTCAAAATGAGTCTATGATGGAAAACAAGCTTGAAACTATTGGCTTAGATATTCGGTGTGGACCCCTAATTCTTCTCATAAAAAGGCTATACATATTTGTTAATGATATACGTCATGTGCTTGTATCAATTTGATTTTTAAATTAGACATCTTCAATATCTTAATTTAATTAATTACAAAGATTATACAAGTTTACCAATTTGAAAATAGGATAAAGTGATAAATAACCATATTAATAAAAAAGAATTTACTAATTACTATTGAATGTTAAGCAAATTTCTTGTGGCAGTTTAGGCTGGGGCCATTGATAAATATAAGCCTTGGATACTGAACCAGGATCCATATGCTATACTAAAATTGTCTTACTAGTGCAATTTTGTAACTATCAAATGATTGAGCTAGATGTTTGTTCATGATGTCCTTGCACTTCTAAAATAATTATCTATTATTGCAGTATTCCAACTTCATTGATCTTAACTCGGTGTAATATATTTAGAAAAATCATAGCGTAGCTTGACAGTGTATCTTTCCAATTTCTTGGCAGTATAAATCTTCTCGCTGTATTGTCATCAGCTTATAATGTCATGTAGTTGCTTTGTTTTATTGAGAGATTCTCAGTATTCATTTGATTTTCTTTATGGCAGTTATCATTAATGATCTTATCCACTAATAGCATGAATTACATTTTAGGTTGGGGATGAAGTTGTCATGACTAGCATGTTGCAGTATTGAAAAGGTTAGTTCTAAGATGTGGTTTTTTTTACCTGGCTTAAATACAGAAAACCGCCTTATCTAACTCCAAATTTTGCGACACCTTAGCACACCATCTTTTAAGACCTTTATTTTAGGATCTTCAAGGGATTACGTAGAAGAAAATTAGTACTTTTAAGTGCAAATTAGGATGATCATGCTATTTAATGTCTTTTATTCTTTTCGTTATAGTGCTCTTTCAAATGGTTCAATAATTTGGTGCATGGATACACTTTAAATATCAACTCGGGAGATGTGGAATCCATTGAACTTGAGTTTGGCGTTTGTTCATCCTACTAGTTTGTTAACTGATTATCTTCAATTGTACAAAACCCTATTTTAGAACATTAGCTTGATATTCTTTAGCAGATGCGGGTACATATTGCTTAGTTATTGAAGAAGGGCATGATGTAACTACTGGTAGGGTCTCTTGGGTACACTTCTAAGGTACCATTTTTTATTCTCGACTTAACTGTGTTGATAACATTACATAATTTTCTAATGCATAAGGATTTCTATTCCTGAACTAGGCTACAATTTTCGTGTATCGGTATCAACATTCAATGCTGGATTAGAGCATTGAGCCATTGGGTTTAGAGCACCTGAAATGTTAAATTCATGTAAAATATATTACAGGTATAACAACTATGTCAATGGGAATGAAGATTATATCAACATATAATTGCCCAAGGATTAAACTTGAGAATTAAAAGAGCTAAAAGAGGTTCATAATTGAACTTTTAAGAAACTTTCCTTTTTTGGCCTTTTCCATAAGGTACACTCCTTATTCTTGTTGCACAATTGTTAAAAGTATGTGCATTTTCTGTAAAAATTTGATTTAAAGATGATGAACACCTTGTATATGCTATGTGAAGTTCCGTTTGATGAAATCTTCTATGTGCTAGGGCTTATAGTACTCCCAGTATGTGTTGATAGCAATGAATATAGTGAATTCAAGAGACATATGTGTCGGCAAAGTGAAAATGGTTTAAATTCTCAAGGCTCGTAAAAACAAATGAAGACGATGACTCGGATCTTCCGATATATTATTAAGAGGTTTGTTTGATGTTTTATTTTTCCATTTCCTTAACATGCATTCATAATTACTCATTGTCACAACTTTTTCTATGGGAAATTACGCATTAGAAGATCACTCATCAATGCAAACTTTAAACTACTGTTTTAGTTCAGATACTAGCCAAGTAAAAAGGGAAGAAAAAACTACTGGAAGTTCTTACTAGTCCCATATCATAGAAACTAACAGAATGGTCGATATTGACAAGTAATAAATAGTTCGTCAAGTGCAATCGAGCTCCGTACATGCCTTGCTGGGGTCTATGGGTGATTGACGCAGCGGATAGTAACAAATGAAGCAAAACGATGGAACGATACAAAGATGAATTGGTGAATTGACGATACCCAAGTGCCCAAATCCGTTGATCGCTCGAGATATCGGATTCTAGCTATTTTCAACACGTTGATCGCATACGATGCCGCGTTAGAAGACCTACGATACTTTGACGTTGATCTCGCGCACGAGATTCAGTGAATCGGCTTCAAATTCGTTGATTCGAGCGCACTCGAATAACCGAAAATGGAGAAAGGAGCTCACACACAACTTCCAATTTTTAAAGAGGCACAAAGCTCTCAACAAAATTTTATTCAAAATCAACTCCTTTTACAAGTGACACAGCACCACTATTTATAGAAGTTTACAACTCACACACGACTTAACACGTTCGACACATGAGCTAACATATACACGACTTAACAGATACAGGTTACAACATACGCAAACTTCAACATACAAGTCAACAAACAACCTAATACATACAACAAAAAAGCGCCTTAACAAAAGGAACGACCTACGACATAACAAAATCAACATACTGCGACATAACAATAGCACGACAACAGGAAGCTTGAGCGATCTATCAACTTGAGCGACCTAAGAAATCTTAGCGACCTACATAATTATAGCAACATGTTACAACACATGACGCGACCTACGACATAAGCTTCCTGCGACCTAAAGTGAATGAGCGACATAAGAGCTTGCGACTTAACGAGATAAGGTACTGAGTGACTTGTAAAGAAAGCGGCATACTGGAGCGACTTAACTCGCTAGGTCGCCGACGACATAAGGAATGGCGCGACTTAAGGCATAACTCATTATCCTGGTGCACTGCTTCATCCTTCCCTCGTATCTCGCTAGGCAGTAACCCGCTAGGTCGCTGGCGACTTAAGGCAAGTGACCGAAGGAAAAGTGGCTTAAGTAGTTGAGTCGCTGGCGACTTCATATAACTCGCGAACGACCTACGACTGAAAGCATGGTGCGCTGCATCATCCTCCCTAGGTTGGAAAGAATTCGACCCCGAATTCAGACTTTCCCCTTCCTCGACAAGTTTGTACTCATGATACGGAATCGAATGTTTGACGTTGAAAACGTCAGCAGTATGGATATGATCCGGTAATCTTAACTGATAAGCATTATCATTGATCTTCTTCAAGATTTCTACTGGACCAATCTTTCGAGCTTTCAATTTGTTGTAAGTTCCAACTAGAAAACGATCTTTCGTCAATACTGCGTAAACAAAATCACCCTCTTTGAAGTCCACACTCCTTTGCTTCTTATCTACCAGTTGCTTATACTTCTCATTTGACTTAAACAATCATTCATGAACAATCCTGTGACACTCCTGCAACTCATTCACGAAATCACAAGCTCGTTTAACAACCCCTTTCTGACGTGGAACTGTTGACAAATCCAACGGTCCCTTCGGAATGGCTGAATATACTACTTGAAATGGACTGAATCCGGTACTTCGATTAACGGCATGATTATGTGCGAATTCTTCCTGACACAATTTGACATCCCAGCTTTTCAAATTATCTTTCACAAGACATCTCAACAAGTTTCCCAAAGATTTGTTCACCACTTCTGTTTGTCCATCCGTTTGTGGATGATAGGGGCTACTAAAATTCAGCTTAGTCCCAACCGTCTTCCACAGACTCAACCAAAAATGACTTAGAAATCGAGTATCCCGGTCAGAAACAATGGTCTCAGGTAGCCCATGTGATGCAGCAAGGCATATAGGAATTCAGAAGTTAAACCATATTCAATCGTGCACGAGTCAAGGAGCTTCGGATTTAACTCATGAGTCGGCATGCTTGTTGAGTCGGACACGAGATAAAGGAAGCATGAGTCGGAGCCGGTTTAACAAAGCTTGGAAGAGTTCGAGTTGGATGAGTCGTTCACGGGTTAATAGATGCATGAGTCGTTTCCGACCTAACGAAACTTGGAGGAACGAGCTACGACTTAACAAAAGGGGAGATGAGGCATCGAGATTGAGTCGTCTACGACTTAATGGGGCACGAGATAGCAAGGTCCGAGTTAACAACAATTCAAGCTGTATAAAGGAGGCAGATTTGAGTCGTATACGACTTAACGAAGAGGGCTTGAGTCGTATACGAGTTAACCAAGATCAGGAGAAGATGCTACGACCTAAAGACATTCGCATAAGTCGTCTACGACTTAACAGGAAGCGGCAAGGAGATGAGTCGGCCATAGAAGCAGATGGTTGTTGGCCTTGAGTCGTTAGGTCGGCAACGACCTAACTGCTGTAGTTTGAGTCGTGAGTCGTTATGTTTTTCTTGAGTCGTATGTAGTGAGTTTCTTAAGTCGGCATGTATGATGAGTCGTACTTGGTTGAGTCGGTCACTTTGTACAGTGTTGTAATGTGTTGAGTCGTCGGGTCTTGAGTCGGAGGAGTTGTATTGGTGTTGGGCTTGCTGAGTCGTGTAAGCGGAGTGGTGTAGTTAAGTCGGTGCCGACCTTGTATGAGTCGCTTGTAGTTCGGTCTGTTGTAAAAGGGTGGAGGCGCATGTGTTAAGTCGGTCACGACTTAAGTTGAGTCGTAAGTCGCTTGCCGACTTAAGGCACTGGGTCAGAAAAGTCTATAAATAGCGTATGTGTTGTACATTTTTTTGGTTGTTGATTTTGAATAAAATTTCTCTTTTGTTAGCTTTGTGCTTTCATACCAATTGGTAGTTGAGTGTAATCTCCTATCTCCACTTACGTCATTCGAGTGCGCTCGAATCCACGTTTGTTGAAGCCGATTCACGGAATCTAGTGCGCTAGATCAACGTGCGAAGAATCGTAGATCTTTGAACACGGTATAGTGCGCTATCAACGTGTTTGAGATAGCTAGAGTTCGGTATCTTTGGATCAACGAACTTGGGCATTTTGGTATCTTCAACTCACCGATTGCTACATTTCATCGATTGAAGTTTTGTTTGATTAATCCGCTGCGTCAGTTTTGGTATCAGAGCCATACTTAGCCAATCATAGCTAAGTTTGATTCTTGGAGCCAAGTTTTTGAAGTTTTTGAAGTTTGGAGTTGTTCATTGTGTTCATATTGAAGTTGCAACCAGTTTGGGGTGTTTGATCCATTTCATTTTGGATCGAGGAGTTGGACTTTGTTTGGATTTTGAATTGGAGTTTTGCGCGCCAAATTTTGAAGGGTTTTGGAGTTGTAGGCCGAGCTAAGCAAGTGAACCGAGATAGATTGGTGCGAGCTAGTTTGAGCCGTGCCAAGTGATTGAGTTGTGCATTGTTGAAATCGACCTAAGTTGAACCGTGAAGTGTCAAGGCCGAGACCAGGTTGAGCCGAGACAATTTGGACCGAGTCAACTTGTAGCCGAGACATTGTATTGCCGAGTTAAGTCAAGGCAAACTTTTGTGAAGTGTACATTCTTTGCCGAGCTAAGTGTGCCGATCCAAGGGAGAGCCGACCTAACTTGAACAGAGTTAAGGTTGAGTCGTATATAAAGCATTGTTGAGCCGAGATTGCTTGTGTTGGAAGTTTGAAGTATTGTGTTCAATTTGTTGAAGTTTGTGAACTTTACAACCATGCCACCAAGGAGAGCTAACCGACATCAAAACGTTGAAGCTTTGTATCGAAGAGAAGAGGCCGATCAAATGGAGCAACGTATGCACGAGAAGATTGATGAAGGCATTGGTAGGTTGGAGAAGCTTATGATTGATATGAATCAAAGTAGAAGAAGAAATTCACCTGAATCCATTCATGGAGGAAGTAGAGTTTCACATCATTCAGATCGGGAGAGGAGAGAAAGTCAGGATCAACGGAGTGTTGATAATCGAAGTAGGAGGAATGTTGATGACCATGATAGACGGGATGTTGGTTGTAGGAGTGGTGGTAGAGATGTTGGAGGGCGTGAAAGACAACGATATGCATCAGACTTTGATGAGGAGTTTGACGGTGATAGGGGAAGTGTTCATTTCAGAGACCGAGATCAGGGACAACGTCAGTATCGGGTTATTGATGATGATCGACGTTGGGAATCGGGTATGAAGATGGAGATTCCGGAGTTTAAAGGAGGGATGGCAGCTGAAGAATTTCTTGATTGGGTATCAAATGTTGAAGAGATCTTTGATTTCAAGGAGGTTCCTGAGCATAGGAGAGTAAAGTTGGTTGCTACTAGGTTGAGGGGGAGAGCTTTGGCGTGGTGGCAGCAAACTAAACTTACAAGGGAGAGAATGGGGAAGTCAAAGATAGAATCGTGGGATAAGATGAAAAAGTTGATGAGATCTACTTTCTTACCTTACAACTATCAATCACTTATGTACCAGAGGTTGCAGAATCTGAGGCAAGGGACAAAATCTGTTAGTGATTATGCTGATGAATTTTACCAACTCATCGCCAGGAATGATATCATGGAAACAGAAGAACAGCTAACTGCTAGATTCATTGGGGGTTTGAGAATGCAGATCCAGGATATGGTTAATATGTTCGATCCTAGATCCGTTGCAGAAGCACATCAAAGAGCGTTGGCTTGGGAGAAACAAGGAAGGCGTGGAGGAGGTGTGTTTACTAATTCTAATAATCCGGTGAAGGGGGCCAGTGGTAGTTCTAATGTTCCTAAATCTATTACGAAGCCAGTGGTGAAGGAGGTTGAGAAGGCGAAGGCTAGTACTGTTTTCAAATGTTATAATTGTCAGGAGTTGGGTCACAAAAGCAACGAATGTCCGAAGCCGAAGAAGAGAACCATGGTTGCAGAGGTTGAAGCAGATGATGGTGAGGAGGCAGAGTATTCAAATGTACCTTATGTTGAGGAGGAAGAAAAAGTGTCGGGTGATGAAGGTTGTAATCTTATGATGAGGAGAAGTTGTTTGACACCTAAGCAAGAGGAGGATTGTAGTTGGCTGAGAAGCAATATTTTCCAATCGACATGTACTATTCTGGGGAAAGTCTGCAAGTTCGTTATTGATGCGGGAAGTTGTGATAATATTATTTCTTCAGAGGCAGTTAGAAAGTTGAACTTGAAGACCGAGAAACATCCGAAACCGTACAAGCTAGCATGGTTAAGGAAGGGAGGTGAAGTGAAAGTATGTCGAAGAGCTTGTGTGAATTTTTCGATTGGGAAGAAGTATAAGGATGAAATATGGTGTGATGTCGTAGATATGGATGTTTGTCACTTATTGTTGGGCAGACCATGGCAGTTTGATAGAGCAGTTCAGCATGACGGTCGTGCCAACAGTTACAGTTTCATGTTCGAGGGTACTAAAATTACTTTGGTTCCTAAGAAACAACAGCAGAAGGAGAACAAGCTAGAGGAGATTGAAGAATTGAAAACTCTGTTGACTTTGAAAGAGTTTGTCAAGGAAGTTGAGGAAGAACCGGAAGTGTTTTTGTTGATTGGGAGAGAGAGTAGTGACGAAGTTGAGATTCCAGAAGAAGTAAAGCCTGTTTTGAAAGAGTTTGAAGATGTCTTTCCAGATGAGTTACCAAAGGAGTTACCACCACTTAGAGACATTCAACATCAGATTGATCTTGTTCCAGGAGCAGTGTTACCACACCGACCACATTACAGAATGAGTCCGAAAGAACATGAGGAGTTACGAAGGCAGGTGGAAGAGTTACTTGAGCAGGGTCGTATCCAGGAAAGTTTGAGTCCGTGTGCTGTGCCTGCATTGTTAGTACCAAAGAAGGACGGAACTTGGAGGATGTGCACTGATAGTAGAGCTTTGAATAAGATCACTGTTCGTTACAGATTTCCTATGCCGAGGTTGGATGATTTGTTAGATCAGTTGAGTGGGGCAACTATATTTTCAAAGATTGATTTGAAAAGTGGTTATCATCAAATCCGAATCAGACCTGGAGACGAATGGAAGACAGCTTTCAAAACTAGAGAGGGGTTGTACGAATGGTTGGTTATGCCATTTGGTTTGTCTAATGCACCTAGTACATTCATGCGGGTGATGAATCAAATCTTTCGACCATTCATTGGAAAGTTCGTCGTGGTGTACTTCGATGATATTCTGATTTATAGCAGGAGTACGGAGGAGCATGTTTTTCACCTGAGGGAAGTATTGCTTATTCTTCGTGAAGAACAATTTTATGCTGCTACAAAGAAATGTGTGTTTATGACACCTACTGTTTTATTCCTGGGTTATGTTGTTTCAGGAGAAGGTATCCAAGTTGACCATAGCAAAGTTGAAGCAGTCAGGAATTGGCCACAGCCAAAGACAATTACAGAAGTGAGAAGTTTTCATGGGCTAGCGTCATTCTACCGAAGATTCATTCCACACTTCAGTAGCGTGATGGCTCCAGTGACTGATTGCATGAAGGGTAAACAATTTGTGTGGTCAGAGGAAGCGGGGGTTGCCTTTGAGAGAATCAAGGAATTGCTGACGTCTGCACCAATTCTTGTTTTACCTAATTTTCAGTTGTTATTTGAATTGCATACTGATGCTTCGAAGGTTGGAATTGGAGGAGTTCTGAGTCAGAATGGGAAGCCAGTTGCATATTTCAGTGAGAAATTGTCAGGGGCGAAGATGAGATACAGTACATATGACGTTGAATTTTATGCTGTTGTTCAGGCTATCAAGCATTGGAGGCATTATTTGTTTCAGAAGGAATTTGTTCTTTACACAGATCATGAAGCTTTGAAACATTTACAGGGACAGGATAAAATTTCAGCGAGACATGCATCATGGATTTCTTATTTACAACAGTTTACTTTTGTCGTTAAGCACAAATCAGGGGTGACAAATCGGGTAGCTGATGCTTTGAGTAGGAGGAGTCATTTACTAACGACAATGAAGGTTGAAGTGACGGGGTTTGAAATGTTGCCAGAGATGCTTGAAGAAGATCCTTACTTTGTGAAATATGTTGAAAAAGTGAAGGATGGGAGTACCGATGAATTCATGTTGGTTGATGGTTTTCTGTTTAAAGGAAATCGATTATGTATTCCGGATTGTAGTCTGAGGATGAAAATTGTGAAGGAATTGCACGAGGAAGGACATGTGGGCCGTGATCGTACTTTGCAGTTGATTTCACAATCTTACTTTTGGCCATCGATGAGAAAAGAAGTTGAGAGATTTGTGGAGCGATGTCATATTTGCCAAGTTTCAAAAGGAACAGCAACGAATGCGGGGTTGTATATGCCATTACCAGTACCATCCAAGCCATGGGTTGATATTAGCATGGATTTCGTTTTGGGTTTGCCGAGATCTCAAAGGGGAAATGATTCGATATTTGTTGTGGTGGACAGGTTTTCAAAAATGGCACATTTTGTTGCTTGCAAGAAGACAGCAGATGCAGTTCGAGTAGCGCAGTTATTTTTCAAGGAGATTTATCGACTTCATGGATTGCCAGAATCTATTGTTTCTGATCGAGATACTCGTTTTCTGAGTCACTTTTGGCTGAGTTTGTGGAAAATGGTGGGAACGAAGTTGAATTTCAGCAGTGCTTATCATCCGCAAACTGATGGGCAGACGGAAGTTGTTAACAGGTCATTGGGAAATTTGTTGCGTTGTCTTGTACAGGATAATTTGAGAAGTTGGGATATGAAGCTATGCCAGGCAGAATTTGCTCATAATCATGCAGTAAATCGTAGCACAGGATTCAGTCCGTTTCAGATTGTTTATTCAAATTTACCCAGGGGACCGTTGGATTTAGCAGTTGTACCACAGTCAAAGAAAACAGTTAAACGAGCTGCTGATTTTGTTGATGAGCTGACGGAATGTCATAAAGTCGTTCAGGAACGATTGGAGAAATCGAATGAGAAATATAAGAAGTTTGCAGATTCGAAACGACGAAATGTTGAAATTAAAGAAGGTGATTTAGTTTATGCTGTGTTAACAAAGGATCGATTTCCAGTGGGTGCTTATAACAAGTTGAAAGCGCGAAAAATTGGTCCAGTTGAAGTTTTGAAGAAGATTAACGAGAATGCTTATCGATTACAATTACCAGATGATGTTTATACTTCTGATGTGTTTAACGTTAAACATTTAATTCCGTATCGTAGAAATGAACATTTTGATGAGAAAGAATTTGCAAATTCGAGGTCGAATTTTTCTCAACCAGGGGAGGATGATGCAGCAAGGCATATAGGAATTCAGAAGTTAAACCATATTCAATCGTGCACGAGTCAAGGAGCTTCGGATTTAACTCATGAGTCGGCATGCTTGTTGAGTCGGACACGAGATAAAGGAAGCATGAGTCGGAGCCGGTTTAACAAAGCTTGGAAGAGTTCGAGTTGGATGAGTCGTTCACGGGTTAATAGATGCATGAGTCGTTTCCGACCTAACGAAACTTGGAGGAACGAGCTACGACTTAACAAAAGGGGAGATGAGGCATCGAGATTGAGTCGTCTACGACTTAATGGGGCACGAGATAGCAAGGTCCGAGTTAACAACAATTCAAGCTGTATAAAGGAGGCAGATTTGAGTCGTATACGACTTAACGAAGAGGGCTTGAGTCGTATACGAGTTAACCAAGATCAGGAGAAGATGCTACGACCTAAAGACATTCGCATAAGTCGTCTACGACTTAACAGGAAGCGGCAAGGAGATGAGTCGGCCATAGAAGCAGATGGTTGTTGGCCTTGAGTCGTTAGGTCGGCAACGACCTAACTGCTGTAGTTTGAGTCGTGAGTCGTTATGTTTTTCTTGAGTCGTATGTAGTGAGTTTCTTAAGTCGGCATGTATGATGAGTCGTACTTGGTTGAGTCGGTCACTTTGTACAGTGTTGTAATGTGTTGAGTCGTCGGGTCTTGAGTCGGAGGAGTTGTATTGGTGTTGGGCTTGCTGAGTCGTGTAAGCGGAGTGGTGTAGTTAAGTCGGTGCCGACCTTGTATGAGTCGCTTGTAGTTCGGTCTGTTGTAAAAGGGTGGAGGCGCATGTGTTAAGTCGGTCACGACTTAAGTTGAGTCGTAAGTCGCTTGCCGACTTAAGGCACTGGGTCAGAAAAGTCTATAAATAGCGTATGTGTTGTACATTTTTTTGGTTGTTGATTTTGAATAAAATTTCTCTTTTGTTAGCTTTGTGCTTTCATACCAATTGGTAGTTGAGTGTAATCTCCTATCTCCACTTACGTCATTCGAGTGCGCTCGAATCCACGTTTGTTGAAGCCGATTCACGGAATCTAGTGCGCTAGATCAACGTGCGAAGAATCGTAGATCTTTGAACACGGTATAGTGCGCTATCAACGTGTTTGAGATAGCTAGAGTTCGGTATCTTTGGATCAACGAACTTGGGCATTTTGGTATCTTCAACTCACCGATTGCTACATTTCATCGATTGAAGTTTTGTTTGATTAATCCGCTGCGTCACCATGTAGTCGATAAATCTCTTTAAAGAACAATTGAGCAACACGGACTGCATCGACGATCTTTATTCAAGATATGAAATGTGCCATCTTCGAAAATATATCCACCACAACATATATAGAATCATTCCCTCGTTGAGTTCTTGGCAAACCCAAAACAAAATCCATGCTAACATCAACCCACGGTCTAGTAGGCACGGGCAATGGCATATACAATCCTGCATTCATAGCTGTCCCTTTGGAAACTTGACATATGTGACATCTCTGCACAAATCTTTCAACTTCTTTCCTCATGGAAGGCCAAAAATATGATTGAGAAATCAACTGCAAGGTATGATCTCTTCCCACATGACCTTCTTCATGCAATTCCTTCACAATCTTCATTCACAAACTGCACTCTGGTATACACAACCGATTTCCTTTGAATAGAAAACCATCTACCAACACATACTCATCCGTCTTCCCTTTCTCGACTTCATCTACAATCTTAGCAAAGTAAGGATCCTCAACAAATAATTCTAGAAATACATCAAACCCCGTCACTTCAACTCTCATCGTAGTCAACAAATGATTTCTTCTACTCAATGCGTCTGCTACACGATTTGTAACTCCCGACTTATGCTTTACAACAAATGTAAACTATTGCAAGTATGCGATCCATGAAGCATGTCTGGCTGCAATCTTATCCTATCCCTGCAGATGTTTCAATGCTTCATGTTCAGTATACAACACAAACTCTTTGTAAAACAAATAGTGTCTCCAATGCTTTATTGTTTGGACAATAACATAGAACTCCAAGTCATGGGTACTGTATATTGTCTTGGCTCCCGAAACTTGCTCGCTAAAATAAGCAATTGGACGACCTTTTTGACTTAACACTCCACCAATTCCAACTTTAGACGCATCAGTATTCAGCTCAAAGTGTAACTGAAAGTCCGGGTATCTAAGAATCGGTGTCGTAGTCAAAAGTGTCTTGATCTATTGGAAAGCAGAATCAGCGTCTTTAGTCCACAAAAACTGCTTTCCTTTCATACAATCTGTCACTGGTGCCATCATGCTAATGAAATATGGAATAAACCTTCGGTAGAATGATGCTAAACCATGGAAACTTCTCACTTCAGTTATAGTCCTGGGTTGTGGCCAATCCTTGATTGCTTCAACTTTACCTTGATCCACATGAATACCTTCCTTGGACAACACATGTCCCAAGAACAAAGTACTGTGTGTCATGAACATGCATTTCTTTGTTGCCGCGTAAAATTGCTCCTGACGAAGTATCATCAACACTTCCCGCAAGTGTTGTAGATGTTCTTTTGTGCTTCCACTGTATATCAATATATCATCAAAGTATACCACCATGAACTTTCCAATAAACGGTCGAAAGATCTGATTCATCACTCGCATAAAAGTACTAGGTGCATTCGAAAGACCAAATGGCATGAAAAGCCATTCATACAACCCCCCCATGTCCTGAAGGCTGTCTTCCATTCATCCCCTGGTCGAATTCGAATCTGATGATACCCACCCTTCAAATCAATCTTTGAAAAGATAGCAGCTCCACTCAACTGATCTAACAAGTCGTCCAATCTTGGCATCGGAAATCTGTACCTCACTGTAATCTTGTTTAGCGCTCGACTATCTGTACACGTTCTCCAAGTTCCATCCTTCTTTGGCACTAACAAGGCTGGTACTGCACAAGGACTTAAACTTTCTTGTACGCGCCCTTGTTTAAGTAACTCCTCCACTGCCTTCTCAACTCTTCATGCTCCTTTGGACTCATTCTATAATGTGGTCTATGTGGTAACACAGCTCTCGGAAAAAGTTCAATCTTGTGTTGTATGTCCCTCAACGATGGTAATTCTTGAGATGATCCGACTTCCTACCTCCAGGAAATCACATCATCAATGAGAAAAGAAAGGGATAGAATAAGAAAATAAAGAGAATGAAGAACGCAACAACAGATAACTCACAGCGGAACGAATGAAATAAAATATATCACATAAGATATTACATAATATAATATTACATCAGAGTATACAACTTATACAACACATATTAAACAATTATAAACATTTGTCTAACTATAAAACTCAAGAATGACAGAAAGAAATACGAAACAAACATAGCGGAACCATAATATATCTACACGTGGAAGCCTCCTGCTCCATAACTCCTCCAGTATTCGTCAAGAAAACCTGAATCACTCGACTACTCATACATAATATGAGTACCCAAGAGTTTAATAAAACAGAAAATAAACACTCGGGTCAGACAGGGGTCTGGTGTGAGTAAACGGTTTAAAATTGCTTAATTTTAGAAAACCTTTGAAAATAAAAGGTATCACGTAAGACTTCCCACACATAAACATGGAAAAGTTTTTACCTTACGCTAACCAAAACATTTGATAGGAAATCCAATGATATAATAATAGTGTCTAGAGTTTTCAAGTAAATAAGAAATAGTCGAAACTGTTACATTTATTAAATTCCAGCTACTAGCCACAAAAGTGGGTAATACAATCAAAACCGTAGGGTCTCGTAGGAAGAATGGGTTTCCATCAATGGCATGGCTACTAGGGTACCGCACGTCACAGTATGTGGTCTAGATCAACATACCGAGGAGTACACCCGCTCCCCTGCAACACAAGGCCAGGACAATTCCTTATTGAACAGTCCCGAACAAGACAACCCCGCAGTTGGCGCGCGACTCCAACTACCCACACAGCCGAATAAAAAGGGACTTCTAGACAGGGGAAAATCTTGCTCTCCAATGGGAGCTACCCACGAAGCCTTGCTGCACCTCCCCATTTTTGGCCATTCCAGGTTGATGAGGCTTGAGGCTGCGATTACCTTTATAGAACACATCTATCTTAGAATGCTTATCGTCCACCTGACGATGTTCTGAAAGCATTCAATCCATACAAGTTCGTTCCGGGTTCGAGCGAAACCGAAGGCAATATCTCATTGCACTCTTTTTGGAATCACCCTCAGAGTCAACGACCATAGCCCTTGCACTCTAAATCACCATCTCGAACCTATAAGTACTATTCCGTCAAACTCGTTACGGAATCACCCACGGAGTTATACCGACGTATAGTTCTTACACCTCGAGTCTTCACGAAGCTCCACTTGGACTTACGACCTAACGTTTAATTAGAATCGATGTGGTTTTTGGATTATCCAAATATGGACACCCGATCCCGGTCTCATCGAAACCAAACGCCATTTTAATGTCCAAGTTGTTCTTAAGGGTTTAATCATTTAGCTTATATTCAGGATGATATAACAGGTAGATGAATAATATTATCACAATAGATAATTCATATCAACATTCATCTTCACAGAGCAGCATATCACATATCATAGATATCCATATCATCCAGTATCAACCAATCACCCAATATCAATCATCCAATATCAATCAATCACCCAATATCAGTCATCCAATATAAACGAATCATCCATAAATAGAATTGGTTAACTCTTAATCAATTGGATTACCTAAATCCTTCTTCATTTATTTATTCCAAACAAAAAAATTAACCATTTCTTAATGATCTTATTTAATTAATCTTCCTTGATTAATTATCTTTTAATTACATTCAAGTAATTAGTCTTATCCATATTCAGTAATTAACCTTTAATAATTAATGACCCTTCATTTACTTCCATTCATTAATTAATTATAATTAATTACATTAAACCTTAATTAATTACAAATAATTAATCACATTTAAATTTAATTACTTTAATTAACCAACCTTGATTAATTCATTAATTACTTCAGCTAATAATCCTTATTAATTAATTGACCCTTAATAAATAATTAATTTGTAACTAATTGTCTCATTAATTAGTCCTAACTAATCATATACAGTAATTAACAATTTATAATTACACATCTTAATTAATTAACATCTTAATTAGTTATATTAATCCTTGATTAATTAATCTAATTAATTAATCTCTAATTACTTCTTTAAGTAGTCATTAATCAATTAAATTAATAAATAATCCTTAGTTAATTACTTATTAATTAATTATATTTTAATTAATTACACCTTGCTTCCTTAATTAATTAATCACATTAATTAATTAACTAAAATTAATTGAGTAATTAACGTTTAATTATTTACATAAGTAATTATCTCTGACTACTTCTATTAATAAATCTTGATTGCTTCCTTAATTAATTATTAACAAGTAATTAATCCCATTATTAAATAATCCTAATCCATTTATTTAATTAATTACTCCATTATTAATTAACTTTAAATAATTATATTGATCAATCCTTAAATTATAACATTAAGTGATCATCCATTAATCACTTCAATTAATTACTCTTATGAGCAATTACCACTAATTACTTCCATAAGCAATTACCAATTCTTAATTACATTCAATAACTAACCATTAATTACTTTATTAATTAATTACACTTAATTAATCCATAATTAAATGATTATTTCAAATTAATTAAATAATTAACTAATTATTTAAAATTAATTAAACAATTAATTAACATCTTATATTTCAAAATCCTTAATTAATTAAGAAAAGCATTTATCTTAGTTAAACTCTTTATTTATTAACAAATCATAATTATGTATTTATAAGTTCATATCCAAAAAAATTAACATTATTTATCTTCATAAGTTAATTATTTGAATTAAATCAAATTTCAATAACTTAAACCAAATTATTTAATTTGGTTTATAAAATTTTAACTTAACCTTATTTGAAATTAAAGCATTTGTAAATCAATTTTAAATTTTAAAATACTTTAACTATTTAACCTAAACTTATTCATTTTAAATAAAATTTGAAAAAAACTTAGTTTTTAAACATTTCTTTTATAATTTACTAAAAAAACTTGGATTTAATACTTAAATACAAATACTCTTTTAAATTGAACTTCAAAATTAAATAAAGTTAAACACCTTTAAAAGAAATCATCCTAAAACATTTTTTAAATTTGAACTAAAAATTTAGTTTACATTTTATTCCAAAGAACAAGTTAACCCTTAATAAATTTGTCTTATTTTAATAACTTGTTGATACTTGAATGCTTGATCTCATTTTCCAACAACAACTTAAATTACAACTTCATTTTTTATTAAATTTACAGTACTGATACTACCAGCACCTACCCAGAAAACACGACCCTAAGAACTTCGAGAAAAACATGGAACATCACGAGCCTTTCCCCGAGTCACTCACCCACCCACAATGCTCCGAGTCATGCCTATAAAAAACATGAGAGATTCACCGAGTACAACTCGTCTTCCTCAATCTGGAAACTCCAGTGTACAAAACGTACACTGTGCTCGTGCACCGTTCGTCCCGGCCGAAGTTGATCGCCACGACAATCCCTTACAACCCCAAATCTCGCGCGAACACGAATCCAACCCAGTTCGAACAATAATCAACCGAATCAAAATTCGAACCTGATGCTCGAACAACTACAGGAAGCTCGAACTACAAACCCAATGCCACTAGCTAAAACAACCACCGGAAACTTCAACAATCACTCCTAAGCATCGTCGCAACCTCCTTGCCACCATCCCCCATACGCGAACAACTCCGGTCATTATTCAAATCGCAAAGATCGAAACATTACAGCCGAACAAAAACAGTCTAAAACCCTAGTTTAGTCGAATTCACACAATTCACTTTCTGGAAAAATTAAGTTGTATTTTTTCCATAATCCTAGATTCATAAACAAGCTTCGATTCAAATTACAGCTGCAACCATCACGTTGCTCTTCAGCAATTCACCAAAACAACCCAAATGTTCAAACCCCAAATTCTCATGATTTATTAAACTAAAATCATGAAACATAAATTAAAATTCATGATTTTTACACATTAATCCATTCAAGTGATCCAAATCAAAAATTAAGATTTTTGATTTTCATGTATAACAGTATTTGTTACTGTTATTCCTATTTTTAAATTCTTTTTCTAAATTTAAGATCCTAAAATTATTTTAAAAGCCATCATCTTCCTCAAACAAACAATTTTTATTTAAATTTCGAAATCAAATATTGATTTGATTGATTAGTTTTGAATATTTTCTTTTAACAGAACCTTCACAGTAAATTAACAGAGTAAACTCTTGCTTGAATATAAATAGACAAACTCACCCATCATGTACATAACAATTCATATAAATTTAAGCTTTAGAATGTTAATTCAAGACAATATCAACACATGCATTCGGTAAAATTCAGATCAACTGTTTTTAAAAGAAATTTACTCACCTCATATATCATATGCAGAGCAGTTTTCTATTTCCAAGCTCTTCAAAGTAAATCAAGAAAGAATGCTTTGAATATGCTATTGATTTCCCTTTGCATGTTCTAATTGATGATTCAAAAAGGTTGAACTTGGTTTCATTTAGTTGCAGGTTGATGAGAACTTCAATTTTGCAGGTTTTAGTTGATAAGAAATTGCAGATTTTGATGTTGAACTGCAGATGACATATCTTTTTGAAATGCAGGTTTCAGCTTTGATAATTTCAGATTTCAATTGAACGTTGTAGTTTTTAAATTGAATTCAGATTTGTCTTTTGCTTCTGGATTTTATTTTCAGATTTGAAGAACCTAATTTCTATTTTGCCATTAATTTGAAAAAATTAAAGAAAGAAAAACAAGCTTCTTTATGTTTAAATTTCTGTAATAAAATTAAAAGAAATTTAACTTCAAAATAAAGACACTTGTTATCATAACTTGAAAAAATGTAAAATGCAAAGCCCCTTTATCTTACAAGTGTTATTAAGGGGTTTAACATGTTTACACATGTTTATTAGTATTTTAATTAAAGTTTTACTTAGTTTAAATGTGAATAAAACTTACTTTCTTAAGTTACTAAATGAATAAATGTTTACATAAGTATTTATAAATTTACTTTTAAAGGAAATTATTGTAAAACTAATAAATACAAATATAAATATATATCTTATACATGTTATTTAGAACCTAGAACTTTTATTTTTATACACTTATAACCATTTTTAAATTAAACATTTTTAAAGAAAACAAAACAAAATTTTATTTAAAACCTTTAAATTATCATATTTAAAAACAATTATCTTATAATTGAAAATAAATTGATTAAACTAAATTATCTTTTGAAAAATATTTATTTTGAAACAAAGCTTTTAAATTACAATTATAAATTATCAATAGATTAAATTTCAAAACAATCCAAATTATAAAATATACTTACATATATATTACAATTTGCAAATTCATCTTTTAATTTAAAACAAAAGATATTTCTATTCAAAATATATATCAAATATATATATTATAAATAAAATGAAAATTTATTAGCTTTGAAAAATAAATTCTCGTTAAATTCTAAATTGATAAAAAGAAATTGATCACAATTATCAGATTAAATGTTTATTAACCATTAAAAGATTAAATTTACTAATTTAAATTAAATTTGTAAAGAAAAATTATCAAACTAATTAAATTATTAATGCAAATTATTAAATTGTTATTGCCCAAAATTCCGGGTCGTTACAATCCTCCCCCCTTAAAAAAAATTCGTCCCCGAAATTTAAAAAGAAAGGTAATTTAATAACCCAGCAAAGATTTTAATTTCAAACAGCAAAACATTCCTAACAACTAGTTACTAACAACCATAGCAATCAATCAAACAAACAAACTTAACCAATTATTCTGATACAAATCAGAATAAATCTTCTAATACTATCTAGAGTTTCCAAGTATAAATCACCGGGAGACTCGCTCTACAGAGGCTAAACAAACTACCCTACCAAATTCCAGAGCTCAACTCATCTCTAGATCCATCAATCTGAACAGAACATCAGACTATACTAAATCTAGCACATCTTCCAAAATCCAACTGAACTACAGATTCAACAACCAATGATGAATCATACACGTACTCCCTTAGAAGTACATGAAATACAATGAATTCCAGCTATCCAAACTGGCAATTCAATCTTATCCTATCAAAACACAGATAAGAAATTTCCAAATACCACAGAACTAACCATCCAATTTATCCAATTACTGTTCTCTTAACCAGAGAAATCTTAACAACAATGAAGTCTCCAACTTCGAATTCCAAACTCCTTGTCTCATATCTGCGTAACTTAACAAACAATCCAGGGTTGTCCATCCTCTCCCTGATCATCTCAACCTATGCTGATACTTTTAGAAACAATTAGACCAAAACAAACCAGTTTCTGGATCATATCCAACAGAAAAGTCTTCCAAGATCCATCGAAATCTAGATCTCAAGCTCTACTTCCCAAGCAATAGCAAACAGAACTTGCTTCTTTTGTTGCACAGCTGCTACCTCACTTTCGCTGCACAACTTTGATTCTGAAATAGATAAGAATATTGTTGATGAACACGAGTTCAAACTTATACAATATATCCAAAAAACTTTGTTTATCAAATCCATAAAAATCTGAGTGACACACCTGACTCAGTCACACAACCATATAGCAGAATCCGACTCAAAAGCTAAATCTGACCAATCCAAATTCCAAAAATAATTTCTGAGTTACTACACCAACTCTCTCTTCTTCAAGAACCATCCTGCTATCAGGCTAACTACCAAAACTGCTTCTGGAACCAAAACAATATGGAATTCAACTCCAGATGCAGACAAACTTCTGATTACTTAAGTAGCTTCTAATACCACATGAGAATGCTCTGTTTCAACCAAAAGATTGCCCAAGAAAAATTCCCAAACTAATCGCAAGTCACTTTTGCGATCCAACCTAGTTCGGATTCCAAAGAAACTGTCCCCTCTTTACCAATTAGAACAGCTTTAAGCTTCTCCAAACAAGGTTAACCCTTCAAAAACATTCACCAACTGCCCGGCTGCTGAAAGAGAACCATAAGATTTCGGAATCATCGGAGAAACAACCAACACTGCTACTTCCAAACTCAACTTCGATGATAGTGCGAAGCCAAAAGACCTTCTCGTTAGCACACCGAACAAACTGCACTTCTACCACAGCTAACCAAAGACTTCTAATTCAAAGGCTTCTCGAAAACCAAAACTCTCAACAAACCACACAAAAGACCCTCGAGATGGCAGACATCTCTTAAGAAACTCGGGCTCCAAACCAAGCATCTACAACTCGCTCTCCTTAAGGAATAACAAATGAGACCATGCTAAAGTGAAACAACTCATAGACCTTAGTCTCATATTCCAAGACAGACAACCTCCATGCTAAAGATCCAGATAACTTCTACACAGACGAGTCTTTTCTACGGTAGGTAAAGACTGCTCCTCAACTACTTCTAAAACTGCTTCCAGAGAAAACACCTTCTGAAAATATGCAAGGACACTGCATCTCATCACGCAGTTATCAAGATATCATCACTTACTTCTGTACTTCCGACAGATCCAAACTTACCCTTCCAAGATAACTCCAAATCTTTAAAAAGATTTCCTTCAGATATCAGAGAAATCCTTACTCCAAACTATAAATCTTACTCGAGACAGTAATAGGTCTACAATCTCGACAAATATTTCCAACCTCAAATATATGGACCTCTTCCATTAGTGGTAGTCGTGTTACACACACACCACTACTCCATCTACCTCTAAAATTTATGTTGGAAAATCCGAACAGATAACCAAACCGATCAGGTAGATATAGATATATATACATATATAGTTATATATAAAAATTACAAATACGCTCTCTCAAGGAAGACACCACTACAAAGCCTAGGTATTCACTCAACCTAATACTCTGATACCAATTGAGACGACCCGACTTCCTACCTCCAGGAAATCGCATCATCAATGAGGAAAGAAAGGGATAGAAGAAGAAAAGAAAGAGAAAGAAGAACACAACAACAGATAACTCACAGCGGAACGAATGAAATATAATATATCACATAAGATATTGCATAATATCATATTACATCAGAGTATACAACTTATAAAACACATATTAGACAGTTATAAACATCTGTCTAACTATACAACTCAAGAACGACAGAAACAAATACCAAACAAACACAGCAGAACCATAATATATCTACACGTGGAAGCCTCCTGCTCCACAACTCCTCCAGAACTGGTCAAGAAAACATGAATCACTTGACTACTCATACATAATATGAGTACCCAAGAGTTTAATAAAACAGAAAATAAACACTCGGGTCAGACAGGGGTCTGGTTTGAGTAAACGGTTTAAAATTGCTTAACTTTTAAAATTCTTTGAAAACAAAAGGTATCACGTAAGACTTCCCAGACATAAACATGGAAAAGTTTTTACCTTACGCTAACCAAAACATTTGATAAGAAATCCAATGATATTATAATAGTGTCTAGGGTTTTCAAGTAAATAAGAAATAGCCGAAATTGTTACATTTATTAAATTCCAGCTACTAGCCACAAAAGTGGGTAATACAATCAAAACCGTAGGGTCTCGTTGGAAGAATGGGTTTCCATCAATGGCGGGGCTACTGGGGTATCGCCCGTCACAGTACGTGGCCTAGATCAACGTACCGAGGAGTACACCCGCTCTACTGCAACACAAGGCCGGGACCATTCCTTACTAAACAGTCCCGAACAAGACAACCCCGCAGTTGGCGCGCGATTCCAACTGCCCGCACAGCCAAATAAAATGGGACTTCTAGACAGGGAAAAATCTTGCTCTCCAGTGAGAGCTACACATGAAGCCTTGCTGCACCTCCCCTGTTTTAGCCATTCCCGGTTGATGAGGCTTCAGGCTGCGATTGCCTTTATAGAACACATCTATCTTAGAATGCTCATCGTCCACCTAACGATGTACTGAAATCATTCAATCCATACACGTTCGTTCCGGGTTCGAACGAAACCGAAGGCACTATCTCGTTGCAATCGTTCTGGAATCGCCCTCAGAGTCAACGACCATGGCCCTTGCACTCTAATTCACCATCTCAAACCTATAAGTACTTTTCTGTCAAACTCATTACAGAATCACCCACAGAATTATACTGACGTATAGTTCTTACACCTCGAGTCTTCACAAATCTCCACTTGGATTTATGACCTAACGTTTAATTGGAATCGATGTGGTTTTCGGATTATCCAAATATGGAAACCCGATCCCGGTCTCATCGAAACCAAACGCCATTTTAATGTCCAAGTTGTTCTTAAGGGTTTAATACTTTAGCTTATATTCAGGATGATATAATGGGTAGATGAATAATATATCACAATCGATAATTCATATCAACATTCATCTTCACACAGCAGTATATAACATATCATAGATATCCAAATCATCCAATATCAACCAATCACCTAATATCAATCATCCAATATCAATCAATCACCCAATATCAATCATCCAATATAAACCAATCATCCATAAATAGAATTGGTTAACTCTTAATCAATTGAATTACCTAAATCCTTCTTCATTTATTTATTCCAAATAAATAAATTAACCATTTCTTAATGATCTTATTTAATTAATCTTCCTTGATTAATTATCTTTTAATTACATTCACGTAATTAGTCTTATCCATATTCAGTAATTAACCTTTAATAATTAATGACCCTTCATTTACTTCTATTCATTAATTAATTATAATTAATTACATTAAACCTTAATTAATTACAATTAATCAGTCACATTTAAATTTAATCACTTTTATTAACCAACCTTGATTAATTCATTAATTACTTGAACTAATAATCCTTATTAATTAATTGACCCTTAATAAATAAATAATTTGTAACTAATTATCTCATTAATTAGACCTAATTAATCATACAAAGTAATTAACAATTTATAATTACTCATCTTAATCAATTAACATCTTAATTAGTTATATTAATCGTTGATTAATAATCTCATTAATTAATCTCTAGTTACTTCTTTAAGCAATCATTAATCAATTAAATTAATAAATAATCCTTAATTAATTACTTATTAATTAATTATATTTTAATTAATTACACCTTGTAATTAATTCTAAATTAATCTCTTTCCTTAATTAATTAATCACATTAATTAATTAACTAAAATTAATTGAGTAATTAACGTTTAATTATTTACATAGGTAATTTTCTCTGACTACTCCTATTAATAAATCTTAATTACTTCCTTAATTAATTACTTAACAAGTAATTAATCCCATTATTAAATAATCCTAATTCATTTATTTAATTAATTACTCCATATTTAATTAACTTCAAATAATTATATTAATCAATCCTTAAATTATAACATTAAGTGATCATCCATTAATCACTTCAATTAATTACTCTTGTGAGTAATTACCATTAATTACTTCCATAAGTAATTACCAATTCTTAATTACATTCAATAACTAACCATTAATTACGTTATTAAGTAATTACACATAATTAATCCATAATTAAGTGATTGTTTAAAATTAATTAAATAATTAACTAATTATTTAAAATTAATTAAACAACTAATTAACATCTTATATTTCAAAATTCTAAATTAATTAAGAAAAGCATTTATCTTAATTAAACTCTTTACTTATTAACAAATCATAATAATTAAGTATTTGTAAGTTCATATCCAAATAATTTAACATTATTTATCTTCATAAGTTAATTATTTGAATTAAATCAAATTTAAATAACTTAAACCATATTATTTAATTTGGTTTATAAAATTTTAACTTAACCTTATTTGAAATTAAAGCATTTGTATATCAAATTTAAAATTTAAAATACTTTAACTATTTAACCTAAACTTATCCATTTTAAATAAAATTTGAAAAAAAACTTAGTTTTTAAACATTTCTTTTATAATTTACTAAAAAAATTTGATTTAATACTTAAATACAAATACTCTTGTAAATTGAACTTCAAAATTAAATAAAGTTAATCACCTTTAAAAGAAATCATCCTAAAACATTTTTTAAATTTGAACAAAAAATTTAATTTACATTTTATTCCAAAGAACAAGTTAACCCTTAATAAATTTATCTTCTTTTAATAACTTGTTTATACTTTAATGCTTGATCTCATTTTCCAACAACAACTTAAATTATAACTTAATTTTTTATTAAATTTACAGTACTAATACTATCAGCACCTACCCAGAAAACACGACTCCAAGAACTTTGAGAAAAACATGAAGCATCATGAGCCTTTCCCTGAGTCACTCACCCACCCACAACGCTCCGAGTCATCCCCATGAAAAACACGAGAGATTCACCGAGTACAACTCGTCTTCCTCAATCTGGAAACTCCAGTGTACAAAATGTACACTGTGCTCATGCACCGTTCGTCCCGGCCGAAGTCGATCGCCACGGCAATCCCTAACAACCGTAAAATCTCGCGTGAACATGAATCCAACCCAGTTCGAACAATAATCAACCGAACGAAAATTAGAACCTAATGCTCGAACAACGGCAGGAAGCTCGAACTACAAACCCAACGCCACTGGTCAAAACAACCACCGGAAACTTCAACAATCACTCTTAAGCATTTCCGCAACCTCCTCTCCACCATCAGCCATACGTAAACAATTCTGGTCATGTATTCAAATCGCAAAGATCGAAACAGTATAGCCGAACAAAAACAGTCTAAAACCCTAGTTTAGTCGAATTCACACAATTCACTTTATGGAAAAATTAAATTGTATTTTTTCCATAATCCTAGATTCATAAACAAGCTTCGATCCAAATTACAGCTGCAACCATCACGTTGTTCATCAACAATTCACCAAAACAACCCCAATGTTCAAACCCCAAATTCTCATGATTTATTAAACTAAAAATCATGAAACTTATATTAAAATTCATGATTTTTACTTATTAATCCATTCATGTAATCCAAATCAAAAATTAAGATTTTTGATTTTCATGTATGACAGTATTTGTTACTGTTATTCCTATTTTTAAATTCTTTTGCTAAAGTTAAGATCCTAAAATTATTTTAAAAGCCATCATCTTCCTCAAACAAACAATTTTTATTTAAATTTCGAAATCAAATATTGATTTGATTTATTGCTATTGAATATTTTCTTTTAATAGAACCTTCACAGTAAATTAACAGAGTAAACTCTTGCTTGAATATAAATAGACAAACTTACCCATCATGTACATACCAATTCTTATAAATTTAAGCTATAGAATGTTAATTCAAGACAATATCAGCACATGCATTCAGTAAAATTCAGATCAACTATTTTTAAAAGAAATTTACTCACCTCATATATCATATGCAGAGCAGTTTTCTATTTCCAGGCTCTTGAAAGTAAATCTAGAAAGAATGCTTTGAATATGCTGTTGATTTCCCTTTGCATGTTCTAATTGATGATTCAAAAAGGTTAAACTTGATTTCATTTAGTTGCAGGTTGATGAGAACTTCAATTTGCATGTTTTAGTTGATAAGAAATTTCAGATTTTGAAGTTTAACTGCAGATGACATCTCTTTTTGAAATGCAGGTTTCAGCTTTGATAATTTCAGATTTCAATTGAAGGTTGTAGTTTTTAAATTGAATTCAGATTTGTCTTTTGCTTTTGGATTTTATTCTCAGATTTGAAGAAATAATTTCTGTTTTGCCATTAATTTAAAAAAATTGAAGAAAGAAAAACAAGCTTCTTTATGTTTAAATTTCTCAAATAAAAGTAAAAAAATTAAACTTCAAAATAAAGACACTTGTTATCACAACTTGAACAAATGTCAAATGCAAAGCCCCTTTATCTTACAAGTGTTATTAAGGGGTTTAACATGTTTACACATGTTTATTAGTATTTTAATTAAATTTTTACTTAGTTTAAATGTAAATAAAACTTTCTTTCTTAAGTTACTAAATCAATAAATGTTTACATAAGTATTTATAAATTTACTTTTAAAAGAAATTATTGTAAAACTAATAAATACAAATATAATATACATCTTATACATGTTATTTAGAATCTAGAACTTTTATTTTTATACACTTATAACCATTTTAAAATTAAACATTTTTAAAGAAAACAAAACAAAATTTTATTTAAAACCTTTTAAATTATCATATTTAAAAACAATTATCTTATAATTAAAATAAATTGAATTACACTAAATTATCTTTTGAAAAATATTTATTTTGAAACAAAGCTTTTAAATTACAATTATAAATTATCAATAGATTAAATTTCAAAACAATCCAAATTATAACATATACTTACATATATATTACAATTTGCGAATTCATCTTTTAATTTAAAACAAAAGATATTTCTATTCACAATATATATCAAATATGTATATTATAAATAGATTAAAAATTTATTAGCTTTGAAAAATAAATTCTCATCAAATTTTAAATTGATAAAAAGATATTGGTCACAGTTATCAGATTAAATGTTTATTAACCTTTAAAAGATTAAATTTACTAATTTAAATTAAATTTGTAAAGAAAAATTATTAAACCAATTAAATTATTGTTGCAGATTATTAAATTGTTATTGCCCAAAATTCTGGGTCGTTACAATTCTTTTGGTAATTCTTCAGGAAATACATCTTCAAATTCCTTCGACTGTCTTAACTTCCTTAGGAATTTCAACCGTTTCACTACTTTCACGTCCAATCAACGGAAATACTTCAGGCCCATCCTCTACTTCTTTGACAAACTCTTTCAAAGATAATAGAGTCTTTAGTTCCTCGATTTCCTCCAACTTGCTTTCACTATGTTGTCGCTTTTTAGGAACTAAAGTGATTCTAGTGCCATTGAACATGAAACTATAGCAGTTAGTCCTACCATCGTGTTGCACGGCTCTATCAAATTGCCACAGTCATCCCAGTACCAAATGACATACACCCATATCCACCACGTCACACCAAATTTCATCTTTATACTTCTTTTCGATGGAAAAGGTTACACAAGCTCTTCGACTAACCTTCACTTCCCCACCTTTCCTCAGCCAAGCCAATTTGTAGGGTTTGGGATGCTTCTCTGTCTTTAACGCTAACTTCTTTATGGCTTTTGTAGAGATGATGTTATCACAACTTCCTGCATCGATAACAAACTTACAAACCTTTCCCAAAATAGTGCACGTCGATTAAAAAATATTACTCCTCAACCAGCTAGTCTCCATTTCCTGCTTTGGCGTCAAGCAAGATCTTCTCATCATTAAAGAATATCCCTCGTCTCCCATCAGTAATTCTTCTTCCTCCTAAACTTATGGTGAATTGGAACATTCTATTTCTGCATCCTCATCCTCAAGCTCGGCAACCATCGCTCGCTTCTTAGGCCTCGGGCATTCATTGCTCTTAAGACCAAACTGCTGACAGTTATAACACTTGAAATTGTTGTTGACCTTGGTCTTAGCAACTTCATTGAGAACTGATTTACTAACAGCCTTGGAAACATTAGTATTGCTACTGGCCCCTTTCACTAGATTGATCGAACTTGTAAGCGCAACACCTCCTCTTCTACCTTGCTTCTCCCAAGCTAGAGCCTTCTGGTGTGCTTCAGCAATGGATCTCGGATCAAACATATTTACCATATCCTGAATTTGAATTCTCAATCCTCCAACAAATCTAGATGTCAACTATTCCTCTGTTTCCATGTTATCGTTTCTAGCAATCAGTTGATAAAACTCATCTGCATAATCATTTACCGACTTTGTCCTTTGTCTCAAATTCCGTAAGCGCTGATACATAAGAGACTGATGATTATAAGGCAAGAAAGTAGCCTTCATCAACTTCGTCATCTTTTCCCATGAAACAATCTTCGACGTTCCCATTCTTTCCCGTTTAAGTTTAGTTTCTTTCTACCATGCCATAGCTCTTCCCCTCAATCGTGTAGCAACCAACTTAACTCTACGATGCTCGAGTACTTCCTTGAAGTCAAAAATTTCTTCAATATTTGATAACCAATCCAAAAATTCTTCCGCTATCATTCCCCCTTTGAATTCTGGAATCTCTGTTTTCATCCCCGACTCCCATCGACGATCATCTTCGACATCTCTATTTCGACTTCGTCCTTGGCCATGGTTTCGACAAAAGCTACTATCACCATCACTGGATTCCTCCAAATCTGATGCATGTCGATGTCGATTCTAACCATCAACATTTCTGCTACCACGCACGTCTCCTTCTCCCGAAACTGAAGGTGAAACTCTGTTTCCACTATGGTGAAAAACTGGTGAAGTTCTCCTTTGACTTTGATTCGTGTCTCTCATCAACTTCTCTAACTTTCCAATACCTTCATCGAACTTTTCATTGATACGATGCTCTATCTGCTCAACTTCTTGTTTTCTATATACATCTTCAACATTTTGAAATCGACTAGCACGTCTCGAAGGCATGATCTTCAAACAATCTCTTTTCCGATCTAACTTTGATATGGTTCGACTTAACTCTGACTTAGGTCGGCTCGGCCTAACTGGATTTACCTCAGCTTCAACTGGATCTTACTTAGCTCTCGGCTTTGTTATGGCTCTGATACCAAATTGACGCAGCGGATAGTAATAAATGAAGCGAAACGATGGAACGATACAAAGATGAATTGGTGAATTGATGATACCCAAGTGCCCAAATCCGTTGATCTCTCGAGATACTGGATTCTAGCTATCTTCAACTCGTTGATCGCGCATGATGCCGCGTTAGAAGATCTACGATTCTTCGACGTTGATCTCGCGCACGAGATTCCGTGAATCGGCTTCAAATTCGTTGATTCGAGCGCACTCGAATAACCGAAGATGGAGAAAGGAGCTCACACTCAACTTCCAATTTTTAAAGAGGTACAAAGCTCTCAACAAAATTTTATTCAAAATCAACTCCTTTTACAAGTGACACAACACCACTATTTATAGAAGTTTACAACATATACACGACTTAACAGGTTCGACACATGAGCTAATATATACACGACTTAACAGATACAGGTTACAACACACGCGACCTACAACATACAAGTCAACGAACGACCTAATACATACAACACAAAAGCGACTTAACAAAAGGAATGACCTACGACATAACAAAATCAACATACTGCGACATAACAATAGAACGGCAACAGGAAGCTTGCGCGATCTATCAACTTGAGCGACCTAAGAAATCTTAGCGACCTAAGTAATTACAGCAACATGTTACAACACATCACGCGACCTACGACATAAGCTTCCTATGACCTAAAGTGAATGAGCGACATAAGAGCTTGCGACTTAACGAGATAAGGTACTGAGCGACTTATAGAGAATGTGGCATACTGGAGCGACTTAACTCACTAGGTCGCCGGCGACATAAGGAATGGCGCGACTTAAGGCATAACTCGTTATCCTGTTGCACTGCTTCATCCTTCCCTCGTATCTCGCTAGGCAGTAACCCGCTAGGTCGCTGGCGACTTAAGGCACGCGACCTAAGGAAAAGCGGCTTAAGTAGTTGAGTCTTTGGTGACAACATATAACTCGCGAACGACCTACGACTGAAAGCATGGTGCGTTGCATCAGTGATCATTAAGACCCAAGCCTAGCCAAGTGGTCTTCATTGCACTTTGGAAATGAGTTGGGCTACCATATCTCTAAGTGGGAGAGAAGACATCATTATTTGTTGTTTTAGGGTAACTCGTTCACTCGACCCCTATCCATTACCAAATTAAATGTTTCTTCTGTCTTTTTTTGGCTTTGTGCACTTTTGTGACAGCAAAAATGTTTCTCGTTATTGTTTTTTCTCTTTTGTAGGGAACCCTTCTTATGGACATACATTTCGTTGGGTTTGATTTATCTCCCATAAATTTTGTATAAATTTGATCATACATTTTTGGTTGACAATGTCTTTTGTTGATCTAATGTTATTGAGGGTGTTAATTTTTTGATTTCTTAATATTTGAAGCCTAAACAATGCATGTCTTATCTTTCTACTAAAGCCTGCGACACCAATAATGATACTTAGTATGTTATTCACAAAATTTAATCTCTACCGGTAGATATTTCACTTCTCTGAAAAGTATGTCTATGTTTATAATATTAGCACCTTTGTTAAATTACCTTTCCAGATAATAACATAAAACTGATATATATAACGTCCTTGTAATTCTTAAATGTGTCATGATTGGAACTAATTGAATATGAGACTATTGAATTTTCTTTTCGTGCCTTCTAGTTGGAAATATTTAGGTCCTGTTTAGTTTTCCATTTTTAGTTTTCTGTACACACTACGTATATATTTTTGAAAAACAACCAATTTGGAAAATGTCACTAGGATATAAAATAGAAAAACAAATTTATTTTATTTTTCGTATTTTGAGAAATAACAAAAGAATGAAAAATAATTCACTCCTTCCCAACGACTCTATCCCTCCGCTTTCCCATCACCGTCGTCGTACTAACTTAAAATTTTAAACTTTTCTTCCATTATCATTGTATTTTATTACGAATGTTGAAAATGAAAAACAGAAAACACAAAATGAAACCAAACATGTCCTAATATTTTACTTTTCTTCGATTTGAGTATTTTCTATTGCAACAACTGTCTTGGAAATGCTAAATCAAGTTATTTCGAGCCTTTTTTTCTTCTTTACAGGTCCTTTACAATGTTGTTTAGGTAAACTTTGAGTTTGCAGGGCAGCACATAAACATTGTGCCGATTGTCTACGACTTCTTTTATTTTGTAGATGTCCATTTGAGGCCGGCAAATATGGCACCTCACTTTCTACTGTTTATTTTATTCTTGTTCTGTAGCTTCTTTTGCTCGTCACATTATGATTACTACTATATTTTTATCATAGTCAAGTTCAATGTTGGATAAAAAAGAATGCAGATGGTTGTGAAAATATGGTTCCTATGTGAAAGATGTAAATTTGTAAGGCCATTTTATAATCGTTGTATAGATTACAGATTGATTAATCTTTTGGTACCCTTATGTAAAACCTTTGTAAGTAATTTATAACGTGTTTTTTCAAAGGATAGGAGATATATTGGATTGCAGTCTGTTATTTCAGCTCGTTAACCATTGTTTTCATTGGTTTCTGATGAAAAAATATATGCAAGTTTATCCACGTGTGCTGAAGTTGAACAACAAGAATGGATAAAAGTGGCGACAAACAACGACGACGAAATTTTCCGTTATTAAATTTACGACAAATTTGCGATGATTTGCAAAGGATAATTTTAAATTTTTCTATTTAATTTTTTTTATATTATCACCAACCTCTTTTTATATCCACCATTAAAGCATTGCAAATTATGTTAATTTATCGATGGATATATTTTAACACTGAATTCCATTATAAATTGAGGTAGATTGCCGATGGTAGCATTTTGAAGCTATTATGCGGTAGATTTCCAAGAAATTTGCAAAGGCGCTTAGTTTTAAATATAAAATTTTGGAAGGCTTATCTAATTTAAGCATGATGAATTTTGTAATATACATATTTAATAATTAATAACCAATGATTAATAATAAATAATTAAGAAATAATATTTAGTAACTATTTTTTGATTAATAATTATTACTAAATAATTGATAATTAATAATAAATATTAAATAATTACTACTAATAATAATTAATTAATAACAAAACTTAAACAATTATTATTATTAATAATTAATTAATAAATAATATTAAATAATTAATAATCAATATAAAATAATTAAAAGGTAATAATTAATAATTAAGACTAATATTTACTGTTCAATATATTTTAATATTAATAACTAATGATTAATATGTAATCTTAATAATTTAGAAGTAATATTTATTATTTAGCATCTAATATTTAATAATTATAATTGGTAACTATACTTAATACGTATTATTTCAAAAAATAAAATTATCTAAAATAAATTTAAAATTATTCATGAATTTCAAATATAAAATTTTGATGTTTTCATAGAATTCAAAGATAAATTTTTTAAATAAATCTAAAATTTTGTAAAATACTATAAATTTTAGAAAATTCCAAAATGTTAAAGAATTTCATAATTCATAAAATACAAACATGATGCTGCAAATTATTACTTCCATGCATTCTCAAATGTAACCATCTTCTTTGACATGTACAAGTTCTGAATATGTTTACAATTTTTTAAAATGTTATAATAATTAATTATTAGTAATTTATAATTCATAACTAATAATTAATAGTTAATAATTTATGAGTGTGTTCTTGTGTGACACAAAAGGGGCGTACGAAATGGACATTTAAAAGGGCACAAAAGGGGAATAGTTCGCGAAATGAGAATACACTATAAGAAAATGACCATATTACAATTATTTATTTAAAACATTCACCAATTAACAGTTGCAATGAAGGTTTTTAACAACGATTTTTTCTAGACCGTTGTATTAAATCTATTTTAACAACTATTTTTTTGCTAGTTGTAATAAAGATTTATAGAAATTTATTTCCTTTGACCATTGTAAATGTTTATTTATAACAATACTTATTTATAGTTGTATTACTTACAAGTTGTAAGTGATTGTGTAACTATTTTAAAGTAAACGTTGAAATAATAAATGAAAATATAAATGAACACAAATGTTTCCATTCGGATATTTTAATGTTCATTGTTACCAATCATTCAAGAATTGAAGAAACATAAAAGTGAAAAAAAGAAACTACGTGAAAGTCGACTAGTATTTAAAATATGGAAATAATTTATAATTAATGATTAATAATTTATAATTAATTAATTTATTACTATTACTAATACACACACACACACAAAGTTAATGATTTACAAATAACGATAAATAATAATATATATTTAGTAATTAATAATTTGTACTTTAATAAAATTCAGAAGCCCTCACAAACTTTCTTCTTTTTCCTCTTGAGTTGGTTTTATCATTTTTATTTACCGCCTAAACTTCTTTATTGTTGAAATCGACGAGTTTCTATCGTTTTATGAAATCACTGAAAAATTGTGTTAAAAATATCACCATTCCAATTTTAGTATGTGACGAGTACTGGTCAATCCGCAAGGAATTGAATGATTTAAAAATTCTACCCAATCAAATTAAACCAAACTTGAAATTATTTTAAGCTAAGAAAAATGTAAAACTAGCTAGAACAAAAGTGATTGAAAATGTGGGTTAGAAAACAATTTAGATGCAAATCCATTATCATATTTTTACATAAATCAACACACAAGCAATCTATGATCTCTCTATTTTTATCTTAAGTAGAATTAGTGCTATATTTATCATAAGTATTATCTACTTATGTTATTAATTAACATAACTTAAACCATCAAACATAATACAACACGTAAGACCACTTATCAATTGTAATGAAAATGAAGTCAAAGCAAAAGCTATTTTAAGTATGATCCATTTACTATTTTATTTAGTAATATTGATCATCAAATTTTGATTCTGCTTTAATTTCACAATCAAGAATCACTTAGTTAATTTATGATGTAATTTGTGTTTATGTTTGAATAAGAATAGCCTATTTGTGATTACAACATAGGCTATCGAATTCCTTTTATAAACTTACCTCATAAACTAGCTTTTCATGAAGCATAAAAGAGATCATAAATCACACAATATGTTTAAATGTTATAATTTAGAGAGCTCTGTTACCCCTAAATTGAAGGGACTTAACTACTCATTTGTGTTATCATATCAACACATACACATTGCAACATTAAAAACCAAGGAAAGTATGAGTTGGTAAAAGGAAAAATAACTAAGCTATTTGCATAAAAATAAAATTAAACTAAGTGCATGAAAAGAAAACTAATCTACTAGCATGAAAAAAAAGAGAGCATATAAATGAAAATAAACATAAATGAACATGTAAGCATGAAATAAAAGCAAGTAAAAAAAGAGGCTTAGGAAACCATTTTTATTCTCTTTTAATTTGAGGCTACAACATGCATGATAATGTAAAACTAAAAAACTCATTACATGAACATAAAAGGGGTATTTATACAAGCCTAAAACCCTAATACGTATTTTAGGGAGCCCAAATTTTCCTTTAGGAAATGTCAAGTAATCATTAACTTGAGCATTATCCACCATTTAAATGTGCATGTAGCTTTAGTCCGCACTGACATGTGCATTAGCTCCTAACTGAAATTTATGGTTAATGAGTAGATGGGGTCCTCCAAGATGCATGAATTGATTTATTTCTTTATTCTTTTGTACTTCCATCCTTGTGCATGCATATATATATATATGAAAGCTCTTTCCATTTTTCATCAAAATTTCTACAAAATAAAATAAAATGTGCAAGTGAATATTCTCAAAACCAATATATGCACAAAATTACCATTTTACTCCCAAATTGATCTATGAATGATGACTTGAAAGAATTTTTAAAATTTGGTTATAAACATGTAAAAATACCCAATTATTACATTTATTTAAAATAAAAGTAGATTAAATATAGAAGTAAAAATATGCACATTTACATGCACATAAAATACCCTCACACTTATCTTTTTATTCTTTCTCGAATAAAGAAAAACTAAGATAAATCCCTTTTTGTAGGAAGCACGATTGCATTGAGTGTATGCAACAAATCATTAAACCTCTATGTGTCCCTAGTAGGACGAGTGTTGTCGCTTGAGGGTTTTTAGCAAATACTACATACAGAATCCAAATGAAACATGAAAAATTCCAATGCAAGATTTATTACAGAGATATGAATGAAAATTTTTGAAAATATTTACAAATGAAGGATTTACTTTCAAATTAACACGAATAAGTTAAATATAAGTTTTTCTCATTATCTAGAAATTTAAGTCCTTTTACTCATCAAAACTTCCAACATAAATTAAGTTATCATCACAATTAGACTCTAGTTTGAATAGTCGTTCCGGTTGATAACATAGTGCAACTATGAAATGGATCCTTAGCTGATTTTGTTTTTATGTGTTTTTGGATTTTCAATTTTTTTTTTTGAAAATATTATTTGTTTTTTACGACTTTTTTTTTCTAAGAAAAATAACTCACTCAAGATTTTTTTTTGATTTTGGATTTTGATTGAAAATTTTTAAAAGAAAAGATTTAAAAATTAAGTTAAGGAGAATTTACAATTTTTTTGGTTTTGGATTTTAAATATTTTTTTAAATACACATGAACTAATGCTACTAAATGAATGCAAGAACTTAATTATAAATTTTCTGTTCTAAGTAGCTCCTAACCCAAAATTGTATGATCACACTTTGTCTTATTCCAATAAGATAGTTCTCAGTTGGGCAGAAGTTATGGATGCATCATGAATCACCGTAGCAACGCAATCAATGGTTCATGTATCTTTAGACAGTCGGTATAATATTTAAGAATCGTCGAAATATTTATAACTGATTATTGCTCAGCCATAGCCTAGGCGCCAAGAAGATAAATTTTTCAAAGAAGACAACCTATCAAGATACAATTAAGCCCTAAGTGAGCTCGTGACTCCCTTTAGTCCGAAATTTAACCGTTATTATTAACAAACTCTACGATGAAATACAATATTTAGGCCAAGTATGTTGATACGCGAAGATTTTGATCAATGACAATGTGCTTCAACAAACAAGGAAGAAATATATGCAACGCTAAAGGAAGATCGATGAACACCAAACAAACATAAGTATGATTCTTATATAGGTCTTGGTCTAGATTTATTGTTAAAATCTATCCTCAAGAGGCTTGCACGAACACTAGAAAACATTTTATAAACTTCACTTTTACTTAAAGATTTCACTGTGCATATTTTATAAGTTCAGTCTACTGAATAGGAATAGCCAGTCGACTGAAAGTGGAACAAATATATAAACATGCACAGTTTCAGTCGACTGAATTTCCTGCACAGTCGACTGAATTTTCTCCCAAAACTTTTACTTCATATTTTCAGTTGACTGAATTCCCTGCTCAGTCGACCGAATTTGAACCTGCGAATTTTCTCTGAAAAAACACCTTCTTCCTCCTAAGAGTTGCAACCATTCATCGATAGAAATGGAAGCATCTCTTGTTTGCAACCTTTGACAACAAATGCACCTCTTCTACAAGTATATATACATGATTCTAACATCATTTAATTCACCGAATTCTCTTGCTTTAATCTTACTATTCTTTTGTTCATATTCTCTAGATATTCTCCAAGCAATCACCAATCTATTGCTTGAATCACTGTTTTGTTTATAACATTCTTTTGATTCATAGCAATTCACATTTCCTAAATCTTCCCAAACACATTGTACAATCTCGAGGATAAGATTATAGGAATATTGTACTACATTAGACTCATTAGTGTTGACAAGAACACAACAAGTCGAATATTGTATTTTAGTAATTGAGTTGAAGACCTCTTCGGTAGTTGAGGCAAGAAATCCCGTTCGGTTGTTCGGGTAAGTTGTAAACATATTCCTTCGGGTGAAGTGAGGGTGTTAGTTAGTGAAATTCCTAAGTGAAGCTTAGGGACATGATGTAGGACTAGAGGTCCGAACCAGTATAAAATCCTGGTGTCTCCTTGCATTTACCTACTTTATCTATCTAGACTATTCCGTTATTCCATATTACACGATCCTACCGTATAGCCTCTTTCAATTGGTATTATAGCAAGGCCGCCTTATAACCATAACACCGTTATTAGACATATTGGTAATATGGAAAATAATGCAAGTACAAGCACAACATCTGCCTATAGTTCTACATTCGCGGAAAGGACAATCTACCCAAAGACCCCCCCCCCATTCAGTGGACTAAACTACAACTATTGGGCTACAGGGATGAGGATTTATATGCAAGCAACAAGTTTCAAAGCCTGGAATGCTAATCAAGCAGAGTTTATTGTACCCACAACTGATTGTCCTACATGGACACAAACTCAGAAGAATGAAGCTAGTGCAAATGCCAAAGCTATGAATATGCTATTTTGCGCCCTGGATAGAAATGAATTCAACCGTGTTAGCATATGTACTACTGCATATTAGATATGGGAAACACTTAAAGTCATACATGAAGGAACAAACAAGGTTAAACAAACAAAGATATCCATGTTGAAGAATCAATTCCAAAACTTTAGAATGAGACAAAATGAATCCATCAATGACATGTACTCAAGATTTCAAGACATTCATCATGCTCTAATCGGACTAGGAGAAAGATACACGGATTTTGACATTGTGTCTAAAGTTCTAAATTCACTCACTGATAAATGGAAGAGAAAAGTACTAGCAATCGAGGAAGCAAATGATCTATCTACAACGAAACCAGAAGAATTGATTGGAAATCTTATGTCGTGTGAAGTAAATATGCAAGCTAAGAAAGATCAAGCTCAAGAAAGAAAGAATGTTGCTTGTCATGCAGAAAAAGAAGAATCAGAGTCTAAAGATGAGAATCTAGCATTTATAGCCAAAAATTTCAAGAAATTCTTAAAGTATAGAAAAGGAAACAAAAACGGATTCAAAAAGAATTTCTTGAACAAACCTTCATCCTCAAATATAGAATGCTTCAATTGTCACAAGAAAGGACACATGCAAAAAGATTGTCAAGAACAAATGAAGGAAAATCAGAAAAGCTTCAACAACAAAAACAAGAAGGATAAATTCAAAAAGAAGGCGTTTTCTGTAACATGGAACGATTCAGACTCATCTGCATCCGAAAATGATAGTGATAGCGACAATGAACAGACAAATGTATGCTTCATGGCTCAAGATTCTGAGGTAAGTAATTTAACTTTCGATGATTTAATTGATGTAAACACTGAACTTTTAAGCACAATAAAAATTCTTAAAAAGAAAATTGAGGAAATTCATGAAAATCAAAACAAAGTCGTGTTTGAGAAAGATATGTTAAATGATGAAAAGAAAATACTTGAAGAAGAACTTGAAAAAGTTCAAGAATCTTATTCAAATTCAGAAACTCGATTATCACTTTTAAGTCAAGAAATTGAAACTCAAAAGAAAAAGAATGATGTACTTGTTTCTGAAAATCACGAGTTAAAAATTAAGATTAAACAGGTTGAATTAGAAAATAATAGTCTTCAAGCTAAATTAAATGATATCACTAAAAATGTTTCTAACTTTAACAAAGGAAGAGAAAATTTATCTAAGATATTAGAAAATTCTCAAACATCTTCAAACAAACAAGGTTTAGGTTACAAAAAGGAGTCAAAAATTTCTAATAAGAAAAATATAAAACTTAACAGGAATGTTGATTCAAAAAAACAAATATTGCTAAAGAAACCTTTTAAAACAAAAGTAGAAAACAAGGTAGTTAAAATTTGGGTACCAAAGACTAACAATGTATTAATAAGAAATAAATATATTAAAACATTTATGGATAATGTTCATCATGATGAAAACTATATTTATAAAAAGGATACTAAACCAAATTGGGTTTGGTTTCCTAAACTCTAACTTTTTACGACCCTATTAAAAGGTGGGTACGAATAATTTCATATTTATTTTCAGGTCCCACTCAAAAATAAGAAATGGATATTAGACAGTGGTTGTTCAAAACACATGACCAGAGACAAAGATATGCTTAGAAACATCACATATTTGATGGTGGCTCGGTTACCTTCGGAGATAATTCAAAAGGCTATATCATTGGCAAAGGAGATGTGAACAATTACGGTACATCAAATTTACCTTTTATAACCAATGTTTCATTAGTTGAAAATTTAAAACATAATCTACTTAGCATAAGTCAACTGTGTGACAATGGTTTTAAAATAACTTTCTCGAATAATAAATGTAGTATTTTTGATCAAAACCAAAATCTTGTTTTTGAAGGAAATAGGGATAGAAATATTTATGTTCTAAATATGAATATTAATCATAATACAAGTATGTGTTTACTTGCCAAAGATAATGATCCTTGGTTATGGCATAAAAGATTTTGTCATATAAATTTTAAAACTATTAGAAAACTTTCCAAAAATGAATTGGTAAGAGGTTTACCCAAAATAATCTTTAGAATAAATAATCTTTGTGATGATTGTCAAAAAGGAAAATTAACGAAATCATCTTTCAAATCTAAGAAAAATATTTCGACTTTACAACCATTTGAATTACTACATATGGATTTATTTGAACCAACACAAGTTCAATCTATTAATCATAATCGATACGTATTTGTAATAGTTGATGATTTTTCAAGATATACATGGACTATTTTTATGAAAAATAAAAGTGACACTTTTGAGCATTTTAAAACATTTGTCAAAAGAATTCAAAACACTAAATATTTGAAAATCAAAAATATTCGAAGCGATAATGGAGGCGAATTCGAAAATGAAGCTTTTGAAACTTTTTTTAAAAAGAAAGAAATAAATCATAACTTTTCATTTCCAGGAACTTCTCAACAAAATGGAGTTGTAGAAAGAAAGAATAGAACATTACAAGAATGCGCAAGATCATTATTAAATGGATGTTCTCTACCAAAACATTTTTGGGTAGAAGTCGTTGCTACTGCATGTTATGTATTAAATAGAATATCAATTAGACCATTAGCTAAAAATACTTCTTATGTACTATTTAATAATAAAAAGCCAAATATATCTTATTTTAAAATATTTGGATCAAAATGTTTCATTTTAAATACAGAAGATCAACTAGGAAAATTGGATCCAAAAGATGATGAAGGAATTTTCGTAGGATACTCAGAACGAAGTAAAGCATATCAAGTATTTAATAAACGAACAAACTTAATTGAAGAAACTTTGCATATATCCATTGATGAAAATTTTAATAAAAAATTAAATATAAAGGATGATGAAGAATTGATAAATTTAGAAGAAACAAACCTTGAAAATATTAATAATGAACTAAGATCTCCTCCTAGAATATTACGAGATCATCCAACTCAAAATATAATAGGAGAAATAAATTCTCAAGTTAGGACAAGAAATCAACTAAATCAAATGGGTCATGTAGCTTTCATTTCATCAATAGAACCTAAAAATCCTAAAGAAGCATCAACAGATGATTATTGGATTATCGCAATGCAAGAAGAATTAAATTAATTTGAACGTAACGATTTTTGGGAATTAGTTCCCCGTCCTAATAATCAATCAGTAATAGGAACAAAATGGATATACAAAAATAAAGTAGATGAACAAGGTAACAAAACAAGGAATAAAGCAAGACTAGTAGCACAAGGGTATTAGCTTTTGCTCCCGTTGCAAGACTTGAAGCAATATGTATATTATTAGCTTTTGCATGTTTTCACAATTTTAAACTTTATCAAATGGATGTTAAAAGTGCATTTTTAAAAGGTTTTATTAAAGAAAATGTATATGTAGAACAACCTCCTTTGTTTATACATGAAAAATATCCGGATCATGTATTTAAATTAAAGAAAGCACTATATGGTCTCAAACAAGCACCTCGTACTTGGTATGAAAGACTTATAAGTTATTTATTAAACTTAGGATTTAAAATTGGAAAAGTAGATCAAACGCTTTTTATTAAAAATACTACCAAAGATATTTTAATAATTCAAATATACATAGACGATATTATTGTTGGTTCAACAAATGAAAATTTATGTAAAGAATTTTCAAATATAATGACTAATGAGTTCGAAATATCTCATATGGGAGAATTATCATATTTTCTCGGACTTCAAATCAAACAATTGACAAATGGAATTTTTATAAACCAAGAAAAATATTGTGCTAATTTAATTAAATGATTCGGTATGGAAAACACTTCTGCTAAACCTACTCCTATGAGTACCACTACACATCTCGATCGAGATGAAAATGGCAAAAGTGTAGATAAAAAATTGTTTAGAAGTATGATAGGTTCCTTACTTTACTTAACCGCTAGTAGACCTGACATAATAATGAGTGTTTGTTTATGTGCACATTTTCAATCCGATCCTAAAGATTCACACTTAAGAGCGGTAAAACGAATAATGCGATATCTTAACAACACTAAAGATTTCGGACTTTTCTATCCAAAGGAGTGTCCATTTGAGTTAGTATCATTTAGTGATGCTGATTTTGGTGGATCTCGAACAGATAGAAAAAGTACAAGTGGTACTTGCCATTTCATTGGAAAATCACTTGTATCTTGGTTTAGTAAGGAACAAAATTGTGTCTCGCTTTCCACCTGCGAAGCAGAGTATATATCAGCTGCTTTAGCTTGCACTCAAGTTATATACATGCAATAAACACTTAAAGACTTTAATATAAATTTAACAAATTCTACAATATATTGTGATAATATAAGTACAATAAACTTATCTAAAAATCCGGTTAATCACCCTCGTACAAAACATATAGATATTCGTCACCATTTTCTACGTAACAATATCGAAAAAGGAATAATTAATTTAGAACGTATTTCTACCGAAAATCAAATTGCCGGTATATTTGCTATACCTCTATTAGAAAACTCCTTCATAAAATTACGATGAGAGTTAGGAATAATGTCTTTTAAAGATATCATATAGAGAAAAATCTACACAATTCAGTCGACTAACACTATCTGTTCAGTCGACTGAATAAAGAAAAACAATGGGATTTTCAATTTATTTTTCAAATATGTTACATAATATATTATAAAATAATATTCATTTATAAATCTTACATTTTTAACAGAATTATGGTAACCATTAAATCATTAAGTGGATGAAAAACTTTAAAGAATTATAACCACTATATATTTAGAAAATTCCTACTATAAATATATCTTAAAAATATTTTTTTTCACAACTCATTCTCACAAATAAAAGCTTGAAAATTCATTATAAAAATGTCATCCAACAACTCTCTTTCCCCGATCAACATCACCTCTTCAGTCGATAACACTCCTACATCTCCAAAACATCCCACTCCAACACCGACACATGAGCCAGTTTACAAATGGAACAATTATCGTACCGGCTACACACCAGAATCCAAGAAAGCGAAACGTGGACTATTTATTTCTCCTGACACAAAAAGAAAGATTGATGAAATTCATCACTTTCAACAACAAATGATAGATCTTCAACGAGAATTATACTTCGAACAAAAAGTTACGGCTTGACGATTAAGCTTCCTAGAGAAAATCGGTTTACGCTTTTGTGGCTCAAAAAGGAATGAAGTGGCTGAACCCCTACATCGCCCCGTTAGTTCACTTGATCCGTCTTCATCATACCTGTACACCAGTCGATCCTGTGAATCCTTAGATGTCTCCTAAGACTCCTCAATATAGTCCAAATTCATGGGATATAAATTATATGAAGAATGAAGGGAAAAAGAATCCAAGTCCATCCCCCAAGAAATAATTAGTTTTGAAAACTATTCATGATATTACATCTATATAATTATATTACATCTATATAATTGTAATTATTTCCTTGAATAAAGAGTCTATCTTTAAAATTAACAAAGAACAACAAAATACATAAGTCAGTTGACAGAAACCCCCTGTTCAGTCGACTGAACTTAAGACAGAATGCAAATTTTTTACAATTCAGTCGACTGAATCCTATGCTTAGTCGACTAAAATACTGATAGAAACTTTCAGGCAAACATTCAGTAGACTAAAAACCCTGTTACAGTCGACTGAATTAAGCCCAGAAAATTTTCGGCCTTCAATTCAGTCGACTGAACAGTGTATTCAGTCGACTGAACGCCAACTCCCAGGCAAGTTTCCCCTTTAACCACCAATTTTTACCCTATCAATTCACTTTTTACTTCCTAAAAACCTTCTTCCCCAATTATTTTCGAAACCCTAGCCTCCAAATTGCTCAAAATATTTTCAAATCTCACTCAAACGGCACCAAAGAGATCAAGAGCTTCCTCTTCTTCATCCTCCGAGCCAATTGATGCTCAAATAGCGCAATGGCTTTATGATGGAACCACTGTCACAAGATGGAATAAGATGAAGAATTCCCGAATTTTCGAGCATTCTTTTGTTGATTTCCAAAGCTTTCAAACCTACAACATCCAAGCGTTGACCGATCCAGCAGGTTTAACTTCTCTTTTGGATTTGAAAAGAAATGACCATACCATAAATCATGTAATGGTCAAATTATTTTATGCTAACCTTAATCTTGGACACCAAACTCCAAGAAATCCAAACAATAGTGTTTGGAGTATGGTATGTGGAAAGAAAGTTTGGTTTTCCTTGGATAGAATAGCACACATTCTAGAATCACCAAATGTCGGTAGAAAGCTAGAGGAGATACAATTCAATCCACATATTCGCGACAACATAAACCATCAATTTATGGATGATAATATCAACTTTAGAGATTTTAAGTCCACCTCTCTTCGACCTATGGCAAGAATCCTCCACAAAGCCCTAATGAGAACAATTACTTCTCGCACGGGCTCGTACGAAATTGTCTACCCAAATAACTATCAAGCTCTATATGCTATTTTTGGCAATATACAAGTCAATTGAGTACAACTTATTCTTGATGAGTTTCTCACTTTTAATAATGGAAAAATGTGCACTATCTATTTTGGAGAGTACATCATGCGACTTCTCCTCAATGTCGATACGCCATTACCTGAGTCGGAGAATACAATGCTCCATCAAATTAACCACTGGACCATAAGCCTAATGCAACTCCCATCTCGACCTCCACGCATAATGTCACTCGCGGAAGGGGAAGCAAGACATCAAGAACAACAACAACAACCTCCTCAACCACACCACGAAGAACATCTCGAGCAAGATGATGAAATTCGTCTTGTTGACCCAAGCTTCACTACCAACCAATCTTTGGGGATATTTTCAAGAAATCAACAAATTCTTGACACTCGTCTTAAAAAGGTAGATCACAAGCTTGACAAAATCAAAGGATTCTTCAACAAGCTATGGGATGCCATCTCGTGCTCAAGCACCACTACTGCTTCGACATCTCACGGCAAACGTCCAGCACCTACGTTTACATGGACGACATCCGAAGAGCATACAAGTAGCAGCGCAAACGGAGCTAGTTGTAGCCAAGGAGGAAGAGCATACAGACCACCTACAGAAGGACCCGTCATACGTGAACCAACAGGAGGAAGAGAAGGTTCATATGACTGCGATAAAGAAGAGTAATTTTTAATATATGGTTTGATATTTAACTTTATAATTGCTTGTATAAATAGTCATTTTATGCTTGTTTGTCGCAGCATTTTTTTTACTTTTCTTAAGCCATGATTATGCAAATATTCTCTATGCTTCAGTGTTTTGATAAAATATTTCTACTGTTAGTTCTTCCTTTTTGTCGATGACAAAGGGGGAGAAAATCTATGGTACTAATTTTGTTTTGTAGGAAAGATAGTGCATACATTCTGTAACAACGCGTTTTTTTCGACGCTCGAAAACCAACATCAATAAGACCACTGTATCAAATGCCGCATAATCGAATGCCGGAAAACCGAATTGTTAGGGTTAAAGAAGAAGAAAAGATAGAAGAAGAGAGAGAAAGATAGAACAGAACAGAAAGAAACAACAGAACAATATCAGAATCTCACAATCACAGCGGATCAACATATAATAATAAATGAATATCTTTAAATAAAGAACTATATCAGTTATTGCATTACATCATTTTACATTACATCGTCATAGTGTACAACAACAAACAACAACAAACATTGGAAAAGAAATACTATATACTAGTAATACGCCATGCCATCCAGCTCGCCTCCAGTAACTCATAAATTCCAGAATATCCAGATAAACCTGACTCTTGACTGCCCGTGTGGAAATTGGTGGGCACCCAGAGTTCAGGAAGGAAAACAATAAACTCCGAGTCAATCAGGTGACTGGTGTGAGAACTAAAACAGTTTATCTTTAAAACAAAGAACAGGATAATTTTAAAATAGATTCGCAATGCTTTTTAGAAAATGAGACTACCATAAGGCCTACCGCACGCACACACAATGCAAACGCGGAATCGGAGGAGATTTCTCCTTATGATAGTCAAAGATGCTTGATACGCATTAAAAAGAAACAATTGATATTATTACTAGTGCATAGTGTAGGAAAACATTTCAAAAGTAAAGATATAAATCTTAGCCAGCATAGGCATTTCGCACTTATGCCTACTATAGCTACCATCCAAATAGTTGGGCGCCACCATAAGTGAATGATAGGTTCTATAACTAAAACCGTACAAGATCGTATTGTTTCTTTGGATTTCCAACAAATGGTCAGGCCAAGGAACTTCCCATTGCCACATGGGTACGCCTCTGGAAAGACGACCCGAGAACCAAATCGGATCTCTGCCAACACAAGGCTGGGTTACCCCTAACTGGGTAACTACTGACACGAATATGTCATCCCCGATCGTAACCGATCTATCCGAGGATCCTCGATTTCCAACAACCACAAAGCAATAAATTTGCAGCAACAACATAGGTTAAATATCAGGGCTCCATACCATGATACCACCTCTATCCAGAAGGAATGACATACACTAAAGGGGTGCTACCTCCTAATAACCTTGTCGCATCCTTCCTGTTTTGACCATTTCCGGGGAGTGAGGTCTGACGAAGTCTCGTCCACAAAGCTACGCTTTATACAAAAGCTGCTTTGGTTCAACAAATGATCAAAGTAATGATCACCAAGATAAATGATCAAACAAATGATCATATCACAAATGATCAAACAATGATCATTTCACAGCAACACTCAGCATGTCACATTACCAAATTGGGAGTATATCATTAATAACCTTCAACTACATAACCTCTGAGCTCGTACGTCTCAGAGAAGGGTGTTAAGCTAAGAGAATAAATTCTCCGCCACCAATAGAAATATATTTGAAAGAAATCAGCTTTATATCTCAACTTCTAATGCCAGACATACAATCCATACAAGTCTGTTCCGGGATCAAACAGAACCAAAGGCACTTACAAAGAAGTCCTTGCTTTCCGGATAATTTCTAATCACGTCCGGACTTCCCGTCACAAAGGGTGATAAAACCTCTATATTGGAGATCAGCCGATGCAGAGCAACTCAACGGTAATCCTTCCATTTTCAAAAATATCCGGTCTTCAACACCGGTCATAAAATGCAATCCACTAAGACGTATCACATATTCGGAATGGGTTATACGACCCCAAGGTCCTTTCCCGGCTAACCCGAATAGTGAGCGCTTATTTTAAAAAATAAGTGTGGCATTCAAATTCAAACAATCACAACAAATAACTATTTAACAGTAAATATTGATAGTCGGTTATTTCACTATTAATAGGCGTGTTCAACATCACCAGATTCCAAATAATTTCCCAAATTATTCGCTTTCCAAAATATCTTTACAAGATATATATTTTTCACACTTCAACATTTGAAAACAAATTTTCAAATCACTTTTCACCTTTACCACTTTTGAAAACAAATTTCAATCATTTTCCTTATGCAAAATACTTTCATTTCAACATGGTTCATTTAAACCAATTAAATAAATCCTTACCGATTTACTTTATATTTACGTTCCAAATCCGTAAATTAATTCCCACACTTCAAAAATAAATCAACGTTTATTTTTAAATAAATTCCCCTTTTCGTTTATAAATACCAAAGTGAATTTACAATTCCAAAATATCAATGAATATACAATTTCCAAATTATTTCTAATATTCATTTTCCATTATCTTTAATAGATAAAATCTTAAAATATTCACTTCATATTGGAAAACACTTCCATACTTATTTAATAATAAGTAATTCACAAATCCATTTATTTTCAACACTTGGAAAACATTCAATATACTTAAATCGAAATTAAGTATATATTTCATTCTTTAAGGAAAACATTCACTTAAACACATTTACTTGGGCCAAAACGAATGTTGCGTAAAACATCGTTACGACAACCCAAAATCACTAGTATACGGATTCGAAATTTAGATAGATATATAATCCCAATACTATATAAAACCTTTCCTTTCAGAAACCATTTACTACAACAACAGTGTTATAGTCCATCATTTCCTTCTATTTCTCGAAATCGTCTATTTCAACAATAAATGTTGAAATCTATGGTTTTGATTGTTAATCCATTTTAAAACATCTATAAAACAATTAACTTCATTTGATAATATTCATTTTCCCAAAACATATCCATTTTGTTTAATAATATATTCACTGTCCAAAATCGTGAATATACTTCCTTTAATAAGCTATAATAATTAACTTACCAAAATAAGTCGTTTTCGGATTTATAAACAATGTCCATAAATTCCATTTCTATACTTTATAACAACTTCGTTTTATAAATCTCCTTTATTAACCCATTCTATTTATATTCCATTTACATGTCGAAATCCGGTTTATAAGTAAATTACTTATAATTCATTTATTCAAAAATCCATTCTTTTATATCGACAATAATTTATAAATCAAAAGTACTTATTTACTTATGAATCTAGGTTCAAACTTTATTTTAACACTTAAAAAACTCGTTTTATAATTTCTATATTTTAATTTATAAATATCAATTTTATACAACTTTTATATAAATTGTTTATAATAATTCAAAAATCCCTATTTTAAACTATTTTATAATTTATCAGCTACTTATTTCAAAAATCACATTTCAGTTATATTTAGCAAAAATCATAATTTTAAAAAATTAAAATTTTAACGTTTATTTTATTTAAGATGAATCAACTCAAAATTTGAATAAAACGTATAATTTCAAAAATCACTTTAAAAATCCCTTTAAAATCAAAATCGTTATTGTTAAACTTTAAAATGGATCCAAAGATGCAACAGCACCAAATAGTCAATCACGACATCCAAATATCATATATCAATATTATAATCAACAAATATAACAATATCTGTAAATAAATCAATATAGTTGAGGAATCCAGTTGGATCCCTCCAACATGTTTCCCCGCACCCTAAGATGTTAGCACAGTACCAATTCCGTTCCAATACGGAATTATCGTGGTATATGGGGTTTATAAAATATTATCCGCTTAATAGGCGGCGCAATAGGGTCTCATCCGCTATATAATGTGGGAAAATCAACTCCAAGTACGTAAATAATACCAATTCTATACAAGTTAGAATTATCGCGGTATATGTTTTTAATAAATAACATCCGCTTAATAATGGCGCATAATGTCTATTTTAACAATCAATAGATAACAATCAACATTCAAACATACATTTAAGAAATTTTAAATACAACTATTTAATATTTAAATCGAAACCGGTTCGATTGAGTGAGAAGTTCTCACCTTGGTTTCAATTTCGTTTTCGCGTTTTTATTTCGAATAAAATTAAGCGCGCGTTTAATTTTACGCAAAATTCTCACCAGATCCAAACGACTCCAAACCAGCTCCATTGCGTAGTGCTCGACAAAACGATGCCAATGAAAGTTGATTCGTCAAATTCTGACCTCGTACGAAAGAGTTACGACGTTTTAAACATTACACAATCTTTAATATAACTAAATTACAATTTATATTTTAAATTTCCAAACCCACATCAATCTCAGCCGTTGATTTTTTTGTTTGATTGCATCAGGTCGCCCCCTTCCTTTCTCTTCCCTCCCATTCGTGATTCCTAGCAGAACATGAAACCCATTTAACACGTTCGAACCCCTCAAGTCCCACCCCCCCAGATGACGTCGGCCATTGATCCAAGGCCTTCAGCGCGTGCGCCTCCGCAAGCTATGCTCCAGGCCGTGACCATGCCGAGCTCGGCCCTTTGTTTGCTTGGGAATTCGAGCCTAAACGTCACTCATTCGAACGCAAATTTCCATCAATTCATTGCATTGATTATGATCATCACCGTTGGATTCGTAGAGCTTGAGATGCTCTACGATCTACTAGTTGGAAGTTTTTTGAATTGAAGTGTGGATTTGAAGAAAATGAGGGAGGACGATGAGTGATTTTCGGCCATTTCTTATGGAGGTGGAAGCTGCGTATAACTAGGGTTAGGGTTTCATCTTGTTTGCAAAATAGAAGATAATGGTCCTTATATAGAAAATTGCCAAATTACTATTCACCCGAATTTTTTTTTTCGAACTCCAAATCTCGCGCGGTGACCGGTGTTTCTAGGGTTTACCCCGCGTTTCGGACATAATGTAATAGGTTTCAGAGGCTAATTTGATCATCTGTGCGAGTTGCGGCAATAAACGATCGATTTTTAATTAAACCGATTAAACGATTTTTTATGCGCTTTAGCTTGCCGCGGACAAACGGTAAATTCGATTGACTTGAAATTTGAAATCATACAATAATATCACATTACGGATCCGATGAAACTAGTTTCGTCGAAATCCGAGACTGTTTTAAAAATAGCTATTTTAACTCGCCAAATTAATATTAAAACAATTTCGATGCGTTTTCGAGCTGGCACGGTCAAACGAAAACTCCGATTGCTACGAAAATTTAAATCCGATAATAACAAACTATTACGGATCCGATGGAACTAGTTTCGTCCAATTATGAGACTGTTCGAATATTGGCTATTTTTCAGTCGATAATTAAATATTAAAATATTCTATTTTCACAAATAAAATTTTAATTCAATTTTAAAAGTTCTATAACATCATTATAACTCCAATATGATAAAATAAAATTTTACAAATCAATTTCAATCATATTTAACCCAATTTTCAACTATTTCTGTAATTTCAACTATTAAATTATCGATTTAATTATCCAATTAAATCCAATTATTCGAAATAAAATTATTCGACTTATAAATTTCACTTATTAATATTTAAAATTAATTAAATATACAAATTTTAAATTAATATAAATTCTGGGTCGTTACAGACTTCCCCCCTTAAAAGAATTTCGTCCTCCAAATTACCAAGTAAGAAAAATTCTTGAAATCCATTAACTTTTCAAAACAAACCGTTCAAGTTTGATTTACAAATCTCTTAATTGTTCAACTTTCCCAAAACTCATAGTTAAACTTCATATAATAACTTTACTAAGTTTTCAAATCATACTTAGTTATAGTTTTCAAAATTTCCCAAAATTCCCAAAAAATTTCTAATGCCTTAAATTTTCGGAAAAATTCGCCAGAGTCTCCTTTGCGCGGCTCGATCCGAAAAAAAATGACAGTATATATATCACAAATATACATCTCATCAAGTGATGAGGCATCCCACAGGGAAAAAAGTGTAAAAGTACGATATTTAATCCGAGATATGTACCTTATATTTTTATTAGCGAGCATATACGGCTAATATAGCGCGAAAGCGAGCTACAAATGCAAAGCAAGCGCAATCCGCACCTACTAAACACTCAACAACAACATGAGAAACATGCATATATGAAAATAACATCAATATACATCATATAGCAACATAGCAACTACATGTGCCATCATAGCAAATGCAACAAAAGCAACAAATGCAACTACCAAATCAATATAAATTTACTTCTCATTAACATTTAATGAATTGGTTTTCCAATTGATTCATTAACATTGGATTTTACTAACAATTATTCATATCCAATTTCAATTAGTTTGCATTCACTAATTTACATTGAAGTTGGTTCATTTCCGAATCAAATTTCAATTCTATTCAAGTTCATTTTCTTCTAAGTTGGATTCAATTTCTTTAACTTCCAATTTCGCTAATTCACTTTCATTAACACTTAATGAATTTATATACAATCAATTAACAATCAAATAACAACCAATGTATATTCAACATAACCAAATTATTTAATTTACATTTCTATTTGGTTTAACACTTTTACTTCCAATTGGTTTATATTAAATTGACTTTCATTCAATTATTCAACTCCATTAGCTTTTAATGAATTAACACTCACATTGATTATTCCATATCAATTTATTTGCATTCAATTGATTTACATTCAATTCATTAATTAATTCAATTGCTAATTCTTTTAACACTATAAAGTTGAATTTCATTCATATAACTTAAGTTCAAATTCTTAATGACTTCATTTCATTAATTCACTTATTAATTTTACTTTGATACCAAAATCAACTCTATTCAACTTCACTTAAGTTATATTCCATTTCAAACGTCTTATCTAATCCCAAATCAATTTATTTAACTTTCCTTTTGTTAAATTTCAAATCACATGTCTTTGATGACAACTCAAATTTATTTCTACTTGGATTTTATTGATTTACTTATGCTTTCCTTAATTTAACTCCATCCTTTAAGTTAAATTTATTCTATCAAAATTCAAATTGCATAAGTTATCAACTCATTTATCATTCTCATAAATATTTTAAATAAGATTCCAGAGTCTTTTCAATCTTTCAAAACCATTTTTGAAACCAATTCAATTATCCTTTGAATTTCAAAACCCAAACCCAATTTTTTCCAAACAACATTTATTTAAAATAATCTGGTAGCAATTCCTCTTTTGGAAACCCGAAGATGAACACCGATGATGTTGCAATCATCAACGGAATTATTTTCCAGCGACCAAAAGAGTTTAGAGCTTTAATTTCTCCAAAACAATTTTCCAAAATATCAAATCCTTTCTAAACATTTCTCTGGAATTTTATTTTCAGATTATAAATCACATTTATAAATCTTTTACTTATATAATTTCACTTATTATATATAAGATTATTCCACAAGTGTAAATCATTTTAATTATAACTCCATTCTTATAATTCTTTGTTTATAAAACTTATTCTTTTACAATATATTTCATTCAACTTATTCAAACAACTTTTGTTTACTTGCATACATTCTTACATTTTCAACAATCAAGCAAGCAATTCATATACACTTTAATAATTCTGAAAAAAAATTCCCTTATATACAAAATATAATCAAGGTAAAATTATTTCATTTACCTAATTTAAAATGATATTATGTCGACTTGCCTCGTTTAAGAGTTTAGAAACCCCTATCGATTACGGTTGTACACCCCGCACCGACCAGAATTCATAAACAGCTCAACGGATAAGCAAACACAATATAAAACAATTTATATTCACTAACAAATACGCGCTCATATTTATTATTACACTCATACTCATTCTAGAGTACTACTGACTCTATCTCTAATGAGAAATACCCAACAGAGCCATGGTTGTCGCTTAACCATATGCTCTGATACCAAATGTAACGGCACAATTTTTTCGACGCTCGAAAACCGACATCAATACGACAACTGTATCAAATGCCGCATAATCCAATGCCGAAAAACCGAATTGTTAGGGTTAAAGAAGAAGAAAAGATAGAAGAAGAGAGTGAAAGATAGAACAGAACAGAAAGAAACAACAGAACAATGTCAGAATCTCACAATCGCGGCGGATCAACATATAATAATAAATGAATATCTTTAAATAAAGAACTATATCAGTTATTACATTACATCATTTTACACTACATCATCAGAGTGTACAACAACAAACAACAAACAGCGGAAAAGAAATACTATATACTAGTAATACCCCATGCCATCCAGCTTGCCTCCAGCAACTCCTAAATTCCAGAATATCCAAATAAACCTGACTCTTGACTGCCCGTGTGGAAATTAGTGGGCACCCAGAGTTTAGGAAGGAAAACAATAAACTCCGAGTCAGTCATATGACTGGTGTGAGAACTAAAACATTTATCTTTAAAACAAAGAACAGGATAATTTTAAAATAGATTCGCAATGCTTTTTAGAAAATGACACTACCATAAGGCCTCCTGCACACACACACAATGCAAACGCAGAATCAGAGGAGATTTCTCATTATGATAGTCAAAGATGCTTGATACGCATTAAAAAGAAACATTTGATATTATTACTAGTGCATAGTGTAGGAAAACATTATGAAATTAAGGATATAAATCATAGCCAGCATAGGCATTTCGCACTTATGCCTACTATAGCTGCCATCCAAACAGTGGGGCGCCACCATAAGTGAATTATAGGTTCTACAACTAAAACCGTACAAGATTGTATTGTTTCTTTGGATTTCCAACAAATGGTCAGGCCAAGGAACTTCCCATTGCCACGTGGGTACGCCTCTGGAAAGACGACCCGAGAACCAAACCGGATCTCTGCCAACACAAAGCCGGGTTACCCCTAACCGGGTAACTACTGACATGAATATGTCATCCCCCGATCGTAACCGATCTATCCGAGGATCCTCGATTTCCAACAACCACAAAGCAATAAATTTGCAGCAACAACATAAGTTAAGTATCTGGGCTCTATACCATGATACCACCTCTATCCAGAAGGAATGACATACACTAAAGGGGTGCTACCCACTAATAAACTTGCCGCATCCTTCCTGTTTTGACCATTTCCGGGAAGTGAGGTCTACGAAATCTCGTCCACAAAGTTACGCTTTATACAAAAGGTGCTTTAGGTCAACAAATGATCAAAGTAATGATCACCAAGATAAATGATCAAACAAATGATCATATCACAAATGATCAAATAATGATCATTTCACAGCAACACTCAGCATGTCACATTACCAAATTGGGAGTATATCACTAATAACCTTCAACTACATAACCTCCGAGCTTGTACGTCTCAGAGAAGGGTGTTAAGCTAAGAGAATAAATTCTCCGCCACCAACAAAAATATATTTGAAAGAAATCAGCTTTATATCTCAACTTGTAATGTCAGAAATACAATCCATACAAGTCTGTTCCGGGCTCGAACAGAACCGAAGGCACTTACAAAGAAGTCCTTGCATTACGGATAATTTCTAATCACCTCCGGACTTCCCGTCACTATGGGTGATAAAACCTCTATATCGGAGATCAGCCGATGCAGAGCAACTCAACGGTAATCCTTCCATTTTCAAAAATATCCGATCTTCAACACCGGTCATCAAATGCAATCCATTACGACGTATCACATATTCGGAATGGGTTATACGACCCCAAGGTCCTTTCTCGGCTAACCCGAATAGTGAGCGCTTATTTTAAAAAATAAGTGTGACATTCAAATTCAAACAATCACAACAAATACGTATTTAAAGGTAAATATTGATAGTCGTTTATTTAACTATTAATAGGCGTGTTCAACATCACCAGATGCCAAATAATTTCCCAAATTATGTACTTTCCAAAATATCTTTACAAGATATATATTTTTCACACTTCAACATTTGAAAACAAATTTTCAAATCACTTTTCACCTCTACCACTTTTGAAAACAAATTTCAGTCATTTTCCTTATGCGAAATACTTTCATTTCAACATGGTTCATTCAAACCAATTAAACAAATCCTTACCGATTTACTTTATATTTACGTTCCAAATCCATAAATTAATTCCCACACTTCAAAAATAAATCAACGTTTATTTTTAAATAAATTCCCCTTTTCATTTATAAATTCCATAGTGAATTTACAATTCCAAAATATCTATGAATATACAATCTCCAAATTATTTCTAATATTCATTTTCCATTATCTTTAAAAGATAAAATCTCAAAATATTGACTTCATATTGGAAAACACTTCCATACTTATTTAATAATAAGTAATTGACAAATCCATTTATTTTCAACACTTGGAAAACATTCAATATACTTAAATCGAAATTAAGTGTATATTTCATTCTTTAAGGAAAACATTCACTTAACACATTTATTTGGACCAAAACGAATGTTGCGTAAAACATCGTTACGACAACCCAAAATCACTAGTACAGGGATTCTAAATTTAGATAGATATATAAATCCCAATACTATATAAAACCTTTCTTTTCGAAAATCATTTACCATAACAACAGTGTTATAGTCCATCATTTCATTCTATTTCTCGAAAACGTCTATTTCAACAATAAATGTTGAAATCTATGGTTTCGATAGTTAATCCATTTTAAAACATCTTTAAAACAATTAACTTCATTTGATAATATTCATTTTCCCAAAACATATCCATTTTTTTTAATAATATATTCACTGTCCAAAATCATGAATATACTTCTTTTAATATGCTATAATAATTAACTTATCAAAATAAGTCGTTTTCGGATTTATAAACAATGTCTATAAATTCCATTTCTATATTTCATAACAACTTCGTTTTATAAATCTCCTTTATTAACCCATTCTATTTATATTCCATTTACATGTTGAAATCTGGTTTATAAGTAAATTACTTATAATTCATTTATTCACAAATCCATTCTTTTATATCGACAATAATTTATAAATCAAAAATTCTTATTTACTCATGAATCTAGGTTAAAACTTTATTTTAACACTTAAAAAAACTCGTTTTATAATTTCTATATTTTAATTTATAAATATCAATTTTATACAACTTTTATATAAATTGTTTATAATAATTCAGAAATCCCTATTTTAAACTATTTTATAATTTATCAACTACTTATTTCAAAAATCACATTTCAGTTATATTTAGCAAAAATCATAATTTTAAAATATTAAAATTTTAACGTTTATTTTATTTAAGATGAATCAATTCAAAATTTGAATAAAACGTATAATTTCAAAAATCACTTTAAAAATCCCTATAAAATCAAAATCGTTATTTTTAAACTTTAAAAATGGATCCGATGATGCAACAGCACCAAATAGTCAATCACGACATCCAAATATCATATACCAATATGATAATCAACAAATATCTTAATATCTGTAAATAAATCAATATAGTTGAGGAATACAGTTGGATCCCTCCAACTTGTTTCCCTACACCCAAAGATGTTAGCACAATACCAATTCCGTTCCAGTACGGAATTATCGCGGCATATGGGGTTTATAAAATATTATCCGCTTAATAGGCGGCACAATAGGGTCTCATCCGCTATATAATGCGGGAAAATCAACTCCAAATACATAAATAATACCAATTCCATACAAGTTGGAATTATCGCGGTATATGTTTTTAATAAATAACATCCGCTTAATAACGGCGCATAATGTCTATTTTAACAATCAATAGATAACAATCATCATGCAAAAATACATTCAAGAAATTTTAAATACAACTATTTAAAATTTAAATCGAAACCGATTCGATTGAGTGAGAAGTTCTCACCTTGGTTTCAATTTCGTTTTCGCTTTTTTTCGAATAAAATTAAACGCGCGTTTAATTTTACCCAAAATTCTTACTAGCTCCAAATGACTCCAAACCAGTTCCTTTGCGTAGTGCTCGACAAAACGATGCCAATGCAAGTTGATTCGTCAAATTCTGACCTCGTACGAAAGAGTTACGACGCTTAAACATCACACAATCTTTAATATAACTAAATTACAATTTATATTTTAAATTTCCAAACCTAGATCAATCTCAGCCGTTGATTTTTTTTGTTTGATTGCATCAGGCCGCCCCCTTCCTTTCTCTTCCCTCCCGTTCGTGATTCCCAGCAGAACACGAAACCCATTTAACACGTTCGAACCCCTCAAGTCGCACCCCCCCAGATGACGTCGGCCATTGATCCAAGGCCTTCAGCGCGTGCGCCTCCGCAAGCTATGCTCCAGGCTGTGACCGTGCCAAGCTTGGTCCTTTGTTTGCTTGGGAATTCGAGCCTAAACGTCACTCATTCGAATGCAAATTCCCATTAATCCGTTGCATTGATTATGATCATCACCGTTGGATTCGTAGAGCTTGAGATGCTCTACGATCTACTAGTTGGAAGTTTTTCGAATTGAAGTGTGGATTTGAAGAAAATGAGGGAGGAAGATGAGTGATTTTCGGCCATTTCTTATGGAGGTGGCGGCTGCGTATAACTAGGGTTAGTGTTTCATCTTGTTTGCAAAATAGAAGATAATGGTCCTTATATAGAAAATTACCAAATTACTATTCACCCGAATTTTTTTTTTCGAACTCCAAATCTCGGCGGTTACCGGCGTTTCTACGGTTTACCCCATGTTTCGAACACAATGGAATAGGTTTCGGAGGCTAATTCGATCATCTGTGTGAGTTACGGCAATAAACGATCGATTTTAAATTAAACCGATTAAACGATTTTTTATGCGTTTTAGCTTGCCCCTGACAAACGGTGAATTCGATTGACTTGAAATTTGAAATCTTACAATAATATCACATTACAGATCCGATGAAACTGGTTTCGTCGAAATCCGAGACTGTTTGAAAAATGGCTATTTTAACTCGCCAAATTAATATTAAAACAATTTCGATGCGTTTCAAGCTGCCACGGTCAAACGAAAACTCCGATTGCTACGAAAATTGAAATCCGATAATAACAAACTATTACGGATTCAATGGAAGTAGTTTCGTCCAATTCTGAGACTGTTCGAAAATTGGCTATTTTTCAGTCGATAATTAAATATTAAAATATTCAATTTTCACAAATAAACTTTTAATTCAATTTTAAAAGTTCTATAACATCATTCTAACTCCAATAAGATAAAATAAAATTTTAAAAATCAATTTCAATCATATTTAACCCAATTTTCAATTATTTCTGTAATTTCAACTATTAAATTATCGATTTAATTATCCAATTAAATCCAATTATTCGAACTAAAATTAATCGACTTATAAATTTCACTTATTAATATTTAAAATTAATTAAATATACAAATTTTAAATTAATATAAATTCTGGGTCTTTACACATTCAGGGGGAGAAAATAAGTAAATACATCTCTAGAATAAATCAGTATTGTCATCAATCAAAAAGGCGGAGAATGTTGATACGCGAAGATTTTGATCAATGACAATGTGCTTCAACAAACAAGGAAGAAATATATGCAACGCTAAAGGAAGATCGATGAAGACCAAAAAACATAAGTATGATTTTTATATAGGTCTTGGTCTAGATTTATTGTTAAAATCTACCCTCAAGAGGCTTGCACGAACACTAGAAAACATTTTATAAACTTCACTTTTACTTAAAGATTTCACTATGCATATTTTATAAGTGTTAACCCCGTTTGATCAACGAGTTAAGACCTGAGACGACTCACGACTTAAAGAAGCAGAGCGACTTAAGGAGTGGTCCAACTCGATAAGTAACCGACTTAACAAGTTAACGACTCAAGAGAGTTACACGACCTAACGAGTCAGGGATTGGTCGACCTAAAGGATTCAACAGCTTACGGAAGTGAACGGCTTACGACATATAGGAGTCTACGACTTAACGGTTTAAGAAAGAAGGGATGGATCGCGATTTAAGGTTTTTACGGCTTAAGGAGATTCACGGCTCAAGGACGGGATGGTTTAACGACTCAAGATCACTGCCTAAGCCCTAAGAAGGATACCGACTTACGACTCATTCTGAGTCGTTCACCACCCAGGCAAATGAGGGTAAGTTTGGTACAACTACTTAGCACGCAGCCTCTTGACTCGTACACGGTTCAGAACTTGTGCTATCACCAGTAATGAACAAGCCAACCACTTAAGCAACGACGCACGACCTAACTTGAGTCGACCACGACCTAAAATTACTGAGTTAAAATCCAATGCCGTGAAACTTATGCCGGATCATCTTAGTGCATTGGCGACTTAAGGTTTATGACATGAATTCATACAAGCTTGCTTCTACTAAACTGTGGACTTGACTCGGTAGGTCGGCCACGACTTATCTTAAGTCGGCCACGACTTAGGACTTGACAATAATTCCTGCCCAGAATTCTCTATAAATACATGGCCATCTCCAACTTTCAGGGGACTTTTGGGCCGATCATTTCAAGTGTCGATACTCTGCTGAATTCTCGACTCACTAAACACTTCAAGTACTCCAAACGCCAAGGACATTACTACAATCTCCAAGAGAAAATCTACATCATCCAACATGAATTCGGAAGATTATTCTCTATCAAAGTTTGATCTACTAGTCTAAAGTGTGTTGTAATTGAAGATTGTTGTAAAGTTGTAACCAAATTCAGTAATAAAGAGATTTAAAGTGGACGTAGGCTTACCCTAAGCCGAACCACTACAAAAATTGTTATCTTTTCTGCTTCTTTTGTGATTTTCCTACTTGTTTGTAGTTCCCGTGTACACGGGTGGTTCTTTCACTCAACTTCAATTTACACCAGGGTGTTAGCGTCTGATTTTTTACTTTAACATTTTTTGGTGCTTTCATTGAGAGTTGAACTCAAGAAATTTCCACTATTGCTCCGTAAAGGATTGTTGAAAGAATTTCTTTTAAAACCAGAAGTTTATTGGAAATAATGGCTCCTGGGAGAAAACGAAGTTCTGTAAGATCCGACAATGTTCAAGAGAACACCGCTACCTCTCCTCCTTCAAGTCAAGCAGCTCCAACTGTTGGAGTTACACGGGCAGAACTGTACGCCGTAGTTTTGGGATTGAATCAGCAATTGAATGCTCATAATGTGCAGTTGGAAGCCCAGAATGCCCTGATCTTGAGTAAGTTGAATGATCTACTTGGGGCAAATCGTCAACCAGCTAATAATGAGGGGAACCCTACTGCGGGAGTTCAGAATGTTGAAGGAAACATTTCTCAAAGAGCCGCAGACCCTGCAGAAAGAACTCCTCTTCAAGCTGGAGGATCAGGACCACAGCCGACTCTCCGTGAACGGTTGTCAAGGCAGAATTCAGAAAGAGTGGCTGATGTGTGCCCTCCAGAGCCTCTAAATGACGAAGAGTATTTTTTGGGTATGGTTCGTCAAATCATGAAAGAAAGTATGCGAAGAGATGAAGACGAGAAAGAGTGGGGTTTTGCTACAAGCAAAACTCCATTTACTGAAAATATCTTGAAGGCAGAGTTCCCAAGGAAATTCGTTACTCCTACTATTCCGGCTTACAAGGGGAAGAGTGATCCTAACGAGTTTTTGTATAAGTACGACTGGCATATGACTGGTGCCAGGGCGTCTGATGAAATTAAATGCCGATACTTCCCGGTTTACCTAGAAGGCGTAGCTCTATTATGGTTTACGAAGCTGCCAGTAAGGTCCATCGATCAATTCTCCGATTTGACCAGGAAGTTCAAGGAGCAATTTCGGTTGTATGCTTCTAAAGCAAAGGATATAATGTCGCTATCAAGTCTAGAGCAAAATCAGGGAGAATCCATCAGATCATTTTTGAATCGCTTTAACATAGCAATGGCTGAGCTGGATAATGCTGAGCCACGCATGGTCTTGACATACTTGATGAGGGCAATTGACAAGTCAAGCGAATTTGGAAAATGGTTGAAAATGAAAGAACCAAACTCACTTGACAAATTCTACAAGAAAGCGGATGAATTCATACGCTTGGAGAGCCTCCAAGCACCGGCTAAGGTGGTATCAGGGCAAGCCGGAAACAATGGATCTGCTATGAACAAGAAAGAGCCAAACAATCAGAAAAGGGGAAACGATGGTGGAAAGAAACAGGGAGACGCTAAGAAGGGTCGTTCTTTCAATTTCACACCCTTGACCGATACCCCCGAAAACATATACTTTGCAACTAAAGACGATGTCAATTATCCGGCATCACCTAAAATGAGAGATGCGGTTAAGATGGAAAGAAGTGGAAGGTACTGCCGGTTCCACAACCAGCCCGGCCATGACACCAACGAATGCCGCCAATTGAAAGAAGTAATTGAACAACTCTTGAAGGAAAACAAACTCCAGCAGTATGTGAAAAGGAATAGAAATACCCCAGCTTTGTCAACTCAAGAACAGCAAGTTCCCGCTCACCGTCCTGGCTCAACTGAGAAGGCCGTGGAACACGAATCAGAAAGGCCTGTCATCAATATAATAACTGGAGGACCTCACCCAGCAGGCAAAAGCTGGGGCAAGATGGAAAGGTATGCCCGGTCCTTGAGGCATGTACCAGCTGAAGAGAATGTTTTTGTCTTAGAGAATGATGCGCCTTTAAAGCAACAAAAGACTTCCACAGATGATATCATGTTCAGTGCCAGAGATTCTTTGGGTATTGAGGCCCCGACCATAGATCCTTTGGTCATATCCGCTGGTATTGGGCCGGCAACTGTGAGAAGAGTTCTAGTTGATTGTGGAGCTTTATGCAACATCCTCTTCAAGAGGACCTTCGATCAGATGAAAATCCCTATGGCTGACGTTCAAGCTTCATCACTTAAGATCGTCGGGTTCGTAGGGGAATCCAAACAGCCGATTGGGACCATTGATTTTTTGTAGAACTTGGAAAGGGACCAAGGAAGGTGGCTCGAAAGCAAATGTTTATAATTGTTGAAGAATTCTCTGCCTACAACGCCTTTTTAGGCCGACCAACTCTTGCTGCATTCAAAGCTGTTCTTGCCCCATGGTGCTTGACTCTAAAATTCCCCACAGATAATGGAGTTGGTGTGGTTAAGGGAGACCAAGATGCGGGGCGAGAATGTTATTTTGCAGAACTGCGAGAATCCAGGAAGAGAGAGATGGGAAAAGATGCGGTGATTCCAGTCCGCATCAAAGAACCAACCTTGTAGCAATTAAGGGTGGACCCTGCACTGGTGAATGTAGTGGGGTACGAAGAGAGATGGATCCAAGGAAAGCCAGTGCAGGGGAGAATACAGTGGTACCAGTAGAGGTAACAGTACCGGTGCCCGTAGACCCAAAGGACCCAAACAAAGTGCTTAATGTGGGTTCACAACTCAATCCGACAGTTCAGAATGTTCTGATTTCATTTTTGAAGGCTAATTTGGATGTATTCGCTTGGACTCATGCTGACATGTGCGGAATATCCCCAGAGATTGCAGTACATACTCTGAACATTGATCCAAAGTTTACACCTGTGAAACAAAAGAGAAGGACTCAGGGTCCTGAAAGGACGGCAGCGTTAAAAGAAGAAGTGGATCGGCTCATGGAGAACGAGTTTATTAGAGAAGCTAATTATCCAAATTGGGTTTCAAATCCAGTACTGGTTAAGAAAGCTAACGGAAAGTGGAGAGTGTGCATTGATTTTTCAGATCTGAACAAAGCCTGTCCCAAAGACTGTTTCCCGCTGCCCGGGATCGATCAGTTGGTGGATGGGACAGCAGGGCATGAATTGTTATCTTTTATGGATGCATACTCCGGATATAACCAGATTATGATGCATGAGCCGGATCAAGAGGATACAAGCTTCATCACAGATGTTGGACTCTACTGCTACAAGGTCATGCCTTTCGGACTCAAGAATGCAGGGGCAACTTACCAAAGGCTTGTTTAAACCATAGATTGGAAAGACAATGGAAGTTTATGTTGATGATATGCTAGTAAAATCTAAGAAAGCAGTGGACCACCTGGATCACCTGGCAGAGATGTTTGCGGTACTCCGCAAATACAGAATGAAGCTTAATCCCCTGAAATGTTCATTTGGAGTGGAGTCCGAAAAGTTTTTGGGTTTCATTGTGAGTGCTAGGGGCATTGAAGCCAATCCATCTCAGATCACCGCTCTGAGAGAAGTCAAGGCTCCTAGAACGAAGAAGGAATTGCAAAGTCTCAATGGAAAAGCTGCTGCTCTGAGTCGGTTCATTTTCAAAGCCACTGACAAATGCATTCCATTCTTTGATGCTTTGAAGAAAGGAAAGAAAAACTTTGAGTGGACTCCTGAATGTCACAAAGCATTTGATGAGTTGATTCGTCATATGGAAGTGCCTCCTATACTTTCAAAGCCTGATAGTGGTGAAGATCTCTTCATATATTTGGCAATTTCGTCTCATGCTCTCAGTGCAGTGTTGGTACAGGAAGACGCAAGGATTCAACGCCCAGTCTATTATATCAGCAAAAGATTCACTGGGGCAGAGATGAACTATTCAAGGTTGGAAAAGCTCGCCTATTGTTTGTTGATTGCATCAAGAAAATTGAGGCCGTATTTCCAAGCTCATCCCATCAAAGTCCTCACTGATCAGCCTCTAAAGCAAGTCCTATTCCGTCCTGAGACTTCGGGCCGTCTTTTGAAATGGAATATCGAACTCAGTCAATATGACATCACATACCACCCCCGAAAAGTAATCAATGGACAAGCTTTGGCGGATTTCATCGCAGAGTGTACGGATAAGGGTGATAGTGAGGAAGAAGTCACTGCTAGCGTCCCAATCCAATGGAAATTGTATGTTGATGGCGCAAGAAATGATTACTGTTCCGGAGCAGGGGTTATCCTTGAAACCCCAGAAAGGCGATCGCTACGTTATGCGCTGAGACTAGAATTCCCTTCGACAAATAATGAAGCTGAATATGAAGCACTCATCGCTGGTTTAAAGATCGCTAAAGAACTGAACATCAAGGCATTGCAGATATTCAGTGATTCTCAACTTATTGTTTGCCAAGTCAGGAAGGAATTTCAAGCTAAAGGAGGGAATCTACCCACCTATTTATCAAAAGCCTGGGAGCTCCTTCAAGATTTTGACCGTTATTCAATAAACCATATCCCCCGAGAAGAAAATATGAAGGCGGATTCTCTTGCGAAGTATTCAAGTACTAGTGAAGCTCAACTATTGAGTTTAGTTCCCGTCGAAGTCTTGTCAGCTCCAAGCACAGATGAAATGGATGTTGATTGGATTATGAATGTATCCCAAGAGAAAAAATCATGGATGACTCCGATACTTGAATATCTACTCAATGATTCTCTGCCAGAAAATTCAAAAGAGAGACAAAAGCTGATGAGGAAAGCCTCCCGATATGTAGTTCAAGATGGTCATTTGTACAGACGAGGATTTTCAATGCCATTACTCCGATGTGTGACAAAGGAAGAAGCTAAGACAATTCTAACTGAAGTACACGGAGGGGAATATGGGGATCATACAGGTGGTCAAACTTTAGCAAAGAAAATCCTCCGTTATGGGTACTTTTGGCCAGAAATTAATCAGGATGCTGCTGACTATTCCGGAAAGTGTGATAAATGCTAGAGATTCGCTAAAATCCCTAGAGCACCTTCCACTAAGCTAACACAAATGGTCAGTCCATGGCCATTTGCCATCTGGGGAATATATCTCATTGGGCCTTTGCCGACTGCCAAATCAGGGATTAAATATGCTATCGTTGTTGTTGATTATTTTACTAAATGGGCTGAGGCCAAACCATTGGCCACTATTACCTCTAAGAAAATGATAAGTTTTGTGACTAAAAATATCATTTGCAGGTATGGTGTGCCTCAGAAGATAATCACAGACAATGGTACTCAGTTTGAAAGTGAGGAGTTCCAAGATTTTAGCAAACGATTCAAGATCCGAAAAAGATTCTCAGCAGTGGCTCATCCACAGGCAAACGGGCAAGTGGAAGCAGTAAACAAAATCATCAAATCAACCATCAAAAAGCAGCTGGAAAAAGCAAAAGGTGGTTGGGTCGATAAGTTACCGCTTGCACTATGGGCATACAGGACCACTCACAAAACTGCGACCGGGCATACTCCATTTTCATTGGCATATGGATCAGAAGCGATGATTCCAGTGGAAACTGAAGTTCCCTCACACAGAAGGATCCACTTTGATCAGAGTGAGAATGAAAAATTGCAACTAGAAGCACTTGACCTTCTCGATGAAAAAAGAGAAGTGGCAAGGCTTAGAATTGCAGCTCACCAGCAAAGAATAGCCAGGCACTTCAATTCCAAAGTTCGTCAGCGCAGCTTTGAAGTTGGAGACTTAGTCCTGAAGAGAATCATGACAGCCATAGGTGTGTTTGGGCCAAACAGGGAAGGACCATATGTTATAGGCGCAAAGCTCCTTGATGGCACATTCAAACTCACAACTGTCGAAGGAGAACCAATCCCAAGAGCTTGGAACAGCAATCATTTGCGTCCCTATTTTACGTAAAAGCTTTGCTGGAATATTGTAAAAGAATTGCAAATATATGATTCTTGTATTGAAAGCAATTGTAAAGCAAGTGAATAATGAAAAGCTATAAAGTGGATGTAGGCCCAGTTTTTGGCCGAACCACTATAAATCTTGTGTTCTCTACTATTATAAACTGCTTTATTTTATTTTGACATATAAAATACATTAATTGTGTCATTAAAATGTCGATTTAATAATGCAGGTCATAAAAGCAAAGCTTACCCATCGCAAGACAAAACAATCCCCAATATCACTCAGCAAACAAACACTAAACCATTCAAAATTTCCATACTTAAATCCTACAAAAGAAGTGCTTCAAACAAAAGTTGGCAATGTGGATGGAAGTGGACCATTTCTAACTAACTGCAAATGTTTGAACAAACAAACAGCCAATTAAATAAACTGTGTCTACCACCACCAACTCACTTAACTATGAAGTATATTTCTTCGGATAAGGAAAATTATTAGCAGCTAGAAAGTGAAAACACTTGCAACAACGGGGATCGTCAACACGAATCAATGGCAAAGAGACATGGGCGAGCAAGCATCAATCAGCAAAAGACCTCTTCAGAGGCACAAGCCCTCTTCGGAGGCACAACTCTTCGGAGGATAAAGACCTCGAGCGGGCCTAGCCAGAAAAAGAGAGATCTTTCTCGATACAAAGTTGCGGAATGATCGGTCGATATACTCCCGTGAATCCGTCCAACCGAGAGAAAGAAACTCCAAACTTCCAGGCAAAAGCCCTACTCAGAGGCACACGTTTCACCGAGATTGAAATAAAACTTCCAGGTGTTGAAACGTGAAAAGCCCTCTCCGGAGGCCCATTTCACCACAGTTTAAATGCTAAAAGACCTCGAGCGGGCCAACCAGAAAAAGAGAGATCTTTCTCGATACAAAGTTGCGGAATGATCGGTCGATACACTCCCGTGAATCCGTCCAACCGAGAGAAAGAAACTCCAAACTTCCAGGCAGTAACCCTACTCAGAGGCACACATTTCATCATCAGTCGATACACTCCCGTGAAATGAAATGTGAAAAGCCCTCTTCGGAGGCCCGCTTCCCAGCGAACAGGGAAAAATAAAAGCCTCTCCCAAGGGGCAGAAACAAAAAAGACCTCTTCCCAGAGGCACAACAAAACAAAAAGACCTCTTCCCAGAGGCAGAAACAAAAAAAGACCTCTTCCCAGAGGCAGAAATGAAAAGACCTCCTCCCAAAGGCACAATCGAATAGAAAGACCTCTTCGAAGGCACACGTTTCGCCAAGATTGAAATAAAACTTCCAGGTGTTGAAACGTGAAAAAGCCCTCCTCGGAGGCACAACTCTTCGGAGGCACACGTTTCATCGAGATTGAAATAAAACTTCCAAGTGTTGAAACGTGAAAAAGCCCTCCTCAGAGGTGCAACTTGTCAAAGAAGCAAAAATCAGAAAGCCCTTTACTGTGGCGTAATAAAAAAAAAGGGAAGCCCTCTTCAAAGGCACACTTTAACTCTCAAAGGAAGAATGATTCACTTATTTTGGAAAATAATCTTCCTCAAAAAAAAGTTAAAGTACCCTTCAGAGGCCCGCTTTACCACATAGGAGAATTCACTTGGTAAAATGTGTATATGCACAAAAGAAAAAGTGATAACTTCGAAGGATGAAGCGCAAAAACTTATACGGAGAGAGTTGTACTCTATTTTTAACGAAATAATATTCCTCCAAGTATGGAATTATTATCTCCAGAAAATAAAAGTACGAGTCCCCTCAAAATATAAAATATTGCAACAAGTTTATGGTATAGGTGAAACATGGAATAACTATATTGGTAAAATTATGCTCGTACAACATACCACAAGCTCGCTGCAATATCATGTAAAGAAACTTGCACGAAAATGAATAATAAATGCATTCTCAGATACAGACAGAAGTTTGTACAAAGAAAAAGAATCAATTTATTCAACACTGTTAAAATTTTGTACAGGTACAGGTTTCAAAATAAAAAGAAAAAGAAAAACGGAGGCCGGTATCCGCACAATCTCCGGTCAGTATATGCAAAAAGCAAAGAGCGATGCGAAAGCCACAGAACCAGAGCCATCATTTCTTCTTCCTTCCACCTTTTGAGTCCGCACCTGGCCGGATGATCAACTTCTTAGGCTGGCTTGTAAGAGTAGGGGACGAAGGAGAAAGGGGCTCAGTCAGACTTTCTTCCGTTTTTTCTTCGCCAGTTGAAGATTCCTTCTTCTTCTTGGAGACTCCCTGCTTTCCTCTCTTCTTGGAGGAAGACCCACTCCCTGGAGAAAAAAGTTTAGCTAACGGTTCATCATCGGAGCCAGTTGGTTCTGGGGTCTTCTCGCTTCCTTCAGTTTCTTCTCCTCTCGGATCTTGAGATGGAACAGGATCATCTAAGCCGTGAAGAGCTTCTATTTGCTCCTCTTGTGACCCGGGTTGAGAGGCGGACGGAGGAGTGACTTGGAGAACCAAGGGAGGAATGATTGGAGGAGGAGAAGCTTGAACAATGCTCGGTGCTTTATCTACAGAAGAAAAGAAGTTAAAGTCGGTAAAGAGAGGATATAAAGGCTCGCTGAGGTTCATAAAATAGTCAAGAAGCTCATCAAGCTCGTAAGAAACAGATGAGCAGTCTACTTGGGCAAGATTAACAGTAGAGTTACCTGGAGAAGTCGATTTCCTGACATCAACCTCAGAAGCCTGTGCCTCGGCACTCTCGTCGCCTTCATCTCCACCCTGTATACTTGTGATCTCGGTGGTAACTTTAGTAGGGGATGGAGAATGGGAACTGGAACCGATGATATCAATTTCGGCCGAAGGAGAAGGCTGAATCGGAGCAGTTAAGATAGTTTTTCTTGAATATTCCCCTATCGCCATTTCAGCCCTTAATTTTGCAAGTTGTTCCTTTCCCTTGGCGAGAGCGGCGCGAGCATCGTCATCAAAATAATGCTCCTCAAGAGCTGGTTCGACGTAGCCAGCACCTTTAGTACCGAGCATATCAAGTGCGGCCTCCCATACCTCAGCCAGAGTAATTTCGTACTTGGGGCCTAGAAAGGCGAGGCTACCGTGCCCCAAGACGCTATGCAGGAAGAAGTCAAATAATGTTGAGCTGATGTTGGTCTTCGTTGCCTCATGAGATTCTTCAGCTGCAATTTTGCCGGCAACGACCTCATCACGCTCTCTTTCAGCTTTGGAGAGTTGAAGCTTTAGCATTTGAATCTCTGCCTCTTGGGAGCTGTTTTTCTTCCGAAGCTCTGCAATATCAGCAATTTAGCCCTCACTGATTCTTTTTTGCACTTCGAGCCTGTCTTCGGCATCTCTTTGGCCAGCATGAGCATCTTTCACTTGTTTTAGAAGCACTTCTTCTTTTTGAGTATACGTGGTAGAAGAAGTAGCAAGCTCTTGTTTAAGTTCCTCAACTTTCGCTTCAAGCTCTTCATTGTAAGTAGCGATGCTCCTCATTTCAGTATCATGCTGCTCAAGAACCTTCTGCCATTCGGATTTATCGTTCTCCATAGTAAGCATGGCCTCTATATTTGCACGGTTGACCCTTTGAAGCTCGTCTACAAGCTTTTGCCAGTTCGACATCCTTTCAATATCAAGCTTGACGGCATCGAGATTTCGTAGCATGGCAGGCTTGTCGATAGAGACCAAGTCAACATCCAACCGCACTCCCTTCAGGCACCACTGTGGAAACCGGCTTTGCAAAGTGGCTGGGCCCGGTCCAACTTGGAATTTAGGCCTGCTAATTATTGTTTGGATGTCTGTCTTCCCGAGAGCGGGAGAGCCGGAAGGAATGTCAAGCGAGACAGGGGCAGTGATCTTTTCGGGAGTTACAGAAGTATGCTTCTCACCGTATCGGGCACATTTGCTTAGTTCCTCAACCATTTGACTTTTTCCCCGGTCATCGTGGGATTTTCTCTTGTGGGAATCATCGCCTTTATGGGAAGAATCGTGGCGCTCCTCCCTCTCTTTTTTCTCAGAATGCTCTTCCTGCGCCCTCCTCTCCTGAGCCTTTCGGGCGGCTCTCTCTTCATCGGATTCTCTGTAAGAGGGGAGGTAGCGCCTATAATCATATTGGCTATGCCTCCCGTAGCGCTGGAAGTCATCATAGTAGGAGCCGCTGCGTCCCATCGGAGAATCTGAAATAAAAAGAGATAAGTTTTAGAAGTCTTCAAAGTACAAAGAGTCAGAAGCATAAAAGTGCCGAAAGATTCTAAGTGTGTGTGATGTGCAAACTACGCGCATCAAACTACGAACCACTCTTAATTGTGGAGTAGTTGTGGGTGTAGTAGTTAGCGTCAACTCTTGAGTCGACGGAGTCTGTTGCAGAGTAGAGGTCGCCTCATCTGCTGAAGAAGAAATCCTGGTGGTACGGGGTCGTCTTTAAAGAGCTCCTGTGAAGTGACAAACATGTCGCTCAACCCTTCGAAAGTGTCATCTCCACTCTGTTTGGTAGGGCTTGTTTTCCCAGCTTCTTCGTCACTAGACTTCTTTGAATGCGGAGGAGATTCCTGAGGCTCTTCTTCTTCAGTGACCGGGGAAAGTTTGCCAGATGACCCCGCGACATCGACAGAAGTGGAGCACTTCACTAGAGAAGCCTCAGAAGCAGGTTCTTTTGGTATGGATGTGTCAGTAGAAACTGGGGCATCCGACGCTCTAGTCGGGGAGTCGGGGACCTTATGGGGGTGTGTAGAGCGAGAAGCGTGCAAAAGCCCATACCGATGTAAAAGTTCATCCCTCAACAAAATTTTATGCTCCTCTCTTCTGCGGCCACAGCAGTCAATCTCTCAAAAACTTGCTTATGGCCTGGATCTCTAGAGGGGGGAGGAAGTGTTGAAAAAGGAAAGAGTGAAAGTAACGATTAATAACTCGAAATTCAAAAAGCTCGGGAATGGAAAATAGAAGCAGGTAATCTTACTTTCTACTCTCCAGATGGTATAAAACCCTGGGGGGCAGCGAACAAAGAAAAACTAATTTAAAAATCCATGAACACTCTCGGAAAGGTCAGTCATGAGTTTGCGATTCCTAGCACTCCTTATGACGACAATAGAGGGATGGTATTTAGTCTTGGTGAAGGAACATAAGTAACAAATTTCTCCGAAGCTTGGTAGCCGATCCAGGGTTCTCATGAATAAAACACACAACCCCATCAGAATGGCATAACCATTGGGGTGCAGTTGAAACGGAGAGATGGTCAATCGAAATAAAAATTGCTGAAGAAACTCGTTGAAGGGAGGAATAGCACCGCACAAGCACATTTGGCGGTTGACAGCGACGAAACCACGGGGAGGTCTATCAGCAAAATCATTTGGCCCGGGCAATATAGCATCTGTTTCAACGATGCCAAATTGAGCGCGCAATGAGCTAAACGTCCGGTGGTTCAAGGAAGTTGAGACTCTTTCCGGTGGAGTAGTCAGTGGAGCAGCCATTGGAAGAGCCTCTCTAATCTGTTCCGTTACTTCTTCTTGATGTGAGGCCATTCTATACGAGGAACTAGACATTCAAATAAGAAGGTGCACGTTTCCTAAAAAGTGTGAAGTGTGGTGCAGAACTAACAAAAACAGAAAGCAAACATAACTGAAATTAAGCTAGTTGACAATTCGTCGATTATGAAATTTCAGGACTTGTTAATATAAAATTCAAGTGTAGTGTTAATGCAAACGAATCGGCTTTAATTGGATATTTTAGTTTTGCTTTAATACTTCACTTGAATTCTTTAGTTCGTAGCATTTCGTTCACACAGTTCATTTAATTGATTATTCTTTGTCGACTAATCTGTCATTCGATGTGGGCAGTCAATGACAGTATCCCATTTTTCTGCAAATATTGTATTAAACAGATTGTTAGCCTGCAAGTTAAAGTGATCTGTAAAAGAATGCAGCAAAGTTTGACAGATCAAAGTTTAATAGTTCAAGGTTCAAGCAAAATTGTAAACTGCGACAACTTAAGTGTTGACTCGGCGACGACTTAAGTATTGGCAACGACTTAGGAAATTCTTCCTACGGGTTAAATCAAATCATTGGTTATCTGGCTAACTCGTCCACGACCTAAGGATTACGAGGCGAGTTGAGTTAGGTCGTTTCAATCTTGGATTGTTGGTGCCTTAAGCCGGTTGTGCTCTAAGTCGTAAACCATGGAAAATAGAAAAGGCTTCAGTCCGAAGCAACGTGAAATTCTCCAAGTCCTATCCCGGCTATGACTTAAGACTTATGTCGTGAAGGTTGGTAAATCGGTCAAAGGATAAGTCGCGAAGGTTATTGAATCGCTCAAAATTACTGCGCTCAAGATTACTGAATCGCGTCCAAGCTAGTGTCACGTTTCCTTCAACCGACCAACCTCTTCTCAAGTTAGTAACCCATTATCCTCCTATCTCCTAATCCGATAACCCATATAAGACATTATCATCTCCTCTAAATTCATGGATCAACTGACTCGAAATATAAAAACCCATCGTCTCCTCCTTGCAAATCGTCTAAAAACTCAAAGCAAACCGCTCCAAGCTTGTCAGAAATCAATCATAACATGACCCGAAATAAAGCACGGTGCGAGGATTTGGATTGAGGTTAAGAAATGGGAAGTCCATGATCGAAGGGTAACGGTAATTGCGAAATAGAGCGGGCGATGAGTTTACTTACGTAGCGTAATGATGAAGATTGTAGGAATTTGGTTGGAAATGAGGTGAGCTGGATGAATTCGACTCTGAAAGCTTCGAAGGTTGCTAATGGCGGAAGTAAACAATTAAGCAGGAAGGTGAAGTAGAAGGAGCGACTTAAGCCTTTTATACACCAGCACAGTGGAACTCGAAACGGCACACGCGGGTCAAGGGAAAGTCGAAGCACGCGACCTACAACTTAGGCGCACACTTCGAGGGGAAAATGTTAACCCCGTTTGATCAACGAGTTAAGACCTGAGACGACTCACGACTTAAAGAAGCAGAGCGACTTAAGGAGTGGTCCGACTCGTTAAGTAACCGACTTAACAAGTTAACGACTCAAGGGAGTTACACGACCTAACGAGTCATGGATTGGTCGACCTAAAGGAGTCAACAGCTTACGAAAGTGAACGACTTACGACATATAGGAGTCTACGACTTAACGGTTTAAGAAAGAAGGCATGGATCATGACTTAAGGTTTTTACGGCTTAAGGAGATCCACGGCTCAAGGACGGGATGGTTTAACGACTCAAGATCACTGCCTAAGCCCTAAGAAGGATACCGACTTACGACTCATTCTGAGTCGTTCACCACCCAGGCAAATGAGGGTAAGTTTGGTACAACTACTTAGCACGCAGCCTCTTGACTCGTACACGGTTCAGAACTTGTGCTATCACCAGAAATGAACAAGCCTACCAGTTAAGCAACGACCCACGACCTAACTTGAGTCGACCACGACCTAAAATTACTGAGTTAAAATCCAATGCCGTGAAACTTATGCCGGATCATCTTAGTGCATTGGCGACTTAAGACTTATGACATGAATTCAGACAAGCTTGCTTCTACTAAACCGTGGACTTGACTCGGTAGGTCGACCACGACTTATCTTAAGTCGGCCATGACTTAGGACTTGACAATAATTCCTGCCTAGAATTCTCTATAAATACATGGCCATCTCCAACTTTCAGATGACTTTTGGGCCGATCATTTCAAGCGCCGATACTCTGCTGAATTCTCGACTCACTCAACACTTCAAGTACTCCAAATGCCAAGGACATTACTACAATCTCCAAGAGAAAATCTACATCATCCAACATGAATTCGGAAGATTATTCTCCATCAAAGTTTGATCTACTAGTCTAAAGTGTGTTGTAATTGAAGATTGTTGTAAAGTTGTAACCAAATTCAGTAATAAAGAGATTTAAAGTGGACGTAGGCTTACTCTAAGCCGAACCACTATAAAAATTGTTATCTTTTCTGCTTCTTCTGTGATTTTCCTACTTGTTTGTAGTTCCCGTGTACACGGGTGGTGCTTTTACTCAACTTCAATTTACACCGGGGTGTTAGCGTCTGATTTTTTACGTTAACAATAAGTTTAGTCGACTGAACAGGAATAGCCGGTCGACTGAAACTGGAACAAATATATAAACATGCACAGTTTCAGTCGACTGAATTTCCTGCACAGTCGACTGAGTTTGCTCCCGAAAATTTTACTTCATATTTTCAGTTGACTGAATTACCTGCTTAGTCGACTGAATTTGAACCTACGAATTTTCTCTGAAAAGACACCTTCTTCCTCCCAAGAGTTGCAACCATTCATCAATGGAAATAGAAGCATCTCTTGTTTGCAACCTTTGACAACAAATGCACCTCTTCTACAAGTATATATTCATGATTCTAACATCATTTAATTCACCGAATTCTCTTGCTTTAATTACCATTCTCTTGTTCATATGCTCTAGATATTCTCAAAGCAATCACCAATCTATTGCTTGAATCACTGTTTTATTTATAACATTCTTTTGATTCATAGCAATTCACATTTCCTAAATATTCACAAACACATTGCATACTCTCGAGGATAAGATTATAGGAATATTGTACTACATTAGACTCATTAGTGTTTAAAAGAACACAACAAGTCGAATATTGTATTTTAGTAATTGAGTTGAAGACCTCCTCGGTAGTTGAGGCAAGAAATCCCGTTCGGTTGTTCGGGTAAGTTGTAAACCTATTCCTCCGGGTGAAGTGAGGGTGTTAGTTAGTGAAATTCCTAAGTGAAGCTTAGGGACTGGATGTAGGACTAGAGGTCCGAACTATTATAAAATCCTGGTGTCTCCTTGCATTTACCTACTTTATCTATCTAGACTATTCCGTTATTCCATATTACACGATCCTACCGCATAGCCTCTTTCAAAGTAAGGGGTGATGAAATCCCCACCTTATATGGATTTGGGTGTTGCCATTAGAAAAGAAAAATAAGATGGTATGAATGCAAAACAGAAATAAACATGATTAACGTTGCAACTACGAATGAATTTTTTTTTGATTTTTTTTTAAAATGCAAGCAACCAACAATGCAAAGCAAATAAAAATAAAGGACAATGACAAAATAACAGGGCGTGCAGAATTGTTAGCAGTTTATTTGAAAATAGTAATTTTTTATATAAGGAAGCGATTTATTTTTGGTAAGCAAATCGAAGCAAGAAACTCTTTCTATCTGCTTTGGCAATCTTGAAAGATGTTTAACAAGATTTACATTTATTTAGAAATATCAACGAAGAAAACAAAGACAAACACAACAAATTTTTTTCTTCTTTGAAATGTTTTTTTATGTATATAAACTAAAACAAACGAATAACCAAAAAACTAAAACAATTGAAAACAACTCTTTTTTTGGAGTTTTCTTAAAACAAACAACCCACTTCAAAACAACCCACTTCAATGTAAAGAAAAATTAATACCCTCACTAATACTGAAATGCCCACTTCAAACAACCCGCAAGCCCAAAATTGTATTCCTCTAATAGTCCTTTCTTCTCTTTGTTAAACAGTATGCTTCCCTTTTTACAATTTGAAATGCGAAAATGAAGAAAAATTCCAAATTAAAATTTCGATTGTAAAGTGAACTTGAAATTAAAAGGGAACGTTTGAAATTGGGAATGGCGGTTGGGGATTCGATGAAGGTGAGCTTCGGGTTAGAGATTTGAATTGGTTGTTGGTTGGTTGCGAAGTGGCTTCGGGTCAGAGGCAGTTTGAGGCGATTAATCGTGGATTTAGGGACTGTAGTTGTTCGTAGTTTGTAGTGGTGATCGATGAGGTTGCTGAACAAAAGAAGGTGGTTTCGATTGTTTATGGATGACGCAGCTTTATAATAGGCTCGAACAGTTTAGATACAAACTTTCGCAACCTATCCAGGATCTTCTTCACGAAATGATGATTTCGTGTCAAATAACCCGATAGAATGATAAATTCCCAATTCCGTTGATCGTGACGATGCAGGAATCTAGCTATCTCCAACCCGTTGTTCTCGTAAGCTAACGTGTTGAAAGATCTACAGTTCGATCGTTGATCACTCGCAAGTGATACCGGGAATTAGCTTCTACTTCGTTGATTCGCGCACGAATAACCCGAAGAAGGAAATAAGAAGGAGATCACACTCAACTTCAACAATGGCGGCCAAAGTTCACATAAATTTTTTATTCGAAATCAACTCTCTTTTACAATGACATCACACCCCTATTTATAGGAAATTACAACACACGCGACTCAAACTTGCGACTCACGACATACGACTCACAATATAACATCACACGACTTAATACATTACACGACTTAACATACACGACTCATGACATACGACTCACAATACAATATCACACGACTTAACACATTACATGACTTAACATATGCGACTTAACAATACAATATATATTACAACACCATGCGACATAACAGTACAATAGTACAACATACAACCCACGACCTAAGAAATCAGCGTCATAAGATTGAACACGGCTTCAGGAACAACTTAGAGACATAAGGAATCAGAAGGAATCAACGACTTAAGAAGAATGCGACTTAAGAGATGCAGCTTCAGGGAATGACTTAAGAAAATGCGGCATACGTTAACTCGTTAGGTCGTTGCTCGTTGAGTCGCTAGGCAAGTAGGTCGCTTAGGCCGTTAGATAGTTAGGGCCGTTAGATAGTTAACTTGCTTTGTGCTTTAGATCGATAGGTCGCTCCCTGCTGTAGGTCGTTGGGTCGCTCCCTGTTGTAGGTCGTTAAGGCAGGCGACTTAAGGATGGCGAGCGACTTAAGGTTGAGCGGCTTAACATGGTGCGCTGCATCATCCTCTCCTGGTTGAAAAGAATTCGACCCCGAATTTACACTTTCCTCTTCATTGACATACTTATTCTCATGATATGGAATCATGTGTTTGACGTTGAAAACGTCAGCAGTATGGATATGATCTGGCAATTTTAACTGATAAGCATTCTCATTAATCTTTTTTACGATTTCCAAAGGACCAATCTTTCTAGCAGCTAGTTTGTTGTAAGTACCAATAGGAAATCGATCCTCAGTCAATACTGCATATACAAAATCTCCTTCTTTGAATTCAACATTTCGTCGTTTAATATCTGCGGATTGCTTATATTTCTCATTCGCCTTAAGCAATCGTTCTTGCGCAACCTTGTGACACTCTTGCAATTCATTCAAAAAATCACTAGCTCGTTTGATCACTCCTTTCTGCTGTGGTACTATAGATAAATCTAATGGTCCCTTAGGCATTGTCGAGTAAACGACCTGAAAAGGACTGAACCTAGTGCTATGATTAACTGCATGGTTGTGTGCAAACTTAGTTGGACACAGCTTGGAATCCCAACTTTTCAAATTGTCATTCACGAGGCATCTCAATAGATTACCTAGGGATCTACTCACAACTTCTGTCTGTCCATCCGTTTATGGATGATAAGCACTACTAAATTTCAGATTTGTCCCGACCATTCTCCATAGACTCATCCAAAAATGACTCAAAAAACGAGTGTCTCTATCCGGTACAATAGATCAGGCAACCCATGAAGACGATAGATCTCTCTGAAGTATAACCGTGCGACATTAACTGCATCTATCGTCTTCTTGCATGCGATAAAATGTACCATTTTTGAAAACCAGTCAACCACTACGTAGATGGAATCATTGCCACGTTGCGTCCTCGGCAAACCCAATACAAAGTCCATACTAACATCCACCCATGGTTTAGTTGGTATAGGCAACAGCATATATAAACCTGCATTTGTTGCGGTTCCCTTTGAAACTTGACAAATATGGCACCTCTGAACGAACTTTTCAACTTCCTTCCTCATTGACGACCAAAAATAAGACTTTGAGATCAACTGCATAGTACGGTCGCGGCCCACGTGTCCTTCTTCATGTAATTCTTTGATAATTTTCATTCGTAGACTACAATCTGGAATACACAACTGATTTCCCTTGAATAGAAAACCTTCAACCAACATATATCCATCCATGCTTCCCTGCTTGACTTTGTCCAGGATTTCGGAAAAATATGAATCTGAAGTAAGTAAATCTAGAAGTAAGTCAAAACCCATCACCTCTACTCGCATGGTTGTTAGTAAATTACTCCTCTGACTCAATGCATCGGCGACGCGATTAGTTACTCTAGACTTGTGCTTTACAACGAATGTAAATTTCTGCAAATAAACTATCCACGATGCATGCCTAGCTGTAATTTTATTTTGCCCTTGTAAATGTTTCAACGCTTCATGGTCCGTATACAAAACAAATTCTTTGTGGAACAAGTAACGTCTCCAACGCTTCACAGCCTGCATAATAGCAGAAAACTCCACATCATAAGTATTTTATCTCATCTTTGCTCTAGAAAGTTTTTCACTGAAATAGGCGATTTGACGACCCTTCTGACTCAACACTCCTCCAATTCCAACTTTTGATGCATCCGTATGTAACTCAAATAGTAACTGAAAATCTGGCAACACTAGAATCGGTGCTGAGGTTAAAAGTTCCTTGATTTGCTCAAAAGCAGATCCTTCCTCTTCCGTCCATGAAAACTTCTTTCCTTTCATACAATCAGTAACAGGAGCCATTACACTACTAAAGTGCGGTATAAATCTTCGATAAAATTAAGCTAACCCATGGAAACTTCTGACTTCTGTTATAGTTATGGGCTGTGGCCAATTTCTGATTGCGGCTACTTTACTCTGGTCCACTTGTATCCCTTCCTCAGACACGACATATCCCAGAAATAAAACACTTGGCGTCATGAACACGCATTTCTTCGTCGCTTCATAGAATTGTTCGTGACGAAGAATAGTTAACACCTTTCGCAAGTGTTAAATGCGCTCCTCTGTGCTTGCACTATATATCAAGATATCATCAAAGTAGACTACCACAAACTTCCCGATGTAAGGTATGAAAATTTGATTCATCACCCTCATAATTGTACGTGGTGCATTAGATTGACCAAATGGCATGACCAACCATTTATATAATCCTTCCCGAGTCTTGAATGTTGTCTTCCCTTCATCACCTGATCTTATGCGAATGTGATGATAACCACTCTTAAGATCGATCTTCGAAAAAATTACAGACCCACTAAGTTGATCCAATAGATCATCAAGTCTTGGCATAGGAAATCTGCATCTGACAGTTATTTTGTTGAGTGCGCTGCTGTCGGTACACATTCTCCATGAACCATCTTTCTTCGGTACCAACAGAGCTGGTACAGCACAAGGACTGAGACTCTCTCGAACACGCCCTTCCTCAAGTAACTCCTCAACTTGTCTCCTCACCTCTTCATGCTCATTTGGACTCGTACGATAATGCGGCCTATGCGGTAAAACAACACCTGACACTAGATCAATTTGATGTTGTATATCCCTCAATGGCGGTAATTCCTTGGGCAATTCCGTAGGAAATACATCTTCAAATTCATTTAACACCGGTCTGACCTCCGCAGGGACTTCAATATCTTCACTTGTTTCATACCCAATCAACAAAAACAATTCAGCACTATCTTTTACTTCTTCAACAAATTCTTTCGTAGATAATAGACTAGTTGATTCCACTTTCTTCTCTGACTTGCTTTCACTTTGTTCACGCATCTTAGGAACTAAGGTAACTTGAGTCCCTTCGAACATGAAACTGTAGCTGTTGGTGAGACCATTATGTTGTACAGCTCTATCATATTGCCACGGTCTTCCCAATAGTAGATGACACACATCCATATCGACAAAATCACACCATATATCATCTTTGTACTTCTTCCCAATAGAAAATGTAACAAATGCTCATCTTCCTACTGTCACTTCTCCACCTTTCTTTAGCCATGCCAGTTTATAAGGTCTATGGTGTTTTTCAGTCCTCAACGCTAACTTCGTGACGGCTTCTTCAGAAATAATGTTATCCAGCTTCCCGCATCAATAACAAATCAACAAACCTTTTCCAAGATAGTACACATAGACTGAAAGATATTACTTCTCAGCCAACTAGAATCATTCTCATGCTTTGGCACTAAACAAGACCTCCTTATCATCAAGTTACACCCTTCGTCTCTTGACACAACTTCTTCACCTTCATCAAACATCGATGGTTGAGAATAAACAACTTCAGCTTCCACATCCTCATACTCATATTCCTCTGCAACTAATGCTCTCTTTTTTGGCTTTGTAAACTCATTAATTTTATGGCCAAACTCCTAACAATTATAGCACTTGATACTGTTGTTGACCTTTACTTTAGCGGCTTCATTGACAATTGGTTTATTGACTGTCTAGTAAACATTGGCACTGCTACTCGCACCCTTATTCTGGTTGTTAGAACCCACAAACACACCACTTCCTCGTCTCCCTTGTTTCTCCCAAGCTAGAGCTTTCTGATGTGCTTCAGCAACAGACATTGGATTAAACATATTCATCATGTCCTGAATTTGCATTCGTAACCCTCCAATATATCTAGCCGTTAGTTGTTCCTCGGTCTCCATAATATCATTCCTTGCAATCAGTTGATAGAATTCCTATGCATAGTCATTCACTGTCTTCGTCCCTTGTCTCAAATTCCGCAAACGTTGATACATAAGAGATTGATAATTGTACGGCAAGAAAGTTGCTTTCATCATCTTTCTCATCTTCTCCCAAGTGACAACCTTTGATTTTTCCATTGTCTCCCGAGTTAGTTTAGTTTGTTGCCACCAAGCCATAACCCTTCCCCTTAGTCTTGTAGCAACTAACTGGACTCTGCGATTCTCAGGCGCCTCCTTGAATTTCAAAATTTCTTCAACATTCGACAACCAATCAAGAAATTCTTCTGCTTGCATACCACCTTTGAATTCTGAAATTTCCATCCTCATACCCGATTCCCATTTACGATCGTTTTCTGAATCCAGGTATTGATTTCACACTTGGCCTCGATTTCCATAATGAATACTACCTCCGTCACCATCCTCCTCAAAATCATATGTACTTCGATATCCATCCTGACCATGCGTGTCCCTTCTACCTTGTCTTTCAGCATCACGATATGTTTCATTTCCAAACCCACGTTGAGTTCTTCCCTCTTCATTTCGATACCCATGGTGGTCTCGCATCATTGAAACTGATGATTCTCTCCTATCTTGAAAAGAATGGCGGGACATCCTCCTTTCTCCCGAAACCGATGGTGAAACCCTGTTTCCACTCTGGTTCGAAACTGGTGACGTTCTCCTTTGATTTCGATTCATGTCGTTCATCAACTTCTCCAATTTTTCAATACTCTCATTGAACTTTTCATCGATACGCTGCTCCATCTGCTCAGCTTCTTGTCTTCTATACAAATCTTCAACATTATGAAAGCGATTAGCACGTCTCGAAGGCATGATCACTTAACAATCTCATTTCTGTGTCTGATCTAACTTTGATACAAATTGATGCTTCGGTCTCTACTTTAACATTGATACAAATTGACGTGTTTCAATCTCTAATCTAGCTTCGATACAAATTGACGCACTGATCTAGCTCCAATACCAATTGACGCAGGCAATTGGTTCTGTTTTGGCTCTGATACCAACTGACGTAGCTTTATAGTAGGCTCGAATAGTTTAGATACAAACTTTCGCAACCTATCCAAGATCTTCTTCACGAAATGATGATTTCGTGTCAAATAACCCGATAGAACGATAAATGCCCAATTCCGTTGATCGTGACGATGCCGGAATCTAGCTATCTCCAACCCGTTGATCTCGCAAGATACCGTGTTGAAAGATCTACAATTCGATCGTTGATCACTCGCAAGTGATACCGAGAATTGGCTTCTACTTCGTTGATTCGCGCACGAATAACCCGAAGAAGGAAAGAAGGAGATCACACTCAACTTCAACAATGGTGGCCAAAGCTCACACAAAATTTTTATTCAAAATCAACTCCCTTTTACAATGACATCACACCTCTATTTATAGGAAATTACATCACACGCGACTCAAACTTGCGACTCACGACATACAACTCACAATACAACATCACACGACTTAACACATTACACGACTTAACATACGCGACTCACGACATACGACTCACAATACAATATCACACGACTTAACACATTACATGACTTAACATATGTGACTTAACAATACAATACATATTACAACACCATGCGACATAACAATACAACATAAGACCCATGACCTAAGAAATCAACGTCATAAGATTGAGCACGGCTTCAGGAACGACTTAGCGACATAAGGAATCAGAATGAATCAGCGACTTAAGAAGAATGCGAGTTAAGAGATCCGGCTTCAGGGAATAACTTAAGAAAATACGGCATACGTTAACTCGTTAGGTCGTTGCTCGTTGAGTCGCTAGGCCAATAGGTCCCTTGGGCCGTTAGATAGTTACGGCCGTTAGATAGTTAACTCGCTTTGTGCTTAGACTGATAGGTCGCTCCCTGCTGTAGGTCGTTGGGTCGCTCCCTGTTGTAGGTCGTTAAGGCAGGCGACTTAAGGATGGCGAGCGACTTAAGGTTGAGCGACTTAACATGGTGCGCTGCATCAATGGATATGGTAGTCGAGAGGATTGTTCGATGGAGATGGAAGGATGAGGATGTAGTGAATGATTTGTGGCAGATGTGATGATGGATTTCGGTTGTGGTTGGCTTTGAAGTGATTGTGTAGCAGTAGTGAAAGGTTAGTAGCAGTGAGATGAATATTGAATGAAGGAGTTTGATGATTATGTGGTTATGTGGATAGTAGCAGTGGGGAGGAACAGTGATGTATGGGAATATGATGACAGGCAGCAAGCAGAGGGGACGGTGATGTATGGAAATCGTAGATGGTGAATGGTTGTGTACTGGTGGGCTGGAAATGTGCGGTGGTAATGGGATGGCAGTGAAGTGTGCTCTGGTGGCAGTCTTGTATTGATGGTCAGTTTTATGAAGTTTGGTGATTCACTGTTGGAAGGCGATTCGATAAGGAGGAGTTTAGAGTGGTTGATTTGCAGGAAGGAGATTGCACTGAAATGTGCACGTGCACTGAGCACTGATATGTTGTTATCAGATAATGGCTCTGTTGCACTGTTGAATGTTACCAGATGATGGCCAGGTGGTGTTTATGGTATGGCAGTAGTTTGTATGATTTTGTTTGAGAGAAATGGTTTGTTTGAGAGAAGTGGTATTGGCATTTGTTTACGATATGGTGGTGCATGTGTGGCAATTGTTGATATGTAGGAGTGGCTTGTGGTATATGTGTGGCAGTATTTTATGGTATGTGGGGTAGTAGTGTTGAGGTGGTTGAAAATGGCTAAGATTTTGTGGAGATGGTGCAGTACTGTTGTGTTATAAGTGACTGTTATGTGCTGCACAGGGATGGCAAGGCAGTGTGAAGGGAGGAAGCAGGAACAGAGATGTTTTGAAGGATAGCGATGGTTATGTGGGTGTATGGTTGAATGGTTGTGGGTGTTTGGTCTATGGTGATGTCTGGTGGGGATTGGAACAGTGAAATTATAGGCAGTGCATTATTGTGACTGAGTTTGTGTAACAGGCAGATGTGTCTTAAAGCAGCGAATTGGAGGAAATTTGTATGATGTATATGTTGTCAGTGGGAAGTCACAATATATGTTTGTATGGTGATGTTGTTGTGTCAGTGAGAAGGGGAAGTGAAATGCTAGTGGGAAGTGGCAGTGATGTATGGTGTTTTTGGAGTATGACAGTAGTGGCAGTTTAAACAAAGGAGGAGATGCAGGCACTGTTGTATTTGACTGGTAATGCAGCTCCATGATGTGGATATGCAGTTGTGAGATAGTTTGTGCATGCAGTAGGCACAAGGATGTAAGGGATGATAGTTGTATGGGATGTATATGATGTAGCGGTGGGTTGTAGAGGAGTTTCAGTGACAGTTGTATGGGATGTATGGTGGGGGTTGGTTGTTGGCAATGCAGGGAAGTATGCAACAGAAGTATGTGGTGAAAGTAGCAGCGATGATGGGGTGAATTGATGATGTGAAGTATGTGATGTGCACGGTCACAAGGGATGTGTACAAGTATGACAGAGGAGAATACGAAGTGCTGAAAGGGGATGTATGTGATATAAACAGCAGCAGTGTGCATAAGTGGTATGAAGCTGAGTAGTAAATGGTGATGCGTGTAAATGGTATGCAGGTTGTATGAGGCAGAAGTGAGTTTAAAATGTAACAGTTTTGACAGTAAATGTAAATACAAATAAAAAGAAAAGGTAATTTTTTTCCTATTGTAAAAACAAATGTAATAGTAAATGTAAATGAAAATGAAAATAATAAAATATTTTTTTGTTTTGAAATTGTGTGTGTTTTTTTTTAAATATGCAAATGCAAAACAAACCAAAAAACAAGCACATAAGCGCAAATCACACAACAAACATTCAACACAAATATATTTTTTTTTCAATGCAAATTAACACACAAAATGAAAACACAAAAATCAAACAAAATTATTCTAAGAGTAAAATTAAAAAAAAGTCAATTCTCCGGCAACGGCGCCAAAAACTTGTTGAATCGACGGTTTTCTATAGGTATAGAAAATCGCCGAAAAATTGTAATAAAAATAACCGCAAGCACATGACATACAATTTTAGTACGTGGCGAGTACGGGTCAATCCGTAGGGAATTGAAGTGATTAAAAATTCTACTCAATCGAGTTAACCAAGAGTTTGAAATTGTTTAAACTAAAAAATATAAATAAACTAGCAAAAAAAATGGATAAATAATATAAGAGTGGAAGACAATTTAGAAGCAATGTCCATCTCATGATCACATAAATCAACATTGTGAAATTATGATCTTTTTTTTGTCATTAGCTAATTTAGTTGATGTGTTTATCATAAATATGACCTATTTTCGCTCTTAATTAGCCCAGCATAAACCATCAAAGTTTAACGCACCCACTAAATCACTTGTTAACTCTCATGAAAATGATAATGAAAACAAAAATAAAATCTATTATAAGCATTATCAATTTACTATTAATTAGTAATAAAGACCATCAAATTTTGATTTTAAAATCCACTTCATTACAATAATTATATATAGATGAAGAGGTAATTTGTGTTTATGTTTGTTTAAGCATAGGTTATTAGGTGTCAACAACATAGGCTATCAAATTCAAAACTAAACAACAAAATTTAACCACATCAAACATTTCAACTATGCCTAGAAAGAGATCAAAAATTAACAAATATGTTGAATCTACATGATTAAGAGAGCTTCATTACTCCTAAATTGAAGGGGTTTAGCTTATCATATTTGCTATTATTTTAACAAATGTAGATTGCAAAAAAACATAAAAATGAATAAAATGCAAGCAAAGTAAGAGAGGACTAATTAAGATAAAACAAAAGGTAATCTACTCATGAAATAAAAACTACACTAATTGCATAAAGTAACAACAATAATTAAAAGAGCATGAAATTAAACTGCATAAGAAAATTACATAAGAAAATTCTAAGAAGCCATTAAAAAGAGAAAGAGAGTTTATATTTATTTTTGTGGCTACCATTAAACTAACTACATGGTGGTGCTAAGAGCTTCATTACATGAAACATAAGGGTAATTTATACATGCCCCAAACCCTAATGCATATTTTAGACAACTTCCCAAAATACCCCTATAGGAAATGTAACCTCTAAGTAATCATTAGCATGAACATAATCCTCTATTTAATGTACACGTCACTTTAACACCCACTAACATGTGCATTAGCTCTTGATTGTAGATCATGGAAAGTGGGTAGGTGGGGTCCTCCATGTTGCATGAGTCGGTTTATTTCCAACTTCATTCATCTTCTTCTCAGGTGCATGCATGAATACATGAAAGCCTCTTCATATTTCCATCCGAATTTCTACAAATAAAATGGAAATATGCAAGTGAATATTCTAAAAGTTAATATCTGCACAAAAATGACCATTTTGCTCTTATATGAAAATGAATAAATGATGATTTGAAAATAATTTAAATTTGGGTTTAAACATGTTAAAATACCCTATATGCTCATTTATTTAATTAAATTAGATTAAATGTGCAAGTAAAAATATTTACATTTATGTACACATTAACCCACCATAGTATTCTTATTTCGACAGCACTACTATTATGTGTATATCAAGATTTATGATGATAGACTGTTATAACTGTCCAGGCTTATGATAGTACTTAGCACTGTAAAAATGAAATGTTATGTATCTTAAAGTAATAGTTTGTAATGTCCTTTGACATTATATGTTATCATTCTGCTATGAGATTGTAATAGCCCGCAAATCTGTACCCCTGAGTTAACACTATTTTACCTAAATCAACTCAAGTTGTACAGAAATACGAACCATTTGGGTTAAAGAAGAAGAGGTAGAAGAAGAAAATAGAAATCAACAACATAATCTAACCATCGCAGCGGAATAAAATATAATAGATAATAAATAATCTTTACTCAAAATCAAATATCTCTGTTTATATATTACATCATCAGAGTACATCAATCACAGTTCAACATCGGTATCATACAATGGATAAACCACAACTCAACAAAGTGGAATATACATATATAAACAAGTACGGAAGTACGTATCGTCATCCTGCTCGTCTCATGAGCTCCACAGCATCATATCATGTATTCTATAATACTCGGTCTGACCCGAGCATTATAGTTAAATAACACCCGAGTCAGTCTGGAATACCAGCATGAGAAACTCACACTCAATTGATTACTAAAGTTTCAAAAATCCTTTTGAAAACAAAAGTGTCTCGTAAGGCCACGCAACAAATAAACATGTCGGGTTTTTACCTTACGATAGCTAAAACAATTTTTATAGAAATCCTCTAATATTATAATAGGGTCTATATACAAATACTTATAAAATAGCCAAAATTGTTACATGATTAAATTCCAGATACTAGCCATAGAGTGGGTATTACAAACAAAACTCGTACAAGGCTCGTAGGGAGAATGGATTTCCAACTAATGACTAGGCACTGGGGTACCACCTGTCACAGTACGTGGCCTAGATCACAGTACCGAGGAGTACGTCCGCTCCCCTGTAACACATGACCGGGACTACCCCTTACTGGATAATCTCGATTGAGATCACCCCGCGGTTGGGATCAGCTACCGCCCACTAAGCCGATATAAAAAGGGACATCTAGACAGGGATGCCCTTAACCTGCTTGGGTGCTACCCACCTAGCCTTGCTGCATAACCCCTGATTTTCAGTCATTTCCATTTGATGAGGCTTGAGGCTAAGTGTTACCTTTTTAGAGCATATCTCTTAGAATGCCCATCGTCCACCTGACGATGTTTCACAAGCATTCATCCATACAAGTCCATCCCGGGTTCGAACGGAACCGAAGGCACTACTCCTACTACATCCATTTTGAAAATATTCTCAGGATTAGCAGCGACTTGCCCTTGCACTTCACTGTTCCATCTTCGAATCCAAAATCGTTTTCACGAAACATACAAACCGGATCGAAGTGGTTTTCGAGAAATATATCTCGATCCTGGTCTCTTCGAAACGATCACGCATTTGTCCACTATTGATAGTCGGTGATTTAACTATCAATTAATATTCACAAACAACCATCAACCAATAAATAATTTCCCAAATTATTTATTTATCTCAAAATATCTTTACAAGATATATTCTCACTTTCAAATCCTTTTGAAAACAGTTTCCAAACCATCTTTCTTTTCTCAGAATAAATTCCGAGTATTTCCGTTTCCACTGGAATCACCAAGCACAAGGTTTTAGATTTTGAAATAATTCCAAAACACCTTATTGTAAAATATGTTTAACATTTAATTTAGAAAATTTAACTTTAGTACTTAATTTAAAATAATACTTTAAATAAAATACCAAATCATTCTTTAAATGATTATTACGATAATAGATTAAACAAAAATACTTACTTTGGAATATACCTTTAAACACATAAGTTAAAACTACTTTAATAATTTACTAAAAATACACAATATATAAACATTTGAAAATAAAGTTACTTAATAAAATATAAAACTAGATTTCTACTTTTTTTTAAAACAAAATACTAAGTTACTTCTTTAAAAATTACTGCTAAAACAGATTAAAATAAAATACTTATTTTAGACTTTAAATATTAGAAATAATAAATTTTACAAAACTTGCTTTCTTTAAAAACAACTTTAAAACATTTGATTTATATTTACAAATTTACTTCTAAAAAAACATGTACTTGGCCATCCAGAGAAAATTCCAATTTCAATCACTTAAATCAATTTTCCTAAATTGATTTCCAATTTATTTTATTTGAAATAAGTTTCTCTAATTTCTCAATTCATTTCAAAATTCATTAGTTATGGACTTATTATTAATGTTATTATTTTTCGTTTGATTTTAAACCTTTTAACTGAAATATACAGATTCCAGGCTTTTCCCAATTTCTTCTTTATTCCTTCAATAATTTAAATATTAAATATTAAATAAATGTTTTGTTCTATTAAATAATATCATTGAAGTTTCAAAATTCATTAACTTTCTGTTTATTCAAAAATTCCTTTCCATATACAGAATTTTATTAATTAGCATTTTGAACCCACTAATATTCTTATCCAATTCACTTTAATTTATATACATTCTTTATAATTATTTCTTAAGAGTTCACTTCTTTTATTTCCTTTCAAAATCCAATTCTATATATTGGATAAAATAGAGTACCGAAATATTCAAGCAGACTATAACATTCAATATTCTAATATAATTCATCACAGAATATCAATTAATCACAGCTGTGGGTGTTTAATAATTTAAATAAATGTTGAGAGATCCAGTTGGATCCCTCCAACCTGTTTTTCCTGCATCCACAGGCGTTAGCACAATATAATACACCAATTCCAAGATATACCGTACTATAGTACATCAACCAATTCAATCATTCAAACAATTATTTAGATTTAATCATTTAAATTTAAATGTAAATTTTAACCGAGTGAGATTAACTCACCTTTGATTTTTGTTTTGCCATCCAATTCAAACATGCCTGGTTTTCCCCACGACTTTAGACCTTGTATAAATATTTACAGTTTATTAACATTTGAACCACTTGAATAATCAATTACCATTCAATAAATTTAATTAACTAATTATTTCGTTAACATTAAAATAAATCGAACAAATAATTTCCATTTGCTAAATTTAATTAAATTAACAAATAATTTTTATTTAAACTAATTGAATAATCAATTATCATAAATAATTAACTAATGCTTTGGGTTTAAAATAATTTCTCTTTAACCATTCCTGAAAGTAAATTACAAAGTTATCTTCCTTTTGAAAACATATTTTATTTGTCTTTACCTATAAACATATTTTATTGAATTCTAAGAAAGTAAAAATTCTTAGAAAAACAACTTTAAAACAATTAATTTATATTTACAAATTTACTTTTAAAAAAACATGTACTTGGCCATACAGAGAAAATTCCAACTTCAATCACTTAAATCAATTTTCCCAAATTGATTTCCAATTTATTTTATTTGAAATAAGTTTCTTTAATTTCTCAATTCATTTCAAAATTCATTAGTTATGGACTTATTATTAATGTTATTATTTTCTGTTTGATTTTAAACCTTTTAACTGAAATATACAAATTCTAGGCTTTTCCCAATTTCTTCTTTATTCCTTCAATAATTTAAATATTAAATATTAAATAAATGTTTTGTTCTATTAAATAATATCATTGAAGTTTCAAACTTCATTAACTTTCTGTTTATTCAAAAATTTCATTCCATATATAGAATTTTATTAATTAGCATTTTGAACCCACTAATATTCTTATCCAATCCACTTTAATTTATATACATTCTATATAATTATTTCTTAAGAGTTCACTTCTTTTGTTTCCTTTCAAAGTCCAATTCTATACATTTGGATAAAACAGAGCACCGAAATATTCAAGCAGACTATAACATTCAATATTCTAATATAATTCATCACAAAATATCAATTAATCACAGCTATGGATGTTTAATAATTTAAATAAATGTTGAGGGATCCAGTTGGATACCTCCAACCTGTTTTCCCTGCATCCACAGACGTTAGCACAATATAATACACCAATTCCAAAATATACCATACCATAGGACATCAACCAATTCAATCATTCAAATAATTATTTAGATTTAATCATTTAAATTTAAATTTAAATTTAAACTGAGTGAGATTAACTCACCTTCAATTTTTGTTTTGCCATCCAATTCAAACACGCCTGGTTTTCCCCACGACTTTAGACCTTGTATAAATATTTGCAGTTTATTAACATTTGAACCACTTGAATAATCAATTACCATTCAATAAATTTGGTTAACTAATTATTTCGTTAACATTCGAATAAATCGAACAAATAATTTCCATTTGCTAAATTTAATTAAATTAACAAATAATTTTTACTTAAACTAATTGAATAATCACTTATCATAAATAATTAACTAATGCTTTGGGTTTAAAATAATTTCTCTTTAACCATTACTAAATTAATTAAACAAGTAATTAACAAAGTTATCTTGGAAACATATTTTATTTGTTGTTTACCTATAAACATACTTTATTGAATTCTAAGAAAATAAAAATTCCATTTCAGCCTATATATATACACATATAAGAATAATTTATATTACCAGTTTTAAAGGTTTTCTACTACCTAAACCTTACCTACAATCTATTTTTTCCTGTTAGATGTATCGATTACTGGGTTGAATGCATATGTATAAATTAATTTAAATTAAAACAAAATTTTAAATTATACCATACTGTCGACTCTGCCCCTCCAGCTACCACGCGAATGCCACTCCCATGCAAACGCGACTCAATTGCGATCCATCATCCCAAAATCGCAGCCACCACCGATGCTCAGAGCAACGCGCAACCATTACCTTGAACTCGCCTCGCGTTCACACTCTAAATCCATCATCAACCCTCGTAAATCGCCGCAGCCCCAAATCGAGAGTTCAACGGAAACAATAGTTAAAACCCAAAGGACGAAGGAAGAAGTGATTCGATTGCTTCCCAGCTTCGAATGGGAGAGAAACGGCAAGAGGGGTAAAATCTCGATTCGAAGTAAGGAAACATCGAATCGATGTTTTCGGATAAAATCAGAACGAATGCGGCCATTTTTTTTAATTCGATGAGCTTTGAATCTGATTGTATCGAAAGGAAAATTTTAAAATGGACATCGGTGCTTGAAAGGAAAGGAGTCGGCCATTAATGATTTATTGCCTGTGAAAATATCTACTGTGCGTGCTCTTAAAAGAAAATGGAAGACAAGATATGATGTTTGCGCGCTGTTGATAAAAGAGGGGACACGGATATGAAAGGAAGTCGGCTGATTAATAAAAGGGAAACGTGCTGGAGAAGGTAACGCTAGTTTTTAACCCCTATACGTGATGCTAGCTACAGTACTCAATGCAAATTTCAACGCGTTTATATATTGTACGCTCACATAACAACTCCAATCAATACGAATTTTGAAATCCGATAATAATACAATATCACGGACCCAATGGAACTGGTTTCGTCAAATTCTAAGACTGTGCTTCGGAAGGCTATTTTTAAATTCAATTTAAACAATATAAAATTTCAAAACTGAAAAAACCACTGCTAATTCCAATTTTACAACTTCTATTATCCTCTGTACTATCAATATAAATTTTACAAGCCTTCAAATTATTTTTAACAGGCTTAAAATTCTAGATTCAACAATTTACCCAATTTCTAATTATTAAATTTTATTATTTAATTAACAAATAAATAGCGATATTTGTAGTTCAAGTTAAAATTATTATACTGAATATTGGAGATCAATTAAATATCCCGATTTTAAATGCTCGAAAATTCCTGGTCGTCATAGAGATATTGATATTGTGTTCTTCCTTCTTTATTTGTTTTCTTTTTCGTTTTATTTTACCGTAACAATTTGTCTTTTCGGCACACAAATACCGTGGATGTATTAGTGTCGACATTTGGGGTCAAAAAGGCTGATTGTTACACTTGAACTGCCAGTTGGTAAAGGCATAGTAGAAGAAGCCTGGTAGTTAATGCAACCACCTGAGATTCCCAAGTGAAATTGAGAACAAATTTCAACAGACTTCCTTGATGGATTGCCCAGGACAAGAGAAAGGTACAATATTACTTATGTCATAATCAATAGATTAATGAAGAACGCTTAATTCATACCTATTAAGTCTAATAGAACACCATCTAAAACAACTGAGTTGTATGTGAAATGAGTGGCGTGATTCTGTTCCAAAAAGCATTATGATCGACCGAGAACCTTTTTTCACTAATGGATTTTTTAGGAATCTATAAGTGGCGTTGGAGACAAAGCTACATTTCATTACGACTTATCATTCATAAACAGATAGGCAGTTCGAGAGGGTGAATCATTTCTTGGAGGATCTCTTGCAGGCTTGCTTATTCGATTTTGGAGGCTTGTAGAACTATCACTTGCATTTGATAGAGTTTACATACAACAATAGTTATTAATCTAGTATCGGTATGGTACCATTCGTGGCATTGTATGACCGACCATGTAACATTCCATTATGGTGGGAAAGGGATGGGCAAACGGAAATTTAGGACAGTATGATCAGAGAAACATAGATGGTTGAGAATATTTGGCAATAAATGAAAGATTCTACAGATAGACAGAAAGCTGCACTAATAAAAAATGGCAGAGATTTGAAGTTCTCTATCGGCGATATGGTGTTTTTGAACATCTCTCTTCGAAGAATGTTGTTCAATTTGGTAATACATGTAACGAACAGGAGTTTCGACCCTCGAAAATCAACATCTATACGTTCATTATATAACATGTTGAATATTTAAGTGCCGTAAATACCGATTGTTAGGGGTGAAGAAGAAAAAAACTAGAAGAAAATAGAATCAACAACATAGAATCTCACAATCGCAGCGGAACAAAATACAATATAAAGTAACAGATTTTTATACAAAAGAATTTGTAACTGTTTTATACTTACAATAATAAGAGTACAACAGTTAATACATCAATCTATACAGATATAATATCTTGTCCTCATATAGCAGAAATATGAATCAAGTACGGAAATACGTCACTGTCATCCAGCTCGTCTCCTGAGCTCCACAACATCCTATCTTGAATCTGTAATATTCGGTCTGACCCGAGCATTATAATAAAACACCCGCGTCAGTCTGGAAAACCAGCGTGACAAAAACATAAACAATTTGAATTTTTACTATTTTCAAAATCCTTTGAAAACAAAGGAATCTCGTAAAACCATGTCACACATAAACATGATGGATTTTTACCTTACGATAACCAAAACATTTTATTAAAACTATCTGATATTATAATAGTGTCTATAGCAAGTAAATAAGAAAATAGCTGAAATGCTTGAATCTCACGTTTCGGCATAGTTGGGCACAATCAAAACCGTACGATGCTTATTGTAGAATGGATTCTGTAATGACCTCGAAATTTTGATCATTAGTTTTGAACATTTAATTTATTTTAAATGTTGAATTTGAATTATTAATTGGTTTTGAATATGGAGATTTTGAAAGAATTAGTAAAATAGTTTAACATTTCAAATATAGCGATTTATTATATTTGGTAAATATAAATTTAATAATTGAAAGTGGGATAATATGTGAATCTGGAAATAAATGGACATGGATGATTTCTAAAATTTATTTAAATCATATTTGAGTTAGAATTATAATATGAACTTTTGAATGGGATTTAAAACCGATAAGTTAAATTTGGAAATTTATATATTATAAATTAATAGTGAAAATTAATATATGGTAATAGTGTAAAAGAATGGAATTTTGATTTAGTATAAATCAAAATGATTTCTAATATGAATATAAATTCTATTTGAAATATAATGAAGTTATTAAGTTTCAAAAATTCAAATTTTAAATGATTTCGACGATTTTGAAAATCGCTTGATATAATCGACGAATTAAAATAGCCTTCCGAGGCACAATCTCGGAATTCGATGAAACTAATCTCATTGGATCTGTAATAGTGTACTATTATCGGATTTCAAATTTCGTAGCGTTTGGAGTTACCTTTTGGTCGTACGGGATAGAAACGCATAGACATAAATATCGAAAATTTAATATTTTAATTAGATTTGAAAAGCTATTTTCCACGTACGATCGAATTAGGCTACGAACCTGCTCCATTTTATTTGAAATATGGGTAAAATAGCAAAATGGAGCGTCTGGTTCAGAGTTCGTTTGAAAATACACGTTAAAATTGGAAATAATATTAAAATAATATAAATATACGTATATATATGCATATGTTTCAAGAGTAAAATCCTAGTCTAATACGCAGCCACCTCCATTCGAATTAATGGCCGAAACTAACCATCCTTCCTCTTCAATTTTCGATCAATCCATTAACTTATATCAAAAATCTTCAACTGAGAAAACGTAGAGCTCGATGAGCTCTAGAGATTCAACGGTCGGGGTCGTATATAACATAGTAGATCGCCGAAAATTTAGCCGCGTTCGTAACCGATTCAATTGAGTTTTTCATGAAGAGGGAGTGGCCGAGCTCACCGAAAACGTGGGCCTGGGTGGAGTTTCTGATGAGGGGTTGAATGGTGGTCGTTGATCATCCTATAGATGATCGAAGGGGTGGCGGCATGAGTATGATGACTAGGGGCTATGGGTTTGCATAGCCTGGAGGTGAACATGAGAAGGGAAGAAGTTTTCTATAGCCAGATTCTCACCATCCTGATTTTTTAGGCCGTGATTTGCTAGGGTAAGAAAAAAGAGTAAATTTATTTGTATTAATTATATTCAAACTTGTAAAATTCATATCCTAGTCATACGACGTCTGAATCGGACGAAACAAGCGGTGCAGGAATCGCAGTGATGAACATTATGCTATGGTGTGGATCAAGAGTCAATTGGAGCTAGCAAAAAATTTATGTTAAATCGAACGTGTTCGATTTAATTTAAAATTGGAATGTTTGGCAACGTAAAACACAAGGTGAGTTCGTCTCGCTCAATTTTGGACTGTTGGGTTTAATTTTATATGGTTAAAATTTATAAATGATGGATTGGTTAAATTGATTTATTTTTATCAATCAGATGTGGTATTATGTATAGTAGTATATATATTGGAGTGGTTGATATTCCTGTGTATATATATAGTGGATGAGACCTTATGTGTCCCGCATAATAGCGGATGACCCTATATACCTCGATATTCCACCTTGAAGCTTGTTAACGTAAAAATATGACGCTAACACCCCGGTGTAGATTGAAGTTGAGCGAAAGCACCACCCGTGAACACGGGAACTAAAAAACAAGTAGAGAAATCACAGAGAAAGCAGAAAAAACAACAGTTTTTATAGTGGTTCGGCTTGGGGTAAGCCTATGTCCACTTTAAATCTCTTTATTACTGAATCGATTACAACTTTACAACAATCTTCAATTACAATTCTGATGAGACAAACAACTAGAACTTTGATGCAGAAGAATTCTTTGAATCCATGTAGATTGCGTTAGATTTTCTCCCGAAGTTAGTTGAAATGCCTTTCGTACTTGAAGTGTCGAGTGAGTCGAGAATTCAGCAGAGTATCGGCGCTTAAAGAGATTGGCCAAAAAGTCCCCTTCATGCTTGAGGTAGGTTGGTATTTATAGGGGAAACCCCCCCTTAGGTCGTAAGCCGTGACCGGTCTAAGGTAAGTTGTGGCCGGTCTAAGGTAGGTCGTAGCCGATTCATCTGGACCTTTCATGGTTTCACAAAGGTTCCCTTGCATAAGTCCTAGGTTGCCTCCGAGTCAACACAACCTTGTATCAGTAATACGGCATCGGGCTTACATTTAGTAGCTTTAGGTCATGGGCGACTCAAGCTAGGTCGTGAGTTGTGAACGAGTTAACTGGCAAGTCGCAAGTCACGGCTTAACCGATAAGTCCTGGATCGTGTACGAGTTAAGAGGCCACTGCGCCAAGTAGCTGCATTGAACTTGTCTTCATTTGCGTGGGCCATGAACGACTTAACGTAGATCATAGGTCGGTTGTGACTTAGGTCGGTAGCTGTCTTAGATCGGTAGCCATCTTAGGTAGTTGAGTCGGCGTTCTTGTTAAAGCATTAGGTCGGTAACTGTTCAGCCTTAAGTCGGTACCCCTCTTAGGCCTTAGGTCGGCAACCCTCTCAAGCCTGTTAGGTCGGTATCCTTGTTAAGCCTGTTAGGTTGGTAACCTTGTTGGAGTATTAGGTCGGCATACCCCATAGGCCTTAAGTCGGCATACTTGTTGAAGTATTAGGTCGGCATCTCTTTAGGCCTTAAGTCGGCATACTTGTTAAAGTATTAGGTCGGCATACCCCTTAGGCCTTAAGTCGGCTGTTAACCCAGTTTCCTCTACGAGTTAAAGTTTACGACTTAAGGCCTTCACGGGTTAAGGAATCTACGAGTTAAGGAGTCTATGACTTAAGGCCTTCACGGGTTAAGGAATCTACGAGTTAAGGAATCTACGAGTTAAGGAGTCTACGACTTAAGGCCTTCACGGGTTAAGGAATCTACGAGTTAAGGAGTCTACGACTTAAGGCCTCCACGGGTTAAAGGGTCTACGAGATAAGGTCTACGACTTAAGGCCTTCACAACCTAAGAACATTACGGCCTGACGACCTAAGGTTGGCATAATCTTACTAGTTAAGGATGACACGACTTAAGGAAGTTTGCGACTTAAGTCATTACAACCTAAATGACCCAAGGGAGTAACGGTCCAACAACTTAAAGGAACTATGACTTAACGACTCGAGGGACGAGGAGTTAAGACGACTACGCCTAAGTCGTGACCGACTTACGACCTTTACTAGGTCGTTCACGACCTAAGGCCACAGAGACAAATTCAATACTGCACCATGACTCGTTAACTCCAGTTAAGCCACAAGCCGAGGATCAGTTTGGGTCAGTCACGACCTACGACATATGGTAAGTCGTACACGACTTAAGACTATGGTAAGTCGTACACAAGAATCAGTTCAATGCCGCATCACTTATGAGAGGACAGGTTAACTCATTTGCGACTTAGGACTTGTAATATATCTAGAGTTCAGCAAGGATGCCTTGAAGAAGTCTGGACCCAGCATTTAAGTGACTACTGACCCACGACTTAGTTTAAGTCGTCCACGACTCAACTTAGGTCGGTTACGACTTAGGACTTGGTAATGTTTCCTGCCTAGAATTGCCTATAAAAACGACCCTAGCTCCAACTAGAAGGGGACTTTTTGCTGATTTCCTTCAAACACCGTTACTCTGCTGCATTACAAACTAATCCAATCCAACACTTGAAGCTCTCAAGATATTAAGAACGCTACAAACAACTTCAAGAAGAGATCACATACATCCAACATGGATTCGAAAACTCTCATCTTCATCGAAGTTTAAGCTACTCGTTCTAAGTCTCTTGTAATTCAAAGTGTATTGTATTTGGGAAGAATTGTATCAGCTTGTAACGAGATTATTAATAAAAGTACTTAAAGTGGACGTAGGCTATACCCTAAAGCCGAACCACTATAAAATTGTTGTTGTTTACCGCTTTTCTACTGTTATCCGCTTGTAATCTGTTCCCGAGTCGTCGGGTGGTGCTTTCACAACTACAACTCATACACCGGGGTGTTAGCGTTCAAATTTTAGCGTTAACATTTTTGGTGCTTTCACTGAGAATTGAACTCAGGCAAGTTATCATCATTGCTTCACAGAGGTTTGTAGAGAGAATTTCCCTGAAAACCAGAAGTCTATCCGAGATAATGGCTCCTGGAAGGAAGAGTAGATCTGTCAGATCTGGAAATATTCAAGAGGGAACCTCCGCTTCCCCTGTACCTAATCAACCCATTCCGTTTGTTGGGGTTACGAAAGCAGAGTTGGATGCTGTAATATTAGGACTGAACCAGCAGATAAACGCCCAGAATGCACAATTAGAAGCTCAGAGTGCCCAAAATGCTCTAATTCTGAATAAGTTGAATGATTTGGTCGGGGCAAACAATCAACCGGCTGGTAATGGAAGGAATTATGCTGGCAACATTCATGATGCTAATGAGAGGAATGCTCCAGAAAGGGCTGCCAGTCCCTTTGAGCAAACGCTTCCTGAGGTTGGTGGATCTGGAACTCGACATGATGAGGAGTATCTTTCTGGAATGGTCCGGCAAATCATGAGAGAAAGTATGCAAAGGGTTGAAGATGAGAAAGAATGGGGTTTCGCCCCAAGTAAAACTCCATTTACTGAGAAAATCTTAAAGGCGGAGTTTCCAAGGAAGTTTGTCCCTCCAACTATCCCAGCTTACAAAGGGACAAGTGATCCGAATGAATTCTTGTATAAATATGATTGGCACATGACAGGTGCCAGGGCCTCAGACGAGATAAAGTGCCGATATTTCCCCGTATACCTTGAAGGTGTGGCTCTACTGTGGTTCACCAAGTTGCCAGTCCGATCTATTGATCAGTTTTCAGACTTGACCCGAAAGTTCAAGGAACAGTTTAGACTATATGCTTCAAAGGCGAAAGACATCATGTCATTTTCAAGTATAGAACAGAATCCTGGTGAATCTATCAGATCTTTCTTTAACCGCTTTAATATAGCGCTGGCAGAGGTGGACAATGCGGAACCGCGAATGATATTGACTTATCTGATGAGGGCTATTGATAAGTCGAGCGAATTTGGGAAATGGTTAAACATGAAGGAGCCAACCTCCCTCGAAAAATTCTACAAAAAGGCAGATGAATTCATACGCCTGGAAAGCCGTCCTGTACCGGTGAAGGCAGTGTCGGAGAAAGCTGAAGATAACACTGTTGCTCCACGCAAGAATGAATCTGTAGGGCAAAAAAGGGAAAATAACAATGGGAAGAAACAGAGTAATCCGAAGAAGCCCCGATCCTTCAAACCGTCAGAGTATACTCCTTTATCAGACACGCCGGAGCATATCTATCTTGCCATTAAAGATTCTGTTGACCTCCCTAAACCTATCCCTTTGAGGACCGGAAAAAAGGCTATACAAAGTGGGAAGTTCTGCCGCTTCCATAATCAACCAGGTCATGAGACCGATGAATGCCGCCAGTTGAAAAGTCTGATTGAAGAATTGCTAAGAGAAAACAAGTTGCAGCAATTCGTGAAAAAGAATAGCAACAATCCTGCATCGTCAAGTCAGGGGCAACAGGCTCCTGTTCATCAGCCTAGGATAGGTGAGAAAGCTACGGGGCATGAATCTGGAAGGCCCATCATCAATGTCGTTACAGGAGGGCCTCACCCAGCTGGCAAGAGCTGGGGAGAGATGGAGAGATATGCCAGGGCTTTGAAATATGTTCCAGCCGAAGAAGACGTCTTTGTTTTAGAAGACACTACGCCCCTGAAACAACAGAAAACTTTCAGTGATGGTATTATTTTCAGAGCCAGAGATTCCTCAGGTGTCGAAGCTCCTACCCTAGATCCCTTGGTCATCTCAGCTGGTATCGGACCGGCCATTGTCAGAAGAGTTCTCATTGACTGCGGAGCATCATGTAATATCCTCTTCAAAAAGACATTCGACCAAATGAAAATCCCTATGGTCGATGTACAAGCCTCATCGCAGAAGATCGCTGGCTTCACCGGGGAGCCAAAGCAACCAATAGGAACCATCGATCTGCTTGTAGAACTTGGGGAAGGAGAAAGGAAAGTAGTCCGCAAGAAAACATTTGTGATTGTCGATGAATTTTCTGCTTACAATGCTTTCCTTGGCCGTCCAACGCTCGCAGCGTTCAAAGCTATCCTAGCCCCGTGGTGCCTCACTATTAAATTCCCTACAGACAATGGAGTAGGAGTTATAAAAGGGGATCAAAATGCTGCGCGAGAGTGCTATTTGACAGAATTGCGAGAGTCAAGAAAAAGGGAAATGGGAAAGGATGCGGCCACCCCGGTTCGCATCAAAGAGCCAGCCTTGTAGCAATTACGGGGCGGACCCTGCACTGGCGAGCATAGCGGGGCACGGAAAGAGATGGATCCCAGAAAAGCCAGTGCAGAGGAGAATAGAGTGGTGCCGGTTGAAACGACGGTACCGGTACCTGTTGACCCGAAGGACCCAAATAAGGTGTTGAATGTGGGTTCACAACTTAATGTATCAATTCAGAATATCTTGATATCTTTCCTGAAAGCAAATCTGGATGTCTTCGCTTGGACTCATGCTGATATGTGTGGAATATCTCCAGAAGTTGCAGTACACGCTCTGAATATCGACCCAAAGTTTACACCAGTGAAACAGAAAAGAAGAACCCAAGGTCCAGAAAGGTCAGCAGCATTAAAAGAGGAAATTGATCGACTCATGGAAAATAACTTCATCAAAGAATCTACATATCCGAATTAGGTTTCAAATCCTGTGTTGGTTAAGAAAGCTAATGGAAAATGGAGAGTGTGCATCGATTTTTCAGATCTGAACAAGGCCTGCCCCAAAGATTGCTTTCCTTTACCCAGGATCGATCAACTGGTAGATGGAACAGCGGGACATGAATTGTTATCTTTCATGGATGCCTACTCCGGATATAACCAGATCATGATGTATGAACCGGATCAGGAGGACACAAGCTTTATCACCGATGTTGGTCTTTATTGCTACAGAGTTATGCCCTTCGGATTGAAGAATGCAGGGGCAACCTACCAAAGACTTGTTAATGCTATGTTCAAACCGCAATTGGGCAAAACTATGGAAGTCTACGTCGACGACATGTTAGTAAAGTCTAAGAAAGCAGCGGATCACATTGAACACTTGGCAGAAATGTTCGCAGTCCTCCGGAAATACAGAATGAAGCTTAACCCTCTGAAATGCACGTTTGGGGTCGAGTCCGGAAAATTCTTAGGGTTTATCGTCAGCGCTAGGGGCATTGAGGCTAGTCCAGCTCAAATTACTGCCTTGAAAGAAGTCAAAGCTCCTAGAACAAAGAAGGAATTGCAAAGTCTCAATGGAAAAGTTGCCGCCTTAAGTCGGTTCATTTCCAAAGCCACAGATAAATGCATCCCATTCTTTGACGCCCTAAAGAAAGGAAAGAAGAATTTCGTTTGGACTCCCGAATGCCAAAAAGCCTTTGATGAATTGATTCACCATATGGAGACACCTCCAATACTTTCTAGGCCTGGCGATGGCGAGGATCTTCTTATATACTTGGCAGTATCATCTCATGCTTTAAGTGCAGCGCTGATACGGGAAGACAAAGGGATTCAACATCCAGTTTACTATATCAGCAAAAGACTCACTGGAGCAGAGATGAATTACTCTAAGTTGGAAAAACTCGCCTATTGCTTACTAATTGCGTCTAGGAAATTGAGGCAATATTTTCAAGCTCATCCTATCAGAGTCCTCACTGATCAACCTTTAAAGCAAGTCCTGTTTCGCCCCGAAACTTCGGGTCGTCTTCTAAAGTGGAATATTGAACTCAGTTAGTACGACATCACTTATCATCCCCGGAAAGCAATCAATGGACAAGCTTTAGCTGATTTCATTGCAGAATTTACAGATAAGGGTAATAGTGAGGAAGAAACGTTCAACAATTCCCCTATCCAATGGAAGTTATATGTCGATGGTGCAAGAAATGATTACTGTTCTGGAGCCGGAGTTGTACTTGAGACTCCTGAAGGTCGGTCATTATGCTACGCACTAAGATTGGAATTTTCCTTTAACAAACAATGAAGCCGAATATGAAGCTCTTATCGCAGGATTGAAAATCGCTAAAGAACTAAACATACGAGCATTACAGATCTTTAGCGATTCTCAGCTTATTGTATGCCAAGTCAAGAAAGAATTTCAAACGAAAGGGGGAAACCTGCCCGCTTACTTGTCAAAGGCTTGGGAACTTCTGTGTGAGCTCGATCACTATTCAATAAGCCATATTCCTCGGGAAGAGAATATGAAGGCAGATTCCCTCGCAAAGTATTCAAGTTCTGGTAAAGCTCAACTATTGGGATTGGTCCCCGTAGAAGTCCTTTCAGCACCAAGTATAGACGAGATGGATATTGACTGGATTATGAATGTATCTCAAGAACAAGAGTCATGGATGACTCCAATACTGGACTACCTACTCAGAGGTTCTCTGCCAGAAAATTCGATAGAGAGACGGAAGCTACTAAGGAAAGCCTCTCGCTATGTAATTCAGGATGGTCGATTATACAGACGGGGATTCTCAATGCCATTGCTTCGATGTGTATCCAGGGAAGAGTCCAAAACGATCCTAGCTGAAGTACATGGAGGAGAATGTGGTGATCATTCAGGTGGTCAAACATTAGCAAAGAAAATTCTCCGATACGGATATTTTTGGCCAGAAATTAATCATGATGCTGCAAGCTATTCCAGAAAGTGCGACAAATGCCAAAGATTTGCCAAAATTTCTAGAGCACCTTCAACTGAACTCACACAAATGGTCAGTCCATGGCCTTTGCAATTTGGGGAATGGATCTCATTGGGCCGCTACCGACTGCCAAATCAGGGATTAAATATGCTATTGTTGCAGTTGATTATTTTACTAAATGGGCTGAAGCTGAACCATTGGCTACTATCACCTCTAAAAAGATGATAAGTTTCGTGACCAAGAATATCATCTGCAGGTATGGAGTGTCTCAGAAAATAATCACAGACAATGGTACTCAGTTTGAAAGCGAGGAATTCCAAGATTTTTGCAGGCGATTCAAAATCCAGAAAAGCTTTTCAGCAGTTGCTCATCCGCAGGCAAACGGGCAAGTGGAAGCAGTAAACAAGATCATCAAATCAACCATCAAAAAGCAACTTGAAAGAGCAAAAGGTGGTTGGGTCGATAAGCTACCACTTGCACTATGGGCATACAGAACCACTCACAAAACTGCGACTGGGCACACTCTTTCTCATTAGCATACGGGTCGGAAGCAATGATCCCGGTAGAAACAGAGGTTCCTTCACACAGAAGGATCCATTTCAATCAAGCAGAAAACGAAAGGCTACAGCTTGAAGCGCTAGATTTCCTTGATGAAAAAAGAGATGAGGCTAATCTAAGAATTGCAGCTCATCAGCAAAGAATAGCCAGACATTTTAATTCCAAAGTTCGCCAACGCAGCTTTGAGATTGGAGACCTAGTCCTGAAGAGAATCATTACAGCGACAGGTGTGTTTGGGCCAAATTGGGAAGGACCGTATGTAATAGGTCAGAAGCTTCTTGACGGCACATTCAAACTCACCACTGTTGATGGAGATCAAATTCCAAGGGCATGGAACAGCAACCATTTGCGTCCATACTTTACTTGAAAATTTTGTTGAAATATTGTAAAAAGAATTATGAATGTATGATTCTTGTAATTGAAAGCAATTGTAAAACTGATGCAAGTAAATAATGAAAGAATATAAAGTGGATGTAGGCTCAATTTCCTGGCCGAACCACTATAAATCTTGTGTTCCTTATTATTATTACATGTTTGCTTTATTTTCGTTATGAAAAGTACATAGAATGTGTTGCTGAAATGTCGATTTAAATTTTTGCAGACAGTGGAAGTGAAACTTGCACATAAAAGGACCAAGTGATTCTCACCAAATTTCAAGTCACAAAATCCCCGAATTCAAATCCTAGATAGGAAGTACTTCAATTGAACAGCCTATGATTTCGATAGAAACGGGCCTTTGCTAATAAGTTGAGATCGTTTGAACAAACAAACATCCAATTAAGAAGCTGATGCTCGTTCTTACGAACTGGCCTGGCAATGAAGTACATTTCCTTGGATTGAACGAGTCACTTGTAAAAAAAAAAAAAAAAAAAAAAAGAGGATCACTGAAAAAGCATAAGCAAGTGGACAAAGGAACAACCAAGGCCATTATCGGCAGCACAAATCCTCTTCGGAGGCACAACTCTTCGGAGAAGAAAGACCTCTAATGGGTCATACGCCACAAAAAAGAAAGTTCTCTACTCAACAAAAAAGATTGGAGGAGTCATGACCCTCCAACCATGAGAGAGTAACTTCCAGGCGATGAAAACCCTTTTTGAGGCACATTTCACCAGGAGTTGAAGTGTAACAACCGCTCTTCGGAATTTCACTTCACCAGAGTTGAAATGTAAACAAAATAAAAGCCCTCTTCGGAGGCCCATTTCACCAGGAGTTGAAGTGTAACAACCGCTCTTCGGAATTTCACTTTACCAGAGTTGAAATGTAAACAAAATAAAAGCCCTCTTCGGAGGCCCATTTCACCAGGAGTTGAAGTGTAACAACCGCTCTTCGGAATTTCACTTCACCAGAGTTGAAATGTAAACAAAAATAAAAGCCCTCTTCGGAGGCCCATTTCACCAGGAGATGAAGTGTAACAACCGCTCTTCGTAATTTCACTTCACCAAAGTTGAAATGCAGAGACAAAATAAAAGACCTTCCTGAAAGCCCACGTTTCACCAAGATTGAAATAAAACTTCCAAGTGTTGAAACGTGAAAAGGCTTTCTTCGAAGGCACAACTCTTTGGAGGTACACGTTTCACCGAGATTGAAATAAAACTTCCAAGTGTTGAAACGTGAAAAATCCCTCCTTAGAGGTACAACCCCCTCCCAGGGACACAGTTCAAAGGAAAGATCTCTTCAAGGGCGCAATCAAGAAGAAAGACCTCTTCGGAAGCCCACGTTTCACCAAGATTGAAATAAAATTTCCAAGTGTTGAAACGTGAAAAGGCTTTCTTCAAAGGCACAACTCTTTGGAGGTACACGTTTCACCGAGATTGAAATAAAACTTCCAAGTGTTGAAACGTGAAAAATCCCTCCTCAGAGGTACAACTTTGTATATATAAAAAAAAAAGAGAAGAAGTTAAAATGCCCTTCAGAGATCCGCTTTACCACATAGAAGAATTCACTTGGTAAAATATGCACATAAGTAAAAAAAAAAAAAAAAAGTGATTTCTTCGAACGACAAAGCGTAGAAACTTATACGAAGGGAGTTGTACTCTACAAAAATTTTCTTTAAAGAGAATAAAATAATTGTTCTTCAGCAAATAAGAGTGCAAGTCCACTCGAAGTATAAGATATTGCAGCAAGCTTAAGGTATGGGGGCAACATGGTATAATAGTATAGCCGCATCAGTAAAGTAATACTCAAATAACATACCATAAGCCCGCTGCAATATCATATAAACTTGTGCAAAAATGAATAATAAATGCATTCAAACAGAAATCTGTACAAACAAAGGATCATTTTATTCAATCGAAATGCAGGTACAGGTTTCAAAATAAAGAAAAGCGAGGGCCGGTACCCACACAATTCTCGACCAGTACATACAAAAGGCAAAAAGCTAAAATGTTCACTTCTTTTTACTACCTTTGGACCCTTTTCCCGGCCGAATGATTAGCTTTTCAGGCCGGTCAGTTGGCACAAGGGAAGAAGGAGGGGTAGGTGCAGTTGGTCCAACTTCTGGCTCCCCTTCAGTAACAGTGATTATCTTCCCCCTCCTCTTTGACGTTCCGTGCTTTTTCCTCCTCTTTGAGAAAGACTCACTTCCCGGAGTAGCGAGTTTAGACAAAGTTATGTCATCAGAAGGGGTCCGCTCCGGGGATATCTCACCTTCCACAAGTCCCTCGTCTCTATGCTCCTGCGAAGCGATGGGATCGTCTAAACCATGGAGGGCTTCTATTTGTTCCTCTTGCGACCCGGGCTGCGAAGCAGAAGGAGGAGCCACCTGGAGAGACGGAGGAAGGATAACCGGAGGAGGAGAAATCTGAGCGGTGCTTGATACTTTCTCTGTAGAAGAAAAGAGGTTAAAGTCAGTAAAGAGAGGAGATGAAGGCTCATCAAGGTTGAGAAAATAGTCAAGGAGCTCATTAAACCCATGTGAAGTAAATGAGCAATCCACTTGAGCGAAATTTACAGTGGAATTACCTGCAGAAGTTGTCTTTATTACATCAATTTCATAGTCCGGGGCTTCAGCACTCTCTTGCGATTCATCTGTAACTTGAATAATTTTGGCCCCGGTATCAGTTTGAGCAAGGATCGGTACATACGAGCTAGAGCCAACAATGCCAGCATCGACCGAAGTTGAAGGAGGGACAGGAACAGTCAAATTTGTTTCTTTTTCTTGATGCTCTTCCCCCACTATTTCAACCCGCGATCTGGCAAGTTGCTCTTTCCCTCTGGCAAGGGCTACGCGAGCCTCAAAGTCTAAGTAGTGCACCTCCAACTCCTCTTCAGTGTACCCGGCCCCTTTAAACATATCTAGTGCGGCCTCCCACACTTCGGCCAGGGTAATCTCATACTTGGGGCCCAGGAATGCAAGACTGCCACGCCCTAATATACATTGCAAGTAGAAATCAAATAGTGTCGAGCCCATATCAGCTTTGGTAGCTTCATGGGCCTCTTCAGCGGTAATTCTGCCCGCAACAGCCTCATCCCGCTCTCTCTCGACTTTGGATAACTGGGCTTTCAATTTTTCAATCTCTGCAGCCTGAAGGCCAGTTTGTCCTCGCAACTGAGTAATGTCAGTACGGTTGCCCTCTATAATCTGCTCCAACTCATCAGCCTTGGCCTCAGCATCCCTTTGCGCGGCATGAGCATCCCGCACCTGTTGAAGAAGCACACTTTCCCTTTGAGAATAAGAAGTGGGAGAAGTAGCAAGCTCCTCTTTAAGTTTCCCAACTTCTGCCTCAAGTTTCTCATTATAATCGGCGATACTCCTCATTTCTGCATCATGCTGTTTAAGGATCTTTTGCCATTCAGTTTTGTCATTCTCCATGGTAAGCATAGCTTCAAGATTGGCCCTATTCACCCTTTGGAGCTCATCAACGAGTTTCTGCCAAGATGACATCCTCTCAATATCGGTTTTGACTGCATAAAGGTTCCGTAGCATAGCATTTTTATCTATGGGAACCAGGTCGAGGTCAAAGCGAACACCTTTTAAACACCAATTGGGAAATCGACGTTGAGAGTGGCTGGACCTGGTCCAACTTGGTAAGATGGCCTATTAATGATTGCTTGGATATCAGTAGGGGAAGGGGCAGGAGATTGAGAAGAAGTAGGAGCAGTAATCTTCTCTGAAGGCACAGGCATTGGCTCCTCAATAACTTTGGCTCGTTTGCTCGAGTCATCAGTTGTGTGACTCTTCCCTCTATCATCATGAGATTTGCGTTTAAGGGAGTCACTCTCTATGTAGGAGGAATCATGTCGACTATCTGGTCTTCCAAAGCGTTCTTCATAATCACGTCTTTCCCGAGCCTTCCGGGCTGCCCTTTCTTCATCAGTCTCTCTATGAATAGGAGGATAGGATTGATAGCCATACTGGCTGCGTTTCCCATATCGCTTAAAGTCATCATAGTACGAGCTGCCTCGCCTCATTGGTAAACCTAAAATTTAAAAAGAAGAAATAAAACTTGAGAATCCTTCAAACGTTTAAAAAAGAAAAGAGAGAGCATAAAAGTGCCAGGAATTCTAAGTGTGTGTGATGTGCAAACTACGCGCTTCAGTCTACAAACCACTCTTTAATAGGGGAGTAGTTGTGGGTGTAATAGATAGCGTCAACTCTTGAGTCGACAGCAACTGTTGCAAAGTAGAAGTAGCTTCAACTACTGAAGAAGAAATCCCGGCAGTGATAGGATCTTCTTTAAAGATCTCTTGTGAAGTAGCAAAAAGGTCGCTCAGTCCTTCGAAAGTATCGTCCCTACTTTGCTTGACAGGACTGGATTTCTCAGCTTTTTCACCAGATTCTTGTGAATGATGGGAAGATCCCTGAGGCTCTTCTTCCTCGATAACCGGGGCAAGTTTGTCAGACGGCCCTGCAGCATCAACAGAAGTGGAACACTTCACTAGCGAAGTCTCAGGAGCAGGTCCTTTAGATATGGATGTGCTAGTAGAAACTGAGGCATCCAACACTCTAGCTGGGGAGTCTGGAATTTCATGAGGACGCGTAGAACGAGAAGTATGCAAAAGTTCGTACTGATGTAGAAACTCATCTTTCAACAGAAATTGAATATCTCTCTCCTCAACCGGTATGGCCTTAAGCCTCTCGAAAGTCGACTTGTGACTGGGATTCCTAGAGGGAGGAGGCAGCGCTGAAAATAAAAGAAGCAGAGTTAACACTTAGCAGGTCAGTCTCACAAAGGCCAGATAACAAACGAAGCAAGGATGGGTGGTCTTACTTCCTTCCCTCCACAGAGCATAAAACCCCAGGGGGAAACGAACGAAGAAGAACTGGGTTAGAAACCCGTGAGCAGTGTCGGGAAGGCCAACAATTAATTTGCGGTTTCGGGCGCTTCTCACAAAAGTAATAGAAGGATGATCTTTGGTCCGGCTAAAGGAGCATAAGTAACAAATTTCATCAAAGCTCGGAAGTCGATCAAGTGTTCTCCTAAATAGCACACACAACCCCATTAGAATGGCGTAGCCATTGGGGTGTAGTTGGGATGGAGCAATGGCCAATTGATGAAGAAGTTGTTGGAAAAAGTCATTGAAAGGAGGAACGCCCCCACTTAGACACATATGCCGGTTAACTGTCACAAAGCCAGAAGGTGCTATGTCAGCAGTGTTACTTCTCTCAGGAAGAATGGCATCTGATTCAGCAATGCCAAACTGAGCACACAGCTGGCGAAAAACTTTATATGATAGTGTAGTAGGAACTCTTTCGGGAGGATTAACTAGTGGAGCTGGAAGAACAGTTGCCTCTCCCGTCTGAACTGTTGCATCTTCTTCCTGAGAAGTCATTCTACACAAGCAACTGGATATTCAAATATGAAGGTGCACGTTTCCTAAAAGTGTGAAGTGTCGTGCAAAACTGATAAAAATAGCAAGTAAATATAACTGGAATTAAACTGGTCGACGATTGATCGACTACGGTAATTTCAGAACTTGTTAATTTGAAATTCAAGCATAATATTAGTGCAGGCTGGTCAGTTTTAGTTGACTATTTCAGTGTTGCTTTAATATTCTACTTGAAATCGATAGCACTTCGTTCACACAACTTACTTAAGTTAATTATCTGTTATTAACTAATCTGTCATTTGATGTGGGCGGTTGATGGCAGTATATTCGTCCCAATTTTATGTAAATATCATATTAAACAGATTGTTAACCCACAAGTTAAAGTAATCTGTAAAAGAATGCAGCAAAGTTCAACGGATCAAAATCCATGCAACAATTCAAGGTCTAAGCAGAGTTTAAAAATGCAAGTGCTGAGTCGTAGACGACTCAAGAGTAAAGTCGTAAACGACTCAAGTGATAACTCGACAACAACTTAAGTGCTAACTCGTCTACGAGTTAAGAATTTCTCTTCGGTTTAAGTTAAGTCGTTGGTTCTCTGGTTGACTCGTCCACGACCTAAAGAATTATGAGGAGAAACAGGATAGGTCGCTTCACTTCTGAGTCGTTGAGGCTTTGAGTCGGAAGTACTTTGAATCGTGAGTCATAAAAGGAAGACAAGGCTTCAAGTCAGAAAGATAAAAATTCTTCTAAGTCTTAACTCAGTTACGACCTAAAAACCTTATCTCCACTCCTAAACCCATAGACCGTCTCACCTCTAAACCGATGAACCCTCTAACTATTATCTCGTCTTCTCCAAACCCCTAACAGCCTGACAAAAATAAAATATAAATAGATTGAAACCCATTATCCTCTCCTCGTGAATTATCCAAAACCTAATCGAGCTACCTCGAGCTCGCCAGCAATCGATCGTGGCAACAATTGTGATGAAGCATGGTATAAGGAACTGGATTAAATTCGCAAGTTAACAGCTATCGCGGAATCAAATGAACTGCGGATCTACTTACGCGATGCGATGATGAGGATTGTAGGGACTGAATCAACGGTAAGATGAACTGGTTGAATTTGTTTCCGAAAGCTCGAGGACGTGTTAATGGCAGAAATAGCTCAGAGGTAAGTAATGGGAAGAAGGAAATAGGGGGAACGACCCAAGCATTTTATACCTCAGGGAAGTGGGACTCGAATCGGCACACCAGGGTTATGATGAGTCGAAGCACACGACTTACGACTTAAGGCATGTGCTTCGAGGGGCAAGTGTTAACCCAGTTTCCTCTACGAGTTAAAGTTTACGACTTAAGGCCTTCATGGGTTAAGGAATCTACGAGTTAAGGAGTCTACGACTTAAGGCCTTCACGGGTTAAGGAATCTACGAGTTAAGGAATCTACGAGTTAAGGAGTCTACGACTTAAGGCCTTCACGGGTTAAGGAATCTACGAGTTAAGGAGTCTACGACTTAAGGCCTCCACGGGTTAAAGGGTCTACGAGATAAGGTCTACGACTTAAGGCCTTCACAACCTAAGAACATTACGGCCTGACGACCTAAGGTTGGCATAATCTTACTAGTTAAGGATGACACGACTTAAGGAAGTTTGCGACTTAAGTCATTACAACCTAAATGACCCAAGGGAGTAACGGTCCAACAACTTAAAGGAACTATGACTTAACGACTCGAGGGACGAGGAGTTAAGACGACTACGCCTAAGTCGTGACCGACTTACGACCTTTACTAGGTCGTTCACGACCTAAGGCCACAGAGGCAAATTCAATACTGCACCATGACTCGTTAACTCCAGTTAAGCCACAAGTCGAGGATCAGTTTGGGTCGGTCACGACCTACGACATATGGTAAGTCGTACACGACTTAAGACTATGGTAAGTCGTACACAAGAATCAGTTCAATGCCTCATCACTTATGAGAGGACAGGTTAACTCATTTGCGACTTAGGACTTGTAATATATCTAGGGTTCAGCAAGGATGCCTTGAAGAAGTCTGGACCCAGCATTTAAGTGACAACTGACCCACGACTTAGTTTAAGTCGTCCACGACTCAACTTAGGTCCGTTACGACTTAGGACTTGGTAATGTTTCCTGCCTAGAATTGCCAATAAAAACGACCCTAGCTCCAACTAGAAGGGGACTTTTTGCTGATTTCCTTCAAACACCGTTACTCTGCTGCATTACAAACTAATCCAATCCAACACTTGAAGCTCTCAAGATATTAAGAACGCTACAAACAACTTCAAGAAGAGATCACATACATCCAACATGGATTCGAAAACTCTCATCTTCATCGAAGTTTAAGCTACTCGTTCTAAGTCTCTTGTAATTCAAAGTGTATTGTATTTGGGAAGAATTGTATCAGCTTGTAACGAGATTATTAATAAAAGTACTTAAAGTGGACGTAGGCTATACCCTAAAGCCGAACCACTATAAAATTGTTGTTGTTTACCGCTTTTCTACTGTTATCCGCTTGTAATCTGTTCCCGAGTCGTCGGGTGGTGCTTTCACAACTACAACTCATACACCGGGGTGTTAGCGTTCAAATTTTAGCGTTAACATCGGCATACTTGTTGAAGTATTAGGTCGGCATCTCTTTGAGTCACTGAGTCAAAACTGGGGCAGAGTTAACAATTGCCCCTCGAAGTATACGTCTACTGGTTAGGTCGTATGCTTCGACATTCTCTAACCCGTCCACTTTCTAGGTCGGTAGGTCGTGTACGACCTAGCAGTTAGGCCACACGCGCCGCTCCAAGTCTCTCTGCTATAAGTCGTATATCATCCCCTTTCTTCTCGTTACTTACCTCTTCATTAGTTTTTGCTGTTAACTCTTTCCCAAGCTTCCAAAGGAGATTTCGATTCAACAAATCACCGATTAATCTTGAGATTACATTGCGTAAGTGATCTTGTTTTCTTCTCCTGATCCTTTATCATCTCTGATTCGTGAATTTCATTTATCCATCCAAACCCACCTCTCCAGGCAACGCGCCATCGTGAATTTTCCATAGCTAGCGAACTTTAGTTGGTTTGATTTAGGTTTTAACGTTTGATTGGTGGGCTTCAATGCTTCAAGCTAATCGATTTCCGAATTGCGTTAGGATTGCAAGGCGTTGAATTTGTAGTGGTTTCAAATTATCTTATTGGATGATCCGATATCAGGGATGAAGATGAAGGCTGTTGCTGATGAAGCAGCTATCGGCTTAACGGGTTGAGTGGAGTGAGATTTTGATTTGGATGTGACCCAGTGAATTTGGGTGGCTTAACCTCTGGCCGACCTAATCCTCTGCCAACTTGACCCTTAAACTGTGGCCGAGCTAGCACATCTGCCGACCTATTCTTCTGCCGATCAAACTCTTAAACTGTGGCCGAGCTAGCACATCTGCCGACATATTCTTCTGCCGATCTAACCCTTAAACTGTGGCCGAGCTAACCCTTAAACCGTGGCCTAGTTAACCCTTAAACCGTGGCCAAGTTAACCCTTAAACCGTGGCCGAGTTAACCCTTAACCTGTGGCCAAGTTAACCCTTAAACCGTGGCCGAGTTAACCCTTAAACCATAGCCAAGTTAACCCTTGGGGAATTTCACACCACTTTTGAGCCAAAGCCTTCCTCCTTACTTCTGTACTGAACTGCTTAAATCCTGGATTGCTTTAACTTTGTTGCTTTATTTCATAGACCACATTAACTTATAGACTAACAACCTGCTGAAAACAACAATCACAAAAACCCAAGGCGAATATACTGCCATTGACTGCCCACATCAAATGATAGATTAGTCGACATAAAATAATCAACTTAAATACACTGTATGAAATGTTGTGAACCAATCAACTAAAGTGAAGTATTAATGCAAAGCATCGCTAACTTGAACTGATTTGTTTGCATCAACATCACACTTGCATATTAAAGCAACGTACCCTGGACTTTATAACTGACAAATACTCGCTAGTTTTTATTCCAGTTACATTTGCTCATTGCTTGATTGATTTTACACAACACTCCACACACTTTAAGAAACGTGCACCTTCATGTTTGAATATCCATTTGTTTGTGTAGAATGACTTCCCATCAAGAAGAAGAAGGGGTAGCTCAAGCAGAAGAGACCTTTCCGATAGCTATTCCCGTAGAGAAACCTCCAGAGAGAACTTCGACTATCTTAACTCCGAGAGCGTTTATTCAGCTACGCACTTAGTTTGGCTTTGCTGAAAATGATGCTCTACTACCCGGACCAAATGATACTGCCGACAGTCCTCCTCATGGTTTTGTTGCAGTCAATCGTCAAATGTGTTTAAGCAGGGTGATTCCTCCTTTTAACGACTTCCTCCGAACCCTTCTCTTTCGGTTGACAATCTCTCCATTCCAACTTCATCCTAATGGCTACGCCATTTTGATGGGGTTGTGTGTTTTGTTCAGGAGAACTCTTGATCGCTTGCCGCGTTTTGAAGAAATTCGCTACTTATGCTCGTTTGCAAAGAGTAAAGACCATCCTTCCCTCATTATTATGAGAAGTGCTAGAAATCGCAAGCTTATTTCTGATCTTACAGAAAGCGTTCATGGATTTTTGAACCAGTTTTTCTTTGCTCGCTGCCCCCCAGAGTTTTATGCCATCTGGAGAGTAGGAAGTAAGATTACCTGTTTCTATTTTCTCCATTTCCAAACTTTTTCAAGATCCGAACTACCAACTGCTAATTTCATTCTTTGCTCTTTTCAGCACTTCCTCTCCCTTCTAGAGATCCAAGCCATAAGCATGTTTTTGAAAGATTATGTGCTGTGGCCGCAGAAGAGAGAAGTATAAAATTTTTGTTGAGGGATGAATTTTTACATCAATATGGACTTTTGCACGCTTCTCGCTCTACACATCCTCATGAGGTTCCAGACTCTCTGCCTAAAGCATTAGATGCCCCAGTTTCCGCTGACGAACCTTTACCAAAAGAAACTGCCTCCGAAGCTTCTCTAGTGAAGTGCTCTACTACTGTTGATGCTGCGGGGTCGTCTGGTAAATCCCCACTTGCCCCCGTCATTGAGGAAGAAGAGCCTCAGGGATCTCCCCAACGTTCACAGAAGTACGGCGAAGAAGCCGGGAAAACAAGCCCTGTCAAGCAGAGCGGGGACGACACTTTCGAAGGGTTGAGCGATCTCTTTGTCACCTCACAAGAGCTTTTTAAAGACGACCCTACGACTACTAGGGTTTCTTCTTCAGTAGTGGAAGCAACTTCTTCTTTGCAACAAGCTCCGTCGACCCAAGAGTTGACGTTGATTACTACCTCTACGATTACTCTACAATCAAAGAGTGGTTCGTAGTTCGATGCGCATAGTTTGCACATTACACACACTTAGAATCTCTTGGCACTTTCATGCACCTAATTCTTTGTACTTTGAAGATTCTACACTTACACTTCTTTTCTCTGAAGACCTTTAAGACTTGTCTCTCTTTTTTATTTCAGATTCTCCGATGGGACGCAGTGGCTCTTACTATGATGACTTTCAGCGCTATGGGAGGCGTAGTCAATATGATTATAGGCGCTACCTTCCCGTTTACAGAGAAACCGATGAGGAGAGAGCCGCCCGAAAGGCTCAGGAGAGGAGGGCTCAAGAGGAGCATTATGAGAGGAAAGAAAAGGAGGAGCGCCACGATTCTTCCCAGAGAGGTGACAATTCTCACAAGAGAAAGTCGCATGATGATCGTGGAAAAAGCCACATAGTTGAGGACCCAAGCAAGCGTGCCCGGCATGGTGAAAAGAATGCTTCTACAACTCCTGAAAAGGTCACTGCCCCCGTCTCACTTGACATTCCTTCTGGCTCCCCTGCTCTCGGGAAGATGGACATTCAGACAATAATCAGCAGGCCTAAATTCCAGGTTGGATCAGGCTCGGCTACTCTGCAAAACCGGTTCCCGCACTGGTGCCTTAAGGGAGTGCGGTTCGATCTTGACTTGGTCCCTATTGACAAGCCTGCCATGCTGCGAAATCTCGATGCCATCAGGCTTGATATTGAAAGGATGTCGAACTGGCAAAAGCTTGTTGACGAGCTTCCAAGGGTCAACCGTGCGAACATAGAGGCCATGCTTACTATGGAGAATGATAAGGCCGAATGGCAGAAGGTTCTTGAGCAGCATGATACCGAAATGAGGAGCATCACTACTTACAATGAAGAGCTTGAAGAGAAATTTGAGGAACTTAAACAAGAGCTTGCTACTTCTTCTACCACATATACTCAAAACGAAGAAGTACTTCAAAAGCAAGTTCGCGATGCTCACGCCGCTCAGCGTCATGCCGAGGCATAACTTGAAGCTAAGCAGAAAACAGCGGGAAGGTATCATGCTGAGGTTACAGAGTTACGGGAGAAAGTCAACTCTCAAGAGGAAGAAATTCAAATGCTAAAGCTCCAACTTTCCAAGACTGAAAGAGAGCGTGATGAGGCCGTTGCCGATAAAATTGCAGCTGAAGAATCTCATGAGGCAACGAAGACCAACATCAGCTCAACATTGTTTGACTTCTACCTGCATAGCGTCTTGGGGCGCGGTAGTCTCGCCTTTCTAGGCCCCAAATATGAAGTTACACTAGCTGAAGTGTGGGAGACTGCACTTGACATGCTTGGCGGTAAAGGTGTTGGCTATGCCGAATCAGCTCTTGAGGAGCATTACTTGGATGACGATGCTCGCGCCGCTCTCGCCAAGGGAAAAGAACAACTTGCAAAATTAAGAGCTGAGATGGCCGAAGGGGAACGTTTAGGAAAAACCACTTTAATTGTTCCAGTCCAGCCTTCTCCTTCGGCCGAAATCGACATTATTGGCTCCAGCTCTCATTCTCCATCCCTGGTCAAAGTTACAACTGAGATTACGAGTACATAGGGTGGAGATGAAGTTAAGAGAGTGCCGAAGCACAGGCTTATGAGGTTGATATCAGGCAGCCGACCTCTCTAGGTAACTCTACCGTTAATCTTGCCCAAGTAGACTGCTCATTTGCTTCTTATGAGTTCGGTGAGCTTCTCAACTATTTCCTGAACCTCAATGAGCCTTTATCTCCTCTCTTTACTGACTTTAACTTCTTTTCTTCTGTAGAGAAAGCATCGATCATTGTTCAAGCTTCCCCTCCTCCAATCATTCCTCCTTCGGTTCTCCAGGTCACTCCTCTGTCCGCCTCTCAACCTGGGTCGCAAGAGGAGCAAATAGAAGCTCTTCATGGCTTAGATGATCCTACTACTTCTCAAGAACATGGGGGAGAAGGGCTTGGAGAAGGCAATGAGTCTCCGGAGCGAACCACTTCTAATAACATAAAATTATCTGCTCTTGTTACTCCGGGAAGTGAGTCTTCTTCAAGGAGGAGGAGGAAGCGTATCACTTCAAATAAGAGAAGGAAAGACATTCTTGTTTCTGAGGAGGAAGCGAAAGTTGATCCGACAGTAACCCTTCCTCCTTCATCCCCGACTCCCCCAAGCCATCCTGAAAAGCTGCCTATTAGGTCAGGTGAAGACTCTAAGTGTGGTGGCAGGAAGAAGTAAGGGGTCCTGCTTCGATTTATCTTTACTTTTTTCTTTTTGCATGTACTGGCCGGAGATTGTGCGGGTACCGGCCTCCGCTTTTCTTTTTTTCTTTTTATTTTGAAACCTATATCTGTACAAAATTTTGACAGTATTGAATAAAATGATTCTTTTTGTTTGTACAAACTTCTGCCTGTATTTGAGAATGCATTTACTATTCATTTTTGTACAAGTTTCTTTATATGATATTGCAGTGAGCTTGTGGTATGTTGTTTGAGCATAATTTTTACCAATGTAGTTATACCATGTTGCCCCTATACCATAAGCTCTTTGCAATATTTTATACTTTGAGGGGACTTGTACTCTTATTTTCTGGAGAATAATTATTCCATACTTGGAGGAATATTATTTCATTAAAAATATAGTACAGCTCCCTCCATATGAGTTTTTACGCTTCATCCTTCGAAGATATCACTTTTCCTTTTGTGCATACACACATTTTTACCAAGTGAATTCTTCTATGTGGTAAAGCGGGCCTCTGAAGGGCACTTTAACTTCTTTTTGAGGAAGAGTATTTTCCAGAATAGGTGAATCATTCTTCCTTTGAGAGTTAAAGTGTGCCTTTGAAGAGGGCTTCTTTTTTTTATATATTTTTTATTACGCCTTAGTAAAGGGCTTTCTGATCTTTGCTTTGCGTTTCTGACGAAATACTTCTTTGAAAAGTTGTATCTCCGAGGAGGGCTTTTTCACGTTTCAACACTTGGAAGTTTTATTTCAATCTCGGTGAAACGTGTGCCTATGAAGAGGTCTTTCTGTTCGATTGTGCCTCTGGGAGGAGGTCTTTTTATTTCTGCCTCTGGGAAGAGGTCTTTTTTGTTTCTGCCTCTGGGAAGAGGTCTTTTTGTTTGGTTGTGCCTCTGGGAAGAGGTCTTTTTGTTTCTGCCTCTTGGAAGAGGCTTTTATTTTTTCCCTGTTCGTTGGGAAGCGGGCCTCCAAAGAGGGCTTTTCACATTTCGTCTCACGGGAGTGTATCACCGATCATGGTGAAATGTGTGCCTCTGAGTAGGGTTACTGCCTGGAAGTTTGGAGTTTCTTTCTCGCGGTTGGACGGATTCACGGGAGTGTATCGACCGATCAGTCCGCAACTTTGTATCGAGAAAGATCTCTCTTTTTCTGGTTTAGCCCGCTCGAGGTCTTTTAGCATTTCAACTGTGGTGAAATGGGCCTCCAAAGAGGGCTTTTCACGTTTCAACACTTGGAAGTTTTATTTCAATCTCGGTGAAACGTGTGCCTCTGAGTAGGGCTTTTGCCTGGAAGTTTGGAGTTTCTTTCTCTCGGTTGGACGGATTCACGGGAGTGTATCGACCGATCATTCCGCAACTTTGTATCGAGAAAGATCTCTCTTTTTATGGCTAGGCCCGCTCGAGGTCTTTATCCTCCGAAGAGTTGTGCCTCCGAAGAGGGCTTGTGCCTCCGAAGAGGTCTTTTGCTGATTGATGCTTTCTCGCCGATGTCTCTTTGCCATCTATTCATGTCGGCGGTCCCCGTCATCTTTTGCAAGTGTCATCCTTTTTTAGTTGCCAATAATTTCCCTTATCCAAAGAAATATAATTCATAGTTAAGCGAGTTGGTGGTGGTAGACATAGGCTATTTAACTGGTTGTTTGTTTGTTCAAACATTTGCAGTTAGTTAGAAATGGTCCACTACCATCCACATTGCTAACTATTGTTCGAAGCACTTCTTTTGTAGGATTTTTGTATGGAAATTTTGAATGGCTTAGTGTTTGCTTGCTGAGTGATGTCGGAGATCGCTAGGTCTTGCGATGGGTAAGCTTTGCTTTTATGGCCTACATTATTAAATCGACATTTTAGTAACACAATTAACGTATTTTATATGTCGAAATAAAACAAAGCAGTTTATAATAGTAGAGAACACAAGATTTATAGTGGTTCGGCCAAAAGCTGGGCCTACATCCACTTTATAGCTTTTCATTATTCACTTGCTTTACAATTGCTTTTAGTACAAGAATCATACTTTCGTAATTCTTTTACAACATTTTAGCAATGCTTTCAAGTAAAATAAGGACGCAAATGATTGTTGTTCCAAGCTCTTGGGATTGGTTCTCCTTCGACAGTTGTGAGTTTGAATGTGCCATCAAGAAGTTTTGCGCCAATAACATATGTCCCTTCCCAGTTTGGTCCAAACACACCTATGGCTGTCATAATCCTCTTCAGAACTAAGTCCCCAACTTCAAAGCTGCGCTGACGAACTTTGGAATTGAAGTGCCTGGCTATTCTTTGCTGGTGAGCTCCAATTCTAAGCCTTGCTTCTTCTCTTCTTTCATCGAGGAGGTCAAGTGCTTCCAATTGCAATTTTTCATTCTCGTTTTGATCAAAATGGATCCTTCTGTGTGAGGGGACTTCAGTTTCCACTGGAATCATCGCTTCTGATCTGTATGCCAATGAAAATGGAGTATGCCCAGTCGCAGTTTTGTGGGTGGTTCTGTATGCCCATAGTGCAAGCGGTAACTTATCGACCCAACCACCTTTTGCTTTTTCCAGCTGCTTTTTGATGGTTGATTTGATTATTTTGTTTACTGCTTCCACTTGCCCGTTTGCCTGCGGATGAGCCACTGCTGAGAAGCTTTTTCGGATCTTGAATCGTTTGCAGAAATTTTGGAACTCCTCACTTTCAAACCGAGTACCATTGTCTGTGATTATATTCTGAGGCACACTATACCTGCAAATGATATTTTTAGTCACAAAACTTATCATTTTCTTAGAGGTAATAGTAGCCAATGGTTCGGCTTCAGCCCATTTAGTGAAATAATCAACAGCAACGATAACATATTTAATCCCCGATTTGGCAGTCAGTAAAGGCCCAACGAGATCTATTCCCCAGATAGCAAACGTCCATGGACTGACCATTTGTGTTAGCTCAGTGGAGGGTGCTCTAGGAATCCTAGCGAATCTTTGGCATTTATCACACTTTCGGGAATAGTCAGCAGCATCCTGATTAATTTCTGGCCAAAAGTATCCATAACAAAGGATTTTCTTTGCTAAAGTTTGACCACCTGTATGATCCCCACATTCCCCTCCGTGTACTTCAGTTAGAATTGTCTTAGCTTCTTCCTTTGTCACACATCGGAGTAATGGCATTGAAAACCCTCGCCTGTACAAACGACCATCTTGAACTATATATCTGGAGGCTTTTCTCATCAGCTTCTGTCGTTCTTTTGAACTTTCTGGCAAAGAACCATTGAGTAGATATTCAAGTATCGGAGTCATCCATGATTCTTGTTCTTGGGATACATTCATAATCCAATCAACATCCATTTGATCTGTAATTGGAGCTATCAAGACTTCGATGGGAACTAATCCCAATAGTTGAGCTTCACCGGTACTTGAATACTTTGCGAGAGAATCCGCCTTCATGTTCTCATCACGGGGTATACGGTTTATTGAATAACGGTCAAAATCTTGAAGGAGCTCCCAGGCTTTTGATAAATAGACGGGTAGATTCCCTCCTTTAGCTTGAAATTCTTTCCTGACTTGGCAAACAATAAATTGAGAATCACTGAAGATATATAATTCCTTGATGTTTAGTTCTTTAGCGATCCTTAAACCAGCAATGAGAGCTTCATATTCAGCTTCATTGTTTGTCAAAGGGAATTCTAGTCTCAGCGCATAACATAGCGATCTCCCCTCTGGGGTTTCAAGGACAACCCCTACTCCGAAACAGTAATCATTCCTTGCGCCATCGACATATAGTTTCCATTGGATTGGGACGCTATCAATGACTTCTTCCTCACTATCACCCTTATCTGTACATTCTGCGATGAAATCTGCCAAAGCTTGTCCATTGATTGCTTTTCGGGGATGGTAAGTGATGTCATATTGGCTGAGTTCAATATTCCATTCCAAAAGACGGCCCGAAGTCTCAGGATGGAACAGGACTTGCTTTAGAGGTTAATCAGTGAGGACTTTGATGGGATGAGCTTGGAAATACAGCCTCAATTTTCTTGATGCGATCAATAAACAATAGGCGAGCTTTTCTAATCTTGAATAGTTCATCTCCGCCCCAGTGAATCTTTTGCTGATATAATAGACTGGGCGTTGAATCCTTGCGTCTTCCCGTACCAACACTGCACTAAGAGCATGAGACGAAATTTCCAAATATACGAAGAGATCTTCACCACTGTCAGGCTTTGAAAGTATCAGAGGCACTTCCATATGACGAACCAACTCATCAAATGCTTTCTGACATTCAGGAGTCCACTCAAAGTTTTTCCTTCCTTTCTTCAGAGCATCAAAGAATGGAATGCATTTGTCAGTAGCTTTGGAAATGAACCGACTCAAAGCAGCAACCTTTCCATTGAGACTTTGCAATTCCTTCTTCGTTCTAGGAGCCTTGACCTCTCTCAGGGCAGTGATCTGAGCTGGATTGGTTTCAATGCCCCTAGCGCTCACAATGAAATCCAAAAACTTTCCGGACTCCACTCCAAATGAACATTTCAGGGGATTAAGCTTCATTCTGTACTTGCGGAGTACTGCAAACATCTCTGCCAAGTGATCCATATGGTCCACTGCTTTCTTAGACTTTACTAGCATATCATCAACATAAACTTCCATTGTCTTGCCAATCTGTGGTTTAAACATGGCATTAACAAGCCTTTGGTAAGTTTCCCCTGCATTCTTGAGTCCGAAAGGCATGACCTTGTAGAAGTAGAGTCCAACATCTGTGATGAAACTAGTATCCTCTTGATCTGGCTCATGTATCATAATCTGGTTATATCCGGAATATGCATCCATAAAAGATAACAATTCGTGTCCTGCCGTCCCATCCACCAACTGATCGATCCTGGGCAGCGGGAAACAGTCTTTGGGGCAGACTTTGTTCAAATCTGAAAAATCAATGCATACTCTCCACTTTCCATTAGCCTTTTTCACCAGCACTGGATTTGATACCCAATTTGGATAAGTAGATTCTCTAACGAAACCGTTCTCCATGAGCCGATCCACTTCTTCTTTTAACGCTGCCGTTCTCTCAGGACCCTGAGTCCTTCTCTTCTGTTTCACAGGTGTAAACTTTGGATCAATGTTCAGAGTGTGTACTGCAATCTCTGGGGATATTCCGCACATGTCAGCATGAGTCCAAGCGAATACATCCAAATTAGCCTTCAAAAATGAAATCAGAACATTCTGAACTGTTGTGTTAAGTTGTGAACCCACATTAAGCACTTTGTTCGGATCCTTTGGTTCAACGGGCACCGACACTGTTACCTCTACCGGTACTACCCTATTCTCCCCTGCACTGGCTTTCCTTGGATCCATCTCTCTTCGTGCGCCACTACATTCGCTAGTGCAGGGTCCACCCTGTAATTGCTACAAGGTTGGTTCCTTGGTGCGGACGGGAGCCGCCGCACCTTTTCTCATTTCTATTTTTCTTGATTCTCGCAACTCTGTAAAGTAACATTCTCGCCCCGCATCTTGGTCTCCCTTAATCACACCAACTCCGTTATCTGTGGGGAATTTTAGAGTCAGACACCATAGGGCAAGAACAGCTTTGAACGCAGCAAGAGTTGGTCGGCCTAAAAAGGCATTGTAGGCAGAGAATTCTTCAACAATTATAAAGGTTTGCTTTCGAGCTACCTTCCTTTGTCCCTTTCAGAGTTCTACAAACAAATCAATGGTCCCAATCGGCTGTTTGGGTTCTCCAGCAAACCCAGCAATCTTAAGTGACGAAGCTTGAACGTCAGCCATTGGAATTTTCATTTGATCGAAGGTCTTCTTAAAGAGTATGTTGCATGAAGCTCCACAATCAACTAGAACTCTTCTCACAGTTGCCGGCCCAATACCAGCGGATATGACCAAAGGATCTATGGTTGGAGCCTCGATACCCAAAGAATCCCTGGCACTGAACACAATATCATCTGTGGAAGTCTTTTGTTGCTTTAAAGGCACATCATTTTCTAAAACAAAAACATTCTCTTCAGCTGGTACATGCCTCAAGGCCCGGGCATACCTTTCCATCTCGCACCAGCTTTTTCCTGCTGGGTGAGGTCCTCCAGTTATTATATTGATAATAGGTCTTTCCAGTTCATGCTCTACGGCCTTCTCACTTGAGGAAGGACGGAGAGAGGGAACTTGTTGTCCTTGAGTTGACAAAGCTGGGGCATTTCTGTTCCTTTTCATATACTGCTGGAGTTTGTTTTCCTTCAAGAGCTGTTCAATTACTTCTTTCAACTGACGGCATTCGTTGGTGCCAGGGCCGGGCTGGTTGTGGAATCGGCAGAGCCTTCCACTTTTTTCCATCTTAATCGCAACTCTCATCTTAGGTGGTGTCGGATAATTGACATCATCTTTGGTTGCAAAGAAGATGTTTTCAGGGGTATCGGTCAAGGGTGTGAAATTGAAAGAACGGCCTTTCTTAGCGTCTCCTTGTTTCTTTCCACCATCATTTCCCCTTTTCTGAGTGTTAGGTTCTTTCTTATTCGAAGCAGCACCATTGTTCCCGGCTTCCGCTGATACCACCTTAGCCGGTGTTTGGAGGCTCTCCAAGCACATGAATTCATCCGCTTTCTTGTAGAATTTGTCAAGTGAGTTTGGTTCTTTCATTTTCAACCATTTTCCAAATTTACTCGATTTGCCAATCGCCCTCATCAAGTATGTCAGGACCATACGTGGCTCAGCATTATCTACCTCAGCCAATGCTATGTTAAAGAGATTCAAAAATGATCTGATGGATTCTCCCGGATTTTTCTCTAGAATTGACAGTGACATTATATCCTTTGCTTTAGAAGCATACAATTGAAATTGCTCCTTGAATTTCCTGGTCAAATCGGAGAATTGATCAATGGACCTGACTGGCAGCTTTGTAAACCACAAAAGAGCCACACCTTCGAGATATACCGGGAAATATCGACATTTAATTTCATCTGACGCCCTGGCACCAGTCATATGCCAGTCGTACTTATACAGAAACTCGTTTGGATCACTCGTCCCCTTGTAAGCTGGAATAGTAGGGGAAACGAATTTCCTTGGGAACTCTACCTTCAAGATCTTTTCAGTAAATGGAGTTTTGCTTGGAGCAAATCCCCACTCTTTCTCATCTTCATCTCTTCGCATACTTTCCTTCATTATTTGATGAACCATACCCGAAAAATACTCTTCATCATTTATAGGCTCTGGAGGGCACACATCAGCCACTCTCTCTGAATTCTGTCTTGACAATCGTTCACGGAGGGTCGGCTGTGGTCATGATCCTCCAGCTTGAGGAGGAGTCCTTTCTACAGGGTCTGCGGCTCTTTGAGAAATGTTCCCTTCAACATCCTAAACTCCCGCAGTAGGGTTCCCAACATTATTAATCGGTTGATGATTTGCCCCTAGTAGATCATTCAACTTACTCAAGATCAGGGCATTCTAGGCATTCTAGGCTTCCAACTGCGCATTCTGAGCATTCAATTGCTGATTCAATCCCAAAACTACGGCGTCCAATTCTGCTCGTGTAACTCCAACAGTTGGAGCTGCTTGACTTGAAGGAGGAGAGGTAGCGGTATTCGCTTGAACATTGTCGGATCTTACAGAACTTCTTTTTCTCCCAGGAGCCATTATTTCCAATAAACTTCTGGTTTTAAAAGAAATCCTTTCAACAATCCTTCGCGGAGCAATAGTGGAAATTTCCTGAGTTCAATTCTCAGTGAAAGCACCAAAAATGTTAACGTAAAAATCTGACGCTAACACCCCGGTGTAGATTGAAGTTGAGCGAAAGCACCACCCGTGAACACGGGAATTAAAAAACAAGTAGAGAAATCACAGAGAAAGCAGAAAAAACAACAGTTTTTATAGTGGTTCGGCTTGGGGTAAGCCTACGTCCACTTTAAATCTCTTTATTACTGAATCGATTACAACTTTACAACAATCTTCAATTACAATTCTGATGAGATAAACAACTAGAACTTTGATGCAGAAGAATTCTTTGAATCCATGTAGATTGCGTTAGATTTTCTCCCGAAGTTGGTTGAAATGCCTTTCGTACTTGAAGTGTCGAGTGAGTCGAGAATTCAGCAGAGTATCGGCGCTTAAAGAGATTGGCCAAAAAGTCCCCTTCATGCTTGAGGTAGGTTGGTATTTATAGGGGAACCCCCCCCCTTAGGTCGTAAGCCGTAACCGGTCTAAGGTGAGTTGTGGCCGGTCTAAGGTAGGTCGTAGCCGATTCATCTGGCCCATTCACGGTTTCACAAAGGTTCCCTTGCATAAGTCCTAGGTCGCCTCCAAGTCAACACAACCTTGTATCAGTAATACAGCATCGGGCTTACATTTAGTAGCTTTAGGTCGTGGGCGACTCAAGCTAGGTCGTGAGTCGTGAACGAGTTAACTGGCAAGTCGCAAGTCACGGCTTAACTGATAAGTCCTGGATCGTGTATGAGTTAAGAGGCCACTGCGCCAAGTAGCTGCATTGAACTTGTCTTCATTTGCTTGGGCCGTGAACGACTTAACGAAGATCATAGGTCGGTTGTGACTTAGGTCGGTAGCTGTCTTAGATTGGTGGCCATCTTAGGTAGTTGAGTCGGCGTTCTTGTTAAAGCATTAGGTCGGTAACTGTTCAGCCTTAAGTCGGTATCCCTCTTAGGCCTTAGGTCGGCAACCCTTTCAAGCCTGTTAGGTCGGTATCCTTGTTAAGCCTGTTAGGTCGGTAACCTTGTTGGAGTATTAGGTCGGCATACCCCTTAGGCCTTAAGTCGGCATACTTGTTGAAGTATTAGGTCGGCATCTCTTTAGGCCTTAAGTCGGCATACTTGTTGAAGTATTAGGTCGGCATACCCCTTAGGCTTTAAGTCGGCATACTTGTTGAAGTATTAGGTCGGCATCTCTTTGAGTCGCTGAGTCAAAACCGGGGCGGAGTTAACAATGCTGAATTGGTATTTTTATGTTGTGCTGACATCTATGGATGCGGGGAAACAAGTTGGAGTGATCCAACTGGATTCCTTAAAAATGTTGATTTCAATTTCATATATAGTGATATATGTTCTGATGGAATAATCTGTGATAGGTTATTGTGTAATTTGAATTGATTGGATGCTATGGCAGGTTTTGACATAGATTTCGGTATTTTTAAATACCAGCAATATATGTTTTAAATTGGAAAATAAAATTAAAATGATTTTGTAGCTTAATTAAATTGGGATATTGTGAAAAGGTTTTCGAAATAAAGGTATATAATAAAGGATTTTTAAATAATAAATCTGTAAATGGCACTTGTTTAAAATATAAAGGTTGTAAGATCGAGATTTTAAATATTTTAAAGATAGAAGTGAATTTGGAAAATAAGAATAAAATTGGTTAAACTGGAGCTCAATTGAGATTTCCAAAATTTACGATTATTAAATTATTAAATTGGTGATTTTAAAAGTGTTAAATATACTTTAGAAATTAGTTATTTAAGTATTTTAAATTGTTTAAAGCATATTCAACTATTAATAGTGACTTGATAATGATTTTTAAAGATTTATTATTATTTAAGAAATGGTCAGCATTTTTGTTTTAAAGGATAAATTATTAAATATTAACATGGCTTTGTATAACAACCTTTATTTAAGTATCTTTGCCTAGATTTAACTTGGGAAATTATTTTATAATTTACAAGCATTATTTTGAGATAATTTTTAAGATAAATTTTTCGGGAAGTAATGTTATACTCGGGTGGCGTAAATTGGAGGCAGTGAGCGCCTATAGTTAACTTTTGGATTTCTCTGGGATAGAGACATAACCATTGTGTAGTGAGTGCCTTTACGATTTTGATTGTCGAGCCTAGTATGATGGAATTTAATTAATGTAACAATTTCAGCTATTTGAATAAGTATTTGTACTTAGACACTATTACAATATCAGGGGATTTTGATATGTAATGTTTTGGTCATCGTAGGGTAAAAACCTGTCGTGTTTATGTGAGATGCGGTCTTACGAGATACCTTTTATTTTCAAAGGATTTTGATAACTTTAATAATTCAAATTGGGTGTGTTTTCTCATGCTGGTTTTCCAGGCTGACTCAAGTGTTATTTTACTATATTTCTCAGATCAGACCGAGTATTACTGGTTTAGGTTCGGATGCTATGGAGCAGGAGCCGAGCTAGAGAACGAGACATATTTTCGTACTTGTATTTATTCCGCTGTAGTGTTTTGTTTGAAATTACCAGAAATTGTGAGGGCAGGTTGTTATAACTGTTCAGGCTGGTAATTATTGATTTGTTTACTCTAATGTGAGCTATGCATATCATAGTTTTGATTTGTGTAAAGAACTGTTTATATTATATGTTATTCAGTCCGCTATGAGATTCTATTTTTTGTTTATTCTTCTTTCTTCTACCTACTTTCTTTCCCCTCAACAATCTATCTTTCTAGCACTCAATCGTTCGACATGTTATACAATGAATGTATTTATGTCGATTCTCGAGGGTCATAAAGGCGGGCAGTGACATTATGGTATTAGAGCTTAGGTTAGCGATATACCTAGGCTTTGGTGGGGATTACGCATTAGAGATAGAGCCAGTAGTACTCTAGAATGAGTTTGAGTGTATTAGTAGATATGACCGCGTAATTGTTTGTGAATACAATTTTTTTATATTATGTTGACTTATCGGTTGAGTATTTATGAATTCTGGTCGGTACGGAAAGTACAACCGTATCGACGGGGGATTCTAAACTCTTAAACAAGGTAAACCGACATAGTATTGTTCTAAAGTGGGTAAACGATATAATTTTACCTAAAAAATTATATTTTGTCATAAATGAAATAATTTTCTGAAATTTTATATATATTTGGAATGTTGGTTATTAATATTAAAATAAAAACAAGATTATAAATTTGAAATGGTTTATATAGTCAAATAGAAATTTATAAGTATGATTTATACAAGGGAGTTATAGTTAAAATTTTTTAAACTAGAATTTGACTTTTAAATCCCGGGAATTTTGGAAAAAGTTTTAATTTGGGTTTGAACAAAATGTTTGTAATTTCTAAAAATCTTAGAAATTTTGAAAATGTTTTACAAAGTGGTTTGAAAGAATAATTGAGTATTAGTTTGAGACGTTTTTGAAAAGAAATTTTTTTAGACTGAATTTTGGAAGTAGGGAAGCACTGAACTCACTTCAGTCGCTGGAAAATAATCCTGGTGATGGTGGCCACATCATTAGTATTCATTTTCAAGTTTCTAAGTGGTGGATTACTACCATGGTGGTTGGGTATGATTATTTGTTCTGGACTTTTTTGATAGACAAGTTCATTTTAGAAATTCCAAACGGAATTGTTTTGGATAAAACCAAGTTGTTTGAAAATCCAGAGGTGTGATTTGATATACAAAGGTGGATATGTGTATATTTATGGTTTAAAAATGATTTGAAATAAAAACCGGGTGATTGAATTCTGAGGCTTCCATTTAAAAGATTTGTAAAGTTAAGAGAAATTTGTTATTGAAATTGTAATTTGATGTTGATATAGATAAGGAAGAAAAACGAAACTTTTTAATCCTAGAATTAAAATTTAACTTGAGAACACGAGTGAACATGAGAGGTTGGAACTTAACTTAAGATAAATTAAATAAAATTGAAATTGGGATTGAATTGAATTGGATATTAAGTTGAAGGGTAGGATAATTATATAATTTTAAGTTATAGTTATTGAGTGAGATGAATACACTTAAGTTATAAGGCGATGTATATAATCTAGAGTTATTATTATAAAATGTAAATGGTAAGAGATAAGAGATATTAAATAAATAAGTTTTGAACTTATGAATTGAGAAATGGAATGGTAAAGCCAAAATGAAAATGGTTAATATTAGTAAAAGAAATGGAAATCAAAAAATTGAATTTTAAATGAAGGGTGAATTGAAATTGAGTAAAGTGAATATAAATATGAATGGTGAAGTAATTTTATAGCTATATGTTATAAATATTGAATGTGGGTAAACTTAGGTGGAAAATTAAAGAAAGTGTGAATAAATAAGTTGTATAACTTATTAAACCAAGGAAGTGGAAAAATTATAACTAAATTAAATGGTTAAGAATTTGATAACAAGAATGAATTAAATTTAAGAGTCAATAACCTGAATATAATTTGAAATATGGATAGAATAAGTTAAGTGTGAACTTAAGTTTTAAAGCTGAACATAACATAAGGAGTGACATGGAATGCCTATAATAAACCTTAGAAATAATTTTGTGAAATGGATTTAAATAAATTAGCTTAAAATGAAATGTCATTCACTATAGAAGCGAATAAATCTATGTAGATTAAATGAAGTGAGTGGAAAAGATGTAAAATAAGTTGGAAGTAAAGTACATAAAAAATGCAAGTGCATGAACCTGAACTAAATTGTTCGAGAATCGATTTATTAAAATGATTCCCTAATGATATAGTTCGATATACTAAGTAAATTGAAAGCAAACAAATTGAATGAGATCAATTTGAAAAGGAATTAGAATTTGGTTGCCGTGGAAATTTAACTTAAGTGGCTATTTATGGAATGATTCATGAATAAAATTAAAGTGGATTGGAATGTTGGTTAATGAAACATAAAGAAAAACAAGCGTAGGTTAATAGAATAAATAGGAATCAAATGGAAATTAGATAAATTGATCAGAGTCAACTTAAAAGGAAGTAAGTTGTAGTTCAATAAAATGGATTTGTATATAGTGGGAGTGAATAATGAATGGAATGCAAATAAATTGATTGTGAATCAATTTGAAATTGAATGGAAGTGAGTTTATGCAAGTAAGGCGCATATAAATCAATTTGAAGTGGATATGAGTTTGGTTGTTGTAAATATAAATTGAATGCAATAAATTTGGTTGTTAATCATTCGAATTGAATGAAATGTCATATGTGAGCTTTATAATTGCTTGTAATATGTGATTGGCATATTCGAGTTATGAAGTTCATATGTTTTAGCTAGTTAAAATAAAAAAATGCTATAAAATTTCATGTTTATGAATCTCATGTGCTTATTTTGAGTAAGTACAGGTACAGGAAGCTGTTTGGATAGATTTTGGGTTGCGTAAATACATATAAAAAATCCGCTTGCTTAAAAATGCTAATATGAGGTACGCCTATGTAATAAAATATAGAAATGATTATATATTGATATATATTTTTTACTTTCCGACCATATGGGTCGATGTATATATTTATCTCTCTTGTGATACTGTAAAAGGCTCTCCGTACAAAGGAGATGCTCTCAAAAATTTTGGAAAATTTTGGGAGTTAGAAAATTTTTGAAAATTTTGAATTTTTTTTGTTAACTGGAAAAGTTGAGTTTTGAATTGCATTGGAAATCAAGGTTTTTGAGTTAGAAATCAAAGAAAATTGTTTTAGATAAAACAAAAAGGGTTTAGAGAAGTGAAAGTAGGATTTTAATTAAGTGGGTTTTGGAAAAGTAAATAGGTTCGGGAGCATTATTCTTACCTTAGCAAATTTCGAGGACGAAATTTTTATAAGGGGAGGAATGTAATGTCTTGGAATTTTAGTTGTTAGTTTTGAACATTTAATTTATTTTAAAAGTTGAACTTTAATTATTAATTAGTTTTGAATATGGAGATTTTGAAAGAATCTGTAAAATAGTTTAACATTTCAAATAAAGCAATTTATTAGATTTAGTAAATATAAATTTAATAATTGAAAGTAGGATAATATGTGAATCTGAAAATAAATGGAAATGGAAATGATTTCTAAAATTTATTTAAATCATATTTGAATTAGAATTATAATATGAACTTTTGAACGGGATTTAAAATCGATAAGTTAAGTTTGGAAATTTATAAATTATAATTTAATAGTGAAAATTAATATATATGGTAATAGTGTAAAATAATGGAATTTTGATTTAATATAAATCAGAATGATTACTAATATGAATATATATTCTATTTGAAATAGGATGGATTTAGTATGTTTTGAAACTTGAAATTTTAAACGATTTCGATGATTTTGAAAATTGCTCGATATAATCGACGAGTTAAAATAGCGTTTCGGGGCACAGTCTCGGAATTCGCCGAAACTAGTTCCATTGGATTCGTAATAGTGTAGTATTATCGAATTTCAAATTTCGTAGCATTTGGAGTTACCGTTTGGTCGTATGGGATAGAAACGCGTAGAAATAAATATCGAAAATTTAATATTTTAATTCGATTTGAAAAACTATTTTCCACATATGATCGAATTAGGCTTTTTATTGTTTTCGCAATAGGGGTAAAATATTATAAACTCCAGGTGGCATGTCTGGTTTGGAGTTCATCTGAAAAATCACGTTAAAATTGGAAATAATATTAAAATAATATAAATATACATATACATATACATACGTTTCAACAGTAAAACACTAGTCTAATACACAGCCACCTCCACTAGAATTAATGGCCGAAACTAACCATCATTCCCCTTTAATTTTTGATCGATTCATCAACTGATATCAAAAATCTTCAACTAAGAAAACATAGAGCTCGATGAGCTCTAGAGATTCAACGGTCATGATTGTATACAACGTAGTAGATCGCCGGAATTTTATCTACGTTCGTCACCGATTCAATTGAGTTTTTCGCAAAGAGGGAGTGACCGAGCTCGCCGAAAATGTCGGCATGGGTGGAGTTTCTGATGTGGGGTTGAATGGTGGTCGCTGATCATCCTATAAATGATCGAAGGGGTGGTGGCAAGAGTATGATGATCGACGGCTATGGGTTTGTGTAGCCTAGAGGTGAACGTGAGAAGGGAATAAGTTTTCTACGACCAGATTCTCACCATCCTGATTTTTGCAGCCGTGATTTGCTAGGGTAAAAAAAAGAGTAAATTTATTTATATTAGTTATATTCAAACTTGTAAAATTCATATCTTAGTCATACGAGGTCGGAATTGGACGAAACAAGCGGCGCTAGAAATCGCAACGATGAAACTACGTTGTGGTGCAGATCTGGAGTCAATCAGAGCAAGCAAAAAATTTAGGTTAAATCGAACGTGTTCAATTTAATTTAAAATTGGAATGTTTGGCAAAGTAAGACTCAAGGTGAGTTAATCTCACTCAATTTTGGCCTACTGGCTTTAATTTTAAATATTTAAAATTAATAAATGATGGATTGGTTAAGTTGATACATTTTTATCATTTGGATGTGATATTATGTATAGTAGTGTGTGTGTGTGTGTATTGGAGTGGTTGATATTCCCACATACATATAGCGGATGAGACCCTATGCACCTCACATATAGCGGATGACCCTATATACAGCGATATTCTGCCTTGAAGCGGAATTGGTATTTTTATGTTGTGCTAGCATCTGTGGATGTTGGGAAACAGGTTGGCGGGATCCAACTGGATTCCTCAAAAATGTTAAAATCAATTTCATATATATTATGTATGCTCTATTGGAATAATCTATAATAGGTTATTACGTGATTTGAGTCGATTGAATGCAATGGTAGGTTTTGACCTAGATTTTGGTATTTTTGAATACCAATATTATATGTTTTAAAATGAAAAAAAAAATTAGAAGGATTTTTGTACCTAATTAAATCGGGATATTGTGAATAAAGGTATATAATAAAGGATTTTTTATATAATAAATCTGCAAATGGTACTTGTTTAAAATATAAAGGTTGTAAAATCGAGGTTTTAAATATTTTGAAGATATAAGTGAATTTGGGAAATAAGAATAAAACTAGTTAAACTGGAGTTCATGTGAGATTTCCAAAATTTACGAAATGGAATTGGAATCGAGGAGTTTGACTTGTTTTAAAAAGAGGATTTTCAAACATTAAATTGGTTATTTTAAAAGTGTTAAATATACTCTAGAAATTAGTTATTTAAGTATTTTAGATTGTTTAAAGCATATTTAATTATTAATGGTGACTTCATAATGAATTTTAAAGGTTTATTATTATTTAAGAAATTATCAACATTTTTGTTTTAAAGGATAAATAATTAAATACTAACATGGCTTTGTATAACAACCTTTATTTAAGTATCTTTGTCTAGATTTAACTTGGGAAATTATTTTAGAATTTACAATCATTATTTTGAAATAAATTTTAAAATAAAGTTTTCGAGAAGTAATGGTAGACTCGCGTGGCGTAAATCGAAGGTAGTGAGTGCCTACATTTTTTTTTAAAATTAAATTAAAAAGAAACTTGGTGTTTTCAGTGAAAATGAAGTGTTGGTTGAATCGGTTGTTATTTGATAGTTAAACCATTGACTATCAAAATCTAGATCCAAATATAACTTTGGAAATATCTAGAAGAAGCATGGGATTATATGGCACATTTACCGTTCGAGCTGCTATACTGTACGTATAAACTCGTTTCGTTCTTCTAGGACGTTTATAAGGAAATCCATCCACTAACGGTTAGGAGGTGATCTCCGATCTTATTTTCGTCTATTTATTTCCTAGAGAATCGAGGCTGAGTTTACCGAGAAATTTCGAACATTGTTTCGAAGAGACCAGGATCGGATTTTTTATCTGAAAACCACTTCGATCCAACGAGTACTTTTTCGAAATGAAGACTAGGGCATGAAGTCGAAGATGGAACAGTGAAGTGCAAGGGCTAATTGCTACTAATCTTGAGGGTGATTCCGAAATGGATGTAGTAGGAGTAGTTTCTTCGGTTCCGTTTGGACCGGAAACAGACTTGTATGGATGAATGCCATCTATACATTTTCATTGAAGGACAATGAGCGTTCTAAGTGAAAATCCTTTAAAAGGTAACAGTAGCCTCTAGCCTCATCAACCGAGAATGACTGAAAATTAGAGGGGATGCAGCAAGGCTAAGTGGGTCGCACCCAAGTAGGGTATGTTTACCACCTTTCTAGACACCCGCGGATATTGTTATTATGATGTATAGATAGAGCTCGAGAGAGGGTGGGAACACTCGGGGTGATAGCATATTTGTTCTATTCAGGCTAGGGGTAGACTGGTCTTGTGTTGTAGGGGATCTCGACATGGTCCTCTGTACGCTGTTCTAGACGTGTACCTTGACAGGTGGTACCCTAGTGCCTAGTCATTCGTATGGAATCTATTCCCCAATATGTGCCTTTACGGTTTTGATTGTAGAGCGTAGTATGCTGGAATTTAATTAATGTAACAATTTCAGCTATTTAAATAAGTATTTGTACTTAGACGCTATTATAATATCAGAGGATTTTGATATGAAATGTTTCGGTTATCGTAAGGTAAAAACCCGTCGTGTTTATATGTGATGCGGTCTTACGAGATACCATTGATTTTCAAAGGATTTTGATAACTTTATTAATTCAAATTAGGTGTGTTTTCTCACATTGATTTCTAGACTGACTCGGGTGTTATTTTATTATAATGCTTGGGTCAGACCGAGTATTACAAGTTCAGGTTAGTATGCTACGGACCAGGAGACGAGTTGGAGACGGAGACGTATTCTCGTACTTGTTTTTATTCTATTGCAGTGTTTTGTTTGAAATTACCAGCAATCGTGAGGGCAGATTGTTATAACTGTCCAGGCTGGTAATTATTGATTTGTGTACTCTAATGTGAGCTATGTATATTACAGTTTTGATTTGTGTAAAGAACTGTTTATATTTTATGTTATTCAGTCCGCCTTGATATTCTGTTTGTTGTTTATTCTTCTTTCTTCTACCTACTTTCTTTCCCCTCAACAATCTTTCTTTCCGGCACTCGATCGTTCGGCATGTTATACAATGAGCGTATTTATGTCAATTCTTGTGGGTCATAAGGGCCGGTCGTGATAGATTCCATACAATGACTGGACTTCTGGGGTACCGCCCATCACAGTACACCTCTAGAAAAATGTACCGAGGACCTTGTCGGGATCCCCTACAACACAAGACGAGCCCTATCCCTAACCTAGAAAGAACCGAATATGTTATCACCCCGGGTGTTCCCACCCATTAAATCGGGTGCTCCCTTTTCCATGCACAACCAAATCCATAATTTATATATATTTCCGGGGGTATCTAGAAAAGTCATAACATACCCTAATTCGGTGCGATCCACTTAGCCTTGCTCTATCTCTCCTGTTTTAGTCATTCTCGGTTGATGAGGCTTGAGGTTATCGATTACCTTTCAAGCACTATCCACTTATAATGCTCATCGTCCTCCAATGACGATGTTTTGACAACATTCGTCCATATAAGTTGTCCCGAGTTTGGACAAACCGAATCATCATCTTCACTATCTTCACGATATCCAATCGTAACACTCAAATCAGATCGAAATTGTTTTTAGGTAATTAAATCCGATCCCAGTCTCTTCGAAACGATCAACGAAATTGGCCAATATTGATAGTCGATTATTTAATATTTATAATAGGAAATTTCCACCAATACCCCGCTTTAACACTTAGTGGAATATTTCCAACTTCGATTTATAATCCTTTACTTAGAAAATATCTCGATATAAATCGTTCGTCTCTAATATTTTCAAAAACCTTCATTTCATCGCTCAGGAAAATATTATAAATCCATCTCCTGAAATCAATTCTAATAAGAATACTTAGGAGTTTTCTTATCCTATCTCCTACATTTGAAAAATTTATATTAATTCCTTTTACATTTTCCAAAGTCGATTATACTCACTTATAATCTCCTCTCATCCATTTACAACTTCTAAAAATCATATCCGTTTTCACATCTCGAGAGAATATATAAATAAATTAAGATCATTTTCAAAACTCTTTATATGTATAATAAGTATTTTTAAGAATGGTAATTTATTTTTAAAAACACGTTTAAGCAATTATTTAAAAAAATTAAAATACTTTAATAAACATTGATAGCTCATTCCCTATTTCATTTTCAAATAACAAATCAAATTACGAAGCTTATTATAAAAATTAGAAATTTATTCCAACCAATATTAAATATTTGAAAAAATCGAAGAATTTCAATACTAACTATCTTCAAATTACATAGTTTAATAAATGAAGTTTTCCATTTTAAAATAAAACTTAACTTCTTAATAAAAATATATTTTTATAATCTTAATAACCAAATTCCAATTTATAAATCCCTCTCGATCCATAACACATTGTTTACATTCTGATTCCTTAACCATTTTAACTTTTCGAACAAAATAGAATCCATTATTTCTCTCCAAAAACTATTTTTCATATCTCGATATAAATTCACAATATGAAATTATATTCACAATTTATTCGCTGATATCATTTCCCTTATTTATAAACTTATTTGGGTTTTACTTGTTTACAAATATAATCTCATTTACAAAATTTCATTTTATAAATATATTTCTTTATAAATTCCATTTATTTTACAAATCTATTTAGAATACCATTTTCATGTCCTTTTCATATTTTTCAAAATATCATTTAAAAATCCCTTTATATAAATTATTTTAAAAATCTCTATTTAAAACAATTTAACGAATAGTTCAGTACAATCCAAAATTAATTATTGCCTTATGGAAATCAATTCTTTTAAAAATAATCTAAATTCCAATATTAATATTTTTATATTCAAAATCTCTTTTTTAATCCTTTCAAATTCCAAATAATATTTATAGTATTTAAAATACCAACATTCAGGCTAGTGCTACTATAGATCCAATTATTCAAATCATGGGAGTAATCTACAACAGATTATTCTAACACATCATATATCATTATATATGAAATTAAAATCAACATTTTTGAGGAATCCAGTTGGATCCCTCCAACCTGTTTCTCTGCATCCAAGACGTTAATGCAACGTAAAAATACTAACCCACTTCGAAGGGGATATCGCGGTAATATAGTGCCATCCGCTATTATGCAGGGCACATAGGGTCTCATTCGCTCCAATAAGCAGGAATAATCAACCCAACTACTAATATATATACTACTATATATATATATATATATATATTTAACATTTAACAAATAATAATTTATAAATTCAACCAAGTATCCAATAATATTTTTTAACTATTTAAAATAAATTCTAGCAATCCAAATGAGTGATAATTTCTCGCCTTGATTTTTCCGAAATTGTTAATTATTCCTATCTAAATTTGGTTCCATTATAGCATTTCTATTATGAGTTCAACCCAACTGGATACGTTGATTTTAGACCCCGTACAGATTTAAAATGGATTAACGAACTTATTATCACCGAGATAAATAGCTTAATTAAATGATAACTAAATAATTAATAATACAATTAACTTTATAAATTTATTTAACAAAGATAATGATACCTTCTCTCTAATTTCATGACCCAGAACGCACGTGACAACCTACCCATGCCGACCATCACCTGTTAAATGCCCAGCCTCAACTCAATACCTTGGAACGGCCGCTCGACAACCCCAGGTCTCACAAATCACCTAAGCATTCGCGACCTCCTTCCCCATGCTCCACGATTCCAGTTGCCATCGCGTCCCTCAAATAGAACCACGATCGAAACTTTAGGTCGCCTCGATTTCAATCGCTTGCGCGCCTAGCTCCCTCTTTTCCGCCATTGGTTACAGGCATGTTCGACTCGGGTAGTGATGGACATGCGCGAACGAAGTGATTTCGATTTAAGTTGCACATTTTTTCTGAGAACGAAGTGATTTCGATTTTCATCCTTTTCTAAGAGAAGAGGAAAGAAGGCATCCTTTATAAAGGAAACTGGGATTTTCGATTTGCTCTTTTTTTCACTTTCGTGCTTTTGATCTAAAAATACGAGGGGAGAAGACGTGATTTAAACGTGAAGGGGACTTGAGTACGATGTTGGTCGACTTAGACTTGACTTCGATTCGATCATATATATTTTTATTTAATTCTAAATTTCTCACATTACCTAACACGAAATTTTGAACCCCTATGGAGGCGTGCGACCAAGTGTTCCTAATGTTATACCGCTATTCTGAATCTAATGGAACATGTTCCGGAGCCTAATTTGATCGTATGTTAAAGATAGCTTTTTAAATCGACCGTTTAAATTAAATTCAATTAAACAAATTTCAGGCGTTTTCAAATCGTACGATCAAATGATAAATCCAAACGCTACGAAATTTGAAATCCGATAATAATACACAATTGCGGATCCAATGGAACTGGTTTCATCGAATTTCAGAACTATGCCTCAGATCACTATTTTTAATCGTCGATTAAATCGACGATTTCTAAAATTTACGAAATCGCTTGAAATTCTAGTTTAAAAACTAACTCAATTCTAATTTAAATAAAATTTATAACAATACTAGGAATCATTTCTATTTCATATTCAACTCCAATTAAATTAATTAAACGAGTTTTAATTATTAACTCAACAATTAAATTTGTTAGTTAAATCGCTATATTTGGAACTTAAGTTTTATTGCACTATTTTTGATCGATAAACTTCATACCAAAATCCCATTCACATTTCAGAACTCAACATTTAAAATAAATTAAATGTTCAAAATCAACAACCAAAAATCCGGGACTTTTCATTCCTCCCCCCTTAAAAGAATTTTGTCCTAGAAAGTGCTAAGGTGGGACGAATGATCCATACCCAATAACTTATCCAAAACTTAGTTAAAACTTGACATTCACTTTTCTAACCCTTTTGGTTTCATCCAACGTTTAATTTCCTCTTCTAATTCAAAACCCTTTCTTTCAATTTCAATTCAAAAATCAACCTTTTTACGTTAACAAAAAATTTCTAACACCCTAAATTTTCAAATTTTTTTGGCAGAGTCTCCTCTGTGTGGAGAACCTTTTGTAGTATGACAAAAGAGATGAAAACATATACATCGACTCACACGGTCGAAAAACACAATATATAATAATGTTTATAGTTTTGTGGTATTTAATCAGAAACGTACCTTATATTAGCATTTTAAGTGAGCGACTTATTTTATATGCGGTTTGTGCAACAAAAATTAAGCAAAACCGTTCCATATACCTGTACTTACTCAATTTAAGCACTTAAGCACCAAAAACACGAAATTTAATAACATTTCATTTTTTAAATGGTTAAAACACATAAGCTTCATAATCTAATCATGCTAAACATGCATTATAAGCAATTATAAGGTTCTGATACTAATTTAATTGCTTTCAATCGATTGGTATTCAATTCAAATGATTCACAACTCGATTTACTTGCATTCACTTTATAGTTATAAATATTATAATTATATTCATTCCAAATTGATTCCGAGTCAATTTATTTACTTACCTTTTGATCCACCAATTTTTTTATTTACTCTGTTGCTGCAAACGACAAATTTTTCCACACAATATGGTGATATTCCTCTTAATAAGATAATCACCTAATCTTATAAACCATTTACCATTGATTTTAAACCAATTAGTCAATTTCAATCCATCCCAATCGAGTTTTTGAAATTTCCTAATACTTTGTTCAAATCCATTTTTAAACATTTTTCAAAATTTCCGAGATTTTATATTTCCAATTTCTGGTTTGAATCCATTTTAATTTTAATCCATTTGTATAATTCATACTTATACAATTCCCACTTGATTATATATATAATCATTTTAACCTTTATAATCTTTTCTGATTATAATAACAACCAAACACACAAATATACTTTAATAGTTTCTAGAAAAATTATTTCTTTTATGTCCAAAAATATAATTTGGGTAAAATTATTTCATTTACCTACTTCAAAACAATACAGTGTCAAATTGCTCTATCCAAGTGTTTAGAAACCCATATTGATACAGTTGTACGGACTGTGCCGGCCAGAGTTTATAAACCACTCAATAAATCAACCAACACAATATAAAACATTTTATATTCACTAACAAATATGCACTCATATTTATTAATACGCTCAAACTCATTCTAGGGTACTACTGACCCAATCTCTAATGAGTGATCCCCACCAAAGATAAGGTTCTCAGTTAACCTTCAGCTTCGATACCAAATGTAACGAACGGGAGTTTAGACCCTCGAAAATCAACATCAATACGTTCACCATATAAAATTCCAAATATTTAGGTGCCGGAAATATCGATTGTTAGGGGTGAAGAAGAAAAAAAGTAGAAGAAAATAGAAACAACAACAAAGAATCTCACGAGTGCAGCTGAACAAAATACAATATATAATAACAGATTATTATACAAAAGAATCTGTAACTATTTTATACTTACAATCATCAGAGTACAACAATCAATACGTTAATCTGGATAGTTATAATAACTTGTCCTTATACAGTAGAAATATGAATCAAGTATGGAAATACATCTCAGTCATCCAACTCATCTTTTGAGCCCCATAGCATCCTATCCTAAATCTGTAATACTCGATCAAACCTGAGCATTATAAAATAACGCCCGAGTCCGTCTGGAAAACCATCGTGAGAAAAATAGACCCAATTTGAATTATTACTATTTTCAAAATCCTTTCAAAACAGAGTTATCTCATAAGACCACGTCACACATAAACACGACATGTTTTTACCTTATGATAGCCAAGACATTTATATTAAAACCATCTAATATTATAAAAGTGTCTATAGCAAGTAAATTAGAAAATAACTGAAATGCTTGCATCTCACGTTTCAGCATAGTTAGACACAATCAAAACCATAAGGCGCTTATTGGAGAATGGATTCCATACAATGACTGGGCTACTGACGTACCGCCCATTACAGTACACCGCTAGAAAAATGTACCGTGGACCTCATCGGGATCCCCTACAACACAAGACTGGCCCTATCCCTAATGTGGATAGAACCGAATATGTTATCACCGTGGGTGTTCCCACCCTTAAAATCGAGTGCTCCCTTTTCCATGCACAACCAATTCCATTATTTATATATATTTTGAGGTTATCTAGAAAAGTGATAACATACCCTAATTGGGTGTGACCCGCTTAGCCTTGCTGTATCTCCCTGCTTTAGTAATTCTCGGTTGATAAGGCTTGAGGCTAACGATTACCTTTCAAGAAATATTCCATTAGAATGCTCATCGTCCTCCAATGTTGATGTTCTGACATCATTCATCTATACAAGTTGTCCGGGGTCTGGACAAACCAAATGACCGTCTTCACTATCTTCATGATGTTCATTCGTAAAGCTCAAATCGGATCAAATTGGTTTTTGGGTAATTGAATATGATCCTGATCTCTTCGAAACGATTAACGAAATTGGCTAATATTGATGATCGGTTATTTAACTAACAAATAACATCCATAAGCAGTCACTGGGCCATTGTTTATAATTCATTAAAATATTCATTTCAAAATATTTTTGCAAAGATATATATTCCTATCTCTTTCAAATTTATCAATATTTGAAAACATTTTTGAATACTTGTTTTCCATAACAGGATATTTCCTCCCGTACCCCACTTGAACACTTAGTGGAATATTTCCAACTTTGACTTATAATCCATTACTTAGAAAATATCTCGATATAAATCCATTGTCTCTAATATTTTCAAAAAAGTTCAATTCATCGCTTAGGAAAATATGATAAATCCATCTCCTGAAATCATTTCTAATATGAATACTTGGGAGTCTTCTTATCTTATCTCCTGCATTTCGGGAATTTATATTAATTCCTTTTACATTTTCCAAAGTCGATGATCCTCGGTTATAATCTTGTCTTATCCAATTACAACGTATAAAAATCATATCCGTTTTCACATCTCGAGAGAATATATAAATAAATTAAGATCATTTTCAAAACTCTGTATATGTATAATAAGTATTTTTAAAGAATGGTAATTTATTTTTAAAAACATATTTAAGTAATTATTCAAAAAAATTAAAATACTTTAATAAACATTGATACCTCATTCCCTATTTCATTTTCAAATAACAAATCAAATTATGAAGCTTATTATAAAAATTAGAAATTTATTCTAACCAATATTAAATATTTGAAAAATCCATTTCCGAAGAATTTCAATACTATCTTTAAATTACATGGTTTAATAAATAAAATTTTCCATTTTAAAATAAAACTTAACATTTTAATAAATATATTTTTATAATCTCAGTAACCAAATTCCAATTTTATAAATCCCTCTCGATCCATAACACATCGTTTACATTCTGATTCCTTAACCATTTTCACTTTTCAAAAAAAATAGAATCCACTATTTTTTCCAAAAACTAATTTCCATATCTCGATATAAATTCATATTATGAAATTATATTCCTAATTTATTAGATGATATCATTTCCCTTATTTATGAACATCGTTTTAAATTTATAAACTTATTTGGGTTTTACTTATTTACAAATATAATCTCATTTATAAATTTTCATTTTATAAATCTATTTCTTTATAAATTCCATTTATTTTACAAATCTATTTAGAATACTGTTTCAAGTCCTTTTCATATTTTCTAGAATATCATTAAAAAATCCCTTTATATAAATTATTTCGAAAAATTCCATTTAAGACAATTTTACGAAAAATTAAGTACAATCCAAAATCAATTATTGTCTGATCCAAATCATTTTTTTTATAAATAATCCAAATTTCAACATAAATAATTTTATATTCAAAATTTCCTTTTTAATCCTTTCAAATTCAAAATAATATTTTTGGTGTTTAAAATACCAAAATTCAAGCTAGGGCTACTATAGCATCCAATTATTCAAATCACAACAATAATCTATAACAGATTATTCTAACATATCATATATCATTATATATGAAATTAAAAACAACATTTTTGAGGAATCCAGTTGGATCCCCCAACCTATTTTCCTACATCTACAGATGTTAATACAACATAAAAATATCAATCTCACTTCGAGGGGGGTATCACTATAATGTAGGGTCATCCGCTGTTATGTGGTATGCATAGCGTCTCATCCGCTCCAATAGACGGGAATAACCAATCCAACTACTAATATATATACTACTATATATATTTAACATTCAAAAAATAATAATTTATAAATTCAACCAGGCATCCAATAATTTATTTTAAGTATTTGAAATAAATTCTAGAAATCCAAATGAGCGAGAATTTCTCACCTTAATTTTTTCAAAATTGTTAATTATTCCAATGTAAATTTTATTCTGTTATAGCATTCCTATCGCGAGTTCAACCCAACTTGATACGCTGATTTCAGACCTCATATAGATTTAACATGGATTAACGAACTTATTATCACCGAGATAAATAGCTTAATTAAGAGATAAGTAAATAATTAATAATACAATTAACTTTATAAATTTATTTAACAAAGGTAGTAATACCTTCTCTCTGATTTCACGAACCAGAACGCACGTAACAACCTACCCACGCCGACCATCACCTATTAAATGCCCAGCCTCAAGTCAATATCCTGGAACTGCCGCTCGACATCCCTAGGTCTCACAAATTGCCTAAGCACTTGCGACCTCCTTACCCATGTGCCATGATTCTAGTTGCCATCACGTCCCTCAAATCGTACCACAATCAAAACCCTGTGTCACCTCGATTTCAATCGCTTGTACGCCCGGCTCCCTCTCTTCCGCTTGTACAGGCGTATTCAACTCAGTAGTGATAGATGCGCGTGAACGAAGTGATTTCGATTTGAGGCGCACATTTTCTGTTTTCTTTTTTTGAATATGAAGTGATTTCGATTTTTCATCTTTTTATGAGAGAAGAGGAAAACATGCATCATTTATAAAGGAGACCGAGCTTTTCGACTTGCTTTTTTTTCCTCTTTCGTGGATTTGATCTAAAAAGAAAGGGGAAGAAGTCATGATTTAAACCTAAAGGGGACTTTAGTACGATGTTGTTCGACTTAGACTTGACTTTGATTTGATCATATATATTTTTATTTAATTCTAGATATCTCACATTTCCTAACACGAAATTTTGAGCCTCTATAGAGACGTGCCGCCAGGCATTCCTAATGTTATACCACTATTTTGAACCTAATTGAACATGTTCCGAAGCCTAATTCGACCGTATGTGGAAGATAGCTTTTTAAATCAACCATTTAAAATAAATTCAATTAAATTATTTACAGGCGTTTTCAAATCATATGACCAAATGATAAATTCAAACGCTACAAAATTTGAAATCCGATAATAATACACTATTACGGATCCAATGGAGCTGGTGTTGTCGAATTCCGTAATTGTGCCCTAAATCATTCTTTTTAATCGTCGATTAAATTGAAAATTTCTAAAATTTACGAAATTACTTGAAATTTCAGTTTTAAAAACTAACTCAATTCTAGTTCAAATAGAATTTATATCAATATTAAAAATCATTTCGGTTTTATATTCAAATCCAATTAAACTATTTAAACGATTTTTAATTATTGACTCAACAGTTAAATTTATTAATTAAATCGCTATATTTGGAACTTAAGTTTTGCTACACTATTTTTAATCGATAAACTCATATCAAAATCCCATTCACATTTCAAAACTCAGCATTTGAAATAAATTAAATGTTCAAAATCAAGACCAAAAATCCAGGTCGTTACAATACATGAAAGTTGCCACCATGGTTCGTAGGTCCTTTTTCGATACTAGATAGGATTGAGAACATAACATACAAGATTAACATACCTTAGAAGATGGCAGGCATGCACAATGTATTCCATGTCTCATTTATGGAAGTTTATGCATGGCTAAGGCGAGATGATCGCACAAGATCAACTTGATATGAAGTAGCTTAGTGTTGAGTTAGTAAATGGTCAGTGGAGTGAGAGCAAAGGCGATTGCACATGGAAACCTAAGTTGAGCATGAGAACCACATATCCAGAGCCCTTCATTCGGCAAGGCTTTCAGTTTTTCTCAACTACTTTCAATTTTGATGTCATATAGGATAGTTTAGTGCCTCCATACTGGGATATATATATTTATATTGTTGATTGCATGGCTTCATGTTCGATGCTTGAGATGGTTGCTTGTGATTATTAGGCATATGAGGTAACTATGGAATTTTCCTTTAATTAATTGGGGATTTCAGGTGTGAATTTCCTAAAGGAGGAGAGAGAGTAATAAACTATATTTTACATATTGAAGAATAATAAAATATTAATTTTAAATCCATTTAAGGATCTATGACTTCATAAGTTTGGAAAAGTGGAAATTAACCATAAGGGTCTCTTTAACAAATGGAATTAGTTTCTAAGGCACACAACGAAAATAATTATTTCAAGAACAAAACGTAAAATAATTAGTTTCTAGGGCCTAAAAACCTATGAAATTATGTCCTTGAAAGTAAATGGACTACCGACTTTGTCCTTGAAAGTAATTATTTTGCTGATTTTGGCTTTGAAAGTAATTTCTTTGAATGTGTGTCCTAAAAACTAATTGGACTGTGAAGTTTGTCCTTCTGGTGAAATGCCCCTTTGGAAAATGCCTACTAGTAGCATTTTCTATCCTTATAATTTTTGTCAGACGATTTCAACGTTGGAAATCTTGTAAGACATATAACCTTTGATAGAAGCTGACTTAATGGTTGAAACCACTTTCCATTAAAAATGTATGATGGTTTCTCTTTCCATATAATGGTTATAATAAGAATTTGGATATACCATTTAGAAGCTATGGCTATTTGAATTTTCGAATGAATTTAAATAGACTAATGGGTAATCAGTGGATGAAAAGTGCGGCCTATTAGCCTAATTCAGGATTAGGGCTAATAGTAACCTCTAACAGCATCCACTGATCATTTTCCCTCATTAATTTCTAGGTACCTCCAAACACCACTAACACGAGATTAAGCCTAGATTCTCCATTTCCATCATGTAATTAGCGTAATTAATGAATTAAAAGGGAGATTAACAAGGAATATTGAAGATCTACTGTTTAGGGATTTTGGGATTCATGCATCTACTGTTTACTATCTCTTTGACCAGAAATATGGGTAATTTGGCATTCGATAGTGATATTGCTTCTCTCACTATCCTATGTAGTTACTACTTTGATTTTTGAAATAATTTGAAAAGTTCAAATGTTTAAAACTTTGATTTGACATTAATAATACCTTTAAATCAAGATTAAAATGATAGATTTGTATTTTGACACATTTTATACCAATTACCAACCGTATTGCCATTTTTATATAAAATCATATCTAGGATGATATATGCTCGTAAATTGTGTTAGGATTGATTGTATGAAATGCTTGGATGTTATTTAATGATGTATAATGGTTGTATAATTTTTTTGATGTTTTGGTTAGTTTTTTGGCGTAGTTAGGATTATAGTTGTCATTGGTGCAAAGTGGCATAAAAATTGTTCAAAATGCGATGTGGTTGGAATGAGATGTTGTTTGAAGTCCAAATGGACCCGAAACAAGTCACAAGTTGTTTGAAATTGAATTGATAACTCAAATTATGCTAGTTGAAATACGGTCCACGGTGGAAAATACGATCGGTGGCGGAAGTGCTTTGAGTTGTGGAGTGTTTTGCTTTGGGTTTCCAAGGTACGAACTTTGGGTCAGCTGAAGGTGTGAAAGGGTGAAAAGATTTGGACTTAGAATTGTTTTGGCAGGAAAAACCGTGGTCGCCATTTGAGGAAACTTCGTGTCAGGATGGACAAAGCTTCAGGATGAAGGCATGCCAGCTTCGAGCCAAGCCAATGGTCATGGAATCGAGGCGAAAATTTGGGTGTTCAAGAGCGATGCCTAGGTGGCTGTGTCGCGTGCATTTATTCATTCAACGTTTTGTTTCGGCAATTGTGGCATGATGAAAAACGATGATAAACGATGAGATGAAAGTGTGATGCTCCTATGCGATGCCTTCAGAATTTTAGTATGTGGATTCTACGACTAATGTGGACGTCTATAAGTTTCCGATGACGACGAATCGATCTAAGATGTCATGATGATGATCCGTAAGAATGAGTTCGAGTAAAGGAACTCATGGGCAGAATGAAGAAGGGTTCTACCATGAAAAGTAGAATGAGAAAGGGTCTCGATATGATGAATGAAAACGAATAGAGCGAGAAAGGGCTCAGATAGGCATGTAAAGGGATAGTTGATACTTGGAGTGCTTATAGTATGCTTGTAAAGCAAGAGTATGTGAAGACGCTCACTCTGTGCTTAGTCGGTTACCTCGAATTGAGGAAGGGATCTAGTGTTCAACATATATGTGGCTAGTATTCGAGTACCTAAAAACCAAAACTTTTCCATTAATCTCCGGCCGAGGAATGGTCATCAAGTTATCATATATTTAAAGCACATGAGTGATAGTGAGAATAATTTGGTAGATGCTATGTTTGCCATGCTTATTTTGTCGCTCTAGGGATGTCAAAAGACGTATGTATTATGGAGGTGGGTACCTAGACACCTGATTCTGTACTTAGTATCTTGTACACCTTATGTTAGTATATTTGCATATATTATTATGTGCTAACCCTTTGGTTGCAGGGACATGTCAGGTATGATTCTTCGTACCATTGTTCCTTACTATGTCGATTTTCATAGTATTTTGAGATTGCTTGTCGTTCACACCAAACTGTTGTCTGACTTGAGATTTTATGTTTTGCTTCTCATTATCTTTAATACTATTAAACGAGTAGACTATATAGAGGTGTAGACAACACGTGGAGCTATATAGATGGACTAGCAGAAGTCAATATTTTCTCGTACTTATATTTTGGGCTTATTATTACTTTATGACGACCCAAAATTTTAGAGAATTTGATATTGGATTATTTAATTGATTTAAATATTTGAAAGGTTAATTTTAACTTGAATTCCAAATATCACTACTCTTTTGGTTACTAAATTTATTGAATTTAATAATTTAAATTTGGGTAAAATATTGAATTTTCAGTTTTAAGCCTGTTAAAAATAATTGAAAGGCTTGTAAAATTTATATTGATAGTGCTGAGGATAATAAAAGTGTTAAAATTGAATTTAAAGATGATTTGTTCAGTTTTAATAATATATCGTTTAAATTGAATTTAAGAATAGCCATCTGGGGCACAGTCTCGGAATTTGACGAAACTAATTCCATTGGATCCGTTATAGTTAGTTATTATTGGATTTCAATTTTCGTAGCAATCAGAGTTGTCATTCGACCCTGGTAGCTCAAAACGCGTAGAAACTATTTTAATCTATTTAATTTAAAATTGAACGTTTGTTTCCGTAACTTGCGCAAATGATTGAATTAGCCTCCAAAACATGTTCCATTGTGTTCGAAATATAGGTAAAACCTTATAAATGCCTAGTAGCATGCCTCCGTTGGGGTTCAAATTTAAAGTTATGCATAACGAGACATGATGATTTTGTAAACTGTTATTATTTGTTATTATATTGTTGTATATTCTGAGACATGATGATTGTGTATATTATATTATATTGCTGTATATTCTGAGACATGATGATTGTGTATATCCAGTGTATGTATATATGTGTAACTCTGATGTATTATAAATGTATTTGACAGATACAGAATTCTTTTGTAAACTATTATTATTTATTATTATATTTTATCCGCTACGAATGTGAGATGTTGGTGGTTCTGTTCTTCTTCTTCTATCTCTTTCTTCTTTTCTCTAACTATCTGGAATTTTTTGGATCGAAAAATCTGGGTTGTTACAATTGGTATCAGAGATGAAAGGTTAAGCGAGAACCTTGGCTCTGTTGGGATTACTCATTAAGTATAGGGTCAATGGTACCCTAGAATGAGTTGAGTATATACATACATACATACATACATACGTACGTACGTACATATATATATATATATATATATATATATATATATATATATATGAGAGTGCACTTGTTATTTGCTTATATAAATATTTTGAATGATTTTATATAAGCTTATATTTTGATATATTAAGCAAAATTTCTTTCTAATAAATATTAAGGTAGTTGGTTGTTATATTATTTGAAAGATTTAATAATGAGAATTAAGTGGTAATAGAAATACAACCAAATTAAAGTTAAATAAAGATAAGTTTGAAAGGGATTCAAACTGAAATTAAAATCTTGAATTTGGAAAAGAGTTTTCAAAATAAGATAATAATGAATTGGTTTCCTGGATTGTTGTGTTTAATAATAAAATGTGAATTAATAAGTAAGCAAAATGAAATGTTTTAAGGAAGTAAACGTTTAGGTAAGTATGACTTATGAATTGAAATTGGTTCAATTTGAAATTTATTTGAATTAATTGAAATTGAGGTTAATTCAACTTGAATTAGGGCTAAATCAATTTCAATGGAAATTGAAGTTATCTAAATTAGAGTTGGGTCAATTTAAATGGAAGTGGAAATTTAAATTGAATTGATGGGGATTTGAACAGTTTAGCTCTGGACTATTTTCAAAATAATTTATTTTAGTATAAATCTATTTTCCTAATTATTTACTATACAACTTTTCTTTTTAAATTCCAAAACTATCTTATATTTACTTAACAACTGCTTTCGGAACTATTTAACTATTATACAACTATTTTGTAAACTAATTACTATTTTTCCAACTACTTCATAATTAGTTACTATTTTACCATTATTTTGCAATTATTTTACTATTTTTTTACTATTTCACAATTACTTAACTATTTTACAGCTATTTTACACACTAATAATTATTTTTCAACTACTTATCTATTTTTAAACTTTTCAAGATATTTTCAGAATTTAAGCTGGACAGAATTCAAACTGTTTATGATTGAATACCCATTTGGAATAAGGATTAAAGTGATAATACAATGGAATTGAAACAATTGTGATTATGTGGATAGAAATAAAAGGAAATATGAATAAGAAAGAGAAATTGATTTAGTTGATAATCAATAAAGATAAATACGTAGGATGTATGTATATTATTCTTTTCGCATAGTGATTTGATCCAGGTTCGAGCATAGAATTTCAAGATAGTTATATCGATCCTAGTTGAGATTTTTCACTCGATTTTCGACGGCGAACCTGGATATGGATTCTTGATTGGTTCTAGATATTCTCTATCATAGCTAGGCTATTCAAGGAGAATGACGGTTTCTGATCAAGAAACCAGATCTGTGTCCGCACTAGGAAGTCGGGTGGACGATACTAATTCGGAAGTGAAGTTTGTGATCGAGTGAGCGATCAGATTGGTATAGCGTACGGATGATATGTGTACATCATACAAATATGAATGAAATTGATATTGAAAATTTGTGAATAAGAAATGTGAAATGATTTCTTTTGAAATAGAATTATATTTTGTGAAATATACAATGGATAAAAGTGAAAGTTGGATATTTTTACGATGATAAGTAAGATGGAAACAACTTTATAAAAAAAGAGTAATCAAATTTGAATATTTGATTTTGAATGAACAAAGTTATATATCTTTGTTATACAAGATAAATCTCCCCTTTTGAATCTATTGCCAGAAGAAAAGGATTTTGAAAGTGTTTGAAGTATAAAAGGAGTTTTATACAAGTTTGAAATGATCCAAAGTTTTAAAAAAAAAGTATGTGTGTGTGTATATATATATATATATATATATATATAAAGGACCTTATGAGGATTTTGGAAAAAGGTTTTGGGAACCTTTGGATTTGGAAAGGCTTTTGATTTTTGTGTAAAATCAATATTGGAATTTGGAAAGCCTAGTTTGAGAATTATCGATTTTAGGATAATCGATTTTGAGAAAGGAGATTTATTTGAGATTCATACTAGGTGTATGATTTGGAAGATACTATATGTGTATAATATAAAGTGTTTTGAAAATGGCTCTGGGTAAAAAGGTGCTTCCTTGAAATGAACTTCTCAAGAGTGCCATAGGTTGGTAATGCCTTGAACCCTAAGGGGGATTCTAAAGATGTTCCTGTAAAGAGTCCGGACAAAACTAGTTCCTGAGGATTATGATTAGTGTGTAGCGAAAGTCTAGGGTGCTGATGCCCACAGAGGCATTTGGGTTATGCTGTGACGACAGTGTAACTCGATGTCACTGTGATCTATTGCGGATCATAGCGAAAGTCGTGTGTGCTGCTGAAAGCCAACAGTCTGCGTTTTATTTTATATCGGTATACTGCGACCTATGGTAGCATAGCAAAAGTCGTGTGTGCCGCTGAGAGCCAATGGTCTACGTTTGATTTTACATCAGTAGACTACGACCTGTGTGGGAGTGGAGAAGTTTCATTTTTGACACCGAAAATCGAGGGCGCTGATGCCTATAGTTACATGGACTTTTGGTGCGATGGCAACGTAACCCTAGAATGTAACTGCGATCTTTTATGGGTTCCATGGCGTAATCAAAGGGCGCGGAATGCCTACAGTTACATGGACTTTTGTTGCGATGGCAACGTAACCCAGGATGTAACTGCGACCATGGATGTAAGTGATGATTTCCAGAGCATTCTCACCAAAGATATTTCTTCTATTTTCAAAAACTGTTTTCTATATTTTCAATAAAATTATTTTCCAAGTATTTTCACTGGATGTTGAAAATGGGCCTGCTAAGTACTTATAGATTTTCAGTCCTACGCCTGATCGATATATGACCGAATTTTTGTGAGAACAAGGATGGACTGGTTGAGACAGCGAGTTATAAGAAGTATTTTTATAAAAAGCTATTTAATAATATTATATGAATTTAAAAGTATTTCTAAATTTTTAAAGTAAAAGTGTTGGAATTTTGGAAAATGAAAGAAAATCCAAACTGGAATTATGGAAAAAAAAATTGAACTCGGGAAAATTTAATGAAGAGATTTTTGTAATAAAAATCGAATATTGATATAAAAGTTGGAAGTAAGCTAATTAGCTAAATAAATTATTTGATAGAGTATGTTAATGAAATTTAACTCGGTTAAATAAAATGGATTGTAAGTTAATAATTGAGTTTGGAAATGAAAACTTGAGTTATAAATTAAATTTGACTTGAATTGTTAATGAATTGAATACAATTGAAATATTGTCGAATAAAAGGAAATTGGATTGAAACAGAAATAGTTTGAATTGCAAATTAAGTTCAAGAAGGTAGAAATAAATTGAAAATGGCCTTGTAGTTAGTTAAATGAGTCATAAATGAATTGAATTTGGAAATTAAATTTCTAATAACTAATCAAATAAATTTGTAGATTGAAATGAGATTTGGTTGAAATAGAACCAAGTTAAATTGAAAAGGAAAATTTATTTTGCAAATGAAGTGAGCTTAAGTTTTGAAGTTGGACTAAATTAAAGTAAGTTAACATAAGTTTAAAATTTATAGAAGCTCGACTTTGAGTAAGAATGGAAGACCATTAAATAAAAGCTTGGATTGAATTAATTTGGAATGGTTAGTGGTATACAAGCATGGAATGCGTCGAGCTAAATAAAATGGCTGTGAATGAATTAAAATGGAAGTAATTAAATAAAATTTAGTCGAAATCAATTTAAATTGGTTATAAAACTTATGTAATTATTTATTCATATGGATATCATCAAATTGCATATAATGAATTGTCGTTTGACGTAAACGAAGGTAATTAAATTTCTATAAGTTTATAAAGATTAAATAAATTGATTTTAAGATCAATTGAATTAAATACGAGCTTGTTTGGATTAAAAATAAATTGATTGTAAGAAATTGAGTTGTAAACCATTTAAACTGAAAGAAGTTGTATACGAAATTGGTTGTAAACAATTAAATTAATGTTGGAACCCTATAAGTTGCTTATAAATATTGTTTAACCTACGTTGCTTATAGAAACTCATATGTTTAATAGTTAAATATGTAAAATGTTGTTAAGTGACATGATTTTGGCACTTACATATTTAAATTGAGTAAGTACAGGTACCGCGAAGCCGTTTGGCTGGATTTGGATGCGCTAATTGCTAAAATAATAAGCCGTTTGCATAAAATGCTAAATAAAGGTATGCCTACGAATTAAAAATAGGAAATATGAACTGTTTTTGTTTTTCCGACCATGTGGGTCGACGTATATATATTTATATCTCTTGTCAAATCGCAAAAGCTCCTCCGTACAAAGGTGACTCTGCCAAAAAAATTCGAAAATTTTAGGAGTTAGAAATTTTTTGAAAATTTTTGGAAAAAATTTCGTTAGCGGCAAAACAATTTCAAATTGGAATTGAAATAAGGAATTTTGGAAATGGAAATTGAAACTGATTTAAAATAATGATATGAATCAGTTTAAAATGGAAGGTAAAATTCAATATTCAGAGTTGAAGGTAAATTGAATTCGTATGGAAATGAAAAAATTAATTTGAATAAGAGTAGATATGAAAACTTCTGTAAGAAAATGTATAAAATGATTTTAAAAGCTATGATTGGATATTATTGCTAAGTAAAATATGCAGGTATTATAAAGGGAAAGGAAAATTGGTTTTGATTTCAGAAGATAAATTTGAAATTTCTCGACAAAAAGGTATATGTTTAAATTTCTGTATGAAATTTGATTAGGTTTTTGATCTAGCCACTTGGCGTTTTGTTTTCTTTTGGAATTTGGAAGCCCGTAGAGGCATGTTGTAGTTGTATCGAGCTAGCCGCGCAAAGGAGACGCTGGCAAAAAATTTCGAAAATTTAGGGAGTTAGAAAAAATTTGAGAAATTTTGATAATTCAAAATTTGGTTTTAAATTCAAATTTGAATTGTTAAGTAAATAATATTATTGGGACTTATATATAAGTTTGGAAAGCTAGAAAAAGGTTTAGTGTGTCTTTAATAAAAAGATTGTTTTAAGAATTGTTTGGAATTGTTTGGTTTTAGGAAAAAGTAATGGGTATTGGACTATTCTTCTTAACTGGTAATTTCGGGGACGAAATTCTTTTAAGGGGGAAATGTGACGACCCAATATTTTAGAGCATTTGAGATTGGAATATTTAATTGATTTAGATATTTGAAAGGTTAACTTTAACTTGAATTCCAAATATCACTACTTATTTGATAATTAAATTTATTGAATTTAATAATTTAAATTTGGGTAAAACATTGAATTTTCAGTTTTAAGCCCGTTAAAAATAATTTGAAGGCTTGTAAAATTTATATTAATAGTGCCGAGGATAATAAAAGTGTCAAAATTGAATTTAAAGATGATTTGTTCGGTTTTAATAATATATCATCTAAATTGAATTTAAAAATAGCCTTTCAGGGCACAGTCTTGGAATTCGACGAAACTAGTTCCATTGGATCCGTAATAGATAGATACTATCGGATTGCAATTTTCGTAGCAATCGGGGTTGTTGTTCGACCCTGACAGCTCAAAACGCATAGAAACTATTTTAATCGATTTATTTTAAAATTGCATTTATTTCTATAACTTGCGCATATGATCGAATTAGCCTCCAAAACACGTTCCATTGTATTCGGAATATGGGTAAAACCTTATGAATGCCTAGCAGCATGCCTCCGTTGGGGTTCAAAATTTCAAGTTATGTATAACGAGACATTTTGGAAGTTTTATAATATAATAAAAATTGGAAGTCCACTAGTTAAATATATTTTTATAATTGGACACTCGTACCAGAAGCCATTCTCAATTTATATTACATCTTCGTCTCCCTCTCTAGTCTTCATACTCAGATCGAACGAAAAAGAAAAAAAATGGGGCCGTCCACTTTAAAATCAAAATAAAATAAGAACCACTTCATATTTTAGTTCAATTCAAAAACAAAATCGACATGGCCGCGCCCCACTTTTCGTTCCATTCCCAATCGAAGTTCAAATAGTCGAAGTAAGGGGAGAGATCATTTCGGGACTGCGATGTTAGGAGGTGGGTCGTGCGACTATGGTGAAGTGCGTGATTTCGTGATGTCGTGAAGGATTTAGGGCGGCAGTTGGTATCGCGATGGGACAGTAGCAGGGTGGCGACTCAAAGGCTGCAGCGACGCACGGTGGAGGAGACGCGCTCGCTAGGGTTCGTGTTTGTTTTCAAGCGTCGATGAGGGAAGGTTCGACGATGGAAATCGGCGTCTTCGTCGAACTGCGTCGAGGCTCGGGTTTCGTGAGCTCGAGCGGGCGACGTGCGTCGCGGCGATTCGTGTTGAGTCTGGGATTTCCTTTTCTCTTTGCTGTAAGGTAATTCCTTCTCATATAAAAAATGCTAATAGATTAAAGTAAACGTAAGTAGTATGTTTTTGAATTTAATCTGGTATAGGATATTCAAATCTTAACTTACTGGTTAATTCAAATATATTTTTAGTTTACTATTGTTTTTAAATTATATATAATAATAATATTAAAGTGTTATATAAATATTGGAACATATTTGGAATGATATGTACAAGTTTATAATTGTAACGCAATGGAAAAATTTATCTTGAGCATTTTCAAATTTGATAGTACCCAGGTCTAAAGCCTGAGTAATTTGTTGATAAACTTCTTTAATTATTTTAGCTACCAAAAGGTTATTATAGGGAAATTGGTTTAAAAATCTTATTATTAGTTAATTAAATAAACAAATGATAATTGATTGTCCGATTAATCAAATGTCAACAAACTTGTTTACTTTTTGAAAATTACTTTTAAATTAAATAATTTGTTAATTAAAACTATGGGAATTACTTGTCCAATTAATTCATATATTAATTCATTACAAAATGTTTGTACGAGGTTGAAATCTGAAAAGGGAAAAACAAAACTGGTCTGGAGTGGATTGCAAACCAAAAATCCAAGATGAGTTAAACTCACTCATCTGGTTGCTATTCAAATTTAAGTGGTTAAATTTAAATAATTGGTTGAATGATTGAATTGAATTGATTTGATGTGCTATATTATATATTGGAGTGATTGACTTCTCGCATTATATAGCGGATGAGACCCTATGCACCGCATAATAGCGGATGATATTATATAAATAACATATACCGCGATATACCACTTAGAAGTGGAATTGGTATTGTGCTAACATCTGTGGATGCAGGGAAACAGTTTGGAGGGATCCAACTGGATTTCTCAAAATTATTTGGACTGTTTAATATTCTGTGTTATGAATATTTGATATTCTGTGATGAATTATATTGGTAATTGGAATATTGAATTGGATTTTTTTTGGAAAAAAAATATAAGAGTAAATTTTGGAAGTGAAATAATTATAGAATAAAAATAAGAATGAATTGGAAAGAAATGAAAGTGATTTTTTTAAAACTGAAGTTAAATTGTAAATTAAAGATTTAAAACAAGTTTTAAATCTAAAATTAAATCTGGAATTCAAGTTAGTGAATCTCAGTTTTTAAACAAATAAAGTTTTTTTTTTTAATTTAAATTGTTTTAACAACTTGAATGTTAAAGTGCATTTTTAAATTGATATGAATTTAAAAATGAATTTGGTTTTAAATTCCTTTAAACTTCTTTATAAAATGAGTAATTAATTTATTTAGTGAAGTAAATACAAAGGTAGTTAATTACAGGTTGATTAATCAAGAGTGATTAATATTGTGGTTTAATTAATGTAATTAATTTAGATTAGTATAAATTAAAATGACAAGTGATATATGATAAATTAATTAATATAAGTAATTAAGGATTAATGTAATTAATTATAGTTATTTAAATTGTGAAGTAATTAAAGATTAGTTACTGATTTTGGTTAAGAATAATTAATTTGTGTAATTAATTAAAAATAATTACTTGAACGTAATTGAAGGATAATTAATCAAGGATGATTAATTAAGATGGATAACTAAGGGATGATTAATTGATTGATTTGAAATTAATTAATGTCAAATGAAGGAATCTAAGTGACTGAGGTTAGTAATTCAATTAGAAGTGATTAAATTTATTTTGGAAGTGATCAAGTTTGCTTATGGATGATTCAATGGTATTGGATGCCTTGAATGAGTTAATATCTCTGGTATTAAATGTTGTGTAGTATCATATGTTTGGGAGGACAGGATATTGTGGTTATCTATCAATGACGAATTGTTGTGTAAAGGGACATCCTGTATTTAAAGTTTGAAGTGTATTTCATTTGGATAACTTGGGTTAGGATGACATGAGACTCGAAGAGACCGGGGGTCGAATATTAGAAAATACCCGAAATCACTTCGAATTTTTATAGATTGATATGTGAAATCAATAGGCTGGAATGAAATGATTTAAGTGAATTGGACTATTTAATCTAAATTTTGGTACTTAGAAAATTGATGTGCGAAATAAGTGATGTCTATAACAAATTGTGAATTTGTAAATTGGTACGAGTTACCCCGAGTTTTATTTAAGTTGCATGCTTTGTATTCCATGTTTGATGAGTTTAATCACGCTGGTTTTCAGTCTGACCCAGGTGTTACTTTGATGTAATGCTCAGGTCAGACCGAGTATTACAGATTTTCAGGTAAGGACGTTCTGGAGCTCAGGGGGCGAGCTAGATGGCAAGAACGTATGGAGTGTTTCCGCTATATTATATTGTTGCATATTCTGAGACATGATGACTGTGTATATCTAGTGTCCGTATATATGTGTAACTCTGATGTATTATAAATGTATTTGATAGATACAAAATTCTTTTGTAAACTGTTAATTTTTGTTATTATATTTTATCCGCTGCGAATGTAAGATGTTGGTGGTTCTGTTCTTTTTCTTCTATCTCTTTCTTCTTTCTCTAACTATCTGGAATTTTCTGGATTAAAAAATCTAGATCGTTACATACTTATTCTACTGTGCGACACTGTGAAGACCGGACTGTTTGTTTATTTGATTTAGAGATAGTATGACTTTGTTTTATTTATCAGCTATGTAAACTCTACTGCTATTCTATATAACCGTTCGAACTTATGCCCTCTAGTTTTGTGGTCCATTTAGTTATTATTGTCTTACCTATTTTATATCCATAATAACTATTATATTTTAACCGATGTGCTGTGAGATATACGATAGAGATTGTGATTATTCACTTATTTTGCCATTCTTGACAATCGTCCTACATCGGTTGGACATCGTCATAGCATGCTATACATGTATATTGTATGTCGACGACGTAGGACGGTCGGCACAACTAGCCTCATAGTAACCCAAGTCATATATTGAAAAATGTTATCTCGCTTCCGTAATATTCTCATTTAGGACAAAATAACATACAATATCGTGTTCAACTGATCCTTTCCAATTAGTTGGCTCATTCAAAAAGTGTTCGAGCTAAAACATCATCCGATCCGTGACTAACTATCCTTTGTTAACAAAAACTAATGACTATCTAATAATGTCTGGCTTATTTAGCCTTATTATTTAGTCCAGATGATAAATTTCTAAGAATAAAAAAGAGAACAGGGAAAATAAAAACCACTTTCCACGTTCGCTGACGTGCGACTGCACACCTTCCCTCTCCTTTGTCTGCCTCTCTTACCAAATTTTAGCTCCAAAAAAAGTCCCTAATCTAAATGTCGATTAGAAACCCTAGTATTATGTCACATTCGTTCTCTAAAATCTCTGATGACCCCCTCACAAGCGACGATGATCTCCGAGAACTGAAAAAAAGGGACAAAGACGATGACATGTCGATTCAAGTTAAAAAAAACGAACAAGTAGTTAGAAGAAGGAGCCGGAAAAGATAGTTGATGAAAAGATCGAATTTGTTAACAAAACAAGTTATCAGTTTCCAGTCAGCGGCGAGTTTACGGCTTGTTCTCAGCTTTGGGTCTATACAGATTCGGTACCTAACTTGTTTTTATATCTGGCGCATCATTTAATCCTAGAAATTCATGATTCCTTATGTGTGATACTTTTTTTTATTTATTTATTTCAGTTTTGTTGGTTGAGGTAAGGCTAAATTTGCTATCTGACCACGAATTTTTCTTCTTCTTCTGATGTAGACCAGGTAATGATCGAATAAGTGTAATGCTAGTTCTGTTAAACTGTCATTTGAAATGCAAGCTTTTAGTTGAAAAAGAAAACTGTGTAGTTAGATGTGGATGCGATAGACAGACATCAGGTTAGTAAAAACACTTCCATTGAAATTTACATAATGGAAACTAGCATAAAAGCCAGCAGGATGTGTGTTTATTAATCATTAAGTTACCATTTTTATTTTTGTTTTTTGTTCTTTTAGCGGCATTATATTTCATCAACAGAAAGCGTTTTCAACCGATTTAAATTTTGTTTATAGTTCAAGTAGAAAAGATCAAAGGGAACTTATTCTTGACAAATGTTTCTCTGTCTCTATCTCTTTTGTACTAGACAAAGTTTGATGTAGTCATGACCCGATAATTGTTATTGATGCATACAAATTATGCATAGATGCTTGGTATTCAATCTAAACAGAAATAAATATCCAATTAATTTCTGAAGGAAAAAAAGTTAGTTGGTGAACAAAAAGTGTAGCTACTTGCAATGGGTAATGCACAAGCTGTTGTAAAAAAACAACTGGGGTGAAAGGCTCGAAATCTTGACCTCAGGACCATTCAACATAGCTAGCAGACCTATGCACTAACCAACCGTGCCATCACCACATCATGCGTTTGGTTTAAATACCAGACTTAATAGTTTTTACGTGTACTGTTTATAAACTGAAACATATGAATCTAAGATTGCATCACATGTTATATTGAGTTCCTTGGTTGCTATATTTTCTAGCCTCGTTAATTTGAAGTTATGTGTAAAATAAGATAAAAGAGGCTAGTTTCAATTTCAACATTATTCAAAAAAATAAAAAACCTATGCAATGGCCAGTTGCATCCTCAAAGCTTAAAGTTTTCGATTAATTTAGCCGAGTACTTAATTTTATAGTTGTTATGCATCACATCTAGTGTTACAGTTGCAGTTATAAACATATTGTTTTATAAGCGCACACTATGGTTGTGGATGATTTTGCTTTGTTAAAATAATACGCTAATGTTTGACTTAAATTTGCAAAAATAATTTACAATTCCAAGTTTACCACAATATATTCTTATTATCACCCAGGGTTATAAATCTAGGATCTCGATCACCTTTCATTTCAGGATTTTTTCACTGCTATCTCGCGTCGAATGAGATCTCGAATGAGATGAGTGTATCTCAAGTGTACATCTCAAATTTACATCTCAGATTTTAATGTACATCTCATGAATATCTTGGATTAATATCTAAAATTGATGTTATAATGATTTATTTATCGATTGCAATTTTCAAAGTAAAAATAAAAATCATAACATGCTTTATCTGCACTAAAAAAGAATTGAAATTAGTAATTCAGAGAAGAATGCTAGCTTGATTAGTTTAATTTATTTGGTAATGATCAAAAATATTATCTTATTTCAACATAAAAAAAATTAAAGTCTTTTGTTGTGATTCGTAAAGATAAATGGTAAATAATACGTTTATGTGTTATAATTGGATTGAGCACTTTCTTTTGAATCCAATTGAAAATGAAAAAATGTTATGTAATAAAAAGATATAATTTTGGATTAGATCTCGAATTGAGATTTCGATCCATATTTCGAGCGAGATTTAAATCTTTTTGACGAGATGGGTGTCAGAGGAGGTATGAAGGAGATTTGATGTCTCGTTTTGTCTAAGTGTGAAAAAGAGAACTCGCAGGAGATATGGGACGATACATATGAGATTTAAAACCATGTTATTACCATCATTATTTTAAAATATTGAAGTTAAAATTGATTTAAAATGTGGAAAATTTGCAATTCTTCAATCTCAGGGGTAAAGAAACAACGTGAGTTGATTTAACCAAAAAATATTAAAAATAAAATTATAATTCAACAAACAAAAATCAAACCACGTAGCTTTTAGAAAATCGAAACCAATCAAAATATCTATTTTGGTTTGATTGGTTAACTTCAAACGAGTTAGATTGTCTTGGTGCCCAAAATAACCGGATGTTGGAATCAATTGTTTGATCCATATTTATGTAAAAATGGGGCGATGCTGTAATAATTTTAATTTTTTCACTTTAAATGCGAAGAATTGAAAAAACCAATTCGTTTAGATGATAATATAAATAATAATATCGACATTGATAATCATGTTTTATTAATCTAATTTATGATGTTTGATTGGTTTGATTTTAAGGTGTAGGAATATAGTTCTTATTTGGATGATTGAAGTATTTGCTGCTTTTAGTACTTTTAAGAGATATGTTGTGTATTTAATCTTGATGGAATATTAGACCGAATCTTGCGGTCCAAAGCTAATAAATGCAAAATGACTCGCACCTAATGACAGCTCAGATATGTCCCCGTTTTTATTTCATAAGACAGTTCCGGATATGACTTATTAGTTACCTTGCAAAAATGTGGAGCTCTTTAAAGTTGTAATTCAAACATTCTAATGAAATTTGTCTACACTGACCAAATGGCAATTGATTGTAGAACTTGTGTTGTAGCACGTTAGCTAGCCTCTTGCTAGTGCTTTTTTATAACTATCAAATGATTAGGATAGATGTTTGCCCTTGATGTCCTTACGCTTCTAAAATAATTATCTGTTATTGCAATTGCTTCATTGATCTTAACTCAGTGTAATATATTTATAGTAATCACAACGTAGCTTAACAGGATCTCCTTCCAGTTTCGTGGTAGTATCAATCTCCTACCTAGATTGTCATCAGCAAATGGCTTTAGGTAGTTATTATGTGTTATTGAAGAATTCTCAATATTGATTTTCTTTATGGCATTTATTAATTACCATATCCATGAATAAAAAAGCATTATATTTCAAGTGAATTATAAAGTTGTGACAGCTAGCACGTTGCAGTATTGGTAAGTTTAGTTCCAAGTTGTGTGTGTGTGTGTGTGTGTATAATTTTTTATTTTCTATTTTTTATTTGCAAGCTTAAATACAGAAAGCCGCCTTAACTATCTCCTGACTTTGCTAACGCCTTAGCACACCTTCTTTTACAGACCTCTATTTTGGGATCTTCTAGGGATAGCGTAGAAGAAAATTAGTAATGTTCACTGAAAATTACAATGATCATGGTAGTCAATGTTTTTGACTGTGTTCTTTATAGTGCTCTTTTGAATAGTTCAATAATTGGATGCATCGATGTATTTTTAATATAAGCTCGGGAGTAGTGGAATCCCTTGGACTTGATTTGCGTTTTGTCATCTGATAGTCTGGTAGCTGATTATCTGCAATTGTACAAAACCCTATTTTAGAACTTTAGCTTTGTGATATATGACAATATAATAGTTCAAGACGGTCTTGCTTCTTGGGTGGGTACAGCTACTAAGTTATGATTTTGTTTCTTCAACTAAACTAAGTTGATAACATTCCATAAATTCCAAATGCATTTTGCTTTCTATTCCTGAGCTAGGCCACGATATTCGTGTATTTGTATCAACATTCAGTTTCAGAGTTAGATCATTGAGCCTTTTGGTCTGATGCTATGTCGATGGAATAGATATTATATCAGGATATACTTGGATTGAACTTGAGAATTAAAAGAGATAAAAGAGGTTCATACTTGGACTTTCAAAAAAAAAAATCTTTTTTTTTGGTATTAGCCATAAGGCGCACTACTTGTTCTTGTCGCGCAGTTATCTGATTTATATGCATGTGCTATAGAAATTAGACATACAGATGATTGACACCCTGTGTTTTTCTATGTGATGTTTCATGCGCTCAAAACTAAGTTGATATCACTCCATAGGTTGAAGTCTGGTGGTAATCCATATATAGCCAACTGAAATGGGAAGGAAAAAAACAACTGGAAGTTCTTACTAGTCCCATATTGTAGAAACTAATAGAATGGCTGGCATCGACACCTAATAAATAGTTCATGTACTGCAACCATGTTCCTTACTTACCTGGATGGGGTCTATGGGTGATCATGAAGGCCTAGGCCTAGCCTAATGGTTTCCATTGCACTTTGGAAATGTGTTGGACTACCATCTCCCCTAGTGGGAGAGTGGACATCATTATTTGTTGCTTCGGGGGAACGCATTCGCGCGGCCCCTGCACATTATCAAATTAAATGTCATCTTTTGTGCTAGTTAAAAAACCATTATGGTTGTTGTGCCTCTTCTGTAGAGAACCCGTTTTGCAGACATACATTTTATTCTGTTTGATTTACCTCTCATAAAATTATTCTAAATTTTATATTATGTTCTTGGTTGGGAATGTGTATTGTTGATCATGTATTTTGAATAACAATGCATGTCATCCGTCTAGTGAAGCCTATGGAACCTATAATAAACTTAAATAACATACACGTTATAATTTGGTCGTGTTGTTTATATTATAATTTCTTCTGCATTTGCTAAATTATCAACGTGTTGAAAACAAGATGCTTGAGCGCATTCAGCTACATAATGAAGATGATTCTGGTTCTGAATGCATTGAACTGTTGTTGATCTTCAAATACAGTTGTTTAAAGTTGCATTGATTTGCATAATTACACACTATCATAACATTTTAAGTAGGAAATTATTTACACCCAAGTGTAGTTGGTGTTGCTTTTTTTTCTTCTGAAAGGCACAATGTGTTTTCCAAATATAGCCCTATTAGAATGTCTTATTTGTTCAGGTGCAACTTTAAATCTAATGGTGTAATAATATCTGTTGTCTAGTATGCTATTTAAAAATTTTAATTTTTACCAATAGATGTTTTACTCCTTTGAAAACAAAGTTATTATTAGCAACCTTCCTTTATTAAATTAGTCTTACGAATAATAACAGAGAATTGGCATATATGTTCTACTTATAATTCTTAAATGCATGTCATGATTGAAACTAATTGAATACGAGAATTTTGATTTTTCTTTTTGTTCCTTCTAGTTGGAAACATTAAATATGTTACTTTTTTCAATTTGATGTATTGAGATTTAGATTTTTGTCGATTTTTTCCACTATCGGTTATGTCTGCAGCAGCATCTTTCTTTTGAAATGCTGAATCAAGTTATTTCATGTTTTTTTTTTCATGTTCTTTGTAGGTCCTCTATGATGTTTTGATAAACGTTTGAGTTTGCAGGGGCAGCTTATAAATATTTTTCCCATCTGCGGCCAGCAAGATAAAGGAAGTACATTACTTTCTACTGTTTATTTTATTTTATTTTTATGCGGTGGCTTCTTTCAATTTTTTCACCCTTCACTTTCTAATTACCATTATATTTTTATCATAGGAAGATCAATGTTGGATAAAAAAGAATGCACATGATGGTCAGAATACGTTTCCTGCATAAAAGATGTAAATTTGGTAAGGTCATTTTATAATTTCGTATAGGTTGCAGGTTGATTAATCCTTTGGAACCCTCATGTAGAAACCTTTGTCAGTAATAAACAATGTGTTTTTAAGAGGATCGGGGATATAGTGGACTATAGTTTGGTATTTCAGCTTGTTAAGGATTGTCTGCATTTGTTTTTGATGAAAATATATGTACAAATTTATCCATGTGTACTAAAATTGGCATTGCGCAATGCTTTTTTGTGAAAATGAAAAGCTTTATATGTACTGACTTCTAGTCCACAATTTCTTTTGAAATCCATTTATGCAGCAAAGGCAAAAATGTACTGACCTGACTTTGCATTTCCTTTAATGCAATGCAAACAAAGACGTAATATATTCTTTACTTAATTTGCATCTCAAGTGTTCGTCTATGTTTCCAAATACTTATCCATCTTAATATCATCAAAGTCTCACTTTTTTTCTGAATTGGATATATTGATTAATCTAAATGTCCCAATTTAGCGTATCAACGATTGTTTGTGTTTACTTAGAAGATTTCGAAGAGTTGAAAAAAGGAAGACAAAGGATGAAGTAAAAAATGAAGAAGAATCAGTAGCAAGAAGAAGGGGTTGGAAAGGACAGTTGATAAAAAGATCAAGTTTGCTAATGCAACAAGTTATCAGTGTCCAGTCAGCAGCAAGTTTAGGGCTTGTTTCTCAGCTCCGAGCCGATACAAATTCGGTACCTAACTTGTAGTTATATTTGTCTCATCATTTAATTCTTGAAATTTACGATTTATTGTGTGTGATAATTTCTTTTATTTCAGTGGATTATTGTGTTGGGCCTGTTGGCTGACTATATTTGCTATGTGACAATGAATATTTCTTCATCTTCAAGATGAATACCAGGTAATGATTAAATAAGTGCAATGCTGGTTCTGTCAAATTGTCATTTAAAACACACCTCTTAGTCGAAAAAGAAATTTGTGTCAGTTAAATGACATCAGGTTAGTATAAATAGTTTCATAGAAATAGAAATAACATAATGGAAACTAGCATAAAGACCAGCATGATGTGTGTTTATCGGTCATTAAGATGTTCAGATTTCTTTTTTTTCTCTCTCCCCCCTTTTTTTTGAAAAAAGGCAACATTATATGTCATGGAAAAAAGCATCTTTCAAGGAAATTTTACAAATCTTAGAAAAGATTAATGGGACTTATTCTTGACTAATGACTCTTTCTCACACACACATTGATACAAACACTCTAAAGAAAGATTGAGGTAGTCATGACCCAAAAAAGCTGTACATTACTGTTATCGCTACATGTAAATTTTCAAGCAAAATTTTCAACTCCAAATCCCATGTACGTTTTATCATTATATGATATCTTAGTCCTTTTGTTGTGTATTTCTATGTGAGGTAAATAAAGCATAAGCATTTGAGTCTATCATAATTACGATGTACATATATCTAAACCTATTAATGTTATTCATACTTATGTTATTGAAATAAAAATGCACACTGAAAATTCCGTAGTTGGGAATTGATCCAAGGTCTCTCAAGTGTGGGTTGAAATTCCTAACCAACTAGACTACAACAAATTAGATGGTTTAGATACCTTTTCAAATATTTCTAGTGTAATGACTTGGAATATTGGTCGTTTAGTTTTGAACGTTTAATTTATTTTTAAATGTTGAATTAGAAATTGTTAACGCTAAAATGTGAACGCTAACACCCCGGTGTGTAAAGTGTAGTTGTGAAAGCACCACCCGATAGATCGGGAAAGAATTACAAGCAAGTTATAGCAGAAAAGCAGTAAACAACAACGATTTTATAGTGGTTCGGCTTAAGGGTCTAGCCTACGTCCACTCTAAGTACTTTTATTGATAATCCCGTTACAAACTGATACAATTCTTCTCAAGTTCAATACACTTCAAGTTACAAGTGATTTGGAACAAGTCTTAAGCTTCAATGTCGATTAAAGTTCTTAGATTCATGTTGAAGATGTGCGGTTTCTTCGTGAATCTCTTTGATGAATTCCTCTAATCTTGGAAGCTCTAAGTGTTGATGAAGTTCTCAATGCAGCAAGGTAACGGTGTGTGAAGAGAATGTGCCAAAAGTCCTTTGAATGTTGGAGGTGGCTATGTATTTATAGGCAAGCTTGGACATGAATTCTGCGCATAAGTCCTGAGTCGTGACCGACTCAAGCTAAGTCGTCCCCGAGTCAGGCTAAGTCGTGGTTGACTTATAAAACCAACCTTTCCCCTCTTCATGGCTTATTCCTCTGCTGGATTTCATGACAAGTCTTGAGTCGTGTCCGAGTCAATTTTCCTAGGCATTGTGGCGATGGGTTACGACTTAACGATTTTGAGTCGTGGACGAGTCATGGTGAGTCGCCCCATGTTAACTCAAGGCTGAACTGCTGGCTTGGTCCCAAGAGATAAGTCGTTCCCGAGTCAACTTATCACAACTCCTCTCATATTAGCATGTGTCGTACACGACTTATCATAAGTCGTAGGTATCATGACATTCCTTAGGTCGTTCCTTAGGATGAGTCGCAAACCTGTTGAGTCGTTGAACCATGAGTCGTTGAGTCATGAGTCGCTGAGTCATGAGTCGCTGAGTCAGAAACTTCCATAAGTCGCACAACAGTTGAGTCGAAGACTAGCTGAGCCAGTCTTTGATGAGTCGGACCTAGATCATATGAGTCGGTGAGTTCCTTCTTCGGTCATTGAGTCGTACGCGAGTTAATTGTACTTGGCTTTCTGACTTGCACACTTGAACCGCTAACGACTCATGGTGAGTCGTAAATCTTCTGAGTCGCTTAATGCTTTATCTGATGAGTCGGCCCAAGATTCAGTGGGGTTAACATTTGCCCCTCGAAGCACACGCCTAAGTCGTAGGTCGCGTGCTTCGACTTATCTTACCCCGCGTGTGCCGACTCATATCCTACCACCTTGGTATATAAATAGCATGAATCGTCATTCTTATCTTCTTCTTCTTTTACCGATCTCGTGAGTCGTTTTCCGCCATTAACACATCTCCAAGCTCCCAAAAGCAATTTCAACTCAAAATCTCCTCCGATCATCTCTGACATCACATCACGTAAGCAGTTTCGCCTCCTTTCTGATTGTCGATCATCATTTCCCTGTGCGCACCGTCCTTTTCTTCAATTTATCCCCTTGAGCTTTGCGAGTTAGGTTGCTCTAATCGTTGATGGATTGAGGATTGTCTGATTCAATGATTTGCAACTCGAGGCGATCCACTGACGCGATAAAATTAGGGTTGTAGATTGAGAGTTTATTGCGTTAATGGGTTAGATGGTTGATTCGAATGCTGCTGTAGGTTTGACTCGGCTCCTTTCGTATGACCCAGTGACCCTCACGATTTAATCATGGCACGACTCATCATGCTCCTCAACTTGAGCTTTGAGTCGCGACCGAGACAGAACCCCTGAATTGTGGCCGAGATAAAACCTTTGAATCGCGGCCGAGATAAGACCTTTGAGTCGCGGCCGAGATAAAACTTAGAGATTTCCTCATTATTTTGCACCAGAGCTCCTTTATCATACTCCACGACCTAAGCCCTGAGTCGTTGCCGAGATAAGACTTAGCCTTGAGTCGTTGCCGAGATAAGACTTGGAGATAATCTCCTTTTCTCCACGACTCATTACTTAGGGCACTGCCGACTCAGAACTTTTGAACCGTTGATGGGTTATGACTTGTGTAAATTCTGTTTGAACATTGGACCATTGCATTAACTTCGAACTGTTGAATTTTATTGCACTCATTCACAAGTTATTTTGACTTGCAGGCTAATAACCTGTTCAATACAACATTCACAGAAAACTGGGACGAATATACTTGTCATTGACTGCCCACATCGAATGACAGATTAGTTAACAATAGATGATTAAGTTGAATAAATTGTGTGTATGAAGTGCCTTTAACTTATCAATTTCAAACAAAGTATCAAAGCAATGCTGAAATAGTCAATATAAATCGACCCGCTTGCACTAATATTATGCTTGAGCTTTAGATTAACAAGTTCTGAAATGTTTACAATCGATCAAGCATCGATCAGTATAATTCCAGTTAAATATACTTGTCACTTTTTATTAGTCTTGCACAACACTTCACACTTTTTAGGAAACGCGCACCTTCGCATTTGAACATCCAGTTGCTTGTGTAGAATGACCTCTCATCAAGAAGAGCCGATGGGCCAGGCTGAAGATGTCTTCCCAGTAGCCATCCCTGTAGACAACCCTCCGGAGAGAACATCCACAACTTTGAATCAGCGGGTGTTTAACCAACTGCGCGTCCAGTTTGGCATTGATGATGCTGACATCTTACTTCCGGGGCCAAATGACACCGCGGATAGGCCCCCTCTTGGCTTTGTTGCTGTTAATCGCCAAATGTGCTTGAACGGCGCTATTCCTCCCTTTAATGACTTTCTTCAACAGTTCCTGCTTCGGTTGTCTATCTCTCCATTCCAATTACACCCCAATGGCTACGCCATTCTGATGGGGTTATGTGTTCTATTTAGGAGAGTTTTGGATCGATTACCAAGCTTCGGGGAGATCTGCTATTTTTGCTCATTCACGAAAATTAAAGACCATCCCTCCATCGTGGTTATAAGAAGCGCTCGAAACCGCAAACTTATTACTGATCTCTCCGAAAGCGCTCACGGATTTTTGAATCAGTTTTTCTTTGTTCGATGCCCTCCAGGGTTTTATGCCATCTGGAGAGTGGGAAGTAAGATTTCCTGTCTTTACTTTTTCCGTTTTGAAACTTTCTCGAGATCTGAACTCTCGGTTGCTAATTTCATTCTTTTCCTGTTTTAGCACTTCCACCCCCTGCTAGGGACCCAAGTCTTAAGCAAATTTTTGAAAGATTAAATGTCGTGCCGGTAGAAGAGAGGAGCATAAAGTTTCTGCTAAACGATGAATTTTTACATCAATACGGACTCCTCCATCCCTCTCGCTTTACTCAGCCTCATGAAGCTCCAACGGAGGTTCCTGATTCTCCGGTGAAAACTCCTGATCTTCCGATCTCCACTAAAGAGCACATGCGAGGAGAAATTTCTGCAGAAACCTTACTAGTAAAGTGCTCTACTCCAAGAGACGATGCGGGACCCTCCGAAAAGCCCGCACTTGCTCCCATAATTGAAGAAGAAGAGGAGCCCCTTTCCCAAACCAGGAAGAGTGCCGACAAAGGAGCTGATGGAGGGAATCAGGTTGGGCATGACGATGATGACGTCTTTGGGGATTTAAGTGACATAATCGTCACTTCCCAAGAGCTCTTTAAAGATGACCCTGCCTGTGGTAAAACTGTACCCCCGATGATTGAAGCGACATCTGCCCTCCAACAGACTCCAACTCCTTTATCCCAAGAATTGTCACCGACAGTGGGACCTATTACTTCCCCCCAACTGAGGAGTGGTTCGTTAGTCCAACGCGAGTAGTTTGCACTTCACACACAACTAAGGATTTTCCAGCACATTTATGCACTTATTTTCTCATACTTTAAAGATTTCTAAAGCTTATCTTTTCTTATTTCAGATCCTTCAATGACACGCGGCGGATCATATTATCAGGATTTCCAACGCTACGGGGGGCGTGGTCAATATGATTATAGGCGTTACTTTCCCTCCTACAGAGAATCTGATGAAGAAAGGGCTGCCCGAAAGGCTCATGAAAGGAGGACTGAAGAAGAACGTCGTGAAAGAAGGGAGAGAGAAGAGCGCCATGATTCTTGGCAAAAAGGCGATGACTCCCACAAGAGAAAAACTCATGACGATCGAGGAAAAGGTCACATGGGTGAAGACTTAAGCAAACGAGCCCGTCACAGTGAAAAGCAGGCCTCTACTACTCCTGAGAAAGTTACTACTCCTGCCTTGCTCGACATTCCTTCTGACTCTCCCGCTCTTGGGAAATCAGACATTCAAACGATAATAAGCAGGCCCAAATTTCAAGTTGGACCGGGCCCAGCCACTTTACAAAGTCGTTTTCCACAGTGGTGCTTAAAGGGTGTGAGGTTTGACCTTGACCTGGTCCCTATTGACAAGCCTTCCATGCTACGAAATCTCGACGCCGTCAAACTTGATATCGAGAGGATGTCAAACTGGCAGAAGCTTGTTGATGAGCTTCAGAGAATTAATCGTGCCAACATAGAGGCCATGCTCACTATGGAAAATGACAAGGCTGAATGGCAAAAGGTCCTGGAGCAACATGATACCGAAATGAGGAGCATTGCTTCCTACAATGAGGAGCTCGAAGCAAAGGTTGAGAATTTGAAACATGAGCTTGCTGCTTCCTCTACTTCATATTCTCAAAAAGAAGAAGTGCTCCTGAAACAAGTGAGAGACGCTCACGCTAGCCAAAGGGATGCCGAAGACAGGCTCGAAGCACAAAAAAGAATCAGTGAAGGCTATGTCTCTGATATTGCTGAGCTTCGAAAGAAAAACAACTCCCAGGAGGCGGAGATACAAATGCTTAAGCTTCGGCTCGCCAAAACTGAAAGGGAGCGTGATGAGGCTGTTGCCGGCAAAATCGCAGCTGAAGAATCTCACGAGGCGACCAAAAACAGCTTCGGCTCAACATTATTCGACTTCTACTTGCATAGCATCTTGGGGCGTGGAAGCCTCGCTTTTCTTGGTCCCAAGTATGAAATCACTTTAGCTGAAGTATGGGAGGCCGCTCTTGAGATGCTTGGTGCTGAAGGTGCTGGTTATGACGAATCAGCCCTGGAAAGGCATTATTTTGATGATGACGCTCGCGCTGCCCTTGCCAAGGGAAAGGAACAACTTGCCAAATTAAGAACTGAAGTGACGGAAGGGGACCGGCTGGGGAAAACCACTTCAACTACTCTAGTCCAGCCACCTTCTTCGTCTGAAGTCGACATTATTGGTTCCAGTTCCCATCTTGCATCTCCCACCAAAGTTACCACTGAGATTACAAGCATACAAGGTGGAGACGAGGGTGATGAGAGCGCTGATGCGCAAGCTTATGAAGTCGATATCAGGAAACCAGCTTCTCCAGGTAATTTCACTGTTAATCTCGCTACTGTCAATTCTGCTCAAGCGGGTTACTCATTTATTTCGCATGAGTTACATGAGCTCCTTGGCTATTTTCTCAACCTTGATGAGCCTTCATCTCCTCTCTTTACTGACTTCATTGGTGAACCTTCATCTCCTCTCTTTACTGACTTTAACCTCTTTTCTTCTGTAGAAAAAGTATCAAGCACTGCTCAAATCTCTACTTCTCCGGTAATCCCTCCTCCATCTCTTCAGGTGGCTCCTCCTTCTGCTTCGCAGCCTGGATCACAGGAGGAACAAATAGAGGCTCTCCATGGCCTGGATGATCCCATTGCTTCGCAAGAGCAGAAAGATGAGGGACTTGAGGGAGGCGACATATCTCCGGAGCGGACTCATTCTGACGACATAACTCTATCTAAACTTGTCACTCCAGGAAGTGAGTCTTCCTCGAAGAGGAGAAGGAAGCAAGGAGCATCAAAGAGGAGAGGGAAGATAATCACTGCCACTGAAGAGGAGCCAGAAGTTGGGCCAGCTGCGCCTACCTCTCCTTCCTCCCTTATACCCACTGGTCGACCTGAAAAGCTGGTCATTCGGCCGGGTAAAGGGTCCAAAGGCAGTAAAAAGAAGTGAAGACTTTAGCTTTTTGTCTTTTGTATGAACTGGCCGAGAGTTGTGCGGGTATCGGCCCCCGCTTTTATTTTGAAACCTGTATCTGCATTATAGTTGAATAAAATGATTCTTCGTTTGTACAAACTTCTGTTTGAATTTGAGAATGCATTTATTATTCATTTTTGCACAAGTTTATTTATATGATATTGCAGCGGGCTTATGGTATGTTGTTTGAGTATTACTTTACTGATGCAGCTATACTATTATACCATGTTGCCCCCATACCGTAAGCTTGCTGCAATATGTTATACTTCGAGGGGACTTGCACTCTTATTTGCTAAAGAATAATTAAATTCCTTAAAGAAAATTTTTGTAGAGTACAACTCCCTTCGTATAAGTTTCTACGCTTTGTCGTTCGAAGAAATCACTTTTTTCTTTTGCTTATGTGCATATTTTACCAAGTGAATTCCTCTATGTGGTAAAGCGGACCTCTAAAGGGTACTTTAACTTCTTTTCTTTTTCTTTTTTTTTTAACGATCATTTTCCATAGTAGGTAAATTACTCTTCCTTTGAAAGTTAAAGTACGCTTTTGATGAGGATTTTTTTTTTATACAAAGTTGTACCTCTGAGGAGGGATTTTTCACGTTTCAACACTTGGAAGTTTTATTTCAATCTCGGTGAAACGTGTACCTCCAAAGAGTTGTGCCTTTGAAGAAAGCCTTTTCACGTTTCAACACTTGGAAGTTTTATTTCAATCTTGGTGAAACGTGGGCTTCCGAAGAGGTCTTTCTTCTTGATTGTGTCTTCGAAGAGGTCTTTCCTTTGAATTGTGTCCCCGGGAGGGGGTTGTACCTCTAAGGAGGGATTTTTCACGTTTCAACACTTGGAAGTTTTATTTCAATCTTGGTGAAACGTGTATCTCCAAAGAGTTGTGCCTTCGAAGAAAGCCTTTTCGCGTTTCAACACTTGGAAGTTTTATTTCAATCTCGGTGAAACGTGGGCTTTCAGGAAGGTCTTTATTTCGTTTTTGCATTTCAACTTTGGTGAAGTGAAATTCCGAAGAGCGGTTGTTGCACTTCAACTCCTGGCGAAATGTGCCTCCGAAGAGGGCTTTTATTTTGTTTACATTTCAGCTCTGGTGAAGTGAAATCCCGAAGAGCGGTCATAACACTTCAACTCCTGGTGAAATGGGCCTCCGAAGAGGGCTTTTATTTTGTTTACATTTCAACTCTGGTGAAGTGAAATCCCGAAGAGCGGTCATAACACTTCAACTCCTGGTGAAATGTGCCTCAGAGAGGGTTTTCATCGCCTGGAAGTTACTCTCTCATGGTTGGAGGGTCATGACTTCTCCAATCTTTTTTGTTGAGTAGAGAACTTTCTTTTTTGTGGCGTATGACCCATTAGAGGTCTTTTATCCTCCGAAGAGTTGCGCCTCCGAAGAGGACTTGTGCTGCTGATGGTACCTTTGGTTGTTCCTCTGTTCACTTGCTTATGCCTTTTCAGCGATCCTCTCTTTTTTTCCCCCTTTTTTTTTTTTTTTTTTTTCAAGTTTTCATTCCCCTTTTCTCGCAAGTGGCTTGTTTAATCCAAGGAAGCGTACTCCATTGTCAGGCAAGTTCGTGAGAACGGGCACTAGCTTCCTAATTGGATGTTCGTTCGTTCAAACAATCTCAATTTATTAGCAAGGGCTCGTTTCTATCGAAGTCATAAGCCGTTCAATTGAAGTATTTCCTATCTAGGATTCGAATTCGGGGCCTTTATGACTTGAAATTTGTTTGTTGAATGATGGTGAGAATCACTCGGTCTTATTATGCGCAAGTTTTATTTCCATTGTCTGCAAAAATTTAAATCGACATTTCAGCAATACATTTTATGTATTTTTATATCGAAAACAAAGCAAACATATAATAATAATAAGGAACACAAGATTTATAGTGGTTCGGCCATGAAATTGGGCCTACATCCACTTTATATTCTTTCATTATTTACTTGCATCAGTTTCACAATTGCTTTCAATTACAAGAATCATACATTCATAATTCTTTTTACAATGTTTCAACAAAATTTTCAAGTAAAGTATGGACGCAAATGGTTGCTGTTCCATGCCCTTGGAATTTGATCTCCATCAACAGTGGTGAGCTTGAATGTGCCATCAAGAAGCTTCTGACCTATTACATACGGTCCTTCCCAATTTGGCCCAAACACACCTGTCGCGGTCATAATTCTTTTCAGGACTAGATCTCCAATTTCAAAGCTGCGTTGACGAACTTTGGAATTGAAATGTCTGGCTATCCTTTGCTGATGAGCTGCAACTCTGAGGTTAGCTTCATCTCTTTTTTCATCAAGGAGATCCAGCGCTTCAAGTTGTAGCTTCTCATTTTCTGCTTGATTGAAATGGGTTCTTCTGTGTGAAGGGACCTCTGCTTCAACCGGAATCATTGCTTCCGATCCGTATGCTAACGAAAAAGGAGTATGCCCAGTCGCAGTTTTGTGAGTAGTTCTGTATGCCCATAGTGCAAGCGGTAGTTTATCGACCCAACCACCTTTTGCTCTTTCGAGCTGCTTTTTGATGGTTGATTTGATGATCTTGTTCACTGCTTCCACTTGCCCGTTTGCCTGCGGATGAGCTACTGCCGAAAAGCTTTTCTGGATTTTGAATCGTTTGCAAAAATCCTGGAATTCCTCGCTTTCAAACTGAGTACCATTGTCTGTGATTATTTTCTGAGGCACACCGTATCTGCAAATGATATTCTTGGTCACAAAGCTTATCATTTTCTTAGAAGTGATAGTAGCCAATGGTTCAGCTTCAGCCCATTTAGTAAAGTAATCAACTGCAACAATAGCATATTTAATCCCTGATTTGGCAGTTGGTAGCGGCCCAATGAGATCCATTCCCCAAATCGCAAACGGCCATGGACTGACCATCTGTGTGAGTTCGGTAGAAGGTGCTCTAGGAATTTTGGCAAATCTTTGGCACTTGTCACATTTTCGGGAGTAATCTGCAGCATCTCGATTAATTTCTGGCCAAAAATATCCGTATCGGAGAATTTTCTTTGCTAATGTTCGACCACCTGAATGATCACCACATTCTCCTCCATGCACCTCGGCTAGGATTGTTTTGGACTCTTCCCGGGATACACATCGAAGCAATGGCACTGAGAATCCCCGTCTGTACAATCGGCCATCCTGAATTACATAGCGAGAGGCTTTCCTTAGTAGCTTTCGTCTTTCTATCGAATTTTCTGGCAGAGAACCTCTGAGGAGGTAGTCCAGTATTGGAGTCATCCATGACCCTTGTTCTTGAGATACATTCATAATCCAGTCTATATCCATCTCGTCTATACTCGGTGCTGAAAGGACTTCTACAGGGACCAATCCCAATAGTTGAGCTTCACCAGAACTTGAATACTTTGCGAGGGAATCTGCCTTCATATTCTCTTCCCGAGGAATGTGGCTTATTGAATAGTGATCAAGTTCACATAGGAGTTCCCAAGCCTTTGACAAGTAGGAAGGCAGGTTTCCACCTTTTGCTTGAAATTCCTTCTTGACTTGGCATACAATAAGCTGAGAATCACTGAAGATCTGTAATGCTCGAATGTTTAGCTCTTTAGCGATTTTCAGACCTGCAATAAGAGCTTCATATTCCGCTTCATTGTTTGTTGAAGGAAATTCCAATCTTAATGCATAACATAATGATCAACCTTCAGGAGTTTCAAGTACCACTCCGGCTCCAGAACAGTAGTCATTTCTTGCGCCATCAACATACATCTTCCACCGGATTGGGGAATCATTGATCGTTTCTTCCTCACCATTATCTTTCTCTGTGAATTCTGCAATGAAATCAGCTAAAGCTTGTCCGTTGATTGCTTTTCGGGGGTGATAGGTGATGTCATATTGACTGAGCTCAATGTTCCATTTTAGAAGGCGACCCGAAGTTTCAGGGCGAAATAGGACTTGCTTTAGAGGTTGATCAGTGAGTACTTTGATAGGATGAGCTTGGAAATATTGCCTCAGTTTCCTTGATGCAACTAGTAGGCAATAGGCGAGTTTTTCCAACTTGGAGTAATTCAGCTCTGCCCCAGTGAGTCTTTTGCTGATATAGTAAACCGGATGTTGAATCCTTTTGTCTTCCCGTATCAGCGCTGCACTTAGAGCATGAGATGATACTGCCAAGTATATAAGAAGATCCTCACCATTGCCTGGCCTAGAAAGTATTGGAGGCGTTTCCATATGACGGATCAACTCATCGAAGGCTTTTTGGCATTCGGAAGTCCATTCAAAATTCTTCTTTCCTTTCTTTAGGGCGTCAAAGAATGGGATGCATTTATCAGTGGCTTTGGAAATGAACCGACTCAGGGCGGCGACCTTTCCGTTGAGACTCTGTAATTCCTTCTTCGTTCTAGGAGCTTTAACTTCTTTCAAGGCAGTAATTTGAGCTGGACTAGCCTCAATGCCCCTAGCACTGACGATGAAACCTAAGAACTTTCCGGACTCGACCCCAAATGTACATTTCAGAGGGTTAAGTTTCATTCTGTATTTCCGGAGGACTGCGAACATTTCTGCTAAGTGTTCAATGTGATCCGCTGCTTTCCTGGACTTCACTAACATGTCGTCGACGTAGACTTCCATAGTTTTGCCCAATTGCGGTTTGAACATAGCATTAACAAGTCTTTGGTAGGTTGCCCCTGCATTTTTCAATCCGAAGGGCATAACTCTGTAGCAATAAAGTCCAACATCTGTGATAAAGCTTGTATTCTCCTGATCCGGCTCGTGCATCATGATTTGGTTATAACCGGAGTAGGCACCCATGAAAGATAACAATTCATGTCCCGCAGTTCCGTCTACCAGTTGATCGATCCTGGGTAATGGGAAGCAATCTTTGGGGCAAGCCTTGTTTAGATCAGAAAAATCAATGCACACTCTCCATTTTCCATTAGCTTTCTTGACCAACACAGGATTTGAAACCCAATTCGGATATGTAGATTCTTTGATGAAGTTATTTTCTATGAGTCGATCAACTTCTTCTTTTAATGCTGCTGACCTTTCTGGACCTTGGGTTCTTCTTCTCTGTTTAACTGGCGTAAACTTTGGGTCAATATTCAGAGCGTGTACTGCAACTTCTGGGGATATTCCACACATATCGGCATGAGTCCAAGCAAAGACATCCAGATTTGCTTTCAGGAAAGATATCAAGATATTCTGAATTGACACGTTAAGCTGTGAACCCACATTTAACACCTTATTTGGGTCCTTCGGGTCAACAGGTACCGGAACTGTCGTTTCCACCGGTACCACTCTATTCTCCCCTGCACTGGCTTTTCTGGGATCCATTTCTTTCCGCGCCCCGCTGTACTCGCCAGTGCAGGGTCCGCCCCGTAATTGCTACAAGGCTGGTTCTTTGATGCGGACTGGGGTTGCCGCATCCTTCCCCATTTCTCTTTTTCTTGACTCTCGCAGCTCTGTCAAATAGCATTCTCGCGCAGCATTTTGATCCCCTTTTATAACTCCTACTCCATTGTCAGTAGGGAATTTAATAGTGAGGCACCACGGGGCTAGGATAGCTTTGAATGCTGCGAGTGTTGGACGGCCAAGAAAAGCATTATAAGCAGAAAACTCATCGACAATCACAAATGTTTGCTTGCGGACCACTTTCCTTTCTGCTTCCCCAAGTTCTACAAGCAGATCGATGGTCCCAATTGGTTGTTTTGGCTCCCCAGTGAAGCCAGCGATCTTCTGTGATGAGGCTTGTACATCGATCATAGGGATTTTCATCTGGTCAAATGTCTTCTTGAAGAGGATATTACATGATGCTCCGCAGTCAATGAGGACTCTTCCGACAATGGCCGGTCCAATACCAGCCGAGATGACCAAGGGATCTAGGGTAGGAGCTTCTATACCTGTGGAATCTCTGGCTCTGAAAACAATATCATCGCTGAAAGTTTTCTGTTGTTTCAGGGGCGTAGTGTCTTCTAAAACAAAGACGTCTTCTTCGGCTGGAGCATATTTCAAAGCCCTGGAATATCTCTCCATCTCACCCCAGCTCTTGCCAGCTGGATGAGGCCCTCCTGTAATGACATTGATAACGGGCCTTCCAGATCCATGTCCCATAGCTTTCTCACCTGTCCTGGGCTGATGAACAGGAACTTGTTGCCCCTGACTTGACGATGCAGGATTGTTGCTATTCTTCTTCACAAATTGCTGCAGTTTGTTCTCTCTTAGCAACTCTTCAATCAGATTTTTCAACTGACGGCATTCATCAGTTTCATGACCGGGTTGATTGTGGAAGCGACAGAATTTCCCACTCTGTATGGCTTTTTTCCCGGTCCTCAAAGGGATAGGTTTAGGGAAATCGACGGAATCTTTAGTGGCCAGGTAGATGTGCTCCGGTGTATGTGATAATGGAGTATATTCTGATGGCTTGAAGGATCGGGGCTTCTTCAGATTACCCTGTTTCTTCCCATTATTATTCTCCCTTTTTTGCCCCACCGATTCATTCTTGCGTGGAGCGACAGTGTTGTCTTCTGCTTTTTCCAACACTGTCTTTACTGGTAAAGGACGGCTTTCCAAGCGAATGAATTCATCTGCTTTTTTGTAGAACTTTTCGAGAGAGGTTGGCTCCTTCATATTTAACCATTTCCCAAATTCGCTTGACTTATCAATAGCCCTCATCAGATAAGTCAATATCATTCGTGGTTCAGCATTGTCCACCTCAGCCAGTGCTATATTAAAGCGGTTCAAGAAGGATCTGATAGACTCCCCAGGATTCTGCTCCAAACTTGATAGTGACATAATGTCCTTGGCCTTCGAAGCATATAGTCTAAACTGCTCCTTGAATTTTCTGGTCAAGTCTGAAAACTGATCGATAGATCGGACTGGCAACTTGGTGAACCATAGTAGAGCCACACCTTCCAGGTATACGGGGAAATATCGACATTTTATTTCGTCAGAGGCCCTGGCTCCTGTCATGTGCCAATCATATTTATACAAGAACTCATTCGGATCACTTGTCCCTTTGTAAGCTGGAATAGTCGGAGGGACAAACTTCCTTGGAAATTCCGCCTTCAAGATTTTTTCAGTAAACGGAGTTTTACTTGGGGCGAAACCCCATTCCTTCTCATCTTCAACCCTTTGCATACTTTCTTTCATGATCTGCCGGACCATTCCAGAAAGATATTCCTCATCATGCGAGTTCTAGATCCACCAGCCTCAGGAACTGCCTGCTCAAAGGGACTAGTAGCCCTTTCCGGAGCATTCCTCTCACTAACATCATGAATGTTGCCAGCATAGTTCCTTTCATGACCAGCTGGTTGATTGTTTGCCCCAAGTAAAACGTTCAACTTATTCAGAATCAGAGCATTCTGGGCACTTTGAGCCTCCAATTGTGCATTTTGGGCGTTTATCTGCTGGTTTAGCCCTAGAATCACAGCATCCAACTCCGCTTTCGTAACTCCAACAGACGGAGTGGGTTGATTAGGTACAGGGGAAGCGGAGGTTCCCTCTTGAATGTTTCCAGATCTGACAGATCGACTTTTCCTTCCAGGAGCCATAATCTCAGATAGACTTCTGGTTTTTAAGGAAATTCTTTCTACAAATCTCTGTGAAGCAATGATGACAGTTTTCCTGAGTTGGATTCTCAGTGAAAGCACCAAAAATGTTAACGCTAAAATGTGAACGCTAACACCCCGGTGTGTAAAGTGTAGTTGTGAAAGCACCACCCGATAGATCGGGAAAGAATTACAAGCAAGTTATAACAGAAAAGCAGTAAACAACAACGATTTTATAGTGGTTCGGCTTAAGGGTCTAGCCTACGTCCACTCTAAGTACTTTTATTGATAATCCCGTTACAAACTGATACAATTCTTCTCAAGTTCAATACACTTCAAGTTACAAGTGATTTGGAACAAGTCTTAAGCTTCAATGTCGATTAAAGTTCTTAGATTCATGTTGAAGATGTGCGGTTTCTTCGTGAATCTCTTTGATGAATTCCTCTAATCTTGGAAGCTCTAAGTGTTGATGAAGTTCTCAATGCAGCAAGGTAACGGTGTGTGAAGAGAATGTGCCAAAAGTCCTTTGAATGTTGGAGGTGGCTATGTATTTATAGGCAAGCTTGGACATGAATTCTGCGCATAAGTCCTGAGTCGTGACCGACTCAAGCTAAGTCGTCCCCGAGTCAGGCTAAGTCGTGGTTGACTTATAAAACCAACCTTTCCCCTCTTCATGGCTTATTCCTCTGCTGGATTTCATGACAAGTCTTGAGTCGTGTCCGAGTCAATTTTCCTAGGCATTGTGGCGATGGGTTACGACTTAACGATTTTGAGTCGTGGACGAGTCATGGTGAGTCGCCCCATGTTAACTCAAGGCTCAACTGCTGGCTTGGTCCCAAGAGATAAGTCGTTCCCGAGTCAACTTATCACAACTCCTCTCATATTAGCATGTGTCGTACACGACTTATCATAAGTCGTAGGTATCATGACATTCCTTAGGTCGTTCCTTAGGATGAGTCGCAAACCTGTTGAGTCGTTGAACCATGAGTCGTTGAGTCATGAGTCGCTGAGTCATGAGTCGCTGAGTCAGAAACTTCCATAAGTCGCACAACAGTTGAGTCGAAGACTAGCTGAGCCAGTCTTTGATGAGTCGGACCTAGATCATATGAGTCGGTGAGTTCCTTCTTCGGTCATTGAGTCGTACGCGAGTTAATTGTACTTGGCTTTCTGACTTGCACACTTGAACCGCTAACGACTCATGGTGAGTCGTAAATCTTCTGAGTCGCTTAATGCTTTATCTGATGAGTCGGCCCAAGATTCAGTAGGGTTAACAGAAATATTAATTGTTTTTGACTATGGATATTTTGGTTGACTTGGTGAAATGGGTTAAAATTCAAATGTAGCGATTAATTGAATTTGACAAATAGTAATTTAATATTTGAAATTGGGTAAATATGTGAATCTGGAGTTAAATGTGAATGGAAATGATTACTAAAGTTGATTTAAACTCTATTTGAATTTGAGTGATGACAGTGGACTTCTGAATGGAATTAAAAGTAGATAAATCGAAATTTGAAAATTTTATATATTTATTTAATAGTGAAATTGAATATTTAGAATAGTGTAAATAATTGAAGTTGTGATTTAATATGAATTGAAATGGTTTCTAATATGGATAAAAATTCTATTTGAATTATAATTGAGTTGGTAAGTTTTTAAAATTGGAATTTCAAGTAATTTCGTCGATTTTGAAAATCGCTCGATTTAATCGACACGATAAAACAGCCTACCGGGCATAGTTTCAAAATTTGACGAAACCAGTTCCACTGGATCCGTAATAGTATATTATTATCGCATTTCAAATTTTGTAGCATTTGGATTTACCGTTTGGTCGTAAGGGATAGAAATGCGTTGAAATTAATATTGGAAATTTAACATTTCAACTCGATTCGGAAAGCTATCTTCCACATACGATTGAATTAAGCCTCGAAATATATTCCATTGTGTTCAGAATAGAGGTAACATTCTAAACGCCAGGTGACACACTTCATTCGGAGTTCGTCCGAAAAAATACGTGAATAGCGAAAATAATATTAAAATAATACTTATACGCATACACACACACAAACACGCGCGCGCTCGCGCGTCCCACAACTAAACCATAGAAATCACTTAGCCGCCTCAGTAACGTTCAATGACCGAAAGACACTGTTTTTTCCCTTTTATTTCGCACGATCCTTTCACCTATAGAGAAAGCTTTATACATGAAAGTCGTAGAGCTCTTTGAGTACTACAAATCCAAAGGTGAAATTGAGCTATCGTCGTCGAATGGAGGCAGGTTTTAGTCGTGTCCGTTTTCGTTTGAGCTTGTTTTACTCGAGCTAGGGTTGATCGGAAGTGGCGAGATTTTGGGCGTTAGTGGAGCTCGCATGGGCGCACGTGATGACGTTGACCGATCGAGTTCTAGGGCAACATGGTGGTCGTGGCGGTTCGATGGTCGAACGTCGTGATGGGTTCGTGAAGGAGCTTGGAACGTCCGCGAGAAGAAGAAAGCAACGACCTTGATTTCCTGAAGCAAAATCACGCGGCCTAGATTATTTCCAAGGTTTAATGAAAAAAAGGAAACTTATATAAATTATATTCAAAAATTTTAAAAATGTATATCTTTGTCATACGAGATCGGAATTGGATGAAGCAAGCGTCGTTGGAATCGTGGCGACGAACACTAATTTGGAGACAATTGGAAATGACTAAAATTTTAGGCTAAATTGAATGTCATTCGATTTGATTTAAAATTTAAAAGTCAAGGTGAGTTAAACTCACTCATTCGGTTAATCATTAATATTTTATAACAAATAAAATTTATTTATGCTCTTTAGTGATTGTTGAAATTGGTGATTATTGAAATTAATTTAGTATGATGATATAGCATCTTGAAATGCTATTAGATAGGTTGAACCGGATATAGGGTGACGATATAACAACTCGAATTGATATTAAACTATTTATTTTTTTATAGCTTATTTCCAGTATTGAATCATATATATGTGGAATTGATAAATGGATTTTGTTTCGAATTACGTTGTTAAGTTTATAACGTAGACTGAATTGAAAAATATTGGTGTAATATATTTGGCCAAATAAACACCGTTGGAAAATAAATGAAAGAGTTTGATTGTGAATGATAATTGGTTAGCAGAATAAATTTTTATTCCGCTATTTGATTAATTTGGACACTGTTAAAATGCTGATTGATTTATATTGAAAATTTTGACATGTTAACAAATTGTTGTTAAGTGTGGATATGATTTACATATATGATTGTTATGTAAATTTTGTAATGTAAATGTGATAGTTAAATTGAATTGAATGGTAGTTGATAAATACCATTGGAATTTCCAAGCCTCGTTATAACATTGGAAAATTTATGGCTTCTGTTTAACTTCAAATTTCATAATTTGAAGTAAAAGATTGTTTTTAACAACTATTATACAAATGGTTTGGTTTAAATTTTTATTTACAAATGTTTTGTAAAATCATTTATTTAGTAAAGTTAATTTTTTTTACGTTAATTGTTAAATTGACTAAAACCAGACATAGCCTCATCAGCGGAAATGACTAAAACAAGAGATAAGAGGCATGACCAGTTGGTTGGAAAATCTATAGGGTGTATTCGGCTTCTTTTTCTAGTAATATGGATGTAACGACCCGGAATTTTGGGCAATATAAATTTAATAATCTGTATAAATAATTTAATTGGTTTGATAATTTTCTTTTTAATTTTAATTCAATCAGATAATTGTGATCATTATCTTTTTAAGAATTTAAAATGGATAAGATTTATTTTTCAAAGTTAATGAAATTTTACTCTGTTTATAAAATATACATTTGATATATATTGTGAATATGAGATCTTTTGTTTCAAATTAAAGATCGAATTTTGCAAATTGTAATATATATGTATGTATATGTTATAATTTGGAATTGTTTGAAATTTAATTTAATCTATTAATTTTTATGTGTATGAATTTTAAATTAAAGCTTTGTTTTAAGACTATATATTTTTCGAAGGTTAATTTAAAGACTAATTAATTTGTTTTCAAAATATAAGATTTGTTATTTATTTTACATGTGATAGTTTAAAAAGGATTTAAGTAAAGTGTTGTTTTGTTTTCTTTTAAAATGCTTATTATGAAATGGTTATAAATATATAAAGTTATAAATAAACTCTTTTTAAAATAATCTCTTAAATTTAGAATAATTTGTAAACATAAGTAGTATGTAAATAAATTACTAAATTCACATTTACATAAATATAAATACAAATTCATATTTCACAAATGTAGAGAAAACATATAATACATATATTTGATTTAAACCATAAGCAATTGTTTATAAAATATCACACTTGTAAAACAAAGGAAATGCATCTTTAACACTTGTAAGAATACTAAATGCTTTGGTGACAAATGTAAGTCTTTTTGGACATATGGCATTATTTTTATTTTGACTTTAATAAATGTATTAAGAAGAAAATTTGTTTTCACAAACCTTTTTTTGTTTTCACTTCTAACACAAATTAATGGCAACCAGTAACTGCTCTCTCAAATCTGAAATTTAAAATCAAAGAGAAAAATCAAAAATGAAAGTAAAATCTGCAAATTTGAATGTTCTTCATATCAACAAACTAACCTGCATGAAGTTCAAATCTGCAATCAACCTGCGAATGGAAGTCTGCATTTCTAAATCCTAAATCAACTTGCAATTCAAATTAAAGCTGCAACAACAACCTGCATTTCTATGGAAGGATCTGCAAATTTAAAATCTGCAACTAAAATGGAAGAACAACATAAGTTTCTACACTCTAAATCAACAATTTGATGCATGCAGAGAGTATTCATCAGTAAGCAATAAAATGACTTTTACAGAACAAAATTTTAAAACCTGGGCATCAAAACTGCTATGCATTGTTCTCTGCTCTGCATAATAGAAAAGTTGAGTAAATTCTTCTTTAAAAACAAATTTTTAACCTATGAGTAAATTTTTAATTTAAAAACAGTTTAAATCTGAGATCAAATCTTAAATGCATAGATAAAAATCTTGTGGTAATGCAGTGTTATTTGTTTGCATGTATGAATATGAATGCATTTTATGTAATTATGATACGCTTGTGAAAATGTCAGTAATTTGATATAAGTATAAGCCTCTGTTGTGTACAGGCTAAACTTTCCCCTAAGGAAAATTTCATTTCACTTCATTCATTTGGTTTTAGGTTTTGATTTATGAATGGAAAATATTCATTTTTGTGTGGTATTAATTTTAAAAATAGTTTAAAGATTTTATATTTAGTACTTTTCATATAAAAATATTAAATACAGTGAAGAGCTAAAAATAGTTAAAAATCAACTTATTCAATTTTGGACTTGGATTACATGATTGTAATCATGGCAGCAAATAATGAATTTAGGAGTTAATATCAAAAAATTTAGTTGACAAATTGATTAGAAATTTGGTTTTGTTCGAAAAAGGGGGTTTTGGAAATTACCGTTATACATACATTGAATTGGTATGGAACTTGGATCGAAGCTTGTTTGTAGGATGAAGATGTTAGGAAAAATGCAAAAGAATTTTTATATTGGTTGGATCGATGGGAATTGACACGATTAGGGTTTTAGAGTAGTTTGATTTCGGCCGAACTGTAGGAGCTTTTGCATCTTGAATGTTCGATCAAGCTTGTTCATTTCTGGGGTGGATGTTATGCTTAGATGTGGTGTTCGATGGAGAAGATCGGCGGGGTTCACCGAAGTTTGGATGGACGACGACGTTGGAATTTGTGTTCGAGATGTTCTGCAGTTTTTCGATCAGAGGGTTGAACTTCGATGCATTGATGGATTCTTCGATCTGCGTTGAGGTACGAGTTGTTGAGGCATTGCATGGTCGGTCGGCGATCAGTTGAATGGTCGGAGAGGTGAGGCTGGGTTGCGCACGTACACGCGTGTACGTTGTGCACCGGGAAGAAAGGCAGATTGGGGAAGACGAGTTGAACCCGGAGTGACGCTCGCGATTCCCTAATTTCGTCTCGTAGCAGTTTGGGTTTGGGAAGATTAGGGGAGGACTCGGAGAGGCGCTCGTGTTTTCCTGGTTTCTACTCGAAGTGAAGACGGCTGGGTTTGTCTTCAGGGCATGCCCTTGTAGATAAGGATTCGTACTCGAGTATTTTTAGTTGTGAGCCTTTAGTTAAGTTCTGTGTGAATAGAAGTGCAGATTGAAACTTATTGATGGAGTAAATAAAATCAGGCTTCAAACTATAAACAAGTTTATAAAAGAGACAGATGAATAAAGTTAATACTTGTTGTTTTGAAATTAAGCTAATCGAACTTTAAATGTAAATCGAACTTACATTTCAAATTTAAAATGTTTTGAGGAGATTTCCTTTGAATGTAATTTAATTTAATTTTAAATTTAAAGAAGAATGTTTTGAATTCAAAGCATTGAATCAAATTTTAAAGTAATTTTTAAGTAATGATTTTATTTAAATTGAATAAATTTAAAATTAGATACTTTAAAGTATTTTAAATTTTGGAATTGATTTCTAAATACCTTATTTTAAAATAAGGTTATTGATATGATTTTGAAAACCAAATTGAATAATTTGTTTTAAGATATTACAATTTGATTTAATTCAAATAATTTATTTATGAAGATAGATAATTATTTGATCGGAATTTAAGGATACTTAATTAGATATAGGTAAAGATTAAGGTTATCTTAATTAATTAAGGATTTTGAAATATTAGAAATTAATTAATTAATTGTTTAATTAATTTTAAATAATTAGTTAATTATTTATTTAATTTTTAATAATCACTTAATTATGGATTAATTAAGTATAATTATTTAATGAAGTAATCAATGATTAGTTATTGAATGTAATTAAGAACGGTAATTACTTATGGAAGTAATTAATGAAATTACTCATGGGAGTAATTGGTTGAAGTGATTAATGGGTAATCACTTGTTGTTATCAATTAAGGAATTTAATTATTATAATTGTTTGAAGTTAATTAATTATGGATTAACTAATTAATTAATGAATTAAGGATTGTTTAATGAAGATAGTAATTACTTGCTAACTAATTAATTAAGAGAGTAATCAAGATTTATTAATGAATTAATTAGAGATAATTACTTGTTAAGTAATTAAGAGTTAATTAATTAATTATTTTAGATAAATAATTAATGTGATTAATTAATTAATGAATGTGATTAATCTTTAAAGTTAATTAATTAAATTGTAATTAATTAAATAAGTAATTAATTAAGGATTGTTTGTTAATTTAATTGTATAATAATTACTTAATGAAGTAATTAAATATTAATTAATTGAATTAATTAATCAAGGATTAATATAATTAAATTAGAAAATAATTAATTAAGAAGTTAATTAATTAAGATAAGTAATTATAAATTGTTAATTACTAATTATGATTAATGAGTTGATTAATTATAAGTTAATTGGTTAATTAATTAAAGTATTATTAATTAATAAGGATCATTAATTAATGTGATTAATGAAATTAATCAAGATTGATTAATATAAGTAATTAATTTAAAGGTGATTAATTATTGTAATTAATTGAGGTATAATGCAATTAATTATAGTTAATTAATAGAAGCAAATGAATGATCATTAATTATTGTAATTAATGATAGTAAATAAAGATTTAATTACTAAATATGGCTAAGGACAATTACTTGAATGTAATTAAATATAATTAATCAAGGAAGATTAATTAAGGAAGATCATTAGAGATGATTAATTTATTATTTGAAATAAATAAATGAAGAAGGATTGATGGGTAATCCAATTGATTTAGAGTTGATCAATTCTATTGATGGATGATTGATTGTTATTGATTAATCGATGTTGGATAATTGATTAATATTGGATAGTTGATATTAGATGATGTTATTGGGTAACTGATTGATAATGGATATGTTATGTGATATGATGTTGTGAGATGAATGTTGTTATAAAGTATCTATTGTGATAATTATGATTCATCTATCTGTTAATATCGTCCTGCATATAAGTAAACTGTTTAAACCCTTAAGTATAACTTGGACATTAAAATGGCGTTTGGTTTCGGTGAGACCGGGATCGGGTTTCCATATTTGGAATCCGAAAACCACATCGATTCCAATTAAACGTTAGGTCGTGAATCCAAGTGGAGCTAGTGAAGACTCGAGGTGTAAGGGCTATACGTCAGTATAACTTTGTGGTGATTCCGTAATGAGTTGACGGAATAGTACTTATAGATTCGAGATGGTGATTTAGAGTGCAAGGGCTATGGTCGTTGACTCTGAGGGTGATTCCAAAATGAGTGCAACGAGATAGTGCCTTCGGTTTCGTTCGAACTCGGAACGAACTTGTATGGATTGAATGCTTTCAGAACATCGTCAGGAGGACGATGAGCATTCTAAGATAGATGTGTCCTATAAAGGTAATCGCAGCCTCAAGCCTCATCAACTGAGAATGGCTAAAACAGGGGAGGTGCAGCAACGCTTCGTGGGTAGCTCCCACTGGAGAGCAAGATTTTCCCCTGTCTAGAGGTCCCTTTCTATTTCGGCTTAGTGTGTGGTTGGTCGCACCAACTACAGGGTGGTCTTGTTCGGGACTGTCCAGTAAGGGATGGTTCCGGCCTTGTGTTGCAGGGGAGCGGGCGTACTCCTCGGTACGTTGATCTAGGCCACGTACTGTGACGGGCGGTACCCGAGTAGCCCTGCCATTGATGGAAATCCATTTTCCATACAAGACCCTACGGTTTTGATTGTATTACCCACTTTTGTGGATAGTAGCTGGAATTTAATCATGTAACAATTTCGGTTATTTCTTATTTACTTGAAAACCCTAGACATTATCATAATACCACTGGATTTCCTATCAAATGTTTTGGTTAGCTTAAGGTAAAAACTTTTCCATGTTTATGTGTGGGAAGTCTTACGTGATACCTTTTCTTTCCAATGGTTTTTTCGAAAGTTAAGCAACTTTAACACGTTTACTCACACCAGACCCTTGTCCGACCCGAGTGTTTATTTTCTGTTTTATTAAACTTTTGGGTACACATATTATGTATGAGTAGTCAAGTGGATCAGGTTAGCTTGACGAATTCTGGAGGAGATATGGAGCAGGAGGCTTCCACGTGTAGATATATATTATGGTTCCGCTGTATCTGTTTGGTATCTGTTTCTGTTGTACTTGAGTTATATAGTTAGACAGATGTTTATAACTGTCTAATATGTGTTGTTTAAGTTGTTTACTCTGATGTAATAAGATACTATGTTATTTCATTCGTTCCACTTTGAGTTCTCTGATTTTGTTGTTTCTTTCTTACTCTTTCTTTTCTTCTTCTATCCCTTTCTTTCTTTATAGATGATACGATTTCCTGGAGATAGGAAGTCGGGTCGTCTCATTTGGTATCATAGCAGTAGGTTGAGTGAATACCTAAGCTCTGGAGTGATGTCTTTCACTAGTACAAAACAGATCAGTTGCTTCGCCTCATTTGTGTCGGTTTTCCATAAAACCGACACAAATAGTGTAATATGTGTCGGTTGTTCATTAACAACCGAAACTATTGACTTATGGGGTAAGAAGAAAATGTTAAAAATGTAATTTGCATCTGTTGTTCTTAAGAAACCGACACAATTGAAGGGAAGCAATAGATCTACTCGTGTCGGTTGTTTGAACAACCGACACAATTAAATACAAAAGCATCGGTTGTCCAAAAACCGACACAATAGGCACACAACTTTCCCCCCAAATCCATTTCAGCCGCCCCATCTTTTCCCACGAACCATAAATTTTAGAGGAAAAATTTAGTCATCATGTACCCGACCCATCTCCGCTCTCCCCATTCCGCTCCAGATCTTTTCCTCCATTTTCACGCCTCCTCACTCCTTCCTCAACGTTAAAACCCTAATTCCCTTTCCCATTCTCACTATTTCTATATCTAAACTAACAACCAATGATTTGCAATCTCATGCCCGTCTCCGCCAACGCCCGTTACCAATTAACTACAATCAGCAACTGTTGAAGGTTTCTCACATACCCTAATTCCCTTTCCCATCCTCCCCGATTCCAACTCCAAACCACGGATCGACGATTAACAATCTGCTCCCGCCTCCATCGACGTCTACTCCTGCAATTGCAACCGAAGTTTGGGAATCTGATACGCTAGCTCGATAACTACGATCAGCAATTGACGAAGGTCTATCACCTACCGACGGTTAACCTCAACCATCGCTGTGCCCATTCCCATCGGACTTCGACCACATGTGCTTGAATGTTTTTGTTATTTCACTCCTGAACAAATTATTATAATTTGCAATGGTAGACATTTAAACTGTTCGGTAAATTGACATGTTATTTCAGCATAACCATTATTTGAATGCATCTTTACTTCGTTTTTATATGAATTAGTGCATTAATCAAACTTAATGAACTAAACTGATTACTATTATCAGTAATATTCCGCTTTAAATGTTGGTCTTCTTAAATGTTTGATATATCCATTGATTTTCTTTTATATCATGTCTTCTGATATCAGATTCAAAAATATGTTATCTAATTTAATGTTGATGATTTTGTATGACGTAAGTGCTGGCTCATGGTTGATTTTATAGAATTTGTATTGACTTTATTTGTATATCAGAAAAAGTCGTTATCGTTGGCATATGTAATGACTGTTTTTGCATTTATGTATCAGTTTCTGTAATGTAAATAACTATTCAATGCATCAACTCAAAGTTTATTCTTACCATCTCTCCAAACTATGTCTTGTCACATGGTCAATTCATATATTTTCTAGGGAAATACAAAGGTATTTTAACTAAAAACATCCATAAATTAAAAAATTTCTTTATTCATTCTTAAAGCCATCGGTTTACCATTAAAATGTATTTTATGTATTATAGTAATCCATATGTATAACATATAATAATATGCTTGAACTCCATTCCATTTGTTTTCCATAACTGTGGAAAAATATTTAAATCATAATTATTTTTGTTATTAATATCATTGAAAAAAACATACAACAAATATCTAAAAGATATGCATCTATTTTCTTTAAGTTTACTAAGCCTTGCTTCAAACTTCGTAGATTCGACAAGCACCATTGTCCAAGTGGTTAAATGATTCGGCTTTGGTGTAAGAGGTCACAAGTTCGAAACTTGCTTTTGAACGTTTATTGACATGGGATATGTTGTCCCAATGATTTGTTGTATATAAAGTACCATTTCAAAAAAAAAAACAAACTTCATAGATTCCAAAGCTAAATGAGTCATGCATGTTTTGTTTGTTGAACCCTTTAACTCTTCACTTCCATGATTTAGGTAGTAATACTTTCGCTTGATTTAGAATTTTCTTTGTTCATTCTTAATATGACATTGGGTTTAGCCTAATGAATCAATTTGGATAATGAATAATGATTCAAATGAGTCATCAATTTTTCATATTTTTTGATATGATTTTGAGAAGATAATGTATTTTTCATACTAAATCAAAATGGCCATACTTTCGAGTGCAAGTCGTTCAACAACAATTTGATTTGTATTCAAAGTTTTGGATAAAAAGGACTAATCAATGAGAGTTAAAATTTATATCTTTCGGTAAATATTTTAGTAGACAAGAATTTGTGCATTATGTTTTCGTATCGGTGATGATTTTATTGATTCATTTTATTGGGGTAATTGTCAATAATTGGGGAAAAATGAACTGATATTTTTTTCCAAGCTCTTAGTAATAATTGAGGGAATTAGCAAGTATGTTTTTAATTTTTCTTTTAATATAATGACTTTGAAGCCTTAAACTTCAACACACATTGACATTTTGATAGGCACAAGGGATACTTTTATATTTTGATGAGCCATTTGTTTTTATTGTTTGCGAATGCATAGATTATAGGAAAAAGCACAAATGACACGTTGTATAACGTGACACCAAAGATGGTAATAAGGTGGCGGTTATAAGAATAAGGGAGAATATAGCTATGACATGAATTTAAGAACCCATGACGCCTGTTTTGTTATCAAATAAGCATATTTGTGTACCAGTTGAGTCAGTGACTCTACTTTGCAATAAAAATTTGCCAAAAAATAACAAAACTGTTATTAAATTTCTTAAGGAACATTGCTTTTATTAAAAAGAAGTAAAGAAATATGAATAGCCTTCTCCATTTGAGCGTTTTTTGTTTGATAGATGTTAATGTAGCCATTAATATTATATGTTACACCCTGATATCTTCCTATAATATTCACATTCCAAACTATTAATGTCGTGTATTTATGGGCTGTAGCACTCTAATTTTTTTCGCATAAAGTACTTATTTTATAGGCTGATGCATACGATTGATGATGAGTTGTTATCAGTTGATCGGTTTCTTAATGATAAAGGTGAATCAAGGGAGCAAAGGTCTTTTGTTCTCTCTGGTTAGATTCAAGGGATTTATAGATTATGTCTTCTAGAATATTTGACTTATCAGGTAATCTTCTCACACAGTATGACATTTATATCAATGTGTACGATATGGTGCATATGTATGTGAATGTGTATGCGTGCGTAAGTGTGCGGGAGTCTATGAATCTTCTTGCGAATTACTCTGGACCTACAAATAATTTCTTTTCTCTCTTCTAGCAGAATGAGATATAATTTTTGGAATGTATTCAGATCGGGTATAGGACCTTGATAGTTTCCATCGAACAATAGAGGATATAAATCTTGAGCATAGGAAATATTTGATGCTACTTCAAGATATTTGATGTTTTACCATAAGATAGAAGAACCTTCTCTTTAGAAAATTTGCTTTCTCATTATGTCAAGCATTTCATATTAACTCATCATTAATTCCTCTATCTAGATTACTAAAGCTCTCTTTATTCACATAGTTTTTTGTTCCCTATTCTGTCACCATGTTTAGAACTTCAAACCTTTGGAACAAATTTGAATTCTTTATGGATTCAACGGTTTCATATTTTCTATAGACATTGTTGTGCTATAGATCATTTTCTTCTTCTTTGTAATAGAAATTTCTATTTTAATCAACATATATAAGTTTTTGGTCCTACATAACTTTGATTTGGATTTGATGATGATTCTATTGTATTTTGTTTGGGTATCATTTCAGTTAAATATTACATGATATATTGCATCATTTCCCGTATAAGAACCCAGGCTTATTGTTCCTTTACTTATTAGAAACCTGGCACTTATTAGAAACCTCGCACTTATTTTTTAAATATTGCCTTCTAATGGTAGTGGCCCTATTTCATGCGAACTAGCATCCTAGAACTCATGAGGAGCATGAAGCAGACACGTCATATATTGAAGATGATCAACTATTCTATTCAATAAAGGTGAATAATATATCATGAAAAAGCTAGCTGTTTTGATTGATGGGTATTGTAAGGTTGTTTCCAATGAATTTTTGCAAGAATTTGCACATGAAATTTGATCCGCACAAACTGTGACTTGAATACGTCCATTTACTTTGTGTGGAACTTATAAAAGAACTATATAATTGTCTGCAACATGGTGAATAATCAGTTTTGAGTTGTGGGACTAAGAGTGTACATACTATTTTATTGTCAAAATTGCATCAAATTTTGAAATTGTTTCTATAAAGATATTTAATAAAATGTTCTTTTATTTTATTTTAACAAGACTTCCTATTATTTTTACTTTAGAATATATTTGAATTAACTTCTAATGGTAGTGCAGTTGGTTGAACACATTTTTGAGTCAATAGAATGGATTATGTATTGTGGATTCCATAGTTTCTGAGAGTTTACCACCAAAACTTAGAGCTTACTGATAAAACTTAATTTTATTTAGATATTAGAAAAGAATCTTGATTTTACAATTATTTTGTATATATAACACGCACGCATTATACATAATTTGAAACGTACTACACAAGCGCATTGTTGAATTATGCATGCATATTGTGATTAAATGCAAGCCCATTTGGGCGTGCATACATACTCTAAAATTTTGTATGGCTGTGTATTTGTAGATGAGAAGAGAAGAGTGGAGTGGTTTGCAGAGATTAGGTGGGTGGTGCAGCAGTTTATTGTTTAGCTTGAATTTGATGTGCAGTGAAGGGGGTGAGGCAGTTGAACCGTTTGTATTGGTTGTAGTGGTGAGGTATTATACTTGGAGTTTTATTTGATGTGTAGATGGGATTGTGATGTCGGTGGTTCAGGCAACTGCAGTGTATGATTGATCATAGATGTGATGGTATTAGAGTTTGTTGCTTTGTGGAGGATATGGTGTGTATTGGTGGTAGAAATGAGAGAGTGAAGTGATGTATGTTTGTGAAAGAGGATAGCAATTTGATGGTTATGAGAAGATATCAGTTGGTGATGAAGTAGGGGCTGTCTGTAAAACAGGGATCTCAAAATAAATTTCCTTGTAGCTATCATTTAATTTGTTTCCAATATTCATCTTATGGTTCAACCTGTGTTTGAATTACTTTTCCTCTCAAATTCTTTTATGCAGAGTATTCCTGACTTAATTATTGCCTTTTGTATAAAAATTCTCTTAATTGCAGGACTTTGTACGAGACAGTTCTTATAACCAACAAGAGATAGACGAGGTTCGAGAGAATTTAGCTAGTTATATCATGTATAATTGGATGTAGTTGTTTTTTGTTGTGTACGCTGATCTTTTGTAACGTACGTTGGTATTTTGTTATGTACGTTATGTTTGTGATAGATTATATTCTATTTTGGTCTGTAAACATGAATTATGTTGATGGATAATATAATTATATTTTTTGTTCAATCAGTTCATAGTAATGTTGGTTTATAAAAAATTAAAATTCAATTTCATACTGTTTTTATAATCTTAAACGGTAATAATATTATTATTTTTACTTCAGATTTTACTTGTGTCGGTTGTTACTTCAAAAGGAACCGATACAACTGTATATCAGTTGTGTCGGTTGAAAAAACAAACATAACTGACATAAATATCAATCATTTGTGTCGGTTGTTAATAAAAAACTGACACAAAACTATGAACAATTGTGTCGGTTTTTCTAAAAGGACCGACACAATAAACGGCGGTTTGCTTCACTATACAAGCTGATTTGTGTCGGTCCTTTTAGAAAGACAGACACAACTGTTCATAGTTTTGTGTCGGTTCTTTAATAAAAACCGACACAAATGATTGCTATTTGTGTCGGTCGTACAACCGACACAACATAAAAATGTCTTTTGTGTCGTCTTCATATGAGTCGGTTGTAAAACCGACACAACAGGAGTTACACAACCGACACAAATGACCAGTTTTGTACTAGTGTTTCTTGAGAGAGCGTACTTGTAATTTTTATATATAACTATATATATATATATATATATTTATATCTACCTAATCTGTTGGGTTATCTGTTCGGATTTTCCAACATAAGTTTTTGAGGTAGATGGAGCTATGGTGTGTGTGTAACACGACTACCACTAATGGAAGAGGTCCATATGTTGAGGTTGGAAGTATTTGTTGAGACTGGAGACCTAGTACTGTCTCGAGTAAGATTTGTAGTTTGGAATAAGGATTTCTCTGATATCCGAAGGAAATCTTTTAAAAGATTCAGAGTTTATCTTTGAAGTGCAATTTTGGATTTGTCTGAAGTGCAGAAGTAAGTATTGATATCTTGATAACTGCATGATGAGATGCAGTATCCATGGATTTTTCTGAAGATGTTTTCTCTTGAAGCAGTTTTAGAAATGATTGAGAAGCAGTCTTTACCTGCCACAGAAAAGACTCATTTGTATAAAAGTTGTCTGGATCTTTAGCATGGAGATTGGCTGTTTTGGAATATGAGACTAAGGTCTATAAGTTATTCGCTTTGGCGTGGTCTCATTTGCTATTCCCTAAGGAAAGCGAGATATGGATGCTTGGTTTGGAGTCCGAGTTTCTTGAGAAGTTGTCTGCCATCTCGGAGGGCCGTTGCGTGGTTTGTTGATGGTTTTGGTTTTGGAGAAACCTTTGGATTAGAGTCTTGGGTTAGCTGTGGTAGCAGTTTCAGCTCGAAGTGTTCGGTGTGTTGTCGAGGAGGTCTTTTAGCTTTGCAGTATCATCAAGGTAGAGTTTGGAAGCAGTAGTGTGGCTCGTTTCTCTAATGGTTCGGGAATCTTCGTGGTTCTTCTATCAGCGGCTCGGGCAGTTGGTAAAAGTTTTCCTGGAAGGTTAACCTTGTTTGAAAAAGCTTTAGGCTGTTCTAATTGGTAAAGTGATGACAGTTTCTTTGGAATCTGAATTAAGTAGGATCGCAAAAGTGACTTGCGATTAGTTTGGAAATTTTTCTTGAACAATCTTTTGTTTGAGGCCGAGGGTTCTCATGAGAGGTAGGAGCTACTGAGGTACTCAGAAGGTTGTCTGCATCTAGAGTTGAGTTTCATATTGTTTTGGTTCCAGGAGCAATTTTGGTAGTTAGCCTGGTGGTAGGATGGTTCTTGGAGTAGGAAGAGTTGGTGTAGCAGCTTAGAATATTTTTGGATTTGGATTTGGTCGGATCTTGTTTTGAGTTGGATTCTACTGTAAGGTTGTGACTGAGTCAGATGAGTCACTCAGATTTTCTATGGATTTGATGAACAAAGTTTCCCCGGATATATTGGATAAGTTATACTTGTGTTCATCAACAGTATTCTTATCTATTTTAGAATCAGAGTTGTGCAGTGGAAGCGAGGTAGCAGCTGTGCAAGGAAGGAAGCAAGTTCTGTTTGCTATTGCATGAGTAGTAGAGCTTGTGTTCTAGATTTCGACGAATTTTGGAAGACTTTTCTGTCTAATGGGATCTAGGAACTGTTTGCTTTGGTCTAGTTATTTCTGGGATTGTCAGCATAGGTTGAGCTGATCAGGAAAAGATTGGCAGCCCAGGATTGTCTGTTGAGTTATACAGACAAGAGATAAGGAGTTTGAAAACCGAAGTTGGAGACTTCAGTGCTGTTAAAATTCTCTGGTTAAGAAAGCTGAAATTGGATAAGATTGGTTGGTTAGTGCTGTGGCATTTGAGGATCTCTTATCTGTGTTTTGATAGGATGAGATTGAATTGCCAGTTTGATAGCTGGAATTCATTATATTTCACGCATCTCTGAGGGAGTACGTGTATGATTCTCGATTGGTTGTTGAATCTGTAGTTCAGTTGGATTTAGAAGTTGAGCTGGACTTGGGTATAGTCTGATGTTCTGTTCAGATTGATTGATCTGGAGATGGGAGGAGCTCTGGTTTTTGGAAGTGTAGTTAGTTTGTTGGCTTTTGTAGAGCGAGCCTCCCGGTGATTTATACTTGGGAAACTCGAGATAGTATTAGAGATTTATTCTGGTTAGTGTCAGAATAATTGGTTTGTTTGTTTATTTGGTTGCTATGGTTGTTAGTTATTGGTTGTTAAGTATGCTTTGCTATTTGAAATTAAAATCTGTACTGGGTTATTAAATTACCTTTGCTTTTAAATTTGGGGGACGAAATTCTTTTAAGGGGGGAGGATTGTAACGACCCGGAATTTTGGGCAATATAAATTTAATAACCTGTATAAATAATTTAATTGGTTTGATAATTTTCTTTATAATTTTAATTCAATCTGATAATTGTGATTAATATCTTTTTAACAATTTAAAATGGATAAGATTTATTTTTCAAAGTTAGTGAAATTTTATTCTGTTTATAATATATATATTTGATATATATTGTAAATAGGAGATTTTTTGTTTCAAATTAAAGATTGAGTTTTGCAAATTGTAATATATATGTATGTATATGTTATAATTTGGAATTGTTTGAAATTTAATTTAATCTATTAATTTTTATGTGTATGAATTTTAAATTAAAGCTTTGTTTAAAGACTAAATATTTTTCGAAGGTTAATTTAAAGATTAATTTATTTGTTTTCAAAATATAGGATTTGTTATTTATTTTACATGTGATAGTTTAAAAAGGATTTAAACAAAGTGTTGTTTTGTTTTCTTTTAAAAATGCTTATTATGAAATGGTTATAAATATATAAAGTTATAAATAAACTCTTTTTAAAATAATCTCTTAAATTTAGAATAATTTTTAAACATAAGTAGTATTTAAATAAATTACTAAATTCACATTTACATAAATATAAATACAAATTCATATTTCACAAATCTAGAGAAAACATATAATACACATATTTGATTTAAACCATAAGCAATTGTTTATAAAATATCACACTTGTAAAACAAAGGAAATGCATCTTTAACACTTGTAAGAAAACTAAATGCTTTGGTGACAAATGTAAGTCTTTTTGGACATATGGCATTATTTTTATTTTTATTTTGATAAATGTATTAAGAAGAAAATTTGTTTTCACAAACCTTTTTCTTTGTTTTCACTTCTAACACAAATTAATGGCAACCAGTAACTACTCTCTCAAATCTGAAATTTAAAATCAAAGAGAAAAATCAAAACTGAAAGTAAAATCTGCAAATTTGAATGTTCTTCATATCAACAAACCAACCTGCATGAAGTTCAAATCTGCAATCAACCTGCGAATGGAAGTCTGCATTTCTAAATCCTAAATCAACTTGCAATTCAAATTAAAGATGCAACATCAACCTGCATTTCAATGGAAGGATCTGCAAATTTAAAATCTGCAACTAAAATGGAAGAACAACATAAGGTTCTACACTATAAATCAACAATTTGATGCATTCAGAGAGTATTCATTAGTAAGCAATCAAATGACTTTTACGGATCAAAATTTTAAAGCCTGGGCATCAAAACTGCTTTGTATTGTTCTCTGCTCTGCATAATAGAAAAGGTGAGTAAATTCTTCTTTAAAAATAGATTTTTAACCTATGAGTAAATTTTTAATTTAAAAACAGTTTAAATCTGAGATCAAATCTTAAATGCATGGATAAAAATCTTGTGGTAATGCAGTGTTATTTGTTTGCATGTATGAATATGAATGCATTTTATGTAATTATGATATGCTTGTGAAAATGTCTGTAATTTGATATAAGTATAAGCCTCTGTTGTGTACAGGCTAAACTTTCCCTTAAGGAAAATTTCATTTCACTTCATTCATTTGGTTTTAGGTTTTGATTTATGAATGGAAAATGTTCATTTCTGTGTGGTATTAATTTTAAAAATAGTTTAAAGATTTTATATTTGGTACTTTTCATATAAAAATATTAAATACAGTGAAGAGCAAAAAATAGTTAAAAATCAACTTATTCAATTTTGGATTTGGATTACATGATTGTAATCATGGCAGCAAATAATGAATTTAGGAGTTAATATCAAAAAATTTAGTTGACAAATTGATTAGAAATTTGGTTTTGTTCGAAAAAGGGGGTTTGGTAAATTACCGATTATCCATACATTGAATTAGTGTGGAACTTGGATCAAAGCTTGTTTGTAGGATGAAGATGTTAGGAAAAATGCAAAAGAAGTTTTATATTGGTTGGATCGATGGGAATTGGCACGATTAGGGTTTTAGAGTAGTTTGATTTTGGCCGAACTGTAGGAGCTTTTGCATCTTGAATGTTCGATCGAGCTTGTTCATTTCTGGGGTGGATGTTGTGCTTAGATGTGGTGTTCGATGGAGTAGATCGGCGGGGTTCACCGGAGTTTGGATGGACGACGACGTTGGAATTTGTGATCGAGATGTTCTGCAGTTTTTCGATCAGAGGGTCGGATTTCGATGCGTTGATGGATTCTTCGATCCGGGTTGAGATACGAGTTGTTGAGGCATTGCGGTCGGTCGGCGATCAGTTGAATGGTCGGAGAGGTGAGGCTGGGTTGCGCACGTACACGCCTGCACGCTGTGCACTGGGAAGAAAGGCAGATTGGGGAAGACGAGTTGAACCCGGAGTGACGCTCGCGATTCCCTAGTTTCATCTCGAAGCAGTTTGGGGTAGGAAGATTAGGGGGAACTCGAAAAGGCGCTCGTGTTTTCATGGTTTCTACTCGAAGTGAAGACAGCTGGGTTTGTCTTCAGGGCATGCTCGTGTAAATAAGGATTCATACTCGAGTATTTTTAGTTGTGAGCCTTTAGTTAAGTTCTGTGTGAATAGAAGTGCAGGTTAAAACTTATTGATGGAGTAAATAAAATCAGGCTTCAAACTATAAACAAGTTTATAAAAGAGACAGATGAATAAAGTTAATACTTGTTGTTTTGAAATTAAGTTAATCGAACTTTAAAATGTAAATAGAATTTACATTTCAAATTTAAAATGTTTTGAGGTGATTTCCTTTGAATGTAATTTAATTTAATTTTAAATTTAAAGAAGAATCTTTTGAATTCAAAGCATTGAATCAAAGTTTAAAGAAATTTTTAATTTATGATTTTATTTAAATTGAATAAATTTAAAATTAGATACTTTAAAGTATTTAAAATTTTTGGAATTGATTTCTAAATACCTTATTTTAAAATAAGGTTATTGATATGATTTTGAAAACCAAATTGAATAATTTTTTTTAAGATATTAAAATTTGATTTAATTCAAATAATTTATTTACAAAGATAGATAATTATTTGATAGGAATTTAAGGATACTTAATTAGATATAAGTAAAGATTAAGGTTATCTTAATTAATTAAGGATTTTGAAATATTAGAAGTTAATTAATTAATTGTTTAATTAATTTTAAATAATTAGTTAATTATTTATTTAATTTTTAATAATCACTTAATTATGGATTAATTAAGTATAATTATTTAATGAAGTAATCAATGATTAGTTATTGAATATAATTAAGAATGGTAATTACTTATGGAAGTAATTAATGAAATTACTCATGGGAGTAATTGGTTGAAGTGATTAATGGGTAATCACTTATTGTTATCAATTAAGGAATTTAATTATTATAATTGTTTGAAGTTAATTAATTATGGATTAGGTAATTAATTAATGAATTAAGGATTGTTTAATGAAGATAGTAATTACTTGTTAAGTAATTAATTAAGAGAGTAATCAAGATTTATTAATGAAGTAATTAGAGATAATTACTTGTTAAGTAATTAAGAGTTAATCACTTAATTATTTTAGATATATAATTAATATGATTAATTAATTAATGAATGTGATTAATCTTTAAAGTTAATTAATTAAAATATAATTAATTAAATAAGTAATTAATTAAGGATTGTTTGTTAATTTAATTGTATAATAATTACTTAATGAAGTAATTAAAGATTAATTAATTGAATAAATTAATCAAGGATTAATATAATTAAATTAGAAAATAATTTTTAAGAAGTTAATTAATTAAGATAAGTAATTATAAATTTTTAATTACTAATTATGATTAATGAGTTGATTAATTATATGTTAATTGGTTAATTAATTAAAGTATTATTAATTAATAAGGATCATTAATTAATGTGATTAATGATGTTAATCAAGATTGATTAATATAATTAATTAATTTAAGGGTGATTAATTATTGTAATTAATTGAGGTATAATGCAATTAATTATAGTTGATTAATAGAAGTAAATGAATGATCATTAATTATTGTAATTAGTGATAGTAATTAAAGATTTAATTACTGAATATGGCCAAGGACAATTACTTGAATGTAATTAAATATAATTAATCAAGGAAGATTAATTAAGGAAGATCATTAGAGATGATTAATTTATTATTTGAAATAAATAAATGAAGAAGGATTCATGGTTAACCTAATTGATTTAGAGTTGATCAATTCTATTGATGGATGATTGATTGTTATTGATTAATCGATGTTGGATAATTGATTAATATTGGATGGTTGATATTAGATGATGATATTGGGTAACTGATTGATAATGGATATGATATGTGATATGCTGTTGTGAGATGAATGTTCTTATAAAGTATCTATTGTGATAATTATGATTCATCTATCTGTTAATATCATCCTGCATATAAGTAAACTGTTAAACCCTTAAGTATAACTTGGACACTAAAATGGCGTTTGGTTTCGGTGAGACCGGGATCGGGTTTCCATATTTGGAATCCAAAAACCACATCGATTCCAATTAAACGTAAGGTCGTGAATCCAAGTGGAGCTAGTGAAGACTCGAGGTGTAAGGGCTATACGTCATTATAACTCTGTGGGTGATTCCGTATTGAGTTGATGGAATAGTACTTATAGATTCGAGATGGAGTGCAAGGGCTATGGTCGTTGACTCTGAGGGTGATTCCAAAATGAGTGCAACGAGATAGTGCCTTCGGTTTCGTTCGAACCCGGAATGAACTTGTATAGATTGAATGCTTTCAGAACATCGTCAGGAGGACGATGAGCATTCTAAGATAGATGTGTCCTATGAAGGTAATCACAGCCTCAAGCCTCATCAACCGAGAATGGTTAAAACAGGGGAGGTGCAGCAAGGCTTCGTGGGTAGATCCCACTGGAGAGAAAGATTTTCTCCTGTCTAGAGGTCCCTTTCTATTTCGACTTAGTGTGTGGTTGGTCGCGCCAACTACTGGGTGGTGTTGTTCGAGACTGTCCAGTAAGGGATGGTTCCAGCCTTGTGTTGTAGGGGAGCGGGCGTACTCCTCCGTACATTGATCTAGGCCACGCACTGTGACGGGCGGTACCCTAGTAGCCCTGCCATTGATGGAAACCCATTATCCCTATGAGACCCTACGGTATTGATTGTATTACCCACTTTTGTGGCTAGTAGCTGGAATTTAATCATGTAACAATTTCGGCTATTTCTTATTTACTTGAAAACCCTAGACACTATCATAATACCACTGGATTTCCTATCAAATGTTTTGGTTAGCGTAAGGTAAAAACTTTTCCATGTTTATGTGTGGGAAGTCTTACGTGATACCTTTTCTTTCCAAAGGTTTTTTCTAAAGTTAAGCAACTTTAACCCGTTTACTCACACCAGACCCCTGTCTGACTCGAGTGTTTATTTTTTGTTTTATTAAACTCTTTGGTACTCATATTATGTATGAGTAGTCAAGTGGATCAGGTTAGATTGACGAATTCTGGAGGAAATATAGAGCAGGAGGCTTCCACATGTAGATATATATTATGGTTCTGCTGTATCTGTTTGGTATCTGTTTCTGTTGTACTTGAGTTATATAGTTAGACAGATGTTTATAACTGTCTAATATGTGTTGTTTAAGTTGTTTACTCTGATGTAATAAGATACTATGTAATATTTTATGTGATATATTATATTTCATTCGTTCCACTGTGAGTTCTCTGATGTTGTTGTTTCTTTCTTACTCTTTCTTTTCTTCTTTTATCCCTTTCTTTCTTCGTAGATGATGCGATTTCCTGGAGATAGGAAGTCGGGTCGTCTCAATGGATACCTTTAGTTGTTTTTGGCTTCTTTTCCATAGGGTGTTTAACTTGTAGTTATATCCGTCTCATCATTTAATTTTTGAAATTTACGATTTCTTGTGTGATAATTTGTTCAGTGGATTATTGTGTTGGGCCTGTTGGCTGACTATATTTGCTATGTGACAATGAATATTTCTTCATCTTCAAGATGAAAACCAGGTAATGATTAAATTAGTGCAATGCTGGTTATGTCAAATTGTCATTTGAAACACAACTTTTAGTTGAAAAAGAAATCTGTGTTAGTTAAATGACATCAGGTTGGTATAAGTAGTTTTCATAGAAATAGAAATTACATAATGGAAACTAGCATAAAAACCAGCATGATGTGTGTTTATCAGTCATTAAGATGTTCAGATTTCTTTTTTTCCTCTCTCAACCCCCCCTTTTTTTTTGAAAAAAGGCAACATTATATGTCATGACAAAAAGCATTTTTCAAGAAAATTCTACAAATCGCAGAAAAGATTAAAGGGACTTATTCTTTACTAATGACTCTTTCTCACACACACTGAGACACACTCTAAACAAAGATTGAGGTAGTCATGTCCCAAAAAAGCTGTACATTATTGTTATCGCTACATGTAAATTTTCAAGAAAAATTTTCAACTCCAAATCCCATGTACGCTTTACCATTATATGATATCTTAGTCCTTTTGTTGTGTATCTCTATGTGAGGAAATAAAGCATAAGGATTTGAGTCTAACCTAATTACGATGTACATACATCTAAACCTATTAATGTTATTCATACTTATGTTATTGAGATAAAAATCCACATTGAAAATTCCGTAATTGGGAATTGATCCAAGGTCTCTCAAGTGTAGGTTGAAATTCCTAACCAACTAGACTACAACAAATTAGATGGTTTTGAGGGATGAGGAATATAGCGACCCACAATTTTGGTCGTTTGGTTTTGAACGTTTAATTTGTTTTTAAATGTTGAATCAGAAATATTAATTGTTTTTGAATATGGAGATTTTCGTTGACTTACTGAAATGGGTTAACATTTCAAATATAGCGTTTAATTGAATTTGATAAATAGTAATTTTATATTTGAAATTTGGTAAGTATGTGAATCTGGAGTTAAATGTAAATGGAAATGGTTTCTAAAGTTGATTAAACTCTATTTGAATTAGAGTGATGATGGTGGACTTCTGAATGGAATTAAAAGTCGATAAATTGAAATTTGAAAATTTTATATATTTATTTATTAGTGAAATTAAATATTTAGAATAGTGTAAATAATTGAATTTGTGATTTAATATGAATCGATATGGTTTCTAATATGGATAAAAAATCTATTTGAATTATAATTGAGTTGGTAAGTTTTTAAAATTGGAATTTCAAATAATTTTGTCGATTTTGAAAATCGCTCGATTTAATCGACAAGATAAAATAGTATTCCGGGGCGCAGTTTCAAAATTCAATGAAACCAGTTTCATTGGATCCGTAATAGTATATTATTATCGCATTTCGAATTTCGTAGCATTTTGATTTACCGTTTGGTCGTACGGGATAGAAACACGTTGAAATTAATATTGGAAATTTAACATTTCAATTTGATTCGAAAAGCTATCTTCCACATATGATCGAATTAAGCCTCGAAACATATTCCATTGTGTTCAGAATAGGGGTAAAACATTATAAACGCCACGTGACACACTTCGTTTGGTGTTCGTCTAAAAAAATACGTGAATAGTGAAAATAATAATAATAAAATAATACGTATACTTATACATACATACATACATACACACACACGTCCCACAACTAAACCCTAGAAATAACCTAGCCGCCTCAATAACGTTCAATGACCAAAAGACACTATTTTTCTCCCTTTGATTTCACATGATCCTTTCACCTATAGAGAACTTTCTACATGAAATTTGTAGATCTCGTTGAGTACTACAGATCCAATGGTGAATTTGAGCTATCGTCATTGAATGGAGGCAGGAATTAGTCGCGTTCGTTTTCGTTTGAGCTCATTTCACTCGAACTAGGGTTGATCGGAAGTGGCGATACTTTGGGCATTAGTGGAGCTCGCACGGGCGCACACGATGACGTTGGCCGATCGAGTTTTAGGGCAACATGGTGGTAGCGGCGGTTCGCTGGTCGAACGTTGTGATGGGTTCGTGAAGGACTTGATTTCCTGAAGCAAAATCATGCGGCCCAGATTATTTCCAAGGTTTAATTAAACAAAAGGAAATTTATATAAATTATATTCAAAATTTTTAAAAATGTATATCTTTATCATACGAGATCGGAATTGGACGAATCAAGCATCGTTGGAATCGTGGCGACGAGCACTAATTTGGAGACAATTGAAAATGGCTAAAATTTTAGGTTAAATCGAATGTAGTTCGATTTGATTTAAAATTTAAAACTCAAGGTGAGTTAAACTCACTCATTTGGTTAATCATTAATATTTTATAGCAAATAAAATTTATTTATGCTCTCTGGTGATTGTTGAAATTGGTGATTATTGAAATTAATTTAAGATGATGATATAATATCTTGAAATGCTATTAGATTGGTTGAACCGGATCTAGGGTGATGATATAACAACTCGAATTGATATTAAACTGTTTATGGTTATTTTAAAGCTTACTTCTAGTATTGAATCATATATGTGTGGAATTGATAAATGGATTTTGTTTGGAATTACGTTGTTAAGTTTATAACGTAAACTGAATTGAAAAATATTGGTGTAATATATTTCGCCAAATAAACACCATTGGAAAATAAATGAAAGAGTTCGATTGTGAATGATAATTGGTTAGCAGAATAAATTTTTATTCTGCTATTTCATTAATTTGGACCCTGTTAAAATGCTGATTGGTTTATATTGAACATTTTGACATGTTAACAAATTGTTGTTAAGTGTGGATTTGATTTACATATATGATTGTTTTGTAAATGTTTTAATTTAACTGTGATAGTTAAATTGAATTGAATGGTAGTTGATAAATACCATTGGAATTTTCAAGCCTCATTATAACATTGGAAAGGTTATGGCTTCTGTTTACCTTCAAATTTCATAATTTGAAGTAAAAGATTATTTTTAACAATTATTATAGAAATGGTTTTGTTTAAATTTTTATTTACAAATATTTTGTAAAATCATTTATTTAGTAAAGTTAATTATTATTTTAAATTAGCTGTTAAATTGACTAAAACCAGACGTAGCCTCATCAGCGGAAATGACTAAAACCAGAGATAAGAGGCATGACCAGTAGGTTGGTTGACCCATAGGGTGTATTCGGCTTCCTTTCTTGTAATATGGATACCTTAAGTTGTTTTTGGCATGTTGGAGCGATGCACTCGGTCTTAGCAAGATCAGTTATGTTTTTCCTATGTTACCCCAGCTAGACGGGTATGATGCGCTCCGAAAGGATAACTCTGATCCTTGTGCATGAGGACCGTTCTCGAAGTACCGAGGGAACCTCCGTGGAAATCCTACACAATTGGCAAGTGAGCCTTATCGAGCTTTGATTTTATATATAGTATTGTTGTGATGTACACAGCATGAACATTCACAACTACTTGATTATAATTATGTTGACCCTTAGACATTATTATAATGTCACTGAATTTTCTAGAATGTTTTGGTAATCGTAAGGAAATACCCGATCGTGTTTATATACGGTGTGATCTTATGATATCTTTATTTTGAAAGGTTTTATAACTTAATAAATCAAATGGAGTTTGTTTTCTCACGCTCGTTTACCTGATTGATCCGTGTGTTATTATTTTATAATAATGCTCGGGTCAGACCAAGCATATTACATATTTAGATTTGGATTGGAGACGAGATGAAGACTGAGATGTATTCTCGTACTTGTTTGTTCCATTGCAGTGGTTATTTGAAATTATCAGCAATTGTGAGGACGAGCTGTTACAACTGTCTTGGTTGGTAATTATTGACTTGTGTACTCTGATTTGAATTACATATATCACAGTTTTAATTTGTGTAAAGAGCTGTTAATATATTATTCATTCCGCTGCGAGACTCTGTATTTGTTTAGTTTCTTCTATTTTCTACCTTATTGCTTTTTCCCAAACAAGCTTTTTTCTGGCACCGATGGTTCTACATGTTATACAGTGAACGTATCGATGTCGATTTTCGAGTTTCGAAAAGTCGGGTCGTCACATATGGTATCGGAGCTTAGGTTGGCGATATACATAGGCTTTGATGGGGGTTACTCATTAGAGATAGGGTCAGTAGCACCCTAGAATGAGTTGAGTGTATTAATATATATGAGCACGTATTTATTAGTGAATATAAAATGTTTTATATTGGGTTGACTTATCGGTTGAGTTTTTATGAATTCTGGTCAGTATGGGAAGTATAACCGTATCGATAGGGGTTTCTAAACTCTTAAACAAGGTAAACCGACACAATATTGTTTTAAAGAGGGCAAATGAAATAATTTTACCCTAACTATATTTTGATATAAAAGAAATATTTACCTGAAATTAGTATAGTCTATATATATTTGGAATGTTCGATTGTAAATATTATAATCAAAACAAGATTATAAAATTTGAAATGGGTTATATAACCAATTTAAAAGTATAAAAGTATGATTTATACAAATGAGTTATAACAGAATTGGATTCAAACCAGAATTTGAAATTTTAAGTCCCAGAAACTTTGGGTAGTGTTTTAAATGAATCTGAACTAAGTATTTGGGAATTTTAAATCTTGGAGTTTTTTGGATATGTATTCCAAAGTGGTTTGCGAAGAATGATGGAGTATTATTTTGAAGATATTTCTGAATAGAAATTGTTTTAAAATGGGTTTTGGAAGTAAGGAAGCACTGAACTCACTTCAGTCGCTGGAAAATAATTCTGGTGATGATGATCGCATCATCTAACTTCATTTTCGAGTTTCTAAGTGATGGACTGCTACCTTAGTAACTAGCTATCATTATTTGCTTTAGACTTGTTTGGTAAACGAGTTTTGTTTTCCCAGAATTGTTTTGAGAAAAACTAAGTTGTTTTTAAAAAAATTCAAAAGTATGATTTGATATGCAAAAATGGATATATGTATATTTATGATTTTAAAATGATTTGACATAAAACCGGTGATTTAATTTTGGCAATTTTATTTAAATGATTTGTGAAGTCAGGAGAAAATCAATTATTGAACTTATAATTTGGAGTTGATATAGATAAGAAAGGAAAGTGTGAATTTTAATCTTGGAACTAAAGTTTAACTTGAGTAAGTTAAAATGAATAATATGGGTTGAAATTTAATCTAAGATAAGTTAAAGAAAGTTGAATAGGAATTGAATTGAATATAATGTTTGAAATGTGAAATATTATATAACTATAAGTTATGATTATCGAATGGAATGTAGACACTCAAGCGATAAAGTGATATATATAATCTAGAGTTATGATTATAAGATGTAAATGGACTCAAGTAAGCAATATGAGATTATAAGTAAATAAGTTCTTGAACATATGAATTGAGAGGTGCAATAGTAAAACCAAAATGAAAATGGTTTGATATTATGGTAAAGAAATGGAAACATAAAATTTTGAATTTTAATTGGAGGTGAATTGGAATTGAGTAAATTGAATATAAACATGAATTGTGAAGTGTTATATAACTATATGGCATAAATATAGAATGTGAGTAAACTTAAGTGAAAATTTGGGGAATTATGAATAAATAAGTTTGTGCAACTTATTATTAAACTGAGAAAGTGGAAAAGTGTGACAAAGTTAAGTATTTGATAACAATAAATGAATTCAATTTAAGAATAAATGAATTGGATATGATTTTGGAGTATGGATTGGATAAGATTGAGTATCAACTTAAGTTATAAACCTGAATATTAACTTAAGTACCAGTATGGAATGTTTATAATAAACCTTAGAAATAATTTATGAAATAGTTTATAAATAAATTAGCATGGAATGAAATGTCGTTTACTATAAATGAAGTGAATAACACTATGTGAATTAAATGAAAGTAAATGGAAAAGATGTAATATAAGTTGGAAGTGAAACTAATATGAAGGGAATGCAAATGAATTGATTGTGAATCAATTTGACATTGAATCAAATTGAATATACATTGATTGTAAATGGATAACGGAATGTTTGAATATTGTACTTATTTATGCATTCGAAATTTACATGTTATAGTATGTTTGTTTTGTGAAAACATGTGTTTAAGTTCGTTAAAAGAATGAAATGTTATAAAAATTTCATGGTTGTGAAACTTATGTGCTTCATTTGAGTAAGTACAGGTATAGAAAGCCGTTTGGATAGATTTTGGTTGCGTAGTTGCATACAAATTAATCAAACTCGCTTAATAATGCTAACATAAGGTATGCTTACACATTAAAAGTGAAAATGAGATAAAATATTGATATATATTGTGTTTTCGACCGTGTCGGTCGATGTGTATTATATTTATCACATTTGTGACATTGTAAAAAGCTCTCCGTACAAGGGAGACTCTATTAAAAAAATTCAAAAATTTAGGGTGTGAAAAAATTTTGTTGACTAAATTTGATTTGAAATTATAGCTTGAAATAATGGAATTTGATGAATAAATAGGAATTAGTGGATTTATGTGAGTCTAAAAGACTTAGGAAATGGTAATAACATGATTTTAACCAAATGTGTTTTGAATAGAAATGGGTTTGAAGCATTTTTTCTACCTTAGTAATTTTAGGGACGAAATTCTTTTGAGGGGGTAGGAATATAACAACCCGGAATTTTGGTCGTTTGGTTTTGAACATTTAATTTATTTTTAAATGTTGAATTGGAAATATTAATTAATTTTGAATATGGAGATTTTGGTTGACTTAGTGAAATGGGTTAAAATCAAACATAACGATTAATTGAATTTGATAAATAGTAAATTTAATATTTGAAATTGGGTAAGTACGTGAATCTGGAGTTAAATGTGAATGTAAATGATTATAAAGTTGATTTAAACTCTATTTGAATTAGAGTGATGATAATGGACTTTTGAATGGAATTAAAAGTCGATAAATTAAATTTGAATTTTTTTATATTTAATAGTGAAATTAAACATTTAAAATACTATAAATAATTGAATTTGTGATTTAATATGAATCGAAATGGTTTCTAATATGGATAAAAATTCTATTTGAATTATAATTGAGTTGGTAAATTTTTAAAATTGTAATTTCAAGTAATTTTATCGATTTTGAAAATCACTCGATTTAATCGACACGATAAAATAGCCTTTCAGGGCATAGTCTCTAAATTTGATAAAACCCGTTCCATTGGATCCGCAAATTATGATTTTATTGGATTTTAAATTTCGTAGCGTTTGGAGTTATCGTTCAGTAGTATAGGATAGAAATGCGTTGAAATTTATATTGGAAATTTAATATTTTAATTCAATTCGAAAAGCTATCTTCCACATACGATCGAATTAGGCCTCGAAACATATTCCATTGTGTTCGAAATAGGGGTAAAACATTTTAAACGCCAGGCGGCACGCTTCATTTGGAGTTCGTCTGAAAAAGTAGGTGTATAGTGAAAATAGTAATAAAATAATACGTATACGTATACGTATATATATGTGTGTGTGTGTGTGTGTGTGTGTGTGTGTGTGTCTATATATGCATCCCAGAACTAAACGCTAGAAATAACCTAGCCGCCTCAATAACGTTCAATGGTCGAAAGACAATATTTTTCTCCCCTCGATTTAACATGATGCTTTCATTTATAGAGAAACTTTCTACATGAAAGTCATAGAGCTAGTTGAGTATTACAGATCCAATGGTGGATTTGAGCTATCGTCGTTGAATGGAGCCAAGAGTTGGTCACGTTTTTTCCATTCGAGCTCGTTTTACTCAAGCTAAGGTAGACCGAAAGTGGCGAGATTTTGGGCTTTGGTGGAGCAAGCGTGGGCGCAGGCGATGACGTTGGCCGATCGATTTCTAGGGCAACATTGTGATCATGGCCATTTGATGGTCAAACGACGTGATGGGTTCGTGAACGCGAGGAGAAAAAAGCGACGACCTTGATTTCCTGAAGCAAAATCATGCGGCCCCGATTATTTTCGAGGTTTAATAAAAATGGGAATTTATTTATATAAATTATATTCAAAATTTTAAAAATGTATATCTTTGTCATACGAGGTCGGAATTAGATGAAACAAGCGGAGCTGGAATCATGACAATGAGCACTACAATATGGAATTGATTTGGAGACAATGGGAAATGACTAAAATTTCAGTTTAAATCGAACGTCGTTCGATTTGATTTATAATTTAAAACTCAAGGTGAGTTAAACTCACTCATTTGGTTAATCGGTAATATTTTATAGCAAATAAAATTTATTTTTGTTGTTTGGTGATTGTTGAAATTAATTTAGGATGACGATATAGCATCTTGAAATGCTGTTAGATTGGTTGAACCAGATCTAGGGTGACGATATAGCAACTTGAATTGCTATTAAACTGTTTATGATTATTTTAAGCTTATTTCCAGTATTGAATCATATATGTGTGAAATTGACAAATGGATTTTGTTTGGAATTACGTTGTTAAATTTATAATGTAAACTGAATTGAAAAATATTGGTGTAATATATTTCTCTAAATAAGCACTATTGGAAAATAAATGAAAGAGTTTGATTGTGAATGATAACTGTTAGCAGAATAAATTTTTATTCTGCTATTTGATTAATTTGGACATTGTTAAAATGCTGATTGATTTGTACTGAAAAATTTGACATGTTAACAAATTGTTGTTAAGTGTGAATTTGATTTACATATATGACTTTTATGTAAATGTTGTAATTTAACTGTGATCGTTGAATGGTTGTTGATAATTAAGTACCATTGGAATTTTCGAGCCTCGATATAACATGGCAAAGGTTATGGCTTTTGTTTAACTTCAAATTTTATAATTTGAAGTAAAAGATTTTATTTAACAATTATTATACAAATGGTTTTGTCTAAATTTTTATCTACAAATGTTTTGTAAAATCATTTATTTAGTTAAGTTAATTATGTCTTAACATTAATTGTTAAATTGATTTTGTTTAAAGGTAATGAATTATTTATTATCATTAGTATTTAGAACTAAAAAATTATCTCAGCAATAATACGATTCAAAAGTGGTTTAATTTTATTTAAATGTTGATTTAGTTTATTTTATTAAACTTTAAAATGTTAAAGGTTAAATGATTATATTATCAAGAAATGTTTAAAAGTATTTTTATATTATCAAAAAAGGCTGAGATATTTATGAGACATTTAAAATTCTTTTATTATAATTAGGAAATAAATTGTTTATAAAAGAAATCCTTTGTGAGAAGAATTGGCTAAAGGGGTTTATAAATGTGAAGGTGATTTGAAAATTTGAAAGGGGAGTTTTACATGAGATTTGTAAAAGAATATTTTCCTAAATTAATCTTGGAAATTTATTCTGAAGCCTTATAAATAGTTTTGAGATATTTATAAAATAAAGAGATTTTGGAAAATAATGGTATATTTTCATAGCGTAATTCGAGGGGCAGTGATTGCCTACAGTTTCAGATGTTTCCGTTGGGATAGCGACGTAATCATTATGCAAACTACGATCTACGTTTGATTGCATGGAGGAAATCAGGAGGTAGAGATTGCCTAAGTTAAGTTTCATTTTTCTGGGATAGAGACGCAACCATCGAGCTGAGATCCATGGTTGATACCGAATGACACTTCCGTATCTATTTTTATAATACAGTTTCAAATATTTGAAAGAAATGATTTGTGAATATAGTTATTCCGATGAAATAAGTATATGGATGTTTAAATAAAGGAATTCAGATTTTTCGAAATCAAATTAAATGAGGCTAGTGATTTTTGTGGGAAATGTAATCTTGGTTGAATATTTGTTTATTTGATAGTTACATAACCGACTATCAAATCTTGGTCCAAATTTGTAATCCTTCTTAATTTTGGTGGTAGGAAATGATTTCCTACTTTAACACCGAAGGGTGTTAAATTTGAAAATATATAAGAGAAATACGAAAATTATATGGTATAGTTACCGTTCGAGGTGCTATACTTAGGCCTGTCAATGGGCAGGGTTCAGTACGGGTACTATAAAACCCGAACCCGAGTCCAATTACAATAATTAAAACCCGAGCCCAGTCCGACCCGTAGGGTATTTCAACCCAATATCCGAGCCCGGCCCGTCGGGCTTTTAAGACCGCTGGGTTGTAACTATATACCTAACTCAGAATATTTATGTTAAAACCATATTTTAAAACAACAACTTTGGTAAAAAATTTATGCAAACAATGTTAACATATAAATTGGACGGTGATGTAGTCAAGCTCGTAACAAAAGTACGCAAAAATAGTTACATGTAAACAAATAAAATGGTAAATAAATAACATACGCACTCATGTTTTGATACAACTAAAAACTAATAGTAGGGTTGGGCCCTAACCGGGCCGGGTTTTGATAAAACCATACCTGACCTGGATCAGACCTGAGTCGGGCTTGGGTAGTAAAAGGCAAAACTCGTATCTGCATAAATAGGACGGGTTCGGACGGCGCTCGGTTCGAAACCCGTACCGTTTACAAGCCTGGCTATACTGTACGTATAAACTCATTATTCTTCTAGGATAAATGATAAAGAGATTTGTCCACTTAAATAGTTAGGGGTGATCCCCGTTCTTATGTATTGTCTGATTATTTCCTAAGAAACGGCATTGAGCATTCCGGAAATTGGCAAATGGTTTTTTGGAGCATCCAGAAAATGGAGAGTGTACTCATAAGAGAAGATTGGGAACCCATGCCCTACTCCGAAACCATATATGGTTAAATGGAGGAGATGTGTTATATTTTGGGATGTTGAAATCCATATGTTGTTTCGTGACTCGTTGTAGTGTGAGAATCTGTGTGAGATTCCAAGATCTGTTGAGATGTGGGAATCTATATGCGACTCCAAGGCCATTGTGGTGTGAGAATCCATGTGGGATTCCATGATCTATTTTTGGAGCGGTGCGTAAGCTATAACGCCAAACATAGCTTCGTTAGCGGAAATTACTATAACCAAAGATAGGAGGCATAGCCAGTAGGGCAAGCAAACTCATAGGGTGTACTCGGCTCCTTTTCTAGCAATATGGATACCTTCGGTGTTTTTGGCATGTTGGAGCGATGCACTCGGTCTTAGCAAGACCAGGTATGTTTTTCCTATGATACCCCGGCTAGACGGGAATGAAGTTTTGGAAGAATAACTCCGATCCTTGTGTAGGAGGACCGTTCTTGAAGTAGTGAGGCCACCCCTTGGAAATTCTACACAATTAGCGAACGAGCCTTACCGAGTTTTGATTTTATATATAGTATTGTGATGTACATAGCATGAGCATTCACAACTACTAGCTTATTATTATTTTGACCCTTTAAAATTATTATAATATCACTGGATTTTTCTATAAAAATGTTTTGGTGAACGTAAGGTAAATCCCGACCGTGCTTATGTGCGGTGTAGTCATATGATATCTTTATTTTGGAAAGGTTATATAACTTAATAAATCAAATTGAGTGTGTTTTCTCACACTGGTTTACTAGAATGATTCGTGTGTTATTATTTATAATAATACCTGGGTCAGACAGAGCATATTACAGATTTAGATTTGGATTGCTTTGGAGCTCAAGAGATAAGCTGAAGACTGATACGTATTCTTGTACTTTTTTATTCCGCTGTAGTGGTTGTTTGAAATTATCAGCAATTATGAGGACAGGCTGTTACAACTATCTAGGCTGGTAATTACTGACTTTTGTACTCTGATTAGAGTTATGTATATTACAGTTTTGATTTATGTAAAGTCCTGTTAGTATTAATATTATACATTATTCATTCCGCTGTGCGATTCTATATTTGTTTAGTTTCTTTTATTTTCTACCTTCTTTCTTTTTCCAAAACAATATGTATTTCCGGCACTCGATTGTTCGACATGCTATACAATGAACGTATTGATGTCGATTTTAGAAGGTCGAAAAGTCGGATCATCACAACTAGCGCTTAGAAAAGCTAATAACTTTGGTGATTAGATGACGTAGATATATATATATATATATATATATATATATATATGTATTTCATTTGTATCTCTACTTTCACATAACCTAAACTTTTTAGAGAAATATAATTAGATTTGTCAATGGACTGATTCTAGATTAAATTAATCTGGTTCATATTAATTTGTAATTTAAGAAGCCCGAACATTTACCAATGGATTTTTGTTATTAAATAGAAACTTTAATATGTTAAGTTCCAACTGATAAATAGATATCGGATCCATTATTTTCACTTATTTACGTAACTACTAACAATTCAAAGAATAGCTTGACTACAGAAAACCACCTTAATTAACTCCAAATTTTGCTAACACCTTAGGACACCATCTTTTACAGACCTCTATGTTGGGATCTTCAGGGGATTACATGGAAGAAAATTAGTATTATTAACTGCAAATTACGATGATCATGGCGGTCAGTGTTATTGGCACTATTCTTTATAGTGCTCTTTCAAATAGTTCAATAATTTGGTGCATGGGTACCCTTCTAATATCAAGTCGGGAGCGGTGGATTCCCTTGAACTTGATTTTGGCGATTTGTCATCCTGCTAGTCTGGTAACTGATTATCTGCAATTGTACAAAACCCTATTTTAGAACTTTAGCTTGATATTCTGTGGCAGGTGGGGGTACATATTGCTTATTTGTTGAAGATGAGCTTAATGTAACTTCTGTTAGGGCTTCTTAGGTACAACTACTAAGGTATGGTTTTATGCTCTCAACGAAACTATGTTGATAATATTCCATAGTTTTCAAATGCATACAGCTTTCTATTCCTGAACTAGGCTACGATTTTCGTGTATTAGTATCTACATTCAATGCTCGATAGAGCATTGAGCCATTAGGTCTCAAGCACATAAATCGTTAAATTCACCTAAACTAAATTACAAGTATAATAACGAGGCCAATGGGAATGCAGATTATGTCAGCGTATAATAGCCATAGGATTGAACTTGAGAATTGAAAGAGGTAGAAGAGGTTCATACTTCGACTTTTCGGATCAATATTTAGCATTATTTTGTAGCCCTCCTAATATCAGCTATATGTTTCTATTTAAATATTTGTTCTTTCTTTTTCTGTTCTTTCTCTTTTCTGTCACATGGACCAAATATTTAAATATAAACTTTGGCTGATTTCATGAGGCTACAAATGGTGCTAAATAAAAGATCTTAAATCGATATAGCTGTAAGTTTTTATCTAAGTATTTGTTCTTTCTCTTTTCTATATCTTATCCTTCGGATTATAGAATTTCCATTTATTATTTCTTTTTATTCCATTGATTTTAGAGCCAATTCACTATTGCAAATCTCAAATTTCAAAGCAATGTTTCAATTTTATATACTTAATCCTAATTTTTTATTGCAATTTTTTTTCATATTTAAACTTAAACACAATTTTTTCAGGTAAGAAGAACGATTCTTCAAAGTTAGTTTTCGTTTTATACTTGCAATATTTAAGTCTCACTTGTAGATTCACATTTTACTTATCTCATATCTATGTTTATTAGATGTGCGGTGAACATGGATTGAACACATGATGTTTACTTTTTCAGTCACAGAGATAAGCAAATGGTCGACTTGGATTGACTTTGTTAAATAATAAACACAACTGCTAGTGTATTGATTAGCGCATCGTAAAAGTTGAAACTAGAGTTAAAGTGTTGGTTCTCTCTAATTCCTTTTTTGAATCATAAGGTTATTTCCCTTTGATCCCGCTTTGTCTTTTTTTTTTTTGCTCTCTATGGATCAAGTGCAAAATTTCATTTTGAACTCAAACTCATTGTTCCATTTCTACTTAAGCTCTTTTCTACCCAGTTTTTTCTTCTATTCAAGAATAAATATTTAACTAATATCTCCACAAAAATAAAACAAAAGTAAGACGGTGAATAATAGTTTAGCTACTTGGAATAGGTAAAGCATAGGAATTGTAGAAAAAATGGGGTGACAGAGGCTCTTCACTAAGTCCTTTTTTGAATCATAAGGATATTTCTCTTCAGTCCTGATTTATAATTCCCATTATTTTTCTTATTGATTCCTGGCTCTCTCTCTAGATCATCGAGCCCAAAATTTCATTTTGAACTCCTTAACTCCTGACCTTAGGTTCACTCAATATAGCTATGAGACCTACGCAGTAACCAACTGCACCACCACCCCATTATGCATTTGGTTTAATTACCAGAATTGATAGTTTCTATTGCATATTATTTATAAAATAATATAACGGAAGAATATGAGATTGCATTTCATGTATTGAGTTAAAACATCTCAATTGCTATTTTCTTCGGACCTTGTTAATTTGTAGTTAGGTGTAAAAAAAAGCTAAGAGAGGCTTATCTCAACTTCAACGTTATTAAAGAAAAATATGGAACCGACACGCTAGCCAATTGCATCCTCAGAGCTTTCTGTTTTAGATTAAGTTAGTTGAGTACTTAATTTCATAGTTGTGATCCATCCCATCACATCTAGTGTTAGAATTGCAATTATATACATATTCTTTTATAATCCTAGAAATTGTGGATGATTTTTCTTTATTTAAATTAGATGTTGCTGTCAACTTGAATTTGCAAAAATAATTTACAATTCCAAGTTTAGCGCAATATATTCTTATTATTACCAACATTATTTTGAAAAATTAAAGTTCAAATTGACTAATAATGTGGAAAATATCTAATTCTTCAACTGTAAGGTTAAAGAAATGACATGAGTTTATAATATAAGTAATAATATCTAAATTGATAACCATGTTCTATTAGTCTAATTTATGCTATATGTTCAATTTAGTCGGTCGATATTAAGGCGTAGGAAAGTTTCTTATTTGGATGATTGAAGTATTTGTTTACCCGAAGGAGCATCCACGTACATGTTTACAAAGGATTTACTTTATTATCATAATCGAGTAAATACTTTTTATTTGTCTGCTATCTGCTTGACTGTCATTTCTAATACTTATAAATTCACTCATTCGCACATGATTTGAAGGATATGGTTAGTACATCGGGAGATTTTTGGTTCTAGTTTTAAGTTAAAAGCTTAACGAGTATGTTTGATTGATAACATTTCTTATAAGTTACAATGGACATCCTTCCATCCATTTCTTATAAGTTACTGATGTAACCCAGGCTAGAAGGATGAGTCGTATACGAGATAAGGGCAAGTATTTAAGTCGTTTCCGACTTAAGGAATCACGTGGGAGAGGAATACGAGTTAATGAAGAGGATTTAAGTCGTTTGCGACTTAATAAAGCTCAGGGAATGAATCGTACATGAGTTAAGGGAGCTTCGGGTTTAAGCCTTAAGTCGCTCACGAGTCAACCAGGGAAGGCGCGACCTAAGGAAGGACTTTTGGGTTGTCCACGACTCAATGAGACACGGGAAGAGAAGCTGCGAGCTAACAAGGAGATGAGTCGCTTGATCCAGGGTTAAGTCGTAAGTCGTCCAGGGTCATTGTGTCTTAAGTCAAGGCAATGTTAAGTCGTATCGTTTAAGTCGTTGTGTCTTGAGTCGCTATGATGTACAGAGTGTTGTAATTTGTTAGGTCGTTAACGACTTAAGTCATAAGTCGTAGGTCGCGAGTCAGTCTTGTTTATACTAGGTCGTGAGTCGTGTAACCTATGTTGTTTGTTGAGTCGTATCTCTTGAGTCGTCTGTACATGTTTGTGTTAGGTCGTTGCTGACACATACCGAGTCGCTGCCAACCTATGAGTCGTGGGTAGTGTGTACCGTTGAGTCGCTAACGACTTATGATGAGTCGCAAGTCATGAGTCGGCAACGACTTATGGAGCCAGTTGTAAAAGGGCTATAAATAGGGAGTGAGTTGTACATTTTAAGTAGTTGATTTTTTTTGAATAAAATTTCTTGTTGATTGCTGTGTGCTTTCATCTTAAATTGGTAGTTGAGTGTAATCTCCTATCTCCACTATCGGTTATTAGAGTGCGCTCGAATCAACGATTGTTGAAGCCGATTTGCGGAATCAAGTGCGCTTGATCAACGCTTGAAGAATTGAAGATCTTCTTTCACGGTATCGTGCGCGATCAACGTGTTAGGGATAGCTAGAATTCGGTATCTTCGGATCAACGAATTTGGGCATTTTGGTATTCATCAATCCACCGATTGCTACTTTCATCGATCCATATCGTTTTGTTAATAATCCGCTGCGTCAGTTTTTGGTATCAGAGCTAGACTTAGCCAATCATAGCTAAGCCGAGTCTTGGAGCCACTTTTTGAAGTTGAAGTTTGAAGTTGGAGTTTATCGTGTTCATCTTGAAGTTGCAACGAGTTTGAAGATTTTGATCCATTTCATTTTGGATCTAGAGTTGGAGAAGTGTTTGAATTTGAAGTCGCTTGGAGATCTTGAGCCGAGCCAAGTTAAGCTGTGAAGGGTGAAGGCCGAGCATAACATTGAGTCAAGTATAGGCCGTGCATCAGTTTTGGTATCATTGTTTGAAGGGTTGAAGCGAGCCGAGTCAAGTGACACTTGTTGCCGAGTTAAGAGTTAAGCCGTGTAGAGCTATTGCCGAGTCAAGGTTGAGGCCGTGACTTGTTGGTCTAGTGTTGAAGTTTTGTGCTTGATTTGTTGAAGTATTTGAGAAGTTTTGAAGTGTTTGTGAAGAGTTTCCAATCATGCCGCCAAGGAGAGCTAACCGTCATCAAAATGTTGAAGCTTTGTATCGAAGAGAAGAAGCCGAGCTTATGGAGCAACATATTAATGAGAAATTTGAGGAAGGCATTGGAAAATAAGAGAAGTTGATGAATGACTTGAATCAAACTCAAAGGAGGAGATCACCAAACTCGAACCATGGAGGAAACAGAGTTTCGCCATCGGTTACGGAAGCGAGGAGGGTATCACCGCATTCTTTTAGAGATAGAAGAGAAACATCAATTTCATCAAGGAGAGATCACCATGACTATGGACATGAAGAGAGAAGAAGTCAACGTGAATTTGATAATGAGGCGTATAGAGATGAAGAGAGACATAGTCGAAGAAGCATGCATGAACGAAGGGATGAAAATGGTCGAGATAGATGTAGGCGTGCTTTTGATTTTGGTGAAGAAGGTGATAGAGCAAGTATTCATTGTCGAGATCGAGACCAAGTTCGAAATTCTTATCGAAATGTTGAAGATGATCGTCGATGGGAATCGGGTATGAAGATGGAAATTCCAGAGTTCAAGGGTGGAATGGTAGCTGAAGAGTTTCTTGATTGGGTGTCAAATGTTGAAGAGATCTTTGATTTCAAGGAGGTTCCGGAGAATCGCCGAGTAAAGTTGGTTGCTACTAGGTTGAGGGGGAGAGCTTTGGCATGGTGGCAGCAAACTAAACTTACAAGAGAGAGAATGGGAAAGTCAAAGATTGAATCATGGGAGAAGATGAAGAAGTTGATGAGAGCTACATTTTTGCCTTACAACTACCAATCACTTATGTACCAGAGGTTGCAGAATCTAAGGCAAGGGACGAAGTCTGTTAGTGATTATGCTGATGAATTTTACCAACTCATTGCCAGGAATGATATTATAGAAACGGAAGAACAGCTAACTGCTAAATTCATTGGGGGATTGAGAATGCAGATCCAACATATGGTTAATATGTTTGATCCTAGATCAGTAGCAGAGGCACATCAGAAAGAGTTGGCTTGGGAGAAGCAAGGAAGGCGTGGAGGTGGTGTATTTACAAATTCCAATAATCAAGTGAAGGGTGTTAGTGGAAGTTCTAATGTTCCTAAACCTGTCAGTAAGCCAGTTGTGAAGGAGGCTGAGAAGGCGAAGGTTAGCAGTGGTTTCAAATGTTATAATTGTCAGGAGTTGGGTCACAAAAGCAATGAATGTCCAAAGCCGAAGAAGAGAGCAATGGTTGCTGAGATTGAGGATGATGGTGAGGAGGCAGAATGCTCAAATGAACCTTACGTTGAGGAGGAAGAAGAATTGTCTGGGGATGAAGGTTGTAATTTGATGATGAGGAGATCTTGTCTTACACCAAAGCAAGAGGAAGATTCTAGTTGGTTGAGGAGCAATATTTTTCAGTCTACATGTACTATTCTGGGAAAGGTTTGCAAATTTGTTATTGATGCTGGAAGCTGTGATAATATTATCTCTACAGAAGCAGTAAGGAAGTTGAACTTGAAAACTGAGAAGCATCCTAAGCCGTACAAGCGAGCATGGTTAAGGAAGGGTGGTGAAGTGAAGGTGTGTCGAAGGGCTTGTGTGAATTTTTCTATTGGAAAGAAGTACAAAGATGAAATCTGGTGTGATGTTGTAGACATGGATGTGTGTCATCTGTTGTTGGGCAGGCCATGGCAGTTTGATAGAGCAGTGCAACATGATGGTCGTGCTAATAGCTATAGTTTCATGTTCGAATGTACTAAAATCACTTTAGTTCCCAAGAAGCAGCAACAGAAGGAAAGCAAACTAGAGGAGATCGAAGAACTGAAAACTTTGCTATCTTTGAAGGAGTTTGTCAAGGAGGTTGAAGAAGAGCCTGAAGTGTTTGTGTTGATTGGACGAGAGTGTAGTGAAGAGGTTGAGATTCCAGAAGAAGCAAAGCCAGTATTGAAAGAATTTGAAGATGTATTTCCAGAAGAGTTGCCTAAGGAGTTACCGCCACTGAGAGACATTCAACATCAAATTGATCTTGTTCCGGGAGCAGTATTACCGCATAGACCACATTATCGGATGAGTCCGAAGGAACATGAAGAGTTAAGAAGGCAAATGGAAGAGCTGTTAGAACAAGGGCGAGTGCAAGAGAGTTTGAGTCCGTGCGCTGTTCCAGCTCTGTTAGTACCAAAGAAAGATGGTTCATGGAGGATGTGCACTGACAGTCGGGCTTTAAACAAGATTACTATGAGATATCGATTTCCCATGCCGAGGTTGGATGACTTGCTAGATCAGTTGAGTGGGTATCTTTTCGAAGATTGATTTGAAGAGTGGTTATCATCAAATCCGAATTAAACCAGGAGACGAATGGAAGACCGCATTCAAGACAAGGGAAGGACTGTATGAATGGTTGGTTATGCCGTTTGGTCTATCGAATGCACCAAGTACATTTATGAGGGTTATGAATCAACTTTTCAGACCGTACATTGGGAAGTTTGTGGTAGTTTACTTTGATGATATTCTGATTTATAGTGCGAGCACAGAGGAACATGTAGAACATTTGAGAAAAGTGTTAATTATTCTTCGTGAGGAACAATTTTATGCAGCTACGAAGAAATGTGTGTTCATGACTCGAAGTGTGTTATTTTTGGGATATGTTGTATCTGAGAAGGGAATCCAGGTGGACCAGAGTAAAGTTGAAGCAATTAGAAATTGGCCACAACCGAGAACTATCACTGAAGTTAGAAGTTTTCATGGATTGGCATCATTCTACCGAAGGTTCATTCCACACTTCAGTAGCGTGATGGCACCAGTTACTGATTGTATGAAAGGGAAACAGTTTTCTTGGTCGGAGGAAGCAGGGGTTGCTTTTGAGAAAATCAAGACACTATTGACGACAGGACCAATTCTTGTATTATCAGATTTTCAGTTGTTGTTTGAGCTACATACTGATGCGTCGAAGGTGGGAATTGGTGGGGTTTTGAGTCAAAAAGGAAGACCAGTTGCATATTTCAGTGAGAAGTTATCAGGGGCAAAGATGAGATATAGTACATACGATGTTGAGTTTTATGCTGTTGTGCAAGCTGTTAAACATTGGAGGCATTATCTATTTCAGAAAGAGTTTGTTCTTTACAATGATCATGAGGCGTTTGCAGGGGCAGGATAAAATTTCAGCGAGACATGCATCATGGATTGCTTATTTGCAGCAGTTTACTTTTGTTGTCAAACATAAGTCTGGGGTAACAAATCGTGTAGCTGATGCTTTGAGTAGGAGAAGTCATTTGTTGACAACGTTGAAGGTTGAAGTGATGGGATTCGAATTATTGCCAGAGCTTATTGAAGAAGATCCTTACTTTAAGAAATTTGTTGAGAAAGTCAAGGAGGGAAATTCTGATGAATTTATAATGGTTGATGGATTCTTGTTTAAAGGAAATCGATTATGTATACCAGAAAGCAGTTTGAGAATGAAGATTATCAAGGAGCTTCATGAGGAAGGACATGTGGGTAGAGACCGAACATTGCAGTTAATCTCTCAATCCTACTATTGGCCATCGATGAGGAAGGAAGTTGAAAGGTTTGTTCAGAGATGTCATATCTGTCAAGTTTCGAAGGGAATAGCTACGAATGCGGGCTTGTATATGCCGTTACCTGTACCAGCTAAACCATGGGTAGATGTGAGTATGGACTTTGTGTTGGGATTGCCGAGAACGCAGCGTGGCAATGATTCTATCTATGTGGTGGTTGACAGATTTTCGAAGATGGCACATTTTATTGCTTGTAAGAAGACGGCAGATGCTGTTCGTGTTGCTCAGATGTTCTTTAAAGAAATCTATCGACTTCATGGGTTACCAGAGTCTATTGTGTCGGATAGAGATACCCGTTTTCTGAGTCATTTTTGGTTGAGTTTGTGGAAGATGGTAGGAACGAAGTTGAAATTTAGCAGTGCTTATCATCCGCAAATGGATGGACAGACCGAAGTTGTTAATAGATCGTTGGGAAATTTGTTGCGATGTCTTGTGAAGGACAGTCTGAAAAGTTGGGACATGAAGTTATGCCAGGCAGAGTTTGCACATAATCATGCAGTGAATCGTAGCACAGGATTCAGTCCATTTCAGATTGTATATTCAAACGTACCCAGGGGACCGTTGGATTTTGCAGTAGTACCACAACCAAAGGGGACGGTTAAACGAGCTGCTAATTTTGTTGATGAGTTGACTGAATGTCATAAAATCGTTCAAGAACGATTGGTGAAAGCAAATGAGAAGTATAAGCGAGCTGCAGATTTAAAGCGACGAAATGTAGAATTTAACGAAGGTGATTTGGTGTATGCAGTGTTAACGAAGGACCGTTTTCCAGAGGGCGCTTATAATAAGTTGAAAGCCAGAAAAATTGGTCCTGTAGAAGTTGTGAAACAGATCAATGAAAATGCTTATAAGTTGAAGCTACCAGAGGACGTATACACTTCTGACGTGTTCAATGTTAAGCATCTTGTACCATATTATGGGGATGAACAATCTGAGGCGGAAGAGTTTACAAATTCGAGGATGAATTTTTCTCAACCAGGGGAGGATGATGTAACCCAGGCTAGAAGGATGAGTCGTATACGAGATAAGGGCAAGTATTTAAGTCGTTTCCGACTTAAGGAATCATGTGGGAAAGGAATATGAGTTAATGAAGAGGATTTAAGTCATTTGCGACTTAATAAAGCTCAGGGAATGAATTGTACACGAGTTAAGGGAGCTTCGGGTTTAAGCCTTAAGTCGCCCATGAGTCAACCAGGGAAGGCGCGACCTAAGGAAGGACTTTTGGGTTGTCCACGACTCAATGAGACACAGGAAGAGAAGCTGCGAGCTAACAAGGAGACGAGTCGCTTGATCCAGGGTTAAGTCGTAAGTCGTCCAGGGTCATTGTGTCTTAAGTCATGGCAATGTTAAGTCGTATCGTTTAAGTCGTTGTGTCTTGGGTCGCTATGATGTACAGAGTGTTGTAATTTGTTAGGTCGTTAACGACTTAAGTCATAAGTCGTAGGTCGCAAGTCAGTCTTGTTTATACTATGTCGTGAGTCGTGTAACCTGTGTTGTTTGTTGAGTCGCATCTCTTGAGTCGTCTGTACATGTTTGTGTTAGGTCGTTGCTGACACATACCGAGTCGCATGATGATTGAGTCGCTGCCAACCTATGAGTCATGGGTAGTGTGTACTGTTGAGTCGCTAACGACTTATGATGAGTCGCAAGTCATGAGTCGGCAACGACTTATGGAGCCAGTTGTAAAAGGGCTATAAATAGGGAGTGAGTTGTACATTTTAAGTAGTTGATTTTTTTTGAATAAAATTTCTTGTTGATTGCTGTGTGCTTTCATCTTAAATTGGTAGTTGAGTGTAATCTCCTATCTCCACTATCGGTTATTCGAGTGCACTCGAATCAACGATTGTTGAAGCCGATTCGCGGAATCAAGTGCGCTTGATCAACGCTTGAAGAATTGAAGATCTTCTTTCACGGTATCGTGCGCGATCAACGTGTTAGGGATAGCTAGAATTTGGTATCTTCGGATCAACGAATTTGGGCATTTTGGTATTCATCAATCCACCGATTGCTACTTTCATCGATCCATATCGTTTTGTTAATAATCCGCTGCGTCAGTTACAATGGACATCCTTCCATCCAACTTATTATCGGGGTTGACTTGACTTTTTTTTAAAGTCCTGGAGAACAAAGGGTTTGCTTGCAAGCTCTATGGAATGTCGGGTAAACCACATGAATAGTGCAGTAAATTGGATTAATATTTTAGAAAAGGAAACTATATATACTACTATGATGTATTTATTCTCAAACATTTATGTACTTTCATATTTCAAAATGGTCTGGTATAGTTATTTACGGATAATTTAGTTTAAAGTACATTGTAAAGTATTTTGGAAAGCAGGACAGCACCTATAAAATTTAAGCAGAAGTACACCTTCACATTTCAAGCATGCGCACAAGACAAATTTAAGCAGAAGTACACCTTCACCTAAGATTCCTTAAGTATAAAAATCAACTAAGGTACATGATCCATTCTAATATCCACCATATATTCATATTAGTGTTTTGACTTTGAAAATGACATTTTGGAGGCTTGGAAATGATGGTTAAGTTGAAAATTTGAATTGAATGGCATTTTTTTTTAACATTTACGTTCATTTTAAAAAGTAAGCTTTTTATCTCACTTTTTTTTATTATTTCTTTCATCTTCATTCTACACTTCTAAACCCCATTTCCACTTTTTCTATTATTCTTAAATTTCTAAAAACTTCCCTTTTTACGCAAAAAGTGTGAATTTAGTGTGAAATTGATTTGGAGTTTAGTTGCAAAGACAATATTGGATTTTGCATTTTTAGAAGGCAAGAACATTAAGCTCTTGTTCTTACTTTTTAAAAATAATAAATATTTGAGTTATTCAAATATTGTATAGTTTTTGATGAAAGGATAGATACGAAATTTGTTAGTAATTTTGGTTTTGATATGAAAATCATTTTTATAATAATGTTTAAAAGTCATACTTTTGTTTCTATTTACTGGAAAATGAAGAACATGGTTATTGTATTGATCATATAAAGAGATATAGGGTCATAGGAACTAACATCTTATTCTTTTCTTCATCGTTCTCTGTAAAAAGAAAATAAAACACCTTCCCCTTATTTTTAAAAATCAACATCCCTTAAACCATCAAGTTTCAGCCAAAGTCATTAACTGTGAAGTCATTAGTTTTAGTCTCTAGTTTTTTTGCAAAAAAATAGTCAAGTGTGGTTTCGTTGAGTAGGTGGGAGATAAGGGTTAATTACAGTAAGAGGTCGTGTGTCGACGGTTTTTCGACTAACACGAATCGACGAAAGGAGGATGCAGTCATGTTCATATCTAAAAATCACAAAGTCTCATGATTTTAGGTTGACGGCGTGGGTCGGGCGATATGATGAATTGATTTTGTTAAAAATTGGAATTTTGAGGAACTGGTGGTCGAGGGTTGGTGCTGATGGTGATGGAGGCAGCCTTGGGTGATGGCGGAGCTGTGGTGATGGTCGTAGGGTTACGGTCGACGGGGGAGGCGGTACGAGCCATGGCTAGGGTTTAAGGCTGCTGCTTTTTGGTTTTGGTTTTCGATCGCTGGCGGAAGTGGGAAGGATCAAACGCGTTGTGGAGTTGGCCAAGGGTGTGTGTGGAGGCTGCGGCCACAATGGAGTAAGTGACGGGGTCTAGAAGTGGAGGTTGCGGCAGTGGTAGATGATTGACCGATGGCCTGGGCGTGTTCGATTTTGGGTCAAATGGTTGAAATGGAGTAGGGTGGTGGTCGAAGATCATCCGATTGGTGGTGGAGATTGGTTATGCATGTGCATGTGCATGCACATCGAATTGGGTTCTAGGCGTTTGATTTGGGTAAGTGGGTTGGAGAAGAGGGAGCATGTTTTGGTTTGGGTTTGGGGAGTACGATCGGGTTTGGGCATGATGAGGGTGGGTAGTAATAATTTTAGCAATTTAAATTATTTAACTTAAAAATGCTTAACTTTGAACATGAATAACTCGCTGGTTTTAGATCCGTTTAACCCATCATTTACCATACTAGACTCGTATTGACGTGTACCACACTTTAATAAAAATGGTTGATAATTCCAGTGAAGTATAATGTGATGAAAAAATTATAGGGGTAGAAAATAATTATGGATTTTTTAATTATATTGTATCACCGACATCCTGTTAAGAGAATAAAACACCGTTCTGCTATATTTAAATTAAGTATATTACATTGGACATATATTTAGCAGAATAAATCCCCGTTCTGTTATTTTATAAATTTGGACGTTTGTTTAATGTTAGTTGACTTGGATGAAGTAATGTGTTATCTGCTGATTGATAATTATGGATTTCATTTACATATATGTTGCTTATCTAAATATCATCGATATAATTTAGATTGTTTAAATGAAAATAAATGGTAGCTTGTTTACGTGTCATTGTAGTCGCTAGGCCTCTTTTCGAATTTGAAAAGAAATGGATTTAAACCTATTTTATCTTTAAAATAGGTTTAAGTAAAGTGTTTTTTTCTAAGTTTAAATGGTTAAGTTAATATTGTTTGAATAATAATATTTTAAAGTTAACTTATATTTATTAATGATGATTAATATAAGCAATTATTTTAGTTAAGCTATTTTAAAGTTAACTATTTATTTTATTAATGATATTTTAAGATAGTTAATTATGTAATAATGATGTTTTTGAAATTTATGATTTATTTAGTAGTGATTAAGTTTGTCAAGTTGAAAACAGGATAGAGTGTTAAATCATCATGTCTATAAAAAGAAATTTAGTAATTAGCTCTTGGAACTTGAGAAAATTTCCACCATGTCAATAAAAAAGAAGTTAGTAATTAGCACTTGGATCTTGAGAAAATTTCTTATGGCAGTGCAGGATGGGGTCTTTGATAAACATAAGCTCTTGATCCTTCTTGAAACCAAAATCCATATTTTATACTATAATTTTCTTACTACTGTACTTATGTAACCATCAAATGATTACGCTTGATGTTTGTCCCTGATGTCCTTACACATCTAAAGGAATTATGTGTTATTGTAGTCTTCCAAATTCACTGATCTTAACTCAGTGGAATAAATCTATAAAAAAATACAACATAACAGTACTTCTTTCCACATCCCTAGTAGTATCAATATTCTCACCGAATTGTCATCGGCTTATAGCGTGGAGTAGTTATTTATGTTTTATGAGGAATTCTCCAATTAATTTGATTTTCTTTTAAGGCAATTATCTTATCCACTGTTTAATATGCATCATATTTTAGGTGGGTGATAAAGTCGTGACAACTAGCACGTTGTAGCATTGATAAGGTAAGTTCCTAAAATGTGTTTTTTTTACACTTAAATACAGCAAACCGCCTTAATTAACTCCATATGTTGCTAACGCATTAACGACCATCTTTTACAGACCTTTATTTTGGGATCTTCTAGGGATTATTACAGAGAAAAAAACTAGTACTATTAGCTGGAAATTACGGTTATCATAGTAGTCAATGTATTTCACACTTCTTTGTAGTGCTTTTTCAAATAATTCAACATTGGTGCATGGACACACTGTTAAAATAAAACTTGGGAGTAGAGAATTCTCTTGGGCTTAATTTCGGCACGTGGTCCTCCTAGAACTAATTATTCTATATTGTACAAAACCCTATTTTAGAATTTTATCTTAGATATGTGACGACCCGCCCTTCTACCACCAGAAAGACGTACCATCATTGAGAAAGAAAGGGATAGAAATAGAAAAGAAAGAGAAAGAAACAACAACAACATCTGAATCTCACAGCGGAACGGAAAAATATATAATATATCACATAAATATTTCATAGTTTTACATATATCAGAATTATACATATGACAATCATACATACAACTACCACTATATATATCAGAGATACAGTTCACAACAACTACAGACACAGTGGAACTAGATAGATACCTACATACGTCTGGAATCTCTTGCTCCAAGCTCCTCCAGAAATCAAGTCCGAGACCTATCACTTGGATACTCATAAAAATTTGAGTACCCAAGAGTTTATTAAAAACACAAAATATAAACTCCGGGTCAGACATGGGTCTGGTATGAGTAAATGGTCTAAAGTTGTTTAACTTTGAAAAACATTTGAAAATAAAAGTATCACGTAAGACTCCCCACAAATAAATACGGGTAAGTTTTTACCTTACGCTAACCAAAACATTTTATAGGAAATCCAGTGATATTATAATAGTGTCTAGGGTTTTCAAGTAAATAGAAAATAGCCGAAATTGTTACATAATTAAATTCCAGCTACTAGCGACAGAAGTGGGTAATACAAATCAAAACCGTAGGGTCTCGCAGGGAAAATGGATTTCCAACAATGGCAGGGCTACTGGGGTACCGCCCGTCACAGTACGGGGCCTAGATCACCGTACCGAGGATCACTCGCGACCCCCTACAACACAAGGCCGGAACCATTCCTTACTGAGCAGTCCAGAAAAAGATAAACCCCGCGGTTCAAGCTAGCAACCGCCCACACAACCGAAATATAAAGGGACATCTAGACAGGGGAAGTATCTTGTCCTTCTTGGGCATGACCCACCTAACCTTGCTGCATCTCCCCTGTTTTAGCCATTTCCGGTTGATGAGGCTTGAGGCTGCGATTACCTTTATTGAACAATATTCTTAGAATGCTCATCGTCCGCCTGACGATGTGCTGAAAGCATTCAATCCATACAAGTTTGTTCCGGGTTCGAACGAAACCGAAGGCATTATCTCGTCACACTCATTTTGGAATCACCCTCAGAGTCAACGACGATAACCCTTGCATTCTGGAACACCATTTCGATCACCATTTGATAAGTCACGACCTATCGTTTATTTTGGATCGATGTGATTTTCGGAGAATCAAAATTGATTCTTCCGATCCCGGTTTCATCGAATCCAAACGCCATTTTAAGGTCCAAGTTGTCTATTTAACTTAACGGTTCAATTCAATATTAAGAATTAACATAACAGATATAACAGATAAATCATACACAGTTCTCACAGATATATCCAGAACATCACAGCATATCACAGAAATATCATCGAACAGATATCAAAGTAAATCAAACAGAATTACCAATGCATACCCAACAGTTTGATTTCTTGACTTAACTGATTGCTTAAGAATAAACTATTTTGATTCTGCTTAATTAATTCCTAAGTAATTAGATTATTAATGATCAATTAATTAATTAGTTATCATTAATTATTAATTTATTAGATCTAATCTTTAATTAATTATTAATTAACTTTTATTCATCAATTGTTACTTAATTAATTAGTTAATTATTTTATTCTTATTTATTAATTTATAACTTACTTATTATAATTACAATCTTATTACATATTCAATTACCACAAATTATTTAATTAATCATTTATTTACAATTCATTAATTATGAATTGTCAATTAATGAATTGTTTATCTTTACTTAATTACTTAAGTAACTACCATTGATTTATTAACTTGAAGTAATTAACTAACATTCTTAAGTTAAGTTGATTGAACATATGATTAATGTCTAATTTCAAATGTAATGTAAATTTATTAATTTAATTACAAGTATAAGTTAAATTGTAATAACCTTATACTTTTACATTAAACATCTTCCTTTACAAACCTTACTTCACTAAATTTTTATCAAATATTAACTTAAACTAACCAAGATTATTCCCTTAATTATTCTTATTCTTTGTTAATCAAAATACTTAAGTATTTAAGTAAAAACAATCAGACTCGAGACAAGTATTATTTTGACCCGAGAAATTCCCAAGCAAAACTCGGGTTGGACTCGAGCATTTCTATGTTTTCCCCCGAGTTCTCCCCTGAGCTTACCTTCTTTATTTTTTTTAACAGTTTAAAATTAAACTGTTGCTTTCCAACGCAAAAAAAAAACAAATTACACGGGCCAACTCATCTTCTACACGAGTACTCCTTCGAGCTCCCTTCTGCAAAATACTCAGGCAAGATTTCAACGCCGTGCACAACCATCTGTGCACATATACCCCCCTCCGACGCTCTTCCATCACCTGGCCTGATCGCTGACAAGTCGATCACCATCCACTCTTTGGATTCCAACACCCCAAACTTCGATGCTACTCGTGAACGAGAAAAGAGGATTCGAGCTCCCAATCTAAATAAAAGCTCTGACCAACTCTCGCCATGTTCAGGCGAGGCAAACCTCCTGGAGCTTCGAAACTACGGCTACATCACCCTCGACCTCCACACTACCTTCCCTTCCAGCCACACGACACTCGACGCACCGTGCTAGTCACCGTGATCGAAATTTCAAATTCGTTCAGAAAATCGAACAAAACCCTACCTTTACCTCAACCTCAAAATCCATACATTCGAAAATTATTTTAATATTTTTCTTGTGTCAAATGGATTACAAGCTTGCTTCATATGAATTTATAGAGATTAAAATTAACACAATATTCCAAAATTGACAAAAACCCATTTTAGTTTCATTTTGAAACTGCTCTTAATACCCTTGCTTAAAAATCATAATTTTTATGCTAAAAATCCTAATTATGTATCTGAAATTGAAATATGTTATTGAATTCCTAAATCTAAACATTCGAATTTTTTGATCTTTGAATCCCTTTGCCTGTAGTTTGAATAAACAGTGTTTATATCATGCTGTATAACTTCAAAGCAAAATTTGCAGGCATTGATTTAGGTAAACAACTTACATTAGCATTAAGGTCCAGTTTCAAACATTTATATGAAGAGACATTTACAATTTCTTTGTTTTACTATGTTCAGAAGCTTGGGAAAAAAAAACACTGAAGACAGCCATAGCTACTTTTCCAGAGCAACAGCGAATACTTAAGGCTACTTATTGAAGCAAAGACCCAAAACACACACCATTTATAAGCTACAGATACAAGTTTAGATTAAAGGTAAGTTTACTCACCTAACCTTCCTGAACAAAGAACAGAAAGAGGCACCTAAAGTTCTGAATACTTGTAGCCCTTGAAATTGCTTGCATATTCCTCTGTTTGAATGCAGTTAGAAACTGTTCTTAGTTCTTTCCCTTTTTTTTTCCAGGTTTGCTAATCTATTTTCTGCCTGAATGAACCAAACAACAATATGTACACTCATATATAGAAGAAAATAGGTGTGTATAAGGGAAGGCTTCAACTGGACAGTTTTTTTTTCATTTGGTTTATAACCTGTTCAGATTTTATACTTATTTGAAATGACAAATTGCATGCTGAGCTGATGGCAATAAATGCCTTGGCCTCATAACATGTTTACATAATTATTATTATGTTTTTGCTGTGTGAATATATTATATGCAGATATGTACTTAGGCATCTCTATTAGCTTACATAAGTATAAATATGTTTGGTTGCGTTAAAGATATTTGTTATGAAGATTGTACTTTTGCAGGTTGATGTTGGCTTATGAATGAAGATACTTGTGTATTTTATAAAAATGTTTGTTTCATAGTTTGCCCTTGTTTTCATTGCATTCTATACACCTTTGTGCTTATTTTTTTTATATACATAATTGAAATGACAAAGGTTGGCTGAGATGGAAGCAATTAAATGTAATGTTTCTTCAGCTAACAATATTTCAATTATGTGCAATATATATGATTTACTTATTTACACTTATCCTTGTCTTTGTTTCCATTTGTACTTTAGCTATAAATAATAAACTTATATTCATGAGTTTACTCACTTATTTATATTTATATTTTTGACTTACATAAATATGAATATTTTGTATTGAACGTTATCATCTATTTATACTTTATATTTTATATTTTATATTTCTAGATCTTGATCTTATTTTGCACACTATCATTCATATGTATTTATTTATCAAATGTTAGCAATGTAAAACATTTTAATTTAATTATATAAGGTAAACTTTATCAAAATATTGTTAAGAATCTTTTATTTTAGAAATTTCAAACATTATTATCTATATGTATTATTTATGCTAAATAGAAATAAAGTAAAGTATTTTAATTAATTATATAAGATAAATTTTTATTGTGAATATTATTTGAAATACTTATTTCAAATTACAAATCAATCTCCTTTTTAAAATACCATTTATATAAATAAATGGCAGTATTTCCAAATCATATTTATTTTAATATGATCAATTACATTTTATTTAATTAAACTAAATATATATTAAAAATAAATGGGGTCAAAAATCCAGGGTCGTTACAAGATATTTCTTAGCACGTGGATACATATTGCTTATTATTGAAGATAAGATTGATGTAACTTCTGACAGTATATCAATTCATCATGTTGCGGCTTCTTGGATACAACTAAGGTATGATTTTGTATTATCAACTAAACTATGCTGATAAGATTTCATAATTTTATAATGCATCTTGTTCCTGAATTAAGCTATGATTTTCATGTATGAGTATCGACGTTCAATGGACGCTGAGCCATTAGGTTTGGAGCACCTGACATTAAAATTCGACTAAAATAAAGTAAAAGTTAATCCTATCAATGGATACCGAAAATATCAAAAATGGATCCGCATCTGTATCAAAAAACAGACAAATATCCGATATTCGAAAAAATAATAAAGATGCAAACATAAAAACATCCGCATATGATAATCATCCATCTGGTTTCAGTCAAGAATGCACTTTTTATGAATATACGATATCCATTACGTGGTGTATTGAGCAAGTTCGAAAACTCGGTTTCAGTTTCGGTCAATTGAAATTTTCTTAGTTTCGGACGATTTTGGAAATTTCGGAAGTTTCGGTTTTGATTTCGGTTTCGGTCCCGGTGTTGATTTCTAATAACATGTTAATGAAAATGTAATGATAATCTTTTGTAAATAAAATATAAAATATAGTTTATAAAAAGTAGAATACAACATACAATATTATAACAAATAAACTAAACCCTAGCTAACAGTTTTAATTAACCATTACTTAATTAAAATAGAAAACTAATTGTTAGCCCAGCCCAACTTAAACATAACTTAAACATAAAGTAATTAATCTATGTCCAACCCAATCTCACTGTACCCTATTTCAAAACCCTATCCACCAAAAAACAATCGATCGACTATACTGTATACTAGCCTCCAAAAAAACATCGATCCACTCTACCGCGGACCAAAAAAATCAAAAATGAATGAAATATAAAACGGTTGAGGTCGACAATGAGATTTGAATCGTTTTCGGCTAGATTTGCTTGAAGTCGATGCAGCGATTGAAGTCGATGACGAGATTTCAGGTAGATCTTCAACTAAATGCTTGTAATTTTCGAAAATTTCAACCTTTTCCTCTCTTTTCAACCGAAACCGTATTATTACTAGGGTTTCGTACCGGAGTTGACTGTAACCAAATCGAGGTGGCTGGAATTTCGCTATTCCGGCCGAAACCTCAAACCAAGTTATTGAGTTTAAACATCCTAAGAGCTAATTTTTGAGGTTGGTAATGTGCAATTAGATGCGTAGAAAGTTGAGAAAAGTTTGCCTCTGTAACGATGCGATTCTTCGACGCTCTAAAACCAACATCAATATGTCCACTGTATCAAATGCTGCATAATCGAATGCCGGAAAACCGAATTGTTAGGGTTAAAGAAGAAGATGTAGAAGAAAAAGATAGAAGAAATAAGAAAACAGAACAGAAGCAATATCAGAATCTCACAGTCGCAGCGGAACAACATATAATAGATAAATGAACAATCTTTAAACAAAGAACTATATGAGTTATTACATTACATCACTTTACATTACATCATCAGAGTGTAAAACATCAAACAACAACAAACAGCGGAAAAGAAGTACTATATACTAGTGAATACGCCATGCCATCCAGCTTGCCTCCAGCAACTCCTGAATTCCAGAATATCTTGATAAACCTGACTCTTAACTGCCCGTGTGGAAAATTATGGGCACCCAGAGTTTAGGAAGGAAAACAATAAACTCCGAGTCAGTCATGGGACTGGCGTGAGAACTTAAAATAGTTATTATCTTTTAAAACAACAACAACAATAATTTTAAAGTCGATTCGCAATGCTTTTGGATTATGAGACTACCATAAAACCTCCCGCCACACACACAATGCAAATGCAGAATTGGAGGAGATTTCTCCTTATGACAGTCAAAGATGCTTGATACGCATTAAAAAGAAACATTTGATATTATTACTAGTGCATAGTGTAGGAAAACATTTCGAAAGTAAAGATATAAATCTTAGCCAACATATGACCATTATCGTATGCCTACTATAGCTACCATGTTCAATAGCAGGTTACCGCCATATTCCATGGCAGGTTATACAACCAAAACCGTACAAGAATCGTATTGTTTCTTTGGATTTCCAACAAATGGTCAGGCTAAGGAACTTCCTACCGCCACATGGGATCGCCTCTGGAGGGACGTCCCGAGAACTTAACCAGCTCTCTGCCAACACAAGGCCGGGTTACCATTGTCACTAGGTAACTACTACACGACTATGCCATCCCCCGGTCCCTTTGGACCTTTATCCGAGCGCTCGATTCCAACAACACCACACAGTAATAGATATAGTGTATCAACATGAGTAAGTATCTGGGCTCCATACCATGATACCACCCTTTCTAGAAGGAAATGACATACCCTAAAGGGCGCGACCCTCATAACCTTGCCGCATATTCCTGTTTTGACCATTTCCGTGGAGTGAGGCCTGACGAAGTCTCGTCCACAAAGCTAGGCACAAAGCCATTCTTTGATCAACAAATGATCAATAAATAATCGTCACACAGCAACACTAAGCATGCCACATTACCAAATTGGGAATATATCGCTGATAACCTTCAACTACGCAACCTCTGAGCGCGTACGTCTCAGAGAAGGGTGTTAAGCTAAGAGAATAAATTCTCTGCCACCAACAGAAATGTATTTGAAAGAAATCTGCTTTATATCTCAAAATGTAATGTCAGACGCATAACCATACAAGTCTGTCCCAGGTTCGAACAGAACCGTAGGTACTTCAAAAGAAGCCCTTGCAATCCAGGTATTCACAATCCCGATAAAACTTCCCATCACAAAGGAAATCTCCATACCGTAGCTAACGGCGCAGAGACAATCGATAGGTCATCCTATCATTCTCACAAATACCCGGTCTTCAACACCGGTCATCAAATGCAATCCATAACGACATATCACATATTAGGAATGGGTTATACGACCCCAAGGTCCTTTCCCGGCTACCCGAATAGTGAGCGCTTATTCAAAAATAAGTGTAGCATTCAAATTCAAGCAAATCACAACGAATACCTATTTGAAGGTAAATATTGATAGTCGGTTATTTAACTATCAATCAATATTCACAACATCACCCGATTTCAAATAATTTCCCAAATTATTCATTTTCAAATATATCTTTATAAGATATATATCCCACATTTCAACCATTTGAAGACCAATTTCAAATAAATGTACACCCTTACAACTTTCATTTCAAATTGGTTCATTTAAACCAATTAAATAAATCCTTGCCGATTTATTTAAATTTACGTTCCAAATCCGTAAATTAATTTCCACAGTTCAAAAATAAATCAACGTTTATTTTTAACTAATTCCCCTTTCTTTTATAAATTCCATAGTGAATTTACAATTCCCAAAATATCTATGAATATACGATTTTTTAAATCGATTTCTAATATTCATTTTCAATTTATCTTTAAAAGATAAAATCTCAAACATTCACTTCATATTGAAAAAAAACATTTCCACACTTATTTAATAATAAGTAATTCACAAATCTATTTATTTTCAATATTTGAAAATATTCAATATACTTAAATCGAAATTAAGTATATATTTTATTCTTTAAGGAAAACGTTCACTTAAACACATTTATTTGGGTCAAAACGAATGTTACGTAAAACATCTAGAAAGGCACGAAGATACTTTGTATTTAAACTCACGAAAGGCTATGAGTGCTCAGACATAGAATCAGAATAGTTGGTCGACTTTTATAATATAGAGTAAAGGTAAAAATTGAAAAAAAAAGAATATATGTATGTAGTAATAGTGGCAGTGGGTTCTACCGATTCTTTCATAGAAAGACAGTAAGCTTAGATCAAATAGAAAATAGAGGTATCTTTACTACAACCCAAAATCATTAGTATAGGGATTCGAACTTAAAATAGATATATAAATCCCAATACAATATAAAACATTTCCTTTCGGAAATCATTTACTATAACTACAATGTTATAGTCCACCATTTCCTTCTATTCCTCGAAAACGTCTATTTCAACAATGAATATTGAAATCTATGGTTTCGATACTTTATACATTTTAAAACATCTTTAAATCGTTTTAATTCTATTTAAAATCACTTTTCCAAAACATTTCTTTAATATATCATTCACTGTCCAAAATCGTGAATATATTTCCTTATTCAAATTCAACATTTCTACATATTTTATTTAAAGGATTATCCACTGTCCAAAATCGTGGATATATCTCGTTTAATAAGCTATAATAATTAACTTATCAAAATAAGTCGTTTTCGGATTAATAAAATAATGTTTGTAAATTCAATTTGTATTTTATGGCAACTTCAACTTATAAATCACTTAATGGACAAATTCTATTTATATCTCATTTAAATGAAAAAATCCAATTTATAAGTTAATTACTTATAAATCTTTTATTTTATGAAATCTATTCATTTTTATAACTTCACACTTTATAAAACTGTGAATTTCATTCGCTTATGAAACTCATTTATATTCCATTTTAACTCTTATAAAAACTTGTTTTATAATTCCAATATTTTTAACTTATAAATATCAATTTTATAAATATTTTACATAATTCATTTATAATAATTCAAAAATTCCAATTAAAATAAACCAATCCTTTTAATAATTTACAAATCGTTATTAAAGCTTATATAACTCCAAAATCATACTTAAGTATTATTTTCCAAAAATATCCTTTTTATAATAATAAAAATTATAACGTTTATTTATTTAAAATGAATAATTTCCAAAATTAAATTTTATTATGAATTCTCAACTTAAGTTTTCAAAAATCCAATTTTATTTAATTTCGGCATCTAACGATACGAAAATATATTCGGCTAAAATTTAGCCTTTAACAATCTCAATCACAAAGATAATGACGTAGATTATAAATAGATCAACCAATGGATCAACACACAACATTGAAACCAATTCAATTATTTGAGGAATCCAGTTGGATCCCTCCAACCAGTTTACCTGCATCCAAAGATGTTAGCACAATACCAATTTCGCCTTAAGACGAAATATTGCAGTATATAGGATTTATAAAATACTATCTGCTTAATAGACGGCGCAATAGGGTCTCATCCGCTATATATTGCGGGAAAATCAACTCCAAGTATATATATAATACCAATTTCACTATACGGTGAAATATTCGCGGTATATTTTTTTAATAAATAACCCATGCTTACTAACGGCACATAATGTCTATTTTAACAATTAATAGATAACAAATTATCATTCAAACATACAATCAAGCAATTTTAAATCTAACTATTTAAAATTAAAATCGAAACTAATTCGATTGAGTGAGAAAGTCTCACCTTGATTTCAATTTCGTTTTCAGTTTTATTTCGAATAAAATTAAACAGACGTTTAATTTTACTCGAAATTTTCACTAGCTCCAAACGACTCCAATCCAGTTCCATCGCGTAGTGTTCGTCCATACGAACCTAACGCAAAAAGTTTCGTAATTTTTCGACCTCGTATGACAAAGATACAACATTTTAAACTTTGAGCGAATTATAATATAATAATTTACATTTTAATTTTATTTTCAAACCCTCTAAAAATCCAGGCCGTGCATTTTGAAAGATGGAATCAAGGCCGTGGTTTTTTTCATCTCCTTCCCCCAGGTATTCACGTTCGTATGCAACCCATAGGCCGCCTCGTTCAAGCAATTTTCGCGCCCACCTCCTTTCGCTTGAAGTCGATCGAGCACCACCCTCCTGACCGCATACGCGAGAGCCACCTTCAGCTGCAACCTTGCTGAGCTCGGCCAACCCTATGTCCCGAATTTCGTGCATGAACTGCTGCCGAATGTGGCCAACTATCGTCCCCTTTGGTCGACGAAAACCCATCTTTACCGTATAGATTCGAAGCCCCCATCGTCCTCTTCGTTTTTGCAGTTGAACGATTTTGACGATTGCTAACGGATTGGAAGATTTTGAGGGAAGATTGAAACTAATTTCTGGCCATTAGAGTTAACGCCGGCGGCTAGGGTTAGAACCCTAATATTTTTGCGAATTAGAATTTGTGACGTCCTTATATAGAAAATTCGCCAAAACACTATTCATCCGAAATTTTCCGAACTCCAAACGAAGCATGCCAGTTGGCATTTCTAAGGTTTACCCCATGTTCCGAACACAATGGAACGTGTTTCGGTGGCTAATTCGATCATCTGTGCGAGTAACGGCAATAAACAATCGATTTTAAATTAAACCGATTTAAACTAATTTGTAGGCGTTTTGGCTTGCCCCGGACAAATCGTAAATCCGATTGACACGAAATTTGAAATCATACAATAATATCACATTATGGATCCGATGAAACTAGTTTCGTCAAAATCCGAGATTATTTGAAAAATGACTATTTTATCTTGCCAAATTAGTATTAAAACAATTTCGATGCGTTTCGAGCTGCCACGGTCAAACGAAAACTCTGATTGCTATGAAAATTGAAATCCGATAATAACAAACTATTACACATCCAATGGAACAAGTTTCGTCCAATTCTGAGGCTGTTCGAAAATTGGCTATTTTTCAGTCGATAACTAAATATTAAAATATTCAATTTTCACAAATTAACTTTTAATTCGATTTTAAAAGTTCTATAACATCATTCTAACTCCAAAATGACATAATAAAATTTTACAAATCATTTTCATTCATATTTAACTCGATTTTCAATTATTTCAGAAATTTAACATATTAAATAATTAATTTAATTATCCAATTAAATCCAATTATTCAAAATAAAATTTATTCGACTTATAAATTTCACTTATTAATATTTAAAATCAATTTACATATACAAATTTTAATTAACAAAAATTCTGGGTCGTTACAAACTTCCCCTCTTAAAAGAATTTCGTCCTCGAAATTACCAAGTAAGAAAAAGTTACAGAATCCATTAACTTTTCAGAACATACCGTTCAATTTTGATTTACAAATTTCTTAAGTGTTTAACTTTTCCAAAATTCATAGTTAAACTTCATACAAAATCTTTACTATGTTTTCAAATCCAAACTTAGTTTTCAAAAAATTTCAATTTTCTCAAATTTTTTCTAACGCCTTAAATTTTCGGAAAAATTCGCCATAGTCTCCTTTGCGCGGCTCGATCCGGAAAAAAAAATGACAGTATATATATCACAAATATACATCTCATCAAGTGATGAGGCATCGCGCAGGGAAAAAAGTGTAAAAGTACGATATTTAATCCATGATATGTACCTTATATTTTTATTAGCGAGCATATACGGCTAATATAGCACGAAAGCGAGCTCCAAATGCGAAGAAAGCGCAATCCGCACCTACTAAACACTCAACAAACCATGAGAAACATGCATATATGAAATAATATCAATATACTATATAGCAACATAACAACTACATATGCCAATATGGAAAATGCACTAAAAATAACAAATGCAACTATCGAACAACTATCATCCAACTAACATCCAACAAATCAATAACCAAATCAATATTCTTTTATTCCTCATTAATATTCAATGAATTTGTTTTTCATTTTAATCTCATTTGATTTGTTAACACTGGATTTTATCAACATTCATTTCTTCATCTCCAATTAGTATACATTCACTAATTTACATTCATTTTAGTTCACTTCCAAATCAAATTTAATTCTATTCAAATTCATTTTATTCCAATTCGAACTTAATTGCATAACTTTCAATTTCACTAATTTAATTTCATCAACACTTAATGAATTTATATATAATCAACTAACATCCAAATAACAAACAATGTATATCCAATATAACCAAATTCATGCAATTTACTTTCAACATTCAATTTGGTTCAACACTTATAATTTCAATTGGTTTAACATTTAATCGATGTTCAATCAATTATTCAACTTCTAATTACATGGGCTTTCAATGAATTAACACTTCATTCATTATTTCATATCAACTTTTTCATTCGATTGATTAACATTCAATCCATTCACTACTTCAATTGCTAATTCCTTTAACCATATAAAGTTGAATTTCATTTATATAACTCAAGTTTATATTCATTTAATTCACTTCGTTATTTTACTTCGATACCAAAATCAACTTTAGTCAATATTACTTAAGCTATATTTCATTTCAATTCATCATTTGTTTAACTTAACTTAAATTTCCAAATCCAATTCAGATTTCAATTCTAAAGTAAATTCTATTTAACTTTAACAAAGTCAAATTTTCATATCACTATCAAATTCATATTTCATTTTACTTAACAAAATTGTTTAACCATTTTAACTATTGGTTTCACTTACATTTTCTCATTTTCTAAGTTATACAACTTATATATTTAAACTTCCAAATCCATTTACTTATCCAAGGCTAAATTTATTATCTCATACTATAAGTTCAAATTTCATTTCACTTATATTCATCAATTTCAACTTGAGTTTTAATTTTAAATTTGTTCATCACAACAAAACTTCAATTTCAATTTACTATGGCAGCAAATCCATCACACAAAAACTTGAAAATGATACTGATGAAGCTGCAGTCATCACCCTTATTATTTTCCAGTAACAATAGTGAATTCAGTGCTTTAAATTCTTTCAAAAAATCTTCCTTTTATTTATAAATTACATTTATAAATCTTTCCTTATAAAATTTCATTACTTTCCTTTACTTATACAAGATTGTTTCACAATTGTAAATCATTTTAATTATAATTCCATACTTATAATTCATTTGTTTATACAATTCATTCTTTTACAATATGTTGTTTTATTTAACTTATTTAACAATCAAACAATCAATTTTATATACACTTTAATAATTCTGAAAGAAATCGTTCCTTTATATAAAATATACTCAACGTAAAATTATTTCATTTACTCAATTTAAAATAATATCGTGTCGAATTTGTTCTGTGCAAGGGTTTAGAGATCCCTATCGACAGAGTTGTACGGACTATACCGACCAGAATCCATATACCACTCAACAAACCAATCACCACAATATAAAATAATTTTATATTCACTAACAAATACGCACTCATATCTATTATTACACTCAAACTCATTCTAGATTACTACTGACTCCATCTCTAATGAGTAATACCCAACAGAGCCAAGGTTGTCGCTTAACCGACCGCTTTGATACCAAATGTAACGACGCGATTTTTCGATGCTCGAAAACCGACATCAATACGTCAACTGTATCAAATGCCGCATAATCAAATGCCGGAAAACTGAATTGTTAGGGTTAAAGAAGAAGAGGTAGAAGAAAAAGATAGAAGAAATAAGAAAACAAAACAGAAACAATATCAGAATCTCACAGTTGCAGCGGAACAACATATAATAGATAAATGAATAATCTTTAAACAAAGAACTATAACAGTTATTACATTACATCACTTTACATTACATCATCAGAGTGTACAATGTCAAACAACAACAAACAGCGGAAAAGAAGTACTATATACTAGTGAATACGCCATGCCATCCAGCTTGCCTCCAGCAACTCCTGAATTCCAAAATATCCTGATAAACCTGACTCTTGACTGCCCGTGTGGAAAATTTTGGGCACCCAGAGTTTAGGAAGGAAAACAACAAACTCCGAGTCAGTCATGGGACTGGTGTGAGAACTTAAAACAGTTATTATCTTTTAAAACAAAAATAACAACAAGAATAATTTTAAAGTCGATTCACAATACTTTTGAAAAATGAGACTACCATAAGACCTCCCGCCACACACACAATGCAAACGCAGAATTGGAGGCGATTTCTTCTTATGATAGTCAAAGATGCTTGATACGCATTAAAAAGAAACATTTGATATTATTACTATTGCATAGTGTAGGAAAATATTTCGAAAGTAAAGATATAAATCTTAGCGAATACGACCATTATCGTATGCCTACTATAGCTACCATGTTCAATAGCAGGTTACCGCCACATTCCATGGCAGGTTATACAACCAAAACCGTACAAGGATCGTATTGTTTCTTTGGATTTCCAACAAATGGTCAGGCTAAGGAACTTCCTACCGCCACATGGGATCGCCTCTGGCGGGACGTCCCGAGAACTTAACCAGCTCTCTGCCAACACAAGGCCGGGTTACCTTTATCACTAGGTAACTACTACACGACTATGCCATCCCCCGGTCCCTTTGGACCTTTATCCGAGCGCTCGATTCCAACAACACCACACAGTAATAGATATAGTGTATCAACATGAGTAAGTATCTGGGCTTCATACCATGATACTACCCATTCCAGAAGGAAATGACATACTCTAAAGGGCGCGACCCTCATAACCTTACAGCATACTCCTTTTTTGACCATTTCCGGGGAGTGAGGCCTGACGAAGTCTCTTCCACAAAGCTAGGCACAAAGCCATGCTTTGATCAACAAATGATCAATAAATAATCATCACACAGCAACACTAAGCATGCTACATTACCAAATTGGGAATATATCGCTGATAACCTTCAACTACATAACCTCTGAGTGCGTACGTCTCAGAGAAGGGTGTTAAGCTAAGAGAATAAATTCTCCGCCACCAACAGAAATGTATTTGAAAGAAATTTGCTTTATATCTCAAAATGTAATGTCAGACACGTAACCATACAAGTCTGTTCCGGGTTCGAACAGAACCGAAGGCAATTCAAAAGAAGCCCTTGCAATCCGGGTATTCACAATCCCAATAAAACTTCCCATCACAAAGGAAATCTCCATACCGTAGCTAACGGTGTAGAGACAATCGATATGTCATCCTATCATTCTCACGAATACCCGGTCTTTAACACCGGTCATCAAATGCAATCCATAACGACATATCACATATTAGGAATGGGTTATACGACCCCAAGGTCTTTCCCGGCTAACCCGAATAGTGAGCGCTTATTCAAAAATAAGTGTAGCATTCAAATTCAAGCTAATCACTAAGAATATCTATTTAAAGGTAAATATTGATAATCGGTTATTTAACTATCAATCAATATTCACAACATCACTCAATTTCAAACAAATTTCCCAAATTACTTATTTTCAAAAATATCTTTATAAGACATATATCCCACATTTCAACCATTTGAAAACAAATTTCAAATAAATTTACACCCTTACAACTTTCATTTCAAAATGGTTCATTTAAACCAATTAAATAAATCCTTGCCGATTTATTTAAATTTACGTTCCAAATCCGTAAATTAATTTCCACACTTCAAAAATAAATCAACGTTTATTTTTAACTAATTCCACTTTCTTTTATAAATTCCAAAGTGAATTTACAATTCCCAAAAAATCTATGAATATACGATTTTTTAAATCGATTTCTAATATTCATTTTCAATTTATCTTTAAAAGATAAAATCTCAAACATTCACTTCGTATTGAAAAAAAAAACATTTCCATACTTATTTAATAATAAGTAATTCACAAATCTATTTATTTTCAATATTTGAAAATATTCAATATACTTAAATCGAAATTAAGTATAAATTTTATTCTTTAAGGAAAACGTTCACTTAAACACATTTATTTGGGTTAAAATGAATGTTACGTAAAACATCGTTACTACAACCCAAAATCACTAGCATAGGGATTCAAACTTAAAATAGATATATAAATCCCAATACAATATAAAACATTTCCTTTCGGAAATCATTTACTATAACTACAATGTTATAGTCCACCATTTCCTTCTTTTCCTCGAAAACGTCTATTTCAACAATGAATGTTGAAATCTATGGTTTCGATACTTTATACATTTTAAAACATCTTTAAATCGTTTTAATTCTATTTAAAATCACTTTTCCAAAACATTTCTTTAATATATTATTCACTGTCCAAAATCGTGAATATATTTCCTTATTCAAATTCAACATTTCTACATATTTTATTTAACGGATTATCCACTGTCCAAAATCGTGGATATATCTCCTTTAATAAGCTATAATAATTAACTTATCAAAATAAGTCATTTTCGGATTAATAAAATAATGTTTATAAATTCCATTTATATTTTATGGAAACTTCAACTTATAAATCACTTAATGGACAAATTCTATTTATATATCATTTAAATGACAAAATCCAATTTATAAGTTAATTACTTATAAATCTTTTATTTTATAAAATCTATTCATTTTTATAACTTCACAATTTATAAACTGTGAATTTCATTCGCTTATGAAACCCATTTATATTCCATTTTAACACTTATAAAAACTTGTTTTATAATTCCAATATTTTTAACTTATAAATATCAATTTTATAAATAATTTATATAATTCTTTTATAATAATTCAAAAATCCCAATTTAAATAACCAATCCTTTTAATAATTTACAAATCGTTATTAAAGCTTATATAACTCCAAAATCATACTTAAGTATTATTTTCCAAAAATATCCTTTTTATAATAATAAAAATTATAACGTTTATTTATTTAAAATGAATAATTTCCAAAATTAAATTTTATTATGAATTCTAAACTTATGTTTTCAAAAATCCAATTTTATTTAATTTCGGCATCTAACGATACCAAAATATATTCGGCAAAAATTTAGCCTTCAACAATCTCAATCACAAAGATAGTCACGCAGATTATAAATAGATCAACCAATAGATCAACACACAACATTGAAACCAATTCAATTATTTGAGGAATCCAGTTGGATCCCTCCGACCTGTTTACCTCCATCCAAAGAAGTTAGCACAATACCAATTTCGCTTCAAGACGAAATATCGCGGTATATGGGATTTATAAAATACTATCCGCTTAATAGACGGCGCAATAGGGTCTCATCCGCTATATAATGCGGAAAAATCAACTCCAAGTACATATATAATACCAATTTCACTATATGGTGAAATATTCGCGGTACATGTTTTTAATAAATAACCTCCGCTTGCTAACGGCGCATAATGTCTATTTTAACAATCAATAGATAACAAATTATCATTCAAACATACAATCAAGCAATTTTAAATCTAAATATTTAAAATTAAAATCGAAAGTAATTCGATTGAGTGAGAAATTCTCACCTTGATTTCAATTCCGTTTTCAGCTTTTATTTCGAATAAAATTAAACAGATGTTTAATTTTACCTGAAATTTTCACTAGCTCCAAATGAATCCAATCCAGTTCCATCGCGTTGTGTTCGTCCATACGAACCCAACGCAAAAAGTTTCGTAATTTTTCGACCTCATATGACAAAGATACAACATTTTAAACTTTAAGCGAATTATAATATAATAATTTACATTTTAATTTTATTTTCAAACCCTATAAAAATTCAGGCCGTGCATTTTGAAAGATGGAATCAAGGCCGTGGTTTTTTTCATCCCCTTCCCCCAGGTATTCACGTTCATATGCAACCCATAGGCCGCCTCGTTCAAGCAATTTTCGCGCCCACCTCCTTTCGCTTGAAGTCGATCGAGCACCACCCTCCTGACCGCCTATGCGAGAGCCACCTTCGGCTGCAACCTTGCTAAGCTCGGCCAACCCTATGTCTTGAATTTCGTGCGCGAACTGCTGCCGAACGCGGCCAACTATCGTCCCCTTTGGTCGACGAAAACCCATCTTCACCGTATAGATTCGAAGCCCCTATCATCCTCTTCATTTTTGCAGTTGAACGATTTTGACGATTGCTTACGGATTGGAAGATTTTGAGGGAAGATTGAAACTAATTTCTGGACATTGGAGTTAAGGCCGGTGGCTAGGGTTAGAACCATAAAATTGTTGCAAATTAGAATTTGTGACGTCCTTATATAGAAAATTCGCCAAAACACTATTCATCCGAAATTTTCCAAACTCCAAACGTAGCGCGTCGGTTGGCGTTTCTAAGGTTTACCCAACGTTCCGAACACAATGGAACGTGTTTCGGAGGCTAATTCGATCATCTATACAAGTTACGGCAATAAACGATCGATTTTAAATTAAACCGATTTAAACTAATTTCTAGGCGTTTTGGCTTGCCCCAGACAAATCGTAAATCTGATTGACACGAAATTTGAAATCGTACAATAATATCACATTACGAATCCGATGAAACTGGTTTTGTCAAAATCCGAGACTGTTTGAAAAATGACTATTTTAACTCGCCAAATTAGTATTAAAACAATTTCGATGCGTTTCGAGCTGCCACGGTCAAACGAAAGCTCCGATTGCTACGAAAATTGAAATCCGATAATAACAAACTATTACGGATCCAATGGAACTAGTTTCGTCCAATTCTGAGACTGTTCGAAAATTGGCTATTTTTCAGTCGATAACAAAATATTAAAATATTCAATTTTCACAAATTAACTTTTAGTTCGATTTTAAAAGTTCTATAACATCATTCTAACTCCAATATGATATAATAAAATTTTACAAATCATTTTCATTCATATTTAACTCGATTTTCAATTATTTCAGAAATTTAACATATTAAATAATTGATTTAATTATCCAATTAAATCCAATTATTCGACTTATAAATTTCACTTATTAATATTTAAAATCAATTTATATATACAAATTTTAATTAACAAAAATTCTGGGTCTTTACAGCCTCGACTTTAGCATTATTTAAGAAAAATAAAAAACTACGCGCTACCCAATTACATCCTTATAACCTTATGCTTTAAATTATTTTAGATAAATACTTGTTTTCATAATGCAACGCATCTTGTTTTGCATTAGGTGTCCATGCATGTTTGTTAACTTAAATTTGCGAAAATAATTTTAAATTATAAGTTTACGCAATATATTTTTACCATTACCAACAATATTAATAAAATTACAGTTCAAAATGATTAGACATGCGGTGAACTTGGATTGAACACATGACTTTCGGTTCTTCAATCTTTGGGATAAGAAAACTCTTGACTTGGATTGACTTTATAAAATATTAAACACAACCCCTCGTGTGTTAATTAGCACAATGTAGATTTCAAAATTAGGGTTAAAGAGTTTTTTCTCTCTAATTTCATTTTTGTATAATAATGATATCTCACTTTGATCCTAATTTGTAATTCTCCTTATTTTTCTTGTAAGATTCCCAACTCTCTTTGTAGATTATCGAGTCCAAAATTTCATTTTGAACTCTAACTCATCGCCTCTATTTCTACTGTGTATATTTAATACCCGCCTTTTTCTTCTAAACAAAAATAAATATTTAATTAATTTCTCAACAACAAAGAGAACGGAATTAGGTGAATAATACTTGAAATAGGTAAACATGGGCAATTGTAAAAAAATAGGGTGAGAGAGAGGCTTGAACTCTCTACCACAGGATCACTCAACATAATAAAGAGACCTATGCGCTAGCCGACTGCACCACCACCACATTATGCATTAAGATTATGTGTGCTTCTATTGACACAAAAAAATGCTTACAGCTCCTAGACCAAAGACCACCATACAAAGCTTGGTTCTTTGCTTCATACCATCAAATGTTGTTTTATCGTAAGTAAACATGCATCCAAATATTTCAAAACATGACTGTTATCTCTTCTATTTCTCAGATCGAATTCAACTCTTTTCATAACAAAAAAAAGTCATATAACACAAAAAAAGTCAAAAGTAAAATAATAAAATTTATTTTTCCAACTTTATTTAAGATGATAAAATTTTAAGTTAATATTTACCTAATCGGGTAAAGTATTTTCCTAAATCAATTTGCATGCCTTTTGAAATATTTGGTCAATCGTCTTCTTTCATATTTTCACTACCAAACACTTTCTATTCAAAAAGGAAAGTGCATTCTCAATTTAATTGTGATGGTATCCTCCATCTAACAACGAAAAAAAACGATAAAAATATAATGAAAAAATGACATTAATTTTGTAATAAAACATTAGAATTCAATAGGTTAAATTGGGATTTTCAGTTATAATTTTGTCAAACTTTAAATCCTTTGTTAGTCATGGGAACATTAGACTCATCCTAAAATAACAATAAAAAAAATTTAAACAACAAATCTAAGATTGATACATAGAAAAAAAATAGACTTTAAAAAATAACAAAATAAACCATCCTCTTTCTGTTCATTAAAACTAGGATCGTTTACTAAATCTTCACTTGGCTTCATCTGCTAGACAAAAAGAGGGATTTTTTTTGGATTTAGGATTTCAATTTTTTTTAGTTATGTTTTTTAACAATGTACGTGCGTTGTGAGTTTTCCTAAGGAAAATGAAGATGCTATGGTTGTTTGGACTGAATGAGAAAATATATTTTGTGGTCATAACATATGGAAAATTGATAGATAATAAAATTTTAATGGTAGTCGGAAGCTTTTTCCTGTATGCCAATAGTACCACACTAGATTAAATACCAGACTGAATAGTACCACAGGTTAACCTTGCTTTAAATCATTTTAGTTGAATACTTATTTTCGTAGTGCAACGCATCTAGTGTTACATTTGCACTTCTAAACATGATGTTTTTCTATTTCAAAATCCATGGTTTTGGATGTTTTTTCTGTTTGTCACTGTTACATTACATGTCCATGCATGTTTGTTAACTTAAATTTGCCAAATAATTTTTAAATTATAAGTTTACTACAATATATTCTTCCCTTTATCAATTGTAACAACCCGCATATTTATCGATTTTTATATTTAAATATTTTATTTAAATATTTTGTCGATACTCGGAATTTAGTCCGAAAAGCTACCTTTTGCATACGGTCGAAATAGGACTCGGGACCACTCCCATTTAGTTTAAAATGCCGTTTGCGACCTTTTTGAGTATAAGCTTCGTTATGTTTGGAGTAAGTTGATTTTTGCTACTTTTTTCACTTTGGGTTTGGGTTTGGGTTCAGCCCTATGTTTAACTTATACTCAAATCTGAGCCACTCCTCCCCATTCACCCTCACTTTCTCCTCTTTTCAGTTCTAAGCATCAATGGTGGGAGAGATGGGAAATTAAAACTCCAAAACCCTAGTTTCCTTTTGCAAATCAAGCTCTAGCTCCAAACTAATAGAAGAACCCATTAGTAAGCTTCTCTTCTTCTTCTCCAACTCTTTCTCCCTTGGATTTCAGAAAATTCCTAAACCTAATTTGGGAAATGTTTCTCCTTTTAACTTGGAATCAAGCTTCTTGAGTTGGATTTGAAGAGTGGTTGATTCCCCTTTTGCTTTCAAGCTTCTTTTTCAATTGCTTGGGTTCAAAGGTGAGATTTTTATCTCACATCTATGCTTATATTTATCTTCGAATGTTAGGTATGAATTCCTAACACTTATTCGTGTGCATTTGCTTTTGGTTTGTATTGATTTGGAGAATATTCCAATTGTTGGTGTTTTGAGTTCAATTCGTTAAAAATCCTAACTTTGAGGTTTGAACATGTTTTTGGTGATGCATCGAGGAGCATATAGGGCCGGGTAGTTGATTGGCATAATCCCTTAGTGCCGTTGCTCGAGAGAATGCAATTTGGTCGAGGTTGGACCTCAATTGGATGGACTGGGAGGGGACTGGCAATAGGTCTGGTCGACGGAGCCCTGCTGCCGGCCGACCGACCTGCTGCCAAGTGCATAGGCACTTATCTGTTTAAGGTTCGGTCGACCGAGCTCTGTAGCCGGCCGACCGACCTGCTTCCCGAGGAATTTTGAGAACAGGGTCCGGTCGACCGACCTCTGTAGCCGGCCGATCGACCTGGTGCATTTTTGCCTATTTCGCCTAGTTGTTTGAATTCCCAACTTTAATCGATTCGTGTTGTTTCCTTTGTGTTGTTATCATTTATTATGACTTTGATGACTCCTTTTTAGGGATTTTTGAATATCCATTTCGATGGATTCTTTTCGGTTTCGTTGGATTTTTATTCACATCTTCGTATGTGAATTTTAGTGATTGATTGTTCCTACAATCTTCTTCGTGATTTGTCACTTTAAAAATATAAAGGTTTCTATACTAGTAGTAAATATCAAAACTCTTTCTTCAAATGATTTCAATTCTATTTTAGTATAAAGCTCGTTTCTTAAACCGATTTCCAATCTATTAGTATATACAAACCTTTACCTCACTCGTATGAGAAATCTAATTAAACGACTTAGTAAAACGAGTGGTATGAAACGCTTGCGTTTACTTCATCGGTTAATTCTTGGACTTGTTCGATTGAATCTCTTGTGACAATTTTATAGTGGAGATCTATAGTTTGTTCGTAAATATTTAAGTTAAGCAAGTGGTTATGGGACATGAAGCTAAACTCATATATTTACTAGCTTAGTGTGATTGACACTTCTCGTTGATCATGGCGATCATCTTTGTGATTTAGACTAGCAATGTGCGATGTCTCTTTGTCTTCGAGGGAGACTAAACCCCATTTTGTGGAGTTTCGACTCAAATTGGTGGGGTAGCAACCCATGGTCTTCGGGCCGTTTGTGGAGCTTCGGCTCAATTTGTGATGGTTAGCAACCATGGAATTAGCGTTCCGTTTGTGATACACGTGTTGGCGAGCTTTATGATCCCGTTTGTGATAGGCCTCCCCCTCTATGTGATTTCTGGATTTCTTGAGATGATTTCTAGAATTTGTGTTTCACCAATTTTCGTGATTTCCATTGATAAGCTTTATCGATATTTGTGCATTGGTGAATCTGCGCGTCATTGACTTTTGGTGATTTCTGGATTTCGTGTGTCGAGTTCTGGAATTTGTGTGTCATTGACTTTTGTGATTGACATTGATATTATCGTCAATATTTATGGTTTGGTGAACTAATTAGGAGTATGACGTTTCTGTGATTCTTGTGTAGATTTTGTGACATTGAATAATCCCTTGATGATTTTCAACTGCTTATATATATCACATCTTGGCATTGTGATTATTATGTGTTTAGTCATATCTCTTATTCTATATCGTTTCATCTGATATTTATAGTTAGACTGATCCGTTTATTATTTTCTTATTAAATAATACTCGGGTCAGACCGAGATGTTACAGGTGCTTCTGCTTGACTTCTCCCCAGGGATTCATTACTCTGACTTTTGGCAAACTACTTAGATTAGTAGTTTATTTTGTTATATACACCTGAGATATAGACTCATTGTTGTATTCTTTTGTATAGCACGTGTTGATATTCTTTTGTATATTTGTGGATCTTTTTGACCACTACTCTGATATACACTTCCATGTGTTAATTATATATTCATATCTTCTTCCGCCTTTGTGATATGAATTATCTGTGACTGATTTATGTTATGTTTATTTCTGTATTTGTTTCCGAAGATACTATAGCCACTGTGTAGTAGCTTTGAGTTTGTATCGGTATGTCGGATTTTCTCTTGATAAAGTATTGCATGTTATACTATCCGACATATTGATGCTCGCACAAAGCAATTACACGGATGGTCGCTCCTCAACAGCCTTATTCTCCGTGCTAGTTGACAACATTCACCGTAATGTCCTTGGCTAGCGTGGGTATAGAGGTGGGGCGTCACATCAATGTTACTAAGAAAATTACCATTCAAATTGATTAGATGTTAAACACAACTGCTAGTGTATTAATTAGCCAATGTAGAATTGAATATTAGAGTTAAGAAGTTGCGTCTCTCTAATTCCTTTCTTGAATAATTTGGATATTTCTCTTCGATCCTACTTTGTACTTCCTCTTATTTATCTTGTAAGATTCCTTGATCTCTGTAGATCGTCGAATCCAAAATATCATTTCCAACTCTAACTCATTGCTCTATTTCTACTTTAGCTCTTTTTACCCTGTTTTTTCTTCTAAAGAGAGATAAATATTTAATTGATTTCTCAACAAAACAAAACAAAAAGTAAGTAGGTGAGTAATAGTTTTGCTAGTTTGAACAGGTAAGCGTAGATAGTTGTAACAAAATTTCACTTTGAACTCTGACTCGTTGCTCGATTTCACTTTAGCTCTCTTATACCCCTTTTTTCTTTTAAGGAAAACTAAATATTTAATTAATTTCTCAACAAAAAAACAAAAGTAAGTAGGTTTATAATAGTTTTGCTAGTTTGAACAGGTAAATGTAGGTAGTTGTAACAAAATAGAAGCGAGAGAGGCTCAATCTCTCGACCTCAGGATCTCTCAATATAGCTATGAGACCTATGAACTAGCCAACTGTGCCACCACCCCATTATGAATTTTGTCTAAATACGGAATTAATGGTTTTTATGCATGTTGTTTATAAAAAAGAAACATAAGAATGTAAGATTGCATTACATGTTGTATTGAGTTCAAACATCCCCATTTTTATTTTTTCTAATCTCATTAATTGTAATTAGGTGTAAAAATAAGTTAAGAGTGGTTAGTCTTGATTTCAATGTTTTTTTGATAGTCAGAGTGGTGCTTTATTCAAGCAAAACACACTTTTTGATACCTCCAGGGTTAAAACCTATGACCTCCAGCACCTAAGGCTAGAGCATCATACCATTAACCATTTGAGCTAGTGGTCCTTGACGTCTCGATTTCAATGTTATTCAAAAAACATATGAAACCTACTTGCTAGCAAGTTGCATCTCAGCTTTTAAGTTTTGGATTAATTTAGTCCAGTGCTTAATATCATAGTCGTTATGCATCAAAGCTAGTGTTATAGTTGCAGTTAAAATCATATGTTTTTTTATAATCGTATTCTTTGGTTATGGATGATTTTTCTTTGTATAAATAATTCGTTGTTGTTAACTTAAATTTGCAAAAGTAAATTACAATTCCAAGTTTACCATAATATATTCTTATTATTACCAACATTATTTTGAAAAATTGATTTAAAATGTGGCGAATATGCAATTCTTCATTCCTAAGGGCAAAGAAAGGACCTAAGTCGATTTATGCAAAAGATATTGAAACTAAACTCAAATTCAAGAAACAAAAATCAAACCCAACCGACTTTTTGAAAATCAAAATGAATCAAATGTATATGATTGGTAGAACTTCAAATGAGCTAGATTGTCTTGGTGCCCAAAATAATGGGTAGTTGGAACCAATAGTTTGATTAATATTTACTTAAAAATATGATGGTGATGTAATATTTTTAATTTTTTTTCACTCTAAATTTAATGAACTAAAAAAACATATACATTTAGATGGTAAAATAAATTATAATATCGACAATGATAATCATATTCTATTAATCTAATTTATGTTCTATTTGATTTAATAGGTTGGTTCGATTTTAAGGTGAACTAATATAGTTCCTTATTTGGATGATTAAGGTGGAATCTTGGCGCAATGGTTATGTCACCCGCATGGTGACGTAGGCGCTCAGGTTTGAGTTCGAAAACAGCCTCTTTGCAATGCGAGTGAAATGCTGCATACATTATCGACCTCCCCAGAGCGCACTATCGTGCGGCAGTCTCGTGCATCGGGTCCACTATTACGATGACTATGGTAGTCAATGTTTTTGGCTCTACTATTTATGGTGCATTTTCAAATAGTTTAATAATTTGGTGCATGGATACACTTTTAATATAAGTGGATCAGTGGAACACTTGAACATGTTTTTCCTATTTTTTTCATCTACTAATCTGGTGACTAATTAACTGCAATCATACAAAACCCTTGTTTAGAACTTTAGCTTGATGCGACTTCTGACAATATAACAGTTCAAGATGGTGTTGCCTCTTAGGTACAACAACTAAGTTATGATTAGTGTTCTCAACTAAAATAAATTGATAACATTTCATAGTTTTCTAATGCATTTGGCTTTCTATTCCTTAACCAGGCTGCTGTGTATTATTATCGACATTCAGTTTTAGGATTAGAGCATCGTGCCATTGGGTTTTGCGCTATGTCAATAAGAATAATGATCATTTCAGCATATACTAGGATTGAACTTGAGAATTAAAAGAGGTAAATGAGGTTTATACTAGGACTTCCAAGAAATTTGTCTTTTTTATATATTTAGCCATAAGGTGCCCTCCTTATTCTCGTCGCATAGTCATTTGACATATATGCATTTGCTATAGATTTTAGACGTACAAATGATTGACACCCTGTATTTTACTATGTGATGTTTCATGCACTGAAAACTAAGTTGATAACACTCCGTAAGTTGAAGTGTGGTTTTAATCCAGATATAGCCAAGTGAAAAGGGAAGGAAAAAATAATTGGAAGTGCTTACGAGTCCCATATCGTAGAAACTTATATAGTGGTTGGCATGAACACCTAATAAATAGTTCATGTACTTTAATCGAGTTCCTTACTTACCTGGATGCAATCTATGGGTGATCATGAAGCTCCAAGCCTAGCCTAGTGGTTTCCATTGCACTTTGGAAAGGCATTCGGCTGCCATCATCACCAAGTGGGAGAGTGGACATCATTATTTGTTTCTTTGGGGGAACGCGTTCGCGTGGCCCCAGCCCATTACCAAATTAAATGTCTTCTTTTGTGCTAGTGAAAAAGCCATTATGGTTGTAGTGCCTCTTTTGTGAAAGAACACTTTTTGTAGACATACATTTTATTCAGTTTGATTTATCTCTTGCATAAAATTATTCTAAGTTTTGTCTCATGTTCTTGGTTGACATTGTCTTGTGTTGATCATGTATTTTGAATAACAATGCATGTCATCTAGCTAATGAAGCCTATGGCACCTGTAATAAACTTAAATAACATAAAACTTATACTTTGATCATGTTCTTTTTATTATGATTTCTTCTGCATTTGCTAAATTCTGAACATGCTGAAAACAAGATGCTTGAGTGCAGCTGGTTTTGAACGTGTTGAACTATGGTTGATCTTCCAACATGGTTGTTTAAAGTTTGCATTAAAATGCATAATTACACATTATCATAATTTTTTCAGTGGGAAATTATTTACACCTAAGTATAGTTAGTGTTTTTTTTTACTTCTGAAAGGCACAATGTGCGTTTTCCAAATATAGACCTAGTAGAATACCTTATTTTTTTAGGTGCAACTTTAAATATAATGGTGTAATAATATTGGTTTTCAGTCCTAGTACGATACTTAGTATGCTATTGACAAAATTTAATTTCTACCCATAAATGTTTTACTCCTCTGAAAAGAAAGCCAACCTAGCTTTATTAAATTAGTTTTTTGAATAACTACAGAGAATTGGCATATATTTTCTACTTATAATTCTTAAATGCATGTCATGATTGAAACCAATTGAATAAGAGACTTTTGATTTTTTCTTTTTATGCCTTCGAGTTGGAAACATTAAATATGTTACTTTTGTTTGGTTTGATATATCGAGATTTAGATTTTGTTGATTTTTTTCCACTATTAGTTATGTCTGCAGCAACATCTTTCTTTTGAAATGCTGAATCAAGTTATTTCATGTTTTTCTTCTTCTTCTTTGTGGGTCCTCTATGATGTTGTTTTGGTAAACATTTGAGTTTGCAGGGGGAGCATATAAACATTTCGCCCATTTGAGGCCCGCAAGATAAAGACAGTACCTCACTTTCTACTATTTATTTTATTCTATTTTGATGTGGTAGCTTCTTTCAATTATTTCACCCTTCACTTTCTCATTATCATTATATTTTTATCAGAGGAAGATCAATGTTGGATAAAAATGAATGCACATGATTATCAAAATATGGTTCCCTGTATAAAAGATGTTAATTTGGTAAGGCCTCGTATAGATTGCAGGTTGATTAATCTTTTGGAACCCTTCAATAATAAACAATGTGTTTTCTAAGAGGATCGAGGATATAGTGGACTGTAGTCTGGTAATTTAGCTAGTTAACGATTGTTTGCATTTGATTTCAATGAAAATACATGTACAAATTTATTCATGTATACTGAAGTTGGCATTGTAAATTCTTTTTTGGAAAATGAAAAACTTGTATATCTTATCAATCATTTTCCTCACTGTTACAATTTACAATATCCAAAATTGTTTAGCTATAGAAAGAGTTTAGAAAGGTCGGTCAAACGCATTCTAAAAATTTCAAATAGGTTAAATCTCCCTACTTACAAAAACATGTTTTATGAAAACAACCTTACCATTATTTTTATATTAAACTCTAACTTAACCTAAATGAAAATTGATAAAAACAGTCAAATATTTTTTTTTCGAAAATATGCAGCATTATAAATGTAACTTTTGGTACAAATATTTATAGTTTTTAATACAAATATTTATCGTTTTAGCACAAATATTCAAGATAAAAAAAATAGATGGAGAAGAGTAAACCTTCGGAAATAAATATCTCCATAAGTTGTATTTTTTTAGAAAAAGATTACACAAAAAAATTGCAATTTAAAACAATAATTGTAAGCAAGTTCCAAGTTAACATTCAAAAGGCTATTAGACTGGAAAATAGAGAAGTCGGATTTTTGTTGTGATCTTTTCATGTGATAATTGGAAGACCTAGAAAACAAAAGCAAAAGTGCTAACGTTAATAGTTCATACAGATCATTTTGTAGTTTAACTAATTTTTCACAGGTTTACCTAGAGTTTACTGGAAACAGTATAAAGAAAAGAATTACAGACAAGAATCAGATGTAATGTCAATTCAAATTGAGTACGATTCGAACATGCATTATGCATGCGTACAATGTTAAATGCATTGACTCTTCATAAAACTCGTGACCATATATGGACCAATAAAACTAAGCTATACAATAAATAATAAAACTTTAATGCAATAAAACCTGAAACCCAAGATCAAAGCAAACAGCAGCAATATTTCAAACCTGAACTAAGCTATACAAGGATTTAAACTTCAGCAATGCAAGAATTTAAATCAAAGATCAACAAAAAATCAACTTCAGTTCAATACAAAATTTCCAGACTAAAAAGGAAGGCCTGTTCTATGTTTTATTTCCTGGTGAGTAAACTTTTAGTTTAAAAACAGTTACAATTCAGTGATAAACTTTGATGCATAAAGATATAATGTCTACTGAAATGTTTGGATGTGCATGTATGTATACAAGTATGTAATGTCTGTGTGTGTGTGTTTATATTATATATATATATATATATATATATATATATATATATATATATATATATATATATAATACACACACACACACAGTTAGGCTCTGTTATGTGTTTACCGACTTTGATTTCTAAATAAATTCAATATCTCTCCACACCATCAATATTAGATTTTGATTTGCAATTGAAAGATGATTGAAATTGAGCAATATCATTATCAAAAATAATTCTGGAAATTTATATTAAATTTTTACCTTGGAATTTATAAATAACAGGGAAAGCCAAATTTAGATGAAAATCAATCATTTTTATTCTCTGTCTTGACTATCCTATCTGATTGGTGTTAGTGAATGGTAAATTTTAAAGGTAATATCATGATTTTTAGTTTGATAATTGTTGGGATAATTCGTGTTGATCGGAATTGGTACTTTCTTCATTTGTCGACAATCGACGTGGTATTTTGGGTCTGGGTCGATGTCAGGAATAGTTGGAGGGATTGTGGTTGATGGAAACATATTGGTGGAAGTTACCAAAGTTGTGGTGGTCGGAGATCGATGAAGTAGTGTTTTGAGTGTCGTTTTTGTTGAGTTGAAAGTCAAGGTGATCTCGACGAAAATGGTTCATCGTACTCGATCGTGAGGGTCGTGATCGTGACGTGGTGACGTGAAGCAGCTCTGGTAGGAGGGCCTTGTGTTCTAACTCAGATTTCAGTCCGAGATTTCATCTAAAATCTGAAATTTGAAAGCTTGATCTTTAATATATGGAGCTAAAAAATATACTCCAATTTTTTGTAGCTTACACAAGTTTGTGCTTTACATTTCTTCGTAAAATGTGCCGACTGTCAAAACATATAAAAAAAGAATGCGAACAGAAATCGCCTGAATTGAAAGAAAATTTTAGAATTTAACTGTGTTTGCATAACTGGCCAGCAAAACAGAAATAAAAAGTAGGGTTGTTATGGTAATGGTTACCGTTACAATTTCATAAATACCGTCACCTTACCATTTTTACTGGTAAACGAAAATAGCTTACCGTTACCGTTACCGATAGGCTAGTATACCGAAGACTGGTATACCGATAATCTGGTAACCGTTACACTGGTAATGGTAAATTACCGTTCTCCTAATAAAGGTTAGTAACATAACACGTATTCATACCATAACGGTGCTTCATTATACAATTTATAGTGTTACTTAATAAAAGACATAAATGAGAAAGAAGTGAAGTGTATTTAACATTATCTCACCTAATTAATAAACTAAATTTAATCATTAGTTTGGTTCTAAATGCCTATAATAAAGCATGTTACATGAATATACATGTATTATAAACTGACTGGTAAATTTACCGTTACCGCTGGTATTGAAGAAATGTTACCGATGATTTACCGTAGAAAATGGTAAATTTACTGTTATCATACCGATTAAACTAGTATACCGATTTCACTCAAAAATGGTAACCGATTGGCTAGTAATGCTATGGTAATGGTAAATTTACCGTTACCATAACAACTAAAAAGAGAACCTTAATTATCCAATAATATGTAACTGAGTGTACAAACTAAATCCAGACTAGGATAAATATAGAACAATACAAACAAATTTGTCACAGCTTATATATTCAAAAACTACAAAATGAACGCAGCATAATTTCAAGGACAATGAGTAGAGTTTCATATACCCAAAAAAGGGCTCCATATCCCCATATTTTGTAATCCCCTACAAATCCTCTATAATTGTCAAAATCCTCTGTACTATGAGTCCAAAATTTCCATCCAGAAATCAAGTGGGTACATAAGATAATTTTTATCAAGATAAAGAAAATATTATTTTAAAACTTTTAATTCATTCACAGCTATATTTCAAATTGACAGGGTAAATCATATGTACACACACGAAACCAAAACAACTAATTCCCTTGGTGGTTAATAATATAATGTGACTGAGCATAAGTTTTAAAAAGCTCGATTTGTATACATCAAAAACGAATTTCAAAATTGTAATAGTATTATCATCATCTGCTCAGTATGTTGACAACAAAAATTGCCCTATTATCATCATTTGACATTTATGTTCTGCAATGGCCGACAATTAAGGGAAATGAAAGCATGTCCAAGCTTTTACCCGGTATCAAGCTAACATCAAACAATGATCATATCAACAAATAATGAAATGACTGAACATCATTTTTAAAAAGATCGAGTTTGATAATTCATTGACATGTCTCTATATCAATTAATACGTGTGTCATCACTTATTCAGTCATGAAGTGTTCAAAAGAATGTGCACTATTAATCTGAAATCAAACACATTTTGAAATATCACCAATGTATACATTTGGCATCAGCATAGCTGATAACAAATACGAGACGCACTTGCATTCTGCAAAATTTAATTTCAGTAATACCTCCATTTTTTTCAAAATAACTCATTTAAGTGATTTAACAACTGAGATGACTGAGCATCAGTTTTAAAAAGCTCGATTTTTATATTTTGAGGACAAGTCTCAATACCATAATAGTATTATCATCATCTGCTCATCATGCTGGCCTCAAACATTGACCCATTGCGAATGACTAACCATTGTTATATAGTACAATTAACTCCAAAACTTTTAAAAATTATCAGGATAATATCAAATAATGATACAAATTCCAGCATATTTGGAGAATGTATTTGATCATAATGCCGATATCTTTTAAATTCCCAAATAGGTCAAGAGGGTGCAAAAAATCAACATGTTGACAACATTATTTCAATTATAAAATTAATTAACAATAATAAAGTGGGAAAGACTGTGTATCAACTTTAAAAAGCTCTCATTGGATATTTCATTAACTAGTGCCAATGTTATTTAATTGAAATTGTAACTTGTTCATTGTGAGCAGTAGAATATGTGCTCAAAGGAACGTGCATGATTGATTTGTAATAAACATCATTTTTAAAACAAATTAGTTAGGCACTCATTCATATATTTGACATCAACATAGCTAATAATTGATATGAAATATTCAATCAACTACATCTTCAAAAGAAAAATGCCACCACAGGGTTTAGAGTAACATTTCCTCTGTATATCATGCTACAATTAATTCTGCAACAAATGGTAATAGTTTGTTAATTTTAAGAAAGTAAAGTTACAACCACAAAAATTTCTTCTGCAAACCTATATAAAACAAAGCAACCAACACCATCTATGTGTGTGAGTGTTTATACATATCAAATAGAAAATTATACCTTCACCACAGGGAGCCTTCCTAGTAGTAATGCGAAGGGTTTTAGTTGGCATTCTTACTGGACCTTTAACCGCAAGATTCTTATCCATAGCTCCTCTCACCAAATCAGCGCAAACTACATGGAAACAAAATCATCCTAAAATATTTTAATATTAAGAACGAACGAGAACAAGCTAAATGAGGGCTTCTAAAATACCTTTTTCGAGATTTTTGATACTCTTTGAACACAGAGCGATTCTGATGCGGTGGAGATTCTCCAATGGTTCTTCCAACCCGGGTTTGGATGGCTTCATAGCTGCATACGCCATTTGCTACAATCAAGTACCAATATTAGGGACGAAAACTAAGACCCTAATTTGCAACGAGACTAGGTCAGCCAATAGGAAAACTGGATTATATAGATTTTTCTTTTCCAAGTTTAAGCGGAGTTGAATACGGATGGGCCTTTGTTCGCTTACATGCTGGCCTGTGGTATGTTCATGGCAACATCTCCTAAGGGTGGGCACGCTCGGCTAACCGATCCGATCGATTAATATTTTCGGTTAACCATGTCTTTAAGTCGGTTCGGTTAACCGCTATTCGATTAATGTTAGTAGGGGTATACTGACCGACCCGGTTAATTTTAACCGCGGTTAGCTGGTTAATTTAAACGGTTAACCGTTAAAACCACGGTTAAAATTAATCGGTTAACCATTTAAAGTAAGATAAATATCAATTATGACTACAGTAGTAAACTAAGGAATATGTATACACAACAGTGCATTAACAAATATTCAAAGTTCGTTTAGACAACTAGTACATTACAAATAATACATACATTAGTGATTCAAAGTTTTAAAGTCCAAGGTCCACATTAGTACGACTACAAAGTCCCAATAACGTAAGCATACAATACAATGAGAACGAATACATTAAAACTAAATTCCTGCAAAGTTGCAAATTGCAGACTCCATTCTCCAATACTCCATGTCGAAAGATATTGTAGGTTAACTCTAATCTACTTTCTCCAGTTCTGTCCAAAGATACATATGAGCAATTGACATGTATGATTGAGACTTGAATAATAAGAATATAAATTTAACACATGCAAAAGATCATATAGTCTATGGAATGCAGTATATATTTCACATATATTCACATGTTGCATATTTGTTCATAATATTAGTCAAGTATAGTACATATATTTACAATGAACTAAGTTGAACTGAAAAAATAATTTGTGGGCATTATAAAGTTATATGTTTAATCTATATCTGATGATTAGTGTATGTATAAATTAATATACGACTAAAAAGCTATATGTATCAACCATATTAGTATACATATAAACTTTAGTAGGCACTTTATAAAACTGCAATATGAGATCTACACCCAACTAAAATCCATGTCAACACTATTAGCACATTGATTGCCTTATTTCATTTAATCACATAACTCCCTATGATCCTCAATCATAGGAGCACAACCATTTTACAAGATTGTTATGATCATATTTCAGTGGACGTAGATTGTAGTATTCAGTTTATTAACATACAAAAATACAACTCATTAGATCCATGAATCATGTTAACAGATTAATGATGTGATAGCAGTTTACTACGCTTATTAAATTAAAGCAATGAATACAACGATTACCAGTATTATAACAATTTTAACAAACACAATGGTCTGCAAGTCAACATCAAACCTAAAAAAACAACCATTTTCATTAGGCTACAATCTATATTGCATAATAAAACCATAAATCAAATTTGTATTTGAATATACATAATGAAAAATTTATCGACTGTACACCTATTTAATAATTCCAATGCTTGATTTAACGTATGATTAGCACAACTTTCTCAAATAAACTTAGTAACCAGACTATAGTAATGACTGCAGTAACTGAGGTTCAGTGGATTGATGTCATCAGAGCAACAGGGAAGTAAATTATAGCCGGACTAAAAAAACCAAAATGCCAAACACATGAATTTAGTAAAATATGAAAATAACCATGAGTGCGAAGATTATACCTGCAACATTAATATTTTCCATAATGTAAAAGACATTGTTGTTGGTGTCAAAATTAGGCACAACACTCGTCGTAAGTTTTTGAAGAGATAATAAATGAAGAAAGTAAATTAAAATGTGGATTATCTAACAAAAACTCCAAATAGCAGGAAGTAAATTGCATGAGAGACAACGATTTAGAGTGGTTCGGCGTATTGCCTACGTCCACTATGAAGTTTTGTTACTTTATTGCTTGATATTCGGAGAATACAACTTTTTTATGTCAAAGTACAGCAAGTAGTAAGCCAAAATTCGAAATCAAAGGCAGCGGTGGTGCTCTGAAGCAATTCTGGCAGCGTCCGGGCGTGCTTTTATCTCTAAAATTCTCCGATCCCCTTTCTGAATGTCCAAGGGCTTAATTTATAGTTGTAGGAGGCTGATATTTCGCCTAAAATCAGGGGAGAATGCTTCTGGCACGTGAGGGGGCCCACATGGCCGAATTCTGGAGATCCGGGCCCACTTTGGGATCGATTCGACCCTTGGTTCGAATCGATCAAAAAGGTGTCCAATTGTGATGAAACTTGGTGTGGACATTCTTCTATGTACATGCAAGCTCCTGCGAAAATTTCATAGCATTTGGATTTGTAGATCTCGAGTTATGATCGATTCAAGTTGGAGTTTTTCGCCCCAGGGATCCGTTCGAATCGATATGGTTCGAATCCATAGGGTCGAATCCATGCTTCTGCATGTGAAAGTGATGACGTGGTGCGTATGCTTCGGGTCAATCCTCCTTTTTCTCTGAGTTTTCTGGGTCATACCCTTGGTTTTAGCCCCGCTTATCTAATGGATTCGAAGAGTTGTATTCGAAGGCACGCCTCCTTCGAATCGATGGAACTGGTACTCGTTCGAATCGGTCAAAGCATTTGATCGATTCAAGGTTGCCTCGATTGGGGGATTCGAAGATGAGTTTTGGAATGGAGCCGGGGCTTCTTCACTTGCATGGATTCGAGGAGACTTTCCCCGATGGATTCGAGCTAGGGCATACAAGGATAGATTCGAACCAAGGCATAATGGGATGGATACGACCTTAAAGCTTGCTCGATGGAGTCGAAGCAAGGTGTGTTCTGATGGATTCGAACCATGGCTGACTACCGATGGATTCGAACCAAGGCCTTGTGGACGGATTCGAACCAATGCGTGGTTGATGGAGTCGAAGCATGGCCACTTGGATGGATTCGAACCAATGTGTGGTCGATGGAGTCGAAGCATGGCCACTTGGATGGATTCGAACCAATGTGTGGTCGATGGAGTCGAAGCATGGCCACTTGGATGGATTCGATCCTATGCCATTCCTCAGGGATTCGAGCCTATATCATTTCATCCATCTCCCATTGGCGATAACTTGAGCATACTAACTCGGATTGCCCCGAAATTTGGAACGTTGGTTTCTACCACTTAGCTTGACGTGTCTTATCAATCACAGCCCGATCCGGACTCGGGCAAAATTCATCGATATTTGTAGTTGCCCAATCAATCATTCCAAATTGAGGACATGTGATCTTGTCTTTTTCCAGTCAGTTCCTGGTTATCTCGGCCTTGCCAAAAGGCGGGATAACATTTTCCCCCCAAAGTACGTCTTTTGTAAACATGACGTGCTTTCAAAAGCTGCAGCCTATCGTTGGACAATTAGAACATGCTTTGTTGAGAGTTGTATTCTTTATTGCCGTAGCCAATTGTCGTATGATCGCGATCGGCTGTTCGTCGTCTACATCATGATGAAATGGACATTTGATCCCTGTGAATAATACAGATCAAACATTAGTTAGACATATGTGCATATATGTACCATCGTGACTTTGGTTAACGTTGCTTGACTGCAAGTCGTTGTCAGTTCGGTTTGTTATCGAATTCTGCATCGGTCCTCTCCTGAACCGATCTTGAGATTCGAGTTAAAACACTGTTTTTATGATTGTTGGTAATCGTCCTCTTGTATCGATCCTCTCCTGAATTGGTATAAAAGGTAGACAAGTAATTTGTCAAATCGTATTGATTTGTTTGCTCTCGTCGACGCCCTCTGATGGATTCGAAGTCACGTATGTTCGAATCGATTGTCTTCGAGTCGATGGTTTTTAATCCAGCCTTTGTTCGATGGCTCCTTCGAATCGATAATGCCTCGCATCGATCCTGTAGGGATAGATTCGAACGTGTAATGGATTCGAAGGCAACGGATTCGAAGTGATATATGGATTCAGCCGTGTGATGGATTCGAACATGATAGGTGATTGAGCGATCTTTCGAATCGATAGGATATTGCGAGTGACCGGTGGTAGAAGGCCAATATGACCGGGAAACAAAGAACCTCAAGCGTTTTCTCGAACCCATATAAATACGCGAGGTAAGCCTCACTTTCACTTTTTACTTTTTACTAGTACCATCGCCGCTTCTTCGAATCGATCCTCCGGAGCTAGAAACAACCGTGTCTTTGCACGAAACGATAAAATTCCACCAAGTCTTCTTTTGCAATCGAAGCCAATCAGGTAACCAAGGGATTGATTCGAGCGTAGGGAATGATAAAACTGGAGTTTCCCGCATCGATTCAATCCTTTCTTCTGAAAATCATGAAGGGTTGTGAGATCTGGAATGGGTCGACTCGATGGATCTGAGGAACGAAACCATTCAATTCGTATCGATCGCAGAATGTTGTCTTGGAGAAGCGTAGATATTGATGGACGCTATCTTCCTTCATTGCTTCGCATCGATCCAGGAATGAACAGTTCGAATCGATCTTGAGTGCAAGGCTTCGAATCAATGGTTGTGAAAGAAAAGGGTCTCGTGCCGATCGATTCGAAGTAACGATATTCTGATGGATTCGAAGGTGTTCAATATTGATCGATTTGAAGCTATGCAGAGCTCATGGATTCGAATTGCTTCTTTGTCTCAAGGTCTCATCGAGTCGAACTACACGGAGTCGAGGCGTAACGATTCGAAGTTCATCGATTCGACTCGTATCGATTCGAGTCGATCGATTCGAACGTCCTTGCTTCTGGGACTCCCACTCTTCTGATTTGCTCCAACATCTGAACTACGACCAATTTCAAGTTGAACTTTAACGAACTCACTGAACTTTAGCATACTTGACTCCGGCGAGCTTCGGCCTTGCATAATCGAATTTGACTTGACCTCCCTTTTGGAGCTCGTCGATGGCACCATGACTTAACCAAAATATAACGAATTTATACTTGAATTGGTCAGTAGCATCTGGATGGCGTGAAAGTGACGGTCAGGGATGACGGTCATTTTCATTCTCAAACTCCAAAGTTTCGTCGTTCGGACATCTTGTTTCAACTTGTAAAATCTGTTTAAGTTATGCATAGCACTTGCACTACACGACATATTCATACACTTTACACTGGGGGAATGCATGGGCTTTTTATGTATTTAACGCCGCTTTCTGGTGAGTTAGTTAATTATGGAATCTTCGAGTTCTCAACAACAAGAAGTACAAAGCTCGCCTCCTCCAGTGCTTGAGATTCCGGAAATCCCTCCTGAAGTTATAGATCCGGCTCCGGATGAGTTGCCGGAGGCCATATTTATCGAAGATCCTGTCGATTCTATTCAGTCCAGTATCTCGGAGTCTTTGTTGGGCCGGATATGTTTGAAACATAACATATCCCTGGACGATGTTTTATTGCCTAGTGCCAGTGACAGACCACATAACCCACCTGAAGGATATACTGCCTTTTACTGCCATGCCCGCGCAGCTGGATCTCTCCCTCCTTTTAACAAATACATCAGAGAGATGCTATCGTACTTAGGAATTGCTCCTTCACAACTCTATCCCAATGGGCATGCATTGCTGAACAGCGTCTTTGTCATATTTATGGATTGCCTTTTTCACCCGCCAAGGCCAAACGAGATTAGGCACATATTCAATTTCAAGAGTAGGGGTGATAGCCCATCTTTCACTTTTCTGGAAGCGGTCAGAAACTGTCAGGTTATGACTGGGGCCTAGACCAGACTTAGCTATTTCAAGAATGAGTGGTTTTTTGTTCGATGCCCCCAGGGTTTGCCAGGAGATGGTTATCCAAACGTAAGTATCATAAGTCATCCTTGAATGGCCACTCTTAATACTTGCACTAATACTCTATTACTCTTATAGCCATCATTTCGAGACCTACTGGTGGGCATTATAGAGGCATCGTTCAAAGCTTGCAAATGGTCCCAAGCGATTCAAGGCACATCGACTTGCTGTTGACCGATGATAACATAAGGACGCTGGGTTTGATTGAAATGAGCCAGAGTATTGTAATTGAAGGGTTGGCAAAACCGGCCTCGAGGAAGAAGAAGGAAGTTGTAAAAAGAAAACCTGGCATTGTGATAAGAGAAACAAGCGATGATGAAAGAATGCCCACGGACACTGAGATAGCAGCCAACCTTTCCCGAATAGAAGAGGGTCGGAAAGGCAAGGCCGTTGTACCTAAGTTTAAAAGATGGAAGTCTGTAGTCGTAACCCGTTCCATACGTAGGGTTACTATCTCCGACGCCGCTCCTAGCCAGTACGGAGACTTTTTCAAAGGGCTGGACGATATTCCCATTCCGGACTACGTATCTCTCCACCACGGGTCCGGTTTGGAAGAGCTCCGGGAAGCGCTTGATATAAGCGAGTCTTTACCCGTTAGTGTAATCGATACTTCTGGTTGGTCGGGGGGTTTGCGCACTTATACACTTTCACAACACTTCACGACTTCCACATGCATTGTAGTGCTTTTCCTTGGTACTTAACTGAATTGTTTCTTCTTTACAGGTGCTATGTCGGATCGTCCTTCTACATTTGATAGACTTCGGCGAGTGCATCATTCTTCATCTTATTACGATTCTCGTCGTAGGGATTCTGATCGTGATCATGAACGGAGGCATTATGAGCAAGAGCATCGTGAGAGGGACCATTCTCGATATTATTCTAGCCAGGAGCGTTCTGATAGGGCCGAAGGTACCATTCACCCTCTCGTTCTCCTCCGCCACCCAGAAGCCATGCACCTGCACTTGAACCTTCGAAGACAACAGCCATCTTTACAGATCTCAAAACCTGGTCCACATCGTTCTAGGACTGATACGGCTACGACCATAACTGTGGAGGAGGCCCCTCTCGAACCATCTGGTGAAGAGGCTATAAGAATTGCTCAACTGAAGAAAGATTTTCCAGAAATATGCTTCGATGCTTACATCTTTCCTCCCAATCTCAAAAGAATTCCCGAAGAGGCTGTGAACACCGCCCTCAGCTATACCCGCGATTTCTATGCTCAGTACAAAGAATGGTATAAGGAGGCTTTTAAAGCTTCGAAAGTATCCTTCGATCGATCCAAGATTATTGATAAACTAGAAGCCGACTTGGCTCAGAAGAACCGTATTGTTGATATACTTCAATCTGAAGCGGAATCCTCTCATAAGGCCGAAGCTGAGTCGCTAAAAAAGGTCGATGAGACATTAGTTGAGATGGCAAAGATGCAACAGGCGCATTGCACTTTAGTTGAAGACTTGGGCCATCGGTACAAAAATGTTGAGGCCGAGCGGGATGCGGCGGTCAAAGAACTAGAGGAATTATAGGCTAAGTTCGCCTACATAAACAAGGAAAAAGAAGATGCTAATATGGCCGCACAAGAAGCTTGTGGGCAAGTTGTGCCTCTCCGAGCTGAGCGAGACGCGGCGGTTGCTAAAGTTGAAGCGGTGGAGACAGAAGTGGAGGGGAGAGTCCAGGCAGAGCTGTTCGGGGTAGAAGCCGAGTTTGATGAGCTCCTTGACACTTATAATGCTAATGTGCTTGAGCACAGGAATCTCTCGTGGCTCGGAGATTATTCTATGCTTCTACTCAGTGCTTTGAGAAAATTGGTGGCAAACAAGAAAGCATCTCTCCCCGAAGGTGCCGTGGATGAATTTGAATTCGAGTCTCGCTTGTTGAGCGAGGAGGAAAGGAAACTTCTCCATGAAGCGATGATTTCTGATGAGAGAGAGAGACTCGGTTTTCACCATGTGGAGACTGGCGAGGGTTCTAGCTGCACATTGTAGCGAGGATGTTTCAGTTGCTGCCCCGACCTCGTCTGGAGTTACTGCTACAGTTGGTCTACATGTTGTTCATGCTTATAACCCGGATCAACCGGAACTATCTCTCGGTACAACTACTGTTTCTGAACTCGTCTCATCACCGAGCTGAGGCAAAGAAGGTATTTCGAATATTCCTTAAGTGTTTTAGAATGACGAACTTGGAACATATCGTTTGACTGATTATTCTCATTTCTTTTCGATCAGTGACTGAAAGTGATGCACCAGCACTTCCAGTACCACAAATTTCGCAGTCAATGCAAGGAGCTGTCGTTACTGAGGCTATTACGACTACAACCGTAACCGGCGAGACTGGAGAGGGGAGTTCAATGTCGCTTGATGCTCAGATGATTGAGGAACTTCTCAAGCAGCCCTGTGAACCTTTTACCGATCCTTCTTTTGCAATAGGTGGAGTCGCTCTAACTTTTAGCTCGTTTATGCCGACTATCAGCGTGTCTAGCGCTGCTCGATCTTCCCAAGAAGAAGAAATCCTTGTTGAAATAAGCGCTGAAATGGCTGCGGCGATGACGGTTGGTGGTTCCGGAAGTGATGTTGCTCCACCAAGCTTAACTCCTTTAATGGTTACTTCTCCTGTCGGCAGAGCTATGACTTCTAGTGCCGAAGCTCCACCACCTGTTACGGCTCCTCTGCCTCCAGTTCGTCCTCACAAAAGGATTTCTATCCCTTCCAGCTCTGAGGAAGACGTTGATATTATGCCAGATCCTGAGGATGTTCCAAAGAAGGACAAAAAGTCTCGCAGGAAGCCGGGTAGTGGGTCTAGCGGCTCAACTCCGAAGAAGAAACCCCAGAAGAAAAAGGAGTGAACTTCTCTTTTTATCATGTGGTTGTGAAATGGCAATTCTTTTACCTTTTCTTTTGTTCTTCTAGAACCGTGTATATATGTGGATTCGGCTTCCACTTAATTGAATTTTTTTGTTTTGTTATGTAATCAAACTCCTTTTTTGTTTGTTGTTAAAATGGAAAACAACTCTTTTCTCTTTTGCTTTAAGTATTGCGTTGATTAACTCGTGCTCACATATGTCATAAGCCTTGAATACATGTCCACACTCCGAGGACTTAACACAAATTGCAATTAACAGTTCGGCCCACACTCTGGGAACTTATTAATTATCAATGTTTATGACTTAGTTCGCTCTCCGGGAACCTGTAATTGATGTTTATACTCCAATTCACACTATGGAAATTTGGAGTTAGTGATTGTATTTCTGTCCATACTCTGGGGACTTAGGGTTATTTTTATGTTTACACTCTAATTTGCGCTCCGGGAATTTGGAGTTGATGTTTATACTCCGGTCCACGCTCTGGGAACTTGGAGTTAGTGTCTATACTCCGGTTCGCACTCCGGGAATTGAGAGTTGAAGTTTATACTCCAATTCGCACTCTGGGAATTTGGAGTTAGCTCACACTCTGGGAACGATGGATTTATACTCCGGTTCGCGCTCCAGGAACCAAGAGTTGAAGTTTATACTCCAATTCGCACTTTGGGAATTTGGAGTTGGCTCACACTCTGGGAGCGATGGATTTATACTCCGGTTCGTTCTCCGGCAACCGAGAGTTGAAGTTTATACTCCAATTCGCACTCTGGGAATTTGGAGTTGGCTCACACTCTGGGAGCGATGGATTTATACTCCGGTTCGCGCTCCGGGAACCGAGAGTTGAAGTTTATACTCCAATTAGCAATATGGGAATTCGGAGTTGGAGGAGGGATTGTCGTGTATCAGTCCCTGTGAATGTTGATGCAGTGTTCTGCCCCCGAGCTCGGGTTTCACTTAGCGAGTGACCGGTCGTATCACAGTCACTCCCTATTTTAATAAATCCCACCGCATGATGGAACTTAGCTTTCCGTGCATCGTGATATTGTACGTCATATTCAGTGAATCACAGCTCTGGCTCGAAGAGATGGCATTTTATTGCTGAAACGAGAAAATATGGCAAAGTCAGTTGCCTTATTACAAATTTAAATCTCGAAATGCTAGAATAAAATGCAAAGGGATAAATTGACAAAAAATAAATAAGTAAAGTCTTTTATATGTAGTAGCGACGAAGCCTTTCGCTATTCCAAGCTCTCGGCAAAGTAAGACCGTCAACGGTCGATAATTTGAACGTGCCATCTCCGAGCTTTTGTGAAATAACATACGGCCCTTCCCAATTTGGCTTCATGTGCGAAGGAACCGGATAGATTCTTTTGAGTACGAGATCGCCGAGTTCGAAGGTTCGCGGGCGGACTTTGGCATTGTACAGTCGGGTGACTTGACTTCGCTATGCGGTTGCCCTCAAGTCAGCCTCTTCGCGCTTCTCATCGAGTAAATCCAAAGATTCAGCAAGTAGTATGGCATTTGTTTTCGGATCATAATATGTTACACGATGAGAGTGCACTTCCATTTCGACTGGAATAACGGCTTCAGAGCCGTAGGATAGAGAAAGCTGGGTGTGACCGGTTGCAGTTTTATGAGTCGTTCGATAGGCCCATAACGCCATAGGAAGTTCGTCGGCCCATTTGGCGCCGTCTTTTTCCAGTCTCTTCTTTATAATGGATTTGATACCTTTATTAACAGGTTCGACTTGACCATTTGCTTGAAGGTGCGCTACTGCAGAGAATTTCTTATGGATGTGGAATCGTTGATAGAAATTCTTGAATTAAGCACCGTCGAATTAGGCTCTGTTATCGGTGATGATAGTATGTGGGAGACCAAACCGGTAGATGATGTTACGTACTACAAAGTTGATTACTTTCTTTGTCGTAAATGTTGCAAGAGGTTCAGCTTCATCCCATTTGGTGAAATAATCGACTGAGGCGATGGCGTACTTCGCGCCACCTTTGGCCAGAGGCAATGTGCCGATGATATCTATTCCCCATACCGCAAATGGCCAAGGAATGACCATTTGGGTTATCTCGGTAGGCGGGGCTCTAGGAATTCGAGTGTGTTTCTGGCATTTGTCACACTTTCTAGCATAGTCTGCAGCATCGCGATTAACAGTAGGCCAATAATACCCATATCGGAGTATTTTCTTTGCAAGTGCTTGCCCCCCAGTGTGATCCCCACATTCTCCTTCGTGTAACAATCGTTTGACTTCATCGTGCGCGACACACCGGAGGAGTGGAACAGAGTATCCTCTCCGGTACATGACTCCATTTTGAATAACAAATCGCGAGGCCTTTCGTTGAACTTGTCTTTTCTCGCTTCAACGCTCGGGCAATACACTACGTTCGATATAATCTCGATAAGGAGTCATCCACGACTCCCTATTGGAGGTAGCTTCAAATGGGAAATCGGTCTCCCTTCGATCAATGCTCGGGGAGGATAGGGTTTCAACCGGAACGACCCCCAACTGCTGAGCTTCACCCATACTTGCTAACTTCGCCAATGAATTAGCTTTCTGATTGTGCTCTCGAGGTATGTAGAAAATGGCATAGTAATCGAACTGATCAAGCATCTCCAGAATTCGAGTTAGATAAGCGGCCAATCTTCGGTCTTTGGCCTGATATTCTCCTCGAACCTGACATACTATCAACTGGGAATCACAGAAGATCTCTACACCGATGATTTTCAGATCACGGGCAAGCTTTAGTCCGGTAAGTAGAGCTTCGTACTCGGCTTCATTGTTGGTTGTGCGGAACTCGAACTTTAGAGCATAACATATGGATCGTCCCTCGAGGGTTTCAAGCACTACCCTAGCTCCTGAGCACCGATCGTTTGACGCTTCATCGGTGTACAACTTCGAGATGTATTCGGGGGATTTGCTGGTCTCGGGCAAGTCTTCAGGAACAGTGAATTCGGCTACAAAATCTGTTAGGACTTGCCGTGAATGGCCCTTCTCGGAGTATAAGTGATGTCGAATTGACTCAGTTCGATATTCCATTTTGAGTAACCTACCAGACGTCTCAGGTCGTGTGAGGACCTGTCGTAACGGCTGATCGGTGTACACAGTAATAGGATGAGCCTGAAAATATGGACGGAGCTTCCTCGAGGCAATGACTAGGCAATATGCCAGCTTTTCAAGCTTTGGATAATTTCTCTTGGCTCCGGTCAATCATTTACTCACGTAGTAGACCGGTTTTTGCACTCGATCTTCCTCCCGAATTAATGCAACACTGATTGCATTTTCAGATACCGCCGAGTAGAGATGATCTACAGGCTTTGAAAGGATTGGTGGTACGGAAAGATGTTGGACTAGTGATTGAAATGCGCCTTCGTATTCTGCAGTCCATTCGAAGTTTCTCTTCCCTTTTCGAATCAAATCGAAGAAGAGAATGCATTTGTCGGTTGACTTCAAGATAAACCTGCTCAGTGCTGCAACTTTCCCATTAAGACTCTGAACTTGCTTTATGGTTCTTGGAGTCTGAAGATTTCTGATAGCCCGGATCTTCTCGGGGTTGGCCTCTATTCCTCGGGCATTGACAATGAACCCAAGAAATTTTCCGGACGCGACTCCGAAATGACACTTTAGTGGATTAAGCTTCATCCAGTATTTCCGGAGGATATTGAACACTGACTCCAAGTCCTTGACATGATCAACGGAGTATCGCAATTTCACCAACATGTGATCTACATAAACCTCCATAGTCTTCCCATTCTGATCGGCAAACATTCGGTTGACTAAGCGTTGATAAGTTGCGCCAACATTCTTTAATCCAAAAGGCATGACCTTGTAGCAGTATAATCCCAAGTCCGTTACGAAGCTTGTGTGCTCTTGGTCGGGTACATGCATAGGTATCTGATTGTAACCTGAGTAAGCATCCATGAAGGATAATAATTCATGTCCGACGGTTGAATCTACCAGTTGATCGATTCGGGGAAGTGGAAAGCTGTCGTACGAGCAGGCTTTATTCAGGTCAGAGTAATCGATACCCGTTCTCCATTTCCCGTTTGGTTTCCGGACGAGTACGGGATTAGACACCCACTCCGGGTATAATGCGTCTCTAATGAACCCATTCGTCTTCAATTTGTCGACCTCTTCCTTAAGGGCAGCAGATCTCTCTGGATCCATACCACGTCTTTTCTGTTTGACCGGGATATACCGTGGGTCAATATTTAAAGTGTGGCTTGCGATGTCCGGCAAGATTCCACACATATCGGAGTGCGTCCAGGCAAATACGTTGAGATTCGACCGGAGAAAATCAACCAAATCATGTTGTGTCTCTTGGTTCAGCTGAGACCCAATCTTCAACATTCTTGAGTTATTGTCATCATCGTCAGTCGGGACATCGATGGTTAGCTCAGCCGGAGAAGCTTGACTTTCCGTAGATTCTTCTTTATTATCATTATCCCTTGGGTCAAGATCCTTTTGGAATTGGTTAGGGTGCCCAGGCCGAGGCCCAGGCGCTAATTGTCAATTGTCAGTGAAACGGACGCAGAGAGATTCCTCTATGCCCTTTCCTTTTTCTTTTCGCTGCGCCTCCCGCAGCTTGGCAACATAACAGGCTCTTCCAGCAGCCTGATCTCCTTGTACAACTCCTATCCCATGGTCAGTAGGGAACTTCAGAGTTAAGCACCATGGGGCAATAGCAGCCCTAAATTCAACAAGGGCCGGTCGGCCCAAAATGGCATTGTACGGAGAAGGAATATCCAAGACAACAAATTGCAACATCCGAGCTCTTCGGCGTTCTCCCACTCCCAATTCCACCGGCAATTCAGCCATTCCGGTTGGTATTGTCGCACTTCCGTTGAAGCCGTGGACTCGTGATTGACAAGGTTTTAAGTCCTTAGCTTCCATCTTCATCAAATCGTATGCTCTTTTAAACAGTATGTTCACGGAACTCCCACTGTCTACCAAGATCCTCTTCATCCAAGCAGGACCAAGTTGAGTGGATATGACCAGCGGGTCAATTGTGGGGGCTTCGACTTTATCGACATCTCGATTTCTAAATACGATTTCGTCAGCCATCGTCTTTTGTTGTTTAGCCGGTGTTCCGTCATCAGAGTTACTATAGCATTCAAAGTCCACATGCCCGATCGAGCTAGCATATGACTCCTTTTCTCTCCAGCTTCTGTCTACTGGATGGGGACCACCACTTATTATATTGATAACCAACCTCCCGCCCGTACGAGCGGGTTCACCTTGTCTTTCCTGATTCTGCGTGTGGATGGGCCCGCCTCACCGGATTGCGGTGCCCGAAAAAAATGATCCAACTTTCTTTCTCTAATTAATTTTTCAATGAGGTCTTGCAAATGCCCACACTCATTGGTGTTATGTCCATAACTTTCATGAAATCTACAGAATTTTCCTGTTTGAATCTGCCTCTCCGACGATGGCTTCGGAGCAGGCTTTTTGTATTGCATAGTATTACAAGTCTGTAGGTATACATTTTCCAGTGACGTGTTAAGTGGTGTATAACTGTCAAACATTGCGATTCTACGCCTCGGACCACGATTCTGGTCTTGCTTCTTGCTCCGGTTATCACCGTTCCTCGGTTGTTGAGTCTGCTTATTTTGAATATTCAACTGGACTTTTCCTGAACTTTCGCCAAACTGTTTAACCGCAACATTACTCTGAATGCCTTCACTGCTGGGCCTTGCATCGTCCTGCTTCCTAGACTGTTTCGCATCCTCTCGCCTTAAGAATTGAGCGACTTTGGAATAGAAACAGTCCAACGATGCGGGAGGCTTTCCAGCTAACCAATTTCCAAACTCGGAATCAGGGTCGATTCCTTTAGTCAAAGCCATTAAGATAGAATTATCATTGGGGTTGGTCTGTGCATGCAGCATTGAATCTCTCCAAATATCATCTAAGTGTCTCAACGGGAGCTTGAGTGACACTTGATAAGGTATTAACATCTTTTGGTCTGGCAATATGCATGCGAAACTGCTCAACAAATTTGGTAGCTAACTGATCAAATGAAGAAATAGATCATGGCAGTAATCGTGTAAACCACATCGCCGCCATTCCCCTAAGGAAATGGAAAGACTACGACACTTTACTGCGTCATCAACTCTCGCAGCAGTCATCGACCATTCGTATTTCAAAATATGTTGATTTGGGTCGAAATTCCCTTAATACATGGGCAGGGTTGGCATCCTGAATCGCCGAGGAGGTTTAGCATACAATATGTCACCAGTGAACGGGTTATGACTTCGGGAGATTCCCCAATCGTCATTTGTTAGGCCTTGACTCTCGCGAATCATTTGGCGTACCATGGCTGAGAGGTCTGGCATCAGAACATTCTGTGTGTGGTTAGCCAAAGTGTGGTCGGGTTCCACAGTGCGAGGTGGGATCGGGTGCTGTCGACGATCCGTATCTCGCCTCCTTGGCTCGACGTCTTATAGGACATATGGCTCTGGAGCATGTCCCTGCTGATGATAATTTTGATTGGAGTGATCTCGGGTATCAACTCCTATGTAAACTGCAGCAGCTGTGGCAGCACGATCATCTGCAGTGTATTGTGGAATAGTGCCTCCTCGGGAGGAGGGTCCAGTATGGAAGCTGGTAGATGGTCCAACTCTTACTTACCCAACGGTTAATGCCTATTGATAGTCAACAGCTTGCGCATGGTTTCCGTCTAGCCTGGGACGGGTAGATCTGTTATTGTAGTCAGATGAAGTACAGCTTTCGGTGGAAGAATGAGGAGCTTGATTCCTTCTGGATCTTCTTCGCCTTTGGCGATTTAGTTGATTGGTCAGCTCAGCGTTAGCGTGCAACTGCTCAATTAGCTGTTGTCGGCTTTGGGTTAGTCCCTGGAGTAGCTCCTGGAACTCTTGTCTTGTGACCGGACCTGACTGATCCGTATGCCCAGCAGCATCTTGATTGGTTGACTGCGGTTGTGTGGGATTTTGCCTATCCCGACCTTCTTGATCACCAACGTTATAAGTGGTTCTTGTACTCACCATCTTGAAGCGTTGAATCCTTTCCTAGACTTTGAACAAATCTGAATAGAACGGAAGGAATCTGAATACGAGGTCTGGATCTCTCTCTTAGATTTATGCAATCCGGTATCGAAGATAGATCCAAGGAGCAGGAGAAAAACCAAGTTTTTCTCAGTGGAAGCACCAAAGTGTTTGTGTCAAAATTGGGCACAACAGTCGTCGGAAGTTTTCGAAGAGATAATAAATGAAGAAAGTAAATTAAAATGTGGATTATCTAACAAAAACTCCAAATAGAACGAAGTAAATTGCACGAAAGACAACGATTTAAAGTGGTTCGGCGTATTGCCTATGTCCACTATGAAGTTTTGTTACTTTATTGCTTGATATTCGGAGAATACAACTTTTTTATGTCAAAGTACAGCAAGTAGTAAGCCAAAATTCGAAATCAAAGGCAGCGGTGGTGCTCTGAAGTGATTCTGACAGCGTCCGAGCGTGCTTTTATCTCTAAAATTCTCCAATCCCCTTTTTGAATGTCCAGGGGCTCTATTTATAGTTGCAGGAGGTTGGTATTTCGCCTAAAATCAGGGGAGAACGCTTCTGGCACGTGAGGGGGCCCACATGGCCGAATTCTGGAGATCCGGGCCCACTTTGGGATCGATTCGACCCTTGGTTCGAATCGATCAAAAAGGTGTCCAATAGTGATGAAACTTGGCGTGGACATTCTTCTATGTATATGCAAGCTCCGGTGAAAATTTCATAGCATTCGGATTTGTAGATCTCGAGTTATGATCGATTCAAGTTGTAGTTTTTCGCCCCAGTGATCCGTTCGAATCGATATGGTTCGAATCCATAGGGTCGAATCCATGCTTCTGCACGTGAAAGTGATGACGTGGTGCGTATGCTTCGGGTCAATCCTCCTTTTTCTCCCAGTTTTCTGGGTCATACCCTTGGTTTTAGCCGCGCTTATCTGATGGATTCGAAGAGTTGGATTCGAAGGCACGCCTCCTTCGAATCGATGGAACTGGTACTCGTTCGAACCGGTCAAAGCATTTGATCGATTCGAGGTTGCCTTAATTGGGGGATTCGAAGAGGAGTTTTGGAATGGAGCCGGCGCTTCTTCACTTGCATGGATTCGATGAGACTTTCCCCCGATGGATTCGAGCTAGGGCATACAAGGATAGATTCGAAGCAAGGCATAATGGGATGGATACGACCTTAAAGCTTGCTCGATGGAGTCGAAGTAAGGTGTTTTCTGATGTATTCGAACCGTGGCTGACTACCGATGGATTCGAACCGAGGCCTTGTGGACGGATTCGAACCAATGCGTGGTCGATGGAGTCGAAGCATGGCCACTTGGATGGATTTGAACCAATGTGTGGTCGATGGAGTCGAAGCATGGCCACTTGGATGGATTCGAACCTATGCCATTCCTGAGGGATTCGAGCGTATATCATTTCATTCATCTCCCATTGGTGATAACTTGAGCATACTAACTCGGATTGCCCCGAAATTTGGAACGCTGGTTTCTACCACTTAGCTTGACGTGTCTTATCAATCGTAGCCCGATCCGGACTCGGCCAAAATTCATCGATATTTGTAGTTGCCCAATCAATCATTCCAAATTGAGGACATGTGATTTTTTCTTTTTCCAGTCAGTTCCTGGTTATCTCAGCCTTGCCAAAAGGCGGGATAACAATTGTCTTCATTGATTTCTTCTTCTTCTCACAATCTAATATGTAGTCAATCACACACTTTAGACACGCATTATCGGTTGCCTTTGACATGCATATCTTTCACTGTAAATATGACCATAAGAGGAATGTAGATAGGAGAAACTGTAAAATATATGACAGTAATTCATGCATTCACTGTGAAATAGTATAGATATATTTAAGCATTGATTTATGGTGTATTACTGAAATGAAAGATGTATGATAGCAATATTAAATGAAAAATATACGGTGTTTTACTGTAACTGAAAGCATTAGCACAAAAATTGAGCTGAGTTGTTTAGTTTTCATCATGTAACTTATTTTATCAGCTATTAACCATCAGGTGAGCACCAAGAAAGTAACTTACTTTAAGAAAAAGAATAGTAATGTTCAAGCCACACGCTCATATTAGTGAAATTTCCAGCAACGACAACGCTTGCCTTTTCCCTTATATCTCAGAGCAAGACAAGAACTTCAAAAGTATTGAAAAGTCCTAATACAACTCCCATACATGCATAGCTTTGAAACTGGGATTGTCGTGCAAATTTTTGTTGTGCTATAATCACACTATCTTTACTGTCAAATCATTTTGAGTTCATTTACATGCCACAAATTTATTTTTACACTAATTACAGAATGCATGAACCATAAATACATCCATATTTGGATGTTACTTTTAAAGGCTTCAAAAAATTGGTAAAAATATATGGATTCCCTCGAATAATAAAATTTAGAAACATTACCATTTAAAATTATTTAGTTTCAAAGATGTCTTTAGAAAAATGTTTTCAGTTTAGAAAAATACAAACTATGAATACATACTTAATTGGATGACGCTTTCACGGGCTTCAACAAATTACTAAGAAATCTCTGATTTCTTCCAAACACTAAAATTTAGCAATATTTACTATTTAATATTTAGTTTCAATAATGTCTCTAGAAAATATTTTCAGTTCAGAGAAGTACCCACTAACGCTTTTGAAAGTACGACCTCGTAACTATGGCTGCTAGAAAGAAACAATTCCATAAGACCCAAGTAAACCATCTATATGCATGTTAGGAATAAATTGTTTAACATAGAATAATTTATCAAAAAATTCCAACATCATCGCACATCATTTTCACTAGCTCCAAAGTCCATTGCGTAGAGCCGCTATCACCTAGATGTGAGCAGCACCAACCATGACACCATCTTCTCATCGGCGTGCAACCAACCACCGACACCTAGGTAATTGACGACTAAGGAGGCACTGAAAATTTGTGTTGATCTAATTTTTTTGAGAGGTATTAGAAAATAAGGTATTTAGATCTGAGAATTTTGGGAATGAGAAGGGTACTGAATCAATGAATTGAAAGTGGTGGCTAGGGCACATTAAAAATTTAGAGTTATTTGGTTGGTTATGTGACATTGGGATGGGTCGGGTAGCGCTATAGAGAAGCGGTTAATTTAAATAGAGAAAATTATTTTCGGTTAATGGTTAATCGATATATGTCATATGGTTAATCATTAACCGAACAGACTTTTTTCGGTTAACATCGGTCGGTTGTCGGTTAATGCAGCTCGGTTAAGATCGGTTTAGTTGGTTAAATCGGTTAAATGCCCATCCCTACAATCTCCAATAAATTTACCTTCGTAGTCCGAACAAACTTTTCAGACATTGGAGATTATAGTAAACTATAATGTAGTGTTTTCAGCTAGAGCTCTCGGGTTTACGTCCAACATAACAAAGTTGCAGTGGATGTAAAATTTACATCTCCCCAACCGTTAAGTTTAGGAAGTGCAAATGTTTTCCATCACCGATACATCAGACGTAACTCTGATACGTCAAAAACCACCGTTGTGTGCTTTCCCTTAGCGTTTTCTTTGTCCTTAAGCTGGGCTACAGAATTCACCTACCACGTGGATGTTGAATAAGCGTTTATGCAAATGTTTATTAAATGGTGATTCCAGTCGTAACTTCCTATAGTCGTATATTCCTACCTCAAATGCCTTGGTATTGAAGAATAAAAATATCGTTTTGTTTTACCACCATTGAAATCTTACATGTGCAATGTTCTGAGAGATTACGATGTTGGGTCAACACATTAATTGCATGAAGATATGATCATAAACGGCTTTCGCATACTTAATTGTGTCGATGAACCAATTTGGTAAAAATGTTGCAGCTAGGGTGGACGGGGTCGGTTAACTGAATCGAGCGGTTAAAAAAAGCAATTAGCCGTCAATCATCAACGGTTTGGTCAACCGATCATCGGTTAATTCTTGTCGATCCATGCAAATCGCTTCGACCAAAATTAATCGTGGTTAACTTCTCATTTGATGCTATTAACTAATTCAGTAGATACCGATGTTAATCCCTCATTTGAACCAATTAACCGCTTGTATTATCTGTTAACTGCTCAGTTGATCGGTTAACCGTTTATTTACAAACAGTGTCTCATAATTGTTTGGCGTTTTTATATGTATGTACTGATTTCTAGTCCACAAATTCTTTCAAAACCCATTTATGCAACAAAGGAAAAAATGTACTACTGACTTGACCTCGCATTTCCTTTAATGCAACGCAAAAGAAGACATATTGTATTATTTACTTAATTTGCATCTCAAGTGTTCGTCTACGTTTCTAAATACTTAACCATCTTAATATCATCAAAGTCTCACATTTTCGAATTGGATATACTAATTAATCTAAATGTTCCAGTTCGTCTTATCAACGGTTGTTTGTGTTTACTTAGAAGATAAAATACATACTAATTTACACATGCATTCCAAAATCAATATGCTTTTGCAAGAGTATCAATTAGTTTGCCTGTAGGAAAAAAAAAACTTATAATTCGATTTGGCTTGATTATCCTTTAGACTTAGAGAAAAAAGTTATGTTTGTAACCTCTATGGAATTTATGCATTGTGCTCCGACTTATATATCAGGTAAATCACAGGATGAGTGTAGAAGGTGGGGATTTATATTTAAAATAAAACGAGAAAACTATATGTACTTCTCGGTTGTGTTTTTTTCTCAATTTTTTTTTTGCCAAGGCAGTTTATTTCACATTCGTTGTTTATAGTCTCGAACTCTCAACTTACAAGCAACAATGTTTTCCAAGAACTGAAAAAGGAAGACAAATGATGAATAAAATATGAAGAAGAATAAGTAGCAAAATGGGTGGGAAAGGACACTTGATGAAGAGATCAAGTTTGCTAATGCAACAAGTTGTCAGTGTCCAGTCGACAGCAAGTTTAGGGCTTTCTTCTCAGCTTCGGGTCAGTATATATTTGGTACCTAACTTGTAGTTATATTTCTCTCATCATTTAACTTTTGAAATTTACGTTTTCTTGTTTTTGGTACTTTGTTTTATTTTAGTGGATTGTTGTGTTGGCTGAGGTAGGACTAAATTTGCTACGTGGTACAATGAATATTTCTTCATCCTCAACATGTACACCAGGTAATGATTAAATAAGTGCAATGTGGTTCTATCAAATTGTCATTTAAAACACATCTTTTAGCGGACAAAGAAATTTGTGTTAGTAAATGGCATCAGGTTAGTATAAATAGTTTCATAGAAATGGAAATTACATAATGAAAACATGCATAAAAACCATCATGATGTATGTTTATCAGTCATTAAGATTTTAGGATTTCGTTTTCTCTTCCTTTTTTTTGAAAAAAGGAAACATTATATGTCATGGCCAAAAGAATTTTCAAGCAAATTATACAATTTAAGTAGAAAAGATTAAAGGGACTTATTATTAGCTAATGACTCTCTCTCTCTCACATACATGTAGACACACATTCTAAAAAAATACTGAGGTAGTCATGACCCAAAAAGCTGTACGTTAGTGTTATTGCTACATGTAAATTTTGAAGCAAAATTTTCAACTCCAAATCCCATGTACTTTTTATCATTATATTATCTTATTCCTTTTGTTGTGTATCTCTATGTGAGATAAATAAAGCATAAGGATTTGAGTCTATGATAATTATGATGTACATATATCTAAACCTAATACTTTCTTTTAATGCTATTCATACTTCCGTTACTGGAAAAAAAATCCATATTGAAAATTCCATAATTGGGAATTGATCCAAGGTGTCTCAAGTGTAGGTTGAAATTCCAAACCAACTAGACTACAACAAATTTGTTGGTCTAGATACCATTCCAAATATTACTAGAGTTTGGAAAAGCTAATAACTTCGGTGATAGATGATGTAGAGATATATATTTCATATGTATCTCTATTATTACATAACCTGAACGTTTTAGAGAAATATAATTAGATCTGTCGATGAACTGATTCTATTAAATTAATCTAGTTCATATTCATTTGTAAGTTAAGAAGCCCGATCATTTATCCACTGGATTTTTGTTATTAAATACAAATTTTAATATGTTAAGTTCCAACAGATAAATAGAAATTCGAACCACTATTTTTACTTATTTAAGTAACTACTAACAATTCAAAGAAAATCACCTTACCTTAATTTACTCCAGATTTCGCAAACATTTTAGCACACCGTCTTTTACAGACCTCTATTTTGGGATCTTCAAGGGATTACATAGTAGAAAATTAGTAGTGTTAACTGCAAATTACGATGATCATGGTAGCAAGTGTTTTTGACACTATTTTTTATGGTGCTCTTTCATATGGTTCAATAATTTAGTGCAAGGGTGTAGTTTTAATATCAAATCCGAAGCAATGTACGCTTTAAACTTGATTTTGGAGATTTGTCATCCTGCTAGTTTGGTAACTGATTATCTGCACTTGTACAAAACCCTATTTTAGAACTTTAGCTTGATATTATGTAGTAGGTGGGGGTACATATTGCCTATTTATTGAAGATGAGCTTAATGTAACTTCTGACAGGGCCTCTTAGGTACAACTACTGAGGTATGGTTTAATGTTATCAACTAAACTAAATTGATAATATTCCATAATTTACTAATACATGTGGCCTTCTATTCCTGAAGTAGGCTAAATTTTCGAGTGTTAGTATTGACATTCAATACTGGGTTGGAGGATTGAGCCACTGGATTTTGAGCACCTAAATATTTAAATTCACCTAAAATAAATTACAAGTATAATAACTAATCCAATGAAATTGCAAATTATATCAGCATATAATAGCCATAGAATTGAACTTTGATAACTAAAAGAGGTAGAAGAGGTTCATACTTGGGCTTTTAGGAAAATTTCCTTTTTGGTTATTAACCATAAGGTGCACTCCTTATTCTTATTGCACAATTATTTAATATATGTATGTATGTGTATATTTATGTGTACATATATATGTATATATGTGTATATATATGTGTATATATGTAGGCTGGGATCAACAGTTCCATTTATTTAGCAGTATTTTATAGCCCTTTGATATCAGCTATATATTTTACGCATCAGATAATGACGACGACGACGAAATGAAGATTTCGTGTCAAACTAATCGAAGAACGATTAGATGAAGCAATATAAAACGATGGATTGAAAGATACCGAATGCCCAAATTCGTTGATCTCCAAAAGATACCGAATTCTAGCTATCTCCAAAATGTTGATCGCGCACGATACCGTGTTAAAAGATCTACGATTCTTCGACGTTGATCTCGCGCACGAGATTCCATGAATCGGCATCAATTCCGTTGATTCGAGCGCACTCGAATACCGCAAATGGAGAAAGGAGCTCACACTCAACTTCCAATTTCAAAGAGGCACAAAGCACTCAAACAAAGTTTATTTCAAAATCAACCGAGTTTACAAATGACCCAACATCCCTATTTATAGGATTACAACACAACACTTACATCACAAAGCCTCCACGACATAACATATCTATGACCTACGACCTAACTTAGGTCGTTAACGACCTAACAGTATGCGCCTCAACACACAGCTTAAGAAAACACAAATACAACATATCAAGCGACTCAATGATTCAACAACAAACGAGTTAACATCATACAAATGACTTATTAATCCATGTGACCTAAAAAAACATGGTATAAGATCTGAGCGACCTAACAAATCAGCGGCTTAAGCTTCAGAGATATCTTTTATGCGACTTAACTTTGAGCGACCAACCGGTAAGTGCAATCCAAGGCGTAGGTCGTTGGGTCGTAACCCACTAGGTTGTTGGCAGTTTGAAACATGTGAACCATGATGCGCTGCTTCACTAGGTCGTTCACGACCTATCTTTGCATTACTAGGTCGCTTGAATGCCTTTGTGTCTGATGTATTCCCTTGCAAGCGACCTGCATGAGGTCATGAGCGACCTAAGGCCTTTGAGCGACCTTCACTAGGTCGTGAGCGACCTAAACGACTCAATTGCACTGAGTTGGTAGATTGCGCTGCATCATCCTCCCCCGGTTGACAATAATTCGACCTCGAATTTGCACTTTCGTCTTCCTTGACAGGCTCATTCCCATGAAACGGAACCAAGTATTTGACATTGAAAACATCAGAAGTATGGACATGGTCCGGCATCCTCAACTGATAAGCATTATCATTGATCTTCTTCAAGATTTCCACTGGACCAAATTTTCGAGCTTTCAACTTGTTTTAAGTTCCAACTGGAAAACGATCTTTCATCAAAATGGCGTAAACCAAATCTCCTTCCCTAAAGTTCACATTTCTTCGCTTCTTATCTGCCAATTGTTTATACTTCTCATTTGATGCAAGCAATTGTCCATGAACAGTTCTGTGACATTCCTGGAACTCATTCACGAAATCACAAGCTCGCTTAACATTACCCGTCTGACATGGCATTGTCGTCAAATCCAACGGTCCCTTCGGAATTGCTGAATATACAGCTTGAAATGGTCTGAATCTAGTACTTCGATTAACAGCGTGATTATGTGAAAATTCTGCTTGACACAACTTTATATCCCTTCAAATTATCTTTCACAAGACATCTCAGTAAGTTTCCCAATGATCTATTCACCACTTCTGTTTGCCCATCTGTTTGCGGATGATAGGCGCTACTGAACTTCATCTTCGTTCCAACCATCTTCCACAAACTCAACCAAAAATGGCTTAGAAATCTAGTATCCCGATCAGAAACAGTAGATTCAGGTAGCCCATGCAATCGATACACCTCTTTAAAGATTAATTGAGCAACACGGACCGCGTCAGCTGTCTTCTTACAAGCTATGAAATGTGCCATTTTCGAATATCTATCTACCACCACATATATGGAATCATTTCCTGGCTGAGTTCATGGAAAACCCAAAACAAAATCCATACTGATATCAACCCATGGTCTGGTAGGCACCAATAATGGCATATATAATCCCGCATTCGTAGCTGTTCCCTTGGAAACTTGACATATGTGACATCTCTCCACAAATATTTCAACTTCTTTTCTCATGGAAGGCCAAAAATAAGATTGAGAAATCAACTGCAATGTACGATCTCTACCTACATGGCCTTCTTCATGTAACTCCTTTACAATATTCATTCGCAAACTTCCCTCGGGTATACATAGTTGATTTCCCTTGAACAAAAAACCATCCACCAAAATATACTCATCCATCTTCCCCTTTGTGACTTCATCCATAACCTTAGCAAAGTAAGGATCATCCACAAGCGATTCTGGCAACACATCAAACCAGGTCACTTCAACTTTCATTATAGTCAATAAATGATTTCTCCTGCTCAATGCATCTTCCACGTGATTCGTAATTCCCGACTTATGTTTCACTACAAATGTAAATTGTTGCAATCATGCAATCCACGATGCATGCCTAGCTGCAATCTTGTCCTGCCCTTGCAAATGCTTCAATGCTTCATGATCAGTATAAAGAACAAACTCCTTCTGAAACAGATAATGCCTCCAGTGCTTCACAGCTTGAACAATCGCGTAAAATTCTACATCATATTTATTATGTCTCATCTTTTCTCCCGAAAGCTTCTCACTGAAATAAGCAATAGGAAGGCCCCTCTGACTCAACACCCCTCCAATCCTAACCTTCGATGCATCAGTATGTTACTTAAAAAACAACTGAAAATCCGTCAAAACTAGAATTGGTGTTGTCGTCAAAAGTTTCTTGATTCGCTCAAAAGAAAATCCTGCTTCCTCTGTCCTTGAAAATTGCTCCCCCTTCATACAATCAGTAACTGCTGCCATCACGCTACTGAAATATGGAATAAATCTTCGATAAAAAGATACCAACCCACGAAAGCTCTTCACTTCAGTAATTGTCTTGGGTTGCGGCCAACTCCTGACAGCTTCCACTTTGCTTTCATCCACTTGAATACCCTCCTTTGACAGAACATATCCCAGAAATAAAACACTATGCATCATGAACAAGAACTTCTTCGATGCTGCATAGAATTGCTCCTGTCGTAGAATAAACAACACTTCTCGCAAATGCTGGATATGCTCTTCCATACTCCCACTATAGATCAAAATATCGTCAAAGTAAACTACTACAAACTTCCCAATAAATGGTTTGAAAATCTGGTTCATCACTCTCATAAAAGTACTAGGAGCATTTGACAAGCCAAATGGCATAACCAGCCATTCGTATAGACATTTCCTAGTTTTAAAAGTAGTCTTCCACTCACCACCCGGTCTAATATGAATCTGATGGTATCCACTCTTCAAGTCAATCTTTGAGAACACAACAGCCCCACTCAATTGATCAATCAAATCATCGAACCTCGGCATAGGAAACCTGTATCTCACAGTGATCTTGTTTAGAGCCCGACTGTCCGTACACATCCTCCACGAACCATCCTTCTTCGGTACCAATAAGGCTGGCACTGCATAAGGACTCAAGCTCTCCTGAACATGCCCTTGTTCTAACAACTCCTCCACCTGCCTTCTCAGTTCCTCATGCTCCTTAGGACTCGTCCTGTAATGTGGCCTGTGAGGTAATACCGCCCCTGGCACAAGATCAATTTGATGTTGTATGTCCCTCAACGGTGGTAACTCCTTTGGCAATTCTTGAGGAAATAAATCTTCAAATTCCTTCAACACAGGTTTGACTTACTCTGGAACTTCAACCTCCTTACTACTTTCACGTCCGATTAACAAAAACACTTCAGGCTCATCTTTGACTTCTTTAACAAACTCCTTCAAAGATAACAAAGTTTTTAGCTCTTCAATCTCCTCCAACTTGCTTTCTTCTTGTTGTCGTTTCTTAGGAACCAAAGTGACTTTAGTGTCCTCGAACATGAAACTGTAGCTACTAGTACGACCATCATGTTGCACAACTCTATCATACTGCCACGGTCTCCCCAGCAACAGATGACATACATCCATATCCACAACATCACACCAAATTTCATCTTTATATTTCTTCCCAATCGAAAAAATTACACGAGCTCTTCGACTAACCTTCACTTCTCCACCTTTCCTCAACCAAGATAACTTGTAAGGTTTAGGATGCTTCTCAGTCTTTAATTCCAACTTCTTTATTGCCTCTATAGAGATAATGTTATCGCAACTTCCAGTATCGATAACAAACTTGCACACCCTTCCCAAGATAGTACACGTTGACTGAAAGATGTTACTCCTCAACCAACTTGAATCATCCTCTTGCTTTAGTGTCAAACAAGATCTCCTCATCATTAAATTACACCCTTCATCTTCCGACAATTCTTCTTCCTCCTCAGCTTGTGGTGAATAAGAACATTCTACTTCTGCATCCTCATCTTCCACCTCAGCAATCATCGCTCGCTTCTTCGGCTTCGGACATTCATTGCTTTTATGACCAAACTCCTGGCAATTAAAGCATTTGATAGTACTATTGACCTTGGTCTTAGCAACTTCATTGACAACTGGTTTCACAACAGCCTTGGAAACATTCGCATTGCTACTAGCCCATTTCACTTGATTGTTGGAATTTATAAACACACCACCACCTCTTCTGCCTTGCTTCTCCCAAGCTAACGCCTTCTAGTGTGCTTCTGCAACAGATCCCGGATCAAACATATTCACCATATCCTGGATCTACATTCTCAATCCTCCAACAAATCTAGCTGTCAATTGTTCCTCTGTCTCCATGTTATCATTCCAGGCAATCAATTGATAAAATTCATCTGCATAATCATTCACTGACTTTGTTCCTTGTCTCAAGTTCTGCAGTCGTTGATACATAAGAGATTGATAATTATACGGTAAGAAAGTATCTTTCATTAACTTCTTCATCTTCTCCCATGATTCAATCTTTGACTTCCCCATTCTCTCCCGTGTAAGTTTAGTTTGTTGCCATCATGCCATAGCTCTCCCTCTCAAACGTGTAGCAACCAACTTAACTCTTCGATGCTCAGAAACTTCTTTGAAGTCAAAAATTTCTTAAACATTTGATAACCAATCCAGAAATTCTTCTGCTACCATTCCACCTTTGAATTTTGGAATTTCTGTCTTCATCCCCGACTCCTATCGACGATCATCTTCTACATCCACATATGGATTTCTCACTTGACCTCTATCTCGATAATGCATACTACCTCTATAACCATCCTCATCAAAATCAAATGTGCTTCGATATCTATCTCATCTGTGCACATCTCTATGATCATGCATGGTCCTTCTATCTTGTCTATCAATATCGGGATGTGATTCATTTTCAAACTCACATGGAGTTCTTCTCTGTTCATGTCTATACTCATGATGATCTCGTCTCAATGAAACAGAAGATTCCCTTCTATCTCGGTAAGATTGCGGCGACACCCTCCTCGCTTTTGTAACCGATGGCGAAACTCTGTTTCCTCCACGGTTCGAGATTGGCGACCTTCTCCTTTGACTTTGATTCATGTCAATCATCAGTTTCTCTAACTTCCTAATACCTTCATCAAATTTTTCATCGATTAGCTCTTCTCGGCGGCATGATTAATCTTTCACAACTTAACTCAGCTCGGCTTTGAACCTTCAAAGTGTTGCACGGCTTCAACTTTAGCTTGGTTCAAACTTGCAACTCTCGGCCTTGATCTACACAAATGATGCACGGTTCAAACTTGAAAAAATCCCCCACAAACTTGAATAAAGTTCGGCTCGGCTTTGAACAACACTTCACTTAGCTCGGCTTTGCTTGATTTAGCTCGGCCTTGACTCTTCAAACTCTTCTCTTTGGCTCCAAGGACTCGGCTTAGCTATGATTGGCTAAGTCTAGCTCTGATACCAAAAACATACGCAGCGGATAATGACGAAGATTTCATGTCAAAGTAATCGAAGAACGATTAAATGAAGCAATATAAATCGATGGATTGAAAGATACCGAATTCTAGCTATCTCCAACACGTTGATCGCGCGCGATACCGTGTTAAAAGATCTACGATTCTTCGACATTCATCTCGCGCATGAGATTCTGTGAATCGGCTTCAAATCCGTTGATTCGAGCGCACTCGAATATCGCAACTGGAGAAAGGAGCTCACACTCAACTTCCAATTTTAAAGAGGCACAAAGCACTCAAACAAAGTTTATTTCAAAATCAACCAAGTTTACAAATGACCCAACATCCCTATTTATATGGTTACAACACAACACTTACATCACAAAGCCTCCACGATATAACATATCTGCGACCTACGACCTACGACCTAACTTAGGTCGTTAACGACCTAACATACGTGACTCAACACACAGCTTAAGAAAACACAAATACAACATATCAAGCGACTTAACGATTCAACAACAAACGAGTTAACATCATACAAACGACTTATGAACCCATGCGACCTAAACAAACACGATATAAGATCTGAGCGACCTAAAAAATTAGCGGCTTAAGCTTCAGAGATATCTTTTCTGCGCCTTAACTTTGAGCGACCTACCGGTAAGTGCGATCCAAGGCTTAGGTCGTTGGGTCGTAACCCACTAGGTCGTTGGCAACTTAAAACATGTGAACCATGATGCGCTACTTCACCAGGTCGTTCGCTACCTATCTTTGCATTACTTGGTCGCTTAAATGCCTTGGTGTCTGATGTGTTCCCTTGCGAGTGACCTGCACTAGGTCGTGAGCGACCTAAGGCCTTTGAGCGACCTTCACTAGGTCGTGAGCGACCTAAACGACTCAATTCCATTGAGTTGGTAGATTGCGTTGCATCAATATTTCTAAATATTTGTTCTTTCACTCTTCTGTCACATGGACCAAATATTTAAACATAACCTTTTGGCTCTACCGAGAGGCTATAAATGGTGCTAAATAAAGGATCCTAGATGGACATCAGCTGTAATTTTGTATTTGAATATTTGTTCTTCATTTCTCTCATGTCACATGACCAAATATTTAAATATAAAATTGTGGCTATTATCAAGAGGCTACAAATGGTGCTAGATAAAGGAGACTATTGATCGTGTGTGTGTGTGTAGTGTGTGTGGGGATATAAAGATGATTGACACCCTGTATTTTGCTATGTGAAGTTATGTGTGTAGAAAACTTCTTTGTGTTGGGCCATATGGTACTCTCAATATGTTGATAAATTTTGGTGATAGCAATGAATATAGTGAATTCAATTGACATATAAGTCGGCAAAGTTGAAACGGTTGAAATTTTCAGGGCTCATAAAATCAAATGAAGACGATGGCTTGAGTCTTCCTATGTATTATTATGAGGTTTTTGTAATGCTTTATTTTTCTGTTTTCTTAACATATATTCATTGTAAGTTAATAAAGTAAATAGAAGACATAATAAAGGCAGGAAAGATGGACTAATTATGTTGTTTATAAGTTGCTTGAAAGCAATACGTGATTTTAGTATATTCAAGCTTTCACGGCTTATGATATGTGATTATCATATATGGAATAAACGATGAAGTAAATAAGGACACTTAAATCATTGTTGTAATAGAGTTTTGGGAGCTCAATAAAACTTACATGACTTATGGTTGTGATTTTCACAGTGCTAATGATATGTGATTACCATATACGAAATCAATAAATCATTACTATGATAGTTCTTTGGAAGCTCAATAAAACTAACGTTCTACATAAGACATATTCGTCTGCAATATCGGGAGATATAAGTTATATTTACTTATTGTTACACACAGTCTTCACTTGGTTATAAGGAATTTATAGGTTCAGTGACAATTAAAATGATAATTTAGAAAATTCTAGTAAGCACAAAATAACTATGTATAAACTAACATGATAGTCAATTCTATATTCGTGACCTAGAAAAAAGGAAAAAAAAAGAGGAAAGAATCAACAAAAAGTATTATTAATTAATGCTTAGAGAATCATGGTGGTGGATTTGAACTTTTACGACTTGATTCACAATGTAACAAGAATTTTGTCTTTATAAAATCTTAATTGACCTTCTAAACAAAGATCAACGCATGAAATCGTCAGTTTTATTTGGTACATCAAAAAAGTTCATATAAAATATGCTATACTCAAGATGCTATAATGAGAGAGTGAACCATGCTCTCTTAATATAACACATTATTTATATTTTCTTTTCATTTTCAAATCACGAACGCTGGTGCCTCATTCTTCCCATTTTTACTGAGACCTGTAATTTTATTACTTTCGTTCTTTTCTTTTGTATTCAGTAAAATTGTCCTAAACCAATTTTTAGTTATACTTTACTTTCTATTCCTTATCCTTCAAATTGAAGTATTTTTAGGTTTTCTTTCTTTTTATTCTATTGATTTTTAAGGGAAAATCACTACTGCAAATCTCAAAAATTTCAAAGCAATATTTCAATTTTATGTACTTAATACTAATTTGTTACTGAAAAATTATTATTTTTGTATCTAACCTTGAATACAATTTGTTTAGGTAAGAAGAATGAGTCTTCAAAATTAGTTTTCGTTTTATACTTGCACTATTTAAGTTTAATTAGTTGATTCAAGTCATCATTTTACTTATCTTATATCTATGTTGATTAGATATGCAGTGAACATAGATTGAACACATGACTTTTAGTTCATCAATCTTTGGGATAAGCAAACAGTTGGCTTGGATTGACATTGTTAAATATTAAACACAACTGCTAGTGTATTAATAGCGCAATGTAAAACTGAAAATTAGAGTTAAAGAGTAGCTTCTCTCTAATCCCTTTTTTGTGTCATACAGTTATTTCTTTTTGATCCTACTTTGTAATTCGCATTTTTTTGGAAGATCCCTTGCTCTCTTCAGATCGAGGGAAAAATTTCATTTTAAATTCAAACTCATTGTTCCATTTCTACTTTAGCTCTTTTCTACCCAGTTTTTTCTTCTAAACAAAAATAAATATTTGACTAATTTGGCAACAACAAAAAAGCAAATCCATGAATAATGGTTTAGCTACTTGGAATATGTAATGCATAGGAAGTTGTAAAAAAATAGGGTAAGAGAGGCTTGAACTCACAACCTTATTATCATTCAACATTGCTATGAGACCTACACGCTAGCCAAATACACAACAACTACATTTTGGACTTAATAGGTTTTATGCATTCTGTTTATAATATAAAGAAACATAAGAATATGGGATATCATTACATGTTGTATTGAGTTAAAACATCCTGATTTTTATTTTTTCTAACCTCATTAATTCTTAGTTAGGTGTAAAAATAAGATAAGAGAGACAAGTATTGATTTCAATGTTATTAAAAAAAAATGGAACCTACGCACTAACCAGTTGCATCCTCAAATATCTATATTTTGGATTAATTTAGTTAAGCACTTAATTTTATGGTTACTATGCATCACGTCTAGTGTAACAATTGTAGTTATAAACATATTGTTTTATAATCATATTCCATGGTTATGGATGATTTTGTTTGTTTAAATAATATGTTATAGGTAACTTAAATTTTAAAAAATAGCTTACAATTCCAAATTTACGTCAATGTATTCTTATTATTACCAACATTATTTTGAAAAATTAAAGTTAAGCTTGATTTAAAATGTGGAAAATATGCAATTCTTCATTCTTAAGGGTAACGAAATGGCAAGAGTTGATGCCAAAAATAATAAAATTATAATTATAATTCAACCAATAAAAAAATCAGACCAAACCTTTTATAAAAATCAAAATTAGTAAAAAAAAATCTGATTTGGTTTGATTGGTTGAACTTCAAATAAGCTAGATTGTTTTGGTGTCCAAGATAATATGAAGCCGAAATCAATTATTGGATCCATATTTATGTAAAAACGTTGTGATGCTATTTTTTTAAATATTTCTCACTCTAAATGCCATGAATTGAGAAAACCAATATGTTTAGATGATAAAATAACTAATACTATCGACGTCGATAATCATTTTCTATTAATTAAATTTATGTTATATATTTGATTTGATCGGTTGGTTCGATTTCAAGTTGTAGGAATTTAGTTCCTTATTTGGATGATTAAAGAAGATTTTTTTTTGTTTTAGTAGTATTAAAATAGATTTTGTGTATTTAGTCTTGATGGAATGTTAACTAGATCTTGGGGTCCAAAGCTTATGAAAGAAAAATTACTCGCACCTATAGACTGTTGAATATGCGCTTATATGATTTTTGTTTGATGATAATAAACATATATACATTCGTTTAAATGTATTTGTTAATATACTATTTATTTTCACAGATTAAATAAATATTTGCTGAATAAAATAAATAACACAGATTTTAAATTCAAACGAATATTTTATTCAAACAAATATTTATTACAACTTTGAATAATACAATTTCAAGCTCTCACTATACTATACAACTTTGATTACAATTACATCACATTTCACATTTACATATTCACCTCACTACATATCACTCACACTCGTATTTTTATCTACAACTGCATTCCAGTTTGAATCCAGCATCTGAGCAATCTGCAAAAATATTCACTAACGCAGTAAAATTGAAAAGAAAATATTTTTGCAATATAAATTAAAAGATGATTTTAAAAATATGATTTGCCTCAGTTATTTGGGTTGTTTGTCATAATTTAAATTTGAATTCATCATACACGAACAACTTGTGACATACACAGTGTATCACTGTATATGCCACAAGGCCGTGCACATCGATATATACACTTGATTGAGTTACAGGGACAGGTGAGCACCGGTCAAACCCAAATAAAAATACAGGATTCAACTCAGGTGAAACATGCAATATATCACGACTTCAGCACAAGGTCAAATCCAAATAAAACTGGATTCAACACAGGTGCAGTTCGAATATACAACAATGCAGATAAACAAATCAAGTTCAAGCAAGTGCCAACAAAGAATCAAAGCTCGACCAATATAATGCAACTATGTTCAAATATGACATGAATGCAATAAAGACCAACTGCCAGCAAATGCACCGAACAAGTTGCCAACATACACTCCAGACCACAACAAAGGCAATGTACAAATACAACTATGTTGAATAAATCCAGACAACTCACTGGAATGAACAAACATCCAATTCCAAGTCAAATGAACCATCATCTACAAGTTCAAGTGAAAGTGCAGACAAGTGACCAAGCAGCAGCAACATGGACCACAGCTGTTACTCAACTCAGTGATACAAAAGACAATGCACCAGACAAGACTACACCAGAGGCAACACATGCAACAGAGACCAGGCTACACATTATCAAACTGGAACGAAGTGATGAACCAACAAATGCAACAAACTCAAATGTCCAGTTACAATACAACAAGGCAACAGTGCAGTTGCAACATAGGTGACACAAGTGTTACAAGACAAGATGCAGTGGTACATGACCATCAAGATAAACCAATGAACCAACTGTGCATATATGAAAGCATGATACAAAGTGAACCAGTGCCAGGTCAAACAGTGTACAACATCAACTACAAATCAAATGCAAGCAGTGGCAAGCTACAGGCCAAACAATCCCAAACTAATCAAAATCAACATCATGTTGTACAATTGAATTTCAAGTTCGACCAAAGTCAACAAGACAAGTCACTGGAATGAACATACCAAATAAACCAACACAGCTGCAGTGGACAGCATCAACATGCAGGAGAACAGAAAATAGTGAACATATACTTATGATATAAAGTTCATGTCTACAGAATGGGAATAAACTCGACCAAGTACAAACAAGCATCAGTATGCAAATATCAAGACCGAAGTCAGCCCAAAATGCCAACAAGTGATCATGCCAAATGTATCAATATACATAGCCGTGGGTGTCAAAATAAAGGTCAGAAAAATAATCAAACAACCAAGCCGTGGATGCATAGCAAAGCCAATGTCGAAGACAACCAGACACAAGTTCGAACTGTATCAAGTTATCAGAAAACATGATACAAGAATACTCAGTTCAAAATGTTCAGAATCAAATCAAGTCAGGTGATGCTTAAATCAAGTCAAAGTTTTTTTCTTTTATCAAAGTCAGATTCAAGCCATGGTCATAATAGAATGAGTCAATGCCGTGAATATCAAGCATCTCAAAATTCAAAGGCCGAAGTCAATATCGAACGCGTGAATCAAAACCGTGTCAACCAAGCCGTGATCATCAAGTATCAAATATATGATTATGAACTAGTCGAAATCAATCTCAATCGTTCAAGAATAATAAAGTGGCCGAGATGAATTATTGACAAATTCAAATGATTTTATACGAACGAAGATAAAGGAGTTCGAACGCATATAAATACCCAAAATCATCATCGGCAAAAAAGCATCGAGTTCGAACAAGCCAAACCAGAAAAGCAAAAGGAAACAACACATACCAGAAAGTCATAATCAACGAACTCAATCAAGTAGCTGCAAACAAGCGAGAATTGAACATCAGAGAAGCAACCGAAGCAAGCTACAAGGAGTCGGCCGATCAATCATCAAAAGCCCTAAATTGTATCAAGGGACGAAGCGCTAAATTGGATTGAAGGGACGAAGCCCTAAATCAGCAAGAGGAGCGGCCATCATTTTTTTCATGAACGAAAAATAAAAGAGACGGGTCGAATTGAAGAAAGGGCCGGCCTATTGTTTTAAAAGGGAGAAATATTTTTTTATATAGGGTTTTTAATTAGGGTTTAATTTTAATTTGCTTGTTAATTTGTAATTTTCCTTTTTTAAACCGTTTTAATTTTTCTAGTCGTGTGACTAGGGTGCAAACTACGGTGTGTAGTTTGGGAATTTGCAACTCGGTAGTTGAGTTGTGGTCAAGGTTTTGAGCGTAGAGTTAGATTAGTCAATAGCGGTGTATAGCGAGTTTACGTGTGTAAGCGAGGGACTATCTAATTTCTAGTAGAAACCTTGGGGGCAGCACGTAGGCAGGGTTTTGCCGAAGCTGGGTAAATTCTGTGTTGTTCTGTTTTATTCTGTTATTTATATTCTGTGATATCTGTGCTGCTATTCTGCGATCTGAATTGAAATAAATTTATAAGCTTCCGCGATTAATTTTTATAATTTACACTATCACCCTATTCACCCCCCCTCTAGGGTGAAATCGATCCTACAAGTGGTATCAGAGCTAGGACAGGAATAGAAGTCAACATCTGTTTTAAAAATTCGATTTTTTTTGAAAAAATCAGTTTTTGTTTTAAAAATTTGAATTTTTAAAAAATGGCTTCTTTTAATAATGCTTTTGCAGAAGGTCAATCCATAGTTAGACCACCAATGTTCAATGGTGAATATGCTTATTGGAAAAATAGAATGCAAATTTTTCTGAAAACCATTGACGCTTGGAATATTGTTGAGACAGGTTATAGAATACCATCTATAACTGTAGATAATCAGGAAATAGAGAAACCAAAGGAACAATGGACAGAATTAGAAAATAAATTACAGAATACTAATGCCAAAGCTATGAATTCTATTATCTGTTCATTGGATCAATTTGAATTTAATCGTGTCTCACATTGTCTAACTGCGCAGGAAATATGGCACATACTAGAAGTGACTCACGAAGGAACATCTCAAGTCAAAGAATCTCGCCTTGCAATGCTAAGCAGCGAATACGAGAACTTCAAAATGGCGAAGGAAGAAAATGTCAAAGAGATGTACGGACGACTCGCCAATATCGTATACAAATCAAAAGCTCTCGGAAAAACATACACCGAATTAGAAATAGTCCGGAAAATCCTCAGAGTCCTTCCACGAAGCTTTGAAGCAAAAGTTACTGCCATACAAGAATCGAAAGATTTAAAACAACTTAAAGTTGAGGAACTCATCGGAAATCTCACCACTTATGAGCTAGAAATGAAATTCAAAGAAGAGCGTGAAGGAGGTGACACTCAAAAGAAATCAATAGCTCTCAAAGGAACAACCGAAAGTGATGATGATAACGATGAAGATGATGGAGCAGCAGAATTGGAGCTGTTAATAAGGAAATTCAAAAAATGGAATCAAAAACATGGAAATTCAGCTCGAAATCAAAAAGCAAAAAGCAGAATAGCCAAAGCACTAGACTACTCAGAAGAACAAAAGTTTATTTGTTATAATTGCAACAAACCCGGCCATATCAAGCCCGATTGTCCACAAATTAAATCCAGCCACAGAAAGAAACAGAAAAAGAAAAGTTTTGCAGCCACTTGGGATGAAATAGACGAGAATGATCAAAGCACTGGCAGTGAAAGCGAAAAGGCAGAATTGTGTCTTCGAGGTGATACAACTGACAGTGACGATGACGAGCCAAGTGAGGTATCAAAACTTACCCATTCTGAGTTGCTTATATATTTTCATGAAGTAAACGGTTGTTTTGAACGACTTAGGGAAAAATACGCCAAACTTGAATCTCAAAAAGATACTTTGATAGAATGTAATAAACAACTTGATCAATTAGTTAAAACCTATCAAAGTAGGATCCCTAAGTGTGATAAGTGTCCAACATTTGATGAGGAAATTAAAAAATCAGAAATTAAAATAAAATCGCTTGAAAATGAAATTCTGATTTTAAAGGAGAATGAAAATACTAGGAGAGAGAATTCTATTAAAAAGTGCACACAGTTGTTAAACGAAAATGAATCTCTCAAATCACAAGTCCAACAATTGTCTACGACTTTAGATAAATTTTCAAAAAGTGAAAAATCGTTGAATATGCTATTAGGAAAGCAAACTGTTAATACGGTTAGACAAGGACTTGGATATAATAATTCGAAAATTGTTGAAAACAAGATTAATCAAGAAAATTCAATATGCACGATTTGTAGAAAATTTGGACACGATCACAATAATTGTTGGTATAGACCCAAACATGTGAAAACTATATCGATTTGGGTTCCTAAAGGCACAAATATAAAATCTCTCAAAGTTAAACAAATTTGGGTGCCAAAGGGAACAATTATAAATAGTTTTGGGTCTACACAAAATTATTTTTCAAAATTTTCTGCCACTAACAACCATGGACCTATAAAAACAAATAGGTCACATAAAATTTTCATCGTGTAGGTGTGGTGGCGGGCTAAGGAACAACAATAGTGTTACCTGGATTTTTGGCTGTTCCAGAAACACAACGGACGACAAAGCTAAGTTCCTTAGCCTAGTATAAGGGTGACAGAATCACAATGAACAACGACGAGAAATATCGTAAAGGTAAAGACAGGTAAAAGTATATTTATTTGTACGATATATTAAATGTGATAATCTGTACCATTTTCTGAATAAAACCAGCCAATTATACGATGATGATATGATGATGATTTAATGATGATTTTGATTCTGACTTTATTCAAAATTGTTAGCCATTTATATTCTTATGCCAAAAACACTATAAAATTCTCTAGAATTACTTGATATATAAGTTTGAGAGAAAAATAGTGTTTTGATTGGATAATAATATTGTTGTTATAATATTTTTGGCTAAAACTATATTCATGTTTTGACACGGCCTCGATTTAAAATCCTAATGAATTCGATTTTAAAAATTGTAAAAAGGATTTTAAATTTTTTTTGAAAGTATTGAAATTTTTAAGAAATTGCCTTGAAATAAAAATAATGTTTGATGGCTTCTAAAATTGACACTTTAATATATGTTTGTTTGTTGACACGATTTTTCATTTCAAATCTAAGAGAATTTCATTTAAAATTTGTTGATAATAATCATGAGAAAATTTGTTGAAATTTCTTAATCTGGTCTTTGACATTAAACGAGTGAATATTGAGTGAAATTTAAATTCAGATGCAGATTACACTGGTAATATGGTTGATAGAAAAATTATTAGTGTAACGTGATTAATTTTTGAAACACTCATTAACTGCATCGTTTTTTCAAAGAAAATATCTGCATATTCTTCATTTCAAATAATTTTCAAATAGCAGAAAATTTTCTTTTAAAACCCCCTGGAGAAAATCATTTTTGACCATATTTTCAGATTATTCTTTTTTGAAAAATTAATTTCATAATTATTTTTGAATTTGATTTTAAATGACTATTATGACTAATCTGACTCCCAAATGATTATCGAAAAGAAAAATAGTGATTGAAAAAGTGATGAGTGTTGATATTGATTATATGTTATAACTCTAGATGGTATAATTAATAAATTTCTTTAGAAATTTAAACAAGAGTTATAAAACTGTTTGTTGGTAAAAATTCCATGACCATCTCTATATCTATCATATTTCTAACGACCATCACTCATCAAAATTCTATATAGTTTGTCAATATGTGGTATTTTAAACAGGAATAGTTCGTTTTTCATTTTCACATTTAAAAAAAAAAAAAAAAACAAAAATAAATAAATACCAAAGTATTCACTCTCATTTAAAAGTCCTCACGGTTATGCATGGGTGAATTACTTGGAATTTGTTATGTGCTTCCATGCTCATTTAAAAGTCCTCACGGTTATGCATGTATGGAACGCATATCAAAAGTTGATTTTTTTTCTTTATTAAAAATAAACAAGTTGATTCTAATCCCATTTAAAAGTCCTCACGGTTATGCGTGGTTAGAAGATACTTGAATTCATTTTTTTTAAAAAATAAAATTGGAATACTACTAATCTCATTTAAAAGTCCTAACGGTTATGCATGATTAGTAGATATTCAAATTCCTGATATAAAAATACCACAAATAGACACAATTGTATGGTTTTATATGATGACATCATCTCCATCATTCTAAAAGTGGAATATGCGCCTAACAATATTTTTATGATTTTTGTTTGATTTTCTATTGAAATTTAATATTTATATTAAATTGAGTTTTTAATGTTTAATTAATACCGATCACTATATCTCTACTTTCTATTACTATTATTCTTTTGCTGATAACAAAAGGGGGAGAGAAAAGTTAAGATTTTGTAAAAAGGGAGAGAAAAGGTCAAAGAAGTTTTCAATATGCATATAGACTCATTTGCACATTTTATTTGTACGCATATATGTAGGGGGAGTCATATATGTAGGGGGAGTATCATATAGAAAGGAAGCATTCAAATAGGGGGAGCAATTGAAATTATCAAATACATTTAATATATTCAAAATCTTAAATATATGTTTGTTATCATCAAAAGGGGGAGATTGTTGAATATGCGCTTATATGATTTTTGTTTGATGATAATAAACATATATACATTCGTTTAAATGTATTTGTTAATATACTATTTATTTTCACAGATTAAATAAATATTTGCTGAATAAAATAAATAACACAGATTTTAAATTCAAACGAATATTTTATTCAAACAAATATTTATTACAACTTTGAATAATACAATTTCAAGCTCTCACTATACTATACAACTTTGATTACAATTACATCACATTTCACATTTACATATTCACCTCACTACATATCACTCACACTCGTATTTTTATCTACAACTGCATTCCAGTTTGAATCCAGCATCTGAGCAATCTGCAAAAAAATATTCACTAACGCAGTAAAATTGAAAAGAAAATATTTTTGCAATATAAATTAAAAGATGATTTTAAAAATATGATTTGCCTCAGTTATTTGGGTTGTTTGTCATAATTTAAATTTGAATTCATCATACACGAACAACTTGTGACATACACAGTGTATCACTGTATATGCCACAAGGCCGTGCACACCGATATATACACTTGATTGAGTTACAGGGACAGGTGAGCACCGGTCAAACCCAAATAAAAATACAGGATTCAACTCAGGTGAAACATGCAATATATCACGACTTCAGCACAAGGTCAAATCCAAATAAAACTGGATTCAACACAGGTGCAGTTCGAATATACAACAGTGCAGATAAACAAATCAAGTTCAAGCAAGTGCCAACAAAGAATCAAAGCTCGACCAATATAATGCAACTATGTTCAAATATGACATGAATGCAATAAAGACCAACTGCCAGCAAATGCACCGAACAAGTTGCCAACATACACTCCAGACCACAACAAAGGCAATGTACAAATACAACTATGTTGAATAAATCCAGACAACTCACTGGAATGAACAAACATCCAATTCCAAGTCAAATGAACCATCATCTACAAGTTCAAGTGAAAGTGCAGACAAGTGACCAAGCAGCAGCAACATGGACCACAGTTGTTACTCAACTCAGTGATACAAAAGACAATGCACCAGACAAGACTACACCAGAGGCAACACATGCAACAGAGACCAGGCTACACATTATCAAACTGGAACGAAGTGATGAACCAACAAATGCAACAAACTCAAATGTCCAGTTACAATACAACAAGGCAACAGTGCAGTTGCAACATAGGTGACACAAGTGTTACAAGACAAGATGCAGTGGTACATGACCATCAAGATAAACCAATGAACCAACTGTGCATATATGAAAGCATGATACAAAGTGAACCAGTGCCAGGTCAAACAGTGTACAACATCAACTACAAATCAAATGCAAGCAGTGGCAAGCTACAGGCCAAACAATCCCAAACTAATCAAAATCAACATCATGTTGTACAATTGAATTTCAAGTTCGACCAAAGTCAACAAGACAAGTCACTGGAATGAACATACCAAATAAACCAACACAGCTGCAGTGGACAGCATCAACATGCAGGAGAACAGAAAATAGTGAACATATACTTATGATATAAAGTTCATGTCTACAGAATGGGAATAAACTCGACCAAGTACAAACAAGCATCAGTATGCAAATATCAAGACCGAAGTCAGCCCAAAATGCCAACAAGTGATCATGCCAAATGTATCAATATACATAGCCGTGGGTGTCAAAATAAAGGTCAGAAAAATAATCAAACAACCAAGCCGTGGATGCATAGCAAAGCCAATGTCGAAGACAACCAGACACAAGTTCGAACTGTATCAAGTTATCAGAAAACATGATATAAGAATACTCAGTTCAAAATGTTCAGAATCAAATCAAGTCAGGTGATGCTTAAATCAAGTCAAAGTTTTTTTCTTTTATCAAAGTCAGATTCAAGCCATGGTCATAATAGAATGAGTCAATGCCGTGAATATCAAGCATCTCAAAATTCAAAGACCGAAGTCAATATCGAACGCGTGAATCAAAACCGTGTCAACCAAGCCGTGATCATCAAGTATCAAATATATGATTATGAACTAGTCGAAATCAATCTCAATCGTTCAAGAATAATAAAGTGGCCGAGATGAATTATTGACAAATTCAAATGATTTTATACGAACGAAGATAAAGGAGTTCGAACGCATATAAATACCCAAAATCATCATCGGCAAAAAAGCATCGAGTTCGAACAAGCCAAACCAGAAAAGCAAAAGGAAACAACACATACCAGAAAGTCATAATCAATGAACTCAATCAAGTAGCTGCAAACGAGCGAGAATTGAACATCAGAGAAGCAACCGAAGCAAGCTACAAGGAGTCGGCCGATCAATCATCAAAAGCCCTAAATTGTATCAAGGGACGAAGCGCTAAATTGGATTGAAGGGACGAAGCCCTAAATCAGCAAGAGGAGCGGCCATCATTTTTTTCATGAACGAAAAATAAAAGAGACGGGTCGAATTGAAGAAAGGGCCGGCCTATTGTTTTAAAAGGGAGAAATATTTTTTTATATAGGGTTTTTAATTAGGGTTTAATTTTAATTTGCTTGTTAATTTGTAATTTTCCTTTTTTAAACCGTTTTAATTTTTCTAGTCGTGTGACTAGGGTGCAAACTACGGTGTGTAGTTTGGGAATTTGCAACTCGGTAGTTGAGTTGTGGTCAAGGTTTTGAGCGTAGAGTTAGATTAGTCAATAGCGGTGTATAGCGAGTTTACGTGTGTAAGCGAGGGACTATCTAATTTCTAGTAGAAACCTTGGGGGCAGCACGTAGGCAGGGTTTTGCCGAAGCTGGGTAAATTCTGTGTTGTTCTGTTTTATTCTGTTATTTATATTCTGCGATATCTGTGCTGCTATTCTGTGATCTGAATTGAAATAAATTTATAAGCTTCCGCGATTAATTTTTATAATTTACACTATCACCCTATTCACCCCCCCTCTAGGGTGAAATCGATCCTACATAGACAACTCATATATGTCCCCATGTTTATTTCATGAGATAGATCTAGGTCTGATTTATTAGTTCTCTTGAAAACACATAGAGCTCTTTAAAGTTGGTGACTCAAACATTCTAACGAAATTTCTCTACATTGACAAAATGGCAATTGTTTGCAGAACATATGACGAAGGTGGGAATCGAACTCTACCCCTCCTGCAACGCATGTTGCATCTATACCACTACCCCACAGTTGCCTTTTTAGTCAATAAAACTTCAAAATTTCAAAAACATCAGAACAAGAAACTTCTAGAGCAAATTCTATGCTTTCCGAAACATCTAAGGTTTTCGAATTTGGATAAAAACTGAAAAAGTTACGCTTAAAAGGGTTCAGAAGTCTAAATTCAACACTACTGTAATTTTAATCTCAAGATAGCAACAAAAAAATGCAGTTTTGATCAATTTAACTTCAGAATTTCAAACATCTCAACACATGAAATTTTTAAAGCAAATTCTTAGCTTTCCAGAACATCAAAGATTATTTTATTTGTAGCATGTTAGCTAGTTTCTGTTGTCCCTACACTACTAATATAATTATCTGTTATCGCATTATTCCAATTTAATTGATCTTAACTTAACGAAATATATTTAGAATTATCATAGTATATCTTAATAATATCCCCTTCCAGTTTCTTCGTAGTATCAATCTTGTACCTAGATTGTCGTCGGATTTTTTGTGCGATTGAAGAATTCTCAATATTTATTTGATTGTCCTTAAGGCATTTAATAATTTCCTTATTCGCTAATAAACATGAAGTATATGTCAGGTGGAGTATAAAGTTGTGATGACTAGCATGTTGCAGTATTGGTAAGGTGAGTTCCAAGTTGTATTTTTTTGGAGGCTTAAATACAGAAAACCGCCTTAATTTACTCCAGATTTTGCTTACACCGTAGCACACCATCTTTTGCGGGTCTCCATTTTGGGATCTTTAAGGGTTCACATAGAAGAAAATTAGCACTGTTAACGACAAATTACGATGATTATGGTAGTCAATGTTTTTGACTCCTTTGCAGTGCATTTTCTAGCAGTTCAATAATTTGGTGCGTGGATACACCTTTAATATAAGCTCGGGAGTAGTGGATCACTCAAACTTGATTTAGGCATTTTATTAAATTATTATTTTTAATAATGAAAGAGAATTGGCTATATCATGTGTTTATAATTCTTAAATGTGTGTTATGAATCGTCTGTTATGTGCTTGATTGTCATTTCTAATACTTTTAAATTCACTTATTTGGTCTTTGCACATGATTCGAAGGATATGGTCAGTACATTGAGAGGTTTTTGGTGCTAACTTTAGGTTAAAAGCTTAACAAGCATACTTGATTGATAACATTACTTACAAGTTATAATGGACATCCTTGCATCAATTATTTTGGAGCTGATAGTATAAAATTATTAATTATTGCGTAAATAATCATGTCAAAAACCGGACCTATTTAAATACTTTGTTGTTAGTGCTCTTTGGCCAAAAATGAGTTGATTCGTTCAATGTAAAATCTTATTTCGTATTTAAAGGTTTCGATGAGTGAGAGGAAAGTAAAGTTACGGAGCCAAGTGATACCAGAAGTTTTTGAAAAAGTCACATATTTTTAAGTGGCTTTTGTACAAAATATGCATTCCAAAAGACTGTCCAAGACACAAAGCAGTGACACAAAGAACAAAATGTTCACTTTATTATTATGTTCTTCCGTTATGCATAAATATAGCTAAAATAAGTTGTAAACTTAACAACTTAAATATAAACAATTTAAACTTTAGTTACTGTAAATAAATTTTCTTGCATGTCTCCGTATAGTTATATGTTGTAAAGGCTATATTGTTGAGCTTTAGTTACTTAACCTGGTTTTCTTACCATATAGGCAAGGGATGTTGTTCTTGTCAAAGATGGGTCTATGATGCAAAACATGCTTTTGGAAAACATGCTTGAAGCTATTGGCTTAGAAATTTCGGCATGGACCCCTATTCCTTCTCATAAGAAGACTATACATATATGTTGATGATATACCTTGTGTTCTTGTATCAATTTGATTTTTAAATTAGACATCTTTAATATCTGTATTTAATTAGCCTCAAAGATGATACAAGTTTATCAATTTGAAAATAGGATAAATTGATAAATAACCATATCGATAAAAAAGAATTTAGTAATTACCTATTGAAAGTTAATCAAATTTCCTATGACAGTTTAGGGTGGGGTCTTTGATAAACATGGATACTTATTGAACCAGAATCCATATGCTATACTAAAATTGTCTTGTTACTGCAGTTTTGTAACTATCAAATGATTGAGCTAGATGTTTGTCCATGATGTCCGTGCACTTCTAAAATAATTATCAATTATTGTAGTATTCCAACTTCATTGATCTTAAGTCAGTGAAATATATTTGGAAAAATCACAACATAGCTCAGAAGGTATCTTTCCAGATTCTTGGCAGTACAAATCTTCTCACTAAATTGTCATCAGCTTATAGTGTCATGTAGTTGCTTTGTTTTACTGAGGGATTCTCAGCATTCATTTGATTTTCTTTATGGCGGTCATTATTAATGACTTATCCACGAATAACACACATTACACTTTAGGTTGGGTATGAAGTTGCGACGACTTGCATATTGCAATATTGGTAAGGTGAGTTCAAAGATGTGGTTATTTTTTTTCGCCGGGCTTAAATACAGAAAACTGCCTTAATTGACTCCAGATTTTGCTACACCTTACCACACCAGACCTTAATTTTGGGATCTTTGAGGGATTACGTAGAAGAAAATTAGTATTGTTAACTACAAATTACGATGATCGTGCTATTTGATGTTTTTTTAATTTTATTGTTTAAAGTGCTCTTTCAAATGGTTCAATAGTTTGGTGCATGGATACACTTTTAATATTAACTCAGGAGAGGTGGAATCCGTTGAACTTGATTTTGGCGATTTGTCATCCTACTAGTCTGGTAACTGATTATCTGGAATTGTATAAAACCCTATTTTAGAACTTTAACTTGATATTATTTAGCAGGTGAGGGTACATATTGCTTAGTTATTGAAGACGGGCTTGATGCAACTACTAACAGGGCTTCTTGGGTACAACTACTATGGTATGATTTTTTGTTCTCAACTTAACTGTGTTGAAAACATTACATAATTTTCTAGTGCATATGGCTTTCTATTCCTGAACTAGGAAAACATTTTGGTGTATTAGTATCAGCATTCGGTGCTGGGTTAGAACTTGAGCCATTGGGTTTGGAGCACCTAAATCGTATATTTACCTAAAACAAATTACAAGTATAGCAACTACATCAATGGGAATGAAGACTATATAAGCTCTTAATAGCTCTAGGATTGAACTTGAGAATTATAAGAGGTAAAAGAAGTTCATTATTGGACTTTTGAAAAATTTTCTTTTTTGGAATTAGCCATAAGGTGCACTCCTTAATCTTGTTGCACAATTCTTAAAAATATGTGCATTTTCGGTAAAAATTAGATTTAAAGATGATTGACGCCTTGTATTTGCTATGTGAAGTTCCCTTTACTCAAATCTTCTTTGTCCTAGGGCTTATGTTTACTCCTAATATGTAGATAAATTTTGTTGATAGCAATGAATATAGGGAATTCAAGAGACAGCTATGCCGACAAAGTTCAAATGGTTGAAATTCTCGGGGCTCGTAAAAACAAATGAAGACAATGAATTGGATCGTCCGATATATTCTTATGTGGTTTGTTTGATGTTTTATTTTTCCATTTTCTTAACATGTATTCATTAGAAGTTAATAAAGTAAACATTATCATAATTACACATTATCATAACATTTCCTATGGGAAATTACACATTGGAAGATTGTTCATCAATGCAAACTTTAAACTTCTATTTTAATTCAGATATTATCCTAGTTAAAAGGGAAGAAAAAAACAGCTGGAAGTGCTTACTATTCCCATATCGTAGAAACTAACAGAATAGATTGCCCTATTCTATAGTTTTTAAATAGATTGCAGGTCGATTAATCTTTTCGAGCCCTTTTAAAAACCTTTGTCGGTAATAAACAATCTGTTTTCTCAAAGGATTGGAGATATATAGGATTATAGTCTGGTATTTCAGCTCGTCAAGGATTGTTTGCACCGTTTTTGATGAAAATACGTATACAAATCTGGAGATTAGTAATCAAATGCATTCTGTTTGAGAGCAAATGGATAAATTCATTTATCTTTTCGATAATAAGCAGAGTGCCTTTATCTCATAGCGATAGTGATGACTGACGATCACCTTTTACCATTACCTATAAAAAGATAAATAAATTTATCAATTTATATAATAAAGGAAAAAGAATCGTCATTTTGTTTAAAACTACTTAGTAAATGATTGTTTTTTTGCCAATTCTATGAAATTAATTTTTCTATAGATATAATTTTTTATAGTGGAAAATAGGCATAAGAACAAACTTTGAAAAAAATTTAGACTGAAGGAAAACAAGTTTCATTTTTAGATCGAAGGATAAACTTTGAAAATAATTAGGCTGAAGTACAATGCTAGTTAGAAATAGAATTTTGTATAATGCAAAAGCGGAATAAAATGCTAGTTAGAACTAGCATTTTGTATAGCATAAAAACTGAATATAATGCTAGTTAGAACTAGCATGGTCCTTCAGCCTAATTTTTTCCAAAGTTTGTCCTTCAGCCAATTATAAATCTTGGTGTCCTTGAGACAAATTTGTTTTATCAAAATTTGTTGTAAAGGCCAGCAAATCCGTACCCCTTTTTGAGCTGGCAAAATTCCACAACAATTCAGCACAAGGAGGAACAGACTTGCGAGTCTTTAGGGTTAAAGAATAAAGAGGTGAAGAAGAACAGAAGCAATAACAGAATCTCACATTTCGCAGCGGAACAACATATAATGTATAAATGAATAATCTTTAAAACAAAGAACTATATCAGTTGTTACATTACATCACATTACATTATCAGAGTGCTACGACAACAAATAGCGGAAAAGAATATAACATATACTAGTGATACGCTTCGCCATCCCGCTTGCTCCTGATCTCAACGGCACCTCTTTTTTGACTTCGCTCCAGAATAATGATAACCTGACTCTAGGCTGCCCGTGTGGAAAATTATGGACACCCAGAGTTTAGAAAGGGAACAATAAACTCCAGGTCAGTCATGGGACTTGTGTAAGATCTTAAAAGCGGTTATTTTCATAAAGAAAATAAAAAGAAATCCGCTATGCTTTTAAAAAATGAAACTACCATAAGGCCTCCCTCCACACACACAATTCAAACGCAGAATCGGAGGAGATTTCTCCTTATGATAGTCAAACATGCTTAATACGCAAAACCTTTTCAATATTATCATTAGTGCATAGTGCATAAAACATTTCGAAAGTATAATATTAATCTTAGCCAGCATACAACCATTATTGTGTGCCTACTATAGCTACCATGTTCAATAGCAGGTTACGGCCACATTCCATGGCAGGTTATACAACTAAAACCGTACATGGCGCGTATTATTTCTTTGGATTTCCAACAAATGGTCAGGCTAAGGAATTTCCTACTGCCACATGGGTATGCCTCTAGAGGGACGTCCCGAGAACCTACCCGGATCTCTGCCAACACAAGGTCGGGTTACCTCAGTAACTAGGTAACTACTACTCGAGTATGCCATCCCCCGGCCCTTTGGGACCTTTATCCGAGGATCCTCAACCACAAAGCGACAACCACAAAGTATAATAAATTTGCGGCAACAACATAGATAAAATATCTGGGCTCCATACCATGATACTACACTTTTCCAAAAGGAAATGACATACCCTAAAGGGCGCAACCCTTATAACCTTGCCACATCTTTCCTGTTTCGACCATTTCCGAGGTGTGAGGTCCGACGAAGTCTCGTCCACAAAGCTACACTTTTCAAAAATTCATGCTTTGATAAACAAATGATCAGAGGCACTTCGTATGCCACATTACCAAATTGGGAATGTATCACTAGTAACCATCAACTACATAACCTCTGAGCTTGTACGTCTCAGAGAAGGGTGTTAAGCTAAGAGAATAAATTCTCCGCTACCAACGAAAATGTATTTGATAGAAACCAGCTTTACATCTCAATGTGTAATGTTAGACACACATCCACACAAGTCCGTTCCGGGATCGAACGGAACCGAAGGCACTTCAAAGCAGCCCTTGCAAATCCAGATATTCACAAATCACGTTCGGAATCCCCATCACAAAGGTGATAAAATCTCTATATCGGAGCAACCCGATGTAGAGACATTCGACAGGTAATCCTTTCGCTTTTGAAAATACCAGGTCTTCAACACCGTCTTCAAATTCAATCCCGTTTTGTCGTATCGTTATTCGAAATGGGTTTTATGACATAAGGTCCTCTTCCGGCTAATCCGAATAACGAGCACTTATTTACAAAAATAAGTGTTCATTCAGATTTTAAACAAATCACAACGACTTTCACTTTGATCTTTTAAATAAAAGATCCATCACAATCACAAAGGTTCGATGTGGTTTTCGGATATCCACTAGGAATCCGACCCCCGGTCGCATCGAAATTCAAATGATTAAAAGGCCAATATTGATAGTCGGTTATTTAACTATCAATCAACATCCACAACATTTTCGGATTTAAATAAATTTCCCAAATTATTTATTTTCAAAATATTTCCACAAGATATATTTCATACTTCAACCATTTGAAAATAGATTTCAAATTACTTTCCACATTTCAATACTTTGAAAACAAATTTCAAATCACTTTTCCTTACGCGTAGTACATTTCCAAATATTTATTCATTTCCACAGGAAATCTGCCGAGTTAAAATAATTCAAATTACTTATCCAAAATATTCTTGGAACATTTAAAATAAAACCATCCCAAATACTTACTCAAAATATTGGTTATGAAAACATTATACTAACTATCAAATATAAGATTTTAAGTCCCAACTAATTTTTTTTTTAAAATAAAATTACTAGATAAGGTATAAATATTTAAATAATTGTTTTCTAAGACAAATATCAATTTCAATCTTTAAAATAATCCCTTCTATAAGTAATTAAATAAATCCATACTTTAAAGATTTGAAACCAATTAAGAAATTAATTTATGCAAAGTATCCTTTCTAAAACAATCCTTAAAAAATTTCAGTTTATATTTACAGGCTACTTCGAAATCATACTCAGCTTTCCAGGGAAAATACCTTTTCCATTTCAAAATGGTTCGTTCAAATCAATTAATAAATCTTTCTTGATTTATTTTAAATTTACGTTCCGAATCTGTAAATTCCTTTCACACTTTTAAAAATGGCCAAATGTTTATTTTTAAAACAAATTTACCTTTCCTTTACAAATTCCTATTGTGAATTTAAACTTCTAAATATCCACTGATATACGATTTTCAAATCGATTTCCAAATATTCATCCAGCACAGAATGAAGTTTTAAATTGATTTCAAAATTTATTTTCAATTACCAAATCAATTTCCAAAATTGATTTCTAAATTTATTTCAACACCAAATTTATTATCTTTTGAAACAAATTGCTTCTATTAAATTTATTCAATTTTCTAAAATTAATTTACTATAAATTTCTACTAAATTTCAAAAATCAAATTTTATTTATTTCTAGTATCCTACGATATTAAAATATATTCGACTAAATTATGGCCTTCAAAAGTCTCAATCATAATTAGTCACACACAGATTACAAATAATCAACACACAATATTCAAACTAATTCAAATATTTGAGGAATCCAGTTGGATCCCTCCAACCTATTTTTCCTGCATCCACAGACGTTAGCACAACCATTAAATACCAATTCCACTTCGATGTGGAATATCGTGGTATATGGGTGCTATAAAATATCATCCGCTATTATGCGGCGCATAGGGTCTCATCCACTATATAATGCTGGAAATCAACAACTCCTAATACATATATAATACCAATCCCACTTCGAGGTGGAATATAGCGGTATATGGGCTTAATATAATAACCTCCGCTATTATGCGGCGCAATAGGGTCTAAACTAACATAACTGATAATAAATTAATCATCCAAGCACACAGTCAATCAATTTTAAACTTAACTATCACAATTCAACCATCAATCAATAACTGAAATTTTCTATCATTATAATTTGAGTGAGAAGATTTCACCTTTTATTTTGTTGTTTGCAATCCATTTCAAACTGGCTTGTTTCCATGATTTTAGACCTTGAATAGACATTTGCAGTTTATTAATATTTGAACTCATCGAAAATAAAATACCATAAAAATTCTATATTTTTTCTAAACCTTATGCACACACACAAATATATATATATATATATATATATATATATTTCCTTTCCAAATCTTGATTAAACATGACTTCACAAAACAGTATGTATCTTCATTTACCATTTTTTTTCAAACCAGACAAGCTTTTAAATCTTAATATAATTTTTTTCTTGTAATGTATACATTCAACAAGACCAGCAAATGATTAATTTTTATCTGTCTATAATTAATCGCAGTAACCCCTTTTTTCTTTAAAGTGAATACCCAAAATTTCAAAACAGTTTATAACTCTTACTATATATATATATATATATTTAAATTGAAAATAGAATCTGAACGAATACCTTACTGCCAGGACTAACCCAGCAGCTAGCACGCCTCGCACGATCCTACAACTCATCGTGACCGTCGCCATCTGCTCGCGGTCCTTCCTATTGCCTCTGCACTTTCGCGCCCCCATCATTGTCGCGCCTTGCCCTAGCTTCACAAGCTCATCGAACTTGATTCGATCGTTGATGATTCGAACGAGAACTTCGCTCGATTAGTTTCTGACAGAGGAGAAGGGAAATTTGGGGAAGAAGGCAGCTTCGAACTGGGAGAAGAGAAAAGATTGTTTTTGCCGGCCATTGAAATTTCGAAGCTACAGCATTTTTTCTTAAGTTTTGAATCGATCTAGTTGGTTGCGTGAGTTTAAAATGAAAATGGGAACATGATGTTTTGAAAAGAGGGAACATGCATGTGAAATTTTCAGGCACAGTGCCTTGAAGAGCGTAAAAGCTGAAGCAAAGAAAAGGTTTGATGTAGATATAATTTTAGCTGATGTGAACACTTGACCAAAATATAAATATATATATTTTAAATTAAATTTAAATGGTCTCGGTAAACGCAACTCAAAATTTGATCTCCTATCAAAGCGTTCCATTATGCGTTTATAATGTTACACCCCCATTCCGAACGCAATGGAAAAGGTTCCGAGTCCAAATTCGATCATATGCGCAAGTTACGGAAGTAAACAATCAATTTTAAATTAAACTGATTAAAATAGTTTCTATGCATTTTGAGTTGCCGGGGTCAGACGACAACTCCGATTGCTATGAAAATTGAAATCCGAGAACTGGTTTTGTCGAATTTCGAGACTGTGCCTCGGAAGGCTATTTTTTTTAATATCGATTTGAACGATATAATTTCAAAATTGAACAATTCACTTCCAAATTCAATTCTATAGTTTCCATTATCTTCATTATTATCAATATGAATTTCCTAAACCTTTGAATTATTTTTAATCAGCTTAAAATTGAAGATTCAAATTTTTATCCAACTTCAATAAATTTAATTCAATAATTAAATTGCCAAATCCATAGTAAATTTTGAAATTCAAATTAAACAAACGTTCAAATATTTAAAATCAATTAAATATTTCGTTTTCAAATGCTCAAAGTTCTAGGTCGTCACATCTGTCCTTTTCCCTAATTCTCTCTTTTTTATATTCATACTTATCTTTTATAAATTATGTTTACAAAGATAGAAGTTTTTATTTCATTCCTAGTCATTCGATGTAAGGACGAATGATTTTATCATTTCATACAACAATAAATGAGATTATCTCAATCCAAGTTAAGCTTTATATAGTATGAGCGTTACAGCACGTGCTCTGTGCATGAATTATTTATCTACAAATTGTATATATTTAATTAATTTTTTACGTTAAAATAAAGTATAATTAGTTTTAGCTTATATTTCTAAGTTGCAACATATAATTTTATTCTAGTTTTAATTTTTATTTCGATTACTAATTATAAGAAATAAAGATTTTGTAAAGCAAACTTATTTGTTAGATCCTATTTTTAAGTGAAAGTATTAGATTTGGTAATGTTTAGAGAAGGGCACTTTGAATTGGTAAAGAAAGTTTATTTGTTAGATTTTTACGTGATACCAAGATTTGATTTGGTAATATTCGTAGATGGACGTTTTAAATCGGCAAAGTTTTTTATTAGGTCCTTTTTTTAACCGATAATGAGATTTTGATAATATCTATGGAGAGCATTTTGGTAGTTCATGCTGACAAAAAAAAGGCACAAAAAGTATTACAACTATTATTAAGAATATGTACGAAATGATAGATAGTTAATCTTATTTATATTATCAATTAATAAACAATAAATTTATAAAGAACGTTTATTTGTTCGATCCTATTTTTAAGTAATGATAAGATCTAATAATATTTGTAGAGGGATATAATGAATTTGTAACTAAATTTAGATCCTATTTTTAAGCAATTTTAAGATTTGTTAATATATGTAGAGGGGTACTTTTGGAAGTTCACGTTGTACAAAAAAGTGTGACACCAAACATATTATAACTATTATTAAAGATATTTAATCAAGAAGGTGAATAATCGGTTTGTATAATAGTAATTATCGTTCAAACCTTGTATCATTATAAATCTGTACAAAATGATAGTGGTGGTAAATGTACCTATAAGAAAGTAAATAAATTTACTTCACGAAAAGATAAATGCATTTTGCTATGGATTAAAAAAGAGAAATGCATTTTGTTTTGGAGAAACTATTTGTGAAAAAAGAACGAAAATCACTATAAAAATGATAAAATAATCTAATGCAAATACTGTAATGCAACAGAATGAAAAAAAAGACTAATGTGATCAAGCAATAGAATGTGTCAATGTAGCAATAAGAGCATGTTCGGGATTGCAAGAATACATGCAACCAATGCAATTACATTGCAGGGCATGCAGTTGACAGTTTACGCAATAAATATGACACATGCTGAACGAGTGAAAAAATATATATCTAGGGAATAAAAGAAAAACAAACCGAAAAAATCAAATTGTGTTGAACTAGATCACCATGCAAGCATAGGGACTGTAATGCAAATGGTTCGAGTAGAAAAAGTTGCTGAACTTGAACATCAGCAAAAATGAGAAACTTTGTGCAGAAAACACGGTACGGATAGCAGGCAGCAGCATAGTGATCAAACCTAAAGTATGGAGGGGAACAACAATTGCACACATGGTTGTGAGATGTAAAGGACAACATGATCTCGGACAACGGTTCGCAACAATATGTGGAACTAAGTAGGAAAGTATAGCACTACTAGAACAATAGTAAATAGCGACGGAAGCTTCCAACGGCCGCCAACGGCATTTTTCGAATACTACCGACGGTTGACGACCTCTATGGAATTTTCATAAATAAAATACAGTAGCCGTCGCAAGCCATCAAAAATCGATGTAAATTAGCCGTTGGCGGAAGTTTACAAACATAATAAATTAATTATATTTTGCAAATCATTTCATTTTAGAAGGTTTACAAAATTTCAACAACACTTTCTTTTTGTTCCCTTGTGCACACGCATATGTGTACTGTGACGACCCGGAATTTTTGAGTATTTGAAATGAAAATATTTAAATAATTTTGAATATTCAAAGGTTAACTATTAACTTTAATTTCAAATATCAGTATTTATTTGATAATTAATTGTTGAATTTAATTATCGGAGTTGAATAAAATGTTGAATCTGGACTTTTAAGCCAAAGAAAAATAATTTGGAGATTTGTAACATTCTTATTAATAATATTGAAGGTGATGGAACTTTTAAAATTGAATTTGAAAGCGTTTTGTTCAATTTTAAAAATATATCGTTTGAATTGAATTTAAAAATAGGCTTCCGAGGCACAGTCTCGGAATTCGACGAAACCAGTTCCATTGGGTCCGTAATATTGAATTATTACTGGATTTTAAATTTCGTAGCTTTTGGAATTAACGTGATAGCGTACGATATATAAACGCATTGGAATTTATATCGAGACAATTTGAATTTAAAATTAGGATTGATATATATGAACAATTGGTTACTAGACAAACAAATCCTATCAGCCGTTTTTTTATCTTTTCATGTTGCTATTCACTACACCACAAAAGGCTTTTAACAACGTTTGATAAACGCTGTAATATGATACAACAGCGTTATTTCAAACGCTGTATAACGACATGCTGTCGTATATACATAACTTACAACAGCTTTTCTATAAACGCTGTTGAAACATCTCTGTGACAGCGTTTATTACGAGCTGTCAATAATGTTTTTACAGCGTTTTCAGACGTGCTGTATTATGTTTCAACAGCGTTTATAATTTAGTTGTCGAAGATGTTCAAATTCTACTTTAACTGTTTACAACGGCTTTTTCTAAACGCTGTTATTGAATCATCAACAATTTCGACAGCATGTTAAAAATGCTGTTATTGAATCATCAACTATTTCGACAGCATGTAAAAAACGCTGTTATTGACAATTTTAAGATAATTACAGCACGAATTAAACGCTGTTGTTTCTTCATTGACAACATTAATCAAACGCTTTCTTCTATTTATATAACAACTTTAATATTCCACTCTATTTTTGAATATTCCAAAACTATATTTTAAGCATATTCAAGCAACTAGTATATATAACAGGTTCTAATAACTATTAATTAGTTACATAAACTAGTTAAGACAATATTAATAAACAAAAGACATCCATAAACCAAGTTTCAATAATATCCATAAACAAAAATAACAAAGTAAACCAAGTTGCCACAAATTCTGTTAAACAAAGACACGTTATATGTTAAGTAAAAGTATAATATTAATACAGTAAGTCCACACCAAATGCCAACAACAAAACGTGCATCTAAAAGTTTCATATGCTTGCTACTTGCTACTTGCTACGGAAGAAGAATGTGTCATCGCCATCTTTAATTACCTGCAATGAAGAAATTTGAAATGATCAGTGAGTAAATGCCATCTAAAAATTTGAAGTTTCATATGCTAAAATGCTTAACTGCGCCAAAAAATCACTATATGGATCTAAAAATTTGAAGTGATCAGTGAGTAAATGCTTAACAACCCACCACTATAATCAATACAAACCAGCGCACATCACCAGTGAACATCAAACCAAACTGCACCATATTCCATCCCCAACTACCCCCACTACCACCCTATTGCAAATTCCTCCATCATCAGCATTTAAATACACTCTGCTACGGCCATAACAGCTGCAACAAAATCCACTCAACTACACGACCAGACACCATTACACCACCATTCATCTTCACTGCTTCTCCCCTGTTCAAACCCGGTCAGACCAAACCACCCACTTCTGACACTTCTCCTCTCTGAACACATCCTTCATTACTGCCACATTCAAACTGTCACATTACTACTCATCTCGTCATCAGCATATCATGCATCACATTACCCACCATTTCTTCGACGTACCGCAGTACACTACTTCAAAAACAAACCAATTACCTTACATATCAACGGCCTACCCTGCTACTGCATTCATCACAACATCATCAACATCCTACCATCAACACTTCAACACATACAACCATTTCTCCCCAACACCTCTGCATTTCACCCCTGACAACCAACTGACTGCTATCAGACATCATTTCCACCAACTATTCTACATTTTACCCCACTGCATACTCACCTTCATCCCCTTTCACAATCACTGCTATTCACAACTCCACAATCTTGCCATATAATTCAAAAACCACAACCATTCTCACTGACCACACTCTGACATCCATCTCTGCAATCACCCCCATACACTACCCTTTCACCACAAAAACAGTCACCGTCCTGCTATTCACCCTATACATTAACCACCAGCCCATACAAACTTCCACATACACAGTGATAAACATCTACACACTGACAAATTACACAGAAATACCCTTCCATTGCATTAGCAGTTCCAGTGCTCCAACTTCTACAAACAGTTTCAATCAACTCCGACCAAACCACCCTGTTCACTGGCCATTACCCAATACCACTACATCCATACATCAAGAACTGTTGTTTGTATCACAAAGTCTAAACCAGTGTGCTGTTTGTATTACAAATGCAACTGTGCTGCTACCCTTCACACAAATTCAACAAACAATTTAGACATCAAAACCAAGCAAGTCGATCACTTCTACAATCAAACCTTCATCGCCTGCAGTGCCTCAACCTGCCTACATCACCTCAACTGCCTTCCTTTGAAACCTGCTACATACATTGACTCAACCACACAATCATTCAAACTCCATTCTCCTTATCAAACTGACCAAATACCCACTGCATACATCTGCTACCATGACTGTGCACGAGCTTCTGACCAAGCACCAGAACAAACTGCAGCCAACATAAACAACCTATAAACGGATTTACATTCGAATACCCATTGCATAAATCGAATACCCCCAACACCTGAATCAAACCATCGCCATCTCCCAAATCACTACGCGACCACTCCTGAATACCCAATACCCAAATTGTGACAATTCCAATCACCAATCGCATGCACCACATCATCAAACACCAGCAGTCAATAACTTATAACCTACACCAGCAGTCACCTTTGCCTTGCAATCACCATTCAAACTCCACTTACTCATTCAACACTCCCTACACCACCTCAGTTTCAAAACCTGAACACAACCACACAAACCTGAAACCAAGCCATTCCACTGTTCTACCAACTTTATACCTCACTGCCGCCGCCATATTGCATTTTCCACAACCAAAACCACCGTACCCTACTTCTACCAATTTAGTTGCCTATCACTTCTCTGGCATATACACACCTGGCTCCACATACCTCTGTCATCCACAACCTGTTCATCGCCTACATTACCACATCCTACAACCAGTTCCCCACTTCAACTCTACTTCCACATCACAAAACATTGCTACTCAATATTGCCTTATACTTCACTTCTCCAACACCATCTGTGCATACAAACTACAAACTCTTCCAACTGCTCACAACAGTCTCTGTTGCTAAATCACCCGCCTCCTCCCACATCAAATACTTCACTGCATTACCTAAACAGTGCTAATCATCCACCACCATCTCAGAAAACACCTCTGCTGCAACCAAGCATACCCTCTGACCACACCGTACTTCCCCTACCACCAGCATACAACACATCAACCGTTAGCAAACTTCATTTGCCTTCCCTCAACTTCACTATCACCATTTCCAAACATCCCCCATCAAACTCTCCCACATAACTCCTCCACCAAACATCATAACCAACGTACTTCACTGCTGTTACACCATCTCATTTCGACAGCTTCCCCTACATCAAAACTGCACACAGTCATCACCAGCCTACATACTGTTGCATCACCAAACAACTACACCACTGTCATATAAAACTGAAATCAGTTCACACTTCCATCAAATACAATAAATACCCCAACTTCAACACTTCATTATCACTTCACATCCTCACCTTCCTTTGCCAAGCTCCTCCTCTTGCTACTGCCTATAACACTCCTTTGTTATACAACCATTCAACTCCAAAACAAATACCAGAACTACATAAAAACTTCACTTCACTCCCAAAAAAAAACAATGGACATTTTTTCCCAAAATCAGGAGAGTTAACAATGGATTTGAATTTATGAGATTTAGTAAAACCGCTCACAGCCAATCAATGCTCATTTACACTAGCATATTTAATCAAATGAAACTATAGTAGTTTTCTATCTTGTCTATTGCATATAAACAAGATGTGAAACTTACATGGAAGTTGAGCCAATTCTAACATTCGCAACAGGCCATGCTACAGTCGAGCCAATAGCATCTGATAAGCATTCCATGAAGGATGGCCTCCATATAGGTGCATTTGGGACTTTTACAACATCCACCCAAACTCTTATCACATTTGGTCCCAGTGGAATAGAATGTACCAAAGCATTTGGATCTGTTGAAGACACGGTTCCTTCTGCTACTATTTTTCCCGTACCCTCTAAATCAATCAACTTGCATTTGGTATTTGCAGAAAAATTTGCACTCTATCACATAACAAAAAAAATGGTAATACGATATCAACAATTCTTTGAGAGGAATATTAGCAATATGAACATGTTACCGTAAGAGATGTTGGAGCATTGATCATAGGAGCAGGACATGTGCTAGCGTTAACCGTTTCAACAACCACTGTTGATTCTGGCCATGCTATTTTCTTACCAATAGCTTCTCCAATACATGTCATGCCAACTATAGGCCTCCATAAAAATGCATCTTCTTTTTTCGGATTGTCCACCCAAACTATCTTGGCATCTGGTCCAAGAGGAATACCATTAATTATCTGATTTGGATCACTCGAGTACACTCGTCCTTCAGCAACCAGTTCTTTGCTCCCACCCTAATCATACAGCTTGCAATTGGTTTCCATGCTATTAGTTTTACTCTATTAAAAAAATACATTTTTTTAAGTTGAACATAGAAATATACAAAAACATTGCACAAATTTCAGTAACACATCTTTAAAGCATTGTAGCAATAGAAATATACAAAAAAATGCTAAACCATACTACCATACTACCATAAAATGCTTATGGATAGAGATTATTATCCACGATGGCCCTACATATTAAAAAAATGCTAATTAGTGTTAAACTTACCTTGTTTTGTTTTCTGGAGTCCTCACTTTTGTGTATAACAACTTTATCAGCTGGCCATACTACTATCTCATCCTTGGCATCTCTTATATATACCAAACCAGGAGAAGGCCTCCGTAAGAAAACATCTAATTTTCTTGGATGGACAATCAATTTTTTTTGGCTTTTGGACCTAAAGGGACTTCATTGCACAGTTCTTTCGGATCGCTTGACACAATTTTTCCTTCGGCGACAACCTCGTCATCATCTCCATGCCAAGGTAGTAAACTACAATTATCACCTGTTTGACTATACTTACTCTGCAATTAACCAAAACTATATTATATTGATTATTGATTTAGATATCAAATTATGTATGATGTTGCAACCGTTGGATTTTTACCACTACGGATGTGTTCTCTTCTCCCCAACTTCCTTTATCCTGCCAAATCAATAATATTGCAAATTAATGGTAAAAATAAATAGACGTTCATTTAACCAAAGAATAAATTGTCGAAATAATCACAGAAAAATAATCACAGAAACTTATAATAAAGCTTTTAATCTTTGACAGTATAAAATCTTTTCAGAAAAGAACAAAGAAAAAAATACTGAACATCTAGCGAGTTATAACTATACTTTCGCAGCTTTGGTATGCCTGATGCAGTGTTCTTCACATTTTTTATATATTTTTTTATTGCAACCAACTGATGTAGTTAGCTATTCGGTACTGAAAATAATAATATAAGCTTACAATAGGAAAGGAAGTTGACAGTTTTGTTGGTGGAGATGTTGTTTAAATGATGTAGAGGATGTTGGTATGTGGACAAAGGAGAGGTGCACACTGTTGTTGGGCAGTGAGCAAATTGAGGCCGAGAGCAGTAGAATGTAAATGGTTGTGCACAGAATGTAATTTAAGGCAGGGTTTAACAAGGCAGGGGATGTATTTGAAGGTGAGAATGTTGACAGCAGTTAGATTGTGGAATCAGTGAAGAGAGAAGTGGATGTGGTCGGGAAGAATGTGCTGCGCTGTTATGGGAGAGTTGACAGTGGAGTATGCAGGGGGTTTGTAAATGTAACAGGCAGAGAGTAGTTTTGTAACACAGAGTGAAATGTAAAACAAAAAAATGGTGTAAAGAAATTGAAAGGAGAGGAAGAAGAAAAATGTAAACCAATGAAAATGAAATGACCTTTTTTTGGGTTTTGAATTGTAATGTGTTTTTTTGTTAAATAGCAATGCAAATGCAAAACAAATATAGACCGGAAAAACAAAAACACAACAAAATGAGCACAAAAATCACATAAAAATCACACAACAAAATGGTTTTTTTTTTTAAATGCAAAACACACGCAAAACAAAACAAAAAGAAAAATCTCACTCTCACCAACACCCTGTTCTATTGTAAATGCTCTGTATAAGATTTGAATTACAATGGCAAATGTTTTGGCTGTTTGTTCATCCAAGTAGCCAGATTTGTAACCATGCATAGAGAAATCTTTTTTTAAGGACAATGGACGCCAAAACATAGATATCTTGTTTTGTCATTTAGGTTATCTCCATGAAATTGAAAATCATTCTCGAAATTTCTGAACACCAAAAACATTTAAAATATAAATTAAAAGTCGTACCAGACGCTTCATTAACATGTAAACCACTTGCTTTAGTTCTGAGACACTATGTTCACATTGAGCTACTTGAGCATCTTTGATTTGTGAGAGAACCGCCTTGGTCGCAGTCATGCCTCTTACCATTCCACGTAGTCGTCCCGGTCTATCTTGTCCCAACACTTGTGAGAGAGCATCATCTTTGAAATTACATGTTAAGCTAGGTTGTGATTCATTTTCTACCTTTTTTATTTTCTCCTACAAAAAATATATTTTAAATATGAGTTCTAATTTATATTATTTTCAACATAATTACTTTAAAAAAGGTCAAAAGCACTTACAACAATTTCGGCAACATGTGCATTCACGGGTTCGCCATTCTTATGAGTGTGAGATTTAACCCAAACATCAACTGTAGAAATGGAAGAAGGATTTACACTTTCCTCTTTCTGCATTAAAAATGACATAACATTAGATAAAACAACTAATCATAGTAAATTAATCAAATATTTTTTCTCACCATATCTTCAGTTAATCGTGCCATTCCTCGACGACTACAAGTATGTGGCATTTGTTTACCCCTCATGGATTTGAATTTTTCGCTTCGTAACTATGTATAAAGATTTATCACATTTATTACTTAATTTGCATTCTTTGTGCACTTATATTTTATATATAGAATTGATTAAAACAATTACTATATAATTACCTTAAACTCATTACTAGTTCTGGACTCAACAAACCTTTTCCATTCCTTCATAGTTTTGACATTATCTAGTTTTAGTAGAAGCCGTTCCTCCATGTTTTTTGCCTTTAATAACTTGTCAACTAGTTTGCTTTTTGAACACCTCCAAATACATCCCATTTGCCGAAGAATGGGAACCTTTTGCCATTCTTCATCTAGTTTAAATCTAGCCTGTAACAAAGAAAAATATCAAAATATGGTAATTTTATTTAAAAACTGAATAAAGAAATTAATAAGATCGCATAGTCATCGAGAAGACAGACAATGGAAACTGCTAAATTTCCGCAATGTCCAAAACCCCAACCACTAATCAGGCAAACTTTCGTACAAGTTAGGTACTACATATTACAGTAAGTTGAAATAAATATATCGACAAAGGGAAGTTTAGGCCAAGTATCAGGGTGAAAAGACATATAGTATATGAACCAACAACAAATAATGTATTATTGTGCACACATGTAAAAATGAAAATTATAGGGACATCAGATGTATTAGCTAACAACTGGGTTATCAAAATCAAAGAACAAACGGTGAACATAACAAACCAACTGCATTTCAAAACCTAAGTAAACTAATCCACAACATACAAGTACATCCAGGTTGCCAAAATTTTAAGATTAGTAAAAGTTACAGTAAACTACCTGGTTAACCATTTTAGAAAAAGGATAATTTCAAAATTGAATTAGTAACAGCCCTGGGACAAATGCGGACAAACATATTGCAAGAGTAAACACTTTAAAATAAATGTGAAGTGGTGTAAGGAAACAAGGGTAAAATCCTTCTTGTTCTACCAACATTCAAGGACTAACAGGAGTTTGAAAAGGTTAATTGTGCAAGTCTTTTAAAAGCTTTAGTAGTGGTTGTATGCAGAAACTATCAGTCAGACATAAGCAGCTACAACCACTAAAATTTTAGTAATTAGGAAAGGACAAAACTTGTGGAAAAAGTAACAACTTGCTATACCAAATCACATCAGACATATAAAAAGGTAAATCAATCCTCAAAAACTACCATTCGAAGAATTACCACTGAAGTCATAAAGCATAACAAACTAATAACATATAACCCTTAGAAGAAAATTATAATTACTCAGTGTCCTTAAAAATATTTCACATAGTTTTGATTTTCCTTCGTAGCTTTTCCAAGACGGTCTCCATTGTCATTTCTTATATCTTGATCATTGTTTTTGTTTGATTTCGTTTGAGTTTAGTTATTTTTGTTATCATATTCTTCATGATTATTAGAAAAATGTTCTCTTTTTTTCTTTATACAGTTGTAAGAAACACATGCACTGTATTGTGAATGTATTCGCTGTTAGTGACATATCGTCAATATTCCACTGTTTCATATGGTCACTGGGTTGCTGATGTATAAAAAGTAAAGAAATAAATAGATTTAATAGCAGTAATCAGTATACAGTAACTAAGAAAATTGCAAGATAAGCAAACCTGAACGGATTCCCATAGAAATGATTTCAATTCTTCACCAAATTACCTCCAGTCCTCAAGTGTAAATGGAACATGCTCGCGCACAAGTGGCCCCAGATAAGAAGATAGCTTCACCGACCCTTTTCCTATCGGTTCGCCCGATGAGTTAAACTCGACTTCGATTCGGCTTGCAACATCTGAAGGAAGTCTTTTCACTTTGGTTGGGCCTCTAGTCTTCTTTTTCGAAATCTGATTTGCATCAATGTCTTCAATTGTCCTCTCGATTTCCATTGTTGTTTCAGGATTTCCATCGACTTGCATAGTAGTGTCTGCGATTGAGTTGTTTGCATTCCCAACATCATTGTTTTCCAAAGGTGGCTCAATATGCTCTCCTATTGCATTAGACCCATCGACTGCATATGTGGATTGTTCGAGTCTTTTTTGATTGCGCGTAATCCTCTTATCCATTGTCTTTTTCGTACTTCTAACCATTTTCTGCAAATATAACATATCAACATATGAATTTCAAGTTATAAGAGCATATTCTAGGTAAAACTTTTAAGGTACAAATAAAAAAGTCTTTGTCAGAGCATGCAGTATGCACTATATATTGCTGCATGACGTAACATTTTTGACTTGTATCACTTGACCTAGTCAATGTTATTTCTGGTTCAAATTGGTGATCATCCTTGTAATTAAACTAATTATTTATTTCATTACGTTACTAATTCTTTACACTGGTACAGTGCACTTGATTGTCAAGGGAATCTAGTACATAATTATCAGGAGTGTTTTTTTTAAATTAATCATCCAATATATTTTCATAACCAAAAATCAATTTGCCTTACAAAAATTGTAACGTATAGAAAGTACAAATTGGCCTGCGTCTTACCAAAATCAGAACTCAGGTCCAACTTCGATCATGCGAGGAGCAGTTAAGTCTTTGAGCAGTAGGCCTTGTAAAAAATGCAATATATAAAAGATGCAAATAGGATGAGGATTGATGCTATTTTCTGTACAGATGGTTTATTTGAGATTTACATACCAAAAAATTGAAGTGTCATTTGTTTGCATCTGAAATTTCAGTTGCAATATATTTACTGAATAAGAAATATTGTTAATAGAAAATAGCTATTAATGTATAATTTAAAGATTTATATAATTTTATTTCAAGTGTTGTAATGAACGTTATTTGCTGCTTTGATTTATTAATAACAATAACATTCCATAACAATTTGTCCCATGGTAACAAATAATATTAGAAAGACAGAGCCTTTACTACATATTGTGTTTTAGCATTGTCATTAGCAATCCAATGCATCGGTGAAAATAAAACAAACAATATTTGCAAGAATATACGACTGCAATTAGTATACACTATACATTTGTGTAGCCATCTTAGGAAAAAAATCACAGGCTTTGTGTTGATTATAGCAATTAGCAAGAAAACCATATGAAACATATATACTACTATAATTTTAATATATTGGTGGGTCATCTGCATCCATATCGTTTCCAAAGTTGCTACTGACATCACCATATACATACATCAAAGTTCAAAACAAAATTTCAAATTTTAACATTTAATAAGACTTCAAATCTAGCTTAAACTTCTCATGAGAAAACAAGACATCAAAACTACTCAAGTATGCCTTCGCAATCCTCCCTGACATAACTAACATTCTCAACTAAATCATCTGCATCCATATCGTTTTCTTCAGGGCCGCTCGCAACATAGTTAGCTTCTTCAACAAAATCATCTATCTCTAATTCATGAAAACCTCTTGGCGGTGCTTTCATTACAACATACCAATTAGAAGACTCATTTTCTCTTGAATAAAAGACTTGTTTCGCTTGAGATGCGAGGATATAAGGATCTTTTGAAAATGAAACCTAACTTTGATGTAAATTAACAAGAGTGAATCCATCTTCAATTTTATCCCATTTCCTATGTTCGCCCAATGACACTTAAAAACAGGAATATAAAAAACATTATAATCTAGTAAAATTATTTCAGTCAGCATCCCATAGTACGTAACCACATCAACCACTTGAGAAATGTCTTTGGCACTTGCTCTACACATGGTAGTCGCGTCATAAGTTACTCCGCTATTCTGGGTTTCTTTATCAACATCTTTTGTATGAAATCGTTGTCCATTAATAATATATCCTTTGTAGGAGAATGCCGTCTTTTTAGGACCGTATGCAATCCATTTTAATATTTTATCATGATCCTTTGAGTCAACAGGTATCTAAAAAAATATTCAAACATATTAAACAAGTAATTTCCTTAATTCATATATGAAAATATTGAAATTCTTTAACAAACCTTCCTTTGAATCCAATCAGCGAAGCTATCTCTATGGGTTTTCCACAGTAAGGTCGCATTTTTTTCTAAGCGCTTGTTTGAATTTTGCAACTCCTCCAAATGCAAACTAGTACAGTAAAAGTGATGTTAAATTATAGTTGCCAATACAAGCACATCAAATCAATGAAAGTGGGACATAACATATACTCACTCTAAAAATGGTTCCACCATAGCCATATTCATTAACACAGCTAAATGAGCAATTTCTTTCTCATTGGAAGAAAATGTAATTGATTTGGACATTGAAATTGGATGCCCTTCAAGTATTGCGTTATCTTCATAATCTTCATTTCGATCTTTTTTTTAATATCTACCGACTTACTCAAAAATTCACTAAAAAATTTCATGCATTCTTCGGCAAGATATGATTCTGCAATGCACCCCTCAGGTCGTGCATAATTTCTCACGTAGTCTTTGAGTGTTTTCATATACCTTTCAAAACGATACATCCAACGAAAATGAACTGGTCCGCACAATCGTGCTTCTCTTCCAAGATGATTTTTCAAGTGTATCATAATATCGAAAAATGAGGGTGGAAAATATCTTTCAAGTTCACACAATATTTTAACGATATCATCATCAAGTTGTTGCAACTTCTCCCTATCAAGAACACGTTGACATATTTTATTGAAAAATGAACATAGACGAATTATTGCAATTCGGGGTCTGGTTGGCAATAAACCTCTTACTACAACCGATAATAATTGTTGCATTAAAACATGATAATCATGAGACTTCAAACCACTAATTTTACAATCCACCAACGACACGCATTTCTTGAAATTTGAACAATAACCATCGGGACCTTTGAAATCGTACAACCTTTTGCAAAATATTTTTTTCTTCAATTTTGATAATGTATACGGAGCTGGTGGAAGATATGTTTTGGTTCCACGGGGTTGTGCATAAAGACCATGCCGAATACCCCAATCCTCTAAATCATGTCTACAGTTAATCCCATCTTTTGATTTGTTATCATGCAACATTGTACTTAGTGTGCTTTCACAAACATTTTTCTCAACATGCATTATGTCCAAATTATGACGCAATGGAAGTTCCTACGAAAAATATTAACATTTAAATTTTCTATATATTCTTTTTTTTAGATTAATAAATAAAAAAGAGATTTGAATACTAACCTCCCAATATGGCAAGTCAAAAAAAATTGATCTTTTTTTCCACCTTGATAGCTCCTTTTTTACAGAATTATCATCTTCATTATCTTCATCCTCACTACTGTCATCGATCTTCCTTTTCTTACTTTTTCCCTTAATCCGCTCTTTTCCAAAATCATTTGGAAAGTCCTTCAAAATAAGAAAGATGTTTTTACCTGTTAGAATTCTAGGCATCTTTCCATCCTCTATAGTGTTATCAAACCAAGCTTTTTTTTTCCTCAACGGATGTGAAATAGGCAAAAATCTTCTGTGACCCATATAAACATTCTTTCGACTATATTTCAACCATTGATGATGAGTATTGACACCACATAATGGACAAGCCTTTTTACCCTTTACACAACATCCAACAAGATTACCATAAGCTGGAAAATCATTTATCGTCCATAATAAAATAGCTCTCATATTAAAAAGTGCCTTACTAAATGCATCGTACGTATCAACTCCACTACTCCACAAGTAATGCAAATCCTCTACTAATGGCGCCATATATACATCAATATCATTCCCCGGTTGCTTTGGACCTGGAATTAGAAGTGTTAGCATAATATTTTCCTTCTTCATGCACAACATAGGCGACAAATTATATGTCACAAGCATTACTGGCCAACAACTATATTTGGAACTCAACATGGAAAATGGATTAAACCCATCTGTAGCAAGACCAAGTCTGAGACTACGTGGATCGGCTGAAAATGATTCCCAAATTTCATCAATTGTGCTCCATGTTACAGAATCTACGGGATGTCGCATCTTTCCATCACTGCTTTTATTATTGAAATGCCACCTTAATGCTTCTACCATCTTTTCAGATCTGAACATTCTTCTGAATCTTGGAATTATTGGAAAATATCTCAACACCTTAACCGGGATACCCTGCATAATCTCATTTGTATCCTGATTCATTTTCCATCTCGAGGAACCACATTTCGGACAGCCATTCAAATTTTTATACTCTTTACGAAAAAGACAACAATCATTCTCACATGCATGAATCTTTTCAAACCCCATATCAAATAGTTTGAGGAATTTCTTTACTTCATATAAAGTCTTAGGAAGTACATTATTCTTTGGCAAAAACAGTTGTTGCACATTAAGAAGCTTATCAAAACCAGAATCGGATAATCTAGTTTCGCATTTAAGGTTATACAAAATAGTGATGGCAGATAACTTTGTATGATCTATGCAACCAGGATATAATAGGGTTTCTGCATCTTCCAAGTTCTTAAGTAAATCATCATGTCGTCTCTGTGCATCATCCTTATCTTTATCATCATCAAAAAAATTATGATTAAAGTAGTCTTCATCTTCATAGTGAATTGCTTTGAGTAAGTCGTACGCCTCACTCTTTTTATTATTATTTTCAACATCTACTTGCTCGCCATGATTATACCACCTACCATCTTTGTACTTAGGATCCATTCCCTTTATAATTAAATGCTCAATGACGGTTTCACCATAATGATGACTAAGATTTTGACAATAATCTAAACAAGGACACAAAATTTTCTCTACATCCCCTAACTTTTTCTTCGCAACACGTACAAAATTTTGAGCTCCTTTTCCATACTCTTTACTGGTTCTATGTTTAAAATTGAAAGCAACAAGAATGTTAGCTTTCATTTTCAAAACATGTTAATTTTAAAGTTATGTGTAAATTTAGTTGTATATGATTACCTGTGTAGACGCAACCAGTCTTTCTCCATCATCATATATAATATGGAAGCAATCAAGTATCTAAAATTCAAAATAGTAATTGGAAATTAGACTATTTAAACAAGTAATGAATGCTAGAAGAGTTTCTGGGCCTTTTAGTTAGCTTGTTTAAATGTGAATACTCATTATGAGTTTCTTCTTGAGACGTATAGAAAATAATATACACATCAAGAAATACTTCATTAATATACACATCAAAAAATGGGGAGAAGAAGATGAAAAAAGGACAGAAACCTAGGTTCTTCAAGTCGTCATGAGCTTCAAATATATGTTGTAAAATATCGGTTTATCATTTTAACATTTTTTATAAATACAATCAACCGACGATGCAAGGATAAACACAAGAGCTCAGAGTACTAAAGTGTGTAGAATTTGTTTATTTGATCGAATTTAAGTAAAGCAAAGTAATCAAAATTCGAGGATGCAATCTAATGTAGCAATTATTTGATACTATGTAACCAAAAATAAAGAACAAAAACTGAAAAAAGAAGTAACTGAGAAAATACGAGACCACAACCTTTTTAATTTATTATTATTTATTTATTTCGAAAGGAACTCAACTAAAAGAAATTCAAATTAAACAGGGATACCCCAAAAAATTGTAAGATTACACAGTAGTCCCAACCAGTTCACTTTTGTTGTATAATTGAAACAATGCTTTGTTAAGGCGATTAGGATAATGAATTATAAGATTTTTGGTGTCAGTTGGAATACAACTTTGTATGAAATGTTCTATTTATGACAGTAATATATACCTAAGTTCTACGTCCCATTTAGTTTAAATTTTACAGCGTAAATATTGAACGACTTAAAGCTGTAAACATCTTTTATTCGCCAAGTGATATTATGGGAACCAAAAAACTCAATAATTAGCATCTCGTAGCCGGGCCAAGCAACCGAGTAACACTGTATAAAACTCTTTTACAAAATATTGTTTTTATAAATCCCCTTTACAAAATATCATTTGTAAATCTCCTTTATTAAATTAATTGATTACCTTTAAACATCATAAATGAACAATTAATTAACTTTAAACCATCGTTAAAGTAATTAAATATCTTTAAACAAGTCATTAATAAAATAATTAATTAACTAATTTCAACCATAACTAAAACGATTGATTTTTTTGGCAAGGCCAGCCGTTTTTTATTGTGGACCGTCCACTTTTATCACAACAAAAGTAATAAATACGTATTAAAAACAGGAGTTAGGTCGATTGTCTGAATGACTAAACTTACTCAAGCACCACGTATGGTGCAACATACAAACCAGGTTGCAAAAGAAAACGCATATAAGCTCCACGCTTGAAGCAACTCGTAGAAACAAACGTATCTAACAAACTTAGATACGATAGGACACTACTATCTATGAAAATTGACCCAAACCAACTACAAATTTCCAACACAGCTAGCTAAAAAATATAGCCTAAGCTAGCATTCAGAAGACAACCAGATTGCCAACAAGCAACAGAACATATTTCATAGAGATGCAAATTTCAAAGATGGCCAGGGAAGACCATAACCAAATGCAGCAGCAAAAAATTTGAAAAACAAAAGATTAAACCATAATCATCACCTAGATCAAGTAGAGATTACCGATACCAAATCTAGTAAAAAAATGCATAAATTTCCAAAGCAGGCATCACCCACAAACGAGTGTAACACTGCGACATGACAATAGGAACATGAAGCCAGAAACATAAAACATACAAGTAACCAACAGAGGCATGACACAATAATCCAAAGGAGAGATTGCTAGAAAAAACCCAATGAAGCATCACCAGCAACTATTTTAATAAATACTCGTTGCAAGAGAAATCGCCAATTTTCATCTTCTTTACTCACTGCACACCAGTGCCACCCACCTTTCTCTTTTAACTCTCACTTACAAACTGTACATCACTATCCATTACCCCTGACAGTGCATTCAACCATATCTCAAAACACTGCCTGCCATCAGTTCTTCACTTAAGTCATACAAACTTCAACATTCACCATAGTGCTTCAAAACTGCACCATTACAACCCATCTTAACATCCACAATCTTCCTTCATAACCTCTGTCATATTCATACTCCATCACCTTTATTTCCACCACTGACCAACATCCCACATACTTCCTTCAAAACTGCCTTAGCTCTCTATTATGAAAAAGTCTTCAACAAATTGGAAAAGTGAGCTGGAAAATATACAATGGCCGAAACCCACAAGCGATAAATCACATGAACACCCACATGCGAAATTTGTTACGTGGATGGATGTCAGCCATTGATGGATTCAAGATCATGACACTAACTGGAGCAGATTTATGTAGAAGAACATGAGATGCTTATAGTTGAAATAAACACAGAACTCACACGTTCACGCCACAGAACCCTATTTCAATCATGTAATGATTAAATATTCATCCAGTTTTGAGCTGGGATCCGAAGGTAAACATTAAAGTCAATTGCAATTCAGGCTACATGAACTTAGCTAGTTATATGGCAGTACGTATGCATATGTTGAAAGTTATGTAACATAGATGACTATGTGCATAAGAACATATACGCACATTTACTTAAACGCATCAACCACAGCCATGCCAAGCGACCCCACGAGAGAAACTGTGAGAAATAGACAAGGTGATATCCTATGCTGACCAATTTGAACATGACGCGTAAATACAGAGGGCTAACCATAATCTTGACCCACGACATAGCACATGCTTAGTATCAAATCCCATATTATGGGACACCTTCCAAAATTAATTAGTAGATAATGCAATTACTAATATATATTTAACACTTTTCTACCAAGCTAAAAGTGGTCCACAAACAAGTTACAAACTTCAGTAAAACCATACATATGCACTGAATGCATTTACTTGTGGGCTTTTTTTACAGTCCTACATGATACATGCAATGTGCTGCCAGCCCATAACACCAAAATGAAATCTAGGTAACAATTTCCGAATGTCATTTTACAGACTTATATTGTCCTTTCTTGATATTTAATAGAAATCAAGCTGGGTAAGTTTACGGTGAATATTGATGTATCAAAAGATGATCCAATTAAATAGTAAAAATTGTTATTAGTAGGAGGAGTGTTTTGAGGGACACAACTATTGCCGATGTATAATAAAAACAAGCAGGATAATGTAACAATGTCCTATTACTGATATTTGATAAAAATCAAACAGAATAAAGTAACAATGTCTTATTATTAGTATTTAATAAAAATCAAGATAAGTTTTAAGGCTAACATTGTTATATCAAAGGATAATCTAAGACAGTACAAACTGTTAAAAGTGGAGGCTTTTGAGGGACACAACTAAAATGCATATACAACGATTCAAAATGTATTGGTTAACGCGTTACCTTCTGACATTTAGTTGTTATGTATAAACATTGCAAAGCTACACTGGGAAACATCCACATGAATTTAGGCCACAAACCAAAAGGAATTCTGTAAGCCAAACTGTTTCCAAAAAATTTGCCATTACAACAACGCTATTTTGTAACACCGGAGTAATGTCCATGCATTACCCCTCTCCTGATACTTGGCTTGCGCCATTAACAATAATTTTGGTTGCTGATAAATGGCCTCACTTTTAATGTTCTCCAAAGATAAAAAAATCAAAGCCGCCTCTATTGTTACAATTTTATGATGAAGCCTAAAAGATAGACATGCAACCTATAGTTAATGACGCAGAACTAGCAGTTCGGAGAGTAGATTGCTAACCACCAAGATGTTGGCAATCGATGGGATCATAACAAATAAAAGGCACACATCCTCTTTTAAATAAAATAAAACTATATAGATATATGCATGTGTATTAAATTTAGAACAATTTATGCCTTAAATTTATATTTAAATATGTATTACATACAAAAGAAGATAAAACAAGCAAATATTTAAACTTGTATAGAGCTGCCAAAATTGTTCTATTGATTTTATATTTTTTTTTTATAACTTTAAACAAGAGGATCTACTTCAACGAGACATAGAGAGAAATAAGTTGAACTATGAATGTGTGTACAAAGAACAAAACCATAAAGCATGCGTATTCAAAAGATGGAGTGATATTAAAAATATAGTGGACATTACGGAGAAAGAGAAATAAAAATAAAAAGGATATAAAGTACTTCAAAATTAAAATTAAGGGTAACTTGTTGTAAAGTACTACCACACATGAGTATAATAATATCCTTTGGATAATACAGTTGAATATGAACTAAAACATGAAGAATGCACGTTTCAAAAAATACCTGTTAACACAGCATTAAAAAAGTAAATAAATTGTAAAAACAAAGCATTCACCAGCTTTTTAAAGGAAAAAAGCAAAGTTTCCCACTGTTCAGATTCCAAACTTTCTGCCTTATGTGTGTACTAAAAAAGCATTTCAAAATGTTTGTATTTGCACCAAAAGAAGAAAATGAATATGATGCTCATATTAATATACATGAAACATCAATGAAAGAAAATACAATTTATTTGTATACTCAGATTTCATTTGGTATACAATATTTAATTAGAGAATTGTTTGAATGAAAATTTTAAATGCAACAACTAAAAATATGATAATTATATTCTAAACTACAAAGTTTGAATATAATAAGAATTTATAAACTGGAAATTAAAGAGAAAAAAGAATGATTGCTTTTTCTCCCTTTTTTAGCTTTTCCGACCGTCGAGATTTGACCGTATATAAACAACTCTTAATCTATATTTTTGATGTTATAAGAAAACTTCAAGCTGATTTGCGTTTTTTAATTTAAAAAATTTAGAATCTGAATTATATATTTATTTCTATAGGGATTTTTTTTGTAATAACATTAGAGATAAAAATCTGATGTAGGATTTGATAGTGTAGACCATCCCTCCGCAACTGATGCAGCCCAATACACAACACACTTAAGGATATCAGTCCGAGGAGAATATAACTTAGGGATCTACGCAGGTTTCTTAGTTGACTAGCGCTGCTATGATTAGTGTTTACCACAGAGGTGGTAATGGGTAAGTAAATTTACAACATTTTAATACTATACTACACATTTTTATTGTTATCAATGATTTACATAATTAATATATTGACAAGTTTGAATTCTCAGATAGTAACGCAATATCACACATTATTAGCTTAAATCTGAAGTCTCGTATCACATAGTTTTGGCCTAATTTTACTCCCTCCCCATTGAAGTAAAAGATGCTTGTTTCGAGGAATTTAAGATAAATTAATGTTGTTAATAATTATCGCATATTTAGAGTAAATCCTTTTGACAATTGAAATATCATTCTGTCTATTTTAAGTTCCAGAAAAACATGTATTATTGGTTGCGCTAATATGCACTAGTGAAGAAACCAGCCTACTCTCCATACTGCACAATTAACACGTTTCATTGTTGAATCCTTTACTACATATAATTGATTCATAACAATCTCCTTACAAAGCTCCATCTTCTCCGACGGTTTAAAACAACCATATATCACCAAAATTAAAAATCACCATTATATAATTTTTAAATGACTTGATATATACGGTCTTATGCTCAAACGCAGATTTTTGCACCTTATATGCAATAAAAAATAAATATGTACAGGGCCATTAATCCAAAAGTAGATTATTTTTCTCAACGTCGCTTTATTTTCAGTGATAGCCATACCTTTAACAAAAATTACTTAAAAGTACAAGAATCCACCTTGTATTTCCAGTTCCACCAAGTTTAGGGCAATCAATTCCAAATCGATGCTGATAGAAGAGCCGGCGACAGAGACGCTCAATCAAAATCGACACGGAAGATGAAGGATGCTGCAATCTGGTGGTAGGAGAATTGAAATCGAAATGGATTGGTAGAAAAATGAAAAACGATGGAGAGGGAAATGAATTATTAAGAGACGAGGGAAAATGAATTTTCTTTGGAAGTAAGCACGTGAGTTGGCGGCAAACCAAAAAAACACAGCGATACTTTTTTCAGCGTTTATCCTCACGAATAACTCTCTCAAAAACTTTTACTACAGCATTCAATGTTTAAACGCTGATAATAAATGCTGTCAAAACAAACTTTTGTTGTAGTGATTGCTGGCATCACGCACACAACCTTTCACCTCAGGTTCAAATCACGTTGCCTTTAATTCACATCGTGTTTCCTTTTATTATTACTACATTGCGAAATCATCCTGTGAAAGCCAACATCGCGATTTCCTTCATTCTTCTTTTGCCTAAATAAAAATCACTCTTCTCCTTCATATATTTTCCGCATTCAAGTTTGAAAAAAAAACATACAGTCATGGCCGACCTCCTTTAAGTAAAAGCTCATGAGAAAAAAATGAACAGAACTAAAAAAAAGGAACCTTCTGTCCCAAAATCGAATCGTTCGATTTCATATAGTCGGACGAGCTCTTCTAATTCACATAAAAAAAGGGAACGCGATCGAATTCGCAAGCTCGCGTGCGACTGCAGGGAGGGACTAAGGCATGGTTAGGCGATGCGGCTGCAAGCGATTCGCGTGGAGGCTAGAGTTTTGGGCATCGCGAGGGGGTATGCGATTCGAGTCGCGTTCGACTCTGGTGGTGCTGAGTCGCGATTTGGGGAGTTTGTGCAAGAATAGGGTTTGGGAACTGGGTCGCGTGGTCTTGATTTCGGGAAGGAGGTGGAAGGTCATCGTCGAGGCAGAGGATTCGCTGGGTCTTGTTCGAGTTGCGGTGAGGTTTTCATGTCTTTTCTTTCAATTTTGATTTATTTAGAAATAATACATATATGAAAATATGGGTGGAAGCATGACAGAAATTGCAGTAAATTGTAAACCCATCCTAGTTTTAATTTTTATATGTTTATAGATGCATTTGTAGGCCGAAGAAAATATAATAAGTAAACAAGTTTTAAATAGGAAATTCTTTTAAGTCAGAGAAATATTTATATACAGAAAGAAAAGTTTTAATTTGGTATGAAATGAAAAAATATATATATGTATACACGATTTTGAAATATAAAGGTTAGATTTTTAATATATAAGCAGTTTGAAAAAATATATATAATAAATATATATGCATACATTTCCAAATATACCAGTTATTTTAAAATAGTTTATTATGAAGATGAATTTGTTTGACAAACTTCTTTGAGTATTTCTAGTCGCTAAAACATTTTATGGAAATAAAATTGGTTTAAATTAAATCGTTAGTTTAGAACCCAATTTGTTAGTTAAAATTAAATTAATAGATGATAATAGGCCGATCGATTGGTTCAAATGTTAGTAAATTGTAGATGTTTATTCAAGGTTTAATACCACAAGGGAAAACAAGTCAGGATCGTATCAGATTGGCAAAACAAAAAGCAAAGGTGAGTTAATCTCACTCAGTTAAATTTAAATTTAAATGATTAAATTTAAATAATTGTTTGAATGGTTGGATTGATTGTTGTGTTGTAATAGTAGGATACACTACACTTTGAAATGATTGATTTCCCTCATTTTATAGTGAAATATCTTATATGGTGCTAACATCTGTGGATGAAGGGAAAACAGGTTGGAGGGATCCAACTGGATCCCTCGACATTTATTTAAATTTATTAATACCCTCTGATGTGATTATTTTATATTCTGTGATGAATATTATTGATAATTGGAGTATTGGATGTTATGGTTTAGCTGAATATATGCTGGTGCAATTAGTGATCAAGATATATAGAACTAAATAATTAAAGGGAATTTGAATTAACAGAAGATTAATGAATTTTAAACTTCAGCATTACTATTTCATAAGAACAAAACATTTTTTTAATAATTAAGATTTAAAATATTGTAAAGAACAAGAAGACATTGGGATAAGATATGGAATTTGTATATTTCAGTTAAAAGATTTAAAATCAAATGGAAAATAATAATAATAATAATAATAATTAAGTACATAATTAATGAATTTTGAAATGAACTGAGTAATTAAAGAAATTTATTTCAAATAAAATAAATTGGAAATCAATTTGGAAAATTGATTTAGGTGATTGAAGTTGGAATTCTCCCTGGATAACCAAGTACGTTTTCAAAGTAAATTTTTAAATATAAGTTAAAAGATTAAAAGTTGTTTTAAAAAGCAAATTTTGGAAAATTTCTTATTTCTAATATTTACATTCTAAAGTAAGTACTTTCTCTTAATCTATTGTAGTAGTAATTATTTAAAGAATGACTTAATATTATGTTCTTAAAAGTATAAACCTAGTTTTATATTTATTAAATAAACTTATTATATAATATGTATTTTTTAAACAAATTATTAAAGTAGTTTTATTTTAAATGTTTTAAAAGTATATATATCTCAAAGTAAAATGTTTTAAAATTATTTTTAAAATCTAGTTTTGTGCTTGGCAATTTCAGTGGGGATAGAAAATATTTGAGAAAGTATATTCTGGAAAGAAAGATGGTTTTGAAACTGTTTTCAAGGGTTGAAAATAGAAATATATCTCGTGAAGATATTTTTGAGGTTAATAAATAATTTGGAAAATTATTTATTGTTGGATGGTTGTTTGTGAATATTAATTGATAGTTAATTAACCGACTATCAATATTGGCCAACTGCGCTGATCGTTTCGAAGAGACCGGGATCGACATTTATTTCTCGAAAACCACTTCGATCCGGTTTGTATGTTTCGTGTAAATGATTTTGGATTCGAAGATGGAGCAGTGAAGTGCAAGGGCTAGTCGCTACTAATCCTGAGGATATTTCCAAAATGGATGTAGTAGGAATAGTGCCTTCGGTTCCGTTCGAACCCGGGACAGACTTGTATGTATGAATGCTTGCGAAACATCGTCAGGTGGACGATGGGCATTCAAAGGAATATATTCTAAAAAGGTAACGCTTAGCCTCAAGCCTCATCAAATGGGAATGACTGAAAATCAGGGGTTATGCAGCAAGGCTAGGTGGGAAGCACCCAAGCAGGGTGAGGTCATTCCAGTCTAGATGTCCCTTTTTATTTCGGCTTAGTGGGCGGTTGCTGATCCCAATCGCGGGTTGATCTCACTCGGGATTATCCAGTAAGGGATAGTCCCGGCCTTGTGTTGCAGGGGAGCGGGCGTACTCCTCGGTACGGTGATCTAGGCCCCGTACTGTGACAGGTGGTACCCCAGTGCCTAGTCATTGGTTGGAAATCCATTCTCCCTACGAGCCTTGTACGAGTTTTGTTTGTATTACCCACTCTGTGGATAGTAGCTGGAATTTAATAGATGTAACAATTTCGGCTATTTTATAAGTATTTGTATATAGACCCTATTATAATATCAGAGGATTTCTATAAAAATTGTTTTAGCTATCGTAAGGTAAAAACCCGACATGTTTATTTGTGGCGTGGTCTTACGAGATGCTTTTGTTTTTCAAAAGGATTTTTGATGCTTTAATAATCAATTGGGTGTGATTTCTCACGCCGGTATTCCAGATTGACTCGGGTATTATTGAATTGTAATGCTTGGGTCAGACCGAGTATTATAGGATACAGTAAATATTGTGGAGCTCAGGAGACGAGCCGGATGACGAAACGTACTCTCGTACTTTTATATATATATATTTCCGCTGTGTTGAGTTGTTGTGTAACCATTTGTATGAGATTGATGTTGAGATGTGATTGATGTACTCTGATGATGTAATATAAACAGAGATATTTGTTTATGAGTAAAGATTATTTATTATCTGTTATATTTTATTCCGTTGCGATGGTTAGATTCTGTTGTTGTTTTCTATTTTCTTCTTCTATCTCTTCTTCTTTAACCTAAAATGGTTCGTATTTCTGTACAACTTGAGTTGATTATTGTAGAATAGTGTTGACTCAAGGGGTACGGATTTGCGAGCTGTTACACTTGGTATCAGAGCATAGGTTGAAGATAACCTTGGCTCTAGTGGGAAATTACTCAAATAGAGTCTATAGAACTCTAGAATGAGTTTGAGCGTATTAATAGATATGAGTGCGTATTTGTTAGTGAATATAAATTATTTTAATATTGTGTTGATTGAATTATTGAGTGGCATATGAACCTTCGTCGACACAGTCTGCGCAACTGTATTGAAGGGGTTTCTAAACACTTGAATAGAACAATTGACTCAATATTGTTTTAAATGTGGGTGAATGAAATAATTTTACCCAAAAACATATTTTGATATAAAGAATAGTTTTTGAAAACTATTTAGCTAATATATGGTTGCTTGAATGTTAGAAATGATAATATTAAATTATTATCATCGTTAAGTTAAAATTTAATAGAAATAGAAATATAACTATAATTTAAGGGAATAATGTTAGAAGAGTTGAATTGAATTCAACATAAACAAAGTTTAATAATATTGGATTGGTTTTAAATCAAGATAAATAAATTTTAAATTGAAATAAAATTTGGTGAGTTGCCAATAATATTTAATGGAGTGAAAATGCTTAAATAAATAATTGTAAACCATTTAAATTATTAAAGGATTGAAATAACTTGAGACAATAAGGAAAATAGAATGTTTCGAGTTTATTAGGATGGTTTAAGTGAATATGGATAAACTAATAATATTGAAAAAATAAATGATGGAATAAATAAGTATCAAATGAAATGTGATTTAAATAAGTTGAGAAATGGTTATTGAATGAAATAGCTTGGATTGTCTTCGAGCTAAATAAAATAGTTTGGAATAAACAAATATGGAATGAAATGTAAATAAATGGATTGTAAATGAAATTTAAATGGAGTGTGTCGAGCTAAATAACTGCTTGTGAATGGATTACAATTAAAAGGAAATTTAATTGGTAATGAAGATGAACCACCATTGTTAATGGTTTTGAATGAACTGGTTTGGTTAATAAAGTGAAATGCAAGCGAAAGGATTCAAACTTTAAATGCAATGGAAATGAGAATATATGGGTTGTGAATAAATTTAAAATGGAATAGAATTAAGTGTAAATGGAGTTGAAATCCATTTAAATTGGTTATAAACATAAATACTTATTTATTCACATAAATCTCGTCGAATTGCATGAAATGAATTGTCGTTGGATGTAAATGGAAGTAATTAAAATTCTATAAATTGATAGAAGTAAAATAAATTGATTTTGAGAAATGAACTAAATATGAGTTCAGTTTGCTTACAAAAAAATTAATGTAGGTAATTGAGTTTTAAACCATTCAAATTGATGAGGTTGTATACGAATGGATTGAAAACCATTTGGATTGAGTGAAAATGGGTTGTAAATTAATTGAAACAGTTGAATTAGCATGGAAACTATATAAATTGCTTACGGAAAATGTGGGATGTGCATTTCTTTAGAATTTATATGTTTTAACCATTGCAACTAAGTGAAATATAGTTAAACTGCATATATTTGGCATTTTCATGTTTAAATTGAGTAAGTATAGGTTTTTGGAAGCCGTGTTGCTGGATTTGGGTTGCATTAACTGCTAAATAATAAGTCGCCTGCTTAAAATGCTAAATAAGGTACGCCTACACAATTAAAATAGGAAATACGAACCGTTTTTGGTTTTTCCGACCGTGTGGGTCGATGTATATATATTTATCTCTTTTGTCAAATTGCAAAAGCTCCTCCGTACAAAGGGGACTCTGCCAAAAAATTTCGAAAATTTTGGGAGTTAGAAAATTTTTGAATTTTTTTTGAAGAATTTTTGTTAATAACAAAACGAATTTAAATTGGCAACTAAAATTAATTAGTAAATGAAACTAGCTAAAATATTACATGAATTAGTTATAAATGAAAAATAAAATTTAAAGTTTAGGGTTGAAAATAAATTGAATTCGTATGGAAATGAAAGAATTAATTTGAATAGGAATGGAAATAAACTAAAGTGGCAAGATGAAAATAAATATAAGAAACATATGAAATGCTTATGTTAACTTAAGTAAGGGATGGTCAAATTCTTAATTGGAAATTGATATTACAAATATATTTCAAGTTGTTATTTGAATGAGTAAATAACTGACATTTTGTAAGAAAGTCGATAAAATGTCTTTGAATATTGTGATGGGACATATTGCTGTGTAAGATATGCGGGTAATGTAAAGGAAAAAGAGAATTGGTTTTGATTTCAGATAGTAAATTTGAAATGCTCGACAAAAAGGTATGTATTTAAATTTGGTACGAAATTTGATTGGGATTTAGATTGAGCCACTTGGCATTTTGTTTTCTTTTTGGATTTGGGAGGCCGTAGAGCCATTTTGTAGTTGTACCGAGCTAGCCGTGCAAAGGAGACGCTGGCGAAATTTTTCGGGAATTTAGGGAGTTAGAAAATTTTTGAGAAAATTTTGGTAATTCAAAATTTTGGTTTTAAATTGAATCTCGAATGATTAAGAAAATGGTATAGTTTGAAACTACGGGAGAGTTGAGAAGTTAATAAGGATAGTAAGGGGGTCTTTTGTAAAAAGATAAATTGGTAAAGATGTTGAATTGTTAGGAACTGTTTGATTTTAGGAAATAATAAACGGGTATTGGACGATTCTTCCAAATTAGTAATTTCGGGGACGAAATTCTTTTAAGGGGGAAGGAATGTGACGACCCGGAATTTTTGAGTATTTGAAATGAGAATATTTAAATAATTTTGAATATTCAAAGGTTAATTATTAACTTTAATTTCAAATATCAGTATTTATTTGATAATTAATTATTGAATTTAATTATCGGAGTTGAATAAAATGTTGAAGCTGGACTTTTAAGCCAAAGAAAAATAATTTGGAGATTTGTAAGATTCGTATTAATAATATTGAAGGTGATGTAACTTTTAAAATTGAATTTGAAAGCGTTTTGTTCAATTTTAAAAATATATCGTTTAAATTGAATTTAAAAATAGGCTTCCGAGGCACAGTCTCGGAATTCGACGAAACCAGTTCCATTGGATCCGTAATATTGAATTATTGCTGGATTTTAAATTTCGTAGCTTTCGGTATTAACGTGAGAGCGTACGATATATAAACGCATTGGAATTTATATCGAGACAATTTGAATTTAAAATTAGGATTAATATATATGAACAATTGTTGACTAGACAAACAAATCCTATCAGCCGTTTTTTTTAATCTTTTCATGTTGCTATTGCTGGCATCACGAACGCAACCTTTCACCTCAGGTTCAAATCACGTTGCCTTTAATTCACATCATGTTTCCTTTTATTATTACTACATTGCGAAATCTTCCTGTGAAAGCCAACATCGCGATTTCCTTCGTTCTTCTTTTGCCTAAATAAAAATCACTCTCATCCTTCATTTATTTACCACATTCAATTTTAAAAAAAAAACATACAGTCATGGCCGACCTCCTTTAAGTAAAAGCTCACGAGAAAAAAAATGAACAGAACTAAAAAAAAAGGAACCTTGTCTCCCAAAATTGAATCGTTCGATTTCATATAGTCGGACGAGCTCTTATAATTCGCATAAAAAAATGGAACGCGATTGAATTCGCGAGCTCGCGTGCGACTGCAGGGGGGGCTAGGGCATGGTTAGGCGATGCGGCTGCAAGCGATTCGCGTGGAGGCTAGAGTTTTGGGCATCGCGATGGGGCATGCGATTCGAGTCGCATTCGACTCTGGTGATACCGTGTCGCGATTTGGGGAGTTTGTGCGAGAATAGGGTTTGGGAACTGGGTCGCGTGGTCTTGATTTCGGGAAGGAGGGAGAAGGTCGTCGTCGAGGCAGAGGATTCGCTGGGTCTTGTTCGAGTTGCGGTGAGGTTTTCATTTCCTTTCTTTCAATTTTGATTTATTTAGAAATAATACATATATGAAAATATGGGTGGAAGCATGACATAAATTGCAGTAAATTGTAAACCCATCCTAGTTTTAATTTTTATATGTTTATAGATGCATTTGTAGGCCAAAGAAAATATAATAAGTAAACAAGTTTTAAATAGGAAATTCTTTTAAGTCAGAGAAATATTTATATATAGAAAGAAAAGTTTTGATTTGGTATGAAATGAAAAAAAAAATATGTATACATGATTTTGAAATATAAAGTTAGATTTTTATTATATAAGCAGTTTGAAAAAATATATATAATAAAATATATATGCATACATTTCTAAATATACCAGTTATTTTAAAATAGCGTATTATGAAGATGAATTTGTTTGACAAACTTCTTTGAGTATTTCTAGTCGCTAAAACATTTTATGGAAATAAAATTGGTTTAAATTAAATCATTAGTGTAGAACCCAATTTGTTAGTTAAAATTAAATTAATAGATGATAATAGGCCGATCGATTGGTTCAAATGTTAATAAATTGTAGATGTTTATTCAAGGTTTAATACCACAAGGGAAAACAAGTCAGGATCGTATCATATTGGCAAAACAAAAAGCAAAGGTGAGTTAATCTCACTCAGTTAAATTTAAATTTAAATGATTAAATTTAAATAATTGTTTGAATGGTTGGATTGATTGTTGTGTTATAATAGTAGTATACACTACACCTTGAAATGATTGATTTCCCTCATTTTATAGTGAAGATATCTTATATGGTTCTAACGTCTGTAGATGCAGGGAAAATAGGTTGGTGGGATCCAACTGGATCCCTCGACATTTATTTAAATTAATTAATACCCTCTGATGTGATTATTTTATATTCTGTGATGAATATTATTGATAATTGGAGTATTGGATGTTATGGTTTACCTGAATATATGCTGGTGCAATAAGTGATCTAGATATATAGAATTAAATAAATAAAGGGAATTTGAATTAACAGAAGATTAATGAATTTTAAACTTCAGCATTACTATTTCATAAGAAAAAAACATTTGTTTAATAATTAAAATTTAAAATATTGTAAAGAACAAGAAGACATTGGGATAAGATATGGAATTTGTATATTTCAGTTAAAAGATTTAAAATCAAATGGAAAATATTAATAATAATAATTAAGTACATAATCAATGAATTTTGAAATGAATTGAGTAATTAAAGAAATTTATTTTAAATAAAATAAATTAGAAATCAATTTGCAAAATTGATTTAAGTGATTGAAGTTGGAATTCTCCCTGGATAACCAAGTACGTTTTCAAAGTAAATTTTTAAATATAAGCTAAAAGATTAATAGTTGTTTTAAAAAGCAAATTTTGGAAAATTTCTTATTTCTAATATTTACATTCTAAAGTAAGTACTTTCTCTTAATCTATTGTAGTAGTAATTATTTAAAGAATGACTTAATATTATGTTCTTAAAAGTATAAACCTAGTTTTATATTTATTAAGTAACCTTATTATATAATATGTATTTTTTAAACAAATTATTAAAGTAGTTTTATTTTAAATGTTTTAAAAGTATATATATTTCAAAGTAAAATGTTTTAAAATTATTTTTAAAATCTAGTTTTGTGCTTGGCAATTTCAGTGGGGATAGAAAATATTTGAGAAAGTTTATTCTGGAAAGAAAGATGCTTTTGAAACTGTTTTCAAGGGTTGAAAATAGAAATATATCTCGTGAAGATATTTTTGAGGTTAATAAATAATTTGGAAAATTATTTATTGTTGGATGGTTGTTTATGAATATTAATTGATAGTTAAATAACCGACTATCAATATTGGCCAACCGCGCTGATCATTTCGAAGAGACCGGGATCGATTTATTTCTCGAAAACCACTTCGATCCGGTTTGTACGTTTCGTGTGAACGATTTTGGATTCGAAGATGGAGCAGTGAAGTGCAAGGGCTAGTCGTTGCTAATCCTGAGGATATTTCCAAAATGGATGTAGTAGGAATAGTGCCTTCGGTTCCGTTCAAACCCGGGACGGGCTTGTATGGATGAATGCTTGCGAAACATCGTCAGGTGGACGATGCGCATTCAAAGGAATATATTCTAAAAAGGTAACGCTTTGCCTCAAGCCTCATCAAATGGGAATGACTGAAAATCAGGGGTTATGCAGCAAGGCTAGGTGGGTAGCACCCAAGCAGGGTGAGGTCATTCCAGTCTAGATGTCCCTTTTTATTTCGGCTTAGTGGGCGGTTGCTGATCCCAACCGCGGGGTGGTCTCACTCGGGATTATCCAGTAAGGGATAGTCCCGGCCTTGTGTTGCAGGGGAGCGGGCGTACTCCTGCGTACGGTGATCTAGGCCCCGTACTGTGACAGGTGGTACCCCAGTGCCTAGTCATTGGTTGGAAATCCATTCTCCCTACGAGCCTTGTACGAGTTTTGTTTGTATTACCCACTCTGTGGCTAGTAGCTTGAATTTAATAGACGTAAAAATTTCGGCTATTTTATAATTATTTGTATATAGGCCCTATTATAATATCAGAGGATTTCTATAAAAATTGTTTTAGCTATCGTAAGGTAAAAACCTGACATGTTTATTTGTTGCGTGGTCTTACGAGATGCTTTTGTTTTTCAAAAGGATTTTTGATGCTTTAATAATCAATTGGGTGTGATTTTCTCACGCTGGTATTCCAGACTGACTCGGGTATTATTGAACTGTAATGCTCGGGTCAGACCGAGTATTATAGGATACAGGAAATACTGTGGAGCTCAGGAGACGAGCCGGATGACGAAACGTACTCTCGTACTTATTTATATATATATTTCCGCTGTGTTGAGTTGTTGTGTAACCATTTGTATGAGATTGATGTTGAGATGTGATTGATGTACTCTTATGATGTAATATAAACAGAGATATTTGTTTTTGAGTAAAGATATTTATTATCTGCTATATTTTATTCCGCTGCAATGGTTAGATTGTTGTTGTTTTCTATTTTCTTCTTCTACCTCTTCTTCTTTAACCTAAAATGGTTCGTATTTCTGTACAACTTGAGTTGATTATTGTATAATAGTGTTGACTCAAGGGGTACGGATTTGTGGGCTGTTACATGTACGATACATGTAACAAAGGGAAAGTGCTGCTAAAATTTTGTTGAATCATTTAAAATGAAATTATTTACATAATATAATAACTACTGTGTTTGTAATGTGAAGTAGAATGACCAACCATCAAAGTGTAAAACAATAACCTAAAAATTGTGGATTATACTCATATAATAATTTGTGTAAGTTTGTTTGAAAATAAAATTAAATAGAATAATATTATATATTTGGGAAAATTTAAATGTATGATTTAATTGCAAAATAAAATATCAATACCTAAATGATTAATACATTTTTGAAAGCTAATAAGCTTTAGTATCATGCAATATGGAATATAAGCTAATATATATATATATATATATATATATATATATATCTGTGTGTGTGTACGGAATAAATAGTAAAAGCAGTCAAGTAAAGATAACACCAGGGATTTTTATACTGGTTCGAACTTCCCGTTCTACGCCCAGTCCTAGTCTCCTTTTGGAATTTAAATTAGCAACCCTCACTTAACACGGAGGAATAGGTATTACACTGCCTGAAAAACCGAACAGGACTTCTACCGTCGGGACAACCAAATAGGACTTCTACCGCCAGAGCAACCGAACAGGACTTCTAATACAAGCAGTAAAGTTGTTTCTGACTGAGTATGCTCTTGAATAATATAGATAAGTCAATAATGTACACCCTTCCTATAATCTTTTCCTCAAGAGCAATGTGTATGAATGAATAGAATTGCTTATAAGATATGGAAGTGATATTTTAAGCAACGAATGTATGAACTTATGTAAGCAATAGATTTGAGAATGTGATGCACGTTAGATCAAGGAGATAAGAAAATTAAGTTAATTGATCAACGAAACTTGAGTGAATTTCAAGTAAATCATAAGTTCCAACCTCTGGTAAAAAGTTCTATACGAAAGGTAATGGTTGGAACATTTGGGGAGGAAGACAACCATTGAGAAACAAAGTGTCTTTTCAATAAAAGATGACGGTTACAAGATTCAGTCGACTGACCTTGATCATTCAGTTGAATGGATTCAAATACATGCACGTATATGTTAAAATGCACAAACTCAGTTGAGTAAACGATCAAAGTTATTCGACTTGCCCTTGTATTCTTTAAAAATTTAAAAACAGGTCCATTTGATTGAGGGATACAATTTATTCGACTGAACTGTGTATTTCAGTGTAAGATGAGTGCATTTTATTTTAGAAAGTGATGCTTTTAAATCGAATGCACATATATCTATGTATGTGAATGAGCGTGATGATTCTTGAGGAAAGATCTTAACAAAGCAACTAGACTCTTTATATATATATATATATATATATATATTTCATGACCATAGTTAAAATATATAGACCATATGAACCATACTTCGAGTCGTTGAGTCCGGTTGTTGTAGTAGTCGCAGATTGATGAATCGTTGTGTCATGTCAGAAATCAAAACTCAAGATCCAACATTTTTTGTAACGACCCAGAATTTCTGTCAATTAAAATTCGTATATTTAATTGATTTTAAATATTAGCAAGTAAAATTTGTAAGTCGAATAAATTTATATTCGAATATGTAGATTTAATTGGATAATTAAATCGATAATTTAATATTTCAAATTACAGAGATAATTGGAAATTGGGTCTAATATGATTGAAAATGATTCGTAAAATTTTATTGAATCATATTGGAGTTAGAATGATGTTATAGAACTTTTAAAATCGAATTAAAAGTCAAACTGTGAAAATTGAATATTTTAATATTTAATTGACGAGTTAAAATAGCCATTTTTCAAACATTCTCGAATTTCGACGAAACAAGTTTCATCGGATCCGTAATGTGATATTATTGTAAGGTTTCAAATTTCGTGTCAATCGGATTTGCTGTTTGTCCGGGGCAAGCCAAAATGCATAGAATTTGGTTTAAATCGATTTAATTTAAATTTGATCGTTTATTTCAGTAACTCGCACATATGATTGAATTAACCTCTGAAACACATTCCATTGTGTTCGAAAAGCGGGGTAAACCCTAGAAACGCCAACCGGCACGCTTCGTTCGGAGTTCGAAAAATTTGGGTTGAATAGTGTTTTTGAGAATTTTCTATAAAAGGACTTGCTATCTTCACATTTGCAAACAAAAGAAATAAATTAGGGTTTTGTGAGCCGGCCACCTCCCTCTATTTTCAATGGTCGAAAATGAATCTACTTCTTCCCTTGATCTCTCCAAATCCTTTGAAAATTAGCATAACCTTCCAACTAGAAAAACGTAGAGAGCATCGATATCTCTTTGTCCAATGGGTACGATCGAATTTGGAGAAGCGAATCAGTGGCAAATCGAGTATGGACGTTCAACATTTGCACAAGGTTTTCGGGCACCACCTGAGGCCGAGCTTCAAGCTTCTTTGGCCGAGCATGGAGTTCGCGATGGGCTTCCATTTGGCGCTTGCCGATCGTCTTCAAAGTCGTCGTAGTGGTCGCGTGCTTTAGGGTTGAGGGGCGGCTTTTAGGTGGTTTCACGCGTCGTGGTTACTGGGGAAGAAAAGAACGCATGTGGCCATGATCTGTTCATTTGATTTGCACGGCCCTGATGAGAGTGTGGGTTAAAAATAAAAATATAATGTAAATTAATTTATATTAAGATCGTACGAACTTCTAAAATGTATAACTTTTTGATACGAGGTTGAAAATTCCGAAACAAACTGCGTTGACTTCGTTTTGTCGAGCACTACGCGATGGAGCTAGTTTGGAGTAGTTTGGAGCAAGTGAAAATTTCGGGTAAAATTAAACGCACGTTTAATTTTATTCGAAATAAAATGCTACAACTGTTATCGGAAACTCAAGGTGAGAACTTGTCACTCAATCGAATCTGTTTCGATTTAAATTTTAAATAGTTAGATTTAAAATTGCTTGATTGTGTGATTGGATGATAAATTGTTATCTATTGTGTGAAATAGACATTATACGTCGTATATTAAGCGGAGGTTATTTATTAAAAACATATATCGCGAATATTTCACCGTAAAGTGAAATTGGTATTATATATGTACTTAGAGTTGATTACCGCATTATATAGCGGATGAGACCCTATTGCGCCGCATAATAGCGGGTAATATTTTATAAATCCTATATACCGCGATATTCTGTATTGGAACAGAATTGGTATTGTGCTAACATCTGTGGATGCAGGGAAACAGGTTAGAGGGATCCAACTGGATTCCTCACCAGTATATATTTGCTTACAGATATTGTGATATTTGTTGATTATCATACTGATATATGATGTTTTGATTGTCGTGATTGATATATTACTGCTGTTGCAGCATTGGCCTATTTTGAAGTTTTAAAAATGTTAAAGTAACGATTTTTAATTTTAAAGGGTTTTAAAGTGATTTTTGAAAATATACGTTTTATTAAATTTTGGAATTGATTTATTTTAAATAAATAAACGTTATAATATTTAAAGTTATTAAAGTTATGATTTTTGAGAAATATAACCGAAATGTGATTTTTTGAAATAAATAGTTGATTAATTTATAAAATGGTTTAAATTGAGATTTATAATAAACGATTTATATAAAAGATCTAAAAATTGATATTTTATAAATTAAAATATTGGAATATTAAAACGAGTTTTTATAAGTGTTAAAATAAAGTATTGAAGGATTTCATAAGTAAATGAAATTCACAGTTTTATAAATTGTGAAATTATAAAATGAATAGTTTTTTGTAAAATAAAAGATTTATAAGTAATTAACTTATAAATTAGATTTTGGGAATAAAGTTGAGTTATAAATTGAATTGGTAAATAAAGGAGATTTGTAAATCAAAGTTTTTATAAATACAAATGGAATTTATAAACATTGTTTTATAAATCCGAAATCAATTGAATTTGATGAATTAAACACAGAAGTTTATTAAAGGAGAGATATTCGTGATTTTGGACAGCGAATTATCCTTTAAGTTAAATGTTGTAATAATAAGAGTTTGGTTGGGAATTATATTCACGATTTTGGACAGTGAATATATTATTAAATAAAATGGATATGTTTTGGGAAGTGATGTTTTAAATAGAATTAAAACGATTTAAAGATGTTTTAAAATGCGTTAAGTATCGAATACATAGATTTCAACACTTATTGTTGAAATAGACGTTTTCGAGAAATAAAAGGAAATAATGGACTATAACACTGCTGTTATAGTAAATGATTTCCAAAAGGAAATGTTTTATATAGTATTGGGATTTATATATCTATCTAAAATTTCGAATCCCTGTACTAGTGATTTTGGGTCGTCGTAACGATGTTTTACGTAACATTCGTTTTGACTCAAATAAATGTTTTAAGCACACGTTTTCTTTAAAGAATGAAATATATACTTAATTTCGATTTAAGTATAATGAATATTTTCCAAGTGTTGAAAATAAATGGATTTGTGAATTACTTATTATTAAATAAGTATGGAAATGTTTTCCAATATGAAGTGAATATTTTACGATTTTATCTTTTAAAGATAAATTGAAAATGAATATTAGAAATCGATTTGGAAATCGTATATTCATAGATATTTTGGAATTGTAAATTCACTATGGAATTTATAAAAGAAAGGGAAATTTGTTTAAAAATAAATGTTGATTTAATTTTGAAGTGTGGAAATAAATTTACGGATTTGGAACGTAAATATAAAGTAAATCGGTAAGGATTTATTTAATTGGTTTAAATGAACCACTTTGAAATGAAAATGAATAAGGATTTGCGAATATATCCCATATAGGGAAACGATTTGATTTTTTTTTCAAAAGTTGTAAAGGCGAAAAGTGATTTGAAATTTGTTTTCATATGTTAAAGTGTGGAAAAATATATCTTGTAATGGTATTTTTGGAAAATAAATAATTTGGAAAATTATTTGGAATCTGGTCATCTTGTGCATACCTATTGATAGTTAAATAACCGACTATCAATATTTACCTTTAAATGGGTATTTGTTGTGATTTGCTTGAATTTGAATGCCACACTTATTTTCAAAATAAGCGCTCACTATTCGGGTTAGCCGGGAAAGAACCTTTGGGTTGTATAACCCATTCCAAATATGTGATACGTCGTTATGGATTGCATTTGAAGACCGGTGTTGAAGACCGGATATTTTTGAAAACGGAAGGATTACCGTCGAATGATTCTACATCGGTTGATCTCCAATATAGAGGTTTTATCACCCTTAGTGACGGGAAGTCTGGACGTGATTAGTGAATATCCGAATTGCAAGGACTTCTTTGGAAGTGCCTTCGGTTCCGTTCGATCCCGGAACGGACTTGTATGGATGTGTGTCTGACATTACAAATTGAGATGTAAAGCTGGTTTCTATCAAATATATTTCTGTTGGTGGCGGAGAATTTATTCTCTTAGTTTAACATCCTTCTTTGAGACGTACGAGCTTAGAGGTTATGTAGTTGATGGTTACTAGTGATGCATTCCCAATTTGCTAATGTGGCATATGAAATGCTGTTGAGCATTTGATGATCAAAGCACAGCTTTTGTATAAAGCGTGGCTTTGTGGACGAGACTTCGTCGGACCTCACACCCCGGAAATGTTCAAAACAAGAAGGATTGATGTGCACGTAAATGTGCATATTTTTACCACCATATTTATTCTATTTAAATTAAATAAACGTTCATATTGGGTATTTTAACTTGTTTTAACCAAAATTCATATTAATTCCAAATTTTCACATGTTCATCTTCATATAAGGGCAAAATGGCCATATGTGCGCGTATATTAATTTGAGAAAATTTAATTGGAAATTTCTATAATATTTCGTACGAATTTAGCTTCTCATATTAGTGGGTCCATGAAGAAACATGCATGCACAAAATGGATATAAAGGAATGATGATGGAAATAAATCAAAGTGAAGATCATGGAGGACCCCACCTACCCACCTGCCTTAATGTACAAATTAAAGGCTAATGCATATGCTTATGGAGTTAATGGTTTCATGTACACCTAATGAGGGATTAAGACATGTTAACGATTACTTGGCATCCACACTTCCTAAGGGGCATTTTGGGCATTCCCCAAAAAGTGAATTAGGGTTTTAAAACTTGTATATATACCACATATGTTTCATGTAACCCATTCCCTTCTCTTAATCACTCTTAGGCCTCCTCTTTAGTTTAGTTTAGATCAAAAATAAAATGAAAGCTCCTCTTTCTCTTTTCATGGCTACTTAGCCATTTTTATTTTATGTAATCTTTTTATTTTATGAAATTTAATACATGCTCTTTCCTTTTCATGTTCATTTACTTTAATGTTGTAGTGTAGTTCTCTTCTCTTTTATGCAAGTAGAATAATTTTTCCTTCCATTTTGCTCTCCTTTTCCTTTTCTTTTTATTCAATGTTGCTTGCTGCATTTGTTCATATGATGACAAATATGAGAGGCTAAACCCCTTCAATTTAGGTGTAATGAAGCTCTCTAATCATGTAGCTTCAACTTAATTCGATGTTTGTGCTCTCTTTTTGTGCTTAATGAGAATGATTGAAGTGGTTTAATGATGTTGTTTAGCTTTGAATTTGATAGTCTATGTTGTTTATAACAAATAGGCTATGCTTAAACAAACAAAACACAAATTGCCTCTTCATCTACATATGATTATGGCAAAGAAGTGACTGTTGAAATTATAATTTGTTGGCTTATATTTATAATTAATAGTTAATAGGTCATGCTTAAAATAGATTTTGCTTTTAACTTTATGGTCATATTTTATGGGATTTAAAAGCGTATTAGTGGTTGTGTTATAGTTTGATGGTTTATATTGAGCTAATTAATAGCAAAAATATACCATACTTATGATAAGCACATCAACTAATTCACTAATGACAAGAAAAGAGAGATCATAACTTCATTTTGTTGATTTATGTGATCTAGAGAGTGGAAATTGCCTATAAATTGTCTTAACACTCATATTTTTATCAATTTTCTTTTGCTTGTTTTTCTTCTTTTCTAGTTTAACATTCTCTTCAACCTTGGTTTAATTTGATTGAATAGATTTTTGAAATCATCAATTCCCTGCGGATCGACCCGTATTCGCCACGTGCTACATTCATACACCGTGCGCTTGTGGTTGTTTTTAATTTCAATTCGTTCGACGGTTTTCTAAACCGATAGTGTAACGACCCAGAATTTTCGAAGCCGAAAATCCAAGATAGTTAGGAAAAAGAAGAAAGAGAAACATCAAACATCTCACAATCGCAGCGGACAAAATATAATAATAAATAATAATAGCTTAAAATAGAATTCTATATCAGTCGATTACAATTATATACATCAGAGTTTTACATATATAAAGTCACTGAATATTTACAATTATTCTGTCTCAGATTAACAATCGTATAAATACAGCGGATATACTTTATACGATATTTCCATCCAGCTCTCCTCCTGAGCTCCAAACGTACCTACCTGAAAATCTGTAATACTCGGTCTGACCCGAGCATTACACCAAAGTAACACCCGGGTCAGGCTGGAAACCAGCGTGAGTAAACCCAACTAACATGGAATACAAACATACAACTTATATAAAACCCGGGTAACTCAGGTAAATTCACAAGGCCATAATTTATTCAAGGCATCACTTGTCTCACAAAAAAAAGTTTTCTAAATACCAAGATTTAGATTTAAAATAGACCAATCCCTTTAACCATTTCATTCAAACCTACAGATTTCATATATCAATTTCTAAGTACCAACTTAGATAAAATAATTCACTTAAATCATTTCATTCCAGCCTATTGATTCACAAATCAATTTATAAAAATTCGAAGTGGTTTCGGGTATTTCCTAACACCCGAACCCGGTCTCTTCGAGTCTCATGTGATCCTAACCCAAGATATTCAAATGAAATACACAACATTTTATATAAGAGGTATCAACTTATTCCAAGCATTCAATACCATTCAATCATTCATAAGCAAACTTAATCACATACAGGTTTAATTTCATTAATCCTGATTGAAATTACCATCCTCAACCACTTAGATTTCTAAATTTAACATTAATTAATTTCAATTCAATTAGTCAATCATCCCTTCATTTTCCATCTTAAATAACCACCCTGGATTAATTATCCTTTAATTACATTCAAGTAATTAACTTTAATTAATTTAACGCTATTAATTCTTCTTAACCAAAGCCAATAAGCAGTCTTTAATTACAACACAAATTAATTAAATATAATCAATTCCATTAATCCTTAAATACTTATATTAATTAATTTCTCATAAGTCACTTATTATTGATTTATTTAATCTTAATCAATCAATCTTTAATTACACCAATAATTATATAAATTAATGATTTCCAATTTTATTTTAATTTATCCCCATCAAATATTAATCACTTTAATTCAATCCCCAATAATTAATCCTTCTCGACCAATCTCAACCCGTAATTATCTCCCTTTATATTTACCTCATTTAATAAATTAATTATTTCTTAATTAATCATCTGAATTAATCTCTTGATTAATTTCACAAAGTAATTATATTTTATTAAGTAATTACTTATTTAACCATCCATCGATTATTCCAATTTCTTAGTTAATTAACTTACCTTTAATTAATTAATTCCACTCTTAGTTACTCAATTAATCAACCCGCATCATTAGTTAATTGAATTAATCAATCATACATTTTAATTACCTCTATAATTTGATGAATCACAAATCATTAGGTCCTTATTAACAATGAAAACATTTTCGTATTTATGACTTAAGTTTTAAAATAGATTTTTAAAACCCAAATACTCCAGGTCAAACCACAATTAGCTCAAGAACATCCAAACTAAATTCACCAGCTCATCAATACACATCCAACAATTCAATCATTCATCCATTTATTTAAATTCAACCATCTAAATCCAAATAATAATAATTCAACAGAGTGAGATTTACTCTCCTTGCTTTAATTCGTAATCCACTTTGGTCTCGACCCGATTTTCATCATTTCCTTGACCTTGTATAAACATTATGCATACGGTGCTAATTAATATTTGAACTAATCGAACAATTAATTTCCGTTTAATAAATTTAACTAGAACTAATTATTTAATTTTAAACTAATTATTTAAACTAATAATTCCCTATTTTTAAAAACCTTTTAGTGACTATAATAACTTAAATAAGTTAATTGAATAAATTAATCTTCAAACCATATTATTATTATTATTTTTAAATTAGACTAGTATGTTAAGAAAAATGTGTGAGTGTAAATATATATTTTTCCCTATTTAAATTGAAAATTTTGCATATATATTCACTATTAAAAATCAAAAACTGATATATATATATATATATATTCTTTTAATTTCTAACTTGAAAGCCTACAACAACAAAAATAAGAATGGATCTGCATATACCTTAAACTCAGAACACCTCCATCTTGGCCACGACCTTGACCGCCACGCAAGCAAACCCTATCTTCGATCGCTCTGCCCTGAAGCCATCGCACGCGAGCGACAACCTACCCCACCTCGAGATCGCCTCCTCTGCCCTCGCCGCTCGCTGATCGAGCCACCAGTGCGTCGCCTCTCCTTCGCGACGTCGACAAAGCTCCTCGAGCTCGAGATGACACGCCGCGAGTCTTCCCAAGCGTGCACGACAAACTCGAATTTCCCAAGCTCGAACAAATGGAAATCTAGCCTCTCTCTGTTCGATCGATCCTCGCGGCCGTGGATACCCACTCGATCGTCTGTCGCCATTTTTTTTTTTTCAATAACTGGAATTCGCGATTTAGGGCTAAGGGATGGAGCGTGAACTACAAAGTGGATGGAAAGCTTGATTTGGCTTTCATTTGAAGACCGATTTCGAAAACAGTGATATACAGGAGAAAGAAGGGAGACGGGGAATTAAATAAGAGTTGGAGAGAGGCTTCTCGAGTACGAGTAAATGAAAATATCTTTGACCCCTTTGACTGTGAATATTTATTATATTCTAAAACTCTCAAAACGTCTCATAAATCATAACGTGAAATCCCGAACCCCGAATCAGACATGCCGACAGGCGCTTATAGGGTTTTACCCGCGTTCCGAACTCAATGGGACGTGTTTCGGAAGCTAATTCAATCATATGCGTGAGTTACGGAATTAAACGATCGATTTTAAATTAAACCGATTAAAATAGTTCTAAGCGTTTTGAGCTGCCAGGGTCAAACGACAATTCCGATTGCTACGAACCGATAATATCTAACTATTACGGATCCAATGGAACTGGTTTCATCGAATTCCGAGACTGTGCCTCGGAAGGCTATTTTTAAATATCGATTTAAACGATATAATTACAAAACTGAACAAACCACCTTTAAATTAAATTTCAACCATTCTATTATTTCCAGTATTATCATTATAAGTTTTATAAGCCTTCAATTTATTTAAACAGGCTTAGAAATTTCAGATTCAATAATTTACCCAATTTCAATTATTAAATTCAATATTTAAACTATACAATTCAATGGTTTAATTATCAAGTAAATATTGATATCCTGTATTCAAGTTAAAATGAACTTTTAAATAATTTAAAATCGATTAATTATTTCAATTTAACTTGCTAAAATTTTCGGGTCGTCACAGATAGAATTTCCGTCGACGAACAAGTTTTTGGCGCCATTGCTGGGGAGTTGCTTTTATTTTTGACTTTTTCTTCTTCGAATTATTTTCGTTTATTTTGTGTGTTTCAATTTTGTGTGTGTGTTGCATATTAAAAAAATAATTGTGTTCTGTTATTTTTGTTTACATTGTATGTGTTTTGTTTTCTAGTTCTATTTGCATTTGACATAAACAAAAAAAAACAAAAAACTCCACAAACATTCCTCCAAATTTGCGTTGCATTTCATTTCTTATTATACAAAATTGCATTGCATTCTCATTTTTCAATTACACTCACATTTCATCAATTTCTATTTACATTTTACAATTCTGTGTTACTGTTACATTTCTCTGTTTAATGTTCTCTGCACAGTGATACACGCCATTACCTTCTTCTCTTCCCACCATATACTGTTCCATTCACTCCTTTGCTACAACTTCAGACAACCTGTTGCCTTCATATACTTCTGTCAATTCCATCACATAGTCACAACCATTCCATACTATTCAAACTCCACTGCAATCTCCACCTACAACCAATACAACCTGTTCCACATCACTGCCACTAATCATACAACTGCTGTCCCCCTCCCTGATCACCAAACTCCTCACTGCTACTACAATAGCCATCACAATCTTCAAACTACTACTCCATTCATAACTGCAAGTCTGCCATAGCCATTGTCCTCCCAAACACTTCTAGCCTGCAGTAGCCACTAATCCATACATCTACTTCACCCACCAGAGAGCTTCTAACAACAACTGCATACAATACAACCAACAGCAACCATTACGAACTCCTGCTCAACCTCCACTCTTCTATGACCGTAGTGCCAAACCATCTGCATTACCATTACCAACAACCCCTCTATCACTTCCTCTGACCCATTAACTTCACTACTTGCCTTCATCCCAATAAAAAAAAAACTATCACTTACAACCCGTCACTCCACAACTGATCAACCACCTCCTCACTTCCTTAACTACAACTGCCACTTACATTCTTCCTACAAACAGCCCACAAATAATCCATATCATCCACACTCCATCATATACTTCCACTGCCCATAGTCCAGAGCAACACTCTTTTGCAACTGCTCCTCCACCAATAAGTTTCAACTGCCTCCTAACATCAAGTCAATATTGTCATTCATCACTTCTCTGATATCCACCGCAGCCTCCCACTGACACACATTCCTTGTCACTGCGCATACCGAAATTGACAAACTCCCCTCTGCACTTCAACCATGCAACCTCCCTGCTCCATTTACTTCACCTTAAACTATGCTTCTGACTTGACTTCAATCTGCAATTGACTTCCCCTACCACTTCTTTGCAACATAACAACTGCAACACTGTCTCGAGTGCATGTCAAACATCCCCTTCCCTTTGCCAATTTTACTGAACCATCCAGTCAAACACTGTCACTATCTTCTAGTTAATCACTCCACGACCCCCAAAATAGAACACGAAATCGCCCATCGCCTTCGTACTAATCACCTGCACCAAATCATCGAACACTAGCAGCACTGCCTTTCACTCACCTCATACGACATCACAACCAAACTACGACTCAACCATCCTTCTACACAACTACAGCCGTAACCCCCAACAGTGAACAACTCCTCTTAACTCAACTGCATGCTTTCTTCCTCCGTCACTTCATTTCTAACTGATCCACCACCAACAATCGCTTATCACTTCGCCAAGTTGCAGCATTGAAATCCCCCAATTCATCGCTACCTTTTCCACCACGAACTCCACAAAAACCACCCAGCCGCAAGCAAATCAAACAACCAACAACCCAAAACACGTATATGATATCGTTCTCGTGATTTTCGGATTAGTATTCGATCTCATTTTTTTTGTAATGTCTGTGAAATAATTTTCGATCGTGGAGATTCTAGAGTGTTTGTGAATTATTAGAGGATGCGAGCCTAAAATAAAAGTGGGTCGGGTTTACGGGTTTATGTGTCAGAGTAGAGTTGTTTTATTCTTTTGATTTAGAGTTGTTTTAAGCATGAGAAACAAAGTGGGACTGTTTGAGATGTGAAAAAAAAGAGCTTGTTTTCTTTATTTAGATTGTTTTGTCTTTATTAAAAAGAAGTTTGATTTCTTTTAGTTTGCGATGTTTAGTTAAGTGGTTTTAGATTAATTTTTTTATAGTTTTTTTTCTCCTTTTCTTCTGTGTTTTGTTATAGATTGTTTGGTTTTATTTTGTTTTGCTTTGTTTTCATTTATTTTGTTTCATCAAAAAAAAACAAAAACAAAAAAAATTGTGTATATCTTGTTTCAATTTTCAGGTTGTCAAAGCAGAAAATCAAGAGGAGTTGCTTGCTTCGCTAGCCAAAATAAATTGCTTTGCTTGCTAGCTCAAAAAAAATTCTTCTTTCATTTCTAGTTTTATTTGAATTGCATTGTTGGTAGATTGCATTTGCATTGTTATAAAATAAAAAAAATTCCATTCGTAGTTGCATTGTTAATACACGTTTAATTTCTGCTTTGCATTTCGTTTTAGAATTTTGATTAATAATAACGAGAGCTTTTAATTGTATATTGATAAGTTGTCTTGTTTGAACAATTAATTTCTTGGTGTCCAGGCTACGGCAGAGTAATAACCATTTATAAATATTACTGTGATTCGTAAATATTATAGTGGTTGTTCCTCTGAAGGTACTTAAACCTTCAGCTGTATTGCTACGATGATTCATGGTATACCGATAACTTCTGCCCGTTACTTGGCCGAGAACTATCTTGTTTATCTAAGACAATTTATGATTACACAATTTTGAGTTAACTTAGGATAAATCATTTGTAATTAACCACCGCATTCACTTAGTTGCATTAGTTCATGCATATTTAAAATAAAATAATAAAATTTCTGAACCCAAAACTAAAAAAAATTGTAAGTATTCCTTTTCCTTTGAAATTTTTAAATAATTTTTAAATCCTTTTTCCTTGAAATTTCAAAAAAAAAATAGAAAAACAAAAATCCAAAAAAAATATTAAAACTTTTTAAAAAAAAAAATTAAAAACCAAAAAAAAATTTCCCTTTTCAAAAATAAATTCTATTTGTAAATATTTTTCCTTTACGAAGAAAAAAAACCAAAAAAAAAACAAATTTCTTGAAAATGTCTGAATTTCCATATTCACATGAATTTTACGATAGTTGTGAAAATCAATATAATCCACATAATTTACTTCAAATTCTTATGGATATTACAACAATAACTATTGTTTAAACAATTTGAGTCTTGAACCACAAAATTTTCAAAACCATGAACCCTCAACTCTTGAAAATAGCATTTCGTCGTTACTTGAACTGTCTACGCAACAAAATCAAAGTATAAATGAGTTGTGCAATTCATATTTGTGCTATAACTCGAATCAAGGTTTTCAAAATAATCAAAATTCAAATGATTTCGAGTGTAACCGATGCCAATTCAATTTCGAGTTTCAAGATGAATTTCAAAATCAAGACGAAAATGTGAATCAATTTTCAAATAATTTTGGCAATGGGAATAGTTTCAATAATGGTACGATTGAAAACATTGGTTATCAATAAATTCAAAATGAAAGTTTTCAAATTAATAATCATGAATTTGATTTTGTTGACCAAATGGAAAAAGGTAACGGGGATTTATTACTTGAGAAATACACAAAATTTCGTGAAAATCATAATCAAATCTCAACTTGCGAAGAATCAAATAATAATATACGGTTTATCGAAATTGACAATTCTTGTTCTCAACAAGTCCAAATCGAAAATTTTCAAGTTAATAATTACAAATTTGACTTTGTTGAGAAAATGAACGAAATTTACGATGATCACACGAATTTGTTGATTAAAACATTGAAAAAATTTCGTGAGAAACAAAAACAAATTTCAGCGTGTGAAGAGTCAAGTGATAATCCACCTTTTATCCAAATCGATGATTTTCAAATAATAACTTTCGAAATTGAAAATAACAATCTTAACGAAGTTGTTGAAAAGACGGTAATTGAGTTGGATTTCAATTCTTCTGAAGATATGGAACCAAATTTGAAATTCGATCTTCCTTTTTTCAATTTCGAAAATTTGACTACAACAGCTTTGCATTTTGAACTTGAGATATGCAATGACTTTGTTGATAATCTAACAAAGGAAGACGAATTTAACGAGCACGATTTCTTTGGACTTTTTGAAGATGAGTTGTTGAATTCCAAAGGGGACGATTTACATCACCATTTAGAAATCAATAATTTTGAAGAATTTTTCAATGGCAAACTTGACTTCCAATTTGGTGAAAATAAACTTGAATTTCAATCAATCGTTATATCTTCCCCAAAAATCATCGAAAATAAAACAACTTGTATGATTTTTAATAAAACGACATTCGTTTTTCCAAATCCACATTCGACTTCGAAATCTTTTATGGTTTGGCTTTCGAGCTTAAGTCGTGTCTCGTGTACTTGACGAGACAAATGAATCTATCTTTGGAAGACTGTTTCATTTACTTTTTGGCGATATACTTTCTGATGCCGTGTAAATAAATTTCATTTTCATGTAAATAATAATAAACGTTTCTTTCACTTGGGTTAACTGTGGGGAAATAGTCAAAATCAAGTCTGAAGGGAGACTCACCTTCTTCTTGATTTTTCAGGATTAATTTTTCATTTTTCTTTCGAAAACTCAAAAAAAAATTCCAAAAACAAAAGAAGAATTTTTTTTGCCGTTTTTGATTTATTTTTAAAGAAACACTATAGGATAAATTTATGGTTTTGGTTTATTAAATTGAAATTATTGAAAATTTATTTGTCTTAACAAAAATAAAAATGATATTTGATTATAAATAACAATGGTTTAACCAGTATGTAGGAAGATTCATACGTGTTAATTATTAAATACATCCTAATTGAAAATATTTGTTTTAAAAGCGGTGAATTTAAAGTAAAGGATATAACATTTTTTTGTCTTCTAAGTTAAATAGTGCTAAGATGATTTTGCAAAACTCTCTCTCTCTCTTAAAAAAAATAAAAAAAATTGAAAAAATAGTAACATCCAAAGTATTCACTCTCATTTAAAAGTCCTCACGGTTATGCATGGGTGAATTACTTAGAATCATTGATTATGTGCTTTCATACTCATTTAAAAGTCCTCACACTTATGCATGTATGGAACACATGTAAAAAAAGAATAGACTTAATAAAAACCACCTACGGTCGATAGGTGTATGCACGAAAGTGTGTGCAATCGCCATGCTCTGTACTCCCCTCACATAATCCCGAAAGGCAGTGCATGGGTGATGTATCTGGCCTCAATTTACCTGAGCTAAGTGTGCAACTTTTATTGCAAATAATGAGAGAGCAGCAATTGAAATCCTAGCACTATTTTTACTTAGTTGATTTGATTTGTTATTGAAAAGAAATAAAAATACTACTTTGATAAACTTTGATAATCAACTAAGAATCCTTTTCATAATTACACTTTGTTATCAACCAAAATAACAAGTTAAACTATAGTCTATTTGTTATGATAACTTTGTTTTTATTGAAAATTTTGACGAGTAAATGAATAAAAAGTTTTCAAGATAATAACCAAAACCTATATTTAACTTATTTGTGTCGATTTAAAAGTAAATCGTTCATTGTAAATATTTTCGAAAATTTGCATTCACCTCTTTGTAAATAAATCTTGCATTTTGTAAATATTTTCATCCTGCATGTGGATTTTGTGGGTAGTATCCGCTGAAAATCCCCACGAGACAACACTCGTCCTACTTGGGACACCCAGAGGTTTAACGGCTTGTTGCATATGCTCAATGCAATCGTGCTTCCTACGAAAACAGATTTATCTTAGTTTTAGTTTATTCAAGGACGAATAAAAAGAGTGTGGGGGTATTTGATGTGCACGTAAATGTGCATATTTTTACCACCATATTTATCCTATTTAAATTAAATAAATGAGCGTATTGGGTATTTAACCTTGCTTTAACCAAAATTCATATTAATTCCAAATTTTCACATATTCATCTTCATATAAGGGCAAAATGGCTATTTGTGCGCGTATGTTAATTTGAGAAAATTTAAATGGAAATTTCTATAATATTTTGTAGGAATTTAGCTTCTCATATTAGTGGGTTCCTGAAGAAACATGCATGCACAAAATGGATATAAAGGAAAGAAGATGGAAATAATTCAAAGTGAAGATCATGGAGGACCCTACCTACCCACCTACCTTAATGTACAAATTAAAGGCTAATGCACATGCTTATGGAGTTAATGGTTTCATGCACACTTAATTGGGGATTAAGACATGTTAATGATTACTTGGCCTCCACACTTCCTAAGGGCATTTTGGGCATTCCCAAAAAAGTGAATTAGGATTTTAAAACTTGTATATATACCCCATATGTTTCATGTAACCCCTCCTCTTCTCTTAGTCTCTCTTAGGCCTCCGTCTCTTTAGTTTAGTTTGGATCAAAAATAAAATGAAAGCTCCTCTGTCTCTTTTCATGGCTACTTAGTCATTTTTATTTTATGTAATCTTTTTTATTTTATGCAATTTAATGCATGTTCTTTCCTTTTCATGTTCATTTATTTTCATGTTGTAGTGTAGATCTCTTCTCTTTCATGCAAGTAGAATAATCTTTCCTTTCATTTTGCTCTCTTTTTCCTTTTCTTTTTATTCAATGTTGCTTGCTACATTTTTTCATATGATGACAAATATGAGAGGCTAAACCTCTTCAATTAGGGGTAATGAAGCTCTCTAATCATGTAGCTTCAACTTAATTTGATGTTTATGCTCTCTTTTTGTGCTTAATGAGAATAATTGAAGTGGTTTAATAATGTTGTTTAGCTTTGAATATGATAGTCTATGTTGTTTATAACAAATAGGCTATGCTTAGACAAACAAAACACAAATTGCCTCTTCATCTACATATGATTATGGAAAATAAGTGACTGTTGAAATTAAAATTTGATGGTTTATATTTCTAATTAATAGTTAATACGCCATGCTTAAAATAGATTTTGCTTTCAACTTTGTTGTCATATTTTACGAGATTTAAAAGTGTATTAATGGTTGTGTTATAGTTTGATGGTTTATATTGAGCTAATTAATAGCACAAATATACCATACTTATGATAAGCACATCAACTAATTCACTAATGACAAGAAAAGAGAGATCATAACTTCATTTTGTTGATTTATGTGATCTAGAGAGTGGAAATTGCCTCTAAATTGTCTTAACACTCATATTTTTATCAATTTTCTTTTGCTTTTTTTTTTCTTCTTTTCTAGTTTAACATTCTCTTCAACCTTGGTTTAATTTGATTGAATAGATTCTTAAAATCATCAATTCCCTACGGATCGACCTGTATTCACCACGTGCTACATTCCTACACCGTCCACTTACGGTTATTTTTAATTTAAATTCGTTCGACGGTTTTCTAAACCGATAGAATTTCTGTCGACGAACAAGGATGCAATAAGGTTATTAGGTGGTAGGGCCCTTTTAGTGTATGTCATTCCTTCTGGATAGAGGTGGTATCATGGATGGAGCCCAGATACTTAACATATGTGGTTGCTGTAAATTTATTACTTTGTGGTTGTTGGAATCGAGGATCCTCGGATATAGATCAGTTACGATCGGGGAATGACATATTCGTGTCAGTAGTTACCCAGTTTGAAGGGTAACTCGGCCTTGTGTGGGCAGAGATCTAACCGTAATGTTAGGTTAGGTTCTCGGGTCGTCTATTCAGAGGCGTACCCATGTGGCAATGGGAAGTTCCTTGGCCGGACCATTTATTGGAAATCCAAAGAAACAATACGAACCCTGTACGGTTTTAGTTGTAGAACCTGCCATCTAATATGGTAGTTATAGTAGGCATAATATAATGGTACCTATGTCGGCTAAGATTTATATTCTACTTTCGAAATGTTTTCTACACCATGCACAAAAAATAATATCAAAAATGATTTGATTTTGCATAGTAACCATCTTTGACTAACATTAGCAGAAATCTCCTCGAAGTCTGCGTTTGCATTGTGTGTGTGGTGGGAGGTCTTATGGTAGTTATATTGTCAAAAAGAATTGCGAATTGACTTTAAAAATATTTCTTTGTTTGTTTTTAAAAGAATAACTGTTTTAGTTCTCACGCCAGTCCCATGACTGACCTAGAGTTTATTGTTTCCTTCCTAAACTCTGGGTGCCCACCAATTTCCACACAGGCAGTCTAGAGTTAGGTTATCTGGATATTCTGGAATTCGGGAGTTGCTGTAGAGAATTGGAGGCAAGCTGGAGAGCATGGCGTATCAAGCTAGTATATTGTATTTCTTTTCTGATGTTTGTTGTTGTACACTCTGATGATATAATGTAATGTAATGTGATGTGATGTAATAACTGATATAGTTCTTTGCTTTAAAGATTACTCGTTTATCTATTATATGTTGTTCTGCTGCGATTGTGAGATTCTGATATTGTTCTGTTGTTTCTTTCTGTTCTTTTCTATCTTTTTCTCTCTTCTTCTATCTTTTTCTTCTTCTTTTACCATAACAGTTCGGTTTTCCGGCATTCGATTGCTCGGCAGTTGATACATTGGACCTATTGATGTCGGTTTTCGAGCTTCGAAAAATCATAAACGTTACATTTTTTATGTTCTGTAGTAGGAAAAATGGTCAAATATTTTATCGATCGGAGCTGGATGTACCAACAAAGAATAGAAATTGGAGGCTCAATGAGCGAACATTTTTAAAATGGCGTACACAACTTTATTGAATTCGCTTCAAGTAATAATGGGAAGGACGAAGAAATTCGTTATCCATGTAGTATGTCAAATTATTGAAGAATTTGATACCGGATATGATAATTGTTCATTCGCGCCAATATGGTTTCGTGCCGAATTATTTGGTGTAGGATCGTCATGGAGAACTTATAGCACCTAATCTCGTACATTCGAAGGAGGAGGTGGATATTGAAATTGTTTCAATGAATCTTATAGAAGATATGGCTGAAGATGCAGCATGTTCAATGTTCCCTACTGTTGAAGTTGATGGTAACGATGTTAATGTCGAAGAAAAACCAAATATTAGAGCAATTTTTTATATGATTTATTGGGTTCTTCTAGAAGACCCATTTGGGATGGTTGTACAAGCTGTACTCAACTATTAGTAACTATAGAATACACTGCGATGAAATAAAAACACAAATTCACAGAAGCCGGGTTTACAGATATAGTACAAGCTGCAAAACGGCATATGCCACCTGATAATTTAATGTGCGAAAATCATTAGGAGTGAAAAAACTTCTATCTACATTTGGTTTACCATATCAAAAAATATATACATGTTTAAATGGTTGTATGTTGTTTTGGAAAGAAGACATCAATCTTAGATATTATAAAATATGTAATCAGGAAAGATACAAACCAAGAAAAAAGAAGGGAAAGGAAGTTCCGTACAAGTATATGTATTACATATCCATCACTCCAAGGCTTCAAAGGTTACATGCATCTTCTGTAACCGTGCATCATATGAGATGGCACTATATGAGAACACAGGAAGAAGGTATGTTAACACACCCGTTGATGGAGAAGCATAATAGCATTTTGATAAGACATACCCCGCTTTCACAGCGGAGAGCTGTAATGTTAGACTTGGTTTATGTACGGATGAATTTTCACCGTTCTCCCAATTTGGTTCAAGATATTCATCTTGGCCTATAATCGTTACACCTTACAATCTACCTCCATGGATGTGTATGAACATTCGGTATATGTTTCTCACTATTGTCATCCCTAGCCATGACAATTCAACACAAGGAATCGACGTATATTTACAATTGTTGATCGAAAAGTTGAAAACACCATGGTATGAAGATGTTGAAACATACGACTTTTAAAAAAAAATTGTTTGCTTCTCTATTGTGGACTATAAGCGATTTTCCTGCGTATGCAATGCTAACAGATTGGAGTACAATTGGTTGTCTAGTTTGTTCTTATTGCATGAAAGAAAGATGAGGATTTTCTTTGCCGCATGGAAAGAAAATTTTATGGTTTGACTGTCGTTGGTGTTTTCTCCATATTAATCATCCTTTTAGAGAAGATTAAAAAAAACTTTACAAGTAATAGACTTGAGACCTTGCGATCACCAACGATTTGGTCAAGCGAAGATATTTATGACCTTTTAAAGGATTATCCAAAGATAAGTGAAATTGCCGAACAAATTGAAATTCAAGGTAAACCGACGATTGTAATTGGCGCAAACGTAGTATATTTTGGAAGTTGCCTTATTGGAAAAATCTCCTAATTCGTCATACTACCTACTTGATGCACAATAAGAAAAATGTGTTCGATAATGTATTTAACATGGTTCTGAATGTTAAAGGAAAGACTAAAGATGATATGAAATCAAGACGTGATATAAAGGAAATATGCAATCGTCCTGAGTTTCGTATGAAGCCAAATGACACAAAATACCCAAAGCATGCTATGGGCCAGGAAGTAACCAAGTTAAAGTACTATTAAAGTGGGTGGAAGGATTAAGATTTCCTGATGGGATTTACTTTAATCTCGTTGATGTGTCGACTATAAGAACGGTAAACTGAGTGGGATGAAAAGTCATTATTGTCATGTCATGATGGAACATTTGTTATGCGTCACTTTTAAAGAACTATTGCCCACAAAAGTTTGGACGATTGTAACCGAACATTGTTTGTTTTATAAGGAGCTTTGTTCACGTTGAAAGTTGATCATCTATGTATACTTGAAGATAAAATTCCTATACTACACTGCAAACTAGAGAAAATATTTCCTCCGGGTTTCTTTAATGTAGTGGAGCGTTTACCTGTTCATCTTCCGTTTGAAGCACATCTTTAAGGTCATGTGCAATATGAATGGATGTATCCGTTTGAAAGACATATAGTCAACGTTATATACGATAAATAAATAGAATAGATTAGCAAAAGATGAATAAATAAATGACATGTTTTATTTATTAATTTATAGATGTTAGTGGATTATGTTAATAAAAAAAGGGAGCACTAAAGGAAAAATTACCCAAATTTAATATGAATTAAGTATAAGAGTTTGTAGTATTAATATTAAAGGAACATTAATGAAAAGAGTATCATGGATACAATGTTACAAGTCATCTAGTTTAATACATCAGAATAGCTTCTAAAATACAATTTATTATAAAAGTCAATTTCTCCACCTAACAATTATAAAAAGAACTATTTGTTATATATTGATAAATTATAAATAAGTATCTATTAAACTGCTCAACCAAAATACAATTGCTTTATAAAATATGGACTTAAATTATGGATGGTTCAATACTTGGGTCAAAATTTAAATGAGAAAATAGGAGATAAAAATGCATATATTCGACCATTTTTATGATAGAATAAATAGAATGGATCAAGAAGAGAGGAATAAATAAATGATATGTGTTATTTAATGCATTAGTTTATAATATCTAATAAATTGTGTGAATAATAAACCGGAGCTCCTAAATTAAAAGAACCAAAGAATAAAATGAATTAATTATAGAAGTTGATGGTATTGATATATAAGAAACATTATAGAAAGAGAAATGCAGCAACTCGGCTTGTTTGATACACCAACCTAGCTTCTAAAATGCTATTTACTATAAAAGACAAATTCTCAATCTAACAATTATACAAAGAACTATTTGCTGTATACTGATAAATTATAAAATAAATAACATTTAAATTTCTCAATTAAAAGTAATATCAAATTAAATTATATACTTTGATGCCCTTGAAAAATGCATATAAGTATACTAAAATTATATTAAATTATCAATTAAAGATCTCAAATATTTTTTTGAAGAAATATCAATAGTGAATACAATATGAAAATAAGGCTTCAAACTACAATATGTAAAGTATACCTAAATTGTTTTATGTCTTTCAAAATTTATTATTATCCATCTTCTAAACAATATGAAAAGAAAAGTAAGCATGTCATCAAAATGAAAACGATACATTCTCTACGTAAGCATGGGATCCTAAACATGTTTAGCTTATGCATTAGTTTTAAAAGGTGAAAACTGTAATGTGTAATATAATAGGAAGATCATGTGATGGAAATAACCTTTCAACAGTGAAGGGTCTTTCATTTCACTCATCAATTGGAATCTAAAGTCTAGTATAAATTGAGACATAAGCTTTGTTAAAAAAGTATTATAGGCAAGAAAAAAAAATTGTTCACTGATGCATCAAATGAAACTTCTAATAAAATAATAATGAAGCCCTTGTATTATTCAGATGCAACATTTCTTTCTATTAGAATGATGCTGCTTTAGTATGATATATTAAGATGTCATACCCAATAAAAAAAGCTGCAATTTTAAAAAAAAATTAGCAGCCATACCCAACAATGAAAAGCTGCAACTTAAAAATATTCTAACAGCTAAATCAATTAGTTAAGACCTAATTCTATGAAGATGAAGGAATAAACAAATAAGATGCACTTAATTCTATTCGCAAAGATCCATTATCTTATTACATCAAATAAAATAAATATTACTTTATTTCCACTTGTAAAAATGAAAAAGGATTTAAAATAATGAATCAAGAAAACAAATAGCATATGGTGATAATTGGAACGATTACTGAAATTAAGCTAGGGAATGAGCTGGTAAGAAAATGTGATTGAAATATTGTTTAACTATGGAATTGGGGAGTTGATGAATGATGAAAGAGGCTTCAGCTTAAAAAATAAACATGCTAAAGGATTCTGACATAGAAAATGTAAGTTGAACGGAACACCATTAATACGTACGTTTAATGGTTTAAGAGAAAAACAAAATAATTGAAGGGTGAAAATGATAAATGAGCCTTAAACAAAGGAGAATCTAGTATATGCCCGAGAAAGAATATAAGAGAAGACAGAGAAAAGTCATATATTTAGCATTATATATAATATAATATATAACACAATACTGGCTCTGATGTCATTGTTGGATTAACTTCACCGACATCGGGGTAAAGGGAGAAATTTCAAAAAAAAAAAACTTTTACTCATTCCAGATCTTAATTTTGTGTTATTATGAATTATTTAGTTGCATTGAATCATATTTATTTTTTATACAATATATTTTTTATTTTGAAACTAATTTTTTCTTAATTTCAATTTTAGATTTTTATTTAATGAATTTTGTTTCATTTTGTTCTAAGAACGATCAACTTAATTTATTTCATGCATACGCACAATACACACACACACAAATATATATATATATGTATGTATATATATATATATACATATGTATATATATTATTTACTTATCGTATCATACGTAAAATGAGGAGCATATGTGATTACATCTTCTGTGATTCTCTGAGTATGTAACAAAACTCTCCATGTAATATTTTATTCTTTAAATATTATGATCGCATCATACATATGTGAACATTAGGATGAAATAAAATAACAAGGGGAGTATATGTGAACATTTAGATTTATGATCACATCGTATATAAACTGTATAATAATATACGGTGTTGCATAATTATGATAATCTACATACACACAGATATATATATATATATATATATATATATATGTATATAACATCCTTAATTCGGTTTATATATTATAATAATATATATAAAGGATCATGACCTTTTAAAATATACATATAAAAAATTTTTATTCAAAAGGAACATGACCATTTTAAATTTATATTACAAAAATATTTGTTCATAAAAGTCTTACGACCGCTAAAAAATGGTTTTTTAAGTTGTAAATTCATTTATTTTAAAATTGATAAAATAGTAAGATTTGTGGCTATTGGGATTCAAGCCCAGGTCTCCATAGCCAGAACGTGGAATTCTTACCACTAAACTACAACCACTTTATGTTTTAGTTTTTTGCTTTTAATACATACATGTATACATACATATATATATCATTGCAAAAAATATGCACATTTAAATTTTAAATTATGTATATATATACACAGGCGCACTTGTTTGCGTATGAAAATTAATTTTTTCCAAATACAAAATGATACTAAAACTTTATTTTATTGTCGACTTTTTTCCTTGAACATGGTTAATTAGTGCTAACACAATTCAGTTTCAAGTTTCGAACTTGTGACCTTTACTCCCGCAGTTCGAACCATCAACCAACTAAGCCAACCCTAATGGCTATAAGTTGATAAATAGATATAATATTATAATTTGTACCTATATTGTTTAAAATATATTTGTTGGCTGAAAGTTAACATATAAAATCTATGTTATATATATTTAGTATTTATAAATACATATATGCATTTTTGTGTCTTAATTTAGATTTTTTAATGTTAAGGCCGAAAATTAAAAAGATATGTATATATAAATATGAAATCTAAATTAAAATCAAGGCTTACATCTTGATGTGGTCAGATGTTGACATGTCGTGTTGCTAGCCTTTCCTTTCGAAGTATGGATTTCCTTTCCGTCGCAGCTCGGTGTGCAAATCCCAAATAAATGCTTCAACTAGTTTTAATGGGTACCAGGGCTTTATTCCTCTATTCTAAAAATGAGAAAATGAGTTATTATTTATAGCCACAAGATATCCAAACTTCTCCTTTTGGCCTTCTTTTTACATTATATCTCATCTAGTTGAACAGAAATATTCAAATCCTCATCCTTATGATATTATCAGCCCCCTATATAGATCACTCCATAATGTTGCGCCTAATTAATATCACATATATTTTATAGCAAGAGTGATAATATCACATATATTAATTAAAAAATATTTATTTCAGCTGTATATTTGTTTAAATTAATATCTAATAATTATAAATTATGTTAGTTAATTCTAACGCCCTAAATAAATAACTAAAATCCCTAAAAATTAATACATCATTGGACTAATTTTACTAATAATATATAACATGAATAAATTATTTTAAGCAAGTTAAAATTTGAAAATGGCTAACAATGCTTTTGTGTGACTCCTTGGTGTGGACTCAACCCTAAGTAATATTTAAATATTAAAGAATATACAGACTTTGTTAAAACATGATAGTGGACACGAGTTCAGTTGCTTATAGATTATTAAGGTGAAATCCTATTTCTAGTCATTTATGTTAGATCCTAAGCAATTGTTTTATCTTCATCATCATTATATCACATAGATATCTATAGTTTGGTCAATGGTCAAACTCCAATATCATTTGTAGTTAATTTGAGTCCAATACTAAAGTCTTTTGTTCAATCTGATAATGTTTACGGATTAACCTAACTGTTTCAGTCTAAGGCTTTGACTTAAGTTAACGAACAATTATGGTGATATTAAGCATATATTCGAAGGAGATAAATCCTCTCTTGAATAGTAGTTCACTTCACGAGGTTCAATTTATACGCAACGATGGCGCTAACACGATCATTTTTGTCATGTATAACCAAAGCATAGTTTAGATAGTTAAGATTCATGGTAATCTATAGTCAAAATACCACTCCACGTCATCATGTGAGATCTCCTATTTAACTTTTAATCTATAGAAGACTCTTTTTTTTGAATTACCTAGAGAACCAAGCTTCTCTTGTAAACTCTAGGGAAGTATGTGCCCGCCAATCACATACTTCGGGTACTTGTTACAGGGTTGTCAGTTTCGGGGATCGAACTCGTGACCTTCGATCACGCAGTCCGGACTATCAACCAACTGCGCCAACCCTGTTGGCATCTATAGAAGACTCTTAATGCATCGTTCTGTAATTGTTCCAAACAACTATATGTATCTACCCTATTGGGGTGCCCAATGGTCATAAGTAATTTGTTATCCATTATATGTAGAGAATAACGTATACTAGATTCAATAAATAGGTCGATATACCAATATCGATACATCTTAACTATGAACATTTAAGGAAAAATTGATTCGATGCTCATGGTTACAAAAATATGCACACTTGGAATCGGTTAAATAACTTTCCTAATGATTTCTACTATTATATATTTAATGAATTTAAGACATTAATTATATCCCAATATGACTATATGTAAGAGAGAAAATAAAACCAAAAGCTTATGTTATTTCAAACAATATTCGACGTAAGAGTTAAGATATATATTAAAATTAAATAATTGACTCTAAGGTACATTCTTAACTCTATCAACATTATCCTTTGTTAACCACCTATTCTTAGGCATCCATCTTAGTGGAATTCTCATAAGATCTACCTTATATGTTTTTCAGTTTATTCGTAATAACACATGAAGACCCAAATACCATTGTTTGATGTAGAGGATCATACAATAGGGTAAAGGGTTGATTGTAGAAAAAATCGTTATATTAAATTTATTCAAAGTTGAACTTTTGTTATTATGACAAAATGTGCAAATTATATCAAATCATATTTACTATAAATTCAATTTGATCTAATTTAAAATAACGTAAAGTAAATTTAATTATATAAGGTTTAGTTATATATACTCAACATAAATACTAATTTAATTTCATGTGAACATAACAATATACTAACAGAGATAAATGTATATATGATACTATATGTATATAGTTAATAGGATTAATACTTATACACATAGTTAAATAGCAAGGACTATATGCGTATATGTTAGGTATTTAATATTAATGCATATTAAAGTAAATTATACACACACACATACATGCATATACATAAATACATACAATCATACATATATGTGTGTGTATGCTTATTAATGTGACGACCCGCGTTTCATTCCACAGAAAGATGCATCATCAATAAGAAAGAAAGTGATAGAAATGAGAAAAGATAGAGAAGAAACACATCTAAATCTCACAGTGGAACGAATAAATTATATTAATCACATAAATATTACATAAAATACAACATCTATCAGAGTTACACAGCTTATACATCACATACTAGACAGTTATAAACACCTGTCTAGTCATTACAACTTAAATACAACACAGAGATACCAACACAGCAGAACACTATATATCTACAAACGCTGAAGCCTCCTGCTCCATTTCTCCTCTACAGTTCATCAAAGCTAACCTGAATCCCTTGGCTACACGTAAAAATATGAGTACCCAAGGGTTAAGAAAACAGAAAATAAACTTCGGGTCATGTGTCTGGTGTGAGTAACAGGTTAAAGTTGCATAATTTTGAAAAACCTTTGAAAACAAAAGGTATCTCGTAAGACTTCCCGCACATAAACACAGAAAAGTTTTTACCTTACGATAACCAAAACATTTGATAGGAAGTCCAGTGATATTATAATAGGGTCTATGGTTTTCAAGTAAATAAGAAATAGCTGAAATAGTTACATGATTAAATTCCAACATACTAGCCATAAAGTGGATTATACAATCAAAACCATAAATGGCACGTAGGAAGAATGGGTTTCAATCAATGGCAGGGCAACTGGGGTACCGCCTGTCACAGTACGTGGCCTATATCACCGTACCGAGGATCCACCCTAAATCCTCTACAACACAAGGTCAAAACCATCACTTACTGGATAGTCCCGAACAAAACAACCCTGGCAGTTGTTGCAATCAACTGCCCACACAGCCAAATAAAAAGGGACCTCTAGACAGTGGAAAATATTGTCCTATTTGAGCGCGGCTCACTTAGCCTGTTGCACCTTCCTTGTTTTAGCCATTTTCGATTGATGAGGCATGAGGCTACGATTAACTTTATAGAACACATCTATATTAGAATGCTCATCGTCCACCTGACGATGTTCTTTTACTTTCTCCATTTATTTCAAAACCCATTAATTTCAGATTTTACTTCTTATTTATGATTCAAAATCATATTTAATTGAAAATACCAATTTCATACTTTTCCAAATTCCTTCTTTATCCTTTCCAATGAATTTATACCTTGAATTTTAAAATAAATTCTTATTCCTTTAAATAATATCACTTAAGTTTTAAAATTCATTATTTCCCTTTTTATTCAAAATCTCCTTCCCCATACTCGGAGTTCATTTATTAGAATTTAAAAATCCACTTTTATCCTTTTTGAATTCATTTATCCAAACCTCTGTAATTACTTATATAAGAATTCTCCCGTTTTTTTCCTTTCAAAAATCCAATCCATACATATTTATATAACTCGATATACCCAATATATTCAATCAAACTGCAACATCCAATATTTCTAATTATCAATATAATTCATCATAGAATATCAAATAATCATATCATAAAATTGTAACGACTGCGATTTTTCGTTGCCGAAAAACCGAATCGTTATGGTTAAAGAAGAAGAAAAAGGTAGAAGAAGACAGAAAAAAGATAGAATAGAACAGAAAGAAATAGCAGAACAACATCAGAATCTCACAATTCACAGCGGAACAACATATAATAGATAAATGAATAATCTTTAAACAAAGAACTATATCAGTTATTACATTACATTTCATTACATTACATCATATCATCAGAGTGTACAACAACAAACAGGGGAAAATAAATACTATATACTAATAATATGCCATGCCATCCGGCTTGCCTCCAGCAACTCCTGAATTCCAGAATATCCCGATAAACCTAAACTCTTGACTGCCCGTGTGGAAATTGGTGGGCACCCAGAGTTTAGGAAGGAAAACAATAAACTCCGAGTCATTCATGTGACTGGTGTGAGAACTTTAAACAGTTATTTATCTTTATAAATCAAAATAGAGGAATATTTTTAAAGTCAATTCGCAATGCTCTTAAAAAATGTAACTACCATAAGACCTCCCACCACACACACAATGCAAACGCAGACTTGGAGGAGATTTCTTCTTATGTTAGTCAAAGATGCTTACTACGCAAAATCAAATCATTTTTGATATTATTATTAGTGCATAGTGTAGAAAACATTTCGAAAGTAGAATATAAATCTTAGCCAGCATAGGTACCATTATATAATGCCTACTATAGCTACCATATTAGATGGCAGGTTCTACAACTAAAAGCGTACAAGTCTCGTATTGTTTCTTTGGATTTCCAACAAATGGTCAGGCCAAGGAACTTCCCATTGCCCCATGGAAACGCCTCTGGAATGACGTCCCGAGAACCAAACCGGATCTCTGCCAACACAAGGCCGGGTTACCCCTAACTGGGTAACTACTGACACGAATATGTCATCCCCCGATCGTAACCGATCTATCCGAGGATCCTCGATTTCCAACAACCACAAAGCAATAAATTTGCAGCAACAACATAGGTTAAGTATCTGGGCTCCATACCATGATACCACCTCTATCCAGAAGGAATGACATACACTAAAGGGGCTCTACCTCCTAATAACCTTGCTGCATCCTTCCTATTTTGACCATTTCTGGGGTGTGAGGTCCGACGAAGTTTCGTCCACAAAGCCATGCTTTATACCAAAAGCTGTGCTTTGGGTCAACAAATGATCAAAGTAATGATCACCAAGATAAATGATCAAACAAATGATCATATCACAAATGGTCAAACAATGATCATTTCACAGCAACACTCAGCATGTCACATTACCAAATTGGGAGTATATCACTAATAACCTTCTACTACATAACCTCTGAGCTCGTACGTCTCAAAGAAGGGTGTTAAGCTAAGAGAATAAATTCTCCGCCACCAACAGAAATATATCTGAAAGAAATCAGCTTTATATCTCAATTTGTAATGTCAGACATACAATCCATACAAGTCTGTTCCGGGCTCGAACAAAACCGAAGGCACTTATAAAGAAGTCCTTGCATTCCGGATAATTTCTAATCACGTTCGGACTTCCCGTTACTAAGGGTGATAAAACCTCTATATCGGAGATCAACCGATGCAGAGTAACTCAACGGTAATCCTTCCGTTTTCGAAAATATCCGGTCTTCAACACCGGTCATCGAATGCAATCCATAACGACGTATCACATATTCAGAATGGGTTATATGACACCAAGGTCCTTTCCCGGCTAACCTGAATAGTGAGCGCTTATATTAAAAATAAGTGTAGCATTCAAATTCAAGCAATCACAACAAATACCTATTTAAAGGTAAATATTAATAGTCGGATTATTTAACTATCAAAAGGCATGCTCAACATCACCAGATTCCAAATAATTTTTCAAATTATTTATTTCTCAAAAATATCTTTACTAGATATAAACTTCCACACATCAACCATTTGAAAACAAATTTTCAAATCACCTTTCCTTACTCGGAAATACTTTCATTTCAAAATGGTACATTTAAAACCAATTTAAATAAATCCTTACCGATTTACTTTATATTTACGTTCTAAATCCGTAAATTTATTCCCACACATTAAAAATAAATCAACGTTTATTTTTAAACAAATTCCCCTTTCTTTTATAAATTCCATAGTGAATTTATAAGCCCAAAATATCTATGATATACGATTTTCAGTCGATTTCAAATATTCACTTTAAAATTTATCTTTACAAGGATAAATTCTAAAACGTTCATTTCACATTGGAAAAAATATTTCCATACTTATTTAATAATAAGTAATTCACAAATCTATTTATTTTCAACATTTGAAAATATTCAATATACTTAAATCAAAACTAAGTATATATTTCATTCTTTAAGAAATCATTTTCTTAACCCATAAATTTGAGTCAAAACGAATGTTGCGTAAAACATCGTTACGACGACCCAAAATCACTAGTATAGGGATTCAAAATTAAAATAGATAAATAAATCCCAATACTATACAAAATATTTCCTTTCGAAAACCATTTACTATAACAACAGTGTTATAGTCCATCATTTCCTTCTATTTCTTGAAAATGTCTATTTCAACAATAAATGTTGAAATCTATGTATTCGATTCATAATACATTTTAAAACATCGTTAAAACGATTAACTTCATTTTATAGTTTTCATTTTACCAAGCATATCCATTTTATTTGATAATATATTCACTGTCAAAAATCGTGAATATACTTCCTTAACCAATTTCAACTTTCAATTTATCAAATTCCACTGATTTTGAATTTATAAACAATGTCTATAAATTCCATTTCTACTTATAAGCTTCGATTTATAAATCTCCTTTATAAATCAATTCTATTTATATTCCATTTACATGTCGAAATCCGGTTTATAAGTAAATTACTTATAATTCATTTATTCACAAATCTATTCTTTTATATCATCATTTGTTTATAAATCTAAAATTCTTATTTAATTATAAAACTAGGTACAACTTTATTTTAACACTTATAAAAGCTTGTTTTATAATTCAAATATCTTTAACTTATCAAATATAAATTTTATAAATCTTTTATATAAACCGTTTGTAATAATTCAAAAATCTCAATTTAAATAAACCAATCTCTTTATTAATTTACAAAACGTTATTTAAAACTTACATAACTCCAAAATTACACTTAAGTATTATTTTCCCAAAAATATAACTTTTACAACCATAAAATTATAATGTTTATTTATTTTAACAACTCAAAATTAAATAAAACGTATACTTTCAAAATCACTTTAAAAATTCTTTTAAAAACCGAAATCATTATTTTAAAACTTCAAAAATGGATACGATGATGCGGCAGCACCAAATAGTCAATCACGACATCCAAATATCATATATCGATATGATAATCGACAAATATCACAATATCTGTAAATAAATCAATATAGTTGAGGAATCCAGTTGGATCCCTCCAACCTGTTTCCCTGCATCCAAAGATGTTAGCACAATACCAATTCCGCTCCAGTACAGAATTATCGCGGTATATGGGATTCATAAATTATTATCCACTTAATAGACGGCGCAATAGGGTCTCATCCGCTATATAATGCGGGAAAATCAACTACAAGTACGTAAATAATACCAATTTCACTGTACTGTGAAATATTCGCGGTATATGTTTTTAATAAATAACCTCCGCTTACTAACGGCGCATAATGTGTATTTTAACAATCAATAGATAACAATCATCATTCAAACATGCATTCAAGAATTTTAAATATAACTATTTAAAATTAAAATCAAAACCGATTCGATTGAGTGAGAAGTTCTCACCTTGATTTTAACTCCGTTCCAGCCTTTATTTCGAAAAAATTAAACGCGCGTTTAATTTTATCCAAAATTTTCGCTTGCTCCAATCAACTCCAATCAAATTTCATAGCGTAGTACTCGACAATACGATTCCAACGCAATTTGATTCATAATTTTTCGACCTCGTATGAATGAGTTATCATAGTTTAAAGATTGTACAAATTATAAATATAATTAAATTACAAATTTCCTTTTAATTTTAAACCTACACTAATCAGTGCCGTTGATCCATTTCCATCCAATCCTAGCCGCACGCGCATCTTTCTTCCCCACTTTCAGTTTCACGCGTCAGGAACCCATCGTGCCGCCCCTCCTCGTTTCAAACGCACTTAACCCCCGACGACCTATACGTCGATCGAGCACCGCCGTTCACCTCGGTCACGCGTCCTCTACCAATGACCGGAGCATAGGCGAGCTCGGTCGCCTATCTTGCACGTGAAATGTGATCGAATCCGCCGCCTTTGAGAATGAATTGCCATCGATCCACTCCGTATTTTCCGATCATCACCGTTGATTTTGTAGAACACGTTGCCCTCTGCGATTTCTTAGTTGGAAGTTTATCGAATTAACTTGTGGATTTGAAGAAATTAAGGGAAGAACAAAGGAGATTTTCGGCCATTGGTGAATAAGTGGCGGCTGAAGCAAGAATTAGGGTTTTTGGTATAAAATTTTAGAAATGGTGGCCTTTTATAGAAAATTGGTGAATTACTATTTATCCAAAATTTTCCGAACTCCAAACGAAGCGTGTCGGTTGGCATTCCTAAGGTTTACCCCGCGTTCCGAACACAATTGAACGTGTTTCGGGAGCTAATTCGGTCTTCTATGCGAGTTATGACAATAAACGATCGATTTTAAATTAAACTGATTAAGCAAATTTCTAAGCGTTTTAGCTTTCCCCGGACAAACGATAAATCCGATTGACTTGAAATTTGAAATCTTACAATAATATCACATCATGGATCCGCTGAAACTGGTTTCGTCGTAATCCGAGACTTTTTGAAATATGAGTATTTTAACTCGCCAAATTAATATTAAAACAATTTCGATGCATTTCGAGCTGCCACGATCAAACGACGACTCCGATTGCTACGAAAATTGAAATCCGATAATAACAAACTATTACGGATCCAATGAATCTGGTTTCGTCCAATTCTGAGACTGTCCGAAAAACGGCTAATTTCACTAGTCGATAATTAAATATTAAAATATTCAATTTTCACAAATTAACTTTAAATTCAATTTTAAAAGTTCTAAAATATCGTTCTAACTCCAATATGATATAATAAAATTTTACAAATCATTTTCAATCATATTAAACCCAATTTTCAATTATTTCTGGAATTTTCAACTATTAAATAATCTATTTAATTATCCAATTAAATCCAATATTCGAAAATAAATTATTCGACTTATAAATTCCACTTATTAATAATTAAAATTAGTTAAATATTCAATTTTTAATTAATATAAATTCTAGGTCATTACAGATTTCCCCCCTGAAAGAATTTCGTCCTCGAAATTACCAAATAAGAAAAAGTTACAGAATTCATTAACTTTCCAAAACAAATTTAAACTTCTTACCATACTTTACTAAGTTTTCAAATCTATACTTAGTTATGTTTCAAAACCAAACTATATCGTTTAACTTTCAACTCCAAACCAAATTTTTAGTTTTCACAAAATTTTCCTATTTTTCTCAAAATTTTTCTAACACCTTAAATTTTCGGAAAAATTCGCCAGAGTCTCCTTTGCGCGGCTCGATCCGAAAAAAAATGAAATTATATATATCAAAAATATGCATCTCATCAAGTGATGAGGCATCCTGTAGGGAAAAAAGTGTAAAAGTACGGTATGAAATCCGAGATATGTACCTTATTTTTTATTAGCGACCATATACGACTAATATAGCGCGAAAGCGAGCTCCAAATGCGAAGCAAACACGATCTGCACCTACTAAACACTCAACAACAACATGAGAACATGCATATATGATAATAATATCAATATACATCATATAGCAACATAACAACTGCATAATATAGTAAATGCAACTAAACAACAAATGCAACCCCCAACCAACTCGATATAAATTCACTTCTCATTAACATTCAATGAATTGGTTTTCCAATTTATTCATTTATTCATATTCAAGTTGGTTCATTTTCAAATCAAATTCAACTCTATTCAAGTTCATTTTCTTCCAAGTTGGATTCAATTAATTTAGCTTCTAATTTCAACCAATGTACATCCAATACAACCAAATTATTTAATTTTACATTTAATTCGGTTCAACACTTTTAATTCCAATTGGTTGATATTAAATTGACTTCCATTCAATTTATTCAATTAACTTTTAATGAATTAATACTCACATTCATTATCTCATCAATTTTATTTACATTCAATTGATTAACATTCAATCCATTCATTAATTCAATTGCTAATTTATTTAACTAATAAGGTTAAATTTCTTTTATATAACTCAAGTCCATATTCTTAATGACTTCATTTCATTAATTCACTTATTAATTTACTTCGATACCAAAATTAACTTCATTCAACATCACTTAAGTTATATTCCATTTCAACATTATTTGTTTATCTTAACTTAAATTTCCACTTATAAGTCCAATTCAGGTTCCAATTCTGAAATAAATTTTTATTTAACTTTTATCAAAGTCAAATTTATTCACTTATTCAAATTCATATCTCATTTTGCTTAGCAAAATTGTTTAACCATTTTTAACAATTGGTTTCACTTACATTTTTTTTTCATTTTATAAGTTATGCAACTTATATTCAACAATTACCACTTGGATTTTTTTTATTTCAAATTTGTTTATCATAACAAAACTTAAATTTTTTAATTTACTATGGTAGCAAATCCATCACATAGAGACTTGAAAATGATACTGATAATACTGCAGTCATCACACTTATTATTTTCTAGCAACAGTAGTGAATTTAGTGCTTAATATTCTTTCAAAATCTTCCTTTTTATTTATAAATCACATTTATAAATCTTTTTCTTATATATATAAGATTATTTCACAATTGTAAATCACATTAATTATAGTTCCATACTTAATATTTCAATTGCTTATACAATCCATTCTTTTACAATTGTTGTTTTAATTTAACTTATTCAAACAATTTTTTGTTTACTTGCATACATTCTTAAATTTTCAACAATCAACAATCAATTTATATACACCTAATGATCCTGAAAAATTATTCCTTTATATATAAAATATAATCAAGGTAAAATTATTTCATTTACCTAATTTAAAACGATACTATGCCGACTTGCCACGTTTAAGTGTTTAGAAATCCCTATCGATAATATGGCGTCCCATCTACCGACCAGAATTCACAAACAGCTCAACGGATAAGCAAACACAATATAAAACAATTTATATTCACTAACAAATACGCACTCGTATATATTATTACACTCAAACTCATTCTAGAGTACTACTGACTCTATCTCTAATGAGTAATACCCAACAGAGCCATGGTTGTCGCTTAACCATATGCTCTGATACCAAATGTAACAACTGCGATTTTTCGTTGCCGAAAAACCGAATCGTTACGGTTAAAGAAGAAGAAAAAGGAAGAAGAAGACAGAAAAAAAGATAGAATAGAACAGAAAGAAATAGCAGAACAACATCAGAATCTCACAATTCGAAGCGGAACAACAAATAATAGATAAATGAATAATCTTTAAACAAAGAACTATATCAGTTATTACATTACATTTCATTACATTACATCATATCATCAGAGTGTACAACAACAAACAGCGGAAAATAAATACAATATACTAATAATACGCCATGCCATCCTGCTTGCCTCCAGCAACTCTTGAATTCCAGAATATCCTGATAAACCTTAACTCTTGACTGCCCGTGTGAAAATTGGTGGGCACCGAGAGTTTAGGAAGGAAAACAATAATCTCCGAGTCAATCATGTGACTGATGTGAGAACTTAAAACAGTTATTTATCTTTAAAAATCAAAATAAAGGAATATTTTTAAAGTCAATCCGCAATGCTCTTAAAAAATGTAACTACCATAAGACCTCCCACCACACACACAATGCAAACGCAGACTTGGAGGAGATTTCTTCTTATGTTAGTCAAAGATGCTTACTACGCAAAATCAAATCATTTTTGAAATTATTATTAGTGCATAGTGTAGAAAACATTTCGAAAGTAGAATATAAATCTTAGCCAGCATAGGTACCATTATATTATGCCCACTATAGCTACCATATTAGATGGTAGGTTCTACAACTAAAACCGAACAAGTCTCGTATTGTTTCTTTGGATTTCCAACAAATGGTCAGGCCAAGGAACTTCCCATTGCCACATGGAAACGCCTCTGGAATGACGTCCCGAGAACCAAACCGGATCTCTGGCAACACAAGGCCGGGTTACCCCTGACTGGGTAACTACTGACACGAATATGTCATCCCCCGATCGTAACCGATCTATCCGAGGATCCTCGATTTCCAACAACCACAAAGCAATAAATTGGCAGCAACAACATAGGTTAAGTATCTGGGCTCCATACCATGATACCACCTCTATCCAGAAGGAATGACATACACTAAAGGGGCGCTACCCCCTAATAACCTTGTTGCATCCTTCCTGTTTTGACCATTTCCGTGGTGTGAGGTCCGACGAAGTCTCGTCCACAAAGCCACGCTTTATACCAAAAGCTGTGCTTTGGGTCAACAAATGATCAAAGTAATGATCACCAAGATAAATGATCAAACAAATGATCATATCACAAATGATCAAACAATGATCATTTCACAGCAACACTCAGCATGTCACATTACCAAATTGGGCGTATATCACTAATAACCTTCAACTACATAACCTCTGAGCTCGTACGTCTCAGAGAAGGGTGTTAAGCTAAGAGAATAAATTCTCCGCCACCAACAGAAATATATTTTAAAGAAATCAGCTTTATATCTCAATTTGTAATGTCAGACATACAATCCATACAAGTCTGTTCCGGGCTCGAACAGAACCGAAGGCACTTACAAAGAAGTCCTTGCATTACGGATAATTTCTAATCACGTCTGGACTTCCCGTCACTAAGGGTGATAAAACCTCTATATCGGAGATCAGCCGATGCAGAGTAACTCAACGGTAATCCTTCCGTTTTCGAAAATATCCGGTCTTCAACACCGGTCATCGAATGCAATCCATAACGGCGTATCACATATTCGGAATGGGATATACGACCCCAAGGTCCTTTCCCGGCTAACCCAAATAGTGAGCGCTTATATTGAAAATAAGTGTGGCATTCAAATTCAAGCAATCACAACAAATACCTATTTAAAGGTAAATATTGATAGTCGGATTATTTAACTATCAAAAGGCATGCTCAACATCACCAGATTCCAAATAATTTTTCAAATTACTTATTTCTCAGAAATATCTTTACTAGATATAAACTTCCACACTTCAACCATTTGAAAACAATTTTTCAAATCACTTTTCCTTACTCGGAAATACTTTCATTTCAAAATGGTTTATTTAAACCAATTTAAATAAATCCTTACCGATGTACTTTATATTTACGTTCCAAATCCGTAAATTTATTCCCACACTTTAAAAATAAATCAACATTTATTTTTAAACAAATTCCCCTTTCTTTTATAAATTACATAGTGAATTTATAAGCCCAAAATATCTATGATATACGATTTTTAGTCGATTTCAAATATTCACTTTAAAATTTATCTTTACAAGGATAAATTCTAAAACATTCATTTCACATTGGAAAAAATATTTCCATACTTATTTAATAATAAGTAATTCACAAATCTATTTATTTTCAACATTTGAAAATATTCAATATACTTAAATCAAAACTAAGTATATATTTCATTCTTTAAGAAATCATTTTCTTAACACATAAATTTGAGTCAAAACGAATGTTGCGTAAAACATCGTTACGACGACCCAAAATCACTAATATAGGGATTCAAAATTTAAATAGATATATAAATCCCAATACTATACAAAATATTTCCTTTCGGAAACCATTTACCATAACAACAGTGTTATAGTCCATCATTTCCTTCTATTTCTCGAAAATGTCTATTTCAACAATAAATGTTGAAATCTATGTATTCGATTCATAATACATTTTAAAACATCGTTAAAACGATTAACTTCATTTTATAATTTTCATTTTCCCAAGCATATCCATTTTATTTGATAATATATTCACTGTCCAAAATCGTGAATATACTTCCTTAACCAATTTCAACTTTCAATTTATCAAATTCCATTGATTTCGAATTTATAAACAATGTCTATAAATTCCATTTCTATTTATAAGCTTCGATTTATAAATCTCCTTTATAAATCAATTCTATTTATATTCCATTTGCATGTCAAAATCCGGTTTATAAGTAAATTACTTATAATTCATTTATTCACAAATCCATTCTTTTATATCATCATTTGTTTATAAATCTAAAATTCTTATTTACTTATAAAACTATGTACAACTTTATTTTAACACTAATAAAAGCTCGTTTTATAATTCAAATATCTTTAACTTATCAATTATAAATTTTATAAATCTTTTATATGAACCGTTTATAATAATTCAAAAATCTCAATTTAAATAAACCAATCTCTTTATTAATTTACAAAACGTTAGTTAAAACTTATATAACTCCAAAATTACACTTAAGTATTATTTTCCCAAAAATATAACTTCTATAACCATAAAATTATAATGTTTATTTATTTTAACAATTCAAAATTAAATAAAACGTATACTTTCAAAAATCACTTTAAAAATTCTTTTAAAAACCAAAATCATTATTTTAAAACTTCAGAAATGGATCCGATGATGCAGCAGCACCAAATAGTCAATCACGACATCCAAATATCATATATCGATATGATAATCAACAAATATCACAATATCTGTAAATAAATCAATACAGTTGAGGAATCCAGTTGGATCCCTCCAACCTGTTTCCCTGCATCCAAAGATGTTAGCACAATACCAATTCCGCTCCAGTACGGAATTATCGCGGTATATGGGATTCATAAATTACTATCCGCTTAATAGACGACGCAATAGGGTCTCATCCGTTATATAATGCGGGAAAATCAACTCCAAGTACATAAATAATACCAATTTCACTGTACTGTTAAATATTCGCGGTATATGTTTTTAATAAATAACCTCCGCTTACTAACGGCGCATAATGTCTATTTTAACAATCAATAGATAATAATCATCATTCAAACATGCATCAAGAATTTTAAATATAACTATTTCAAATTAAAATCGAAACCGATTCGATTGAGTGAGAAGTTCTCACCTTGATTTTAATTCTGTTCCAGCCTTTATTTCGAATAAAATTAAACGCGCGTTCAATTTTATCCAAAATTTTAGCTTGCTCCAATCAACTCCAATCCAATTTCATAGCGTAGTGCTCGACAATACGATTCCAACGCAATTTGATTCGTAATTTTTCGACCTCGTATGAAAGAGTTATCACAGTTTAAAGATCATATAAATTATAAATAAAATTAAATTACAAATTTCCTTATAATTTTAAACCTACACTAATCAGAGCCGTTGATCCATTTCCATCCAATCCTGGCCGCAAGCGCATGTTTCTTCCCCACGTTCAGTTTCACGCGTCAGGAACCCATCGTGCCGCCCCCCTCGTTTCAAACGCACTCACCCCCGACTACCTATACGTCGATCGAGCACCGCCGTTCACCTCGGCCACGCGTACTCTACCAACGAACGGAGCATAAGCGAGCTCGGTCGCCTATCTTGCACGTGAAACGTGCTCGAACCCGCCGCCTTTGAGAATGAATTGCCATCGATCCACTCCGTATTTTCCGACCATCACCGTTGATTTTGTAGAACTCGTTGCCCTCTACGATTTCTTAGTTGGAAGTTTATCGAATTAACTTGTGGATTTGAAGAAATTAAGGGAAAAACAAAGGAGATTTTTGGCCATTGGTGAATAAGCGGCGGCTGAAGCAAGAATTAGGGTTTTTGGTATAAAATTTTAGAAATGGTGGCCTTTTATAGAAAATTGGCGAATTACTATTCATCCAAAATTTTCCGAACTCCAAACGAAGCGTGCCGGTTGGCGTTCTTAAGGTTTACCCCACGTTCCGAACACAACGGAACGTGTTTCGGGAGCTAATTCGGTAATCTATGCGAGTCATGACAATAAACGATCGATTTTAAATTAAACCGATTAAGCAAATTTCTAAGCATTTTAGCTTGCCCCGGAAAAAAGATAAATCCGATTGACTTGAACTTTCAAATCTTACAATAATATCACATCACGGATCCGATGAAACTGGTTTCGTCGAAATCCGAGACATTTTGAAAAATGAGTAATTTAACTCGCCAAATTAATATTAAAGCAATTTCGATGCGTTTCGAGATGCCATGGTCAAACGACGACTCCGATTGCTACGAAAATTGAAATCCGATAATAACAAACTATTACGGATCCAATGAAACTGCTTCGTCCAATTCTGAGACTGTCCGAAAAACGGCTAATTTCACTAGTCGATAATTAAATATTAAAATATTCTTCACAAATTAACTTTGAATTAAATTTTAAAAGTTATAAAATATCGTTCTAACTCCAATATGATATAATAAAAAATTTCAAATCATTTTCAATCATATTAAACCCAATTTTCAATTATTTCTGGAATTTTCAACTATTAAATAATCGATTTAATTATCCAACTAAATCCAATATTCGAAAATAAATTATTCGACTTATAAATTCCACTTATTAATAATTAAAATTAATTTAATATTTAGTTTTTAATTAATATAAATTCTGGGTCGTTACAAAAATTATTAGAACAATCTAAATAATGATTAGGAATCGAGTTGGATCCCTCCAACCTTTTTCCCTACATCCACAAATTTTAGCATAATATAAAATACCAATTCCACTTTGAGGTGGAATATCACGGTATATGGGGTTATATTCATATCATCCGCTATTATGCAGTGCATAGGGTCTCATCCGCTATATAATGCGGGAAATCAATCACGCCAATATATATATATATATATATATATATATATATATACACTGTGACGCCCCACCTCTATACCCACGCTAGCCAAGAACACTACAGTGTAATACTGTCAACTAGCACGGAGAATAAGGCTGTTGAGGAGCGACCATCCATGTAATTTCTTTGTGCGAGCATCGATATGTCAGATAATATAACATGCATTTCTTTTCAAGAGGAAATCCGACATACCGACACAAACTCAAAGCTACTACACAGTGGCTATAAAGGTCTTCGGAAACAAATATAGAAATAAACATAACATAAATCAGTCACAGAAAATTCATATCACAAAGGCGGAAATAGATATGAATATTACACATGAAAGTGTACATCAGAGTAGTGGTCAAAAGAATCCACAATAATACAAAGGAATAGATACAAGTGCAAGACAAAAGAATAAGTATACATCAAGGAGTCTGTATCTCAAATGTATACAACAAAAACTACTAAACTAGAGTAGTTAGCCAAAAGTCAGAAGATGGTTCCAGGTAGGAAACCATGAGTAAGCACCTGTAGTATCTCTGTCTGACCCGAGTATTATTTAAGAAGAAAATAATAAACGGATCAGTCTAGCTATAAATATCAGATGAAGTGATATATAATAAGAGATACGACACAAACATATAATAATCACAATGCCAAGCTGTGATAAATAAGTAACTGAAAATCAACAAGAGATTAATCAATATCACAATAATCTACTCAAGATAAAAAGGAATGTCATACTCCTAATTTCATTCACCAAGCCACAATAAATGACAAATATATCAATGCCCATCGTAAAAGTTGGTGAAACACAAATTCTAGAAATCAACACACGAAATCCAGAAATCACAATAAAAAGGATGGCCAATCCCACAAACTGGACATCGACGCACCTAGAAAGACATGCCCTATGTACAATCGAACATCGACACACCTAGAAAGATATGCCCCATGCTCTAGCATCGACGCACCTAGAAAGATATGCCCCATGCACAAATAAACATCGATGCACTTAGAAAGATACACCCCATGTAATGTCTAACACCGATGCACCTAGAAAGATACACCCCATGAAATGTCTAACATCGATGCACCTAGAAAGATACACCCCATGCTAAGTCGAACATCGACGCACCTAGAAAGATACGCCCCATGCATAGACGAACATCGACGCACCTAGAAAGATACGCCCCATGTCCCGACTTATTGAGCCGATTGCTCCACGAAGTAAATAAACATCGATGCACCTAGAAAGATACACCCCATGCATAAATAAACATTGACGCACCAAAAAAGGTACGACCCATGTATAAACAAACATCGTGCACCTAGAAAGGTACACCCCATGTAATAATAAAACATTGACGCACCTAAAAAGGTACGACCCATGTATAAAATGAGGCGAAGCTCAATAAAATCAGGAACAGTCCTCCACATAAACAAAGAGACATTGCTAGTCTAAATCACAAAGATGATCATCATGATCAACGAGCAATGTCGATTACAGTAAGCTAGTAAATATATGAGCTTAGCATCATGTCCCATAACCACTAGCTTAACTTAAATATTTACGAACAAATTGTATATCTCCACTAGAAAATTGTCACAAGTGATTCGATCGAACAAGTCCAAGAATTAACCGACGAAGTAAACGCAAGCGTTTCATACCACTCGTTTTACTAAGTCGTTTAATTGGATTTCTCATACGAGTGAGGTAAAGGTTTATATATACTAATAGATTGGAAAACGGTTTTGTAAACGAATTTGGTATTAAAATAGTATTGAAATCGTTTGAGGAAAGAGTTTTGTTAATTACTACTAGTATAGAAAACCTTTATATTTTTAAAGTGACAAAGCACAAGGGGGATTGTAGAAACAATCAATCACAAAGATCACATTCGAAGATGTGAATAAAAATCCAATGAAATCGATAAAGGATCCATCAAAGTGGATATATCTAAAATTCCCAAAGAAAATAAGTCATCAAAGATGATAATAAATGATGACAATAAATAGGATCATCACGAATCGATTTAAATTGGAAATTCAATCCAAAAAGGCAAATTGGACTAAAACAGCAGGTTCAGTCGACTGAACAGAGTTTTCAGTCGACTGACCCTGTACCTGGAAATTTTCCAGGTTCAGGAAACTTTCTATTTCCAGTTTCAGTCGACTGTGCAGAGTTTTTCAGTCGACTGAATCATGCCTGGAAACTCTCGGGTTTCAGGTTCAGTCGACTGAGCAGAGTTTTCAGTCGACTGAATCGTGCCTGGGCTGTTTTTCAGCCTATTCAAATGACTAGCAAATTCTTCCAAAATGCAACCGGACGAACATTGGCTCTAAGGGTTTATGCCAATCGGCAACCCGACCCTATATGCTCCACGGTGCATCACTAGAAGCATGATCAAACATCCATAAAAGGATTTCACACAAATTTGACTTAAAAACTCAAACAATTTGAATATTCACAAAACCAATCCAAATCAAGAGCAAATGCACATGAAGAAGTGTTAGGAATTCATACCCAACAACCAAAGATAATTATAGTCATAGATGTGAGATAAAAATCTCACCTTTGCACTAAAATTTATGAAGATGAAGCTTGAAAGCAAAAAGGAATCAACCACTCTTCAAGTCCAACTCCAGAAGCTTGAATCTAAGCTAAAAAGAAGAACATTTCCTAAGTTAGGTTTAGGAAATTTCTGAAATTCAAAGAGAGAATGAGTTGGAGAAGAAGAAGAGGAAGCTTACCAATGGGTTCTCATGAACTTTGGAGCAAGGAGATGGATTTGCAAAGCAAGCTAGGGCTTAGGAATTTCTATTTCCCGTTCTCTTCCTCCATTTTTGCTTGAGCTTGAGTGTTAGGAAAATAGAAGAGAAGTGAATGAAGAGGAGAGTGTTGGAACTGAGTTAAGTGGCTAATTGGCTCAGCCCAACCAAAGCCCTAAGCGGGAAAAAGTAGCAAAAATCAACTTTCTCTAAACATATCGAAGCTTATACTCAAAAAGGTCGCAAACGGCATTTTGAACTCAACGGAGGTGGTCTCGAGTCCTAATTCGACCGTATGCAAAAAGTAGGTTTTCGGACCAAAATCCGACGAACGATAAAATATTTAAATAAAATATTTAAATATAAAAATCGATAAATATGCGGGTTGTTATAGACTCCCCTCCTTAAATAAATTGCGTCCTCGCAATAAGTAAGAAGGAAATATATGAAGTAACAACCATGGAAGCATATTAACACAAAAGAAAATTTGAAATAGGAAGTTCACCATAAAGTGCACAAAAGAGTTAGCAAGAAATCTGGTGAAACTTCAATTTCCACAATAACACCAGGCTCAAGAATGAAAACCGGAATCCCTAAGGCATTCCCGTAGATAAAAGACGTGGGGAACGTCAAGAATAGCAGAAAATTGAGCCGGTGCAATGGCGTAGTACAAAAACAGTACGCCCGAAAAACTAGAAACTCAAACAATTTGGGACATCAGCGTAGTACAAAAACGGTACGCCCAATGAATCAAAAGCAAAGACATCGATGTAGTACAAACGGTACATCCGATGAATCAAAAGAAAAGACATCTACTACATCGGTACATCCGATGAATCAAAAAGCAAAGACATCGATGTAGTACAACGGTACATCCGATGAATCAAAAAGCAAAGACATCGATGTAGTACAACGGGATGTAGTACAACGGTACATCCGATGAATCAAAAAGCAAAGACATCGATGTAGTACAACGGTACATCCGATGAATCAAATGCACGTAGTACAAACGGTACATCCGATGAATTCAAAAGCAAAGACATCGATGTAGTACAAACGGTACATTCGATGAATCAAATAGCAAAGACATCGATGTAGTACAACGGTACATCCGATGAAACAAATAGCAAAGACATCGATGTAGTACAACAGTACATCCGATGAATCAAAAGAAAAGACATCGATGTAGTACAAATGGTACATCCGATGAATCAAAAAGCAAAGACATCGATGTAGTACAAACGATACATCCGATGAATCAAATAGCAAAGACATCGATGTAGTACAACGGTACATCCGATGAATCAAAAAGCAAAGACATCGATGTAGTACAACGGTACATCCGATGAATCAAATGCAAAGACATCGGTGTAGTACAAAGGGTACATCCGATGAATCAAAACCAAAGACATCGATGTAGTACAAACGGTACATCCGATGAATCAAAAGAAAAGACATCGATGTAGTACAAACGGTACATCCGATGAATCAAAAAGCAAAGACATCGATGTAGTACAAACGGTACATCCGATGAATCAAAAAGCAAAGACATCGATGTAGTACAACGGTACATCCGACTAATCAAATGCAAAGACATCGATGTAGTACAAATGGTACATCCGATGAATCAAAAACAAAGACATCGATGCAGTACAAACGGTACATCCGATGAATCAAAAGAAAAGTCATCGATGTAGTACAAACGGTACATCCGATGAATCAAATCCCAAATAATTCGGAACACTGACGCAGTACAAAAACGATACGTCCAATGAACCGAAGCCCGAATGATTTTCGAAACACCGACGTAGTACAAAAACGGTACGTCCAATGAACCGAACACAATAAAAGGACATCGGACGCTAGTCCTTAAAAGGAATGAGATAAAGCTCAATAAAACGAAGTACACCAAAACGTCCGATGAACTTGATAGAAAAATAATTCCATTCAGACAACATCAAAGAATCAACCACTTGTTGCCTACGACAAAGCGCATTGGCAACACGATTTCCCTTCTCGGGAATAAAAGAATATCAAGATCATAAGATGCTAGGAACTCGAGTCAACATGAAGTTCCTTAAGAGAACTTAAATATTCCAAAGATTTATGATCGAGGTAGAGAACAAATTTCTCATCCAAAAATGATGATGCCAAATTTCCAAAAGTAAAAACAATAGCCGAGAGCACTAGATCATAAGTGGCTATCTAGTCTCGAGAAGCTATAATGATTTAGAAGCACAAGGGATAGCACGTTCTCCTTTGCAAGAGAATGGCATTCCAAACCAATACGACTAGTATCGGTGCAAATAGCAAAGTCTTGGTTCCCCTTCAGGAATCACAAGAATAAAAGTATTGAAAGGAAGGGTTCTTTTTAAATAATTCTCTTCCCCGTAAAGTTAAAACTTTCAAAATTACATTTTTACTTTTATGTAATAATCTTTCTACAAAAATTTAAATTTTTATAAGTCAATATATCGTGTCTGATTGTCACATCAAAGTGTTTAGGAAATTCCTATCGATAACGTTGATCGAGCGCATCGACCAAAATTCTTAAAGCACTCAACGGGCAATACAATCACAAAATCATCTTTTATAGGATAAATAAATCTCTTAAAAAGTTTTAAGAATATTCTTTGTTCGTTTCAAGAACAAAATCAAATTGCACTTATAATTAAATCTTATGAAAAAGATTTGCAAAATTTTAAATTTCTATTTCCATCCAAAATCAATATATACAAGAATGGTCTCATAGAAATATTCATAGAATATTCGATTTATAAAATGGATGAAATAAGCTGGACAATTTGAATGACAAAATAAGTCATTTATAAGAATCATAACGAGTGCGGAATGCGGTAAGTGGAATGCTAATTTCCGCAACTCGTAGCAACCGAAAACCGGTGGCAAGGTCGAACTAGAAAGACCTTAACACCACACAAAAGATTTCTTAGGTGATAATCCTAAGACAAACTCAAAATACCGGAAAATTTCTCATACTACATGAATGAGAGAAATAACACTTTCCTTATAAGTGGGCTTAAGGAATAAAATGATGCCATCAAGTTGGAATCAAAATCATAAAGGAAAAATAGAAATCTGCTTAACAGATTGAAAATGTCGAAGATGAATAGTCCACTCGAAAAATAGGGTGTGGGCTTCACAATGATTAAGCCGATCCTTTAAAAAAATCAATTCCGAAGCCTAAGTAAAAATATCGGCTCGGAAAGAAAGGTCTCATAAAATAATTTCGACATCAATAAAAACAAATTGAGTGTTGCGGATCTACCATCCGGATTCACAACTCCCAAAGAACTCATCAAGCCCAGAAATGTTTAAAGAAGAAGGATCACGAAATAAAACAATGCCATCAAGGATTGAGTGAAAAATACCTTGACCACGAGAAGTGTTTCCAGGAGCTTGCACTACATTGAGCTCTCCCTCCTTCTTACTTTGAAGTACGGGACATGCAGTAATATGGTGACCCGAATTTTTGCAATAGCGACAAAAGAGGGGTCTCGGACACTCCCTAGCATAGTGGTCTGTTGAACCACAATTGTAGCATTGTCCACTACTAGAGGTAGGAGTCTTTGCTACCGGAGTTTGTTGCTTCCCTTTCTTATTAGAATTGGAGCCTTTGAATTTAATTGGCCTCTTCGAGTTATTGTTGAAGTTCTGTTGGGCACGCACAACTTCAACATCACCTTCATTATCGGCCTCTTCAAGACGAAGAGCGATATCAATAAGCTGATCAAATGAAACCTCAAGTTTCAGAAGTAATGGCTTCTTAAGATTCTTATTCAAGCCATAGATGAATCTCTAATTTTTCTTCAATGGGGTGTTGATGTATTCAACCCCGTATTTGGACAGAGATTCGAAAGATGCGACATAGTCTGTCACAGAAGATTCACCTTGAACAAGGTCAATAAAACGCCGGGCCAAAGTTACTTTTTCAGCCTCCGGCACAAATTTCAATTCGAACCTTCCCCGGAAATGCTCCTAAGTGAGATCCGCTTCAATGATTTCAGAAATTAAAAGCTCATACCAATCTAATGCTCTTTCTTGGAGCATGCTAGAAGCCACTTGGACTCGATGAAGGTCAATAAGTTTCATGCGAGAAAAGATGCGATCGCATGATTTGAGCCAAGCTTGAATTTCAATAGCACTCTCGGATCCCCTGAATGGCCTTCCACCCAAATCGGTGTAGTCTCCGCACAAGCGTGCTTAACCGGATCTAGGATGAGTAGGCTCTGGATTGGGTCCGGCAGCTTGAGCGTTCTTAACAAGATCTAGAAGCTCCTGGGCAGACATAAATACTCCATCCTGGGGAGTAGCACTGGATTGACCGGCGCTGGGACGGCCAGGTCTAACCATTTCTCTTCTTTAAGAAAGAAAGAAAGAAGAGGAAAAAGTTATTCTCAAAATAAATATCAAGCAATCTTGATAGATAAAACAAGGAATCATAAAAGAAAATAGGATGAATCGGTACGAAAACTCGAATTAAATCCTAAAGCACGACCCCTAAGAAAGACTTAGGACGATGATCCTTGTTATAATATTCCATATTGTTCCGAAGTTTGGCTCCGATACCAAGCTGTGACGCCCCACCTCTATACCCACGCTAGCCAAGAACACTACAGTGTAATGCTGTCAACTAGCACGGAGAATAAGGCTGTTGAGGAGCGACCATCCGTGTAATTGCTTTGTGCGAGCATCGATATGTCAGATAATATAACATGCATTTCTTTTCAAGAGGAAATCCGACATACCGACACAAACTCAAAGCTACTACACAGTGGCTATAAAGGTCTTCGGAAACAAATATAGAAATAAACATAACGTAAATCAGTCAGAGACAATTCATATCACAAAGGCGGAAATAGATATGAATATTACACATGAAAGTGTACATCAGAGTAGTGGTCAAAAGAATCCACAATAATACAAAGGAATAGATACAAGTGCTAGACAAAAGAATAAGTATACATCAAGGAGTTTGTATCTCAAATGTATACAACAAAAACTACTAAACTAGAGTAGTTAGCCAAAAGTCAGAAGATGGTTCCAGGTAGGAAGCCATGAGTAACCTGTAATATCTCAGTCTGACCCGAGTATTATTTAAGAAGAAAATAATAAACGGATCAGTCTAGCTATAAATATCAGATGAAGTGATATATAATAAGAGATACGACACAAACATATAATAATCACAATGCCAAGCTGTGATAAATAAGTAATTGAAAATCAACAAGAGATTAATCAATATCACAATAATCTACTCAAGATAAAAAGGAATGTCATACTCCTAATTTCATTCACCAAGCCACAATAAATGACAAATATATCAATGCCCATCGTAAAAGTTGGTGAAACACAAATTCCAGAAATCAACACACGAAATCCAGAAATCACAATAAAAAGGATGGCCAATCCCACAAACTGGACATCGACGCACCTAGAAAGACACGCCCCATGTACAGTCGAACATCGACACACCTAGAAAGATATGCCCCATGCTCTAGCATCGACGGACCTAGAAAGATACGCCCCATGCACAAATAAACATCGATGCACCTAGAAAGATACACCCCATGTAATGTCTAACACCGATGCACCTAGAAAGATACACCCCATGTAATGTCTAACATCGATGCACCTAGAAAGATACACCCCATGCTAAGTCGAACATCGACGCACCTAGAAAGATACGCCCCATGCATAGACGAACATCGACGCACCTAGAAAGATACGCCTCATGCCCCGACTTATTGAGCCGATTGCTCCACGAAGTAAATAAACATCAATGTACCTAGAAAGATACACCCCATGCATAAATAAACATTGACGCACCTAAAAAGGTACGACCCATGTATAAACAAACATCGATGCACCTAGAAAGGTACACCCCATGTAATAATAAAACATTGACGCACCTAAAAAGGTACGACTCATGTATAAAATGAGACGAAGCTCAATAAAATGAGGAACAGTCCTCCACATAAACAAAGAGACATTGCTAGTCTAAATCACAAAGATGATCGTCATGATCAACGAGCAGTGTCGATTACAGTAAGCTAGTAAATATATGAGCTTAGCATCATGTCCCATAACCACTAGCTTAACTTAAATATTTACGAACAAATTGTATATCTCCACTAGAAAATTGTCACAAGTGATTCAATCGAACAAGTCCAAGAATTAACCGACGAAGTAAACGCAAGCGTTTCATACCACTCGTTTTACTAAGTCGTTTAATTAGATTTCTCATACGAGTGAAGTAAAGGTTTATATATACTAATAGATTGGAAAACGGTTTTGTAAACGAATTTGGTATTAAAATAGTATTGAAATCGTTTGAGGAAAGAGTTTTGATAATTACTATTAGTATAGAAAACCTTTATATTTTTAAAGTGACAAAGCACAAGGGGGATTGTAGAAACAATCAATCACAAAGATCACATTCGAAGATGTGAATAAAAATCCAATGAAATCGATAAAGGATCCATCGAAGTGGACATATCTAAAATTCCCAAAGAAAATAAGTCATCAAAGATGATAATAAATGATGACAATAAATAGGATCATCAAGAATCGATTTAAATTGGAAATTCAATCCAAAAAGGCAAATTGGACTAAAACAGCAGGTTCAGTCGACTGAACAGAGTTTTCTGTCGACTGACCCTGTACCTGGAAATTTTCCAGGTTCAAGAAACTTTCTGTTTCCAGTTTCAGTCGACTGTGCAGAGTTTTTCAGTCGACTGAATCATGCCTGCAAACTCTCGGGTTTCAGGTTCAGTCGGCTGAACAGAGTTTTCAGTCGACTGAATCATGCCTGGGCTGTTTTTCAGCCTATTCAAATGAAGAGCAAATTCTTCCAAAATGCAACCGGACGAACATTGGCTCTAAGGGTTTATGCCAATCGGCAACCCGGCCCTATATGCTCCTCGGTGCATCACTAGAAGCATGATCAAACATCCATTAAAGGATTTCACACAAATTTGACTTAAAAACTCAAACAATTTGAATATTCACAAAACCAATCCAAATCAAGAGCAAATGCACATGAAGAAGTGTTAGGAATTCATACCCAACAACCAAAGATAATTATAGTCATAGATGTGAGATAAAAATCTCACCTTTGCACTAAAATTTATGAAGATGAAGCTTGAAAGCAAAAAGGAATCAACCACTCTTCAAGTCCAACTCTAGAAGCTTGAATCTAAGCTAAAAAGAAGAACATTTCCTAAGTTAGGTTTAGGAAATTTCTGAAATTCAAAGAGAGAATGAGTTGGAGAAGAAGAAGAGGAAGCTTACCAATGGGTTCTCATGAACTTTGGAGCAAGGAGATGGATTTGCAAAGCAAGCTAGGGCTTAGGAATTTCTATTTCCCATTCTCTTCCTCCATTTTTGCTTGAGCTTGAGTGTTAGGAAAATAGAAGAGAAGTGAATGAAGAGGAGAGTGTTGGAACTGAGTTAAGTGGCTAATTGGCTCAGCCCAACCAAAGCCCTAAGCGGGAAAAAGTAGCAAAAATCAACTTTCTCCAAACATATCAAAGCTTATACTCAAAAAGGTCGCAAACGGCATTTTGAACTCAACGGAGGTGGTCTCGAGTCCTAATTCGACCGTATGCAAAAAGTAGGTTTTCGGACCAAAATCCGACGAACGATAAAATATTTAAATAAAATATTTCAATATAAAAATCGATAAATATGCGGGTTGTTACATACACACACTATATACAATATACCACATCCAATCAATCCAATCATTCAACCAAATATTTAAATTTAACTATTTAAATTTAAATAATAATCCAGATGAGTGAGATTAGCTCACCTTTAGTTTACTTGCAACCCATTTCCATTCCAGCTTGATTTCTTCATGATTAATTACTTAAAGATAATTACTTAATTATAAGTAGTTAATTAATGATTAATAATTAATTTATCAAGTGATAATTAATTTGTGATTTATTAATATAAGTGATTAGGATAATCACTTATTGTAATTAATTAGGATAATTAATTAACAGATAATTAATTAAAGAGTTAAATAATTGGTGTGATAAATTAAGATTAATTTATTAATTAAAGATAATTACTTAATGAAAGTAATTAAAGGTTAATTACTTAATAATTAAAGGTTATCAATTAAAGTAATTAATACGAGGATAATTAATCTAATGTGATTAATTAAGGAATAATTAATTAAGTAAAGGTAATTAATTAAGATAAACAATTAAGGTTGATTTATTTCATTAATTAATATCAAATGATTTGAAATTTATTAATCAAGATTTGATAGTTAATTCATAAGTAGTTAATTTAATTGGAAATTAAATTGAATTGATTTAGGATTAAACAATTAATTAATCCTCTTTATAAATGATTATTGAATGCTTGGATTGCTTATGAATGTTTGCATTGTATGAAATACCGTAAATTGATTGTTATCTCTAGACTGTAATATTCTGTTCTGTGAATAGAGCTATGTGTAATTTATTTATTTATGTGTGATATATTTTTCTGTGAATCTGTGAATGAAGATAAGCATTATAGATCATACCGCTTATCAATATTGATATGATTGAATCTGTGATGATTGATGTTGTTGCACTATTGTCTAAAACCCCTAGGACTACACTATACACACACATATATGGATTGCATGAGGAAATTGGTTAAGTCACAAGTTTTTGAAATAGTTTTAAAATTGAGTTTTAAATCCAAACGGTTTTGGAAATGGAACTGGGTTAAAAGTGAAAAGCTTTTGAAAAGGAGTTTTTTAAGATAAAAGTTATTTTTAATAACTTGATAAGGTTTTAAAATTTAAATAGTTTAATTTGAATTTAATTTCAAAATTTGAAATTGAATTCTATATTTGGAAATTATGGTTTAAAAAAGGTTATATAAGTTACAAAAGTGTTTATATGGGTTTTCAAACCATTTTAAAAGTAGTGTTTTGGGAATTTGAACTTAATCTAAGTATTATACCTGAAGGGCTTTAACTTGTATATATGTAATTGGATTTTTTTCGAAACCAAACTATTTTTTTTCAAATAATAATATCTTTCACATAACGATAGAACTTCCAGTTTGTGTTATAAAGATTACAAATTTGAAAGTGAATTGTTTGGAAATCTACGAATAAATCTTTGTGAAAGATGGTTGAACCCTGTTTTGAAATTAAAGAGGATTTTAAATGATGTACCTTTTATATATAAAAGATTTGAAACGGGACTTGTTTTGAAAATTATGAATGAATCTCTGGATATTGTCTTGAAAGCTCTGAATTGAGTCTTTGATTTATGATTCGATGAGTAATCCAGTTTGAAAAGGAAATTGTTTTGAAAGCCGTGAATGAATCTTTGTGAACTTTGTGAAGTGAATATTTTTGTTTAAAGATTGGAAAAGGTAATTTGTTTAAAACATTTAAAGAAAGGTTTTGGTTTTAAGTTGTGACTTAACTGAAATTCCAATATCCATATATTTTTAAATATTGCGCTCATTATTCGGTTTAGCCGGGAGGGGACCTTGTGTCATATAACCTATTCCGAATAACGACATGAATTATCGATAACATTTGAAGACCGGTGGTGAAGACCGGATATTTCCGAAAGCGAAAGGATAACACGTCGAATGTCTCTGCATCAAATGATCCCGGATTGAGATTTGATCACCCTTTATGATGGGAAGTCCGGACGTGATTAAGGATTATCCGGATTTGCAAGGGCTTCTTTGAAAGTGCCTTCGGTTTTGTTTGAACCCAAAACAGACTTGTATGGATGTATGTCTGACATTACACTTTAAGATATAAAGCTGGTTTCTATCAAATACATTTCTGTTTGATGGCGGAGATTTATTCTCTTAGTTTAACACCCTTCTCTGAGACGTACGAGCTTAGAGGTTATGTAGTTGATGGTTACTAGTGATACATTCCCAATTTGGTAATGTGGCATACGAAGTGCTACTGATCATTTGTTGATCAAAGAATGGCTTTTATGTAAAGCGTAGCTTTGTGGACGAGACCTCATCGGAACTCACTCCCCGAAAATGGTCGAAACAGAAAAGATGTGGCAAGGTTGCAGGGATCGCGTTCCTAGGGTATGTCCGTTCCTTCTGGAAAAGGGTGGTATCATGGTATGGAGCCCAGATATTTAACCTACGTGGTTACTGCAAATACATTGCTTTGTGGTTGTTGGTGTTGAGAGCTCTCGATAAAGTCGCAAACGACCAGGGATGGAATATCTTAGGTGTTACTCCCGGGAAGGGAGTAAACCGACCTCGTGTTGGCAGAGAGCTGGGTAAGTTCTCGGGGCGTCCCTCTAGAGGCGTTGCCATGTTGCAATAGGAAGTTCCTTAGCCAAACCATTTATTGGAAAATCCAAAGAAACAATACGCTCCCTGTGCGGTTTTAGTTGTATAACCTGCCGTGGAATGTGGCGGTAACCTGCTATTGAACATGATAGCTATAGTTGGGATACGACGAAATGTTGTATGCTGGCTAAGATTAATATTATACTTTCGAAATGTTTTCCACTACACATTAATAATAATATCAAATGGTTTTCGCATATCAATCATTTTTGACTATCATAAGGAGAAATCTCCTCTAATTCTGCGTTTGCATGGTGTGTGCGGCAGAAGGCCTTATGGTAGTTTCATTTTCCAAAAAGCATTGTGGATTTCAATTTTAAATTATTTAGTTGTTTGTTTTAAAGAAAACTATTTTTGTTTGCTCATACCTATCCCATGACTGACTCGGAGTTTATTTTCCCATCCTAAACTCTGGGTGCCCTTTTCCACATGGGCAGTATAGAGTTGGGTTTCTCGGATAATCAAATAGTAGGAGTAGTTTCAGTAGCCTTCAGTCTTTGGAAATCTTCTTCAGTCTTTGGATGACCGACCTTGCTTAGTACAAATTGATTGGGAGTTCGAGCTATTTCTGGATTGGTGCTTTGGAGATGGAGATTGCTGATATTGGAGTTCCTTTCTCTCTTGGAGACAAAGTTGGAAATTTCTTTCCGCTGTGTCATATTCTGCTCTGATATTTTTGGATCTGTTATATTTTGTTGTAACAGATATTGTATCATTCTTGTATCGAATGTTGTATATCAATGATATATAATTTTTTTTCTTCCGCTGCGTTGTTATACTTAATGCGTTGTAAGCTTCGGCGAATCAGACCGAACGTTTAAATTTGCGTCATTCGAGTACAAGTGAAGTACGGTTCTCGATTTTCGAACACGAAAATCCGTGCTGTCATATTTGGTATCGGAGCTGAAGGTTAAATTTAGGTTTTGGAGTATAACACATTAAGTAACTCATTAGAGATAGGGTGAAGTATACGCTAGAATGAGTATCCTTAAGATATCCGCCTATATGCCTCTATAAATTCTCTTACTATCCATTAATAGTGAGTATGAGTGCGAGAAGAGGACAATGTAAGGGACAGCGAAGCACCGCTACAAATGGTCGATAACCTACGACAACTGAAACAACATCTCTATCAATCTCTTTTCAGTTCCTTGATGGCTTCGTGGTTGCTCGAGGGAGAAGCTTCGGTGTGGTGGTGGCCCTACGAATCATTGTAGAAAATCCTTACTTCGTATCTTTATCGGTTTCTTATCAATCTTCCTGTTTTTAACTTCAATGAATTTGAGATATTATTTGAAATAAACTAGTTAACATACGAAGATAGATTAATTTTATCGATAAAACGATTTTGATTCAAACCAAATTTGAAGTTCTATTGTAATTTCTTGTGAGTATCAAAGTCCAAAAAGGGACAAGTTAATATCTACTTTGGGATATTCCAACCTGGATTGGGTATCCATTGTTTGTTCTGTAGGCCCAGATATATTCTACGAACGGTTAGTTATCACTTCGGACTAACCAGTGCCCTACTTATTTCGTAGATCTGGTGACCCGAATATCTTGTGAAATGCTGAATGAGTTTGTCCTCATATCCATTGTTGATGTTCTAATTTGGTAAGCCGAATGTGGAACAAATATTCAGCTTAACCTGGTGAACCATATCTTTGATATATTCATCTGTTCTTTGTTATCTTCCCCTTTAGCAAATTTCGGGGATGAAATTTTCTTAACGGGGAATATGTAACGATCTCGGTTTTAAATCAAATTTAAATTGGTAATTAATTTTATTTTTGAGATTAAATTGTGAATTAATCTGGTATTTTCCAAATAAAATGGATATTTTTTTGTTTATTAATATAAATGTATATAAATAGATTGTAATTTAAATTTTGAATTTGAAACTCTAAGATAAATATTGTCACGACCCGTCTTCCACTAACCAGAAAGACGTATCATGAATTAAGAAAGAAAGGGATAGAAAAGAGAAAGAAAGAGAAGAAAGAAGAAAAATGTTGATGAAGAACACAAGCATAGACTGGACAACACATTTTAGAAATATGGTTCAACAGATCCATAAAGAAAACTCCGAAGTTTAACCAAAACCCGAGCTGCTTCACCAAACCTTATCTGAAGGAACCATCCTTCTACTAGCTAAGCCACCGGTATCAATCCTGGAATCCAGTTGATAAGAAAACTTAATCTCCAGATACAGACAAACCTCTGACTTCCCAAAAGACATCCAGAAAAATCTTCAATAACTCAAAAGAACACTCAAACTATCGCAAGTCTCTTTTGCGATCAGCCAAGCCTAATATTAAAGAAAATTATTCTCTCTTTACCAAACAGAATAGCTTATACTAGTCTAGTCAATCCATCGAAGAAATGGATCCATTCTGTTGCTTCTGAACTCCACCTCAGAAAACTGCTAACCAGAAGACCTTCTTGCTGGCACACAGAACACTCCAAGTTAAACTATTGACACCGATGGTAAAGACTTCCTAATCCAACGTTCTTCGAGAAACTCGGACCTCAAAGCCAATCACTACATCCTGCTGAATCGAGGCTGAACAACGGAGCATACACACTTCCTAAAACTTGTTTAAAAAGAAACCATCTTCGGACAAAATCCATAGTCACTGCATCTCATCACGCAACTACTACTTCCTGAGGTATCGAGTTACTATTACTCACTTCTGCCAACTAACAGATCAAACTTTACTCATCCATCTTCAAAGATAGACTCCGAACCTTAACAGGTTTCCTTCAGAGATCGATGAACTCCTTTATCACTGCAAAGCTTACTTGGACGGTATTGGGTCTACAGTTACACTTCCAACCTCAAATATTCAAACTCCAACCAAGGGTAGTAGTCGTGTTACACACACCACTACCTTATCTACTTTTATAACCTATATTGGAAAACCCGAACAGATAACCCAACAAATAGGTAGAACTATATATATATATATATATATATATATATATATCAAAATTACAAATACGCTCTCTCAAGAAAGAAAACACTCCAAAGCCTAGGTATTCACTCAACCTAGCGCTCTGATACCACTGTAACAACCCGCCATTCATCTCCACAGAATGACACAACATTAATAAGAAAGAAAGGGATAGAAAAGAGAAAGAAAGAGAAGCAAGAAGAAACAACATCAGAATCTCAACATCAGAATGAATAAATTATATTAATAACATAAGTATTACATAGTATACAACCATTATCAGAGTTACACAGATTATACATCACATACTAGACAGTTATAAACACCTGCCTATTTATTACAACACAGTACAAAACAACTCAAACAAACGAATCAGAGATACCAACACAGCGGAATACTAGATAACTACAACACAGAAGCCTTCTGCTCCATTGCTCCTCCTTAATTGGTCAAAGCTAACCTGAATCCCTTGGCTACTCGTAAAAATTTGAGTACCCAAGGGTTTAAGAAAACAGAGGATGAACTTCGGGTTAGACAAGGGTCTGGTGTGAGTAACAGGTTAAAGTTACTTAACTTTTGAAATCCTTTGAAAAGAAAGGTATCATGTAAGACTTCCCACACATAAACATGGAAAAGTTTTTACCTTACGCTAACCAAATCATTTGATAGGAAATTCGGTGATATTATAATAGGGTCTAGGGTTTTCAAGTAAAATACAAAAATTGCTGGAATGCTTACATCTCACGTTCCAACATAGTTGGGCACAACTAAAACGTACGACACTTATTGGGTTTTGGATCCCATACAATGGCAGGGCTACCGGGGTACCACCCGTCACAGTACGGGGCCTAGATCACGGTATCGAGGATCACTCCCAATCCCCTGCAACACAAGGCCGGAACCATCCTTTACTGGACAGTCTCGAACAAGACAACCCCGCGGTTGGTCGTGACCCAACTGCCCACACAGCCGAATAAAAAGGGACTTCTTGACAGGGGAAAAACTTGTCCTAGTTGGGCATGACCCACTGAGCCTTGCAGCACCTCCCCTGTTTTAGCCATTCTCGGTTGATGAGGCTTGAGGCTACGATTACCTTTAGAGAACACATCTCTTAGAATGCTCATCGTCCACCCGACGATGTGCTGAAAGCATTCAATCCATATAAGTTCATTCTGGGTTCGAACGAAATCGAAGGCATTATCTCGTTACACTCATTTTGGAATCACCCTTAGAGTTAACGACGATAACCCTTGCACTCTGAATCTTCATCTTCACTTGAGATTCACGACCTATCGTTAATTTGGATCGATGTGGTTTTTAGATATCCAAATATGGAAACCCGATCCCGGTGTCATCAAATCCAAAACGTATCTTTTAAGGCCAAGTTGTTTTAAGTTTAAAACAATTCAATTTAATTATCTATATACACACAAATAGATAATTCACATCATCATAATAGATAATCAACATTATCATCATAAATAGATAATTCGTATTATCATCACAAATTGATAATCTACATTATCATCGTCAGTAGATAATTCATATTATCATCACAATGCAATCAAGACATCCATATCGCACAACATTATTTATCTCATATATGAGATTCAAACCATTGAAGGAAATTTATATCAATCATCTATACATAAGCAATGATTTAATAATCACACCATCTAGAATTAATTTAAAATGAATTAAATTAATTACTCTATCTCTAATTAATTTAAAGTGAATTAAATTAATTATTTTACCTTTAATTAATTTAAATTAAATTAAATTAATTACTTCATCATTTTAAATCTTGCTTATTTAACCATTAATTGATTACAAATCAATTAATTAATCACCATCTCATTATTTATTTCAATTAATCATTCCTGATTAACTATTTTCTAATTACAATAAGTAATTAGCCGTAAAATTAATTACACAAGTTAATTATACTTAACCCTTTACGATAATTAACTTTTAATTACTTAATCAATTAATTAACTAATCCTCAAATTTATCACCTTAATTAATCACCCGTGATTAATTATCCTTTAATTACATTCCAGTAATTATGGTTAATTAATTTTATAAATTAATTATCCTTAACCAAAAACAGTAATTAACATTTAATTACATCATTAATTAATTAATTATAATTAATCGTATTAATCCTTAATTAATTATATTAATTAATTACTTCATTAATCTCTTATTATTGATTAATTAATACTAATTAATTAACACTATTTACATCACTAATTGTATAAATTAATGATCCCTAACTACAATTTAATTAATTAACTACATTAAGTAATTAACCTTAATTAAACCATAATTATTAATCACTTTTGATTAACCATATTCAGTAATTAACTACCCTTAATTACTTCATTGAGTAAATTAATTACTGCTAAATTAATTATATTTAATAATTATTGTATTTATTAATCATCCTTGATTAATCTCATTAGTAATTAATTACCCTCATTTATTACATTACTTAATTATTTCCAAATCTTAATTAATCATTGCTTAAATTAATTACACTAAATAATTAATTATTAATTACTTTCACTAAGTAACGGCCTTTGATATTAATTACACAAACAATTTATTCTAAAACTCTTCCATACTTCAATTAATTGCCTCCAGTAAATTACTTATCTTAATTACTTTTCTAAATAATTATTCCTCATTGATAACTTATCAATGCATTCAATGATTATTCTAAATTAATTAAACTTAATTAATTAATTAATTTAAACTAATCAAATTAATTAACTAATTGCAATGAGTAATTAATACCTTTAGTTACTTTCATAAAGTAATCATACTTAAACAAATTCCATAAATGATTATCTAAATTAATTAATCCAATTAATTATCAAAATTAATCACATTAATTAATTATTAAATAATCTCAAGTTAACGACCTTCATTAACTTATCAATAATTCTTTAATTACCATTCTTAAGTAATTAACTTAAATTAATTAATATTAATTACATAATTAATCTTATTACTGAACTTAACCTTAATTAATTTATTCAAACCCTTAATTAATTAAATTAATTAATTAAACTATTTATATTACCCTATTAATTTAATGAATCACAATTCATTAAATCTTTGATTTACTTTAAAATAAAACATTTCTTATTAATGATTACATTATCATTAACAAAGCAATTTAAAACAATTTACTTTAAAAAAAATTCAAATTACATTTTAAATTTTAAATTTAAAATAAAGTAAAACTTAACTTTAGAAAATTTAAAAACATTTTAAAACCTTTTAAAACTTATGCTAAGAATTTCTTATTTTATAAAAGAAGTTTAAAGGAATTTAAACCCAAATTTATATAAAATAGAAATCATATTTCAAATTACCTTAAACATTCAAAGTTGTTTTAAAACAATTTAAATTTAAAAACTTTCTTTATTTTTTCTAGATTATAATTCAAATCTGAATTTGAATCTAGATTTAAACTTAAGTTAAATCTCTGCCTTTATTTTTAAGCTTTGCTTTTAAATTAAACTATTTAAATCCTTTTAAAATTTATTAAAACATTTTAATTTATAAAATTTAAATTAAATTTAATACTAGGATTCAAACTCAGTTTGAAATCCATACTTTAAATTTAGGTTTTAAATTCTGTTTTAAAATTTAGTTTAGATTTTAAAACCAAATTGAATATGGAAACAACAGTTTTCCAAAGAAAACTGTAAACACTAATATACCCGAAACCCCCTACCATTTACTCTGAGAAAAACCCTACACCACTTCGGGCAATTACTCGAATTATTGGAGTAAAATTCGAGTCAAAAAAAACCACAACCCCACCTTCACCTGACGCAATTCATTGCACTATGCATATGCACGGTGGTTCTGGCCACCTCCGGTCACCACCAAGACATCGAGCATGTCGACGATCAACTCTGAAACACATCACGACCATCAAAATCTCACCATCCACTCGAAATCAAATTGGAGCACTCCAAATCAGAAACCTGGAAAATACTGGAACAACTATCACTATCTAATCCCAAAATTTGTCAATGGCTCGAACTCGCCTCTCCGATCACCAGTGAACCATCACCACCGACCATGGCTTCTCCTATACTCCAACTTCCATTCCCTAGAGTTGTGTCAAACTCGATCATCCCTAGACTTCATGATGATCAAAATTCCCAAACCAACCAAAACTAGGTTTACAAAATAAAATGATCAATCATCGTCACCACGATGATCTTCCACCACCTCCACTATTTTTCCCCCACTCACCCATCACTCATCCATCACCGAAAGAAATTCCGACCTTTCAGACAATCGAGATCAACAGAGACACTCAATTTTCTATTTTCTGGTTAAACCAGAAATGCTATCAAATCTCTTTACTAAAAATAGTGATTTTAGTTTTAAAAATCGAATTTTAGTTGAAGTATTTGATTCATATACCTGAATCAAAGAATCTTGACAATTTTATTTTGACTTATTTTTAAGTTTTGCTGTTGTTATTAAATTTCCAGAGGAAATACAATTTAGTTTAACTAAACCAAATTCAACTTAATTTTTTTTTTAAAAATGTTGTTACTCACCTGAAAACAGTGATGAAGCAGAGCACCAGATTTTCTGAAAAGCCTATTGTTTTGAATTTAAAAAACCAGAGTGCCCCTTGCTTTTAAACTTCAACTTGAATGCTTCTTTGAGTTTGATATAAAACTTGAATGCCCTTTGAAAACTTTAGTCCTTGAATTACAACTACAGTTGCATGCAGGTTTGAAAAAATGCAGACAGATTGATTTTGGAAATGCTTTACTTTGAAAAACTTGCAGTTGCATGCTTTAGGAATTTTAAAAACCGAGTTGCAGATGTTCAAATTAAATCATGCAGGCTTTTGATTTATTTTTGGTTTGAGGAGAAATTTCCAGATTTTGATTTTGAGGATGCTTTACAGATATGCATATGAAAATTTGGAAAATGATTTTAAGTTGAAGAATTTGAATTTAGAAAAGGGGTTTGCAGATTTCTTTCTGATTTGAGGAGGAAACTTTCAGATTTTGAACATGATTCTTAGTTTTAATAAATTTGGTTACTGATTTATTTCAGCTGAAGTAGTTTTGAGAATAAAGATTAGAAAAGAAAGTGATTGCAGAAAACATGCTTATATATGATAAAATGATTTATTAAAAATTAAAAGAAAAATCAAAAACAAATATGACACTTGTATTATTAGTTACTTAATTTAACTACACTTGTCGTCTATTTTAATTAATTACTTAACACATGTCTTATTCCACTTAATATATTAACATGTGTCTTATAAGTAAATTTTATTTGTTTTTATTTAATTTAAAAGTAAATAAAACCCTTTTCTTTATGTATTAAATACTTATCTATTTATAAACTACTTTCATATGTAAATGTATATGTGCATTCCCTTTTTAAAGAAAATGAAACAAATTATATAAAAATGAAAGCTTACTCGCATAATTTAAATATGTTTATTCTTTTAAATTTCAAAATAAATTCAAATTCAAATTCTACTTAAATTTAAAAATCCAATTTAAAGCTAATTTATAATAACAAATTAAAAATAACAATAATATTGTCTTTTAAAACATATCTATATTTATACATTTATTGCTATTTGAAAATAACATATTTATTAATTTAAATAATTTATAAAAGAAATTATAAATTACTTATCACTTATCTTATTTAAATGAATTAGTATTTCATTTGAATTTTTTTATTTTAAACTTATATATATTTCAATCATATTTATCAAACTATACTCAAAAAGGAAATAAAATAAACCTTTGTTTATCTTATTTAAAATTTAAACTATGCTTAAAATATATTTAAACAATTTAAAACATTTTCTTTAAGTATCTTAAAACCATGTAGTTATTTATTAAATAGTTTTGAATATTTAAATATTAAATAAAATAATAATTTCCAAATTATCAAAATGAATGTTAGAATTTAAAAACAAGATTTTATTTGTTTATTAAACTTCAAATCAAAACTTATCTATTTACAATATATATATATATACACACACACATTATAAATAGGAAAACATTTTATTTGCTTTTAAAAGATAAAATTCACTAATGTAATATTCATTTAATAAGATCATTAAATCAAATCAAATCTTATTTGACAAATATTTATCAAATCAATTTAATTTTAAATACAGATTATTAAATTGATATTGCCAAAATTTGTGGGATATCACAAATAATTTTGAAAATAAAATGAGTTTAATTTGGGAATTCAATTGTAAATATTTTACAAATAAATTGGATTTGAAAATACTATGTTCAAAATTAATAAAATTTGATTTCTTTTTATAATTATTTGGAAAGTTATATTTGAAATTAATTTTTAATTGAATTGTGAGTTTGAAATTCAAGGATAAATAACTTAAAAAATAAATTGGGCTTGAACTATATTTTAAAGTTAACAAGAAATTATTTTCTAATTTTAATATATGTAATATGTATTTTGGAAGTTATGTATTGAATTTAATGTAATAATTTCCAAAAGATATCTAAAGTTAGAATTTTGAATTAATATAATATAAGTGTGTTGTTTATCTAGATATAATTTGACTTTTTAAATTATTTTCTTTAAAAAGTTATATAAATATTTATAAGAGAAAATGTATACAAATGAATAGAAAATAAATTTAAAAACATTTAAACACATGCAACATACATGTGTAAACATTTTATTACACAAATTAACATTTGTAAGCAATTTAAATAAAGAGATAAGACAAGTGCAACCTAATTGTATTCATAAATGAACAAGTGGCAAGATTAGTATTTTCTTTTTATTTTTGAATATTAAGAAAAATAGGCTTAAGAAAATCAACCAAGCTTCTTCATTTCAATTAAATTCTTTCTCTTATTTTCATAAACCTGAAACTACAGATCAAAAGTTAAAACAAAACAAATTCATAAATCAATTTAAAACCTGATTCAAAAATCAAACATCTTCAACCTGAGAAGATGAAGATCAAAACAAATTATAGTCAGAAACTTGAAAATTTTAAAATGCAAAGATTAAAAATCAAGTGCTGGTCAACATTCAAGTTTTAAAGCCAGCAACCAGTAAATCTGAAGTAATTCAAACATCATCAACAAAAGAAAGCTTCAGTTTTAATAGCTCAAGTTAGATCTGAAGCAGGTTGTAAACCTGGGAACAAGAATCAAATGCATGCAATTCAATCAAGATGCTTTCCAATTTTTCAAACTCAAAAAAAAAATACTCTGTCTCAACAATTCCCAGTTTTCAAGCACGTCTCTGTCTTTCAACATTCAGGTGAGCAAGCTTTTATTTAAAGACTTGAATCTATTTATTTAACTTGATGTTGGTGATGGATTCGTAAAGTAAAATGGTTGCACGAATGTAGATAATGTATTTGACACTTCTTTATAGTGCTTTTTACCATGGTTTTCAAACCCAGCCGCAAATTACAATAACCATGGTAGTCAATGTATTTGACACTTCTTTCTAGTGATTTTTCAAATTGTTCAATAATTTGGTGAATGGATACACTATTAATATAAACTCGCGAGTAGTGGACTCTCTTTGGCCTTAATTCTGGCATTTTGTCCTCCTAGAACTAATTACGCTATATTGTACAAAACCCTATTCTAGAAATTTTTTCTTAGATATTTCTTAGCAGGTGGATACATATTGCTTATATATTGAAGATAAGCTTGATGTAACTTCTGACAGTATATTAGTTCATGATGTTGCTGCTTCTTCGTTACAACAACTAAGGTATGATTTTGTATTCTCAACTAAATTAAGTTGATAAGATTTCATAATTTTCTAATGTATCTTGTTCCTGAATTAAGCTATGATTTTTATGTATTAGTAATGACGTCCAATGGACACTGACCCATTAGGTTTGGAGCACCTTACATTAAAATGCAACTAAAATAAAGTAAAAGCTAATCCTATCAATGGATACTGGAAATATTCGAAATGCGTCCACATCTATATCCAAAAACAAACAAATATCCGATATCTGGAAAATGATACAGATGCAGATATTAAAACATCCATATATGATATCTGGTTTCAGTCAAGATTGTACTTTATATGAATATAAGATATCCGTTACATGGTGTATTGAGTTTAAACATCCAAGAGCTATTTTCAAGGTTGGTAATGTGCAATTAGATGCATAGAAGGTTGAGAAAAGTTTGCCCTGACTTTAGCATTATTTAAGAAAAATAAAAAACTACACGCTAGCCAATTACGTCCTCATAACCTTATGCTTTAAATCATTTAAGATAAATATTTATTTTCATAATGCAATGCATCTTGTGTTGCATTTGGTGTCCATGCATGTTTGTTAACTTAAATTTGCAAAATAATTTTAAATTATAAGCTTACCATAATACATTCTTACTATTACCAACAATATTAATAAAATTACAGTTAAAAATGCTTAGACATGCGGTGAACTTGGATTGAACACATGACTTTCAGTTCTTCAATCTTAGGGATAAGCAAACGCTTGACTTGGATTGACTTTATCAAATATTAAACACAACCCTTGGTGTATTAATTAGCATAATATAGAATTGGAAATTAGAGTTAAAGAGTTTCTTTTCTCTAATTCCATTTTTGAATCATGAGGATATCTCTCTTTGATCCTACTTTCCAATTCTCCTTATTTTTCTTATAAATTCCCTACTCTCTATATAGATCGTCGAGTCCAAAATTTCATTTCGAACTCTAACTCATTGCCTCTATATCTACTGTGGCTCTTTAATACCAAACCTTTTCTTCTAAACAAAAATACATATTAAATTAATTTCTCAACAAAAAAAACAGAATTAGGTGAATAGTAGTTTAGCTACTAGGAAAAGGTAATCAGGGGAAGTTGTAGAAAAATAGGGTGACAGAGAGGGTTGAACTCTCCATTACAGGATCACTCGACGTAGCTATGAGACCTATGCGCTAGTCGATTGCATCACCACCCTCATTATGCATTGATTAAGTGCTACTACTAACACCTAAAAAATGCTTCCATCTCCTAGAACTGAAGACCACCATACAAAGATTAGTTCTTTGCTTCATATCATCAAATGTTGTTTTAATTTAAGTAAGCATGCATCCAAATATTTCTAACACAACAGTTATCCAGGCGCGACTAGGGTGCATCGCACCTCCTGTGCCTTGTCTGGTGCGGAGGCACACCAAAAGCGCTAATGAGCGCCTTTTGTCGAGTCGTTGAGACTCCATTAGACGCGCCTCGAATAGCAGCTCTTGTATTTGCAGACCGACTTCATTCAACCCGAAACTCGACTCGTTGCCTTTGAAATTGACGTGGTCGAAGCTGTTTAGGGTTTCAAATTATAACTGCAGTCTCGAACAAAAAAAAAAACTGTTGTGCCGCACCGCCTCATACAACCGCCGCCGCCAGCTCTCCTTTATGGCCGCGGCCAGCTCTCCTCTGCCGCCTTCTTGCTTTTTCGGATCGACTCTCTCGGGTATTTTTTTAACTACAGTAGTATTAAATAGGTTTTTTTAATATAAACTTTCAAGTTAGATTATAATGAGTATTAAATATAAATTATGAAGTTAATTTTAATTAGTTTAAAATTTTAAAATTTAATTTAAACTTTTAAGTTAATTTGATTATTTAGTTTGAAATTTAATGAGTTATGTTATAATTTACAAATATGATTTAAATTTTAAATTTAATTATGTTTTAATTTAAAATTTAGTTGTGTTTTTAAATTTAATGAGTTATATTTTTAAATTTAACGAGTTATGTTTTAGTTTAAAATTTAGTTATGTTAACTGACGTTTTAAATTTCAAATTTAATTATGTTTCAACTTTTAATTTAAAATTTAGTTGTGTTTTAAATTTAATGAGTTATGTTGTAAAATTTAAAGAGTTATGTTTTTGTTTTAGTTTTGTTTTAAATTTTAAATTTGATTTTGTCATAATTTAATTTAAAGTTTAATAATGTTTTAAAAATTAATGAGCTATGTTTTAAAATTTAAAGAGTTATGTTTTAGTTATGTTTTAATTTAAAATGTTAGTTATGTTATGTTTTAAATTTTAATGTAGTTATGTATTAATTTAAAATTTAGTTATTTTTCTAAAATTTAACGAGTTATGTTTTAAAATTTATAGAGTTATGTTTTAGTTATGTTTTAAAAATTAATGAGTTATGTTTTAAAATTTAAAGAGTTATGTTTTAATTTAAAATTTTCGTAATGTTTTACACTTTTACTTATGTTTTAAATTTAGTTATGTTTATGTATCAATTTAAGATTTACTTATGTTTTAAAAACTAAAGAGTTATGTTTTAAAATTTAAAGAGTTATGTTTTAACTTAAAATTTAGTTATGTTTTAAAATTTAACGAGTCATGTTTCAAATTTTAAAGAGTTAAATTAATGGTTAAAAATTTAAAAATTAGAATTTTAGTTAGTGAAATAGTTTAATAACTTTATTTCAGTTTTTTATTTGAGGTTGATATGGATCCAAACACACACACTGCTGCAGTAGGCTCTTCCGCCACACCTACAAATCGTAGAGCATATGTTGGATGGAATTACAATTTTTGATGGATGAAAAAAACCCTAATAACGTGACTTGCGTGTATTGCTTGAAAGTGATTTCGGGAGGAATAAATAGACCAAAACAATATCAAATCAGAGGCTCTAGAAATGCAAGCGCTTTTCCTAAATGTCCACCCGAAGTGAGAAATATTTTATTGGAAGCTATGGCTAGTAAACAACATAGGAAGATAAATGATTTTTAAGCTCATGCGAGCAATGAGTTGGATAACTATAGTTCGGATTTGAAAGATGAAGTTGAAGAAGTTGCACTAACTATTAAGAGATTGGACATTGGTGGAAGGAATGTTGGAAAGAAGGCAAAATCGTTAAAGGGTAATGTAAAATGCTCGATTAATTTGTACATGAGTAACATGACATCAAAGAAAAGTGGACAAGAAAATTTTTTAGGATCGTTTAAGTTGAGGTAGGCAAGTATAAATGATGCATGTGATAAAGAATTGAGAGCTAGAACCAATCAATATATTGCTCGTTTTTTAATCAAGCTGGTATTGCATTTAATGTTGCTCATATGGATTCATTTAAGGATGGTTGAAGCAATTAGTAGATATGAACCTAATCTAAAGCCTTCAAGTTATCATGAATTGAGAGTTCCATTGACAAAGAAAGAGTTGGATTATACAAATGAATTAATAAAGGGGCATAAAGCCAAATGTGTGAAATATTGTTGCTCCATTATGTTGGATGGGTGGACGGATCGAAAGGGAAGAACATTGATTAACTTTTTAGTAAATTTTTCTTTAGGGACAATGTTTTTGGCATATGTAGATGCATCCTCTTATGTCAAACTAGGAGAGGATATTTGAGTTGCTCGATAAGTTTGTTGAAACAATTGGCTGGAGAATGTTGTTCAAGTTATAACGGATAATCGAAGTAATTTTAAATTAGGGGATGAGTTCTACTCTTAAATATCTATTTATAAAATTTTAATTAATAATTATTTATTTTTTTTGAAATTTTAAACTAATTAAATTCATATTTTTATTTTTTATTGTTTAGGTTAGTTGCTAATGGCAAAAAAGAAAAAAATATATTGGACTTCTTGTGCGGCTCATTGCATTGACCAGGATATTGGAAAAATAAATAAGGTGGGAAACACAATTAAAAAAGGAGTTTCTCTTTCATGATTTATTTATAACCATAGTATTGTCTTGAACATGACGAGGATGTTCAATTGAACAAGGAATTAGTGAGATTTGGTGTTACACGTCTTGCGACTACTTTTCTATGTTTGCACAAATCAAAAAATTCTCTATGTACTACGTTCACTTCCGAAGAGTGGGTAAGAAGAAAGTGGGCAAAAGAAATGAAAGGGAAGAAAGCTTGTGATACAATTTTGAATGCACACTTTTGGAATAGCGTCTCTTATATTCTTAGAGTGATGGGTCCTCTTGTTTGTGTTCTTCGATTAGTCAATGGTGAGAAATGACCGATTATGTGATACATATATGAGCAATGGATAAAGCTAAAGAGGCAATTGGAAAATATTTTAAAGGAAATGAAAAGAAGTACCAATATATTTTTACCTTAATTGATAGAAGATGGGAATGTCAACTTCATTATCCATTGCATGTAGCGGGCAATTTTCTCAATCCACGATTCTTCTACAAAGATCCTTCCATTGAGCATGAAGAAGAAGTAACGTATGAATTGTACAAATGTGTCGAGAGACTTCTTTCCGAAGGTAAGCAAGAGAAGATGATGGATGAATTGACTTTATATAAGAAAGCGGAAGGACAATTTGGTATTAACTTGGCAATCAAATCAAGAGACACAAAATCCCTTGCTAAACGTTGGTTTGTATTTACATTTTACACATCATAAATTACATCAGTAATTTTTTGGATAAATGATATTGATTAGTTTATACTTTTTTTCTTAACTGAGTGGTGGAGTTTATATGGAAATTCAACCCCTACAATTTAAAAGTTTGCGATAAAATTTTTAAGTTTGACTTGTATTGCAACCGATTGCGAGAGAAATTGGAGCATTTTTGAGCATGTAAGTTTTTTGCATAAAACTCCACAATAATTCTACTTGTTTGTATATTTTAGTTTAAACATATTGCTTTATATTTTTTAATTAGATCCATAGCAAGAAGCGTAATAGACTTGAGCATGAAAGACTACAAAAGCTAGTGTTTATTAAGTACAATCAAAATTTGAAGAACCGCTTTAGACTATGATTGATTCGATTACTTTGGAAGATATTGATGCTTCAAATAACTGAATGACCGACCACGTGGAAGGAGATAATTCGGATGTTGAGGTTGAGGATGAGTTGTTTTTGGAGGAAATACATTGACATGAGGAGATGTGACACATGCTTCCACAGCGGGAGAAAGGCTGCACATGACTAGGCAACATGTCGTTGCCAAATCAAAAGGAAAATAAAAGGCTTCAACTTCCACTATGAAACCTAGTTATGTTGAAAATAATGAAGAAGTTATTATTGATGAAAATTCAAAGGATGAGAAATTTGAATATGATTCGAATGAGGACGAAAACTACGACTTAGAGTTGGAGGATAGTTTGGAGGATGATGATGATCATTGGGATTTGTGATTAGTAAAAGCTGAACATGAATTTCTTTATCATTTATCGCCTTTTATTATTGTTGTTGTGACTTATTACTTCTATGTTTTTGGTGTTAAAACTTGAATTTGTAATCGTTTTAGTTTCTAATTACCCTTTGTGACTTCGTACCTGTTAATCTATGATTTTTGTTTGCACAAAATGGTGATCAACACTAAATTTAACATTTTTGGTAGTATTTTATATTGCAGTTTTTTTCCACCAAAAAAACCCACACTTGTATAAAAGTCGCACAAAAAAGCCACGTTGCGCCTTAGCGTCTTAATTACTATGGTTATCTCTTCTTTTTCTCAGATTGAATTCAACTCTTTCCAAAACAAAAAAATCATATAACAAAAAAAAAGTCATAAGTAAAATAATAAAATTTGATAAAAATAGCTTCGTAAATCAATTTGCATGCCTTTTGAAATATATGGTCGATTGTCTTCTTCCATATGTTCACTACAAATACTTTTTATTCAAAAGAGAAGTGCATTTTCCATTTAATTGCGACTGGTATCCTACATCTAACAACCAAAAAAGATCAAAATATGACGAAAAAACGACATTAACTTTGTAATAAACATTAGAATTCAATAATTTATATTGGCATTTTTAGTTATAACTTCGTCAAACCTTAAATCCTTTTTTGTCACGGATCATTAAACTCATCCTAAAATAACAATAAAAAACTTAAACAATAAATCTGAGATTGATACGTAGAAAAAAATAGACTTTAAAAAATAAAAAGTAAACTAACCTCTTTGTGTTCATCAACATAAGGATCATTCACTAAATCTTCGCATGGCTTCATCTATTAGACAATTGTTGGGATTTCAATTGTTTTTTCTAGTTACGTTTTTTAACAATGTACGTGAGTTGTGAGTTTTTTCTTAGGGAAATGAAGATGTTGTGGTTGTTTGGATTGAATGAGAAAAAAGATTTTTGTGGTTATAAGCATATGGAAAAATTGATGGATAATAAAATTTTAATGGTAGCCAGAAGCTTTTTACAGGATGCCAATAGAACCACACTAGATTAAATACCTGACTGAATAGTACCGCAGATTAACCTTGCTTCAAATCATTTTAGTTGAAAACTTATTTTCGTAGTTGAACGCATCTAGTGTTAGGTTCGCACCTCTAAACATGATGGTTTTCTATTTCAAATTCCATGGTCCTGGATGTTTTTTTCTCTATTTCAATGTTACGTTACTTGTCCATGCATGTTTGTTAACTTACTTGCCAAATTAATTTTAAATTATAAGTTTACCACAATATATTCTTACCATTACCAATGCTACTTAAAAAATTAGCTTTTAAAGTGATTAGATATTAAACACAACTGCTATTGTGTTAATTAGCCAACGTAGAATTGAATATTAGAGTTAAGAGGTTGCGTCTCTCTAATTTCTTTCTTGAATCATTAGGATATTTATTTTCGATCTTACTTTGCAATTCCCATTATTTATCTTGTAAGATTCCTTGCTCTCCGTAGATCATCTAATCTAAAATTTCACTTTGAACTCTAACTCATTGCTCTATTTCTACTTTAGCTCTTTTTACCCAGTTTTTTCTTCTAAAGAAAATAAATGTTTAATTAATTTCTCAACAAAACACAAAAGTAAGTAGGTGAATAATAGTTTTGCTAGTTTGAACAGGTGCATAGACAGTTGTAATAGAATTTCACTGTGAACTCTAACTCATTGCTCTATTTCTATTTTTGCTCTTTTAAGTAGGTGAATAATAGTTTTGCTAGCTTGAATAGGTAAGCCTAGGCGGTTGTAATAAAATTGGGATGAGAGAGGCTCAATCTCTTGACCTCAGGATCACTCAATATAGCTATGAGACCTACACACTAGCCAACTACACCACCACCCCATTATGCATTTAGTCTAAATATAGAATTAATAATTTTTATGCATGCCATTTATAAAAAGGAAACATAAGCATATAAGATGTATGTTGTAATGATTTCAAACATCCCGATTTCTATTTTTTCTAATCTTGTTAATTTTAGTTAGGTGTAAAAATAAGTTAACAGAGGCTAGTCTCCATTTCAATGTTATTCAAAAAGCATATGAAACTTGCATGCTAGCAATTTGCATTCTCAACTTTAAGTTTTCGATTAATTTAGTTGAATGCTTAATATCATAGTCTTTATGCATCAAATCTAGTGTTACATTTGCAGTTATAAATATATATTGTTTTATAATCGTATTATATGGTTGTGGATGATTTTTCTTTGTATAAATAATACACTGTTGTTAACTTAAATTTGCAAAAGTAATTTATGATTCCAAGTTTACCATAATATATTCTTTTCATTACCAACATTATTTTGAAAATTTGATTTAAAATGTGGCGATTATGCAATTCTTCAATCCTAAGGGTAAAGAAAGGACATGAGTTGATTTAGCCAAAAAATACTGAAATTAAAATCAAATTCAGCAAACAAAAATCAAACCCAATCGCTTTTTGGAAAATCAAAACGAATCAAACTATATGATTTGGTTTGATTGGTAGAACTTTAAATGTGCTAGATTGTCTTGGTGCCCAAAATAATGGGAAGTTGAAATCAATTGTTTGATCCATATTTATGTAAAAATTTGGTGATGTTGTAATAATTTTAACCTTTTTCACTCTAAATGTCATGAGCTAAAAAGACCAATACATTTAGATGCAAAATAAATTATATATCGACATTGATAATCATGTTCTGTTAATCTAATTTATGTTCTATATTTGATTTAATAGGTTGGTTGGACTTTAAGGTAAAGGAATATAATTCGTTATTTGAATGATCGAAGTATTTGGATGATTGAGGTGGAGCTTTGGCGCAACAGTCAGATCATCCGCATGGTGATTTGGACGTACAAGTTCGAGTCCAGAAATAGTCTCTTCGTAATGCGAGGGAAAGACTGCATACATTATTGACTTTCCAAAGCCCACTATCCTGTGGGAGCCTCTTGCACTGGGTCCACCATCACCAGTAGTATTGAAAGATATGTGGAGTATTTAATATTGATGGACTATTAGACCAAATCTTGGGGTCCAAAAAAAGCAAAAGAGTCATACCTACAAACAACTCAGACATGCCACCATTTTTATCTCATAAGACTGTTCCAGATATAATATATTAGTTGCCTTGTTAAGATGTGGAGTTTTATAAAGGTGGTCACTTGAACTTTCTAATGAAATTTCTCCACATTGGCCAAATGGCGGTTGATAGCAGAACTTATGTGGAAGCACATTAGCTAGTGTCTGCTGGTGCATTTGTATAACTGTCAAATGACTAGGATAGATGTTTGCCACTGATGTCCTTACACCTCAAATATAATCATCTGTTATCACAGTATTCCAACTTCATTGATCTTATCTTAGTGAAACATATTAAAAATAACCACAGCATAGCTTAACAGTATGTCTTTCTAATTCTTGTTAGTATCAATCTTTTACCTAGATTGTCATCGGCTATTGGCGCCTAGTAGCTGTTCTATGTTATTGAAGAATTCTCAATATTGATTTTATTGCCTTTATGGTATTTATTAATTACCTTATCTACTAACAAACATGCGTTATATTTCTGGTGGAGTATCAAGTTGTGACGAATTGCATGTTGCAGTATTGGTAGGTGAGTTCCAAGTCTTGTTTTTTTGCAGGCTTAAATACAGAAAACCACATTGATTCACTCCAGATCCTGTTAACACCTTAGCACACCATTTTTTTACAGACCTTTATTTTGGGAACTTCAAGGGTTTATGTAGAAGAAAATCAAAATTGTTCATTGCATATTATGATGATTAAGGTAGTCAATGTTTTTGGCTCTCCTATTTATAGTGCTCTTTCAAATAGTTCAATAATTTGGTGCATGGATACACTTTTAATATAAGTGGAGCAGCGGAACCCTACAACTTGATTTTCCCATTTTTATCATCTACTAGTCTGGCAACTAATTATCTGCAATCATACAAAACCCTAGTTTAGAACTTCATCTTGATGCGGCTTCTGACAAAATAACAGTTCAAAACGGTGTTGCCTCTTGGGTACACAACTAAGTTGCAATTTAGTGTTCTCAACTAAACTAAATTGAAACATTCCATAATTTTCTAATGCATTTGGCTTTCTATTCCTTAACCAGGATACCGTATATTATTGTCGACATTTAGTTTCAAGGTTAGAGCATTGACCCATTGGATTTGGCGCTACGTCAACAGGAATAATGATCATATCAGCATATACTAGGATTGAACTTGAGAATTAAAAGAGGTAAAAGAGGTTCATACTTGGACTTCCAAGAAATTTGACTTTTCTTGATACTAGCCATAAGGTGCCCCCTTTATTCATGTCGCACAGTCATTTGAAATATATGCATTTTCTATAGAAATTAGACGTACAAATGATTAACAACATGTATTTTACTATGCGATGTTTCATGAGCTGAAAACTAAGTTGATAACACTCCATAAGTTGAAGTCTGGTTTTAATCCTGATATAGCCAAGTGAAAAGGGAAGAAAAAACAACTAGAAGTGCTTACTAGTCCCATAGGGTAGAAACTAATAGAATGACCGGCATCAACACCTAATAAATAGTTCATGTACTGCAACCCAGTTCCTTACATACTTGGATGGGGTCTGTTGGGTGATCATGAAGGCCCGGTCCTGGCCTAGTGGTTTCCATTGCACTTTGGAAATGCATTCGGCTACCATCTCCCCAAAGGGAGAGTGGACATCATTATTTGTTTCTTTAGGGGAACACGTACACGCGCCTCCTGTCCATTGCTAAATTAAATGTTTTCTTTTGTGCTAGTTAAAAAGCCATATGGTTGTCATGCCATGTTTGTAGAGAATCCTTTTTGCAGACATGCATTTTATTCGGTTTGATTTATCTCTCTCATAAAATTATTCTAAATTTTATCTTATGTTCTTGGTTGACAATGTCTTGTGTTGATCATGTATTTTTGAATAACAATGCATGTCATCTCTATAATGAAGCCTTTAAGTTGGAAACATTAAATATTGTTACATTTGCAGTTATAAACATATATTGTTTTATAATCGTATTATATGGTTGTGGATGATTTTTCTTTGTGTAAACAATACACTGTTGTTAACTTAAATTTGCAAAAGTAATTTACGATTCCAAGTTTAACATAATATATTCTTATTATTACCAACATTATTTTGAAAATTTGATTTAAAATGTGGCGAATATGCAATTCTTCAATCCTAAGGGTAAAGAAAGGACATGAGTTGATTTAGCCAAAAAATACTGAAATTAAAATCAAATTCAACAAACAAAAATCAAACCCAACCGCTTTTTGGAAAATCAAAATGAATCAAACTATATGATTTGGTTTGATTGGTAGAACTTTAAATGTGCTAGATTGTCTTGGTGCCCAAAATAATGGGAAGTTGAAATCAATTGTTTGATCCATATTTATGTAAAAATTTGGTGATGTTGTAATAATTTTAACCTTTTTCACTCTAAATGTCATGAGCTAAAAAAACCAATACATTTAGATGTAAAATAAATTATATATCGACATTGATAATCATGTTCTGTTAATCTAATTTATGTTCTATATTCGATTTAATAGGTTGGTTGGACTTTAAGGTAAAGGAATATAATTCGTTATTTGAATGATCGAAGTATTTGTATGATTGAGGTGGAGCTTTGGCGCAATAGTTAGTTCATCTGCATGGTGATTTGGACGTACAGGTTCGAGTCCGGAAATAGTCTCTTCGTAATGAGAGGGAAAGACTGCATACATTATTGACTTTCCAAAGCCCGCTATCCTGCGGGAGCCTCGTGCACTGGGCCCAACACCACCAGTAGTATTGAAAGATATATGGAGTATTTAATATTAATGGACTATTAGACCAAATCTTGGGGTCCAAAAAAAGCAAAAGAGTCATACCTACAAACAACTCAGATATGCCACCATTTTTATCTCATAAGACTGTTCCAGATATGACATATTAGTTGCCTTGTAAAGATGTGGAGTTTTATAAAGGTGGTCACTTGAACTTTCTAATGAAATTTCTATACATTGGCCAAATGGCGGTTAATAGCAGAACTTGTGTGGAAGCACATTAGCTAGTGTCTGCTGGTGCATTTGTATAACTGTCAAATGACTAGGATAGATGTTTGCCACTGATGTCCTTACACCTCAAATATAATCATCTGTTATCACAGTATTCCAACTTCATTGATCTTATCTCAGTGAAACATATTAAAAATAACCACAGCATAGCTTAACAGTATGTCTTTCTAATTCTTATTAGTATCAATCTTTTACCTAGACCGTCATCAGCTATTGGCGCCAAGTAGCTGTTCTATGTTATTGAAGAACTCTCAATATTGATTTTATTGCCTTTATGGTATTTATTAATTACCTTATCTACTAATAAACATACATTATATTTCAGGTGGAGTATCAAGTTGTGACGAATAGCATGTTGCAGTATTAGTAGGTGAGTTCCAAGTCTGGTTTTTTTGCAGGCTTAAATACCGAAAACCACATTGATTCACTGCAGATCCTGTTAACACCTTAGCACACCCTTTTTTTACAGACCTTTATTTTGGGAACTTCAAGGGTTTATGTAGAAGAAAATCAAAATTGTTCACTGCATATTATGATGATTATGGTAGTCAACGTTTTTGGCTCTACTATTTATAGTGCTCTTTCAAATAGTTCAATAATTTGGTGCATGGATACACTTTTAATATAAGTGGAGCAGTGGAACCCTACAACTTGATTTTCCCATTTTTGTCATCTACTAGTCTGGCAACTAATTATCTGCAATCATACAAAACCCTAGTTTAGAACTTCATCTTGATGCGACTTCTGACAAAATAACAGTTCAAAACGGTGTTGCCCCTTGGGTACGCAACTAAGTTACGATTTAGTCTTCTTAACTAAACTAAATTGAAACATTCCATAATTTTCTAATGCATTTGGCTTTCTATTCCTTAACCAGGATACCGTACATTATTGTCGACATTTAGTTTTAAGGTTAGAGCATTGACCCATTGGATTTGGCGCTACGTCAACAGGAATAATGATCATATCAGCATATACTAGGATTGAACTTGAGAATTAAAAGAGGTAAAAGAGGTTCATACTTGGACTTCCAAGAAATTTGACTTTTCTTGATACTAGCCATAAGGTGCCCCCTTTATTCATGTCGAACAGTCATTTGAAATATGTGCATTTTCTATAGAAGTTAGACGTACAAATGATTAACACCATGTATTTTACTATGTGATGTTTCATGCGCTGAAAACTAAGTCGATAACACTCCATAAGTTGAAGTCTGGTTTTAATCCAGATATAGCCAAGTGAAAATGGAAGAAAAAACAACTAGAAGTGCTTACTAGTCCCATAGGGTAGAAACTAATAGAATGACCGGCATCAACACCTAATGAATAGTTCATGTACTGCAACCGAGTTCCTTACTTACTTGGAGGGGTCTGTTAGGCGATCATGAAGGCCCGGTCCTAGCCTAGTGGTTTCCATTGCACTTTGGAAATGCATTCGGCTACCATCTCCCCAAAGGGAGAGTGGACATCATTATTTATTTCTTTAGGGGGACGCGTACACGCGCCTCCTGTCCATTTCTAAATTAAATGTTTTCTTTTGTGCTAGTTAAAAAGCCATATGGTTGTCATGCCATGTTTGTAGAGAATCATTTTTGCAGACATGAATTTCATTCGGTTTAATTTGTCTCTCTCATAAAATTATTCTAAATTTTATCTTATGTTCTTGGTTGACGATGTCTTGTGTTGATCATGTATTTTTGAATTACAATGCATGTCGTCTCTATAATGAAGCATTTCAGTTGGAAACATTAAATATGTTGCTTTTTTTGATTTAGTGTATCGAGATTTTGATTTTTGTCGATTTTCCACTATCGGTTACGTTTGCAGCAACATCTTTCTTTTGAAACGATAAATCAAGTTATTTTAAGTTTTTTTTCTTCTTCTTTGTAGGTCCTCTATGATGTTGTTTTAATAAACATTTGAGTTTGCACGGGCAGCATATAAACATTTTTCCCATTTGAGGTCAGCAAGATAAAGACGGTTCCTCACTTCATACTGTTTATTTTGTTTTGTTTTTATGCGGTAGCTTCTTTCAATTTTTTACTCTTCACTTTCTCATTGCCATTATATTTTAACCACAAGAAGATCGATGTTGGGTGAAAAAGAATGCACATGATTGTCAAAATTTGGTTCCCTGTATGAAAGACGTATATTCAGTAAGGCCATTTTATAATTTCATATAAATTGCAGGTTGATTAATCTTTTGGAATCCTTATGTAGAAAGCTTTGTCAGTAATAAACGACGTGTTTTTAAGAGGATTAGGGATATAGTGGACTATAGTCTGTATTTTAGCTTGTTAAGGATTGGAGATATAGTGGACTATAGTTTGGTTGCATTTGTTTTTGATGAAAATATATGTATAAATTTATCCATTTGTGCTAAGTTGGCATTGTATAAAGCCTTTTTGTGAAAATGGAAAGCTTATATATCCTATCAATCGTTTTCCTCTCTTGTTATTGAGTTTGTATATTATGCACTGACTTCGGTCCACAAATTCTTTTAAAATCCATTTATGCAGCTGGAAATTTGTGAGAAGGGCATACTAACACGACAATTAAACTTTAAGTCATGTTTCTGTTTTATTTAAAAATAGGGCACGCTTTTTAAATTTAAGCTCTATATTAAGAAAAAACTCATTTATAACAATCAGTAAAGACATTTATACCCTTTTCATAAATATTTTATCAATTAATTAAGTCAAATCAACATCACTGATAATGAAGTTTCCTCAGTAAACCTTTTTTAAATATTTTCGTCGAAAGGTGACTAACATATTGTTATTTTATCGTGTGAAAAATGATCAAATTTTGTTTTTATTTTCTTGTCTTAAAAATTATATGATTTTTCATTGAATTTTCTAATTGATTATAAGATTTTAATAGATATACAACAAAAAATTACTTATTTTCTTATTTCTGTACAAGAACGTGCTCTTCTTTAGAGTTTCTAATATAGTAATCAAAATTTTACTTAGGATAATGGTATTTATCAGTTTTTGATACACATACAGTAATATACATATGTGTATGTATGTGTGTGTGTGTGTTTGTATGTGTGTGTATCAATTTTGAGACATGTAAAAAATAGATTTAATTTGAATATAAAACTATGTTCATTCTTAAAAATGTCATTTGATTCAACATCTTATATGTTAAACTAAAATTTCATATATGATAATAATATTTATCAGTTTTAGTACTTACATACACATACATATACATATAAGTATGTCTGTAACGACCTCGATTTTCGACCGTAAAAAATCGACACTAATACATTCTCGTGCCGCAAATCCAAGTGTCGGAAAGTCCGATTGTTAGAGAAAAAAGAAAATAAAGATAGAATATAATCTCAAACAAATGGACTGACATATATTATTTCAACAATAATTTTTACCGTGGAAAATTTTAAATACAATATCAGAGTCTAACTGTAGCGACCCAACTTTCTAACACCAGAAAGTCGCATCACTAATTAAGGAAGGGATAGAAGAAGAAATGGTAAGAAAGAAGAAACACAACAACAACAGATAACTCACAGCAGAACGAATGAAATATAATATATCCCATAGAATATTACGAAGTATCATAATACATTAGAGTACACAACTTATACAACACATATTAGACAGTTATAAACATCTGTCTAACTATACAACTCAAGTACACAAGATACAGATACAACACAAACACAGCGGAACCATAATATATCTACACGTGGAAGCCTCCTGCTCCATATCTCCTCCAGAATTCGTCAAGCTAACCTAGGTCACTCGACTACTCATACATAATATGAGTACCCAAGAGTTTAATAAAATAGAACATAAACACTCGGGTCAGGCAGGGGTCTGGTGTGAGTAAACGGGTTAAAATTGCTTAACTTTAGAAAAACCTTTGAAAAGAAAAGGTATCACATAAGACTTCCCACACATAAACATAGAAATTTTTTTACCTTACGCTAAATGTGAGGATCCGCAAATCCGTACCCCTTGAATATACACTAATCTCCATAGATTAACTCAAGATGAACAGAAATACGAATTATCAATATTTAAGAAAAAGAAAAAAACAGAAGGAGAGAGAAAAGGATAGAAAATAGAGAGAAAAGAAAATAGAACGGAACAAAAAGAAAACAACAGAACATATATCAGAATCTCATAGTTCGCAGCGGAACAACATATAATAATAAATGAATAATCTTTAAACAAAGAACTATATCAGTTATTACATTTTATACATTACATTACATTTCATTACATCATAGTGTACAACAACAACAACAAACAGCGGAAAAGAAATACTATATACTAATAATACGCCATGCTATCCAGCTTGCCTCCAGCAACTCCAGAATATCCTGATAAATCTAACTCTTGACTGCCCGTGTGGAAATTGGTAGGCACCCAGAGTTTAGGAAGGAAAACAATAAACTCCGAGTCAGTCATGTGACTGGTATGGGAACTCAAAACAGTTTATTTATCTTTAAAATCAAAATAGAGGAATATTTTTAAAATCAATTCGCAATGCTTTTAAAAATGAGACTACCATAAGGCCTCCCGCACACACACATAATGCAAACGCAAAATCGGAGGAGATTTCTCCTTATGATAGTCAAAGATGCTTGATACGCATTTAAAAGAACATTTGATATTATTACTAGTGCATAGTGTAGGAAAAATTCATTTCGAAAGTAGAATATAAATCTTAGCCAGCATAGGTACCATTATAGTATGCTTACTATAGCTACCATATTAAATGGCAAGTTCTGCAATTAAAACCGTACAAGTCTCGTATTGTTTCTTTGGATTTCCAACAAATGGTCAGGCCAAGGAACTTCCCATTGCCACATGAGAACGCCTCTGGAAGGGCGTCCCCGAAAACCAAACCAGATCTCTGCCAACACAAGGCCGGGTTACCCCTAACTTGGTAACTACTGACACGAGTATGCCATCCTCCGGTCCTTTGGGACCTTTAACCGAGCGCTCGTCATCAACATCACACAATCATAAATAAAGTGTTTTCAACATGAGTAATTATCTGGGCTCCATACCATGATACCACCCTTTCCCAGAAGGAAATGCACATACCCTAAAGGGAGCTACCCCTCATAACCTTGCTGCATCTTTCCTGTTTTGACCATTCCGGGGTGTGAGGCTCGACGAAGTCACGTCCAGAAAGACACACTTTATACAAAAGCCGTTCTTTGGGTCAACAAATGATCATAGAAATTATCACTAAGATAAACGATCAAACAAATGATCCTATCACAAATGATCAACACAATGATCATTTCACAGCAGCACTCAGCATGTCACATTACCTTATTGGGAATATATTGCTGATAGCCTTCAACTACATAACCTCTGAGCTCGTACGTCTCAGAGAAGGGTGTTAAGATAAAAGAATAAATTCTCCGCCACCAACAGAAATATATTTGAAAGAAATCAGCTTTATATCTCAATTTGTAATGTCAGACATACAATACATACAAGTCTGTTCCGGGCTCGAACAGAACCGAAGGCACTTACAAAGAAGTCCTTGCAATCCGGATATCAACAATCCTGATCGGATTCCCCATCACATATGGAGAACTCTATACCGGAGCAACTCGGTGCAGAGTCAATCGACAGGTCATCCTATCGCTCTCACAAATACCCGGTCTTCAACACCGGTCATCAATGCTATCCATTACGTCGTATCACTATTCGAAATGGGTAATCTGAATAACGAGCGCAATAATTTAAAAATAAGTGTAGCATTCCAATTCAACAAATCACAACAAATACCTTTCAAAGGTAAATATTGATAGTCGGTTATTGAACTAACAATGGATATGCACACATCACCAGATTCCAAATAATTTTCCATATTATTTATTTCCCAAAAATATCTTTACAAGATATATAATTTTCACACTTCAAAAATAAATCAATATTTATTTTTAAAAAAAATCCCCTTTCTTTTATAAATTCCATTGTGAATTTATATTTCACAATATCTACGAATATACGATTTCAATTATCATTTTCAATTTATCTTCAAAAAGATAAATTCTCAAAACGTTTCATTTCACATTGGAAAAACATTTCCATACTTATTTATTCATAAGTAATTCACAAATTCTATTTATTTTCAACCTTTGGAAAATATTCAATATACTTAAATCAAAATTAAGTATATATTTCATTCTTTAAGGAAATCATTCCCTTAAACATATTTATTTGGGCCAAAACGAATGTTACGTAAAACATCATTACGACGTCCCAAAATTACTAGTATAGGGATTCGAAATGAAAATAGATATATAAATCCCAATACTATACAAAACATTTCCTTTCGGAAATCATTTACTATAACAACAGTGTTATAGTCCACCATTTCCTTTAATTTCTCGAAAACGTCTATTTCAACAATAAATGTTGAAATCTATGGTTTCAAATCTCAACACATTTTGAAAACATCGTTAGATCGTTTTAATTCTGTTTAAAACATCACATCCAAAACATTTTCTTTAACATATTATTCACTATTCAATAACGTGAATATACTTGTTAACCAATTTCATCCTTTCTATTCATTTTATTTTAAAGGATTATTCACAGTCTAAAACGTGAATATAACTCTATTAATAGGTTTCAACAATTTACTTATCAAAATAAGTCGTTGCGAATTTATAAAACAACATTTATAAATTCCATTTCTATTTATTTTATAACAACTTCCTTTTTATAAATCTCCTTTATTAAAGCTATTTCAATTTATAACTCAATTACAAACCAAAGGTTCATATTATAAGTTAAATGCTTATAAAACGATTATTCTACAAAATCGTTCTTTTTAAGATTTTCCAAATTATAAATCTTATAACTTATAAGATTTATTTATTAAACCAAATCTATTCCTTCAAATAACTTTACAAATTTTATAAACCTACTGCTTATAAAATTCCATTTCTACTTCACCGTTTATAATTCCATAAATTTCATTCATTTATGAAATTCATTCACAATTCATTCTAACACTTATAAAAACTCGTTTTATAATTCAAAATATTCTAATTTATAAATATCCATTTTATAAATCTCTTATATAAATCAATTTATATTATTATTTCAAAAACGTCTTTAAACTCCTTTATAATTTCACCATTTTGATTTATAAAATAATCAAATTTTATAAATCCTATATTTTCAACTTTTATAATAAATTCAAAAATCTTGATTAAACTATTTTATAAAATCATTAACCCCATATTTTCAAAAATCAACTTTTAACTATATTTCTTAAAAATCATAATTTTTATAACATTAAAATTATATCGTTTATTTATTTGAAATGGATCAATTCCAAAAATACTTAATAACGTGTACTTTCAAAAATCTCTTTAAAAATCATTTTAAAATTCCAAAATTGGTCCAATGATGCTACACACCAAATAGTCAATCACGACTACAACGACATCATATATCGATATGATAATCCATCAAATATCAAAATATCTGAAATCAAATAAATACTGTTGAGGAATCCAGTTGGATCCCTCCAACCTGTTTTCTTGCATCCACAAACATTAGCACAATACCAATTCCTGCATCCACAAACATTAGCACAATACCAATTCCGCTCCAGTACGGAATTATCGCGGTATATGGGATTTAAAATATTATCCGCTTAATAGACGGCGCAATAGGGTCTCATCCGCTATACAATGCGGGAAATCAACAACTGCAATATATACATATGCCAATATATATATATATATATATATATATATATATATATAGCTATTATATAATACCAATTTCACTTTTTGTGAAATATTCGCGGTATATGTTTTTAATAAATAACATCCGCTTACTAACGGCGCATAATGTCTATTTTAACAATCAATAGATAACAATCATCATTCAAACATGCATTCAAATATTTTAAATACAACTATTTAAATTTTAAAATCAAAACCGATTCGATTGAGTGAGAAGTTCTCACCTTGATTTCAATTTCGTTTTAGCGATTTATTTCGAATAAAATTAAACGGACGTTTAAATTTACCCGAAATTTTCACTAACTCCAAACGACACCAATCCAATTCCACAGCGTAGTGCTCGTCCATACGATTCCAATGCAACTGGTTTCGCGTGTTTTCGACCTCGTATGAAAAAGATATGGATTTTACAAGTTTACACGATTTATATATTAATAATTTACAACATATATTATAATTTTTTTAACCAACACTATTCTGGGCCGTAGATCTCACCCCCAAGCTATCCAGGCTGCACGTCTTCTCCTCCCCCCTACGTTCTTCTTCCAGAAACAAATCACGGCCGAACCCAAATTTGCTCCAAACTAGGGTTAATTTTCGCGCCAAATACGATGACATCAACCACGATCAAGTACCACCAATTCGTAGCTCTACGTCGCCCTCACCCACGCCCCAAGTAGCCTCGAGCTCGGTTGTCTCTGTAGCTCTAAAATCGAGGCCAAACGCATGGCCTTTGTGGCATGATTCCCATAAATCCACTCGCCTAAATACGATCACACCCGTTGGATCTGGAGACTTGGAGTGCTCTACACTTTTGTAGTTGATAATTTCTTGAATTAATGTGTAGATTGAGAGAAATTTGGAGGAGAAAAAGGGAAAACTTCGGCCATTCATTATTTAGAACGGCGGCCTGAAGGTTTTGAAACCCTAGGTTATTTTTACTTTGCAAATAATGAAATAAAGGGGCTTATATAGAAAATTCATGCGACACTATTCATTCCCGGATTTTCCGAACTCCAAACGAAGCGTGCCGGTTGGCGTTTCTATTGTTTACCCCGCGTTTCGAACGCAATGGAATGTGTTTCGGGAGCTAATTCGGTCATCTGTGCGAGTTATGGCAATAAACGTTCAATTTAAAATAAAACCGATTTAAACGATTTTCTAGGCGTTTTAGCTTGCACCGGACAAACGGTAAATCCGATTGACACGAAATTTGAAACCATACAATAATATCACATTATGGATCCGATGAAACTGGTTTCGTCGAAATCCGAGACATTTTGAAAAATGGCTATTTTTAACTCGCCAAATTAATATTAAAGCAATTTCCATGCGTTTCGAGCTGCCACGATCAAACGATAACTCCGATTGCTACGAAAATTGAAATCCGGTAATAACAAACTATTACGGATCCAATGAAACTGGCTTCGTCCAATTCTGAGACTGTTCAAAAATTGGATAATTTCACTAGTCGATTAAATATTAAAATATTCAATTTTCACAAATAAACTTTTAATTCGATTTTAAAAGTTCTATAACATCATTCTAACTTCAATATGATATAATAAAATTTTACAAAACATTTTCAATCATATTTAACTCAATTTTCAATTATTTCCATAATTTAACATATTAAATTATCGATTTAATTATCCAATTAAATCCAATTATTCGAAATAAAATTTATTCGACTTATAATTTCACTTATTAATATTTAAAATTAATTAAATATTCAAATTTAAATTAATAAAAATTCTGGGTCGTTATAGACTTCCCCCCTTAAAAGAATTTCGTCCTCGAAATTAACAAGTAAGAAAAGTTACAGAATCAATTAATTTTCCAAAATCCATAATTAAACTTCTTACAATAACTTTACTAAGTTTTCAAATCATACTTAGTTATCTTTTCAAACCAAACTACTATTGTTTAACTTTCAATTCCAAAATCAAAGTTATAGTTTTCAAAACTTTCCAATTTTCTCAAATTTTTTCTAACGCCTTAAATTTCCGAAAAAATTCGCGAGAGTCTCCTTTGCGCGGCTCGATCCAAAAAAAATGACAGTATATATATCACAAATATACATATCATCAAGTAATGAGGCATCCCACAGGGAAAAAATTGTAAAAGTACGATATTTAATCCGAGATATGTACCTTATATTTTATTAGCAAGCATATACGGCTAATATAGCGCGAAAGCGAGCTCCAAATGCGAAGCAAACGCGATCCGCACCTACTAAACACTCAACAAACAACATGAGAATCATGTATATAGGCAATAGTATCGATATACAACATATAGCAACATAATAACTATATATGCCAACATAGCAAATGCAGTAAAAGCAATAAATTCAACCATCAACCAACTATCATCAACTAGCATCCATAACCAATAAATATTCATTCATATTCTCATTAATATACAACGAATTGGTTTTCAATTCAATCACATTTGATTCATTAACAGTGGATGTTTTTACTAACATTCATTTTCAATTAGTTTATATTCACTAATCCATATTCAAGTTGGTTCACTTCCAAATCAAATTCAATTCTATTTAAGATTCACTTAACTTCCAATTGGATTTCAATTACTTTAGCTTCCAATTTCATTAACTCAATTTCATTAATACTTAATGAATTATATACAATCAATTAACAACCAATGTATATTAATTGCAACCAAATTCCTTTGCTTTCAATTGGTTTAATTAAATTGATTTTCATTCAATTTTTTTCAACTTCCAATAACATAAGATTTTAATGAATTAACACTTACATTCATTATTTCATATCAATTATTCACATTCAATTGATTTACATTCAATTCATTAATTCAATTCAATTACAAAAGTTGAATTTCATTTACATAACTTAAGTTCATATCCATCACTTAACTTTATTAATTTACTTCAATACCAATATCAACTTCATTCAACAACTCTTAAGTTATACGTCCATTTCAAACATTCTTTGTTTTTACTTAACTTAAATTCCAACTTATAAATAAATTCAGATTCTAATTCTAAAGTAAATTTTCCATTTAACTTTAAATTCATTTTTTATTTACAACTCATATTCATAAATATATTCATATAGTTTCACTTCTTATATATATATATATATAAGTTTATTTCACAATTGTAAATCACTTTAATTATAATTCAATTCTTATAATTCATTTGGTTTATACAATTATTCTTTTATTTAGATTATTCAAACATCTTATTCAATAACCAAACAATCAACTTATATACTTTAAATAATTCTGAAAAACTATCCTTTATATATAAAATATAATCAAGGAAAAATTATTTCATTTACCCAATTTAAAACAATACTGTGTCGAATTGTTCTGTACAAGTGTTTAGAGATCCTTATCAACAACGTTAATTACTCGTATTAATCAGAATCCATATACCACTCAACAAACCAATCATCGCAATATAAAACAATTTTATATTCACTAACAAATACGCTCTCGTAGCTATTATCACACTCAAACTCATTCTAGAGTACTACTGACTCTATCTTTAATGAGTAATACCCAACAGAACCATGGTTGTCGCTTAACCATATGCTCTGATACCACCTGTGAGGACCCGCAAATCCGTACCCCTTGAATATACACTAATCTCCATAGATTAACTCAAGATGAACAGAAATACGAATTATCAATATTTAAGAAAAAGAAAAAAACAGAAGGAGAGAGAAAAGGATAGAAAATAGAGAGAAAAGAAAATAGAACGGAACAAAAAGAAAACAACAGAACATATATCAGAATCTCACAGTTCGCAGCGGAACAACATATAATAATAAATGAATAATCTTTAAACAAAGAACTATATCAGTTATTACATTTTATACATTACATTACATTTCATTACATCAGAGTGTACAACAACAACAACAAACAGCGGAAAAGAAATACTATATACTAATAATACGCCATGCTATCCAGCTTGCCTCCAGCAACTCCAGAATATACTGATAAACCTTACACTTGACTGCCCGTGTGGAAATTGGTAGGCACCCAGAGTTTAGGAAGGAAAACAATAAACTACGAGTCAGTCATGTGACTGGTGTGGGAACTCAAAACAGTTTATTTATCTTTAAAATCAAAATAGAGGAATATTTTTAAAGTCAATTCGCAATGCTTTTAAAAATGAGACTACCATAAGGCCTCCCGCGCACACACACAATGCAAACGCAGAATCGGAGGAGATTTCTCCTTATGATAGTCAAAGATGCTTGATACGCATTTAAAAGAACATTGATATTATTACTAGTGCATTGTGTAGGAAAAATTCATTTCGAAAGTAGAATATAAATCTTAGCCAACATAGGTACCATTATAGTATGCTTACTATAGCTACCATATTAAATGGCAGGCTCTACAACTAAAACCGTACAAGTCTCGTATTGTTTCTTTGGATTTCCAACAAATGGTCAGGCCAAGGAACTTCCCATTGCCACATGAGAACGCCTCTGGAAGGACGTCCCCGAGAACCAAACCGGATCTCTGCCAACACAAGGCCGGGTTACCCCTAACTGGGTAACTACTGACACGAGTATGCCATCCCCCGGTCCTTTGGGACCTTTAACCGAGCGCTCGTCATCAACATCACACAATCATAAATAAAGTGTTTTCAACATGAGTAAGTATATGGGCTCCATACCATGATACCACCCTTTTCCAGAAGGAAATGCACATACCCAAAAGGGAGCTACCCCTCATAACCTTGCTGCATCTTCCTGTTTTGACCATTACGGGGTGTGAGGCTCGACGAAGTCACGTCCACAAAGACACACTTTATACAAAAGCCGTGCTTTGGGTCAACAAATGATCATAGAAATTATCACTAAGATAAACGATCAAACAAATGATCCTATCACAAATGACCAACACAATGATCATTTCACAGCAACACTCAGCATGTCACATTACCAAATTGGGAATATATTGCTGATAACCATCAACTACATAACCTCTGCGCTCGTACGTCTCAGAGAAGGGTGTTAAGCTAAAAGAATAAATTCTCCGCCACCAACAGAAATATATTTGAAAGAAATCAGCTTTATATCTCAATTTGTAATGTCAGACATACAATCCATACAAGTCTGTTCCGGGCTCGAACAGAACCGAAGGCACTTACAAAGAAGTCCTTGCAATCCGGATATCCACAATCCTGATCGAATTCCCCTTCACATATGGAGAACTCTATACCGGAGCAACTCGGTGCAGAGTCAATCGACAGGTCATCCTATCGCTCTCACAAATACCCGGTCTTTAACACCGGTCATCAATGCTATCCATTACGTCGTATCACTATTCGGAATGGGTAATCCGAATAACGAGCGCAATAATTTAAAAATAAGTGTAGCATTCCAATTCAGCAAATCACAACAAATACCTTTCAAAGGTAAATATTGATAGTCGGTTTTTGAACTATCAATGGATATGCACACATCACCAGATTCCAAATAATTTTCCATATTATTTATTTCCCAAAAATATCTTTACAAGATATATAATTTTCACACTTCAAACATAAATCAATATTTATTTTTAAACAAATTCCCCTTTCTTTTATAAATTCCATAGTGAATTTATATTTCACAATATCTACGAATATATGATTTCAATTATTCATTTTCAATTTATCTTCAAAAAGTTAAATTCTCAAAACGTTTCATTTCACATTGGAAAAACATTTCCATACTTATTTATTCATAAGTAATTCACAAATTCTATTTATTTTCAACCTTTGGAAAATATTCAATATAATTAAATCAAAATTAAGTATATATTTCATTCTTTAAGGAAATCATTCCCTTAAACATATTTATTTGGGCCAAAATGAATGTTACGTAAAACATCGTTACGATGTCCCAAAATCACTAGTATAGGGATTCGAAATTAAAATAGATATATAAATCCCAATACTATACAAAACATTTCCTTTCGGAAATCATTTACTATAACAACAGTGTTATAGTCCACCATTTCCTTCAATTTCTCGAAAACGTCTATTTCAACAATAAATGTTGAAATCGATGGTTTCGAATCTCAACACATTTTGAAAACATCGTTAGATCGTTTTAATTCTGTTTAAAACATCACATCCAAAACATTTTCTTTAACATATTATTCACTATTCAAAAACGTGAATATACTTGTTAACCAATTTCATCCTTTCTATTCATTTTATTTTAAAGGATTATTCACAGTCTAAAACGTGAATATAACTCCATTAATAGGTTTCAACAATTTACTTATCAAAATAAGTCGTTGCGAGTTTATAAAACAACGTTTATAAATTCCATTTCTATTTATTTTATAACAACTTCCTTTTTATAAATCTCCTTTATTAAAGCTATTTCAATTTATAACTTGATTACAAACCAAAGGTTCATATTATAAGTTAAATGCTTATAAAACGATTATTCTACAAAATCGTTCTTTTTAAGATTTTCCAAATTATAAATCTTATAACTTATAAGATTCATTTATTAAACCAAATCTATTCCTTCAAATAACTTTACAAATTTTATAAACCTACTGCTTATAAAATTCCATTTCTACTTCACCGTTTATAATTCCATAAATTTCATTCATTTATGAAATTCATTCACAATTCATTCTAACACTTATAAAAACTCGTTTTATAATTCAAAATATTCTAATTTATAAATATCCATTTTATAAATCTCTTATATAAATCAATTTATATTATTATTTCAAAAACGTCTTTAAACTCCTTTATAATTTCACCATTTTGATTTATAAAATAATCAAATTTTATAAATCCTATATTTTCAACTTTTATAATAAATTCAAAAATCCCGATTAAACTATTTTATAAAATCATTAACCCCATATTTTCAAAAATCAACTTTTAACAATATTTCTCAAAAATCATAATTTTTACAACATTAAAATTATATCGTTTATTTATTTAAAATGGATCAATTCTAAAAATATTTAATAACGTGTACTTTCAAAAATCTCTTTAAAGATCATTTTAAAATTCCAAAATTGGTCCAATGATGCTACACACCAAATAGTCAATCACGACTACAACGACATCATATATCGATATGATAATCCATCAAATATCAAAATATCTGAAATCAAATAAATACTGTTGAGGAATCCAGTTGGATCCCTCCAACCTGTTTTCCTGCATCCACAAACATTAGCACAATACCAATTCCTGCATCCACAAACATTAGCACAATACCAATTCCGCTCCAGTACGGAATTATCGCGGTATATGAGATTTAAAATATTATCCGCTTAATAGACGGCGCAATAGGGTCTCATCCGCTATACAATGCGGGAAATCAACAACTGCAATATATACATATGCCAATATATATATATATATATATATAGCTATTATATATAATACCAATTTCACTGTTTATGAAATACTCGCGGTATATGTTTTTAATAAATAACATCCGCTTACTAATGGCGCATAATGTCTATTTTAACAATCAATAGATAACAATCATCATTCAAACATGCATTCAAATATTTTAAATATAACTATTTAAATTTTAAAATCGAAACCGATTCGATTGAGTGAGAAGTTCTCACCTTGATTTCAATTTCGTTTTAGCGATTTATTCGAATAAAATTAAACGGACGTTTAATTTTACCCGAAATTTTCACTAACTCCAAACGAATCCAATCCAATTCCATAGCGTGGTGCTCGTCCATACGATTCCAACGCAACTGGTTTCGCGCGTTTTTGACCTCGTATTAAAAAGATATGGATTTTACAATTTTACACGATTTATATATTCATAATTTACAACACATATTATAATTTATTTAACCTACACTAATCTGGGCCGTAGATCTCACCCCCAAGCTATCCAGGCCGCACGTCTTCTCCTCCCCCCCCACGTTCTTCTTCCAGAAACAAATCACGGCCGAACCCAAATTTGCTCCAAACTAGGGTTAATTTTCGCGCCAAATACGATGACATCAACCACGATCAAGTACCACCAATTCGTAGCTCTACGTCACCCTCACCCACGCCCCAAGTAGCATCGAGCTCGGTTGTCTCTGTAGCTCGAAAATCGAGGCCGAACGTACGGCCTTTGTGGCACGATTCCCATAAATCCACTCGCCTAAATACGATCACAGCCGTTGGATCTGGAGATCTTGGAGTGCTCTACACTTTTGTAGTTGATAATTTCTTGAATTAATGCGTAGATTGAGAGAAATTTGGAGGAGAAAAAGGGATAACTTCGGCCATTCATTATTTAGAACGGCGGCCTGAAGGTTTTGAAACCTTAGGTTATTTTTACTTTGCAAATAATGAAATAAAGGGGCTTATATAGAAAATTTACGCGACACTATTCATTCCCGGATTTTCCGAACTCCAAACGAAGCGTGTCGGTTGGCGTTTCCAAGGTTTACCCCGCGTTTCGAACGCAATGGAACGTGTTTCGGGAGCTAATTCGGTCATCTGTGTGAGTTATGGCAATAAACGTTCAATTTAAAATTAAACCGATTTAAACGATTTTCCAGGCGTTTTAGCTTGCACCGGACAAACGGTAAATCCGATTGACACGAAATTTGAAACCATACAATAATATCACATTACGGATCCGATGAACTGGTTTCGTCGAAATCCGAGACATTTTGAAAAATGGCAATTTTAACTCGCCAAATTAATATTAAAACAATTTCGATGCGTTTCGAGCTGCCACGATCAAACGATAACTCCGATTGCTACGAAAATTGAAATCCGGTAATAACAAACTATTACGGATCCAATGAAACTGGTTTCGTCCAATTCTGAGACTGTTCAAAAATTGGCTAATTTCACTAGTCGATTAAATATTAAAATATTCAATTTTCACAAATAAACTTTTAATTCGATTTTAAAAGTTCTATAACATCATTCTAACTTCAATATGATATAATAAAATTTTACAAATCATTTTCAATCATATTTAACTCAATTTTCAATTATTTCCATAATTTAACATATTAAATTATCTATTTAATTATCCAATTAAATCCAATTATTCGAAATAAAATTTATTCGACTTATATTTTCACTTATTAATATTTAAAATTAATCAAATATTCAAATTTAAATTAATAAAAATTCTGGGTCGTTACACTAACCAAAACATTTGATAGGAAATCTAGTGATATTATAATAGTGTCTTGGGTTTTCAAATAAATATGAAGTAGCCGAAATTGTTACATTATTAAATTCCCGCTACTAGCCACAAAAGTGGGTGATACAAACAAAACCGTAGGGTCTCGTAGGAAGTATGGGTTTCCATCAATGGCAGGGCTACCGGGGTACCGCCCGTCGCAGTACGTGGCCTAGATCATAGTACCGAGGATTACGCCCAATCCCCTGCAACACAAAGCCGGACCTTAATGAACCTTCCCGAGTAAGATCACCCCGTGGTTGGCGCGACCAACCACCCACAAAGCCGAAATAAAGGGACATCTAGACAGGAATGACCTCACCTTGAAATGGGTGCTACCCATCTAGCCTTGCTGCACCTCCTATGTTTTAGCCATTCCCGGTTGATGGGGCTTGAGGCTGCAATTACCTTTGTGGTACACATCTATCTTAGAATGCTCATCGTCGACCTGACAATGTTCTGAAAGCATTCAATCCATACAAGTTCGTTCCGTGTTCGAATGAAACCGAAGGCACTATCTCGTTGCACGCATTTCGGAATCACCCTCAGAGTCAACGACCATAGACCTTGCACTCTGAATCACCATCTCAAATCTATAAGTACTATCTCTATCAAACTTATTACGGAATCACCTACAGAGTTATATTGATGAATAGTTCTTACACCTCGAGTCTTCACTAAGCTCCACTTGGATTCACGACCTAACGTTTAATTTGGATCGATGTGGTTTTCGGATATCCAAATATGGAAAACCGATCCTGGTCTCATCGAATCCAAATGCCATTTTAATGTCCAAGTGGTTTTAAGGGTTTAAATAGTAAAACTTATTCAGGATGATATAAACAGATAGATGAATCACATTATCACAATAGATAATTCATATCAAACATTCATCTCACAAAGCAGCATATCACATATCATAGATATCAAAATCATCCAGTATCAACCAATCACCCAATATCAATCAATCATCCATAAACATAATTGATTAACTCTTAATCAATTGGATTACTTAAATCCTTCTTCATTTATTTATTCCAAATAAATAAATTAATCATCTCTTAATGATCTTCCTTAATTAGTCTTCCTTGATTAATTATCATTTAATTACATTCAAGTAATTAAACTTAACCATATACAGTAATTAACCTTTAATTACTATCGTTAATTATAATAATTAATGATTCTTTATTACTTCCATTAATTAATCAATTATAATTAATTGCATTAAACCTCAATTAATTTCAATTAATTAATCACATTTAAATTAATTACTTTTATTAATCAACCTTGATTAATTTCATTAGTTATATTAACTAATGATTCTATTAATTAATAATTCCTTTAATAAATTAAATAATTAACTTATAAATAATCATCTCATTTATCATAAACAGTAATTAACAATTCGTAATTACTAATCTTAAATTAATTAACATCTTAATTAATTATATTAACCCTTGATTAATTGATCTAATTAATTAATCTTTAATTACTTCATTAAGTAATCAATTATTCAATTAAATAGATAAATAATCCTTAATTAATTACTTTATTGATTAACTACATTTTAATTAATTACCCTTAGTAATTAATCTTAAATAAATCACATCCATTAATTAATTAATCACATTAATTTATTAACTATAATTAACTAAGTAATTAACCCGTAATTACTTACATAAGTAATTATCTTCTAATTACTTCCATTAAATGATCACTCTCTTAATTAATTACTTAACAAATAATTAATTACTTAACAAATAATTAATTCCATCATTAAATAATCCTTAATTCTTTAATTAATCAATTACTCCATAATTAATTAACTTCAAATCAATTATATTAATCTATCCTTAGATTAGTAACATCTAGTGATTAACCATTAATCACTTCCATTTAATTACTCCCATGAGTAATTTCCCACTAATTACTTCCATAAGTAATTACTTCCATTAATTACGTTCGGAAATTCAAAATTAATTACTACATCTAGTAGTTACACTTAATTAATCCATAATTAAGTGATTACTTAAAATTAAATAAACAATTAACTAATTATTTAAAATTAATTAATTAATTAAGTTATTATATTTTAAGAAAATCCTAAATTAATAACGAAAACATTATTCTTAACTAATCTTTACTTATTAACAAATCATATGTAATTAAGTATTCTTAAATTCATATCAATAATAATTTTACCGTATTTCTCTTTATAAATAAATTATTTGACATTAATCAAATTTAAACAACTTAAGAAAAATTATTCTATTTGGTTTACTAAATCATAACATTAACCTTTTTTTGAAAATAATGCATTTAGAAACAAATTCCAAAATTTAAAATACATTAATTATCTAAGTCAAACTTATTCATTTTCAATAAAGTTTAAAACTTAAGTTTTTAAACATTACTTTAAAATTTTGCATAAAACTTTGGTTCAATATTCAAATTCAAAATATTCCCTTTTTAAATTAACATTCAAAATTAAATGAAGTAAATTATTTCAAAAAGAAAGCATTTTTAAAAAAATTGAATTTAAAATAAATTCAAGTAACACCCTTTTTTTTAAAAGTTTAACTTTATTTCAAAACATCAAACTTTTAACTTATAAACTTATTTTCTTTTAAAAACTTGTTTATAATTTAATGCTTGATCTATATTTGTTCAAACTCAAGTTAAAATTTATAACTTGTATCATTATAAAACTTAACCGGGAAGCATCACTCAAAACTCGAGTACGAACCCAGGAACCACTCGAGCTAGCCCCAAAGCAAACCAGCACTCAACAACTTCGAGACGAACCTCATGAAAACGCGAGCGAAACTTTGTTTAAAACCCTTCTTCCCTAATTCGAAAATTCCAGTGCACACGGCCAATACTCATGCACGTGCCCCACTGTCCCCGGCCAAACTGGGTCTTCACGACCATCGACGTCGATCCCATGAACCTACGCAAGCAAGGATTCAAACCCAGATCCAAGAAATCACACTCGAATCAAAAAACGACCATATGAACCAAAATACTGCAACAGTCACAACCCAAAAACCACCCACGGCCGATCACCATGTCGCCGTTACACCTCGCCGACCCCACCATCGAGATGCCACGACCATGAACTTCAATACTCTCAAATGCGATCGAACTCGATCCATCCCTTGGGTCGAAATTTTCTCGGCAGTCAAGCCGAGCACAATTCAATATAAAACCCTAATTCGATCCAATTCAAACAATTCTGCCATTTGAAAATTTCAATTATATTTTTCCCATCGCCCACAACATATAAGCCAGCTTCGATCAAAATCTCAACTCAATTCAAAGAGTTGATCATCGACAATTGATCAAATTGCCGAAACCCTTCAACCTTAAATCCCCAATTGGTTACCAAATTAAAAATTATGAATTGCATGTTAAAAATCATTATTTTTAACAAGTAATTCGTTTATACAATCCAAAAAAAACTAAAATTATTGATTTTCTGACATAAATCAAGATTCACTGTATTTTTCAATTTAAAAATTATTTGTGAATTTAAATTTACAGTAACTATTCTTAAAATTACTATCAAACATTATTACACAATTTTCATTTTATTATCAAAATCAAATGATGATGTTATTGTAAGGTTTGGATTTTTTTTAGTTGCATCCTGGTCTGTAAAAAGAGGGAAAGAGAATGTTTACATACACAGATTTATTCCATATATAAACATATATATAAATTCAGTAATATGTATACTTAAGATTGATAAATTCTCAGATTATCACGTGCATGTAGAAAAAAACACAGATCAACTGTTTTTAAAGAAATTTACTCACCTTATTAAATTTGCAGAGCACAGCAGAGAAGTTTTTATCCAGGCCTAAACATTAAATTTGAAAAAGCTTTAAATTGCCTTTGATGCTTGCTGCTGAAATGAATCCTTGCATGCCTTTAATCTGATGCTTTTAAAGATGAAACTTGCAGTTGAACTCCCCTTTTTAAATGCAGGTTTTCAATTTGCAGGTTTCATTTGCTTTGCAGAATTCAGGTTGGATTTGAAGGTTGCAGATTTTAAATTCTCATTTGCCTTTAATTTTAATTTCAAATTTTGATTTGCTTTTTAATTTATGAAAGAATGAAGAAAAAGAATTAGAGATGAAGAAAGAAAGTTTGGAAAATGAAAGAGAAAACAAATTTTCTCTTATATGTTTAAATTTTCAAATAATTGGAAATAAATTTAACAAATGTCAAATGCAAACCCTTTTAGCTTACAAGTGTTATTAAGGTGACTAATATGGTTACATTTGTATTTAAGCATTTTTTTATAAATTTTTATTTAATTTAAAATGTAAATATAAACTTACATATTTAATTCACTTCGTACATAAATACTTACATATGTAAATATAAGTTTAATCCCTTAAAAATATTAGGAAACTAATTATAATATAAATATATACTTGTATATGTAATTTAAAAATTCAAAACATTTATATATACATTTATAACCATTTTGTTTTAAACACTTTTGAAGAAAACAAAACAAAACTTTATTTAAACTATCATATTTAAAATAAATAGTTATCTTATATTTTGAAAACAAATGAATTAATCTTTAAATTAACTTTTGAAAAATATAAACTTTAAAAACAAAGCTTTAAATTACAATATATTCATACATATATAAATTATTAATGGATTAAATTAAATTTCAAAACAACATCAAATTATAACATATATATACATATATATTACAATTTGAAAATTCAATCTTTTATTTAAAACAAAAGATCTTCTATTTACAATATATATCAAATATATATATTATAAATAGAATAAAATTTATTAGCTTTGCAAAATAAATCTTATCAAATATTGCCAGATTAAAAATTTATTAACCCTGAAAAGATTAAATTTACCAATTTAATTTCAAATTATAAAGAAAAATTATAAAATCAATTTAAATATTAATACAGATTATTAAATTGATATTGCCTAAAATTCCTGGTCGTTACACTAACCTTAATTCAGCCTGAACAGTTATAAATTCTCTATCCTTACAATTGCTAAAAAAAACAATTGCAATAGATGCAGCAGATAATAGAATACGTCTATACGTAGATGAAGATCTCTAGCTCTCCTCTAGGAATTCGAAGTGTCTTCAACTAAATCTGAAACTACTCGGATCTGACCCGAGTATTAAAAAATACCCGGATCAGAAATGATAAATCAGCATGAGATACTCGAAATTTTTAGTGTGTAGATCATGCCGATGTCGACCAAAACCACTGAAAAGAATAGTATCTCGTAAGACCACACCGTTCATAAATACCGACGGGTTTTTATTTACGATAACCAAAATACTTTACATGGAAAATAACCTTGATATTATTATTAATGTCATTAGTTTAAAAACACTTTCATATAAATATATATACAAAGAAGTATCAATGCTCAGACTATGGTAATAGATCTGGACTAGATTAACGGAATATAACAAACAAAATATATGATACCAAATTGGGTAGTTGAAATGTTTGCAAAACATTACAGCAATTACGAGACTACAATCAAAGTAGTAAAGCTCGTACTTAGAGTTGGATTTCCAACATGATAGATACTAGTGGCCTTTTCCTTTGATCCGCGCATAACAACCATTGTTCCCACAGTGACCTTATCACTTTTCTCAATCTAACCACTTGGAACTGCACTTGCAACACTACCATGGTACATAGTAGTACTCAGTGGCTTTACACGATCCCCATCAGCCTCCATACCTGTCCATTTCATCATCTTGGGGCAACAAATGCTTTTCATTCCTAAAAACTGATAGTCTGAAATATGTCCTACATACCACATAGTATCCGGTATCATTCCTAGGATGTGAGGCTCATGAGGTTACGTTCCACAAAGGCATGCTTTTTCGCAAAGCCATACTTTGATCATAACAGGTTCCACTTTGAATGCCACATTGTCATTCCTTCGACTACTATTGACTTTCAGGACATACAGCCTCTGAGCTCGACGTCACAGAGAAGAGTGTTAAGCTAAGAGAAGTTCCCTTCTCCGCGACCAAATAGATGCGTGTTTGTAAACTCAACATTCGTGATCTCATAAATGCAATGTCAAACATCTATGTGAAAGCCACTATGCTCTGATACCAAATGAAAGGGGCTGTGCTATAGGATCGTATAATATGGATAAACTACTTGTGTGGAGTATAAACTAAGTAAGTAAATAATTAAAGTAGTAAAATAAATGATACCAGAGATTTTTATACTGGTTCGAACTCCCGTTCTACGTCCAGTCTCAAACTCCTTCTGGAATTAAATTAGTAACCCTCACTTAACCCGGAGGAATAGGTTTACACCGCCTGAGAAACCGAATAGGACTTCTACCGCCTAAGAAACCGTATAGGACTTCTACCCCCTGAGTAACTGAACACGACTTCCATTGCAACTCGTAAAGATGTTTCTGATTGAGTATGGGCTTGAATAGCGTTGATAAGTCAATAATATACAATCTTCCTATAATATTCTCCTATTTGATATATAGTGTTATATGCTTGAATAATGTGGAAGATAAAATGATCAACGCTCAGAGTTTGTATGCAATTAGAGTGCAAGTTGAAAATAGATTGAAGTACAAGAATTCAGGAATAATAAAATCAGGTAGGTTAAGTATGTTGAATTCTGAAATCTATTTTAGAGATTAAAAAGTTGCAACCAATATTGAAATATAAAGTTGAAAAGAAACAGGTTCAACTGTTGATTAGAAGATGTTTCTCTTCGATGAAGAAAAGCATCTTCTCCTAAAAAATAGCTGTTGAAAATATCTAGCCAGCTGAAAATAATAATTCAGCCTTCTGAAATTGTTGAATTCAAAACCAGCAAAGAAACAGACTAATTTTGACCCAATTCAGCCAGCTGAATGAAACCATTCAGCCGGTGGAAACTTCATATCAATTTATGAAAAGTTTCTCGTCTGAATGGCATTATTTAGCCTGCTGAATTCTGTTGATAAACAAAAGTTACTATAGTTCATTTGGTTAGAACATTATCCTTTTAAACTAGTGACCCGGGTTCGAGCCTCGCTCCATGCAATTTTCGAAAACTTGATTTTTCATTTAAAATATAAATGTATATGTGTTTATACCATCTTGAGAAGAAGTTAACATTTGTAAACTCTAGACACGACACTCTATGACTACTAATACTTTATTTTTCACCTTCGTCTTGTCTCTATCATGTATATCTCTTTTTGTATCTCCATATACATACTTTCATCCTTTTTGTACTGTGAATCTGCATTTTGAACGTATTTGTTTGTCCCTTTTTATGCTCATATGCCTGCAGATTAGCTTTGAGATTCTTTGGTATAATTGTATAGTTGTTGTCAGTAAAATCTAACAATAGAGGTTCTAACATTCTCCTCCCTTTTGTGATAAACTTAATACCGAACTCACAACATTTAATAAAGGTCAAAACAATTTAAACATGATTTTATCTAGTTCTAGACCTTTATATGATAAAACTGGTTTAGGATATAATAAAACTGATAGTAGAAATAGCACTAAATACGCTTTCATGCATAATAAAAATGTTAGTGCTAGTACTAGATTTCGAGTAAAGTCTAAATCCAATTTTAATAGAAATTCAAATATTGCTATGACCAATAATGTTTATAATTTCCATAGAAGTACAAAATCATTGACAAGAAATATGAATAAAAATTATCTAAGTATTTGGGATCCTGTTAATTAGAAAAATTGAGAAAAATACACTAATGATTATTTTGATATTTTAGCTAATAATAATGGTTCAACCACACCAAAATGGGTATGGTTTCCCAAGACCTAACCCCCCGGATCATAACATAGTAAGTGAGTACCAAAAATGATTATTATTTATTGCATATACTTAGAGAAAGAAAAAGAAAAGGATAAATTTTGAAAATTTAAAGGATGTTCCATACGTTTAATAGAATTACGTGCTTATAATGAAATATGAACTTCAACAAATATTGTAAAATCTATTTTTTTCCATAATTAATATTGATTTTATTTCGCTATTTACAAAATATTTTATAAAATTTATTATATTCCCTCATTCCTTTCGATAATGACAAAAGGGGAGAAATTCATATGCATATTGATAGAGGAAGATATTATACTTAGGGGGAGATGTTATACTTAGGGGGAGCTTTAAAAATATTCATTATATATATAACACTATTAATATTTTTAAAGCCCCCCTAAGTATAACATCTCCCCCTAAGTATAATATCTCCCTCTATCAATATGGATATGAATTTCTCCCCTTTGTCATTATCGAAAAGAATGATGGAATATAATAAATTTTATAAAATATTTTGTAAATAGCAGGATAAATTCAATATTAATTATGGAAAAAAATAGATTTTACCATATTTGCTGAAGTCCATATTTCATTGTAAGCACGTAATTATATTAAACGTATGGAACATCCTTTAAAATTTCAAAATCTATCTCTTTGCTTTTGTTTCTCCAACTATCTACAATAAATAATAATCACTTTTGCTACCCACTTACCATGTTAGTGTCCAGGGGATTAGGTCTTGGGAAACCATACCCATTTGGGTGTGGTTGAACCTTTCTGAATATAATTTTCTATATTAACTACCATATCAAAATAATCATTAATGTATTTTTCTCTATTTTTCCATTTAACAGGAACCCAAATACTTAGATAATTTTTATTCATAATTCTCGTCAATGATTTTGGACTTCTAGAGAAATTATGAACATTATTGATCATAGCAGTATTTGAATTTCTAACAAAATTGGATTTAGATTTCACTCGAAATCTAGTACTAGCACTAACATTTTTACTATACATGAAAGCATATCTAGTGCTATTTCTTTTATCGGTTTTATTATATCCTAAACCAATTTTGTCATATAATGGTCTCGAACTAGATAAAATCATGTTTAAATCATTTTGACATTTATTAAATTTTGTCACTTCAGTGTTAAGTTTATCAAATTTTGCTTTAAACTAATGTTATTATTTTCAAAAGAAATAATACTGCTTTTCAAAATATCAACTTGTTTAATTCAAAATTTTCCTTTTTTAGCGTACAGTTCTCATTTTCGACATTCTGAATTATTTAAAGATGATTGTAATAAATCATGTTGCCTTTTCAAATTCGTAATTACTTATGCAAAATTTTCTTTTTCTTTTCAAACAAAGTATTTTGTTCATCTAGAAAATCTTTAAGAGTTATAAAATTATTATTTTAAAAACAATGTTGATTTTCTAAATTTAATTTCTCATTTTTCAATTTCTCATTTTCGAGTTCGACGGATTTCATCTTTTCTAAAATAATAAAATTAAGCTTTGAAATCTTACCACTTATACTAACTAATTCATTATTATCTTTTATTGAAATTTGTAAATCAGAAAGTACCTTTTTGCAGTCCTCATGGTGGCTTTAACAGGGATTTTGCTTGTTGTATTTTGATTGGATATTCTCTAGCCATTATCCTATGATGTTGTGACGAACGATAGAATTCCAGGCATCGATACCAAATGAAAGTTACTATGCTTTGATACCAAATGAAAGTGACTGTGCTATATAATCGTGTAATATGGACAGACTACTTGTGCGGAGTATGAACTAAGTAAATAATTAAAGCAGTAAGGTAAATGACACCAGAGATTTTTATACTAGTTCGTACTCCCGTTACATGTTCAGTCCCAGACACACTCTGGAATTAAATTAGAAACCCTCACTTAACCCGAAGGAAATGGTTTACACCGCCTAAGCAACCAAACAGGACTTCTACCGCCTATGCAACCGAATAGGACTTCTACCGTCTGAGCAACCGAATAGGACTTCGAATACAAATAGTAAAGTTGTTTATGACTAAGTATGCTCTTGAATAGCACTGATAAGTCAATAATGTACAATCTTCCTATAATTGAAGGATAAGAATTCAAGAATAATAAAATCAATTAGGTTAAGTTTGTTGAATTCTGAAATCTATTTATAGAGATTAAAAAGTTGCAACCATTATTGAAAGATAACGTTGAAGAGAAACGGTGCAACTATTGATTTGAATATGTTTCTCTTCGATGAAGAAAAGTGTCTTTTCATAAAAAACAGCTGTTGAAAATATTCAGCCGACTGAAAATAATAATTCAGCCTCCTGAAATTGTTAAGTTCAAAACAACAAAGAAACTGGCTAATTTTGGCCTAATTCAACCGGCTGAATTAAACCATTCAGCCTGTTGAAACTTCATATCAATTTATGAAAAGTTTCAACATTCAGTCGTTTGAATGGTATTATTCAGCCGGTTGAATTCTATTGACAAACAAAAGTTACCATAGCTCATTTGATTAGAGCTCTTGCCTTCTAAATTGGTGACTTGGGTTCGAGCCTCGCTCCATGCAATTTTTGAAACTTGATTTTTCATTTAAAATATAAATGTACATGTGTATATACCATTTTGAGAAGATTTTAACATTTACGAACTCTAGACACGACACTCTACGACTAATTATACTTTGTTTGTCACCGTCATCTTGTCTCCATCATGTTATCTCTTTTTGTATCTCCATATTCATATTTTCATCCTCTTTTGTACTGTGAATCTTCATTTTGAACATATTTTCTTGTCTCTTTTTGATGCTCATATACCTACAGATTAGCTTAGAGATTCTTTGGCATAATTGTATAGTTGTTGTCATTAAAATCTAACAATAGAGGTTCTAACACTGTCCATACAAGCTCGTTTTGAGACTGAACGAAACCGAAGGCACTCCTCCTACTACATCCTATCGAGAATTATACCCAAGATTAGTAGCGATTTGTCTTTGTAATCGAAGATTTCAAAACATGACAGGACCACTGCTATAATAAATATATGTACATTAGGACCGATCTAGAGAATATCAACAAGCAGTCCTTCCGCTATGAAGATCTTCAGTCATCAATACAATGAAGATTTCAGAATACAGACACCAATGCCATATAAGTATAACACGGCGAAAATCCATTTGAAAAAGGTTCGGAATATAAACACCTCTTAGTCATCTTTAAATTACTAAATTATTTATTTGATAAAATTCATAAAAGATTTGGGAAAGAATAATTAATTAAAACCGTTGTTTGCAAAAGTTATCAAAAATTGCTGCAAATACCGTTTTAAAAGTTTACATGGTTAAAACAACTTTTTATCATTTTGGAAATTCATTTATATAACTCAAATATCTTTTAAAACATTTAATTGATTTATAGAATTTATTCATATTTTTAATCATTTAAAAATATTCATTTTAAATTATTTTTAAATTCGGGTTTTGAACTGCAAAGCCGTGATTTTTCTGTAAAATTGTTTTGGACTTATTAATAAATTTACAAAATGAAATCTTGATTTTCTTTCTTTATTTAAAATCTATGGATATATGTAACATCCCCTGTTTTGAGGACTAAAGCTAAGCGCTACAGATACAACAGTCATCCGTAGTGTTGACTTCCAATGACGAAATGCGGTAATATTAACGGTATCCAAAATATCAGAAGCACATGAATATGAAATAAAATCAATACAGATTCCAAACTAGTTCTTCTGATTAGATTTCAAATCAATATTTCATATTCAAAGACATAACCCCAAAACGATTCTCAGGTTTTGATCAAATATAATTACTACAAATTACGCCAAGAGTGACATATGAAGATGCCCCCTTGGATGATCAAAGTACAAGATATACATGTCAGTCATAAATACATCCCAACGGAAATAAAAATAAGTAGCTCTTATAAAGCTACCTCTTCCTCCTGCACGTCTTCGAAAGCTTATTCGTCCAACCCACTTAGCCTAAAAAACCTTATCTCTCAATCTATTCAAATTGAATTTTTAGCACCCGAGATTTTAAGGGGAAACATAACTTCGAGTCAGACATAAAGCCTGGTGTGAATAATACTATTAAAGCATATCTTTTGCAAATCAAAACCCTACAATCAAACTAATTATAGCAACTAAAGAACACACACACACACACACACACACACACACACACACATAAAGATCAGGAAATCAAAAGACTATCTGTACACACTATAGTTTTATTTGGCTAACTATTAACCATTGGCTGACTTGACCTACTAGACACAATCACTTGTCTAGTGTTAACTCCTCTTTTTGAGCGACCTAGCGACCTAACTTCATAAGCGACCTAAAGATAAGACGGTCCTAACGACCTAGTGATGCAGCAAGCATAGCGATCTAACGAGGTACAGAACCTAAAGGATTAGATGGTCCAGCGACCTATGACTCAACGAGTTAACGGCTTAAGCGAAGGCACGACCTAACTACTTAAGGGAGTAAGCGACCTAACACATAAAGGGGCTCGGCAAGTTAAACGACCTATGGACTGAGATGACCTAGCGACCTAAAGGTTTACGTGACCTAGCGAGTTAGTAAGGGGAGCGACCTAACAGAGATAAAGTTCTGCAACGAGTTAAGGCATTATGACCTAACGACTTAGCGACTTAGCGAGCTATACAAAGCCGAGGTAACTTGTCTTCCTTAAGTCATTCCTTCCCTAGGTCGCCCACGATCTATAACTTGTTCGTTTAATCAAAGGTGCTCATGTTAGCCCATAAACCGTCTACTAAGTCGCCCATGACTTATACCTAAGTTGCTCACGGCCTAAATAAACCAAAAGAGCTTCTTATGTCGCTTCCTACCTAGGTCGGCCACGACCTATGACTTGTAGTTTCTCCAGGGCGATCAGGTGTTCCTTGTGTAAGTCGTAGACAACTCCCACTAGGTCGCGGACGACCTACGACCTACCCAAGGTCGCTCGCGACCTACGACCTAAAGCCGAGCTCCTCTATAAATACGGCGCTAGCTTCAACATTCAAGGGATCTTTGGGCTCATTCCTGGAACACCGATACTCTGTTGAATTCTCGACTCACTCGACACTTCAAACACGAAAGGCATCTCAATTAACCTCGAGAGGAAATCTAACACAATCAACATGGATTCGAAGAATTCTTCTACATCGAAGTCCTATTTGTTTGACTCATCAGTATTGTAATTGAGAATTGTCGTAAAGTTGTAATTGATTTCAGTAAGAAAGAGGATTAAAGTGGACGTAGGCTTAATCTAAAGCCGAACCACTATAAAATCGTTGTCTTTTACTGCTTTCTCTAGACTTTCTTACTTGTTTCTAATTCCCGTGTTCACGGGTGGTGCTTTCTCTTAACCTCTACATCCACCGGGGTGTTAGCGTTCAATTTTTAGCGTTAGCATATAACTTCTATTAAACACACTACTGGGCCGACTACCCTTAACCTTCTTTTTCTAGGATCAACTGAATCTAATGATTTTGCGGGCTTACCAATAACCGATCTTCACTATATATATTCCTTTTTATGTGTAATCATCATTTTATTCCCATCCGTGACAAAACCTTGCACATCGGAATTTTGAAATTATTTTAGGTAGGGGGTATTAGCTAAAGTATAGGGCGCGATCCTACACCAGTCCAATCTGGTCTTCTAATATCCGAGTCATAACTTAGGGTTAGCTAACCGGTTCAAATTTCATTTTCTTGAAAAAAAAATTTGTAATTCATTTACCCTTGAAATCTTATTTTTATAAAACAGGGAAATCATATAATTTGCTTTACTTAAAATTCTTATGGCATGGTATATATATATATAATTTACACAAAACAATATTGATGAAATTTAATCAATGGGATTATCTACCCCCTCCCTAAAGTTAGTTAAAAACCCTTTTTAACTTATAAGATTTTAGGCCACCAAGCCAAGGCAAACCCTTCGAAACCTTTGTTTAGAAACTTTAAACAATCCCTTTCGGACCAATGGAAAATACCATTTACAAAATAAGTTAATTACTTTATTTTGAAACACTAGGACGAAAGTCCAAAACAAACCTTTCGAAACCTTCGAAAATTGACCTTTCGAAATCATAAAATTATACCTTAGACACCCTCTTTCGAAACCATTAAACTTGTCTTTCGAAAGCATTGGAAACCTTCCATTCGAATACTCAAATAACCCTTTCGAAAACATAGGAATTCTTCACTCAAAACATACCTTTTGAAAGTATTGGGTTCAAGTAAAAGATTGTGAAAACATTGCATCGAAACCATTTAAAACCATTACTTTTGTAACCTTTGGGTTTAAATTTCAATATAGCTAAGGGTTATAAAGTACTAGGGCAAAAGCATTGGTCCTAAGTAAAAGAAAGAAGACGGTTTTGAAACCAACTCTTTCGAAAGCTTTGAGAAGCGACTTCAAAGTAAAAGGCAAAAGCACCGATTCGAAACCATTATTTAAAGCCCTTAACTAGGTCAAAAAGTAGAATGCGGTAGCTAGGTTTTGAATATGTTCAAAGCTGTCCTTTAGAAAGCTTGTTTTAAAACAAAAGGCCGCAATCCATTCGAAAGCCATTTTTAGATAAACAGAAGCAAGTTGGTTAAGTCGAAAGCATCCAACCCCTTCGAAAGCATCATTTGTAAACAAAATAGTTCAAATTTCATAAAAGAAACTTCTACCTTCGAAAGCTTGGTTTCGATGCTGTACCTTCCATCATTCTCCAATTCAATACGTATCAATTGTTTGGTACCATATGCATTGGTTTTGACTTGGTTATGGGCGAAGGTATGGTGTCGAAAGCTACTGATGGAAGTGGCGAAGTAGTAAATTTGAGCAAAACTGTTTTATAGCGTTTTCAAGTAATTGTTTTTCAACTAACTTACCTTATTTGTAAAAAAATAATTGGTCACCAATTCTTTTCAAAATCTTTTTTTTCTAAAGTGCTGCTGAATTCAGAAATTATCATATTAAAAACATCTAACAAAGGACCGTTTCTCTTTAATCAAACATATAAAACATTTAAATCCCATACCTTAAATAATTTTATATCTATATAAAATACCTAGAAAATTCCCCTAAAAATTACCATAATTCATTTCTAGTTTGTTTTCTAACATATTTAAATTTTTGACCCAAAAGTACATTATAATTGCCTTCATTAATTTAAACCCAATATTAGCTATTTTCTTCCATAAAAAATTCATAATAAATCTACAAATGCTTAGAAAATTATGAAACTTAAAACCCACTTCATAAATAATGTTTTCGACCATATATTAGAAATTCAAGGCACTTGGATGTCGTTTATTAGGTTTTTCAAATCAAAACTTATCAGAAAATCTATATGAAGCAACATAAATTATCATACCCTTTTAAACAACCATATCATGGCATATTACTTGCAAAATAAATTCGGATCTTAACTAGATACCGAAATAAATAAAAATGAGATGTAAATCTATTGTTTACCTTAGCTTGGGGTTAAGAAGGTTGAGATTTTCTCTTTGATTGATTTGCTTAAACTTCCAACACTAATCCTTGCTTATCTTTCTTTTGATTTCCCTTAATGGCGGCTGGCTATGCTTATAAATGTTTTAGTTTTGTTTTAAGTTTAAAATGAATAAGTAGTGAAAGTTAGAATGGTTTAGGGTATAAGAACGTAGTTTATTCCTTTTTTTCCAGTGGCATATTCCTTCTACTTACTCCATTTTAATTCTCTTTGGCTTATAGATTAATTAAGACATGGCTACCTTATGATTATATAAATCTCAATCCCTTAACCATCTATATTTTTTCATTTAATTTATCTAAATAAATGTCCTAAATAATGTCGGTCCAAAATTTGAATCATTAAAGACACCCTTCCTCAAAAAATTTTGTCCTCATAATGATGATAAGTTACCCATAACAATCAAACATAAAGGTAAACATACCATGTAAACATAAAGGTAAACTTTGATAAAATATGTATACAGACAATGTTAACATATAAATTGGACGATGATGTTGTCAAGCTCATAAAAAATGTATGCAAAAACATCTACATGTAAACAAATAAAATGGTAAATAAATAACATACACACTCATGTTTTGATACGACGTAAAATTAATAGTCGGGTTGGGCCCTAACCGGGTCAGGTTTTGGTAAAACTGTACCCGACTCGGATTAGTCCTGAGTCGGGCTTGGGTAGTAAAAGGCAAAACCCATACCCGCATAAATAGGGCGGGTTCGGGCGGGGCTCAGTTCGAAACCCATACCATTAACAAGCCTAGTTATACTGTACGTATAAACTCGTTGTTCTTCTAGGTTAAATGATAAGGAGATCCATCCACTTAATCGGTTAGGGGTGATCCCCGCTCTTATGTATTGTTTGATTATTTCCTAAAAAACTGTATTGAGCATTCCAAAAATTAACGAATGGTTTTTGGAGCACCCAGAAAATGGAGAGTGTACTCGTAAGAGATGACTCAGAACCCATGACCTACTTCGAAATCATATATGGTTAAATGGAGGAGATGTGTTATATTTTGGGATGTTGAAATCCGTATATGGTTTCGTGAATCATTGTAGTGTGAGAATCTGTGTGATATTCCAAGTTCTATTGAGATGTGGGAATCTATATGCGATTCCAATGCCATTGTGGTGTGGGAATCCATGTAGGATTCCGTGATCTATTTTTGGAGCGATGCGTAAGCTGGAATGCCAGACGTAGCCTCATTAACGGAATTTACTAAAACCAAAGATAGGAGGCATGGCCAGTAGGGTAGCCAAACCCATAGAGTGTACTCGGCTCCTTTTCTTGCAATATGGATACCTTCGATTGGTTTTGGTATGCAGGAGCGATGCACTTGGTCTTAGCAAGACCAGTTATGTTTTTCCTATGATACCCCGGCTAGACAGGTATTAAGCTTCGGAAGGATAACTCTGATCCTTGTGCAGGAGGACCGTTCTTGAAGTAGTGAGGGCACCCCCGTGGAAATTCTACACAATTAGCGAACGAGCCTTATCGAGTTTTGATTTCATATATAGTATTGTTGCGATGTCATGGCATGAGCATTCACAACTACTAGCTTGTTATTATTTTGACCCTTAGACATTACTATAATATCACTGGATTTTCTATATAAATATTTTGGTGGACGTAAGACAAAAACCCGACCGTGTTTAAATGCGGTGTGGTCTTATGATATCTTTGTTTTGGAAAGGTTTTATAACTTAAAAAATCAAATTGAGTGTGTTTTATCACACTGGTTTACAAGACTAATCCGTGTGTTATTATTTATAATAATACTCGGGTCAGACATAACATATTACATATTTAGATTTGGATTGCTTTGGAGCTCAATAGATGAACTGAAGACTGAGACATATTCTCGTACTTGTTTATTCTGCTGTAGTGGTTGTTTGAAATTATCAGCAATTATGAAGACAGGCTGTTACAACTGCCTAGCTGGTAATTATTGACTTTTGTACTCTGATTTGAGTACGATAATCCATAAAAATGAGTTCGAAGAAAGGAACTTGTGGGTAGAACGAAGAAGGGTTGTACCATGGAAAGTAGGATGAGAAAGGGTTCCGATATGATGAATGAAAATGAATAGAGCGAGAAAGGGCTCGGATATGCGTGTGAAGGAATCCTTGATACTTGGAGTGTTTATAGTGTGTTTGTAAAGTAAGAATATGCGAGAATGCTCACTGTGTGCTTAGTCGGTTACCTCGAATCGAGGGAAGGATCCGTGTAACATGAATCGAGGAAGAGATCTAGTGTTCAACGTTTGTGTGGTTAGTGTTCGAGTACCTAAAAACAGAAACTTTTCCATTAATCCTTAACCGAGAAATGGTCATGTGGGTTATCATATATTTAAAACACATGAGTGACAGTGACGATTGTTTGTTAAATGTTGTGTTTGCCATTTTGTTTTGTCGCTCTAGGGATGTCAGATGACGTATGTATTGTGGAGATGGATACCTAGACACTCGATGCATTGATTAGTATCTTGTACACCTTATGTTAGCATATTATCATATACTATTATGTGCTAATCCTTTGGTTGCATGGACATGTCAGGTATGATTTTTCGTTCCATTGTCCCTTACTATGTCGATTTTCATAGTATTTTGAGATTGTTTATCGTTCACACCAGACTGTTGCACCAGACTATTGTCTGACTAGATGTTTTATGTTATGCTTCTTATTATCTTCAATATTATTAAACGAGTAGACTATATAACAAGTGTAGACGATACATGGAGCTATATAGATGGACTAGCAGAAGGCGATGCTTTCTCGTATTTACATTTTGGGCTTGTTATTACTTATTCCGCTTTGAGGCACTATGAACACTAGACAGTGTTTGTTTATTTGATTTAGAGATAGTACGACTTGGATTTATTTATTAGTTGTGTAAACTCTACTACTATTTTCTATAACAGTTCGAACTTATGCCCTCTAGTTTTGTGGTTCGTTTAATTATTACCGTCTCATCTGTTTTATATCCGCAATAACTATTATACTTTAATCGATGCGCTGTGAGATATACGCTAGAGTTTGTGATTATTCACATATTTTACCATTCTTGACAATCATCCTACATCAGTTGGACATCGCCATAGCGCGCTATACATGTATATTGGATGTCGACTGTGTAGGACAGTCAGCATAATTAGCCTCGAAGTAACCCAAGTCATCTATTGAAAAATGTTCTCCCGCTTTCTTAATATACTCATTTAGGACAAAATAACGTACAATATCGTGTTCAACCGATCGTTTCCTAATTAGTTGGTTCATTCGAAAAATGTTGAAGCCATAACTTCATCCGATCCATGACTAACTATCCTTTGTTAACAGAAACTATGACTATCTAATAAGTTCTGGCTTACATAGCCTTATTATTTAGTCCAGATGATAAACTTCTAAAAATAAAGAAGAGAACAGGGAAAATAAAAACTACTTTCCACGTTCGCTGATGTGCGACTGCACACCTTCCCTCTCCTTTGTTTGCCTCTCTTACCAAATTTTACCTCCAAAAAAAGTCCCAAATCTAAATGTCGATTACAAACCCTAGTATTATGTCACATTCGTTATCTAAAATCTCTTATGACCCCCTCACAAGCGACGATGATCTCCGAGAGCTAAAAAAAAGGGACAAAGATGATGACATGTCGATTCAAGTTAAAAGATAAAATGAACAAGTAGCTAGAAGAAGGAGCTGGAAAACACATTTGATGAAAAGATCGAATTCATTAACAAAACAAATTATCAGTGTCTAGTCAGTGGCGAGTTTACGGCTGGTTTCTCAGCTTTGGATCCGTACAGATTCGGTACCTAACTTGTATTTATATCTGGCGCATCATTTAATCCTAGAAATTCATGATTCCTTATGTATGATACTTTTTTTAAATTTCAGTTGTGTTGGTTGAGGTAAGGACAAATTTGCTATCCGACCATGAATTTTTCTTCTTCTTCAGATGTGGACCAGGTAATGATTGAATAAGTGTAATGTTAGCTCTGTAAACTGTCATTTGAAATGCAAGCTTTTAGTTGAAAAAGAAAACAGTGTTAGTTAGATGTGTATGCGATAGACAGACATCAGGTTAGTAAAAACACTCCCATTGAAATTTACATAATGGAAACTAGCATAATAGCCAACAGGTTGTGTGTTTATTAATCATTAAGTTACCATTTTTGTTTTTGTTTTTTTAGCGGCATTATATTTGATCAGCAAAAAGCATTTTCAACTGATTTGATTTTTGTTTATAGTTGAAGTAGAAAAATCAAAGGGAACTTATTCTTGACAAATGTTTCTCTGTCTCTATCTCGTTTGTACTAGACAAAGTTTGATGTAGTCATGACCCGAAAATTGTTACTGATGCATACAAATTATGCATTGATGCTTGGTATTCAATCTAAACAGAAATAAATATCGAATTAATTTTTGAAGGAAAAAAGTTAGTTGGTGAACAAAATGAGTAGCTACTTGCAATGGGTAAAGCACAAGAAGTTGTAAAAAAACCACTGGGGTGAAAGGCTCAAACTCTTGACCACAGGACCATTCAACATAGCTAGCAGACCTATGCACTAGCCAACCGTACCATCACCACATCATGCATTTGGTTTAAATACCAGACTTAATAGTTTTTACGTATACTGTTTATAAAATGAAACATATGAATCTAAGATTGCATCACATGTTATATTGAGTTCAAACATCTTGATTGTTATATTTTCTAACCTCGTTAATTTGTAGTTATGTGTAAAATAAGATAAGAGAGGCTAGTCTCGATTTCAACATTATTCCAAAAAATATAAAATATATGCAGTAGCCAATTGCATCCTCAAAGCTTAAAGTTTTCGATTACTTAGTCGAGTACTTAATTTTATAGTTGTTATGCATCGCATCTACTATTACAGTTGCAGTTATAAACATATTGTGTTATAAGCGCACACTATGGTTGTGGATGATTTTTCTTTGTTAAAATAATACGTTATTGTTAACTTAAATTTGCAAAAATAATTTACAATTCCAAATTTACAACAATATATTCTTATTATTACCTGGGGTTTTAAATCTAGGTTTTCGATCACCTTTCGTTTCAGGATTTTCTCATAAGCTATCTCGTATCGAATGAAATCTCGAACGAGACGAGTGTATCTCATGTGTACATCCCAAATTTACATCTCAGATCTTAATGTACATCTCATGAATATCTTGGATTAATGTCTAAAATTGATGTTATAATGATTTATTTATCGATTGTAATTTTCAAAGTAAGAATAAAAAGCATAACATACTTAATCTGTACAGAAAAAAGAATTGAAATTAGTAGTTCAGAGAAGAATGGCAGCTTGATTAATTTAATTTGTTTGGTAATGATTGAAAAATATTATCTTATTTCAACATTAAAAACAATTAAAGTCTTTTGTTGTGATTCGTAAAGATAAATGGTAAATAAAACGTTTGTGTTATAATTGGATTGAGTAGTTTCTTTTGAATCTAACTGAAAATGAAAAAATATTATGTAATAAAAAGATATAATTTCAGATTAGATCTCGAATTGAGATTTCGATCCATATTTCGAGCGAGATTTAAATATTTTTGACGAGATGAGTGTCAGAGGAGGTACGAAGGAGATTTGATGTCTCGTTTACTCTAAGTGTGAAGAAGAGATCTCGTAGGAGATCTGAGACGATACCTAGGAGATTTAGAACCATGTTATTACCAACATTATTTTAAAATATTGAAGTTAAAATTGATTTAAAATGTGGCAAATATACAGCTCATCAATCTCAGGGGTAAAGAAACAACGTGAGTCGATTTAACCAAAAAGTATTAAAAATAAAATTATAATTCAACAAACAAAATCAAACCAAATAGCTTTTTGAAAATCAAAACCAATCAAAATATCTATTTTGGTCTGATCGGTTAACTTCAAATGAGTTAGATTGTCTTGGTGCCCAAAATAACCGGATGTTGGAATCAATTGTTTGATCCATATTTATGTAAAAATGTGGCGATGCTGTAATAATTTTTTTTTCACTCCAAATGCAAAGAATTGAAAAAACCAATTCGTTTAGATGATAATATAAATAATAATGTTTGCGCAAAAAATGGGCAAACACCTCAAAGTCGTACGATTTAGTTGATTATATGTTGTTCGTAGCGATTTGGGTGATTTATGCAAATATATAATAAGAAGGGACTAAACTGTAAAAGACACACAGATTTATAGTGGTTCGGCCAGAACGTGCCTACATCCACTTTATATGTTATTCTCCTCTTTCTCTTCAGATTACAAGTACAAAGCTTTGTTTACAAGTATATGAAAGTTGTTTGAAAGTTCCTTCCGTGCTTGAGCTCTCAAACTTGTCTGCCATTGTTGTACCCCTGCCCCTCTATTTATAGAGTGAGGCTGGGGGTAGAGGTCTTGGATGTATATAGCTGTTGGTGGACCTGGGCTGATGCAATCTAGATTGGCAACTTTGGTTCGGCAAGGGCTTGGTTCGGTAGTTCATGGAAGTGGAGTTGGTCCGGTGGGACGTTGGTTCGGTGAAGGTGTATCCGGTGGTGAGTGGATGGAGCTTGGTTCGGCTATGCAGGGAGTGGTGTTGGTCCGGTGGTAGGAGTATGGTGGTTCGGCAAGGGCTCGTGTACTTTGGTTCGGCAGTGGCTAAGGTCTGGTTCGGTGGAAGATGGAGAAGCTTTTGGACCGGTGGTGCCTTCCTCCTGGATCGGTGGTGTGCAGTAGGTGGAGTGCCGAATGAACTATGCCGAATGAGATATGCGATGTACTACCGAATGAATCTTTAAGCCTTTGATACCGAATGGACTTTTATATTTGAGTCATAAGTGAAACCCCAGACTTATATACGCTTGCTGGCTGCTTCTTCTTGGTTCGGTCGTGGTGGAAACGCACACAACATTGATATTCCAGTTTCGACCAAAAATGGGATAACACTTTGCCCCCCAAAACATGCCTTGCGATAGGAAGGCGTGTTTTGTAATGCCATGAGCTGGATGTTCATATCCTGTTGATGTCCTTGCGGTAGGAAGGCGTGTTTTGTAATGCCATGAGCTGGATGTTCATATCCTGTTGACAACCTGTAAAGAGCTTGATATTTTATATGGCCCCAAATGACGACCGTTCGGGATCGAGCTATTTGGGATGAAGCGCGGCCGTTCATAGTCAAGCGCCTAACTTCAAATGACGACCGTTTGCGGTCGAGTCATTTAAGGTGAAGTGCGACCGTTAGCGGTCAAGCGTCTAAATCCATGCGACGATCGTTCGAGATCGAGTCATTTGCGATGGAATGCGATCGTTCACGGTCAAGCGCTTTACTTCAAATGACGACCGTTCGGGATCGAGCCATTCGAGGTAAAGTGCGACCGAGCCCGGTCAGAGGGCGGACCTCAAATGGCGACCATTCGCGATCAAGCCACTTGGGGTGAAACGTGACCGTTCATGGCCGGTGCCGTTCGCGGCAAGAGATGAAATGTGACCGTTCGCGGTCAAGCGCCTTACTTCGGATGACGATCATTCGAGATCGAGCCATTCGTGGTAAGGTGCGACTGTTGGCGGTCAGGGGGTGGACCTCAAATGGCGACCTTTCGCGATCGAGCCATTTGTGGCGAGATGAGTTGTGCCGTTCGAGGCGAGTTTGTGACTGTTCGAAGTCGGGTGCCTTTCGAGGCGAATTGTGACCGTTCAAGGTCGGGTGCCGTTCGAGGCGAGTTTGTGACTGTTCGTAGTCGGGTGCCGTTCGAGGCGGGTTGTGACCGTTCTAGGTCGGGTGCCGTTCGAGGCAGATTGTGTGTGCTCGGGGGGGACTTAATATTATCAGTGTCGGAGTTATTGTTTGGGGGAGTTTCCGAATCAAAGACTTCGGCAGTTCACTGCCATACAAGAGGTGCTCGTGGACCGTTCGCGATCCACGGGCATACAAGTAATTTTTTCATAGAATTGTAAATGTTAAAGCAATAATCATATGAACCTTACAGCAGACATGTCCAAACGGGAAGAATTTAAATGTTCAAATCAAAATCAAAGCAAAGAGCAGAATGAAGATGTCAAAGCGTAAACTCTCACTATAACGCGGCTGGTAGTCATTCAGAGCATGCCTATGGATCGTGCGCGATCGCTCACATGTGTAAATGATTTAACCGTGTCAGCGAGAGGTTTACAACTTGTTCATCGTTATTTTAATCAAGCAATCAATGGATAATCAAACGGTGCCCCGATCCAGGGTCACCTCTAGCCGATGTAGACGGTGGTCGCTCTGGCTCCACAGCTGGAGTTCGCCTCCTCACATACTGAAGGAGCATACCGTTCCTGATATGCCCTTCCACCTCGTCCTTCAAATGCCTATAATCATTAGTGTTATGACCGTTTAATTCATGGAATACATAAAACTTATCTGATTTTTTTTCGTCATAGGTTGGATCCCTTCGTATTGGTCTAGATACGGAACATGCACCTTGGTATCCTGATAAATTCGTTCCAGACTCTCATTCAGCTCAGTGTGAGTGGTGAATCGCGGCTCTCTCCGTTGCCGCTTTGTCCCGTCATCATTATCCTCAGCCTTTCTCTTTCCTTTGCCAGTCTCTACACCCTTTCCAGGTGGGTTTCCGCTCTTGATTGCGTAAACGTCATCTTCTTCCTCTCTTTCTGCACTAGCATCTTCCAAACGCAGAAACTTTTCATCCTCATGATAGAACTCTCCCAGATTCATAGGAGGGTCCTTGGTTAATGAATTTTTGAACTCTGTACTATAAGCTATTCCAAATACAGCCGCCATCATGACCATAGATGGATCTGGTCGATCCATAGATGCTGCCGCCGCATTAAATCGCGTTAGGAAGCTCCTCAAAGTCTCTCCAGTTTTCTGCTTCAAGGTTGCCAAAGTCATCACATTCTTGGGTCTCGCAATATGAACCCTGAATTGCCTCATGAATCTCTCAGTTAAATCTGCCCACGTTCCTATGGAGCCGCTCTCCAGTTGCCTAAACCATAACGATGCAATGTCCGTCAAATACAGTGGAAAGCACCGGGCCATGATCTCCTGTGATGCCCCCAGCACTTCCATGGGCCTCATATACCTAGTAAGATGGACCGTAGGGTCTGCCCTCCCATCGTACATCTCTACTGATGGTAGCTTGAATTCTGGTGGGTTACTAGCCATCCTAATCGTAGAAGAAAAAGGACTCCTGTTTACATCTTCCAAGTCTCTGTTTACTAAACCGCCTCTCATAGCTCTTCTAACCATCTCTGCTAATCTGTCATTGTCTCCAAGCTCTAGTCCTCGTTCACTGCCTTCGACCTGCCCCCCGAGTCCGCGGGAGTTTTCATGTGTATGCCTCCCTGGCTGAACGTTCATTCCTCTATTGCTACCAGGTGGCTCGGATGCCCCCATCTCTCTTCCCGGGGTCGGATCAACATGCTCTGCGTGAGTGCCCCCTAGCTCGGGTGCTACGCCAGATGGTCCTGCTCCGTTCTGAACTCCAGTTGCTCCTTGGTTTTGTGCTCCAAGTTGCCCAATTTGCTGAAGCAAGTTCTAGATCATCTCTTCTTGTCTTCTCATCATAGCCTCCATCTCATCCCTGGTGATGAAGGCTGAAGCTTGGTTTGCTCCTGAGGAAGCCACTTGACTCCCTCCCTGTTGACTCTGCTCTGGCCTTGGCTCCTACTTGATTGTCTCGCCATGACTCTTCCAAATCTGAATCTCTAAACTTTCAAATTCAACTTCCAAGTGGTAGAATCCTTGAGTTCAACTCTCGGTGAAAGCACCAAAAATGTTTGCGCAAAAAATGGGCAAACACCTCAAAGTCGTACGATTTAGTTGATTATATGTTGTTCTTAGCGATTTGGGTGATTTATGCAAATATTTAATAAGCAGAGACTAAACTGTAAAAGACACACAGATTTATAGTGGTTCGGCCAGAACGTGCCTACATCCACTTTATATGTTATTCTCCTCTTTCTCTTCAGATTACAAGTCAAAGCTTTGGTTACAAGTATATGAAAGTTGTTTGAAAGTTCCTTCCATCCTTGAGCTCTCAAACTTGTCTGCCATTGTTGTACCCCTGCCCCTCTATTTAAAGAGTGAGGCTGGGGGTAGAGGTCTTGGATGTATATAGCTGTTGGTGGAACTGGGCTGATGCAATCTGGACTGGCAACTTTGGTTCGGCAAGGGCTTGGTTCGGTAGTTCATGGAAGTGGAGTTGGTCCGGTGGGACGTTGGTTCGGTGAAGGTGTATCCGGTGGTGAATGGATGGAGCTTGGTTCGGCTATGCAGGGAGTTGTGTTGGTCCGGTAGGGCTTTGGTCCGCTGGTAGGAGTATGGTGGTTCGGTAAGGGCTCGTGTACTTTGGTTCGGCAGTGGCTAAGGTCTGGTTCGGTGGAAGATGGAGAAGCTTTTGGACCGGTGGTGCCTTCCTCCTGGATCGGTGGTGTGTAGTAGGTGGAGTGCCGAATGAACTATGCCGAATGAGATATGTGATGTACTACCGAATGAATCTTTAAGCCTTTGATACCGAATGGACTTTTATATTTGAGTCATGAGTGAAACCCCAGACTTATATACGCTTGCTGGCTGCTTCTTCATGGTTCGGTCGTGGTGGAAACGCACACAGCATTGATATTCCAGTTTTGACCAAAAATGGGATAACAAATAATATCGACATTGATAATCATGTTTTATTAATCTAATTGATGTTGTTTGATTGGTTTGATTTTAAGGTGTAGGAATATAGTTCTTATTTGAATGATCGAAGTATTTGTTGCTTTTGGTACTCTTAAAAGATATATTGTGTATTTAATCTTGATGGAATATTAGACCGAATCTTGCGGTCCAAAGCTAATAAATGTGACATGACTCGCGCCTAATGACAACTCAGATATGTCCCCATTTTTATCTCATAAGACAGTTTTGAATATGACTTATTAGTTGCCTTGCAAAAATGTGGAGCTCTTTAAAGTTGTAATTCAAGCATTCTAATGAAATTTCTCTACACTGACCAAATTGCAATTGATTGTAGAACTTGTGTTGTAGCACGTTAGCTAGCATCTTGCAAGTGCTTTTTTATAACTATCAAATGATTAGGATAGATGTTTGCCCTTTATGTCCTTACACTTCTAACATAATTATCTGTTATTGTAGTTGCTTCATTGATCTTAACTCGGTGAAATATATTTATAGTAATCACAACATAGCTTAATAGGACCTCCTTCCAGTTACTTGGTAGTATCAATCTCCTACCTAGATTGTCATCAGCAAATTGTACAAAACCCTATTTTAGAACTTTAGCTTTGTGATTTCTGACAATATAACAGTTCAAGATGGTGTTGCCTCTTGGGTGGGTACAACTACTAAGTTATGATTTTGTTTCTTCAACTAAACTAAGTTGATAACATTCCATAAATTCCTAATGCATTTTTCTTTTTATTCCTGAGCAAGGACACGATATTCGTGTATTAGCTTCAATATTCAGTTTCAGGGTTACAACATCGAGCCTTTTGGTTTGGTGCTATGTCGATGGAATAGATATTATATCAGCATATACTTGGATTGAACTTGAGAATTAAAATAGATGAAAGAGGTTCATACTTGGACTTTCAAAAAATTTGGCTTTTTTTTGGTATTAGCCATAAGGTGCACTACTTGTTCTTGTCGCGCAGTTGTTTGATTTTTATACATGTTTTATAGAAATTAGACATACAGATGATTGACACCCTGTATTTTTCTGTGTGATGTTTCATGCGTTGAAAACTAAGTTGATATCACTCCATACGTTGAAGTCTGGTGTTAATCCATATATAGCCAAGTGAAAAGGGAAGGAAAAAACAACTGGAAGTTCTTCCTAGTCCCATATTGTAGAAACTAATAGAATGGGTGGCATCGACACGTAATAAATTGTTCATGTACTGCAACCATGTTTCTCACTTACCTGGATGGGGTCTATGGGCGATCATGAAGGCCCATGCCTAGCCTAATGGTTTCCATTGCACTTTAGGAATGTGTTGGGCTACCATCTCCCCTAGTGGGAGAGTGGATATGATTATCTGTTGCCTCGGGGGAACGCGTTCGCGCGGCCCCTGCACATTACCAAATTAAATGTCTTCTTTTGTGCTAGTTAAAAAATCATTATGGTTGTTGTGCCTCTTTTGTAGAGAACCCGTTTTGCAGACATACATTTTATTTGGTTTGATTTCCTCTCATAAAATTATTCTAAATTTGATATTATGTTCTTGGTTGACAATGGCTAGTGTTGATCGCGTATTTTGAATAACAATGCATGTCATCCATCTAATGAAGCTTATGGAACCTATAATAAACTTAAATAACATACACGTTATACTTTGATCATGTTTTTTATATTATAATTTCTTCTGCTTTTGCTAAATTCTAAACATTTTAAAAACAAGATGCTTGAGCGCACTCAGGTGCATAATGAAAATGATTCTAGTTCTGAACGCGTTGAACTATGGTTGATCTTCAAACACAGTTTTTTAAAGTTGCATTGATTTGCATAATTACACACTATCATAACATTTTCAGTAGGAAATTATTTACACCCAAGTGTAGTTGGGTTTTTTTTTCCTTCTGAAAGGCACAATGTGTTTTCCAAATATAGCCCTAGTAGAATATTTTATTTTTTCAGGTGCAACTTTAAATCTAATGGTGTAATAATATCGATTGTCGGTCCTAGTATGATACTTAGTATGCTATTCAAAAAATTTAAGTTTTACCAATAGATGTTTTACTCCTCTGAAAGGAAAGTTATTATTAGCAACCTTCCTTTATTAAATTAGTCTTACGAATAATAGCAGAGAATTGGCATATATGTTTTACTTGTAATTCTTAAATGCATGTTATGGTTGAAACCAATTGAATATGAGACTTTTGACTTTTCTTTTTGTGCCTTCTAGTTGGAAACATTAAATATGTTACTTTTTTTCGATTTGATGTGTTGAGATTTAGATTTTTGTCGATTTTTTCCACTATCGGTTATGTTTGCAGCAACATCTTTCTTTTGAAATGCTGAATCAAGTTATTTCATGTTTTTTCATCTTCTTTGTAGGTCCTCTATGATGTTTTGATAAACATTTGAGTTTGCAGGGGCAGCTTATAAACATTTTTCCCATCTGAGGCCAGCAAGATAAAGGCAGTACCTTACTTTCTACTGTTTATTTTATTTTTATGCGGTGGCTTCTTTCAATTTTTTCACCCTTCACTTTCTCATTACCATTATATTTTTATCATAGGAGGATCAATGTTAGATAAAAAAGAATGCACAAGATGGTCAAAATATGTTTCCTGCATAAAAGATGTAAATTTGGTAAGGCCATTTTTTAATTTCTTATAGATTGTAGGTTGATTAATCTTTTGGAACCCTCATGTAGAAACCTTTGTCAGTAATAAACAACATGTTTTTTACGAGGATCTGGGATATAGTGGACTGTATTTTGGTATTTCAGCTTGTTAAGGATTGTCTGCATTTGTTTTTGATGAAAATATATGTACAAATTTATCCACGTGTACTAAAGTTGGCATTGCGCAATGCTTTTTTGTGAAAATGAAAAGCTTTATATGTACTGACTTCTAGTCCACAATATCTTTTGAAATCCATTTATGCAGCAAAGGCAAAAATGTACTGAACCGACCTTACATTTCCTGTAATGCAATGCAAACAAAGACGTATTATATTCTTTACTTAATTTGCATCTCAAGTGTTCGTCTATGTTTCCAAATACTTATCCATCTTAATATCATCAAAGTCTCACTTTTTTTTGGAATTGGATATATTGATTAATCTAAATGTCCTAATTCAGCGTATCAACGATTGTTTGTGTTTACTTAGAAGATTTCCAAGAGTTGAAAAAAGGAAGACAAAGGATGAAGTAAAAAATGAAGAAGAATCAGTAGCAAGAAGAAGGGGTGGGAAATGACAGTTGATAAAAAGATCAAGTTTGCTAACGCAACGAGTTATCAGTGTCCAGTCAGCAGCAAGTTTAGGGCTTGTTTCTCAACTCTGAGCCGATACAAATTCGGTACCTAACTTGTAGTTATATTTGTCTCATCATTTAATTCTTGAAATTTACAATTTATTGTGTGTGATAATTTGTTTTATTTCAGTGGATTATTGTGTTAGGCCTGTTGGCTGACTATATTTGCTATGCGACAATGAATATTTCTTCATCTTTAAGATGAATACCAGGTAATGATTAAATAAGTGCAATGCTGGTTCTGTCAAATTGTCATTTAAAACACACCTCTTAGTCGAAAAAAAATTTGTGTCAGTTAAATGACATCAGGTTAGTATAAATAGTTTCATAGAAATAGAAATAACATAATGGAAACTAGCTTAAAGACCAGCATGATGTGTGTTTATCAGTCATTAAGATGTTCAAATTTCTTTTTTTCTCTCTCTCTCTCTCCCCCCCCCCCCTTTTTGAAAAAAGGAAACATTATATGTCATGGAAAAAAGCATTTTTCAAGAAAATTTTACAAATCTTAGAAAAGATTAATGGGACTTATTCTTGACTAATGACTCTTTCTCAAACACACAGTTTGATACACAGACTCTAAAGAAAGATTGAGGTAGTCATGACCCAAAAAAGCTGTACATTATTGTTATCGCTACTTGTAAATTTTCAAGCAAAATTTTCAACTCCAAATCCCATGTACGTTTTATCATTACATGATATCTTAGTCCTTTTGTTGTGTATTTCTATGTGAGGTAAATAAAGCATAAGGATTTGAGTCTATCATAATTACGATGTACATAAATCTAAACCTATTAATGTTATTCATACTTATGTTATTAAAATAAAAAAGCACATTGAAAATTTCGTAGATGGGAATTAATCTAAGGTCTCTCAAGTGTGGGTTGAAATTCCTAACCAACTAGACTACAACAAATTAGATGGTTTAGATACCTTTTTAAATATTTCTAGTGTAACGACTCTGAATATTTGTCGTTTTGTTTTGAGCGTTTAGTTTATTTTTAAATGTTGAATTACAAATATTACTTGTTTTTTAATATGGAGATTTTGGTTGACTTAGTGAAATGGGTTAAAATTCAAATATAGCGATTAATTGAATTTGACAAATAGTAATTTAATATTTGAAATTGGGTAAATATGTGAATCTGGAGTTAAATGTGAAGGGAAATGATTTCAAAAGTTGATTTAAACTCTATTTGAATTTGAGTGATGATAGATGACTTATGAATGGAATTAAAAGTAGATAAATCGAAATTTGAAAATTTTATATGTTTATTTAATAGTGAAATTGAATATTTAGAATAGTGTAAATAATTGAAGTTGTGATTTAATATGAATTGAAATGGTTTCTAATATGGATAAAAATTCTATTTGAATTATAATTGAGTTGGTAAGTTTTTAAAATTGGAATTTCAAGTAATTTCATCGATTTTGAAAATCGCTTGATTTAATCGACACGATAAAATAGCCTTCCGGGAATAGTTTCAAAGTTCGACGAAACCAGTTCCACTAGATCTGCAATAGTATATTACTATCGCATTTCAATTTCATCGATTTTGAAAATCGCTTGATTTAATCGACACGATAAAATAGCCTTCCGGGCATAGTTTCAAAGTTCGACGAAACCAGTTCCACTAGATCTGTAATAGTATATTACTATCGCATTTCAAATTTTGTAGCATTTGGATTTACTGTTTGGTCGTACGGGATAGAAATGCGTTGAAATTAATCTTGGCAATTTAACATTTCAACTCGATTTAGAAAGCTATCTTCCACATACGATTGAATTAAGCCTCGAAACATATTCCATTGTTTTCAAAATAGAGGTAAAACATTATAAATGCCAGGTGACACGCTTCGTTCGGAGTTCGTCCGAAAAAGTACGTGAATAACAAAAATGATAATAAAGTAATACTTATACGCGCGCACACACACACACACACACACACACACATATATACACATAGACGCGCGTCCCACAACTAAACCCTAGAAATCACCTAGCTGCCTCAGTAACGTTCAATGACCGAAAGACACTGTTTTCTCCCTTTGATTTCACACAATCCTTTCACCTATAAAGAATACTTTCTACATGAAAGTCGTAGAGCTCGTTGAGTACTGTTAACGCTAAAAATTGAACGCTAACACCCCGGTGGATGTAGAGGATAAGTCAAAGCACCACCCGTGAAAATGGGAATTAGAAACAAGTAAGAAAGTACAGAAAAAGCAGTAAAAGACAACAATTTTATAGTGGTTCGGCTTTAGATTATGCCTACGTCCACTTTAATCCTCTTTATTACTGAATCAATTACAACTTTACAACAATTCTCAATTACAATACTGATGAGACAAACAACTAGGACTTCGATGTAGAAGAATTTTTTGAATCCATGTTGATTGTGTAAGATTTTCTCTTCGATTTAGTTGAGATGCCTTTCGTGTTTGAAGTGTTGAGTGAGTCGAGAATTTAGCAGAGTATCGGTGTTCCAGGAATGAGCCAAAAAAGATCCCCCGAATGTTGGAGATAGTGGCGTATTTATAGGAGAGTTCGGCTTTAGGTCGTAGGTCGCGAGCGACCTTGGGTAGGTCGTAGGTCGTCCGCGACCTAATGGGAGTCGTCTACGGCTTACGCAAGGAACACCTGATCGCCCTGGAGAAACTACAAGTCATAGGCCGTGGCCGACCTAGGTAGGAAGCGACATAAGAAGATCCTTTGGTTTGTTTAGGCCGTGAGCAACTTAAGTAAAAGTCTTAGGTCGTGGGCGACTTAGTAGACGGTTTATGGGCTAACAGGAGCACCTTTGGTTAAACGTACAAGTTATAGATCGTGGGCGACCTAGGGAAGGAACGACTTAAGGAAGACAAGTTACCTCGGCTTTGTATAGCTCGTAAGGTCGCTAGGTCGTTAGGTCATAATGCCTTAACTTGCTGCAGAACTTTATCCCTGTTAGGTAGCTCCCCTTACTAACTCGCTAGGTCACGTAAACCTTTAGGTCGCTAGATCACCTCAGTCCATAGGTCGTTGGTGCGCTAGATCGCTCAGTCCATTTAGCCTTTAGGTCATTTAACTTGCTGAGCCGCTTTATGTGTTAGGTCGCTTACTCCCTTAAGTAGTTAGGTCGTGCCTTCACTTAAGCCGTTAACTCGTTGAGTCATAGGTCGCTGGACCATCTAATCCTTTAGGTTCTGTACCTCGTTAGGTCGCTATGCTTGCTGCACCACTAGGTCGTTAGGACCGTCTTATCTTTAGGTTGCTTATGAAGTTAGGTCGCTAGGTCGCTCAAAAAGAGGAGTTAACACTTGCCCCTCTAAGTACGTGCCTATGTCATAGGTCGTGTGCTTCGATCTAATTCCGTTAGCTCGTGAGCGACCTAGGACTTCTGCAAACTCGCGAACCCCTTCGTCTCCTTCTCTCTGTTCCATATAAATTGCTAACTCGTTTGTTCCCCCTCACTCAGTTGCTTACTTCCACCGCCGTTACCATCTTTGAGTTCGAGAATTTTTGAAGCCAATCTACTTGCTGATTTGATCATCATCTCCTCAATCTCACTACGTAAGTGAATTCGGCCATTATTCAACCACGACCACGATTGAATTGTAAATTCCCCAGTTTTCGGCCCTATCCCGACCTTGCATGCTGCATTTTGCCATGGATCGTGTGACAGTGAACCTCTGATCGTTTTTGGACACATCGTCGCTGTGATTTACAAGGGCATAACAACGCATTAGGTTTGTGATGGATCAGAGGCGTTTTTTCGTTGGTTTTGTGGTGATTCGGTGGCGTGGAGATATGGTGGATTTTTGTTGGTGGAGAAGTTTAACGGGTTAGGAGCGAAGAATTAGGCGAATTGATACATTGAGGAGGAATAAGCGACCTAGGGACTTAGCAGTTTGAACAGGAACCACGAGACTAAGCTCGGCAAATGGCTCAAAGAATCGGCGCGACTTAATTTTTAGGTCACGTAGGCGACTTAGCATTTTAACAAAATACCCACCTTCTTGACCTGAACAACGTAACTTAGAAGAGTTCGACTTATGTAACTCGCGACCTTGTTTTGTCTTAACTTGCCAGAATAACATTTGAACTCCAAACAGGACGACCTACAAGACCAACGACCTAACTTTGTGCGGCGTAGGTTGTAGGTCGAGGCCGAGCTAGGGCTTTAACTTTAAATCGCGTGAGCGACCTAGTTTTTAGGTCATGTGAATGGCTTAATTCCTAGGTCGCGTGGATGACTTAGGACGAACAACTTTTGAGCTGCTTCTTGCGACATAAACCAATCTCAATCCAATCTGTTAGGTCGTGAGCGACCTAGAACTTAGAGAATTTTTTTTACTTAGATTGTGACTTAAGGATTTGAACAAAACATGAAAGCTTCAGAATTTTGATAGAATTTGACTGTACTTCTAACTTGAATTCTTCATTTGAACTGCCAGGATAACTTGTATGACCTTGCTGTACTTCTTAGCAGATTATATTCACTTGCAAGCTAACAACCTGCTGAACACAACATTTGCAGAAAACTAGGGCGAATATACTGCCATTGACAGGCCACATCGAATGACAGATTAGTCGATAAAAGACAATCAACTTAAATAAATTATATGAAATGCCGTGAATCAACAAACTCAAGTGAAGTATTAAAGCATTGCTGAATTAATCTAGCAAAGCTAATCTGTTTGCTTCAACACTGTACTTGAACTTAAAACAACAAGTCCTGAAGCTTTTTAAATGACAACTATTAATCAGTTTAATTTCAGTTATATTTTCTCATTATTTTATTAGTTCTGTCAAACATTTTACACATTTAGGAAACGTGCACCTTCATATTTGAATATCCACTTCCTTGTGTAAAATGTCTTCTCAAGAAGAGATAATCGAGCAATCCGAAGGTGTCTTCCCGATAGCTGACCCATTGGTCGATCCTCTGGAGAGAACTCCAACTACCCTAAGTCAGTGGACATTCAATCAACTGCGTATTCAATTTGGGATTGCCGAAGCAGATGCTAGATTCCCTGGCCCAAATGATACTGCCGACAGGCCACCTCTTGGTTTTGTCGCCGTCAACCGTCAGATGTTCCTTCGTGGTGCCATTCCTCCTTTCAATGAATTTCTTCATCAACTTCTTTTCTGGCTAAACATCTCTCCCTTTCAACTACATCCCAATGGTACGCCATCCGGATGGGGTTGTGTGTCTTATTCAGGAGGACACTTAACCGTCTTCCGAGCTTTGAAGAAATTTGCTACTTATGCTCATTTGCAAAGAATAAAGACCACCCCTCCTTTATACTCGTGAGAAGTGCCAGAAATCGTAAACTTATCACTGATCTTTCCAAAAGTGCTCACGGCTTTCTGAATCAATTCTTCTTCGTCCGCTGTCCTCTAGGGTTTTATGCCATCTGGAGAAAAGGAAGTAAGATTGCTCATCCCCGTTCTTTCCGTTTTAGCTTTTCAAGAACCAAATTGTTAAGTGCTAACTTCATTCTTTTCTTTTACAGCACTTCCTCCTCCCTCTAGAAATCCCAGTCACAAAACGACTTTTGATAGATTAAGTGCCGTGCTGGTTGAAGAAAGAAGTATTAAGTTTTTGCTGAAAGACGAATTTCTGCACCAGTACGGGCTTCTGCACCCTTCTCGTTCTACCCAACCTCATGAAGTCCCCAACTCTCCAGTAAAAACATCAGATGCCCCAGTCCCCGTTGGAGAACTTGCACCGAAAGAACATGCTGTTGAGGCTTCCTTGGTAAAGTGTTCTTCTTCGATTGATGTTACGGGGTCATCCATCAAACATGCACTTCCCTCGGTCATCGAAGAAGAGGAGCCTCCTCAACAATCCAGGAGATCTGGTAGCGAAGGAGCTGAGAGAACAAGTCCCTCTAGGCACAGCGGTGATGATACTATCGAGGGGTTGAGCGACCTGATGATTACTTCGTAGGAGCTTTTTAAAGATGATCCTACCACTGCTAAAGTTACTTCTTCAGCAGTCGAAGCGACATTCGTTCTGCAAAAAATCCATCGGATCAAGAATCGACACTAGCTGTTAAATCCGTCGTCACCTCTCAACCCAGGAGTGGTTTGTGATTCGACGCGCGTAGTTTGCACGTTACACACACGTAGGACTTTTCAGCACTTATATGCATTCAACTCTCTTGCTTTAAGGATTTATGAGTTTATCTTTTCTCCATTTTCAGATTCTCTAATGGGAAGAAGTGGCTCTTACTACGACGATTTCCAACGTTATGGGAAGCGCGATGCTTTTGACCGCAGGAGGTATCTTCCTGCCTCCTGGGAAACTGACGAAGAAAGAGTTGCGAGGAAAGCTCTTAAAAGGCACGCCTTTGAAGAACGCCACGAAAGGCGAGATGAGCGACATGACTCTTCCCAGAGGGAAGATGATTCTCATAAATAGAAATCCCGTGATGATAAAGGGAAAAGCCACATCCCTGAAGATGCTAGTAAAAGGGCCAAACATGGCGAAAAACCAGCGTCCGAACTTCCTGAAAAGCCCGCTGCTCCTGTACCTTCTCAATCTCCTGCCTTTGCTCACACTGATATTCAAAAAATTATTGGCAGGCCCTCATATCAGGTTGGTCAAGGCACGACTACTCTTCAAAGTAGGTTTCCACATTGGTTCCTGAAGGGAGTGCGCTTTGACCTTGATTTGGTCCTGATTGACAAGCAGGCTATGCTGCGAAATCTTGATGCTGAGTGTCTAGCTTGCAGAAGCTTGTCGACGAGCTTTAGAGAGTAAATCACGCGAATCTTGAGGCCATGCTAACAATGGAAAACGACAAATCCTAATGGCAGAAAACTCTTGAACAGCATGACGCGGAAATGAGGAGCATAGCCACTTATAATGAGAAGCTTGAAGTAGAAGTGGAAAAACTTAAGGAAGAGCTCGCCACTTCTTCCACTTCCTACTCTCAGAGAGAGGAAATGCTTCAAAAACAAGTAAGAGACTCTCATGCGACGCAGAGAGATGCTGAAGCCAAATTTGCAGCGCAGCAGTAAACTGTAGAGAACTACCGGGCTGACGTTGCTCAACTTCGAGAAAAAGCCAACGCCTAGGACTCGAAGATTGAATTGCTGAAAGCTCGACTTTCCGAAGTTGAGAAGGAGCGTGATGAAGCTGTTGCCGGCAAAGCTGCAGCCGAAGAGTCTCATATGGCAACTAAAGCTGAAGTCAGCTCCACTCTATTCGAGTTTTACATCCATAGCATTCTGGGGCATGGTAGCCTTAAGTTTTTGGGGCCGACATATGAAATTACTTTGGCCAAAGTGTGGGAGGCCATACTCGATATGTTCGGAGGAGCTGGATATGCCGAAGTAGACTTAATAGCGCATTATCTTGATGATGATGCCTGTGCCGCTCTTGCAAGAGGGAAGGAGCAGCTTGCCAAAGAAAGAGCCGAAACGACAGAAGTAGAACATTTAGGAAAGACAATCTCAACTGACCCAGTTCTACCTTCAGTTTCGGGTGATATCGATAGTGCACGCTCCAGTTCCCATTCTCCTCCTCCTACTAAAGCCGTTATTGAAAGTGCCGCTGCCCACACTGGAGGTTAGACTCAAGAAAGTGCTGAAGCGCAGGACTTCGAAGTTGATATAGTAAAGTATGCTTCTCCAGGTAACCTCAATGTTGATCTTGCTCAAGTGGACTGCTTGCTTTCTTCACATGAGCTTGATGAACTTTTTGATTATTACTTAAATCTTGACGCGCCACTTTCTCCTCTTTTCATGAGAGATACTGACTTTTACTTCTCTTCTCATGTAGTGAAAGTGCCCAGTGTTGCTCAGCTTTCCCCTCTTCCAGTTGTTTCCTCTCCGCCCCTTCAGATTACTCCCCCTTCTATCTCACAACCGGGGTCGCAAAAAGAGCAGATAGAAGCTCTTCGTGACTTGGACGATCCTGTTGCTTCTCAGGAACAAAAGGTCGAAGAACCTGAAGAAGAGGAGAGAACTCCGAAGCAGACTTCTTCTGATGACATAACATTATCCACTCTTTTCACTCCGGGTAGTGAGTCTTCTTCTAAGAAGAGGGGGAAACGCGGAGTCTCAAAGAAAAGGAAAGAAGCTTCTGCTAGCGAGGAAAAAACAGAAGAACGTCCAATTGTGCCTCTTCCTCTTTCTTCCCCTACTCTCACAAACCGGCCTCAAAAACTGATCATCCGGCCAGGCGTAGGTTCGAAAGGTGGTAGGAAGAAGAAGTGATCGGTTTAGGACTTATGGTTCTTGTCTTGCTTTTCGCTCTTTCGTTGTATTGTTCAAAGACTTATGTTGACCGGCGATTGTGCGGGTACCGGTCCCCGTCTTCTTTTGTTTCGAAACCTGCATATGTATAAAAAAATTTATAGTATGGAATAAAATAATTATTTACTTGTACAAATTTCTGTCTGTATTTGAGAATGCATTTATTCCCTTTTTTTATACAAGTGTCTTTATTTTCCCTGTGTGACGTTGCAGTAAACCTATGGTATGTTGCTTGAGCATTGTTTTTATTTTTGCGACTATATTATATTGCCCCCATACCATGGTTTATTGCAATCTCTTTCACATTGGAAGAATTTTCGAGAACAACTCTTCTTTTTCGAGAAGACTTGTGCTCTTTTCTTTAGAGAACAACTTTTCCACTTGAAGGAGGTTTGCATCTGTTCTTTATAGGATAATATTTCCGGTTTAAGGAAATATTTTTCTGATTTAGTAGAATGCGTCTTGTATTGGAGAAGTTTCCTCTCTTTTTTTATCGCGAAGTATTTACACTTCACTTTTGGGGAGAGTCGCTTTTATTTTGGCAAGTGAATTTTCCTTCGTGGAACAGTGGGCCTTCGAAAAAGGGTTTGACCTACTTGTGCTTTGGGAAGAGGGCTTTTGTTTGATTGTGCCTTTGGGAAGAGGGCTTTTTGTTTGATTGTGCCTCTGGGAAGAGGGCTTTTGTTTGTGCCTCTGGGGAGAGGTCTTCTTGTTTGTGCCTCTGAGGAGAGGGCTTTTTGTATGTGCCTCTAGGGAGAGGGCTTCTTGTTTATGCCTCTAAGGAGAGGGCTTTTTGTTTCTGCCTCTGGAGAGAGGCTTTTATTTTTTCTCTGTCCGCTGGGAAGCGGGCCTCCGAAGAGGGCTTTTCACACTTCGACTCGTGTTAAGTTTTATTTCAGATCACGGTGAAATGTGTGTCTATGCGTAGGGCTTTTGCATGGAAGTTTGGAGTTTCCTTCTATCGGTTGGATGGATTCACGGGGCGGACAAAAGTTAACGGGTGTACTGTGCCACCGATCAGTCCACAACTTTCTATTCGAGAAAGAGAACTCTCTTTTTCTGGCGAGGCCCACTAAAGGTCTTTTAGCATTTTAACTACGGTGAAATGGGCCTCCGGAGAGGGCTTTTCACAATCCAGCACTTGTGAAGTTTTATTTCAAATCTCGGTGGGAATGCGTGCCTCCGAGTAGGGTCTTTGCCTGGAAGTTTGGTGTTTCCTTCTCTCGGTTGGATGGATTCACGGGGCGGGCATAAGTTAACGAGTGTCCTGCGCCACCGATCAGTCCACAACTTTCTATCGAGAAAGAGAACTCTCTTTTTTTGGAAAGTCCCATCAGAGGTCTTTATCCTCCGAAGAGTTGTGCCTCCGAAGAGGGTTTGTGCCTCCGAGGAGGTCTTTTGCTGTTTGCTGCCTGCTCGCCCATGTCTTTTCGCCATTTTCTCATATCAGCTGTTCCCTGTTACCCTTTCTAAGCGCACATTCCTTTCTTTTGCAAGTAGCTTATTGTATCCAAAGGAGTGTACTTCATTGTTAAATGAGTTCGCACGGGTAGACACGGGCAATTAATCGCATGTTTGTTTGCGCAAACGTTCACAATTAGTTAGGAAGGGTCTACCTATGGCGGAACTACTAATTGTTTGCTTGAAGCACTCCTTATATAGGATTTGAGTCTGGAATTTTTGTGGCTAGATATTCATTTGTTGAGTGATGTCAGGGATCGCTTGGTCTTATGATGGGTAAGCTTTGTTTTAATAGCCTGCAATATTAAATCGACATTTTAGAAATACAATTGAAATACTTTATATATCGAGATAAAATAAGCAGTAGAGAACACAAGATTTATAGTGGTTCGGCCAAGAACTGGGCCTACATCCACTTTGTAGTTCTTATTATTCACTTGCACTGCCTTTACAATGGCTTTCAATACAAGAATCATACATTAATAATTCTTTTTACAAACTTAAGAAAAGCTTTTAAGTAAAATATGGACGCAAATGATTGCTGTTCCAAGCTCTTGGAATTGGATCTCCATCACCAGTTGTCAGTTTGAAAGTGCCATCAAGAAGTTTTTGGCCTATGACATATGGCCCCTCCCAGTATGGCGCAAACACTCCTGTTGTCGTCATGACCCTTTTCAAGACTAGATCTTCAATCTCAAAGCTGCGTCGGCGAACTTTGGAATTGAAATGCCTAGCAATTCTTTGCTGATGGGCTGCAATTCTGTGCTGAGCCTCTTCCCTTTTTTCATCAAGGAAGTCAAGTGCTTCCAGTTGCAACTTTTCGTTTTCAGCTTGGTTGAAATGAATTCTTCTATGTGAAGGGACTTCTATTTCCACCGGAAGCATTGTTTCTGATCCATATTCTAATGAAAATGGAGTGTGCCCAGTCGTAGTTTTGTGGGTAGTTCTATATGCCCATAATGCTAGTGGAAGCTTATCGACCCAACCACCTTTCGCTTTTTCCAGCTGTTTTTTGATGGTTGATTTGATAATTTTGTTTACTGCTTCCACTTTCCCGTTTATCTGCGGATGAGCCACTGCTGAGAAGCTTTTCTGGATCTTGAATCGCTTGCAAAAATCTTGGAACTCTTCACTTTTAAATTGGGTTCCATTGTCTATGATTATTTTTTGAGGCACACCATACCTGCAAATGATATTCTTAGTTACAAAGTTTATCATCTTTTTAGAGGTAATAATAGCTAATGGTTCAGATTCAGCCCGTTTAGTAAAATAATCAACAGCGGCAATAGCATATCTGATTCCGGATTTGGCAGTTGGCAAAGGCCCGATGAGATCTATTCCCCAAATAGAAAATGGCCACGGACTGACCATCTGTGTTATCTCTGTGGAAGGTGCTCTTGGGATTTTTGCAAATCTCTGGCATCGGTCACATTTTCGGGCATAGCTTGCAGCGTCATGATTAATATCTAGCCAAAAATACCCATATCGGAGGATTTTCTTTGCTAGAGTTTGACCACCTGAATGGTCTCCACACTCTCCTCCATGTACTTCAGCTAGAATTGTTTTAGCTTCTTCCTTGGGGAGTAATGGCATTGAGAATCCCCGCCTGTATAATCGACCATCTTGAATTATGTTTCTGGAGGCTTTTCTTAGCAACTTTTGTCGTTCTTTTGAATTTTCTGGTAGAGAACCGTTGAGCAGATATTCCATTATCGGAGTCATCCATGATTCTTGCTCTTGAGATATAGTCATGATCCAGCCAATATCCGTCTCATCAATGCTTGGGGATGACAGGACTACCACAAGAACTAATCCCAATAATTGAGCTTCACCAGTGCTTGCGTACTTTGCAAGAGAATCTGCCTTCATGTTCTCCTCTCGGGGTATATGATTTATCGTATAATGGTCAAGATCATCGAGAAGTTCCCAAGCTCTTGACAAATAAGCAGGCATATTTCCTTCTTTAGTCTGAAACTCTTTCTTGACTTGACATACAATAAGTTGTGAATCACTTAAGATCTGCAACACTTTGACATTCAACTCTTTAGCAGTTCTCAAACCGGAAATAAGAGCTTCATATTCTGCTTCATTTTTGTCGAAGTGAATTCCAATCTCAATGCATAGAACAACTTCCGCCCTTTAGTGGTTTCAAGCACAATGCCAGCTCCAGAACAGTAATCGTTTCTTGCACCATCAACATAAAATTTCCATTGAATTGGGGGATTATCGGTCAGTCCTTCCTCACTATCACCTTTATCTATACATTATGCGATAAAATCTGCCAAGGCTTGTCAATTAATTGCTCTCCGGGGATGATAAGTGATGTCGTATTGGCTGAGTTCAATATTCCACTTCAGAAGATGACCCGAAGTCTCAGGATGAAACAGGACTTGCTTTAGAGGCTGATCAGTGAGGACTTTGATAGGATGTGCTTGGAAATACGGCCTCAACTTCCTTGATGCAATGAGTAGACAATAGGAGAGCTTTTCCAATTTTGAATAATTCATCTCTGCCTCGGTGAATCTCTTGCTTATATAATAGACTGGGCGTTGAATTCTCGCGTCTTCCTGTACCAACGCTGCACTGAGAGCATGAGATGAGATCGCCAAATATACAAAAACAACTTCACCATTGTCTGGCTTAGAAAGTATTGGAGGCATTTCCATATGACTAATCAACTCGTCGAAAGCTTTCTGGCATTCAGGAGTCCAGTCAAAAAATTTCCTTCCTTTCTTCAGTGCATCGAAGAATGGAATGCATTTATCAGTAGCTTTGGAAATGAATCGACTCAAGGCAGCGACTTTTCCATTTAGACTTCGCAATTCCTTCTTCGTTCTAGGATCTTTGACTTCTTTTAAGGCAACAATCTATGTAGGATTAGCTTCAATGCCCCTAGTGCTCACAATGAAACCCAGAAACTTTCCGGACTCCACCCCAAACGAACATTTCAAAGGATTAAGTTTCATTCCATACTTTCAGAGGATTGCAAACATTTCCGCCAAGTGGTCCATATGGTCTACCGCTTTCTTTGACTTTACCAACATATCGTCAACATAAACTTCCATAGTTTTGCCAATCTGCCGTTTGAACATAGCATTGACGAGTCTTTGGTAAGTTGCTCCTGTATTCTTAAGTCCGAAAGGCATGACTCTATAGCAGTAGAGACCAACATCGGTAATGAAGCTCGTATCCTCCTGATCCGGCTCATGCATCATAATCTGGTTGTATCCGAAATAAGCATCCATGAAAGATAACAATTCGTGCCCCGCTGTTCCATCCACTAACTCATCTATCCTGGGTAATGGGAAGCAGTCTTTGGGGAAGGCTTTGTTTAAATCTGAGAAGTCAATGCAAACTCTCCATTTCCCGTTATCTTTCTTAACCAGTACTGGATTCGAAACCCAATTCGGATAAGTAGACTCCCTGATGAAACCATTCTCCATAAGCCGGTCAACCTCTTCTTTCAACGCTGCTGACCTTTGAGGACCCTGGGTTCTTCTTTTCTATTTTACTAGTGTAAATTTCAAATCAATATTCAGAGTATGTACTGCAATTTTTGGGGATATTACGCACATATCAGCATGAGTCCAAGCGAATACGTCCAGATTTGCCTTCAAGAATGATATTAAGGAATTTTGAACCGTCACATTATGTTGGGAACCCACATTCACCACTTTGTTCGGGTCTTTCGGGTCAACAGGTACTGGTACCGTTACTTCAACTGGCACCACTCTATTCTCCCCTACACTAGCTTTTCTGGGATCCATTTCTCTTCGTGCCCCGCTATGCTCGCCAGTGCAGGGTCCACCCTGTAATTGCTACAAGGTTGGTTCTTTGATGCGGACTGGGGCCGCCGCATCCTTTTCCATCTCTCTCTTCTTTGCATCACGCAGCTCTATTAGATAACATTCTCGCCCAGCGTTTTGATCCCCTTTAATAACTCCGACTCCGTTATCCGTGGGGAATTTCATAGTGAGCATCGTAGGGCGATAATTACTTTAAAAGCCGCAAGAGTCGGTCGACTTAGAAAGGCGTTGTAGGCATAAAATTCATCAACAATTACAAAAGTCTATTTCCGAACCACCTTTTTCTGCCCCTCTCCAAGCTCGACGAACAAGTCGATAGTTCCAATGGGCTGTTTCGGTTCCCTAGTGAATCCAACAATCTTCTGAGACGAGGCTTGAACATCAGCCATTGGAATCTTCATTTGGTCGAACGTCTTTTTAAAGAGAATATTGCAAGAAGCGCCGCAATCTATAAGCACTCTTCTCACAATAGCCGGCCCAATGCCTGCAAAGATGACCAAGGGATCCATGGTTGGAGCTTCTATACCCATAGAGTCCCTCGCTTTGAACACAATATCATCATTGAAAGTTTTCTGCTGCTTCAAAGGTGCAGCGTCTTCTAGCACAAAAACACTCTCTTCTGTTGGTGCATACTTCAAGGCACGAGCATATCTTTCCATCTCGCCCCAGCTTCTGCCTGCTAGGTGAGGCCCTCCTGTAATCACATTAATAACAGGCCTTTCTGATTCATGAACAGTGTTCCACTCACCCGATCCAGATGGTTGAGCAGGAAGTTGCTGACCCTTAGTAGACGAAGTTGGGTCATTTCTACTTCTCTTAACAAATTGCTGCAACTTGTTTTCTCTCAATAGTTCTTTAATTAAATTTTTCAGATGGCGACATTCGTTGGTATCATGACCGGGTTAATTATGAAACCGACAGAATCTCCCACTTTGAGCAGCCTTTTTGCTAACTCTCATCTCGGACGATTTAGGATATTCTACCGCATCTTTGGTAGAAAAGAAGATATTCTCCAGAGTGTCAATTAAAGGAGTGAAATTTGAAGATTTTAAGAAGCGAGGTTTCTTCATATCTTTCTGTTTCTTCCCACCATTGTTTTCCCTTTTCCGACTTCCGGATTCTCTTTTGGTAGGAGCAGTAGCGTTATCCTTAACCTCTGTCAATGCCACTTTAACTGGTGCCCGAAGGCTTTCCAAGCGCATGAATTCATCAGCTTTCTTATAGAATTTCTCAAGTGAATTCAGTTCTTTCATTTTCAGCCACTTCCCAAATTCGCTTGATTTATCGATTGCCCTCATTAGGTATGTCAAGATCATTCTCATCTCTGCGTTGTCTACTTCAGCCAAAGCTATATTGAAGAGATTCAAGAAAGATCTAATAGATTCTCCAGGATTCTGCTCCAAGCTGGATAATGACATTATATCTTTTGCCTTTGAAGCGTACAGTCTGAATTGTTCCTTGAACTTTTGAGTCAAGCCAGAAAACTGGTCTATAGATCGGACCGGCAACTTTGTAAACCAAAGTCTATATATCTAGTAGAGCTACACCTTCCAAGTATACCGGAAAATACCGGCATTTGATCTCATCAGATGCTCTAGCACTAGTCATGTGCCAATCATACTTATACAGGAATTGATTGGGGTCACTAGTTCCCTTATAAGCCGGGATGGTCGGAGGAACGAACTTCCTTGGGAATTCTGCCCTTAGAATCTTCTCAGTGAACGGAGTTTTGCTCGGAGCGAATCCTCATTCCTTCTCATCTTCATCTCTCTGCATGCTTTCTTTCATGATTTGTTGCACCATGCCCGAAAGATATTCCTCATCATTTACAGGATCTGCAGGACAGACTTCGGCGATTTTCTTGGAAGTTTGTCGGGACAAACGTTCGCGGAGAGTTGGCTGTGGTCTCGATCCTCCAGGTTAAGGAGGTGTTTATTTGGCGAGGCTAGCTGGTGTTTGAGGAATATTCCTTTCCTCGGGATCACGAATATCATCTGCAAGGTTTTCTTCGTTATTCACCAGTTGACGGTTTGCTCCGAGCAACGCATTTATCCTTCCAAGCATTAAAGCATTCTGAGTTTCCATCTGCTGGTATAATCCAGATACTGCAGCATCTAACTCTGCCCGTGTAATTCCGGCACTTGGTGCTGCTTGACTTGATGAAGGAGAAGTGGCAGTATTTTCATGGACATTACTAGGTCTTGTATATCCACGCTTTCTTCCAGGAGCCATTATTTCTGATAGACTTCTGGTTTTAAGAGAGACTTTTTCCCAAACTTTTGTGATGCATTGATGAAGATAGCCTGAGTTCAGTTCTCATTGAAAGCACCAAAAATGTTAATGCTAAAAATTGGACGCTAACACCCCGGTGGATGTAGAGGTTAAGTGAAAGCACCGCCCGTGAACACGGGAATTAAAAACAAGTAAGAAAGTCCAAAAAAAGCAGTAAAAGACAATAATTTTATAGTGGTTCGGCTTTAGATTAAGCCTACGTCCACTTTAATCCTCTTTATTGCTGAATCAATTACAACTTTACAATAATTCTCAATTACAATACAGATGAGACAAACAACTAGGACTTCGATGTAGAATAATTCTTTGAATCCATGCTGATTGTGTTAGATTTTCTCTTGAAGTTAGTTGAGATGCCTTTCGTTTTTGTAGTGTCGAGTGAGTCGAGAATTCAGCAGAGTATCGGTGTTCCAGGAATGAGCCAAAAAAGATCCCCCGAATGTTGGAGCTCGTGCTGTATTTATAGGAGAGTTCGACTTTAGGTCGTAGGTCGCGAGCGACCTTGGGTAGGTCGTAGGTCGTCCGTGACCTAATGGGAGTCGTCTGCGGCTTACGCAAGGGACACCTAATCGCCCTGGAGAAACTACAAGTCATAGGTTGTGGCCGACCTAGGTAGGAAGCGACATAAGAAGCTCCTTTGGTTTGTTTAGGTCGTGAGCGACTTAGGTAAAAGTCGTAGGTCGTGGGCGACTTAGTAGACGGTTTATGAGCTAACATGAGCACCTTTGGTTAAACGAACAAGTTATAGATCGTGGGCGACCTAGGGAAGGAACGACTTAAGGAAGGCAAGTTACCTCGGCTTTGTATAGCTCGCTAGGTCGCTAGGTCGTTAGGTCATAATGCCTTAACTCGCTGCAGAACTTTATCCCTGTCAGGTCGCTCCCCTTACAAACTCGCTAGGTCGCGTAAACCTTTAGGTCGCTAGGTCACCTCAGTCCATAGGTCGTTGGTGCGCTAGATCGCTCAGTCCATTTAGCCTTTAGGTCGTTTAACTTGCTGAGCCGCTTTATGTGTTAGGTCGCTTACTCCCTTAAGTAGTTAGGTCGTGCCTTCACTTAAGCCGTTAACTCGCTGAGTCATAGGTCGTTGGAACATCTAATCCTTTAGGTTCTGTACCTCGTTAGGTCGCTATGCTTGCTGCACCACTAGGTCGTTAGGACCGTCTTATCTTTAGGTCGCTTATGAAGTTAGGTCGTTAGGTCGCTCAAAAAGAGGAGTTAACAAGAACTACAGATCCAAAGGTGAATTTGAGCTATCGTCGTCGAATGGAGGTAGGTTTTGGTCACGTTTGTTTTCATTTGAGCTTGTTTTACTCGAGCTAGGGTTTATCGAAAGTGGTGAGATTTTGGGCGTTAGTGGAGCTCGTATGGGCGCACGCGATGACGTTTACCAATCGAGTTCTAGGGCAACATAGTGGTCGTGGTGGTTCGATGGTCGAACGTCGTGATGGGTTCGTAAAGAATCTTGGAACGTCCACGAGAAGAAGAAAGCAACGGCCATGATTTCCTGAAGCAAAATCATGCGGCCCAGATTATTTCCAAGGTTTAATGAAAAAAAAGTAAATTTATTTATATAAATTATACTCAAAAAATTTAAAAATGTATATCTTTGTCATACAAGATCGGAATTGGATGAAGCAAGCGTCGTTGGAATCGTGGCGACGAACACTAATTTGGAGACAATTGGAAATGGCTAAAATTTTAGGCTAAATCGAATGTCATTCGATTTGATTTAGAATTTAAAAGTCAAGGTGAGTTAAACTCATTCATTTGGTTAATCATTAATATTTTATAGCAAATAAAATTTATTTATGCTCTTTGGTGATTGTTGAAATTGGTGATTATTGAAATTAATTTAGGATGACGATATAGCATCTTGAAATTCTATTAGATTGGTTGAACCGGATCTAGGGTGACGATATAACAACTCGAATTGATATTAAACTATTTAATTTTTTATAGCTTATTTCCAGTACTGAATTATATATATGTGGAATTGATAAATGGATTTTGTTTGGAATTACGTTGTTAATTTTATAACGTAGACTGAATTGAAAAATATTGGTGTAATATATTTGGCCAAATAAACACCATTGGAAAATAAATGAAAGAGTTTGATTGTGAATGATAACTGGTTAGCAGAATAAATTTTTATTCTGCTATTTGATTAATTTGGACACTGTTAAAATGCTGATTGATTTATATTGAAAATTTTGACATGTTAACAATTTGTTGTTAAGTGTGGATATTATTTACATATATGATTGTTATGTAAATGATGTAATTTAAATGTGATAGTTAAATTGAATTGAATGGTATTTGATAAATACCATTGGAATTTCCAAGCCTCGTTATAACATTGGAAAATTATGGCTTCTGTTTAACTTCAAATTTCATAATTTGAAGTAAAAGATTGTTTTTAACAATTATTATACAAATGGTTTTGTTTAAATTTTTATTTACAAATGTTTTGTAAAATCATTTATTTAGTAAAGTTAATTTTTTTACGTTAATTGTTAAATTGACTAGAAGCAGACGTAGCCTCATCAGCGGAAATGACTAAAACCAGAGATAAGAGGCATGACCAATTGGTTGGCAAATCCATAAGGTGTATTCGGCTTCTTTTTCTACTAATATGGATACCTTCAGTTGTTTTTGGCATGCTGGAGCGATGCACTCAGTCTTAGCAAGACCAGTTATGTTTTTCCCATGATACCCCAACTAGACGGGTGTGATGCCCCGAAAGGATAACTCTGATCCTTGTGCAGGAAGACCGTTCTCCAAGTACCGAGGGCACCTCCGTGGAAATCCTAAACAATTGGCAAACGAGCCTTATCTAGTTTTGATTTTATATGTAGTATTGTTATGATGTACACGACACGAGCATTCACAGCTGCTTGATTATTATTATTTTGACCCTTAGACATTATTGTAATATCACTGAATTTTATATAAGAATGTTTTCGTGATTGTAAGGAAATACCCGACCGTGTTTAGATGCGGTGTGATCTTATGATATCTTTATTTTGGAAAGGTTTTATACCTTAATAAATCAAATGGAGTGTGCTTTCTCACGCTGGTTTACCACGTTGATCCGTGTGTTATTATTTTATAGTAATGTTTCTATCAGACCGAGCATATTACATATTTAGATTTGGATTGGTTTGGAGCTCAGGAGACGAGATGAAGACTGAGACGTATTATTGTACTTGTTTATTCCGTTGCAGTGGTTGTTTAAAATTATCGGCAATTGTGAGGATGGGCTGTTATAACAGTCCAGATTGGTATTTATTGACTTGTGTACTCTGATTTGAGTTACATATAGTACAGTTTTAATTTGTGTAAAGAGTTGTTATATATTATTCATTCCGCTGTGAGATTCTGTATTTGTTTAGTTTCTTCTATTTTATACCTTCTTTCTTTTTCCCAAACAATCTTTTTTCCAGCATCGATTGTTCGGCATGCTATGCAGTGAACCGATGTCGATTTTCGAGGGTCGAAAAGTCGGGTCGTCACACATGGTATCAGCGCTTAGGTTGGCGATATACCTAGGCTTTGGTGGGGACTACTCATTGGAGATTGGGTCAGTAGCACCCTAGAATGAGTTGAGTGTATTAATATATATGAGTGCGTATTTGTTAGTGAATATAAAATATTTTATATTGGTTTGACTTATCGGTTGAGTGTTTATGAATTCTGGTCAGTATGGAAAGTACAACCGTATCGATAAGGGTTTTTAAAGTCTTAAACAAAGTAAACCGCCACAATATTTTTTTGAAGAGGGCAATTGAAATAATTTTACCCTAACTATATTTCGATATAAAAGAGATATTTTCCCGAAATTAATATATTGTATATATATTTGGAATGTTTGGTTGTAAATATTATAACCAAAACAAGATTATTAAATTTGAAATGGGCTATATAACCAATTTAAAAGTATAAAAGTATGATTTATACAAATGAGTTATAACTAGAATTGGATTCAAACCAGAATTTGAAATTTTAAGTCCCAGAAATTTTGGGTAATGTTTTAAATGAATTCGAACCAAGTATTTGGGAATTTTTAAATCTTGGAGATTTTTGGAAATGTATTCCAAAGTGGTTTGCAACGAATAATGGAGTATTATTTTGAAGATATTTCTGAATAGAAATTCTTTTAAAATGGGTTTTGAAAGTAAGGAAGCACCGAACTCACTTCAGTCATTGGAAAATAATTCTAGTGATGACGACGACATCATCAGACTTCATTTTTGAGTTTCTAAGTGATGGATTGCTACCGTAGTGACTGGCTATGATTATTTGCTTTGGACTTGTTTGGTAAATGAGTTTTGTTTTAGAAATTCCAAAAGGGAATTGTTTTGAGCAAAACCCAGTTGCTTTAAAAGAATTCCGAAAGTATGATTTGATATGCAAAAATGGATATATGTATATTTATGTTTTCAAAATGATTTGAAATAAAACCGGTGATTTAATTCTGGGAATTTCATTTAAATGATTTGTGAAGTTAGGAGAAAATCAACTATTGAACTTATAATTTGGAGTTGATATAGATAAAAAAGGAAAGTGTGAATTCTATTCCTGGAACTAAATTTTAACGTGAGCAAGTTAAAATGAATAATACAGGTTGAAATTTAATCTAAGATAAGTTAAATAAAGTTGAATTGGAATTAAACTGAATGTAAAGTTTGAAACGTGAAATATTATATAACTATAAGTTATGATTATTAAATGGAATGGAGACACTCAAGCTATAAAGTGATATATATAATCTAGAGTTATGATTATAAGATGTAAATGGACTGAAGTAAGCAATATGAGATTATAAGTAAATAAGTTTTTGAACTTATGAATTGAGAGGCGCAATAGTAAAACCAAAATGAAAATGGTGATATTATGGTAAAGAAATGGAAATATAAAATTTTGGATTTTAATTGGTGGGTGAACTGGAATTGAGTAAATTGAATATAAACATGAATTGTGAAGTGATTATATAACTGTATGGTATAAATATAGAATGTGAGTAAACTTAAGTGAAAATTCAGGGAATTATGAATAAATAAGTTTGTATAACTTATTAAACTGAGAAAGTGGAAAAGTGTGACCAAGTTAAAATGGTTTAGTATTTAATAATAAGAAATGAATTCAATTTAAGTTTAAATGAATTGGATATGATTTTGGAGTATGGATTGGATAAGATAGGGTATGAACTTAAGTTATAAAGCTGAATATGAACATAAGTACCAGTATGGAATGTTTATAATAAACCTTAGAAATAAATTGATGAAATGGTTTATTAATCAAATAGCATGGAACGAAATGTCGTTTACTATAAAATGAAGTGAATAACACAATGTGAATTAAATGAAAGTAAATGCAAAAGATGTAATATAAGTTGGAAGTGAAATTAATATGAAGGGAATGTAAATGAATTGATTGTGAATCAATTTGAAATTGAATAAAATTGAATATACATTGATTGGAAATGGATAATTGAATGTTTGAATCTTGTACTTGTTTATGCATTTGAAATGTACATGTTATAATATGTTTGTTTTGTGAAAAACATGTGTTTATGTTCGTTAAAAGAATGAAATGTTATAAAAATTTCACGGTTATGAAACTTATGTGCTTTGTTTGAGTAAGTACAGGTACAGAAAGCCGTTTGGATAGAGTTTGGTTGCGTAATTGCATATAAATTAATCGAACTCGCTTAATAATGCTAATATAAGGTACGCTTACGCATTAAAAGTGAAAATGAGATAAAATATTGATATATATTGCATTTCCGACCGTGTGAGTCGATGTATATTATATTTATCATATTTGTGACATTGTAAAAAACTCTCTGTACAAGAGAGACTCTATCAAAAAAAATCGAAAATTTATGGTGAGAATTTTTGGAGAACTTTGAAAAAATTTTGTTAACTAAATTAGATTTGAAATTATAGCTTGAAATAATGGAATTTTAGGAATAAGTAGGAATTAGTGGATTTAGGTAAGTCTAAAAGACTTAGGAAATGGTAATAACAGGATTTTAACCAAATGTGTTTTGAATAGAAATGGGTTTGGAGCATTTTTTCTACGTTAGTAATTCAGGACGAAATTCTTTTGAGGGGGAGGAATATAACGACCCAGAATTTTGGTTGTTTGGTTTTGAAAGTTTAATTTATTTTTAAATGTAGAATTGAAAATATTAATTAATTTTGAATATGGAGATTTTGGTTGACTTAGCGAAATGGGTTAAAATCAAATATAACGATTAATTGAATTTGATAAATTGTAAATTTAATATTTGAAATTGGGTAAGTATGTGAATATGGAGTTAAATGTGAATGGAAATTATTTCTAAAGTTGATTTAAACTCTATTTGAATTAGAGTGATGATGGTGGGCTTTTGAATGGAATTAAAAGTCGATAAATTAAAATTTGAAAATATTATATATTTATTTAATAGTGAAATTAAATATTTAAAATAGTGTAAATAATTTAATTTGTGATTTAGTATGGATCAAAATGGTTTCTAATATGGATAAAAGTTCTATTTGATTTATAATTGAGTTGGTAAGTTTTTAAAATTGAAATTCATGTTATTTTGTCGATTTTGAAAATCGCTCGATTTAATCGACACGATAAAAAAGCCTTTCGGGACATAGTCTTGGAATTTGATGAAACCAGTTCCATTAGATCCGTAATTGTACAGTTTTATCGAATTTTAAATTTCGTAGCGTTTGGAGTTACCGTTTGGTCGTATAGGATAGAAACACGTTGAAACAAATATTGGAAATTTAATATTTTAATTCAATTCAAAAAACTATCTTCCACATACGATCGAATTAGGCCTCGAAACATATTCCATTGCATTCGAAATAGGGGTAAAATATTATGAATGCCAGGCGGCATGCTTCGTTTGGAGTTCTTTTGAAAAAGTTGGTGAATAGTGAAAATAATAGAAATACAATACGTATATATATGTGTGTGTATATATACACACACATACGCGTTCTGGAACTAAACCCTAGAAATAACCTAGCCGCCTCAATAACGTTCAATGGCTAAAAGACACTATTTTTCTCCCCTCGATTTCATACGATCCTTTCATTTATAGGGAAAACTTTCTACATGAATGTTGTAGAGCTCGTTGAGTATTACAGATCCAATGGTGGACATGAGCTATCGTCGTCGAATGGAGCCAAGAGTTGGTCATGTTCGTTTCCATTCAAGCTCATTTTACTCAAGCTAGGGTAGACCGAAAGTGGCGAGATTTTGGACGTTGGTGGAGCTCGCGTGGGCACACGCGATGGCGTGGGCCAATCGAGTTCTAGTGCAACATGGTGGTCATGGCAATTTGGTGGTCGAACGACGCGATGGGTTCGTGATGGAGCCTGGAACGTACGCGAGAAGAAGAAAGCAACGACCTTGATTTCCTAAAGAAAATTCATGCGGCGCCTGTTATTTCCAAGGTTTAATAATAAAGGGAATTTATTTATATAAATTATATTCAAAATTTTAAAATTGTATATCTTTGTCATACGAGGTCGGAATTGGACGAAACAAGCGGCGTTGGAATCATGGCAATGAACACTACAATATGGAATTGATTTGGAAACAACTGGAAATGACTAAAATTTAAATTTTTAGGTTAAATTGAACGTCGTTCGATTTGATTTAAAATTTAAAACTCAAGGCGAGTTAAACTCACTCATTTGGTTAATCAACAATATGTTATAGCAAATAAAATTTATTTATGATGTTTGGTGATTGTTGAAATTAGTTTAGGATGGCGATATAGCATCTTGAAATCCTATTAGATTGGTTGAACCAGATCTAGGGTGACGATATAGAAACTCGAATTGCTATTAAACTGTTTATGATTTTTTTAAGCTTATTTCCACTATTGAATCATATATGTGTGGAATTGATAAATGGATTTTGTTCGGAATCACGTTGTTAAATTTATATTATAAACTGAATTGAAAAATATTGGTGTAATATATTTGGCTAAATAAACACCGTTGGAAAATAAATGAAAGAGTTTGATTGTGAATGATAATTGGTTAGCAGAATAAATTTTTATTCTGCTATTTGATTAATTTGGACATTGTTAAAATGCTGATTGAGCTACATGTTTGTCCATGATGTCCTTGCACTTCTAAAATAATTATATATTATTGAAGTATTCCAACTTCATTAATCTTAACTCAGTGAAAAATATTTTTAAAAAATCCCATCATAGCTTAACAGTGTCTTTTCAGTTTCTTGGCAGTAGTCTCATTATATTGTCATCAACTTATAGTGTCATGTAGTTGCTTTATTTTATTGAGGGATTCTCATTGTTAATTTGATTTTCTTTATCCATTGATAACATGCATTACATTTTTGGTTGGGTATGAAGTTGTGATGACTAGCATGCTGCAGTATTGGTAAGGTGGGTTCTAAGATGTGTGGTTGTTATTTTTTTTCGTGGGCTTAAGTACGGAAAACCGCCTTAATTAACTCTAGATTTTGCTAACACCTTAGCACATCATTTTTTACAGACTTTTATTTTGGATCTTCAAGGGATTACGTAGAAGAAAATTAGTACTGTTAACTGCAAAATACGATGATCATGGTATTTAATGTTTTTTATTCTATTCTTTATAGTTCTCTTTCAAATGGTTTAATAATTAGGTGAATGGATGATGCACTTTTAATATCAACTTGGGAGAGGTGGAATCCGTTGAACTTGATTTTGGCGTTTTGTCATCCTGCTAGTCTGGTAACTGTTTATCTACAATTGTACAAAACCCTATTTTAGAACTTTATTAGCTTGATATACTTTAGCAGGTGGAGGTACAAGTTGCTTAGTTATGAAGACGAGCTTGATTTAACTACTGCCAGGGCCTTTTGGGTACAACTACTAAGGTATGATTTTTTGTTCTCACGTAACTACGTCGATAACATTACATAATTTCCAATGCATATAACTTTCTATTCCTCAACTAGGCAATGATTTTCGTGCATTAGTATCAACGTTCAATGCTGTGTTAGAGCTTGAGCCATTGGGTTTGGACTTAGGAGCACCTAAACCGTATATTGCCTAAAATATAGTTAATAAAGTAAGATTAATATAATTACACATTATCATAACATTTGCTATGGGAAATTGCACACTGGAAGATAATCGATTAATGCAAACTTTATACTACTATTTTAGTTCAGATATTGGCCAAGTAAAAAGGGAAGAAAAAACAACTGGAAGTGCTTACTAGTCCCATATTGTAGAAACTAATGGAATAGCTGGCATCAACACCTAATAAATAGTTCATGTACTGCAATAGAGTTCCTTACTTACCTGGATGGGTCTGTAGGTGATCATGAAGGCGCAGGCCTAGCCTAGTGGTTTCCATTGCACTTTGGAAATGCATTGGGCTAACATATCCCCATATGGGAGAGTGGACATCATTGTTTGTTGCATTGGGTGAACGCGTTCGTGCGACCCCTTCCCATTCCATTACCAAATTAAATGTCTTCTTTTGTCTATTGTTTGGCTTTGCATGCTTTTTTGACAGTTAAAAAGCCATTATGGTTATTGTGTTTCTCTTTTATAGAGAACCCTTTTTGTGTACATACATTTTATTGGGTTTGATTTATCTTTCCAATTAAATTCATACAAGTTTGATATAATGTTTTTGTTTGACAATGTCTTTTGTTGATCTGATGTAATTCGGGGGTGTAAATTTCTTTTGTTATATGCATTCCAGTTGGAGATATTTTTCTTTTCTTTGATTTGTTCTAGTCGGTTATGTTTGTAGCACCATATTTCTTTTGTAACGTCGAAATCAAGTTATGTGGAGTCTTTTTTTTCTTCTTCCCAGATCTTTTTATGACGATGCTTTGGTAAACATTTGAATTTGTAGGGCTGGATATAAACATTTTGCCAATTGTCTATTTAATTTGCATTTGACAGTTTCTTTCATTTTCTTTACTCTTCAATTTCTTCAATCTCTTCCCTTTCTCAATCCGGTTAGATGACTTTGGTCTACTGTAGCTATGTTTTTTTTTCTTCAGTTTACTTCTATTCAATGGAATTAGTGTTATTTTGTTATGTAGAAAGTTTTTGACCATTTGTTAATTGATGCCGGTTGTTTTGAGTTGTGTAGTCAACAAGAGAAACAGAAACAGACCAAAAGCTTGCATGTAATTGGTGGACCTTGCGTGATGACAAAAAGTTTCTTATGACAAATTTAAGGAGAAGTACACCTTCACCTAAGATTCCATAAGTATAAAAATCAACTAAGGTACATGATCCATTCTTTTATTCATATTAGTGTTTTGACTTTGAAAATGACATTTTTGAGGCTTGGAAATGATGGTTAAGTTGAAAATTTGAATTAAATGGCATTTGTGTTTTTCAACATTTACATTCATTTTTAAAAGTAAGCTTTTTGTCTCACTTTTTTATAATTTCTTCCATCTTCATTCTACACTTCTAGAACCCATTTTCTACTTTTTCTATTATTCTTAAGTTTCTAAAAATCTTCTCTTTTTACGCAAAAAGTGTGAATTTAGTGTGAAATTGATTTGGGGTTTAGTTGCGAAGACAATATTGGATTTTGCATTTTTAGAAGGTGATAACATTAACCTCTTGTTCTTACTTTTAAGAAAATAATAAATACTTGAGTTATTCAAACATTATATAGTTTTTGATGGAAGAATAGATATGAAATTTGTTAGTAATTTTGGTTTTGATACGAAAATCATTTCTATAACGTTGTTTAAAAATCATACTTTTGTTGCTATTTGTTGGAAAATGAAGAACATGGTTATTGTATTGATCATATACAGAGACATAGGGTCACAGGAACTAACGTCTTCTTCTTCTTCCCTTCACCGTTCTCTATAAAAGAAAATAAAACACCTTCTCCTTATTTTTAAAAATAAACATCCTTAAACCATCGAGTTTTAGCCAAAGTCATTAACTGTGAAGTCATTAGCTTTTTTTAAAAAAATGTCAAGTGTGGTTTTGTTGAGTATGATGGGAGATAGGGGTTGATTACAGTAAGAGGTCATGTGTCGACGGTTTTTCGACTAACACAAATCAGTGAACGATGGATGCAGTCATGTTCGTATCTACAAATCGTAAAGTCTCATTATTTAGGTGGTCGGGATGGGTTGGGCGATATGATGAATTGATTTTTGTTAAAAATTGGAATTTTGAAGAACCGGTGGTCGAGGGTTGGTGCCGATGGTGATGGAGGCAACCTTGGGTGATGGCGGAGCCGTGGTGATGGTCGTAGGCTTCCGGTCGACGGAGGAGGCAGTATGAGCCATGGCAAGGGTTTAAGGTTGCTATTTTTTTGGTTTTGGTTTTCGATTGCTGGCGGCCAGTAGGAAGCATCAGACGTGTTGTGAAGTTCGCCAATAGTGTGTGTGGAGGCAGAGGCCGTAATGGCAGTGACGGGGTCTAGAAGTGGAGGAGACGGTAGCGATAGATGATTGATCATGGCTTAGGCGTGTTCGATTTTAGGTCAAATGGTTGAAATGGAGTTGAGGCCGGCGAAGGAGAAGACAAGGGATTGGACATGTCGTGCGTGTCCTCTGGAGTAGGATGGAGGTTGAAGATCATCCGATTGGTGGTGGAGATTGGTTGTGCATGTACGCATTGGGTTCCGGGCATTTGATTTGGGAAAGAGGGTTGGAGAAGAAGGAGCTTGTTTTGGTTTGGGTTTGGAGAGTTCGATCGGGTTTGGGCATGATGAGCATGGGTAGTAACCATTTTAGCAAATTAAATTATTTAACTTAAAAATGGTTAACTTTGAACATGAATAACCCGTTGGTTTTAGATATGTTTAACCCACGGTTTCCTGCACTAGAGTCGTATTGACGTGTACCACACTTTAATAAAAATGGTTGATAATTCCAGTGAAGTATAATGTGATGAAAAATTTATAGGGGTAGAAACAAAATTACTGATTTTTAATTATATTCTATCACTGACATCCTGTTAGCGCAATAAAACACTGTTCTGCTATATTTAAATTGAGTACATTGTATTGGACATATATTTAGCAGAATGAATCCCCGTTCTTCTATTTTATAAATTTAGACATTTGTTTTTATGTCAGTTGACTTGTAATATGTTATCTATTGACTGATAATTACGGATTTCATTTACATATATGTTGCTTATGTAAATGTCATCGATATGATTTAGATGGTTTAACTGAAAATAAATAGTAGCTTATGTAAGTGTCATTGTGGTTGCTAAGCCTCTTTTCGAATTTGAAAAGAATTGGATTAAACATATTTTATCCTTAAAATATTTTTAAGTAAAGTGTTTTTTCTAAGTTTAAATGGTTAAGTTAATATTGTTTGAATAATAATATTTTAAATTTAACTTAATTTACTAATGATGATTAATATAAGCAATTATTTTACTTAAGCTATTTTAAAGTTAACTATTTATTTTATTAATGATATTTTAAGACATTCAATTATGTAATAATGATGTTTTTGAAATTTATGATTTATTTAATAGTGATTAAGTTTATCAAGTTGAAAATAGGATAGAGTGTTAAATCGTCATGTCAATAAAAAGAAATTCAGTAATTAGCTCTTGGAACATGAGCAAATTTCCACCATGTCAATAAAAAAGAAGCGAGTAATTAGCATTTGGATCTTGACCAAATTTCTTATGGTAGCGCAGTCTGAGGTCATTGATAAACATAAGCTCTGGATCCTTCTTGAAACCAGAATCCATATCTTATACTATAATTTTCTTACTATTGCACTTATGTAACCATCAAATGATTACGCTAGATGTTTGTCCCTAATGTCCTTACACATCTAAAGGAATTATGCGTTATTGTAGTTTTCCAACTTCATTGATCTTAACTCAGTGGAATACATCTAGAAAAAAGTACAACATAACAGTACTTCTATCCACTTCCCTAGTAGTATCAATCTTCTCACTGAATTGTCATCAGCTTATAGCGTGAAGTAGTTATTTATGTTTTATTGAGGAATTCTCCAATTGATTTGATTTTCTTTAAGGCAATTACCTTATCCACTGTTTAATATGCATCATACTTTAGGTGGGTGACAAAGTTGTGACAACTAGCATGTTGCAGCATTAATAAGGTAAGTTCCTAAAATGTGTTTTTTTCACACTTAAATACAGCAAACCATTAACTTCATATGTTGCTAACACCTTAGCGGCCATCTTTTACAGACCTCTATTTTGGGATCTTCTAGGGATTATTACAGAGAAAAAAACTAGTACTATTAGCCGGAAATTAGGATGATTTTGTAGTCAATGTATTTGACACTTCTTTGTAGTGCTTTTTCAAATAATTCAATATTGGTGCATGGACACACTGTTAATATAAAACTTGGGAGTAGAGAATTCTCTTGGGCTCAATTTCGGCATGTGGTCCTCCTAGAACTAATTATGCAATATTTTACAAAACCCTATTTTAGAATTTTATCTTACATATTTCTTAGCACGTGGATACATATTGCTTATTTATTGAAGATAAGATTGATGAAACTTCTGACAGTATATCAATTCATAATGTTGTGGCTTCTTGGATACAACTAAGGTATGATTTTGTATTATCAGCTAAACTATGTTGATAAGATTTCATAATTTTATAATGCATCTTGTTCCTGAATTAAGCTATTATTTTCATGTATAAGTATCGACGTTCAATGGACGCTGAGCCATTAGGTTTGGAACACCTGACATTAAAATTCGACTAAAATAAAGTAAAATCTAATCCTATCAATGGATACCGAAAATATCAAAAATGGATCCGCATCTGTATCCAAAAATAGATAAATATCTGATATTCGAAAAAATAATAAAGATGCAAACAAAAATACATCCGCATATGATAATTATCCATCTGGTTTCAGTCAAGAATGTACTTTGTATGAATATACGATATCCATTACGTAGTATATTGAGCAGGGTTCGAAAACTCGGTTTTGGTTTCGGTCAATTGAAATTTTCTTAGTTTCGGACGATTTCGGAAATTTTCTATATGTTTTTCCATGATGTCCTAGCACTTCTAAAATAATTATATATTATTGCAGTATTCTAACTTCTTTGATCATAACTCAGTGAAATATATTTAAAAAAAATCACATCATAGCTTAACAGTGTATCTTTTCAGTTTGTTGGCAGTATAAATCTTCTCACCATATTGTCATCAGCTTAAAGTGTCGTGTAGTTGCTTTATTTTACTGAGGGATTCTCAGTGTTAATTTGGTTTTCTTTATGGCAGTTATTATTAATGACCTTATCCACTAATAACATGCATTACATTTTAGGTTGGGTATGAAGTTGTGATGACTAGCATGCTGCAGTATTGGTAAGGTGAGTTCTAAGATGTGTGGTCATTATTTTTTGGTGGGCTTAAATACGGAAAACCGCCTTAATTAACTCTCGATTTTGCTAACACCTTAGCACACCATCTTTTACGGACCTTTATTTTGGGATCTTTAACGGATTACGAAGAAGAAAATTAGTACTGTTAACCGCAAAGTACGATGATCATGCTATTTAATGTTTTTTATTCTATTCTTTATAGTCCTCTTTCAAATGGTTCAATAATTAGGTGCATGGATGACACACTTTTAATATCAACTTGGGAGAGATCGAATCCGTTGAACTTGATTTTGGCGTTTTGTCATCCTACTGGTCTGGTAACTGATTATCTACAATTCTACAAAACCCTATTTTAGAACTTTAGCTTGATATTATTTAGCAGGTGGGGGTACAAATTGCTTAGTTATTGAAGACGAGCTTGATTTAACTACTGTCAGGGCCTTTTGGGTACAACTACAGAGTTATGATTTTTTGTTCTCACGTAACTACGTCGATAACATTACATAATTTTCTAATCCTAAGCTTTCTATTCCTGTACTAGGCAATGATTTTCGTGTATTAGTGCCAAAATTCAATGCTGGGTTAGAGCTTGAGCCATTGGGTTTGGACTTAGGAGCACCTAAATCATATATTCCTAAAATAAAGTAAATAAAGTAAACATTAGTATAATTACACATTATCATAACATTTGCTATGGGAAATTGCACACTGGAAGATCATTCATTAATGCAAACTTTATACTACTGTTTTAGTTCAAAAATTGGACAAGTAAAAAGGGAAGAAAAAAACAACTAAAAGTGCTTACTGGTCCCATATTGTAGAAACTAATGGAATGGCTGCATCAACACCTAATAAATTGTTCATGTACTGCAACAGAGTTCCTTACTTACCTGGATGGGGTCTATGGGTGATCATGAAGTCCCAGGCCTAGCCTAGGGGTTTCCATTGCACTTTGGAAATGCGCTGGGCTACCATCTCCCCAAGTGGGAGAGTGGACATCATTATTTGTTGCTTTGGGGAACACGTTCGCGCGACCCCTGCCCATTACCGAAATAAATGTCTTGTTTTGTCTGTTGTTCGGTTTTGCATGATTTTTGACAGTTAAAAAGCTATTATGGTTATCGTGTTTCTCTTTTATAGAGAACCCTTTTTGTGGACATACATTTTATTGGGTTTGATTTGTCTTTCCAATTAAATTCATATAAGTTTGATATAATGTTTTTGGTTGACAATGTCTTTTGTTGATCTGATGTAATTTGGGGGTGTAAATTTGTTTTGTTATATGCATTCCAGTTGGAGATATTTTTCTTTTCTTTGATTTGTTCCAGTTGGTTATGTTTGTAGCACCATATTTCTTCTGTAACGTCTAAACCAAGTTATCTGGAGTCTTTTTTTCTTCTTCCCAGATCTTTTTATGATGATGTTTTGATAAACATTTGAATTTGTAGGACTGGATATAAACATTTTGCCAATTGTCTATTTAATTTGCATTTGACAGTTTCTTTCATTTTCTTTACTTTTCAATTTCTTCATTCTCTTCCCTTTCTCAATCCGGTTTGATGACTTTGGTCTGCTGTAGCTATGTTTTTTTTTTCCTTCAGTTTACTTCTATTCAATGGAATTAGTGTTATTTTGTTATGTAGAATGTTTTTGACCATTTGTTAATTGATGCTGGTTGTTTTGAGTAGTGTAGTCAAATAAGAGAGACAGAAATAGACCAAAAGCTTGCAGGTAATTGGTGGACCTTGCATGATGACAAAAAGTTTCTCATTTTCATTTTATTACAAAATGGATCCATGTTGGATAATTAAAATGCACGTGGTTGTCAAAATATGGTTTGCAACCTGATTGTTGTAAATTTTTTAAGGCTATTTTATGTTTCTCATATAGACTGTATTCTGTAAAAACCTGTCAGTAACGAACAACAGTATTTTTTCAAGGATCAGAGATATATTACCATGTACTCTGGTGTTTCAGCTAGTTAAGGATTTTTTCATTTTATTTACCGATGTTGGTTTTGTAAAATTCATTGTTTCCTCATTTATTATTGATTTTTTTATACGTAAGTACCGATTTCTAGCCCATAAATTCCGTTGAAAACGTATTCATGCATCGAAGGTCCAGTTGTATTGACTAGACTTCGCATTCTCTGCATTCTCTTTTATGCAACGCAAATAAAGATGTGTTGTAATTCTTTACTGTAAGTTGCATCCCAAGTGTTCGTCTATGTTTCTGAACCTTTATCCATACTAATATCATCAAAGTCTAACCTTTGTTTTGATTGGATATACTAATTTATCTAATTTCCCAATTCAGCGTATCGGCGATTTTTTGCGTTTCCTTAGAAGATGAAATATGTACTAATTTACTTTTCATATTGAAATCAATATGCTTAGCAAGATTACCATTTAGTTTGCTTGTAGAAAAGATAAACTTATTACCGGGGTTGACTTGACTTTTTTTTAAAGTCCTGGAGAACAAAGGTTTTGCTTGTAAGCTCTATGGAATGTCAGGTAAACCACATGATTGGTGCAGTAATTGAATTAATATTTTAAAAGAGGAAACTATATATACTACTCTGATGTGTTTATTCTCAAACATTTATGTACTTTTTCATATTTCAAAATGGTCTGAATATTTATTTATGGATAATTTAGTTTAAAGGACATTGCAAAGTATTTTGGATAGCAGGACAGCACCAATAAAAATTAAGCAGAACTACACTTTCACATTTCATGCACGCGCACATGACAAATTTAAGCAGTACACCTTCACCTAAGATTCCTTTAAGTATAAAAATCAACTAAGGTACATGATCCATTGTAATATCCACCATATATTCATATTAGTGTTTTGACTTTGAAAATGACATTTTGGAGGCTGGGAAATGATGGTTAAGTTGAAAATTTGAATTGAATGGCATTTGTGTTTTTTAACATTTACATTCATTTTTAAATGTAAGCTTTTTATCTCACTTTTTTATATTTCTTTCATCTTCATTCTACACTTCTAAATCCCATTTTCCACCTTTTCTATTATTCTTAAATTTCTAAAAATCTTCTCTTATTGAGCTAGATGTTTGTCCATGATGTCCTTGCACTTCTAAAATAATTATATATTATTGCAGTATTCCAACTTCATTGATCTTACTCAGTGAAATGTATTTAAAAAAAATCACAGCATAGCTTAACGGTATCTTTTCTGTTTCTTAGCAGTATAAATCTTCTCATTATATTGTCATCAGCTTATAGTGTCTTGTAGTTGCTTTATTTTATTGAGGGATTCTCAGTGTTAATTTTATTTTCTTTATGGTAGTTATCATTAATGACCTTATCCACTGATAACATGCATTACATTTTAGGTGGGTATGAAATTGTGATGACTAGCATGCTACAGTATTGGTAAGGTGAGTTCTAAGACGCGTGGTTGTTATTTTTTTGGTGGGCTTGAATACGGAAAACCGCCTTAATTAACTCTAGATTTTGGTAACACCTTAGCACACCATTTTTTACAGACCTTTATTTTGGGATCTTCAAGGGATTACGTAGAAGAAAATTAGTACTGTTAACTGCAAAATACGATGATCATGCTATTTAATGTTTTTTATTCTGTTCTTTATAGTGCTCTTTCAAATGGTTCAATAATTAGGTGCATGGATGATACACTTTTAATATCAACTTGGGAGAGGTGGAATCCGTTGAACTTGATTTTGGCGTTTTGTAATCCTGCTAGTCTGGTAACTACTTATCTACAATTGTACAAAACCCTATTTTAGAACTTTATTAGCTTGATATTCTTTAGCAGGTGGAGGTACAAATTGCTTAATTATTGAAGACAAGCTTGATTTAACTACTGCCAGGGCCTTTTGGGTACAACTACTAAGGTATGATTTTTTGTTCCCACGTTACTACGTCGATAACATTACATGATTTTCTAATGCATATAGCTTTCTATTCCTGAACTAGGCAATGATTTTCGTGTATTAGTATCAACATTCAATGCTTTGTTAGAGCTTGAGCCATTGGGTTTGGACTTAGGAGCACCTAAATCTTATATTGCCTAAAATATAGTTAATAAAGTAAGCATTAATATAATTACCCATTATCATAACATTTGCTATGGGAAATTGCACACTGGAAGATCATTCATTAATGCAAACTTTATACTACTGTTTTAGTTCAGATATTGGCCAAGTAAAAAGGGAAGAAAAAACAACTGGAAGTGCTTACTAGTCCCATATTGTAGAAACTAATGGAATGGCTGGCATCAACACCTAATAAATAGTTCATGTACTACAATAGAGTTCCTTACTTACCTGGATGGGGTCTGTGGGTGATCATGAAGGCCCAGGCCTTGCCTAGTGGTTTGCATTGCACTTTGGAAATGCGTTGGGCTACCATCTCCCTAAGTGGGAGAGTGGGCATCATTATTTGTTGCTTTGGGGGAACGCGTTCGCGCGACCCCTGCCCATTACCAAATTAAATGTCTTCTTTTGTCTATTGTTCGGCTTTGCATGCTTTTGTGACAGTTAAAAAGCCATTATGGTTATTGTGTGTCTCTTTTATAGAGAACCCTTTTTGTGGACGTACATTTTATTGGGTTTGATTTATCTTTCCAATTAAATTCATACAAGTTTGATCTTATGTTTTTGGTTGACAATGTCTTTTGTTGATCTGATGTAATTTGGGTGTGTAAATTTCTTTTTTTATATGCATTCCAGTTGGAGATATTTTTCTTTTCTTTGATTTATTCCAGTTGGTTATGTTTGTAGCACCATATTTCTTCTGTAACGCCTAAACCAAGTTATCTGGAGTCTTTTTTTTCTTCTTCAAAGATCTTTTTATGATGATGTTTTGATAAACATTTGAATTTGTAGGACTGGATATAAACATTTTTCCAAATGTCTATTTAATTTGCATTTGAAAGTTTCTTTCATTTTCTTTACTCTTCAATTTTTTCATTCTCTTCCCTTTCTCAATCCGGTTTGATGACTTTGGTCTGCAGTAGCTATGTTTTTTTCTTCTTCAATTTACTTCTATTCAATGGAATTAGTGTTATTTTGTTATGTAGGATATTCTTGACCATTTGTTAATTGATGATGGTTGTTTTGAGTAGTATAGTCAAACAAGAGAGATAGAAACAGACCAAAAGCTTCCACGTAATTGGTGGACCTTGCGTGATGACAAAAAGTTTCTCATTTTCATTTTATTACAAAAAGGATCCATGTTGGATAATTAAAATGCACGTGGTTGTCAAAATATAGTTTGCAACCTGATTGTTGTAAAATTTTTAAGGCCATTTTATGGTTCTCATATAGATTGTATTCTGCAAAAACCTGTCAGTAACGAACTACAGTGTTTTTTCAAGGATCGGAGATATATTACTATGTACTCTTATGTTTCAGCTAGTTAAGGATTGTTTGCATTTTATTTACTGATGTTGGTTTTGTAAAAATCATTGTTTCCTCATTTATTATTGATTTTTTTATACATAAGTACCGGTTTCAAGCCCACAAATTCTGTTAAAATGTATTCATGCATCGAAGGCCTAGATGCATTGACTAGACTTCGCATTCTCTTTTATGCAACGCAGATAAAGATGTGTTGTAATTCTTTACTGTAAGTTGCATCTTAAGTGTTCGTCTATGTTTCTGAATCCTTATCCATATTAATATCATCAAAGTCTAACCTTTTGTTTTGATTGGATATACTAATTTATCTAATTTCCCAATTCATCTTATCGACGATTGTTTGCGTTTGCTTAGAAGATGAAATATGTACTAATTTACTTTTCATATTGAAATCAATATGCTTAGCAAGATTATAATTTAGTTTGCTTGTAGAAAAGATAAACTTGTTACCGGGGTTGACTTGACTTTTTTTTTAAAGTCCTGGAGAACAAAGGTTTTGCTTGTAAGCTCTATCGAATGTTAGGTAAACCACATGATTAGTGTAGTAAATTGGAATAATATTTTAAAAGAGGAAACTATATATACTACTCTGACGTATTTATTCTCAAACATTTATGTACTTTTTCATATTTCAAAATGGTCTGAATATTTATTCATGGATAATTTAGTTTAAAGGACATTGTAAAGTATTTTGAATAGCAGGACAACACCTAAAAATTTAAGCATAACTACACCTTCACATTTCATGCACGCGCACAAGACAAATTTAAGCAGAAGTGCACCTTCACTTAAGACTCCATAAGTATAAAAATCGACTAAGGTACATGATCCATTCTACTATACACCATATATTCATATTAGTGTTTTGACTTTGAAAATGACATTTTGGAGGCTTAGAAATGATGGTTAAGTTGAAAATTTGAATTCAATGGCATTTGTGTTTTTTAACGTTTACATTCATTTTTAAAAGTAAGCTTTTTATCTCACTTTTTTTATTATTTCTTTCCTCTTCATTCTACACTTCCAAACCCCATTTTCCACCTTTTCTATTATTCTTAAATTTCTAAAAATCTTGTCTTTTTACGCAAAAAGTGTGAATTTTGTGTGAAATTGATTTGGGGCTTAGTTGCGAAGACAATATTGGATTTTGCATTTTTGGAAGGTGAGAACATTAACCTCTTGTTCTTACTTTTTAGAAAATAATAAATATTTGAGTTATTCAAACATTGTATAGTTTTTGATGAAAGAATAAATATGAATTTTGTTAGTAATTTTGGTTTTGATTTGAAAATCATTTTTATAATATTATTTAAAAATCATAATTTTGTTGCTATTTGTTGGAAAATGAAGAACATGGCTACTGTATTGAGCATATATAGAGATATAGGGTCACGGGAACTAACATCTTCTTCTTCTTCCCTTCACCTTTCTCTGTAAAAAGAAAATAAAACACCTTCTCCTTATTTTTAAAAATCAACATCCATTAAACCATCGAGTTTTAGCCAAAGTCATTAACCGTGAAGTCATTAGTTTTTTTTTAAACAAAAGTCAAGTGTGGTTTTGTTGAGTATGGTTGGAGATAGGGGTTAATTACAGTAGGAGGTCGTGTGTCGACGGTTTTTCGACTAACACGAATCAGCGAACGGAGGATGTAGTCATGTTCGTACCTACAAATCGCAAAGTCTCATGATTTTAGGTGGTCGCGATGGGTTGGGCGATATGATGAATTGATTTTGTTAAAGATTGGAATTTTGTGGAACCGGTGGTCGAGGGTTGGTGCCGATGGTGATGGAGGCAGCCTTGGGTGATGGCGGAGTTGTGGTGATGGTCGTAGGGTTCCGGTCCACGGAGGAAGCAGTACGAGCCATGGCTAGGGTTTAACGTTGCTATTTTTTTGGTTTTTTTTCGATCGCTGGCGACCAGTGGGAAGCATCAGACGTGTTATGGAGTTCTCCTATGGCGTGTATGGAGGCTGCGGCTGCAATGGCGTAGGTGAAGGGGTCTAGAAGTGGAGGTGGCGGCAGTGATAGATGATTGATCATGGCCTGGGCGTGTTCGATTTTGGGTCAAATGGTTGAAATGGAGATGAGGCCGGCGAAGGAGAAGACAAGGGGTTGGACATGTCATACGTGGCCTGAGGAGTAGGATGGTGGTCAAAGATCATCCGATTGGTGGTGGAGATTGGTGGAGGAGATTGGTTGTGCATGTGCATTGGGTTCCAAGCATTTGATTTGGGAAAGAGGGTTGGAGAAGAAGGAGCTTATTTTGGTTTGGGTTTGGAGATCGATTGGGTTTTAACGTCCCGGAATTTTCGATCTCGAAAATTCCAGATAGTTAGGAAAAGAAGAAAAGAGAAAGAAGAAGAAAAAGGAACAAGTCACAGAAACCTCACATTCGCAGCAGATCAAAATACAATATTACATAAATAATAGTTTACAAAAGAAGGACTGTATCAGTACACTTACATTTATTTTTATACATCAGAGTTACAACCAATTCACAACACTAGACAGTTTAAACAAACATGTCCGAGATAAACTATAATATATATAGCGGGATATGCTCCATACATTCCTGCCATCCAGCGGGCCTCCTGAGCTTCAAAACGTGCTTACCTGAAAATCTGTAATACTCGGTCTGACCCGAGCATTACATCAAAGTAACACCCGGGTCAGGCTTGAAACCATCATGACTAAACCCATCTAACATGGAATACAAAAGCATACAACAAATATGAACCGAGGGTAAATTATATCAATTTACAACTTCACAAATGGTTATAGACATCACTTTATTACTTAATTAAAAATCAAAAGATTACCTTAAATTAATTAAACTTAATTAATTAACTAGAATTAACCCCATTAACTTAATTAATTACACAAATTAATCAACCTCATAATCACCTGCATTGATTAATTATCCTTGATTAATCATTCTTCAATTATACTTAGGTTAATCAATCCAAATTTTAAGCATGCAACTAGCCTTAATCAATTAAAAGTTATTTATCTTAATTTAGTCACCTAAATTAAACATTTTAATTAATTGAAGTAAGTATACTTTAATTTCCTTTGTTAATAAAACAAGATTAAATTAAGATAAACCATACATTACATTAAACTCTATTTATTCTTTGAATTAAAAGCTTGAAAATTTGTTTATACAAAATTATCACCTATTAATTATTTAAAGATAAATCCTTTCACTTAATTTCATTTTAATTTCCACAATTACATTTATTTTGAAACATTGTACTTGAAAACAATTAGAGGTTTATTCCATAATTTAATTAAAGCAAACTTTATAAGCCATACTATTTTTAAATAAATGTGTAAACTTAGAAAAACTTTAAAACAAAAATTCCTTTAAACATCAAACTTTAAATTAATCATTTCATACATAAAAAATACTAGCTAAACTTTGTTTTAAATTTTAACTTGCTTTAAATTTTTGAAATTTCATTTTTAGATTAAATACAGAACAGAATTCTCAAATCTTGGAACCAGCTTTACACGTGACTATCTCTTCAAAATTCACGAGCACCACACGCGTGACCAATGCTTCAAGTCACTCCCGCAACCATCATGAGTAATGCTTCGAGAAATCCAAGCTAACTCCTTCTTCCCCAAACATCTTCCAGATGCACAAATTCGACCATGTGCCCATGCACAACGTTCCTGGTCGACGGCTATCATCCCTCCGGCCTTAACCCAGCCACCCATGACCACGATATACAAACCCGCTATCAAGAACCACGGATTCGATGCCAAGACCAAATCGAGCAACTCAATCAAAACGATAACCCATAACCGATTGCAAAATCAATGCTGGTCGTTATCTCTGACCATATTAAGCCTCGCCGTTGAACCCCCACCATCACCAGAGCCTTACGCCTCACTACACCATCATCCGATCCAACTCGATTCAACATTAGTATCGCATTCGATTCGAGAATCGAATGCGACTCAACCACAAACTAAACCGTAGATCGCCATCTCCTGCTCACCAAAAGATCCAGACACCACTTGACTATTTTTGCCAATATCCATGATCATCATCCCTGCCTCGACCCAATCCCCGACATTCCCGCTGCCGTCGATCACCATGAATCCCTCTAAAACCGTTCTCTGGTTAACCTAGAATTCCTCACCGAATTTCCAACTAAAAATCATGATTTTTTGTTTTAAAAACCCTGAATTTCAGAAACAATTCAAGATACATACTTAAATCAATAAAATTTCACATTTGATTTTATCATAATATTTAGAATTGCGACTGTATTTTCCCAGATACAAGCATATTTTCAACTAATATACTTGAATGTATTTGTAGTACTGGATTATAGTTTAATTAAAATATGTTGTTTGAAATTCAAATCCTAACAGTGATTTATTAAAGAGACTTGATTTTTTTGATTTTATCTTAACTCTGTAACCTGGAAACAGAGAAGCATAGGTGTGCACATTCAAGAAATACAAATATACAGAGATCATACATATGCAAACAATCTTCATTCATATAAACATATTTCAGAACTTAGAACAAACATGCATACACATTTTCAAACATACATGCTAAGCAACCATCAACACAGTAATTCACTTGCAAGAGATATTTGTTACTTAAGTTTAGTTTAAATATTTACTCATAGGCATTTCTAAACAAAGACAGAGGAGTCTGGGTTAGATTACTCACAGTTCAAATGTCTGGACAGAAAGCTGTAAACTGGAATTTGTCAGTTGTTTGAAACTTGATCTGGAATTAAAATCTTGATTTGTTTTCAACTTTGAATTTGTTTTAGGTTGATGTTGCCTTTGCTTCAGGTTGAAACTGTGACTTCTAATCTTGCTTGAAGTTGAATTTTCTTAGCTTGATAAACTTGAAGATGCTTCAGGTCGAAATTTCAAAGATGATTGTAGTTTGAATTTGATTCCACTGACTTTTTTTAAGTTTCAAGTTTTTTGAAAGTGGAAAGAAAAATGAAAACATGGTTTATCTTCAGCCTATGTTACTTAAAAATTCAAATTAAAGAAAATAAAGTTTTTTTTTTTGCAATTTGTATCTTTTTCTAAGCTAACACTTGTCTGATTATAGAGTGTAATATTTACATTTGTTTTAATGCATGCTTTATAAATTTACAAATGTGAAGATAAAGTATTTTATGTTTTAAACCCTTGACTAACTTTATTTATAAATTTAAGTATAGCTCTTTAACTTATTAAATTTATAGTTTTATTTTAGATCCTTTATTAATTTGTGAATTAAATTATCTCATGTGTACTTTAATTCTTATACTTAGATTTCAAAAGATATATTCACATCAAAGCTTAAATGTTTATCTACATAAAATAAAATATAATTTTTAATGAATAATTACATATTTTAATTTATAAAATAAAATCCTTTAAAAGAAAATAATATAAAACATACTATTCTAAGCAAAATCATATATGATATATTTTTAAATCCAAAATGTTTTAAAATAACTATCTTTTAAATCTCAAATTCTAATCCAACGTCAAATTCAAATTCAATACAAAATCCAATTTGAAATCAACCCAAATATATGTATACTTAATCAATATAAATTAAATTTGTAAATAATAAATTTTATTTTAAATCTATTTATATTTGAAAAACAATACATTATTACCATTGTTTGAACTTAACAATTTTACCAATTTTAAATTATTTATAAAAGAGATTATTATAGTTGAATTTGTATGAAATCTCTACGATATCACGGATATCTTTTATTATATTTTCAAATCCATTTACACATGCCAATATCTTTTATTAACAGAATTTTATCTGTTTAATATACAAACTAATATTTTAATAATTCTAATCCTATTAATTACCAATTACCAGATGCTCTAAAATCCAGGTTATCACATTTATCCCCCCTTTGAATCTTTTTGTCCTCGAAAAGGAACGAGGACAGAATTTATTCAATAATTTAAAATTAGATAAATTATCCTTTGATTATTTTTAAAACACTTTTAATATATATATATATATATATATATATATATTGCTAAAATCGTTTATAAAAATTATTTTCTAACTTGATGTTTCAACAAGTCAATCCTCGTTCTTACAGAAATTTGGTCATACGTTGATCAGGCGTAGGACTGAAAACCTATAATTACTTAGCCGAACCATTTTAACACCCAGTGAAAATACTTGGAAAATAATTTAATTGAAAATATAGAAAATATCTTTTGAAAATATAGAGAATATCTTATGGTGAGAATGCTCTGGAAATCATCACACCCATCCATGGTCGCAGTTAACCCGATGGTTACGTTGCCATCCCGACAAAATCCATAGAAAACTATAGGCCTCCGCACCCCTCGATTACACCATGGAACCCACACCAGATCGCAGCTAAAACTGGGGTTACGTTGCTATCACAACAAAAACCCATATAACTATAGGCCTCAGCGCCCGCGAATTCCTCTGCCAGAAGAACGAATCTTCTCCACTCCACTTGACCATTGATCGCAGTCTACCGATGTTACGTTGCCTTCCTGGAAAAATCAAGCGCAGACCGTTGACACTCACCTCCACACGATTTCCGCTATGGTCCACCCAGTAGATCACAGCGACATCGAGTTACACAGTCGTCACAACACAACCCAAATGCCTCTGTAGGAATCAACGCCCTCGACTTTCGTTACCCAATAATCGTCAGGAACTAGTTTGTCTGGACTCCTCACAGGATCAACTTTAGAACCTCCCCATTAGAGGCTCAAGGCAGTACCAACCTAAGGTACTCCTGTGAAGTTCATCCCAAGGGAGCGCCTTTTTCTACAGAGCCATTTTCAAAATACTTTATACTATACACATATAGTATCTTCAAATCATACACCTAGTATGAATCACATATAAATCTCCTTCCTCAAAATCGATTATCCCAAAATCGATAATTTTCAACTAGGCATTTCAAATCCAATATTGTTTTACCAAAAAATCATAAAGCCTTTTCCAATTTCATAGGTTCCCAAAACCTTTTCCAAATCACTTTCATAAGATCCTTTATGCATATATATATAGATATATATAACTTCTTAAAACTTTGGTTCTCTTCAAACTTGTATAAAACCCCTTTTATACTTCAAAAACTTTCAAAAATCCTTTCCTTCTGGCAATAGATTCAACAAGGGGAGATTTATCTTATATAACAAAGATATATAACTTTGTTTATTCCAAATCAAATATTCAAATTTGGTTGCTCTATAAAGTCACTTTCTTACGTCCATAAAGTAAATTTATGCCATAGAAATATCCAATTTCCACTTTTACTTCATCATATATTTCACAAAATATACCTTTCATTTCAAAAACCATTTCACATTTATTATCCACAAATTCCCAGTATTAATTTCATTCAAACCCGTATGATGTACACATATCATCCGTACGCTATAACAATCTGATCGCTCACTCGATCACACAATTTCACTTCCGGACTAGTATTGTCCACCCGACTTCCTAGTGCGAACTCAGATCTGGTTTCTTGATCAGAAACCATCATTCTCCTTGCATAGCCTAACTATGATAGCGAATATCCAAAATCAATCAACAATCCATATCTAGGTTCGCCGTCGAAAATCGAGTGAAAAATCCAAACTCGGATCGATATAACTGTCTCGAAATCCTATGCTCAAATTTAGATCAAATCACCATGCGAATAGAATAATATACGTACATCCTACGTATTTATCTTCATTGATTATCAACTAAATCAATTCCTCTTTCTATTCATATTTCCTTTAATTTCATTCACTTATTCACAATTGCTTCAATCCCATTTGCATTATCACTTCAATTCTTATCTCAAGTGATAATGAATCATAAACAGTTTGAACTCTATCCAGCTTAAATTTAGAAAACAGCTTGAAAAGTTTAAAATAGATAAATAGTAGAAAAATAATTATTACTTTGTAAAATAGCTGTAAAGTAGTTAAGTATTGGTAAAATAGTTGGAAAGTAGTTAAGTAGTTATAAAATAGTTAGATAATTGCAAAATAGATGTAAAATAGTAATTAGTTATAAAGTAGTTGAAAAATAGTAATTAGTTTATAAAAAAGTTGAAAAATGGTTAAATAGTTCCAAATATAATTGTAAAATAAGTATAAGAAAATTTGGCTTTTAAAAAGAAATGTTGTATAGTAAATAGTTTGGAAAAATATATTTATATTAAAACAATTTATTTTGAAAATAATCCAGAGTCAAACTGTTCATTTCCCAATCTACAATCCCATCAATTCAATTTAAATTTCCACTTCCATTTAAATTGACTCAATTCCAATTTAAATACCTTCGATTTCAATTGAAATTGATTTAGTCCAATTCAAGTTGAATTAATTCTCAATTTCCTCCCAATATCAAATCAAATTCAGATGAATTTTAAATCTATTCAACTTTGATCAGAATTCTAAATTATTCAGATCAATTTGGACTAATTTCAAATTGAATCCGTTTCAATTTCGAATAAATTCCAGTTTGGATTAATCCCAATTCCCATTTGAATTTGAACTCATTCATCGACAACTTCATTTCAAAACAATCCAATTCAAATTTTTCCATTTGAATTCTTAAACTTGTACATCTTCAATCACCATCCCAATTAATTCAAATCAAATCCAATTTGAACTAATTTAATTTAAATCTCAACTTTAAACTATCTCGAATTATAAATTCGAGTTAAATTTTAAATGTTGGTTTTAACCTCTTAAACCAAATTATCCTTATTTAAAGCTTTTAAATAATTTAATTCTGAGTCCAAATTCCATATATTCTTGTTATTAACAATTTGAACTTCCAAGTTCCTTTAAACATCCAAAACGTAAGTTCAAAGTGATTTAACTTTCACAAGTTCACTTTTATTCTCAAAATTCAACTTATCACCCATTCATCTCAAGAATGGATGTATTACCACACTTTATTTCTTCATTCATTTAAAAAGTCCCGTTTTCAGCTTAAAGATTATTAATAACAACAGGATGGTATCGTTCAAATTATTTTAAAACGTTATCCATTTCCAATTTCCAGATCTCAAACCCATTTTGAGATCACACAAACACCCCATTCAAACAACCATTTCAACTTCCAAATTTAAATCCCAATTTCAACTTGAAATTTCCAATTCAGGTTGTTCATTCAAACTTATTTAACGTCCTCTAAGTTAAATTTAATTTAAATCCCGTTAACCCTACTCAAATTTGAATTCCCATTTCAAATTTTAAACTTCACATTAATAATCTCTCCACTTTTTGAGTTCAAAACATATCACTTTGGGTATCACATCTCAATCCAAATTTAAAACTCAACATTTAGAGTTTATCTCAAACTATCTTGATATTATGTATATTCCTCAGATATACATATTATTTCCTTTACACACCAAGTTATTTTAATTTTTAAACCACCTTTGGTTTTAAATCAAAAAAGAAATTTCAAATTTCGGGACCTATATTTAAAATTTCATAGTGTAGATCATCTTCAGTTCCAATTTATAACTCATATTAACTCAAATGTTTTACTTACTTAAAACATTTCACTATTAAATACAGCAACCATTTATGATAATAACCAAGATTATCTTATCTGGAAACCAATTCATTATTATCTTTTTTTGAAATTATTTCCCCCAACCTCAAGATTTAATTTCAGTTTGAATCCATTTCAAACTTATCCTTATTTAATTTCTATTTGGTTGTATTTCTGCTAACACTTAATTTAATTCTAATAATTTAACAACCAATTACTTTAGTTTTTATTAGAAATAAACATTGCTTTATATATCAAAATATATTCTTATACAAAATCATTTAAAATCTTATATAAGAAAATAACAAGTATGCTCTCATATATATATATTCACTCAACTCATTCTGCGGTACGATTGACCGTATCCTTAATGAGTAATCCCGCCAGAGCCAAGGTTCTCGCTTAACCTTCAGCTCTGATACCAAATGTAACGACCCGGAATTTTCGATCCCGAAAATTCCAGATAGTTAGGAAAGGAAGAAAAGAGAAAGAAGAAGAAACATGAACAAGTCATAGAAACCTCACATTCGCAACGGATCAAAATACAATATTACATAAATAACAGTTTACAAAAGAAGGACTATATCAGTAAGTTACAACCATTTCACAACACTGGACAGTTTAAACAAACATGTCCTAGATAAACTATAATATATACAGCGGGATACGCTCCACACGTTCCTGCCATCCAGCACGCCTCCTGAGCTTCAAAACGTGCTTACCTGAAAATTTGTAATACTCGGTCTGACCCGAGTATTACATCAAAGTAACACCCGGGTCAGGCTAGAAACCAGCATGAGTAAACCCATCTAACATGGAATACAAATGCATACAAATCATATGAACCCGGGGTAAATTATATCAATTTACAACTTCACAAATGATTATAGACATCACTTTATTTCACATATCAATTTCTATGTACCAAAACATAGATTTAAATGATCCAATTTACTTAAATCATTTCATTCCAGCATTATTGATTTCACATATCAATCTATAAAAGTCGAAGTGTTTTTCGGGTATTTACTAATACCCGACTCTGGTCTCTTCGAATCCAATGTCATCTAATCCCAAGTTATTCAATTAAATATAATTAAATTTTAATTACCGGATAACACTTTACAAAGCAATTCATAATTGATAAATAATCACATTATCACTATCCATCCAATATTTCATATCACAAAGCAATCCATATTAGAGATATCATCCAATCCAAATCACTTATCTTCATTCAATCATTCATAAACAAGATTGATCATTTCCATTAATTACGTTGATTAATGATCCTCCAATTTCTTCCATTAGTTAATTATTCTTAAATTCCATTTAATAATTAACCTTTAACTTAATTACATTCATTAATCAACCTTGATTAATCACAATCAAAAATTAATTTTCCTTAATTACTCCATCAATTAAACCAACTCCTTGATTAATTTTATTAATTAGTCCTTTAATTACACTAAGTAATTATCGCTTAATTTCTTGCACTAAGTAATTATCCTTTAATTACCTTCCATCAAGTAATTCCTTTTAATTTATTACGTCCAGTAATTACCCACTAATTATTCCACCAAATAATTACATTTCATTAATTACCTTAAGTAATTATACTTAACGCAACATCAAAATATTACCTTAAATTAATTAAACTTAATTAATTAACTAGAATTAACCCCATTAACTTAATTAATTACACAAATTGATCAACCTCATAATCACCTGCATTGATTAATCATCCTTGATTAATTATACTTAGGTTAATCAATCCCAATTTTAAGCTTGCAACTAGCCTTAATCAATTACAAGTTATTTATCTTAATTTAATTACCTAAAGTAAACATCTTAATTAATTTAAGTAATTATACTTTAATTTCCTTTGTTAATAAAAAAAATTAAATTAAGATAACCCATACATTACATTAAACTCTATTTATTCTTTGAATTAAAAGCTTGAAAATTTGTTTATACAAAATTATCACCTATAATTATTTAAAGATAAATCCTTTCACTTAATTTCATTTAATTTCCACAATTACATTTATTTTGAAATATCATACTTGAAAATGTTTAGAGGTTTATTCCATAATTTAATTAAAGAAATTTTTTTAACCCAGACTATTTTTAAACAAATGTGTAAACTTAGAAAAACTTTAAAACAAAAATTCCTTTAAACATCAAACTTTAAATTAATCATTTCATACATAAAAAAACTAGCTAAACTTTGTTTAAAATTTAACTTGCTTTAAATTTTTGAAATTTCACTTTTTGATTAAATACAGAACAAAATTCTCAAATCTTGGAACCAGCTTTACACGCGACCATCTCTTCAAAATTCACGAGCACCACACGCGTGACCAATGCTTCGAGTCTCTCTCGCAACCATCTCGAGCAATGCTTCGAGAAATCCAAGCCAACTCCTTCTTCCCCAAACATCTTCCAGATGCACAAATTCGACCATGTGCACAAGCACAACATTTCTGGTCGACGGCTATCATCCCTTCAGCCTTCACCCAGCCACACATGACCACGATAAACAAACCCACCCTTTAGAACCACGGATTCGATGCCAAGACCAAATCGAGCAACTCGATCAAAACGATAACCCATAACCGATTGCAAAATCAACGCTGGTCGTTATCTTTGACCATATTAAGCCTCGTCGTTGAACCCCTACCATCACCAGAGCCTTACGCCCCACTACACCATCATCCGATCCAACTCAATTATACATCAATATCGCATTCGATTCGAGAATCGACCACAACTCAACCATAAACTAAACCCTGGATCACCATCGCCCACTAACCACAACGATCCGGACACCACTTGACTATTTTTGCCAATATCCTTGATCATCATCCCTGCCTCAACCCAAGCCCCGACATTCGCGATGCTGTCGATCACCATGAATCCCTCTAAAACAATAATCTGGTTAACCCAGAATTCCTCACCGAATTTCCAACTAAAAATCATGATTTTTGTTTTAAAAACCCTGAATTTCAGAAACAATTCAAGGTACATAATTGAATCAATAAAATTTCACATTTGATTTTATCATAATATTTAGAATTGCTACTGTATTTTCCAAGATACAATCATATTTTCAACTAATATACTTGAATGTATTTGTACTACTGGATTGTAGTTTAATTAAACTATTTTTTTTGAAATTCAAATCCTAACAGTGATTTATTAAAAAGAGATTTGATTTTCTCTTAACTCTGTAACCTGGAAACAGAGAAGCATAGGTGTGCACATTCAACAAATACAAATATACAGAGATCATACATATGCAGACAATCTTCATTTATATAAACATGTTTCAGAACTAAGAACAAACATGCATACACATTTTCAAACATACATGCAACCATCAATACAGTAATTCACTTGCAAGAGATATTTGTTACTTAAGTTTAATTTAAATATTACTCATAGGCATTTCTAAACAAAGACAGAGGAGGCTGGGTTAGATTACTCACATTTCAAATGTCTGGACGGAAAGCTATAAACTGGAATTTGTCAGTTGACTGAAACTTGAAATGGAATTAAAATCGTGATTCGTTTTCAACTTTGAATTTGTTTTAGGTTGATGTTTTCTTTGCTTCAGGTTGAAACTGTGACTTCAAATCTTGCTTGAAGTTGAATTTTCTTAGCTTGATAAACTTGAAGATGCTTCAGGTCGAAATTTCAAAGATAATTATAGTTTGAATTTGATTCCGCTGGTTTTTTTTTTAAGTTTCCAGTTTTTTGAAAGTGGAAAGGAAAATGAAAAAATGGTTTATCTTCAGCCTATGTTACTTAAAAATTCAAATTAAAGAAAATAAAGTTTTTTTTGGCCATTTGTATCTTTTTCTAAGCTAACATTTGTTTGATTATGGAGAGTAATATTTACATTTGTTTTAATGCATGCTTTATAAATTTACAAGATAAAGTATTTTATGTTTTAAACCCTTAACTAATTTTATTTAAAATTTAAGTATAGCCCTTTATCTTATTAAATTTATAGATTTTATTTTAAATCCTTTATTGATTTGTGAATTAAATTATCTCATGTTTAATTCTTATACTTAGATTTCAAAAGATATTCATATCAAAGCTTAAATGTTTATCTACATAAAACAAAATCAAATTTTTAATGTATAATCACATATTTTAATTTATAAAATAAAATCCTTTAAAATAAAATAATATAAAACATACTATACTTAATAAATCATATATAATACATTTTTATATCCAAAATGTTTTAAAATATCTATATTTTAAATTTCAAATTCTAATCCAACTTCAAATTCAATACAAAATCCAATTTGAAATCAACCCAAATATATTTATATTTAATCAATGCAAATTAAATTTGTAAATAATAAATTTTATTTAAATCTATTTATATTTGAAAAGCAATACAATATTAATATTGTTTGAAAATAACAATTTTGCCAATTTTAAATTATTTATAAAAGAGATCATTATAGTTGAATTTGTTTGAAATCTCTGGGATATCACGGATATCTTTTATTATATTTTCAAATCCATTTACACATCCCGATATCTTTTATTAACCGAATTTTATCTGTTTAATATACAAACTAATATTTTAATAATTCTAATCCTATTAATTACCAATTACCAGATGCTCTAAAATCCAGGTTTACAGGGTTTGGGCATGATGAGCATGGGTGGTAACAATTTTAGCAATTTAAATTATTTAACTTAAAAAGGGTTGACTTTGAACATGAATAGCTCGCTGGTTTTAGATCTGTCTAACCCATGGCTTCCTACGCTAGACTCGTATTGACGTGTACTACACTTTAATAAAAATGGTTGATAATTCTAGTAAAGTATAATGTGATGAAAATTTTATAGAGGTAGAAAATAATTATCGATTTTAATTATATTTTATCACCTACATCCTATTAGAAGAATAAAACACTGTTCTGCTATATTTAAATTGAGTATATTGTATTGGACATATATTTAGCGGAATGAATCCCCGTTCTTCTATTTTATAAATTTGGACATTTTTTTATGTCAGTTGACTAGTAATATGTTATCTGCTAAATGATAATTATCGATCTCGCTGACATATATGTTGCTTATGTAAATATCATCGATATGATTTAGATGGTTTAACTGAAAATAAATGGTAGCTTGTTTAGGTGTCATTATGGTTCTAAGCCTCTTTTAGAATTTGAAAAGAATTGGATTTAAACATATTTTATCTTTATAATATTTTTAAGTAAAGTGTTTTTTCTAAGTTTAAATGGTTAAGTTAAAATTATTTGAATAATAATATTTTAAAGTTAACTTATAATTTATTAATGATGATTAATATAAGCAATTATTTTAGTTAAGCTATTTTAAAGTTAACTTTTTGTTTTATTAATGATATTTTAAGATAGTTAATTATGTAATAATGATGTTTTTCAAATTTATGATTTATTTAATAGTGATTAAGTTTATCAAGTTGAAAATAGGATAATGTGTTAAATCGCCATATCAATAAGAAGAAATTTAGTAATTTTCTCTTGGATCTTAAGCAAATTTCCACCATGTCAATAAAAAGCAAGTTAGTAATTAGCACTTGGATTTTGAGCAAATTTCTTATGGCAATGCAGGATGGGGTCTTTGATAAACATAAGCTCTAGATCCTTCTTGAAACCAGAATCCATATCTTATACTATAATTTTCTTACTATTGCACTTATGTAACCATCAAATGATTACGCTACATGTTGGTCCCTTACACATCTAAAGGAATTATGTTTTATTGTAGTTTTCAAACTTCATTGAACTTAACTCAATGGAATACATCTAGAAAAAAATACAACATAACAGTTCTTCTTTCCACTTCCCTAGTAGTATCAATCTTCTCACTGAATTGTCATCAGCTTACAGTATGAAGTAGTTATTTATGTTTTATTGAGGAATTCTCCAATTAATTTGATTTTCTTTAAGGAAATTACCTTATCCACTGTTTAATAGACATCATATTTTAGGTGGGTGATAAAGTCATGATAACTAGCACGTTGCAGCGTTGATAAGGTAAGTTCCCAAAACGTGTTTTTATCACACTTAAATACAGCAAACCACCTTAATTAACTCCATATGTTGCTATCACCTTAGCGGCCATCTTTTACAGACCTCTATTTTGGGATCTTCTAGGGATTATTACATAGAAAAAAACTAGTACTATTAGCTGGAAATTACGATTATCATTGTAGTCAATGTATTTGACACTTCTTTGTAATGATTTTTCAAATAATTCGATATTGGTGCATGGACACACTATTAATATAAAACTTGGGAGTAGAGAACTCTCTTGGGCTTAATAACGGCATGTAGTCCTCCTAGAACTAATTATGCTATATTGTACAAAATCCTATTTTAAGATTTTATCTTAGATATTTCTTAGCACGTGGATACATATTGCTTATTTATTGAAGATAAGATTGATGTAACTTCTGACAGTATATCAATTCATAATGTTGCGGCTTCTTGGATACAACTAAGGTATGATTTTGTATTATCAAGTAAACTATGTTGATAAGATTTCAAAATTTTATAATGCATCTTGTTCCTGAATTAAGCTATGATTTTTGTGTATAAGTATCGACGTTCAATGGACGCTGAGCCATTAGGTTTGGAGCACCTGACATTAAAATTCGACTAAAATAAAGTCAAAGTTAATCCTATCAATGGATACCGAAAATATCAAAAATGGGTCCGTATCTGTATCCAAAACAGACAAATATCCGATATTCGAAAAAATAATAAAGATGCAAACATAAAAACATCCGCAAATGATAATTATCCATCTGGTTTCAGTCAAGAATGTACTTTGTATGAATATACGATATCCATTACATGGTGTATTGAGCAAGGCTCGAAAACTCGGTTTCTGTGTTTGTCAATTGAAATTTTCTTACTTTCGGACGATTTCGAAAATTTCAGAAGTTTCGGTTTTGATTTCAGTTTCGGTCCCTGTATTCATTTCTAATAACATGTTAATGAAAATGTAATAATAATCCTTTGTAAATAAAATATAAATATAGTTTATAAAAAGTAGAATACAACATACAATATTATAACAAATAAACTAAAACCTAGCTAACAGTTTTAATTAACCATTACTTAATTAAAATAGAAAACTAATTGTTAGCCCAACCTAACTTAAACATAACTTAAACATAATGTAATTAATCTATGCCCAGCCAAATCTCACCGTACCGTATTTCAAAACCCTAGCCACCAAAAAACAATCGATCGACTATGATGTAGACTAACCTCCAAAAAACATCGATCCACTCTACTGCAAACAAAAAATAAAAATGAATGAAATATCAAACGGTCGAGGTCGACAATGAGATTTTGACCATTTTCGGCAAGATTTGCATGAAGTCGATGCAGAGATTGAAGTCGACGACGAGATTTTAGGTAGATCTTCAACTAAATGCTTGTAATTTTCAAAAATTTCAAACTTTTCCTCTCTTATCAACCGAAACCGGATTATTGCTAGGGCTTCATCCCGGAGTCGACCGAAACAGAATCGAGATGGCTGGAATTTCGATATTCCGGCCGAAGCCTCAAACCATGGTGTTGAGTTTAAACATCCCAAGAGCTATTTTTTGAGGTTGGTAATGTACAATTAGATGCGTAGAAGGTTGAGAAACGTTTGCCCCGACTTTAGCATTATTTAAGAAAAATAAAAAAACTACGCGCTACCTAATTACATCCTTATAACCTTATGCTTTAAATCATTTTAGATGAATACTTATTTTCATAATGCAATGCATATGGTGTTGAATTAGGTGTCCATGCATGTTTGTTAACTTAAATTTGCAAAAATAATTTTAAATTATAAGTTTACGCAATACATTTTTACTATCACTAACAATATTAATAAAATTACAGTTCAAAATGATAGACATGCGGTGAACTTGGATTGAACACATGACTTTCGGTTCTTCAATCATTGGGATAAGCAAACGCTTGACTTGGATTGACTTTATCAAATATTAAACACCACCCCTCGTGTGTTTATTAGCACAATGTAGAATTCAAAATTAGGGTTAAAGAGTTTCTTCTCTCTAATTTCATTTTTGACTAATAAGGATATCTCACTTTGATCCTAATTTGTAATTCTCCTTATTTTTCTTGTAATATTCCCTACTCTCTATTTCTACTGTGTATATTTAATACACTCCTTTTTCTTCTAAACAAAAATAAATATTTAATTAATTTCTCAACAACAAAGAAAACGGAATTAGGTGAATAATAGTTTAGCTACTTGAAATAGGTAAACGTGGGAAATTGTAAAAAAAATCGGGTGAAAGAGAGGCTTGAACTCTCCACCACAGCATCACTCAACATAACTATGAGACCTACGCGCTAGCCGACTGCACCACCACCGCATTATGCATTAAGATTATGTGTGCTGCTATTGAACCAAAAAATGCTTGCAGCTCCTAGAACCAAAGACCACCATACAAAGCTTGGTTCTTTGCTTCATACCATCAAATGTTGTTTTATTGTAAGTAAACATGCATCCAAATATTTCGAAACACGATAGTTATCTCCTCTATTTCTCAGATCGAATTCAACTCTTTTCATAACAAAAGAATCATATAACACAAAAAAGTAAAAAGTAAAATAACAAAATTTATTTTTCCAACATTATTTAAGATGATAAAATTTTAAGTTAATATTTACCTAATCGGGTAAAGTATTTTCCTAAATCAATTTGTATGCCTTTTGAAATATTTGGTCAATCGTCTTCTTTCATATTTTCACTACCAAACACTTTTTATTCAAAAAGGAAAGTGCATTCTCAATTTAATTGTAATTGGTATCCTCTATCTAACAACAAAAAAAAGATAAAAATATAATGAAAAAATGACATTAATTTTGTAACAAAACATTACAATTCAATAACTTAAATTGAGATTCTCAGTTAGAATTTCGTCAAACTTTAAAGCCTTTCTTAGTCATGGGATCATTAAACTCATCCTAAAATGACAATAAAAAAACTTAAACAACAAATCTAAGATTGATACGTAGAAAAAAATAGACTTTAAAAAATAACAAAGTAAACCAACCTCTTTGTGTTCATCAAAACTAGGATCATTTACTAAATCTTCACTTGGCTTCATCTACTAGACAAAAAGAGGGAATTTTTTTTGGATTTAGGGTTTCAATTTTTTTCTAGTGATGTTTTTAGCAATGTACGTGCATTGTGATTTTTCCTAAAGAAAATGAAGATGCTATGGTTGTTTGGATTGAATGAGAAAATATATTTTGTGGTCATAACATATGGAAAATTGATAGATAATAATATTTTAACAGTAGTAGGAAGCTTTTTCCAGTACGCCAATAGTACCACACTAGATTAAATACCAGACTGAATAGTACCACCGGTTAACCTTGCTTTAAATCATTTTAGTTGAATACTTATTTTCGTAGTGCAACGCATCTAGTGTTACATTTGCACTTCAAAAACATGATGTTTTTCTATTTCAAAATCCATGGTTTTGGATGTTTTTTCTCTTTGTCAGTGTTACATTACATGTCCATGCATGTTTGTGAACTTAAATTTGCCAAATTATTTTTAAATTATAAGTTTAGTACAATATATTCGTGCCTTTACAAATGTTACTAAAAAATTACCATTCAAAGTGATTAGATGTTAAACACAACTACTAGTGTATTAATTAGCAAATATAGAATTGAATATTAGAGTTAAGAAGTTGCGTCTCTGTAATTCCTTTTTTGAATCATTAGGATATTTATCTTTGATCCTACTTTGTAATTCCCCTTATTTATGTTGTAAGATTCCTTGACCTCTGTAGATCGTCGAATCCAAAATATCATTTTGAACTCTAACTCATTGCTCTATTTTGTGATATCCCGGAAATTTGGGCAATATCAATTTAATAATCTACATTAAAAATTAAATTGATTTGATAGTATTTGTTAATAATATTTGAACTAATTTAATAATCTTCTTTTAAATAAATATTTAACCGACAATTTAACTTTTAAAAACTAATTTAAATTGTTTTCTATTTATAGTTTATATATTTGTATATATTATAAATTGATAAGCTCTGTTTTAAATTAATAAATAAAAAAACATGTTTTCTAATTTTGATATTTTTGATAATTTGGAAATTTAATACTGAATAAATAATAATATGATTTTAGAAATACTCAAGATAAATTTAATTTGTTTAAAAATAAATTCTAGCCTAGGTCTAAATTTAAATAAAAGATTGTTTTGTTCTTTTTACTTTAACTTTATAAAATAAGTAATTTATTTATGTAGTGGTTTCATTAATGAATCATTTTAAATTAATAATGAGTTATTTTTAAACAATAACAATAATGAAATATCTTTAAAATGGATTTCAAATGAATCGAAATTTGTTATTTTAAACTTATGTGTGTATATATATACACATACTTTGGGAAGCTATGATTTGGGTTATAAAATAAATTCTTTTAAGAATGTTTAAGATAAAATAAATTTTATAAAATGTTTAAACAAAGCAAAATAAAAACAGCTATGTATATAGGATATAAAGCATTCCCTAGCAAGTGAAAACATTTGTATGTAACTTGTAAAAGTTTTGAATGCAAGAACAAATCAGGTAAGTATAAAAGCAAACCTGATTTGTGTAAAATAAAAATTTAAGAATAAGGCTTGAAGGTAATTTGTAGTGCAAGCTAATGCAAAGTAAAGTTCAAAACATATGCTTGTAAGTATGCAAGGCAAAGTAAAATTATGTGCTGGCAAAAGAAATGCAAATGAACAAAGCAAAAATAAAATAGATGTTGTAGCTTGTAGGTAAAGACTCAGGCAAGATCAAAGTAAAAGCATATTTGGCATAAGTAAAAACATAACCAGACTTTGTATAGATAGGTCTGTAGCCTGTAGATAAAAAATACAAAGCAAAGTATAATTAAAGAAATACAAAGTGAAGGAACAAAGTAAAGTATAAACAAAGAAGTGTAAAATATCTAAGTATAAATCATAATATGTAGGAACATAAAGAACAACAAAACATACGCAGGCATAAGAAAATGTAGTTAACCTGTAAGAAAATGCAAAGAAAAGTTAAGAAAACAAAATAAAAGGAAATTACATATGCAGGTTGCTTGTAAGAGAAGTGCAAAGCTTAATTAAAATATCTATGGTTAAAACAAAATAGTAAGTTGAGAAATAAAGTACATCCACATTAAAAGCTTTCATCTCAGCTTAGAATTTTTGTCAATTCGAAATGTTGAAGCAAATTTTCAAGCCTCCAAAATAAAATATCTTGCCTGATACAAACAAGAACATAATTATACCTGCATGTGCTTAACCAGTTATCACCTTCCTTTATAACTTCTTTATATACATGCCATCTTCTTCAGTTCGTTCATTACTAAATAGCAAATCTGAAACAATAACAAATGTTTCCATTTTCACAAACTTAAGTAATATTTGCAAATCCAACAAAGACAAGAAGATTTAGGAAATGAAGGCAATTACTTTCCAATTTTAAAATTCAACTTGTTTCAGACAAAAAGAAGTGCTCTGTTTATTTTCAAAACTAGGTGAGTAACACTTTTTGTTTAAATTTCTTAAGTTTTGAAAAAAATCTGTTGCATGAAAACTCTGCAATCATTATGTTGAATGCATGAATGTTATAGTGCTTTCTCTCTATGCATATGTATATTTGTTTCATCTGGGTACACTCTGCTTTTATCTTCCAATATTCCTGTTTTGATTTAAAAACTCAAATCTTTGATCTTGTCTCGGTTTAAATCTAATATACAAATCAAACTTGATTGCTTAACTGTAAACTCTAGTTTTAAAGATGGAACTTAAGTCGAATAATATATTTTTGACTATGGAAACCAAGTTTACTGCTTAAAACTAAAATCGGTGGAAATTTAGGTTTCACAATGTATTGATTCAAGACTAGGATTTGAAACTTCATACCTGATCATGATTTATAGAAGCGACAGCACAATTTCTAGTGAGGGATTCTTGATGCAGTTCTGGGTTTAAGGGAAGTGGGTTGTTGTCGATTCGTGGGTGATCAAGTGGACCGGAGTGCTCGGGGTTCTCTCTGGTGAGGGACGAGTGATTGGAGAAGCTAGGAAAATCGCGTGATCGATGATCAGAAGCAGGTGGAGGCAACGGTCATGAGATTTTATTTCTAAACCTAATTTTACCGTGGATCACAAATTTGAACGCCACGACTTCGCCGTAGCGTCGAGTGTGGCCGGGTTTGGAGGGGTGGTGCCTGGGTCGTAGATGAGAGTGCAGGCGAAGTGGCGGTGACTCCGGAGGTTGGAATTGCCATGCCGAGGCTAATGTGTGAGTGGGTGATGGGTTTGAAATTTATCAGGCTATGCTCGATTTTGATCGACATTATAATAGGGTTGTTTGTTGATTCGTTGTCAACGTTGGAACGATTTGCAACTTGAAGGGGGTGGTCTCGATCGTCAGAGCCCGGCGCCGCCTCCGTGCATGTGCACGACGAGCATTTTAGGTCTTATTGTCTCTAGGTTTGCTTGAGAGGAGATGCTCGAGTTTTACTCTAAGTTGTTCAAGGTTTGGCTCGTGACTCGAAGTGTTTTGCTAAGGGCTCGGGTAGAATTTTGTTTACAGGTTTTTAAGCCTGTAAGTTTAAAATTTTTAAATCCTGAGTTAAAAATTGTACAACAGATAATTAAACTAAGCTTAAACCTAGATGAAATCAGAATTCAAAATGACTTTGAAATCTTAAAGGTTTTAAAATGTTTAAAAATAAGGTTTTCAGTTTTTTTTAATATTATGACCTAACAGTCCTTTCAGATTTTAAGTTAATTTAAAATTTGGAAAACAGAACTTAAACTGTGATATAAATTCAAAAGATTTAAAGTATTGTTTCAAATGAACATTTGAACCTTAAGATTTTAAAATGGATTGGATTTGGAAATCAAGTCTTTAATTCAAGTTTTTAAAGAAAGTTTAAATCAAAGGTTTAAATTAAAGGTAAATTGATGGATTCAAGATTACTTTGAATTCAAATCTATAAGTTTAATCATTTGTTAAAATATGAATATCTCTTGGAAGTTTAAATTTAAATAAAGACTTAAGTGGTTGAATTTTAAGGCTTTCCTTATATATAAGTTCATATGTAAATAATAAACGTTATTTACATTTATTTAAAGATTATAAATTGAATTTAAAATTTGGTTAATATAAAATAAATAATCATTTTGAATTTTAAATTCAAATGGAATTGGAATTTAAAATTTAAAATGTAATGTTCTAATATACTGTAATATTTATTAAGTCATCAATAACAAATAAATTGTCTTGAGAATAATTAAAGCATTAAATGATTTAATTAATAAGATAATAAAGGAATGGTGTATTTATTAAATTTAACAATTAATAATTTAGATAAATTTATAAATAAAGATAAATTAAGAAGTAAATTAAGAGATGGTATTAGTCAAAAAAGATAATTAACTAAGGATTATTAATTTAGTAATTAATGTGATTAATTTTGATAATTAACCAGATTAATTAGATAATCTATTGTAAATTGTTAAATGAAATTACTTTATAAAAGTAATTAAGAGATAAATTACTTATTGCAATTAATTTTGATAAAATGATTAATTTAAGTTAATTAATTTAGTTTAATTAATTGAAGAAAATCATTTGATAATTGATAAGTATAATTACTTAGTGTATTCAATGGAGCATAATTACTCAAGGAAGTAATTAATGTTAATTACTGAATGTAATTAGTAAAGACGATTGTGTTAATGAAGTAATTTGAATAAATACTTTTGTAATTAATCAAGGGATTTATTAATGTAAATAATTAATTATGGGATAATTAATTTATTAATATAAGAAATTAAGGATAGTAACTACTGGTTGTTATTAATCAAGGTGATTAATAATTGAGTTAAATTAAAGATGAATCATTTAATGTAAATTAATTTAACCAAAGAAATTTATTTTAAATCTAAATTAGAGATCATTAATTAATATAATTAATGATAAAATTAAGAATTAGTTAATTAAGAAATAATTAATAATGTGGTGATTTATTTATGTAATTAATTAAGAGTAAATGTAATTAATTATATTTAATTAATAAACGAAGTAATTAAATGTTAATTACTATAAATGATAATTAATTTGTAAAATTAATTAAAGACTAATTACTTACTGTAATTAAAAGATGATTAATCGAAGGTGTTAATCAAGATGAGTATCTAGAGATTAATTAATTAATTTGATTTAAGATTAATTAACGGTTGTATACGCAGGATTTATAGATAAAAAAATAATTTAATTCACTTTAAATTAATTAGATATAGAAGTAGTTAATTTAATTCATTTTAAATTACAAAGGGTGTGATTTATAAATCATTGCTTATGGATGAATGATACTGGTATTTCATTTGATGATTGTGATCTCAGATATGAGATGAGTAATATCTATGTGACATGGATGCTTGGTTTAAGTATGATAATTATCTGTTGGGACGATAATATTGATTATCTGTTTATGATGATGATGTGATTATCTATTGTGATATTATGAATTATCTATCTGTGTGTATTGATAATATTGAATTAAACTGTTAAGACTAAATAGACAACTTGGCCTTAAAAGACACGTTTTGGATTTCGATGAGACCAGGATCGGTTTTCCTTATTTGGAACATCCGAAAACCACATCGATTCCAAATTAAAGATAGGTCATGAAGCTGAAGTGAAGATGAAGATTCAGAGTGCAAGGGTTGTCGTCGTTATTTCTGAGGGTGATTCTAAAATGAGTGTAACGAGATAATGCCTTCGGTTTCGTTCGAACCCGGAACGAACTTGTATGGATTGAATGCTTTCAACACATCGTCAGGTGGGCGATGAGCATTCTAAGAAATGTTTTCTACAAAGGTAGTCGCAGCCTCAGGCCTCATCAATCGGGAATGGCTAAAACAGGGGAGGTGCAGCAAGGTTAGGTGGGTCATGCCCAAGCAGGACAAGGTTTTCCATTGTCTAGATGTCCCTTTTTATTTCGGCTGTGTGGGGGTGGATGTACACCAACTGCGGGGTTGTCTTGTTCGGGACTATTCAGTAAGGAAAGGTTCCGTCCTTGTGTTGCAAGGGGTCGGGAGTGATCCTCGGTACATTGATCTAGGCCACGTATTGTGACGGGCGGTACCCCAGTTTCCCTGCCATTGTATGGAATCCACAATCCAATAAGTGCCAACGATTTTGATTGTATTACCCACTTTTGTGGCTAGTAGCTGGAATTTAATCATGTAACAATTTCGGCTACTTTCTATTTACTTGAAAACCCTACACCTATTATAATATCACAGAATTTCCTATCAAACGTTTTGGTTAGCGTAAGGTAAAAACTTACCCATGTTTATTTGTGGGGAGTCTTACTGATACCCTTTGTTTTCAAAGGATTTCTCAAAATTAAGCAACTTTAACCTGTTACTCATACCAGACCCATGTCTGATCCGGAGTTTATTTTTTTTCCTAAACTCTCTGGTACCCAAATTTTTACGGGTAGCCAAGGGATTCAGGTTAGCTTTGACGCATTCTAGAGGAGAAATGGAGCAGGAGGCTTCAACGTTGTAGATATATATGGTTCCGCTGTGTTGGTATCTTTGATTTATTTGTTTGAGTTATGTTGTATTAACTAGACAGGTGTTTATAACTGTCTAGTATATATGTAGTATCTGTATAACTCTGGTTGATATTATGTAAATACTTATGTGAATATTATAATTTATTCGTTCCGCTGTGAGATTCTAATGTTGTTGTTCTTTCTTCTTTATCTTTTCTACTTTCTCATCACTTTCTTTCTTCAAGAACGATACGTCTTCCTGGGCGTAGGAAGTCGGGTCGTTACATATTTCTACTTTAGCTCTTTTTACCCAGTTTTTTCTTCTAAAGAGAGATAAATATTTAATTGATTTCTCAACAAAAAAGACAAAAATAAGTAAGTGAATAATATTTTTGCTAGTTTGAACAGGTGAGCGTAGATAGTTGTAACAAAATTTCACTTTGAACTCTAACTCGTTGCTCGATTTCACTTTAGCTCTCTTATACCCCTTTTTTTCTTCTGAGGAAAACTAAATATTTAATTAATTTCTCAAAAAACACAAAAGTAAGTAGGTGAATAATAGTTTTTCTGGTTTGAACAGGTAGACGTAGGAAGTTGCAATAAAATAGGAGCGAGAGAGGCTCAATCGCTCGACCTTAGGATCTCTCAATATAGCTATGAGACCTACGAACTAGCCAGCTACGCCACCACCCCATTATGCATTTTGTCTAAATACAGAATTAACACTTTTTATGCGTGTTGTTTATAAAAAAGAAACATAAGAATATAAGATTGCATTGCATGTTGTATTGAGTTCAAACATCCGGATTTCTATTTTTTCTAATCTCGTTAATTGTAATTAGGTGTAAAAATAAGTTAAGAGAGGTTAGTCTTGATTTCAATGTTTTTTGATAGTCGGAGTGGTGCTTTATTCAAGCAAAACACTCTTTTTGATACCTCGAGGGTTAAAACCTATGACTTCCAACACCTAAGGCTAGAGCATCGTACCATTAACCATTTGAGATAGTAGTCCTTGACATCTCGATTTCAATGTTATTCAAAAAACATATGAAACCTACTTGCCAGCAAGTTGCATCCTCATCTTTTAAGTTTTGGATAAATTTAGTCAAGTGCTTAATATCATAGTCGTTATGCATCAAATCTAGTGTTACAGTTGCAATTATAATCATATGTTGTTTTATAATCGTATTCTATGGTTATGGATGATTTTTCTTTGTATAAATAATTCATTGTTGTTAACTTAAATTTGCAGAAGTAAATTACAATTCCAAGTTTACCATAATATATCCTTATTATTACCAACATTGTAACGACCCGTATTTTACGTGTCGATATATCGTAGAATTTCTAGGTCGTTAGTGTTGTTTAAGTCGTCCTTAGCCTAAGTCGCGTGGAGGTTAGACTGTATGGAGAAGTTAACTCGAGTAGAGGCTAACTCGTAGGCGACATAAGTAAGTGACCGACCTATAGAGCTTGACCGAGTTAAGATAGTTGTCGAGTTAACGACTCATAGGACCTGGCCGACCTAAGAGTTAATGGGTTAAGAAGTGGGCGGTTTACGAGTTAAGGTTGTTAGCGAGTTAGCATAGCTAGCGAGTTAGGAGATAGTGGAGTTAACGACCTAAGGGGTTAGGTCGTATGGTTGTTAGGTCGGAGGGGTTTTGGAGCGACCTAAGGAAGATACCGGGTTAGCGAGTTGGTGGTGAACGAGTTAGCGACTTAGTAGTTCTGACCGAGTTAAGGAAGCTAGGTCGAGTGGTCCTTCTAAGTCGTAAGTCGTTAGCGACTTAGTTAGGTCGTAGAGTAGATAGCTCGTTATGTTTTAGGTCGTGAAAACCCAGTGTGTTAAGTCGCTTGAGCGACTTAGTGTTAAGTCGCGTAGCTTTGGGACCGTTAGATCGTGTAAGCGGCTTAGTTAACCCGCGCTTTTGTTTAGGTCGTTGGATAGGCCTTGTGTGGGGCGAGTTAGGTCGGCAACGACCTAAGTTAGGTCGGGGAGATTCTTAGGTCGGCAACGACCTAAGACCGAGCGAGTTAACTCCGAGCGAGTTAAGACCTGGCCGAGTTAGGGGGCGACCAGCCTATAAATACGTGACCATTTCTTCACTTTTTGGCACCGGATTTTGAAGCAACGAAGTGCTGCCATTTTGAGAGCTCGACTACAACATTTCTTCATCTTCTTTTCTCCACTCTAATCTAGTTCCAACATCCATCCAAGATCGAAGATCCAAGAGTCAAAGTTGAAGATCTTCATCCAACGAAGCTAGATTCCATCGTTTCAAGCAAGATTTCGATGAATCAAGCTTGAATCCTTGCTGTCCAGATCTGAAGTGATTAGTTTTTGAAGTGTTTGGGTGATTCGGTGAGTGGTGATTATCTCTCACGCGGACCCAAAGGAGTATATTGGATTGGTGGTTTGTTGAAGTGTTGTAGATAGTGATTTTATGCATACTTCTTTAGATCCAAGTGTAGACCCATTACTTATGAAGATGTTTACTTATGCAAGTTCATTTATCAAGTTGTAGAGACAAAAACCATGATTTATATAGGTTAGATCTATGCTAAAAACCCTTGATTCATGTATGATAGATCCTTACATATTTATTTACGAAATTGCCATTTTAGTTATAAATGCATATTTAGATCTTGATTGACTACTTATTTGGATTAATGTTTGCCTTGTTTGATTGTTGTGAATAAGTTATCTAGTTGATAGATTTGGACAAGTATGGTCAAAGACGATTCAAAAGCTATGGAAGAGGCTCTTGAATAAGGAAAGCTGCTTGTGGCATATGAAGCGGATGTTGAAGCTCATATGTATGAATTAGATGATGTTGAGATGGGACTTTGCCATGATGCGGTGAGGCAAGCCATGATGTTGAGATGGGACTTTGCTATGATGCGATAAAGCGAAGCATGATGTGAGATAGCCTTGGTTTAATCCAAACGGGATCATCCCAAGCATGTTGATAACTCGATGATGCGATGTGAGTTGGTTGATAATGGTTAGCTTAAGAGGCGCTTGAGCTAGTATGAAAATAGTCATCGAGGAGGATGACTAGGAGGCTGTGATCTCATCGTTGTTGAAGGTTCTAGCATGCTCAAAGCAAGAGTATGTTGGAACGGGCTGCAACGACGTTCCAAGCACGGGCTGCGACGACGTGCTAGTACTCTGGGTAGTTGCGAAAATTCCTAGGCACGGGCTGCGACGACATGTGGAGATATGTCTAGAACCGGGGGTTACCATTAGCCCTTGACAAGTGGTCATTCAACTAACGATGAAATCAAGGCAATGATAACAGTGATAGCCAGAGTCATGGATGTTTGGACGTTTGGTTGTATCATCATTCGATCTCAAGAGCGGTGTTTTCCGGGTGCTTATCTGATCTTGGTTTAGGCCTTGGGGGTTTGTATTTGGAAAACATCGACCTTGACTCGAATGATTATTGCTTTACTTTAATTGTCTTCCATGTATGCTTGCTTCTCCTTAGTGTGAGTCAGGGGGCTATCACTGTAGAAAGAGGTGGAGTGGGATGATTTGGGTTCCTATTCCTTTTATCCTTTATGTTCCTTTGGTATGTTTGATAGTTGATTTACTGCTCACTAAGACTGTTGTCTGACTCAAGGTTTTATGTCTCCTCTTATTACCTTGGGCTGTTCATCCATGTTTTGGGATGGGCAGACTAGGTGACAGGTGGCAGGTGCTGATCTTAGTGGCTCACGCTGATGATGACGAAGACGAGCAGGAGGCTTTACATATTATTTTCATATTCTATGTACTGGATATTCCGCTGATTGTTGATTACTCTGAGTGCTATGTAGTGAGGCTTCTTGTATTCATGATTCAGACCATGTATAAAGCTATTATGATTAGATGATGATATTATGTTCTATGGGAGCTTCACTATATTATATTTCTCTATTGTATTTTATCTATGCGCTGTGAGTTTTACGATAGAGTCTGCGATGTTTATTTTACACTTGGCGGTCACTCATGGCTGCCTGGCACACTTTCAGCGCACCATTCCCTTGTTTCCGTGCAGGAGTCATGGGCGGTCGTCACATTTGGTATCAGAGCCCAGGTTAATCGATTTTAGCCAACGTTCGCTGACGTAACTACGTAAGAGAGACGTAATTGTATTTTGATGGATGATTACTATATATATTATAGTAGCTTAGAAGGATTTGAACTCCTTGTGCAGTTGTTTCTCAAAGGTGTTCTAATCATTCCTTTTTGTAGATATTAAGGATGAGTCGAAGAGGGAGACCAGCTGCCAGGGAAGGTCGTGCTGCTGATGGAGTTGCTGATTATGGAGCTATGTTCGAAGCGATGATGACTTCGATCATGAGAAGGATACCAACTCCAGGGTCAGCGGTAGATGTTGGAATTCAAGTTCAAGCTCCAAAGCCAGTGGATTTTGCTAAGTTGTGCAAGGATTATACTGCTCTTGGAGGAAAGGTTTTCTTGGGGACAGAGTCAACCATTGAAGTCCAAAGATGGATAGATGCTTGTAGAAGGATCTTTGGTGACTTGGGAATTGAGGATGCAACTAAAAGGAAGCTTGCATCAAGACAGCTTCAAGGAAGAGCTGCTGATTGGTGGAACTCTATCACCATAGATACTCCGGAGGAAGAGATTACTTGGGTGCAGTTCCAAGCTAGATTTGAAGCCAAGTTCATCTCTACGGCTCAGAAGTCTGTTTTGTTCAAGAAGTTTGTTGAGCTCAAGCAAGGTGGAAGATCGGTTCTTGAGTATGTTTCTGAATTTGAGGCTTTGTCCAACTATGCCAGATCATATATTGATTCTCCCTATCAGAAGAATGAGAAGTTTGTGACCGGTTTGGATGCTTATCTTGGAAGACAGTTGGTGGATCATCGGGACGATCCGTTTGAGAAGCTTGTGGAGAAAGCTCTCAGGCATGAGAGTTTGTTTCCTAGGGAGAGTTCTGTTGTTGCTGCAACCAAGGAAGGGTTTAAGCCACAGAAGGGTGGAAACAAGAAGAGGAAGCAACAACAACAGAAGGGTAAGGATGGCCAGAAGAAGCCGAGGGGCGAAATGACTTGCTATAATTGCCAGCAGAAGGGCCATCTCTCTAAGGATTGTAGGAATCCAAAAGCGCCGGCGAAATGGCACAACTGTGACAAACCAGGGCATTTCAGGAAAGATTGTCCAGAACCGAGGAAGGATAGGCAGATTGTGCAAGCTTATGCTTTGGGAGCTGTGTCGTCGTTTTCAAAAGCTCTTACCGCTGAAGAGAAAGGGAAGAGTGTGGTGGTTCAAGGTACTCTTTCCATTTGTGGTGTTCCAGTTAGAGTGTTGTTTGATACTGGAGCGTCACATTCTTTTGTTTGTGATGATCTTGTAGGCCGGTTAGGTTTGGAACCGGATATTGTTGATAGGCCATTGGTTGTGACTAATCCAGTTGGGGTTCGTCATGTTTGTGTATGATATGCCGTGGTCTAGTTGTGATGAGTCATGATTGCTCTTTTGTTTGTGATTGTTTTGTTCTGAACTTTGCGGGGTTCGGAATTATTTTGGGTATGGACTGGCTTAGGAAGTATGCGGCAAGGATTGATTGTGAGAGGCTAGAGGTGACAGTCGGGAATGTGGAAGGGCGAAAGGTTGTGATACGATGTAAGCATGAGGAAGGCGTCTTCATGAGCTTCATGTATTCGCTGGTTGTTCCACGGGTTGGACGGTCATCGGTGCCTATTGTGAATGGATTTGAGGATGTCTTTGACGAAGTCAAAGGATTACCGCCGCATAGGGAGATCGAGTTTCATATCGATCTAGTTGAGGGAGCCAGACCTGTTGTAATGCCTCTTAGGAGGATGGCGCCTAGGGAGCAACAAGAGTTGAAGGTGCAAGTTGATGACCTTTTGCGGAAAGGATTCATTCGGCGTAGTGTGTCCGAATGGGGTGCACCAGTTGTGTTCGCAACCAAAGCGGATGGATCGTTGAGGTTGTGTGTTGATTATCGTGAGCTGAATAAGGTGACTAAGAAGAACAAGTATCCATTGCCGAGAATAGATGACTTGTTTGATCAGCTTCACGAGGCTAAGGTGTTCTCTCAGATGGATTTGGCAACGGGATTTCACCAGTTGAGTGTGGCTAAGGATAGTGTGCCGAAGACTGCTTTTAGGACACCATCCGGTTTTTATGAGTGGCTGGTAATGCCGTTTGGATTGACTAACGCACCAGCATATTTTGTGGATCTTATGAATAGAGTGTTCAGAGATCAGTTGAATAAGTTTGTACTTGTGTTCGTGGATGATATTCTGATTTACTACAGAACTGAGGAAGAGCACAAGACGCACTTGCGTATTGTTTTGGAAATCTTACGGAAACATCAGCTGAAGGCTAAGTTTTCGAAGTGTCACTTCTGGAAGAGTGAAGTGAGATTCTTAGGCCATGTTATTTCTGGAAATGGAATAGCGGTTGATCCCGCTAAGGTGGCAGCGATCCAGGATTGGGTTAGACCTAAGAATGCATCTGATGTGAGAAGTTTTCTTGGATTAGCAGGATATTATCGTCGGTTTATCAAGGACTTTTCCAAGATAGCTGCACCGTTAACAGGATTGACGAAGAAGAATCAGGTATTCAGTTGGGATGCTAAGTGTGAGCAAGCCTTTGGAATCCTGAAAGAGCGACTGACGAGTGCTCCTGTTTTGGTTATTCCAAGTGGGAATGATGAGATGGTGGTTTACACCGATGCATGTGGTACTGGACTTGGGGCTGCAGAAGGATAGAGTTGTGGCATATGCAAGTCGACAACTGAAGCCACACGAGAGGAATTATCCGACTCATGATTTGGAGTTAGCGGCGATTGTTTTTGCTCTGAAGATGTGGAGACACTATTTATTGGGAGTTCGATTCGAGTTGTTTACAGATCACAAGTCGTTGAAGTATCTTTTCTCCCAAAAGGATTTGAATCTTCGGCAGCGACGATGGTTGGAGTTTTTAGCATCATATGATTTTGGTATAGCTTATACTCCGGGAAAGGGTAACGCTGTAGCTGATGCGTTGAGTCGAAGACATGCAGGATTGGGAGCCATGTTTTCGGAATGGAAGAGTCTCGAGTATTTAGCTGGATTTGATTTCAGGCCTAGATGTGAATTGGAACCTGAGATGTTGGCAAACTTATCGATAAGGCCTACTCTTGTGGAAAGAATTGGCGAGAGCCAAAAACGAGACGATAAGCTTGTCAAGATTATCCGTGATTTGGAATCTGGATTGGACCCAGAGAAGGATAAAAGATTCGAAGTCGATCGAGAGGGTTGGCATCGTAAGCAAGGACGACTAGTTGTTCCCGTTATCGACGAAATGAGAGATGAAGTTCTAAGGGAAAGTCATCACTCGAAGTTGACGATTCATCCAGGTGGAAATAAGATGTATTGGGACATGAAGAGAACCTACTACTGGGAAGGTATGAAGAAGGATGTTGGAAATTTTATTTCCAAATGTATGAACTGCCAGTTGGTGAAAGCAGAGCAGAAAAAGCCTAGTGGATTACTTCAGCCATTAGAAGTTCCTATATGGAAGTGGGAGCAAGTGTCGATGGATTTTATCGATGGCCTACCTAGAACCAGAGCAGGGAATGAAGGGATTTGGGTCATAGTAGATCGGTTGACCAAGAGTGCAAGATTCATTCCTGTTCGATCGACTAGGACTGCATCGAAGTTGGCTGAATTGTATGTTAAGTGGATAGTTCGATTCCATGGTATTCCGAAGAGTATAGTGAGCGATCGAGATCCATTGTTCACTAGTGGATTTTGGAAGAGCTTTCAGGAAGTTTTGGGAACCGAGTTGTGTTTGAGTACAGCTTATCAACCCCAAACAGATGGTCAGACTGAGAGAGTTAACCGAGTTTTGGAAGATCTCTTGAGAGCCTGTGTCTTGGATTTCGGAGGATCATGGGAAGATCATCTTCATTTAGTGGAATTTGCGTATAATAACAGTTATCAGTTGAGTATTGGTATGGCACCATATGAGGCATTGTATGGAAGACCGTGTAACTCTCCGACATGTTGGTTGGAAACTGGAGAAAAGCTGATACTTGGGCCAGAGATGATTCGACAGACTTCGGATTGTATAGAAATCATTCGGCAACGAATGAAGGCAGCCCATGATCGTCAGAAAAGTTATGCCGATAATCGTCGTAAGGATTTGGAATTCGACGTGGGTGATATGGTTTTTGTGAAGATTTCTCCATTGAAGAATGTTATTAGATTCGGGAAGAAAGGAAAATTGACTCCGAGATTTGTTGGACCATTCCCGATTATCGAGCAAATTGGAAAGCTCGCTTATAGATTGGAGTTACCGGAAAAGATGGCGGGTGTGCACAATGTTTTTCATGTATCTTATCTACGGAAGTATGTGCACGACTCAAATATGGTGGTTTCTGCTGATAGCTGTGAAGACTTGGAGGTTGATCCGGTGGTTACGAGACCTCGTAAGCCGCTTCGTGTTGTTGAAACCGACACGAAACAGCTTAGGAGGAAGACGATTACGTTGCTCAAGATACAATGGAGTGATGATGTTAACGACTGTACGTGGGAGGAGGAAGAGAGGATGAAGGCAGCTCATCCTGAACTCTTCGAGGTATGGCCCTAAGGTGTCGTGACATCTCATGAATTTGTAGCTTGTTCTAATCTTAGAATTCTGCATGCTAGGCTAGAATTGGATGCATGGTTTGTTGATTTCTATGGATGGTAGGCATGCGGAATAGTTTTGGTTGCTGTTGTTGCTTGGAATTTCGGGGGCGAAATTCCTAAGGGGGAGAGAATGTAACGACCCGTATTTTACGTGTCGATATATCGTAGAATTTCTAAGTCGTTAGTGTTGTTTAAGTCGTCCTTAGCCTAAGTCGCGTGGAGGTTAGACTGTATGGAGAAGTTAACTCGAGTAGAGGCTAACTCGTACACGACATAAGGAAGTGACCGACCTATAGAGCTTGACCGAGTTAAGATAGTTGCCGAGTTAACGACTCATAGGACCTGGCCGACCTAAGAGTTAATGGGTTAAGAAGTGAGCGGGTTACGAGTTAAGGTTGTTAGCGAGTTAGCATAGCTAGCGAGTTAGGAGATAGTGGAGTTAACGACCTAAGGGGTTAGGTCGTATGGTTGTTAGGTCGGAGGGGTTTTGGAGCGACCTAAGGAAGATACCGGGTTAGCGAGTTGGTGGTGAACGAGTTAGCGACTTAGTAGTTCTGACCGAGTTAAGGAAGCTAGGTCGAGTGGTCCTTCTAAGTCGTAAGTCGTTAGCGACTTAGTTAGGTCGTAGAGTAGATAGCTCGTTATGTTTTAGGTCGTGAAAACCTAGTGTGTTAAGTCGCTTGAGCGACTTAGTGTTAAGTCGCGTAGCTTTGGGACCGTTAGATCGTGTAAGCGGCTTAGTTAACCCGCGCTTTTGTTTAGGTCGTTGGATAGGCCTTGTGTGGGGTGAGTTAGGTCGGCAAGGACCTAAGTTAGGTCGGGGAGATTCTTAGGTCGGCAACGACCTAAGACCGAGCGAGTTAACTCCGAGCGAGTTAAGACCTGGCCGAGTTAGGGGGCGACCAGCCTATAAATACGTGACCATTTCTTCACTTTTTGGCACCGGATTTTGAAGCAACGAAGTGCTGCCATTTTGAGAGCTCGACTACAACATTTCTTCATCTTCTTTTCTCCACTCTAATCTAGTTCCAACATCCATCCAAGATCGAAGATCCAAGAGTCAAAGTTGAAGATCTTCATCCAACGAAGCTAGATTCCATCGTTTCAAGCAAGATTTCGACGAATCAAGCTTGAATCCTTGCTGTCCAGATCTGAAGTGATTAGTTTTTGAAGTGTTTGGGTGATTCGGTGAGTGGTGGTTGTCTCTCACGCGGACCCAGAGGAGTATATTGGATTGGTGGTTTGTTGAAGTGTTGTAGATAGTGATTTTATGCATACTTCTTTAGATTCAAGCGTAGATCCATTACTTATGAAGATGTTTACTTATGCAAGTTCATTTATCAAGTTGTAGAGACAAAACCCATGATTTATATAGGTTAGATCTATGCTAAAAACCTTTGATTCATGTATGATAGATCCTTACCCATTTATTTACGAAATTACCATTTTAGTTATAAATGCATATTTAGATCTTGATTGACTACTTATTTGGATTAATGTTTGCCTTGTTTGATTGTTGTGAATAAGTTATCTAGTTGATAGATTTGGACAAGTATGGTCAAAGACGATTCAAAAGCTACAGAAGAGGCTCTTGAATAAGGAAAGCTGCTTGTGGCATATGAAGCGGATGTTGAAGCTCATATGTATGAATTAGATGATGTTGAGATGGGACTTTGCCATGATGCGGTGAGGCAAGCCATGATGTTGAGATGGGACTTTGCTATGATGCAATAAAGCGAAGCATGATGTGAGATAGCCTTGGTTTAATCCAGACGGGATCATCCCAAGCATGTTGATAGCTCGATGATGCGATGCGAGTTGGTTGATAATGGTTAGCTTGAGAGGCGCTTGAGCTAGTATGAAAATAGTCGTCGAGGAGGATGACTAGGAGGCTGTGATCTCATCGTTGTTGAAGGTTCTAGCATGCTCAAAGCAAGAGTACATTGGAACGGGCTGCGACGACGTTCCAAGCACGGGCTGCGACGATGTGCTAGTACTCTTGGTAGTTGCGAAAATTCCTAGGCACGGGCTGCGACGACGTGTGGAGATATGTCTAGAACCGGGGGTTACCATTAGCCCTTGACAAGTGGTCATTCAACTAACGATGAAATCAAGGCAATGATAACAGTGATAGCCAGAGTCATGGATGTTTGGACGTTTGGTTGTATCATCATTCGGTCTCAAGAGCGGTGTTTTCCGGGTGCTTATCTGATCTTGGTTTAGGCCTTGGGGGTTTGTATTTGGAAAACATCGACCTTGACTCGAATGATTATTGCTTTACTTTAATTGTCTGCCATGTATGCTTGCTTCTCCTTAGTGTGAGTCAGGGGGCTATCACTGTAGAAAGAGGTGGAGTGGGATGATTTGGGTTCCTATTCCTTTTATCCTTTATGTTCCTTTGGTATGTTTGATAGTTGATTTACTGCTCACTAAGACTGTTGTCTGACTCAAGGTTTTATGTCTCCTCTTAATACCTTGGGCTGTTCATCCATGTTTTGGGATGGGCAGACTAGGTGACAGGTGGCAGGTGCTGATCTTAGTGGCTCACGCTGATGATGACGAAGACGAGCAGGAGGCTTTATATATTATTTTCATATTCTATGTACTGGATATTCCGCTGATTGTTGATTACTCTGAGTGCTATGTAGTGAGGCTTCTTGTATTCATGATTCAGACCATGTATAAAGCTATTATGATTAGATGATGATATTCAGTTCTATGGGAGCTTCACTATATTATATTTCTCTATTGTATTTTATCCATGCGCTGTGAGTTTTACGATAGAGTCTGCGATGTTTATTTTACCCTTGGCGGTCACTCATGGCTGCCTGGCACACTTTCAGCGCACCATTCCCTTGTTTCCGTGCAGGAGTCATGGGCGGTCGTCACAAACATTATTTTGAAAAATTGATTTAAAATGTGGCCAATATGCAATTCTTCAATCCTAAGGGCAAAGAAAGGACCTGAGTCGATTTAGCCAAAAGATATTGAAATTAAAATCAAATTCAAGAAACAAAATCAAACCCAACCGATTTATAAAAATCAAAATGAACCAAATGTATATGACTTAGTTTGATTGGTAGAACTTCAAATGAGCTAAATTTTCTTGGTGTCCAAAATAACGGGAGGTTCAAACCAATCGTTTGATCCATATTTACTTAAAAATATGGTGGTGATGTAATATTTTCAATTTTTTTTCACTCTACATTTAATGAACTGAAAAAAATAATACATTTAGATGGTAAAATAAATTATAATATCGACATTGATAATCATATTCTATTAATCTAATTTATGTTCTAGTTGATTTAATATGTTGGTTTGATTTTAAGGTGAACTAATATAGTTCCTTATTTGGATGATTAAGGTGGAGTCTTGGCGCAACGGTTAGGTCACCCGCATGGTGATGTAGGCGCTCAGGTTCGAGTCCGGAAATAGCCTCATCACAATGCGATTGAAATGCTGCATACATTATCGACCTCCCTAGAGCTCACTATCGTGCGGGAGTCTCATGCATTGGGTCCACCATTACGATGATTATGGTAGTCAATGTTTTTGGCTCTACTATTTATAGTGCGTTTTCAAATAGTTCAATAATTTGGTGCATGGATACACTTTTAACATAAGTGGAGCAGTGGAACCCTTGAACTTGATTTTCCCATTTTTGTCATCTACTAATTTGGTGACTACTTAACTGCAATCATACAAAACTCTTGTTTAGAACTTTAGCTTGATGCGACTTCTAACAATATAACAGTTCAAGATGGTGTTGCCTCTTAGGTACAACAACTAAGTTATGATTAGTGTTATCAACTAAAATAAATTGATAACATTTCATTGTTTTCTAATGCATTTGGCTTTCTATTCCTTAACCAGGCTACTATGTATTATTATCGGCATTCAGTTTTAGTATTAGCGCATGGTGCCATTAAGTTTTGCGCTATGTCAATAGGAATAACGATCATATCAGCATATACTAGGATTGAGCTTGAGAATTAAAAAAGGTAAAAGAGTTTCATACTTGGACTTCCAAGAAATTTTACTTTCTAGATATTCATCCATAAGGTGCCCTCCTTATTCATGTCGCACAGTCATTTGAAATATATGCACTTGCTATAGAAATTAGACGTACAATTGATTGACACCATGTATTTGACTATGTGACGTTTCATGCGTTGAAAACTAAGTTGATAACACTCCATAAGTTGAAGTCAGGTTTTAAACCAGATATAGCCAAGTGAAAAGGGAAGAAAAAAATTGAAGTGCTTAATAGTCCTATACAGTAGAAACTAAAAGAATGGCCGGCATCAACACCTAATAAATAGTTCATGTACTGCAACTAAGTTCCTTACTTACCTGGATGGGGTTTGTGGGTGATCATGAAGGCCCCGGCCAAGCCTAGTGGTTTCCATTGCACTTTGGAAATGCATTCAGCTACCATTTGCCCAAGTGGGAGACTGGACATCATTATTTGTTCCTTTGAGGGAACCCGTTCGCCCGGCCCCTGCCCATTGCTAAATTAAATGTCTTCTTTTGTGCTGGTTAAAAAGCCATATAGTTGTCATGCCACTTTTTTATAGAATCCTTTTTGCAGACATACATTTTATTCGGTTTGATTTATCTCTCCCATAAAATTATTCTAAATTTTATCTTATGTTCTTGGTTGAAAAAGTCTTATGTTGATCATGTATTTTTGAATAACAATGCATGTCATCTCTCCGATGAAGCCTAGGGCACCTATAATAAACTTAAATAACATACATGTTATAATTTGATCATGTTTTTTATATTATAATTTCTTCTGCATTTGCTAAATTCTGAACATGCTGAAAACGAGATGCTTGAGCACACTCAGCTGCATAATGAAAATGAATCTGGTTCTGAACGCGTTGAACTATGGTTGATCTTCAAACATAATTGTTTAAAGTTTGCATTGATATGCATAATTACACTTTATCATAAACTTTTTCAGTAGGAAATTATTTACACCCAAGTGTAGTTGGTGTAGGTTTTTTCTTCTAAAAGGCACAACGTGTTTTCCAAATATAGCCCTAATAGAATATCTTATTTGTTCAGGTGCAACTTTAAATCTAATGGTATAATAATGTTGGTTGTCATTCCTAGTATGATACTTAGTATGCTATTCACTAAACTTTAAATTCTACCATAGATGTTTTACTCCTCTGAAAATAATAACAGAGAATTGGAAAATATTTTCTACTTATAATTCTTAAATATGTGTCATGATTAAAACCAACTGAATATGAAACTTTGGATTTTTCTTTTTGCGCCTTTCAATTGGAAACATTAAATATGTTACTTTTGTTCGATTTAGTGTATCCAGATTTAGATTTTTGTCAATTTCCCACTATCGGTTATGTCTGCAGCAACATCTTTCTTTTGAAATGCTAAATCAAGTTATTTTAATTTTTTTCTTCTTCTTTGTAGGTCCTCTATGATGTTGTTTTGATAAACATTTGAGTTTGCAAGGGCAGCATATAAACATTTTGCCCATTTTAGGTCAGCAAGATAAAGACGGTACCTCACTTCATACTGTTTATTTTATTTTATTTTCATGCGGTTGCTTCTTTCAATTTTTTACTCTTCACTTTCTCATTGCCATTATATTTTAACCACAGGAAGATCAATGTTGGATGAAAAAGAATGCACATGATTGTCAAAATTTGGTTCCTTGTATAAAAGATGTATATCCTGTAAGGCCATTTTATAATTTCGTATAAATTGCAGGTTGATTAATCTTTTGGAATCCGTATGTAGAAAGCTTTCACTACAAGAAAATCTGACTTTGACAGCATCAACAGATAGTATTTCCGCCTTTCCTCCATCCCATGCTATATCTACCAGGTTATTCAACGCTATATATACATTACAGGTACAGAGATACAAGTTTTTCAACGCTATACCATAAATAGGCGGGAAAAATTTATGCCAGAAAAGAAATTCACTTCTATTACCAACCTACGACTTTTCCCCTTTCCATTACTTTCACCTCGTCACCTCTGTAAACAAATTCTGTGCCGATCTAACCGCCCGTATTATCAACATTCATGCAGCCACTTGAGAAGCTCTAGCCAGTGTCGATCTCAATCCTGTGCCGTGATCTACTGAGTAAGCCGATTAAGCTAATATCGATCAACTATGTTAATGTCGATTCCAATCCCTAAACAAGCAGCGAACATTTCAACTGCCTAGAACCCTAAATCAATGCCTCACCAATTCGGACCGTCGTGAGAGGTACTACAATATTGGTTAAATGATTTTTCGCTGCTTATGTTTCTTCATTTATTCATTAATTTCTTCGCTCACATGTTCACAGATTATCACATCCGTTTACTACGCTGTGGCGATACCTTTATCCCTAAGTTTCAAGCTAACGGAATAGTCGGGATTTTGAGATAATTTATTTAACCCCATTTTGTTATAATGTGTAGAAAATAAAATGAAATTAGGTGATTATTTAATATGACAACTGTAGTTTTACGTTTCTGGCTTCCCTTTTATTACAGATAATATATAGTAAGTATAGTATATGTAGATATATTATTACATGTGATATTTTTATTGTAATTTTATACCGTTGTCCATTATATCTGGACACATGAGTGATTCTACTTCGAGGGATGTAAGTCTTAGAATTCATATATACAAATCATTTGCATATACATTTGCGATAGTTCTATGAGAGTTGAGCTTATCTGAAATAGTTATAAACGTTGAGCTCATTTGAAGTACGTCTTCTTCAGGCAATCGATATACATCTATTGTTGCCTTCAAACCATTCTAGTTCCCAATGAGTGATACCCAAGACTACGTATACTGAATTAATTAGAAGGATAATGATTCCCAATATTATCTGTAAATTTGTGTTTTTAAAACGAAACAACATAATAAAGTATAAATGTTTTTGTTTATTAAAATGATATGATCAATGAAAGTAATATGGTCTCGCAATTTTAATAGCATATAATAGTCATATAATATGAAGAAAATTATTTACCGATGACTAGTAAGATTCATTGACTATGAATTAAAGGTGTAAAATACACTAAATGATTTCTAACATGTACAATTAATACAAATGATATATATTTTTACCTAAAAAGAGGCTCTTTTCCCTTTTTAATAGTTTTCTTTTTTCCTCCCTTTTTATCTTCCTTTTTTAACAAAACAAGTAGGTAAAATTTGAGAATACCTTCGGTTTAATCATAAATAAATATCGAAATGCCAAATTTTTGTAGCTATCAGCATGTAAAGAAATTGGAAGCCATTTGATGTTAGACTAAAAATATTTGAAGAACAATTATTAAATCGAGGTTGTTCACATGCAAGTTAATCATTTTCTTATACATCGTGTACTATATACTTTAGAATTCATATTCTTCAAGGGTATCCTAGTAGTAGTGACATTTTGAGTTTACTTTTCCGTTTTGTTCACTCTTGAATCCAAATGAGTCTTTACCTTTTTAGTATTTTATAAGTGGATTTGAATATTAGCTTTTTTGTTGTTTTAAATTAGCTGTAAAAAGTACAAGTATTTGAATAATTAACTTACATTTTTGATAAAATTTAGTTTAAAAATTAACGAGAATGAACAAGTAAATTTTTACTGCTGACTAGCTATTATTTAACTCAAAATTTCAGTTATGAATTTTTCTTTTTTTCTTTTTTTTGAGATAAGCTGCAAGAACTGAAACGTGCATGTAAACCAAAAATTGGAGGCTAAGATTTGGCATAAATTGCAACTTCTTTGGTAGAAACTCTAGCTTTACCTTTTTCTAATTCTGAATCAAGAGGTTTTCCGGAGGACTGGGTACCCTTTTTATCTTTCAACGGTGCTCCCCTCTTCTTTTCACCTCAACTTCATATTAGAAGTTTGATCTTTTTCTTCCTAGCTATTTTCTCCTTGATTGTCACTGGTAACTCTAGTGAAGTCTGTAGAATCAGTAGTTTTGTGAGGAATCCTTGTTTTTTGTTTTCTCTTGTGTCTACTTGTTTGAAGATGAAACTGGTAAACCGCTTTGAGTAGCGTGGTTAATATTTTATTTAATAGTTAATTCACCAGACTCTAGTTATGAATTGCTTTACAAATAGCTTTGAAAATGATAGGCCAGCAAAATTGAAAAAAATGACAGGCCATTTATTTATTCATTATGTAATACTAGTACTTTTGCTTAGGCTCAGTGCAAATGAGTGGTACTACCTAATGTACTAATGCATAATGGAAAAAGAAAATAAAACTGTCATTTGTACATAATTAGACAAGTCCAATGCAGCACAAGGCACTCTAGAGTGTTTTCTTATAATTTAGTTTATTATTTTCCATTTTTCTACCATTGATTGCTCGCTTCACTTTCACTTGGTTTTATATGTTTTTCCTACTTATTTTAGGTATGTGGAACAATCAGTAATTGCTGTTTTGACTTTTGAAGCTGATAATCAACTACAAAACCTGGTTTTAGTATTAGAGTATCTTTGACCTGCTTTGCTTTTGCCCATTGCTGCAGGAAACAAGGTAATAATGTACAAAAACTTATATTTGGGTTCCCTTTTAGTGCTACTGATAGCCAATCCATACCTGTGTTTACTGTAAGAAATTACACAGAAAGTAAGGTTTTCCCCTAAAATCTATTACCGTGGTTCTATCCTAGTACATATTTAACTTTAAATGGTATCTTATTGGATATGAATGATTACCTGATGAAGGTTTAAATGTACAGGGAAATCTTAGCAAACAATATCAACTTAATAGGCTTGAGTTATTAAATTGTAATGAGTTTGAAATAGCAACGAGTTATATTTTGGGACTAAGAGCTATAAATTCATTTGTATAAATTCAAACTGATTATGTGTTTCAGGTATATCAATGTATGAAGATTCGTTCGCTTTATTTAATGACAATTGATGTAGAAACTTGGTGCTTCAGAGAAAGCAATACGAGATCTACCTCCTTCAGCCATTGGTGATTCCACTGCTTTCGATGCCGTTGCTTTTAAAGTTGCAAATAAAGGAAGGTCTATTCAAGCCATCGTTGGGCAAGTTCATGATGGAACCACAGTATGGCTCCATTTGCTTCCACAAATGCAGTTTGTGGCAGGCGTTCAGGTAATGCTTGTATTCAGTCGTTTGTTTTACATTTATGTATCTTAGATACTGTTTTAGAAAAAAACGGTTGTAATGCTGTTGTTGTTTCTAGAGAACAATCTTAATTTTTGAACTTAGCTCAATGATACATGATTTATCATGGTTTGTAATTGTTGATAAATAACACCATCAGCTTTCCTTCTGTTTTACATCAGTACATCCTTTTTTTACTATGTTCTCTGTGGTTATAAAACAACAGAATAGGATTAGTGATTGAGTGCATGTTGTCTAAATAGGGCAACTGAATGTAGAAATAGTTATTGTTGACATTAACATTATAACGACATAACTAGAGACAACATAGAGGATACACAATAGAGAATTAAGTTCCATGGGTTCAGTTGGATGTTTAAAACATGAGTGATCTCTATGGATGTAGTCAGTGTATTTACTTGGAAATTTAGTATATTTCAGTTGATGCATTTTACTCGGTTTTCCAAAACAGGCTCCATCCATAGGTAGGACAGCAGTGCCTGAAACAGTTCCTGAACCTGAAACAGTTGCTGATAACGTAAATGGTTTGGATTCTGTTATTTCCACTCCATTATTGACATCTGCACAGAAATTCTCTTCTACATGAGCGGCATCTTTTGAAGTTCCTCCTGACCCTTTTGGTAGGGAAGCTAAACATTTTATATAGAGATCAGGGTTTTAAATAGGGATGTAAGCGAGCTCTACCTAATGTTTTCTAGTCTTTCCTCTTATTTTTCTCCCACTAATCATAGTTTATGCTTTGTGTACCCAGGTTCGTTTTATGGTGGAAGGCATTAACAAATTCAATAATCTAATAGGTTTCATAATATATGCCAACGGCGATACTCCCAAAGAACTTGGTTTGGAGCTTATACAAAGTGTAAGTTCCATAATGGTTGTTCATGCCTGTTGAAACTAGTTAACATTAGAGCACATATGTGTGTAACTTCCATGTTAACATTGGAGTAGAGTACATTTGCATGGAACTTACATGTCATGCTTATATGCATAATTTTTTTTTTTCCATTTCTAATGGTAGATGAAAGCGAAATTTAGCTGCATTGGGGGGAATTTCAAATTTAATACATTTGATGATATCGAAAATTTTCATATTCTGCTAAGACTATCTAAATGATGCATATACATCCATGTTAATTATCATTCATGTGATTTCCTTACCATTTGCACTTGTGTTTCTTTAGTTGATTTCACTATATAAATATACATTTTAAAAACTATTTAGGATTTGAGAATCATAATCTTAGATAATCATGCTCAACTCTATGTTTTTCTTAACTTTCATGAAGTATTTAGCAAAATATGTTGAATAGAGTGCATCCACGATGTTATTTTTCCTGCACATCCTTTAAGTTATTATTTAGAAGAAAGAAAAAGAAAATTGTGGTTTTTAATAAAGCTGTTACCACTGTCTTTTTATGAAATTAATCAATAGAAATGGAGGTCCTAAAAATATTTAAAATGGAAGTATTATATGGTAACAAAAGAAATTTAAACTATGGAGAAAAGTCAATGATACATACATGAATTTTTAGGTAAATGTATCAATGGAATATTCTTGAAAAATTCCTATACTAGAGGGAAACAATTCAGTTGATTGTACAGTCGATTCATGGGTGATGGATTTTGGATCAGTTTTTCGTGTGTCTGAAGCAAACCAGGGAAACAATGTTAACATTGCTGAGCTAATCATAGCATGAGGAATGGATGAAGTAATCGGACACATTTTGATGAGAGATTAAACTTTTATGATGCTATGTTGGCCGCTGAAACTCGTGCTATTAATGGAAAGAAAGGAAAACATAACATAAATAAAGACCCACCTCCAGCAATGCATATAAATGATTTGATAGTAGTAAGAAAACAAATTATTTATATGGGATTTCAGTTAAGAAACATGTACATAATTTACTCCTTTCATTGTCTGCAGGCTTCAGAAAATAAAGCCAGAGATTTTTTTTTATCATTTTTACAGATAAATAAAAGGCAAAAAGAAGCTGTGGATTATGTGCTCAGTGGGCACTACTTAAAATTATTCCTTCCCAGGGAAACATGTAGCCTGGCTTTCTCTTTTTCTGGTGCTAGATGCCCTAGTCGTGATGAGCCTCATTCTGATGAAGCTGTTGCATTCATGAGAAAAAAGATAATGCAGAAAGATGCTGAGGTGCTGTTGGAGAAAGGGTTGTTTGGAATTATGTGTTGTCAGCGTTTCTGGTGGGATTGTGATGTGTAGAAGGCAGAACGCTGTGATAGTGGGGGTTATTGGCAAGATGCAGATGAACTGCAGTGATGTGCTGAATGTTAAAAGAGGTGGTGAGGTGACAGTTCAGTGATGGTCAGTAATGTGAAGGCAGTTCAGGATTGTTGTATTGCTGTGGTTGTGGTGCACATCAACGAGTGTTGTGAGTTCAGGCAACAGTAAATGTAATGAATGCAGTGGCAGTGATTGTGGTTGCTCTGATATGAAGTTATTGTAGTTGTGTGACTGGGTATATGGTTGACAGTGTGCACTGCTTGGTTAAGGAAGGTAGTTGATTGGGGGGTTTGTAGACAGGGAGAGGTAATTTGTTGATGGTGAATATGTGAATGTGGTATGATGGAGACTGATGGTGAAGTTTTTGAGATTGAGAAGTGGTTAAAGGTTGTTGTAATGCAGAGGGAATGTTGTATATATGGTGCTGAGTTATGTGAAGGATGTGAAGTATATGCAGTAGAGTATATACGCAGTAGAGTGATGGGTGTGCTGGGGTTGATTTGTAGCTACTGAAGGGTTAGTTTGATGGTTTTTGGGGTTGATATGGTTTACGTCAGTGTGATGGTTTATGGTTTATGTGGTGGTTGGTTAGCAACTGTTGATGGGTAATGGGAAATGGTTGATTGAAATCGTGGAAGGTTGAAGTTGTGAAGGCTGAAGTTGAATGAAGTTCAGTGTTCAGTTGTGATAAGGCAGAGAAGAGTGTTTTGTTTTGGTTGTTTGCTTGTATCAGTTGTATCAGCTGTAGCTGTTGATGAAGTGGTATCAATGGTGGCTGTTGTGTTGTATTGGGATGGTGAGGAAGAAATGAAGGACTGTGACTGTGTTTGGCCGAGGCAGTAAGGTTGTGAGGTGGTTGGTAAATTTGGTTGTTTATTTGTTAGACTATTTTGATTGTGTGTATTTGAAATATTAGCAGAATTATTTGGAACTTTTCCACTGGTTTGATTGTGTGTTTCTAAATTAGAATTCACTGCAACGTTATCATTGTTACATATAGTTGTTGTCATCTTCTCGATTTGTTATTTTTGGGATCCACATTTTAATATATATATGTGTGTGTTTGTGTGTGTAATGTATACATATATCTATCTGTGTGCATATATATACATATAATATAATAAAAAGAAAATTGAAACAAATGCTGAAAATTAATATTATATAGAATAGCGTTTGAAAGACGCTATTGATTCATCAAACGCTATCGTAACTCTTTATGAGATGTAAGATTTATGCATCAAAAACGCTATAATAGAATCAAAAACGCCATAGTAGAAAATAAAAACGCTATACAAGCATGACAAGGAATGCTACCGAAAAACATTGTAACGCTATAACACGGTTTGATGAAACACTATAAAATGTGCTCGAAAACGCTATAGAAGTTAAATGAAGGATTATATTCCCCATAGCGTTCAAGTTTTATAACAGAGAAAAAACGCTATGGTAGGTAGCAAACGCTATGCCCTTTTGTAAATGATATTAGCTATTATAGCGCTTTCCTTCCTGCTAGTAATGCTGCCGGCCTACCATAGCTTGTGGTTCCACGGTGTTCTCTGAAACGCTATGGTAGCCTGTTATAGCGTTTTTCAAACGCTATGAAACCCATAAATTGTTGTAGTGTTTGTCTGTAATAAATGACGTGTTTTTAAGAGGATTAGGGATATAGTGGACTGTAGCATGGTATTTCAACTTGTTAAGGATCGTTTGCATTTGTTTTTGATGAAAATATATGTACAAATTTATCCATGTGTGCTAAAGTTGGCACTGTATAAAGCCTTTTTGTGAAAATGGAAAGCTTATATGTCCTACCAATCATTTTCCTCCTTATTATTGAGTTTTCATATGTATGTACGGACTACTGGTCCATAAATCCTTTTAAAACCCATTCCTCTTACTACATCATTTCGGGAATTTATGAACCAACGTGAGATACTCGAAATTTTTAATGTGTAGATCATGCTAATGTCGATCAAAGCCATTGAAAAGAATAATACCTCGTAAGACCACGCTGCTCATAAATACTGATGGGTTTTTACTTATGATAACCAAAATACTTTATGTGGAAAATCACTTTGATATAATTATTAATGTCATTCGTTTAAAAAAACTTTCAAATAAATATATATATACAAAGAAGTATCAATACCCGGACTATGGTAATATATCCGGACTAGGTCAACGGAATATTCCGGACGGAATATATGATACCAAAAGGGGTGGCTGAAATGTTTGCAAAACATTACAACAATTTTGGGACTACAATCAAAACAGTAAAGCTCGTATTTGGAATTGGATTTCCAACATGATAGGGCTAGTGGCCTTTTCCTTTGATCCACACATAACAACCATAGTTCCCACGGTAACCTTATCACTCTTCTCAAGCGACCCACTTGGAACTGCACTTGCAACACTACTATGGTACTGAGTAGTACTCAGTTGCTTTACACGATCTCCGTCGGCCTCCATGCCTATCCATTTCATCATCTTGCGGCAAATGATGCCTTACATTCCTCAAAATTGATAGCCTAAAATATGTCCAACAGACCATATAGTATCTTGTATCGTTCCTGGGATGTGAGGCTTGTGAGGTTATGTTCCACAAAGGCATGCTTTTTCACAAAGCCATGCTTTGATTATAACAGGTTCCAGTTTGAATGCCACACTGTCATTCCTTCGATTAGTATTGACTTTCATGAACATACAACCTTTGAGCTTGACGTCTCAAAGAAGGGTGTTAGCTAAGAGAAGTTGCTTTCTCCGTCACCAAACGGATGTATATTTGTAAAAGTCAACGTTTGTGAACTCAGAAATGCAATGTCAGACATTTGTCCAAAAAAGCATGTTTTAGCACCGAATGAAACCAAAGGCATTCCTCTTACTACATCATTTCGGGAATTATCCCTAGGATTAGTAGCGATTAGTCTCTGTAATTGAAGATTTCAAAACATGACAGGACCACTGCTATAATAAATATATATATATATATATATATATATATATATATATATATTAGGATCGATCCAGAGAATGTCAATAAGGAGTCCTTCCTCTACGAAGATCTTCGATCTTCAATACAATGTAGATTTTAGAATACAGACACCACTGCCATATAAATATAATACGGGGTAAATCCATTTGAAAAGGTTCAGAATACAAACACCTCTTAGTCATTTTTAAATTACTAAATTATTTATTGGAAAAAATTCACACAAGATTTGGGAAAGAACAATTAATTAAAATCGTTATATGAAAAATTTATTTAAAATGTTATGAAAAAGTGCTGCAAATAGTGTTTTAAAAGCTTATGTGGTTAAAACAACTTTCTACCATTTTGGAAATTCATTTATATAACTCAAATTTCTTTTGAAACATTTTAATAGATTTATATAATTTATTTTATATTTTAATCACTTAAAAATATTCTTTTTAAATTAATTTCAAATTCGGGTTTTGAATTTCAAAACCATGATTTTCTGGAAAATTGTTTTGGACTTATTAAAAACTTTACAAGATGAAACTTTGATTTTCTTTCTTCATTTAAAAACTAAGGATATATGTAACATCCCCTATCTTGAGACTTAAAGGTAAGAGCTGCAGATGCAGTAGTCATCCATAGTATTAACTTCCGATGTTGAAATACGACAATATTAATGGTATCCGAAATATCAGAAGCATATGAATATGAAATAAAATCAACACCGATTCCAAAATAGTTCTTCTAATTAGATTTCAAATCAATATTTCATATTCAGAGATATAATCCCAAAACAATTCCCAGGTTTTGATCGAATATAACTATTACAAATTACGCTAAGAGCGAAATATGAAGATGCCCCTTGGATTATCAAAGAACTAGATAGACATATCAATCATAAATACATCACAGTGGAAATAAAACTAAGCAGCTCCTACATAGCTATCATTGCCTCTTACATGTCTTTGTAAGCTTATTCGTCCAATCCATTTAACCTGAAAAACCTTATCTCTCAATTTACTCAAATTGAATTTTGAGCACCCGAGAGTTTAAGGGGAAACATAACTTCAAGTCAGACATAAAGCCTGGCGTGAATAATACTATTACATCTTGATTTATTGATATTAAATGAGACTACACCGCTTGGCGGAACGGGTTTCCCCTCACAAATATCCTTTAAAAGCATATCGTTTGCAAATCAAAATCCTGCAATCAAACTAATTATAACAATTAAAGCAAATACATATATATGCATAAAGATTAGGAAATCAATGGACGATCTGTCCACAATATAGTTTTATCTAGCTAACTATTAACCATTGGCTAACTATTTCATCAATGACAAAGCCCTATACACCAGAATTTTGGACTTATATTTGGTAGATGCTATTAGATAAAGTATAAGGTGTGACCCTACACCAGTCCCATATGGTCTTCTAATATTTAAGTCATAACTTAGGGTTAACTAACCCATTAAAATTTCTTTTCCTTGTAAACAATTTTCATAATTGATTTACTCCTGAAATCTTATCATTATAAAACAAGGAAATCATATAATTTTCTTTACTTAAAACTCTTATGCCATGGTAAATATACTTTACACAAAACAATATCTAAGAATTTAATCAATGGGATTATGTATCCCCCCCAAAGTAAGTTAGAAAACCCTTTTTAACTTAAAAGATTTTAGGCCATCAAGCCAAGGTAAACTCTTTGAAACCTTTGTTTAAAAACTTTAAACAATCCCTTTCGGACCAATGGAAAATACCCGTTTCAATAAATTAACTACTACACCTTGAAACACTAGGCCGAAAGGCCAAAACAAACCTTTCGAAACCTTCGAAAATAGTCCTTCCGAAATTGTAAAATTAAACCTTAGACACTCTCTTTCGAAATTATTAAACTTGTCTTTCGAAAGCATTGAAAACCCTCCGTTCAAATACTTAAATAACCCTTTCGAAGACATTGGAATTCCTAACTCACAACATGCATTTTGAAAATATTGGGTTCAAGTAAAAATTTATGGAAACATTGCTTCGAAACCATTTAAATCCATTCCTTTCGTAACCTTTGGGTTTAACTTTTCATATAGCTATGGTCAATAAGAATAGATCGAAAGCATTGGTCGTAAGTAAAAGAAAGAAGATGGTTTCGAAACCAACCCTTTTGAAAGCTGTGAGACGCGGCTTCAAAGTAAAAGGTGAAAGCACACATTCGAAACCATTTTTTAAAGCCCTTAACTAGGTCGAAAAGTAGAATGCGTTAGCTGGGTTTTGAATATATTCAAAGTTGTTCTTTAGTAAGTTTGTTTTAAAACAAAAGGCGGCAATCCGTTGGAGATCCCTTTTTAGATAAACAGAAGCAAGTTGGCTATGTCGAAAGCCTCCAACCCCTTCGAAAGCATCATTTGTAGACAAAATAGTTCAAAGTTCATAAGATCAACTTCTACCCCTTCCAAAGCTTGGTTTCGATGTTGTACCTTGCACCTTTTCCTAATTCACTACGTATCAATTGTTTGGTACAATATGCATTGGTTTCGACTTGGTTATGGGCGAAGGTATGGTGTTGAAAGCCACTGATGGAAGTGGCGAAGTAATCAATTTGAGCAAAATTGTTATACATCCTTTTAATGTAAGTTTTTTTCAACTAACTTACCTTATTTGTAAAAATATAATTGGTTGCCAATTATTTTCAAAATATTTTTTCTAAAGTGCTGCCGAATTCAGAAATTATCATATTAAAAACATTTAACAGAGGAGCCTTTCTCTCCATACAAAACATTTGAGTCCCATACCTCAAATAATTTTATATCTATAGTAACCACTTAGGAAAATTCCCCAAAAATTAACATAATTCACTTCTAATAGCATATTTAAATTTTTGACCAAAAAGCAATTTAAGTTGCCGTAATTAATTTAAACCCAATATTAGCTATTTTCTTCCTAAGAAAATTCATAATAAATCGACAAGTGCTTAGAAAATTATGAAGCTTGAAACCTACTTCATAAATAATTTTTTCAACTATATATTAGAAACGAAAGTCATTTGGATGTCATTTAATAGTTTTTTTTAATCCAAACTTGTCTAAAATTCTATATGAAGCAACATAAATTATCAACTAGCATATATATCCATTTAAACAATCATCTCATGGCATATTACTTGCAAAATAAATTTGGATCTTAACTAGATGCCGAAATCAATAAAAATGAGATGTAAATCTATTATTCACCTTAGCTTGGAGTTAAGAAGGTTGAGATTTGCTTTTTGATTGATTTGCTTAAGCTTTCTACATTAATCCTTGCTTATCTTCCTTTTTATTTTCCTTAATGGTGGTCGACCAATCTTTAAAATGTTTTGTTTTTGTTTGCAAGTGTTTAACATGAATAAGTAACGAAAGTAAGAAGGGTTTAGGGTATAAGAACATAGTTTATTCATTTTTTTCCCTAGGCATATTCCTTCTACTTACTCCATTTTAATTCTCTTTGGATTATAGATTAATTAAGGGACGACTACGTTATGATTAGACAAATCTCAATCCATTAACCATCTACATTATTTCATTCAATATATCTAATTAAATGTCCCAAAATAATGTCAGTCAAAAATTTAGGTCATTACAGAATCCCTTCCTTAAAGAATTTCGTCCTCGAAATTACGATAAGGTACCTATAACAACCAAACATAAAGGTACAACATACCGTGAAACAAGTCAGGATAAGTATATCTAATCCTACTCTCAGTTTTTCAAGTATAGTCTCTCTCGTCGTCATTCCGTTGGACTTTGACTAATCTGAATGTCTTGTTCCTTAGTATCTTTTCATCTCTCGTAACTATACGAGCTGGTTTTTTAACCACAGTCATATCTGGTTCCACTACTAAAACATCTAACGCAATCGGTGCAATAGTAGTTTCTAGATCTCAAGCACACTTCCTCAGATGAGAAATATGGAAAAAATTGTTGACTTCTACTCAATTATTCGGTAACTCTACTCTATATGCAAATTTCCCTATCCTTTCTATAATAGAAATGGTCCAACAAATCTTGGTGCCAATTTTCCTAACTTCCCAAATCTAATTACACCTTTCCTTTGTGCCATCTTGACGAAAACATGATCTCCAACCGAGAACTTTATGTCTTTCCATCTTTTATCAGCATAGCTCTTCTGTCTAGACTGAGCTTCCTTCATTCTAGCCCAAATTAACCCAATCTTTTCTACAACTTCTCTAACTAAATCTGGACCAAGCACTAACCTATCCTCGGTCTCTACCCAACAAACATGAGATTCGCAGTCCTTCCATATAAAGCTTCTGATGGTGTCATCCCTATACTAGTCTGATAACTGTTGTTATACGAAAACTCGATTAAGTGTAGGCGGTCTTCCTATTGTCCCCAATAATCTAGTACACAAGTTCTTAAAAAATCATTTAAGACTTCGTTAAATCTCTCTGTTTGGCTATTTGTCTACAGATGGTAAGTGGTACTTATCTTGAGCTTGGTACCCAAAGTCTCCTTTAGACTCTTCCAGAACTCGCTAGTGAATAGAATCTATGTCACTTCATATACTACTAGGAATTCCATCAGTCTAACTATATTCTTCATGGATAATTTAGCCAAAATAGATGCTGTCCTGGTTGATTTAAGTGCAATGAAATGGACACACTTGGTCTATGTCCATTATAACCAATGTACTTTCATTTCCTTCATCCGACCTTGATAACCCATCTACAAAATACATTGAGATAGAATCCCACTTCCAGACTGGAATCTCTAAAGGATGAAGTAACTCACTAAGTTTCTGATTACCCGTTGATAGTTCCAACACTACTTCACCCATAAGCCTACATCTCTCTTCATGTCTTCCCAGAAGAATTTTTTTCATGTTCTGATACATCGTAGTTCCTCCTGGATGAATAATGAAATTTTAAGGATGGCATTCTCCAAGAAATTCCTTCCTAATGTTTCTCACATTTGAAACACATAAATGTCCTTTCTTCCTTAACCACTCATTCGGGTCAAGACTGAAATCTTTCAAGTCATTACTCTCTGTTCCATCCCTTAACATTCTGATTCTTACAGCTAATATTGGATCCTCCCCTTGCTTAGAAGCGATCCTTTCGATCATTATTGGTTGAACTTCTAAGCATGACAACATGGCAGTTTCCTTACTAGAACTTGCTTCAGATATCCACTATATTCTACAAGTGGTCAACGCTTCTAAATATTTCCACCCAGCTATCATTGCCAATACTGAATTCTGATGTTTTCTGCTAAGTGCAACAGCAACCCTATTGCCCTTTTTCGGTGTGTACTCAATACCAAAGTCAAAAGCGGCTAAAAACTCTAACCACCTCTGGTGCCTCATATTCAACTTCTTTTTAGAGAATAAATATCTCAATGGCTTATGATCCATATACAACTCGAATCTCTCTCCCAAAAGGTAATGCCTCCACATCTTTAATGCGAAAATTACTGCAACTAATTCTAAATCGTGAGCTGGATACCTAACATCATGTTGTCTGAGCTGTTGAGAAGCATAGGCAATCACTTTACCTCTTTGCATTAACACAACCGCTAACCCTGTTCCACATGCATCTATGTGCACCACTACGTCTTGATTCCCCTTTGGGACAACTAACACAGGTGCATTTGTTAATAAGTGTTCAGTTTCCGGAATGCCTCCTCACACTTATCAGTCCAGACAAACTTCAAATCTTTCTAAGTTAGCTTAGTCATCGGTGCCACTATCCGCAAAAAATCCTTAATGAATCTCCGATAATAACCAGCTAATCCAAGAAAACTCTTCATCTTAGTCATTGTCTCAGGTCTCTTCCAATTGTTCACTGCTTCAATCGTAGCCACATTTACGGAAAACCCTTTCTCCGAGATTACATAACCAAAAAACTTCACTTCCTTTTTCTAGAAATGACACTTCAAAAAATTCACTTTTATTTGATGCTGTCTTAACGTCTCAAGCACCGTTCTAGGATGAAATTCATGCTCTGTTTCATATTTATAGTATATCCAAATGTCATCTATGAACACTAACATGAATCTGTCCAGATGCTCCAGGAAAATCTTATTCATCAAATCTACAAAGAATGCTAGCGCATTGATTAGTCCAAACCACATCACTAACCATTCGTACGATCCATATATGGTTCTAAACGCTGCCAAAGGAATGCTATCCTCTACTCCTCTAAGCTGATGGAACCCTGTTGCCAAATCCAACTGGGAAAATACTTTGGCTCCACAGAAATGATCGAACAAATCATCAATTCTTGGTAACAAATATCGATTCTTTATCGTCTTCTCATTCAACTTACGATGATCGATATAAAACATCAATGATCGATCCGGATGTTTTGCAAAAACTGCAGCTGCTCCTCAAGGCGACATGCTTGGCTTGTTAAAGTTCCTACTTTCTAAATCCACGAATTGCACCTTTAACTTCTTCATCTTGGTAGTGTTATTCTACTTGGCGGTCTATTCACCTGTTCTGCTCCTAGTACTAAATTTATCTGAAACTCAAAGGCTCGTTTCGACGGCGGTAGTCCAATCACGGGATCAAAGGCATCTACGAATTCTCTAACAACAAAAACTCGATTCAAGTCATCTTCTGCCTCCACAACACCCAATAGAGCATTAAATTCAAAACTAGAGTTTTCTATGGAGTTTATAATCCGATCACTATAACCAGGGTATCTAAGTGATATTTTTCTATCATGCAAAATATCCTAACATCATATCTACTTAACCAATCCATACAGAAAATAATTCTGAACCCTACGAATTCTAATACATGCAAACTGCAAGCAAATATATGACCTAACAATTCAAACTCTAAGTGGTCACATCTCATCAAAAGAGTGGCATACCCTCCTATCGGGTTTACAACCCTTAAGGAAGTAACTAGCCATGAGGATCCTAGGTTAAACTTATCAATCAAACAATGACATATAGAAGAATGTGATGCACCGGTATCAAATAGAATTTTAAGAGATACACCATGAATCAAAATCGTACCTTCCAACATAGATTTTCCATTTTCCTTTGCTGTTGATCTTGAGACAGCTGGTTCCAATGCAAACCCTTTACCCTTTCCATCCTTGGCTGGATCCTTGCACCGGTTCTTATAATGTCCAATCTGAACGCAGTTGAAACATCTTACTCCTTTCTTGTCACCAGCTTTCTTCCCTTTGCATATCCGACACTCATGAGTATAGTGTCCCTTCTTATCACACTTATAGCAAATCACATCGACCTTCCCTTTCTTGGTAGCTCTACTCATCTAAGTGGCCTTCTTAAGGAAAAACTTTATCTTCTGGTTCCACTCACTTTGAGCTTCCCCTGCCTTGCTTCCATCATGAAAAGAAAGCATTTCCTCTTGTCTCAAAGCCATGTCAACAACTACATCACATGGATCCTAGATATGTGCCAAAGTCGTTTTAGCTAGTTCAGGTTTCAGTTCGCGGATGAACTTCTCATCCCTTTTGATAACCGTATCAGCCGTAGCATATCCGTATCTTGATAGCTATTCAAACCCGGTTGCATACTCTAGCACTGTCATGTCTCCCTGCTCTAACTCCATAAAATTCCTAAGCAAAGTTGACTTAGCAATCTCAGACATATATTTTTCCTCAAACCTCCTTTTGAATTCAGCTCGAGTCATGGTCTCCTCATTAACTCCCATAGTAACACTTTCCACCAGTACAATGCTGCTCCTTACAAACGTCTTGAACCAAGTCTCCTCTCCTGCTCATCATTAAGCCCTAAATCGACAAAGATCCTTTTGCAATGAAGTAACCAATTCTTCACTTCAATTTCATCTTCAGTCTCGATAAATGGCTTTCCTCCAAGCCTGGCATAGTCTCTACACAAGTTTGTATAGTTATTGACCACCGGAGCCCCCTGGTTTCCTCCTTAAACATTTCCTTCAAATAATCCTGTAGCAACTCCAGCCCGCATCATATTAACAAAGAACTGATACATAGCTCCCATATCAGCTTGGGACACTCTAGCACCTACATTGGCATTTGTATTTGGATTAGCATTTTCCAGTCGACCAAGGTTTCTCCTGTTGGGTCAAGCGTTTCCGTTGGTTGTGGTGCTTCCTCCACCAATGTTTACTCTTCCACTCCTAGCGTCCATATCTTACGTCTTTAAAATCTACATTCGAGCCTTTGTAAGATACAGAAGAACAACTTAAGAAAGATGGAGAGTAGAGATAGAGTTTATACTTATGTATAGTAAATATAAATTACGTTACTATAACGTTATCCCATACACCGATCTTTTATCTAATTCCTTAGGATTATGTTTTCAAAATCATTTTAAGTTTAAAATTTCTTTTAAGTTTCCATAAACCCATGCTCTGATACCAAGTTGTGACATCCCATATCTTAAGGCCCGAAGCTAAGCGCTACAGTTGCTGCAGTCATCCATAGCATTAACTTCCAGCGATAAAATACGGTAATGTTAATAGTATCCAAAATATTAGAAGCACATAATATTGAATAAAATCAATAAAGATTCCAAACTTGTCCTTCTGATTACATTTCAAATCAATATTTCGTATTCAGATACAGTTACAAAACGATTCCCAAGTTTTGATCAAGTACAATTATTACAAATTACGCTAAGAGCGACACATGAAGATGCCCCCTTGGATGATCAGAGTATTAGATAGACATATCAGTCATAAATACACCATAGCGGAAATGAAACTAAGTAGCTCCTACATAGCTATCTTTCCCTCCTCCATGTCTTTGGAAGCTTATTTGTCTAACTCGCTTAACCTAAAAAACCTTACCTCGCAATCTACTCAAATTGAATTTTGAGCACCCGAAAGTTTAAGGGGAAAAATAACTTCGAGTCAGACATAAAGCCTGGTGTGAATAATACTGTTACATCTCGGTTTACTGATATTAAGTGAGACCATGCCGCTTGGCCGAATGGGTTTCCCCTCACTAATATCCTTTTAAAAGCATATCTTTTGCAAATCAAAACCCTGCCATCATATTGTAATAATTAAAGCAAATACATATATATGCGTAAAGATCAGGAAATAAATGGACTATTTGTCCGCTTTATAGTTTTATTTGGCTAACTGTTAACGATTGGCTGACTCGGGCCTACCAGACACAATCACTTATTTTACTTCTATTAGACACACTACTGGGTTGACTGCCCTTAACCTTCTTTTTCTAGGGTCAACTAAACCTAATGGTTTTGTGGGCTTACCAATAACCTATCTTCACTCTGTATATTCCTATCTATGTGTGATCATCATTTTAGTCACATCTGTGAGCCCTGCACATGAGAATTTTGGACTTATATTAGCTAGGGGATATTAGCTAAAGTGTAGGGCGTGATGCTACACCAGTCCTATCTGATCTTCTAATATCTGAGTCAAAACATCAGGTTAGCTACTCTATTCAAATTTCATTTCATTGTAAACGATCTTTGTAATTGATTTACCCCTGAAATCTTTTCTTTATAAACAAGAAAATCATATACTTTTCTTTACTCAAAACTCTTTTTCCATATTATGTATATTCTTTACACAAAGCAATATTGATGAAATTTAATCAACGGGCTATCTACCGCCCCGAAGTAAGTTAAAAGCCCTTTTCAACTTAAAAGATTTTAGGCCATCAAGCGAAGGTAAACCCATCAGAACCTTTGTTCAAAATTTTAAACAATCCCTTTCGAACCCATGGAAAATACCCCTTTCAAATAAGTTAACTACTATGCCTTGAAACACTTGGCCGGAAGGCAAAAACAAACCTTTGAAACCTTCGAAAATAGACCTTTCGAAATCATAAAATTAAACCATAGACACCCTCTTTCGAAACCATTAACTTGTCTTTCAAAAGCATTGGAAACCCTTCGTTCAAATACTCAAATAAACCTTTCAAAAATATTGGAACTCTTTACTCAAAACATACCTTTCGGAAGTATTGGGTTCGAGTAAAAGTTCATGAAAATATTGCTTCGAAACCATTTAAAGCCATTCCTTTCGTAACCTTTGGGTTTAGCTTTTAATATAGCAAAGGGTCATAAAGAACTAGGGCGAAAGCATTACCTTCGAAAGCATTGGTGAGAAAGAAAATGGTCTCGAAACCAACCTTTTTAAAAGCTTTGAGAAGCGACTTCAAAATAAAAGGCGAAAGCACCCATTCGAAAACATTGTTTAAAAGCACTAAACTAGGTCGATATGTAAAATGCGGCAGCAAGGTTTCGAATATGTTCGATGATGTCCTTGCTAAAGATTGTTTTGAAATAAAAGGCGGCAGCCCATTTGAAAGCCCTTTTTTGATAAAAAGAAGCAGGTTGGTTAAGTCGAAAGCCTCCAACCCCGTCGAAAGAATAATTTGTAAACACAATAGTTGAAAGTTCATAAGAGAAACTTCTACCCCTTCGAAAGCTTGGTTTCAACGTTGTACCATCCGCCTTTCTCCAATTCACTATGTACCAATTGTTCGATACCATGTGCATTGGTTTCGACCTGGTCATGGGCGAAGGTATGGCGTCGAAAGTTACTGATGGAAGTGGCAAAGTAGTAAATTTGAGCAAAACTGTATTATAGCCTTTTAAAGTAATTGTTTTTCAACTAAATTACCTTATTTGTAAAAATATAATTGGTTGCCAATTCTTTTCAAAAGCATCTTTTCTAAAATGCCACCAAATTCAGAAATTATCATAGTGAAAAGATCTAACAAATGAGCCCTTCTCTTTGACAAAACATATAAAACATTTAAGTCTCATACCTTAAATAAATTTATACCTATAGTAAATACTTAGGAAAATTCCCTAAAAATTGTCGTAATTCACTTCTAATATTTTTCAAACATATTTAAGTTTTTGACCCAAGAGCAATATATAATTACCATAATTAATTAAAACCCAATATTATTTATCCATAGAAAATTCATAGTAAATCCACATATGCTTAGAAAATTGTAAAACTTGAAACCCACTACATAAATAATGTTTTCGACCATATGTTACAAGCGCAAATCATTTGGATGTCATTTAATAGGTTTTTCAGATCAAAACTTATCATAAAATATATATCAAGCAACATAAATCATCAACTAGCATATACATCCATTTAAACAATCATATCATGGCATATTACTTGCAAAATAAATTCGGATCTTAACTAGATACAAAAATCAACAAAATGAGATGTAATTCTATTATTCACGTTAGCTTCGGGTTAAGAAGGCTGACATTTCTCTTTGATTGATTTTCTTAAGCTTCCTACTTTAATCCTTGCTTATGTTCCTTTTGATTACGCTTAATAGTGACTGACCAAGCTTTTAAATGTTTTAGTTTTGTTTGCAGGTAAATGAATAAGGAATGAAAATAAGAAGAGTTTAGCGTATAAGAACATAGTTTATTCCTATTTTTCCCTTGGCATATACCTCCTACATTCTCCATATCAATTCTCTTTCGCTTATAGATTAATTAAGGCACGACTACCTTATGATTATACAAATCTCAATCTCATAACCATCTACATTATTTCATTTGATTTATCTTATTAAATGCCCTAAATAATATAAGTCAAAAATTTGGGTCATTAAATGCTTCCATCCTCAAAGAATTTCATCCTCAATATTATGATAAGGTACCCATAACAATCAAACATAAAGGTAAAACATACCTTGAAACAAGTCAGGATAAATATCCTTAATCCTGCTCTCAATTCCCAACTATAATCTCTATTGTCGTCACTCTACTGGACTTTGACTAATCTGACTGTCTTGTTCCTTGGTCTCTTCACATATCTTGCGACTATAGGAATTGGTTTTCTAATTACAGTCATATTTGGTTCCACCACTAAATCGTCTAACACAGTCGGCGCAATAGTAGTTTATGGATCTCGAACACACTCCCTTAGATGAGAAATATAAAAATCATTATGAACTCCTACCCAATTGTTCGTTAATTCTACTCTATATGGAAGTTTCATGATTCTTTCTATAATAGGAAATGGTCCAACAAATCTTGGTGCCAATTTTCCTAATTTCCCAAATCTGATTACACCTTTATCGTTGACATCTTGACAAAAACATGATCTCCAACTGAGAACTCCCATGATCCCCCAACATCTAGTACACATGCTTTTAACAAATCGTCTAAGATTTTGTTAACTCTCTCCGTTTGCCCATCTGTCTGCGGATGGTATGTGGTAATCATCTTGAGCTTGGTACCCAAATCTCCTGTAGACTCTCCCAGAATTCACTAGTGAATAAGGAATCTCTATCACTTACTATACTACTAGGAATTCCATATAGTCTAACTATAATCTTCATGAATAATTTTTCCAAAATAGGTATCGTCCTGGTTGAGTAATCTAGAATGAAATGGGCATTATTGATCAATCTGTCCACTACAAACCATATACTTAATTTCCTTTATTTAATTTTCGCAACCCATATATAAAATCCATTGAGAAAAAAAATTCTTTTTTAGACTGGAACCACTAAAGACCGAAGTAACCCATGTGGTTTCTGATGTTCAGCTTTTACCTGTTGATAGTTCCAATACTGCTTCACCCATAAGCCTACGTCTCTCTTCATGCCTTCCCAAAAGAAACTTCTTTTCATGTCCTAATACGTCTTAGTTACTACCGGAGGTATAAATAGCTTAAGTAAATACCTGTCGACTTGTATTGGATTTGGTGAAAATATCTTCTTTTTTTTGTACTTTTCATTACCTAATTAAATACTTAGTTTAGTTAATCTTTAGTTAATACAAGTAAGGTGTTTATTTCTTTGTTAATGTGTTCATATAATAATTATTCAAGTTGCAAAATGTTTACACAACTTATATTGATCAAAACATTGATTTTTAACAAAATGTTTTTTGATCACATTTTCTGTTTTCGATCAAACTATTTATTTATGTAAACAAAACCTGAAAATAAGTTTCTTATCATCTTTGAAAAATTAAAACAAGTTTATTTATGTTATAAAACCATATTTAAGAATATTAAAATCCAATTGTAAAAATACGACGTCGATTGATCGAAGTGCGATGAAGTTTGTCTATCTTTATAAAACAAGTATGTATATATTTTTATAAATCAATTATTATCATTTTACAAAAAATGTAAAAAATGATTTATAATCTAACGTACATCTAATTTAATTGAAAACGAATTTTTTCAATTTTACGATGAAACTCCAATATCTCTAACTTTTATAAACCAGTTCTAAAAATAAGTTCACCATTTTTATTAATCACATAAAACATGATTACGTAAGTTTGAAAATTCTATATTTGAATATTAAAAGTTAATTAAATATTCATATTTAAATTGTAAAATTACGGGTCGTTACATTTGTCCGCCCTTAAAAGAATTTCGTCCCAGAAATTAAACCAAAACCCAAAACCTAATAATACTTACTCAAAACAAACTTTAAACTCAGATCTGTTTGATGTATACATATCATATAAATTCGATATCCGCTTCTATCTTTTATTTGAATCCGCAACTTAACTTCCGAACTAGCATTAATCCCACGATCCTCTAGTGCGGACTTTGATCAGGCTTTTTGATTAAATATCTTTGTTTCCCTTACATAGCTCTCAACTATGATAAATAAGTTAAGTACCCATCGACAAACCCTTATCATTGTTCGTCGTCAAGAATCGAGTAATAAATCCACTTTTAAACCGGTGAGAACACCTTATAGTTCTGTACTGCAATCTTAGATCAAAATCCTATAACTAAATGATCTACGTACCTCATATGTACTTATTAACATTAAAAATCTTCATGAAAACTTTTCATAAAACTTTTACCTTTTAAAACTGCTTCTTTATATATAATCACTCTAAATATTTATTTCCCAATATTTATCTTAAAGGAAAACATTTCATTTTAAAGGAATAATTTCAATTTTAAAAGATAATTTACCTTTTATCTTCCAAAATTACAATCAACTTCTCTCATTATAATATATATCTTTTTAACCAACCTTGATATTAACCTATCAAATAATAATTCAAAATTATCCTGTTAACTTAAGGAAAATTATACAGATCGAGTGACTCCAAAATAATACTAAGAAACTGGGTACTACCAATAGTATCCTATAACCCCTTAACAAGAAGAGTAGTACTTAAGAGAAGTGTTTACCATCGGAACATATCTCTTGCACATTTATAGTTATTTTCATGCCCCTCAAACTAGTTAAAATTGGAGACTTTCTTACCTTTTCAAATTTCTTATTTGAAATTTTCTTTTCATAATCCACTAAAGATTACTTTGTTTATAAAACCTATTTTATGAATCCCTTTCATAAAATCATCTTATATTAACTTACTTACTTTTAAAATTTCATAATTCTTTTCCAAAATACCCAAAATTTAGTTTCTCAAAATTTATATAAATATCTTTTATATCCAACTTTTTCGAAATCATTTATTTGTGCAAAATACAATTTTATACTACATGCTTATTTTATTATCTTATATAAGTTCATTAACTTTAACCCCATATTATTACCAAACATCTTATAGTCGAATCACAAAACTTAATTCACAAGATGTTCATTTAATCAACAAATAATAACTGAATATTATCATTCCCTTAAGTATAAATTGTCACACATAAGTATCTACATCTTTTAAAAGATATTCCTTTATACTTAAAATATAACCTTTTAAAATAGTGTGCTAGTTCGCTTTGTTTAAGTGTCTAGAAATCATTATCGGTAATGGTGATCAAGCGCATCGACCAAAATTTATAAACCACTCAACAAATAAATCAACACAAAACTTCTTTATGTCAAATAACAAATATGCGCTTATATATATATAATACTCTCAAACTAATTTTAGGGTATCACTAACCTTATCTCTAACGAATTACTCATTCTAAGGTATTACCAGCCCTATCTATAATGAGTTTTACCACATCAAAGCCTATGTGTTCGCTCACTTAAGCTCTGACACCAAATGTAACGACCAGGAATTTCGACTTATGAAAATCGACACTAATACGTCCTCGTCCCGCAAATCTAAGTGCTGGAAAGCCCAACAGTTAGGGAAAAAAGAAAATAAAGACAGAAAGGAATCTCACGCGAATTGAATAACATATATTATTTCAAAAATAATCTTTATAAATTTTTGAATACAATATCAGAGTCTAACCTTGACAGTTATAAACCATGTGTCCTTACAAATGCTGAAAAAGAAAAACAATTACAATAGATGTAGAGGATAATAGAATACATCCATACGTGGATGAAGATCTTTAGCTCTCCTCTGGAAACTCTAAGCTTCTTCAACTAAACCTGAAACTACTCGGATCTGACCTAAGTATTAAAAATAGCCGAATCATGCTTGATAAACCAGAGTGAGATACTCATAATTTTTAATATGCAGATCATTTTGACATCAACCAAAACCTTTGAAAAGAATAGTATCTCATAAGATAATGCCACCCATAAATACGGATCGGTTTTTACCTTACGATGACAAGAATAATTCATGCGGAAAATCACTTTGATATTATTATTAATGACATTAGTTTGAAAACACTTTGAAATAAATATATACAAAGAAAGTATCAATTCCCGGACTATGGTAATATATCCGGACTAGGTCAACGGAATATATGATACCAAAGGGGTAGCTGAAATGTTTGCAAAGAATTACACGTATTTTGGGAGTACAATCAAAACCGTAAAGCTCGTATTTGGAATTGGATTTCCAGCAAGATAGGGGACTAGTGGCTTTCGCCTTTGATCCACACATGACAACCATAGTTCCCATGGTGACCTTATCACTCTTCTCAAGCTAACCACTTGGAGATGCACCTGCAACACTACTATGGTATAGATTATTACTCCGTGGCTTTACACGATCTCCGTCAGCTTCCATACCTGCCAATTTCATCATCCTAAGACAACAGATGTCTTGCAGCAGCAGTTGCCTTTCATTCCTCATAACAAATAGCCCAAAATATGTCCTACAGACCACATAGCATCGCGTATCATTCCTGAGATGTGAGACACATGAGGTTACTTTCCATAAAGCTATGCTTTTTCACAAAGCCATGCTTTGATAATAACAGGTTCCACTTTGAATGCAACATTGCCATTCCTTCCATTACTATTGACTTTCACCAGCATACAACCTCTGAGCTCGTATATCTCAAAGAAGTGGGTTAATCTAAGAGAATTCACCTACTCCACCGCCAAATAGATGTATGTTTGTAAAAGTCAACATTTGTGATCTCAAAAATGTAATGTCAGACATTCGTTCATAAAATTTCATTCTAGGACTGAACGAAACCGAAGGCACTCCTTCTACTACATCCTATTGGGAATTATCCTTAGGAATAATAGTGATTAGTCCTTGTAATCAAAGATTTCAAAATACGATAGGACCACCACTATAATAAATATCTCTATATTGAGAGCGACCCAGAGAATGTCAACAAACAGTCCTTCCACTATGAAGATCTTCGTTCTTCAATACAACAAAAATTTTAGAATACAGACACCACTGCCATGTAAATATAATATTAGGTAAATCCCTAGGACTCATGATACCAGTCACTACATTCTGAAGATCTCTACTCTTCAATAATCATCATCTTCAACGCGTCTTAACTTCCTAAAGTATACATTAATTCGAAGTGGTTTTCGGATAGGAATTACCTAAATTCGACCCTAGTTTCTCCGAACCAACCAATTATAAAAAGCATTTAGTCATATAGATGATTTTCACACAAAATTCAATCTATTAACCTTTTTATTTAAATTAAATTTCTCTTAGAGATATATTCATTAAATCATTTCTTTAGCTTTTTTCAGAATATATGGAATCATTAAGCCTAAATTATTAAATCCTTTGGTTAATTAAAACCCTTTTTAAATATTGAAATAATTATAAATCGTTTCACATTTTACTTAGGAATTTTTTTCCAAATTATTTATTTAAATCTCATATTGGAAAATATTATTGAGTAAAAGGATCATGGAAATTATACCAATTCTACTCAATATCAATTTCCGTATTCGACCTATAGTATCCGTCAAATAATGGTGAAATCACCTTTTAAATTCATACGGTTAGTATGGGTTCCCTCTTGGGAATTTAACACCAATTATAAGATGATTATTTCTATGCAGTCCAAATTCTTTGAATATGAAAAATTATATCTTTATACTTTGGGAAATTTTGATTCGAATAAGTCAAATTACTACCTCCTCCGTCAGGTCAGTCCGGGTAGTTAGGGAGGGTAGATAACTTGTTTCCCAAGTCCAAGCCTAGAGACCACCTCTCTGCCACCCTTAAGGTGGTCAAGTTATTTGACCGAATCTAAATATTTTAACATACTTAATTTACTTTTAATTATTTTAGAGCATTTGAGCTTTCCCTTCAATCTGTTCCATTCCTTGGTCGGATTTTCCGTGACACATACAAATGGAACAAATGTATTAGTCGTTTCCACATACTCATTTTTAGACCTCTTAGTCACCTTTAAATTTGTAGCGACCCATCTTCCTATCTCTAGGAAGACGCATCACTAATTAAGAAAGAAAGGGATAGAAGAAGAAAAGATAAGAAAAGAAGAAACACAACAACATCAGACAACTCACAGCGGAATGAATGAAATATAATATATCATTTAAAATATTATGTAGTATCATATTACATCAGGGTACACAACATAAACCACACATATTAAACAGTTATAAACACCTGTCTAACTATACAACTCAAGATACAGATACCATACAAACACAGCGGAACCATAACATATCTACACGTGGAAGCCTCCTGCTCCATATCTCCTCCAGAATTCATCAAGCAAACCTGAATCACTCAACTACTCATACATAATATGAGTACCCAAGAGTTTTATAAAACAGAAAATAAACACTCGGGTCAGACAGGGGTCTGGTGTGAGTAAATGGGTTAAAATTGCTTAACTTTAGAAAATCCTTTGAAAAGAAAAGGTACCATGTAAGACTTCCCACACATAAACATGGAAAAGTTTTTATCTAACGCTAACCAAAACATTTGATAGGAAATCCAGTGATGTTATAATAGTGTCTAGGGTTTTCAAAATAAAATACAGAAATAGCTGGAATGCTTACATCTCATGTTCCAACATAGTTGGGCACAATCAAAACCGTACAGGCACTTATTGGATTTTGGATTCCATCAAGGCAAGGCTACTGGGGTAACGCCCGTCACAGTACGTGGCCTAGATCACAGTACCGATTATTATGCCCAACCCCCTGCATCACAAAGCCGGGACCACCCCTTACTGGAAAGTCCCGAGTGAGATCACCCCGTGGTTGGCGCGAACAACCACCCACAAAGCCTAAATAAAAAGGACATCTAGACCGGAATGACCTCACCCTGAAATGGGTGCTGCCCACCTAGCCTTGCTGCACCTCTCCTGTTTTAGCCATTCCCGGGTTGATGAGGCTTGAGGCTGCGATTACCTTTATAGAACACATCTATCTTAGAATGCTCATCGTCCACCTGACGATGTTCTGATAGCATTCAATCCATACAAGGTCGTTCCGGGTTCGAACGAAACCGAAGGCACTGTCTCGTTGCACTCATATTGGAATCACCCTCAGAGTCAACGACCATAGCCCTTACATTCTAAATTACCATCTCGAACCTATAAGTACTATCTTCGTCAAACTCATCACGGAATCACCCACAAGTTATACTAAGGAATATTTCTTACACTTCGAGTCTTCACTAAGCTCCACTTGGATTCATGACCTAACGTTTAATTTGGATCGATGTGGTTTTCGGATATCCAAATATGGAAACCCGATCCCGGTCTCACCGAATCCAAACGCCATTTTAGTGTCCAAGTTGTTTAAGGGTTTAAACAATTAACTTATATTCAGGATGATATAAACAAATAGATGAATCACATTATCACAATAGATAATTCATAACAACGATTCATCTCACAAAGCAGCATGTCACATAACAGAGATATTCAAATCATCCACTATCAACCAATCACCCAATATTAATCATCCAATATCAATCAATCATCCATAAGCAGAATTGACTAACTCCTAATCAATTGGATTACCTTAATCCTTCTTCATTAATTTATTCCAAATAAATTGATCATCTCTTAATGATTTTCTTTCGTTAATATTCCTTGATTAATTATCTTTAATTACATTCAAGTAATTATCCTTAACCATATTCAATAATTAACCATTAATTACTATCATTAATTACAATAATGAATGATCCTACACTTACTTCCATTAATTAATCAATTATAATTAATTACATTAAACCTCAATTAATTACAATTAATTAATCACACATAAATTAATCACTTTTATTAATCAATCTTGATTAATTCATTAATTATATTAGCTAATGATTCTATTAATTAATAATTCCTTTAATAATTAAATAATTAACTTGTAATCAATCATCTCATTAATCATAAATAGTAATTAACAATTTGTAATTACTTATCTTAATTAATTAACTTCTTAATTAATTATATTACCCTTGATTAATTAATATAATTAATTAATCTTTAATTACTTCATTAAGTAATTATTAATCAATTAAATTAATAAATACTCCTTACTTAATTACTTTATTAATTAATGACAATTTTAATTAATTACACTCGGTAATTAGTCTTAAATTAATCAAATTTATTTAATTATCACATTAATTAATTAACTAAAATAATTAAGTAATTAACCCTTAATTACTTACATAAGTAATTATCTTCTAATTACTTCCCTTATTAACTCTTGATTACTCTCTTAATTAATTACTTAACAAATAATTAATTCCTTCATTAAACAATCCTTAATTCTTAAATTAATTAATTACTCCATAATTAATTAACTTCAAATCAATTAGATTAATCAATTCCTTAATTAACAACATTAAGTGATTAACCATTAATCACTTCCATTTAATTACTCCCATGAGTAATTTTCCATTAATTACTTCCATAAGTAATTACACACTAATTACATTCAATAGTTAACCAATAATTACTTTATTAAGTAATTACACTTAATTAGCTCATAATTAAGTGATTATTTAAAATTAAATAAACAATTAACTAATTATTTAAAATTAATTAAATAATTAATTAACTTCTTATATTTTAAAATCCTTAATTAATTAAGAAAACATTATTCTTAATTAAGCTTTTCCTTATAAACAAATCATACTAATTAAGTATTCTTGCATTCATGACAAAGATAAATTAATCCTATTTATCTTTATAAATAAATTATTTGAAATTAAATCAAATTTTAATAACTTAAAACAAATTATTCAATTTGGTTTTCAAAATCATAACAATAACCTTATTTTGAAAATAAGGAATTTAGAAATCAAATTTGAAATTTAAAACACTTTAAATATATAATTTAAACATATTTATTTTCAGAATAATTTGGAAACTTAGTTATTAAAACATTACTTAAAACTTTGATTTAATACTTAAGATTGAATCACTTCTTTTTAAATTTAAAATTCAAAATTTAATTAAGATAATTAGTTACAAAAGAAATCATCTTAAAACCATTTAAATTTGCAAATAAATTTAATTAATACTTTTATAAGTTTGATTAACATTTATTTTAAAACTACAAGTTTTAAATTGTTTTCTTTTATAAAACTTGAACTTGTTTCATTTAATTAACAGGTTAAAATTTGCAAACACCTCCTGTCCTCCATGCAAGTCGCAAAAGCCATTACAGCCTAACCGAAACAAAAGCAAACTAAAACCCTAGTTTGCTCGTATTCAAACAATTCACTCATTGAAAAAAATCAATTGCATTTTTCCCAAGATCTACAACCTAAAAACAAGCTTAGATTAAAATCTCAACTCAAATCGAGGAGTTGATCATCGGCAATTGATCAAATTGCCGAAAATCTTCATTCCCAAATTCCCAATTGGATATCAATTTAAAAATTATGCAATGCACGCTAAAATTCATCATTTTTGACTAACAATCCAACTATATATTCCATAACAAGAATTAAAGATAACAAATTTTGACATGAATTAAGATTTCACTGTATTATCCTATTTAAACATTATTTGTAAACTTAAATTTACAGAAACTATTCTTAAAATCACTATCAAACATTAATACACAACTTCCATTTTATCATCAAAATCAAACGATGATGTTAGTTGGAGTTCTAAATTTTTGAAATAGATCTTGGGCTGAAATAAAAACAGAAACAGGGTGTTTACATGTATACACAGGTTTTTACACATATATAAACATTCCTATATATTCAATAACATATATACTGAATGATTTCTTCTTGCACAAAAAATGGGCAAACACCTCCGAGTCGTATGAATTAGTTGATTTTATGCTGATCTGGATGGTTTGGGTGATTTACGCAAATACATAAAATAGATGGACTAAACTGTAAAAGACACACAGATTTATAGTGGTTCGACCAGAACGTGCCTACGTCCACTTTATATGTTATTCTCCTTTTTCATTCAGATTACAAGTACAAAGCTTTGTATATAAGTATATGAAAGTTGTTTGGAAGTTACATCAGTGCTTGAGCTCTCAAACTTGTCTCTCATTGTTGTACCCCTGCCCCCTATTTATAGAGTGAGGCTGGGGGCAGGGGTCATGGATGTATATAGCTGTTGGTGGGTCTGGGCTGATGCTATCTGGCCTGACTAGGTTGATCCGGAACGTCTTGATTCGGTGGAGAGTGGTATGTTGTCCGGTGGTGCCTAGGAGGTAGGTTGGTTCGGCATTGGTGTGGGGCGGCTCTGGTTCGGTGAGATCTTGGTTCGGCGAGGCTTTGGACCGGTGGTAGGTGGTCCGGTGGTGAAGTGGTTCGGCAGGCATGGGAGAGGTGGTTGGTTCGGTAGTGCGTAGGAATGAGGTTGGAGTCTTTGGTTCGGTAGTGCTTGTGGTTCGGCAAGGAGTGGACTGGTTTGGCAAGGTGTGGAAACGCACCCAACATTTGCCCCCCAAAGTAGGGCATATGTTTAGCATATGTCGTGCTTTGTTTTTCCCGTAGTTGAGGTAGCTTCGTTCGGTCCTGGGTGTGGCGAACCAGTTGGTTCGGTCGATATGTTTCGCCTATAAATAGGGGCTTCAGGTTACTGTTATCCTTTATCGTTTTGAGATAGCCGAATCAACCTGAGTACCGAATCAATCTGAGTACCGAATCAACCGATTACCGAACCAGGTATGTTTTCTTTCGCCGAATGAGCTGGTGCTAGCAGTACCGAATGAACTTGAGAACCTTCAAAACCGAATGAACTCAAAGACCATCAATACCGAATGAACTCAAAGACCATCGATACCGAATGAACTCAAAGACCATCGATACCGAATGAACTCAAAGACCATCGATACCGAATGAACATGAAAACTTTTAACACCGAATGAATTCGGTAGTGTTTAAATGCCGAATGGTCCCTATGTTCGACCTACGAACGATACTCTAGATTGTTCATACTTGCTTTTTTATATTTTCATACTCCTTGCTCTAACAAAATACTTTGGGTTTTGTGTTTGTAGATAAATGTCTCACAAAGTGGAAACCCGATCAGAAAAGAAAAAATCTTCGGACAGGAGTGAATCTTCCGCCGTGCCTCCAGTCCAGCCGGGACCAGCGTGACATGGACCTGCCCCGAGGTCATTAGTGGATGGGTATGGCCCTCAGGAGCTCTTGAATTCCCCGCCCGACTGTTTTCCTAGCTCCCTCAAAGAGGAGCAGCTTGATGTTATATCCCGTTCCTTTGGGATCGATAGAGCGCGCATGCTATTGCCGGGGGAAGGAGTGATGCCGTATGACCCTCATGAAGGCTACTTTGCTTACAGCAGATATCATTGCATGTGTGGTGCTATCCTGCCTCTCAACGCCTGGATAGTTAGCTTCATCACATATCTGAAGGTGGCTCCATTCCAGCTTCAGCCTAACCCTATGCCATTCTGGTGAGTCTTTTCGTCATCTTTCAGAGGAGATACGGGCGTCCTCCTTCCAACCGGGAGATCCGGTATCTGTATAATCTAAGGGGCTACAAGAAGGGGTCTCCATATATCAGCTTGGAATCGGCCGTATCCTTCAAGCCCGTCCTGGACTTGTGTTCGAAGTACAGCATGTTTAAGAACGAATGGTTTTTCGTCAGGGACGACTCGGTTTCTATTCGTCGCTTCAGCTACGGATGTAAGTCAAGGCTTTATTTATAATTTCCATTCTGGTTGCAATGCTTCTACTTATGTGTTTTTATTTCTTGCTAGCAACAGTGGTTTTACAGTCATGGAGAATGATTGCCTGGTTCAGACGGCAGCGGAAACAGAAGCTATTTCGGGAAGAGATAGGTCGACTGCTTATTTGATCAGGAACGCTACACTTTTGGGGCTCAACCTAATCCTGCCACATCAGTCCGTGGTCAAGCAGAAGGATACAGCGGAAGAGAGGGATGCTCAACCTAAAGGAGGAGCCACGGCGAAGAGTGGCAAGAGGAAGCCTTTCACAAAACCTCCAGTTGTCGGAGGTTAGAAGCTCAAGAAGTCCGACGGCCCTTTCCCCAGCACGTGCCCAATTACTCCGGGGGAGGAAAACGTGGAGGAGGATAGAGGTGAAGGCGAAGGAGGCGATTTAGGAGGAGAGGCAGAGAGTGGAGACGACAGAGAAGGTGATGGTGGTGGTGATGGCGCCGGGGCTTTGCCTCATGGGCAAGCAGGCAATATTCAAGAGTGGACGGATGATGCCTTCCGCTAGGCTTTTGAAGGTTTGGAGGAAGGATCAGCCTTGGTGGAGAAGTCGAAGAAGTCTGATAAGGGCGGAACTGGTGCCATTCTATCTTCTGAGAGTATTTCAGCTAAGGCAACTTCGGCGGTTCAAGGTGAATTCTTAACCCCTTCTTTTAACTTCACATGTTTCTTGAATCATAGTTTCATGCATGCTTGTAACACTTGGTTTTTATTCCAGGAATGGGTAAGGTGGCCAAGACCTTAGATATTCGGCACCGCCTTGAACAATATAAGTTACTCAAAGCTTCCGCCAAACCAAAGCCGTCAGCTAGCCGTCCTGGAGATGCGATTAGATATCGCCCTCTTCTCGGAGTTATTGAAGAAGATATGCAAAAGAGAAAGAGGGGCCGATCTTCGTTTGAACCTTCACCTGGCCCTCGCCTCCAGTCCAGCCTATCCATGATATTACCGAGGAGGATACTGAGTTTATGCCTTCCCCACATCCATCCGAAAATCCAACCGTCAACCCGATAGACCATCCTGGCTTGGTTCGCAACCCATTTGCCGGCCACCCGGATCTGGACCCGAGTTTTCAGGACATCTCTTTTGACGAGGCCACGGGTGAGCATCTTCGTCCCCGCAATCCCATGGTACGGGTGCTTGATGAGGCTAAGTCCTTAGACCTCGATTTGCTTACTACTCGGATTGTGACCATGGGGAATGAGGCCAAGGCAATCATCGATCGGGTGGCTGAGGAGACCAAGAGGCTAATGGAGCATCGCGCTCGACTGACCAAGGCTGGGGAGGAAATTGAAAGTGCTAATATTCGGTTGCGCCTGAAGGTTGCTGATCAGGCCAAACAACTTGCCGATCAAGCCATTCAGATTTCTCAGCATGAGGCAGCCTCCAAGCGGTTGATGAAGTTTTGGATGAGGCTAGTAAGGCAGAACTACAAAAGATGGAGGCTGCCTGCAAGGAACGGATTGACATGGCCATCGCAACGGTGGACGAGGTTCGGAGAGCGGATCTTTAGCAGGTAGAAGAGTTGTCTGGGAGGCTTGAGGCCGCAGAGCTTGCTGAGGCCAAGTTGAAGGAGGAGATGGAAGTGATGCGGAAGTCCCTTCAGGCTGACTGCTCGAGATACCGATTGGAGAGAGATGCTGCTGTCGCACGACTTTCGGCTTCTGAGGCCCGCATGAAAGAGTTTGAGGAGAACGAGGGGATGATGGACGAGATGCTCCAGGACATGTATTTCAGTACTTGGAGGCAGGGCAACCTGTCCTGGATGGACGATTATCCCCGGGTTATGGCTAGGATATATCTCCGGGCTTTGGAGGAAGCTAAGGCCGATGCAGATAAGGAAGTTGGTGCGGCTTTCAGGATGGATGTGGTTACGGCCAAATTCACTAAGGAAGAGAAGGTGGCAGTTAAGGAGGGCATGCGGCTGCTTGTTGCGGATGAGGTAGGCGCGCAGCTAGACGATGATGGTCAGGGAGCAGGTGCTGGTAAGTCTTTCCTTTTAACCTTTTCATGATTTGATTGCTTATCTTTCGTGATTATTGACAGATTCTCTTCTGAATTATGCAGGCGGGACCTCGGTAGCACATGTTGGGAGTTCCGATCCTGCAGATAAGTAGATCCCGAGGGCTAGCGGGATGGAGGCGAAGCCCTGATTCTTTGACTTGACTTGTACATATTTTGGTTGCTGTCTATGTTAGTCCGAAACATTAATGTAACTTGTAATTATATTATTTGTAAAGAATGACTTTATGTAATTTTATAACATAAGCTGATTCTGTCATGTTTGAATGCTGTTGTCATTTTGATATGTTGCATAAGAAATATAGCTGCGTGTTTATGCATGTGACTTAATCGTATTTAATGCTAAGTTTCTGCTTAAAATATTATCTCACGTCTTGTAATGCCAATATGATGTGTGAATAAATTAAAGCTACATATTTGTATAACAGATAAGATAGTACCGCCCTTCTGTTTTAGTTGTAGAGGGTTGCTTTGAATGTCTTGCGTGACTGAGTATGGAATGTAGCCGAGTGTTCCGTCATCCGGATGTGAGCTTATATTTCCACAAGCGAGAGTTCCCCTATTTTGTGACCTGTACTTTAAGGATTGTTATATAGGATAGGCGGAAAGTTTTTGAATGAAATGGAAATATGAGAAACAGTAAAACTTCCAATCACGGAAGGCCGTCGATATGCTTAAGTTCGTGGCAAACGGGTTTTGTAGTCACTTTCCCTAGCTGTGGGTCTTGGAGACATTTGTCACCCATCTTACGCCTCCACGGGGAGTATCTTTTTTACCACAGCCGCACTTAAGACATATCGGAGCCGAGATCGCGCATAGTAACTACCCGAGCCATTATGGCCCGTAATCGTGGGTGTTATTCGATTTACTGTGGCCGGCTAGCGTGGGTGCCGATCGTCAACCTTGAACAACCCCTGGCTGGCCAAACCTTATGTTGGGGCTTAAAGTAGGTTCACAGTTGCCGGCGAGCCGAACGCCGTAATGAGCTGCCATCGGCTATAGTTGGCCTTCTTGATGGCTTATAATCGGCTCATTACAGTTAGCTTTGAGGGCAGTCGCGAGCAATGAGTTAACCCGCAGCAGAGGGATGCTGGAGCAAAAGTGTCTCATTGGCGAGTGCATAGAATCGCATAGTACCTGTTGGGTCTTGTCCAGGTGAGGTTGCGCCATGAAGTTCCAGTATGGAAACGTCGTTATACATGATTTTGTTCAACAGAAAAGGATAAAGCTTAGCAAATAGCCAAGATATAAAGGAACAAGTTAAAAAGAGACAAGATTTTTAAAGTGGTTCGGCACAAAAATGCCTACGTTCACTGATTCTCTTTGTTAATTCACTTCATATGGGCAGTAAAAGTTAAGAAAAGTATCGACGAAGGTGTCGGATGTTCCATGCCCTCTGGAACACCTCTCTGTCCACTGTTGACAAAATATAGGTTCCGCTACGGAGATCTTTATGAATTACATAGGGTCCGTCCCAGATTGGATCTATCGCTCCGGGGCACGGAAAGATCCGCTTGACGACAAGATCTCCTTCTTGTAAGCTGTGGTGCTTGACTTTGGAGTTGTATTGTGCTGCCACTTTTCGTTTGTGAGCTGCTGCTTTGAGCGCTGCATCATTTCTTCTCTCCTCAAGTAGATCCAAAGACATGTGGAGGAGTTCTTCGTTCTCTTCTGGGTTCTATTGGATCCTACGGTGGGAAGGCACTACAGTTTCAACTGGGAGCATGGCCTCTGATCCATATGCCAAAGAGAAAGGAGTATGCCCTGTTGATGTTCTGTAAGATGTGCGGTAGGCCCAATGTGCCGTAGGAAGTTCATCCACCCAAGCGCCTTTTGACTTTTCAAGTTTATTCTTGATTAGAGTTTTGAGGATTTTGTTGACAGCTTCGACTTGTCCGTTTTCCTGGGGGTAAGCCACAGATAAGAAGCTTTTGTGAATTCCATGCTCTTGGCACCAGCCGGCGAATTCCTCGCTGTCAAATTGAAGCCAACTGTCCGATATGATTTTGAGTGGAACCTCGTACCTGCATAAAACATTTTTGATCAAGAAGTTAATGACTTTTGCCGAAGATATTTTATTTAGAGGCTCCGCTTCCACCCATTTGGTGAAATAGTCAACTGCTACTATGGCATTTTGGCTCCGCCTCGGCCCACTGGCAGTTTGCCAATCAAGTCAATTCCCCATATTGCAAAGGGCCAAGGGCTGGTCATTTAAGTAATTTCATTTGTTGGTAGTCGAGGAATCTTAGCAAATTTCTGACATCTGTCACATCTTTTGACGAATTCTAGGGCGTCTTTTTTTAAGGTGGACTAGTAATATCCATATCGGAGTATCTTCTTTGCCAAAGTCTGCCCCCCAGTGTGATCTCCGCAACTTCCTCGATGTATGTTGGATAAGATCTCCTTGGGTTCCCTTCCAGCGACACACCTTAACAAGGGATTAGAGAAGCCGCGTCGATAGAGGATGCCTTCTTGTATCGTGTAGCGGGAAGCTTTCCTCAGGATTTTCTTGACTTCGTTACGCCCGTCGGGCAGTGTGCCATCTTGTAAATATTTCTGGATAGGAGTCATCCAAGTTTCCTCTTCGATTGCAGCGATCATGTTCATTGTCTCGTAACTCGGGTATAGTTGCTGTGAGATGGTTATTGTTTGGGAAGCGGCGCCGTCCTTCATGCTAGCTTGCTTTGCCAGTTCGTCGACCTCCTGATTCTCTTCTCGAGGAATGTGTTTGATTAAATAGTGATCCAACTGATTGAGCAGCAGCTTGGTCTTCTTTAGATATGTTGTGAGTCGTTCTCCTCGAGTCTGGAATTCTCCCAGTATTTGATTTATAATAAGTTGAGGATCACAGTGGAGACATAAAGAACCGACTCCAATCTCCAGGGCAAGTTCTAATCCGGCTATCACTGGTTCGTATTCCGCGTCATTGTTAGTGGCAGCGAACTCCAACCTTAGGGTGTATTGCAGCTTCCTTCCCCTGGGGGTGACTATCACAAAACCTGCCCCCGAGCCTTGTTCATTTGATGCTCCATCAACGAAGACGTTCCATTTGATATTTTCTGCTACTTCAGATTGCTCCTTACCTTCGTTAGTAGTGAATTCGGCAATGAAATCAGCTATGGCTTGTCCCTTGATAGCGGTGCGAGGATGGTAGGTAATATCGTATTGACTCAGTTCAATGCACCACTTAAGTAGTCGCCCGGAAGTGTCGGGGCGATGGAGTACTTGCCTTAGCGGTTGATCGGTTAAAACTCTGATGGAATGATAGTGGAAGTAGTGTCGCAGTTTCCGTGACGTGATTAGCAAACAATATGCTAGCTTTTCAAGTTTAGGGTATCTGGCTTCTGCCCCTGTGAATCTCTTGCTTACAAAGTATACGGGTCGCTGTGCGTGGTTGTCCTCCCTCACCAAAGCGGCGCTTAAAGCATGGGACGATACAGCAAGGTATAGGTATAGTTCCTCGCCTTCATTTGGAGTTGAGAGTAATGGTGGTCTTTGGAGGTGTTCGATTAAGTTAAGGAAGGCTGTCGAGCATTCGTTAGTCCATTCGAACTTTCCTTTGTCTTTCTTAAGAGCTTCGAAGAAAGGGATGCATTTGTCGGTTGCTTTAGAGATGAACCTGCTTAGGGCAGCCACCTTGCCATTTAGGCTTTGCATCTCTCTTCGAGTGGATGGTATCTTGATATCTTGCAAGGCCCGGACTTGTTCGGGGTTCGCTTCAATCCCCCTGGCATGGACGATGAATCCCAAGAACTTTCCCGACGATGCTCCGAAGGAGCACTTTAGAGGATTCAGTTTCATTCCATATTGGCAAAGTATTTGAAACATCTCGTTCAGGTGGTTTATATGATCGTTGGCTTTCCTTGATTTTACCAGCTTGTCATCCACATAAACTTCCATAGTTCGCCTTATTAATTTCGCAAACATCTTGTTGACGAGGCGCTGATAAGTAGCTCCGGCATTTTTAAGTCCAAAAGGCATTACTTTGTAGTAGTACAATCCCCGGTCAGTGATGAAACTAGTGTGGTCTTGATCGGGGGCACGCATAGGGATCTGGTTATATCCTGAGTATGCGTCCATAAAGGATAAGAGTTCGTGTCCGGCTGTGCTGTCCATGAGTTGGTCGATTCGGGGGAGTAGGAAGCTGTCTTTCGGGCAAGCGTCATTTAAGTTGGAGAAATCGATGCACGTTCGCCACTTCCCATTATCTTTCTTTACCAGTACCGGGTTGGCGATCCATTCTGGGTAGATGGCTTCTCGTATGAATTCATTGGCAAGTAAGTTATTTACTTCTTCCTCTAGGGCTGCTGATCGTTCTGCCCCCATGTTTCTCTTTTTCTGCTTTACTGCCGCCTTGGTGGGATCGATGTTCAGTACGTGGCATGCTACATCTGGGGAGATTCCTATCATATCAGCGTGCGTCCATGCGAATACATCCATATTGTGGCGAAGAAAATCAATGAGTTGTTCCTTTGATTCTTCTTTTGGTTGAGATCCGATTTTCAATAGTCTACTTGTGTCGTGTTTGTCTACAGATACAAATTCCATAGCCTCTACAGGCTCGGTGATGGCCTCCTCCTCTTTGTCCCTGGGGTCTAATTCGTTGAAAGGATCACTGGTATATCGAAGAGGAGGGGCTTTCTTTAATTGCTATGCTTCCAGGCTTTTCTTGCAGAGAGAAGTCTCTGCATCCTTTCCTTTATCCTTCCTGCGGTTATCGCGAAGCTCAGTTACATAGCAATCTCGAGCGGCATCTTGATCTCCCTCTATTTATCCTACTCCGTTATCTGTTGGGAATTTCATTTTGAGGCACCATGGGGCTAGGACAATTTGGAAGTCAGACAAGGCTGGTCTTTCTAAAAAGGCGTTATAGGCCGAGTGGCTTTCTATTAGCACAAATGTTTGTTTTCGCACAACGGAGCGGGGATGACTTCCTATTTCAACAAAAAGGTCCAGTTTCCCGAGGGGCATCTTTGCGTCTCCAGTGCAACCATGCAGTGGTTTGTTGCAGGGAGACACATCCTTTATTGACAGCTTCATTTTGTCGAAAGCATGCTTGAATAGGATATTTACCGAGCTTCCAGTGTCTACTAAAATTCGAAAAACTTTGGCTGGACCGAACCAGGCAGAGATGACCATAGGATCCATGTGTGGGTACTGTCTTCCCTCTAGATCATGCCTACTGAACGTGATGTCGTCGTTCTCTTTCCGTTTCGGGTGGCGTTCTTCCATAACAGAGTTAACGTAGCCTTCACCGTTTCTAAGTGACTTACCGTATCTTTCCACTCTGCCAAGCTTCTGTCGGCGATGTATGGTCCTCCTGATACGGTATGGACCACTATCTTTTCTTGACTAGAGCCGCTGGTGTTGCGATTTCCTCCGCCTACTTCTGGGAGGGGTAGCCCAGGATTCTCATTGGCAGAAATCGAAGTCCTCTTCTGGCTTTTTACATAGCGTTCCAGTTTCTTCCTTCTGATGTGTACTTCAATCAAATCCCGGAGATGGTGGCATTCATTGGTGTCATGTCCATGGGATTCGTGGAAGCGGTAGAACTTTCCAGTCTTGAGTGCATTATCTGACTCCTTCTTGTGCGGGGGGCGCTTGTATCTAACTTCGTCTTGAGTAGCTAGGAAGATGTTTTCGATTGTTTCATTCAAAGGAGTGTAAGAGTCAAATCTTGGTCCAGGTCGATATAGGCGCTTTTCCCCCTTCTTTCCCCCAGCATTGTCTCTAGAGTCATTTCTTCGAACATCCTTTGTTGCAGCGGGAATCCTGTCTGTAGCTGTTTTAGCCTGTTGCCCTGACTGCCTCTCAGTGGCAGCGTCTTCAAGTCTCATATACTTTCCAGCTTCATGGAAGAAGTCAGGTAAAGTAGCTAGCTTTTCCTGGGTTAGTCTTCTAGCAAATTTAGTATCCGGATGTACACCACTGCAGAGAGCCATAAGGATAAGTTTCTCATCGGCATCTTGGACTGCGGCCACCGCGGCGTTGAATCGGGTTAGATATTGTTGCACTGTCTCTCCGGGTTTCTGGTTGATATTAGATAAGGAATAAGCGTCCTTGGGTTGTTCCACATGGATGCGGAACTGGCTGATGAACTTTTCTTTCAACATTTCCCATGAGCTAATGGACCCTTGGTGTAGGCGGCGGAACCAGGAGGTAGCTAGGTCTGCCAAGAAAAGTGGGAAGCATTTACACAATACTCCCTCCGTTGCTACGCTCATGAGCATATGCTGGGTGTATCTCTGTAAATGTACGATGGGGTCAGATGTTCCCTTGTAAGGTTCCATCGTTGGCATTTTTCATTCCCGGGGGGGTGATGGCAGTTTCGATATTGCGGGTGAAGGGGCTGGTTACCCTAGCACCTATCCCCCGATCCCTTTGCTCCCGTTGGACGCACTCTATGAACAATCGCGCCATCCTTTCATCGGAACTTGGAGCGGATAGAAATGAGTTTGGTTCTTCCCTACGGGATCGATTCTGTCCAGATGACCTGTAAGGATGGTATCGTTTATCACTCCTGACATTCTCCAATGGCTGCCTTTGGTCTTTCGGGGGCATGCTACGGTCAGCCGCAGTTGGCCCTTGCCTTGATCTTCCCCTGCTGGGTTCTGTTCTCAGCACTTCCTCGGGTCCAACTTCGGGCCGGACACCAGCTCGGCCGCGTCTACTAGTGTTTTCATGGTTAGGTAGCATGACAGGCTCAGCTACATTTGACCCCTGCCTGGCACCTCCCACGTTGGTTTCGGTTCCAAGTGTTTCCTCGGCTCGGAATTCGGGCTGAGTCCGGGCTCGGCTCCTACCATGGCTGTTTCTGTTGTTAGCCTCTTCGAAGAAGAAAGACCTTTGTCGCCTCTCAGATCCTCCAGACCGGGACTCACCCCATGATTCAGTGTTGCGGTTGGATTTTTCAACATCCCTTAAGCGTGACATGAGTTGGTCCACCAAGGCTTCTTGTTAAGAAGCAAAGTGGTTAGCTACTTCAGCCACAATCCTGTCCAGATCCGCCCTTGTAATTGGTTGTTCCGTAGCGGGGGCTGTCGGATTTTCCTGATTTAATTTTGCCGTTGGAACCTGACGATTGTCTTGGTCCCCGATCACTGGATTTGGGATACTGCCAGTCACAACGTTCTTTCCTTTGTTAGTATCTTTTTTCCGTCCGGGAGCCATATTTTCCAAGCAATGAACGGTGTTGATAGGAAAAGGGTTGAGTGGGAGAAGCTGAAGCTTCGAACTCCTTTAATTCTCAATGAAAGCACCAAAAATGTTTGCACAAAAAATGGGCAAACACCTCCGAGTCGTATGAATTAGTTGATTTTATGTTGATCTGGATGGTTTGGGTGATTTACGCAAATACATAAAATAGATGGACTAAACTGTAAAAGACACACAGATTTATAGTGGTTCAGCCAGAACGTGCCTACGCCCACTTTATATGTTATTCTCCTTTTTCTTTCAGATTACAAGTACAAAGCTTTGTATACAAGTATATGAAAGTTGTTTGAAAGTTTCTTCCGTGTTTGAGCTCTCAAACTTGTCTCTCATTGTTGTACCCCTGCCCCTCTATTTATAGAGTGAGGCTGTGGGCTGGGGTCATGGATGTATATAGCTGCTGGTGGGCCTGGGCTGATGCTGTCTGGCCTGAATAGGTTGATCTGGAACGTCTTGGTTCGGTGGAGAGTGGTATGTTGTCCGTTGGTGCCTGGGAGGTAGGTTGGTTCGGCATTGGTGTGGGGTGGCTCTGGTTTGGTGAGATCCTGGTTCGACGAGTCTTTGGACCGGTGGCAGATGGTCCGGTGGTGAAGTGGTTCGGCAGCATGGGAGAGGTGGTTGGTTCGGTAGTGCGTAGGAACAAGGTTGGAGTCTTTGGTTCGGTAGTGCTTGTGGTTCGGCAAGGAGTGCACTGGTTCGGTAAGGTGTGGAAACGCACCCAACAATTTCCATGCAACACTTAATATCAATTCAAAGATTAACACATGCATTAGGTCAAACTGTTTTTAAATTATATTTACTCACCTTTTAATATGCAGAGAACAGAGCAGGCTTAAATACTTCTAGGCACTTGAAATTTAAATCTGGATAATATGCTTTTGATTTTTCTTGCTGAAGAAATTTATCCCTTTGCATGTTGAAATTGCAGAAGATTTGAATTGTTGATTAAAAATGTTGCAATTGATCTTGAACTTGCAGGTTGTACATTCCTTTGAATTGCAGTTTTGAAATGTTGCAGATTTGCAGATTTTAATTTTACTTTTCATATTTGATTTTAGATTAAATTTTCAGGTTTTTGAAAAGTAATTTCTATTTTGCCATTAATTTGGAGTTAAGAAAAAAAACAAAGAATGAAAGTGTTATGTAAAAGAAACTAGTTTTCTTCTAAAAGCATTTATTTAAAAATTAAAATGAAAACATTGCCACATGTTTGATAAACTTACATTTGTCATTTAAGTACTTAATTGTCTTACATGCGTTTTATGAGATGTTAATATGGTTACACATGTCTTTGCATTTTTAATTAATTTTCATTAAATTTAAAATGTAAATATAAGCTTACATATTTATTTAAATCACTAAATTAATAAATGTAAGTTTTACCTTTAAAAGAAAATATTCTAAAACTAATTATAATATAAATAAATTCTTATACATGGATTAAAAATCTAAAACATTTATATATATGCATTTATAACCAATTTAATTTAAACATTTTTGAAGAAAACAAATCAAAACTTTATTTAAAGTATCATGGTTAAAATAACAATTATCTTATATTTGAAAATAAATTGAATTAATCTAAATTAACTTTTATAAATTCTAAATTAAGCAAAACATTTATCTTTTGAAAAATATTATTTTCAAAACAAAGCTTTAAATTACAATATTCATACATATATAAATTATTAATAGATTAAGTTAAATTTCAAAGCAACGTCAAATTATAACATACACATACATGTACATTACAATTTGAAAATTCAATCTTTTATTTAAAACAAAAGATCTTCTATTCACAATATATATCAAATATACATATTATAAATAGAATAAAATTTTATTAGCTTTGAAAAATAATTTCTTATCAATTTTAAATTGTTAGAAAGCTATTGATCAAAATTACCGGATTAAAATTTATTAACCTTAAAAATATTAAATTTGCCAACTTAAATTAAAATTATAAAGAAAAATTATCAAATCAATTTAATTATTAATACAGATTATTAAATTGTTATTGCCTAAAATTCCGGGTCGTTACAATCCTCCCCCCTTAAAAGAATTTCGTCCCCGAAATTTAAAAGCAAAGGTAATTTAATAACCTAGCAAAGATTTCAATTTGAAACAGCAAAGCATGCCTATTATCCAGTTACAAACAACCAAAGAAATCAATCAGACAAACAAACCTAATAAATTATCCTGACACAAATCATAATAAATCTCTAATACCGTCTCGAGTTTCCCAAGTATAAATCACCGGAGACCGCTCTACAGAAGCTAAACTAACTACACTATCATAATCCAGAGCTCAACTCATCTCTAGGTCCATCAATCTGAATAGAACAATAGACTATACTCAAGTCTAGCACAACTTCCAAATCCAACTAAACTGCAGATTTAACAACCAACGATGAATCATACATGTACTCTCTCAGAAATACATAATATACAATGAATTCCAGCTATCCAAACTGGCAATTCAATCTTATCCTATCAAAAATACAGATAAGAAATCCCAAATGCCACAGAACTAGCCATCCAATCTTACCCAAATACTGCTCGCTTAACCAGAGAAATCTTAACAACAATGATGACTCCAACTTCGAATTCCAAACTCCTTATCTTATATCTACATAACTCAATAGACAATCCTGGGCTGCTCATTCTCTTCCTTGATCAGCTCAACCTATGCTGATGCTTCCAGAAAAAACTAGACCAAAACAAACAGTTTCTAGATCCTGTCCAACAGAAAAGTTCTTCCAAGATCCGTCAAAGTCCAGAACACAAGCTCTACTTCCCAAGCAATAGAAAACCGAGCTAGCTTCCTTCCTCGCACAGCTGCTACCTCGCTTCCGCTGCACAACTCTGATTCTGGAATAGATGAGAGTACTATTGGTGAACACGAGTACAAACTTAACCAATATATCAGGAAACTTTGTTCATCAAATCCATAAAATCTTAGTGACACATCTCACTCGGTCACACAACCTTACAGCAAAAATCCAACTCAAAACTAGTCTGACTAGTCCAAATTAAAAAAAATTCTGAGCTGTTATACCAACTCTTCCTTCTCCAAGAATCATCCTACAACCAGGCTAACTACCAAAATCGCTTCTGGAACCAAAACATTATGGAACTCAACTCCAAATGCAGGCAAACTTCGGATTACTTCAGTAGCTCCTACTTCTACATGAGAACCCTCAATATCAAACAAAAGATTGCCCAAGAAAAATTCCCAAACTAATCGCAAGTCACTTTTGCGATCCAACCTAGTTCGAATTCCAAAGAAACTGTCCCCTCTTTACCAATTAGAACAACCTTAAGCTTCTCTAAACAAGGTAAACCTTTCAAGAAAACCTTCACCATCTGCCCGGACTGCTGAAAGAAGAATCACCAAAATTCCTGAACCATCGGAGAAACGACCACACTGCTGCTTCCAAACTCTACTCGATGATACTACAAAGCCAAAAGACCTTCACGTCAGCACACGGAACACTTCGAGCTGCACTGCTACCACAACTAACCAAAGACTCCTAATCCAAGGGCTCCTCGAAAACCAAAACTATCAACAAACTACACAACAGACCTTCGAGATGGCAGACATCCCCTCATGAAATTTGGGCTCCAAACCAAACATCAACATCTCACTCTCCTTAAGGAATGACAAATGAGACCATGCCGAAGCGAAGCAACTTAGAGACCTTAGTCTCATATTCCAAAACAGCCAACCTCCATGCTAAAGATCTAGACAACTTCTATACAGACGAGTCTTCCCTGCGGTAGGTAAAGACTGCTTCTGAACTACTTCTAAAACTGCTTCAAGAGAAAACATCTTCAGAAATATCCATGGACACTGCATTTCATCACGCAATTACAAGATACCATCACTTACTTCTGCACTTCCGACAGATCCAAACTAACACTTCAAAGATAAACTCCGAATCTTTAAAAGATTTTCTTCGGATGTCGGAGAAATCCTTACTCCAAACTGCAAATCTTACCCGAGACGGTATTAGGTCTACAGTCTCGGCAAATATACTTCCGACCTCACACATATGGACCTCTTCCATTAGTGGTGGTCGTGTTACACACACACACCACCACTCCATCTGCCTTGAAAATTTATGTTGGAAAAATCCGAACAGATAACCCAATAGATTAGGTAGACATAGATATATATAAACATATAGTTATATTTAAAAATACAAGTACGCTCTCTCAAGAAAGACACCACTTCAGAGCCTAGGTATTCACTCAACTTAATGCTCTGATACCACCTGTAGCGACCTGTCTTCCCATCTCCGGGAAGACGCGTCACTAATTAAGAAAGAAAGGGATAGAAGAAGAAAAGATTAGAAATGAAGAAACACAACAACATCAGACAACTCACAACGGAACGAATGAAATATAATATATCACTTAAAATATTGCATAGTATCATATTACATCAGAGTACACAACATAAGCAACACACATTAGATAGTTATAAACATCTGTCTAACTATACAACTCAAGATACACAAGATACATATACCATACAAACACAGTGGAACCATAACATATCTACCCTTGGAAGCCTCCTGCTCCATATCTCCTCCATAATTCGTCAAGCAAACCTGAATCACTCGACTACTCATACATAATATGAGTACCCAAGAGCTTAATAAACCAAAAAATGAACACTCGGGTCAGACAGGGGTCTGGTGTGAGTAAACGGGTTAAAATTGCTTAACTTTAGAAAATCCTTTGAAAAGAGAAGGTACACGTAAGACTTCCCACACATAAACATGGAAAAGTTTTTACTTTACGCTAACCAAAACATTTGATAGGAAATCCAGTGATATTATAATAGTGTCTAGGTTTTTCAAAATGAAATACAGAAATAGCTGGAATGCTTACATTTCACGTTCCAACATAGTTGGGCACAATCAAAACCGTATAGGCACTTATTGGATTTTGGATTCCATCAATGGAAGGGCTACCGGGGTACCGCCCGTCGCAATACGTGGCCTAGATCACAGTACCGAGGTTTACGCCCAATCCCCTGCATCACAAAGCCAGGGCCACCCCTTACTGGATAGTCCCGAGTGAGATCACCTTGTGGTTGGTGCGACCAACCACCCACCAACCCGAAATAAAAGTGACATCTAGACAGGAATGACCTCACCCTGAAATGGGTGCTACCCACCTAGCCTTGCTGCACCTCCACTGTTTTAGCCATTCCCGGGTTGATGAGGCTTGAGGCTGCGATTACCTTTATAGAACACATCTATCTTGTAATGCTCATCGTCTACCTGACGATGTTCTGAAAGCATTCAATCCATACAAGTTCGTTTCGAGTTCGAACGAAACCGAAGGCACTATCTCATTGCACTCATATTGGAATGACCCTCAGAGTCAACGACCATAGCCCTTGCACTCATAAATCACCATCTCAAACCTATAAGTACTATCTCCATCAAACTCATCACGGAATCACCCACAGAGTTATACTGACGAATAGTTCTTACACTTCGAGTCTTCACCAAGCTCCACTTGGATTCACAACCTAACGTTTAATTTGGATCGATGTGGTTTTCGGATATCCAAATATGGAAACCCGATCCCGGTCTCACCGAATCCAAACGCCATTTTAATGTCCAAGTTGTTTAAGGTTTTAAACAATTAACTTATATTCAGGATGATATAAACAAATAGATGAATCACATTATCACAATAGATAATTCATAACAACCATTCATCTCACAAAGCAGCATATCACAAAACAAAGATATTCAAATCATCCAGTATCAACCAATCACCCAATATTAATCATCCAATATCAATCAATCATCCATATTCAGAAATGATTAACTCCTAATCAATTGGATTACCTTAATCCTTCTTCATTAATTTATTCCAAATAAATTGATCATCTCTTAATGATCTTCTTTAATTAATCTACCTTGATTAATTATCTTTAATTACATTCAAGTAATTATCCTTAACCATATTTAGTAATTAACCTTTAATTACTCTCATTAATTACGATAATTAATGATCCTACATTTACTTCGATTAATTAATCAATTATAATTAATTACATTAAACCTCAATTAATTACAATTAATTAATCACACATAAATTAATCACTTTTATTAATCAATCTTGATTAATTCATTAATTATATTAACTAATGATTCTATTAATTAATAATTCCTTTAATAATTAAATAATTAACTTGTAATCAATCATCTCATTAATCATAAATAGTAATTAACAATTTGTAATTACTTATCTTTATTAATTAACTTCTTAATTAATTATATTAACCCTTGATTAATTAATCTAATTAATTAATCTTTAGTTACTTCATTAAGTAATTATTAATCAATTAAATTAATAAATAATCCTTAATTAATTACTTTATTAATTAATTACAATTTTATTTAATTACACTTAGTAATTAATCTTAAATTAATCACATCTATTAATTAATTATCACATTAATAAATTAACTAAAATAATTAAGTAATTAACCCTTAATTACTTACATAAGTAACACTACAACAAAAAAGGCATATTACAACGGTGGAACACAGTTGTAAAAGATATATTACAACGGTGGAACCATAGTCGTATTTTAAGAAGTTGTAAAAGGCTATCAATTTTTTACAACTGTGTTCTTTAGTTGCATATAACCGTTGTGATATTGTATATTACTACTGTTTCTTACCCTTGCAAATAACCATTTTACAACTTTTGGTAACTCTTGTAGATATGTAACACTTCGACCTGTAGCAGGTATGACAACTGCTAGATAACTGTTGTAGTTATCTACTACAACTGTTATTCACAGTTGCAATTAATCTTTTTACAACAGCTGATAGCAGTTATAGATTGTAACACTCGTCGTATAGCAGGTATGACAACTACGTGGCCACCGTTGTAGTTATCCCTACTACAACTGTTACACGCAGTTGCAGTTTAGTATGTTCTGCGACCTCCTCCACAGTTGTAATATACTTTAATTACAACCACATCATTTGCAATTTAAACCCAAAAAAATAATTGCATGCACCATTTAATAATTTACCAAAACTATAAATATACATAACTGAATCAAATTCATTCATAAATATTAATATGTATATAATTCTAGCAAAACACAATACATACCAAATAAAACAATCTAAAGTATTCGTTCACATCACCAACTAAAATAGTACCAAAACAACATTCTCACATAACCATTCCAAAATAAGATACAACACAAAATACATAAGAAAGATAAAGTTTTGTATTGCAAAACACATACCCTAAGGTAATACACTAGTCGAAGGCAACGAAGTCTTTATGCCAAGCCACGGTCGATCCAACTGTTTCTCCAATAGTACACATCTCAGAACTCGGCCTCTACAAGAAAGATTCCGGATCCACCGCCACATCAACCCAAACTTTACAACCATGTGGTCCTAGTTTTTTAAAAATCACCAAACAATCAGGATCAGTGGATACTACCGTTCCTTCTGCAATAACTTTCTTTTTCCAACTTAATATTTTACATTTTGCGACCTCAATTCCAGCATGCCTTGCATCCCGTTTAGGTCGTTTTTCAACAGTCGGAGTATTGCTCTCACGGTGTGACTGCACAAAAATAATTTACGAATACATTAAACTATTTATGGTATATGTATAAAATCAACTAAAAATGTGGACTGAATAGCACAAACCTCTGTATAACATCAACAAAAATATGTTTTGCTCCAGAAATTAAACAAGAAGCATAAAGACTGAAGGCAACAGTAGATAACAAGCTTGTACAAAAAATAGAGGTTTACAAAATTGTAACGTTGGCGTGAAATATCAGTTAAAGTCTTAAAGGAAATGAAAAATGAAGATAGGATGGACAAACACAAACCAATACACTAGCAGCAGCATGAAATATCAGTTAAAGTCTGCAACTGAACGTACCCATCTACAATAACCCGAGAACCAGCCATAATCACACCCAAATCAGACCCCATAATCTCCTTCAACACAGAACCGACAATATTGAAATGCAAGCTTGACAAATTGTGCATGTCCAAAGACACAATATGCAAAGCCTTATTTTTAAACAAAAAGCAGTTTATCCCCTGAAATCCAATGCTCAAGCCCATTACTCCACAACTGTTTGAAACAACACTACCTCCAATAAACAACCCATGAACCACATCTTGTTGGTCCTCTCCATACTTATGGTGGGGGATACTGCCCTTGCCTCTTCGAAGTGAAAATATACTTCCGAAATTCGATTAGTGAGAAAAAACCTTACTACCATTTTTGCGATTGTGAAGATTTGCCAAACCAATATCAGACTTCTCCATAACAACAACACCAGTACAAATATCAATCACCAACAAAACCTTCCATCTTTTTTTTCTAGGTTTCTTCAATATATAACCTTCACCAGAATCTGGTGGAAGCTGGCTTGGAGTGACATCTAAGGGGGTTGAAGTATGTATAGGGTTGCTTGCGGGTGGAGGAGGGGGTTGTATCGAGTTTGTAGTATGGACATGGCTGCTAGTGGGTGGAGAAGGAGGCTATATCGGGTTTGTAGTATGGACAGGGCTGCTAGTGGGTGGAGGAGGGGACTGTATCAGATTTGTAGTATGGCCAGGGTTGCTTCCAGGTGGACGAGGGGGCCGTATTGGGCGTTCAGTATGCTTTCAGGGAGATCTTCTAAAATCACAATTTAAATCACGAAGCGAATTAGCAACATCAAGATGGTCACCTTGGATTTCGTTGATTCTAACACCATCAGCCCTCGCATCAACAGCACGAAAAGCGGCAAGTGCAGCAAGATTTTGCCTCTTTGCTCGTTTGATCGCTGTCTTTCAGCTCTGAAATATCAAAATTGAAGTCAGTGAAATACATGCTAACTTAAGCGTCATATGATAGTACAGAAAGTGCAGTTAATAATCAATAAAAACTGCCAAAGTAAAAAGGATTTACAACAATGCATCGATCCATGAATTTAAATTGCAGCAAAGCAGCCAATTCGATCCATGAATTTAAAAACTGCCAAAGTAAAAATAGGCTTTCATATCCCTCCATGCCTAATTATGTAGTATGGAAAAAAACAATGAAGGTGTTTTGGGTGGATTTGCTGAATAAAAGATTTTAAAGGTGAGATGACAGAGATCATGGACCTTGTGTGATAAATAGAGGTGCCATGGTCCAGCGATTATATAGTTATGATATATAAATCTAAAAAGAAAGCATTTACTAACAATGTTAAATGGAAACTTTTTACGGATTAATTTTTCATAGAAACATTGTGAAAGTAGCACGAAATGTATCCTACAATCATTACTTTGCATTATAAAATAAGATATTTTGAATGCCTCTCCGTCATGTTGCTCCCTCTTCCCACTGATACTACAAGTTCACTCTTCTTCTACTAAGTGATCGACCTATAAAAAAACATAATAATTTTCAAAGAATTAGAACATCACACTAAATTAAGAGGGTGCTCTAAATTTGCAAGTTGAAAGTAACAAAGTAACAAAGTTCGCTCTAAATTAGTTATGGATCGAGTTTTATGCTTAAATGACTATGCATAAACTAAGAAATCAATAAAGTATGCTTATATCATTCCAAAATGCCGTCACAATCCTTCCTTATGTAACTTTCATCCCCAGTATCTGCGTCTATATCATCAAGTAGTGACTCATGTAGTGGTTTACTAGTCGACTCTTCATCCTAATTGTTAACGTGAAAATCAGGCGCTAATACCCCGGTGTGAAATAAAGTTGAATGAAAGCACGACCCGTGTATACGGGAACCACAAGCAAGTAGAGAAAATACAGAAAAAAGCAAAAAAGACAACAATTTTTATAGTGGTTCGGCTCAGAGTAAGCCTACGTCCACTTTAACTCTCTTTATTATTGAATTTGATTACAACTTAACAACAATCTTCAATTACAACACACTTTAGACCAGTAGATCAAACTTTGATAGAGAATAATCTTCCGAATTCATGTTGAAATGATGTAGATTTCCTCTTCGAGATCGACGTAGTATCTTTGGTGTTTGGAGTACTTGAAGTGTTGAATAAGTAGAGAATTCTGCAGAGTATTGGCGCTTGGAATGGTCGGCCAAAAAGTCCCTTCAAAGTTGGATATGGCCCTCTATTTATAGAGAATTCTAGGCAGCAGTTTTCGCCCAAGTCATGAGTCGTGCCCGACTCAAGGAAAGTCGTAGGTCGCGCTCGACTTAAGGGTCAAGAGTTAGCAAGCAGTGGGGTAGGTGTAGCGGTACTGAGTTGTTCACCTAGATATAAGCCTTAACTCGTTTGCGAGTCAAAGGTCACGAGATAAGGCAGCATTAAATTTATGTTCTGTGGTTTTAGGTCGTGAACGACTTATCCTAGGTCGTAGATGGTCACGTTTTAAATGCAGTTGCTTGCGCTTTTTCCTATCTTGAGTCACTAGGTCGTAGCTCTTTAACTCGTTGAGTCGTTGGAGGCCTTGAGTCGTTCTGCTTCTTTAAGTCGTAAATCCTCTTGAGTCGCAGACCCACTGAGTCGTTAGGAACCTCAAGTTGATGAGTCGTGGATAGCTCTGAGTCATTCACTCAATTCTTCCCTTGGCCATGCCATCTCTTAAGCCATTAAGTCGCAGACTTCTTTATGTCATAAGTCGCTAAGTTTTTCGACTCGTTAAGTTGTTCAATTCTTTAGGTCGTATTCCTTCTTTGAGCCGTGCATTCCCTTAAGTCGTGAGTCATCCCAGGTCTTAACTCGTTGGCAGAACAATGTTAACATTTGCCCCTCGAAGTACACGCCTGAGTCGTAGGTCGTGTGCTTTGACTCATCTTAGCTCGTGTGTCGACTCAAGCTCTACTGCCCAAAGCTATAAAAACCTGAGTCGCACTCTTTTTCTTCTCATTCCCTAACCTTTGAACCGTGTCTGCCACTAACGCACCTTCAACCTCCCAAAGGCGATTTCGACCAGATTCATCTCCGATCATCTCCAACATCATACTATGTAAGCGATTTCACTTCCCCTATGATTGTCGATCATCTCTAACTTATGTGCCCCATCTTCATCTTCGATTTCTCCCTTTGAGCCCTGTGAGCTTGGTTGTTTTGGTCATCAATGGACTTAGGGTTATCTATTCTGATGATCCACGATTCAAAGTGATTCTGTGGTGCGATAGAGCTAGGATTGTTGATCGAGAGTTTATTGGGTTAACGGGTTAGGAATTAGGAGGTTCATGGGATAGGAGGGAGACGGTTCATGGGTTAAGAGCTGGAAGGTAGACGGGTTTAGGAATTGTATGGTAAATAGGCCAATCAGAGTGGAGCATTGCCTCGGATGTGACTCAATAATTCTGGGCGACCTGATATCCTTCGCGACTCAACTCTGGACCGGCTTACTAATCCTCACGACACAAGCCTTGAGTTGTGGCCAAGATAGGACTTGGAGAATTTTCTCATAACTTTGAACTGAAATCTTTTCTCCTTCCTATGCCTTACGACTTAAGCATTGCTGACTCAAAGGGTTGACGACTTATATCATAAACAACCTAAGCCGTCTCATAACCTTTAAATCATGGGCAAGTTAATATATTGAACTGTCTCGGAGCATAATCCTGACTCGAACTTTAACCTGATTTGCTGAAATAAACTGCCTGAGTGCTGAATTGTTTGGACTTTAACTTGTTAAACTTTGTTGCATTTTTTCACAGGTCACTCTTGCAAGCTAATAACCTATCTTACACAACATTTACAGAAAATTGGGACGAATATACTGCCACTGGTTGCCCACATCAAATGACAGATTAGTTAATAACAATTAATCAACTTGAACAGATTGTGTGAATGAAGTGCTTTAAAACAACGAATTCAGGCAAAGTATCAAGGCAACATTGGAATAGTCAGCTAAACTTTCCTGTTTGCGTTAACACTGTACTTGAAACTCAAATTAATAAGTCCTGAAATTTGATAGCCAATCAATTGTTAACGAGATTAATTCCAGTTATATTTACTTATTTATTTTTATTACATTTGCACAACACTCCACACTTTTAGGAAACGTGCACCTTCAAATTTGAATATCTAGTAGCTTATGTAGTGTTAACGCTGGAATTTGAACGCTAACACCCCGATGTATGGGTTGTAATTGTGAAAGCACCACCCGACGACTCGGGAACAGATTACAAGCAGATAATAGTAGAAAAGCGGTAAACAACAACAATTTTATAGTGGTTCGGCTTTAGGGTATAGCCTACGTCCACTTTAAGTACTTTTATTAATAATCTCGTTACAAGCTGATACAATTCTTCCCAAATACAATACACTTTGAATTACAAGATACTTAGAACAAGTAGCTTAAACTTCGATGGAGATGAGAGTTTTCGAATCCATGTTGGATGTACGTGATCTCTTCTTGAAGTTGTTTGTAGCGTTCTTAATATCTTGAGAGCTTCAAGTGTTGGATTGGATTAGTTTGGAATGCAGCAGAGTAACGGTGTTTGAAGGAAATCAGCCAAAAGTCCTTTACTAGTTGGAGTTAGGGTCATATTTATAGGCATTTTTCGGAGTAAGGTTGTAGGTCGTGACCGACCTAAGTAAGGTCGTAGGTCGTGACCGACCTAAGTAAGGTCGTAGGTTGTAGTCGACCTGAAGAGCATTGGCCCCTCCTTCCACAAGAACACGCATGCTGATTTGCACAAGTCCTAGGTCGTGAGCGACCTATCCCCCTGTGGCACAGCATTGTCAACTTTTTTACTCTGGCATTTAGGTCGTTAGCGACCTACCCTAGGTCGCGAGTACTTTCCTGTAGCCATAGCTGATCTTAGGTCGCTGAATCCCTTAGGTCGCGACCTTCCTTAGGTCGAAGCACTCCTTTAGGTCGTGAAAGCTTTAAGTCGCAGCCTTTTTTAAGTCGCTAGGTTCTTGAATTGGCTAGGTCGCTACATTTTCCTTAAGTCTCTTACAGAAGGGAGTTAACACTTGCCCCTCGAAGTATATGACTTAGCCATAGGTCGTGTGCTTCGACCTTCTTAACTCGCGTTCTGAAGAATTGTTAGGTCACAAACGACCTAAGGAGAAAGTTAGGTCGCGTAGTGTCGGTTCGCGTTCTACTGCCCCAGAATATAAATACCGTAGGTCGCTCCCTCCCTTCTTCATCTTCTTCAGCATCCATTCTGCCATTAACAAGCTTTTGAACTTTTCGAGGACGATTCCAATCAGCTCAATCCTTAGACTTTTCCATTATAAGATTGTGTAAGTGAATTCTATCAACATTCAACTACATCCATCATCAAACCGCGAATATTCCACTTGTGATTCTTAATACATTTTCGTATGTTGCTTTTTTCCATAAGTCGCGACTCGATTAACCTTTCGATTGAGTTATCGTGGTGATTCTTGTGAATATAGCAATACATCCGATGTATGGTGGTTTTGAGGCAATTTGAGTTGGTTTTTTCGAGTCATTTGTGATGATGTGGGAGGAAGATGGTAAATTACAGTGATTCGAATTAGCTGGTTTGTAACTTTGGAAGAGATGAGGAAGGCTCTAATGGATTAACGGGTTAATGGTGGAGATGATATGGCAGCGTGTGAGTGGAGAATCGACCTTAGGGGTGTCTGTTTGAATGTGAACCATGCGACCTAATACTAGCGATCTAACTCTCTCTTGAATGAGATAAAACTTAAAGCAGAGCGACCTCAGAACGACCTAAGAAAGTAACGACCTAAGTTTAATGATGATTGAAATCTTAGGTCGCGGCTGACCTTATACTTAAAACAAATCTGGACCATCTTAATCTGAACCAAGGTGCGACTTAAGAACTTGTTGACCTAAATCCCTGAATGACTGCAGAGGGACTTAACATGTCAACGACCTAACTCTTTTGCGCCATAGGCTCTAGGTCGCAGCCGAGCTTGGACTTGAACAAATCTGCATTGTTTTGAACCTCTTGAACTTGCACAGGGCGACCTAATATAGCCTTGACCTATACTAAGTCGCGGGGGACAGTTTGGATGATCTATGACCTGTAAAAAATTTGAGAGAATTTGATTGAACTGCTTGGACTTGAATTGTTTGAAATTCATTACATTCCTTTGCAGATTGCTCTAACTTTTAATCTAACAACCTGTTTAAACATAACATTTGCAGAGAAATGGGACGAATATACTGTCACTGACCGCCCACATCGAATGACAGACTAGTCGATAAAGAATAATCAACTTAAATGAATTGTGTGAATGAAATGCTGTGAACCAATGAATTCAAGTGAAGTGTTAAAGCAAAACTAAAATATCCAGTTAAAGTTGATTCGTTCGCATTAACACTTCACTTGAGCTTTATATTAACAAGTCCTGAAATCTCATAGTCGACTAATTGTCAACTAGTTTAACTTCAGTTATGTTTGCTTTCCTTTTTTTTTTTAAAGTTCTGCACAACACTTCACACTTTTTAGGAAACGTGCACCTTCTCATCTGAACATCCAGTCGCTTATGTAGAATGATGTCTCAACAAGAAGAGATGATAGAACACGCTGAAGGGGTTTTCCCGATTGCTATTCCACTAGAGAATCCTCCGGAAAGAACTCCTACCCTTTTGAAACAGCGGGCGCTTAATCAATTATGCGTTCAATTTGGCATTGCCGAGGCAGAAGTTCTACTCCCTGGACCAAATGACTCTGCTGATAGACCACCTTACGGTTTTGTTGCCATTAATCGACAAATGTGCTTGAGTGGAGCAATTCCTCCTTTTAATGAATTTCTCCGGCAAATCCTACTTCGACTGACGATCTCTCCTTTTTAGCTGCACCCCAATGGCTATGCTATTTTGATGGGATTGTGTGTTCTGTTCAGGAGGACTCTTGATCGTCTTCCGAGTTTTGAGGAAATCTGTTACTTGTGCACTTTTGCGAAGAACAAGGACCATCCTTCAATTGTACTTGTAAGGGGTGCGCGGAACCGCAAACTTATTTTGGATTTGCCGGAGAGTGCACATGGATTCCTGAATCAATACTTCTACATTCGTTGCCCCGCAGAATTTTACGCAGACTGGAGAGTAGGAAGTGAGATCTTTTTTCTCTTTAATTTTATTCTAAGTTTTACCTGGTTCGTATTGCTAGATGCTGATTCCATTCCTTATTTTTCCAGCACTTCCTCCTCCTTCTAGAGATTCCAGCCATAAGTCAGTTTTTGAAAGGCTAAGCACTGTGGCTGCTGAAGAAAGAAGCGCAAAATTTCTATTGACAGAAGAACTTCTTCATCAGTTTGAGCTTCTACATCCTTCTCGTTCCACTCAAATACATGAAGTTCCAACGGAGGTTCCTGATTCTCCGACGAGCACTCCTGATGCCCCAGTCTCCACTAAAGAGCACTTACAGGGAGGAACCTCTATAGAAACTTCACTAGTTAAGTGTTCAATTCCGAAAGATGTTGCGGGGCCATCTGACAAGTCTGTACTTGCCCCAGTTACTGAAGAGGAAGAACCCCCTCAATCTACTAGTGAAGGAGTTAAGAAAGTAAGCTCCAAAAAACAAGATGGCGATGATGTTTTTGAGGGGTTGAGCGATTTAATTGTGACATCTCAAGAACTTTTCACAGATGATGTTTCTAAAACTGTCTCTTCTGTAATCGAGGCGACATCTTCTTTTCAACAGATGTCAACTCCTCCTACTCAAGTTATCACTACCTCTATTCCACAGAGTGGTTTGTAACTCGATGCGCGTAGTTTACACGTTACACGACACTTTGGATTTCTCATCACTTCTATGCACTTATCTTCTTGTACTTTAAAGATTTCTAAAGCTTATTATTTTAATTCCAGATTCTCCTATGGGGCGCAGCGGCTCGTACTATGATGATTTCCAGCGCTACGGGAGGCGTAGCCAGTATGATTACAGGCGTTACCTTCCTTCTTACAGAGAGTCGGATGAAGAGAGGGCCATCAGGAAAGCCGACGAGAGACGAGCATATGAAGAACGTCGCCGAAGGGAACAAGAAAGACATGATCTTCCCCACAGAGATGATGATACCCAAAAGAGAAAAGCTAATGATGAGAGAGGAAAGAGTCACATAGACGATTCTTCTAGCAAGCGGGCTAGACTTACTGAAGAAACAACTCCTTTAGCTTCTGAACATGTCCCTGCTCAATCTCCTGCTCCCGTTCGCTCCGACATTCAAGCAATCATCAACCGGCCCGCATACCAAGTCGGGCAAGGTCCTCCCACTCTTCAAAGTCGATTTCCCTAGTGGTGCCTGAGAGGGGTTCGATTTGATCTCGACTTGGTTCCTCTCGACAAACCGGCTATGCTGCGAAATCTTGATACTGTCAGGACCGATATCGAAAGAATGTCGAACTGGCAAAAACTCGTCGACGAACTTCAGAGGGTTAACCGAGCCAATCTCGAGGCCATGCTAACAATGGAGAATGATAAGGCTGAGTGGCAGAAGACTCTCGAACAGCATGACGCCGAAATGAGAAGTATTGCTTCCTACAATGAAAAACTGGAAGCGGAAGTAGAAAAACTTAAGGAAGAATTAGCTACTTCATCTACTTTCCATTCACAAAAGGAGAGCATGCTTCAGCAACAAGTACGAGATGCGCATGCCAGTCAAAGAGCAGTCGAAGATAAGCTTGCATACAAGGAAAAGGTCATAGAAGAATATCGTGCTGAAACTGTACAACTGCGAGAACAGACCGGCTCTCAAAGCTTGGAGATAGAGTTGTTAAAAACTCGACTTGCTATGGCCGAAAAGGAGCGCGACGAGGCTGTTGCTGGTAAACTTGCGGCCGAAGAGGCTCATCAAGCAACCAAAGCTGACATTAGCTCCACATTATTCGATTTTTATCTGCACAGCATTTTGGGACGTGGCAGCCTTGCCTTTCTAGGCCCCAAGTATGAAATCACACTGGCTGAAGTTTGGGAGGCAGCACTTGATATGCTCGGTGGTAAAGGTGCTGGATATGCTGAGTCAGCCCTTGAAGAGCATTATCTTGATGATGAAGCCCGTGCCGCTCTTGCCAAGGGAAAGGAGCAGCTTGCCAGAGCGCGGGCCGGGATGGCGGAAGAGGAGCGTTCTAAAAAAGAAGTACCGCCTACTACCTCTGAACGTCCTCTAGTTTCTCCCGAGGTGGACATTACAGGCTCTAGTGCTCATTCGCCGCCTCCTACAAGAACCGGGGTAATTACCCCTACTGATGAAGAGGCTTTGGAGGACATTGGGGCTCAGAATTATGAGATTGAACCGACGAAGCCAACATCTTCAGGTAATTTCGACATTGGTCCGATTCAGGTGGATTACCTGCTTATTCCTCAAAAATTTGATGAGCTTCTCGATTACCTCTTGAATCTCGATGAACCCATATCTCCCTTCTTTCGGGAAGATACTAACATTTTCAATTTTTCTTCTTCTGCAGTTGAAACAACAAGTGCCGTGCAGACTTCGCCTTCTCTGGTTATTCCTCCTCCATCTCTTCAGGTGACTCCTCCTTCTGCTTCACAACCTGGGTCACAAGAGGAGAAAATTGAGGCTCTTCATGGTTTGGATGACCCTATTGCTTCGCAGGAGCAAAAAGATGAGGGACTCGAAGGAGGCGAGATCTCTCCGGAGCGGACTCCTTCTGACGAAGTAGTTTTGTCCGCTCTCGTTACTCCGGGGAGTGAGTCTTCCTCGAAGAAAAGAAAGAAGCATGGGACATCGAAGAGGAGGGGGAAGAAAATTATCACCACTGAAGAGGAACCGGAAATTGCACCAGTTGCACCTCCCTCCCCTTCTTCCCTTATGCCTTCAGACCAACCTGAAAGACCTGAAAAGCTAACCACTCGGTCGGGTAAAGGGTCTAAAGGCGGCAAGAAGAAATGAAGAGTTGAGCTTTTTGATTCCTTTTTTGTGTAATGGTCGGATGTTGTGCAGGCACCGGCCCCTGCTTTTTTATTTTGAAACCTGTATCTGCAATATCTGCAATTGAATAAAATGATTCTTTATTTGTACAGACTTTTGTTTGAATTTGAGAATGCATTTATTATTCATTTTTGCACAAGTTTACTTATACGATGTTGCGGTGAGCTTGTGGTATGTTGTTTGAGCGTACTTTACCGACATAGTTATACCGCTTTGTATGTAACTATACCATGTTGCCCCTATACCATGAGCTTACTGCAATATCGTATACTTTGAGGGGACTTGCACTCTCGTTTTTTAAAGAATAATTACTTCATTCTCGAAGAGAATTTTCGTAGAGTGCAACTTCCTTCATATAAGTTTCTACGCTTTGTCCTTCGAAGAAATCACTTTTTCCTTTTGCGTATGTATATATTTTGCCAAGTGAATTCTTCTATGTGGTAAAGCGGACCTCTGAATGTACTTTAACTTTCTTCCCATTGTTATTTTCCCTTTTTTGCCCTACAGATTCAATCTTGCGTGGTGCAACAGTGTTATCTTCAGCTTTTTCTGACACTGCCTTCACCGGTACAGGACGGCTTTCCAAGCGTATGAATTCGTCTGCCTTTTTGTAGAACTTTTCGAGAGAGGTTGGCTCCTTCATGTTTAACCATTTCCCAAATTCGCTCGACTTATCAATAGCCCTCATCAGATAAGTCAATATCATTCGCGGTTCAGTATTGTCCACCTCTGCCAGTGCTATATTAAAGCGGTTCAAGAAAGATCTGATAGATTCACCAGGATTCTGTTCTATACTTGACAATGACATGATGTCTTTGGCCTTTGAAGCATATAGTCTAAACTGTTCCTTGAACTTTCGGGTCAAGTCTGAAAACTGATCAATAGATCGGACTGGCAACTTGGTGAACCACAGTAGAGCCACACCTTCAAGGTATACGGGGAAATATCGGCACTTTATCTCGTCTGAGGCCCTGGCACCTGTCATGTGCCAATCATATTTATACAAGAATTCATTCGGATCACTTGTCCCTTTGTAAGCTGGGATAGTTGGAGGGACAAACTTCCTTGGAAACTCCGCCTTTAAGATTTTCTCAGTAAATGGGGTTTTACTTGGGGCGAAACCCCATTCTTTCTCATCTTCAACCCTTTGCATACTTTCTCTCATGATTTGCCGGACCATTCCAGAAAGATACTCCTCATCATGTCGAGTTCCAGATCCACCAACCTCAGGAAGCGTTTGCTCAAAGGGCTGGCAGCCCTTTCTGGAGCATTCCTCTCATTAGCATCATGAATGTTGCCAGTATAATTCCTTCCATTACCAGCCGGTTGATTATTTGCCCCGAGCAAATCATTCAACTTATTCAGAATTAGAGCATTATGGGCACTCTGAGCTTCTAATTGTGCATTCTGGGCGTTTATCTGCTGGTTCAGTCCTAATATCACAGCATCCAACTCTGCTTTCGTAACCCCAGCAGACGGAATGGGTTGATTAGGTACAGGGGAAGCGGAGGTTCCCTCTTGAATATTCCCAGATCTGACAGATCTACTCTTCCTTCCAGGAGCCATTATCTCGGATAGACTTCTAGTTTTCAGGGAAATTCTCTCTACAAACCTCTGTGAAGCAATGATGATAACTTGCCTGAGTTCAATTCTCAGTGAAAGCACCAAAATGTTAACGCTGGAATTTGAACGCTAACACCCCGATGTATGGGTTGTAATTGTGAAAGCACCACCCGACGACTCGGGAACAGATTACAAGCAGATAATAGTAGAAAAGCGGTAAACAACAACAATTTTATAGTGGTTCGGCTTTAGGGTATAGCCTACGTCCACTTTAAGTACTTTTATCAATAATCTCGTTACAAGCTGATACAATTCTTCCCAAATACAATACACTTTGAATTACAAGATACTTAGAACAAGTAGCTTAAACTTCGATGGAGATGAGAGTTTTCGAATCCATGTTGGATGTACGTGATCTCTTCTTGAAGTTGTTTGTAGCGTTCTTAATATCTTGAGAGCTTCAAGTGTTGGATTGGATTAGTTTGGAATGCAGCAGAGTAATGGTGTTTGAAGGAAATCAGCCAAAAGTCCTTTACTAGTTGGAGTTAGGGTCATATTTATAGGCATTTTTCGGAGTAAGGTTGTAGGTCGTGACCGACCTAAGTAAGGTCGTAGGTCGTGACCGACCTAAGTAAGGTCGTAGGTTGTAGTCGACCTGAAGAGCATTGGCCCCTCCTTCCACAAGAACACGCATGCTGATTTGCACAAGTCCTAGGTCGTGAGCGACCTATCCCCCTGTGGCACAGCATAGTCAACTTTTTTACTCTGGCATTTAGGTCGTTAGCAACCTACCCTAGGTCGCGAGTACTTTCCTGTAGCCATAGCTGATCTTAGGTCGCTGAATCCCTTAGGTTGCGACCTTCCTTAGGTCGAAGCACTCCTTTAGGTCGTGAAAGCTTTAAGTCGCAGCCTTTTTTAAGTCGCTAGGTTCTTGAATTGGCTAGGTCGCTACATTTTCCTTAAGTCTCTTACAGAAGGGAGTTAACATGTAGAATGGCCTCTCATCAAGAAGAAGCAACGGAACAGATTGGAGAGGCTCTTCCAAGAGCTGCTACACTGGATTCTCCACCGAAAAGAGTCTCAACTTCTTTAAACTACCGGACATTTAGCTTATTGCGTGCTCAGTTTGGCATCGTTGAAACAGATGCTATATTACCTGGGCCAAATGATTTTGCTGATAGCCCTCCTCGTGGTTTCGTCACTGTCGACCGCCAAATGTGCTTGTTTGGTGCTATTCCTCCCTTCAACGAGTTCCTTTAGCAATTTCAAGTTCGATTGACTATCTCCCCGTTTCAACTGCACCCTAATAGTTACGCCATTCTGATGGGGTTGTGTGTTTTATTCATGAGAACCCTGGGTCGGTTACCGAGCTTTGAAGAAATTTGTTACTTATGTTCTTTCACCAAGATTAAAGACCATCCCTCCATTGTCGTCATAAGGAGTGTTAGGAATCGCAAACTTGTGACTGACCTACCCGAAAGTGCTCATGGATTTTTAAATCAGTTTTTCTTCGTTCGCTGCCCCAGGGTTTTATGCCATCTGGAGAGTAGGAAGTAACCTGCTTCTATTTTACATTTCTAAACTTTTCGAATTTTGAGTTGTTAATCATTAATTCCACTCTTTCCTTTTTCAGCACTTCCTTCCCTATCCAAAGATCCAGGCCATAAGCAAGTTTTTGAGAGACTGAGTGCCGTGGCCGTGGAAGAGAGAAGTGTAAAATTCTTGTTGAGGGATGAATTTTTGCACCAATATGGGCTTTTGCATACCTCTCGCTCTACACACCCCCATGAAGTCCCGGACTCTCCGGCTAGAGCGTAGGATGCCCCCGTTTCTACTGACACATCCATACCAAAAGAACCTGCTTCTGAGGCTTCTCTAGTGAAGTGCTCCACTTCTGTTGATGTCGCGGGGTCATCTGGCAAACTTGCCCCGGTCACTGAAGAAGAAGAGCCTCGGGAATCTCCTCCTTATTCAAAGAAGTCTGGTGACGAAGAAGCCGAGAAAGCCAGCCCTGTCAAGCAGAGTAGGGACGACACTTTCGAAGGACTGAGTGACCTCTTTGCCACCTCGCAAGAGATCTTTAAAGATGATCCTATTACTACTGGGGTTTCTTCTTCAGTAGTCGAGGTGACTTCAATTCTGCAACAGACTCCGTCAACTCAAGAGTTGATGTTAACTTCTACACACATAACTACTCCACACATAACTCAAGAGTTTGCACATTACACACACTTAGAATCTTTCAGCACTTTTATGCCTCTGACTTTTTGTACTTTGAAGAATTCTAAAATTTATCGCTTTTTATTTCAGATCCTCCGATGGGACGCAGTGGATCCTACTATGATGACTTCCAGCGCTACGGGAGGCGTAGCCAATATGATTATAGGCGCTACCTCCCCTCTTACAGAGAATCCGATGAAGAAAGAGCCGCCCGAAAGGCTCAAGAGAAGAGGGCTCAAGAGGAGCGTTATGAAAGAAGAGAGAGGGAGGAGCGCCACGATTCTTCGCAGAGAGGCGACGATTCCCACAAAAGAAAATCCCATGACGACCGAGGAAAAAGTCATATGGTTGAGGATTCAAGCAAGCGAGCCCGACATGGTGAGAAGCATACCTCTACAACTCCTGAAAAGGTTACTGTCCCCGTCTCGCTTGACATTCCTTCCGGCTCTCCCGCTCTCGGGAAGACAGACATCCAAACAATAATTAGTAGGCCTAAATTCCAAGTTGGACCGGGCCCGGCCACTTTGCAAAGACGGTTTCCACAGTTGTGCCTGAAGGGAGTGAGGTTCAACCTTGACTTGGTCCCCATTGACAAGTCTGCCATGTTACGAAATCTCGACGCCATCAAGCTTGATATTGAAAGGATGTCGAACTGGCAAAAGCTTGTTGACGAGCTCCAAAGGGTTAATCGTGCAAATATAGAAGTCATGCTCACTATGGAGAATGATAAAGCCGAATGGCAAAAGGTTCTTGAGCAATATGATACTGAAATGAGGAGCATCGCTACTTACAATGAAGAGCTTGAAGCAAAAGTTGAGGAACTTAAACAAGAGCTTGCTACTTCCTCTACTTCCTATTCTTAAAAAGAAGAGGTGCTCCTAAAACAAGTGAGAGATGCTCATGCCAGCCAAAGAGATGCCGAAGACAGGCTTGAAGTGCAAAAAAGAATTAGTGAGGGCTATGTTGCTGATATTGAAGAGCTTCGGAAGAAAAGCAGCTCCCAAGAGGCGGAGATTCAAATGCTTAAGCTTCAACTTTCCAAAGCTGAAAGAGAGCGTGATGTGGCCGTTGCCGGCAAAATTGCAGCTGAAGAATCTCATGAGGCAACGAGGACCAACATCAGCTCAACATTATTTGACTTCTACCTGCATAGCATCTTGGGGCGCGGTAGCCTCGCCTTTCTAGGCCCCAAGTATGAAATTACTCTGGCTGAAGTTTGGGAGGCTGCACTCGACATGCTTGGTGGTAAAGGCGCTGGCTACGCCGAGTCAGCTCTTGAGGAGCATTACCTTGATGATGATGCTCGCGCCGCTCTCGCTAGGGGGAGAGAACAGCTTGCAAAATTAAGGGCCGAAACGGCGGTAGGAGAATATTCGGGAAAAACTATCTCAACTGTTCCAATTTAGCCTTCTCCTTCGCCCGAAATTGACATTATCGGTTCCAGTTCTCATTCTCTATCTCCTACCAAAGTAACCACCGAGATCACAAGCATACAAGGTGGAGATGAAGGTGACGAGAGTGCCGAGGCACAGGCTTACGAAGTCGATGTCAGGAAACTGACTTCTGCAGGTAACCCTACTGTTAATCTTGCCCAAGTAGACTGCTCATCTGTTTCTTACGAGCTTGATGAGCTTCTTGACTACTTTTTGAACCTCAGCTAACCTTTATCTCTGCTTTTTACTGACTTGAACTTTTTTCCTTCTGTAGAGAAAACGTCGAGCATCGTTCAAACTTCCCCTCCTCCAATTATTCCTCCTCCATCTATTCAGGTGACTCCTCCTTCTGCCTCGCAACCGGGATCACAAGAGGAGCAAATAGAAGCTCTCCAAGACTTGGACGATCCCATTGCTTCACAAGAACACAAGGGAGAAGAAACTGAAGGGAGTCAGAAGACTCCAGAAGCAACTGGTTCCGATGATGAACTATTAGCTAAACTTTTTTCTCCAGGGAGTGGGTCTTCCTCCAAGAAGAGAGGAAAGCAGGGAGTCTCCAAGAAGAAGAAGAAGGGATCCTCAACTGGCGAAGAAAAAACGGAAGAAAGTCCGACTGAGCCCCTTTCTCCTTCATCCCCTACCCTTACAAGCCGGCGTAAGAAGTTGGTTATCCGGCCAGGTGCGGGCTCAAAAGGTGGACGGAAGAAGAAATGATGGCTCTGGTTCTGCGGCTTTCATATCGCTTTTTGCTTTTTGCATGTACCGACCGAAAATTGTGCGGGTACCGGCCCCCGTTTTCTTTATTTCGAAACTTGTATCTGTAAGAAATTGTAACAGAATTAAATAAAATGATCCTTTATTTGTACAAACTTCTTGTTTGAATTTGAGAATGCATTTATTATTCACTTTTGTACAAGTTTCTTTGCACGATATTGCAGTGAGCTTGTGATATACTATTCGAGCGCAATTTTACCGATGTAGTTGTACCATGTTGGCCCTATACCATAAGCTCATTGCAATATTTTATTTTATGAGGAATTTGTACTTTTATTTTTTAGAGAATAATTATTCCATACTTGGAGGAATATTATTTCGTTAAAAAACAGAGTACAAATAAGTTTTTATGCTTCATCCTTCGAAGATATCACTTTTTCTTTTGTGCAATTACACATTTCGCTGAATGAATTCTTCTATGTGGTAAAACGGGTATCTGAAGGGTACTTTAACTTCTTTTTAAAGAAGAGAATTTTCCAGAATAGGTGGATCATTCTTCCTTTGAGAGTTAAAGTGTGCCTTTGAAAAATTACACCTCTGAGGAGGGCTTTCTCACGTTTCAACACTTGGAAGTTTTATTTCAATCTTGGTGAAACATGTGCCTCCGAAGAAGTCTTTTTGCTTGCTTGTGCCTCCGGGAGGAGGTCTTTTCATTTCTGCCTCTAGGAAGAGGTCTTTTTGTTTCTGTTGTGCCTTTGGGAAGAGGTCTTTTTTGGTTTCTGCCCCATGGGAGAGGCTTTTATTTTTCCCTGTTCGCTGGGAAGCGGGTCTCCGAAGAGGGCTTTCCACATTTCATTTTACGGGAGTGTATCGAGCGATGATGAAATGTGTGCCTCTGAGCTGGGTTACTACCTGGAAGTTTGGAGTTTCTTTCTCTCGGTTGGACGGATTTACGGGAGTGTATCGACCGATCATTCCGCAACTTTGTAGCGAGAAAGATCTCTCTTTTTCTGGTTGGCCCACCCGAGGTCTTTTAGCATTTCAACTGTGGTGAAATGGGCCTCCGAAGAGGGCTTTTATTTATTTATTTTTTTACGTTTCAACACTCGGAAGTTTTATTTCAATCTTGGTGAAACGTATGCCTTTGAGTAGGGCTTTTGCCTTAAAGTTTGGAGTTTCTTTCTCTCGGTTGGACGGATTCACGGGAGTGTATCGACCGATCATTCCGCAACTTTGTAACGAGAAAGATCTCTCTTTTTCTGGCTAGGCCCACTCGAGGTCTTTCTCCTTCGAATAGTTGTTCCTCCATAGAGGTCTTGCGCCTCCGAAGAGGTCTTTTGTTGATTGATGCTTGCTCGCCCATGTCTCTTTCGCCATCCATTCATGTTGGCGATCCTCCGTGTTTTTTGCAAGTGTCAACACTTTTTAGTTGCCAATAATTTCCCTTATCCAAAGAAATATACTTCACAGTTAGGTGAGTTGGTGGTGGTGGACACATTTTGCTTAACTGGCTGTTTGTTCAAGCATTTATAGTTAGTTATAGATGGTCCAATTCCACCCACATTGCTCACTCTTGTTTGAAGCACTTCTTTTGTAGGATTTGAGTATGGAAATTTTTGATGGTTTAGTGTGTGTTTGCTTGGTCTTGAGATGGGTAAGCTTTACTTTCATGACCTGCATTATTAAATCGACATTTTAACGACACAATTAATGTATTTTATATGTCGAAATAAAACAAAGCGGTTTATAATAGTAGAGAACACAAGATTTATAGTGGTTCGGCCAAAAACTGGGCCTACATCCACTTTATAGCTTCTCATTATTCACTTGCTACAATTGCTTTCAATACAAGAATCATATTTTTGCAATTCTTTTTACAATATTTCAGCAAAGCTTTCAAGTAAAATAAGGATGCAAATGATTGTTGTTCCAAGCTCTTGGAATTGGTTCTCCTTCGACAGTCGTAAGTTTGAATGTGCCGTCAAGAAGCTTCGTGCCTATAACATATGGCCCTTCCCAGTTTGGCCCAAACACACCTGTGGCTGTCATGATTCTTTTCATAATTAGGTCCCCAACTTCAAAGTTGCGCTGACGAACTTTGGATTTGAAGTGCCTGGCTATTCTTTGTTGATGAGCCGCAATTCTAAGTCTAGCCTCTTCTCTTCTTTCATCAAGGAGGTCAAGTGCTTCCAATTGCAGTTTTTCATTCTCATCTTTATCAAAATGGATTCTTCTATGAGAGGGGACTTCAGTTTCCACTGGAATCATTGCTTCTGATCCATATGCCAACGAAAATGGAGTATGCCCAGTCGCAGTTTTGTGGGTGGTTCTGTATGCCCATAGTGCAAGCGATAACTTGTCAACCCAGCCACCTTTTGCTTTTTCCAGCTGCTTTTTGATGGTTGATTTGATGATTTTGTTTACTGCTTCCACTTGCCCGTTTGCCTGCGGATGGGCCACTACTGAGAAACTCTTCTGGATTTTGAATTGTTTGCAAAAGTCCTGGAATTCCTCACTTTCAAATTGAGTACCATTGTCTGTGATTATTTTCTGCGGCACACCATACCTGCAAATGATATTTTTAGTCACAAAATTTATCATTTTCCTAGAGGCAATACTAGACAAAGGTTCAGCTTCAGCCCATTTAGTAAAATAATCAACTGCAACAATAGCATATTTAATCCCTGATTTGGCAGTTGGTAATGGCCCAATGAGATCCATTCCCCAAATGGCAAATGGCCACGGACTGACCATCTGTGTTAGCTCAGTGGAAGGTGCTCTAGGAATTTTGGCGAATCTCTGGCACTTGTCACATTTCCGAGAAAATACAGCGGCGTCTTGATTAATTTCCGGCCAAAAATACCCATAACGGAGAATTTTCTTTGCTAATGTCTGACCACCCGTGTGATCTCCACACTCCCCTCCGTTACTTCAGCTAGAATTGTCTTGGCTTCATCTTTAGTTACACATCGGAGTAATGGCATTGAAAAACCCCGCCTGTACAATTGGCCGTCTTGGACTATATATCTGGAGGCTTTCCTTAGAAGCTTCTGTCTTTCTCTCGAATTTTCTGGCAAAGAACATATGAGTAGATAGTCCAGTATTGGAGTCATCCATGATTCTTGTTCCTGAGATACATTCATAATCCATTCAACATCCATCTCGTCTGTACTTGGTGCTGACAGGACTTCTACGGGGACTAATCCCAATAGTTGAGCTTCACCAGTACTTGAATACTTCGCGAGGGAATCTGCCTTCATATTCTCTTCCCGGGGAATATGGTTTATTGAATAGTGATCGAAATCTTCAAGAAGCTCCCAGGCCTTTGACAAATAAGTGGGTAAATTTCCTCCTTTAGCTTGGAATTCCATCTTGACTTGGCATACGATAAGCTGTGAGTCACTGAAGATCTGTAATATTCTGATATTTAGCTCTTTAGCGATTCTCAAACCTGCAATGAGAGCTTCATATTCTGCTTCATTACTTGTCGAAGGAAATTCCAGCCTCAGTGCATAATACAATGATCGTCCTTCAGGGGTTTCAAGGATAACCCCTACCCCAGAATAGTAGTCATTCCTTGCGCCGTCAACGTATAATTTCCATTTCACCGGGACGTCATTAGTTTCCTCTTCCTCACTATCACCTTTATCTGTGCATTCAGCAATGAAGTCTGCTAAAGCTTGTCCGTTGATAGCTCTTCGGGGATGGTAAGTGATGTCATATTGACTGAGTTCAATATTCCACTTTAAAAGACGGCCCGAAGTTTCAGGGCGAAACAGCACTTGCTTCAGAGGTTGATCAGTGAGGACTTTGATGGGATGAGCTTGAAAATACGGCCTCAATTTCCGTGATGCAATCAATAGGCAAAAGGCAAGTTTCTCCAGCTTCGAGTAATTCATCTCTGCCCCAGTGAATCTTTTACTAATGTAATAGACTGGTCGCTGGATCCTTGTATCTTCTCGAACCAATGCTGCACTCAGAGCCTGAGATGATATTGCCAGATATATGTAGAGATCTTCACCATTGTCGGGCTTTGAGAGTATTGGAGGCACTTCCATATGACGAACTAACTCATCAAATGCGTTCTGGCACTCGGGAGTCCAGTCAATGTTTTTTCTTCCTTTCTTTAGAGCGTCAAAGAATGGAATGCATTTATCAGTAGCTTTAGAAATGAACCGGCTCAAAGCAGCATCTTTTCCATTAAGACTCTACAGTTCCTTCTTTGTTTTAGGAGCTTTGACCTACTTCAAGGCAGTGATTTGAGCAGGATTAGCCTCAATGCCCCTAGCGCTCACAATAAATCCCAAAAACCTTCCAGACTCCACTCCGAATGAACATTTCAACGGGTTAAGCTTCATTCCGTATCTCCGGAGGATCGCGAACATTTCCGCCAAGTGATCCATGTGGTCCACTGCTTTCTTTGACTTTACCAACATAACATCGACATAGACTTCCATTGTCTTTCCAATCTGTGGTTTGAACATGGTGTTAACAAGCCTTTGGTAAGTTGCCCCTGCATTCTTGAGTCCGAAGGGCATGACTTTGTAGCAGTAAAGACCGACATCCGTTATGAAGCTCGTGTCCTCCTGATCTGGCTCATGCATCATGATCTGATTGTACCCGGAGTAAGCATCCATAAAAGACAACAATTCATGTCCTGCCGTTCCGTCCACCAACTGATCAATTCTAGGCAGCGGGAAACAGTCTTTGGGGCAAGCCTTATTCAGATCTGAGAAGTCAATGCATACTCTCCACTTCCCATTAGCCTTTTTAACCAGGACAGGATTTGAGACCCAATCTGGGTAAACCTATTCTCTGATGTAACCATTCTCCATGAGTCGATCGACTTCTTCCTTCAGCGCTGCTGACCTCTCTGGACCTTGAGTTCTTCTTTTCTGTTTTACTGTCATGAACTTTGGATCGATGTTCAGAGCGTGTACCGCAATCTCTGGTGATATTCCGCACATGTCGGCATGAGTCCATGCGAACACATCTAAATTTTCCTTCAAGAACGAGACCAGAATATTCTGAGCTGTAGTGTTGAGTTGTGAACCCACATTCAGCACCTTGTTTGGGTCCTTTAAGTCAACAGGTACCGGCACTGTCACCTCTACCGGCACTACTCTATTCTCCCCTGCACTAGCTTTTCTCGGATCCATCTCTCTCCGGGCACCGCTATGTTCGCTAGTGCAGGGACCAACCTGTAGTTTCTACAAGGTTCGTTCTTTGATGCGGACTGAAGGCGCCGCATCTTTTCCCATTTCTCTCCTCTTTGTTTCACGTAGCTCTGCAAGATAGCATTCCCGTCCCACGTTCTGATCTCCTTTAATTATCCCAATTCTGTTATCAGTGGGAAATTTTATAGTTAGACACTATGGGGCGAGAACAGCTTTGAATGCCGCCAGAGTCGGTCGGCCCAAGAAAGCTTTATAAGCAGAAAATTCTTCAACAATTATAAAGGTCTGCCTTCGAGCTACCTTTCTCAGCCCCTCTCCGAGCTCAACAATCAAGTCTATAGTCCCAATCGGCTGCTTTGGCTCCCCAGTGAAGCCAGCAATTTTCAATGACGAAGCCTGAACGTCAGCCATTGGTATCTTCATCTTTTCAAAAGATTTCTTGAAGAGAATATTACACGAAGCCCCGCAATCGACCAGAATTCTTCTCACAGTGGCCGGGCCAATACCGGCTGAAATGACCAGAGGATCTATTGTAGGGGCTTCAATACCCATAGAATCCCTGGTGCTAAATATGATGTCATCAGGGAAAGTTTTCTGTTGTTTCAATGGCGCAGCATCCTCTAACACAAAAACACTTTCTTCTGTGGGTGCATGCTTCAGTGCACGAGCATACCTTTCCATCTCACCCCAGCTATTGCCTGTTGGATGAGGACCTCCCGTTATCACATTAATGACAGGCCTGTCTGACTCATGTTCTACGGCCTTCTCACTCGAGCTTGGATGGTGAGCGGGGACTTGTTGCCTTTAGACCGATGAGGTTATTGTGTCCCTACCCCTTCTAACATACTGTTGGAGCTTGTTCTCTTTCAACAGTCGCTCAATTACTTCTTTCAAGTGTCGGCATTCGTTAGTGTCATGACCAGGCTGATTGTGAAACTGATAGAATCTTCCGCTTTTCTCCATTTTACCTCCAACCCTCATCTTAGGTGGCGTAGAATAACTGATATTATCTTTGGTTGCAAAGAAGATATTTTCAGGGGTATCAGTCAAAGATGTGAAGTTGAAAGCTCGACCCTTCTTTGCATCCCCTTGTTTCTTTCTGCCGTCGTTCCCCCTTTTCTGAGCATTGGATTCCTTTTTGTCTGGAGCGCTACTATCATTCTTAATTTCCGCTGATGCCACCTTAGCCGGTGCCTGAAGGCTTTCCAGGCGCATGAACTCATCGGCTTTTTTATAGAATTTATCGAGTGAATTTGGTTCTTTCATTTTCAACCATTCCCCAAACTTGCTCGATTTACCAATTTCCCTCATCAAGTATGTTAAAACCATGCATGGCTCAGCGTTATCAACCTCGGCCAAAGCTATGTTGAATCGATTCAGAAACGACTTGATGGATTCCCCTGGGTTTTGCTCCAGATTTGACAATGACATTATGTCCTTTGCTTTAGAGGCGTACAACCGAAATTGCTCCTTGAACTTCTTAGTTAAGTCCGAGAACTGATCAATGGATCTAACTGCCAGTTTGGTAAACCATAATAAAGCTACTCCTTCCAAATACACCGGGAAGTATCGGCATTTAATCTCATCGGATGCCCTGGCGCCAGTCATATGCCAGTCATATTTATACAGAAATTCGTTAGGATCACTTGTTCCTTTGTAAGCTGGAATAGTGGGAGGAACAAATTTTCTCGGGAATTCAGCTTTCAGAATCCTCTCAGTGAATGGAGTTTTGCTTGGAGCAAAGCCCCACTCTTTCTCATCCTCGTCCTTTCGCATACTTTCTTTCATGATTTGACGGACCATTCCTGAAAAATACTCTTCATCATCCACAGGTCCTGCGGGGAAAACGTCAGCCATTCTTTCAGAGTTCTGCCTTAACAGTCGTTCACGAATGGTCGTTTGAGGTCCCGATCCTCCATCCTGAGGAAGTGGCCTTTCGACAGGGCTTACCGGCCTTTGAGAAGTATTCCCTGTAACCCCTTGAGCTCTATCAGCAGAGTTTCCTTCTTTATTTGCTGGCTGACGATTAGCCTCGAGCAAATCATTTAGCTTATTCAATATCAAGGTATTCTGAGCATTCTGAGCCTCTAGTTGTGCATTTTGAGCATTTAACTGTTGATTCAATCCCAAAACCACAGCGTCTAATTCCGCTCGCATAACTCCCACAGTTGGAGTTATATGACTCAGAGGAGGAGAAGTAGCGGTGTTCTCTTGAACATCATCAGATCTGGCAGATCTACGTTTCCTTCCGGGAGCCATAATTTCTGTTAAACTTCTGGTCTTAACGGAGATTCTTTCCTCACAGTTTGGTAAAGCAATGATGTCAATACCCTGAGTTCGATGCTCTCAATGAAAGCACAAAAAATGTTATCGTGAAAATCAGACGCTAACACCCCGGTGTGAAATAAAGTTGAATGAAAGCACCACCCGTGTATACGAGAACCACAAGCAAGTAGAGAAAATACAGAAAAAACATAAAAGACAATAATTTTTATAGTGGTTCGGCTCAGAGTAAGCCTACGTCCACTTTAACTCTCTTTATTATTGAATTTGATTACAACTTAACAACAATCTTCAATTACAACACACTTTAGACCAGTAGATCAAACTTTGATAGAGAATAATCTTCCGAATTCATGTTGAAATGATGTAGATTTCCTCTTCGAGATCGACGTAGTGTCTTTGGTGTTTGGAGTACTTGAAGTGTTGAATGATTAGAGAATTCTGCAGAGTATCGGCGGTTGGAATGGTCGGCCAAAAAGTCCCTTCAAAGTTGGATATGGCCCTCTATTTATAGAGAATTCTATGCAGCAGTTTTCGCCCAAGTCATGTGTCGTGCCCGACTCAAGGAAATTCGTAGGTCGCGCTCGACTTAAGGGTCAAGAGTTAGCAACCAGTGGGGTAGGTGAAGCGGTACTGAGTTGTTCACCTGGATATAAGCCTTAACTCGTTTGCGAGTCAAAGGTCACGAGATAAGGCAGCATTAAATTTATGTTCTGTGGTTTTAGGTCGTGAACGACTTATCCTAGGTCGTAGATCGATCACGATTTAAATGCAGTTGCTTGCGCTTTTTCCTATCTTGAGTCACTAGGTCGTAGCTCTTTAACTCGTTGAGTCGTTGGAGGCCTTGGGTCGTTCTGCTTCTTTAAGTCGTAAATCCTCTTGAGTCGCAGACCCACTGAGTCGTTAGGAACCTCAAGTTGATGAGTCGTGGATAGCTCTGAGTCATTCACTCACTTCTTCCCTTGGCCATGCCATCTCTTAAACCATTAAGTCGCAGACTTCTTTATGTCGTAAGTCGCTAATTTTTCAACTCGTTAAGTCGTTCAATTCTTTAGGTCGTATTCCTTCTTTGAGCCGTGCATTCCCTTAAGTCGTGAGTCGTCCCAGGTCTTAACTCGTTGGCAGAACAATGTTAACACTCATCATATTTTTCCAACACATGAAACCCTCTAGAGGGTGCTCCCAACACAATATACCAATTTGAAGAACTACTTTCTCTAGGGAAGAAGACTTGTACGGCTTGTGTTGCTAAGATGAAAGGGTCGCTTGCAAATTGATTTTGGAACTGATGTAAATTGACCAATGTAAATCCATCTTCAACCTTAACTCCACGATAGATATTTGCCCAATCACACTTAAACAAGGCAACTTAAAATTGACGATAATCCAACAAGAAAATCGCACGCAAGACCTCATAGTATATTACCTTCTCAATGGACCCATTTACACAAACAGTACTTGACTCAATGGAAACACCACTATTTTTTGTACCCTTCTCGAAGTCTTTCGTACGAAAACGTCGACCATTAATAATATAGCCAGAATAAGAAATTATTTGTGAACGAGGTCCTTATGAAAGCCATTTTATTAGGTTGCTAACATTGGGTACACGTCTATCATCTTTAACCTGGACAAGTATAATATATTAAATAAAGATTTATGATGATGTAATCCTTTCATCGTTAATAGTTTTTTAAAATATAACTTTCAACCTTTTTTAAAAACCAATAACTAAAAGTCTATGAATGCAACTTTGAAAGTTCTAAATCATCTCGTAAAAGATGAGGATGCAAACATCTTAGCTCCTCTTTGTGCATTCTGCATACATAAATGTAATTAAAGATCTAATTTATTTTATAGATCATAGTTGAGTTGAACTTAAACGTACTCTATATACGGCTCTACTTCTTCCATATTAAACAAGACATATCGATGACAGCATTAATCACCTTCGCGTCGACTTTCATAGGTTTTCCTTTGGAAATGGGACACCCCTCGAGTATAAAATCATTTTGTTCCACTTCATTTCGATTTTTCCTCTCTCCAATCTGTAATGCATATTTAATATATCTAGAGAAGTATTTCATGCATTCTTCGGTAGAATAGCGCTCAACAATGCACCCTTTAGGCCGTGCTTGATTTTTAACATACCCTTTTAATATTTTCATATACCTATAACCAAAATGCATAAACAAATTACTTTCATAACTGCATATACTATTAACCACTTTAAGCACTGTTAATAAATTTTACCTCTCAAATGGATACTGTAACGACCCGCCTTTTTGGACAGTGTAAACCGACGATCAAATACACATGCCGGTTCCAAACCGTTCAAAAGGGCAGATGGTTATTGGGGTAAATAAGAAAAGAAAAGAAAGAGAAATAAAGGAAATGAAACAACACAGAATCTTGCAGCGGAACGATAAAATATAATTGTCAAATAAACAGTTCATGAAGCTGTTTACAATACTTTGATCATTATTTATACAACATTTATCAGAGTTATACATATACAACAAAACAAATAAAATAATGCAGCAGACAACATGATGCAAAGATAATAATAGAATAGTATACCAAATCTTCGACTTCGTCCTCCAGAAAAGATCTTCAATAAGCTGAAAAACTCAGGTCTGACCCGAGCGTAATGAAAAGACAAAACACTCGAGTCAGGACTAAAATATCCTTATGAAAGTTAAATTAATCGTAAATAAATATGAGTGTAACGGCGTCAGAGATGTTTACGGGGTTTGACATCTCATGTCCAGTGTCAACGTGCGTGCAATAACTTAAGAGATGTTACGGGATTTTCCATCTCTCAAGGATCCGTTAAACTATCTACTAGGTAGTACAATACGCTATTATAATATGTCTATAGTAAAGTAAAAGTATTAAAATAGCGTTAAGGCGTTACCATAATTCCCCTTAACACATTTTATAATGCCATAGTCTATACAGCATCGTAAACCCCACCGTAAACTAGTGGTTATCAGAGGGTACCCAATAGTTATAACACAAAAACAAAACGTAGTGGTCGCGAATAGGATAATCAGTATGACAAGGTACATGAGGCGATACCAACTAGGATACTAGTAGTTGCGTGATCCGGACTGATGTTCAGAATAGCCAGCATCTACCTCAACACCGCGAAACAATACTCCCAAATCAAGGGGTGCAACCAAATCGAATCACAAAAGGTAATAGATATAGTATCGAATAAGTGTGTCCGCTAGAGGTGGCGAACCTCAATGGCCCGGCGCGGCTCCTGTTTTAGTCATGTCAGGGGTCGTCCAATATCATTCTCTTTCTTCAGTCAACGCGTTCACCAAACCATCCACTTCATTCTGGATCAACACTCCGCGTATGATAGTTATTAAAGTGGTTTTCGATATCGAAGAGAGTATGTCCATATCCGATCCCGGTCTCTTTAATAACTACATATTATTACACCGATGGCTCTTTTACATTTTAAATCGATTTATAATTGATATCAAAATATCATATTTGCTTCAAAAATTCAAATCCATTTCAAACATCATCATATCTATTCACAATGTAAAATTTCGTTTCAAAAATTATTTTTCGCCTCGATATCTCATTTCGATTTCAAAATCATTTCTAGTTTCAATTTAAGTTGCAACTTCATTTAACCCAATTCGTATTTTAAATTCAGGATTTAAACATAAACATTCCACCTTATTAACCAGCTTGAAATTTTAGAAAATAGTTTTAAGTAGTTTAAGTGTAGTTTTAAATAATTAAAATAGTTAAAAATACTTAAAATCTTTAAATGGATTTCAAATAGATAAATTAGTTTATAATAATTTAAATTGGGTTAAGTAGATTTAAAATAGATTAAAATATGCTAACATGGTTTAAGATAGGTTAAAAATAATTTAATATAGTTAATATAGGTTAAAATAGTTAAGTATTTAAAGATTGTTTATATAATAGAGTAATTTGGAAAATAAAATGAAAAAGCTTCCAAACCAATCCATTTCAACTATAACTTCCTAGTTAAAATCAATTTTCAATTTCCATTCTACCGATTCAATTTCAATTTCAATTCAAATCAATGTAAACTTTGACTTCAAATCAACTCAATTCTACATTCCCCTTCTATTAATTCAATTACAATTTATATCGATTTGGAGCCTGATTTTCCAAAATATCAATTTATAACACTTAACAAAAGTATCCTTCAATATTCAAATTTAAATCCAAATTCAAATATGATTCAGTTCCAAAGCTCCATTTCAAAATATTATTTTTATATCACTTTTAATTAGTAATACTCAAAGCTCGAAATAATGCCCAATCTTTAAAACAAATAAATTTTTGAAATTCAATCATAACCCAATTTTTAATCTCAAAGTCTCGACTTAAATTATTTAGCAATTTCCTTTAACCAAAATTTATTTCAATAATCCAAACTCAAATTTTCGATAAATTTGATTTCTAAAATTTGATTTCTATTTATAACTTTTAAATCAAAGCATTTAAATAAATTTCAAATCGACGATTTTAAAAGTTATTAATTTAGCCAATCCGGTATCCGTATATAATTTTCTATCCTTTGGCCAAGTGATTATTTATTTCAATAAAATGTCAGGGATGAATATATATCACTTAAAACAAATCACAGTGTCATATGTAAGCATAACAGGATATATAAGCAAATAAACATCCAAACATTTTAAATATCAACCAATAGCATCCATCGAAATACATCATCCAATAGACAATACAACTCACAGCAATTTCATAGTTATCGATATCAGGTTATTTAATCGTAATTAAATTTTAATTTCAATTTGACTGTCAATTTAATTTTCAACTATGAATTCAAATGAAAATTTATATGACAATTAAATTTTTATCAAACAACGACGAATAAAACTCATATCACTTCATAATGTCAAATTTAACTAGCATAAAGATATTCAGTATGTTGTGAGCGTTATAAAACACTCATCTTGATTTTCCATTTTAGTTCAGCATTTTATTTCAAATAAAATTAAACGAGCGTTTAATTTTATCAGAAATTTTCAGCAGCTCCAAACGATTCCAATCCAGCTCCATAGCGTAGTATTCGACAAAACGATTGCAATGCAATTCGTTTCGTCCAAAACGGACCGCGTATGAAAGAGATACACAATTTTAAGTTTACCCAATTCATAATCTATATAAATTTACAATTTTAATTTAATTTTTTTAAACCTATCTCAATCTGGCCGTCCATCCCTTTTGATGAACAGGCCGCTCCCCTTTCTTCCATCTTCGTTCCAGGTAAACGAACGCGTGCGACATGAACCCAAACACGCCCAAAACCCTAATACACGCAAGTAATTCAAGTACTTCCACCCCGATCAGGAAGCACCACTTCGAAGAGCATCCTCCACTCCACCACCACCATGAGTAGCTTGAAGCTCAGCTCACCCTCCTCCTCAGAAAACGCGCACAAACGTGCTAACTTCCAGCTCCAATTGCCACCAATCCATCGCTTGTTTCTTCATCATAGTCGTTCACAACGTAGAGCCCGTGAAGCTCTACAACTTTGCTTTAGAAAGTATTTGGAATTATTGAGTGGATTTGAAGATATTTGACGAAGAAGATAGGAGATTTTCGGCCATTGGAAATATCACTGGCGGCTGAAGCAGATAGCCAGGGTTAGGGTTTAGTTTTGATGCAAATGAAAATAGGTAGGTCCTTTTATAGAAAAAGCGACGTACACTATTCATCCCGAAATTTTCGAACTCCAAATCTTGCATGGTGACTGGCGTTTCTAGGGTTTACCCCGCGTTCCTGACACAATGGAATAGGTTTCGAAAGCCAATTCAACCATCTGCGTGAGTTATGGCAATGAACGATCGATTTTAAATTAAATCGGCTAACTAAATTTCTAGGCGTTTTGGCTTGCCCCGGACAAACGGTAAATCCGATTGACACGAAATTTGAAACCATACAATTATTTAACATTACGGGTCCGATGAAACTAGTTTCATCGAAATCTGAGACTGTTTGAAAAATGGCTATTTTAACTCGTCAATTAAATATTAAAATATTCAATTTTCACAATTTTACTTTTAGTTCGATTTTAAAAGTTCTACAACATCATTCTAACTTTAATATAATAAAATAAAATTTTACAAATCATTTTAAATCATATTAAACCCGTTACTCAATTATTCAATAAATTCCAAATATTACATTTAAACAATTTTGATTATCCAATAATTCATTATCCTTTGTAATATTTGAAAATTGAACTTATAAGATTCAACTTTTAAAACCAATTCACATCCTAGAACACTATTTCCATTTTACAGTTATTCAATTATTCAATAAGTTTTAAATATTTACTTTAAACAATTTACCTTTTCAGTATTCAATTATTTGATTTTAAATAGGTTTTACTTATCAATCAATTACTCTATTATATCCAATGAATTCAACATTTATTTATTATACCCAATTTTAAATAGGTTTTACTTATTCACTAAGTAGCATTTATTTTTCAATACTTATCACTATCCAAATCTTCGAAACCAATCTATTAAAATTTGTATTTTTACCTAAATAATTCACAATTCTTATTCACTTATTTACATTAGTTTTTCCATATATTCCCTTATAACCAAGTTATATAACATTTGAGTCAATTCAATTAGATTGGAACTTTATTCAATCTATAAATAATTACATGGATAATCATTGTTGCAATACATTCCAGTTATTATTATTCCAAACGAATTACAATTTTTTTTCCAACATTAAATCATGAAATCTTATTAAATTAGCTATTTTAATTATCGAAAATTTACGGGTCGTTACAGATACATCCATCGATAATGGACCGGTCAACATATTCTTGCTTCTGTAACGACTCGAAATTTTCGATCTCGAAAATTCCAGATAGTTATGAAAAAGAAGAAAGAGATAGAAGAAGAAGAACAAAAACATCACCAGCTCACATTCGCAACGGATAAAATATAATAATAAATAATAACAGTTTACAAAGAATATTATATCTGTCGATTACATTTAATATACATCAGAGTTTCACATATATATACAGTCACTGAATAAATACAATTATCATATCTCAGAAATACAGCGGAAACCACTTTATACGCCCTCGCCATCCAGCTCGCCTCCTGAGCTCCAGAACATACCTACCTTGAAATCTGTAATACTCGGTCTGACGCGAGTATTACATCAAGTAACACTTGGGTCAGGCTGGAAACCAGCGTGAGTAAACCCAACTAACATGTAATACCCAAAACAAACAACTCATATAAACCCGGGTAACTTATATCAATTTCACTTCAAAGGTTTTATAGACATCACTTATTTCACATATTAATTTATATGTACCAGAACTTAGATTATATAGTCCAATTTACTTAAATCATTGCATCACAACCTATTGATTTCACAAATTAATCTACGAAGAATCAAAGTGGTTTAGGGTATTTACTGATACCCGACTCTAGTCTCTTCGAATCCAATGACATATAACTCAGGTTACTCAATTAAATACCGTTCAGTCTTAATTACCTGATAACACTTTTACACAGCAATTCAAAATTTATAGATAATCTCATAATCACTGTCCATTCAACATATCATATCACAAAGCCATTCAAACAGAGTCATCAACCCATCCAAAGCATTTATCAACATTCAACCATTCATAAGCAAGAAAATTACATTAATTAACGATCTTTTAATTACTTTCATTAGTTAATTTTTGTCAAATTTCATTTAATAACTAACCCCTTTATCCCATTCATTTAGTCAGTCTTGACTAACCACAATCAGAAATTAACTTCCCTTAAATACTCCATAAATTAACTTCTTGATTAATTTTATTAATCAATCCTTTAATCACACCGAGTAATTATCACTTAATTTCTTCCACCAAATAATTATTCTTTAGCTTACTTCCTAGCATGTAATTCCTTTTCAATTTATTACATCCAGTAACTATCCATTAATTACATCACTAAGTAATTATTCCTCATTTATCACCTTAAGTAATTATACTTAACTCAACCTCAAATGATTACTTTTAATCAATTAAACTTAATTAATTTAATAAAATTATCCACATTAACTTAATTAATTACATCAAGCGATTAATTACTTTTAACTACTTCATTAAATAGCTACCTTAATAATCTTCTTACATTAAGTGATTAACCCCTTACTACTTAATTAATTACACAAATTAATCTATCTTTATTTAAATTTCAAATTGACATCTTAGTTAAATAATTAAACTTTAATTTCTTTGGTTGATAAAACATAATTACGTTGAAATAAATCACTTGTTACATTAGCTCTTAACTTCTATTTCCAGAAGATTAAATTTAAAACTTGAAATTTGATTTATTTAAAATCATCATTCTTTAGCTTATTAAAGTTAAATACTTTTTATTATTATATATATTTTTTAATTTGAAAATCATTTGGGTTTAAGACCCGAACGAGATAGAATACTGGAAATAAAATATTTCCAAGCCCAAACCCCAAATTGTTGAGTCATACACGAGATGATACTCGCGCTCATCTGACGAACAAACAAGCATCACGATCGCATCTGCATTGAACATGAAGCAATACACGAGAATGCTTCGGTCAGGCCTTCTTCCCCAAAACCTTCAATTCAAATGCACAGAAAGGTCACCGTGTACATGCACGGCAACCCAACTTCTCTCCGATCACCGTTCTGACCTCCAACAAGACATCGTTGAACTCGATAACCCCTTCATCCACTCAGAAATGTAAATCGAAACGAAAATAAAAAATAAGCTTCCAAGTCGAAGTTTGGAAACTTCACCATAATCGAAATCCAAAACACTGACGATCCCATCATCAAAAATCTTCGCCATCCTCACCTTAACTCACACTCGTCCTCCAGCTTCTACGACACGCCTCGCGATGGCTTCCGGTCACGTCACGACATCGCGAGACTCCTCTGAAACTCAACGACGCAAAACAGGAATAAAACCCTACTGCTTACCTCTCCGGCCTCCACGACCCTTATTAAAATCCATCACTATTTTTCCAGTGACCACCGCCTTCCCAACCACCTTCAAGACAAACCTCAAGCCTTCAAACACCGCCGATCAACGGCAGATCACCAAAATAGCCAATTCGAACAATCCAAGAATTCACAAGAATTAACCCTTTGAAAATCATGAAATGAAGATCAAAATTCGTGATTTCCCCTCACGAATCCATTTCTATAATTCGAATTATTAATTAAGATAGTTGATTTTATCATGTAAAAGTATTTTCTACTGTTTTTTCCTATTTTCATTCTCATTTGCTAAATTTAAAATCTTGGAATTACTTTTAAAAACATCTTCATTCATTAACAAACAGTTTTTATTCATACATCGAGATCTAAAGTTTGTTTGTTTTGATGTGGTGAATTTATGAAGGCAATATCACTGCCTAGATCACAGAGTACAGGGTGCATAAAAACCAGACATCTCACATACATACATACATACATACATATATATATATATATATATATATACATATATCCATCCAGATAAATTCAAACTGAATTTTTTTTTAGCAAATTCAATATTATCACAAGCAATTCAGTTAAAAATCCAAATAACAAAAAGTGTTTACTCACCTTTACACTGTTGAAACAGAAAGCAAAGGTCGATGAAGCACTGCAGATTTGAATTCTTGAAAACTTTTCTTGTTTTTCTGTTGAACTTAATTGAGTTTACAAAGAGAAGATGTTGTTTATTTTTCTCAGGTTAGCTAAGTTGTGAATAAGCAAGTATAGTATGATGTTATATAGATAGGATTGAACAGCTGTAGGTTATACTAGTACAAGTTCACCCTGTTTGCTTAGATTAGTGTTTAATATGCTGCAAATTGAAATGATATTGTAAATCTCGGCTGAAAGGATATTCTTGCAACTTGAATTGACACAGTATCATGTAAATTAAATGCATGTCTTCATTTTAGATTACATATAATTAATATTTTCTGATCTTTGTACTTCGGTATAAAGATATTTTGTATTTGATTGTGAATAATTTATCTTCTATTGGTTATACTGCGCATATGTGATTTATATGTATTTTGTTTCTTTGTTCCTTTACATTGTTTATGTACAGCCAACATTATTTCATATGTTTGATCAAAGATTTTTATTTAAATGGAGGCTGAAAAGATTTAAGTTGTGTGCTACATAAATTTTTTTTGTCTTGAGTAATTTATCATCTTGTACTTATGTACATTTTATTATACTAGTTTATACAGCCTGGTTTTAGAACTTGCCGAGCATATACGTATGTTCCTTTGTTCATTTCTTACTTAGCTTATATTATTTATTTTAATTTTTTTAAAGTGTAGCCTGGTTGTGTTTTTGGGAGAACATATGTATATAGTTTGTTTTGTTTACTTTATACTTAGCATTTTATACTTATATTTTATATTTATATTTAAGATTGATAGGATTGCTTATTTTAAACATTATTATTTAGATTACATCTAAATTTTCAAATTAAAATTTCCTTTACAATACATATGTTACTGGTAAATGTCCAAAGTCTTATCTGTTTTAAAAAAAAACTTGTATATTATTTAATTAGATTATATATTTATTAAAAAAAGGCCAAAATCCAGGGTCGTCACAGCTTCCCTCCCTAAATGTATTGTCAAGTGAATCATGATATCAAAAAAGGAAGGGGAAGAACCTCTCTAGATCGCATAGTGTTAATGCAATTTGATACTCTAATAATTCTAACTTATCTCTATCAAGCACTCTTTGGCGTATGTCATTATAAAATGAACATAGTCATAGTATGCATTTCTTATCCCTATAGGTAGAAGTCCTCTTAATGCTACAGACAACAGTTGTAGCATCAAAACATGATAATCATGAGACTTAAGACTTGAGATCTTGTCTTGTTTTGCAAAACATTTTCCAATATTTAAGTTATATCCATTTGGAACTTTTAAATTCTTCATTCGACTGCAAAAGATCTCCTTTTCTTGATCTGTTAAGGTGCATGGCGCGGCTGGAAGCAATACCTTATTTCCAATGTCTATGGGGTGCAACTTTTTTCTAATGCCCATCGCTTCTAGATATTGTCGTGATTTGAGGCCATCTTTCGATTTTCCTTTGATATCAAGCAATGTACCAAGAATATTTTCACCAATATTTTTTTCAACATGCATCACATCCAAATTATGCCATAAAGGGAGTGCCTAAGAAATTGAAAAAACACAAATCATTAAGTAATAATAACGTACTACATAGCAAACATAAATAGAAAATGAAAAACAACTTGTTTCTAGTTTAATTTTACCTTCCAATAAGGCAAATCAAAAAAATGGACCTCTTTTTCCACATCTTATATCCTTTTTTCAACCCACTCCTTTTCCTTTCACCTTTTTCTTCATCTTTTGATTTTTTTCTCCAATCATTACTAATATCTTCAACATCGTTAAAGATTTGAACACCGGTTTGTATTTGAGGCTTTTGTTTATTTTCTACGGTCCATCTAATAAGTTTTTCCATTGACGATATTCGTGGTTAGGTTCAAGAAATCATCTATGACCCATGTATGCACACTTCTTACTAAATGGTAGCCATACTGAACATGTATTAATGCCACAAACAGGACATGCACTCTTACCCTTTACAATGCAACCAGCTAAATTTCCATAAGCTGCAAAATCATTAATTGTCCACATCAGAATAGCATTTAATCTAAATTCACTACGAATATAAGCATCATACACCTTCGCCCCTTTATCCCATAATGTTTTCAAATCTTCAATAAGTGGCTATATATATACATCAATATCATTCCCCGGCTATCGTGGTCCAGGAATTAACAAAGATAACATCATATTATCTTTTTGCATACAAAGCCATGGAGGAAAGTTGCAAGCAACAAGAAACACTGGCCAACAGATAATATGCAGAATTCCAATCACCAAAAGGATTAAAGCCGTCAGATGCAAGACCAAGCCTTAAATTTCGTGGATCGGAGGCAAAAGAAGGATACATTCTATCAATCATAGCCCATTGAGAAGAATCTACAGGGTGACGTAATTTACCGTCCTCACTCTTATGACTGCTATGCCATCTTAGTTGTTATGATGTTTCTGGTGATGTAAACATCCTTTTAAATCTTGGTATCAATGGGAAGTATCTCAAAACCTTCACAGGTATTTTGGATTTCTTCCCATCCTCACTAGTCTTGTTTTTTTTTTCCAATGAGACTTACCATATTTAGGACAAAAATCACTACGTGCAAGCTCTTTTCTAAATAAACAACAATCATTTACACATGCGTGTATCAGCTTATAGCCTAAACCAAATGATTGAAGCAAATTCTTTGTTGCATATGTCGAATCAGGAAGCGTGTTTTCTTTAGGCAACATATCCTTGAGAAGTTTAAGGAGTTCTATAAATGATGTGTCAGATATACCATTTTGCACTTTGTGCTTGTAAAGGAGTATTGTAATAGATAACTTTGTGTGGGTTGCACAACCATGGTACAAAGGAATTTCGGCATTCTCCATCATTTCCTTAATACCTTCCCGTTGTCTTTCATTAGCATTAGCTTCTACCTCCTCAACAAAGATTTGTGCATCCAAATACATTCTATATGTATCTGTCAGTTCATCGCTTTTATTTTGCAAAGGGCGTTTTTCTCCATGAAAAATCCATACATCATAAGTTGGGTCAATTCCAAAACAAATCAAGTGTGACACAACATTCCTTGATGTTTGCCATATTAGATTCGTACATTTACAGCCGGGACATATAATTCTTCCTGGATTTCCTTTGCTTTCAGCATGCCTATATACAAAATTTCGAACCGCTTGCTTATATTCTTCTGTCATTCTACGAAACAATAAGCGAATTAATACTCATTCTAAAATGCTCATAACTACGAAAGTAATAATCAAAATAATGAAACCTTGGCAGGTTGACCCATGTTTTGTCCATTTTGATAAAATGCCTCTAATGCGTGAACCGAATGGAAAGACATAAACAAACACCACACTATTACCATAAAAGATTACAGTAATTACAATGTTATTGTTTACTAAATACATAATCTGACATGAAGTAAACGTTAAAACACTGGCCATAAAATTTTGAAGCAATGATAACAAAATTTTATGCAACACTCTTCATGTTATTTTGTTTAGCATTGAAATTGCAAATGTAATTGCCAAATGTAATTGAAAAAAGTTGAAATAAAGAATGTTGTGAATGATTTGCAATAATGATTGAAAACATAAGTATAGATCCCTTGGAATATTCCGCATGATGGATCATGTGTTTCTAACCAAAGGCAACAAGTAAAGAAAGAAATGAATGCAAATTTATATTAATGTGTACGAAATGCATGTAAGTATGATACAGAACATTTATGGAAAGCTATAATTCACTTTTTCAAGAAAAAAGGCAAAAAAAATTAGGAATGAAGGAATGCATTGTTAATGATAAACAGATACTGGAATACTCGCATGGAATATTTTGTACAGATCCAAAATAATGGGAGGGAGTTTATAAAATGTCCAGGATAACTTTTCATGACTAGTATGTAAAAATATGTTTAAAAGTTCTATGAAGTGAAAATGGCTGATAACAATAATTTGTTTTAAACGTCTCAATATACTCGTTTGCTATGATGAATAAGTCATGAAAGCTAGTTATATTTCCTTTCTCCTTTTCATCCAGAACTATATGAGAAGATTAATATCTGAATTCACGAACAAATTGACTACTGAATTATTGAATTAATACAACTTGTTTTAAAAAAACTGATTGGGAATTTATTCTCCACTTATCTATTAATGTTTTTTATTATTTTGGAAATGTACAATTTTGTGACCAATTGGATAAATACACAAAGTAGCATGAAGTTATTGGTATAAAAATACTAAACAGAAATTTTGGCATACATATCCTTGTAAGTAAAAAAAAAGCTCTACGTCCCTACCAATTTTCTTTTATAAAATTTTAAAACCGTCAACTGAACATATCTTTACGATTATCTACAAGTACAATATTTTTAACAGTAAACAGAACTATACAAATGTGGCCATTCAATTCTTAACAGTAGAATAAGTAAATAAATAAATTGTTATTGCTTATTCGTAATGCATTTAACATGCATTAGAAGTATGAATGGCAGTAAGCAAACTAAATCACGTATGAATGCAAGTTATCTCTACCTGTAATTAAAGAAACGTCACACAATAAAATCACTCAACTAACCAAATTACTTGATGAATGCAGTAATTAAAGCAACAACTTTTCCCCAATTGCAACAATAAAATCACAAATCTGACCAAATTACTTGCTGAACGCAGTAATTAAAGCAACAATTTTTCCACAACTGCAACAAGAATTAGTATTTGAGGTGATAAATATTAACAAGGCTCACCAAATTGTTACCAAAGTGTTATGAAGTATATGGAAAACACTAGCAGTAATGAATGGTTACGGGAAGCCTTTTCAAAGACACAAATTTAAAAAATGAGAGCTGAAATAGCATATGAGCTATTTGATAGTAACAAGTATGCGCCTAATCAGAATCGAACAACAACCAAACCGATCAAAATCAAAACCAAATCAAAATAATATAATTAATTGTTTGCAGTTTAAAAATTAGAAATAAACGAAAATGCCTATATAAGTGGCAATGGAGGCGACGACGATTATGGTTAGGGTTTGCAATCGGCAACGGAGGCGAGCACGATCTAGCTTCGTCGATGGTGACAGCAGCGGGCACAACGGGGTTCAGATGTGACGATGGCGAGGCCGTTGCGGGGTTTACCTTTCGTTGGCAAGCAACATATGTTGAGCGGGATTGGATTAGGTTTTCCAAATGTTGGGAGTGAATTCTTTTGCACGGGAATAAAAGTTAATTAGAAAGTTCAGCGGGAAGGAAAGAAATGTTGGAGGGAACGTTGATTTTCACGTGACACTCGTTTTTTCTTTTGCATGGACTTGTTACAACTATTCAACAACTTCGGATCATAGTGGTTACAAACAAATATAACAACTGGTACCGAAATGGCAGTTATTCCAGATGTATATTACAACTGCCAAAAATACACAATTGTTACAAAATGCATATTACAAATGTCCGCTTATGCCAGTTGTAAATAAAAAAAATGTAATATAGCGGTTTTGTTGTAGTGAAATTATCTTCTAATTACTTCCCTTAATAAATCTTGATCACTCTCTTAATTAATTACTTAACAAATAATTAATTCCTTCATTAAACAATCCTTAATTCTTAAATTAATTAATTACTCCATAATTAATTAACTTCAAAACAATTAGATTAATCATTTCCTTAATTAATAACATTAAGTGATTAACCATTAATCACTTCCATTTAATTACTCCCATGAGTAATTTTCCATTAATTACTTCCAAAGTAATTACACACTAATTACATTCAATAGTTAACCAATAATTACTTCATTAAGTAATTACACTTAATTAGTTCATAATTAACTGATTATTTAAAATTAAATAAACAATTAAATAATTATTTAAATTAATTAAATAATTAATTAACTTCTTATATTTCAAAATCCTTAAGTAATTAAGAGAACATTATTCTTAATTAAGCTTTTCCTTATAAACTAATCATATTAATTAAGTATTCTTGCATTCATAACAAAGATAAATTAATCCTATTTATCTTCATAAATAAATTATTTAAATTAAATCAAATTTTAATAACTTAAAACAAATTATTCAATTTGGTTTTCAAAATCATAACAATAACCTTATTTTGAAAATAAGGAATTTAGAAATCAGATTTGAAATTTAAAACACTTTAAACATCTAATTTAAACATATTTATTTTTAAAATAATTTGAAAACTTAGTTATTAAAACATTACTTAAAACTTTGATTTAATACTTAAGATTGAATCACTTCTTTTTAAATTTAAAATTCAAAATTTAATTAAGATAATTACTTACAAAAGAAATCATCTTAAAACCATTTAAATTTGCAAATTAATTTAATTAATACTTTTATAAGTTTGATCAACATTTATTTTAAAACTACAAGTTTTAAATTGTTTTCTTTTATAAAACTTGAACTTGTTTCATTCAATCAACAGGTTAAAATTTGCAAACACCATCTTACTCTACAAACCAGAAAACACAAGCGACCTCAAAATACTCGAGACAATCACCTACTAATCCCCGCACTCGCCTCGAGTTACTAACTATCTACATTCACTTCGAGTCGTCCCACAGGAGAACATGAGTGCTACTTAGAGTATAACTCGTCTTCCTCAATCTGGAAACTCCAGCATACAAAACGACATGGTGCACGTTGCCCCACCAACCAAACAACTCCGACCATCAAGCCGATCGCCGACCAACGCCATACGACATCGACAACCCTTACCTCAACCCAGATCCAACAATACATATTCGAATCAAAATTTTGACCTTAAGCAAGAATCTGTAGAAAACATCGACCACTAAACCCCCATCGCCAACGACCATCCAACGCCGTTTATCTTCGCCGACCTCACCATCGAACACCACGACCACGAGCTACATTTTCCCTCAAGTGCGAACACCTCCGCTCCTCCATGCAAGTCGCAAAAGCCATTAAAGCCCAATGAAACAAAAGCAAACTAAAACCCTAATTTGCTCGAATTCGAAAAATTCACTCATTGAAAAAAATCAATTGCATTTTTCCCAACATCTACAACCTAAAAACAATCTTCGATCAAAATCTCAACTCAAATCAAGGAGTTGAACATTGGCAACTGATCAAATTGCCAAAAATCTTCATTCCGAAATTCCCAATTGGATATCAATCTAAAAATTATGCAATGCATGCTAAAATTCATCACTTTTAACTAATAATCCAACTATTTATTCCAAAACAAGAATTAAAGATAACAAATTTTGACATGAATTAAGATTTCACTGTATTATCCTATTTAAACATTTTTTGTAAACTTAAATTTACAGAAACTATTCTTAGCATCACTATCAAATATTAATAAACAACTTCCATTTTATCATCAAAATCAAATGATGATGTTATTTTGAGTTTTAAATTTTTGAAATAGATCGTGGGCTGAAATAAAAACAGAAACAGGGTGTTTACATGTATACACAGGTTTTTACACGTATATAAACATTCCAATATATTCAATAACATAAATGCTGAATGATTTCCATGCAACACTTAATATCAATTCAAAGATGAACACATGCGTTAGGTTAAACTGTTTTTAAAATATATTCACTCGCCTTTTAATATGCAGAGAATAGAGCAGGTTTAAATACTTCCAGGCACTTGAAATTTAAATCTGGATAATATGCTTTTGATTTAGCTTGCCGAAGAAATTTATCCCTTTGCATGTTGAAATTGCGAAAGATTTGAATTGTTGATTAAAAATGTTGCAATTGATCTTGAACTTGCAGGTTGAACATTCCTTTGAATTGCAGTTTTGAAAGGTTGCAGATATGCAGAAATTAATTTTTACTTTTCAGATTTGATTTTAGTTTAAATTTTTAGGTTTTTGAAAAGTAATTTCTGTTTTGCAATTAAATTGGAGTTAAGAAAAAAAACAAAGAATGAAAGTGTTATGTAAAAGAAACTAGTTTTTTTTTTTTTTGTTTTTTTGTTTTTTTTTGAAATGGTACTTTATATACAACAAATCATTGGGACAACATATCCCATGTCAATAAACGTTCGAAAGCAAGTTTCGAACTTGTGACCTCTTGCACCAAAGTCGAATCAATTAACCACTTAGACAATGGTGCTTGTCAAGAAACTAGTTTTCTTCTAAAAGCATTTAATAAAAAATTAAAATGAAAACATTGCCACATGTTTGACAAACTTACATTTGTCATTCAAGTACTTAATTGTCTTACATGTGTTTTATGAGTTGTTAATCTGGTTACACATGTCTTTGCATTTTTAATTAATTTTCATTAAATTTAAAATGTAAATATAAGCTTACATTTTAATTTAAATCACTAAATTAATAAATATAAGTTTACCTTTAAAAGAAAATATTCTAAAACTAATTATAATACAAATAAATTCTTTTACATGGATTAAAAATCTAAACCTTTTATATATATGCATTTATAACCAATTTAATTTAAACTCTTTTGAAGAAAACAAAACAAAACTTTATTTAAACTATCATATTTAAAATAACAATTATCTTATATTTGAAAATAAATTGAATTAATCTAAATTAGCTTTTATAAATTCTAAATTAAGAAAAACATTTATCTTTTGAAAAGTATTAATTCTAAAACAAATCTTTAAATTACAATATTCATGCATACATAAATTATTAATAGATTAAATTAAATTTCAAAATAACTTCAAATTATAACATATACATACATATACATTACAATTTGAAAATTCAATCTTTTATTTAAAAAAAAGATCTTCTATTCACAATATATATCAAATATAAATATTATAAATAGAATAAAATTTTATTAGCTTTAAAAAATAATTTCTTATCAATTTTAAATTGTTAGAAAGTTATTGATCAAAATTACCAGATTAAAATTTATTAACCTTAAAAAGATTAAATTTGCCAACTTAAATTAAAATTATAAAGAAAAATTATCAAATCAATTTAATTATTAATACAGATTATTAAATTGTTATTGCCTAAAATTCCAGGTCATTACAAAATTACTTAATTATTTACATGAAAAGGTTTACAAAAGATTCGAGAAAGAATAATTAAGTTAAAACCATTATTTGAAAAAGTTATTAAAAAATGCTGCAAATAGTGTTTTAAAAGCTTATTTAGTTAAAACAACTTTTCTATCATTTTGGAAATTCATTTATATAACTCAAGTCACTTTTAAAAAATTTTAATAGATTTATAGAATTTTTTTTCATGTTATTAAACATTTAAAAATATTCATTTTAAATTAATTTCAAATTCGGGTTTTAAACTGCAAAACTGCGATTTTTGGAAAACTTGTTTTGGACTTATTTAAAAATTTACAAGATGAAATCTTGTTTTTCTTTCTTCATTTGAAAAATATGGATATAATAGTCCAAAAATTTTTTATCTCGAAGAATTCCGAGCTATATTCCACTCTTTACACTTGTTTGAATTATACAGCACGAAATTGAAAACTACCGTTACACGACGCACTTAGTTTTGACTCAATTACTATTTTCTATTTAAATTTTGTCGAAACAAGTTTAAATGTTTACAAAACACGTTGAAATCATTTAAAACTAATTTCTGAACAGTATTCCCATTTTCAAACTCATATTCCATTTATTTCATATTATATTATTATAATATTCATTTTAACTCTTTTTAGATGTTTAAAACCAACAAGAGGCTAAACAACTCCATATACATATTATTTATGGATTAAATTTCTATTAATTAACTATGCTTAATTACTATCTGTTTTTCTTATCATTTATCAAACCAAGTTATCAACCATATCTAACCATATAACCAACCGTAATATCAACCACGTTATAATCCAATGTCAAACATTTAATCACTCGATAGATTTTAAACTTTCAAATCATTATACTTGAAATAATTGAGAGATTAATTAGTAAAGTGTCAGTACTCACCTTTATCTCTAACTAATCTTCCTACCAACATTCTTATCCAATGACATTTCACTAAACCATTGTTAACTTCAACTAGTCATCAACTACTCCATTACTCCTATCTTCTTGGAACGAATCCGATGACAGTTCTATCCAATATTTTCACTCCAGAGCTTCCTAAACTCCTTCCTTTCTTCCAAATAGGCTCGGCCTAGCGTTGTTTGCATGGTGGAGCTCATCCTTAGTGACGACGGTAGTGGTCGTGTACTTAGAAGAGAAAGAGGTGGAGGAGTTTGGACTAGCTTTTGAGGTGGAATACTATATTTTTACTTTACTTTCTTATTTTTTTATTTTTTCACCATTTATTTTCCTAAGGAATGAAGCCATTATCTTTCTAGAGAAGAAGAGGCCATTAGAGCCTAAAGGAAGAAGAAGTGAAACTTAAGAAAAGAAACAATGGAGGTGTGAAGAAAATGAAGTAGAAGGGTTCATATTTAGCCTTCAATTCCTTAAGCATTAAGGAATGTAAATGGACAAAGTTACCCCCCTCCCCATCACCATCGTTTTCGGACCTACCCTATTCTCACCTCCCTCGTTACTTCATTCACCTCTCTTATGTTTATTTAATAGTTAGAGGATGTATTTGGATAGAAAAATGGACTTTAGGGGAGATTTGATTTGACTTGTGTTGGATTTGATGAAAATATCACTTTTCTTTACTTAATTAAATACTTAGCTGAATAAATTCTTAGTTAATATAAGTGAGGTTTTTATTTCTTTGTTAATGTGTATATATAACAACTATTCAAGTTGCAAAATGTTTACACAACTTATATTGAACAAAACTTGTTTTTGAGAAACATTTTCTAGTCACATTTTCTGTTTTTGATCAAACTATTTATTATGCAAGCAAAACTTGAAAATAAGTTACTTATCATCTTTAGAAAATAAAAAAAGTTTATTTTAGTTGTAAAAACATATTTAATTATATTAAAATCCAATTGTAAAAATATGATGTCGATTGGTCGAAGAGCGATGAAGTTTGTCCATCTTTATAAAACAAGTGTGTGTATATATATATATTTATAAAACTTTTATCAATCAATTATTATCATTTTATAAAGATTTAAAAACAATTATTTATCATTTAAAATAAAAATTAAATGTATATCCAATTTTATCGAAAACATGTGTTTATCAATTTTACGATAAAACTCCTAATCTCCTATTTTTTAAGCCAATTCAAAAAATAAGTTCACCACTTTTTATTTATCACATAAAACATGATTACGTAGGTTTGAAAATTCTATATTTTAATATTCAAAGTTAATTAAATATTTTATTTTTAAAGTGGTAAAATTACGAGTAGTTACAATGCTTAGGTATATAAATATACACGATATATATAAGTTATGTTAAATCAAATTTTCATTTATTATACTGATATTTATCAACCTTTATGCATCTATACACTGACGTATATCAGGTTTGAAACATGTAAAAAATAATAATTTTGATTCGAATGTAAAACTAGCACACACTTAAAAAATCATATCATACTATGAACCAAATTTCACTTTTGGTACATACATACATATAAGTTTTGATCCACATATCTAGCTTTCTAACTTGAATATTATACTATACTTGGTTAAAAAATACATTTGGATACACTGAACTCAAATTTTGTTTATATGATACTGATATTTATCATCGTTAACGAATGTATGTGCATAAGAGTGCGTGTGCTTATGTATATTAAATCTAACGTAAAAACAAAAATGTGTGTGTGAGAGAGAGAGAGAGAGTGTGTATAAATTTTGATACATGTAAGATATTTTGATTTGAATATAAAATTATGCCCAGCTTTAAGATAACTTCTGATACATTAAATCAAATTTTAATTTATGATACCGATATTTATCAAACATGATACATACATGTATGTACGTACATATAGACACATACACATATGTTTATTTAATTATTTATCTATATATGTGTGCATTAGTTTTAATACATGTATATAAGGGTTCTTATGTATGCATATAACTATTATGGTACATATATTTATCGGTTCGATGTATGACTAATGGAAAAAACCGATTTTTTTGTGAACTATGACAATGGATTTTAATTATAATGATACATGATAATCAAACTATCAAAAAGGTTCATATGTAAGCATATAATTATAATGATATATTTATTTATCGATTTTGATGCCAATAACAACATACTAGAATAATAGTAGAATAGCTTAACAATATCTCCTTCTGGTTTCTCGGTAGTATCGATCTTCTACCAAGATTTTCATTGGCTAATGGTGTCAAGTAGTTGTTTTGTGTTATTGAAGAATTCTCAATATTCATTTGATTGTCATTATGGCATATATTAATTGCCTTATCCACTAATAAACATGCAGTATATTTCAGATGGAGTATAAAGTTGTGATGACTAACATGTTGTTGTATTGTAAGGCAAGTTCCAAGTTGTGTCTTTTTTACAGGCATAAATACAGAAAACCGCCTTCATTTACTCCAGATTTTGCTAACACCATAGCATACCATCTTTTACATTCCTCAATTTTTGGATCTTCAAGGGCTTACATAGAAGAAAATTAGTACTGTTAACTATAAATTTGATGATCATGGTAGTCAGTGTTTTTGAATCTATACTTTGTAGTTCTCTTTCAAGAAGTTCAATAGTTTGGAACACGGATATGGTTTTGATATAAGCTCGGGAGCTGTAGAATCCCTTGAAAATTAGCACTTTATGATACAAATTATGATGATCATGGAAGTCAATGTTTTTGAATCTATTCTTTTTAATGCTCTTTCAAGTAGTTCAATAGTTTGGTGCACGGATACGGTTATAATATTAGCTTGGAAGCAGTGGAATCCATTGAGCTTGATTTTTGGATTTTGTCATCTGCTAGTCTAGTAACTCACTATGCAATTGTACAAAACCCTATTTTAGAACTTTAGCTTGATGTATCCGCTAACAATCTAATAGTTAGAGTTGGTGTTGTCATTGAGTTTGGCACTATGCTAATAGGATAAAGATCATATCATCATATATTAGGATTGAACTTAAGAATTAAAAGAGGTTACTTTCAAGGAATTTGTCATTTTTGGAATTAGACATAAGTTACTCTCCTTATTTTTGTTGTAAAATTATTTGAAATATATGCATCTGCTATAGAAATTAGACGTGTAGATGATTGGCACCCTATATTTTACTATATGATATTTCATGTGCTTAAAACTAAGTTGACAACATTTTATAAGTTAAAGTCAGGTTTTAATCCACATATAGCCAAGTGAAGATGGAAGGAAAAAAAACAACTGGAAGTTCTTACTAATCCCATATCGTAGAAACTACTAGAATGAACAGAATAGACAAGCAATAAATTTTTCATGTAGTGTGACTGAGTTCTACACTTGCCTAGATGGGGTCTATGGGTGATCATGAAGGCCCAAGCCTTGCCTAGTGGTTTTCATGGCACTTTGGAAATGCGTTGGGTACCATCTCCCCAAGTGGGTGAGTGGACATCATTGTTTTTTGCTTTGCGGGTACGCATTTGCGTGGTCCTGCCCATAACCAAATTAAATGTCTTCTTTTATCTATTATTTGGCTTTGTGTACATTTGTGACAGTTAAAAAGCTATTATGGTTATTGTGTTTCTCTTTTGTAGAGTACTCTTGCTACCAACATACATTTTATTAGGTTTGATGATCTCTCTAAAATATTTATATAAATTTGAACTTATGTTTTTGGCCGACAATGTATTTTGTAGAGAACGCTTATGAGAGTTTATGATGGAAAACAAGCTTAAAACAATTGGCTTTGATATTTTGGTATCTAAACCAAACCCCTTTCATAAAAAGCCTATACGTATCTATTAATGTTCTATCTTACGTGCTTATATCAATTTGAATTTTAAATATGATATCTTCAATGTTTAATTAGCCACGAAGGTGGTAAATTTTTTATCAAGTTGAAAATAGGATAGAGTGTTAAATCACCATGTTAATAAAAAAGAATTTAGCAGTTAGCTCCTAGAACATGAATAAATTTCCACAATGACGTCAATAAAAAAGGATTTAGTATTTAGCACTTGGAACCTAACCAAATTCCTTGAAGTAGTGTAGGATGAGGTCTTTAATAGACATAAGCATCGAATCCATATTGAAACCAGAATCTTTTTGTTAAATTGTAATTGTCTTGCCATAGCACTTACCTAACCATCAAAGGATTATGCTAGATGTTTGTCTCTAATGTCCTTGCACATCTAAAGAAATTATATGTTATTGTAGTTTTCCAAATTCATTGATCTTAACTCAGTGGAATACATCTAGAAAAAAACATAATGGTATTTCTTTCCACTTTCCTAGTAGTATCAATCTTCTCGCTAAATTGTCATCGACTTATAGCATTAAGAAGTTATTTCTGTTCTATTGAGAAATTCTCCTTTTAAATTGATTTTCTTTATGGCATTTATCATATCCACTGATAAATATGCATCATATTTTAAGTGGGTGATAAAGTCGTGAGGACTAGCATGATGTAGTATTGATAATGTGAGTTCCTAAGATGTGTTTTTTTTACAAGCACATTTGTCCAAGTGGTTAATTGATTCGGCTTTGGTGCAGAATGTCACAAGTTCAAAACTTGCTTTCGAACGTTTACTTGACATGGGATATGTTTGTCCCAATGATTTGTTGTATATAAAGTACCAGTTCAAAAAAAAAAGATGTGTTTTTTTTGCAGGCCTGCGTATAGCAAACCACCTTAATTAACTCTAGATTTTGCTAAAACCTTAGCGCACCATCTTTTACAGACCTCTATTCTGGGATCTTCTAGTGTTTATTACATAGAAAAAAAGTTGTACTATTAATAGGAAATTTCCGTGATCATGGTAGTCAATGTGTTTGACTCTATTATTTGCAGTGCTTTTTCAATTAGTTCAATAATTTGGTGCATGGGTACACTTTTATTATAAACTGATGAGTAGTGGACTCTGGAGCTTAATTATGGCATTTTTCCTCCTATTATCCTTATAATTAATTGTGCTATATTGTTAGAAACTATATTTTAGAATTTTATCTTAGATATTCTTTAGCAGTTGGGAACATGTTGCTTATTTATTGTAAATGAGCTTGATGCAATTTCAAATAGTATATCAATTCATGATGCTACTACCTTTTAGGTACAACAACTAGGATGTAATTTCGTATTCTCAACTAAACTAAGTTGATAAGGTTTCATAATGTTCTAATGCATCTTGTTTATGAATTAAGCTATGATTTTCATGTATTAGTATCGACTTTCAATGAACATTAGGTTTGGAGCACCTGATAATAAACTTGAACTAAAATAAAGTTAAAATTAAACCTGCCAATGGACACCAGAAAAATACAAAATGCATCTGTATCCCAAAAGCAGACAATTATCCGATATTTGGAAAAACAATACAAATGCAAATATGGAAATATCTGTATATGATAATTATCTATTCGGTTTCGGTTAAGGATATAGTTTATATGAATATAAGATTGCATTACCTGGTGTATTGAGTTTAAACATCCTAAGAGCTATTTTTTGAGGTTGGTAATGTGCAATTCGATTCATAGAAGGTTGAGTGAAGTTAGTCTTGGCTTTAGCATTATTTAAGAAAAATAAAAATCATATGTGCTAGCCAATTTCATCCTCGTAACCGAATACTTTAAATTATTTTAGTTAAATACTTATTTTCATAGTATAACGCGTCGGTGTTACATTTGCACTTCTAGACATAATGTTTTTCTATTTCAAATTCCATGGTTCTCGATGTTTTTTCTATATTTCAATGTTACATTATGTGTCCATGCATGTTTTTTAACTTAAATTTTGTTAACTTAAATTTGTGAAACTAATTTTAAATTATAAGTTTACCACAATATATTCTTACTATCACAGACATTATTTAAAATTTTCAGATCAAAATGATTAAATATGTGGTGGACATAGATCGAATACATGACTTTTAGTTCTTCAGTGTTAAGGATAAGTAAACATTCGACTTGGATTGACTTTATCAAATATTAAGCACAAATGTTAGCGTATTAATTAGCACAATGTAGAATTGGAAATTAGTGTTAAAGAGTTGCTTCTCTCTAATTATTTTTTGAATCATAAGGATATTTCTCTTTGATCCTACTTTGAAATTCTTATAATTTTTCTAGTAAGTTTCCTTGCTCTCTACAGACCAATGAGTCAAAAACTTCATTTTGAACTCTTAACTCATTACTCGTTTTCTCCTTTAGCGATTTTATCCTAATTTTTTCCTATAAAAAAATAAATATTTAATTAATTATTCGAAAAGAAAAAAAGTAAGTTGGTGAATAATAATTTACCTAGTTGCAATAGGTAAGCATAAGCAATTGTGAAAAAACCAAGGTGAGAGAGGCTCAAACTAGTGACCTAGGATTACTCAACATAGCATTAAACCTATGCACTAACCGGTTGCACCACTACCCCATTGCGCATTTAGTTAAATACCATACTTGATATTTTTTCTGCATGCTGTTTATAAAATAAAGAAACAAAAGAATAATGATTGCATTACATGTATTGAGTTCAAACATCCCAATTTCTATTTTTTCTAATCTCTTTAGCTTGTGGTTGGTCGTAGAAACAAGATAAGAGAGAATACTCTCAATTTCAATGTTATTCAAAAACATATGAAATCTGCTCGCTAGCAAGTTGCATCCTCAAAGCTTTAAGTTTAGAATTAATTTATCCAAGTATTTAATGTCATAGTCGTTGTGCATTAAATCTATTGTTATAGTGCAGTCATAAACGTATATTGTTTTATAATAATGTTCTTTGGTTGTGGATGGCTTTGCTTTGATAATATGTTGCTACTAACTTAAATTTGTAAAAGCAATTTATAATTCCAAGTTTAGTATAATATATTCTTTATAACCAACATTAAAAATTGATTTAAAATGTGGCCTATATGCAATTCTTTTATCTTAAGGGTAAAGAAATGACATGAGTTAATTTAGCTAAAAAATATTAAAATTAAATTCTACAAACAAAAATCGAACCAAACTTTCTGAAAATCCGAACCAATCAAAAATTTATTATTACGATTGATAGCTTAAACTTCAAATGAGCTAAATTGTGTTGGTGCCTAAAATAATGGGAAGTTGAAATCAACATTTTGATCCATATTTATGTAAAAATGTGGTGATGTTGTAATATTTTTACTTTTTTCCCACACTAAATGTCATGAATTGAAAAAACCAATACATTTAGATTATGCAATAAATAATAATATCTACATTGATAATCATGTTCTATTATCCTAATTTACGTTATATAATAGATTTGTTCGATTTAAAGGTGAAGGAATACAGTTCCTTATTTGGATGACTGAAGTATTCGTTGCTTTTAGTAGTATTGGAAGATGTGTTGTGTATTTAATCTTGATGGAATATTAAATTGAATCTTAGGGTCCAAAACAAATAAAAGAAAAATGATTCGCACCTACAAAAAACTCGAATATGTCACCATTTTTATCACACGACACACTTCCAGGTATGACTTATTAGTTGGCTTGCAAAAATGTGGAGCTCTTTTAAGGTGGTAACTCGAACATTTTAATGAAATTTATCTACATTGATCAAATTTAACTTAAACTGCAGCTTTCCAACTTCATTAATATTATTGTAGTGTAATATATTTATAATAATCACAGCATAGCTTAACAATATCTCCTTCCGGTTTCTTGGTAGTATCAATCTTCTACCAAGATTGTAATCAGCTAATGGCGTCATGTGGTTGTTCTATGTTATTGAAGAATTCTCAATGTTGATTTAATTGTCTTTATGGCATATTAATTACCTTATCCACTAATAAACATGCATTATATTTCAAGTGGGGTATAAAGCTGTGATGACTAGAATGTTGTAGTATTGGTATGGTAAGTTCCAAGATATATTGCTTTTTACAGGCTTAAATATAGAAAACCACCTTAATTAACTCCAGAATCTGCTAACTCCTTAAAACACCGTCTTTTATAGAAATCTATTTTTGGATATTTAAGGGTCTACGTAGAAGAAAATTAGAACTGTTAACTACATATTATGATGATTATGGTAGTCAATGTTTTTAACTCTATTCTTTGTGGTTCTCTTTCAAATAGTTCAACAATTTGGTGCTTGGATACACTTTTAATATAAGCTTAGGAGTGGTGGAAACCCTTGAACTCGATTTTACCATTTTGTCATCTGTTAGACTAGTAACTAATTATCTGCAATTGTATAAAACCTTGGTTTAGACTTTATCTTGATATGACTTTTGATAATATAATAGTTCAAGATAGTGTTGCCTCTTGGGTACAACACCATGTTATGATTTTGTGTTCTCAGTCGAACTAAGCTGGTAACATTCCATAATTTTTTAATTGCCGAACATGGCTATGGTATTTGTGATAGTCTTTCTATTCCTAACCTAGGCTATAGTCATGTGTTTGTATCGACATTTGCTTCAGTGTTAGAGCATTAAGCCATTGGGTTTGGCACTATGTGTGACAGCCCACAAACCCGTACCCCTTGAGTCAACACTATTCTACCTAAATCAGCTCAAGTTGTACAGAAATACGAACCGTTTGGGTTAAAGAACAAGAGGTAGAAGAAGGAAACAGAAAACAACATCAGAATCTAGCCATCACAGCGGAATAAAATATAATAGAAAATAAATGATCTTTACTCGAATCAAATATCTCTGTTTATATATTACATCATCAGAATGCATCAATCACGGCTCAAAATCAATATCATACAATGAATACACAACAACACAAGATACCCAATAACTCAAACACAGCGGTATAATATATATATACAAATACGAGAATACGTATCGCCATCCTGCTCGTCTCCTGAGCTCCACAGCATCATATCCTGTATTCTATAATACTCGGTCTGACTCGAGCATTACAGTTAAATAATACCCGAGTCAGTCTGGAATACCAGCGTGAGAAAATCACACCCAATTGATTATTAAATTTTCAAAAATCCTTTGAAAACAAAAGCATCTCGTAAGACCGCGCCACAAATAAACATGTCGGGTTTTTACCTCACGATAGCTAAAACAGTTTTTATAGAAATCCTCTGATATTATAATAGGATCTATATACAAATACTTATAAAATAGTCGAAATTGTTACATTCATTAAATTCCAGCTACTAGCCACAGAGTGGGTAATACAAACAAAACTCGTACAAGGTTCGTAGGGAGAATGGATTTCCAACTAATGACTAGGCACTGGGGTACCACCTGTCACAGTACGGGGCCTAGATCACCGTACCAAGGAGTACGCCCGCTCCCCTGCAACACAAGGCCGGGACTACCCCTTTGCTGGATAATCCCGAGTGAGATCACCCCGCGGTTGGGATCAACAACAGCCCACTAAGCCGAAATAATAAGGGACATCTAGACTGGAATGACCTCACCCTGCTTGGGTGCTACCCACATAGCCTTGCTGCATAAACCCTGATTTTCAGTCATTCCCATTTGATGAGGCTTGAGGCTAAGCGTTACCTTTATAGAACATATCTCTTTGAATGCCCATCGTCCACATGACGATGTTTCGCAAGCATTCATCCATACAAGTCCGTCCCGGGTTCGAACGGAACCGAAGGCACTATTTCTACTACATCCATTTTGGAAATAACCTCAGGATTAGTAGCGACTAGCCCTTACACTTCAATTCTCCATCTTCGAATCCAAAATCGTTTTCACGAAACGTACAAACCGGATCGAAGTGGTTTTCGAGAAATTAATCTCGATCCCGGTCTCTTCGAAACGATCATCCTATTGTCCAATATTGATAGTCGGTTATTTAACTATCAATTAATTTTCACAACATCGAACACACAGTAAATAATTTTCCAATATTTATTCCCACCGAAACGCCAAGTATAAAATACTTTTAGCTTTAAAATAATTTAAAAGCACTTAGTTATAAATTATACTTCATAGCCTTAAAAATTTAAAACTACTTTAATACTTAATTAAAATATATACTTTAGGAATATTTAATAAATAAGTCTACTTTTATAAAATATAAAACTAGGTTTTTCTTTAAGAACAAATACCAAGTCATTTCATAATTACTACGATCATAGTTTTACAAAATATTTATTTAGTATTTAAACATTTTAAAAAACAATTCTAAGATATGCTTTTTAAAACAACATAAAACCTTTAACTTATATTTGAAATTGCTTGAAAATCGTACATGGCTATTCAGGGAAACACTCTTCTTTTTCACATCTTTAAAAATGAATCACTATTTATTTTACACGAATTTCCCTTCCTTTATAAATTTCAACTTTGACTTCATATTTAAAATATCCTCCGTTATTTTATTTTCCCCAATATCCCAGTTTAAAAGTTCCAAATATCATTTAAAATAAATTCTTTATTCATTCAAATAAAATCACTTAAGCTTTACAATTTATTATTACCCCTAATAATTCAAATTCCTCTTATTCCAAATTTGTTAGAGTTTTGCAATCACTTTTATTTTATTTTATTTTATTTTCAATTCATTATTAATTTATTCCAATTCACTAGAATTATTTTACTTAAAAATTTACTCTTTTATTTCTTTCGAAAATTCAATTCTAGAGATTTGATAATTGATTTTACTGAGATATTCAATCCAACCATACCATTCAATACTTCATTTACTCATAAAATCATCATGGGATATCAAATATTCAGAACACAGAATATTCGATAATCTAGCTAATTTCGAGGGGTCCAGTTGGATCCCACCAACCTGTTTTCCCTGCATCCAAAGATATTAGCACAACAATATGCCAATTTCAGAATATAACATACTATAACACATCCATCAATTTCAACCATTCAAACAATTATTTAAATTTAGATCATTTAAATTTAAATTTAACTGAGTGAGATTAACTCACCTTTGCCTCTTAAATTGTACGTCCACTTCATTCTCGATTTAAGTCCATAATTTAATACCTTGTATAAACATTTATATGGCCTATTAATATTAGAATAAATTAGGCAATTAATTATTATTTATTTAATTTAAACTAATAACTTGATTTTAAACTAATTTTCCCTTTGAATAAATTATATTTAGTAACTAAATTAAGTTATATAAGTTAATTGGACTAATTAATCACTAAATCCTTCCTTCTAAAAATAATCTAGTAAGTTTAGAATGTGTGCATGTATATCCCTTTTATGTCTTTATTTTTTTTCTACCTACGTATACAAATGCTTATAAATTAAGTATAAATTGGAAAATAAACTAAAAGATACCTCACTACACACTAGGTCGCTGACCCTATAGCACTTGACTTCGGCCCACGATAATCATCCAGCAGCCACAAACCCAATCGCTTGATTCTTCTCCTTCGATACTCGAGTTCCATGACTTCATCCATGAACACGAGAAATCTTCCAGCCTCACCACGTCGCACCGCTACCCATCGAAACCACTTGTGACACTGACCAAGCTTCTGCCCTAAATTTCGAGCTCTATGCCTAAACACGCACTCGAATCACCAAATCGAAGACACGCCGTCCCTTCCCCCATCATCACGACCCACAAAATCGCCCCAAGCTTGAGTTGGAGCTCGGCTTCAAGTCTCGAACGAGACTGCATCTGAATCGCGAAAGCTTGGTCGCGGTTATTCCTTGAATCGAACAAAAGAGGATGCTGCTTCCCTCTTTTTTTTATATTGTTTTCAAGGAACGAAATCATCTTCGTTTGGATTTAAAAGAAATGGAAGGCCGGCTATTATAATTTTTTTTATACGAAATAAAGTGAATCTCGTCTTCTTTAACTGAAAACAAGCAGTGGAGACGAACGTGTTTCGTTCCATTTTATTTGAGAACAAGATCTTGATTTTGTTGAATTAAATCTAAACGAAGACGGCCATTATTTGGATTTCGTTAACCGGCTTTGATTTTTTTTTTCTTTTTTTTTTGGAAAAGAAAGAAACTTGCTGGACATATTGAAGAGAAGTGGCGTGTAGAGGAAGGTAAACTAAAGTTGACTTGGTATAAAAATCTATATTCAAATTAAATCGATTTATTTTTTTGTTTAGCCGTTTATATTCCGTACGATCCCAGGATAGCTTCGAAAGCTACGAAATTTGGAATCCGATAATATTAAAATATTACGGACCCAATGGAACGGGTTTCATTGAATTTCGAGACTGTGCCTCGGAAGGCTATTTTAAATTCAATTTAAATGATATTAAATTTCAAAACTTAAAAGATAATTATAAATTTGATTTTTCAACACTTCTATTCTCATCAGTAATATCAATATAAATTTTATAAGCCTTCAAATTATTATTATTAACCGGCTTAAAACTTCAGATTACATATTTTACCCAATTCCAAATTATATAATTTAATAATTAATCATCAATTGAATTGTGATATTTGAATTCAGGTTAAAAAAAATTATCCTTTTAAATATTTTAAAATTAATTAAATATTCCTACTTCAAACGCTCAAAAATTCCGGGTCGTCACATTCCACCCCTTAAAAGAATTTCGTCCTCGAAATTACTAGTTAGGAAAAATGGTCCAAAACCCGTTTATTATTTCCCTAAACCAAACAGTTTCTAACAATTCAACATCGCACCAACTATCTTTTTGTAAAAGACTCATTATTATTCTTATTAACCTTCCAAACTTCTCCATAGTTTCAAACTATACTATTGGTTTAACCATTCAAGTTTAAATTTAAAACCAAATTTTGAATTATAAAAAAAAATTCTCAAAATTTTTCTAACTCCCTAAATTTTCGAAAATTTTTGCCAGCGTCTCCTTTGCGCGGCTAGCTCCATACAACTGCAAAATGGCTCTACGGCCTTCCAAATCCAAAAAGAAAACAAAACGCCAAGTGTCTCAATCCAAAATCCCAATCAAATTTCATATAGAAACTTAAGCACATACCTCTTTGTCGAGCATTTCAAATTTATCTTTGAAATCAAAATCAATTCTCCTTTCCCTTTTATATTACCTGCATATCCTACCTGACAATAATATCCAATCGCAATATTTGAAAAACATTTTATCGACTTCCTCACAAAATGCCAATATCTATTCATCCAAATATTGACTTAGAATATGTTTGTAATATCAATTTCCAATTAAGAAATTCACCATTTCTTACTTAAGTTTAGTATAAGCATTCTATATGCCTCTTTGTTTGTTTCCACTTTGCCACTTTAGTTAATATCTATTTCTATTCTAATTGATTCTTTCATTTCCATATGAATTCAATTTATCATTAACTTTGCATATATAAATTTTATTTTCCATTTATAATTAATTCATGTCATTATTTTAATTAGCTTCATTTAGTAACTTATTTCAATTTCCAATTCTAAATCGTTTTGTCGTTAACAAAATTTTCCAAAAATTTTCTAACTCCCAAAATTTCCGATTTTTTTTGGCAGAGTCCCCTTTGTATGGAGGAGCTTTTGCAATTTGATAAAAGAGATAAATATATATACATCGACCCACACGGTCGGATAAACCAAAAACAATTCATATTTCCTATTTTTATTGCGTGGGCGTACCTTATTTAGCATTTTAAGCAAGCAGCTTATTACTTTTAGCAAATAACACAACCAAATCCAGCCATACGGCTTCTAGGTACCTATACTTACTCAATTTAAACATGTAAGTGACAAATATATGCACTTTAACTATATTTCACTTAGTTACAATGGTTAAAACATATGAATTCTAAAAGAAATGCACATCAAACATTTTTCGTAAGCAATATATACAATTTCATACTAATTCAACTATTTTTGATTAATTTACAAACCATTTTCATTCAATTTGAATTGTTTTCAATCCATTCGTATACCACTTCATCAATTCGAATGTTTTAAAACTCAATCGCTTACATTTAATTTATTCTTAAGAAAACTGAACTCATATTTAATTCAATTGCTTTCAAAATCAATTTAACTTATTTCTATCAACTCATAGAATTTAATTATTTCCATTTACATCAAATGACAATTTATTCTATGCAATTCACGAGATCTATGTGAATAAATAAGTATTTTTCTTTATAACCAATTTAAATTGATTCTTTTTTAATTGATTCCGTTCAATTTATTTTGCATGCTATATTCTCATTCATTTTATCTGAATTCATTTATTTATCTTGGAACATTTCATATTGGTTACATCCAATACTCATTTCATAATTAATTTGCAAACTAAACATTTGCCACATTAAATTGGTATTCGACTTCATTTGATCAATTCAAGTTCCATCTCCAAATTTCATTACCAATTAATTCCCTTTTTATTTCAGTTCATTCATGACCATTTATTTAGCTCGACCCATTCCAAGCTTCCATATTTCTACCCATTCCCGAATTAATTCAAATGAAGCTTTAATTTAATGGTCTTCCAATTTTACTCGTAGTCGAGTTTCTAATTATTCTCCGCTTAAGTTAATTTACTCAATTTATTTCACTTCAAACTTAAGTTCACTTCCATTTGATTCTTATTTATTCCCTTCATTTATTTATTCAATATAATTAGTTTATCCACTCAATCTATTATGAATGTTCATTACCTTAAATTTTATTTTCAACCCACCAAGTTCTATTTCAATCCAAATTTATTTTTACGTGATTTAAAACCAATCCAATATTAGTAAACTTTGTTTAAGTTGAATTCAATTCAACTCTCCTTTCAAACTAAATTTATTTGATTAGTTATTATAAATTTAAAATTTCCAAGTTCGTTTCATTCTCAGTTCACTTAAATAAATTACAAGGTTATTTCAATTTATTTCTACTATTTGGATTTTATTTGCAAACCATACCATTATTATTTTAATCCATTTACATTTTTATTTATTCGACACATTCCAAACTATATCTAATCTGTTAACACTTCAAGTTAAATTTTAATTTACAACTCAAGTTTCGAATCCACTATCCATTTTCAATTTATCACCAATTACATGGACTCACAATTCAATTACATTCTCGGTTCATTTAACTAATTGCAAGGCCACTATCAATTATATATCTTCACTAATGATTGAAGTCGAATTTGATTTATAACTTGAGTTTTATTTCCAAACTTCAATATTAACTCACCAATTTAGCTTTTCCTTAGCTACATTGGTTATCATTATATATTTCGTTATCTAATTTATTATCTACTTAGTTTTTCCTTAATTTATAATTCAATACCTGAATTTTAATTTCAAATATCACTCCATTCAATTTGCTTAAGTTCAATTTATTTTATAATTCAAGCTTGGATTTTTGTTTTATTTCCCAATTCATCGAACAATATTTATTTTGGATTTTGTATTCCATTTTCAATTTAATAAGTCACTACTTATTGTTTTATACAATTCCATTCATCATAAGCTTGAATATGTTCTTCTTTTATTTTAACTCAAGCCTTATGCTTCTTTATAACCCAAGCATACTTTATTCATCCATTTTAATTCTTTTATAAGTTATTCTGGTTTATTTATTTCAATCTAATTCTTATCCAATTTTATTTCATATCCAACTTATTTTCTAGTTATCCAGGTAAGAATCAATTGCAATTCAATTTATTCAATTGAATTTTTATTCCAGTTCAATTCTATTTTAAACCCAGATTTGTTTAACTCAATTCGATTTTAACTTAATTCGAATACAACTGGATATTATTTCCAGCCTATCTAGTTAATGTCAATCTAGTTAAATTTTTATTTCCTCAATCCAAGCTTATTTCATTTTTAACCCTTCCCTTTAAATCTAAATTCCAACATTCGAAGCTTATATTCTTCCTGATTTAAAAATCATCTCAATTTACAAGCTTACAACTATCTCATCAGGATTTTTAAACTCCCGGCTTTGGTTTCAAATTATTTTGAAATTTCCAACATCTCAAAATCACACTTCTCAAAATTTAAACCAATTCTGGTTTTATCCCCAACAAATTTCTTTTTTGAGATTTTCAAAAACAACTGGCTTTTCTGAAAAAATCGGTTTTTTTGGCAACAATCCGTCACTTGGAAATTCGAAAATGAACACTGATGATGCGGCCGTCATCATCAGAATTATTTTCCAATAATCCAAGTGATTTCAATGCTATATCACTTACAAAATCCATTTAAAACAAATTTCCATTCGGAAATTTCTCCAAAACAATAATATTATCATTTATCTTCAAATACTTCCAAATCTCCGGAATTTTAAATTTCCAAAGCCTGCTTAAATAAATTCTAACTATAATTCATTCGTACAGTTTATGCTTATACAAATTTCCATTTGATTATAATTCAGTTTATAATTTACATTTACAATTCATATTTATAAATTTCATTTCATAATTGAATTTATCTTCTCAGTCTTTGATTATATTTACAATTTCTAGTTAAAATTTTCACTTAACAATGATAATACTTTAATACCATTATTTCTAGCATCCAAGCAACCATATATTAGCTAAATAGTTTCAAAGGCTATTCTTTATATCAAAATATGTTTTTGGGTAAAATTATTTCATTTACCCATATTTAAAACAATACCGTGTGGATTGCTCTATTCAAATGTTTATAAACCCCTTCGATACAGTTGCGTAGACTGTGTCGATGAAGGTTCATATGCCACTCAATAAACCAATCAACACAATATTAAAACAATTTATATTCACTAACAAATACGCGCTCATTTCTATTAATACGCTCAAACTCATTCTAGAGTACTTCAGACTCTAATTTAAATGAGTAATTCCCACCAGAGCTAAGGTTATCTCCAATCTAAGCTCTGATACCAACTGTAACAGCCCGCAAACCCGTAACCCTTGAGTTAACACTATTCTACCTAAATCAACTCAAGTTGTACAGAAATACGAACCGTTTGGGTTAAAGAAGAAGAGGTAGAAGAAGAAAACAGAAAACAACGTCAGAATCTAGCCATCGCAGCGGAATAAAATATAATAGAAAATAAATGATCTTTACTCGAATCAAATATCTCTTTTTATATATTACATCATCAGAATACATCAATCATGGCTCAACATCAATATCATACGATGAATACACAACAACTCAAGATACCCAACAACTCAAACACAGTGGAATAATATATAAATACAAATACGGGAATACGTATCGCCATCCTGCTCGTCTCCTGAGCTCCACAGCATCATATCCTGTATTCTATAGTACTCGGTCTGACCCGAGCATTACAGTTAAATAATACCCGAGTCAGTCTGGAATACCAGCATGAGAAAATCACACCCAATTGATTATTAAAGTTTCAAAAATCCTTTGAAAACAAAAGCATCTCATAAGACCACGCCACAAATAAACATGTCGGGTTTTTACCTCACGATAGCTAAAACAATTTTTGTAGAAATCCTCTGATATTATAATAGGGTCTATATACAAATACTTATAAAATAACCGAAATTGAAACATTCATTAAAATCCAGCTACTAGCCACAGAGTGGGTAATACAAACAAAACTCGTACAAGGTTCGTAGGGAGAATGGATTTCCAACTAATGACTAGGCATTGGGGTACCACCTGTCACAGTACGGGGCCTAGATCACCGTACCGAGGAGTATGCTCGCTCCCCAGCAACACAAGGCCGGGACTACCCCTTTACTGGATAATCCCGAGTGAGATCACCCCGCGATTGGGATCAGCAACCGCCCACTAAGCCGAAATAATAAGGGACATCTAGACTGGAATGACCTCACCCTACTTGGGTGCTACCCACCTAGCCTTGCTGCATAACACCTGATTTTCAGTCATTACCATTTGATGAAGCTTGAGGCTAAGCGTTACCTTTATAGAACATATCTCTTTGAATGCCCATCGTCCACCTGACGATGTTTCGCAAACATTCATCCATACATGTCCGTCCCAGGTTCGAACGGAACCGAAGGCACTATTCCAACTACATCCATTTTGGAAATATCCTCAGGATTAGTAGCGACTAGCCCTTGCACTTCACTGCTCCATCTTCGAATCCAAAATCATTTTCACGAAACGTACAAACCGAATCGAAGTGGTTTTCGAGAAATTAATCTCGATCCCGGTCTCTTCGAAACGATCAACGTATTGTCCAATATTGATAGTCGGTTATTTAACTATCAATTAATGTTCACAATATCCAACACACAATAAATAATTTTCCAAATTATTTATTTATCTCAAAAATATCTTCACAATATACAATTTCACTTTTCAAACACCTTTTGAAAACAGTTTCAAGCATATTCCTTTCTCGGAATAATTTCCCAATATTTATTCCCACCGAAATGCCAAGTATAAAATACTTTTAGCTTTAAAATAATTTAAAAGCACTTAGTTATAAATTATACTTCATAGCCTCAAAAATTTAAAACTACTTTAATACTTAATTAAAATATATACTTTAGGCATATTTAATAAATAAGGCTACTTTTATAAAATATAAAACTAGGTTTTTCTTTAAGAACAAATACCAAGTCATTTCATAATTACTACGATCATAGTTTTACAAAATATTTATTTAGTATTTAAACATTTTAAAAAAATATTCTAAGATATGCTTTTTAAAACAACATAAAACCTTTAACTTATATTTGAAATTGCTTGAAAATCGTACTTGGCTATTCAGGGAAACACTCTTCTTTTTCACATCTTTAAAAATGAATCACTATTTATTTTACACGAATTTCCCTTCCTTTATAAATTTCAACTTTGACTTCATATTTAAAATATCCTCCGTTATTTTATTATACCCGATATCCCAATTTAAAAGTTCCAAATCTCATTTAAAATAAATTCTTTATTCATTCAAATAAAATCACTTAAGCTTTACAATTTATTATTACCCCTAATAATTCAAATTCCTCTTATTCCAAATTTGTTAGAGTTTTGCAATCACTTTTATTTTATTTTATTTTATTTTCAATTCATTATTAATTTATTCCAATTCACTGGAATTATTTTACTTAAAAATTTACTCTTTTATTTCTTTCGAAAATACAATTCTAGAGGTTTGATAATTGATTCTACTGAGATATTCAATCCAACCATACCATTCAATACTTCATTTACTCATAAAATCATCACGGGATATCAAATATTCAGAACATAAAATATTCGATAATCTAGCTAATTTCGAGGGGTCTAGTTGGATCCCTCCGACCTGTTTTCCCTGCATCTAAAGCTGTTAGCACAACAATATGCCAATTTCAGAATATAACTTACTATAACACATCCATCAATTTCAACCATTCAAACAATTATTTAAATTTAGATCATTTAAATTTAAATTTAACTAAGTGAGATTAACTCACCTTTGCCTCTTAAATTGTACGTCCACGTCATTCTCGATTTAAGTCCATGATTTAATACCTTGTATAAACATTTATATGGTTTATTAATATTAGAATAAATCAGGAAATTAATTATTATTTATTTAATTTAAACTAATAACTTGATTTTAAACTAATTTTCCCTTTGAATAAATTATGTTTAGTAACTAAATTAAGTTATATAAGTTAATTGGACTAATTAATCACTAAATCCTTCCTTCTAAAAATAATCTAGTGAGTTTAGAATGTGTGCATGTATATCCCTTATATTTCTTTATTTTTTTTCTACCTACGTATACAAATGCTTATAAATTAAGTATAAATTGGAAAATAAACTAAAAGATACCTCACTACACACTAGGTCGCTGACCCTACAGCACCTGACTTCGGCCCACGATGAGCATCCAGCAGCCACAAACCCAATCGCTCGATTCTTCCCCTTCGATACCCGAGCGCCACGACTTCAACCACGAACACGAGAAATTTTCTAGCCTCACCACGTCGCGCCACGACCCATCGAAACCACTTGCGACACTGACCAAGCTTCTGCCCTAAATTTCGAGCTCTACGCCTAAACACGCACTCGAATCACCAAATCGAACACACGCCGTCCCTTCCCCCATCATCACGACCCACAAAATCACCCCAAGCTGGACTTAGAGCTCGGCTTCAAATCTCGAATGAGACTGCATCTGAATCGTGAAAGCTTGGTCGCGGTTATTCCTTGAATCGAACAAAAGAGGACGTTGCTTCCCTCTTTTTTTTATATTGTTTTCGAGGAACGAAATCATCTTCGTTTGGATTTAAAAGAAATGTAAGGCCGACTATTATAATTTTTTTTTATATACGAAACAAAGTGAATCTCGTCTTCGTTCAACTGAAAACAAGCAGTGGAGACGAACATGTTTCGTTCCATTTTATTTGAGAACAAGATCTTGATTTTGTTGAATTAAATCTGAATGAAGACGTCCATTATTTTGATTTCGTTAACCGGCTTTGATTTTTTTTTCTTTTTTTCGAAAAAGAAAGACTTGCTGGACATGTTGAAGAGAAGTGGCGTGTAGAGGAAGGTAAACTGAAGTTGACTTGGTATAAAAAACTATATTCAAATTAAATCGATTTATTTTTTTGTTTAGCCGTTTATATTCCGTACGATCCCACGATAGCTCCGAAAGCTACGAAATTTGGAATCCGATAATAATAAAATATTACGGACCCAATAGGATGGGTTTCGTTGAATTCCGAGACTGTGCCTTGGAAGGCTATTTTAAATTCAATTTAAACGATATTAAATTTCAAAACATAATTTTAAATTTGATTTCAACACTTCTATTCTCTTCTGTAATATCAATATAAATTTTATAAGCCTTCAAATTATTATTATTAACCGGCTTAAAACTTCAGATTACATATTTTACCCAATTCCAAATTATTTAATTTAATAATTTAACCATCAATTGAATTGTGATATTTGAATTCGGGTTAAAAAATATTAACCTTTTAGATATTTTAAAATTAATTAAATATTCCTATTTCAAACGCTCAAAATTTCCGGGTTGTCACACTATGTCAATAGGACAGAGATTATATCAACATATACTAGAATTGAACTTGGAAACTAAAACAGGTAAACGAAGACTTGGCATTTCAAGAAATTTGGAACAACGTGACTTTTCGACGCTCGAAAACCGACATCAATACGTCCACTGTATCAACTGCCAAGCAATCTAAGGCCGGAAAACCGTACCGTTAGGGATAAAGAAAAGGTATAAGATAGAAGAAGAAAAAAAGATCGAACAGAACAGAAAGAAACAACAGAACAATATCAGAATCTCACAATCGCAGCGGAACAACATAAAATAGATAAATGAATAATCTTTAAACAAAGAACTATATCAGTTATTATATTGCATCATATTACATTACATCATCAGAGTGTACAACAACAAACAACAAAAACAGCGGAAAAGAAATACTATATACTAGTGAATACGCCATGCCATCCGGCTTGCCTACTACCACTCTTGAAGTCCAGAATATCCTGATAACCTGACTCTAGACTGTCCGTGAGGAAATTGGTGGGCATCTAGAGTTTAGGAAGGAAAACAATAAACTCCAGGTCAGTCATGGGACTGGTGTGAGAACTTAAAACAGTTTATCTTTAAAATAAACAACAAGATAATTTTTTTTGAAGTCAATTCGCAATGTTTTTTTTTTGAAAATGTAACTACCATAAGACCTCCCACCACACACACAATGCAAACGTAGACTTGGAGGAGATTTCTTCTTATGTTAGTCAAAGATGCTTACTACGCAAAATCAAATCATTTTTTTGATATTATTATTAGTGCATAGTGTAGAAAACATTTCAAAAGTAGAATATAAATCTTAGCCTGCATAGGTACCATTATATTATGCCTACTATAGCTACCATATTAGATGGCAGGTTCTACAACTAAAACCATACAGGGTTCGTATTGTTTCTTTTGATTTCCAACAAATGGTCAGACCAAGGAACTTCCCATTGCCACATGGGTACACCACTGGAAAGGTGACCTGAGAATCCAACCAGATCTCTAATACACAAGGCCGGGTTACCCTTCAAACTGGGTAACTACTGACACGAATATGTCATTCCCTGATCGTAACCGATCTATTTCCGAGGATCCTCGATTCCAACAACTACATAGTAATAAATTTGCAGCAACAACATAGGTTAAGTATCTTAGCTCGATACCACGATACCACCTCTATCCAGAAGGAATGACATACACTAAAGGGGCGCTACCCCTTAATAACCTTGCCGCGTCCTTTCTCTTTTGACCATTTCCAGGGTGTGAGGTCCGACGAAGTCTCGTCCACAAAGCCACGCTTTATACAAAAGTTGTGCTTTGTTCAACAAATGCTCAACAGCACTTAGCATATCACACTGCCAAATAGGGAGTATATTACTAATAACCTTCAACTACATAACCACTGAGCTCGTACGTCTCAGAGAAGGGTGATAAGCTAAGAGAATAAATTCTCCCCCACAAACAGAAATATATTTGAAAGAAATCGGCTTTATATCTCAATTTGTAATGTCAGACATACAATCCATACAAGTCTGTTCCGGGCTCGAACAGAACCGAAGGCACTTCCAAAGAAGCCCTTGCAATATGGATATTCACTAATCACGTCCGGACATCCCGTCACTAAGGGTGATAAAAACTCTATATCGGAGATCAGCCGATACATAGTCATTTGACGGTAATCCTTCCGTTTCCACAAATACCCGATCTTCAACACCAGTCATCAAAGGCAATCCATAACGACGTATCACATATTCGGAATGGGCATACGACCCCAAGGTCCTTTCCCGGCTAACCCGAATAGTGAGCGCTTATTTTGAAAATAAGTGTGGCATTCAAATTCAAGCAAATCACAACAAATACCCATTCAAAGGTAAATATTGATAGTCGGTTATTTAACTATAAATAGATATGCACAACATCACTAGGTTCCAAATAATTTTCCGAATTATTTATTTTCCAAAAATATCTTTACAAGATATATATTTTTTCCACACTTCAAAACCATTTGAAAACAAATTTTCAAATCACTTTTCACCTTTACCACTTTTGAAAACAAATTTCAAACATTTTCCTTACGCGGAAATACTTTCATTTCAAAATGGTTCATTTAAACCAATTAAATAAATCCTTACCGATTTACTTTAAATTTACGTTCCAAATCCATAAATTTATTTCCACACTTCAAAAATAAATCAACGTTTATTTTTAAACAGATTTCCCTTTCTTTTATAAATTCCATGGTGAATTTACAATTCCCAAATATCTATGAATATACGATTTCCAAATCGATTTCTAATATTCATTTTCAATTTATCTTTAAAAGATAAAATCTCAAAACTTTCACTTCATATTGGAAAACATTTCCATACTTATTTAATAATAATAAGTAATTCACAATCCATTTATTTTCAACACTTGGAAAATATTCAATATACATAAATCGAAATTAAGTATATGTTTCATTCTTGAAGGAAAACATTCTCTTAAACACGTTTATTTGAGTCAAAACGAATGTTGTGTAAAAGATCGTTACGACGACCCAAATTCACTAGTATAGGGATTCGAAATTAAGATAGATATATTGATGCAGCTCAGACCTGGGTCAACGGATTGCAAGTAAGTGGCATGAGTCGTCTACGACCTAAGTTGTCACGAGATAAGGAACAAAGCTTTAAGTTGAATGGAAGAATTGAGTCGTCCACGACTCAACATGGAGGAATTGAGTCATACACGACTCAACTGGAGGCCAGAGGGGACACGGGGGAAGAGACGCGAGCTAAAGAAGGAGGTTTGATTCATATCTGAGTTAACAAGCCGCAAGAGAGGAATGCACATGGAGCTTAAGACGCGGCTCGCTTGAGTCGTGTGGGTCTTGAGTCGGTCCTTAGTTGAGTCGTGAGTCGTTCACGACATAAGTTGAGTCGTATATGTTGTGTTACGAGGTGGTATGTAAATACTGGGTTTGTTGAGTCGCATGTAACGATGAGTCGTATATTGTGATGTAATTGTTTTGAGTCGTTTGTTCTTTGAGTCGTAGGTCGTTAGGTCGCATACGACCTAAGTGATGTGTTGATGCGTTAAGTCCTTAAGTCGGCCATGTTTGAGTCGCTTGTGTTAAGTCGGTGCCGACTTATGGTAAGCCGTAAGCCGTGTACAACTTAAGGGTCAGGGTTGTCAAAAATGCTATAAATAGGGAGTGAGTGGTACATTTCAAGGGGTTGATTTTTGAATAAAATTTCTTGTTGATTGCTGTGTGCTTTCATCTTAAATTGGTAGTTGAGTGTAATCTCCTATCTCCACTTTCGGTTATTCAAGTGCGCTCGTATCAACGATTGTTGAAGCCGATTCGCGGAATCAAGTGCGCTTGATCAACGCTTGAAGAATTGAAGATCTTCTTTCACGGCATCGTGCGCGATCAACGTGTTAGAGAAAGCTAGAATTCGGTATCTTTGGATCAACGAATTTGGGCATTTTGGTATTCATTAATCCACCGATTGCTACACTTCCATCGTTATAGCGATTTTCTGTTAATCCGCTGCGTCAGTTTGGTATCAGAGCTAGACTTAGCCAATCATAGCTAAGCCGAGACTTGGAGCCAATTTTTGAAGTTGAAGTTTGAAGTTGGAGTTTATCGTGTTCATCTTGAAGTTGCAACGAGTTTGAAGATTTTGATCCATTTCATTTTGGATCTAGAGTTGGAAAAGTGTCTGAATTTGAAGTTGCTTGGAGACCTTGAGCCGAGCTAAGTTAAGCCGTGAAGGGTGAAGGCCGAGCATAACATTGAGTTAAGTATAGGCCGTGCATCAGTTTTGGTATCATTGTTTGAAGGGTTTAAGCGAGCCAAGTCTAGTGACACTTGTTGCCGAGTAAGAGTTAAGCCGTGTAGAGCTATTACCGAGTCAAGGTTGAGGCCGTGACTTGTTGGTCTTGTGTTGAAGTTTTGTGCTTGATTTGTTGAAGTATTTGAGAAGTTTTGAAGTGTTTGTGAAGAGTTTCCAATCATGCCGCCAAGGAGAGCTAACCGTCATCAAAATGTTGAAGCTTTGTATCGAAGAGAAGAAGCCGAGCTTATGGAGCAACGTATTAATGAGAAATTTGATGAAGGCATTGGAAAGTTAGAGAAGTTGATGAATGATTTAAATCAAACTCAAAGGAGGAGATCACCAATCTCGAACCACGGAGGAAACAGAGTTTCGCCATCGGTTACGGAAGCGAGTAAGGTATCACTGCAATCTTTTAGAGAGAGAAGAGAAACATCAATTTCGTCAAGGAGAGATCACCATAACTATGGACATGAAGAGAGAAGAACTCCACGAGAATTTGTAGATGAGCCATATAGAGATGAAGAGAGACATAGTCGAAGAAGCATGCATGAACGAAGGGATGATAATGGTCGAGATCGATGTAGGCATACTTTTAATTTTGATGAAGAGGGTGATATAGCAAGTATTCATTATCGAGATCGAGACCAAGTTCGAAATTCTTATCGAAATGTTGAAGATGATCGTCGATGGGAATCGGGTATGAAGATGGAAATTCCAGAGTTCAAGGGTGGAATGGTAGCTGAAGAGTTTCTTGATTGGGTGTCAAATGTTGAAGAGATCTTTGATTTCAAGGAGGTTCCGGAGAATCGTCGAGTAAAGTTGGTTGCTACTAGGTTGAGGGGGAGAGCTTTGGCATGGCAGCATCAAACTAAACTTACAAGAGAGAGAATGGGAAAGTCAAAGATTGAATCATGGGAGAAGATGAAGAAGTTGATGAGAGCTACAATTTTACCTTACAACTATCAATCACTTATGTACCAGAGATTGCAGAATCTGAGGCAAGGAAAGAAGTCAGTTAATGATTATGCAGATGAATTTTACCAACTCATTGCCAGAAATGATATTATGGAGACAGAAGAACAACTAACTGCTAGGTTTGTTGGAGGATTACGAATGCAGATCCAGGATATGGTTATTATGTACGATCAAAGATCTGTTGCAGAAGCACATCAGAAAGCGTTGGCTTGGGAGAAGCAGGGAAGGCGTGGAGGTGGTGTGTTTACTAATTCCAATAATCCAGTAAAGGGTGTTAGTGGGAGTTCTAATGTTCCTAAACCTGTCAGTAAGCCAGTTGTGAAGGAGGCTGAGAAGGCGAAGGTTAGCAGTGGTTTCAAATGTTATAATTGTCAGGAGTTGGGTCACAAAAGCAATGAATGTCCAAAGCCGAAGAAGAGGACAATGGTTGCTGAGATTGAGGATGATGGTGAGGAGGTAGAATGTTCAAATGTACCTTATGTTGAGGAGGAAGAAGACTTATTGTCCGGAGATGAGGGTTGTAATTTGATGATGAGGAGATCTTGTCTTACACCAAAGAAAGAGGAAGATTCTAGTTGGTTGAGGAGCAATATTTTTCAGTCTACATGTACTATTCTGGGAAAGGTTTGCAAATTCATTATTGATGCTGGAAGCTGTGATAATATTATCTCTACAGAAGCAGTAAGGAAGTTGAACTTGAAGACTGAGAAGCATCCTAAACCGTACAAGCTAGCATGGTTAAGGAAGGGTGGTGAAGTGAAGGTGTGTTGAAGGCTTGTGTAAATTTTTCTATTGGGAAGAAGTACAAAGATGAAATTTGGTGTGATGTTGTAGACATGGATGTGTGTCATCTGTTGTTGGGCAGGCCATGGCAGTTTGATAGAGCAGTGCAACATGATGGTCGTGCTAATAGCTATAGTTTTATGTTTGAAGGTACTAAAATCACTTTAGTTCCTAAGAAGCAACAACAGAAGGAAAGCAAGTTGGAGGAGATAGAAGAACTGAAAACTTTGCTATCTTTGAAGGAGTTTGTTAAGGAAGTTGAAGATGAGCCTGAAGTCTTTTTGTTGATTAGACGAGAGTGTAGTGAAGAGGTTGAAATTCCAGAAGAAGCAAAACCAGTTTTGAAAGAATTTGAGGATGTATTTCTAGAAGAGTTGCCTAAGGAGTTACCACCACTGAGAGACATTCAACATCAAATTGATCTTGTTCTGGGAGTAGTATTACCGCATAGACCGCATTATCGAATGAGTCCGAAGGAACATGAGGAGTTACGAAGGCAGGTGGAAGAGTTGCTTGAGCAGGGACGTGTTCAGGAAAGCTTGAGTCCTTGTGCAGTACCAGCTTTGTTGGTGCCGAAGAAGGATGGAACATGGAGAATGTGTACCGATAGTAGAGCTTTGAACAAGATTATTGTTCGCTACAGGTTTCCTATGCCAAGGTTGGACGACTTGCTAGATCATTTAAGTGGGGCTACTATCTTTTCGAAGATTGATTTGAAGAGTGGTTATCATCAAATTCGAATCAGATCAGGAGACGAATGGAAGACCGCATTCAAGACAAGGGAAGGATTGTATGAATGGTTGGTTATGCCGTTTGGTCTATCAAATGCACCAAGTACATTTATGAGGGTGATGAATCAACTTTTCAGACCGTACATTGGGAAGTTCGTGGTAGTTTACTTTGATGATATTCTGATTTATAGTGCGAGCACAGAGGAGCATGTAGAACATTTGAGAAAAGTGTTAATTATTCTTCGTGAGGAACAATTTTATGCAGCTACGAAGAAATGTGTGTTCATGACTCGAAGTGTGTTATTTTTGGGATATGTTATATCTGAGAAGGGAATCCAGGTGGACCAGAGTAAAGTTGAAGCAATTAGAAATTGGCCACAACCGAGAACTATCACCGAAGTTAGAAGTTTTCATGGATTGGCATCATTCTACCGAAGGTTCATTCCATACTTCAGTAGCGTGATGGCACCAGTTACTGATTGTATGAAAGGGAAACAGTTTTCTTGGTCGGAGGAAGCAGGGGTTGCTTTTGAGAAAATCAAGACACTATTGGCGACAACACCAATTCTTGTATTACCAGATTTTCAGTTGTTGTTTGAGCTACACACTGATGAATCAAAGGTTGGGATTGGAGGAGTATTAAGTCAGAGTAGAAGACCTATTGCATATTTTAGTGAGAAGTTATCAGGGGCAAAGATGAGATATAGTACATACGATGTTGAGTTTTATGCTGTTGTGCAAGCTGTTAAACACTGGAGACATTATCTATTTCAGAAAGAGTTTGTTCTTTACACTGATCATGAAGCGTTGAAGCATTTGCAAGGGCAGGATAAGATTTCAGCGAGACATGCATCATGGATTGCTTATTTGCAACAGTTTACTTTTGTTGTGAAGCATAAATCTAGGGTAACAAATCGTGTAGCCGATGCATTGAGTAGGAGGAGTCATTTATTAACGACAATGAAAGTTGAGGTGACAGGATTTGAGTTATTGCCAGAATTGTTTGAGGAGGATCCTTACTTTGCAAAGTTCGTTGAGAAAGTTAAGGATGGAGATACTGATGAATTTGCATTGGTTGATGGTTTCTTATTTAAGGGAAATCGATTATGTATACCAGAAAGCAGTTTGAGAATGAAGATTATCAAGGAGCTTCGTGAGGAAGGACATGTGGGTAGAGACCGAACATTGCAGTTAATCTCTCAATCCTACTATTGGCCATCGATGAGGAAGGAAGTTGAAAGGTTTGTTCAGAGATGTCATATCTGTCAAGTTTCGAAGGGAACAGCTACGAATGTGGGGTTGTATATGCCGTTACCTGTACCAGCTAAACCATGGGTAGATGTGAGTATGGACTTTGTGTTGGGATTGCCGAGAACGCAGCGTGGCAATGATTCTATCTATGTGGTGGTTGACAGATTTTCGAAGATGGCACATTTTATTGCTTGTAAGAAGACGGCAGATGCTGTTCGTGTTGCTCAGATGTTCTTTAAAGAAATCTATCGACTTCATGGGTTACCAGAGTCTATTGTGTCGGATAGAGATACCCGTTTTCTGAGTCATTTTTGGTTGAGTTTGTGGAAGATGGTAGGAACGAAGTTGAAATTTAGCAGTGCTTATCATCCGCAAACGGATGGACAGACCGAAGTTGTTAATAGATCGTTGGGAAATTTGTTGCGATGTCTTGTGAAGGATAGTCTGAAAAGTTGGGACATGAAGTTATGCCAGGCAGAGTTTGCACATAATCATGCAGTGAATCGTAGCACAGGATTCAGTCCATTTCAGATTGTATATTCAAACGTACCCAGGGGACCGTTGGATTTGGCAGTAGTACCACAACCAAAGGGGACGGTTAAACGAGCTGCTGATTTTGTTGATGAGTTGACTGAATGTCATAAAATCGTTCAGGAACGATTGGTGAAAGAAAATGAGAAGTATAAGCGAGCTGCAGATTTAAAGCGACGAAATATAGAATTTAACGAAGGTGATTTGGTGTATGTTGTGTTAACGAAGGATAGTTTTCCAGTGGGCGCTTATAATAAGTTGAAAGCCAAAAAAATTGGTCCCGTAGAAGTTGTGAAACGGATCAATGAAAATGCTTATAAGTTGAAGCTACCAGAGGACGTACACACTTCTGACGTGTTCAATGTTAAGCATCTTGTACCATATTATGGGGATGACCAATCTGAGGCGGAAGAGTTTACAAATTCGAGGTCGAATTTTTCTCAACCAGGGGAGGATGATGCAGCTCAGACCTGGGTCAACGGATTGTAAGTAAGTTGCATGAGTCATCTACGACCTAAGTTGTCACGAGATAAGGAACAAAGCTTTAAGTCGAATGGAAGAATTGAGTCGTCCACGACTCAACATGTAGGAATTGAGTCATACACGACTCAACTGGAGGCCAGAGGGGACATGGGGGAAGAGACGCGAGCTAAAGAAGGAGGTTTGAGTCGTATCCGAGTTAACAAGCCGCAAGAGAGGAATGCGCATGGAGCTTAAGACGCGGCTCGCTTGAGTCGTGTGGGTCTTGAGTCGGTCCTTAGTTGAGTCGTGAGTCGTTCACGACATAATTTGAGTCGTATATGTTGTGTTACGAGCTGGTATGTAAATACTGGGTTTGTTGAGTCGCATGTAATGATAAGTCGTATATTGTGATGTAATTCTTTTGAGTCGTTTGTTCTTTGAGTCGTAGGTCGTTAGGTCGCATACGACCTAAGTGATGTGTTGAGGCGTTAAGTCCTTAAGTCGGCCATGTTTGAGTCGCTTGTGTTAAGTCGGTGCCAACTTGTGGTAAGCCGTAAGCCGTGTATGACTTAAGGGTCAGGGTTGTCAAAAATGCTATAAATAGGGAGTGAGTGGTACATTTCAAGGGGTTGATTTTTGAATAAAATTTCTTGTTGATTGCTGTGTGCTTTCATCTTAAATTGGTAGTTGAGTGTAATCTCCTATCTCCACTTTCGGTTATTCGAGTGCGCTCGAATCAACGATTGTTGAAGCCGATTCGCGGAATCAAGTGCGCTTGATCAACGCTTGAAGAATTGAAGATCTTCTTTCATGGCATTGTGTGCGATCAACGTGTTAGAGATAGCTAGAATTCGATATCTTCGGATCAACGAATTCGGGCATTTTGGTATTCATCAATCCACCGATTGCTACACTTTCATCGTTATTGCGATTTTCTGTTAATCCGCTGCGTCATATATAAATCCTAATACTATATAAAACATTTCCTTTCGGAAATCATTTACTATAACAACAGTGTTATAGTCCACTATATCCTTCTATTTCTCGAAAACGTCTATTTCAACAATAAATGTTGAAATCCATGGTTTCGACAATTAATACATTTAAAAACAACTTCAAATCGTTTTAATCCCATTTAAAGGATCACTCCCTAAACATTCCTTTAATATATTATTCACTGTTCAAAATCGTGAATATAAATCATTAACCAAATTCAACACTTTTACATATTCAATTCAAAAATTATCCACTGTCCCAAAATCATGAATATACTCCTTTAATAAGATATAAAAATTTACTTATCAAATTCAATCAATCTTGAATTTATAAATCAATATTTATAAATTCACATTTATATATTATAAAAACTTCAAGTTATAAAAATCTCTTTATTAACCAATTCTATTTAAATCTCATTTAGATGTCACAAATCAAATTTTCAAGTTAATTATTTATAATTTTCTATTTTACAAATCTGTTCAATTTATAACTTCAAAATTTATAAATCTATAATTTCATTCACTTATGAAATCCATTTTTATTTCATTTTAACACTTATAAAAACTCATTTTATAATTCCTATATTTTTAATTCATAAATATCAATTTCGTAAATCTTTTATATAAGTCGTTTATAATAATTCAAAAATGACAATTTAACTATTTTATAAATTAATTTACTATTTATTTCAAAAATCACATTACGGTTATATTTCTCAAAAATCATAATTTTTATAATATTAAATTATAACGTTAATTTATTTAAAAATAAATCAATTCAACAATTTAATGAAACATATACTTTCAAAAATCACTTTAAAACCCTTTTTAAATTCAAAATTGTTATTTTAATATTTTTAAAACTTCAAAATAGGGCCAATGATGCAACAACACCAAATAATCAATCACGACATCCAAACGTCATATATCAATATGATAATCAACAAATATCACAATATCTGTAATCAAATAAATACTGGTGAGGAATCCAGTTGGATCCCTCCAACCCGTTTCCCTGCATCCATAGATGTTAGCACAATACCAATTCCGTTCCAATATGGAATATCGCGGTATATAGGATTTATAAAATATTATCCGCTATTATGCGGCGCAATAGGGTCTCATCCGCTATATAATGCGGGAAATCAACTTCAAGTACATATATAATACCAATTCCATACAAGATGGAATTATCTTAGTATATGTTTTTAATAAATAACCTCCGCTTAATATACGGCGTATAATGTCTATTTCAATCATCAACAGATAATAATTTATCATCCAGGCATACATCATCAATTTTTCAATCTAACTATTTAAAATTTTAAATCGAAACTATTCGATTGAGTGAGAAGTTCTCACCATGAGTTTCCGATGATAGTTGTAGCGTTTTATTTCGAATAAAATTAAATGTGCGTTTAATTTTGCCTGAAATTTTCACTAACTCCATATGACTCCAAAAAATCTCCATCGCGTAGTGCTCGTCCAACCGAACCCAACGCAATTCGTTTCGTGCGTTTTCGACCTCGTATGAAAAGTTACACACTTTTAAGGTTTGAACGAATTAATATAAATATAATTTACAATTTGTTTAACCTAAATCAATCTGGGCTGTGCATTTGGCATCTCCAGATCTCGGCCGTGAATTTGCCTTCTTTCCCCATCGTTCCAAACCGTGAACCCTACCCATAGCCGCCAATCGCTCCACCAATAAACCCGACCCATACATCGACTTCCGCATCGATCAACTAGCGCCATTCAATTAGCCATGACGTGCTCCCCTACACCGTGAGTATAGACGAACTCGGCCTCCCCCTGAACTCATTTTTCGTGCACGAACCGAGCACACACGCGGCCAAAAAACTCCACCAGTGGTCGACGATTCATCGACCCACCGTATGATTTGAAGCTCTCCCCTAGATCTACAACTTTGTAGTTGATTACATTTTGAATTAACGTGTGGATTTGAAGAAATTAAGGGGGAAAGGAGATAGTTTTCGGCCATTAATACTGTAGCCGGCGGCCTAACCTAAAAATTAGGGTATTGAGTTCTCTTGTTTGCAAATTGAAGTTATGAAGTACTTATATAGAAAATTTCCAAAACACTATTCACCCAAAATTTTCCGAACATCAAACGAAGCGTGCCGGTTAGCGTTTCTAAGGTTTACCCTATGTTCCGGACACAATGGAACATGTTTCGGAGGCCAATTCGATCATCTGTGCGAGTTACGGAAATTAACGATCAAATTTTAAATTAAATCGATTTAAACTAATTTCTATGCGTTTTGGCTTGCCCCGGACAAACCGTAAATCCGATTGACACGAAATTTAAAAACATACGATAATATCACATTACGGGTCCCATGTAACTCGTTCCGTCGAAATTCGAGACTGTTTGAAAAATGGCTATTTTAACTCGTCGGTTAAATATTAAAATATTCAATTTTCACAAATTAACTTTAAATTCGATTTTAAAAGTTCTATAACATCATTTTAACTCCAATATGATATAATTAAATTTTCAAAATCATTTTCAATCATTTTAAACCCAATTTCAAATTATTTCTGTAATTTCAAATATTAAATTATCGATTTAATATGCAATAAAATCCAGATATTTGAAATAAAATTTATTCGACTTATAATTTCACTTATTAATATTTAAAAATCAATTAAATATACAAATTTTAATTAAAAGAAATTCTGGGTCTTTACAAACTTCCCCTCTTAAAAGCATTTCGTCCTCGAAATTTCCAAGTAAGAAAAAGTCTTGAAATCCATTAACTTTCCAAACAAACCGTTCAATTAAGATTTTGCAAATCTCTTAAGTGTTTAAGTTTTCCAAAATTCATAGTTAAACTTCTTACAAAATCTTTACTAAGTTTCCAAATCCAAACTTAGTTTTCAAAAAAAAATTCCCAATTTTCTCAAAAATATTCTAACGCCTTAAATTTTTGGAAAAATTCGCCATATTCTCCTTTGTACGGCTCGATCCCAAAAAAATGGCAGTATATATATCACAAATTTACATCTCATCAAGTGATGAGGCATCCCGCCAGGAAAAAAGTGTAAAAGTACGATATTTAATCCGAGATATGCACCTTATATTTTTATTAGCGAGCATATACGGCTAATATAACGCGAAAGCGAGCTCCAAATGCGAAGCAAGCGCAATCCGCACCTACTAAACACTCAATAAACAAATGAGTAACATGTATATATGAAAGTAATATCAATATACAACATATATCAACACAACAACTACATGTGCCACATAGCAATGCATTCAATCAACAAATGCAACCATCAAACAACTATCCAACCAATAAACATCCAACAAATCCATAACCTAGTTTTTCAATTTAAATCACATTTGATTCATTAACATTGGATTTACTAGCATTCATTCATATTTAATTTCAATTAGTTTGCATTCACTAATTTATATTCAATTTAGTTCACTTCCAAATCAAATTCAATTCTATTCAAATTTATTTTCTTCCAATTTGAATTTAATGATTTATAGCTTTCCATTTCACTGATTCATTTTCATTTAACACTTAATGAGTTATATACAATCAATCAACAATCATATAACAACCAAATCATAACCATCATAACCAAATTATTTAGTTTACATTCAATTTGGTCCAACACTTTTAGTTCCAATTGGTTTATATTAAATTGATTCTTATTCAATTATTCAACTTCCAATAACATTAGCTTTTAATTAATTAACACTTACATTCTTTGTTCCATATCAATTTTTTTACATTCGATTGACTTACATTCCATCCATTAATTAATTCAATTGCTAATTCCTTTAACAATATAAAGTTGAATTTCATTTATATAACTCAAGTTCATATTCATCACTTCATTTCATTAATTTATTTCGATACCAAAATCAACTTTATTTAACTTCACTTAAGTTATATTCTCTTTCAAACATAATTTTTTTAACTTAACTTAAGTTTCCACTTATAAATTAAATTCAGATTCCAATTCTGAAGAAAATTTTATTTAACCTATAGCAAGTCAAATTTATTATCTCATATCACTATCAAATTCAGATTTTGTTTTGCTTAACCAAATTGTTTAACCATTTTTAACAATTTGCTTCACTTTCATTTTCTCATTTCATAAGTTATACAACTTATATTCAACAATTACTACTTGGATTTTTTTATTGATTCACTTATACTTCCTTTAATTTAACTCCATCCTTTAAGTTAAATTTATTCTATCAAAATTCAAATTGTATAAGTTATCAACTCATTATCGTTCCCATCAATATTTTAAATAGGATTCCAGAGTCTTTTCAATCTTTAAAACCATTTTTGAAATCAATTCGAATTACCTTTTGAATTTCCAAAACCAAATCCAAATTTTCCAAACAACTTTCATTTAAAACAATTTGGCAACAATCCCTCTTTTGGAAACCCGAAAATGAACACCGATGATGTTGCAATCATCATCGGAATTATTTTCTAGCGACCAAAAAGAGTTTAGAGCTTTAATTTCTCTAAAATAATTTTCCCAAAATATCAAATCCTTTCAAAACATTTCTCTGGAATTTTGTTTTTAGATCATAAATCACATTTATAAATCTTTTACTTATATAATTTCACTTCTTATATATAAGATTATTTCACAAGTGTAAAACATTTTAATTATAATTTCATACTTATAATTCATTTGCTTATACAATTATTCATTAAAAATTGTTGTTTTTATTCAATAACCAAACAATCAATTCATATACACTTTAATAATTCTAAAAAATTATTCCTTTGTATATAAATTATAACCAAGGTAAAATTATTTAAGAGTTCAGAAACCCCTATCGATCACGGTTGTACTTCCCCCACCGACCAAAATTCATAAACAATCAACCGATAAGTCAACACAATGCAAAACAATTTATATTCACTAACAAATACGCGCTCGTAGCTATTATTACACTCAAACTCATTCTAGAGCACTACTGACTCTATCTCTAATGAGTAATTCCCAACAGAGCCATGGTTGTCGCTTAACCATATGCTTTGATACCACTTGTAACGACGTGACTTTTCGACGCTCGAAAATCGACATCAATACGCCCACTGTATCAACTGCCGAGCAATCGTAGGCCGGAAAACCGTACCGTTACGGTTAAAGAAAAGGTAGAAGATAGAAGAAGAAAGAAAAAGATAGAACAGAACAGAAAGAAACAACAAAACAATATCAGAATCTCACAATCGCAGCGGAACAACATATAATAGATAAATGAATAATATTTAAAGAAAGAACTATATCAGTTATTACATTACATCATATTACATTACATCATCAGAGTGTACAACAACAAACAGCAGAAACGAAATACTATATACTAGTGAATATGCCATGCCATCCAGCTTGCCTCCTACCACTCCCGAATTCTAGAATATCCTGATAACTTGACTCTAAACTGCCCGTGTGGAAATTAGTGGGCACACAGAGTTTAGGAAGGAAAACAATAAACTCAACGTCAGTCATGGGACTGGTCTGAGAACTTAAAACAGTTTATCTTTAAAAACAAACAACAAGATAATTTTTTTGGAAGTCAATTCTCAATGTTTTTTTGAAAATGTAACTACCATAAGACCTCCCACCACACACACAATGCAAACACAGACTTGGAGGAGATTTCTTCTTATGTTAGTCAAAGATGCTTACAATGCAAAATCAAATCATTTTTTTGATACTATTATTAGTGCATAGTGTAGAAAACATTTCGAAAGTAGAATATAAATCTTAGCCGGCATAGGTATCATTATATTATGCCTACTACATCTACCATAATAGATGGCAGGTTCTACAACTAAAACCGTACAGGGTTCGTATTGTTTCTTTGGATTTCCAACAAATGGTCAGGCCAAGGAACTTCCCATTGCCACATGGGTACACCTCTGGAAAGACGACCCGAGAACATAACCAGATCTCTGCCAACCCAAGGCCGGGTTAACCTTCAAACTGGGTAACCACTGACACGAATATGTCATTCCCCGATCGTAACCGATCTATATCCGAGGATCCTCGATTCCAACAACCACAAAGTAATAAATTTGCAGCAACAACATAGGTTAAGTATCTGGGCTCGATACCATGATACCACCTCTATCCAGAAGGAATAACATACACTAAAGGGGCGCTACCCCCTAATAACCTTGCCGCATCCTTCCTGTTTTGACAATTTTTGAGGTGTGAGGTCCGACGAAGTCTCGTCCACAAAGCCACCCTTTATGCAAAAGCTGTGCTTTGGTCAACAAATGCTCAACGGCACTTAGCATATCACACTACCAAATTGGGAGTATAACTAATAACCTTCAACTACATAACCTCTGAGCTCATACATCTCAGAGAAGGGTGTAAAGCTAAGAGAATAAATTCTCCGCCACCAACAGAAATATATTTGAAAGAAATCAGCTTTATATCTCAATTTTTAATGTCAGACATACAATCCATATCCCTTGCAATCCGGATATTCACTTCCAAAGGCACTTCTAAAGAAGCCCTTGCAATCCGGATATTCACTAATCACGTCCGGACTTCCTGTCACTAAGGGTGATAAAACCTCTATATCGGAGATCAGCCGAATTCAACGGTAATCCTTCCGTTTCCACAAATATCCGGTCTTCAACACCGGTCATCAAATGCAATCCATAACGACGTATCACATATTCGGAATTGGTTATACGACCCCAAGGTCCTTTCCCGGCTAACCCGAATAGTGAGCGCTTATTTTGAAAATAAGCGTGGCATTCAAATTCAAGCAAATCACAACAAATACCCATTCAAAGGTAAATATTGATAGTCGATTATTTAACTATCAATAGGTATGCACAACATCACCAGGTTCCGAATAATTTTCCAAATTATTTATTTTTCAAAAATATCTTTACAAGACGTATATATTTTCCACACTTCAAAACCATTTGAAAACAAATTTTCAAATCACTTTTCACCTTTACCACTTTTGAAAACAAATTTCAAGCATTTTCCTTATGCGGAAATACTTTTATTTCAAAATGATTCATTTAAACCAATTAAATAAATCCTCACCGATTTACTTTAAATTTACGTTCCAAATCCGTAAATTTATTTCCACACTTCAAAAATAAATCAACGTTTATTTTTAAACAGATTTCCCTTTCTTTTATAAATTCCAGGGTGAATTTACAATTCCAAAATATCTATGAATATATGATTTCCAAATTGATTTCTAATATTCATTTTCAATTTATCTTTAAAACATAAAATCTCAAAACATTCACTGCATATTGGAAAACATTTCCATACTTATTTAATAATAATAAGTAATTCACAATCCATTTATTTTCAACACTTGGAAAATATTCAATATACTTAAATTGAAATTAAGTATATATTTCATTCTTTAAGGAAAACATTTTCTTAAACACATTTACTTGAGTCAAAACGAATGTTGTGTAAAACATCGTTACGACGACCCAAATTCACTAGTATAGGGATCCGAAATTAAGATAGATATATAAATCCCAATACTATATAAACATTTCCTTTCGGAAATCATTTACTATAACAACAGTGTTATAGTCCACTATTTCCTTCTATTTCTTGAAAACGTCTATTTCAACAATAAATGTTGAAATCTATGGTTTCGACACTTAATACGTTTTAAAACAAATTCAAATCATTTTAATCCCATTTAAAGGATACTCCCTAAACATTCCTTTAATATATTATTCACAGTTCAAAATCGTGAATATAAATCATTAACCAAATTTAACACTTTTACATATTCAATTCAAAAATTATCCACTGTCCCAAAATCGTGAATATACTCCTTTAATAAGCTATAAAAATTTACTTATCAAATTCAATCAATCTTGAATTTATAAATCAATATTTATAAATTCACGTTTATATATTATAAAAACTTCAAGTTATAAAAATCTCTTTATTAACTAATTCTATTTAAATCTCATTTAGATGTTAAAAATCAAATTTTCAAGTTAATTATTTATAATTTTCTATTTTACAAAATCTATTCAATTTACGACTTCACAATTTATAAATCTATAATTTCATTCAGTTATGAAATCCATTTTTATTTCATTTTAACACTTATAAAAACTCGTTTTATAATTCCTATATTTTTAATTCATAAATATCAATTTTATAAATCTTTTATATAAACCGTTTATAATAATTCAAAAATCCCAATTTAAACTATTTTATAAATTAATTTACTATTTATTTCAAAAATCACATTTAGGTTATATTTCTCAAAAATCATAATTTTTATAATATTAAATTATAACGTTTATTCGTCTAAAAACAAATCAATTCAATAATTTAATCAAACATGTACTTTCAAAAATCACTTTAAAACCCTTTTTAAATTCAAAATTGTTATTTTAATAGTTTTAAAACTTCAAAATAGGGCCAATGATGCAAAAACACCAAATAATCAATCACGACATCCAAACATCATATATCAATATGATAATCAACAAATATCACAATATTTGTAATCGAATAAATACTGGTGATGAATCCAGTTGGATCCCTCCAACCTGTTTCCCTACATCCAAAGATGTTAGCACAATACCAATTCTGTTTCAATATGGAATATTGCGGTATATAGGATTTATAAAATATTATCCGCTATTATGCGGCGCAATAGGGTCTCATCCGCTATATAATGAGGGAAATCAACTCCAAGTACATATATAATACCAATTCCATACAAGATGGAATTGTCGCGGTATATGTTTTTAATAAATAACCTCCGCTTAATATACAGCGTATAATGTCTATTTCAATCATCAATAGATAATAATTTATCATCCAGGCATACAATCATCAATTTTAAATCTAACTATTTAAAATTTTAATCGAAACTATTCGATTGAGTGAGAAGTTCTCACCTTGAGTTTCCTGTGACGACCCAAAATTTGTAGTCATTTGAAATGGGAATATTTAATTAATTTTAAATATTCAAAGGTTAATTATTAAACTAAATTTAAAATATCAATATTTATTGGATAGTTAATTGTAAAATTTAATTATCGAAATTTGGTAAATTTATTGAATCGGGAATTTTAAGCTGGTTAAAAATAATCTGAAATCCTATAAGATTTATATTGATAATTCTGAAGATAATAAGAGTGTTGAAATTGAATTTGATAGTGGTCTGTTCAGTTTGAAAATTTATAACGTCTAAATTGAATAAAAAAAGGAGTAGTAGCCTTCAGAGGAACAGTCTCGGAATTTAACTAAACCAGTTCCATTGGATCCACAATAGTGTTTTATTATCGGATTTCAAATTTCGTAGTGTTTGGGTTGTGGTGTGAGAGTACGATATGTAAACTCGTTGAAAAAAATTTATATAGCGACAAATTCAATTTAAAGGAAGCAATGTTGGTCTACTCAAATTTTCTTTCAGCCGTAATTGCATCCCGTCAATACTTTTTCCTTTCATCTTAAATTACTGTATCTAACTTTCTCTTACACGCCAACATCTCGTTTCCTTCCTCTTGAAGACAACCTGTTCGTTTCGAATAATAATAAAACCCCACAGCCGAAGGAAAAAAAATATATCTCGTAACCATTTTTTTCTCTCTCGTTCATTCGAAATTCATGGCCGAAGCCTCCCAGTCCATTCTAAACTAACGGAGAGAAAAAAAATTGAATGGCAACACTCAGGTTTCAAATTAATTCAGATTTATCAGTGTCGAGCTTTGAAAATCAATGTCGTTCCTCCTCCGATTCAAATCGAGCTTCCCTCCTCCATGTTGATTCACGAAGTGTTGTACTCTTGTTCGAATCTCCCTCCCTCAAATCTTGCCTCGTCGAATCGTGGAGGCTACTCTATCGTGCCTCCTGAACCACAACGTCGACTGGAAGTGACGTTGCTCGCCTGAGAAACTCGATGCCGCCGGAGTGCAGTACTCTCGAATCTGAAGTCGCGTTAAAGAATATTCATGTATCCTGCTTTGTTAAGGATGCTGAGAGAGCGGCGTCGATCTAGATCTTGAAGCATCGATCTGAACTATAGTTGCGCCGCTCAGGTTTTAGCATCTCATTTGGGGTTTGGGATGAAGCCGAACTGCTTCGTCATTCGATTTGGAAAAGAACGTTTCTTACAACCACCTGTTGCCGCTTGAATAGTCGTCTGAAATCATGAAGAATTATCGATATGGATATGGGTTGCAAACGATGAAGTTAGGGTTTGGTTCGGCGATCACCATGGGAGTTCGACAGTGATGGAGGCAGTAGGGTCATCGTGGATCGAGTGAGGTATTGAGCTTTATTTATGTGAATCTATTTTGGGATTTTAATTTGATTCTTTTTTTGTAAATTTGTTCAAAAAAAAGGATTACTGTCTAGTTTTAAAATTCTAAAGTTTATATACATATATAAATTAGATTTAAATCAGTTGCTTAATTAAATAGACAAGATTTTGAAAAAAAAGGGTTTAAAAATATATATATATATATTATTTGATATAGATAATATTTTGAATATAAGAAGGATTTTAAAATATGGTGAAGTTTAAATATATATATATATATATGTATATATAATAGTCATTTGGGTTACTAAAGATAATTTGTTAAAGAAAATTATTAGCTTAAAAATTATACCTTAAATTACAAATGAAATAAAATAAATAAATGCTAGAAAATCGTTTAGTTAATTCACATGTTAACAAATTCATATAAATATTTATACAAGGTCCAAAATTGGGACATAAATGTTCGAGATGGAATTGGATTGCCAAACGTAAAGCAAAGGTGAGTTAATCTCACTCAGTTTAAATTTAAATTTAAATGATTAAATTTAAATAATTGTTTGAATGGATGAATTGATTGATGTGGTATAGTATGATATTTTGGAATTGGCATATCATATGGTGCTAACATTTGTGGATGCAGGGAAAACAGGTTGGAGGGATCCAACTGGACCCCTCACATTTATTTAAATCATTCAATATTCTCTGTTGTGATTATTTGATATCTTATGATGAGTTATATTTGGATATTAAATGTTATGGTTCGATTGCATATTTGGGTATAATGAACTACCGAATTATATGAATTGGATTGTTGAAAAGAAATTAAAAAGAAGTAAATTTGTAATCGAAATAATTATAGAAAGTTTGAATAAATTAAGAATGAATTGGAGAGAAATAGAAGTAATATGAAAATAATACTAAATAACATCGAGTATGAAGAGAAATGGAATTTTGAATAAAATGAAATCGATGAATTGTAAACTTAAGTTATATCAATTAAAGAAATAAAGAATTATTTAAAATTTAAAGTTTAAACTTATTTAAAGGAACGAAGAAGTAATTGAGAAATCTAAAAAAATTGGAATCAAGAAATGAGATCTGAAATTAATAGATTCTGAATTTAAAGGGAATAATTGGAAATCAATTTGGAAAATTGATTTAAGTGATTGAAGCTAGGATTTTACTCTGGATAACCAAGTACATGTTTAAAGTAAATTCTTAAATAAATTTAAAGGTTTTAAAGTTGTTGTAAAAAGCAAGTTTTAGAAAATTTATTATTTCTAAAATTTAATTTCAATAGTAAGTATTTTCCTAAATCTATTATAGTAGTAATTACTTAAAAAGTGACCTAGTATTTTGTTTTCAAAAGTGAAAATCTAGTTTTATATTCTATTAAGTAGCTTTATTTTCAAATACTCATATAGTATGTATTTTACAAAATATTGAAGCAATTTAACTTAAATGTTTAAAAGTATATTTTTTAAAAGTAAAGTGTTTTAAATTATTTTAAAAATCTAATTTTGTGCTTGGTGATTTCAGAGGGAATATAAAATATTTGGGAAAGTTGATTCCGAGAAGAAAGATGGTTTGAAACTGTTTTCAAAGGATTGAAAATAGAAATATATCTTATGAAGATATTTTGAGATTAATAAATAATTTGAAAAATTATTTATTGGTTGATGGTTGTTGTGTGAATATAATTGATAGTTAAATCACCGACTATAAATATTAGACAAATGCGTTGATCGTTTCGAAGAGACCGGGATCAAGATTTATTTCTCGAAAACCACTTTGATCCGGTTTGTACGTTTCGTGCGAAAAACGTGTACGGAGTCGAAGATGGAGCAATGAAGTGCAAGGGCTAGTCGCTACTAATCCTGAGGATATTTCCAAAATGGATGTAGTAGGAATAGTGCCTTCGGTTCCGTTCGAACCCGGGACGGACTTGTATGGACGAATGCTTGCGAAACATCGTCAGGTGGACGATGGGCATTCTAAGTGAAAACGTTCTAAAGGTAACGCTTAGCCTCAAGCCTCATCAACCGGGAATGGCAGAAAACAAGGGATATGCAGCAAGGTTAGGTGGGTCGTACCCAAGCAGGACAAGATATTTCCCCTGTCTAGATGTCCCTTTATTATTTCGGCTTAGTGGGTGGTTGGTCGCGCCAACCACGGGGTTTATCTTGTTCGGGACTGTTCAGTAAGTAATGGTTCCGGCCTTGTGTTGCAGGGGATGAAGGGAGTAATCCTCGGTACGGTGATCTAGGCCCGTACTGTGACAGGTGGTACCCCAGTGCCTAGTCATTGTTGGAAATTCATTCTCCCTACGAGCCTTGTACGAGTTTTGTTTGTATTACCCACTTTTGTGGCTAGTAGCTGGAATTTAATAGATGTAACAATTTCGGCTATTTTATAAGTATTTGTATATAGACCCTATTATAAAATCAGAGGATTTCTATAAAAATTGTTTTAGCTATCGTAAGGTAAAAACCGACATGTTTATTTGTGGCGTGGTCTTACGAGATGCTTTTGTTTTCAAACGATTTTGAAACTTTAATAATCAATTGGGTGTGATTTCCTCACGCTGGTAATCCAGACTGACTCGGGTATTTTTTAACTGTAATGCTCGGGTCAGACCGAGTATTATAGGATACAGGATAGGATGCTATGGAGCTCAGGAGACGAGCTGGATTGACGATACGTACATTCGTACTTGTTTATATATATATATTCCGCTGTATTGAGTTGCTATGTATCCATTTGTATGATATTGATGTTGAGTTGTGATTGATGTACTCTGATGATGTAGTATGTAAATAGATAATTTGATTTTGAGTAAAGATTATTTATTATCTATTATATTTTACTCCGCTGCGATGGTTAGATTCTGATGTTGATTTTGTTTTCTCTTCTTCTACCTCTTCTTCTTAAACCCAAATGGTTCGTATTTCTATGCAACTTGAGTTGATTGTTGTAGAATAGTGTTGACTCAGGGGGTACGGATTTGCGGGCGGTTACACTTGGTATCAGAGCTTAGGTTGGTGATAACCTTGTTTCTGGTGGGAATTACTCATTTAAATTAGAGTCTATAGTACTCTATAATGAGTTTGAGCGTATTAATAGATATGAGTGCGTATTTGTTAGTGAATATAAATTGTTTTAATATTGTGTTGATTGGTTTATTGAGTGGCATATGAACCATCGTCGACACAGTCTACGCAACTGTATTGAAGGGGTTTCTAAACACTTGAATAGAACAATTGACACGGTATTGTTTTAAATATGGGTAAATGAAAAGATTTTATCCAAAAATATATTTTCGATATAAAGAAAGTTTTTGTAAACTATTTAGCTAATATATGGTTGCTTGGATGTTAGAAATGATAATATTAAAGTATTACCATTGTTAAGTGAAAATTTAACTAGAAATTGAAAGAAAAAAATTAACCAAAGTTTGAAGGAATAAATTCATTATAAAATGAAATTCATAAATATGGATTATAAACGTAAATAGTAAATGGAAATATAATTAAATGGGAATTTGTATAAGCATAAACTATACAAATGCATTTTAGTTAAAATTTGAATTAAAATAATTTGAAACCTTAAAACCTCGGAGATTTTGGAAGTATTTTGGAGGTAAATAGTATTTTTGTTGTTTTTGGGTATTTCTGAAAGGAAAATTGTTTCAAATAAATTTTGGGAAGAGACTTAGCATTGAGTTCACTTCAGTCACTGGAAAATAACTTCGGTGATGACTACAACATCATCGATGTTCATTTTCGAGTTTCTAAGTGATGAATTGCTACCAAATTAAGTTGTTCAGAAAAACCTGTTTGTTTTTGAAATTTCAAAAGAAATTTGTTGGGAAATAAAAACCAGGATTTGTTTGACTTTTGTGAAATGTGATTTGAGATGTTGGAGATTTCAAAATGATTTGAAACCAAAGCCGGGAGTTCAAAAATCCTGATAAGATAAGTTGTAAGCTTATAAATGGAAATGATTTGTAAATCAGGAAGAAATTTTAAGCTTTGGATAATGGAATTTAAATTTACAAGGTGAAAAGTTAAAAATGAAATTAACTTGGATTAGGGAATAAAATTTAACTGGATTGAAGTAATTGAATTAGGCTGAAGATAATATTCAGTTGTATTCAAATTTAGTTGAAATCAAATTGAGGTAAATTAATCCGAGTTAAAATAAAATTGAATTGGAATAAGAATTCAATTGAGTTATTGGATGGAATGAATTGGAATAACTTATAAAAGAATTAGAAATCCATAGAAAAAAATACATGCTTGGTTATAAATAAGCATAAGGCTTGAGTTAAAAAAATAAAAGAAGAATATATTCAAGCCTATAATGAATGGGATTGTGTAAATAATAAGTCGTGACTTATAAAATTTGAAAAGTGGGATAGAAAACCCAAAGTAAATATTTTTGATGAATTGGAAAAAAAACGTAGCTAAACTTGAATTATAAACTAAATTGAACTAAGAAAATTTAGTGGAGAGATATTTTGAATTAAAATTCAAGTGTTGGATTGTAAATAAGGAAGAACTAATTGTTAATAAATTAGTTAATGAAACGCGTAAGTGGTTTTTGATTCAAGATGATAAATTGAATTGTGAGTTTATGATGAAGTTTGGAAATAAAACTCGAGTCATAAATTGAATTCGACTTAAAAAGGTTGGTCAAGAAAATGTAGTTGAACTGTGAGTTCATAAATTAGGTGGTAATTTGAGAATGGATAGTGGATTCAGAACTTGAGTTTTAAAATTAAAATTTAATGTGAAATGTTAACAAATTAAATATAATTGGAAATGTATTGAATAAAAATGAAATTGGATTGAAATAGTTGTGGTTTGGATTGCAAATGAAGTCCAAATAAGCGGAAGTAAATTTGATATGGCCTTGTAATAAATTAAACGAGTCAAATCTGAAAGCTAAATTTTAAGATGAGATTTAACTGGGATAGAATTAAGTTGTATGGAAGAGAAAAATATTTATTCGTGAAATGAAACTGAGCTTAAGTATAAAATCTGAATAAATCGATATAAATTGACTTAAGTTGAATATAAAGGGAATAGTTGAATTGAATTCAACTTAAAACCAGGTTTAATGATATTGGATTGAATTTGAATCAAGTAAAAATGAATTTGGATCGAAATAGAATTTGGTGGGTTGTGAATAAAATTTAAGAAAATGAAAATTCAAAATGGATTGAGGGGATGAACTAATTATATTGAATAAGTGAATGGATGGGATAAATAAGAATCAAATGAAGTGTTGGTTTAAATAAGTTGAGAAATGGTTATTAAATGAAATAGCTTGGATTTTTTTGAGCTAAATAAAATAGTTTGGAATAAACAATTACAAAATGGTTTTAAATGTAAATGAATGAATGTGAATGAATTAAAAATAAAAAGGAAATTTAATTGGTAATGAAGATGGATCTAAGTTGTTAATGGTTTTGAATGAACCAGTTTGGTTAATAAAATTGAAATGCAATGAAACTAAGAATATATGGATGGTGGATAAATTTAAAAATGGAATAGAATTAAGCGTAAGTTGAGTAGGAGTCAATTTAAATTGATTATTAAATTCAAGTGCTTATTTATTCACATAAATCTCGTCAAATTGCAAAGAATAAATTGTCATTTGGTGTAAATAGAAGTAACTAAAAATTCTATGAGTTGATAGTAGTAAAATAAATTGCTTTTGGAAGCAATTGAATTAAATATGAGTTCAGTTTGCTTAAGAATAAATTGAAGGTAAGCTATTGTGTTTTTAAACCATTCAAATTTGATAAAGATGTATACGAATGGATTGAAAACCATTCGAATTGAATGAAAATGGTTATAAATAAATTGAAACAGTTGAATTTGCATGGAAACTATATAAATTGCTTATGGAAAAATGTTTGCTGTGAATTTCTTTTAGAATTCATATGTTTTAACTATTTTAAATAAGTGAAATGTAGTTAAACTGCATATATTTGGCACTTACATGTTTAAATTGAGTAAGTACAGGTACCTGGAAGCCGTATGGCTGGATTTGGGTTGGGCTATTTGCTAGAAATAATAAGCCGCTTGCTTAAAATGCTAAATAAGGTACGCCTGCGCAATTAAAATAGGAAATATGAACTGTTTTTGGTTTTTCCGACCGTGTGGGTTGTTAACCCTGTTCTGCCAACGAGATGAAACTTGGGCCGACTCATCCACTTAAGGTCTTTAACGACTCATTGGATTTACGACTCAAGGGGCTTCAGCAACTTAAGGAAAGGACCGACTCAACTGGTAGCGACTCAATTGGTTGACGAGCTAAGGCTCAAGGCAACTTAGAGGAATGGAACGACTCATGGAGGTTAGCGGTTCATGATACAGGCCGACTCATTGAGTTACCGACTCAACGAAGTTCACGGCTCATACGAGACGACTCAAGGACTGGACCGACTCATCTACTCAAGGACCGGACCGACTCATCTACTCATGGTTCGTAACGACTCAGTGGACCAACGACTCAACGAGTTAATGCCTTAGAAGAGCAGAGTGGTTTAACTAGTTAGTGGTTTATGGGGTAGACCGACTCAGGGTTTCCAACGACTCAAGGTGACTAACGACCTATCATAAGTCGCTGGCGACCTAAGCATACGAGGAACAAGCTCAATGCCATTTCATCTATGCCACTGCTTGCTGACTCGTGGTATGTGAGTCGGTCACGGTTCATTCTGAGTCGGTCACGACTCATGACTTAACAATTCCAGCCCAGAAATTTGCCTATAAATACATGGCCACCCCCAACATTCAAGGGACTTTTTGGCTGATTCATTTCAAGCGCCGTTACTCTGCTGCATTCTAAACTACTTCAACACCTTCAAGAAACTTCACGAAGAAATCAAACATGTCAAACATGTGTTCAAAGATTTGGATCGACATTGAAGTTTAGGCTACTTGTTCAAAGTCACTTGAAACTCAAAGTGTGTTGTAATCAAAGTATAACTGCATTGACTTGTAATCAAATCATCAATAAAGATATTCAAAGTGGACGTACGCTATCTCTTAAGCCGAACCACTATAAAACTGCTGTTGTTTTCTGTTTTTTCACTATTATCTGCTTATAATCTGTTCCCGAGTTATCGGGTGGTGCTTTCACGATCTCACTTCATACACCGGGGTGTTAGCGTTCAAATTTTAGCGTTAACATTTTTGGTGCTTTCACTGAGAAATCGAACTCAGGTGAGTTATCATCATTGCTTCACAGAGGTTTGTAGAGAGAATTTCCTTGAAAACCAGAAGCCTATCCAAGATTATGGCTCCTGGAAGGAAAAGTAGATTTGTCAGATCTGGGAATATTCAAGAGGGAACCTCCGCTTCCTCCATATCGAATCAAGCCACTCCAGCTGTCGGAGTTACAAAGGCAGAGCTGGATGCTGCAATCTTAGGGCTGAACCAACAGATAAATGCCCAAAATGCACAATTCGAGGCTCAGAATGCCCAGAATGCTCTAATTCTGAATAGGTTGAACGATTTGCTTGGGGCAAACTGTCAACCAGCAGGTAATGAAAGGAATTTTGCTGGCAACATTCATGATGCTGAAGAAAGAAATGCTCCTGAAAGGGCTGCTAGCCCCTTTGAACAAACACTTCCAGAGGTTGGTGGATCTAGAGCTCGACATGATGAGGAGTATCTTTCTGGAATGGTCCGACAAATTATGAAGGAGAGTATGCAGAGGGTTGAAGACGAGAAAGAATGGGGTTTCGCCCCAAGTAAAACTCCGTTTACTGAGAAAATCTTAAAGGCTGAATTCCCAAGGAAGTTTGTCCCTCCAACCATTCCAGCTTACAAGGGGACAAGTGATCCGAACGAATTCTTATACAAGTATGATTGGCACATGACAGGTGCCAGAGCCTCTGATGAAATAAAGTGCCGATATTTTCCTGTGTATCTCGAAGGTGTAGCTCTGCTTTGGTTCACCAAACTTCCAGTCCGATCTATCGATTAGTTTTCTGACTTAACCCGGAAGTTCAAGGAGCAGTTCAGACTATACGCCTCAAAAGCCAAGGATATCATGTCACTGTCAAGTTTGGAGCAGAATCCAGGGGAGACTATCAGATCTTTCTTAAACCGCTTTAATATAGCGCTAGCTGAGGTGGACAATGCAGAACCGCGAATGATATTGACTTATCTGATGAAGGGTATTGACAAGTCGAGCGAGTTTGGGAAATGGCTAAACATGAAGGAACCAAATTCCCTTGAAAAGTTCTATAAAAAAGCAGATGAATTCATACGCTTAGAAAGCCGTCCCGTACCGGTAAAGGCAGTGTTGGAAAAAGCCGAAGATAACACTGTTGTTCCACGCAAGAATGAATCTGTAGGGCAAAAAAGGGAAAATAACAACGGGAAGAAGCAGAGTAATCTGAAGAAGCCCCGATCCTTCAAGCCATCAGAATATACTCCTTTATCAGATACGCCGGAACGTATCTACCTTGCCACTAAAGATTCTATTGACTTTCCTAAACCTCCTCCTCTAAGGACCGGGAAAAAGGCTATACAGAGTGGGAAGTTCTGCCGCTTCCATAATCAACCCGGTCACGAAACCGACGAATGCCGCCAGTTGAAAAATCTGATTGAAGAGTTGCTAAGGGAAAACAAACTGCAGCAATTTGTGAAAAAGAATAGCAACAATCCTGCTTCATCTAGTCAGGGGCAACAGGCTCCTACTCATCAGCCTAGGACGAATGAGAAGGCTGCAGGGCATGAATCTGGAAGGCCCATTATCAATGTCATTACAGGAGGACCTCACCCAGCGGGCAGAAGCTGGGGTGAGATGGAAAGGTATACCCGAGCTTTAAAGTATGTACCGACAGAGGAAGATGTATTCGTTTTGGAAGGTGCTACGCCCTTGAAGCAACAAAGAACTCTTGATGATGATATTGTATTCAAAGCTAGGGATTTCGCAGGTATTGAAGCTCCTACCTTGGACCCCTTAGTCATCTCGGCTGGTATCGGGCCAGCTATTGTCAGAAGAGTTCTCATTGATTGTGGCGCATCCTGCAATATCCTCTTCAAGAAAACATTCGACCAAATGAAGATCCCTATGGCTGATGTGCAAGCTTCATCGCAGAAAATCGCTGGCTTCACTGGGGAGCCAAAACAGCCGGTAGGAACCATTGATTTGTTTGTGGAACTTGGAGAAGGAGAGAGAAAAATGGTCCGCAAGCAAACTTTTGTGATTGTCGACGAATTTTCTGCTTACAATGCTTTCCTTGGTCGTCCAACTCTGGCAACGTTTAAAGCTGTTCTTGCCCCGTGGTGCCTCACTATTAAATTCCCTACAGACAATGGAGTGGGAGTTATAAAAGGGGATCAAAATGCTGGGCGAGAGTGCTATCTGACAGAGCTACGAGAAACCAGAAAAAGAGAAATGGGAAAAGAATGCGGCAGCCCCAGTCCGCATCAAAGAACCAGCCTTGTAGCAATTACAGGGCGGACCCTGCACTGGCGAGCACAGTGGAGCAAGGAAAGAGATGAACCCTAGAAAAGTCAGTGCAGGGGAAAATAGAGTGGTACCAGTGGAAACGACAATACCAATACCTGTTGACCCAAAGGACCCAAACAAGGTGTTGAATGTGGGTTCACAACTTAATGTGTCAATTCAGAATATCCTAATATCTTTTTTAAAGACAAATCTGGATGTTTTTGCTTGGACTCATGCCGATATATGCGGAATATCCCCAGAAGTTGCAGTGCATGCTCTAAATATTGATCCAAAATTTACACCTGTGAAACAGAAACGGAGAACTCAAGGTCCAGAAAGGTCGGCGGCATTAAAAGAAGAAGTTGATCGGCTCATGGAGAATAATTTTATCAAAGAATCTACCTATCCGAATTGGGTTTCAAATCCAGTACTGGTTAAGAAAGCCAACGGAAAATGGAGAGTATGCATCGATTTTTCAGATCTAAACAAGGCCTGCCCCAAAGACTGCTTCCCATTACCCAGAATCGACCAACTGGTAGACGGAACAGCGGGACACGAATTGTTATCTTTTATGGATGCTTACTCCGGATATAACCAGATCATGATGCATGAGCCAGATCAGGAGGATACGAGCTTTATCACCGACACTGGTCTTTACTGCTACAAAGTTATGCCCTTCGGGTTGAAGAATGCAGGGGCAACATACCAAAGACTCGTTAATGCTATGTTCAAACCGCAACTGGGCAAGACTATGGAAGTCTACGTCGATGACATGTTAGTAAAGTCTAAGAAAGCAGTGGATCACATAGAACACTTAGCAGACATGTTCGCAGTCCTCCGGAAATACAGAATGAAGCTCAATCCTTTAAAATGTTCATTTGGAGTGGAATCCGGCAAGTTTTTAGGTTTCATCGTGAGCGCTAGGGGCATTGAGGCCAGTCCAGCTCAAATTACTGCATTAAAAGAAGTCAAAGCTCCTAGAACAAAGAAGGAATTGCAAAGTCTCAATGGAAAAGTCGCCGCCTTGAGTCGGTTCATTTCCAAGGCCACAGATAAATGCATCCCATTCTTTGACGCCCTAAAGAAAGGAAAGAAAAACTTCGATTGGACTCCCGAATGCCAAAAAGCTTTTGATGAATTGATTCGCCATATGAAAACGCCTCCAATACTTTCTAGGCCTGGCGATGGCGAGGATCTTCTTATATACTTGGCAGTATCATCTCATGCTTTAAGTGCAGCGCTGATACGAGAAGACAAAAGGATTCAACATCCAGTTTACTATATCAGCAAAAGACTCACTGGGGCAGAGATGAATTACTCTAAGTTGGAAAAACTCGCCTATTGCCTACTAATTGCATCTAGAAAGTTGAGGCAATATTTTCAAGCTCATCCTATCAGAGTCCTCACTGATCAACCTTTAAAGCAAGTCCTGTTTCGCCCTGAGACTTTAGGTCGTCTTCTAAAGTGGAATATTGAACTCAGTCAGTATGACATCACTTATCATCCCCGAAAAGCAATCAATGGACAAGCTTTAGAGGATTTCATTGCAGAATTCACAGATAAGGGTAACAGTGAGGAGGAAACAGAAGACGATTCCACAATCCAATGGAAGTTATATGTTGATGGTGCGAGAAACGACTACTGTTCTGGAACCGGAGTTGTACTTGAGACCCCTGAAGGCCGATCATTATGCTATGCGCTAAGATTGGAATTTCCTTCAACAAACAATGAAGCAGAATACGAAGCCCTTATATCTGGCTTAAGGATTGCTAAAGAATTAAACATCCGAGCGTTACAGATATTCAGTGATTCTCAGCTTATTGCATGCCAAGTCAAAAAGGAATTCCAAGCAAAAGGGGGGAATCTGCCCGCCTACTTGTCAAAGGCTTGGGAACTCCTGGGTGATTTCGATCATTACATGATAAGTCACATTCCTCGAGAAGAAAACATGAAAGCAGATTCTCTCGCAAAGTATTCTAGCACAGGCGAAGCTCAATTTCTGGGGTTAACTCCGGTGGAGGTCCTGTCGACTCCTAGCATTGATGAGATGGACATTGATTGGATCATGAGCATGTCTCAAGAGCAAGAATCATGGATGACTCCGATAACAGAATATCTGTTCAATGGATTCTTACCAGGGAACTCAAAAGAACGACAAAAGCTACTGAGAAAAGCCTCTCGATATATAATCCAGGATGGCCGATTATACAGACGGGGATTCTCAATGCCATTACTTCGGTGTGTATCCAGGGAAGAGTCCAAAGCAATCCTAGCGGAGGTACACGGAGGAGAATGTGGTGATCATTCAGGTGGTCAAACATTAGCAAAGAAAATTCTCCGATACGGATATTTTTGGCTAGAAATTAATCGAGATGCAGCAGAGTATTCCCGAAAATGTGACAGATGCCAAAGATTCGCCAAAATTCCTAGAGCTCCTTCCACTGAACTCACATAGATGGTCAGTCCATGGCCGTTTGCAATATGGGGGATAGACCTTGTAGGACCGTTACCAATTGCCAAATCTGGAATTAAATATGCCATTGTTGCTGTAGATTATTTTACTAAGTGGGTAGAAGCTGAACCACTGGCCACTATCACCTCAAAGAAGATGATAGGTTTTGTGACTAAAAACATCATTTGCAGATACGGTGTGCCTCAAAAAATAATTACAGACAATGGTACTCAGTTTGAAAGTGAAGAATTCCAAGATTTTTGCAAGCGATTCAAAATCCGAAAAAGCTTCTCAGCAGTGGCTCATCCGCAGGCAAACGGGCAAGTGGAAGCCGTGAATAAAATTATTAAGTCAACCATCAAAAAGCAACTTGAAAGAGCAAAAGGTGGTTGGATCGATAAGCTACCACTGGCACTATGGGCATACAGAACCACTCACAAAACTGCGACTGGGCACACCCCGTTTTCATTAGCATACGGGTCAGAGGCAATGATTCCGGTAGAAATAGAGGTCCCTTCACATCGAAGAATCCGTTTCAATCAAGCAGAAAACGAAAAGCTACAGCTTGAAGCGCTAGATCTCCTTGATGAAAAAAGAGATGAGGCTAATCTCAGAATTGCAGCTCATCAGCAAAGGATAGCCAGACATTTCAATTCCAAAGTTCGCCAACGCAGCTTTGAGATTGGAGACCTAGTCCTGAAGAGAATTATGACAGCGACAGGTGTGTTTGGGCCAAATTGGGAAGGACCATATGTCATAGGTCAGAAGCTTCTTGACGGCACATTCAAACTCACTACTGTTGAAGGAGATCAAATTCCAAGGGCATGGAACAGCAATCATTTGCGTCCATACTTTACTTGAAAATTTTGTTGAAATATTGTAAAAAGAATTATGAATGTATGATTCTTGTAATTGTAGGCAATTGTAAAACTGATGCAAGTAAATACTGAAAAAATATAAAGTGGATGTAGGCCCAATTTCCTGGCCGAACAACTATAAATCTTGTGTTCCTTATTATTATTACATGTTTGCTTTATTTTCGATATAAAAAGTACATAGAATGTATTGCTGAAATGTCGATTTAAATTTTTGCAGACAATGGAAGTAAAACTTGCACATAATAAGACCAAGTGATTCTCGCCAAATTTCAAGTCACAAAAGCTCCGAATTCAAATCCTAGATAGGAAATACTTCAATTGAACGGCTTATGATTTCGATATAAATGGGCCTTTGCTAATAAATTGAGATCATTTGAACAAGCAAACATCCAATTAAGAAGCTGGTGCTCGTTCTCACGAACTTGCCTGACAATGAAGTACACTTCCTTGGATTAAACAAGTTACTTGTAAAAAAAAAAAAGAGGATCGCTGAAAAGGCATAAGCAAGTGGACAAGGGAACAACCAAAGCCATCATCGGCAGCACAAGTCCTCTTCGGAGGCACAACTCTTCGGAGGATAAAGACCTCTAATGGGTCATACGCCACAAAAAAGAAAGTTCTCTACTCAACAAAAAAGATTGGAGGAGTCATGACCCTCCAACCATGAGAGAGTAACTTCCAGGCGATGAAAACCCTCTCTGAGGCACATTTCACCAGGAGTTGAAGTGTAACAACCGCTCTTCGGAATTTCACTTCACCAGAGTTGAAATGCAAACAAAATAAAAGCCCTCTTCGAAGGCCCATTTCAACAGGAGTTGAAGTGTTACGACCGCTCTTCGGAATTTCACTTCACCAGAGTTGAAATGCAAACAAAATAAATGCCCTCTTCGGAGGCCCATTTCACCAGGAGTTGAAGTGTTACGACCGCTCTTCGGAATTTCACTTCACCAGAGTTGAAATGCAAACAAAATAAAAGCCCTCTTCGGAGGCCCATTTCACCAGGAGTTGAAGTGTTACGACCGCTCTTCGGAATTTCACTTCACCAGAGTTGAAATGCAAACAAAATAAAGACCTTTCTGGAAGTCCACGTTTCACCGAGATTGAAATAAAACTTCCAAGTGTTGAAACGTGAAAAGGCTTTCTTCGAAGGCACAACTCTTTGGAGGTACACGTTTCACCAAGATTGAAATAAAACTTCCAAGTGTTGAAACGTGAAAAATCCCTCCTCAGAGGTACAACCCCCTCCCGGGGACACAATCAAAAAAAAAAAAAAGACTTCTTCGGAAGCCCACGTTTCACCGAGATTGTAATAAAACTTCCAAGTGTTGAAACGTGAAAAGGCTTTCTTCGAAGGCACGACTCTTTGGAGGTACACGTTTCACCAAGATTGAAATAAAACTTCCAAATGTTGAAACGTGAAAAATCCCTCCTCAGAAGTACAAATTTCTATTTTAAAAAAAAAATATCCTCATCAAGGGCATACTTTAACTTTCAAAGGAAGAGTGATTTACCTATTCTAGAAAATAACCTTCCTCAAAAAAAAAAGGAGGGAAGAAAGTTAAAGTGCTCTTCAGAGGCCTGCTTTACCACATAGAAGAATTCACTTGGCAAAATGCGTACTTAAGCAAAAGAAAAAAGTGATTTCTTCGAAGGACAAAGCGTAAAAACTTATATGAAGGAAGTTGTACTCTACGAAAAATTTCTTCAAGAATGAAGTAATTATTCTTCAGAAAATAAGAGTGCGAGTCCCCTCCAAGTATAAAATATTGCAGCAAACTTATGGTATGGGGGCAACATGGTATAGTTACATACAAAATGGTATAACTACATCGGTAAAGTACGCTCAAACAACATACCACAAGCTCACCGCAATATCATATAAATAAACTTGTGCAAAAATGAATAATAAATGCATTCTCAAATTCAAACAAGAGTCTGTACAAATAAAGGATCATTTTATTCAATTGCAGATACAGGTTTCAAAATAAAAAAAACAGGGGCCGGTGCCTGCACAACATCCGACCATTACACAAAAAAGGAATCAAAAAGCCCGAAGCCCGACTCTTCACTTCTTCTTACCACCTTTGGACCCTTTGCCTGGCCGAATGATTAGTTTTTCAGGTCTATCTATAGGCATAAGGGAAGAAGGAGAGGGAGGTGCAACCGGTGCAACTTCCGGTTCCTCTTCAGTAGTGTTGATTTTCTTCCCCCTCCTCTTCGATGTTCCGTGCTTCTTTCTTCTCTTCGAAGAAGACTCACTCCCTGGAGTAACAAGAGCGGAAAAAACTACGTCATCGGAAGGAGTCCGCTCCGGAGAGATCTCGCCTCCTTCAAGTCCCTCGTCTTTCTGCTCTTGCGAAGCGATAGGGTCATCCAAGCCATGAAGAGCCTCAATCTGCTCCTCTTGTGACCCGGGCTGTGAAGCAGAAGGAGGAGTCACCTGAAGAGACGGAGGAGGGATAACCGGAGGAGGTGAAATCTGCACAGCACTCGGTGTTTCAACTGCACAAGAAGAGAAATTAAAAATATTAGTATCTCGCCAAAAGAAGGGAGATATGGTTCGTCGAGATTCAAGAAGTAATCGAGAAGCTCATCAAACTTTTGAGGAGCAAGCAGGCAATCCACCTGAATCGGACCAATGTCAAAATTACCTGAAGATGTTTGCTTCGTTAGTTCAATCTCATAATTTTGAGCCCCGATATCTTCCAAAGCCTCATCATCAGTAGGGGTAATTACCCCGGTTCTTGTAGGAGGCAGTGAATGAGCACTGGAACCTGTAATGTCAACTTCGGAAGAAACTAAAGGACGTTCGGAAGTGGTAGGTGGTACTTCTTTTTCAGAACGTTCCTCTTCCGCCATTCCGGCCCGTACTCTAGCGAGTTGCTCTTTTCCCTTGGCAAGAGCGGCGCAGGCATCATCATCGAGATAATGCTCTTCAAGAGCTGTCTCAGCGTAGCCAGCACCTTTACCACCTAGCATATCGAGTGCTGCCTCCCAAACTTCAGCTAGTGTAATTTCATACTTAGGGCCTAGAAAGGCAAGGCTGCCACGCCCCAAAATGCTGTGCAGATAAAAATCAAATAATGTGGAGCTAATGTCAGCTTTGGTTGCTTGATGGGCCTCTTCGGCCGTGAGTTTACCAGCAACAGCCTCGTCACGCTCCTTTTCGGCCATAGCAAGTCGAGCTTTTAACATCTCTATCTCCAAGCTTTGAGAGCCGGTCTGTTCTCGCAGCTGTAAAGTTTCAGCGCGATATTCTTCTATGACCTTCTCCTGGTGTGTAAGCTTATCTTCGACTGCCCTTTGACTAGCATGCGCATCTCGTACTTGTTGCTTAAGCATGCTCTCCTTTTGAGAATGGAAAGTAGATAAAGTAGCTAACTCTTCCTTAAGCTTTTCTACTTCCGCTTCCAGCTTTTCATTATAGGAAGCAATACTTCTCATTTCGGCGTCATGCTGTTCGAGAGTCTTTTGCCACTCAGCCTTATCGTTCTCCATTGTGAGCATAGCCTCGAGATTGGCTCGGTTAACCCTCTGAAGCTCGTCGACAAGTTTTTGCCAGTTCGACATTCTTTAAATATCGGTCCTGACAGCGTCAAGATTTCGTAGCATAGCCGATTTGTCAAGAGGAACCAAGTCGAGATCAAATCGAACCCCTCTCAGGCACCACTGAGGGAATCGACTTTGAAGAGTGGGAGGACCTTGCCCAACTTGGTATGCGGGCCGGTTGATGATTGTTTGAATGTCAGAACGAACGGGGGCAGGAGATTCAGCAGGAACATTTTGAGAAACTGTCGGCATTGTTTCTTCAGTAAGTTTAGCCCGCTTGCTAGAAGAATCGTCCATGTGACCTTTACCTCTCTCATTGTGAGTCTTTCTTTTTTGGGTATCATCATCTCTGTGGGGAGGGTCATGTCTTTCTTGTTCTCTTCGGTGACGTTCTTCATATGATCGTCTCTCGTCTGCTTTCCTGATGGCCCTCTCTTCATCCGATTCTCTGTAAGAGGGGAGGTGACGCCTATAATCATATTGGCTACGCCTCCCGTAGCGCTGGAAATCATCATAGTATGAACTGCTGCGCCCCATTGGAGAATCTGGAATAAAAATAATAAGCTTTAGAAATCTTTAAAGTATAAGAAGACGAATGCGTAGAAGTGCTGAAAAATCCTAAGTGTTGTGTAACGTGTAAACTACACGCATCAAGTTACATACCACTCTGTGGAGTAGAGGTAGTGATAACTTGAGTGGAAGGAGTTGACATTTGTTGTAGAGAAGATGTCGCCTCAATTACAGAAGAGATAGTTTTGGAAACATCATCTTTGAAAAGTTCTTGAGAAGTCACAATTAAATCGCTCAACCCCTCGAAAACATCATCACCATCATGTTTTTTGGGACTGGCTTTCTCAACTCCTTCGTCAGCAGATCTTCCGGAAGATCGTGGAGTTTCTTCCTCTTCGATAACTGGGGCAAGTGCAGACTTGTCAGACGGCCCCGCAATGTCCTTCGGAATTGAACACTTCACTAGTGGAGTTTCTATAGAGGTTCCTCCCTGCATGTGCTCTTTAGTAGAGACCGGGGCATCAGGGGTTTCCGCCGGAGAATCGGGAATTTCAGTTGGGACTTCACGAAGCTGAGTGAAGCGAGAGGAATGAAGAAGCCCATATTGATGTAGAAATCCATCATTTAACAAAAACTTTATACTCCTCTCTTCTGCCGCCACGGCGTTCAATCTCTCAAAATTTTGTTTATAGCATGGATCTCTAGAGGGAGGAGGAAGCGCTAAAACAGGAAAAAACAAAGAAGCCAAGTTAGCATTTAGCAACTCAGATTTCGAAAAGCCCAAGAATGGAGAAATAAAAACAGGAAAATCTTACTTCCTACTCTCCAGATGGCATAAAACCCTGGAGGGCAACGAACAAAGAAATACTGGTTTAGAAATCCATGAACACTTTCAGGAAGATCGGTGATGAGCTTGCGGTTTCGAGCACTCCTTATAACTACGATAGAGGGATGATCTTTAATTTTTGTGAATGAGCAGAAGTAGCAGACTTCCTCAAAGCTCGGTAATCGGCCCAGAACTCTATTAAATAGCACACATAACCCCATCAGAATGGCATGACCATTGGGGTGCAATTGGAATGGAGAGATAGATAATCGAAGCAGGAACTGCTGAAGGAAGTCATTGAAAGGTGGTATGGCACCGCTCAAGCACATTTGGCGGTTGACAGCAATAAAGCCAGAAGGGGGCCTATCTGCAGTATCATTTGGCCCCGGCAGTAAGGCATCAGCTTCGGCAATGCCAAACTGGATGAGCAATTGGTTAAACACCCGCTGATTCAGAGTTGTGGGAGTTCTCTCCGGAGGGTTATCCAACAGGTTGGCTACTGGGAAGACATCTTCAGCCTGGCCCATCGGTTCTTCTTGTTGAGATGTCATTCTACACAAGCAACTGGATGTTCAAATGCGAAGGTGCACGTTTCCTAAAAGTGTGAAGTGTTGTGCAGAACTAATGAAAATAACAAGTAAATACAACTGGAATTAAACTGGTTGACGATTGATCGACTATGGTAATTTCAGAACTTGTTAATTTAAAGTTCAAGCATAATATTAGTGCAGGCTGGTCAGTTTCAATTGACTATTTCAGTGTTGCTTTAATATTCTACTTGAAATCGATAGCACTTCATTCACACGATTTGTTTAAGTTAATCATCTGTTATTAACTAATCTGTCATTGGATATGGGCAGTCGATGACAGTATATTCGTCCCAGTTTTCTGTGAATGTTGTATTAAACAGATTGTTAGCATGCAAGTCAAAATAACCTGTGAATGAATGCAATAAAATTCAACAGTTCAAAGTTTATGCAATGGTTCAAAGTTCGAGCAGAATTCACGCAAGTCCTAACTCGTCAACGGCTCAAAAATTTTGAATCGGCAGTGCCCTAAGTCGTAAGTCGTGAGTCGTAAGTCGTATCTCGGCCACGACTCAAGGCTTAGGCCGTGGAGCATGTTGGGTCGGATCATGGTTGTTGGATCATACAAAAATGACCGAGTCGTACCTAAAGCAGTATTCGAATCAATCTGACCAACTAATCACCTAACTCCTAACCAGGTTACCTTCTAACCCATAAACCATTTCACTCCTAACCCGTTAATCTTCCAACTTTTAACCCATTAACCCAATAAGATCTCAATCAACAATCCTAGCTCTATCGCACCGCTAAACCACCTCGAATCGTAAACCATCAGAACAAATAACCCTAAGTCCATTGATGACCAGAGCAACCAAATTCGCAGGGCTCAAAGGGGAAAATCGAAGATGGAGATGGGGCGCATAAGCTAGGGATAATCGAAAATCATAAGGAGAGCGAGATCGCTTACGCAATATGATGATAGGGATGATCGATGGAGAATTTGGTCGAAATCGCTTTTGAAAGCTTGAATGTGCGTTAATGGCAGACACGGTTTAAAGGTTAGGGAATGAGAAGAAAAGGTGAAGGACTCAAGTTTTTATAACGTTGGGCAGTAGAGTTTGAGTCGGCACACGAGTTAAGATAAGTCGAAGCACACGACCTACGACTTAGGCCTGTACTTCGAGGGGCAAATGTTAACCCTGTTCTGCCAACGAGATGAAACTTGGGCCGACTCATCCACTTAAGGTCTTTAACGACTCATTGGATTTACGACTCAAGGGGCTTCAGCAACTTAAGGAAAGGACCGACTCAACTGGTAGCGACTCAATTGGTTGACGAGCTAAGGCTCAAGGCAACTTAGAGGAATGGAACGACTCATGGAGGTTAGCGGTTCATGATACAGGCCGACTCATTGAGTTACCGACTCAACGAAGTTCACGGCCCATACGAGACGACTCAAGGACTGGACCGACTCATCTACTCAAGGACTGGACCGACTCATCTACTCAAGGTTCGTAACGACTCAGTGGACCAACGACTCAACGAGTTAATGCCTTAGAAGAGCAGAGTGGCTTAACTAGTTAGTGGTTTATGGGGTAGACCGACTCAGGGTTTCCAACGACTCAGGGTTTCCAACGACTCAAGGTGACTAACGACCTATCATAAGTCGCTGGCGACATAAGCATACGAGGAACAAGCTCAATGCCATTTCATCTATGCCACTGCTTGCTGACTCGTGGTATGTGAGTCGGTCACGGTTCATTCTGAGTCGGTCACGACTCATGACTTAACAATTCCAGCCCAGAAATTTGCCTATAAATACATGGCCACCCCCAACATTCAAGGGACTTTTTGGCTGATTCATTTCAAGCGCCGTTACTCTGCTGCATTCTAAACTACTTCAACACCTTCAAGAAACTTCACGAAGAAATCAAACATGTCAAACATGTGTTCAAAGATTTGGATCGACATTGAAGTTTAGGCTACTTGTTCAAAGTCACTTGAAACTCAAAGTGTGTTGTAATCAAAGTATAACTGCATTGACTTGTAATCAAATCATCAATAAAGATATTCAAAGTGGACGTAGGCTATCTCTTAAGCCGAACCACTATAAAGCTGCTGTTGTTTACTGTTTTTTCACTATTATCTGCTTATAATCTGTTCCCGAGTTATCGGGTGGTGCTTTCACGATCTCACTTCATACACCGGGGTGTTAGCGTTCAAATTTTAGCGTTAACATAGGTCGATGTATATATATTTATCTCTTTTATCAAATTGCAAAAGCTCCTCCGTACAAAGGAGACTCTGCCAAAAATTTTCAGAAATTTTGGGAGTTAGAAAATTTTTGAAAATTTTTGGAAAATTTACTAACGACAAAACAATTTCAAACTAAGAATTGAAATAAGTTAGTAAATGGAGCTAATTAAAATAATGACGTGAATTAGTTATAAGTGAAAAATGAAATTTAAAGTTTAGAGTTGAAAATAAATTGAATTCGTATAGAAATGAAAGAATCGTTGTGGATAGAAATGGATATAAACCAAAATGGTAAGATGAAAATAAATAAAGAAGTATATAAAATGCTTATACTAAACTTAAGAAAAAAAATGGTGAAGTCTTAAACGGAAATTGATACTACCAATGTAATTTAAGTCAATATTGGAATGAATAGATGTGGACATTTTGTGAGAAAGTCGATAAAATGTTTTGGAATATTGTGATTGGATATTAGTGCTAAGCAGGATATGCAAGTATTATAAAAAGGAAAAGGAAATTGGATTTGATTTCAAGACATAAATTTGTATTGCCCGACAAAAAGGTATGTATTTAAATTTGGTATGAAAGTTGATTGGGATTTTGGATTGAGCCACTTGGCTTTTGTTTTTTTTTTTGGATTTGGGAGGCCGTAGAGCCATTTTGTAGTTGTACCGAGTCAGCCGCGCAAAGGAGACGCTGGCGAAATTTTTCGGAAAATTAGGGAGTTAGAAAAAATTTTGAGAAAATTTGATAACTTAAAATTTGAATTTAAGTTTAAATTTGAATTGATAAGTATGCAATATTGTTTGGGACTTATAGATAAGTTTGAAAAGTTAGAAGGGAAGTTGGGGTGTCTTTGATTAAAAGATTGTTTTGGCAAGTTGTTAAAAACTGTTTGGGTTTTGAAGGAAAAAGTTATTGGGTTATGGATCATTCTTCCTAACTAGTAATTTCGGGGACGAAATTCTTTTAAGGGAGGAGGAATGTGACGACCCAGAATTTGTAGTCATTTGAAATGGGAATATTTAATTAATTTTAAATATTCAAAGGTTAATTATTAAATTAAATTTAAAATATCAATATTTATTGGATAGTTAATTGTAAAATTTAATTATCGAAATTTGGTAAATTTATTGAATCGGGAATTTTAAGCTGGTTAAAAATAATTTGAAAGCCTATAAAATTTATATTGATAATTCTGAAGATAATAATGTTGAGTCACAAGTTTTATGAAGGTTTTGATTTCTGACAAATAACTAAAGGCGATCGACAAAACAAGGTCATAGCTACATATGGTACTCTAGATTGTAGGTTGATTATTTGATATTATAATAGTGATAAACTTGTTAAAATCTATCCTCAAATAATCGTGCATTTTTCAAGGAAATCAATATATATATGAATAAATTGTAGTTGCACATTCAGTGTGCAACTTTACAGGGACCGGTCGACCGGTCACAATATATGCGGTCGACCGTTCCTGCATAATTTGCACACTGAACGTGCACACATGCACATAACGTATATATATTTGAATTCCTGTCTACTGGTCACTTTTTAACCTGTCGACCGTTTTTAAACAGAAAGCAATTTTTCCAAAAGACACTTCTTTTCTCCAAAGGTTGCATCTCTTACCTTTCACCAAAGATCATATCTCTTAATGGCAACTGCTAACAAAGAGTTACAACCATTCTTATCTATATAAACTCATCTAATTCGTTGATTAAAAGAACATGATTATATATGCTTTTACTCTAATCTCTGATCTTACTTTATATATACTCCTGCATTCTAAAAGCTCTCGATTATTTATTGAATCATTGAAACTATTTCATATCTTTTGATTCAATAAGTAATATACTTTCCTTAATCTTTTCAAAACATCATTTCGCATACTTTGAGGATAAGATTATAGGAAGGGTGTACTGCTAGTGACAAATCCGTGTTTTCAAGAGCACAAGTTGTCAACAACAATTGTATTTGTTCTTTTGTTGAACTCCTCTGTGTTGTAAGAGGCAAGTGTTGAAGTCCTCAGTGTATTAGAGGCGTGAAATCCCGTTCGGTTGCTCGGGTGTTGTAAACCTGTTCCTCCGGGTGAAGCGAGGTAGTTAATAGTGAAAATCCAGATAGAAGTCTGGGACTGGACGTAGGACGGTGCTCCGAACCAGTATAAAAATCTCTGGTGTGATTTTTTCTATTTTTATTTACTATGCTATTATCATCTATTTCCGCATTTATATTGTAGTCAATATTACACGATCCGTGTGTACTATATTAGCACATATAATTGTATACACACCGTACTTTCATTTGGTATCAGAGCATGGTCATCATATAACCGTAACACGGTTATTTGATATATTATAGTAATATGGCAAATAACGTAAGTACTAGCACTCAAAACACCACTTACACGGAGGGTCAATCGACACAAAGACCTCCATTTTTCAATGGTCTTAACTATAGTTATTGGGCAACACGTATGTCATTCTTTATGCAATCAAATAGCTATGATGCTTGGAATGCCACTCAAAGAGAAACAGTGAATCCAACAACTGATTATTCAGAATGGACTGCAGCTGAGAAAACGGCAGCAGCCGTAAATGCAAGAGCAATAAATATGTTGTTCTGTGCATTAGACCAAAATGAATATAACCGTGTTAGTATCTGCACTACTACATATCAAATTTTGCAAACACTAAAAATCACTCATGAAGGTACTAACAAGGTTAAACAAGCCAAATTAGCCATGCTAAAAAGTCAATTTCAAAATTTCAAAATGAAACCAAATGAGACAATCAATGACATGTATTCACGGTTTCAAACTATTCACCATGCACTTATTGGCTTAGGACAAAAGTATTCTGATTTCTATGTTGTTTCAACAGTCCTACATTCTCTGACTAGTGAATGGGAAGGAAAAGTATTAGCAATTGAAGAAGCTAATGACCTTTCCGTCATGAAGCCAAATGAATTGATAGGAAATTTAATGTCCTATGAAGCAAATTTGCAGGCTAGAAAAGAACAGAAAGAAGAAAAGAAAAATGTAGCATTTCATGTTGAGAAAGATGAAAATGAATCAGATTCTGAAGACGAAGATTTGGCATTCATTGCGAAAGGATTCAAAAAATTCCTAAAATATCGAAAAGCCAGTCGTTACAATAAAAGGAAACCTGGATCAAACAAACCATCTTCATCTGCTATAGAATGTTTCAACTGCCACAAAAAGGGACACATGCAGAAGGATTGTCCAGAACAAAAGAAGAAGTCAGAAAATGACAAATTCAAATATAAGAAGGACAAATCTAAGAAGCGAGCCTTCTCAGTAACATGGGATGATTCAGAGTCATCTTCATTAGAAAGTGAAAGTGATTCAGAGAATGAACAAGCTAATGTTTGTTTTATGGCAACAGAAGATGAGGTACAAATTCCTACATTTGATGAATTACTTGATATTAATGCTGAATTGATAGTCAAATATAAAGACATAAAACGTCAATTAAAAGTAGTCAAAGCAGATTTAAGTAGAGCAGAGTTTGAACGAGATATGTTAAAAGATGAGAAGAAAATATTAGAAGAGGAACTTGAAAATATTCAAGAATCATCATCTAATGTTGACTCTCAAATATCTCTTTTGAGTCAAGAAATAGAAGCTCAAAAAGAGAAAAATAATGCTCTCACTACTGAAAATCATGAGATTAAAGCAAAAGTCAAAATTCTTGACCTAGAAAAAGCTAGCTTACAAACAAAGTTTGATGACACTACTCAAAATGTTTCTAACTTTAACAAAGGTCGAGAAAATTTGACAAAAATCATTGAAAGTTCACAATCTATTTCAGACAAACAAGGATTGGGATATAACAAACAAGAAACCAAGAAACATCTTGGAAATAAAAGGAAGAAGAAAGTACAAAAAACTGAAGCTAAGAAAAATCTTAGTTTATTATATTCCAAACCAAAACCAGTTGTGAAATTTCAAAAGAAAAATGTCGAGACTATCAAAATATGGGTTCCTAAAACAAATAACATTTTGATTAGGAACAAATACATTCAGCAATTCATGAATACTGTGTATTTTAATAATAATTATATATATAAAGGGGATACCGGACCCATATGGGTTTGGAATCCTAAGACCTAACTCTTAGGACCCGATAAAAAGTGGGTACCATGGACTTAATTTTATTTTTTGCAGGTCCCACTTAAGAAAAGAGGAAAGTGGATATTGGACAGTGGTTGCTCAAAGCACATGACGGGAGACAAGAATTTATTAACAAATATTACATATTCAGATGGTGGCTCCGTCACTTTTGGAGACAATTCAAAAGGATATATCATCGGCAAAGGCGATGTGAGCAATTGCGGTATATCTAACTTACCTCTTATTACTAATGTCATGCTAGTTAGAAATTTAAAACACAATCTGCTTAGTATTAGTCAGTTATGTGACAAGGGTTTTATAATTTCATTTTCGAATAATAAGCGTAGTATTTTAGATAAAGACCATAATTTGGTTTTCGAAGGTTATAGAGACAGAAATATATATATTCTGAATATGAATATTAATCATAATTCAGATATGTGTCTTGTGGCTAATGACAATGATCCATGGCTATGGCACAAACGCTTCTGTCATATAAACTTCAGAACTATTGACAAGCTAGCCAAAAACAATCTAGTTAGAGGACTACCTAAAATGAGTTTTAAAGTTAACAACATTTGTGATGCATGTCAATTAGGAAAATTGACCAAATCATCTTTTAAATCCAAGAAAGTCATATCAACATTACAACCACTTGAGTTACTACACATGGATTTATTTGGACCTACTAGGGTTCAATCGATAAATCACAGTCAACATGTGCTTGTAATTGTTGATGATTTCTCTCGTTATACATGGACAATTTTCCTAAAAAATAAAAGTGACACTTTCGATCATTTCAAATCTTTCGTCAAAAGAATTCAAAAATCCAAAGGGATTAAAGTTAAAAATATAAGAAGTGATCATGGCGGAGAGTTTGAAAATAATGAATTTGAACATTTTTGTACAAAGAAAGGTATATATTATAATTTTTCGTTTCCCAGAACTCCACAACAGAACGGAGTTGTAGAACGGAAGAACTGAACTTTACAAGATTGTGCAAGAACATTATTGAATGGAACCACCTTACCAAAACATTTTTGGGCGGAAGCTGTCGCAACTGCCTGTTATGTTTTAAATCGTGTGTCCATAAGACCTCTTACCAAAAATACTCCTTATGAATTATTTAACAAAAGGAAGCCTAAAATCTCATACTTCAAATTTTTTGGTTCCAAGTGCTTTATTTTAAATACGAAAGACCAGCTTAGCAAATTCGATCCAAAAGCCGATGAAGGAACATTTGTCGGTTATTCGGAACGAAGTAAGGCCTATCGGATATTTAATAAACGAACCAAAACTATTGAAGAATCACTTCATGTCTCTTTTGATGAAATCTATCAGCATCCTCACACTATATCAGATGATGACGAATCAATAGTCACTGACAATCCAATCATCACAAATATTGATTCTGACTCGGAAATAATTATTGAGAATATTCCTCAAATATGTGCGTTACAATCACCACCAAGAATATTAAGAGACCATCCGACACAAAATATAATCGGTGAAATAACATCACATGTCAGAACAAGGAGTCAACTCAATCAAATGGGTCATGTCGCTTTTCTCTCAAATATCGAACCTAAGAATCCAAAAGAAGCTGCTACAGATGATTACTGGATCATTGCCATGCAGGAAGAACTAAATCAGTTTGAGCGCAATGACGTTTGGGAACTTGTTCCAAGACCAACTGATCAGTCAGTAATTGGTACTAAATGGGTCTATAAAAATAAGGCTGACGAACAAGGAAATATCACCAAAAATAAAGCAAGATTAGTAGCACAAGGATATAATCAGGAAGAAGGTATCGATTATGAAGAAACTTTTGCACCAGTTGCTCGACTAGAAGCTATTAGAATCCTATTATCTTTTGCTTGTCACCATAATTTCAAACTTTATCAGATGGATGTCAAAAGTGCTTTTCTCAATGGATTTATCAAAGAGAATGTCTATGTCGAACAACCTCCTTTGTTCGTACATGAAAAATATCCTGACCATGTGTTCAAACTTAAGAAAGCTCTGTATGGTTTAAAACAAGCACCTCGTGCTTGGTATGAACGACTACGTAGCTATCTTATTAACTCAGGATTTCAAATAGACAAAGTCGATCAAACTTTGTTTATTAAACATTCTCGAAAAGATATTCTAGTTATCCAGATATATGTAGACGATATCATCTTTGGTTCAACAAACGATAAACTCTGCAAAGAATTTGCAAGTATTATGACCAAAGAATTCGAAATGTCTCATATGGGAGAACTATCTTATTTTCTTGGACATCAAATAAAGCAACTTTCAAATGGTATTTTTATCAATCAAGAAAAATATTGTGAAAACCTTATCAAACGCTTCGGATTAGAAAATACATCTGGTAAACCAACTCCTATGAGTACAACTACACATCTTGAAAAAGATGAAAGTGGTAAGAATGTTGACCAGAAATTATATCGAAGCATGATTGGTTCTCTTCTTTATCTTACAGCTAGTCGTCCAGATATAATAATGAGTGTTTGTTTATGTGCTCGTTTTCAAGCCGATCCAAAGGAATCACATCTACGAGCAGTGAAACGCATAATTCGTTATCTTAATAATACCAAAGATTTCGGTCTTTTTTATCCAAAAGAATGTCCATTTGAATTAGTATCATATAGTGATGCTGATTTCGGTGGCTCACGAACGGATAGAAAAAGTACAAGTGGTACGTGCCATTTTATTGGAAAACCACTTGTCTCCTGGTTCAGTAAGAAACAGAATTGTGTTTCACTATCAACATGTGAAGCTGAATATATATCAGCAGCTCTCGCTTGTACTCAAGTACTATATATGCAACAAACACTTCTAGATTTTGATATTCATTTATCAAATTCTATTATATACTGTGATAACACCAGTGCTATAAATCTCTCTAAAAATCCAGTAAATCACTCTAGAACCAAACACATTGATATCCGTCATCATTTCCTTCGAGATAATATTGACAAAGGAAATATATGTCTTGAATATGTCCATACTGACAATCAATTAGCGGACATTTTTACTAAGCCTCTGCTCGAATCTAATTTTATTAGATTACGAAGAGAGCTTGGTTTAATTTCAAGAAAAAGTCTTGACTAAGTAATTTCTAAAGAACGTCTTCTTTTTAGTTATTCTTTAACCATAACTTTTGCATAAACTATTTTTTATTACATTAAATATAAGCCACTGCTTGATTTAATGGTTAATTCTCTTTACTCATTTTTTCATTCTTTTCTTTTAGTGATCGTCCTTTCCTTTCTTATATTATTATTTCAGTTTTAAAAGGAGAGCTATTTTTAGAGTTAACATAAAATTTCTTCTTATGTTTTCTTGGTTAAAATTTTCCATTAACTCACATCCATAGGTTTATACATAAGAAACTTGTATATAAGCTTGCAAAAATTCATATTTTGTTCATCTTTTTTATCTAACCATAATATTCTATACAACATTCCCTATGGCTCACATTTGTGATAAATGTGCTCAAGAATCATACATTTCTATTACGAGTTCTGAGTCGGAGGAATATTATTCTCCTACAACACCAAAACAAAAACCAAGTTGTCATCATCAATGCTCTTGTATGTCTGATAAAACTCCAAATTCAAAACGAGTGAAGAGGACACTGTTCTGTTCTCCTCGTACCAAAGCACAAATCGATGAGATACACCACTATCAGAAACATCAGATAGACCTTCAGAGACAGCTCCATTATGGGCAAAGTCAACTTTATCATGAGCAATAACGAACATCGGCACGATTATCCGTTTTAGAAAAGTTGGCAACATTTTTCTGCGGTTCCAACAAGCATGACGTGCATGAACCAATGCCATCTAGACCATCAACATCTAAAAGTCCTAACTCTTGGGATCGGAACTATGAGAAGAATGAAGGTGCTCAGAAACACTGGAGTCCATGGTCAAAACGTATTGAAGGAAACAAGGATAATTCTAATGACGAACCTTCTCATTAGATTTATATATAGTTATTATATCTTTATCTATCACTTGTGTAATAACGGTTATATTTTGTATTAAGAATGAAATATAATATATATAGGTTGATATATTATAAAAACTTGCAAAATAACATGTTATTACTCAGCAGGCCAAAACCGGTCGACCGCCACATTTATAGCCGGTCGACCGTTTGCTCCCTGGTTGAAAACGGTCGACCGGCCATATTTCTCTGGTCGACCGGTTGACGTATTTTCAGTTTTTATATATATCTATGCGTCATTTTTCCTTCTACCCTCTTTCTCTTTTGACTCAAGCTGTTCTTTTTCCCATAATCACAAACCCTAGTTTCCTATTTTCAATTCCCAAATCTCAAATCTTCCAACAATGGCTCCTCCTCAAAAGAAATCTAAGAAAGGAACAACCTCTGAAACTTCATCTCTGAGCATCTCCGCCAAAAAGTGGCTTCAAAGTCCAATTGCTGTAACAAGATGGAATCAGGTGACAAATTACAAGTTTCATCCAGGCTCTTTCATCAAATTTGATGATTTCACGGCTTATGGAGTTCGGAGGTTAGCCAATAATTCCAACATTACTCCATTGATAGATTTTTCAGAAAATAATGTGGAGATAAATCATTTGATGATCAAATTGTTTTACGCCAACATGAATCTCGATGAGTATCAACCTGATAATCCAAACGGAGTCATCTGGCCCATGGTCTGTGGCAAGCAAATTTTTCTTACTCATGCTAGAATTGCCTTAATACTTGGTATACCAAATCGAGGCGATGAGTTTTCATCTACCTTCTGCGAAGTCTTCACTCGAAATAGTACCAGTCATCAGTTCATAGAAGACAACAGTGATGGCACAAAGTCTATTGGACTTCGACCGACAGCCAGACTACTTCATCGTGTTTTAATGCATTCTCTTTTTCCTAGACTTGGAAATTATGATGCAGTATATAAAGAAAACTTCAAAGCTCTCTATGCTATTTATGGTGAAATCCAAATCAATTGGGTACACATGCTTTTTGATGAAATTCTCAAGGTAAATAACTCTACACGACCTCATTTCTTCTACAATGAATATATCATGCGACTTTTGTTAGCTTGTGGGGTCAATCCTCCTGATTCTGCAACCTCAAAACCAAAATGCATTGATTCCATAACCATCAAACGAATGAAGCTTCCTCCACCTTATCTTGATATTATGCCTTTTGAGGAATGGCAACAAAGAGGACCAAGAAAACAAAAAGCAACTTCCTCTCGTCCTTATTCCGATGAAGTAAAACTATTAAAATCAAAATCATCCACAAAAGAATCACTTGAAACAATTGCGCGTAACCAATTTTTGCTTGGATCACGTCTCAAGCGCATGGACTCTAAAATTGATAAGCGCTTCAATAAGGTCAAGTCATTCTTTGGTATGCTATGGGATGCTATATCATGTTCCACATCCACCTCTGTTCAAGCACAAGACCCAGGAAAACGTCCTGCTGCTCCTGTTTTCACCTGGACATCATCTGACGAGTCTACTGGTATGAGTGGTCATGGACATGGAGAATCATCTAGAGGGAACAATGATGAGGAAGAAGAAGAAGAAGATGATGATGACGACGACGATGATGATGATGAAGAGGAGATACGATCTGCTTCATCTTAGATTCTATTATGGTTTAGCACTTTAACAAACATTCATCGACACTTGTACTAAATAGTGTCGTTATTCTTATTTTTCGTTTGACATTATGATCTGTATTATACTCTGTTATGTTTTGGAAGTGTTAATGATTTATTTTTCTATGCATATCATATTCATTCTACAATTCTAGTATCTGTTACTCCTTTTTGTCGATGACAAAGGGGGAGAAAGGGCTAACAATTGTTTGCAGGAACATACATATATAAGAATTCAAAGAGAGAGATCACATACTCAGGGGGAGATTCAGATTTGCAGATATATATTGTCATCAATCAAAAAGGGGGAGAATGTTGAGTCACAAGTTTTATGAAGGTTTTGATTTCTAACAAATAACTAAAGGCGATCGACAAAACAAGGTCATAGCTACATATGGTACTCTAGATTGTAGGTTGATTATTTGATATTATAATAGTGATAAACTAGTTAAAATCTATCCTCAAATAATCATGCATTTTTCAAGGAAATCAATATATATGCGAATAAATTGTAGTTGCACATTCAGTGTGCAACTTTACAGGGACCGGTCAACCGGTCACAATATATGCGGTCGACCGTTCCTGCATAATTTGCACACTGAACGTGCACACATGCACATGACGTATATATATTTGAATTCCTGTCTATTGGTCACTTTTTAACCTGTCGACCGTTTTTAAACAGAAAGCAATTTTTCCAAAAGACACTTCTTTTCTCCAAAGGTTACATCTCTTACCTTTCACCAAAGATCATATCTCTTAATGGCAACTGCTCACAAAGAGTTACAACCATTCTTATCTATATAAACTCATCTAATTCGTTGATTAAAAGAACATGATTATATATGCTTTTACTCTAATCTCTGATCTTACTTTATATATACTCCTGCGTTCTAAAAGCTCTCGATTATTTATTGAATCATTGAAACTATTTCATATCTTTTAATTCAATAAGTAATATACTTTCCTTAATCTTTTCAAAACATCATTTCGCATACTTTGAGGATAAGATTATAGGAAGGGTGTACTGCTAGTGACAAATCCGTGTTTTCAATGGCACAAGTTGTCAACAACAATTGTATTTGTTCTTTTGTTGAAGTCCTCTGTGTTGTAAGAGGCAAGTGTTGAAGTCCTCAGCGTATTAGAGGCGTGAAATCCCGTTCGGTTGCTCGGGTGTTGTAAACCTGTTCCTCCGGGTGAAGCGAGGTAGTTAATAGTGAAAATCCAGATAGAAGTCTGGGACTGGACGTAGGACGGTGCTCCGAACCAGTATAAATATCTCTGGTGTAATTTTTTCTATTTTTATTTACTATGCTATTATCATCTATTTCCGCATTTATATTGTAGTCCATATTACACGATCCGTGTGTACTATATTAGCACATATAATTGTATACACACCGTACTTTCAAATAAGAGCGTTGAAATTGAATTTGATAGTGGTTTGTTCAGTTTTAGAATTTATATCGTCTAAATTGAATAAAAAAATAGGAGTAGTAGCCTTCAGAGGAACAGTCTCGGAATTTAACTAAACCAGTTCCATTGGATTCGTAATAGTGTTTTATTATTGAATTTCAAATTTCGTAGTGTTTGGGTTGTGGTGTGAGAGTACGATATGTAAATGCGTTGAAAAAAATTTATATAGCGACAAATTGAATTTAAAGGAAGCAATGTTGGTCTACTCAAATTTTCTTTCAGCCGTAATTGCATCCCGTCAATACTTTTTCCTTTCATCTCAAATTACTGTAGCTAACTTTCTCTTACATGCCAACATCTCGTTTCCTTCCTCTTGAAGACAACCTGTTCGTTTCTAATAATAATAAAACCCCACAGCCGAAGGAAAAAAATAATATCTCGTAACCATTTTTTTCTCTCTCGTTCATTCGAAATTCATGGCCGAAGCCTCCTAGTCCATTCTAAACTAATCGAGAGAAAAAAAAATTGAATGGCAACACTTAGGTTTCAAACTAATTCAGATTTACCAGTGTCGAGCTTTGAAAATCAATGTCGTTCCTCCTCCGATTCAAATCGAGCTTCCCTCCCCCATATTGATTCACGAAGTATTGTACTCTTGTTCGAATCTCCCTCCCTCAAATCTTGCCTCGTCGAATCGTGGAGGCTACTCTATCGTGCCTCCTGAACCACAACGTCGACTGGAAGTGACGTTGCTCGCCTGAGAAACTCGATGCCGCCGGAGTGCTGTACTCTCGAATCTGAAGTCGCGTTAAATAATATTCATGTTTCCTGCTTTGTTAAGGATGCTGAGAGAGCGGTGTCGATCTAGATCTTGAAGCATCGATCTGAACTATAGCTGCCGCGCTCAGGTTTTAGCATCTCGTTTGGGGTTTGGGATGAAGCCGAACTGCTTCGTCATTCGATTTGGAAAAGAACGTTTCTTACAACCACCTGTTGCCGCTTGAATAGTCCTCTAAAATCATGAAGAATTATCGATATGGATATGGGTTGCAAACGATGAAGTTAGGGTTTGGTCTGGCGATCACCATGGGAGTTCGACAGTGATGGAGGCAGTAGGGTCACCGTGGATCGAGTGAGGTATTGAGCTTTATTTATGTGAATCTATTTTGGGATTTTAATTTGATTCTTTTTTTGTAAATTTGTTCAAAAAAAAAGGGATTACTGTCTAGTTTTAGAATTCTAAAGTTTATATATATATATATATATAAATTAGATTTAAATCAGTTGCTTAATTAAATAGATATGATTTTGAAAAAAAAAGGGTTTTAAAAATATATATATTATTTGATATAGATAATATTTTGAATATAAGAAGGATTTTAAAATATGGTGAAGTTTAAATATATATATATATATATATATACACAAGTCATTTGGGTTACTAAAGATAATTTGTTAAAGAAAATTATTAGCTTAAAATTTTTACCTTAAATTACAAATGAAATAAAATAAATAAATGCTAGTAAATCGTTTAGTTAATTCACATGTTAACAAATTCATATAAATATTTATACAAGGTCCAAAATTGGGAGATAAATGTTCGAGATGGAATTGGATTGCCAAACGTAAAGCAAAGGTGAGTCAATCTCACTCAGTTTAAATTTAAATTTAAATGATTAAATTTAAATAATTGTTTGAATGGATGAATTGATTGATGTGGTATAGTATGATATTTTGGAATTGGCATATTATATGGTGCTAACATTTGTGGATGCAGGGAAAACAGGTTGGAGGGATCCAACTGGACCCCTCACATTTATTTAAATCATTCAATATTCTCTGTTGTGATTATTTGATATCTTATGATGAGTTATATTGGGATATTGAATTTTATGGTTCGATTGGATATTTGGGTATAATGTACTACCAAATTATATGAATTAGATTGTTGAAAAGAAATTAAAAAGAAGTAAATTTGTAATCGAAATAACTATAGAAAGTTTGAACAAATTAAGAATGAATTGGAGAGAAATAGAACTAATATGAAAATAATACTAAATAACTTCGAGTATGAAGAGAAATGGAATTTTGAATAAAATGAAATCGATGAATTGTAAACTTAAGTTATATCAATTAAAGAAATAAAGAATTATTTAAAATTTAAAGTTTAAATTTATTTAAAGGAACGAAGAAGTAATTGAGAAATCTAAAAAAATTGGAATCAAGAAATGAGATCTGAAATTAATAGATTCTGAATTTAAAGGGAATATGTTAACGTGAAAATCAGACGCTAACACCCCGGTGTAAAATGAAGTTGAGCGAAAGCACCACCCGTGAACACGGGAACTAACGAACAAGTAGAGAAATCATAGAAAAGGCAGAAAAGACAACAGTTTTTGTAGTGGTTCGGCTTAGGAGAAGCCTACATTCACTTTAACTCTCTTTATTACTGAATTTGATTACAACTTTACAACAATCTTCAATTACAACACACGCTAAACCAGTAGATCAAACTTTGATGGAGAATAATCTTCCGAATTCATGTTGAATGATGTATATTTTCTCTTGAAGTTTGTCGTAGAGTCCTTTGTGTTTGGAGTACTTGAAGTGTTGAATGAGTCGAGAATTCAGCAGAGTATCGCCGCTTGAAATGATCGGCCCAAAAGTCCCCTTCATGTATGAGGTAGGTCGGTATTTATAGAAAAATCTTCCCTTTGGATCGTAAGTCGTGTTCGACTCATGGTAACCCGTGGCCGAGTTAAGTTGGGTCGTGGGCGACTCAGCTGGTAGAGTTCATGTTTGGTGTCAGAGCGCCTTCGGTCTTTTGGACATAGCGCAAGTCCTAACTCGTTCACGAGTTAAGAGGTCATGGCCGACTTATCTGACTAAGCCCTTGGTTCCTCAATGGTTCACTTCTTCAGAATTACATGTCATGAGTCGCTCACGAGTCAACTCTCTTTGAAATAAGCATTGTGACAGCGGGCTACGACTTAGTGGTTTTAGATTGTAAGTGAGTCATGCCGAGTCGTGAATCGTGAGTCGCGCACGAGTCAACTGGACATGGTTTCTTGTTCTCTTGTTTGAGTCGCTGACGGCTCAAGGTAGGTCGTAGGTTGCACGATTCTATGACTCGCGCAACTCCTCGATTTGTTGAGTCGGTAACTCGTTGAGTCGGCCTGTTTCATAAACCGTTAACCTCTTGAGTCGTTCCGCTTCTCTTAAGCCGCTTTGAAATTTAACTTGCTAGCTTGTCGAGTCGCTTCTACCTTTAAGTCATGAATTACCTTGAGTCGTAAATCCGCTTGGTCGGTATGATCCTTAAATTGATGAGTCGGCGCAGACCTTAACTCGTTGACAAAACGGGGTTAACATTTGCCCCTCGAAGTACACGCCTAAGTCGTAGGTCGTGTGCTTCGACTCATCTTGACTCGCGCATGTCGATTCATGTTCCACTACCCTGGGGTATAAAAGGCATGAACCATCACTCTTACTTCCTTCTTCTTATTACCAATCTCCTAAGTCGCATCTGCCATTAATACTTCTCCGAGCTCCCAAAGGCGATTTCAACTCAATCCACCTCCGATTCTTTCGAGCATCACATTGCGTAAGCAATCTTGCTTTTCCTCCGATTGTCGATCATCACCAACCTATGCGCCCTGTCCTCATTTCCGATCTGCCCCCTTGAGCCCTGCGATTTTGGTAGCTTTAGTCATCAATGGACCTAGGGTTGTCTGATCTGACAGTTCGCAATCTGAGGCGTTTTAGTGGTGTGATAGAACTAGGGTTGTTGACTGAGAGTTTATTGGGTTAACGGGTTAGGAATTAGGAGGGTAACGGGTTACTAACTTGAGAAGAGGTTGGTCGGTTGAAGGAAACGTGACGCTAACTTGGACGCGATTTAGTGATCTTGAGCGCAGCAATTTTGAGCGATTCAATAACCATCGCGACTTAATTCTTGACCGACTTACCAACCCTCGCGACATAAGTCTTAAGTCGTAGCCGGGATAGGACTTGAGGAATTTCACGTTTGTTCGAATGGAAGCCTTTTCTCGTAATCCTTAGGTCGTGGATGAGCTAGCCAGATAACCAATGATTTGATTTAACCCGTAGGAAGAATTTCTTAAGTCGTTGTCAACACTTAAGTCGTCGCCGAGTCAACACTTAAGTCGTCGCGGGGTCAATACTTAAGTCGTCGCCGAGTCAATACTTAAGTCGTCGCCGAGTCATCACTTAAGTTGCAGTTTACAATTTTGCTTGAACCTTTAACTTTAACTTGATCTGCTGAAATAAACTGCCTGAATATTGAATTGTTTGGACTTTAGCTTGTTAAACTTCGTTGAATTTTTCCACACGTCACTCTTGCAAGCTAATTACCTGTCTAATACAACATTTACAGAAAATTGAGACGAATATACTGCCACTGACTGCCCACATCAAATGACAGATTAGTTAATAACAAATAATTATCTTGAACAGATTGTGTGAACGAAGTGCTTTAAAACAACGAATTCAGGCAAAGTATCAAGGCAACATTGGAATAGTCAACTAAACTTTCATGTTTGCATTAACACTGTACTTGAATTTCAAATTAACAAGTCCTGAAATTTGATAATCGATCAATCGTCGATGAACTTAATTCCAATTATATTTACTTATTTATTTTTATTAGTTTTGCACAACACTTCACACTTTTAGGAAACGTGCACCTTCAAATTTGAGTATCCAGTTGCTTATGTAGAATGGCCTCACATCAAGAAGAAGTAATGGAACAGATTGGAGAGGCTCTTCCAGTAGCTGCTCCACAAACTACTCCACTGGAAAGAGTCTCAACTTCCTTGAACTACCAGACCTTTAGCTTATTGCGCGCTCAATTTGGCATCGTTGAAGCGGATGCTATATTGCCCGTGCCAAATGATTTTGCTGATAGACCTCCCCATGGTTTCGTCGCTGTCAACCTCCAAATGTGCTTGTGCAGTGCTATTCCTCCCTTCAAGGAGTTTCTTTAGCAATTTCTACTTCAATTGGCCATCTCTCCGTTTCAACTGCACCCCAATGGTTATGCCATTCTGATGGGGTTGTGTGTTTTATTCATGAGAACCCTGGGTCGGCTACCGAGCTTCGGAGAAATTTGTTACTTATGTTCCTTCACCAAGACAAAAGACCATCCCTCCATTGTCGTCATAAGGAGTGCTAGGAATCGCAAACTCGTGACTGACCTTCCCAAAAGTGCTCATGGATTTTTAAATCAGTTTTTCTTTGTTCGCTGCCCCCAGGGTTTTATGCCATTTGGAGAGTAGGAAGTAAGATTACCTGCTTCTATTTTCCATTCCCGAGCTTTCCGAATTTCGAGTTGTTAATCGTTAATTTCACTCTTTCCTTTTTTCAGCACTTCCTCCCCCCTCTAGAGATCCAGGCCATAAGCAAGTTTTTTAGAGACTGAGTGTCGTGGCCGCGGAAGAGTGAAGTGTAAACTTTTTGTTGAGGGATGAATTTTTGCATCAATACGAGCTTTTCATACCTCTCGCTCTACACACCCTCATGAAGTCCCAGACTCCCCAACCCAAGCACTGGATACCCCAGTTTTAACCGATGCACCCATACCGAAAGAACCTGCCTCTGTGGCTTCTCTAGTGAAGTGCTCCACTTCTGTTGATGTCGCGGGGTCATCTGGCAAACTTGCCCCGGTTATTGAGGAAGAAGAGCCTCAAGGATCTCACCAACGTTCACAGAAATCTGGCGAAGAAGCTGAGAAAACCAGCCCTGTCAAGCAGAGCAGGGACGACACTTTCGAAGGACCGAGCGACCTCTTTGCCACCTCACAAGAGATCTTTAAAGATGATCCTATCACTATCGGGGTTTCTTCTTCAGTAGTTGAAGCGACTTCTATTCTGCAACAGACTCCGTCAACTCAAGAGTTGATGCTAACTTCTACACTCACAACTACTCCACAATTAAAGAGTGGTTCGTAGTTTGATGCGCGTAGTTTGCACATCACACACACTTAGAATTTTTTGGCACTTTTATGCTTCTGACTCTTTGCACTTTGGAGACTTCTAAAACTCATCCCTTTTTATTTCAGATTCTTCGAAGGGACGCAGCGGATCCTACTATGATGACTTCCAACGCTACGGGAGGCGTAGCCAATATGATTATAGGGGCTACCTCCCCTCTTACAGAGAATCCGATGAAGAGAGAGCTGCCCGAAAGGCTTAGGAGAGGAGGGCGCAAGAAGAGCGTTCTGAGAGAAAAGAGAGGGAGGAGCGCCACGATTCTTCCCATAAAGGCGATGATTCCCATAAGAGAAAATCCCACGATGACCGGGGAAAAAGTCATATGGTTGAGGAACTAAGCAAACGTGCCCGACATGGTGAGAAGCATACTTCTACAACTCCTGAAAAGATCACTGCCCCCGTCTCGCTTGACATTCCTTCTGGCTCTCCCGCTCTCGGGAAGACAGACATCCAAACAATAATTAGCAGGCCTAAATTCCAAGTTGGACCGGGCCCAGCCACTTTGCAAAGCCGGTTTCCACAGTGGTGCCTGAAGGGAATGCGGTTCGATCTTGACTTGGTCCCTATCGACAAGCCTGCCATGCTACGAAATCTCGACGCCGTCAAGCTTGATATTGAAAGGATGTCGAACTGGCAAAAGCTTGTAGACGAGCTTCAAAGGGTCAACCGTGTAAATATAGAGGCCATGCTTACTATGGAGAATGATAAAGCCGAATGGCAGAAGGTTCTTGAGCAGCATGATACTGAAATGAGGAGCATCGCTACTTACAATGAAGAGCTTGAAGCGAAAGTTGAGGAGCTTAAACAAGAGCTTGCTACTTCTTCTACCACATATACTCAAAAAGAAGAATTATTTCAGAAGCAAGTTCGCGATGCTCACGCAGCTTAGCGACATGCCGAGGCACAACTTGAAGCTGAGCAGAAAACAGCAGGAATGTATCGTGCTGAGGTTACAGAACTACAGGAGAAAGTCAGCTCTTAGGAGGCGGAAATTCAAATGCTTAAGCTTCAACTTTCCAAAGCTGGAAGAGAGCGTGATGAGGCCGTTGCCGGCAAAATTGCAGCTGAAGAATCTCATAAGGCAACGAAGACCAACATCAGCTCAACATTATTTGACTTCTACCTGCATAGCGTCTTGGGGCGCGGTAGCCTCGCCTTTCTAGGCCCCAAGTACGAAATTACTCTGGCTGAGGTATGGGAGGCAGCAATTGATATGCTCGGTGCTAAAGGTGCTGGCTACGTCGAACCAGCTCTTGAAGAGCATTATTTTGATGACGATGCTCGCGCCGCCCTCGCCAAGGGAAAGGAACAACTTGCAAAATTGAGGGCCGAAATGGCAGTAGGGGAACATTCAGGAAAATCTATCTTAACTGCTCCGATCCAGCCTTCTCCTTCGGCCGAAATCGATATCATTGGTTCCAGTTCCCATTCTCCATCCTCTACTAAAGTTACCACCGAGATCACGAGTACACAGGGCGGAGATGAAGGCGGCGAGAGTGCCGAGGCACAGGCTTATGAAGTCGATGTCAGGAAACCAACTTCTCCAGGTAACTCTACTGTTAATCTTGCCCAAGTAGACTGCTCATCTGTTTCTTACGAGCTTGATGAGCTTCTTGACTATTTCCTGAATCTCAACGGGCCTTTATCTCCTTTCTTTACGGACTTTAACTTCTTTTCTTCTGTAGAGAAAGCAACGGGCATCGTTCAAACTTCCCCTCCTCCAATTATTCCTCCCCTGGCTCTCCAAGTCACCGCTCCTTCTGCTTCGCAACCCGGGTCGCAAGAGGAGCAAATAGAAGCACTTCACGGCTTAGATGATCCTATTGCCTCTCAAGAACATGGGGGAGAAGGACTTGAAGAAGGCAATGAGTCTTCGGAGCGAACCACTTCTGATAACATAAAATTATCTGCTTTCGTTACTCCGGGAAGTGAGTCTTCTTCAAGGAAGAGGAGGAAACGTGCCACTTCCAAGAAGAGAAGGAAAGGCATTCTTGCTTCTGAGGAGGAAGCGGGAGTTGATCCGACAATAACCCTTTCTCCTTCATCCTCGACTCTCCCAAGCCGTCCTGAAAAGCTGCCTATCAGGTCAGGTGAAGGCTCTAAGGGTGGTGGCAATAAGAAGTAAGGAGTCGTGCTTCAATTTACTTCTAGTTTTTGCTTTTTGCATGCACTGGCCGGAGATTGTGCGGGTACCGGTCCCCGCTTTTCTTTTTATTTTGAAACCTGTACCTGTACAAAATTTTAACAGTGTTGAATAAAATGATTCTTTTTCTTTGTACAAGCTTCTGTCTGTATCTGAGAATGCATTTATTATTCATTTTTGTACAAGTTTCTTTACACGATATTGCAGTGAGCTTGTGGTATATTGTTCGAGCGTAATTTTACCGATGTAGTTATACCATGTTGCCCCTATACCAAAAGCTCGTTGCAACATTTTATATTTTGAGGGGACTTGTACTTTTATTTTCTAGAGAATAATTATTCCATACTTGGAGGAATATTATTTTGTTAAAAAACAGAGTACAACTCCCTCTATATAAGTTTTTACGCTTCATCCTTCGAAGACATCACTTTTCTTTTGTGCATATTCACATTTTACCAAGTGAATTCTTCTATGTGGTAAAGCGGGCCTCTGAAGGGTACTTTAACTTCTTTTTGAGGAAGAGTATTTTCCAGAATAGGTGGATCATTCTTCCTTTGAGAGTTAAAGTGTGCCTTTGAAGATGGCTTCTCTTTCTTTTTTTTTCTTTTTTTTACGCCACGGTAAAGGGCTTTTTGATTTTTGCTTCTTTGACGAGTTGCACCTCTGAGGAGGGCTTTTTCACGTTTAAACACTTGGAAGTTTTATTTCAATCTCGGTGAAACGTGTGCCTCCGAAGAGTTGTGCCTCCGAGGAGGGCTTTTTTCACGTTTCAACACCTGGAAGTTTTATTTCAATCTTGGTGAAACGTGTGCCTCCGAAGAGGTCTTTCTGTTCGATTGTGCCTCCGGGAGGAGGTCTTTTCATTTCTGCCTCCGGGAAGAGGTCTTTTTGTTTCTGCATCTGGGAAGAGGTCTTTTTGTTTTGTTGTGCCTCTAGGAAGAGGTCCTTTTGGTTTCTGCCCCTTGGGAGAGGCTTTTATTTTTCCCTGTTCGCTGGGAAGCGGGGTTCCGAAGAGGGCTTTTCACATTTCATTTTATGGGAGTGTATCGACCGATGATGAAATGTGTGCCTCTGAGCTGGGTTACTGCCTAGAAGTTTGGAGTTTCTTTCTCCCGGTTGGACGGATTCACGGGAGTGTATCGACCGATCATTCCGCAACTTTGTATCGAGAAAGATCTCTTTTTTTCTGGTTGGCCTGCTCGAGGTCTTTTAGCATTTCAGCTGTGGTGAAATGGGCCTCCGGAGAGGGCTTTTCACGTTTCAACACCTGGAAGTTTTATTTCAATCTCGGCGAAACGTGTGCCTCTGAGTAGGGCTTTTTCCTGGAAGTTTGGAGTTTCTTTCTCTCGGTTGGACGGATTCACGGGAGTGTATCGACCGATCATTCCGCAAATTTGTAACGAGAAAGATCTCTCTTTTTCTGGCTAGGCCCGCTCGAGGTCTTTATCCTCCGAAGAGTTGTGCCTCCGAAGAGGGCTTGTGCCTCTGAAGAGGTCTTTTGCTGATTGATGCTTGCTCGCCCATGTCTCTTTGCTATTGATTCATGTTGACGATCCCCGTTGTCTTTTTGCAAGTGTCTTCACTTTTTAGTTGACATTAATTTCCCTTATCCGAAGAAATATACTTCATAGTTAAGTGAGTTGGTGGTGGTAGACACAATCTATTTAACTGGCTGTTTGTTTGTTTAAACATTTGCAGTTAGTTAGAAATGGTCCACTTCCATCCACATTGCTAACTTTTGTTTGAAGCACTTCTTTTGTAGGATTTGAGTATGGAAAATTTGAATGGTTTAGCGTCTGTTTGCTGAACGATGTCGGGGATTGCTTGGTCTTGCAATGGGTAAGCTTTGCTTTTATGACCTGCATTATTAAATCGACATTTTACTGACACAATTAATGTATTCTATATGTCGAAATAAAACAAAGCAGTTTATAATAGTAGAGAACACAAGATTTATAGTGGTTCGGCCAAAAACTGGGCCTACATCCACTTTATAGCTTTTCATTATTCACTTTCTTTACAATTGCTTTCAATACAAGAATCATATATTTGCAATTCTTTTACAATATTTCAGCAAAGCTTTCAAGTAAAATAGGGACGCAAATGATTGCTGTTCCAAGCTCTTGGGATTGGTTCTCCTTCGACAGTCGTGAGTTTGAATGTGCCATCAAGAAGCTTTGCGCCAATAACATATGGTCCTTCCCAGTTTGGCCCAAACACACCTATGGCTGTCATGATTCTCTTCAGGACTAAGTCTCCAACTTCAAAGCTGTGCTGACGAACTTTGGAATTGAAGTGCCTGGCTATTCTTTGCTGGTGAGCTGCAATTCTAAGCCTTGCCTCTTCTCTTCTTTCATCAAGAAGGTCAAGTGCTTCCAGTTGCAATTTTTCATTCTCACTTTGATCAAAATGGAACCTTCTGTGTGAGGGGACTTCAGTTTCCACCGGAATCATTGCTTCTGATCCGTATGCCAATGAAAATGGAGTATGCGCAGTCGCAGTTTTGTGAGTGGTCCTGTATGCCCATAGTGCAAGCGGTAACTTGTCGACCCAACCAACATTTTCTTTTTCCAGCTGCTTTTTGATGGTTGATTTGATGATTTTGTTTACTGCTTCCACTTGCCCGTTTGCCTGTGGATGAGCCACTACTGAGAAGCTCTTTCGGATCTTGAATCGTTTGCAAAAATCCTGGAACTCCTCACTTTCAAACTGAGTACCATTGTCTGTGATTATCTTCTGAGGCACACCATACCTGCAAATGATATTCTTAGTCACAAAACTTATCATTTTCTTAGAGGCAATAGTGGCCAAGGTTTCGGCCTCAGCCCATTTAGTAAAATAATCAACAGCAACGATAGCATATTTAATCCCTGATTTGGCAGTCGGCAAAGGCCCAATGAGATCTATTCCCCAGATGGGAAACGACCATGGACTGACCATTTGTGTTAGCTCAGTGGAAGGTGCTCTAGGAATTTTAGCGAATCTCTGGCATTTATCACACTTTCGGGAATAGTCAGCAGCATCCTGATTAATTTCTGGCCAAAAGTACCCATAACGGAGGATTTTCTTTGCTAAAGTTTGACCACCTGTATGATCCCCACATTCCCCTTCGTGTACTTCAGTTAGAATTGTCTTAGCTTCTTCCTTTGTCACACATCGGAGTAATGGCATTGAAAATCCTCGTCTGTACAAACGACCATCTTGAACAACATATCTGGAGGCTTTCCACATCAGCTTTTGTCTCTCTTTTGAATTTTCTGGCAGAGAACCATTGAGTTGATATTCAAGTATCGGAGTCATCCATGATTTTTGCTCTTGGGATACATTCATAATCCAATCAACATCCATTTCATCTGTGCTTGGAGCTGACAAGACTTCGACGGGAACCAAACCCAATAGTTGAGCTTCACCAGTACTTGAATACTTCGCAAGAGAATCCGCCTTCATATTTTCTTCTCGGGGGATATGGTTTATTGAATAATGGTCAAAATCTTGAAGGAGCTCCCAGGCTTTTGATAAATAGGCTAGCAAATTCCCTCTTTTGGCTTGAAATTCCTTCTTGACTTGACAAACAATAAGTTGAGAATCACTGAAGATATGTAATGCCTTGATGTTTAGTTCTTTAGCGATCCTTAAACCAGCGATGAGAGCTTCATATTCAGCTTCATTATTTGTCGAAGGGAATTCTAGTCTCAGCGCATAACATAGTGATCGCCCTTCTGGGGTTTCAAGGACAACCCCTGCTCCGGAACAGTAATCATTCCTTGCGCCATCGAATACAATTTCCATTGGATTGGGATGCTATCAATGACTTCTTCCTCACTATCACCTTTATCCGTACATTCTGCGATCAAATCTGCTAAAGCTTGTCCATTGATTGCTTTCCGGGGATGATAAGTGATGTTATACTGGCTGAGTTCAATATTCCATTCCAAAAGACGGCCCGAAGTCTCAGGACGGAATAGGACTTGCTTTAGAGGCTAATCAGTGAGGACTTTGATGGGATGAGCTTGGAAATATGGCCTCGGTTTTCTTGATGCAATCAACAAACAATAGGCAAGCTTCTCCAACCTTGAGTAGTTCATCTCTGCCCCAGTGAATCTTTTGCTGATATAATAGACTGGGCGCTGAATCCTTGCGTCTTCCCGTACCAACACTGCACTGAGAGCATGAGACGAAATTGCCAAATATATGAGGAGATCTTCACCACTATCGGGCTTTGAAAGTATCGGAGGCACTTCCATATGACGAATCAACTCATCAAATGCTTTCTGACATTCAGGAGTCCACTCAAAGTTTTTCTTTCCTTTCTTCAGAGCATCAAAGAATGGAATGCATTTTTCAGTGGCTTTGGAAATGAACCGACTCAGAGCAGCAACCTTTCCATTGAGACTTTGCAATTCCTTCTTCGTTCTAGGAGCCTTGACTTCTCTCAGAGCGACGATCTGAGCTGGATTGGCGTCAATGCCCCTAGCGCTCATAATGAAAACCAAAAACTTTCCGGACTCCACTCCAAATGAACATTTCAGGGGATTAAGCTTCATTCTGTATTTGCGGAGTACTGCAAACATCTCTGCCAGGTGATCCATATGGTCCACTACTTTTTTAGACTTTACTAGCATATCATCAACATATACTTCCATTGTCTTGCCAATCTGTGGTTTAAACATGGCATTAACAAGCCTCTGGTAAGTTGCCCCTGCATTCTTAAGTCCGAAAGGCATGACCTTGTAGCAGTAGAGTCCAACATCTGTGATGAAGCTTGTATCCTCCTGATCTGGCTCATGCATCATAATCTGGTTATATCCGGAGTATGCGTCCATAAAAGATAACAATTCATGCCCTGCCGTCCCATCCACCAACTGATCAATCCTAGGCAGCGGGAAACAGTCTTTAGGGCAGGCTTTGTTCAGATCTGAAAAATCAATGCACACTCTCCACTTTCCGTTGGCTTTCTTAACCAACACTGGATTTGAGACCTAATTTGGATAAGTAGATTCTCTATTGAACCCGTTCTCCATGAGCCGATCCACTTCTTCTTTTAACGCTGCCGTTCTCTCAGGACCCTGAGTCCTTCTTTTCTGTTTCATAGGTGTAAATTATGGATCAATGTTCAAGGTATGCACTGCAATCCCTGGGGATATTCCGCACATGTCCGCATGAGTCCAAGCGAATACATCCAAATTAGCCTTCAAAAATGAAATCAAAACATTCTGAACTATCGGATTGAGTTGTGAACCCACACTAAGCACTTTGTTTGGGTCCTTTAGGTCTACTGGCACCGGTACTGTTACTTCTACTAGTACCACACTATTCTCCCCTGCTCTGGTTTTCCTTGGATCCATTTCTCTTCGTGCGCCACTACATTCACCAGTGCAGGGTCCACCCCGTAATTGCTACAACGTCGATTCCTTGGTGCGGACTGGAGCCGCCGCACCTTTTCCCATTTCTCTCTTCCTGGATTCTCTCAATTCTGCAAAATAACATTCTCGCCCCGCATCTTGGTCTCCCTTAATCACACCAACTCCGTTATCTGTGGGGAATTTTAGAGTCAAGCACCATGGGGCAAGAACAGCTTTGAATGCAGCAAGAGTTGGTCGGCCTAAAAAGGCGTTGTAGGCAGAGAATTCTTCAACAATTATAAAGGTTTGCTTTAGAGCCACCTTCCTAAGTCCCTTTACGAGTTCTACGAACAAATCTATGGTCCCAATCGGCTGTTTGGGTTCCCCAGCGAACCCAGCGATCTTTAGTGATGAAGCTTGAACGTCAGCCATCGGGATTTTCATTTGATCGAAGGTCCTCTTGAAGAGGATGTTGCATGAAGCTCCATAATCAACTAGAACTCTTCTCACAGTTGTCGGCCCAATACCAGCGGATATGACCAAAGGATCTATGGTCGGGGCCTCAATACCAAAATAATCTCTGGCACTGAACACGATATCATCTGTGGAAGTCTTTTGTTGCTTTAAAGGCGCATCATTCTCTAAGACAAAAACATTCTCTTCAGCTGGTACATGCCTCAAGGACCGGGCATACCTTTCCATCTCGCCCCAGCTTTTGCCTACTGGGTGAGGTCCTCCAGTTATTATCTTGATGACAGGCCTTTCTGATTCATGTTCCACGGCCTTCTCACTTGAGGTAGGACGGTGTGCGGGAAGTTGTTGTCCTTGAGTTGACGAAGCTGGGGCATTTCTGTTCCTTTTCACATACTGCTGGAGTTTATTTTCCTTCAAGAACTGTTCAATTACCTCTTTCAACTGACGGCATTCATTGGTGTCATGGCCGGGCTGGTTGTCGAACCGACAAAACCTTCCACTTTTTTCCATCTTAATCGCAACTCTCATTTTACGTGGCGCCGGATAATTGATATCATCTTTGGTCGCGAAGAAGATGTTTTCAGGGGTATCGGTCGAGGGTGTGAAATTGAAAGAACGGCCTTTCTTAGAGTCTCCTTGTTTCTTTCCCCCATCATTTCCCCTTTTCTGAGTGTTAGGTTCCTTCTTGTTCGAAGGAACACCATTGTTCCCGGTTTCTGCCGCTACCACTTTAGCCGGTGTTTGAAGGCTTTCCAAGCGCATGAACTCTTCCGCTTTCTTGTAGAATTTGTCAAGTGAGTTTGGTTCCTTCATGTTTAACCATTTTCCAAATTCTCTTGACTTGTCAATTGCCCTCATCAAGTATGTCAAGACCATGCGTGGCTCAGCATTATCCACCTCAGCCAATGCTATGTTAAAGCGATTCAAGAACGACCTGATAGACTCTCCCGGATTTTGCTCTAGACTTGACAGCGACATTATGTCCTTTGATTTAGAAGCATACAATCGAAATTGCTCCTTGAATTTCCTGGTCAAATCGGAGAATTGATCGATGGACCTGACCAGCAGCTTTGTAAACCATAATAGAGCTACACCTTCTAGATAAACCGGGAAGTATCAGCACTTAATTTCATGTGACGCCCTGGCACCAGTCATATGCCAGTCGTACTTATACAGAAACTCGTTAGGATCACTCGTCCCCTTGTAAGCCGGGATAGAAGGAGGGACGAATTTCCTTGGGAACTCCACCTTCAAGATCTTTTCAGTAAATGGAGTTGTGCTTGGAGCAAAACCCCACTCTTTCTCGTCTTCATCTCTTCGCATACTTTCTTTCATGATTTGACGAACCATACCCGAAAAATACTCTTCGTCATTTAGAGGCTCTAGAGGGAACACATCAGCCACTCTTTCTGAACTCTGCCTTGACAACCGTTCACGGAGAGTTGGCTGTGGCCCCGATCCTCCAGCTTGAAGAGGAGTTCTCTCTGCAGGGTCTGCAGCTCTTTGAGAAATATTTCCTTCAACATTCTGAACCCCGCAGTAGGGTTCCCATCATTATTAGCTGGTTGACGATTTGCCTCAAGTAGATCATTCAACTTACTCAAGATCAGGGCATTCTGGGCATTCTGAGCTTCCAACTGCGCATTCTGAGCATTCAATTATTGATTCAATCCCAAAACTACGGCGCCCAGTTCTGCCCGTGTAACTCCAACAGTTGGAGCTGCTTGACTTGAAGGAGGAGAGGTAGCGGTGTTCTCTTGAACATTATCGGATCTTACAGAACTTCGTTTTCTTCCAGGAGCCATTATTTCCAACAAACTTCTGGTTCTAAAAGAAATTCTTTCAACAATTCTTTGCGGAGCAATAGTGGAAATTTCCTGAGTTTAATTCTCAGTGAAAGCACCAAAAATGTTAACGTGAAAATCAAACGCTAACACCCCGGTGTAAAATGAAGTTGAGCGAAAGCACCACCCGTGAACACGGGAACTAATGAACAAGTAGAGAAATCACAGAAAAAGCAGAAAAGACAACAGTTTTTATAGTGGTTCGGCTTAGGAGAAGCCTACATTCACTTTAACTCTCTTTATTACTGAATTTGATTACAACTTTACAACAATCTTCAATTACAACACACGTTAAACCAGTAGATCAAACTTTGATGGAGAATAATCTTCCGAATTCATGTTGAATGATGTAGATTTTCTCTTGAAGTTTGTCGTAGAGTCCTTGGTGTTTGGAGTACTTGAAGTGTTGAATGAGTCGAGAATTCAGCAGATTATCGGCGCTTGAAATGATCGGCCCAAAAGTCCCCTTCATGTTTGAGGTAGGTCGGTATTTATAGAAAAATCTTCCCTTTGGATCGTAAGTCGTGTTCGACTCATGGTAACCCGTGGCCGAGTTAAGTTGGGTCGTGGGCGACTCAGCTGGTAGAGTTCATGTTTGGTGTCAGAGCGCCTTCGGTCTTCTGGATATAACGCAAGTCCTAACTCGTTCACGAGTTAAGAGGTCATGGCCGACTTATCTGACTAGGCCCTTGGTTCCTCAATGGTTCACTTCTTCAGAATTACAAGTCATGAGTCACTCACGAGTCAACTCTCTTTGACATAAGCATTTTGACAGCGGGGTACGACTTAGTGGTTTTAGATTGTAAGTTAGTCATGCTGAGTCGTGAATCGTGCATGAGTCAACTGGACATGGTTTCTTGTTCGCTTGTTTGAGTCGCTGACGACTCAAGGTAGGTCGTAGGTTGCACGATTCTATGACTTGCGCAACTCCTCAATTTGTTGAGTCGGTAACTCGTTGAGTCGGCCTGTTTCATAAACCGTTAACCTCTTGAGTCCTTCCGCTTCTCTTAAGCTGCTTTAAATTTTAACTTGCTAGCTTGTTGAGTCGCTTCTACCTTTAAGTCGTGAATTACCTTGAGTCGTAAATCCACTGAGTCGGTAGGATCCTTAAATTGATGAGTCGGCGCAGACCTTAACTCGTTGACAAAACGGGGTTAACAGAATAAATTGGAAATCAATTTGGGAAATTGATTTAAGTGATTGAAGCTAGGATTTTACTCTGGATAACCAAGTACATGTTTCAAGTAAATTCTTAAATAAACTTAAAGGTTTTAAAGTTGTTGTAAAAAGCAAGTTTTAGAAAATTTATTATTTCTGAAATTTAAATTCAATAGTAAGTATTTTCCTAAATCTATTATAGTAGTAATTACTTAAAAAGTAACCTAGTATTTTGTTTTCAAAAGTGAAAATCTAGTTTTATATCCTATTAAGTAACTATATTTTCAAATACTCATATAGTATGTATTTTACAAAATATTGAAGCAGTTTAACTTAAATGTTTAAAAGTATATATTTTAAAAGTAAAGTGTTTTAAATTATTTTAAATAACTTTTTTTGTGCTTGGTGATTTCAGAGGGAATATAAAATATTTGGGAAAGTTGATTCCGAGAAGAAAGATGGTTTGAAACTGTTTTCAAAGGATTGAAAATAGAAATATATCTTATGAAGATATTTTTGAGATTAATAAATAATTTGGAAAATTATTTATTGGTTGATGGTTGTTGTGTGAATATAATTGATAGTTAAATCACTAACTATCAATATTGGACAAATGCTTTGATCGTTTCGAAGAGACCGGGATCGAAATTTATTTCTCGAAAACCATTTCGATCCGGTTTGTACGTTTCGTGCGAAAAACGTGTACGGGGTCGAAGATGGAGCAATGAAGTGCAAGGGCTAGTCGCTACTAATCCTGAGGATATTTCCAAAATGGATGTAGTAGGAATAGTGCCTTCGGTTCCGTTCGAACCCGGGACGGACTTGTATGGACGAATGCTTGCGAAACATCGTCAGGTGGACGATGGGCATTCTAAGTGAAAACGTTCTAAAGGTAACGCTTAGCCTCAAGCCTCATCAACCGGGAATGACTGAAAATCAGGGGATATGCAGCAAGGTTAGGTGGGTCATACCCAAGCAGGACAAGATATTTCCCCTGTCTAGATGTCCCTTTATTATTTCAGCTTGGTGGGTGGTTGGTCGCGCCAACCACGGGGTTTATCTTGTTCGGGACTGTTCAGTAAGGAATGGTTCCCGCCTTATGTTGCAGGGGATGAAGGGAGTAATCCTCGGTACGGTGATCTAGGCCTGTACTGTGACAGGTGGTACCCAGTGCCTAGTCATTGTTGGAAATTCATTCTCCCTACGAGCCTTGTACGAGTTTTGTTTGTATTACCCACTTTTGTGGCTAGTAGCTGGAATTTAATAGATGTAACAATTTCGGCTATTTTACAAGTATTTGTATATAGACCCTATTATAATATCATAGGATTTCTATAAAATTGTTTTGGCTATCGTAAGGTAAAAACCCGACATGTTTATTTGTGGCGTGGTCTTACGAGATGCTTTTGTTTTCAAAGGATTTTGAAACTTTAATAATCAATTGGGTGTGATTTCCTCACGCTGTTAATCCAGACTGACTCGGGTATTATTTAACTGTAATGCTCGGGTCAGACCGAGTATTATAGGATACATGATAGGATGCTATGGAGCTCAGGAGACGAGCTGGATTGACGATACGTACATTCGTACTTATTTATATATATATTCCACTGTATTGAGTTGCTATGTATCCATTTGTATGATATTGATGTTGAGCTGTGATTGATGTACTCTGATGATGTGGTATGTAAACAGATAATTTGATTTTGAGTAAAGATTATTTATTATCTATTATATTTTACTCCGCTGCGATGGATAGATTCTGATGTTGATTTTGTTTTCTCTTCTTCTACCTCTTCTTCTTAAACCCAAATGGTTCGTATTTCTGTGCAACTTGAGTTGATTGTTGTAGAATAGTGTTGGCTCAAGGGGTACGGATTTGCGGGCTGTTACATTTTCGATGATAGTTCTAGCGTTTTATTTCGAATAAAATTTAACGTCCGTTTAATTTTACTCGAAATTTCACTAACTCCAAATGACTCCAAACAAACTCCATCGCGTAGTGCTCGTCCATACGAACCGAACACAATTCGTTTCGTGCGTTTTCGACCTCGTATGAAAAAGTTACACACTTTTAAAGTTTGAACGAATTAATATAAATATAATTTACAATTTTTTTTTTATTTTTTATTTTTTAACATAAATCAATATGGGCCGTGCATTTGGCATCTCCAGATCTTGGCCGTGAATTTGCCTTCTTCCCCCATCGTTCAAAACCGTGAACCCTACCCATAGCCGTCGATCGTTCCACCAATTAACGCGACTCATACATCGACTTCCACATCGATCAACTAAAGCCATTCAATTCGCCATGACGTGCTCCCCCGACACCGTGAGTATAGGAGAACTCGGCCTCCCTCTGGCCTCACTTTTAGTGCACGAACCGAGCACACACGCGGCCAAAAAACTCTGCCAATGGTCGACGAATCGTCGACCCACCGTATGGATTTGAAGCTCTCCCCTAGATCTACAACTTTGTAGTTGATCACTTTTTTAATTAGCGTGTGGATTTGAAGAAATTAAGGAGGAAAGGAGAAAGTTTTTTGGCCATTAATATTGTAGCCGACGGCTTGACCTAAAAATTAGAGTTTTGGGTTTTCTTATTTGCAAATTGAAGTTATGAAGTCCTTACATAGAAAATTTCCAAAACACTATTCACCCAAAAATTTCCGAACTCCAAACGAAGCGTGCCGGTTGGCGTTTCTAAGGTTTACCCCACTCCATAAGTTGAAATCTAGTTTTAATCCAACTATATAGACAAAAGGGAAGAAAAACAAAAAATAACTTGAAGTACTTACTTGTCCCATGTCATAGAAACTAATAGAATGGCCGGCACTGACGAGAAATGAATAGTTCATGTAATGCAACTGAGTACCATGCTTACCTGGATGGGGTCTATGGGTGATCATGAAGGGACATGCCTAGCCTAGTGGTTACCATTGCACTTGGGAAATGCGTTGGATTACCATCTCCTCAAGTGGGAGAGTGGGTATCGTTATTTGTTTCTTTGGGGGAACACGTGCACGTGGCCACTGCCCATTACCAAACTAGATGACTTCTTCTGTATACTATTTTTCTTTGTTCATTTTTGTGATAGTTAAAATGCCATTATGGTTATTGTGTTTCTCTTTTGTAGAGAACCCTTTTTGTGGTAATACATTTTATTGGGTTTAATTTATCTCTTTCATAAAATTCATATAAAGTTGACCTTTTGTTTTTGGTTAACAATATCATTTGTTCATCAAATGTAATTAGGGTGTAAAATATTGTTGTTACTTGATTTTGTTGCCTAAACAATACATGTCATACCTCTCTAATAATGCTTACGACACTTATAATAAACTTAAATAATATACATGTTCTAATTTGATCATGCTTTTTTATTATAATTTCTTCCATTTGCTAAGTTCTGAACATGCTAAAAACAAGATGTTTCAGCGTACTTAGTTACATAGTGACAAGGAATCTAGTTCTGAATGCATTAAACTATGAGTGATCTTTTAATATAGTAATTAGAAAGTTTGCATTGATGAGCATAATTACATGTTATTAGAACATTTTCCATGGGAAATTACTTACATCCAAGTGTATTTGGTGTTAATTTTTTTTTTGAACCTCAACGTGTTTTCCAAATACAACCTCACTGGTGTTTCTAAATATAAATGAAACAATGATTAACCTAACTTATTTGTTAGGTGCAACGTTAAGTCCAACATTAAGCTCGTAATCATAACTATCATGGTTCAGATCATCATTTGAATTAGATAAGTCCATGGCTTAGCTCCTCTCCCCTAAAGTGCCGAGATTCTTCTTGGTACCTACCCGATTCTAGTTGGCACCTAGTTGAATTCATTTCGAGAGGACCTCCTAACTTCCTCCAGCAACTCCCCCTATCGCCCCAGTAGCGTACTCCTTCTCCTTTTGTTTTCCATCTCTTTCGTCCCGACCATAAACATTTGAGTTCTTTTCCTTGGATCCGGTAGGTGAAATTTCTCATTTCTTCTCCTGGTTCTCTGCAATTGCTAGGTTAGTAGAGCTATGCTAGCATTCATCTTGTCCAATAGGGCCTTTTTCCATTAGCCAACTTCTTATTTAGCTCCTACATCATTTCGTCAAACTCCACCCTGGAAACCATCTCCTTATGAGCCGATGGTCCCCATAATGCTGATGCTGGATGGTTGCTAAACTCCATGTGATAAGAATTTCCTTTATCTGCACCAGCTAGCGTTGTAGATGATCTTCCATATCTCTTAGGTCCCATTGATTCTTGTATGCATATTCTTTAAGTTTTCTTCATGAAAATCTTCTGTATCTAACCTTTGGATGCTCTAATCTAAAATAGAAAGCTAAATCCATGCCCGAGTAAACCTCTTAGTGAAGTACTAAAATGTTGAGCCTAATAATGGCACAATACCCAAAATAACCATGAATAAAGTGAGATCAAGTAGAATACATTAAGTAAATAGAGAGAATGCAAAGAATTTTAAAGTGGTTTGGCTATCTCTAGCCTACGTTATAACGATCCTGACTCGACCTTCGAAAATCGACACTGAATACTTCACTAGTATTCAAATGTCGCAAATTCAAACTTCGAATTTGGTTCGCCGGAGGTTATAAAACATTAAGTACAACAACACAGCGGAAGAAAAAGAATAATATAATTGATATACAACAGTATTGATACAACACATTTGATACAACTAATTATCAATATATCAAAGATAGATACAAGACAACAACAGAGACAACAACAGCGAAAAGACAATGTCTTTAACGCTAAACTCCGAAAACTCCATCTCCAATCCAAAGCTAGCTCGAACCACCATCATCGATGACTTAAGCAAGGTCAGTCATCCAAAGATTGAAGAAGATCCCCAAAGACTGAAGGCTACTAAGTCTACTCCTACTATTTGATTATCTAAAAAACCCAACTCTAGACTGTCCATGTGGAAAATTGTGGGCACCCAAAGTTTAGGAAGGGAACAATGAACTCCGAGTCACTCTTGGGACACATATGAGCAAACAAAACATTTTTAAACAAAAACAATCAACAGAAGAATTTAAAATTGAAATCTGCAATGCTTGATACACGAATACCATTTGATAGTATTATTAGTGCATAGTGCAGAAAACCTTTCGAAAGTACAATATTAATCTTACCCAGCATACAACCATTATTGTATGTCTCTATAACTACCATCTAAACAGTGGGGCGCCACCATAAGTAAATGGCAGGTTATGCAACTAAAACTGTACAAGGCGCATATTGAAGATTGGATTTCCAACAAATGGTCAGGCTAAGGAACTTCCTACTGCCACATGGGTACGCCTCTGGAGGGACGTCCCGAGAACCTACCCGGCTTTCTGCCAACACAAGGCCGGGTTATCTCTGTAACTAGTTAACTACTACTCGAGCATGCCATCCCCTGGTCGTTTGCGACCTTTATCCAAGAGTTCTCTACCACAAAGCAACCAAAAAGCAATAGATTTGCAATGACCACACGAGTTAAGTATCTGGGCTCCATACCATGAAGCCACCCTTTTCCAGAAGGGAATGACACACGCTATAGGGCGTGACCCTCATAACCTTGCCACATCTTTCCTGTTTTGACCATTTTCGGGGTGTGAGATCCTGATGCATTCTCATCCACAAAGCTACGCTTTATAATAAAGCCATGCTTTGATCAATAAATGATCACACAGCAGCAATTAGCATGCCACACTACCAAATTGGGAGTATATCACTGATAACTATCAACTACATAACCTCTAAGCTCGTACGTCTCAAAGAAGGGTGTTAAGCGAAGAGAATAAATTCCCCGCCACCAAAAAAATGTATTTGCTAGTGATCTATTTTATATCTCCAAGCGTAAAGTCAGACATACAACCATACAAGTCTGTTTCGTGTTCGAACGGAACCGAAGGCACTTCGTCCAATAAAGGAAGACGCCCTTGCAATCCGGGTATCTACAATCCCGATCGGACTCCCCGTCACATACGGAGAACTATATACCAGAGCAAATCAGCGCAGAGTCATTCGATAGGTTATCCTATCGTTCTTGTAAGTACTCGGTCTTCACACCGGTCTTCAAATGTTATCCATATCATCGTATCATTATTTGGAATGGGTTATATGACACAACGGTCCTCTCTCGGTTAAACTGAATAATGAGTGCAATATTTAAAAACATATGGATATTGGGATTTCAGTTAAGTCACAACTTTAAAATCCAAAACCTTTCATTAAAATAGTTTAAACAAATTACCATTTACAAATCATTTAAACAAAAACATTCATTTCACAAAGTTTACCAATCTTTCACAAAGATTCATTCATATCCTTTCAAAACACTTTTCCTTTCAAATTGGATTAACTCATCCAAAGACTCAATTCATAGCTTTTAAAACCATTTCCAATTCAAATCTTTTATATAAAAGATACACCATTTAAAATCCTCATCGATAAACAAGGTTTAATAATCTTTCACAAAGGTTCATGCATAGCTTTCAAAACAATTCACAATTTCGTTGAAAACTTGAAACATTTTAACACAAATTGGAAATCCTTTCCTTATATGAAAGCTTTCATTATTTGAAAACAAATAGTTTTTATTTTGGGAAAATCTGATTACATTTTCATAAGTCAAAGCCATTCAAGTATAAAACTTGGGTTTAAATTTAAATTCCCAAAATAATATTTTTAAAATGGTTTTAAAACCCATTTAAACACCTTTACAACCTATATACCCTTTTTAAACCATAATTTCCAAATATAAAATTCAATTTCAAATCTTGAATTCAAATTTAAGTCAGATTATTTAAATTTCAAAACTTAATCAAGTTATTCAAAAATAACTTTTATCTTTGAAATTCCTTTCCAAAAGCTTTTCACTTTAAACCCAATCTATTTCCAAAACCATTTGGATTCAAAAATTCAATTTTAAACTATTTCAAAAATTTGTGACTACCAATTTCCACGTGCAATCTATATTTGTGTGTGTATAGTGTATCCAGTGGTTTTACCCAATAGTGCAACATCATCAATCATTACAAATACAATCACAGCAATATCGATAAGCGGTATAATCCTATAATGCTTATCTATATACAATGAATCACAGCTAGATAATATAAATGCACTATATATAAATAAACTACATTCATCACAGCATGAATTAAAACAATTCAAATCACAAAGCATAACATAGTAGAGATATCAAACAATTCACAACATTCAACAAAAACAGTCATACATAAATAAGGTTAATTGATCATCTGATTAATTAAAACCAGATTAATCACTAATTCTGGTTGATTAACATTAATTAATCACAATTTATGTTAATTAATTATCCTTTAATTATTTATTGATTAACCTTAATTAATGAATAAATTAACCATTATTTATTAAAGAATTAATCTTAAATAATTAACTACCCTCGATTAATTATCCTTAATTAATTAATCATTTAAGTAACCCTTAATTAATTATCATTTAATTAATTACTCCTAATTAATTTAAAATAAGAAATTATCCTTAATTAATTAGTTAACTTTTACCATTAATTAATTACTTTTATTAATTAACTAGCTTTTGATTAATTAATCTCTTCTTAAATTAATTACCTTAATTATATTAATTAATTATCCTTAATTAATTATCCTTTAATTAATTACCTTGATTAATTAATCCTTAATTATAAATCATTTATCTTAAATTAATAACTAATTAGCCTTTAATTAACTATTAATTAGTTATTCAAGTAATTATAAATCATCTATCTTAATTTATTATTAAATCTTTATCAAAATCTTTAATTAATTAACCACAGAATTAATCAACATTAACATAAGAGATTAAGGTTAATTAAGAATTATAAATCAATATTTCGTCTTAATTTACTTTTGATTACATTATTTATTTAAAATGATTAATTAAATAATGCTATAAATTAAATGATTTAAACTTAATTACCTTTTTAAAATATCTTATTTAAAACTTTTATTAATCCAATTATCTAAATTGAAACCATTATCTAAAACATGGGTTTAAAAATGTTTTAAAATTTGAATTTTTGTTTTTAAAGTCAAGAAGACTGTTTCATCCCAACGCCGAGACTCATCGAGACCACCCCGAGTAAACAAACCCCTCATTTCGGGTTTCACCCATGTTAAACCCAAACTAACCCGAGTTATATTTTTTTTTTCAAACTTAAAATTTTGTTAAGTATTATGCCCCGATGCCACTCAGAAATGCTTCGAGTCCATCCTTTATTTGCCCGTGCTTGAACTCGAGACTAAGCCTTCTTCCCCAACCTATAACCACCCAGATAAACAAAAATGCACATGTGCATGCATCCACGTGCACCGATGATCGCTGACCTTCACACCAACGTTGATACTTCCTACAAGTCGTTGGTGATCTCTCTGACCATCCCCAATACCCGAAACAGTGAAACGCCGTCGAATTCAAATTTTAGCTGTTTGACCCAACTCTTGAACTACTGTGATCACAAAAGATCACCTCAAACTCCTACCTCTGACCATCATATATCACGCCATTTAAGCCGAAGCTTCCCTTACATACAATGACTTGATTCCCCCTGGTCCGGTGGCACTCGAACCATCAGAAGCACCGCAACAGCTTGATTTCCGATTGAGACTTGAAATCATATAATGCCTTTCCCCGATCACTCCGGTCATCTGAACAATGTGTGAACATTTTTCCCCGATTCCCCGATGCCTCAGCCTTTTCCCGAACCCACCGCGACTTCCAACGCTTCGCCGTTGATCAGATTTACTCAAAAATGTATTTTCTGGTCATCCCCAATTTTCTTACTCTATTCACTATTTTAAATAATAATTTAATTTTAAAAATAAACATTTTCTAAGATTTTTAGGTTATATAATCAAATCAATTAATCTAAGAAATCGAATTTTCATCATAGATTGAGTTTACACGATTCTCCTTATTCCAGACAACATGAACTTGATGATTGTCTTTGGAATTATTTTTAAAATTAATTTTTTATGCATTTAAACATATTTTTTTTAACATTCAAATCTAATAACAACTAAAAGCAGAGCTTTGGGATTTTTTTCTTTCCTTTGACTGGTTTCTGGAAACCTGGAAGTTGCAAACAGGGATAAACATACTTGTCCATCAACATGCACAGTGGATATTTATACGTTCACACACATATCTGGACTCATTCAAACAAATCTTTAGCACATATTCAAACCACAGATCAAACACTAGAGGTTTCAAAATATTTTCTCACCTGAATCACTTGAAAGAACAGAGGATAAAGGAACAAATTTTGGGCCTGGAACTGGAATCAGAGAATTGTTTTTATCTTTGAATTTGTTGAAGATGTTGTTGAATTTATACTTAATATATGATCCTGTTTTGCTTTGCTTACAGGCTGAATTTCTTTTATTTTCCAGGCTTTGTAGATTTTAAATTGATGTTTGAATCTATTTGAATGATATTCTGATTTGGTAGGCCAAATGCAGAATAGATATCTAATTTGATCTGGAAAGATATTTCTCTATCTTTTATTTGTCCTTGGTTGTCTCCCCGGCATATTTCGGGGACGAATTTATCTTAAAGGGGAATCTATAACATTCCTGAAAATCACCACGTTTAATTTAGCAATTAATTTAATTTTGGAATTAAATTGTGAAATTATTTGTGAATTAATTAGCAAATTTCCAGAATAAATAAAAAATTTAGATTATAAACAGAATTTTGATTTGAAATTTAAGGAAAAGTATTTTGTAAATAAAAATTGGATTCAAAAATAAATATACTGAAAATAAAATGGATTTAAAATTTTATTTCTAAGTTAATAAGAAATTGTTTCTAATTTTTTTAAAATATGCATTATAATTTGAAAATGATGTTTGAATTTGATTTTTCCGAGGCTAACTAAAATGAAACTCTAATATATATATATTTATTTATGTGTAGTTAAATTTTAAAACTATTTATCTTTAAAAGATTTTATAAATGATTAATAAAGAAATGTATTTATTTAAATAAGGAATATGATATAAAGTTATCTTTAAAATATTATTTGTAGTATTTAAAAAAATAGAAATTGTATATATGAAAACATTTATTATAACAAGTGTAAACAAAATAAGATACATAGGTTAAGATATGAAAATATATATGCATAAAGGGTTAAAAACAAAATTTACAAAATAATCTAGAATGGGGATTTAAACATAAAAGTGATATAAGTGAACATTTGTAAGAAGATTAAACTATGCAATGACAAGTGTTAGCCTATGTTAAACAAGTGGCATTAATCTCTTCTTGAAATAAATTAAAATTTTATAAACTATATTCATTTTTTCTCATATTTTCCAATATCAAAGAAAACTGAAATCAGGAAAAAAAAAAGAGAAAATAAAATCATCTCAGATTTTTTCTAAGCCTGGAAAATATTAAGGGAAAGCATTAAGAAATTAAGCTTGTGATCAAGTAATAGAAATTCAAAATGAAAACAGTAGCCTGGAAACAAAATTAAGTTGCAAATGCAAATCTTCCAAAGCCTGGGAATGTTGTCTGTAATCAAGCAAACCTAGAACAAAACAAGCTGAAGCAAATCGAAGTTTAAATCTGGAAATCAAGTTTAGTCTTCGAACCTGGGATTCAAAAGGAAGGTTGAATCAAAAACTAGATTGAGTAGCATCTCAACCTGAAGCATGCAAATTCAATAGACACAAGAACGAATCTATTTAACACTTCACAAGATACGTAAGTCATCCAGATCTACGAAGTATGCAAGGGCATTGATTAGTTCAAAGGGTAACTAACTGTTTGTAGAATATATCTGGACCCAACAGAACAAACAATGGATACTCAATTCAGATTGGAATATTCCAAGGTATATTCTAACTTGTCCCTCTTCGGACTTTGATAAATTACAATAAAATTTCAAATTTGGTTACAATCGGAATCGTTTTATCAATACAAATCTTCATATTCAACTTCATGTTTAATTTACCAATTTATTTCAAATAGAATTTCAAATTCATTGAAGTTAAAAAACAAAAAGCTGATAAAAATTTGACGAAGAGAATACAAGATAGAAACTTATCTACACGATTCGTAGGGCCATCACCACACCGAAACTTCTCCCTCGAGCTGCCATGAAGCAATCAAAGAACTGAATCGAATCAAAGGAGATTGATAGAGAAAAGTTATTTCCGTTGTCTTTTTCAGGGTATTAACCATTTGTAGTGGTACTCCCATGTCCCCTATCTCATCCTCTTCTTGCACTCATACTCACTATCAGTGGATAGTTAGAGAATTTACCGAGGCACTCAAGCGGATATGTTAGGGATATACTCATTCTTGGGTATACTTTACCCTATCTCTAATGAATTACCTAATGTGTTGTACTCCTGAGCTAGAGTTCAACCCTCAGCTATGATACCAATTATAACGATCCTGACTCGAACTTCGAAAATCGGCACCAAATACTTCACCAGTATTCAAATGTCGCAGGTTCAAATGCCGAATCTGGTTTGCCGGAGTTTATAACACATTAAGTACAATAACACAGCGATAGAAAAAGAATAATATAATTTATATACAACAGTAATTGACACAACACATTTGATACAACTGATTATCAATATAGAAAAGATAGATACACGACAATAACAGAGATAACAGCAGCGTAAAGACATTGTCTTCAATGCCAAACTCCAAAAACTCCATCTCCAATCCAAAGCTAGCTCGAACCACTATCATCGATGACTTAAGCAAGGTCAGTCATCCAAAGACTGAAGAAGATTCCCAAAGACTGAAGGCTACTGAATCTACTCCTACTATTTGATTATATGAAAAACCCAACTCTAGGCTGCACGTATGGAAAATTGTGGGCACCAAGAGTTTAGGAGGGGAACAATAAACTCTAGGTCGGTCATGAACTTGTATGAGCAAACCAAATAGTTTGGAACAAAAACAATCAATAGAAGAATTCAAAATTGAAATCCGCAATGCTTTTTGGAAAATGAAACTACCATAAGGCCTCCAGCCGCACACACAACGAAAACGCAGAATTGGAGTATATTTCTCCTTATGACAGTCAAAAATACTTGATATGCGAAAACCATTTGATATTATTGTTAGTGCATAGTGTAGAAAACCTTTCGAAAGTACAATATTAATCTTAGCCAACATACAACCATTATTGTATGCCTACTATAGCTACCATCTAAACGGTGGGGCACCACCAAAAGTAAATGGCAGGTTATGCAACTAAAACCGTACAAGGCGCGTATTGAAGATTGGATTTCCAACAAATGGTTAGGCTAAGGAACTTCCTACTACCACATGGGTATGCCTCTTGAGGGACGTCCCGAAAACATACCCGGCTCTCTGCCAACACAAGGCCGGGTTACCTCTGTAACTAGGTAACTACTCCTCGAGCATGCCATCCCCCGGTCATTTGTGACCTTTATTCGAGAGCTCTCAACCACAAAGCGACCACAAAGTAATAGATTTGCAGTGACCACATGAGTTAAGTATCTGGGCTCCATACCATAATACCACCCTTTTCCAGAAGGGAATGGCACACCCCAAAGGGCGCGACCCTTATAACCTTGCCGCATCTTTCCTTTTTTGACCATTTCCGGGGTGTGAGGTCCTGATGCTGTCCCGTCCACAAAGCTACGCTTTACACAAAAGCCATGCTTTGATCAACAAATGATCACATAGCAGCACTCAGCATGCCACACTACCAAATTGGTAGTATATCACTGATAACTATCAACTACATAACCTCTAAGCTTGTACGTCTCAAAGAAGGGAATTAAGCTGAGAGAATAAATTTCCCGCCAACAAACAGAAATGTATTTGATAGAGATCAGTTTTATATCTCAAAGTGTAATGTCACACATACAACCATACAAGTCCGTTTCGGGTTCGAACGGAACCGAAGGCACTTCGTCCAATAAAGGAAGAAGCCCTTGCAATCTGGGTATCTACAATCCCGATCGGACTCCCCATTACATATGGAGAACTTTATAATAGAGCAACTCAGTGCAGAGTCGTTTGATAGGTTATCCTTTCGTCCTTGTAAATACCCAGTCTTCACCACCGATCTTCAAATGCTATCCATATCGTTGTATCATTATTCGAAATGGGTTATATGACACTAAGGTCCTCTCCCGGCTAAACCGAATAATGAGCGCAATATTTAAAAACATATGGATATTGGGATTTCAATTAAGTCAGAACTATAAAATCCAAAACCTTTCATTCAAATAGTTTAAACAAATTACCATTTACAAATCTTTTAAACAAAAAGATTCATTTCACAAAGTTCATTAATCTTTCACAAAGATTCATTCATATCCTTTCAAAACACTTTTCCTTTCAAATTGGATTAACTCATCCAAAGACTCAATTCATATCTTTCAAAACCATTTCCAATTCAAATCTTTTATATAAAAGTTACACCACTTAAAATCCTCTTTGATAAACAAGGTTTAATAATATTTCGCAAAGTTTCATTCATAGCTTTCAAAACAATTCACAATTCCCTTTCAAACTTGAAACTTTTCAACACAAATTGGAAATCCTTTCCTTATATGAAAGAATTTATTATCTAAAAACAAATAGTTTTTGTGTTAGGAAAAACTGATTACAATTTCATAAGTGAAAGCTATTCAAGTATAAAACTTGGGTTTACATTTAAATTCCCAAAACAATATTTTTAAAATGGTTTTAAAACCCTTATAAACACTTGTATAATTTGAATACCCTTTTTAAACCATAATTTCCGAATATAAAATTCAATTTCAAATCTTGAATTCAAATTTAAATCAAATTATTTAAATTTCAAAACTTTATCAAGTTATTCAAAAGTAATTTTTATCTTTGAAATTCGTTTTCAAAAGCTTTTCACTTTAAACCCAATCCATTTTCAAAACCATTTGGATTCAAAAATTCAATTTTAAAAAAATCTGTGACTACCAATTTCCACGTGCAATCTATATTTGTGTGTGTATAGTGTATCCAGTGGGTTTACCTAATAGTGCAACATCATCAATCATTACAGATACAATCACAGCAATATCGATAAGCGATATAATCCTATAATGCTTATCTATATACACTGAATCACAACTAGATAATATAAATGCACTATAGATAAATAAACTACATTCATCACAGCTTGAATTAAAACAATTCAAATCACAAAGCATAACACAGTAGAGATATCAAACAATTCACAGCATTCAACAAAAATAGTCATTCATAAATAGGGTTAATTGATCATCTGATTAATTAAAACCAGATTAATCACTAATTCTGGTTGATTAAAATTAATTAATCACAATTTATGTTAATTATTTATCCTTTAATTATTTATTAATTAACCTTAATTAATGAATAAATTAACCTTTAATTATTAAAGAATTAATCTTAATTAATTAACTAACCTTAGTTTATTATCCTTAATTACTTAATCATTTAATTAACCCTTAATTAATTATCATTTAATTAATTAATCTGAATTAAAATAAATAATTATCCTTAATTAATTAATTAACTTTACCATTAATTAATTACTTTTTTTAATTAACTAACTTTTGATTAATTAATCACTTCTTAAATTAATTACCCTAATTATATTAATTAATTATCCTTAATTAATTATCCTTTAATTAATTACCTTGATTAATTAATCCTTAATTATAAACCAATTATCTTAAATTAATAACTAATTAGCCTTTAATTAACTATTAATTAATTATTCAAGTAATTATAAATCATCCATCTTGATTTATCATTAAATCTTTATCAAAATCTTTAATTAATTAACCTTATAATTAATCAACATTAACGTAAGTGATTAAGATTAATTAAGAATTGGAAATCAATATTTCGTCTTAATTTACTTTTAATTACATTATTTATTTAAAATGATTAATTAAATAATGCCACAAATTAAATGATTTATACTTAGTTACCTTTTTAAAATATCTATTTAAAACTTTTATTAGTCCAATTATCTAAACTAAAACCATTATCTAAATTAAAACCATTATCTAAAACATGGGTTTAAAAATGTTTTAAAAATTTGAATTTTTGTTTTTAAAGTCAAGAAACCTATTTCATCTCAACCCCAAGACTCACTCGAGACCATCCTGAGTAAACAAACCCTTACTTCGGGTTTCACCCGTGTCAAACCCAAACTAACCGAGTTATATTTTTTTTCAAACTTAAAATTTTGTTAAGTGTTATGCCCCGATGCCACTGAGAAATGCTTCGAGTCCATCCCCTATTTTCCCGTGCTTGAACCGAGACTAAGCCTTCTTCACCAACCTATAACCACCCAGATAAACAAAAATGCACAAGTGCATGCATCCACGTGCACCGATGATCGTTGACCTTCAGACCAATGTTGATACTTCCTACAAGTCGTCGGTGATCTCTCTGACAATCCCTAATACCCAAAAAAGTGAAATGCCGTCGAATTCAAATTACAACTGTTCGACCCAACTCTTGAACCATTGTGATCACCAAAAATCACCTCAAACTCCTATCTCCGAGCATCGTATATCACGCCATTTCAGCCGAAGCTTCCCCTACATACAATGATTTGATTCCCCCTGGTCCGATGGCACTCAAACCACCAGAAGCACCGTAGTAGCTTGATTTATGATTGAGACTTAAAACCCTATATCACCTTTCCTCGACCATTCCGGTCATGCGAACATTTTTCCTCGATTCCTCGATACCCCAGCCTTCTCTAGAATCCACCGCGACTTCCAACCCTTCGCCCTTGATCAGAGTTACTCACAAATGTATTTTCTGTTCATACCCAATTTTCTTACTCTATACACTATTTAAAACCTTAATTTTAATTTTAAAAATCAACATTTTCTAAGATGTTTTAGGTTATATAATCAAATCGATTAATTTAAGAAATTGAATTTTTTTCATAGATTGAGTTTACAGCATTCTCCTTGTTCCAAACAACATGCACTTGATGATTTTATTTGGAATTATTTTTAAAATTAAGTTTTTATGCATTTAAACATATATATTTTTTAACATTCAAATCTAATGTTAACTCCTATGATCAATGACTCAAAAAGGCTCACGACTTAACAAGAGCAACGACCTAATTGATATGCGACTTATTGAGAGATACCGACCTAACAGACTTGAGAGGGATGCCGACTTAATGCCTTAAAAAGGTTACCGACCTAAGACTTAACAAGGATGCCGACCTAAGACTTAACAAGGATGCCGACCTAAGACTTAACAGGGATGCCGACCTAAGGCTCAAGTAAGTTACCGATCTAACTTCCTAAGGAAGTTGCCGATCTAATTGCCCAGAACAGAGAAAGGTCCACGACCTATGCTTAAGTCGCCACCGACTTACAACATAGAGAAGTCTACGACTTAACGATTTCTACGACTCAAGGACAGGATGACTTAACGATTCAAGAGGTGGCACAACTTAAGAGGGAAATGAGTTCACGACTTAAAGCTGTCCGAAACCTACGACCTAGCTTGTGTCGTGAACGACTTAAGTAAATGAAACGCTGCTACTTATTTAACACGGTGGCCTCCAAGCTCGTCAACGAGTTAAGACTTTAGCAAGGTTATCAGTTAAACCATGACTCACGACTTAGCTTAAGTCGTCCACGACCTAAAGCCGCTAAGTTATAGCCCGCTGCCACAATACTCATGCCGGAGGAAGTCACGACCAAGCAGTTAAGTCGCAACCGACCCACGCCTTAGTTTGAGTCTTCCATGACCCAACTTAGGTCGGTTACGGTTTAGGACTTGGTAATGTTTTCTGCCTAGAACCCTCTATAAATACATTGCCATCTCCAACTTTCAAGGGACTTTTGGCCGATCTCTTTAAGCGCCAATACTCTGCTGAATTCTCGACTCACCCTACACTTCAAATACGAAAGGCATCTCAACAAACTTTAAGAGGAAATCTAACGCAATAAACATGGATTCAAAGAATTCTTCTACATCGAAGTTCTAGTTGTTTGTACCATCAGTATTGTAATTGAAGATTGTTGTAAAGTTGTAATTGATTCAGTAATAAAGAGGATTAAAGTGGACGTAGGCTTACCTAAAGCCGAACCACTATAAAAACTATTGTCTTTTCTGCTTTCTCTATGACTTTTCTACTTGTTTTTAGTTCCCGTGTTCACGGGTGGTGCTTTCACTCAATCCCTATATACACCAGGGTGTTAGCGTTCGATCTAAGCGTTAACATTTTTGGTGCTTTCAGTGAGAATTGAACACAGGGTACTTCCACCATTGCTTTGCAAAGGTTTGTTGAAAAGATTTCTTTTAGAACCAGAAGTTTATTGGAAATAATAGCTCCTGGGAGAAAACGAAGTTCTGTAAGATCGGACAATGTTCAAGAGAATACTGCTACTTCTCCTCCTTCAAGTCATGCAGCTCCAACTGTTGGAGTTACGCGAGCAGAATTGGACGCCGTAGTTTTGGGGTTGAATCAACAGTTGAATGCTCAAAATGCACAGTTGGAAGCCCAGAATGCCCTGATATTAAGTAAGTTGAATGATCTACTTGGGGAAAACCGTCAACCGGTTAATAATGTATGGAAACCCTACCGCGGGAGTTCAAGATGCTGAAGGGAACATTTCTAAAAGAGCCACAGACCCTGTAGAAAGGACTCCTCCTCAACCTGGAGGATCAGTGCCGCAGCCGACCCTCCGTGAACGATTGTCAAGATAGAATTCAGAGAGAGTGGCTGATGTTTGCCCTCTAGAGCCTCTAAATGATGAAGAATATTTTTAGGGTATGGTTCGCCAAATCATGAAGGAAAATATGCGAAGAGATGAAGATGAGAAAGAGTGGGGTTTTGCTCCAAGCAAAACTCCATTTACTGAAAAGATCTTGAAGGCAGAGTTCCCAAGGAAATTCGTTCCCCCTACTATTCCGGCCTACAAGGGGACGAGTGATCTTAACGAATTTCTGTACAAGTACGTCTGGCATATGACGGGTGCCAGAGCGTCTGATGAAATCAAATGTCGATGTTTCCCGGTTTATCTGGAAGGTGTGGCTCTATTGTGGTTTACAAAGTTGCCGGTCAGGTCCATTGATCAGTTCTCCGATTTGACCAGGAAGTTTAAGGAGCAATTTCGATTGTATGCTTCAAAAGCAAAGGATATAATGTCGCTGTCAAACCTAGAGCAAAATCCAGGAGAATCCATCAGATCATTTTTGAATCGTTTTAACATAGCATTGGCTGAGGTAGATAATGCTGAGCCACGCATGGTCCTAACATACTTGATGAGGGCGATTGACAAATCGAGTGAATTTGGAAAATGGTTGAAAATGAAAGAACCAAACTCACTTGACAAATTCTACGAGAAAGCGGATGAATTCATGCGCTTGGAGAGCCTCCAAACACCGGCTAAGGCGGTATCAGTGGAAGCCGGGAACAATGGTGCTGCTTCGAACAAGAAAGAACCTAACACTCAGAAAAGGGGAAATGATGGTGGAAAGAAACAGGGAGATGCTAAGAAAGGCCGTCCTTTCAATTTCACACCCTTGACCGATACCCCTGCGAACATCTTCTTCGCGACCAAGGATGATGTCAATTATCCGACACCACCTAAAATGAGAGTTGGAAATAAGATGGAGAGGAGTGGAAGGTTCTGCCGGTTCCACAACTAGCCCGCCCATTACACCAACGAATGCCGTCAGCTGAAAGAAGTAATTGAACAACTTTTGAAAGAGAACAAGCTCCAACAGTATGTGAAAAGGAGTAGAAATGCCCCAGCTTCATCAACTCAAGGACAACAAGTTCCCACTCACCGTCCTGGCTTAAGTGAGAAGGTCGTAGAGCATGAATCGGAAAGACCCGTCATCAATATAATAACTGGAGGGCCTCACCCAGCAGGCAAAAGCTGGGGCGAGATTGAAAGGTATGCCCGGGCCTTGAGGCATGTAACAGCTGAAGAGAATGTTTTTTTTTAGAAAATGACGCGCCTTTAAAGCAACAAAAGACTTCCACAGATGATATTGTATTCAGTGCCAGAGATTCTTTGGGTATTGATGCTGCTACCATAGATCCTTTGTTCATATCCACTGGTATTGGGCCCACTACTGTAAGAAGAGTTCTGGTTGATTGTGGAGCTTCATGCAACATTCTCTTCAAGAAGACCTTTGACCAAATGAAAATTCCAATGGCTGACGTTCAAGCTTCAACACTTAAGATTGCTGGGTTTGCTGGAGAACCCAAACAGCCGATTGGGACCATAGATTTGTTTGTAGAGCTTGGGAAAGGACCGAGGAAGGTGGCTCGAAAGCAAACCTTTATAATTGTTGAAGAATTCTCTTCCTATAATGCCTTTTTAGGCCGACCAAATCTTGCTGCATTCAAAGCTGTTCTTGCTCCATGGTGTCTGACTCTAAAATTCCCCACAGATAACGGAATTGGTTTGATTAAGGGAGACCAAGATGCGGGGCGAGAATGTTATCTTACAGAACTGCGTGAATCGAGGAAAAGAGAAATGGGAAAAGGTGCGGCGACTCCAGTCCGCACCAAAGAACAAGCCTTGTAGCAATTACAGGGTGGACCCTGCACTGGTGAATGTAGTGCTGCACGAAGAGAGATGGATCCAAGGAAAGCTAGTGCAGGGGAGAATAGGGTGTACCGGTAGAGGTAATAGTGCCGATACCCGTTGACCCAAAGGACCCAAACAAAGTGCTAAATGTGGGTTCACAGTTCAACACAACAGTTCGTTCAGAATGTTCTGATTCCATTTTTGAAGGCAAATTTGGATGTATTCGCCTGGACTCATGCTGACATGTGTGGAATATCCGCAGAGATTGCGGTACACACTCTGAACATTGATCCAAAGTTTACACGCGTGAAACAGAAAAGAAGAACTCAGGGTCCTGAGAGGACGGCAGCGTTAAAAGAAGAAGTGGATCGGCTCATGGAGAATGGTTTCATCAGAGAATCTACTTATCCAAATTGGGTATCTAATCCAGTACTGGTTAAAAAAGCTAACGGAAAGTGGAGAGTATGCATTGACTTTTCAGATTTGAACAAAGCCTGCCCCATAGACTGTTTCCCGCTGCCCAGGATCGATCAGTTGGTGGATGGGACGGCAGGGCATGAATTGTTATCTTTTATGGATGCATACTCCGGATATAACCAGATTATGATGCATGAGCCAGATGATGAGGATACAAGCTTCACCACAGATGTTGGACTCTACTGCTACAAGGTCATGGATTTCGGACTCAAGAATGCAGGGGCAACTTACCAAAGGCTTGTTAATACCATGTTTAAACCACAGATTGGCAAGACAATGGAAGTTTATGTTGATGATATGCTAGTGAAGTCTAAGAAAGCAGAGGACCACATGGATCACTTGGCAGAGATGTTCGCAGTACTCCGAAAGTACAGAATGAAGCTTAATCCCTTGAAATGTTCATTTGGAGTGGAGTCCGGAAATTTTTTGGGTTTCGTTGTAAGCGCTAGGGCCATTGAAGCTAATCCAGCTCAGATCATTGCCCTGGGAGAGGTCAAGGCTCCTAGAACGAAGAAGGAATTGCAAAGTCTCAATGGAAAGGTTGCTGCCTTGAGTCGGTTCATTTCGAAATCCACTGACAAATGCATTCCATTCTTTGATGCTCTGAAGAAAGGAAGAAAAAACTTTGAGTGGATTCCTGAATGTCAGAAGGCATTCGATCAGTTGGTTCGTCATATGGAAGTGCCTCCGATACTTTCAAAGCCTGACAATGGTGAAGATCTCTTCGTATACTTGGTAATTTCATTTCATGCTCTCAGTGCAGTATTGATACGAGAAGACACAAGGATTCAACGCCCAGTCTATTATATCGGCAAAAGATTCACTGGGGCAGAGATGAACTATGCGAAGTTGGAAAAGCTCGCTTATTGTTTGTTGATCGCATCAAGAAAATTGCGGCCATATTTCCAAGCTCATCCCATCAAATTCCTCACTGATCAACCTCTAAAACAAGTCCTATACGGTCCTGAGACTTCGGGCCGTCTTTTGAAATGGAATATTGAACTCAGCCAATATGACATCACTTATCATCCCCGGAAAGCAATCAATGGACAAGCTTTAGCAGATTTCATCGCAGAATGTACAGATAAAGGTGATAGTGAGGAAGAAGTCACTGATAACGTCCCAATCCAATGGAAATTATATATCGATGGCGCAAGGAATGATTACTGTTCCGGAGCAGGAGTTGCCCTTGAAACCCCAGAAGGGCGATCGCTATGTTATGCACTTAGACTAGAATTCCCTTCGACAAATAATGAAGTAGAATATGAAGCCCTCATCGCTGGTTTAAGGATCGCTAAAGAACTAAACATCAAAGCATTGCAGATCTTCAGTGATTCTTAGCTTATTTTCTGCCAAGTCAAGAAGGAATTTCAAGCTAAAGGAGGGAATCTACCCGCCTATTTATCAAAAGCCTGGGAGCTTCTTCAAAATTTTGATCGTTATTCAATAAACCATATACCCCGCGAAGAGAACATGAAGGCGGATTCTCTCGCAAAGTATTCAAGTACTGGTGAAGCTCAACTATTGGGATTAGTTCCCGTCGAAGTCCTGTCAGCTCCAAGACAGATGAAATGGATGTTGATTGGGTTATGAATGTATCCCAAGAGCAAGAATCATGGATGACTTCGATACTTGAATACTTACTCAATGGTTCTTTGCCAGAAAGTTCAAAAGAACGACAGAAGTTGATGAGGAAAGCCTCCGGATATATAGTTCAGGATGGTCGTTTGTACAGATGAGGATTTTCAATGCCATTACTCTGATGCGTGACAAAGGAAGAGGCTAAGACAATTCTGACTAAAGTACACTGAGGGGAATGTGGGGATCATAAAGGCGGTCAAACTTTAGCAAAAAAAATCCTCCGTTATGGATACTTTTGGACAGAAATTAATCAGCATGCTGCTGACTATTCCCGAAAGTGTGATAAATGCCAGAGATTCGCTAAAATTCCTAGAGCACCTTCCACTGAGCTAACACAAATGGTCAGTCCATGGTCGTTTGCCATCTGGGGAATAGATCTCGTTGGGCCTTTGCCGACTGCCAAATAGGGGATTAAATATGCTATCGTTGCTGTTGATTACTTCACTAAATCGGCTGAAGCCGAACCATTGGCTACTATTACCTCTAAGAAAATGATAAGTTTTTTGACTAAAAATATCATTTGCAGGTATGGTGTGCCTCAAAAGATAATCACAGACAATGGTACCCAGTTTGAAAGTGAGGAGTTCCAAGAATTCTACAAACGATTCAAGATCCGAAAAAGCTTCTCAGCAGTGGCTCATCCGTAGGCAAACGGGCAATTGGAAGCAGTAAACAAAATCATCAAATCAACCATCAAAAAGCAGGTGGAAAAAGCAAAAGGTGGTTGGGTCGATAAGTTACCGCTTGCACTATGGGCATACGGAACCACCCACAAAACTGTGACTGGGCATACTCCATTTTCATTGGCATACGGGTCAGAAGCGATGATTCCGGTGGAAACTGAAGTCCCCTCACACAGAAGGATCCATTTTGATCAAGATGAGAATGAAAAATTGCAATTGGAAGCACTTGACCTTCTTGATGAAAGAAGAGAAGAGGCTAAGCTTGGAATTGCAGCTCATCAGCAAAGAATAGTCAGGCACTTCAATTCCAAAGTTCGTCAGCACAGCTTTGAAGTTGGGGACCTAGTCCTGAAAAGAATTATGGCAGCCACAGGTGTGTTTGGGCCAAACTGGGAGGGGCCGTATGTCATAGGCACGAAACTTCTTAATGGCACATTCAAACTCACAACTGTCGAAGGATAACCAATCCCAAGAGCTTGGAACAGCAATCATTTGCGTCCATATTTTACTTAAAAGCTTTGCTGAAATGTTGTAAAAGAATTACGAATATATGATTCTTGTATTGAAAGCAATTGTAAAGCAAGTAAATAATCAAAAGCTATAAAGTGGATGTAGGCCCAGCTTTTGGCCGAACCACTATAAATCTTGTGTTCTCTACTACTATAAACTGCTTTGTTTTATTTCGACTTAAAAAATACATTAATTGTGTTACTAAAATGTCGATTTAATAATGCAGGCCATAAAAACAAAGCTTACCCATCGCAAGACCAAGCGATCTCCGACATCACCCAGCAAGCAAACGCTAAACCATTCAAAATTTCCATACTCAAATCCTACAAAAGAAGTGCTTCGAACAAAAGTTAGCGATGTGGATGGAAGTGGACCATTTCTAACTAACTGCGAATGTTTGTACAAACAAGCATCCAGTTAAATAGCATGTGACTACCACCACCAACTCGCTTAACTATGAAGTATATTTCTTTGGATAAGGAAAATTATTGGCAACTAAAAAGGGATGACACTTGCAAAAGATAACGGGGATCGCCGACATGAATAGATGGCAAAGAGACATGGGCGAGCAAGCATCAAATAGCAAAAGACCTCTTCGGAGGCACAAGCCCTCTTCAGAGGCACAACTCTTCGGAGGATAAAGACCTCGAGCGGGCCTAACCAGAAAAAGAGAGTTCTTTCTCGACATAAAGTTGCGGACTAATCGGTGATACACTCCCGTGAATCCGTCCAACTGAGAGAAAGAAACTCCAAACTTCCAGGCAAAATCCCTACTCAGAGGCACACGTTTCACCGAAATTGAAATAAAAGTTCCAAGTGTTGAAACGTGAAAATCCCTCTTCGGAGGCCCATTTCACCACAGTTGAAATGCTAAAAGACCTCGAGCGGTCCTAACCAGAAAAAGAGAGTTCTTTCTCGACATAAAGTTGCGGACTGATCGGTGATACACTGCCCTGAATCCGTCCAACTGAGAGAAAGAAACTCCAAACTTCCTGGCAATGGCCCTACTCAGAGGCACACATTTCACCGTAATCGGTGATACACTCCCGTGAGTCGAAATGTGAAAAGCCCTCTTCGGAGGCCCGCTTCCCAACGAACAAGGAAAAAAAATAAAAGCCTCTCCCAAGAGGCGGAAACAAAAAACCTCTTCCCAAAGGCAGAAACAAAAAGACCTCTTCCTAGAGGCAGAAACAAAAAGACCTCTTCCTAGAGGCAGAAACAAAAAGACCTCTTCCCAGAGCAGAAACAAAAAGACCTCTTCCCAGAGGCACAATCAAACAGAAAGACCTCTTCGGGGGCACACGTTTCACCAAGATTGGAATAAAACTTCCAAGTGTTGAAACGTGGAAAGCCCTCCTCGGAGGCACAACTCTTCGGAGGCACACATTTCACCGAGATTGAAATAAAACTTCCAAGTGTTGAAATGTTAAAAAGCTCTCCTCAGATGTACAACTTTTCAAAGAAGCATTTCATCAGAAATGCAAAGCAAAGATCAGAAAGCCCTCCACCAAGGCGTAATGAAAAAAAAGGTTAAAAATGCCCTTCGGAGGCCAGCTTTACCACATAGGAGAATTCATTTTGTAAGAATGTATATATGCAAAAGAAAAAGTGACATCTCCGAAGGGTAGAGTGTGAAAACTCATATGAAACGAACTGTACTCTATTGTGAGCAGAGTAATATTCCTCCAAGTATGGAATAATTATTCTCCAGAAAATAAGAGTACAAGTCCCTTCAAAGTTGAAAATATTGCAACGAGCTTATGGTATAGGGGCAACATGGTATAACTACATTGGTAAAAATTATGCTCGAACAACATACAACAAGCTCACTTCAATATCATATAAAGAAACTTGTACAAAAATGAATAGTAAATGCATTCTCAAATACAGACAGAAGTTTGTACAAACAAAAAGAACCATTTTATTCAATGCTGTCAAAATTTTGTACAGGTACAGGTTTCAAAATAAAAAAGAAAAAGAAAAGCGGAGGCCGGTACCCGCACAATCTCCAGTCAGTACATGCAAAAAGCAAAAAGTAAAAATAAAGGGAAGCAGGGCCCGTTATTTCTTCTTGCCATCACCTTTAGAGCCTTCACCTGACCTAATAGGCAGCTTTTCAGGACGACTTGGGAGAATCGGGGATGAAGGAGAGAGGGTTACTGCTAGATCAACCTTCGCTTCCTCTTCAGAAACAAGAATGCCTTTCCTTTTCTTCTTGGAAGTGACACGCTTCCTCCTCCTCCTTGAAGAAGACTCACTTCCCGGAGTAACAAGAGCAGACAATTTTATGTTATCAGAAGTGGTTCACTCTGGGGACTCATTGCCTTCTCCAAGCCCTTCTCCCCCATGTTCTTTTGAAGCATTAGGATCGTCTAAGTCTCGAAGAGCCTCTATTTGCTCCTCTTGCGACCCGGGTTGAGAGGCGGATGGAGGAGTGACTTGGAATGGCGGAGGAGGAATAATTGGAGGAGGGGGAGTCTGAACGATGCTCGACACTTTCTCTACAGAAGAAAAGAAGTTAAAGTCAGTAAAGAGAGGAGATAAAGGCTCGTTGAGGTTCAGGAAATAGTCAAGAAGCTCATCAAACTCATAAGAAGCAAATGAGCAGTCTACTTGGGTAAGATTAACAGTAGAGTTACCTGGAGAAGTCGGCTTCCTGATATCAACCTCATAAGCCTGTTCTTCGGCGCTCTCTTCGCCTTCATCACCACCCTGTGTGCTTGTGATCTCAGTTGTAACTTTAACCAGGGATGGAGAATGAGAATTGGAGCCGCCAATGTCGATTTCGGCCGAAGGTGAAGGCTGAACTGGATATGTTGAAGTAGTTTTTCCTAAACGTTCCCCTTCTGCCATTTCGGCTCTTAATTTCGCAAGTTGTTCTTTTCCCCTGACGAGAGCAGCGCGAGCTTCATCATCCAAGTAATGCTACTCAAGAGCTGATTCGACATAGCCAGCACCTTTAGCACCGAGCATATCAAGTGCGGCCTCCCACACCTTAGCCAGAGTAATTTCATATTTGGGACCTAGAAAGGCGAGACTACCGCGCCCCAAGACGCTATGCAGGTAGAAGTCAAATAATGTCGAGCTGATGCTGGTCTTTGTTGCCTCATGAGATTCTTCAGCTGCAATTTTACCGGCAACGGCCTCATCACGCTCTCTTTCAGCTTTGGAGAGTTGAAGCTTAAGCATTTCGATCTCCGCCTCTTGAGAGTCCATTTTCTTCCAAAGCTCTGCAATATCAGCAATATAGCCCTCATTGATTCCTTTTTGCACGTCGAGCCTGTCTTCGGCGTCTCTTTGGCCGGCATAAGCATCTCTCACTTGTTTCTGAAGCTCTTCTTCTTTTTGAGTGTAGGAAGTAGAAGAAGTGGCGAGCTCTTCTTTAAGCTTTTAGACCTTCGCTTCAAGCTCTTCATTATAAGTAGTGATGCTCCTCATCTCGGTATCATGCTGCTCAACAACCTTCTGCCATTCAGCTTTGTCATTTTCCATAGTAAGCATGGCCTCGAGATTCGCACAGTTTACCCTTTGAAGCTCGTCAACAAGCTTTTTCCAGCTCGACATTCTTTCAATATCAAGTCTGACGGCATCGAGATTTCGCAGCATGGCAGGCTTGTCAATTGGAACTAAGTCGAGATCGAAGCGAACCCCCTTCAAGCACCATTGTGGAAACCGTCTTTGGAGAGTAGCTAGACCTGGCCCAACTTGATATGAAGGCCTATTGATGATTGTCTGAATATCAGTACGGGAAGGGGCAGGAGATTGAGAAGGAATTGGAGTAGTGGTCTTCTCAGAAATTGCAGGCACAGATTGCTCACTAACTTTAGCCCATTTGCTTGGGTCATCAGCCATGTGGCTCTTCCCACTGTCATCATGGGATTTACGCTTATGGGAATCACCCTCTCTGTGGGAAGAATCGTACCGCTCATCCCCTCTTCCATAGCGTTCTTCATAAGAACGTCTCTCCTGAGCCTTTCGAGCTGCCCTCTCTTCATCAGTTTCCCTATAAGTGGGAAGATAACGTCTATAGTCATACTGACCATGCTTTCCATATTGCTTGAAGTCGTCGTAATATGAACCACTTCGCCTCATTGGGAAATCTAAAAAAAAGAGAAGTCTTAAAAGTCTTCAGAGAAAAGAAGCGTAACTGTAGAATCTTCAAAGTACAAAGAATTAGGTGCATGAAAATGCCGAAAGGTTCTAAGTGTGTGTGATGTGCAAACTACGCGCATCAAACTACGAACCACTCTTCGATTGCGGAGTAATCGTGGGGGCAGTAGTTAACGTCAACTTCCGGGTCAACGGAGCTTGTTGCAAAGAAGAAGTCGCTTCCACTACTGAAGAAGAAGCCCTAGTAGTGACAGGGTCGTCTTTGAAGAGATCCTGTGAGGTGACAAAGAGGTCGCTCAACCCTTCGAAAGTGTCGTCCCCGCTCTGCTTGACAGGGCTTGTTTTCCCGACTTCTTCACCAGACTTCTGTGAATGTTGGGGAGCTCCCTGAGGCTCTTCTTCCTCAATGACTGGGGCAAGTGCGAATTTGCCAGACGACCCCGCAACATCGACTATAGTAGAGCACTTCACAAGAGAAGCCTCGGAGGCAGGTTCTTTTGGTATGGGTTCGTCGGTGGAAACTGGGGCGTTTAATGCTTTAGGCGGGGAGTCTGGAACCTCATGGTGGTGTGCAGAGCGAGAAGCGTGTAAAAGTCCATACCGATGCAAAAATTCGTCCCTCAACAAAAACATTATACTTCTCTCTCTAGCAGTCACAACACTTAATCTTTCAAAAACTTGCTTATGGCTTGGATCTCTAGAAGGGAGAGGAAGTGCTGAAAAGAGCAAAAAATGAAATTAGCAATTGGTAGTTCGGATCTCGAAAAAGTTTGAAAATGGAGAAAATAGAAACAAGTAATCTTACTTCCTACTCTCCAGATGGCAAAAAACCCTGTGGGGCAGCGAGCAAAGAAAAACTAGTTCAAAAATCCATGAACACTTTCGGTAAGATCAGAAATAAGCTTGCGGTTTCTAGCACTTCTCACAATAATAAGGGAAGGATGGTCTTTACTCTTTGCAAGCGAGCATAAGTAGCGAATTTCTTCAAAACTTGGCAAGCGATCAAGAGTTCTACTAAACAAAACACACAACCCCATCAAGATGGCGTAGCCATTAGGATGAAGTTGGAATGGAGAGATTGTCAACCGAAGTAGAAGGGTTCGAAGGAAGTCGTTAAAGGGAGGAATCGCCCCGCTTAGGCACATTTGACGATTGACTGCGACAAAACCGGGGGGAGGACTGTCGGCAGTATCATTTGGCCTGGGAAATAGGGCATCATTTTAAGAAAAACCAAATTGAGTACGTAGCTGAATAAACACTCTCGGAGTTAGGATAGTCGAAGTTCTCTCTGGAGGATTCTCTATGGGAACAGCTGTCTGAAAGGTCTCTCCCGCTTGAGCTACCACTTCTTCTTCTTGGAGGGAAGTCATTCTACACAAACAACTGGATATTCAAACATGAAGGTGCACGTTTCCTATAATGTGTGAAGTGTTGTGTAAAATCAACAAAGCAATAAGAAAATATAACTGGAATAAAAACTAGCAAGCATTTGTCAGTTACAAAGTCCAGGGTTTGTTGTTTCAAATATAAAAGTGAAATGTAGACGCAAGCAAATCAGTTCAAGACAGTGATGCTTTGCATTGATATTTCACTTTAGTTGATTGGTTCACAGCATTTCATGTAGTGTGTTTAAGTTGATCACTCTATGTCGACTAATATATCATTTGATGTGGGTAGTCAATTGCAGTATATTCGCCTTGGTTTTCTGTGATTGTTGTTTTCAGCAGGTTGTTAGCCTATAAGTTAATGTGATCTGTGAAATAAGGCAACAAAGTTAAAACAATGTGTGATTTAAGCAATTCAGTCCAGCAGATCAAGTTGAGTATTCAAGTTGGAATTATGTTTTTAAGTGAGAATTCGAGTTGAGAATCCAAGTGTTAACTCGGCTGTGACCCAAGGAATCTCTCACGAGTTGAGATTAAGTCTCTAATTCCTTAAATCGGTGGTTCTTTAGGTCGTGAGGAGTGGTAAGGAGAAAGGCTCCGGTTCAAAAAGTGGTGCAAAATTCCCCAAGTGCTAGTTCGGCCACGATTTAAGGATTAGGTCGGCAAATTTCCCCGAGTGCTAGTTCGGCCACGATCTAAGGTTTAGATCGTATCAAATTAGGTCGGCCAAAAGATAGGTCGTGTTAAGAATCCAAAGGGTTGAGTCGCTCGTATAACCTAAGTCCTATGTCGTCAGGAAATCAATACGACCTAAAAGCTAAGTCATGTGCGGCCGAGATTGCAAGAAATTCCTAAGTCGGTAGATTCAAAAACTAACTAAGCCGTGAGAATTTCAAGTCATCCCCTCAACCAGTTGACTCCACTCCAACCCAATACCCGTTATCGCCTAAATAACATCAATCCATCATCCCCTCAACTAAGCCTATTATCCATTCACCCGATCAGCTTATCAAACACCGATCCGAACCATCATGAAGCCGCCATAAATCAAGCGCGATGCTACAATCTTGAGAATCGCAACAGCAACGTAGCCAACGGTGATTGGAACCAATCACAAAAGCTAGGTAAGACATGCGGAGGTGATTTGGGAGCAGGAAGTGAAAATTTGTGTTTTAGCAATAGTCGTTGTTGGGTTAAAATTCAAGATCACTTACACAATGTAATGGAAAGGATGGATTGTTGATTAACTTGCTTGGGCTTGCCTTCAGAAAGTTGAGAGGTCGCTAATGGCGGAGAGGAATGATAAAGCAGTAAAGTGAGAAGGAAGAGGTGACTTAACAACTTATGTAGGAGGCAGGGGAGAAGGTGGAAGGACGAACGAGTTAACAAGCCTCTTTGAGTCGTTCACGACTCAGGAGCTAGATCGAAGCACACGACTCACGACTTAAGCGTGTACTTCGAGGGGAAAATGTTAACTCTTATGATCAGTGACTCAAAAAGGCTCATTACTTAACAAGAGCAACTACCTAATTGATATGCGACTCATTGAGAGATACCGACCTAACAGACTTGAGAGGGATGCCGACTTAATGCCTTAACAAGGTTACTGACCTAAGACTTAACAAGGATGCCGACCTAAGACTTAACAAGGATGCCTACCTATGACTTAACAGGGATGCCGACCTAAGGCTCAAGTAAGTTACCGATCTAACTACCTAAGGAAGTTGCCGATCTAATTGCCCAGAACAGAGAAAGGTCCACGACCTATGCTTAAGTTGCCACCGGCTTACAACATAAAGAAGTCTACGACTTAACAATTTCTACGACTCAAGGAGAGGATGACTTAATGATTCAAGAGGTGGCACGACTTAAGAGGGAAATGAGTTCACGACTTAAAGCTGTCCGAAACCTACGACCTAGCGTGTGTCGCGAACGACTTAAGCAAATGAAACGCTGCTACTTATTTAACACGGTGGCCTCCTAGCTCGTCAACGAGTTAAGACTTTAGCAAGCTTATCAGCTAAACCGTGACTCACGACTTAGCTTAAGTCATCCACGACCTAAAGCCGCTAAGTTATAGCCCGCTGCCACAATACTCATGCCGGAGGAAGTCTCGACTTAGCAGTCAAGTCGCAACTGACCCACGCCTTAGTTTGAGTCGTCCACGACCCAACTTAGGTCGGTTACGGTTTAGGACTTGGTAATGTTTTCTTCCTAGAACCCTCTATAAATACATTGCCATCTCCAACTTTCAAGGGACTTTTGGCCGATCTCTTTAAGTGCCGATACTCTGCTGAATTCTCGACCCACCCGACACTTCAAATACGAAAGGCATCTCAACAAACTTCAAGAGGAAATCTAACGCAATCAACATGGATTCAAAGAAATCTTCTACATTGAAGTTCTAGTTGTTTGTCCCATCAGTATTGTAATTGAAGATTGTTGTAAAGTTGTAATTGATTCAGTAATAAAGAGGATTAAAGTGGACGTAGGCTTACCTGAAGCTGAACCACTATAAAAACTGTTGTCTTTTCTGCTTTCTCTGTGACTTTTCTACTTGTTTTTAGTTCTCGTGTTCACGGGTGGTGCTTTCACTCAATCCCTATATACACCAGGTGTTAGCGTTCGATCTAAGCGTTAACATCTAATAACAACTAAAAGCAGAGCTTTGGGATTTTTTTCTTTCCTTTGACAGGTTTTGGAAACCTGGAAGTTGCAAACAGGGATAAACATACTTGTCCATCAACATGCACAGTGGATATTTATACGTTCACACACATATCTGGACTCATTCAAACAAATCTTTAGCACATATTCAAACCACAGATCAAACACTAGAGGTTTCAAAATATTTTCTCACCTGAATCACTTGAAAGAACAGAGGATAAAGGAACAAATTTTAGGCCTGGAACTGGAATTAGAGGATTGTTTTTTATCTTTGAATTTGTTGAAGATGTTGTTGAATTTGTACTTGATATATGATCCTGTTTTGCTTTGCTTACAGGCTGAATTGCTTTTATTTTCTCGGATTTTTAGATTTTAAATTGCTGTTTGAATCATTTGATTTTTCATGCTTCAGGTTGAGATTCTACTCAATCTAGTTTTTGATTCATCCTTCCTTTTGAATCCCAGGTTTGAAGATTGAACTTGATTTCCAGATTTAAACTTTGATTTGCTTCAGCTTGTTTTGTTCTAGATTTGCTTGATTACAGACAACATTCCCAGGCTTTGGAAGATTTGCACTAGCAACTTAATTTTGTTTCCATGTTGCTATTTTCATTTTGAATTTCTGTTGCTTGATCACAAGCGTAATTTCTTGATGTTTTCCCTTAATATTTTCCAGGCTTAGAAAAAATCTGAGATGATTTTGTTTTCTCTTTTTTTCCTCTGTTTTCAGTTTCCTTTGATATTGGAAAATATGAGAAAAATTGAACATAGTTTATAAAATTTAAATTTATTCCAAGAAGAGATTAATGCCACTTATTTAACTTAGGCTAACACTTGTCATTGCATAGTTTAATCTTCTTACAAATGTTCACTTATATCACTTTTATGTTTAAATCCCTAATCTAAATTATTTTGTAAATTTTGTTTTGAACCCTTTGTGCATATATATTTTAATACCTTAACCTATGTATTGTATTTTGTTTACACTTGTTGTAATAAATGTTTTCATATATATAATTTCTATTATTTTAAATACTACAAATAATATTTTAAAGATAACTTTATATCATATTTTTTATTTAAATAAATACATTTCTTTATTAATCATTTATAAAAAATTAAATATAAATAGTTTTAAAATTTAACTACATATAAATAAATATATATTAGAGTTTCAATTTAATTAGCCTTGGAAAAATCAAATTCAAACATCATTTTCAAATTATAATGCATATTTAAAAAAATTAGAAACAATTTCCTATTAACTTAGAAATAAAATTTTAAATCCAATTTATTTTCAATATATTTATTTTTGAATGCAATTTTTATTTATAAAATACTTACCCTTAAATTTCAAATCAAAATTCTATTTATAACCTAAATTTTTTATATATTCTGGAAATTTTGCTAATTAATTCACAAATAATTTCGCAATTTATTTCCAAAATTAAATTAATTGCCAAATTAAACGTGGTTGATTTTAGGAATGTTACATACATCCAATGTAGTTTATTGATTTATGGATTGGAAATCTCTAGTGCAAGGGATTGAGAAGTTCTTGCAGCCTAGAATAGCCAATAACGACTTTCTTAGTGACTGTGGAAGGAGAGACAGAAGATGAAGGGAACACAAGAGCCAAAAGTTCTTTTTCAAATGTCATAGGTGCTATATTCATAGGAAAACCATCTAGCAAAGTCACGAATCTATGAAATACCAGGTCCAGATCTAGATCCGAGAATACAATAGGGGAAGATGAAATCCTCTGGGCTTTAAAATCAACTCGATACTAACAAGTGAATGGTATCAACCTGATTTTTGAAGGAGGATCTACCTCTTCTTCCCTCTTTTGGTCTTTTATCTTCATTCCATCATACTTCAAGTACTTTTCTTATAGACCATGTTAATTCTAAGAGGTTCTGATTTCACCTGTGCTTATCTACTTTCCTTTAAAATTTCCTTGGAGTTGTTTTCCTATCCCTTGAGAAATGTAACATAAGATAATTACTCGAGCCATATACTCACAAGCCATGACTTTAAGGCCATATAGAGGGTATAAATAGTGGTCTTTACCGAATGGATTAGTTCAGTACCAGGTTGTTTACCTAGCTTCAATTATGCTCCAAATTCTTGATACCATTTCTATTATTCTTCCAAGCACGTTCCCTGGTCCGTGAATTGTTTTGTCGTCATCCTGACATCTTGATTTATTTGAAAGCTACTTGGTTGATAATTTGGATAACACCAACTGACCATGTGGCATTACCCTATTGGACTGACTACAGCATGTCATCATGAAAAAGTTAAAGAACGATGATGCCACATGTGATCTCGAGCATGTGCCACATTAGCAAATCATGGTCGTTAGTTTTCCTAAATGACACATGTCATAAGTCTAAAAGCTAATGTCTCCTATAAATAGAAATGTACCCCCAACTAGAAAGAGGCAAATTTTGAATAGTTCAGCTTCTTTATTTTCATTTTACCTTTAGCATAATAGAGAGAGCATGAACCATGAATTTAATGGCTGCTTGGGTTTATATGACCTTGTCGCTTTTTATTCAAGGACTTTGACAATGAACAATTTTCACAATGACATCGTATGGACTCAACAATAGAGCATTTGACTAAGTAAGCGAATTTACTCAATTGCCTTGGACTCCTCGTGACCAAATTGGGTTAACCTAAATTTTGGCCTAACATTAAGTAGTGCTTTCATTGAGAGTTGAACTTGGCAAAGATAATTTAACAACCACTATTTGACCGTTAAACTTTGCAAATGGGTAGATCAATGAAGAAGGATAACGTTCAAGTTCAAGAAGAAATTGTGCAACACATGAACCTTGAGGTGAACTTGTTTCCTCAACTTAACATAGAGAACGTTGAGACAGATCAAGCAGCAGCCCCTTTGGAGACATCTACTAAAGAAAATGACCTTAAGGCCTTGAAGTAGGAACTTCAAACAATGCATGAACTAATTGAGATACTTGTCTCTCAAAAAATATCAAGAACAAAAGAAAACGAAGAGGTGAGGCCGAATCTCCTCGATGGAAAGCTAAGGGTCCAATTTAAGAAGTAAAAATGCTGAAAAGAGAAATCTGGGAAAGAACAGAAGAAAATCATCCAACTCAAAGGCCAAATAAAGAGTCAAAATTCCCAAAAGTACAATCTATAAGCTCTGCTTTGTAAAAAGATGATAAGCCTAAATTAAGAGCCTACATGGATCCCAAGGAAAATAATAACTTTGAGGGAGCAACTTTCATTGACGAGATTATGAAAGTTCCATTGGAAGCGTATGTAAAGATCCCATCAATCAAATATGGTGGAACAACCAATCCTGGTGACCATTTGATGGCTTTCGAGAGCCAAATAGATTTGTATGTTGTCCTTAGGGAAGTGACATGTAGAATATTCCAGATCACTTTCTTCTGTGCAGCTACAAAGTCGCAACGACTTTATCATTAGAAAACTATTCAGTTGTGGGAGCAATTAGCTTATGAGTTCTCAGCTCAATTATGCACCTCTAAGGATCCAACTATTTAAGCAAGTATATCATAAAACAAAAATCAAGAGAGTTGTTGAGGGCTTTTATAAAGTTATTCAACATTGAACCAAATAAAGCAGATGGAGTAATTGATCGAGAAAAGTTGATGGAAGTAAAATCTAGTTTGATTGAAAGCACCCCTTTTAGGAATGAGCTACATATTCACGGTTGCAAAAATTTGCAAAACATTTACTTCCTTGCAGATAATTACATCCGAATGGATGAAAATTTTCAAAACAAATGGAATCAAAGAGAGAGGGGACGCTTTATGATCCTAAATAAAAAAGGTAACTAGAACGAATTCGCTAAAGCTAATTCTGTTGGTCTAAACTAAACCATCTCTTACATATACATTGTGACTAAAGATAAGCTTAAATACCTCACGTCATTTAAGTCAAGGACGAATCCTGAACCAAACAAAGGAGTGGTTATTGCATTTTTCATAAAGTGAATGGATACAAGGCTGATGGTTGTCGAGTTCTAGCTAAAATTCATAAAAAACAGTTAGAACAGGAGTGCTTAAAGAGTTTGTTAAAATAGATCAAAAAGTTCCTCGTAATGAAAACCTCTAGCTAATAACACTAACATCACGGAAAGTGAGATTCCTCGGGATTTGGTGCAACCAATTAACCATATTGGTGTAATGCACCGAGCGCCGTATATTATAGGAATGAGCAAAGAAGCAAGAAACATGTGTATGAAAGAGGCCAAGGAAATAATATATCTGATAAGCAAGGAACCACGATCAAAGAGTTTTAAAACTTCTGTTCAAGTGCTAGATGGTATTAACTCCAAGGGAATTGAGAGGACTTAGTCACTCGCACAATGAATCGTTCATGATAACTACCGAAATTGGAATTTAACTTGTGTCAAAGATATTAGGTTACACTAAGACTGCAGTTAACATCATTTTTAAAAGTGCATTTGATGAGATGGGAATTCCAAAAGAGAAGCTTGAGCAAGTTTAGAACCAATCTTTGGATTCAACAACAAATGCCATTATGGTTATTGTGTTTCTCTTTTATAGAGAACACTTTTTGTGGACATACATTTTATTGGGTTTGATTTATCTCTTTCGTAAAATTCATATAAAGTTGACTTTTTTTCTGGTTAACAATGTCATTTGTTCATCAAATGTAATTAGGGTGTAAAATATTTTTGTTACTTGATTTTGTTGCCTAAAATATGCATGTCATGCCTATCTAATAATGCTTATGACACTTATAATAAGCTTAGATAACATACAGGTTCTAATTTGACCATGCTTCTTTATTATAATTTCTTCCATTTGCTAAGTTCTGAACATGTTGAAAACAAGATGCTTCAGCGTACTTAGTTATATAATGACAAGGAATCTAATTATGAATACATTAAACTATGAATGATCTTTCAATATAGTAATTAAAAAGTTTGCATTGATGAGCATAATTACATGTTATCAGATCATTTTCCGTAGGAAATTACTTACATCCAAGCTTATTTGGTGTTAGTTTTTTTTTTTGAAACTCAATGTGTTTTCTAAATACAACCTCACTGGTATTTCTAAATATAAAAGAAACAATGATTAACATAATTTATTTGTTAAGGTGCAATGTTAAGTCCAACATTAAGCTCATAATCATCACTATCATGGTTCAGATCATCCTTTGAATTAGGTAAATCCATGGCTTAGCTCCTAGTCCCTCAAAGTGCCAACATTCTTCTCGATACCTACCCGATTCTAGTTGGCACCGAGTTGAATTCATTTCGAGTGGACCTTCTAACTTCCTCCAGCAACTCCCCCTATCACCCCAGTAGCGTATTCCTTCTCCTTTGTTTTCCGCCTCTTTCATTCTGATCATAAACATATGAGTTCTTTTCCTTGGATCCGGTGGGTGAAATTTCACTCCTACTTCTCCTGGTTCTCTGCAATTGCTAGGTTAGTAGAGCTATGCTAGCATTCATCTTGTCCAATAGAGCCTTCTGCCATTAGGCAACTCCTGATTCAGCTCCTACATCATTTCGTCAAACTCCACTCTGGTAACCATCTCCTTATGAGCAGATGGTCCCCATAATGCTGATGCCTAATGGTTGCTAAACTCCATGTGTTAAGAATTTCCTTCATCTGCACCAGCTACCGCTCAAGATGATCTTCCATATCTCTTAGGTCCCAATATTCTTGTATGCAAATTCTTTAAGTTTTCTTCATGAAAATCTTTTGTATCTAACCTTTGGATGCACTAATCTAAAATAGAAAGCTAAATCCATGCCCGAGTAAAGATCTTAGTGAAGCACTAAAATGGTGAGCCCAACAATGGCACAATACCCAAAATAACCATAAATAAAGTGAGATCAAGTAGAATATAGTAAGTAAATAGAGAGAACACCAAGATTTTTAACGTGATTTGGCTATCTCTAGCCTACGTCCAATGTAGTTTATTGATTTATGGATTGTAAGTCACTAGTACAAGGGATTGAGAAGTTCTTGCAGCCTTGAATAGCCAATAATGACTTTCTTAGTGACTATGGTAAGGAGAGACAGAAGATGAAGGGAATAAAAGAGCCAAAATTTCTTTTTCAAATGTCATAGGTGCTATATTTATAGGAAAACCATCTAGCAAAGTCACGAATCTATGAAATACCATGTCCAGATCTAGATCCAAGAATGCAATAGGGGAAGATGAAATCCTTTGGCCTTTAAAATCAACTCGATACTGACAAGTGATCCGTATCAACTTGATTTTTGAAGGAGGATCTACCTCTTCGTCCATCTTTTGGTCTTCTGTCTTTGTTCAATCATACTTCAAGTACTTTCCTTATAGACCATGTTAATTCGAAGAGGTTCTTGTTTCACCTCTGCTTATCTACTTTCCTTCAAAATTTCCTTGGAGTTGTTTTCCTATACCGTGAGAAATGTAAGATAAGATAATTACTCGAGACATATACTCACGAGCCATGACTTTAAGGACATATAGAGGGTATAAATAGTGGTCGTTAACGAGTGGATCAGCTCAGTACCATGTTTTTTACCTAGCTTCAATTATGCTCCAAATTCTTAATTCCATTTCTATTGTTCTTCTAAGCATGTTCGTTGGTCCTTGAATTGTTTTGTGGTCATCGTGGCATCTTGATTTATTTGAAAGCTGCTTGGTTGAGAATTTGGATAACACCAACTGACCATGTGGCATTACCCTATTGGATTGACTACAGCATGTCATCATGAAAAAGTTAAAGAAGGATGGTGCCACATAATATCTCGAGCATGTGCCACATTAGCAAATCATGGTCGTTAGTTTTCCTAAATGACACATGTCCTAAGTCTAAAAGCTAAAGTCTCCTATAAATAGAAATGTACCCCCAACTAGAAAGATGGAAGATTTGAATAGTTCTGCTTCTTCAATTTCATTTTACCTTTAGCATAATAAAGAGAGCATGAACCATGAATTTAATGGCTGCTTTGGTTTATATGACCTTGTCTCTTTTCATTCAAGGACTTTGACAATGAACAATTTGCGTAATGACATTGTATGGACTCAACAATAGAGTATTTGACTAAGTATGCGAACTTACTCAAGTGCCTTAGACTCCTTGACTATATTGGGTTAACCTAAATTTTGGCCTGACATTAAGCAGTGTTTCATTGAGAGTTGAACTTAGCAATGATAATTTAACAACCACTATTTGACCATTAAACTTTGCAAATAGGTAGATCAATAAAAAAGGTTAACGTTCAAGTTCAAGGAGAAATTGTGCAACACATGAACCTTGAGGAGAATATGTTTCCTCAATTAAACATTGCGAACACTGAGATAGATCAAGCAGTAGCCCCTTTGGAGACATCTAAGGAAGAAAATGACCTTAAGTCCCTGAAGTAGGAACTTAAAACAATGCATAAATTAATTGAGATACTTGTCTCTAAAAACTTTTCAAGAACAAAAGAAAACATAGAAGCGAGGCTGAATCTCCTCGATGGAAAGCTAAGGGTCTAATTAAAGAAGTAAAATTGCTGAAAAGAGCAATATTGGAAAGAAAAGATGAAAATCATCCAACTCAAAGGCCAAATAAATAGTCAAAATTCCCACAAGTACAATCTATAAGCTTTGCGTCGTGAAAAGAATATAAGCCTGAATTAAGAGACTACATGGATCCCAAGGCAAATAATAACTTTGAGGGAGCACCATTCATTGAAGAGATTATGAAAATTCCATTGCAAACGTATGTAAAGATCCCATCAATCAAATATGATGGAACAACCGATCCTGGTGACCATTTGATGGCTTTCGAGAGCCAAATAGATTTGTATGATGTCCTTAGGGAAGTGACATGTAGGGTATTCTACATCACTTTCTTCCGTGCAGCTGCAAATTCGCAGTGACTTTATCACTAGAAAACTATTTAGTTGTGGAAGCAATTAGCTTACGAGTTCTCAGCTCAATTATGCACCTATAAGGAAGGATCCAACTATTTAAGCAAGTATATTGGCTAACATAAAACAAAAATAGGGAGAGTTGTTAAGGGTTTATGTAAAGTTATTCAACATTGAAGCAAATAAAGCAGAAGGAGTAATTGATCGAGAAAAGTTGATGGCAGTAAAATCTAGTTTGATTGAAAGCACCCCTTTTAGGAATGTGCTATATATTCACGGTTGCAAATATTTGCAAAACTTTCACTTCCTTGCAGATAATTACGTCCCAATGGATGAAAATTTTCAAAACAAATGGAATCAAAGAGAGAGGGGAGGTTTTATGATCCTAAACAAAAAAGGTAAATGGAACGAATTTGCTAAAGCTAATTCTGTTGGTCTGAACCAACCGATCTCTTACGTATATGTTGTGACTATAGATAAGCCCAAATACCCCACGTCATTTAAGTCAAGGACGAATCCTGAACCAAACGAAGGAGGGGCTATTGCATTTTTCATAAAGTGAATGGACACAAGGCTGATGGTTGTCGAGTTCTAGCTAAAATTCTTCAAAATATGATTAGAAAAGGAGCGCTTAAAGAGTTTGTAAAAACTAATCAAAAAGTTCCTCATAATGAAAACCTCTAGCTAATAAAACCAACATCATGGAAAGTGAGCTTCCTTAGGATTTGGTGCAACCAATCAACCATATTGGGGTAATGCACTGAGTGCCAAATATTGTAGGAATGAGCAAAGAAGCAAGAAACATGTATATGAAAGAGGCCAAGGATGGAATATATCTGATAAACGAGGAACCACCATCAAACACTACAACAAAAATACCATTTTACAACACCGATTCTGCAATAGTTCACCAAAGTGTTGTAAAAATGCTAAATCTTTCATAACATTTGGTAAAAAAATGTTGTAACAGAATTTTCCAAACAACATTCTCTGTTCAAATATTGTAAAATAAAAAACATCTACAACGTTTGTTCAAACTGTCGTAGAAAACAACTTTTAACAATGACTTTTCTTATTATATTTACTTTTTCGTAACATATATGTAATATTATTGAAATATGCAACTAATACAACATTTTCTAAACATGGCAAATCAATGGTGTTCAACAATATTTGTTAAACGTTGTAAACTCAAAGTTAAACAACGACAAAAATTTGTTGTAAATACTATTTATTTTCTATTTACAATATTTGCATAATGTTATCTCAATTCACATTTAGAACAATATTTATTTTATATTGTTACTAACAATATATTTAACAACTTTTTGGTGATGTTGTTAATTCTCATATTTCAACAATATATTAGTAACGTTGTCATAAGTAGGCTTTATTACTTTTATATGGTATTGTTAAAGGTCATAATAAAGACAACAAACTGTAAATATTATAAAAGCAAAATATTTAACAACTTCAACTTGATGTGATAAGTTCTTATACCAAACCGCAACAATCATCCATTACACCATCACAATTCTTATTCCTCGCCTTTCAAGCATAATACTTAATTATCAAACCCAGACAAAATAAGAAAACAAGAAGATAAAGGGCACCACATCACAATTAGAAACAAACATCTTGACTAAGTAGACTCGTAGCTTCCTTCATTGGCCCCATAAATGAAAAGACGTTTGTTTCTTTCTTGATTAATAATTTCGTAGTTGTACCCAGAAGTACTCCTTTTAGCCATAACAAGTACACTCAAATGTTCCATCAGTTGATTAAAATCATCTTGCGTCTAGATAATACTCAAGCGTGCATAGCGGCTGCTTGCTTCAAAAAGCACAACACTTTGGGTTAAGATTTTTCCGTTGCTAAGTACAACTGCATAGTCCGTGTCTTCTTCCTACTCACATTTCAACCATCCATAGGATATCATGCATTCAGATGTATTATATTTAGTTTCAGTCAAAAAAAAAAAGTCTGTAATCTGCAAGTTGTACTTGTAAATGAAACATAAAACCATTATATGTGGAGATTTACCAAATTTAGTGAGAGTATTGTATTGGAAATAAAAGTAACATAGTTGGAGAAGGGTTTCTGATTCTTTGAAAGTAGTTGCAATATTCAAAAAATATTTCCTGAAGGGAGAATAGAGTTGACTGCGCTAAGAGCCTGTTTAGTTGAACCCATCTCGCCCTCAATGTGTGATGGCCATACCAGTTGAAGTCGCCGATAGTACCACGGTTTAGTTTTATTTGTAGTAAAATCTCCTTTATAATCATGAGTGTTCGGAGTTGTGTTTCACGTGAAACTCCCTCACTGTTTGTTGATATGTATGCTGTTAATTTGTCATACACACTCTTGTCCCTTACAAAAGCCCATCTAAACCATAAAATATTAGATAATAAGACATATATGATCAAGATCAACTGAATATATGTAGGAATATGAACATAATATTAGTATTATTACTAATCTACATATTACTTAAGTTAGCACAAAGAACATGTTAACTATAACATACCCAAATCGACTACCGGAATGTCCCATGTACTTGGATAGAGCAAACAGCATGATATCTCCATCAGATGCGCATTTGATTGGAGTATAATGAGGCCAATATGTAGCATGATCGTATACTGCTAAGGAACCTGGGATTATTGACTTGCGAAGTAGACCATCAGGATTATTTGGAGAAGTCACAAGCCCAATGAAATCTTGCGGATTAGTCGTATTTACATTATCAGATGCATTTCCCTTCCATTCGTATCCTTTGAAGTTAAAAAAGCTGGTCTGACTCTTGAAAACCTGTTTTTTTATAGGGTATTAATTAGAACATTGTTTAAATTTTATAGTATGTAGTTTCATAACATAGCTATAAAATGATAATCATCACTCACAGGGTAATAAGGAACATAGGCAACAACTTTCTTCATAGCAGCAGTTGGGGTAGCTGTAACATTCGGTGACAGTGAGATAATAACTCCGTTGAGAAGTTGAGTAACTCCGTTACCAAACACCAGAAATTTATCATCGACTTTAGCATTGCCAACTGCATTGTGTAGAAGTCTAATGTGTTTGTCTATTTCATCGGACATGAAACTATGGCCAATAATAAAGTAGCTCATTCTATGCCAACCGGATTCCAGCATTGCAGTGTTTATTCTGTGATGGAGCCAGTACTTTTCTAGCAACTTTGCATCACCACTGCGTTTATATATAATATTAAACATTGCAAATCAATTAGTAATTTGTAGTAATCAAACAAATGTTATTGTGATGAACTTTTCATATGAAAACAGCTTTTTCTCTGCTCTTTCTTTAGAACCAATGCTAGAATTTGCTGAAGTACATTGCAATAGGAAAAAAATTATATCCAATCAATCAATAATAGTTACTATAAGTTATAGAATTTGAAAACAAAGATTGCATATTTCAAAACAAAATAGGAGCGAAGAATACAACTTAGCCAAATACCATATAAAATGGTTAAGTTTAATATTACCTTATAGGCAAGCTGTAACAACCCTGTATTTTCAAATTATTGTAATTGTATATTTTAATTATTTTAATTTAAATTCCTAATTTAAAAACTTTATTTTATTTATTAAAATGGATATATTTTGTTAATTGAAATATAAATGTTGATTTTGATGTGGATTAGAATTTCAATCATGCATAATATTTCTAGAAAAGTGAATTTTGGTCAAAATAGTCAAACTTTGACTTTTAAATTTAAAATTTGACAGTTTGAAAATTTGAATTTTATATTTTATTATGAAAGTAAATAAAATTTTAAGAACATGCTTTTCGTTTCGTTGAAATCTGATTTATAATGTGAAAGTTATGCCTTTTTAACTATTGTGTGAAATTTGCTGTATTTAACAAAATTGTTTATTTTAAATTATATAAATAATCTTTTTATTTGTCATATCTTATTCTAAATTGTATTATATGCTATGTTACATATATTTTTACCTTTTAAATATTTCTAAAGTGATGGTTGAATTTTTCCAAAGCTCATTGAATTTGTTTTCTATTCTTAAAGGTTAGTTTCCATTTTTCTGTTATTTTCTTTATTTAAATTATATTTAATTAAAATTTATTTATTCATTTTTATGTATGCATTTTATTTTTATGTTTTTATCTTTATTTATAGATATATTTCATGTACATACAATTTTTTAAAAGTTCATTTCATTTATTTTCAAATTTTCAAGCCTAGTTTACATTTTCTTTGCTATTTTCTTAATTTAAATATATTTAATTAATACTTATTTATTTTTGTTTATTTACTATATTTTCGTGTATTTATACATATTTTACATGTATTTAAAATTTTAAAAGAAATTAGAAATTCAAAGAGACTAGACCTTTCATTTTCTAGTCTTTTCATCTCCTTGTCTCTTCATTTTCTTTTGGCTTTTACTCTCCTTTCTTTTGGCCATACACTACTTACCTATAGCCATGTATTTTCTCCAGAAATTCACGTGAAAATATTCTTCCCACCATCAAAAACTCACGACATTTCAATTTGAGAAAAAAAATGGCAAGTTCATGGTCTTCTTCTTCTACTTTTCCTTCTTCTTTTCATTGTTTTGCGTAGATCTCTACCTAACTTTGCTTGGCCTCTACCACCCACCATCACCACCATACTCTCCACCTTCACCACCAGTAGCAACCACCACCTATCCCCTCCTCCATATCAGGCCGTGACCATTGGATGAAGCCATAACCACAAAACTCAACAAAACATTGCAACACTCCTTGAAAACATTGCCTAGCCAAGCCTATCTTCACTATCTCCTCCATATCTTGCCTTGGCCACCCCTACATCCACCACCACTTGCCTACATCACCTCTGATCATCAGCCACTCCACTGACCTGACCTGAAACAATGCATGGCCGAGCCAAATATTGACATAGGTCGAGTCTATGTTGCTCCAAAACCTTCCATCCATTGACCCTTTGCTTACCTTTGCCTCTCCATGCCTTTGCCTTCCATTTTCATGTACATAACCATATCTCATGACTCATGGCCGAGCACAAATGACCTAGGCCGAGCCTAGGTGTGATGAGATCAAGCCCTTTTGCATTTAGGTCAAGCCTATGTGTCTTGTGCAAGTCTGTTGCTTCTAAGGTTCGATTAACTTTCATGTTTTGCCATTGTTTTGTAAACTTAAGTTGTTGATTATATTTGTATGTAAAATATTTATATTTTGCACTTATGTATGTTATATTTTGTGTATTGTTTACAAGGCTCTCCATCCATTCAAATTAAATCGTGCTTTTCGTGCCTTTGGAATCGCTCTTGTGTGTGTTGTTTGTGTCTAGCTTCGTAAAAGGTGAGTCTTTCTCACTCTGACATTTATACTTATGAAATAGTGAATTGATGACGAGTGTTTAGCAATATAAAATGTTATACAAGTTAATGTTGCTCATATGATATGCTATACAATGTTATTACCATGTTAAAACTGTTAATTTTCACCTGACATATGATATATGACATTATATTGTGACATTGACATTGTTTATATTGTTTATGCATATATTCACACTGCAAGTTCCCCGTTAGAATAGAATCACTATGGGTTGAAATGATACATACCCGAACGGACTTTAGAATAGGGAAAAATCGTCATGGGATGAAATGATAGGCCTGAGCGATTTTTATTGTATTTTATTTGACTTGGGGTTGCGGGTTTGAAACGATAGAACCCGGATTTTCTTTGTAAACTGCGGATTGAAATGATATATATCCGTATCACTTGACCTAGGTTAGAAAATTATATACAGACCCCGTGGTATATTTTTAAATGATTTTTATTAAAAATATGTATTTTCAAAAGTATGAAATTTTGATTTAAATATATATATATATATATATATATATTATGGTTTTAAGAAAGTTAAATATTAAATCTTGAAATTGTTAATTTAAGTGAATTCAAGTATGTAAATTTGGAGTAAATGTGATTTTAGACTTTAAATTTTATTTTAAAATGTAAATAAATAATGGAAATTAAATTTAAAGTTTTGAAATTGTATTTGAAGTAAAATTTTAAGTTTTATTTAATTTATATGTTAATAAACAATGAATTTTGACTTAATAAATGAATGGAGTTTTTAAATTGAATATTTGATCTAAAAATTTTGTTGTGTTAAATAATATGTTAAAATGATTTTAAACGTGAAATTTTGAAGTCTAGAAATATGATTTTTAAGTTATAATAAAAAAAATTGGAGTTTTATTTTTATTTTTGAAAAGCTAAAATGAAATCTGGAATTTTATAGCATTTTCAAAATGTTGTAGTCTTTTGACAGCATTTTTAAATGCTATTTTTTTGAATCTAACAATGTTTTAAATAACAAAATATCTATTACGACATTTTATAAATGCCGTTATTCTTGATCTAAACCATTTTTGGAAGCTATAAGCTACGATAGCACTTTATAAATGCTGTCATTGCTATAATTTGACAATGTTTGAATGTTATAGATTTCAACACTGTTTGTGTTATATTTCAAAGTGTTAAATGATTTAACTTTTGGAAATTGATTATTTGAACATAAGGATTTTTGAATATATTTTTTTATATTTAAAATTGAATTTTAAATAATTTAAATTGAATTTGAATTTAAATAAGGTATGCTTGGTTATGTGTTAAATGGAATGAAATGTAATGTAATAAACGAATTTTTGAATGGAATTTTGAAATGTATTTTTGTAATGATGTTTGAAATAATAAATGAATGACATATTCGATTTTTAAATGACATTTAAATTTGAATATTTGGATTTTAATTCAAATAATGATTTGATTATAAAGTTTTGAAAGGATGTAATATTTTAATGATTTTTGAAATGGTTTGGAAATGATTTGATCTTTATTCTAATAAAGAATATGAATGTGGAATGATGTTTGATTTTGATTTATTTGATAAAGGAATATTTGAAGTTTATATTTGTGTGAAAAGATATTTGGTTTAATTGTAATTTAAGTTAATTTAAATAATATTAGATTTATGAAATGAATATTTCAAAACTACATAATAATGAAATTAGATTTGAGATATGAATATATGGAATTATAAGGTTTAGTTTTGAAATGCGGGATATTAAAGTTTGGAAATATATTAAAATTGGATAGTTAATTTGTAGATCAAATCTATATTTGAAATTTATAAGATTTGAAATGTTTTGTTAGAAAACTAAATTGAATTGAAACTGATGGTTTGATTTGAATTAAATTGGAAATTTGAAATTTTGGTTTAATTGAATAAATTTGTAAAATGTAAAGAATTAAAGGAATGTTCCATGATTTAAAATGTATGATTTCAAAATGGTATGATTTTCAAAGTGTAACGATTTCAAGCATTTTGGTTTCGGAAAAGTTATAACTTTAAAAGTATTATAATTTTTGAAAGGTGAATATATGTTTGAAATGGAAATGATAAACTATTTTGATTTGAATATTGTTTTGAAATAAAAATGATTTTGCTTTCGATTTATAAACTATTTTGACTGTAAATAGTTTTGAAATAAAAATGGTTTTGGTTTCGAAGTATAAACTATTTTGTAAGGAATATAGATTTTAAATGAAATGATTTGATCCTTTTGAATTATAAACTATTTTGAAATGGCCACAGCGTTATAATAATGTTTGGTTGTTAAAGAGACCGGGATCGGAAGTTGTCATACTCTCTGCCAACTCCGAAAACCACTTTAACAACCGTGTACGCGGTGGAGATTCCAGAATGAAGTAGAATGGTGGCGACGTTCTTGAGGTATATTACGTGGACCCAACTCCCGTGAGTTGGCATAAGGTGGCTAAAACAGGAGCGATCTCGGGCCAAAGGAGGTAGCACCTCTGGTCGAACACATTCCTTCGATACTATACTCTTACTTGTGATTGATTAGATGGCCATCCTTCGATTTTGATATGGGAGTGTGTTCCGAGGTGGGAGTGTGTGGCTACTGCGTTACCACTAGCCCGTGTGCGTAATTGGTATATCTACCCCGGCATTGCCTTGTGTGCCGTGTCACCTACCATACCGAGCCTTTATTACGAGTTTGTTTTTCTCCCGTAGCCCGTGTGGTGTCCTCTGACAGTCACCCAGAGTGGAGATGGAACGATATTGGATGGACTACTGGGACTATTATGTGTGAAGGTTGATATGGGTAGCCCGGAATGCTATTTAAAAGTATGTTTATTTTACTGTAGACATTATTATAGTAGCGCAATATTACTACATAGTAAATAGTTTAACGGATCCTTAAAGGATGGGCGATCCCAAGCATCCTTTAAGTTACTGATGCATTTTTGTTACTGTTCACTTGAGTTAATTTACAGTTCATAAGTATTTATGTCCTTACTCGAGTGTTTTGTATTTTGCTTTACGCTCAAGTCAGATTGAGTGAGTTAGCATTCAAGATTCACCTTCGGAGTTGGAGCTTTCCTTGAAGATCCAGCCATCTATTTTGCTTTCTGTATCCAGTGATTTCAGTGATGTATTCTGATTTGTACCTGATGTATCTTGTTACTTTTTGTTGTATCATGTTTAACTCCGATGTATCTTATTTTTATATAGTAGCTTCATGAACTACTATTTCTTTTAAATTCCGCTGCATTATTAAATACTCTATGCCTATGATCTATGATTATGTATTTACTGTATATTCTGAGATTTGCCAAATTTTATTTACAACGCGGTATTTTGAGCAATTCAAATCCGACATGTGCGGATGCGAATGGTTGAAAATATCGGGTCGTTACAGTTGGTATCAGAGCTTTGGTAGCTCTAGGCAAAACTCGGTATATAGAGTAGATATATTTACAGAATCACTTTCATTCGAGTTGAATCTCTTTCTTTTGACTTGATTCCTTGGAATTTTGGAACGTTCCCTGCGGTTCCAAAATCCATTCTTATTCCCCACTATTCAACTTCATTTGATTTCGGAGTATCCTATAACTCCACTTCGAATGATCTTTATAGCGAATTGGTGGTCTCACCAGTATTCTAATTATCTTGTAAAGGGGGTGAAACTCCTTTATAATTAGCATCGATTCACCAGAGATTTATATTTATCCTCGGTTTAGATGCTAGTATCTCCTATTATCCCAAACTTTATGTCTTGAGGTCGAATGTAGATTTACCCAGAAAATCCACATCGATCTTATTCTTTAAGTCACGGTTGACCCGGTTAAGGTTGCCCGCGATTTATTTCAGCTTATCCACCTCCCTACTCTGTATTTTATCATCCTGTCTTTTGTTTCCAATCTATTCTTCCAAACATTTTGAATTGTACTTGTAAATCTATATTTTGTTTTATATATTGTGTTGTTTGAGTTGTTGATGTTGGATTGGGTTTCTGATCGATTCGTCTGATCAACGCTATCGAAAAGATTTCCAAAACACTTTGACAGAACAAACTGACACAATATTATTTTAAAAATTTGGGAAATGAAATAAATTTTTATATATATGTAAATTTATGGAACTTAATAAATTGATTTAAATTGATAATTTGAAATGATAATACTTGATTTATCATTTATTGTTCTACAAATGAATTTATAAATAGTTGTTTATAAATTGATTTGGGAACTGGCATTAATTTAAATCAAGAATTTGAAAATTTAATTTCTGATGGATTTCAAACCTTATGTTTAAAATTTTAAAAGGATATATTATTTAAAGTATTTTAAAGTAGAAATTTGTTTCCAAAGAATTTTAAAGTTTAAAATTAGTGCTCTTCTCTTGGTCGCTGAAAAATAACTTCGGTGATGACTGTAGCATCATTGACATTCATTTTCGAGTTTCGAAGTGAAGAGACAGTTCTGTAGTCTTACTACAGCTTTTTTTTGGAATTTAATTGATTTGAATTTCTAAAATATGAATTGATTTTAATATATATATATATATATATATATATATGATTGAAATTTGATTTGACATATTATGTATATATTATTAGTTATCTCTAAATGGTTTGAATGGAATCGGAAATTTAATTCTTAAATTCTATTTTAAAAGAATAATTTCAATTATGAAAGAAAAAAATTATTTAAAAATTTGGATAAATGATTCAAACTTGAGATAATTGAATTTGAAAGTTTTATTTGTATAACACACAATTGCATTTCAATATAACTTACCTTAATTTTTTTTAAAAGTTAACAATGTAATTAGATAATATACAATATAAAAGGATTTTATAAATAAAATTTGAGTGGTTATAATAAATGTTATACACTTAAATTTTGGTTATAAAAGATTAACAGAGGTAAATATAGAAAAAGAAAATTTAAAGAGATTTTATGTAAATAACTTAATAATCAAATTTGATTTAATATAGAACCTTAAGTCTAACCCAGAAATTTTAATAAAAGTTATTTCCTGAAACGGATATGTTTGTATACTAAACAATGTATCTTTGAATAGAAAATAAAATATATTTGAATGGGATATTTCGTAATAAGGTTTATTTAACTTGAAATCATAGTTTAATTGATGTATAAATGAATAATGGTGTAAAGAAATTTGATTGCTGTATTTGCTATGATATCTATTTTATAAATAAAATATTTTATTTATAAAATAGATATTTCTTGTAAAATGAATAATTTTGATTTAAATAGTTAAGATGTATTTTTAATATCACTATTATTGAGAATTTGGTTTTCAAATGGAAATTTAAATTGTAACTTATTGAAGGAATATCCTATTTATGAAATGAGTATTTTAAATAAAGTGTTAGGTTATTTGGTAAGTTAAGAAATAGGTAAAATAATGAACTTTTGACTTAATAAATGAAGTATAGTTTAATTTGGATATTCCATTCATAAAAGTTGTTTTAATAAATATAAGTAAATGATATCCAAATGAATATTTCTAAAATTGAACTGATTTGAAATACTAATATGTTAACTGTAACATATTATAAGTGCTGCTGTTTCTAAAATAAAATGTTTTGGAAATTTTATAATTGAATAAATGAAATTAGAAATGTTACAACTTTGAAATGAGTATTATTTGACATTGAATTTAAATGGTTTAAAGGAAGATTATTTTAAAGGTGTTATGATTTCAAAGCATGATGATTTCAAATTTATTATCTTATTTTGTTTTTCAAACTATCTTTTGGTTGTCCTAATTTCCCTTATCTTGCTGCAGAATGGGAGGTTATTGCATATACCAGTCTGTTTAGAAATCTTTCTATAATCTTTAATAATCTTTGGTACTCATCTTTGAATCTACGCACTACTTGCCATCCACAGACCGTCGGTTAAACGGGAAGGGTGAATCGTATTCTAAAAGATTTTTTCCATGCTTGTGTTCTTGAATTCTGGAAGATCTTGGAAAGATCATCTCCACATTGTTAAACTTAACTATAACAACAGTTATCAGGTATAATTTTAATCTTGTTATCATCTTGTCTTAATACTATTTCATTCTATCTTTTTCTGTGCTTTCCCGTACCTCATTCCTTTTCGGGGACGAAAAGTTTTGAGTGGGGGAGAGTGTAACAACCCTGTATTTTCTAATTATTGTAATTGTATATTTTAATTATTTTAATTTAAATTCCTAATTTAAAAACTTTATTTTATTTATTAAAAAGAATATATTTTGTTAATTGAAATATAAACGTTGATTTTGATGTGGATTAGAATTTCAATCATGCATAATATTTCTAGAAAAGTGAATTTTGGTCAAAATAGTCAAAATTTGACTTTTAAATTTAAAATTTGAAAGTTTGAAAATTTGAATTTTATATTTTATTATGAAAGTAAATAAAATTTTAAGAACACTGCTTTTCGTTTCGTTGAAATCTGATTTATAATGTGAAAGTTATGCCTTTTTAACTATTGTGCGAAATTTGCTGTATTTAACAAAATTGTTTATTTTAAATTATATAAATAATCTTTTTATTTGTCATATCTTATTCTAAAATTTTATTATATGATATGTTACATATATTTTTACCTTTTAAATATTTTTAAAGTGATGTTTGAATTTTTCCAAAGCTCATTGAATTTATTTTCTATTTTTAAAGGTTAGTTTCCATTTTTCTGTTATTTTCTTTATTTAAATTATATTTAATTAAAAATTATTTTTTCATTTTTATGTATGCATTTTATGTTTATGTTTTTATCTTTATTTATAGATATATTTCATGTACATACAATTTTTTCAAAGTTCATTTCATTTATTTTCAAATTTTCAAGCCTAGTTTACATTTTCTTTGCTATTTTCTTAATTTAAATATATTTAATTAATATTTATTTATTTATTTTTGTTTCTTTACTATATTTTCATGTTTTATCTTTGCTTATACATATTTTACATGTATTTAAAATTTTAAAAGAAATTAGAAATTCAAAGAGACTAGACCTTTCATTTTCTAGTCTTTTCATCTCCTTGTCTCTTCATTTTCTTTTGGCTTTTACTCTCCTTTCTTTTGGCCATACACTACTTACCTATAGCCATGTATTTTCTCCAGAAATTCACGTGAAAATATTCTTCCCACCATCAAAAACTCACGACATTTCAATTTGATAAAAAAAAATGGCAAGTTCATGGTCTTCTTCTTCTACTTTTCCTTCTTCTTTTCATTGTTTTGCCTAGATCTCTACCTAACTTTGCTTGGCCTCTACCACCCACCATCACCACCATACTCTCCACCATCACCACCAGCAGCAACCACCACCTATCCCCTCCTCCAGATCAGGCCGTGACCATTGGATGAAGCCATAACCACAAAACTCCACAAAACATTGCAACACTCCTTGAAAACATTGCCTAGCCAAGCCTATCTTCACTATCTCCTACATATCTTGCCTTGGACACTCCTACATCCACCACCACCTGCCTACACCACCTCTGACCATCAAACACTCCATTGACATGACCTGCAACAATGCATGGCCGAGCCAAATATTGACATAGGTCGAGTCTATGTTGCTCCAAAACCTTCCATCCATTGACCCTTTGCTTACCTTTGCCTCTCCATGCCTTTGCCTTCCATTTTCATGTACATAACCATATCTCATGACTCATGGCCAAGAACACATGACCTAGGCCGAGCCTAGGTGTGATGAGATCAAGCCCTTTTGCATTTAGGCCAAGCCTATGTGTCTTGTGCAAGTCTGTTGCTTCTAAGGTTCGATTATCTTTCATGTTTTGCCATTGTTTTGCAAACTTAAGTTGTTGATTATATTTGTATGTAAAATATTTATATTTTGCACTTATGTATGTTATATTTTGTGTATTGTTTACAAGGCTCTCCATCCATTCGAATTAAATCGTGCTTTTTATGCCTTTGGAATCGCTCTTGTGTGTGTTGTTTGTCTCTAGCTTCGTAAAAGGTGAGTCTTTCTCACACTGACATTTATACTTATGAAATGGTGAATTGATGACGAGCGTTTAGTAATATAAAATGTTATACAAGTCAATGTTGATCATATGATATGCTATACCATGTTATTACCATGTTAAAACTGTTAATTTTCTCCTGACATATGATATATGACATTATATTGTGACATTGACATTGTTTATATTGTTTATGCATATATTCACACTGCAAGTTCCCTGTTAGAATAGAATCACTATGGTTTGAAATGATACATAGCCGAACGGACTTTAGAATAGGGAAAAATCGTTATGTGCTGAAATGATAGGCCTGAGCGATTTTTATTGTATTTTATTTGACTTGGGGTTGCGGGTTTGAAATGGTAGAACCCAGATTTTCTTTGTAAACTGTGGATTGAAATGATATATATCTGTATCACATGACCTAGGTTAGAAAATTATACACAGACCCCGTGATATATTTTTAAATGATTTTTATTAAAAATATGTATTTTCAAAAGTATGAAATTTTGATTTAAATATATATATATATATATATATATATATATATATATTATGGTTTTAAGAAAGTTAAATATTAAATCTTGAAATTGTGAATTTAAGTGAATTCAAGTATGTAAATTTGGAGTAAATGTGATTTTAGACTTTAAATTTTATTTTAAAATGTAAATAAATAATGGAAATTAAATTTAAAGTTTTGAAATTGTATTTGAAGTAAAATTTTAAGTTTTATTTAATTTAGATGTTAATAAACAATGAATTTTGACTTAATAAATGAATGGAGTTTTTAAATTGAATATTTGAACTAAAAATTTTGTTGCGTTAAATAATATGTTAAAATGATTTCAAATGTGAAATTTTGAAGCCTAGAAATATGATTTTTAAGTTATAATAAAAAATTTGGAGTTTTATTTTTATTTTTGAAAAGCTAAAATGAAATCTGGAATTTTATAGCATTTTCAAAATGTTGTAGTCTTTTGACAGCATTTTTAAATGCTATTTTTTTTTGAATCTAACAATGTTTGAAATAACTAAATATCTATTACGACATTTTATAAATGCCATTATTCTTTATCTAAACCATTTTTGGAAGCTATAAGTTACGATAGCACTTTATAAATGTTGTCGTTGCTATAATCTGACAATGTTTGATTGTTATAGATTTCAACACTGTTTGTGTTATATTTTAAAGTGTTAAATGATTTAACTTTTTGGAAATTGATTATTTGTGAATATAAGGAGTATTGAATATTTTTTTTTTATATTTAAACTTGAATTTTAAATAATTTAAATTGAATTTGAATTTAAATAAGGTATGCTTGGTTATGTGTTAAATGGAATGAATTGTAATGTAATAAACGAATTTTTGAATGGAATTTTGAAATGTATTTTTGTAATGATGTTTGATATAATAAATGAATGACATATTTGATTTTTAAATGATATTTAAATTTGAATATTTGGATTTGAATTCAAATAATGATTTGATTATAAAGTTTTGAAAGGATGTAATATTTTAATGATTTTTGAAATGGTTTGGAAATGATTTGATCTTTATTCTAATAAAGAATGTGAATGTGGAATGATATTTGATTTTAATTTATTTGATAAAGGAATATTTGAAATTTATATTTGTGTGAAAATATATTTGGTTTAATTGTAATTTAAGTTAATTTAAATAATATTAGATTTATGAAATGAATATTTCAAAACTACATAATAATGAAATTAGATTTGAGATATGAATATATGGAATTATAAAGTTTAGTTTTGAAATGTGGGATATTAAAGTTTGGAAATATATTAAAATTGGATAGTTAATTTGTAGATCAAATCTATATTTGAAATTTATAAGATTTTAAATGTTTTGTTAGAAAACTAAATTGAACTGAAACTGATGGTTTGATTTGAATTAAATTGGAAATTTGAAATTTTGGTTTAACTGAATAAATTTGTAAAATGTAAAGAATTAAAGGAATGTTCCATGATTTAAAATGTATGATTTCAAAATGTTATGATTTTCAAAGTGTACGATTTCAAGTATTTTGGTTTCGGAAAAGTTATAACTTTAAAAGTATTATAATTTTTGAAAGGTGAATATATGTTTGAAATGGAAATGATAAACTATTTTGATTTGAATATTGTTTTGAAATAAAAATGATTTTGGTTTCGATTTATAAACTATTTTGATTGTAAATAGTTTTGAAATAAAAATGGTTTTGGTTTCGAAGTATAAACTATTTTGAAAGGAATATAGTTTTTAAATGAAATGATTTGATCCTTTTGAAGTATAAACTATTTTGAAATGACCACAGCGTTATAATAACGTTTGGTTGTTAAAGAGACCGGGATCGGAAGTTGTCATACTCTCTGCCAACTCCGAAAACCACTTTAACATCCGTATACGCGGTGGAGATTCTAGAATGAAGTAGGATGGTGGCGACGTTCTTGAGGTATATTACGTGGACCCAACTCCCGTGAGTTGGCATAAGGTGGCTAAAACAGGAGCGATCTCGGGCCAAAGGAGGTAGCACCTCTGGTCGGACACATTCCTTCGATACTATACTCTTACTTGTGATTGATTAGATGGCCATCCTTCGATTTTGATATGGGAGTGTGTTCCGAGGTGGGCGTATGTGGCTGCTGCGTTACCACCAGCCCGTGTGCGTAATTGGTATATCTACCCTGGCATTGCCTTGTGTGCCGTGTCACCTACCATACCGAGCCTTTATTACGAGTTTGTTTTTCTCCCGTAGCCCGTGTGGTATCCTCTGACAGTCGCCTAGAGTGGAGATGGCATGATATTGGATGGACTACTGAGACTATTATGTGTGAATGGTGATAAGGGTAGCCCGGAACGGTATTTAAAAGTATGTTTATTTTACTGTAGACATTATTATAGTAGCGCAATATTACTACATAGTAAATAGTTTAACGGATCCTTAAAGGATGGGTGATCCCAAGCATCCTTTAAGTTACTGATGCATTTTTGTTACTGTTCACTTGAGTTTATTTACAGTTCATAAGTATTTATGTCCTGACTCGAGTGTTTTGTATTTTTCTTTACGCTCGAGTCAGATTGAGTGAGTTAGCATTCAAGATTCACCTTCGGAGTTGGAGCTTTCCTTGAAGATCCAGCCATCTATTTTGCTTTCTGTATCTAGTGATTTCAGTGATGTATTCTGATTTGTACCTGATGTATCGTGTTGCTTTTTGTTGTATCATGTTTAACTTTGATGTATCTTATTTTAATATAGTAGCTTCATGAACTACTATTTCTTTTAAATTCCGCTGCATTATTAAATACTCTATGTCTGTGATCTGTGATTATGTATTTACTGTATATTCTGAAATTTGCCAAATTTTATTTACAACACGGTATTTTGAGCAATTCAAATCCGACATGAGCGGATGCGAATGGTCGAAAATATCGGGTCGTTACACAAGCTTTTTGAGTAAATGCATTCATCAAATTTATAGGCACTAAATGGTTGTTCGCTTTCCAAAATGAATGCACGATTTGTACTCTTTGAAATTAGTTACTCATATTGTATTTTTGTTAGAGCTCCCAAGTCCTGTAATTTAAAATGAGGAAATGTTAAATAACTTTGTATTATGAAAAGTTTCACAAGGTAAAGAAAACCACATGCACTGGTTATTCTAAAATACAGTAAAAACGAAGCAAGTTGTAACAAATTACCTTCATGATATCACTATCTACCATCTTTCATTATTTTGGGCTTATACCAAGTGAAATGCATAAGAATCCCATCACAATTTCAGTCCGCTGTGTAAACATTTGAATACGCAAACAAGGGGATTTGATGCTAATACATAATACCATAATGAGAACAATTAACTAAAGTAGACAATCCAGGAACAAATAATTGAACGAACCCAGAACAAAATTATGAAAATAGTTGGTTGAACATCTAAAGCTTCAAAACCTTACAAACATTCTAAAGTGCGAAAATACAAAATCAAACATCCTAATATTAACTGCTTCGTAATGAAACTAAATTACTAGTAATTATTAAGAAACATTTAACTGATGAACTCTTTGCTCCAAGCAACTGTAGATCCTACAGCATCTCCAACAACTTTAAATTCATCCATACTTCGCCACAAATAAGCATCTTCATCCTTAGCATAATCAACAGAAACTTTCCAAGCATCAAGTCCTAGAGGCTTGAAGTGAACCAATTCACAAGGATTTGTGGAGAAAATTACACCTTCAGCCACCACTTCCCCTTTTTTATGCCAGCTCATAAATTTGCATTTAGTTGCAATCACTGGATCTTGTGTAATAGCCGTTCCAATTTTTTCATAGCTGACATGGTTTTCAGCATCGTTCGACTGTTTGGACTATAATTTTTTTTAAGAAGTTAGTTCACCAAATGACAACAATTTAATGTACAACAGAATATATTTTGCATAATTACCATGGAATTATCGAACTCATGAGAGTGTGCATTATCAGCTTGCTGATTTGACTGTCGTAAACATGATAATCATAACAAATTAGACCATGGAATTATGTAAAAATGTGGAAATAAACTCTAGTACTTTCCTGTGAAAGTAAATCCACTTTAGCTGTAAGTGCCCTCAAATTTTCTTCAAGTGCAAGCATCGCTCTATTTGTATGTGCTTGAGCTTTTAATTTTGACATTGTAACCCTGAATCCAAGCCCTTTTACTTTACCAGGTCGGTCTTTACCAAGAACATTTGAAAGGGCATCCTCTTTCAGTGACAGTCTTGGATTTTTGGACTGTAAGCTATTAAACTGCTGCATTTTTTCTGGAGAATATCAAATGATTATTATTCATGATAAATATGAAGGTTTATTAAGACAGTTTACTAATATTACATCGTTTCTTTTATCCTATGATATAAAATATATTAACATGGTATTTTGATCTAATATTACTTTTGTTTTATTATATGTTACTATCTATGTTTTTCTTACCATCGATTCTTCAACATCTTTATTTGTGGGATTGCGGTCCTTGTTTAAGCGCCCTTCAGTCCACAAGAGGACTCTTGTTATTTCTTGATCTGGCTTTTCTTTCTTCTACAGCATTTAATTTATAAAATGATTTAGTGATCTTTCGACAAATATATGAATTAATCAAACTATACTAACTGTAAAAGTACAAAAATGCAAATTTACCAATTTTTGCTCTAGTCTTGCATAACCTTGCCGACTCATCGTGTGTGGTTAAGAATGATTTTCCCCTACTTTCTTCATCAAAACGCTCTTAGCCTATATCAAAAGAAACTTTTTTCTCACTTTCTTGCTAATATTGATACTCATTGGCAATAACTATTTGTCCTTTTTTAACAAAAACATGTTATGTATTAAATTCGTAGATGGTTATAACTTACTTGAAATTTTACTGAAATTCTATTGTTGATGAATTCACTCCATTCACGATTATTCAAGTTTAAAGTCTTTAACTCAGCAAGTTTTTTTAATTTTTCGTCCTCGCCCAACAGTTGAGCTTTAGCTACACCATTCCCTACAAGGCATCTATACTCTCTCAAAGAGTTTGACATTTTCTGCAATATGTAGTCCTTATGTGTTTCATCGAAATTGTATCTTAGCTGTAACAAACATCAAGTATGAAATCAACATAACAAAGAATGTGAAGCATATGTGTACACACATGTGAGTATATGAATATAAACATAAATAAACATGCATATATTTATTCGGTTTGATCTTATCAAACGAAAAACTTGTAAATGTTTTACATTTTATCTCGTAATGCAAATAGCAGACCAACCGCATTGTATGAACACGGTTATAGTATATAATGATATATGTCGTACAAAGTATATTCTTTTTGGTTTATTCATGTATTACTAAACAATAATATTGGGAATGTAGAGGTACAATACAACTTGATGGTTATCGTATGTTCATCTTATCAATTTTGGCCTTGCATAAATTAATGGATATGGGTGTGTGTGGTACAAGCTACCAAAACTAAACATGCATTTCTATAGGGAAAAAATGAGAGAGAATATTGAACTTACCAACACAAGTGCCCAAAGGTTGTCTTTGTGATCCGATGGAACCTTTCTCCAGTCATTATAAAGTATCGAAACTTTATCACGAACTAACGCACCTATGAATGAGGCTAATGTAACAGAATTATCACCTATTGGCTGTCCCTTTTCATTGAAATCTACATCCATGCCTGCACAGTATGCATCTTGGATTCCCAAACCTTTGAGTTTCGTTGTGCCACGTTTCTTCCTTTTGACTTCAAGGTTGTTTCCTTTGTTGTTATGGTTATTTTCTTCCGGCGTGACATCTGACAATGGTGAATCATTTAAACCGAACTGTTGAATATTATCATCGTTAAGCAAGGTCGAATTTGAATGAAAAGGCTGTGGTCTGTTAGTCTGCTTTCCAGCACTTGTTGATTTCTATAACAATGGTTATTGAATAAACTTTGAATACAAATAACAAAAAAAATATAACATTAACAAACTGAAGCATTGTGTGTTGTCTTTGTATTTTACTTTAAGTGAAGTTTCTAAGCACAAATCTTGCTTGTCACCCTCCTAGACTCCAATATTGTCTACAGGTGATGGTTGCAGTCTTTTTGATGAACGGGTTATCTTTTTCGGGTGCTTAAAACATCATAATTTTTTATAAGTAATATGTCAGAAAAATATAATTATAATTTATCATATTAAAATTGCAGTTACCTCCATATCCTTATGCATGAAATGGTCCTTAATCCAAATTAAAGGCAGTCACTCCTTGAGATAGTTCTTCCAATACTAAAAAAAGTTTCATTAGAAATTGATAATCAATAAAGCATCTCAAGAATTCATAGCAACGGAAAGTTTTCCAAATACTTAAATATCAGATGTAATAACCATTAAACAATATCAATGCTAACAACTTTCACAAATGAACATATAACTCGTTAAAAATCTGCATGGTATTAAAAAATTATATTAAAGTTGTGTTTGAGTTGAATAATAATTTGATATTTCCATTTGGCGCATCACATAAAATATTTCCTATCCCAACTCAACAAACTTCAAAACAAAAAACATAGGATCATATCTAGTCTCTGAAATCAAGATATGTTATAAGTACTAAGATACAACAACGTATACATAACACTGTTTAGAAGATTGAGTTGGAAAATGACAAACACTGAATGATTCAAGTACAAATAAGAAAAATATTTTACTTTCCTAACTCAATATCTTAGGATATAGTGATGGAAAACAACTAAATAACAACACAGGAGTTGAAGCAGATAAAACAAATTTACTATTCGAAATTAACCGACCCTAAACTTCTAAGAAAAGCATGACAAAAGCAATCGTAAACCCTACGAAAAACTGAATATCAATTAATACGGTTGGAAATAAACATCAAGATTAACCTATAAACCATGCCAAATAAGATAAAATAATCAATCTTACCAAGTTTGGGCTTGGAGTTTGATGAGAGATCGAGCAGGATTTTGAGAATATTCATAGGGTTCATTTTGGGGAAGCGAACTTTATATCAGGAATAGAGAACATGATTGAGTGGCCGAATTAAATGTCGTTTATGCTCCACAACGCGCCAAAATATATGAGATGCCCTCCACCAAGTTATTGATTTTTGCTGGAGCATTTGTCGCGAAAAATAAAAATCTATTAACTCAAATGAGCATGCCTAGAAATCCCTAGAAGCAATCAGCATCTTATATTATTGAAGTGATATACAACTTTAATTATGGAGTTAAACTAAAGAATAACTGATTACATATCTAAACGAAGACTAAGTTTCATATTTCAAAATTTTGAACTTCCAAAATAAACGCTTTCTAAGTTTAGATTTTAAAATTTTCAAAATTTGAACTTTCAAATTTAAAAGTCGAAGATTTAAATTTTAAATTTCAAATTTTGAACTTTCAAATTTTGAATTTTTAAGATTATAAATTTCAAAATTTAAACTTTTAAGTATAATAATTTTTTCACAAAATGAACTACATTTATTATAAAGAAAATTACGTTTGGAAATATATTTTATTTAAAGTGAATTTTTATATGAAAATTAACTTAAAGTGCATTCTTATGAGAAGTAAGTGTAATGGGATCTGCTAAGCTACAATTATACCTTAAAGAGTTAATACTTACCATCTTTATCATCTTGTTACATTTTAGAATGCATATGGATGAGGTAAAGCATTCAGATATTCGCTTCATCAAAAATAAAGATTTTCTTTGGGATCAACATTCCATTACCTTTTGTGATTGGTTTCAAAAAAAGTTATCTTATATACAACGTAATTAGTTTGATTTCTATTATTTGGACGTGTATACATGCCTTACATAACAAATGCACATGTGCATACATGATTGTTATAGCCCATTTCATCATACTATGTAGGTTGGAATGGATATTAAAACAAAAATACACGTTCCCGAGAAGATAAAGTGGTTATCATTTGGTCTTGAAAAGCAAGCAGTTACATATACTGGTTATATTATAAATGGATGCAGATTTCATACCCAATATGTCAAAAGGTCAACGCAAAACAGTGGTGTAATGATTGAAGCAAATAACATGAGCGATTCACGTTTAAATAATAATATAACTTCAAAGGCATACTTTGGTGTTCTTAAAGAAAGTATCGTGTTAGACTATCATATTATGCAAATTCCTATGTTTAAATGTGCTTGGGCTAACATTGATCATGGTGTTAAGACGGAAGACGGTTTTATATTAGCTAATTTACACCAATTTCAGAACCAATTCCAAAATGATCCTTTTATATTAGCTTCACAAGCCAGACAAGTTTTCTACTCAAGAGATTCTAATGCCTCTAACTGGTATGTTGTATTGAAACCACCTTCTAGAGGTTTCCTTGAATTAGAAATGTGTAACGAGGATACCTATATAAATTGCCAACCTCTGGATATTTCACAACTTGATGAAGCTTTGGAAGTTGATGATGGCTTCGAAAGAAAGGGTCAGGAAGGCATATTAGTATAGCTTCTCTTATTTCCATTATTTAGGTAATGGTTTGATCTTAGCAATTTCAAAACTTTATAAATCAAAATCATTATGCATTGATACGACAATGTTTTGTATTCAACTTAATTGTTGTGATATGCATAAGAAATTTGTTTATTTGCTATACGTTTAGTTACTCATATTCTTTTTTTGCAAAAAATAAGTAAATAATTCTTTGTATTCTGTGTTGTGTCACACAATCAGTGCATAATGATTTAGGATTATAATTTTTAAGTGGGAGTGTACATAATATGGCTTACATTTCACTTTTGATCACACACTTCCACATGCATATGATTGCAAAATCTTCTTGAATCGGATCACTATTCTACTTGGCTGTTAATTTTATTTTACTTTATGGTTTAAATATTGTCATAGTAGCTGTACATTTTAGTGAACCTATTCTTATGCTTCACTTCTAGTAATTTTTTTATAAGAGGTAACTAAGAGTAAAAATTACGTGTTAAAAGTTCGCCCTTGTGATATATTATTACTAATTTTTTTTGTTTCTTATATGTACCAATAAATAGCAATTATTGTTTATGCTAATGCATTCCGTATTTCATGTTTGTAGGCTCGCAGTTTCTCCATACCAGGACGACTGGAAAACTAACTATTGTTACAAGCTGTAGACCCCTTTGTTGTAAGTTCTTTTACCCACTAATCTATTTAATTCTCATATATTTTTCTTCTACATAATCGTACTGTTCCCTTGCCCAATCTTATTAGTTATTTTCCCTTAAAATTAATTCCCATCCAATAGTCATATACTTGCAGTTTTTATTTTATTAAATTCGACATTTGCAGCACACATTTAACATTGTGTATACCCAATGCACTTGGAACTATCATACACAATGGAAAGCTAATCATGGATCTGTGTAACATTCTTGTTATGCATTTAAAACCGGCACGCCTGAAAAAGCCTACTATGCTTTGAGTTTGTATTTATATATGTTCTTGCATGCATTTGCATACTCCTGTGTCTTAGGGTCAAATGTTAGTTGTTTAGTTTTATGTCCTTTTCTTTTTGTTCCTCATCATTTACTTAAGCTGTTACCCTGTATTGGTGTGCTTCTCTTTGGGTTCGACTTAGGCAGTTATCATATTGTTTTGTAACGAATAGTTGTCGTTTGTTGTATTTTCTTTTCTTCTTCTTGCATATGTGTGTTTGTATATAATTACTCCAAAAGTCAAAATTAAAGCCATTACACACACGCACACACACACAACCAGTTCTTACTAGTTTTATATTATTGCTAGTGTATATAATATTATTATAATTTCACGTATTTAGTAGCCTTCGTGTTCGGCATGAGCTTTTAGCATGCAAGCTAGTTCCACATTGCTTAAGTGCATGCGCTTCAAACATTTTGTGACGATACGGATTTTTCGCGTTCGAAAATCGACATCCACACTTTACATCATACTCGAATGCCGCAGATTCGAGCGTTCAAATCTGAGTCGTCGGAGCTTATAAAATAATTAAGTAAACATCACAACGGAAGAAAAAGAATAATACATTGATATACAATATCCAAAATAATATACAACAATGATATCAATATGATCCAAGAATATCAGAGATAAATAATACTGCTACAGCGGAAAATAACAGCAGAGATAACTCAAAATGGCTCCAAAACCAAGCTCGGACCACCATCAGGTTACACCAAGACAAGCAAGACTGGTGTGAACTCCATCGACTGAACTAGCTCCAGATAATCTACTAAAACTGAATATCCGAAAAGAAGCCCAACTTTAGACTGTCCGTGTGGAAAATAGTGGGCACCCAGAGTTTAGGAAGGAAACAATAAACTCCGGATCATTCATGGGACCGGTATGAGTAACAAAAACAGATTATCTTTAAGAAAAACAAGGAAATATTTTTAAATAGATCTGCAATGCTTTTAGAAAATGTAACTACCATAAGACCTCCTGCCACACCCACAATGCAAACGCAGACTTGGAGGAGATTTCTTCTTATGATAGTCAAACATTCTTGATACGAGAGAATTTCTTTGATATTATTACTATAAGTGCAAGGTGCAGGAAAACATTTCGAAAGTATAATATAAATCTTAGCCAGCATAGGTACTATTATATTATGTCTGCTATAGCTACCATTTTAAATGGCAGGTTCTACAAATAAAATCGTACAAGGATCATATTGTTTCTTTGGATTTCCAACAAATGGTCAGGTTAAGGAACTTCCTACCGCCACATGGGTACGCCTCTGGCGGGACGTCCCGAGAACTTAACCAGCTCTCTGCCAACACAAGGCCGGGTTGCCTTTGTAACTAGGTAACTACTACATGAATATGCCACCCCGCGGTCCTTTGGGACCTTTATCCGAGGGCCCTCGATCACAAAGCAACAACCACACGGAAAATGAGATTGGAGCAACCACATAGACTAAGCATCAGGGCTCCATACCTGATACCACCCTTTTCCAGAAGGAAATGACATACCCTAAAGGGCGCGACCCTCATAACCTTGTTGCATACTCCTGTTTTGACCATTTCCGAGGTGTGAGGTCTGACGAAGTCTCGTCCACAAAGCTACGCTTTTTCATAAAGCCATGCTTTGATCAACAAATGATCAATAAATAATCATCACACAACAACAATCAGCATGCCACATTACCAAATTGGAAGTATATCGCTGATAACCTTCAACTACAAAACCTCTGGGCTCGTACGTCTCGGAGAAGGGTGTTAAGCTAAGAGAATAAATTCTCTGTCACCAACAGAGATGTATTTGAAAGGAATCTGCTTTATATCTCAAAATGTAATGTCAGACACGTAACCATACAAGTCTGTTCAGGGTTCGAACAGAACTGAAGGCACTTTAAAAGAAGCCCTAGCAATCCGAGTATTCACAATTACGATCGAACTTCCCGTCACTTAAGGAATCTCTATACCGACGCGACTCGGTGCAGAGAAAATCGATAGGTTATCCTATCATTCTCACAAATACCCGGTCTTCACCACCGGTCTTCAAATGAAATCCATTACGTCGTGTCACTTATTCGGAATAGGTTATATGACATAAAGGTCCTTTCCCGGCTAATCCGAATAGTGAGCGTAATATTTAAAAACATATGGATATGGGATTTCAATTAAGTCACAACTTATTACCTAAAACTTTTCTTTAAATGGTTTAACGAATTACCATTTCAAATCTTTTTAAATAAAAAGATCCAATTCACAAAGTTGACCCAAATTTCACAAAGATTCATTTACACGGCTTCCAAAACGATTCCATTTCAAAATTGGATTAACTCATCCAATTATTAAATCAAAGATTTAATTGATAGCTTTCAAAACAATTTACAATTTAATCTTTTATAGTATAAAAGATTCACCCTTCAAAGTTCTCTTCGATTTCAAAACAAAGTTCAATCATCTTCACAAAGTTTATTTTATACTCTTTCAACTATATACATTTCCATTTCAAACTTGAAATCGTTTTAACACAAATTAGGAATTCATTCCTTATATGAAAGCCTTATTATTTGGAAACAAATAGTATTCAAATTTTTTTTGGAAAACTGATTACAAATTGAAGCCATTCAAGTATAGAACTTTAATTCAAATTTACATTTCCAAAACCACGCTATTTAAATGGTTAAGATCCCATATAAGCATCTTTTATGACTTGTATAATGTTTTAGACCCAAATTCCAAGTCATTGAATTCAATTTCAAACGTTGAATTCAAATTTAGATCAAATTATTTAAATTCCAAGTTTTTATCAAGTTATTTAAAATAACTTTTATTTTTTGAAATTCGTTTCAAAAGTTCTTAATTCAAAATTCAAAACTATTTTGGATTCAAGAATTCAATTTCTAAATTTGATACAAATCCATGACTTAACCAATTTCCTCGTGAAATCCACATTTGTGTGTGTAAGGTGTGGTCCAGGGGTTTAACATAATAGTGCAACAACATTCAATCATCACAGATCAAAATACAGAAATATAGTTCGTAAGTAGTATAAACTATGACGCTTATCTTTCATTCACGTAACACATATATGTTTATCACCGACAATAAATTACATCACAGACAATTAATTACATTACAGATCACAACATAGATCAGAATATATCATAAAGCATCACATATCAGGGATATCATATGATTTCAACATCCAGTAAAATCTAAACATCCATAAATATGGTCAATTTAATTATCTGTTGGGTTTAAATCAGATTAAGTTCTATGAATAATTTTGCTGGTCACGGTAAATTAATAATCAATTAATTACAAAACATTTAATAAATTATCCTTTAATTAATCATTAATTAACCCTTAATTAATAATTAATCCTCAATTAATAATTCTTAATTAATTACAATGAGCATTAATTTCTTAATTACTTTTATAAAGTAATTAACCTTTAATAAATTAATGATTCTCAAATTAATTACCTTGGTTAATTTATCACATTATCCTTAAATTAATTATTGCTTAATCACTTGATTAATCAACTTTAATTATTAATTAATATCTAATTAATAATTCTTAATTTACAAATTAATTCCTTAATTAATTAACCTTTAAACCTTTAGTGATTTAATTTAAACCTTTAATTACTTATTTAAGTAATCCAAATCATTCATTAAATAAATAAATAAATCATCCATTTTAATTAATTTAAAAATTTAATGAATAATATAAACCATTAAAAGGAAAATTTGTTCCTAGAAATGATTTAATCATTACTCACAATATGATTACAAACATTTTTTCAATTTTAACTTTTAAAATCTCATGTTAATTTCAAGTTTAAAATAAATACCAATTTAACTTTAATAAAGTTTAAAACCATTGTTTTTGAAATTCAAATTCACTTGTTAAAGTATCGCTTTTGCTATAAAGAAATTTAAAGAGTCAAAATCAATTCCTTTAAATTTACATGTTTAAAGTATACATTAACATTTAACTTATTTAAAAATTTAAATTTATAAGACTTAGTTTATATTTCAAAGTTTGGAATTCAATTTAGATTCAGGTCCAGTTTAATTTTTTTTTAAATTCTTCCTTTACAAATCATATTCCTTTTTTAAATTCAAATTCCTTTAATTTCCCTTAAATACTTGAGTACTTTTTAATTGTTAAAATAATTTAAATTTAAAGCTTTATTTCCCAACTAAGTTTCAAACTGACCTAAACTTTGGCTTTAAAATTCATGTTAAGATTTGTTTTAAAATTTGAAATTTATATTTTAAAAGTCAAATCAAAATAGAACAGGTTTGTTTATAAAACCTGGACAAAATATTGACCCGAGCCCTTATTATTTTACATCGAGTCCAGCACTTCAAAGACTTCGAGCACAAATACTGAATTACTCGAGTCAAACTCGCGTATGATCTCTGCATACACCCAGGCTATCAAAATTTCCAGACCACCCAAACTCGTGCTCCGTGCACGTGCACGGCGCCGATGACCACCACCAGATGCCGCTGCATCGTCGAGCAAGTCGACGATCTTCCACCAACAAACTCCCGATCACCAGAAATCCTTCATTTCCTCTGAATCGAAATCGAGAGCCAAAATCGATACATGGAACATCATCAGGCTTCACCATCGACCCTGGAAACCGCTGTCGTTCTCAAAACCTCAACCACCGAACGACCTAAAACTCTGGTCAACGATTCTTCGACACCTCCACCATCATCTACCAAAACCTTGCAATGCTCGATCAACTCCAGACGACAAACGAGTTAAAGATCTCGACCTCACAAAAACTTGGTTTACGAACTTCTCGAGCTCGCCGCCGTCACCATGACCAACTACACCCCATCACCCTATTTTTCCTCGATACCCCGCTCATCCTTCCTTCACTAAGCAAGACCCCGACTTTTACAACTTAGAGGATCATAGGGAATCATGAAAACAAAGAAATTCATTTAACCCCGAACTGCTCTTAAATCCTAGCACTAAAAATTTTAATTTTTGCTTTAAAATTCATGTTAAAGTACACAAATTCAATTTACAAACTTGAATCCATGAATTGCGAAACTTGAGTTTTGATTTATTTGAAGTTTGTTCAGATATCCTGATTTCTAGAGTTATTAACAAGTTGTTTTAGCTTAAAGAGATTTTTAATCTTAAATATATGCCATAACAAACAAGTCTTGTCTTAATCTTAAGTCTAAATAGCGAGTAGATCAAGTGAAAATGAATTTTGAGTCAAAATCCTTTGTTTAAAATCATTAAAACAGAGAATATTTATATACATCAGCCTGCACACCAATACATCCATATTTTTTTTAATATACACAGAGAAGCCATATATATATGAACAGTTATTCACAGATAAGTATTCAACAGTTTTACTTTTAAGTTTAAAACAAAAATTACTCACCTTCTAGGTCATGATTTAAAGCATTCAGGTTGAAGTTGAAGTTATAATCTGGTTTTGAACTTGATAAATGAAAATCTTTACTAAATCTTGGACTTTATTGGATTGCTTGATGTTTTTATTTTGAAGTTTTTGTTTGAATGTAGTTGATATCATCTCAGTTTTTCTTTTACTCAGTTTAAATAGGTGAACGAACTGGAATAAAGCTGATATAGGTAGAGAGAATTTTACAGGATAATAAGTTGATTTGTTTAAGTTGAAATGAGATTTGATTATGCCTGGTTTGTACAAATTTTTTAGCAGGGATATTTTCTTTATTGGTTGATGTGAATTTTTAGTGTGCTAGCATTAATTAGCTTGTACCAATTCATATTTTTTTCTTTTTGCTTGTACATGAAAACACTTTACTATCATGTTATGCAAACTTCATAGATATGTTTACTTGTTTTATTGTTGAGTATATATTTTCTTTCCTTTGTTTATTTGACTATGCTGAGATATATCTCGGCTGATATGATTTGTACTACGCATGCTAAGATATTAGCATTAACTCCTTTGTCTTGTTTAGCAAACTTAGTTATATATCTTATATTTGTATTTGTTTGTAATGAGATAATTTTTTTTGTATGTATAGATAGATCTTTTATTTTACTTTTGTATTCACTTTATATGTTACAAAGTTTATTAACATGTTGTTATCAAACTTAACTTATGTATTTAGTTCTTCCTATACAGCTTTCTTTTACTACATATATATAAATATAAAGTTTTTATTATTATTTGTTCATATTTGAATGTATTGTTTCATTCTTTTCTTTTCTTTTGCTTTGTCTCATTACTTTATAATATAATTAAACTTCTATTTTAATATGTTGCTGGAATTTGCTAATGTGTTTAATTTTATATTTCATAGTTTAATATATATACGTTTATTTAACTCACATACTAATTGTCTTGTATATCTACACATACATATTTTTATACTTTCTTTTTGTAACGACCCGAAAATTCAAACCCGAAAATTCCAGATAGTTAGTGAAAAGAAGAAAAAGAAAGAAGAAGAAAACAACAACAAGTCACAGAAACCTCACATTCGCAGCGGATCAAATATAATATCAAATGAAATAGCAGTTATACAAATAAAACTATACCTGTTAATTTACATTTACATACATCAGAGTTAAACATATACATAAAAACTGGACAAAACAATCATGTCCAAATACAACGATATCACAGCGGAAACTCTCCATACGTCCCTGCCATATAGCTCGCCTCCTAAGCTCCAGAATGTCCTTACCTGAAAAACTGTAATACTTGGTCTGACCCGAGCATTACATCAAAGTAACACCCGGGTCAGGCTGGAAACCAGCGTGAGTAAACCTATCTAGCAAAGAATACAAAATCATACAACTTATATAAACACGGGGTAACTTATCAATTTAAAACTTCACAAGTCGTTATAAACATTACTTACATCACACCTTAATTTCTAAGTACCAAACATAGATTAAATTGTCCAATTTACTTTAATCATTCCATTTCATTCTATTGATTCCACATATCAAATTATAAAGAATCGAAGTGGTTTCGGGTATTTACTAATACACGACTTCGGTCTCGTCGAATCCAATGTAATCTAAACCCAAGTTATCCAACTAAATACAATTCCACTTTAATTGTCGGATAACACTTTTACACAGCAATTCCTAATTGATTAATAATCACATTATCATCGTCCTTCCAAACATATCATATTACAAAGCAATTCAAAACAGAGATATCAACCAATTCCAAGTACTCATCATCATTACATCATTAATAAGCAAGATTGATCACTTCCATTAATTACATTAATTAATTAATGATCCTCTAATTACTTTCATTAGTTAATTATTCTTAAATTTTATATAATAATTAACCTTTACTTTAATTACATTCATTAATCAATCTTGATAAATCACAATTAGAAATTAACTTTCCTTAACTACTTCATCAATTAAACCAACTCCTTGATTCATTATATAATTTAATCCTTCAATTACACTGAGTAATTATCACCTAATTTCTTCCACCATAAAATTATTCTTTAATTACTTCCGATCATGCAATTTCCTTTATATTAATTACATTCAGTAATTATTCCCCACCAATTACTTACTAAGTAATTATACCTCATTAATTACCTTAAGTAGTTATATTTATCCAATCATCAAGTGATTACCTTTAATTAATTAAACTTAATTAATTGACTAAAATTAACCACATCAACTCAATTAATTACATCGGGTAATTAATTCATTAATTAATTACCCTGATTAATTATTCTATAGTTATTAATTAATTACCTTTCATAAATCACATTCATTGATTAACTTAAATTAATGCCTAACCTAATAAATCTTTAAATTAATCAATCCTTAATTAATTACACTATGTAATTAATCCCTAACAATTTATCTTTTCATTACTTCAACTAAGTAATTCCATTTAAGTAACTATCCTTCAATTACTTACGTAAATAATCTGTAACCATCAACTAATTAATTACAAATTTCAAACAAATTAACCTCTAACTAATTAATGACATTATGAAATTACCTTTAACTGAAGTAATTCTCATTAATTGATCATATTAAGTGATTAATCCTTGATTAATCATCTTTAATTAATAACTTAATTGATTAATCACATAAATAAATCAATCTTTAAATTGATTCCATAAATTAATTAGCCTTTACTTAATTAGTCATACCCTGATTATATAAATTAACCATTCTTAATACATTAAATAATTTGTATTCCATTTATTCACAATTTTTAATTCATCTTAAAGCATATAGAATTTAAATTATCAAATAATCACTCAATACAAACAATTTAAAATATTATAACTTTGGAAATTCATTTAAAACTTGATTTATATTTCCTTAGAAATTATATAATTTGTACTTTTAACTTTGAAAACTTGTATTTGTTTTTACCTTTAAATTATGTAACTTCTTCTTAAAGCTTAAAAACTTGGAATGTTTTTCTTTCTTTTCAAAACACAAGTTCATTAACACCAGGAACCCAAGCCAAATAAATGAAAAACCCTGGAGCAACACGAGTCATTCGCGTTCACTATCTATCTCGAGTCGACCCTATAAAATTCTCGAGCAACACATGAGAAGACATCATCACTCCCACATCCCAAACCAACTCAGGTACGAACGGAAACGTGTGCACACGCACGGTCATCTCGACTACCGTAGATTGACGCCTCGACTCTCGACAAGTTGCACACCACCTCACCATCCTTCTCAACCTCCCAGATTTATGATCCCACGAAGCAATCAAAATCGAACAGAGCGAACGCACATAGGAACCCATCACGATCGGAAAAACCCTCCTAGCCATTACCTCCAATAATCGGTATTCCTGCCGACCACACCGAAGCCACACCACTCCATGACGATCCATTTCCCCCACATGCAAATGAGTCCAGTCCATCCCTGCCGACGCACCAACCTCCATTACCCCGACATCCCAATCAGGTCATTAAACCCTAAATCACCTTCGTCAACTAAGTCTGGCCATCATAAAAATCCCTCACCAATTTTCTCGAGCTCCCCTACTCCTCATTCTCCTATAGCCTAAGTTCCAACCACTAACTTGCCTCTGATCGACTGTGATCGACCAAAAACCCAATATTGATCATCATAGCATAACCCAACAACCATCATACTAAAAATCCTAATTTTACTTCCTAAAATCATCATCTTCCATTACTAATCTGATCTGAAATTCAAATTACTAAATAATGATGATTTATTTTTGACATATAAATTTGGATTTACTGTAAAATTCCAATTTTCAAATAATACCTTAATATAACCCTTTGAAATTATTTTTAAGAATAAAGTTATAACCCTTCAATCATCTTTTATTTAAAGATCTAAGCTTAAATTCGATCACAGGAAGAGATTTAAAAAAAATCTCTTTTTTTTCTTCTATAGCCTATAAATAGTCAGAGGAGTATATGCAGACATATCATATATACATGCATTCACATTTTAATGCATATACAATGCATATTTCCAAAATAACTTCCATCACAACATTTAAGTAACATCAAGGATATAAACTGTCTTTAAAAGGGATGTTTACTCACAATATTTGCAAAACAGAGGCACGCTTTTAGATTTGAAACTACTACTGTTTCCAAACTGTATAAAAAGAAAGGTTTACTAATAATATTTGCAGAGGATAGAAAACTATGCTTGTTTCTAGGCTCCTGATTTTCCAGACTTGCAGAGAACAGCTTTTGAAGTTTTGAAACGTGAATGCCATAGCTTTTTAAAGGAAAACTGGAGTTGCTTGCAGATTTATATTTTTCCTTTATCTCAGATTTGAAAAAAAAGAAACAGACCTTGATCTTTTAACTTGCTTTTTAAGATGGTTAACAAGTTTTTGGTTTTTATCTTGAAAATGGATTACAGGGTGTTCAATTTATTTTCTGGTTTGAGGAGGATGTTTACAGATTTTGTTTTTAATTTTAACTTCTCTAGTTTTTGGCATTGAAAACGAATGAGAGATGAAGAAAGAAAGTAGATATGAGAAAGTGGAAAATGGATTTGCAGTCTAACATTTTAAACATTAAATTCATATATTTTCATTAGAAGGCACTAATGCCACTAGTAAACCATGCATAAAATCTTGGTTACACATGCTAATTCATGAGTTATTTCTCCAAAAATGTTTAACTCTAAAAAAAATAAGTCTTTATATGAATATGGTTTATTTCAAGCGTAAAAGAAAATATTTTATTCCTTTATTTAGATCATATTCAAACTATCATACCCTTTTTAAATTTAATAAGTATTGATCTTAAGTATTTAGAAACCAGAAATTTTATAGTAAATCCAAACAAAACTTCTAATCACAATAGGTATACATACATATGTTATAAATATCTTATGTAAATGTTAATGTTATATATACCCTTATTTTCAAACTTCCAAATACTCAACTTCCCAAGGCAAATATACATATACATATGTACATACATACATACATACATAGACACACACACACACACACACACACACACACATATATATCAATACAAAAACAACATGTAATTTATTAGTTTTTGAAAAGATAAATTTTGTCCATTTTAATGATTATACTTCCACACTGAATTTGTATATGTATGTACTTAAGATTTACAATCATTATAGGGTTTACTCATATCCATTTATATATTTAATTATTTATTATAAGAGTCATTATTTTAAATTTTTAACTATTATTATAGTTTTCAATCCATTATACATATTATCAAATTTATCATTTCAACTGAATAAAAAGAGTTAATTATTTAACTATCAGAAATCAAAAATCCGGGTTATCACAATCCTCCCCTCTTTGAATCTTTTCGTCCTCGAAAAGGAATGAAGCCAGAATTTATTCAATAATTTAAAACTAGTTAAAATATTCTTTGATCATTTTTAAAATACTTTTAAAATCTATTTATATTATAATATAAAATACTTTTAAAAATACTTTTTATAACTCGATGTCTCAACCAGTCCATCTCGTTCTCACAGAAATTCGGTCATAAGTTGATCAGGCGTAAGACTGAAAATCTATAAGTACTTAGCAGACCCGTTTTCAACACCCAGTGAAAATATTTGAAAAAATAATTTTATTAAAATTATTGAAAACAGTTTTTTAAAATAGAGGAAATATCTTTGGTGAGAATGCTCTGGAAATCATCACCCCCATCCATGGTCGCAGTTACCTTCCAGGGTTACTTTGCCGTCACAGCAAAAGTCCATGTAAATGCAGGCTCTCCGCGGCCTCTCGATTACGCCATGGATCCCACACGACAGATCGCTGTTACACTCCAAGGTTTCGTTTCCATAGCAACAAAAGTTCATGTAACTGCAGGCTCTCTGCGGCCTCTGATTTCGCTATCAAAATGAAACTTCTCTACTCCTACATAGGTCGCAGTCTACCGATATAAAATCAAACGCAGACTGTTGGCTCTCAGCGGCACACACAACTTTCGCTATGGTATACCATAGGTCGTAGTCTGCCGATATAAAATCAAACGCAGATTGTTGGCTCTCAGCGACACACACAACTTTCGCTATGGTATACTCAACTTATAATCCCCAGGAACTAGTTTTGTTCAGACTCCTCACAGGATTAACTTTAGAACCCCCCCTTGGGGCTCAAGGCAGCACCATCCGTGGCACTCTTGATAAGTTCATTTCAAGGGAGCGCCTTTTTCCCCAGAGCGAACATCAAAACTCTTTATACTATATGTTAACCCTATCTCGGTTACGGCTCAGCAGGTCTAGTGCGTGGAGATGGCGCCGACCCAAGAGATGCCGACCTAACTGAGTAAGAATTGTGCAGGGTCTGCCGATCTAAAGGACATACCGACCTAACTGCTTAAGGCTTAAAAAGCAGGCCGACCTAACCATTCGCATGACTTGCCGACCCAATGCCCTCACATAGATGCCGACCTAGTGCTTCAGAAGGAACTGGCCTAACGACTCAAGAAATGACAAGGGATCCGACTTAACATGACGCCGACCTAACTGCCTAATGAAGCTGCCGACCTAATTCGATCCGACTTAAGGACTTAACATGCTTACCGACCTAACTGAGTGGAACAAGTTCGCGACTTACACTTGTATCGTGACCGACCCATGGTCTGTGCTAGGACGAGCGCGACCTGGGCAAGTGAAGGGGAGTTAGTTCACGTTTAGCTCGTCAATTCTTTAAATCAGTAACGACCTATTTAAACATGCACTTCCCATTTAAGTCGGAGGCCATGCATCAGAGAGAGGGGGCGACCTACGACCTAGCTTGACCCGGTAACGACTTTGGACTTGTGCAAATTCAACGCAGCTTGATCATGTGAGGGCTCCTATAAGCCGGCTGCGACTTAACTGGGTCGGTGAGGAGTTAAGACCGAGCCTAAGTCCATAATCTTTACCTATAAATACCACCCTACCTTCAACATTAAAAGGACTTTTTTTGGTTGATCAATTTCAAGCGCCATTACTCTGCCGAATTCCAGACTACTTCAAAGCTTTTGAGATCTAACAAACTTCTAAAAGAACTCCATGAAGGAATCATCTACATTCACCATGGATTTTAAGATGATTGTCAACGTCAAAGCTTGAGCTACTTGTTTTACATATCCCATCACTTGAAGTGTGTTGTAATTGAGAGATTTTGTAAAGAATTGTAATCAAACTAGTGATAAAAAGATTAAAGTGGACGTAGGCTGGATTATAAGCCGAACCACTATAAATACTGTGTCTCTTACTGTTTTTCTACATACTTTCTGCTTATTTCTGATTCCCGTACGAACGGGTGGTGCTTTCACAATCACATCCTATTCACCAGGGTGTTAGCGTTTAAATTTGAGCGTTAACATTTTGGTGCTTTCACTGAGAAGTGAACTCAGGACATCTATCATCATTGCTTCAGAAAGATTTGTAGATAAAGTTTCTTTAAGAACCAGAAGTCTATCCGAAATCATGGCTCCTGGAAGGAAAAGTAAATCTGTGAGATCTGCAAACATTCAAGAGGGAACCTCCGCTTCCCCAACACCAAATCAAGCCACTCCAACTGTCGGGGTTACGAAAGCAGAGTTGGATGCCGCAATTTTGGGGTTGAACAGACAGATACATGCTCAAAATGTGCAAATGGAAGCCCAGAATGCCCAAAATGCCTTAATCCTGAATAAGTTGAACGATTTGCTCGGGGCAAACCGTCAATCAACAGCTAATGAAAGGAATTTCGCTGGTAATATTCATGAAACTGAAGAAAGGAATGTTTCCGAAAGGGATACTAACCCCGCTGAGCAAATACTTCCTGAGGTAGGCGGATCTAGGGCTCGTAATGATGAAGAATATCTCTCTGGAATGGTTCGCCAAATTATGAAGGAGAGCATGCAAAGAGTCGAAGATGAGAAAGAATGGGGCTTTGCTCCGAGCAAGACTCCATTTACTGAAAAAATTCTAAAGGCTGAATTCCCACGAAAATTTGCTCCTCCAACTATCCCAGCTTATAGGGGGACAAGTGATCCAAACGAATTTCTGTATAAATATGATTGGCATATGACGGGTGCCCGAGCCTCAGATGAAGTAAAATGCAGATACTTCCCCGTATATTTGGAAGGCGTAGCTCTGCTTTGGTTCACAAAGCTACCTGTCCGGTCCATCGATCAGTTTTCAGACCTAACCAGGAAATTTAAAGAGCAATTTAGGCTATATGCTTCAAAGGCAAAAGACATCATGTCGTTATCCGGTTTGGAGCAGAATTCGGGGGAAACTATCAAGTCTTTCTTAAATCGCTTCAATATAGCGTTAGCTGAGGTTGATAATGCGGAACCTCGCATGGTCTTGACCTATTTGATGAGGGCCATAGATAAATCTAGTGAGTTTGGAAGATGGTTGAATATGAAGGAACCAAGCTCTCTCGAAAAGTTCTACAAGAAAGCAGACGAGTTCATGCGTCTGGAGAGTCGCCCTGTATCGACAAAAGCAGCATTGGAAAAGGTTGAAGCTAACGCCAATGCTCCACGCAAAAATGAGTCTGTGGGACAGAAGAGGGAGAACAATAATGGAAAACAACAGAATAATCAGAAGAAGAATAGATCCTTCAAGCCTTCAGAATACACACCTTTGTCAGATACTCCAGAACGAATCTACCTGGCTACCAAAGATTCTGTCAATTATCCTAAACCCCCAGTCTTGAGAACCGGGAAAAAAGCTGTGCAAAGTGGGAGGTTCTGTCGCTTCCATAATCAGCCCGGTCATGATACTGATGACTGCCGTCAATTGAAGAATCTAATTGAAGAATTGTTAAGGGAAAATAAACTACAACAATTTGTGAAGAAAAATGATAATAATAATCCTGCTTCGTCGAACCAGGGGCAGCAAACTCCTGCTCATCAATCTGGGACTAATGGCAAAGACGCAGGTTTTGAGTCTGGAAGGCCTGTTATCAATATCATTACAGGCGGACCTCACCCAGCGGGCAAAAGCTGGGGTGAGATGGAAAGGTATTCCCGGGCCCTGAAATATGCACCGGAGGAAGAAAATGTTTTTGTTCTAGAGGACACTACGCCTTTGAAGCAACGAAAGACATTCAACGATGACATTGTATTCAAAACCAGGGATTCCATCGGTATTGAAGCCCCAACCTTGGATCCTTTGGTCATCTCGGCCGGCATTGGGCCAGCCATCGTCAGAAGGATTCTTATCGACAACGGCGCATCCTGTAATATCCTCTTTAAGAAAACCTTCGACCAGATGAAGATTCCTATGGTTGAAGTGCAGGCATCATCGCAAAAAATTGCTGGCTTCGCCGGGGAGCCAAAGCAACCAGTAGGAACCATTGACTTGCTAGTGGAACTCGGAGAAGGAGAAAGAAAAGTAGTTCGCAAGCAGACTTTTGTGATAGTAGATGAATTTTCTGCTTATAATGCTTTCTTTGGTCGTCCTACTCTTGCAGCATTCAAAGCTGTCCTTGCCCCATGGTGTCTTACTATTAAATTCCCTACCGACAATGGAGTAGGAGTTATTAAAGGAGACCAGAATGCTGGACGAGAATGCTATATGACAGAACTGCGAGAAACAAGGAAGAGAGAAATGGGGAAAGATGCGGCAACCCCAATCCGCATCAAAACACCAACCCTATAGCAACTACAGGGCGGACCCTGCACTGGCGAGCATAGCGGGGCAAGAAAAGAGATGGATCCTAGAAAGGCCAGTGCGGGGGAGAGTAGAGTGGTACCAGCAGAAACAACGATACCGGTACCCGTTGACCTGAAGGACCCAAACAAGGTGCTAAATGTGGGTTCACAACTCAATGTGACAGTTCAGAATGCCTTGATATCTTTTTTGAAAGCAAATCTGGATGTTTTCGCTTGGACCCATGCTGATATGTGCGGAATATCCCCAGAAGTTGCGGTGCATGCTCTGAATATTGACCCAAAATTCACGCCCGTAAAGCAGAAAAGAAGAATCCAAGGTCCAGAAAGGTCAACAGCATTGAAAGAGGAAGTTGATCGGCTCATGGAGAATAACTTCATCAGAGAATCTACCTATCCAAATTGGGTGTCAAATCCAGTGCTAGTTAAGAAAGCCAACGGTAAATGGAGAGTGTGCATCGATTTTTCAGATCTAAACAAGGCCTGTCCCAAAGACTGCTTCCCATTACCCAGGATCGATCAACTGGTAGATGGAACAGCGGGTCATGAATTGTTGTCTTTTATGGATGCCTACTCCGGATATAATCAGATCATGATGCATGAGCCAGATCAGGAGGATACAAGCTTTATCACCGATGTCGGTCTCTACTGTTACAGAGTTATGCCCTTTGGGTTGAAGAATGCGGGGGCGACATACCAAAGGCTGGTCAACGCTATGTTCAAACCGCAGTTGGGAAAGACTATGGAAGTTTACGTTGATGACATGCTAGTAAAATCTAAGAAAGCAGTGGATCACATCGAACACTTAGCAGAAATGTTCGCAATCCTCCGAAGATACGGAATGAAGCTTAACCCTTTAAAATGTTCTTTCGGGGTAGAATCTGGAAAGTTCTTGGGTTTCATCGTGAGCGCTAGGGGCATTGAAGCTAGTCCAGCTCAAATCACCGCTTTAAAAGAAGTCAAAGCTCCTAAAACAAAGAGGGAATTGCAAAGTCTCAATGGAAAAATTGCCGCCTTAAGTCGGTTCATATCCAAAGCTACTGATAAATGCATTCCATTCTTCGACGCTCTAAAGAAAGGAAAGAAAAACTTTGACTGGACTCCCGAATGCCAGAAAGCTTTTGAAGAATTGATTCAACATATGGAAAAGCCTCCAATACTTTCTAGGCCCGGCGATGGCGAGGATCTTCTTATATACTTGGCAGTTTCATCTCATGCTTTAAGTGCAGCGCTGGTACGGGAAGACAAAAGGATTCAACATCCAGTTTACTATATCAGCAAAAGACTCACTGGGGCAGAAATGAATTACTCCAAGTTGGAAAAACTCACCTATTGTCTATTGATTGCCTCAAGAAAGTTGAGGCAATATTTCCAGGCTCATCCTATCAAAGTCCTCACTGATCAACCTTTAAAGCAAGTCTTGTTTCGCCCCGAGACTTCGGGCCGCCTTTTAAAGTGGAATATTGAATTGAGCCAATATGACATCACTTATCATCCTAGAAAAGCGATCAACGGACAAGCTTTGGCAGATTTTATTGCAGAATTTACAGACAAGGGTAACAGCGAGGAAGAAACAATCGAGAACTCCCCAGTCCAATGGAAGTTATTTGTAGATGGCGCAAGAAATGATTACTGTTCAGGTGCTGGAATTGTTTTTGAAACTCCTGAAGGCCGGTCATTATGCTATGCGCTAAGATTAGAATTTCCTTCAACAAACAATGAAGCAGAATATGAAGCTCTGATTGCTGGTTTGAAAATTGCTAAAGAACTAAACATTCGAGCGTTACAGATCTTCAGTGATTCTCAGCTTATAGTATGCCAAGTCAAGAAGGAGTTTCAAACGAAAGGAGGAAATCTGCCCGCTTATGTGTCAAAGGCTTGGGAACTTTTATGTGAATTCGACCACTACACGATAAGTCATATTCCTCGAGAAGAAAACATGAAAGCAGATTCTCTCGCAAAATACTCAAGTTCTGGCGAAGCCCAATCCTTAGGGTTAGTTCCAGTGGAAGTTTTGTCAAATCCAAGCATTGATGAAATGGATATCGATTGGGTTATGAGTATGTCACAAGAGCAAGAATCATGGATGACTCCAATAACGAAGTATCTACTCAATGGCTCTTTACCAGAAAACTCTAAAGAACGACAAAAGCTACTGAGAAAAGCTTCTCGATATATAATCCAGGATGGTCAATTATACAGACGAGGATTCTCAATGCCACTACTTCGATGTGTATCCAAAGAAGAAGCCAAAATAATCCTATCAGAGGTACATGGAGGAGAATGTGGGGATCATTCAGGTGGTCAAACTTTAGCAAAGAAAATTCTCCGATATGGATATTTTTGGCCAGAAATTAATCGAGATGCTGCAGATTACTCTCGAAAATGTGACAGATGTCAAAGATTTGCCAAAATTCCTAGAGCACCTTCTACTGAACTCACACAAATGACCAGTCCGTGGCCGTTTGCAATTTGGGGAATAGATTTGATCGGACCATTACCAACCGCCAAATCTGGAATCAAATATGCCATTGTTGCTGTAGATTATTTCACTAAATGGGCTGAAGCTGAACCATTGGCAACCATCACCTCCAAAAAGATGATAAATTTTGTGACTAAGAATATCATTTGCAGATACGGTGTGCCTCAAAAGATAATTACAGATAATGGTACTCAATTTGAAAGTGAAGAATTCCAAGATTTTTGTAAACGATTCAAAATCCTGAAAAGCTTCTCAGCAGTAGCTCATCCGCAGGCAAACGGGCAAGTGGAAGCAGTAAATAAAATTATCAAATCAACCATCAAAAAGCAACTCGAAAGAGCAAAAGGTGGTTGGGTCGATAAACTACCACTTGCACTATGGGCATACAGAACTACTCACAAAACTGCAACTGGGCATACTCCTTTTTCGTTAGCATACGGATCGGAAGCAATGATCCCGGTTGAAACAGAGGTCCCTTCACACAGAAGAATCCATTTCAATCAAGCGGAAAATGAAAAGCTGCAACTTGAAGCGCTGGATCTCCTTGATGAAAAAAGAGATGAAGCTAACCTCAGAGTTGCAGCTCATCAGCAAAGGATAGCCAGACATTTCAATTCCAAAGTTCGTCAACGCAGCTTTGAAATTGGAGATCTAGTCCTGAAAAGAATTATGACCGCGACAGGTGTGTTTGGACCAAATTGGGAAGGACCGTATGTAATAGGTCAGAAGCTTCTCGACGGCACATTCAAGCTCACCACTGTTGATGGAGATCAAATTCCAAGGGCATGGAACAGCAACCACTTGCGTCCATACTTTACTTGAAAATTTTGTTGAAACATTGTAAAAAGAATTATGAATGTATGATTCTTGTAATTGAAAGCAATTGTGAAACTGATGCAAGTAAATAATGAAAGAATATAAAGCGGATGTAGGCCCAATTTCATGGCCGAACCACTATAAATCTTGTGTTCCTTATTATCATTATATGTTTGCTTTGTTTTCGATATAAAAATACATAAAATGTATTGCTGAAATGTCAATTTAAATTTTTGCAGACAATGGAAATGAAACTTGCGCATAATAAGACCGAGTGATTCTCACCATCATTCAACAAACAAATTTCAAGTCTCAAAGACCCCGAATTCAAATCCTAGATAGGAAATACTTCAATTGAACGGCTAATGATTTCGATAGAAACGAGCCCTTGCTGATAAATTGAGATTGTTTGAACAAACAAACATCCAATTAGGAAGCTAGTGCCCGTTCTCACAAACTTGCCTGGCAATGAAGTACATTTCCTTGGATTAAACAAGCCACTCGCGAGAAGAGGGGGATGAAAACCTAAAAAAAAAAAAAAAAAAGGAGGGGATCGCTGAAAAGGCATAAGCAAGTGAACAAAGGAACAACCAAAGCTACCATCAGCAGCACAAGTCCTCTTCAGAGGCGCAACTCTTCGGAGGATAAAAGACCTCTAATGGGTCATACGCCACAAAAAAAAAAGAAAGTTCTCTACTCAACAAAAAAGATTGGAGGAGTCATGACCCTCCAACCATGAGAGAGTAACTTCCAGGCGATGAAAACCCTCTCTGAGGCACATTTCACCAGGAGTTGAAGTGTCATAACCGTTCTTCGGAATTTCACTTCACCAGAGTTGAAATGTAAACAAAATAAAAGCCCTCTTCGGAGGCACATTTCACCAGGAGTTGAAGTGTCATAACCGTTCTTCGGAATTTCACTTCACCAGAGTTGAAATGTAAACAAAATAAAAGCCCTCTTCGGAGGCACATTTCACCAGGAGTTGAAGTGTCATAACCGTTCTTCGGAATTTCACTTCACCAGAGTTGAAATGTAAACAAAATAAAAGCCCTCTTCGGAGGCACATTTCACCAGGAGTTGAAGTGTCATAACCGCTCTTCGGAATTTCACTTCACCAGAGTTGAAATGTAAACAAAATAAAAGCCCTCTTCGGAGGCCCATTTCGCCAGGAGTTGAAGTGTAACAACCGCTCTTCGGAATTTCACTTCACCAACGTTGAAATGCAAAAACGAAGACCTTCTTGAAAGCACACGTTTCACCGAGATTGAAATAAAACTTCCAAGTGTTGAAACGTGAAAAGGCTTTCTTCGAAGGCACAACTCTTTGGGGGTACACGTTTCACCGAGATTGAAATAAAACTTCTAAGTGTTGAAACGTGAAAAATCCCTCCTCAGAGGTACAATTTTGTATAAAAAAAAAAATCCTCATCAAAAGCGTACTTTAACTTTCAAAGGAAGAGTAATTTACCCACTATGGAAAATGATTGTAAAAAAAGAAAAGAAGTTAAAGTACCCTTCAGAGGTCCGCTTTACCACATAGAGGAATTCACTTGATAAAATATGCACATAAGCAAACAAAAAAAGTGATTTCTTCGAACGACAAAGCGTAAAAACTTATACGAAGGGAGTTGTACTCTACCAAAATTTTCTTTAAAGAATAAAATAATTATTCTTTAACAAATAAGAGTGCAAGTCCCCTCAAAGTATAAAATATTGCAGCGAGCTTAAGGTATGGGGGCAACATGGTATAATAGTATAGTTGCATCAGTAAAGTAATACTCAAACAACATACCATAAGCCCGCTGCAATATCGTGTAAATAAACTTGTGCAAAAAATAAAATAAATAGTAAATGCATTCTCAAATTCAAACAGAAGTTTGTACAAACGAAGAATCATTTTATTCAACTATAATGCAGATACAGGTTCTCAAAATAAAAGCGGGGGCCGATACCCGCACAACTCTCGGCCAGTTCATACAAAAGACAAAAAGCTAAAGTCTTCACTTCTTTTTACTGCCTTTGGACCCTTTACCCGACCGAATGACCAGCTTTTCAGGTCGGCCAGTGGGTATAAGGGAGGAAGGAGAGGTAGGCGCAGCTGGCCCAACTTCTGGCTCCTCTTCAGTGGCAGTGATTATCTTCCCTCTCCTCCTTGATGCTCCTTGCTTCCTTCTCCTCTTTGAGGAAGACTCACTTCCTGGAGTGACAAGTTTAGATAAAGTTATATCGTCAGAAGGAGTCCGCTCCGGAGATATGTCACCTCCCTCAAGTCCCTCATCTTTTTGCTCTTGCGAAGCAATGGGATCATCCAGGCCATGGAGAGCCTCTATTTGTTCTTCTTGTGACCCAGGTTGCGAGGCAGAAGGAGGCGCCACTTGAAGAGATGGAGGAAGGATCACCGGGGGAGAAGAAGCTTGAGTTTGACTCGGTGCTTTCTCTACAAAGGAGAAAAAACTTAAAATATCAGTATCTTTCGAAAAGAGAGGGGATGACGGCTCGTCAAAAGTCGGGAATTCATTGACATTTGAGGAATAATCAAAAGTCGGGAATTCATTGACATTTGAAAAATAATCAAGAAGATAGTCAAGTTCACAAGGAGCGAACGAGCAGTTCACCACTTGGGCTGGTCCGGTGTCAAGTTTACCTGGGGCAGTTGGATCTCTGAGGCTGATTTCATATCGCTGTGCTTCGTTGCTTTCACCACCTTCATCCCCGCCTTGTGCACTTGTAGTTTCAGTTACTGTCTTAGTTGCAGGCGGAGTAGAGGAGCTAGAACCCGTGATGTCAACCACAGGAGAAACTGGAGGTTGGACGGAGGAAGTAAGCGTTAATTCCTTTCCAGAACGTTCTTCTTCCGCCATTCCAGTTCTCATCCTGGCAAGTTGTTCTCGCCCCTTCGCAAGAGCAGCGCGAGCTCCCTCATCCAGGTAACGCGCCTCAAAATCTTCATCGCCATACCCGGCGTCTTTAAACATGTTAAGAGCAGCTTCCCACACCTCGGCCAGGGTGATTTCATACTTAGGACCAAGAAAAGAGAGGCTGCCGCGTCCCAAGACACAGTGTAAATAAAAATCGAATAAAGTCGAATTGATATCGGTTTCCATGGTCTGAGCAGTTTCTTCGGCTGCAATTTTGCCAGCCATGGCCTCATCTCGATCTTTTTCGGTCTGAGCAAGTTGGGCTTTTAGCGCTTCAATCTCCATGTCCCGGGCGCTCAGTTTATTCTGCAACTGGGTGACATCAGTGCGGTGGTTCTCTACAGCTTGTTCTAACCTCTCAGCTTTAGCTTCAGCGTCCCTCTGGCTGGCGTGCGCATCTCGCACTTGTTTTTGCAATACCTCTTCTCTTTGGGTGTAAGTATTAGTAGAAGAGGCAAGATCATCTTTGAGCTGCTTTACTTCAGCTTCGAGTTTTTCATTGTATTCGGCTATCTCCTTCATCTCAGCGTTGTGTTGATCAAGAATCTTCTGCCATTCTGATTTGTCATTTTCCATGGTCAGCATTGCTTCGATGTTAGCCCGATTAACTCTTTGAAGTTCATCAACCAACTTTTGCCATCCAGACATTCTATCGATATCAAGCTTGACAGCATCGAGATTTCTGTACATAGCTTCTTTGTCGATGGGGACCAAATCGAGGTCGAAGCGTACCCCCCTCAAACACCAATTCGGGAATCGGCTCTGCAAGGTCGGGGGGCCCCTTTCAACATGGTATGAAGGCCTGTTGAGAAGTGTTTGGATGGCACTTCCTTCAAGAGCAGGAGATTTGGAAGGGATGTCAATAGAAACTGAGGCACCAGGTCTCTCAGATGTCACGGGCACGTGCTCCTCGCCAAGTTTGGTCCGCTTTCTCGAATCCTCAATATGGCTCTTCCCCCTATCATCGTGCGTTTTACGTTTATGGGAATCATCATCCCTTGGGAAGGATTCATGTCGCGTGCCCGCTCCCTCATGACGTTCTTCATACCTTCTCCTCTCTTCAGCTTTTCGCGCAGCTCTCTGCTCATTGGTCTCTCTGGGATCGGTATAGTATTGCTTGTAATCATAGCTGCCACGCCCTCCATAGCGTCGAAAGTCTTTGTAATAAGAACCGCTGCCGCTGCGCCCCATAGAGGAATCTGAAAAGGCAAAAATAGCAAGTCTTAGAAACTTCCGGAGAAAAGAAGTTAAATGTGAACAAATGCCAAAAAATCCTAAGTGTTGTGTGATGTGCAAGCTACGCGCATTAAGCTACAAACCACTCATTGGTGTAGAGGTGATGATAGCTTGGGTATGAGGAGTTGGTGTTTGTGTTGGTGTTAGTCGAAGAAGGGACGTCGCCTCAACTATAGGAGAGATAGTTTTAGACACGTCATCTCTAAAAAGCTCCTGTGAGGTCACTATTATGTCGCTCAACCCATCATAAACATCGTCACCATCATGCTCGGTGAGACTTGTTTTCTCAGTTCCTACATCAGCTAATCCCCCGAGAGGCTGTGAAGGTTCTTCTTCTTCCTCAATCGGGGCAAGTGCCGCCTTACTAGATGACCCCATAATGTCGGTAGGGGTGGAACATTTCACCAATGAAGCTTCGATGTTAGACTCTTTTGATGAGGGTTGTTCGATAGTAACGGGGGCATCCGATGCTTCAGTCGGGGAATCGGGAACTTCAGTCGGAGCTTCACAAAGCTGAGTATAGCGAGAAGGGTGGAGAAGTCCGTATTGATGTAGAAATTCGTCGCTTAGTAGAAACTTGATACTTCTCTCTTCTGCGGCTACAGCGCTCAGTCTATCAAAAGTCTGCCTATGTATCGGATCTCTAGAGGGAAGGGGAAGTGCTGAAAAAAGCAAAGAATGAGATTAGCAGTTTGGACCCCGAAAAGAGTTAAAAAAGAAAGTGGAAAGACGGAAATAAATGATCTTACTTCCTACTCTCCAAGAAGCATAAAACTCTGGGGGACTGCGGGCAAAGAAAAATTGGTTTAAAAATCCATGGACACTTTCAGTAAGATCAAGAATGAGCTTGCGGTTTCTTGCACTTCTCACAATGATAAGAGAAGGATGGTCTTTGCTCTTTGCAAACGAGCATAAGTAGCGAATTTCTTCGAAGCTCGGCAGTCGGTCAAGATTTCTTCTGAACAAAACACCCAACCCCATCAAGATAGCGTAACCATTAGGATGAAGTTGGAACGGAGAAATTGACATCCGAAGAAGAAGAATTCGAAGAAAGTCATTGAAAGGTGGGATCGCCCCACTTAAGCACATATGACGATTAACCGCGACAAAACCATAGGGAGGTCTGTCAGCAGTATCATTCGGTCCAGGAAATATGACATCATCTTCAGCAAAGCCGAATTGAGTACGCAACTGAATAAATGTTCTCGAAGATAGAATAGTCGAAGTTCTTTCCGGAGGATTCTCTATAGGAACAGCTATCGGGAAAGTTTCTTCTTCTTGACTTGCTGCTTCTTCTCCTTGATGGGAAGTCATTCTACACAAGCAATTGGATATTCAAACATGAAGGTGCACGTTTCCTAAAGTGTGTGAAGTGTTGTACAAGTATCAATCAAACAATAAGCAAAGGTAACTGGAATAAAACCTAGCAAACATTTGTTAGTTATAAAAACCAGGAATCTTTGTTTTGAGTTTGAATATGCAAATACAATGTTGATGCAAACAAATCAGTTCAAATTGTTGATACTTTGCATTAATATTCTACTTTAGCCAATTAATTTACAACATTTCATGCAATATGTTCATATCTCTTATCTTGTCTTAACTAATCTGTCATTTGATATGGGCAGTCAATGGCAGTATGTGCGCCTTGGTTTTCTTTGTTTGTATGTTATTATCAACAGGTTTACAGCTCAAAAGCGAGAATGATCTGTAAAGTAACACAATGGAATTCAAGCAAACTTGAAGCTAGGACAGTTCAAAATGTTCAAAATGTAAGCAACTTAGTCGGAAGTCCGGGTCAAAATACTTGAAGAAGGCCTATGTTTCTAAGTGTCAACACGTCCAGAGCCCAAGTGTTAGCTCGGCTACGGTTCAAAAAATTCTCATGCGAGATAAGACTAAGTCGGTAACGGGTCAGAATCTAGGTGGTTCAGCTTGGCGACTCATTTCCTCTAGTTCGCATGGGGGAGATAAGAGGGCAAGCTCCAAGTCGAAGGGCAGGAATTTCTCCAAGTCTTAACTCGGTCACGATCTAAGCTTTAATGTTTAGGTCGGCGAAATTCTCTCAAGCATTATCTCAACCACGATTTAAGGTCGTGTAAGAGCTAGATCGGTCGAAGGCTAAGCCACCTAAACCCACTAACTCGCCTTCGAGCCAACATCCCACAGCATTAAACCCGATAACCCTATAGCCATTCCTTCAACACCCACTTCTACTCATGCTGCCGAATCACCCAATTGAACAATTCGGAATCGAGCTTAAGATGATAAACCATCTTCATCGCCTCAACGACCAATCTGAAGCCAAAACTTCATAACCTAAGTTTCATCAACTATGAATACGATGGGGTTCATAATGAAGCGTCGTGCAAGGAGGCGATTCGGTGCAAGGAGGCGATTCGAGTTCGAACAAACAAGAAATGTGAATCGGCAATAAATTACAATCAGGAAAACCACTTACACGATGCGTAGCAGAGATTATTTGTGATCGATTGAATAAAGTTGCCTTTAAGATCTGAGGGTGCTTTAATGGCGGAATTGAGCAAGGGTTTGAATAAAGAAAAAGGAGGAAGGGGGCTAATTTATATCTCATGGTGAAGGAATGTTAAACAACACTAACTGGTAAGTCGTACGCGATCTACCGACCTAAGAGAAGCCGAGCTAAGATATTTCGAAGCACACGACTTAAGTCTAAGGCGTATACTTCGAGGGGCAAATGTTAACCCTATCTCGGTTACGGCTCAGCAGGTCTAGTGCGTGGAGATGGCGCCGACCCAAGAGATGCCGACCTAACTGAGTAAGAATTGTGCAGGGTCTGCCGATCTAAAGGACATACCGACCTAACTGCTTAAGGCTTAAAAAGCAGGCCGACCTAACCATTCGCATGACTTGCCGACCCAATGCCCTCACATAGATGCCGACCTAGTGCTTCAGAAGGAACTGGCCTAACGACTCAAGAAATGACAAGGGATCCGACTTAACATGACGCCGACCTAACTGCCTAATGAAGCTGCCGACCTAATTCGATCCGACTTAAGGACTTAACATGCTTACCGACCTAACTGAGTGGAACAAGTTCGCGACTTACACTTGTATCGTGACCGACCCATGGTCTGTGCTAGGACGAGCGCGACCTGGGCAAGTGAAGGGGAGTTAGTTCACGTTTAGCTCGTCAATTCTTTAAATCGGTAAGGACCTATTTAAACATGCACTTCCCATTTAAGTCGGAGGCCATGCATCAGAGAGAGGGGGCGACCTACGACCTAGCTTGACCCGGTAACGACTTTGGACTTGTGCAAATTCAACGCAGCTTGATCATGTGAGGGCTCCTATAAGCCGGCTGCGACTTAACTGGGTCGGTGAGGAGTTAAGACCGAGCCTAAGTCCATAATCTTTACCTATAAATACCACCCTACCTTCAACATTAAAAGGACTTTTTTTGGTTGATCAATTTCAAGCGCCATTACTCTGCCGAATTCCAGACTACTTCAAAGCTTTTGAGATCTAACAAACTTCTAAAAGAACTCCATGAAGGAATCATCTACATTCACCATGGATTTTAAGATGATTGTCAACGTCAAAGCTTGAGCTACTTGTTTTACATATCCCATCACTTGAAGTGTGTTGTAATTGAGAGATTTTGTAAAGAATTGTAATCAAACTAGTGATAAAAAGATTAAAGTGGACGTAGGCTGGATTATAAGCCGAACCACTATAAATACTGTGTCTCTTACTGTTTTTCTACATACTTTCTGCTTATTTCTGATTCCCGTACGAACGGGTGGTGCTTTCACAATCACATCCTATTCACCAGGGTGTTAGCGTTTAAATTTGAGCGTTAACACTATACACATATAGTATCTTCAAATCATACACCTAGTATGGTCTCATACAAAGCTCCTTTACTCAAAATCGATTATTCCAAAATCGATAATTCTCAAACTAGGCTTTCAAAATTCAATATTGATTTTACCCAAAAATCAAAAGCCTTTCCAAATCCAAAGGTTCCCAAAACCTTTTCTAAAATCCTCATAAGATGCTTTATATATATATGTATGTATATATATAATTTTTAAAACTTTGGATAATTTCAAACCTGTATAAAACTCCTTTTTATACTTCAAACATTTTCAAAAACCCCATACTTTTGGCAAAAGATTCATCAAGGGGAGTTTTTTCTTATATAAAAAATATATATAACTTTATTTATCCAAAATCAAATATTCAAATTTGATTACTCTTGTCAATATCAATTTCATTCAAATCCGTACGGTGTACCATATCATCTGTACGTTATACCAATCTAATCGTTCACTCGACCACACAATTTCACTTTTGAACTAGTATCGTCCACCCGACTTCCTAGTGCGGACAAAGATCTAGTTTCTAGATCAGAAACCGTCATTCTCCTTGCATAACCTAACTATGATAGAGAATATCCAGAACCAATCAACAATCCATATCTATGTTCGTCGCCAAAAATCGAGTGAAAAATCCCACTCGGATCGAAATAACTATCTCGAAATTCTGTGCTCGAATCTGGATCAATCACTATGCGAATAGAATAACATACGTACACCATACGTATTTTTCTTATTGGTTATTAGCCAAATTAATTTCATTTCTATTCACATCCACTTTGATTTTCATTCGCTTACTCACACTTGCATCAACCCATTTGGATTATCACCTCTATTCTTATCTTGATTGGTTATTTAACCAATAACAGTTTGAACTCCGACCAGTTTAGTTAGAAAATAGCTTGAAAATTTTAGAAATAGATAAGTAGTTGGAAAATAATCACTAGTTTGTAAAATAGGTGTAAAATAGTTAGAAAATAGTTAAAATAATTATAGAAATTTTAGATAATTGCAAAATAATAGTAAGATAGTAATTAGTTTTGTAAAATAGTTGAAATATAGTAATAGTTGGAAAATTGTTAAACAGTTTCAAAAATAATTGTAAAACAAGCATAAGGTAATTTGGCTTTTAAAAGAAAGGTTGTATATATAATGAATAGCTTGGAAAATAAGGTTTATATTTAAACAATTTATATTAAAAATAGTCTAGAGTCAAAACTGTTCACTTTCCAATCTCCATTCTCATCAATTCAATTTAAATTTCCACTTCCATTTAAATTGACTAAATTCCAATTCATATAACTTCAATTTCCATTGAAATTTATTCAACCCCAATTCAAGTTGAATTAAACTCAGTTTCTTTAACTTATTCAACCTTGATCTCAAATTCTTCTAATTCAAATAAATTTCAATTGAACTATTTCCAATTTCAATTCATTTCAACTCCAGTTTGAATTAATCTCAATTTTGTTAACGCTAAAATTTGAACGCTAACACCCCGGTGTATGAGTTATAGTTGTGAAAGCACCACCCGATAACTCGGGAACAGATTACAAGCAGATAATAGCGGAAAAGCAGTAAACAACGACAATTTTATAGTGGTTCGGCTTAAGGGTATAGCCTACGTCCACTTTAAGTACTTTTATTGATGATCTTATTACAAGCTGATACAATTCTTTCCAAGTACAATACACTTTGGATTACAAGTCACTTAGAACAAGTAGCCTAAACTTCAATGGAGATTAGAGTCTTCAAATCCATGTTGGATGTGTGTGATCTTTTTCTCGAAGTTGTTTGTAGCGTTCTTCGTGTCTTGCGAGCTTTAAGTGTTGGATTGGTTTGGAATGCAGCAGAGTAATGGCGCTCGAAGAGAATGAGCCAAAAGTCCTTTGAATGTTGGAGGTGGCCATGTATTTATAGGCAAATTTCTGGGCTGGAATTGTTCAAGTCATGAGTCGTGACCGACTCAGGATGAGTCGTAAGTCGTGACCGACTTAAATATCACGAGTCAGTAGGCAGCGACATAAGGGAAGCGGCATTGAGTTTGCTCCTTGTTGCTTAGGTCGCCAGCGACTTATAATAGGTCATTAGATATCTTAAGTCACTTGAGTCGTTTGAAAACTTAGGTCAGTCTGCCACATGAGTTGTTAACTCCATGAGTCGTTAACCCGTTGAGTCGGCCGTTACCTTTAAGTCGCTAAGGCTATAACCCGGTGGGTCGCTGTCCTTCCTGAGTCGCTGAGTCGTAACCCTTCAAGATCGCTGAGTCATAACCCTTCAAGATCGTTGAGTCGGTAACTCCTTAAGGACGTTGAGTCGGACTATTCTCTTAAGCTGCTAAGGTTACTAAGTCGTTTGCCTGTTGAGTTGGTGTTAACTCCCTTGAGCCGTAACCCTTTAAGTCGCTTTGAGCTCTAGGTCATTAACTTAGTGAGTCGGTGACTCGATGAGTCGTGAGGCTTCCTGAGTCGTAGATCCTTCCTGAGCCGTTAAACACCTTAAGTCGTGGCTCATCCTAGGCCTTAACTCGTTGATTTCTTTGACTCGTGAGCTGGAATGGGGTTAACATTTGCCCCTCGAAGCGCACGCTTAAGTCGTAAGTCGTGTGCTTCGACTTATCATAACTAGGGCGAGCCGATTCAAGTTCCAGCTCTTCCAGGTATAAAGCGCTTGACTCGTTCCTCCTATCTCCCACTTTTTATTTCTTATCCTTTGAACCGTGTCTGCCATTAACGCATCTTCGAGCTCTCAAAGGCGATTCCAACCTGATTTTTCTTCGATCATCTTTAGCATCACACCGTGTAAGAGATTTTGCATCTTTTTTCAATTGCTGATGATTGCCGATCTCCTCCTCTGTTTTTCCCCCTTGATCCTTGCGAATATTATTACATCGGACATTGATGGATTAAAGGCAGGCGGTTTGATCTTACTTGTAACGATTCGAGATTTGAGGCGACCTAGTGGTGTGATGGAACTGGGGTTGACCATTGCGAGGTTATTGGGTTATCGGGTTATGGATTAGATGGTTAATGGGTTAGGAGTTAGATGGTTAATGGGTTAGGAGTTAGATGGTTAATGGGTCAGATTGATTCAAACATTGCCGTAGGGATGACTCGGCTATTTTTGTATGATCCAGCGACCTTTGCGATTTAACCATGATACGACTCAACATGCTCCATGACCTAAGCCTTGAGTCGTGGCCGAGATAAAACCCTTGAGTCGTGGCCGAGATAAAACCCTTGAGTCGTGGCCGAGATAAAACTTGGAGATTTTCTTATTATTTTGAACCAGAGCTTCTTTAACATACTCCACGACCTAAACCTTGAGTCGTGGCCGAGATAAGACTTGGAGATAATCTCCTTATTTTTACGACTCATGACCTAGGGCACTGCCGACTTAGAATTTTTGAACCGCTGACGGGTTATGACTTGTGCGAATTCTGTTTGAACTTTGGACCATTGCATTAATTTTGAACTGTTGAACTTTATTGCATTCGTTCACAGGTTATTTTGACTTGCAGGCTAACAACCTGTTCAATACAACATTCACAGAAAACTGGGACGAATATACTGTCATCGATTGCCCATATCAAATGACAGATTAGTTAATAACAGATAATTAATTTAAACAAATCGCGTGAATGAAGTGCTATTGATTTCAAGTAGAATATTAAAGCAATACTGAAACAATCAATTGAAACTGACCAGCCTGCACTAATATTATACTTGAACTCTAAATTAGCAAGTTCTGAAATTACCATAGTCGATCAATTGTCAACCAGTTTAATTCCAGTTATATTTACTTGTTATTTTCATTAGTTCTGCACAACACTTCACACTTTTAGGAAACGTGCACCTTCGCTTTTGAACACCCAGTTGCTTGTGTAGAATGACATCTCAACAAGAAACACCGATGGGCCAGGCTGAAGATGTCTTCCCAATAGCCAACTTGTTGGATAATCCTCCGGAGAGAACTCCCACCACTCTGAATCAGCGGGTGTTTAATCAATTGCTCACCCAATTTGGCAATGCTGAAGCTGATGCCTTACTGCCGGGGCCAAATGATACTGCAGATAGGCCCCCTTCTGGCTTTATTGCCGTTAACCGCCAAATGTGCTTGAGCGGTGCCATACCACCTTTCAATGACTTCCTTCAGCAGTTCTTGCTTCGATTATCTATCTCTCCATTCCAATTGCACCCCAATGGTCATGCCATTCTGATGGGGTTATGTGTACTATTTAATAGAGTTCTGGGCCGATTACCGAGCTTCGAGGAAGTCTGCTACTTTTGCTCATTCACAAAAATTAAAGATCATCCCTCTATCGTAGTTATAAGGAGTGCTCGAAACCGCAAGCTCATCACCGATCTTCCTGAAAGTGTTCATGGATTTCTAAACCAGTATTTCTTTGTTCGTTGCCCTCCAGGGTTTTATGCCATCTGGAGAGTAGGAAGTAAGATTTTCCTGTTTTTACTTCTCCATTCTTGGGCTTTTCGAAATCTGGGTTGCTAACTGCTAACTTGGCTTCTTTATTTTTTCCTTTTTTAGCGCTTCCTCCTCCCTCTAGAGATCCATGCTATAAACAAATTTTCGAGAGATTGAACGCCGTGACGGCATAAGAGAGGAGTATCAAGTTTTTGTTAAATGATGAATTTCTACATCAATACGGGCTTCTTCATTCCTCTCGCTTTACTCAGCTTCGTGAAGTTCCAACTGAAATTCCTGATTCTCCGGCGGAAACTCCTGATGCCCCGGTCTCTATTAAAGAGCACATGCAGGGAGGAACCTCTATAAAAACTCCACTAGTGAGATGTTCAATTCCGAAGGACGTTGCGGGGCCGTCCGATAAGTCTGCACTTGCCCCAGTTATCGAAGAGGAAGAAACTCCACAATCTTCCGGAAGATCTGCCGACGAAGGGGTTGAAAAAGCCAGTCGCAAAAAACATGATGGGGATGATGTTTTCGAGGGGTTGAGCGATTTAATTGTGACTTCTCAAGAACTTTTCAAAGACGATGTTTCCAAAACTGTCTCTTCTGTAATTGAGGCGACATCTTCTCTACAACAAATGTCAACTCCTCCTACTCAAGTTATCACTACATCTATTCCACAGAGTGGTCTGTAACTTGATGCGCGTAGTTTACACGTTACACAACACTTAGGATTTTTCATCACTTCTACGCGTTTATCTTCTTGTACTTTAAAGATTTCTAAAGCTTATTATTTTTATTCCAGATTCTCCTATGGGGCGCAGCGGCTCGTACTATGATGATTTCCAGCGCTACGGGAGGCGTAGCCAGTATGATTACAGGCGTTACCTCCCTTCTTACAGAGAATCGGATGAAGAGAGGGCCATCAGGAAAGCCGACGAGAGACGAGCATATGAAGAACGTCACCGAAGGGAACAAGAAAGACATGACCCTCCCCACAGAGATGATGATACTCAAAAGAGAAAAGCTCACGATGAGAGAGGTAAAGGTCACATAGACGATTCTTCTAGCAAGCGGGCTAGACTTACCGAAGAAACAATGCCGACAGCTTCTGAACATGTTCCTGCTCAATCTCCTGCTCCCATTCGCTCCGACATTCAAGCAATCATTAACCGGCCCGCATACCAAGTCGGGAAAGGTCCTCCCACTCTTCAAAGTCGATTTCCTCAGTGGTGCTTGAGAGGGGTTCGATTTGATCTCGACTTGGTTCCTCTCGACAAACCGGCTATGCTGCGAAATCTTGATACTGTCAGGACCGATATTGAAAGAATGTCGAACTGGCAAAAACTTGTCGACGAACTTCAGAGGGTTAACCGAGCCAATCTCGAGGCCATGCTCACAATGGGGAACGATAAGGCTGAGTGGCAGAAGACTCTCGAACAACATGACGCCGAAATGAGAAGTATTACTTCCTATAATGAAAAGCTGGAAGCGGAAGTAGAAAAGCTTAAGGAAGAATTAGCTACTTCATCTACTTTCCATTCTCAACAGGAGAGTATGCTTCAGCAACAAGTACGAGATGCGCATGCCAGTCAAAGGGCAGTCGAAGATAAGCTTACACACCAAGAGAAGGTCATAGAAGAATATCTTGCTGAAACTTTACAGCTGCGAGTACAGGCCGGTTCTCAAAGCTTGGAGATAGAGATGCTAAAAGCTCGACTTGCTATAGCCGAAACGGAGCGTGATGAGGCTGTTGCTGGTAAACTCGCGGCCGAAGAGGCCCATCAAGCAACCAAAGCTGATATTAGCTCCACATTATTTGATTTCTATCTGCATAGCATTTTGGGGCGTGGGTGCCTTGCCTTTCTAGGCCCTAAATACGAAATTACATTAGCTGAAGTCTGGGAGGCAGCACTTGATATGCTAGGTGGTAAAGGTGCTGGCTACGCTGAGACAGCTCTTGAAGAGCATTATCTCGATGATGATGCCTGCGCCGCTCTTGCCAAGGGAAAAGAGCAACTCGCCAAGGTACGGGCCGGAATGGCGGAAGTGGAACGTTTTGAGAAAGAAATACCGCCTACCTCTTCTGAACGCCCTTTAGTTTCTCCCGAAGTGGACATTACAGGCTCTAATGCTCATTCGCCGCCTCTTATAAGAACCGGGGTAATCACCCCTACTGATGATGAGGCTTTGGAGGATATCGAGGCTCAGAATTATGAGATTGAACTTACGAAGCAAACATCTTCAGGTAATTTTGATATTGGTCCGATTCAGGTGGATCGCTTGCTTACTCCTCAAAAGTTTGATGAGCTTCTCGATTACTTCTTGAATCTCGACGAACCCATATCTCCCTTCTTTCGGGGAGATACTAATATTTTTAATTTCTCTTTTTCTGCAGTTGAAACGCCAAGTGTTGTGCAGACTTCACTTCCTCCGGTTATCCCTCCTCCGTCTCTTCAGGTGACTCCTCCTTCTGCTTCACAACCCGGGTCACAAGAGGAACAGATTGAGGCTCTTCATGGCTTGGATGACCCTATCGCTTCGCAAGAGCAGAAGGACGAGGGACTTGAAGGAGGCGAGATCTCTCCGGAGCGGACTCCCTCTGATGACGTAGTTTTGTCCGCTCTTGTTACTCCAGGGAGTGAGTCTTCTTCGAAGAGAAGAAAGAAGCACGGAACATCGAAGAGGAGGGGGAAGAAAATCATCACTACTGAAGAGGAACCGGAAGTTGCACCGGTTGCACCTCCCTCTCCTTCTTCTCTTATGCCTATAGGTAGACCTGAAAAATTAATCATTCGGCCAGGCAAAGGGTCCAAAGGCGGCAAGAAGAAGTGAAAAGTCGGACTTCGGGCTTTTTGACTCCTTTTTTGTGTAATGGTCGGATGTTGTGTAGGCACCGGCCCCTGCTTTTTTTTTATTTTGAAACCTGTATCTGCAATTGAATAACATGATCCTTTATTCGCACAGACTCTTGTTTGAATTTGAGAATGCATTTATTATTCATTTTTTGCACAAGTTTATTTATATGATATTGCGGTGAGCTTGTGGTATTTTATATGTAACTATACCGTGTTGCCCCCATACCATAAGCTTGCTGCAATATTTTATACTTTGAGGGGACTCGCACTCTTATTTTCTGTAGAATGACTATTTCATTCGTGAAGAAATTTTTCATAGAGTACAACTCCTTTCATATAAGTTTTTACGCTTTGTCCTTCGAAGAAATCACTTTTTCCTTTTGCGTATGTACACATTTTGCCAAGTGAATTCTTCTATGTGGTAAAGCGGACCTCTGAATGTACTTTAACTTTCTTCCTTTTTTTTTTTTTTAGAATAGGTAAATCACTCTTCTTCTGAAAGTTAAAGTATGCTTCTTGATGAGGATTTTTCTTTTAAATAGAAATTTGTACCTCTGAGGAGGGATTTTTTCACGTTTCAACACTTGGAAGTTTTATTTCAATCTTGGTGAAACGTGTACCTCCAAAGAGTTGTGCCTTTGAAGATAGCCTTTTCACGTTTCAACACTTGGAAGTTTTGTTTCGATCTCGGTGAAACGTGGGCTTCTGAAGAGGTCTTTCTTTTTCACGTTTCAACACTTGGAAGTTTTATTTCAATCTCGGTGAAACGTGTACCTCCAAAGAGTTGTGCCTTCGAAGAAAGCCTTTTCACGTTTCAACACTTGGAAGTTTTATTTCGATCTCGGTGAAACGTGGGCTTCCAGGAAGGTCTTCATTTTGTTTTGCATTTCAACTTTGGTGAAGTGAAATTCCGAAGAGCGGTTGTTACACTTCAACTCCTGGTGAAATGTGCCTCCGAAGAGGTATTTATTTTGTTTGCATTTCAACTCTGGTGAAGTGAAATTCCGAAGAGCGGTTGTTACACTTCAACTCCTGGTGAAATGTGCCTCCGAAGAGGTCTTTATTTTGTTTGCATTTCAACTCTGGTGAAGTGAAATTCCAAAGAGCGGTCGTAACACTTCAACTCCTGGTGAAATGTGCCTCCGAGAGGGTTTTCATCGCTTGGAAGTTACTCTCTCATGGTTGGAGGGTCATGACTCCTCCAATCTTTTTTGTTGAGTAGAGAACTTTCTTTTTTGTGGTGTATGACCCATTAGAGGTCTTTATCCTCCGAAGAGTTGTGCCTCCGAAGAGGACTTATGCTGCCGATGATGGCTTTGGTTGTTCCTCTGTCCACTTGCTTATGCCTTTTTCAATGATCCTCTGCTTCCTCTTTTTTTTTTTTTTTTAGCTTTCATTCCCTTTTCTCACAAGTAACTTGTTTAATCCAAGGAAGTGTGCTTCATTGTCAGGCAATTTCGTGAGAACGAGCATTAGCTTCTTAATTGGATGTTTGTTTGTTCAAACGATCTCAATTTATTAGCAAAGACCCGTTTCTGTCGAAATCATAGTTCGTTCAATTGAAGTACTTCCTATCTAAGATTTGAATTCGGGGCTTTTTTAAAATTTGGCGAGGATCACTTGGTCTTTTTATGTGCAAGTTTCACTTCCATTGTCTGCAAAAATTTAAATCGACATTTCAGTAATACATTCTAAGTACTTTTTATATCGAAAATAAAGCAAACAAGTAATAATAATAAGGAACACAAGATTTATAGTGGTTCGGCCAGGAAATTGGGCCTACATCCACTTTATTTTCTTTCATTATTTACTTGCATCAGTTTTACAATTGCCTTCAATTACAAGAATCATACATTCATAATTCTTTTTACAATATTTCAACAAAATTTTCAAGTATAGTATGGACGCAAATGGTTGCTGTTCCATGCCCTTGGAATTTGATCTCCTTCAACAGTGGTGAGTTTGAATGTGCCGTCAAGAAGCTTCTGACCTATGACATATGGTCCTTCCCAATTTGGCCCAAATACACCTGTCGCTGTCATAATTCTCTTCAGGACTAGGTCTCTAATCTCAAAGCTGCGTTGGCGAACTTTGGAATTGAAATGTCTAGCTATTCTTTGCTGATGAGCTGCAATTCTGAGATTAGCCTCGTCTCTTTTTTCATCAAGGGGATCTAGCGCTTCAAGCTGTAGCTTTTCGTTTTCTGCTTGATTGAAATGGATTCTTCTGTGTGAAGGGACTTCTATTTCTACCGGAATCATTGCCTCTGACCCGTATGCCAATGAAAACGGGGTGTGCCCAGTCGCAGTTTTGTGAGTGGTTCTGTATGCCCATAGTGCCAGTGGTAGCTTATCGACCCAACCACCTTTTGCACTTTCAAGTTGCTTCTTGATGGTTGACTTAATAATTTTGTTCACGGCTTCCACTTGCCCGTTTGCCTGCGGATGAGCCACTGCTGAGAAGCTTTTCCGGATTTTGAATCGCTTGCAAAAATCTTGGAATTCTTCACTTTCAAACTGAGTTCCGTTGTCTGTAATTATTTTTCGAGGCACACCGTATCTGCAGATGATGTTTTTAGTCACAAAACTTATCATCTTTTTTGAGGTGATAGTAGCCAGTGGTTCAGCTTCTGCCCATTTAGTAAAATAATCTACAGCAACAATGGCGTATTTAATTCTAGATTTGGCAGTTGGCGACGGTCCTACAAGGTCTATTCCCCATATTGCAAACGGCCATGGACTGACCATCTGTGTGAGTTCAGTGGAAGGAGCTCTAGGAATTTAGGCGAATCTTTGACATCTGTCACATTTTCGGGAATACTCTGCTGCATCTCGATTAATTTCTGGCCAAAAATATCCGTATCGGAGAATTTTCTTTGCTAATGTTTGGCCACCTGAACGATCACCACATTCTCCTCCGTGTACCTCGGCTAGGATTGCTTTAGACTCTTCCCTGGATACACATCGAAGTAATGGCATTGAGAATCCCCGTCTGTATAATCGGTCATCCTGGATTATGTATCGAGAGGCTTTTCTCAGTAACTTTTGTCGTTCTTTTGAGTTCCCTGGTAAGGATCCATTGAGCAGATATTCTGTTATCGGAGCCATCCATGATTCTTGCTTCTGAGACATGCTCATAATCCAATCAATGTCCATCTCATCAATGCTAGGAGTCGACAGGACCTCCATTGGAGTTAACCCCAGAAATTGAGCTTCACCTGTGCTAGAATACTTTGCGAGAGAATCTGCTTTCGTGTTTTCCTCTCGAGGAATGTGACTTATCATGTAATGATCGAAATCACCCAGGAGCTCCCAAGCCTTTGACAAGTAGGCGGGCAGATTCCCCCCTTTTGCTTGGAATTCCTTTTTGACTTGGCATACAATAAGCTGAGAATCACTGAATATCTGTAACGCTCGGATATTTAATTCTTTAGCAATCTTTAAGCCAGCGATAAGGGCTTCGTATTCTGCTTCATTGTTTGTTGAAGGAAATTCCAATCTTAGTGCATAGCATAATGATCGACCTTCAGGGGTCTCAAGTACAACTCCGGCTCCAGAACAGTAGTCGTTTTTCGCACCATCGACATATAACTTCCATTGGATTGGGGAATCGTCGACTGTTTCCTCCTCACTGTTACCCTTATCTGTGAATTCTACAATGAAATCTGCTAAAGCTTTTCCATTGATTGCTTTTCGGGGATGATAAGTGATGTCATACTGACTGAGTTCAATATTCCATTTTAGAAGACGACCCGAAGTTTCAGTGCGAAACAGGACTTGCTTTAAAGGTTGATCAGTGAGGACTCTGATGGGATGAGCTTGAAAATATTGCCTCAACTTCCTAGACGCAATTAGTAAGCAATAGGCGAGTTTTTCCAACTTAGAGTAATTCATCTCTGCCCCAGTGAGTCTTTTGCTGATATAGTAAACTGGAAGTTGAATCCTTTTGTCTTCCCGTATCAGCGCTGCACTTAAAGCATGAGATGATACTGCCAAGTATATAAGAAGATCCTCGCCATCGCCAGGCCTAGAAAGTATTGGAGGCGTCTCCATATGGCGAATCAATTCATCGAAGGCTTTTTGGCATTCGGGAGTCCAATCGAAGTTTTTCTTTCCTTTCTTTAGGGCGTCAAAGAATGGGATGCATTTATCTGTGGCTTTGGAAATGAACCGACTCAAGGCGGCGACTTTTCCATTGAGACTTTGCAATTCCTTCTTTGTTCTAAGGGCTTTGACTTCTTTCAATGCAGTAATTTGAGCTGGACTGGCCTCAATGCCCCTAGCGCTCACGATGAAACCTAAAAACTTGCCGGATTACACTCCAAATGAACATTTTAAAGGATTGAGATTCATTCCGTATTTTCGGAGGACTGCGAACATGTCTGCTAAGTGTTCTATGTGATCCACCGCTTTCTTAGACTTTACTAACATGTCATCGACGTAGACTTCCATGGTCTTGCCCAGTTGTGGTTTGAACATAGCATTAACGAGTCTTTGGTATGTCGCCCCTGCATTCTTCAACCCAAAGGGCATAACTCTGTAGCAGTAAAGACCAGTGTTGGTGACAAAGCTCGTGTCCTCTTGATCTGGCTCATGCATCATGATCTGGTTATATCCGGAGTAAGCATCCATAAAAGATAACAATTCGTGTCCCGCTGTTCCGTCTACCAGTTGGTCGATTCTGGGTAATGGGAAGCAGTCTTTGGGGCAGGCCTTGTTTAGATCTGAAAAATCGATGCATACTCTCCATTTTCCGTTGGCTTTCTTAACCAGCACTGGATTTGAAACCCAATTCGGATAGGTAGATTCTTTGATAAAATTATTCTCCATGAGTCGCTCAACTTCTTCTTTTAATGCCGCTGACCTTTCTGGACCTTGAGTTCTCCTTTTCTGCTTCACAGGTGTAAATTTTGGATCAATATTTAGAGCATGCACTTCAACTTCTGGGGATATTCTGCACATATCGGCATGAGTCCAAGCAAAAACATCCAGATTTGCCTTTAAAAAAGATATTAAGATATTCTGAATTGACACATTAAGTTGTGAACCCACATTCAACACTTTGTTTGGGTCCTTTGGGTCAACAGGTATTGGAATTGTCATTTCCACCGGTACCACTCTATTTTCCCCTGCACCGACTTTTCTAGGGTCCATCTCTTTCCTTGCTCCGCTGTGCTCGCCAGTGCAGGGTCCGCCCTGTAATTGCTACAAGGCTGGTTCTTTGATGCGGACTGGGGCTGCCGCATTCTTTCCCATCTCTCTTTTTCTGGTTTCTCGTAGCTCTGTCAGATAACACTCTCGCCCAACATTTTGATCCCCTTTTATAACTCCTACTCCATTGTCTGTAGGGAACTTAATGGTGAGGCACCACGGGGCAAGAACGGCTTTGAACGCTGCCAGAGTTGGACGACCAAGGAAAGCATTGTAAGCAGAAAATTCGTCGACAATCACAAAAGTTTGCTTGCGGACCATCTTTCTCTCTCCTTCTCCAAGTTCCACAAACAAATCAATGGTTCCTACTGGCTGTTTTGGCTCCCCAGTGAAGCCAGCAATTTTATGCGATGAAGCTTGCACATCAGCCATAGGGATCTTCATTTGGTCGAATGTTTTCTTGAAGAGGATATTGCAGGATGCGCCACAATCAACGAGAACTCTTCTGACAATAGCTGGCCCGATACCAGCCGAGATGACTAAGGGATCCAAGGTAGAAGCTTCAATACCTGCGGAATCCCTAGCTTTGAAGACAATATCATCATCAAGAGTTCTTTGTTGCTTCAAGGGCGTAGCACCTTCCAAAACGAATACATTTTCCTCGGTCGGTACATACTTTAAAGCTCGGGTATACCTTTCCATCTCACCCCCGCTTCTGCCCGCCGGGTGAGGTCCTCCTGTAATGACATTGATAATGGGCCTTCCAGATTCATGCCCTGCAGCCTTTTCAATCGTCCTAGGCTGATGAGTAGGAGCCTGTTGCCCCTGACTAGATGAAGCAGGATTGTTGCTATTCTTTTTCACAAATTACTGTAGTTTGTTTTCCCTTAGCAACTCTTCAATCAGGTTTTTCAACTGTCGGCATTCATCGGTTTCGTGACCGGGTTGATTATGGAAGCGGCAGAACTTCCCACTCTGTATATCCTTTTTCCCGGTCCTTAGAGGAGGAGGTTTAGGAAAGTCAATAGAATCTTTAGTGGCAAGGTAGATACGCTCCGGCATATCTGATAAAGGAGTATATTCTGATGGCTTGAAGGATCGAGACTTCTTCAGATTACTCTGCTTCTTCCCATTGTTATTTTCCCTTTTTTGCCCTACAGATTCATTCTTGCGTGGAACAATAGTGTTATCTTCGGTTTTTTCCAACACTGCCTTTACCGGTACGGGACGGCTTTCTAAGCATATGAATTCATCTGCTTTTTTATAGAACTTTTCAAGGGAATTTGGTTCTTTCATGTTTAGCCATTTCCCAAACTCGCTCGACTTGTCAATACCCTTCATCGGATAAGTCAATATCATTCGCGGTTCTGCATTGTCCACCTCAGCTAGCGCTATATTAAAGCGGTTTAAGAAAGATCTGATAGTCTCCCCTGGATTCTGCTCCAAACTTGACAGTGACATGATATCCTTGGCTTTTGAGGCGTATAGTCTGAACTGCTCCTTGAACTTTCGGGTTAAGTCAAAAAACTGATCGATAGATCGGACTGGAAGTTTGGTGAACCAAAGCAGAGCCACACCTTCGAGATGCACAGGAAAATATCGGCACTTTATTTCATCAGAGGCTCGGGCACCTGTCATGTGCCAATCATATTTGTATAAGAATTCATTCGGATCACTCGTCCCTCTGTAAGCTGGAATGGTTGGTGGGACAAACTTCCTTGGGAACTCAGCCTTTAAGATTTTCTCAGTAAAAGGAGTTTTACTTGGGGCGAAACCCCACTCTTTCTCGTCTTCAACCCTCTGCATACTCTCTTTCATAATTTGTCGGACCATTCCAGAAAGATACACCTCATCATGTCGAGTTCTAGATCCACCAACCTGTGGAAGCGTTCGTTCAAAGGGCCTAGCAGCCATTTCAGGAGCATTTCTTTCTTCAGTATCACGAATGTTGCCAGCAAAATTCCTTTCATTATCTGCCGGTTGACGGTTTGCCCCAAGCAAATCATTCAACCTATTCAGAATTAGGGCATTCTGGGCATTCTGAGCCTCGAATTGTGCATTTTGGGCATTTATCTGTTGGTTCAGCCCTAAGATTGTAGCATCCAGCTCTGCCTTTGTAACTCCGACAGCTGGAGTGGCTTGATTCGATATAGGGGAAGCGGAGGTTCCCTCTTGAATATTCCCAGATCTGACAGACCTACTTCTCCTTACAGGAGCCATAATCTCGGATAGACTTCTGGTTTTCAAGGAAATTCTCTCTACAAACCTTTGTGAAGCAATGGTGATAGCTCTCCTGAGTTCAATTCTCAGTGAAAGCACCAAAAATGTTAACGCTAAAATTTGAACGCTAACACCCCGGTGTATGAGTTATAGTTGTGAAAGCACCACCCGATAACTCGGGAACAGATTACAAGCAGATAATAGCGGAAAAGCAGTAAACAACGACAATTTTATAGTGGTTCGGCTTAAGGGTATAGCCTACGTCCACTTTAAGTACTTTTATTGATGATCTCGTTACAAGCTGATACAATTCTTTCCAAGTACAATACACTTTGGATTACAAGTCACTTAGAACAAGTAGCCTAAACTTCAATGGAGATTAGAGTCTTCAAATCCATGTTGGATGTGTGTGATCTTTTTCTCGAAGTTGTTTGTAGCGTTCTTCGTGTCTTGAGAGCTTTAAGTGTTGGATTGGTTTGGAATGCAGCAGAGTAATGGCGCTCGAAGAGAATGAGCCAAAAGTCCTTTGAATGTTGGAGGTGGCCATGTATTTATAGGCAAATTTCTGGGCTGGAATTGTTCAAGTCATGAGTCGTGACCGACTCAGGATGAGTCGTAAGTCGTGACCGACTTAAATATCACGAGTCAGTAGGCAGCGACATAAGGGAAGCGGCATTGAGTTTGCTCCTTGTTGCTTAGGTCGCCAGCGACTTATAATAGGTCATTAGATATCTTAAGTCACTTGAGTCGTTTGAAAACTTAGGTCAGTCTGCCACATGAGTTGTTAACTCCATGAGTCGTTAACCCGTTGAGTCGGCCGTTACCTTTAAGTCGCTAAGGCTATAACCCGGTGGGTCGCTGTCCTTCCTGAGTCGATGAGTCGTAACCCTTCAAGATCGCTGAGTCGTAACCCTTCAAGATCGTTGAGTCGGTAACTCCTTAAGGACATTGAGTCGGACTATTCTCTTAAGCTGCTAAGGTTACTAAGTCGTTTGCCTGTTGAGTCGATGTTAACTCCCTTGAGCCGTAACCCTTTAAGTCGCTTTGAGCTCTAGGTCATTAACTTAGTGAGTCGGTGACTCGATGAGTCGTGAGGCTTCCTGAGTCGTAGATCCTTCCTGAGCCATTAAACACCTTAAGTCGTGGCTCACCCCAGGCCTTAACTCGTTGATTTCTTTGACTCGTGAGCTGGAACGGGGTTAACAAATTTCAAACTCCATTTCCAAATTAAGTTGAATTATTCTTGATTTCCTTCCAAAGTCAATTCAAATTCCATTTGAATTTTTAAAATTGTTCAATTTTAATTACAATTCCAAATTATTCAAATCAATTTGGACTAATTTCAAATTGAACCCACTTCAATTTCAAATTGTTTTCAATTAATCCAATTCAAATTTTCCATTTGAATTTTATACTTATACATCTTCAATCATAATTCCACTCAATTCAATCTGAACTCATTTCAATTCAAACTCCAAATTTAAACCATCTCGAATTATATAAATTCGAGTTAATACTCCAAATGTTGATTTATTTCCTTTAAATCAATTTTACCTTTAAAGTCTTTAAACAATTCAATTCACAGATCAGACCTAACATCTACACCACAAATCAAATTATCCTTTATTTTTTTTATCAATAACCCAAACCTTTAAATAATTTAATTTTTTGAGTCAAATTCTCAAAATTCCATTTTAAATCATCTTTACTTAACTCATTACAAGGTTCAAGTAAAAGTTTCAAAAAATTTTAATTTACAAATTCATTTCTTAATATTCAAATACATTAAATAATATTATTTATTACTTCTTTATCACTTTGAAACCATTTTCAAATTTTTGACCTAGGTTTGAAACTTCACAACTTAAAATCCACTTCTATTTAGAAGTTATAGTCATCTTAAAATTTTACTTCATTTTGCTTACAAATATATCATTATTAGACACAATAACTATTTAGGATTATAGCTAATATTATCATATATGAAAACCAATTCATTATTATCCTATCCTGAAATTCTATCCCAAATTCACGATTTAAATTTCAGTTTGAATTTATTTAAAGCTTATCTTTATTTAATTTCAATTTGGTTGTATTTCTATTACTTCTAAATTTAATTCAATAATTTTAACAACCAATTCCCTCAAATTTATTAGAAAGAAATATTGCTTTATATATATCAAAATATATTCTTATATATAATCATTTAAAATCTTTATATAAGAAAACAAGTACGCTCTCTCATATACACACACACACACACACACACACACACACACACTCAACTCATTCTAGGGTACTACTTACCCTATCCTTAATGTATAATCCCACCAGAGCCAAGGTTCTCGCTTAACCTTCTACTCTGATACCAAATGTAACGACCCAGAAATTCAAACCCAAAAATTCCAGATAGTTAGTGAAAAGATGAAAGAGAAAGAAGAAGAAAACAGCAACAAGTCACATAAACCTTACATTCGCAGCGGATCAAATATAATATCAAATAAAATAGTAGTTATACAAAGTAAACTATATCTGTTAATTTACATTTAAATACATCAGAGTTACACATATACATAAACACTGACAAAACAATCATGTCCAAATACAACAATATCACAGTGGAAACTATTCGTCGACGGAAATTCTATCGGTTTAGAAAACCGTCGAACGAATTTAAATTAAAATATAACCGCAAGCGCACGGTGTACGAATGTAGCACGCGGCGAATACGGGTCGATCCACAGGGAATTGATGATTTTAAAATTCTATTCAATCAAATTATACCGAAGACGAGAGTGAATAGCTAGAAATGTAAGAAATTAACAAAAACTAGTAAAAGAAAATGATAAAAATATGATAGTTAAGAGAACAATTTAGAGATAAATCCACTCTCTAGATCATATAAATCAACAAAATGAAGTTATGATCTCTCTTTTCTTGTCATTAGTGAATTAGTTGATGTGCTTATCATAAGTAAGGTATATTTATGATATTAACTAGCTCAATATAAACCATCAAACTATAACACAACCACTAATACACTTTTAAATCTCATAAAATATGGCAACAAAGTTGAAAGCAAAATCTATTTTAAGCATGGCCAATTAACTATTAATTAAAAATATAAGCCATCAAATTTTAATTTCAACAATCACTTCTTTGCCATAATCATATGTAGATGAAGAGGCAATTTGTGTTTTGTTTGTTTAAGCATAGCCTATTTGTTATGAACAACATAGACTATCAAATTCAAAATTAAACAACATCATTAAACCACTTCAATCATTCTCATTAAGCACAAAAAGAGAGCATAAACATCAAATTAAGTTGAAGCTACATGATTAGAGAGCTTCATTACCCATAAATTGAAGGGGTTTAGCCTCTCATATTTGTCATCATATGAACAAATGTAGCAAGCAACATTAAATAAAAAGAAGAGGAAAAAGAGAGCAAAATGAAAGGAAAATTATTCTACTTGCATAAAAGAGAAGAGATCTACACTACAACATGAAAGTAAATGAACATGAAAAGGAAAGAGCATGTATTAAATTGCATAAAATAAAAAAAGATTACATAAAATAAAAATGGCTAAGTAGCCCATGAAAAGAGAAAGAGGAGCTTTCATTTTATTTTTTTTCTAAACTAAACTAAAGAGAAGGAGGCCTAAAAGAGACTAAGAGAAGAGGGATTGTTACATGAAACATAAGGGGTATATAAAAACCCTAATTCCTATTTTTGGGGAATGACCAAAATGCCCATGAGAAAGTGTGGAGGCCAAGTTATCATTAGCATGTTTTAATCCCCACTTAAATGTACATGAAGCCATTAAATCCATAAGCATGTGCATTAGCCTTTAATTTGTACATTAAGGTAGGTGGGTAGGTGGGGTCCTCCATGATCTTCACTTTGAATTATTTCCATCTTCATTCCTTTGTATTGATTTTGTGCATGCATATCTTCATGAAACCACTTGTGAAAGTCACCAAATTTCCTACCAAAAAAAACATAGAAAATTCTAAGTAAATTTTCACAATTTAATAAATGCACAAAAATGATCATTTCACCCTTGTATGAAGATGAATGTGTGACAATTTGGAATTAATGGGAATTTTGGTTAAAACAAGTTAAAATACCCAATATGATCATTTATTTAATTTAAATAGAATAAATATGGTGGTAAAAATATGCACATTTACGTGCACATCAAATACCCCCACACTTATCTTTTTATTCGTCCTCGAATAAACTAAAACTAAGATAAATCCATTTTCGTAGGAAGCACGATTGCATTGAGCGTATGCAACAAGCCGTTAAACCTCTGGGTGTCCCCAGTAGGACGAGTGTTGTCTCGTGAGGGTTTTCAGCGGAAACTACCCACAAAATCCAAACGCAAGATGAAAATATCTACAAAATGCAAGATATATTTACAAAGAGATGAATGCAATTTTTTGAAAATATTTACAAATGAAGGATTTATTTTTAAATTGACACGAATAAGTTAAATATAGGTTTTGGTTATTATCTTGAAAATTTATGTCATTTACTCGTCAAAATTTCCAACAAAAATCAAGTTATCATATCAAATAGACTATAGTTTAACTCGTTGTTTTGGTTAATAACAAAGTGTAACTATGAAATGGATCCTTAGTTGATTATCAAAGTTTATCAAAGTGGTATTTTCATTTCTTTTCAATAACAAATCAAATCAACTAAGTAAAAATAGTGCTAGGATTTCAATTGCTTGCTCTCTCATTATTTGCAAGAAAAATTACTCACCTAGCTCAGATAAACTGAGGCCAGATATACCACCCATGCACTGCCTTTCGGGCTTATGTGAGGGGAGTACAGAGCATGGCGAGTGCACACACTTTCATGCATACACTATCGACCATTGGTGGTTTTTATTAAGTATTTTTTTTACATGTGTTCCATACATCATAACCGTGAGGACTTTTAAATGAGTATGAAATCACATAATCAAAAATTCCAAGTAATCACCCATGCATAACCGTGAGGACTTTTAAATGAGAGTGAATACTTGGATGTTATTATTTTTTATTTTTATATTTTTTTGAGAGGGAGTTTTGCAAAATCATCTTCGCACCATTTAATTTAGAAGACAAAAAAAAAATGTTATATCCTTTACTTTAAATCAACCACTTTTTAAAACAAAGATTTTCAATTAGGATGTACTTCATAGTTAACACATACGAATCTTCCTAGATACTAGTTAAACCATTTTTATTTGTAATCAAACTTCATTTTTATTTTTGTTAAGACCGATAAATTTTCAAAAAATTCAATTTAATAAACCAAAGCCATATATTTATCTTATAGTGTTTCTTTTAAAAATAAATCAAAAGAAAATTTGTTTTTGGGAATTTTTTTTTTAAGTTTTTGGAAGAAAAATGAAAAATTAATCTTGAAAAATCAAGTAGAAGATGAGTCTCCCCCCACACTTGATTTTGACTGTGTCCCCACAGTCAAGCCAAGTGGAAGGAGAAAAATAAAATAAAATAAAAATCCTATATTTACATGAAAGATTATTATTTACAAGAGATGAGAAAGTATACAGTCAAAAAGTAAATGAAACGGTCTTCTAAAGACCGATTCATTTGTCTCGTCAAATGTGTGAGACACAGATTAAGCACGAAAAACCAAATCGTAAAAGATTTCGAAGTTGAATGTTGATTTGGAAAAACAAATGTTGTTTTATTGAAAATTGAATGAGTTGTTTTGTTTTCAATGATTTTTGGGGTTGATAAAACAATTGATTGAAATTCAAGTTTATTTTCATCAATTTGAAATTCAAGTTTATCATTGAAAACATTTTCAAAATTTTTGATTTCAAAATCAAAATGGTGATTTTCATCTTCCCCTTCGAAATTTAACAACTCGTCATCCAAAAGTCCAAAAAATTCATGTTCATTAAACTCGTCTTCCTTTATTGGATTATCAACAACTTTATTACATGTCTCAAGTTCAAAATTCAAAGTTGGTGTATTCAAATTTTCAAAAAAAGGAAGATTGAAATTTAAATCGAGTTTCTCACCCTCAAAAGAATTGAAATCCAACACAATTACCGTCTTTTCAACAACTTCCTTAAGATCATCATTTTTAGTTTCAAAAGTTGTTGTTTGAAAATCATCGATTTGGGTAAAAGATGGATTATCGTTTGACTCATCACATATTGAAACTTGATTTTGTTTCTCACGAAAATTTTCCAATGTTTTAATCAACAAATTCGTGTGATCATCGTAAATTTCATTCATTTGCTCAACAAAGTCAAATTTGTAATTATTAACTTGAAAATTTTCGATTTGGACTTGTTGAGAACAAGAATTGCCAATTTTGATAAACGGTAGATTATTATTTGATTTTTCTTGGGTTGAGATTTGATTATGATTTTCACGATAAGTTTTTTATTTTTCAAGTAATAAATCCCCGTTATCTTTTTCCATTTGGTCAACAAAATCAAATTCATGATTATTAGTTTGAAAACTTTCATTTTGAATTTGTTGATAACCAAGGTTTTCAATCGTATCATTATTGAAACTATTCCCATTGCCAAAATTATTTGAAAATTGGATCACATTTTCGTTTTGATTTTGAAATTCATTTTGGAGTTCAAAATTGAATTGGCATGGGTTATACTCGAAATTGTTTGAATTTTGAAGTGAATCCAAACTTTGATTATTTTGAAAACTTTGATTTGAGTTATAGCACAAATATGAATTGTACCATTCATTTATCTCTTGATTTTGTTGTGTAGCGATTTCAAGTAAAGATGAAATACTATTTTCAAGATTTGAAGCTTGGTCATCGTTTTGAAAATTCTGTGGTTCAAAACTCAAATCGTTTAAAGAATAGTTGTCGTTAAAATATCCACACGAATTTGGAGTGAAATCATATGGATTATATTGATTTTCGCAACTATTGTAAACTTCACATAAGTGGGGAAACTCAGACATTTTCAAGAATGTTTTTGATTTTTTTTTTATAAAGAAAAATATTTACAAATAGAATTTATTTTTCAAAATGGAAAATCGATTTTTGTTTTGTTTTTATTTTTCAATTTTTATTTTTTGGTTTTTCTAATATTTTTTGGATTTTTTTGTTTGAAATTTCAAAGAAAAGGATCTAAAAATTTCAAAGAAAAAGAAAAGGAATATTTAAAAAAAAATTAGTTTTGGATTTTGAAATTTTTTTCTTTTTTGTTTTTAAATATGCATGAACAAATGCAACTAAATGAATGCAAGGGTTAATTACAAATGATTTATCCTAAGTTAACCCAAAATGGTATATTCACAAATTGTCTTAGATAAACAAGATAGTTCTCAGCCAGGTAACGGGCAGGATTTATCGGTGCACCACGAATCACCGTAGCAATGCAGCCGAAGGTTTAAGTACCTTCAGAGGAACAACCACTATAATATTTACGAATCACCGTAATATTTATAAATGGTTATTACTCCGCCGTAGCCTAGACACCAAGAAATTAAATTGTTCAAAAAAAGACAAATTGTCAATATACAATTAAGTGTTATCGATGTCTAACCGTTATTATTAATCAAAATCTAACATGAAATGCAGAACAGAAACTAAACGTGTATTAACAATGCAACTACGAATGATTTTTTTTTATTTTTTAAAATGCAAGCAACCAACAATTCAATTCAAATAAAACTAGAAATGAAAGCAGAATTTTTTTAGCAAGTAGAGCAATTTATTTTGGCTAGCTAAGGAAGCAATTTTCAGCAAGCTATTCTTCCTTTATTTCCTGCTTTGGCAACCTGAAAATTAAAAACTAAGATATATACAAAAAAAAATAAAAAATTGGTTTTTTTTTTGAAAGGAATTCCCTGTGGATCGACCCGTATTCGCCGCTTGCTACATTCGTACACCGTGCGCTTGCGGTTATATTTTAATTTAAATTCGTTCGACGGTTTTCTAAACCGATAGAATTTCCGTCGACGAACAAGTTTTTGGCGCCGTTGCCGGGGAAGTGTTGGTGTTGCAAGGAATTGCTATGGCAAGTGACGGAGAGGCAGTGTGAATTTCTCACTGTTGTGTGCAGTAGGAAGAAGGCGATATGGTGGAGAGAACAAGGCAGTCACTATCAATGTTTTGACATAGAGAGTTGTTGTGATGTTATATGGAGGTGATGAATGAAGATGTATATTGTGGTTTGGGCAGTAGTGGAGTTTAATGGGGTTTGAAGTTTGATATGGTTTTGGTTGTCTTGGGTATTCGAGTTGGGTGGTTGTTTAAGTGTGCTTGGTGGCTGAAGGATGGTGATCGGGGATGATCTCGTTGCAGTTCGCGATTTGAAGGCAAGTCAGTGTAGTTGCTATCCAAAAACTTGTTCGTCGACGGAAATTCTATCGGTTTAGAAAACCGTCGAACGAATTTAAATTAAAATATAACCGCAAGCGCACGGTCTACGAATGTAGCACGCGGCGAATACGGGTCGATCCACAGGGAATTGATGATTTTAAAATTCTATTCAATCAAATTATACCGAAGTCGAGAGTGAATAGCTAGAAATGTAAGAAATTAACAAAAACTAGTAAAAGAAAATGATAAAAATATGAGAGTTAAGAGAACAATTTAGAGATAAATCCACTCTCTAGATCATATAAATCAACAAAATGAAGTTATGATCTCTCTTTTCTTGTCATTAGTGAATTAGTTGATGTGCTTATCATAAGTAAGGTATATTTGTGATATTAACTAGCTCAATATAAACCATCAAACTATAACACAACCACTAATACACTTTTAAATCTCATAAAATATGGCAACAAAGTTGAAAGCAAAATCTATTTTAAGCATGGCCTATTAACTATTAATTAGAAATATAAGCCATCAAATTTTAATTTCAACAATCACTTCTTGCCATAATCATATGTAGATGAAGAGGCAATTTGTGTTTTGTTTGTTTAAGCATAGCCTATTTGTTATGAACAACATAGACTATCAAATTCAAAACTAAACAACATCATTAAACCACTTCAATCATTCTCATTAAGCACAAAAAGAGAGCATAAACATCAAATTAAGTTGAAGCTACATGATTAGAGAGCTTCATTACCCATAAATTGAAGGGGTTTAACCTCTCATATTTGTCATCATATGAACAAATGTAGCAAGCAACATTAAACAAAAAGAAGAGGAAAAAGAGAGCAAAATGAAAGGAAAATTATTCTACTTGCATAAAAGAGAAGAGATCTACACTACAACATGAAAGTAAATGAACATGAAAAGGAAAGAGCATGTATTAAATTGCATAAAATAAAAAAAGATCACATAAAATAAAAATGGCTAAGTAGCCATGAAAAGAGAAAGAGGAGCTTTCATTTTATTTTTTTCTAAACTAAACTAAAGAGAAGGAGGCCTAAAAGAGACTAAGGGAAGAGGGATTGTTACATGAAACATAAGGGGTATATATACAAGTTTAAAACCCTAATTCCTATTTTTGGGGAATGCCCAAAATGCCCATGAGAAAGTGTGGAGGCCAAGTTATCATTAGCATGTTTTAATCCCCACTTAAATGTACATGAAGCCATTAAATCCATAAGCATGTACATTAGCCTTTAATTTGTACATTAAGGTAGGTGGGTAGGTGGGGTCCTCCATGATCTTCACTTTGAATTATTTCCGTCTTCATTCCTTTGTATTGATTTTGTGCATGCATATCTTCATGAAACCACTTGTGAAAATCACCAAATTTCCAACAAAAAAAACATAGAAAATTCTAAGTAAATTTTCACAATTTAATAAATGCACAAAAATGACCATTTCACCCTTGTATGAAGATGAATGTGTGACAATTTGGAATTAATGGGAATTTTGTTAAAACAAGTTAAAATACCCAATATGATCATTTATTTAATTTAAATAGAATAAATATGGTGGTAAAAATATGCACATTTACGTGCACATCAGAAACTCTCCATACGTCTCTACCATCCATCTCGCCTCCTAAGCTCCAGAATGTCCTTACCTGAAAAACTGTAATACTCGGTCTGACCCGAGCATTACATCAAAGTAACAACCGGGTCAAGCTGGAAACGAGCGTGAGTAAACCTATCTAGCATAGAATACAAAAGCGTACAATTTATATAAACCCGGGGTAACTTATCAATTTACAACTTCACAAGTCCTTATAAACATTACTTACATCACACCTTAATTTCTAAGTACCAAACATAGATTAAACTGTCCAATTTACTTTAATCATTCCATTTCATTCTATTGATTCCACATATCAAATTATAAAGAATCGAAGTGGTTTCGGGTATTTACTAATAACCGACTTCAGTCTCGTCGAATCCAGTGTCATCTAAACCCAAGTTATCCAACTAAATACAATTCCACTTTAATTGTCGGATAACACTTTTACACAGCAATTCCTAATTGATTGATAATCACATTATCATCGTCCTTCCAAACATATCATATTACAAAGCAATTCAAAACAGAGATATCAACCAATTCCAAGTACTCATCATCATTCCATCATCAATAAGCAAGATTGATCACTTCCATTAATTACATTAATTAATTAATGATCCTCTAATTACTTTCATTAGTTAATTATTCTTAAATTTTGCATAATAATTAACCTTTACTTTAGTTACATTCATTAATCAATCTTGATAAATCACAATTAGAAATAAACTTTCCTTAACTACTTCATCAATTAAACCAACTCCTTGATTCATTATATAAATTAATCCTTCAATTACACTGAGTAATTGTCACCTAATTTCTTCCAACATAAAATTATTCTTTAATTACTTCCGATCATGCAATTTCCTTTATATTAATTACATTCAGTAATTATCCCCCACCAATTACTTACTCAGTAATTATACCTCATTAATTACCTTAAGTAATTATATTTATCCAATCATCAAGTGATTACCTTTAATTAATTAAACTTAATTATTTGACTAAAATTAACCACATCAACTCAACTAATTACATCGGGTAATCAATTCCTTAATTAATTACCTTGATTAATTATTCTATAGTTATTAATTAATTATCCTTTCATAAATCACATTCATTGATTAACTTAAATTAATGTCTAACCTAATAAATCTTTAAATTAACCAATCCTTAATTAATTACCCTATGTAATTAATCCCTAACAATTTATCTTTTAATTACTTGCACAAAGTAATTCCATTTAAGTAACTATCCTTCAATTACTCACGTAAATAATCTTTAATCATCAACTAATTAATTACAAATTTCAAACAAATTAACCTCTAATTAATTAATGACATTATGCAATTATCTTTAACTGAAGTAACTATCATTAATCAAACACTTTAAGTGATTAATCCTTGATTAATCATCTTTTAATTAATAACTTAATTAATTAATCACATAAATAAATCAATCTTTAAATTGATTCCACTAATTAATTAACTTTTACTTAATTAGTCATACCCTGATTATATAAATTAACCTTTCTTAATACATTAAATAATTTGTACTCCATTTATTCACAATTTTTAATTCATCTTAAAGCACATAGGATGTAACTTATTAAATAATCACTCAATACAAACAATTTAAAATATTATAACTTTGGAAATTCATTTAAAACTTGATTTATATTTCCTTAGAAATTATATAATTTGTACTTTTAACTTTGAAAACTTATATTTGTTTTTACCTTTACATTATGTAACTTCTTCTTAAAGCTTAAAAACTTGGATTTTTTTCTTGCTTTTTAAAACACAAGTTCATTAACACCAGGAACCCGAGCCAAATAAATGAAAAACCCGCGAGCAACACGAGTCATTTGCATTAACTATCTACCCCGAGTCGACCCCGCAAAAATCTCGAGCAACATACGAGAAGACTTCATCACTCCCATAGCCCAAACCAACTGACGTACGAACAGAGACGCATGCACATGCACGGTCGTGCCGACCACTGTAGATCGACGCCTCGACTCTCGACAAGTTGCACACCACCTCACCATCCTTCTCAACCTCCCAGATTTATGATCGCACCAAGCAATCAAAATTGAACAGAGCGAATGCACAGAGGAACCCATCACGATTGGAAAAACCCTCCTAGCCATCACCTCCGATAATCGGTATTCCCTCGACCATACCGAAGCCACGCCAGTCCATGACGATCCATTTCCCCCACATGCGAATGAGTCTAGTCCATCCTTGCCGACGCACCAACCTCGATTACCCCGACATCCCAATCAGGTCATTAAACCCTAAATTACCTTTGTCAACTAACTCTGGCCAACAGAAAAATCCCTCACCAATTTTCTCGAGCTCCCCTACTCCTCATTCTCCTCTAGCCTAAGTTCCGACCACTATCTTGCCTCCAAATGACTGTGATCGACCAAAAACCCAATATTGATCATCATAGCATAACCCAATAATCATTATACTTAAAATCCTAAGTTTACTTCCTAAAATCATCATCTTCCATTACTAATCTGATCTGAAATTCAAATTACTAAATTATGATGATTTATTTTTGACATATAAATTTGGATTTACTATAAAATTCCAATTTTCAAATAATGCCTTAATATAACCCTTTGAAATTATTTTTAAGAATAAAGTGATAACCCTTCAATCATCTTTTATTTAAAGACCTAAGCTTAAATTCGATCATAGGAAGAGATTTGAAAAAAAATTCTCTCTTTTTTTGTAGCCTGTAAATAGTCAGAGAAGTATATGTAGACATATCATATATACATGCATTCACATTTTTATGCATATACAAAGCATATTTCCAAAATAACTTCCATCACAACATTTAAGTAACATCAAGGATATAAACTGTCTTTAAAAGGGATGTTTACTCACAATATTTGCAAAACATAGGCAAGCTTTTAGATCTGAAACTACTACTGTTTCCAAACTGTATAAAAAGAAAGATTTACTCACAATATTTGCAGAGGATAGAAAACTATGCTTGTTTCTAGGCCCTTGAATTTCCAGACATGCATAGAACAGCTTTTGAAGTTTTGAAACGTGAATGCCTTAGCTTTTTAAAAGAAAACTGGAGTTGCTTGCAGATTTATATTTTTCCTTTATCTTAGATTTGAAAAAAAAGAAACAGACCTTGATCTTTGAAATTGCTTTTGAAGATGGTTAACAATTTTCTGGTTTTTATCTTGAAAATGGATTACAAGGTATTCAATTTATTTTCTGGTTTGAGGAGGATGTTTACAGATTTTGTTTTTAATTTTAACTTCTCTAGTTTTTGGCATTGAAAACAAATGAGAGATGAAAAAAGAAAGTAGATCTGAGAAAATGGAAAATGGATTTGCAGTCTAATACTTTAAACATTAAATTCATATATTTTCATTAGAAGGCACTAATGCCACTTGTAAACCATGCATAAAATCTTGGTTACACGTGCTAATTCATGAGTTATTTCTTTGAAAATGTTTAACTCTAAAAAAAATAAGTCTTTATATGAATATGGTTTATTTCAAGTGTAAAAGAAAATATTTTATTCTTTTATTTACATCCTATTCAAACTATCATACCCTTATAAATTTAATAATTATTGATCTTAAGTATTTAGAAACCAAAAATTTTGTAGTAAATCCAAACAAAACTTCTAATCACAATAGATATACATACATTTGTTATAAATATCTTATGTAAATGTTAATGTTATGCATACCCTTATTTTCAAACTTCCAAATATTCAACTTCCCAAGGCAAATATACATATATGCATATATATATATATATATATATATATATATATATATATATATATATATCAATACAAAAACAACACGTAATTTATTAATTTTTGAAATGATAAATTTTGTCCATTTTAATGATTATACTTTCGCACTGAATTTGTATATGTATATGCTAACGATTTACAATCATTATAGAGTTTACTCATATCCATTTATATATTTAATTATTTATTATAAGAGTCATTATTTTAAAATTTTAACTATTATTAAAGTTTTCAATCCACTATACATATCAAATTTATCAGTTCAACTGAATAAAAACAGTTAATTATTTAACTATCAGAAATCAAAATCCAGGTTATCACACTTTTGTATATACAATTCGTTTGTATCAAATACATAATATTTAAAAGGCAATGTTTTGAGATTCAATACGTATTTTACTTGAATTTGGAGAAACTCAAACCAATTTATCATTTAATTTCACAATTTTAAATCAAAAATTAATTGAATTGTCGATTTAAAATTAATTAAAATTTGGGATCCTTACAGATTTCCCCCTTAAAGAAATTTCGTCCCCGAAATTTACAGGCACGAAAATAACACAGAGATAGATGAAAGATATATGTAAAATGTTTCATCAAATCAAACTGAATATCTATTTTGCATTTGGCTTACCAAATCAGAATATCAATAAAAGATACAAAAAAGAATATATTTAACACTTCACAAGATATTCACGTTATCTAGATCTATGAGATATGTAGAGGCATTGGTTAGTCCAAAGGATAACTAACCGTCCGTAGAATATATCGAGACCCAAATAATAGATAAATGGATTTAAATCTTTCATAATTTCCAAAAATCAGATATGGATACCAAACTCAAGTCGGAATAGTTATACTTTGAGGTGTATGTGTATGTATGTATATATATATATATATATATATATATAACTTGTCCCTCTTTGGACTTCGATCTACCCAAGAAATTACAATAAAATTTCAAAATTTGGTTTTAACCGATATCGTTTTATCGATATAATTCAAATTATCCTTCATATTCTATCAATTTAACTCAAATTAAAATTTCCAATTTATTTAAATTTTCAATTCCAAATTTCCAATTCATTAAAGTTTAAATCAAAAACTGATAAGAAACCGATGGGGATAAGAAGTAAGGATTTTCTACAACGATTCGTTGGGCCATCATCACATCGAACTTCTTCTTGTAGCTATCACGAAGCAATCAAAAGAATTTGGAAAGACAAATCAAAGGAGATTGAGAAGAAAATTGTTTCCACTGTCGCAGGATATTAACCATTTGAAGTGATATTCCCCTGTCCCCTATCTTGTTCACTTCTTGCATTCACACTCACTATTGGTGGATAGTAAGAGAATTTACTGAGGCATACAAATGGATATCTTAGGGATACTTAATCTGGGGTATACTTCGCCCTATCTCTAATAAGCTACTTGACGTGTTATACTCCTAAGCTAAAGTTCAACCTTAGCTCTGATACCACATGTGACGATACAGATTTTTTGCAATCGAAAATTGACATCCATACTTTACATCGTAATCGAATGCCGTAGATTCGAGCGTTCAAATCCGAGTCGCCGGAGCTTATAACACAATTAAGTAAACATCACAGCGGAAGAAAAAGAATAATACATTGATATACAATATCCAGAATAATATACAACAATGGTATCAATATGATCCAAGAATATCAGAGATAAATAATACTGCGATAGTGGAAAATAACAGCAGAGATAACTCAAAATGGCTCCAAAACCAAGCTCGGACCACCATCATGTTACACCAAGATAAGCAAGACTGGTGTGAACTCCATCGACTAAACTAGCTCCAGATAATCTACTAAAACTGAATATCTGAAAGGAAGCCCAACTCTAGACTGCCCGTGGAAAATAGTGGGCACCCAAAGTTTAGGAAGGGAACAATAAACTCGGGATCAGTCATGTGACTGGCGTTAACACCTCCTTTCAAAGGCTCAATGACCTAACGAGTTAAAGAACTCAGCGACCTAAAGGGTTGAAAGGTTCGGCGACTTAACAAGTTAAGCCATTCAGTGAGCTAACAAGCTAAAGGGTTTAACTATCTAAAGGATATGTGACCTAAGGCAGAGTGTGGTTCAACCGGCTTAACGAGTCAGAAGGGAAGCGACCTAGCAACCTAAGTACCTAACGACCTATGGACCTAGCGACCTAAGGGTTGGACGAACTAACGACCTAAAGACCCCCAACGACCTAGCGACCTAGTAGCTACGCGACCTAGTAGCTACGCGACCCAGCGACCTAGCGAGTTATCACAGAATTAAGCAACTTACTATGCCGTTCCCAAACCATAAGTCGCCAACTACTCTACCTAGGTCGTCACGACCTAAACATACCAAAGAGGCTTCTTATGCCGCCTCCTCCTCAGGTCGTTGACGACCTATGACTTGCCAGTTTATTGAGAATGATCAAGTATGCTCTTGTTAAGCCGAAGACCACATCCACTAGGTCGCACACGACCTACGACCTATCCAAGGTCGCTCACGACCTACGACCTAATTCAGAAATCTCACTATAAATACCCCATCTACTCCAACTGAAAAGGGATCTTTTTGACTCATTTCTGGAACGCCGATACTCTGCTGAATGCTCGACTCACTCGACACTTCAAACACGAAAGACATCTCAACGAACTTCAAGAGGAAATCTAACACAATCGACATGGATTCAAAGAATTCTTCTACATCGGAGTTCTAGCTATTTGTCCTATCAGTATTGTAATCGAAGATTGTTGTAAAGTTGTAATAGATTCGGCAATAAAGAAGATTAAAGTGGACGTAGGCTTAACTTGAAGCCTGTTAACGTAAAACTCTGACGCTAACACCCCGGTGTAAGTAGTGTAAGTATGAAAGCACCACCCGTTCGCACGGGAATTAGAATATAAGCAGAGAAATCACAGAAAAGCAGTAAAAGACAGCAATTTTATAGTGGTTCGGCTTAAGATCGAGCCTACGTCCACTTTAAACTCTTTTATTGATGATTTGATTACAATGTTTTACAATGCACTTCGATTAGAACACACTTCAGACAAGTAGCTTAAACTTCAAAGAAGAATAATCTTTTCGGATTTATGTTGAATGACGTAGATTCTCTCTTGAAATTCGTAGTAGCGTCCTTGGAGATTGGAGTATTGAATGTATTGCACGGGTTGAAGAAAACGACAAGGCCTTAATGCTTTTTAGAAATGATCCCCAAAAAGTCCCCTCAATGTTGGAGCATATGCCGTATTTATAGGGTTATATGGACGGGTTTTAGGTCGTGAGCGACCTAAAATAGGTCTTGAGTCGTTGGGGAGCTAAGGAATCACGAGCTACAACCTAAGTGGTGCGCCCCTCTCTATATGAACTAACGGGTACGACTTAACGACCTATGGGAAGCAGCATAGTTGATACATAGTTTTTCCACTAAGTATTAGATCGCTGCCGACTTAAAATAGGTTGTCAAAGCATTAGGTCGCTGCCGCTTTAACACCTTAGGTCGCAGAGAACTTTAGCCGTCAGGTCATTCACCTTTAGGTCGTTAGGTCATGCCATTCCTTTAAGCAGTTAGGTCATCTACCTTTAGGTTGTTAGGTCGTCCATTCCTTTAAGCAGTTAGGTCGTCTACTTTGAGGTCGTTTAGGTCGTCCATTCCTTTAGGCAGTTAGGTCGTCTACCTTTAGGTCATTAGGTCATCCATTCCTTTAGGCAGTTAGGTCGTCTACCTTTAGGTCGTTAGGTCGTCCATTCCTTTAGGCCGTGCTATATTTAGGTTGCTAGAAAAGAGGTTTTAACACTTGCCCCTCGAAGTACACGCCTACATCGTAGGTCGTGTGCTTCGACCTAACTTTGTTAAGTCGCGGGCGACCTAAAAGATAGCTCAACCCGCACATCCATTTGCTTCTGACCTATATAACCATTAGCTCGCTTCTTCCTCCTCACTAACTGCTTCCATATCTTTTTCTGCCATTAGCGACTTTTCGAGTTTCCAAAGGCGAATTCGAACTAATCGATCAACAATTCAACCTTACTATTACATCGTGTAAGTGAACTTGGTCCCTAGTCCAACCGCGACTATTGCTGAAACACGAATCTTTACCCCCGGACCCCAAATCAACTTCGTACGCCTTGCCTAACTTTCGTGTCAAGTTGTGATTGATTTTAATCATCATTGGCATATATTCATTGCAATTCATATGATTATAGCATCGTGCTAGATTTATGGTAGCTCTGTGATGATTTAGATCAATTTTTTGGGTGATTTGGTGTAACTTGGATCAGGGTTTGGGTTTTTGCTGAGAAGATGGTGGACTTTGTCGCTAATGGATGATAACGGGTTACCGGGTTGGAGAAGAGTTAGTGAGTTAAGGAGATAATATGAAATTGCCAAGTAACACCAGAGGCGACCTAGGGGTTCTAAACGACCTTAAAACCCTTGCGACCTAACAAATTTGCATGACTTATGACTTGACCGACCTAAGAACTCTTGCGGCCTTAATTGCACATGGCTTAGCTCTTTAGGCCGTATCAGCTTCCTGACGACTTAGGGCTTAGCCAGATTCAAAATGGTCTTGATTTGAAGCTTGACGACTTAAGTTTTAGGTCCTGTGACGACCTAAGGTTTAGGTCGTGTAACGACTTAGGACATGGACAACTTTTCGCTGTCAAACCATTTCTTGCGACCTAGACCCACTTTGACCTTCCTGTTAGGTCGTGAACAACTTAGGACTTGGACAACCCGGGAGCTTCAAAATTTCTACGGAATTTGATTACACTTCCAACTCGAACTTTGAACTGCGGAGGTAACTTGCATGACTTTGCTATGCTTACTTAATCAGATTATACCATACTTTAATGCTAATAACCTGTTAAATATAACATTTGCAGAAAATTAGGGCGAATATACTGCCACTGATTGCCCACATCAAATGACAGATTAGTCGATAAAATATAATCAACTTAAAGAAATCGTATGAAATGCTGCGAATCAATGAATTCAAGTGAAGTAGTAAAGCGATATTAATAAACTAGAGTTGATTTTTTTGCATCAATACTGCACTTGAATTCGGACAAGCCCTGAAATTTTTCATGTTTATTAATTTAATTTCAGTCATGTTTGCTCGTCACTCTACTAGTTTTGCACAACACTTCACAAATTTAGGAAACGTGCACCTTCATATTTGAATATCCAGTTCCTTGTGTAGAATGTCTTCTCGTCAAGTGGGAGAAGCAGTACAAACTGGAGAGGCCCTACCGATGGCTGGTCCACTGGTCAACCCACCAGAAAGAACTCCAACTACCCTGAGTTACCCGGTGTTCAACCAGTTACGCGCCCAATTTGGGATTGTAGAAGCAGATGATATTCTCCCTGGTCCAAATGCTTTTGCTGACAGTCCTCCCTTCGGGTTTGTTGCCGTTAACCGCCAAATGTGCCTTTGTGGAGCCATTCCTCCTTTCAACAATTTTCTCCAACAACTCCTTCATCGATTGGATATTTCTCCTTTTCAATTGCACCCCAACGGCTATGCCATTTTGATGGGATTATGCGTTCTCTTCAGAAGGACGCTTGACCGCCTCCCAAGCTTTGAAGAAATCTGCTATTTATGCACATTTGCGAGAAACAAAGACCATCCTTCCATTATATATGTGAGGCGCGCCAAAAAACGCAAGCTTACCACTGATCTCTCTGATAGCACTCATGGTTTTCTAAGCCAGTTCTTCTTTGTCCGTTGCCTCCAGGGATTTTACGCTATCTGGAGAGTAGGGGGTAAGCTTACTTATCCCCATTTTTTCCTTTTTTGAGCTTTGCGAGATCCAAATGCTAAATGTTAACCTCGCTCTCTACTTTTGCAGTCCTTCCTCCTCCGTGTAGAGATCCGAGCCACAAGCAGACTTTTGAGAGGCTTAACGCTGTGGCGGCTGAGGAGAGAAGTATCAAGTTTTTGCTAAGAGACGAGTTCCTTCATCAGTTCGGACTCTTACACCCTTCCCGCTCTACTCAGCCTTACGAAGTTCCTGATTCTCTGACCGAGGCACCGGATGCCCCAGTTTCTGTTGAGGAGCCTACACTGAAAGATCCTACTCCTGAGGCTTCTCTGGTGAAGTGCTCTACTTCCATTGATGTCGCGCGGTCATCTGGCAAATTTGCACTTGCCCCGGTCATAGAAGAAGAAGAGCCTCGAGAATCTCCCCAACATTCAGGGAAGTCCGGTGATGGAGAAGCGGGAAAACAAGTCCTGCCAAGCAAAGCGGGGATGACACTTTTGAAGGGTTGAGCGACCTGTTTATCACCTCACAGGAGCTCTTTAAAGATGATCCTGTTACCACTAGGGTTTCCTCTTCAGTAGTTGAGGCAACTTCTATTTTGCAACAGATTCCGTCGACTCAAGAGTTGACGTTAGCTACTACACCCATCATTTCTTCACAATCGAGGAGTGGTTCATAGTTTAACGCGCGTAGTCTGCATGTTACACACACTTAGGATTTTTCAGTAATTATATGTACCTATATGCGCTTTTACTTCCAGGATTTTCAAGTTTTGCCTCTTTCTCATTTTCAGGTTCTCCAATGGGGCGTAGCGGTTCCTATTATGATGACTTTCAACAGTACGGAAGGCGTGGTCAGTATGATTATAGGCGCTATCTTCCCACCCACAGGGAAACCGATGAAGAGAGAGCTGCTCGAAAGGCTCAAGAGAGAAGAGCGTATGAAGAAAGGTACGGAATAAGGGATGAGCAACATGACTCTTCCCGCAGAGGCGATGACTCTCATAAAAGAAAAACTTATGACGATAGAGGAAAGAGTCATGACATCGGAGACCCAAGCAAGCGGGCCAGGCTTGATGAAAAGACCGCATCTGCAACTTTAGAAAAGGCCGCTGCTCTCACTTCTCTTAAAATTCCTTCAAAGTCTCCTGCCCTTGAAGGAACCGACATTCAGACACTTCTCGGTAGACCCTCGTACCAAGTTAAGAGAGGTCCACCAACCCTTCAAAGTCGGTTCCCGCATTGGTGCTTAAAGGGAGTCCGCTTTGACCTTGACTTGGTTCCCATCGACAAAGAGTCCATGCTACGAAATCTTGGCACTGTTAAACTTGATATTGAGAGAATGTCAGCGTGGCAAAAGCTCGTCGATGAGCTTCAGAGGGTGAACCGGGCCAACCTTGAAGCTATGTTGACGATGGAGAACAACAAGTCTGAATGGCAGAAAATTCTTGATCTGCACAACACCGAAATGAAAAAAAATCGCTGAGTACAACGAAAAGCTTGAGGCGGAGGTCGAGAAACTTAAGCACGAGCTTGCTACTTCTTCCACCTCTTACACTCAGAAGGAAGAAGTGCTTCAGAAGCAAGTTCGAGATGCTCATGCCGCTCAACGGTATGTTGAAACCCGTCTTGAAGCTACACATAAGACGGTGGAAAAATATCATGCTGACTTTGCAGAGTTATGGGAGAAAGCTAACTCCAAGGACTTAGAAATCATGAGGCTGAAAGCTCAATTATCAAAGACTGAGAAAGAACGTGATGAGGCCATGGCTGGAAAGAGAGCCGCTGAACAATCTCATGAAGAGACAAAAGCCAACATCAGCTCTACTTTGTTTGATTTTTACGTCCAAAGCGTCTTGGGGCATCGCAGCCTTGCATTTTTGGGGCCTAAATACAAAATTACTTTGGCTGAAGTGTGGGAGGCTCAAAGGTGCTGGTTATTCCGAAGATGAACTTGGGGCACACTACTCTGATGACGAAACTCGTGCTGCTCTCGCCAGAGGAAAGGAGCGGCTTGTTAAAGTACGAGCCGAAATGATGGGAGGGGAGCATTCAGAGAAAGACAAGCATTAATTGTCCCTGCCCCTCCTTCGACTTCGACCGACATTGATATCATGGGCACCGGTTCCCATTCTTCGCCCATGACTATCATTGATATCGTTAAATTGACGTTAGAAAGCCAACTTCTCCAGGTAAATTTAATGCTGATCTTGCTCAAGTAGACTACTCATTTGCTTCATATGAGTTTGATGAGCTTCCTGATTATTTCCTGAATCTCAACGAGCCTTTATCTCCTCTCTTTCCTAACTTTAACTTCTTTTCTTCTGTGGAGAAAGTGCCGATCATTGTTCAGACTTCCCCTCCTCCAGTTATTCCTCCCCCGTCTCTACAAGTCACTCCTCCTTCTGCCTCTTAACCGGGATCACAAGAGGAGCAAATAGAAGCTCTCCAAGACTTGGACGATCCAATCGCTTCTCAAGAACATAGGGGAGAAGAAACTGAGGAGGGCGAAAAGAGTCCGGAACTAACTGGCTCCGACGATATACCGTTGGCCACACTTTTTACTCCAGGAAGCGGGTCTTCTCCTAAGAAAAGGGGGAAACGCGGAGTCTCAAAGAAGAAAGAAGCTTCAGCTTGCAAGGAAAAAGCAGAAACAAGTCCGATCGTCCCCCATTCTCCTTCTTCTCCTACTCTTTTAAGTCGGCGCAGGAAGTTGGTCATCCGGCCAGGTGCAGGCTCAAAAGGTGGAGGGAAGAAGAAATGATGGCTTTGGTCCTGTGCTTTTTATCTCGCTTTTTTCTTTTTTCTTGTATATAAGATTGTTTTGACTGGAGATTGTGCGTGTACCAGTCCTCGCTTTCTTTTACTTTGAAACCTGCATATGTATAAAACTCTCATAGTATGGAATAAAATGGTTCTTTTACTTATACAAATTTCTGTCTGTATTTGAGAACACTTTTATTTTCTGTTTTCATGCAAGTTTCTTTATCCTCTTCATGTGTAGTTGCAGTAAACCTATGGTATGTTTCTTGAGCATTGTTTTCATTTTAATGATGATTATATTGTATTGCCCCCATACCATGGTTTACTACAATCTCTTTCACATTAGCAAAGTTTTGGAGAACAACTCTTCTGTTTCGAGAAGACTTGTGCTCTTTCTTTAGAGAACAACTCTTCCATTTTGAAGGAAGTTTGCATTTGTACTTTATAGGATAATATTTCCGTTTTAAGTAAATATCTTTCTAATTTAGTTGAATGCACTTCATGTTGGAGGAGTTTTTCTTTTTCTTTTTTGTTGCGAAGTTTTTACACTTTACTTTTTGAAAAAAGTCACTTTTGCTTTGGCAAGTGAATTTTACTTCATAGTACAATAGGCCTTCCGAAAAAGGGCTTCAACCTGATTGAGCCTCTAAAGAGAGTTTTTTATTTGATTGTGCCTCTGGGAAGAGGTCTTTTAGTTTGGTTGCGCCTCTGGGAAGAGGTCTTTTTGTTTGATTGTGCCTCTGGGAAGAGGTCTTTTTGTTTCTGCCTCTTAGGAGAGGCTATTATCTTTTCCTTTTTTGCTGGGAAGCGGGCCACTGAAGAGGGCTTTTTACATTTCGACTCGTGTGAAGTTTTATTTCAGATCACGGTGAAATGTGTGCCTCTGAGTAGGGCTTTTGCCTGGAAGTTTGGAGCTTCTTTCTCGTAGTTGGATGGATTCACGTGGCAGACACAAGTGTTCTGTGCAACCGATCAGTCCGCAACTTACTGTCGAGAAAGAACTCTCTTTTTCTGGCGAGGCCCGCTCGAGGTCTTTTAGCATTTCAACTATGGTGAAATGGGCCTCCGAAGAGGGCTTTTCACATTCCAGCACTTGTGAAGTTTTATTTCAAATCTCGGTGGAATGCGTGCCTCCGAGTATACCTGGAAGTTTCTTCCTCATGGTTGGCCGGATTCACGGGGCGGACGCAAGTTACTTGGACGCTTATTTGCACAGATTGTCTCAACTAAAGAACAAGCGCCTTGCCTTCCACTTGGGAAGGTGCCTCCGATCATCGTATGGATTCACGAGGCGGACGCAAGTTACTTGGACGCTTGTCTGTGCAAACTGTCTCAGCTAGTGAACAAGCGCCTTGCGTTCCAGTCAGGAAGGTGCTCTCGGTCATTCCATACCAATCTTTTTTGTTGAGAAAGTCTTCTGGCATGCCCCGTTTGAGGCCTTTATCCTCCGAAGAGTTGTGCCTCCGAAGAGGGCTTGTGCCTCCGAAGAGGTCTTTTGTTGTCTGATGCTTGCTCGCCCATGTCTCTTTGTCAACTATTCATATCGGCGATCCCCGTTATCTTTTCCAAATACACTCCCTTTTTAGTTGCCAACAATTTCCTTTATCCAAAGAAATATACTTCATAGTTAAGCGAGTTGGTGGTGGCAGACACAGGCTATTTAACTGGATGCTCGCTTGTACAAACATCCACAGTTGGTTAGCAAGGGCCCACTTCCAATAAAATCTCTAACTTTTTGTTTGAAGCACTTCTTCCGTAGGATTTGAGTACGAAAATTTTGAACGGCTTAGCGTTTGCTTGGTGGGTGATGTCGGGGATTGCCTGGTCTTGCGATGGGTAAGCTTTGTTTTTATGGCCTGCATTATTAAATCGGCAATTTAGTAACACAATTGACGTAATTTTATATGTCGGAATAAAACAAAGCAGTTTATAATAGTAAAGAACACAAGATTTATAGTGGTTCGGCCAAGAACTGGGCCTACATCCACTTTATAGTTCTTATTATTCACTTGCACTGGCTTTACAACGGCTTTCAATCAAGAATCATACATTCATCATTCTTTTACAATATTTCATTGAAGCCTCTAAGTAAAATATGTGCGCAAATGATTGTTGTTCCAAGCTCTTGGAATAGGGTCTCCTTCGACAGTTACAAGTTTGAATGTGCCATGAAGAAGTTTTTGGCCCATAACATACGGCCCCTCCCAGTTTGGTCCAAGCACACCTGTAGGTGTCATAATTCTTTTTAAGATTAGATCCCCAACTTCGAAGTTGCGTCGGCGAACTTTGGAATTAAAGTGCCTGGCTATTCTTTGCTGATGAGCCGCAATTCTGAGCTCAGCTTCTTCCCTTTTTTCATCAAGGAAGTCAAGGGCTTCAAGTTGCAGCTATTCATTTTCGGTTTGATTGAAATGGATTCTTCTGTGCCAACAGACTTCTATTTCCACTGGAATCATTGCTTCTGAACCATATGCCAATGAAAATGGTGTGTGCCCAGTCGCAGTTTTGTTGGTAGTTCTGTATGCCCATAGTGCTAGTGGAAGCTTATCAACCCAACCACCTTTTGCTTTTTCTAACAGCTTTTCGATGGTTGACTTGATAATTTTATTCACGGCTTCCACTTGCCCGTTTGCCTGCGGATGAGCCACTGCTGAGAAACTTTTCTGGATCTTGAATTTCTTGAATATATCTTGAAACTCTTTACTTTCAAACTGGGTTCCATTGTCTGTGATTATCTTTTGAGGCGCACCATACCTGCAAATGATACTCTTAGTTACAAAGTTTATCATTTTCTTAGAGCTAATAGTAGCGAAGGGTTCAGATTCAGCCCATTTAGTAAAATAATCATCAGCAACTATAACATATCTGATTTCGGATTTTGTAGTTGGCAAAGGCCCGATGAGATCTATTCCCCAAATAGCAAATTATCACGGACTGACCATCTGTGTTATCTCAGTGGAAGGTGCTCTTGGGATTTTTGCAAATCTCTGGCATCGGTCACATTTTCGGGCGTAACTCGCGGCATCACAATTAATATCTGGCCAAAAATATCCATAACGGAGAATTTTCTTTGCTAAAGTTTGACCTCCTGAATTGTCTCCACACTCTCCTCCGTGTACCTCGGTTAGAATTGTCTCAGCTTCTTCCTTGGTCACACATCGGAGTAATGGCATTGAGAATCCCCGCCTATACAATCGGCCATCTTGAATTACAAATCTGCATGCTTTTCTTAACAACTTCTACCGTTCTCTTGAGCTTTCTAGTAAAGAGCCATCGTGCAGGTATTCCAATATCGGAGTCATCCATGATTCTCACTCCTGTGATATAGTCATGATCCAGTCAATATCCATTTCATCAATGCTTGGAGTTGACAGGACTTCCACAGGAACTAATCCCAATAATTGAGCTTCACCAGTGCTTGCATACTTTGCGAGGGAATCTGCCTTCATGTTTTCTTCCCGAGGTATATGGTTTATCGTATAATGGTCCAGGTCCTTGAGAAGCTCCCAGGCTCTTGACAAGTAAGCGGGCAGGTTTCCTCCTTTGGTTTGAAACTCTTTCCTGACTTGACACACAATAAGCTGCGAATCACTGAAGATCTGCAATGCCTTGATGTTCAGTTCTTTAGCAATCTTCAGGCCAGCAATGAGAGCTTCATATTCTGCCTCATTATTAGTCGAAGGAAATTCTAATCTTAATGCATAACACAGTGACCGTCCTTTAGGGGTTTCAAGCACAACCCCAGCCCCGGAACAACAATCGTTTCTTGCGCCATCGACATACAATTTCCATAGAATTGGGGAATTATCGGTTACCACCTCCTCACTATCACCTTTGTCTGTACATTCTGCGATGAAGTCTGCCAAAGCTTGTCCACTGATTGCTTTCCGGGGATGATAAGTGATGTCATATTGGCTGAACTCAATATTCCACTTCAAAAGACGACCCAAAGTCTCAGGATGAAACAGGACTTGCTTCAAGGGCTGATCGGTGAGGACTTTGATGGGATGAGCTTGGAAATATGGCCTCAATTTTCTTGATGCATTCAGTAGCCAATAAGCGAGCTTTTCCATCTTTGAATAGTTCAATTCTGCCACAGTGAATCTCTTGCTGATGTAGTAGACCGGGCGCTGATTTTTCGCACCCTCCCGTACCAAAGCTGCACTAAGGGCATGAGACGAGATTTCCAAATATACAAAAAGATCTTCACAATTGTCAGGCTTAGAAAGTATAGGAGGCGTTTCCACATGACGAATCAGCTCATCGAAAGCTTTCTGGCATTCAGGAGTCCAGTCAAAGTTTTTTCTTCCTTTCTTTAAAGCATCAAAGAATGGAATGCATTTATCAGTAGCTTTGGAAATGAACCGACTCAAGGAAGCAACTTTTCCATTGAGACTTTGCAATTCCTTCTTCGTTTTAGGAGCTTTGACTTCTCTTAAGGCAGTTGTCTGAGCAGGATTAGCTTCAATGCCCCTTGCACTCACAATGAAACCCAAAAACTTTCCAGATTCTACCCCAAATGAACACTTCAAAGGATTAAGCTTCATACCATACTTTCGGAGGATTGAGAACATCTCTGCCAAGTGATCCATATGGTCCACTGCTTTCTTTGATTTTACCAGCATACCATAGACATAAAATTCCATAGTCTTGCCAATCTGCGGTTTAAACATGGCATTAACAAGTCTTTGGTAAGTTGCCCCCGCATTCTTAAGCCCGAAAGGCATGACTCTGTAGCAGTAAAGACCAACATCGGTGATAAAGCTCGTGTCCTACTGATTTGGCTCATGCATCATGATCTGGTTATATCCGGAGTAGGCATCCATAAAAGATAACAATTCATGCCCCGCCGTTCCATCCACCAACTGGTCAATCCTGGGTTACGGTAAGCAGTCTTTGGGGCAGGCTTTGTTTAGATCTGAAAAGTCAATGCACAATCTCCATTTTCCATTAGCTTTTTTAACCAATACAGGATTTGAGACCCAATTCGGGTAAGTAGATTCCCTGATAAAACCACTCTCCATGAGCCGATCACTTCTCATTTCAATGCTGCTGACCTTTCAGGACCTTGAGTTCTTCTTTTCTGCTTTACCGGTGTAAACTTTGGATCAATATTCAAGGTATGCACTGCAATTTCTGGAGATATTCCACACATATCAGCATGAGTCCACGCGAATACATCCAGATTTGCTTTCAAAAATGATATCAAATCATTTTGAACCGTTGCATTAAGCTGCGAACCCACATTCAACACTTTGTTCGGGTCTTTCGGGTCAACAGGTACCGGTACTGTCACTTCAACTGGTACGACTCTGTTCTCCCCTGCACTGGCTTTCCTAGGATCCATCTATCTTCGTGCACCGCTATGTTCGCCTGTGCAGGGTCCGTCCAGTAATTGCTACAAGGTTGATTCTTTGATGCGGACTGGGGCCGCCGCATCTTTTCCCATTTCTCTCTTCCTTGTTTCAAGCAACTCTGTAAGATAACATTCTCGTCCGGCATTCTGATCCCCTTTCGCCACACCGACTCCATTATCTGTGGGGAATTTTATGGTCAGACACCATGGGGCAAGAATAGCTTTGAATGCTGCCAGAGTTGGTCGACCTAGGAAGGCATTTTAGATAGAAAATTCTTCAACAATAACAAAGGTCGGTTTTCGAGCCACTTTTCTCTGCCCCTCTCCAAGCTCTACGAAAAATCGATAGTCCCAATTGGCTGTTTCGACTCCCCAGTAAAACCAACAATCTTTAGTGATGAAGCTTGAACGTCAGCCATTGGAATCTTCATCTGATCAAAAGTCTTTTTGAAGAGAATGTTGCACGAAGCTCCGCAATCAACCAGAACTCTTTTCACAGTAGCTAGCCCAATGCCAACGAAGATGACCAAAGGATCAATGGTAGGAGCTTCAACACCCATCGAATCCCTAGAACTGAATATAATGTCATCATTAAAAGTTTTCTGCTGCTTCAGGGGTGCAGCATCTTCTAACACAAAAACACTTTCATCTGTCGGTGCATACTTCAAAGCACGGGCGTATCTTTCCATCTCACCCAACTCCTACCAGCTGGGTGAGGGCCCCCGGTAACCACATTTATAACAGGCCTCTCTGATTCATGAGCTGCCGCCTTTTCACTTGAGCTAGGACGATGAACAGGAACCTGTTGTCCTTGAGTTGACGAAGTTGGGCCATTCTTGTTCCTTTTTACATATTGATGGAGCTTGTTTTCCTACAATAGTTCCTCAATTACCTCCTTCAAGTGACGGCACTCGTTAGTATCAATCCCGGGTTGGTTATGGAGCCGGCAAAACCATCCATTCTTCTCAGCTCTCCTATTAACTCTTTGCTTAGCTGGTGCGGGGAATTCGACCGTGTCTTTGTTTGCAAAGTAGATGTCTTCCGTGGTATCAGTCAGAGGGGTGAAGTTGAAGGGATGACCTTTCTTTGCATCTCCTTGCTTTTTCTGGCCATCGTTTCCCCTCTTCTGATTGCCAGATTCCTTCTTATTCAGAACCGCATTACTATTTCCAACCCCTGTCGATACCATCTTAGCCAGTGCTTGGAGGCTTTCCAAGCACATGAATTCATCGGCTTTCTTATAAAACTTGTCAAGGGAATTTGGTTCTTTCATTTTCAACCACCTTCCAAATTCACTTGATTTATCAGTTGCCCTCATCAAGTATGTCAGGATCATGCGTGGCTCTGCATTATCCACCTCGGGCAAAGCTATGTTAAAGCGAATCAAGAGTGATCTGATAGATTCTCCAGGATTTTGTTCTAGGCTGGAGAGCGACATTATATCCTTTGCCTTTGATGCATACAATCGAAACCGTTCCTTGAATTTCCGAGTCAAATCAGAAAATTGGTCTATCGATCGGACCAGCAGCTTTGTGAACCAAAGTAGAGCAACTCCTTCCAGGTATACCGAAAAATATCGGCATTTGATTTCATCATAGGCTCTGGCACCCATCATGTGCCAATCATACTTATACAGAAACTCATTAGGATTGCTCGTTCCCTTATAAGCCGGTTGGTAGGAGGAATAAACTTCCTAGGAAATTCTGCTTTCAAAATCCTTTCAGTGAATGGAATCTTGCTCGGAGCAAAGCCCCATTCTTTTTTGTCTTCCTCTCTTTGCATACTTTCCTTCATGATTTGTCGAACCATCCCTGAGAAATACTCCTCATCATTAAGGGGCTCAACAGGACAGGCATCGGCCATCTTTTAGGAAGTTGGCCTTGACAGGCGTTCAGGGATAGTTGGCTGTTGTCCCGATCCTCCAACTTGGGGAGGTGTACCTTTAACCGGGCCAGCTGCCCTTTGAGGAATATCTCTTTCTACAACATCATGAACATTATCAGCAAAGTTTGGTTCGTTATTCACTGGTTGACGGTTAGCCCCAAGCAAAGTGTTCAACCTTTCCAACCTCAGATTGTTTTGGGCTTCCATCTGCTGATATAGCCCAGAAACCGTGACATCCAATTCTTCTCGCGTTACTCCAATAGTTGGAGTTGTTTGACTTAAAGGAGGAGAAGTGGCAGTATTCTCGCGAACATCGTCGGATCTAACAGACTTGCGCTTTCTTCCGAGAGCCATTATTTCTGACAAACTTCTGGTTTTTAGAGAGATCCTTTCCACAAGTTTCTGTGAAGCTATGATGACAGTATCCTGAGTTGGTTTCTCAGTGGAAGCACCAAAAATGTTAACGTAAAAATCTGACGCTAACACCCCGGTGTAAGTAGTGTAAGTATGAAAGCACCACCCGTTCGCACGGGAATTAGAGTATAAGCAGAGAAATCACAGAACAACAGTAAAAAACAACAATTTTATAGTGGTTCGGCTTAAGATCGAGCCTACGTCCACTTTAAACTCTTTTATTGATGATTTGATTACAATTCTTTACAATGCACTTCTATTACAACACACTTCGGACAAGTAGCTCAAACTTCAAAGAAGAATAATCTGTTCGGATTCATGTTGAATGACGTAGATTCTCTCTTGAAATTCGTAGTAGCATCCTTGGAGATTGGAGTGTTGAATATATTGCACGGGTTGAAGAAAATGACAAGGCCTTGATGCTTTTTAGAAATGATCCCCAAAAGGTCCCCTCAATGTTGGAGCATATGCCATATTTATAGGGTTATCTGGACGGGTTTTAGGTCGTGAGCGACCTAAAATAGTTCTTGAGTCGTTGGCGAGCTAAGGAATCACGAGCTACGACCTAAGTGGTGCGCCCCTCTCTATACGAACTAAAGGGTACGACTTAACGACATATGGGAAGCGGCATAGTTTATACATAGTTTTTCCACTAAGTATTAGATCACTGCCAACTTAAAATAGGTTGTCAAAGCATTGGGTCGCTGCCGCTTTAACACCTTAGGTCGCAGAGAACTTTAGCCGTTAGGTCGTTCACCTTTAGGTCGTTAGGTCGTCCCAATCCTTTAGGCAGTTAGGTCGTCTACCTTTAGGTTGTTAGGTCGTCCATTCCTTTAGGCAGCTAGGTCATCTACCTTTAGGTCGTTTAGGTCTTCCATTACTTTAGGCAGTTAGGTTGTCTACCTTTAGGTCGTTAGGTCGTCCATTCCTTTAGGTAGTTAGGTCGTCTACCTTTAGGTCGTTAGGTCGTCCATTCCTTTAGGCAGTTAGGTCATCTACCTTTAGGTCGTTAGGTCGTCCATTCCTTTAGGCCGCGCTATATTTAGGTTGCTAGAAAAGAGGTGTTAACAAAGCCGGACCACTACAAAACTGTTGTCTTTTTACTGCTTTCTCTATGACTTTTCTACTTACTTTTAATTCCCGTATAGACGGGTGGTGCTTTCACTTAATCTCTACTTACAATGGAATGTTAGAGTTCAATTTTAAGCGTTAACATTTTTGGTGCTTTCACTGAGAACCCAACTCAGGCTATTTTGGTCATTGCTTCGCAAAAGTTTGTTGAAAGAATCTCTCTCAAAACCAGAAGTCTATCAGAGATAATGGCTCCTGGAAGAAAGCGTGAATCTACAAGACCTAGTAATGTCCATGAGAATACTACCACTTCTCCTTCGTCAAGTCAAGCAGCACCAAGTGCCGGAATTACACGAGCGGAGTTAGATGCTGCAGTATCTGGGTTATACCAGCAGATGGAAACCTAGAATGCTTTAATGCTTGAACGGTTAAATGTATTGCTCGGAGCTAACCGTCAACTGGTGAATAATGAAGAAAACCTTGCAGATGATATTCATAATCCTGAAGAGAGGAATATTCCTCAAAGAGCAGCTAGCCCAGCCAAAGAAACACCTCCTCAAGCTGGAGGATCGAAACCGTAGCTAATTCTCCGTGAACGTTTTTCCAAACAAACTTCCGAGAAAATGGCCGAAGTCTGTCCTGTAGATCCTTTAAATGATGAGGAATATCTTTCAGGCATGGTGCGACAAATCATTAAAGAAAGCATGTAGAGGGATGAAGATGAAAAGGAATGGGGATTCGCTCCGAGCAAAACTCCATTTACGGAAAGGATTCTAAAGGCGGAATTCTCAAGGAAGTTTGTTCCTCCTACCATCCCGGCTTATAATGGAACAAGCGGCCCTAATCAATTCCTGTATAAGTATGATTGGCACATGACTGGTGCTAGGGCATCTGATGAGATTAAATGCCTGTACTTTCCGGTATACTTGGAAGGGGTGGCTCTATTCTGGTTCACAAAGCTTCCGGTCCGATCCATGGACCAGTTTGCCGATTTGACCCGGAGGTTTAAAGAGCAATTCAGGTTGTACACTTCAAAGGCAAAGGATATTGTGTCACTGTCAAGCCTATAACAGAATCCAGGGGAATCTACTAGATCTTTCTTGAACCGCTTCAACATAGCTTTGGATGAAGTGGACAATGCAGAGCCACGGATGGTCTTTACATACTTGATGAGGGTAATCGTCAAATCAAGCGAATTTGGGAAGTGGCTGAAGATGAAAGAACCGAATTTGCTTGAGAAATTCTATAAGAAAGCTGATGAATTCATGCGCTTGGAAAGCCTTCAAGCGCGGTTAAAGTGGCATTGGCAGAGGTTAAGGATAATACTGCTACTCCTACCAAAAAGGAATCTGGAAATTAGAAAAGGGAGAATAATGGTGGGAAGAAACAGAAAGATATGAAGAAACCCCGCTTCTCAAAACCTTCAGATTTCACTCCTTTGACAGACACCTTGGAGAATATCTTTTTTTCTACAAAAGACGCGGTAGAATATCCTAAACCGCCTGAGATGAGAGTTGGGAGAAAAGCTGCTCAAAGTGGGAGATTCTGTCGGTTTCATAATCAACCCGGTCATGATACCAACGAATGTCGCCATCTGAAAAGTTTGATTGAAGAACTGCTGAGAGAGAACAAGTTGCAGCAATATGTTAAGAGAAGTAGAAATGACCCAACTTCATCTACTAAGGGCCAGCAACTTCCTGCTCATCCATCTGGCTCGGGTGAGAGGAATACTGTGCATGAATAAGAAATGCATGTTATTAATGTGATTACAGGAGGTCCTCACCCAACTGGCAGAAGCTGGGGCGAGATGGAAAGATATGCCCGTGCCTTGAAGTATGCACCAACAGAAGAGAGTGTTTTTGTGCTAGAAGATGCTGCACCTATGAAGCAAAAGAAAACTTTTTATGATGATATTGTGTTCAGAGCTAGGGACTCTATGGGCATTGAAGCTCCAACCATGGATCCTTGGTCATCTCTGCAGGCATTGGGCCGGCTATTGTGAGAAGAAAGCTTGTAGATTATGGCGCTTCTTGCAATATTCTCTTCAAAAAGACTTTCGATCAAATGAAAATTCTGATGGCTGATGTTCAAGCTTCATCTCCGAAGATCGTTGGGTTACTGGGGAACCGAAGCAGCCAATTGGAACTGTTGACTTGTTCGTTGAGCTTGGAGAGGGGCAGAAAAAGGTTGTTCGAAAACAGACTTTTGTAATTAATGGTGAATCTTCTGCCTACAACGCTTTCCTAGGCCGACCAACTCTTGCGGCTTTTAAAGCAATTCTCGCCCCGTGGTGCCTCACTATGAAATTCCTCATGGATAATGGAGTTGGTGTGATTAAAGGGGATCCGAATGCTGGGCGAGAATGTTATCTTATAGAGTTGCGTGAAGCAAGGAAGAGAGAGATGGGAAAAGATGCGGCAGCCCCAGTCTGCATCAATTAACCAACCTTGTAGCAATTACAGGGTGGACCCTGCACTGGCGAGCATAACGGGACACGAAGAGAAATGGATCCCAGAAAAGCCCCACAGATAATGGAGTCGGTGTGGAGAAAGGGGATCAGAATGCCGGACGAGAATGTTATCTTACAGAGTTGCGTGAAACGAGGAAGAGAGAAATGGAAAAAGATGCGGCGGCCCCAGTCCGCATCAAAGAATCAACCTTGTAGCAATTACAGGGTGGACCCTGCACAGGCGAACATAGCGGTGCATGTAAAGACCCGTAAATCCATACTCCTTGAATAGACACTAATCTCCTTTGATTTATTCAAGATGAACGAAAATACGAACCCTTAGGGGTTTTTAAAAAGAATTTAGGAAAAGAAGAAGAGAAAAAGATAGGAAAGAAGGAAATAGAAAATAGAAATTGGAGAGAAGACAGAAAGTAGAACATTTTAAAATAGAAGAAAAAGAAAATAGAAAATAGAAACGGAACAGAAGAAAATAGGACGGAATAGAAAACAACAGAACAATAACAGAATCTCACAATTCGCAGCGGAACAACATATAATAATAAATGAATAATCTTTAAACAAAGAACTATATCAGTTATTACATTTTATACATTACATTACATCATATCATCAGAGTGTACAACAATATACAACAAACAGTGCAGCGGAAAAAAAAAATACTATATACTAGTATACGCCATGCCATCCAGCTTGCCTCCAGCAACTCCAGAATATCCAGAATATCCTGATAAACCTTACTCCTGACTGCCCGTGTGGAAATTGGTGGGCACCCAGAGTTTAGGAAGGAAAACAATAAACTCCAAGTCAGTCATGTGACTGGTGTGAGAACTCAAAACAGTTTATTTAACTTTAAAATCAAAATAGAGGAATATTTTTATTTCAATTCGCAATGCTTTTAAAAATGAGACTACCATAAGGCCTCCCGCACACACACACAATGCAAACGCAGAATCGGAGGAGATTTCTCCTTATGATAGTCAAAGATGCTTGATACGCATTTAAAATAACATTTGATATTATTACTAGTGCATAGTGTAGTGGAAAATTCATTTCGAAAGTAGAATATAAATCTTAGCCAACATAGACATTTCAAACTATGCCTACTATAGCTACCATCCAAACAGTGTTGCGACACCATAAGTGAATGATAGGTTCTACAACTAAAACCGTACAAGTTTCGTATTGGGAATTGGATTTCCAACAAATGGTCAGGCCAAGGAACTTCCCATTGCCACATGAGAATGCCTCTGGAAAGACATCCCCGAGAACCAAACCGGAACTCTGCCAACACAAGGTCGGGTTACCCCTAACTGGGTAACTACTGACACGAGCACGCCATTTCCCGATCGTAAACGACCTTTCTCACGGGATCCCGAAAACCAACAACCACAAAGTAATAAATTCGTAGTAACCACATAGGTTAAATATCTGGGCTCCATACCATGATACCACCTCTATCCAGAAGGAAATGTACATACCCTAAAGGGTGCTACCCCTCATAACCTTGCCGCATCTTTCCTGTTTTGACCATTTTCGGGGTGTGAGGTTCGACGAAGTCACGTCCACAAAAACATACTTTATACAAAAGCCATGCTTTGGGTCAACAAATGATCAACACAATGATCACTAAGATAGACGATCAAATAAATGATCCTATCACAATAATCAACACAATGATCATTTCAGCATCACTCAGCATATCACATTACCAAATTGGGAATATATCGCTGATAACTTCAACTATATAACCTCTGAGCACGTACGTCTCAGAGAAGGGTGTTAAGCTAAAAGAATAAATTCTCCGCCACCAACAGAAATATATTTGAAAGAAATCGGCTTTATATCTCAACTTGTAATGTCAGACATACAATCCATACAAGTCTGTTCCGGGATCGAACAAAACCGAAGGCACTTACAAAGAAGTCCTTGCAATCCGGATATTCACAATCCTGATCGGATTCACCATCACATATGGAGAACTCTATACCGGAGCAACTCGGTGCAGAGTAAATCGACAGGTCATCCTATCGCTCTCGCAAATACCGGGTCTTCAACACCGATCTTCAATGCAATTCACAACGACGTATCACATATTCGGAATGGGTTATACGACCCCATGGTCATTTCCCGGTTAACCCGAATAGTGAGCGCTTATTCAAAAATAAGTGTAGCATTCACATTCAAACAAATCATATCAATTACCCATTCAAAGGGAAATATTGATAGTCGGTTATTGAACTATCACTGGATATGCACACATCACCAGATTCCAAATAATTTTCCAAATTATTTATTTTCCAAAATATATTCACTAGATATATAATTTCAACACTTCAAAAATAAATCAATATTTATTTTTAGACAATTTCCACTTCCTTTATAAATTCCTTAGTGAATTTATAATTCCAAAATATCAATGAATATTCGATTTCAATTATTCATTTTTAATTTATCTTCAAAAAGATAAATTCTAAATATCACTTCATATTGGAAAACAATTGCATACTTATTTAATAAGTAATTCACACATTTTATTTATTTTCAACACTTGGAAAATATTCAATATACTTAAATCGAAATTAAGTATATATTTCATTCTTTAAGGAAATCATTCTCATAAACATATTTATTTGGGCCCAAAACGAATGTTACGTAAAACATCGTTACGACAACCCAAAATCACTAGTATAGGGATTCGAAATTTAAAATAGATATATAAATCGCAATACTATACAAAACATTTCCTTTCGGAAATCATTTACTATAACAACGGTGTTATAGTCCATTATTTCCTTCTATTTCTCGAAAACGTCTATTTCAACAATAAATGTTGAAATCTATGGTTTCGAATCTCAACACATTTTAAAACATCGTTAGATCGTTTTAATTCAATTTAAACATCTCATTCAAAACATTTCCTTTAGCATATTATTCACTATTCAAAAACGTGAATATACTTCATTAACAATTTCGTCCTTTTATTTATTTTAATTTAAAGGATTATTCACAGTTCAAAAACGTGAATATAACTCCATTAATAGGTTTCAGCAATTTACTTATCAAAATAAGTCGTTTGCGAATTTATAAAACAACGTTTATAAATCCCTTTTCTATTTATCTTATAAAAACTTCTTTTTTATAAATTCTTTTATTAACCTATTCCAGTTTATAACTAAATTATAAACTAAACGTTCATATTATAAGTTAATTACTTATAAAACGATTATTTTACAAAAATCGTTCTTTTAACTTCATAATTATAAATCTTGTAACTTTTAAGATTCAATTATTCATCCAAATATATTCTTTAATAACTTCACAAAATTTATAAATCTTACTATTTATAAATTTCATTTATAACTTCACCATTTATAATTTTATAAATTCCATTCATTTACAAAATTTATTTTCACTTCATTCAAACACTTATAAAAACTCGTTTTATAATGTCAATATTTCAATTTATAAATATCCATTTATAAATCTCTTAATATAAATCAATTTATATTATTCTTTAAAACGACTTAATCTCCTTTATTATTTCACCATTCTCTTGATTTATAAAATAATCAAATTTTATAAATCCTATATTTAAACTCTTTATAATAAATTCCAAATTCTCTATTTAAACTATTTTATAAAATCATTAATTCATATTTCTCAAAAATCAGCTTTTAACTATATTTCACAAAAACCATAATTTTATAACTTTAAAAATTATATCGTTTATTTATTTATAATGGATCAATTCCAAAAATATTTTATCTTTTCAAAAATCACTTTAAAAATCATTTTAAAATCCCAAAATTTGGTCCAATGATGCTACACACCAAATAGTCAATCACGACTACAACGATATCATATATCAATATGAAAATCCATCAAATATCAAAATATCTGAAAATCTAATAAATACTGTTGAGGAATCCAGTTGGATCCCTCCAACCTGTTTTCCTGCATCCAAAAGCATTAGCACAATACCAATTTCGCTCCAGTACGAAATTATCGCGGTATATGTTCTTATTAAATATTATCCGCTTAATAACGGCGTAATAGGGTCTCATCCGCTAAAAAATGCGGGGAATCAACAACTACAATATATACATATGCCAATATATATATATATTGATATTATATATAATACCAATTTCACTGTTTATGAAATATTCGCGGTATATGTTTTTAATAAATAACATCTGCTTACTAACGGCGTATAATGTCTATTTTAACAATCAATAGATATTAATCAACATTCAAACATGCATTCAAATATTTTAAATCTAACTATTTAAAATAAAATCGAAACTGATTCGATTGAGTGAGAAGTTCTCACCTTGATTTTAAATTCCGTTTTAGCGATTTATTTCGAATAAAATTAAACGGACGTTTAATTTTACCCAAAATTCTCACTAACTCCAAACGACTCCAAACCAACTCCATCGCGTAGTGCTCGTCCATACGATTCCAATGCAACTGGTTTCGCGCGTTTTCGACCTCGTATGAAAAAGTTATGAATTATTGAAGTTTGTACACGATTTTTATAAACAAATCAACATAATTTATAACCTACACTAGTTTCTGGCCACAAGATCCTACATGTCCTCATCTCCACCGTCCCCTTCTTTCTTCCCTCTCCACGTTCCTCTACAGGAACAAGCCGTCACCACGAACCCATACAACAACAACTAGGGTTTCAATTTGCATCGCCAATACTCGACGAAATTCGATCAAACCACTTGCAAATCGAAGCTCTTCGCGAGAGCTACCACCACCATCAACCACCTGAAGCTCGGCCATCTCCTCTTCATAGGAAAACGTGCGCAGGCCTGAAGAGAACGGCCCCCTTTTCTCCTCCATCGTCGCTCCAAATCACATCTCCACCGTTGAACTTCAAGATCTCGATGCGCTCTACGACTTTGTAGTTGAACATTCTTGCTAATTGTCGACGGATTTGGAGATTTGGAGGGATGAAGTTGGGTGTTTTCTGGCCGTTCAGGGGGGGTGGCGGCTGCAACATTAAAACTAGGGTTTTGTATATTTTTTTTATAAATTTTTGAGATAGTGGGCTATTTATAAGGAACCGACGAACACTATTCATCCCGGAAATTCCGAACTCCGATTTACGCGCCGTAACCAGCGTTTCTAGGGTTTACCCCGCGTTCCGGACACAATGGAACAGGTTTCGGAAGCTAATTCGGAAGTATGTGCGAGTTATGGCAATAAACGCTCAATTTGAATTAAACCGATTTAAGCGATTTTCTAGGCGTTTTAATTTGTACCGGACACACCGTAAATCCAATTGACTTGAAATTTGAAACCTTACAATAATATCACATTACGGATCCGATGAAACTGGTTTCGTCGAAATCCAAGACTTTTTGAAAAATGGCTATTTTAGCTCGTCAAATTTAAATTAAAAATAAATCGATGCGTTTCGAGCTGCCACGATCAAACAATAACTCCGATTGACACGAAATTTGAAATCCGGTAATAACTAACTATTACGGATCCAATGGAACAGGTTTCGTTCAATTCTGAGACTGTTCAAAAATTGACTATTTTTACTAGTCGATTTAAATATTAAAATATTAAATTTTCACAAATTAACTTTTAAATCGATTTTAAAAGTTCTAAAATATTGTTCTAACTGCATATGATAAAATAAAATTTTACAAATCATTTTCAATCATATTTAACTATATTTTCAATTATTTCCATAATTTAACGTATTAAATTATTAATTTAATAATCCAATTAAATCCAAAAATTCAAATAAAAATTTATTTGACTTATAAATTCACTTATTAATATTTAAAATTAATTAAATATTCAAATTTTAATTTCTAAAAACTCTGGGTCGTTACAATCTTCCCCACTTAAAAGAATTTCGTCCTCGAAATTACAAGTAAGAAAAATTATAGAATTTATTAATTTTCCCAAATTTATAATTAAACTTCTTACAAATCTTTACTAAGTTTTCAAATCATACTTAGTTATCTTTTCCAAAAACAACTACCATTGTTTAACTTTTAATTCTAAATAAAAGTTTAAAGTTTTCAAAATTTTCCAATTTTCTCAAATTTTTTCTAACGCCTTAAATTTTCGGAAAAATTCGCCATAGTCTCCTTTGCGCGGCTCGATTCGAAAAAAAAATATGACAGTATATATATCACAAATATACATCTCATCAAGTAATGAGGCATCCCGAAGGGAAAAAAGTGTAAAAGTACGATATTTAATCCGAGATATGTACCTTATATTTTATTAGCAAGCATATACGGCTAATATAGCGCAAAAGCGAGCTCCAAATGCGAAGCAAACGCGATCCGCACCTACTAATCACTCAACAAACAACATGAGAACATGCATATATGAAAATAATCTCAATATACAACATATATCTCCATAACAACTATATATGTCACATAGCAATGCAACTAAAGCAACAAATGCAAACATCAACCAACTATCATTCAAAAAATTCATATTCTCTTTAATATTTCATGAATTGGTTTTCAATTTAATCACATTTGATTCGTTTACATTGGATTTACTAACATTCATTTTCAATTAGTTTATATTCACTAATCCATATTCAAGTTGGTTCACTTTCAATTTAAATTCAATTCTATTCAAATTTATTTACTTCTAATTTGAATTCAATTACTTTCTTTAAATTTCATTAATACTTAATGAATTATATACAATCAACCAACAATCATATAACAATCAATGTATATATAATTAAAACCAAATTCCTTTGCTTATCAATTTGTTTAATTAAATTGATTTTTTATTCTATTATTCAACTTCCAATGACATTAGATTTAAATGAATTAACACTTATATTCATTATTTCATATTAATTTAATTCATATTTAATTGATTAATATTCAATCCATTCATTCAATTCAATTACTAAAGTTGAATTTTATTTATATAACTCAAGTTCATATTCATTTAATCCACTTGATTATTTACTTCGATACCAAAATCAATTCCGTTCAACAACACTTAAGTTATATTCCACTTTATAAACATCACTCTTTATTTACAATTCACATTCATAAATATATTCATATAGTTTCACTTCTCATATATATAAGTTTATTTCACAATTGTAAATCACTTTAATTATAATTCAATTCTTATAATTCATTTGCTTATACAATTATTCTTTTATTTAGATTATTCAAACAACCAAACAATCAACTTATATACACTTTAATAATTCTGAAAAATTATTCCTTTATATATAAAATATACTCAAGGTAAAATTATTTCATTTACCCAATTTAAAATCAATATTGTGCCGAATTGTTCTATTCAAGTGTTTAGAAACCCCTTCGGCATAGTCTTGCGGACCACGCTGACGAAAGTTCATATACCACTCAACAAACCAATCATCACAATATAAAACAATTTTATATTCACTAACAAATACGCTCTCATAGCTATTATTACACTCAAATTCATTCTAGAGTACTACTGACTCTATCTCTAATGAATAATACCCAACAGAACCATGGTTGTCGCTTAACCATAAGCTCTGATACCACTGTAAAGACCCGTAAATCCATACTCCTTGAATAGACACTAATCTCCTTTGATTTATTCAAGATGAACGAAAATACGAACCCTTAGGGGTTTTTAAAAAGAATTTAGGAAAAGAAGAAGAGAAAAAGATAGGAAAGAAGGAAATAGAAAATAGAAATTGGAGAGAAGACAGAAAGTAGAACATTTTAAAATAGAAGAAAAAGAAAATAGAAAATAGAAACGGAACAGAAGAAAATAGGACGGAATAGAAAACAACAGAACAATAACAGAATCTCACAATTCGCAGCGGAACAACATATAATAATAAATGAATAATCTTTAAACAAAGAACTATATCAGTTATTACATTTTATACATTACATTACATCATATCATCAGAGTGTACAACAATATACAACAAACAGTGCAGCGGAAAAAAAATAATACTATATACTAGTATACGCCATGCCATCCAGCTTGCCTCCAGCAACTCCAGAATATCCAGAATATCCTGATAAACCTTACTCCTGACTGCCCATGTGGAAATTGGTGGGCACCCAGAGTTTAGGAAGGAAAACAATAAACTCCAAGTCAGTCATGTGACTGGTGTGAGAACTCAAAAACAGTTTATTTAACTTTAAAATCAAAATAGAGGAATATTTTTATTTCAATTCGCAATGCTTTTAAAAATGAGACTACCATAAGGCCTCCCGCACACACACACAATGCAAACGCAGAATCGGAGGAGATTTCTCCTTATGATAGTCAAAGATGCTTGATACGCATTTAAAATAACATTTGATATTATTACTAGTGCATAGTGTAGTGGAAAATTCATTTCGAAAGTAGAATATAAATCTTAGCCAACATAGACATTTCGAACTATGCCTACTATAGCTACCATCCAAACAGTGTTGCGACACCATAAGTGAATGATAGGTTCTACAACTAAAACCGTACAAGTTTCGTATTGGGAATTGGATTTCCAACAAATGGTCAGGCCAAGGAACTTCCCATTGCCACATGAGAATGCCTCTGGAAAGACATCCCCGAGAACCAAACCGGAACTCTGCCAACACAAGGCCGGGTTACCCCTAACTGGGTAACTACTGACACGAGCACGCCATTCCCCGATCGTAAACGACCTTTCTCACGGGATCCCGAAAACCAACAACCACAAAGTAATAAATTCGTAGTAACCACATAGGTTAAATATCTGGGCTCCATACCATGATACCACCTCTATCCAGAAGGAAATGTACATACCCTAAAGGGTGCTACCCCTCATAAACTTGCAGCATCTTTCCTGTTTTGACCATTTTCGGGGTGTGAGGTTCGACGAAGTCACGTCCACAAAAACATACTTTATACAAAAGCCATGCTTTGGGTCAACAAATGATCAACACAATGATCACTAAGATAGACGATCAAATAAATGATCCTATCACAATAATCAACACAATGATCATTTCAGCATCACTCAGCATATCACATTACCAAATTGGGAATATATCGCTGATAACTTCAACTATATAACCTCTGAGCACGTTCGTCTCAGAGAAGGGTGTTAAGCTAAAAGAATAAATTCTCCGCCACCAACAGAAATATATTTGAAAGAAATCGGCTTTATATCTCAACTTGTAATGTCAGACATACAATCCATACAAGTCTGTTCCGGGATCGAACAAAACCGAAGGCACTTACAAAGAAGTCCTTGCAATCCGGATATTCACAATCCTGATCGGATTCACCATCACATATGGAGAACTCTATACCGAAGCAACTCCGTGCAGAGTAAATCGACAGGTCATCCTATCGCTCTCGCAAATACCGGGTCTTTAACACCGATCTTCAATGCAATTCACAACGACGTATCACATATTCGGAATGGGTTATACGACCCCATGGTCCTTTCCCGGTTAACCCGAATAGTGAGCGCTTATTCAAAAATAAGTGTAGCATTCACATTCAAACAAATCATATCAATTACCCATTCAAAGGGAAATATTGATAGTCGGTTATTGAACTATCACTGGATATGCACACATCACCAGATTCCAAATAATTTTCCAAATTATTTATTTTCCAAAATATATTCACTAGATATATAATTTCAACACTTCAAAAATAAATCAATATTTATTTTTAGACAATTTCCACTTCCTTTATAAATTCCTTAGTGAATTTATAATTCCAAAATATCAATGAATATTCGATTTCAATTATACATTTTCAATTTATCTTCAAAAAGATAAATTCTAAATATCACTTCATATTGGAAAACAATTTCATACTTATTTAATAAGTAATTCACACATTTTATTTATTTTCAACACTTGAAAAATATTCAATATACTTAAATCGAAATTAAGTATATATTTCATTCTTTAAGGAAATCATTCTCATAAACATATTTATTTGGGCCCAAAACGAATGTTACGTAAAACATCGTTACGACAACCCAAAATCACTAGTATAGGGATTCGAAATTTAAATAGATATATAAATCCCAATACTATACAAAACATTTCCTTTCGGAAATCATTTACTATAACAACGGTGTTATAGTCCATTATTTCCTTCTATTTCTCGAAAACGTCTATTTCAACAATAAATGTTGAAATCTATGGTTTCGAATCTCAACACATTTTAAAACATCGTTAGATCGTTTTAATTCAATTTAAACATCTCATTCAAAACATTTCCTTTAGCATATTATTTACTATTCAAAAACGTGAATATACTTCATTAACAATTTCGTCCTTTTATTTATTTTAATTTAAAGGATTATTCACAGTTCAAAAACGTGAATATAACTCCATTAATAAGTTTCAGCAATTTACTTATCAAAATAAGTCGTTTGCGAATTTATAAAACAACGTTTATAAATCCCTTTTCTATTTATCTTATAAAAACTTCTTTTTTATAAATTCTTTTATTAACCTATTCCAGTTTATAACTAAATTATAAACTAAACGTTCATATTATAAGTTAATTACTTATAAAACGATTATTTTACAAAAATCGTTCTTTTAACTTCATAATTATAAATCTTATAACTTTTAAGATTCAATTATTCATCCAAATATATTCTTTAATAACTTCACAAAATTTATAAATCTTATTATTTATAAATTTCATTTATAACTTCACCATTTATAATTTTATAAATTCCATTCATTTACAAAATTTATTTTCACTTCATTCAAACACTTATAAAAACTCGTTTTATAATGTCAATATTTCAATTTATAAATATCCATTTATAAATCTCTTAATATAAATCAATTTATATTATTCTTTAAAACGACTTTAATCTCCTTTATTATTTCACCATTCTCTTGATTTATAAAATAATCAAATTTTATAAATCCTATATTTAAACTCTTTATAATAAATTCCAAATTCTCTATTTAAACTATTTTATAAAATCATTAATTCATATTTCTCAAAAATCAGCTTTTAACTATATTTCACAAAAACCATAATTTTATAACTTTAAAAATTATATCGTTTATTTATTTATAATGGATCAATTCCAAAAATATTTTATCTTTTCAAAAATCACTTTAAAAATCATTTTAAAATCCCAAAATTTGGTCCAATGATGCTACACACCAAATAGTCAATCACGACTACAACGATATCATATATCAATATGAAAATCCATCAAATATCAAAATATCTGAAAATCTAATAAATACTGTTGAGGAATCCAGTTGGATCCCTCCAACCTGTTTTCCTGCATCCAAAAACATTAGCACAATACCAATTTCGCTCCAGTACGAAATTATCGCGGTATATGTTCTTATTAAATATTATCCGCTTAATAACGGTGTAATAGGGTCTCATCCGCTAAAAAATGCGGGGAATCAACAACTACAATATATACATATGCCAATATATATATATTGATATTATATATAATACCAATTTCACTGTTTATGAAATATTCGCGGTATATGTTTTTAATAAATAACATCCGCTTACTAACGGCGTATAATGTCTATTTTAACAATCAATAGATATTAATCAACATTCAAACATGCATTCAAATATTTTAAATCTAACTATTTAAAATAAAATCGAAACTGATTCGATTGAGTGAGAAGTTCTCACCTTGATTTTAAATTCCGTTTTAGCGATTTATTTCGAATAAAATTAAACGGACGTTTAATTTTACCCAAAATTCTCACTAACACCAAACGACTCCAAACCAAGTCCATCGCGTTGTGCTCGTCCATACGATTCCAACGCCACTGGTTTCGCGCGTTTTCGACCTCGTATGAAAAAGTTATGAATTATTGAAGTTTGTACACGATTTTTATAAACAAATCAACATAATTTATAACCTACACTAGTTTCAGGCCACAAGATCCTACATCTCCTCATCTCCACCGTCCCCTTCTTTCTTCCCTCTCCACGTTCCTCTACAGGAACAAGCCATCACCACGAACCCATACAACAACAACTAGGGTTTCAATTTGCATCGCCAATACTCGACGAAATTCGATCAAACCACTTGCAAATCGAAGCTCTTCGCGAGAGCTACCACCACCATCAACCACCTGAAGCTCGGCCATCTCCTCTTCATAGGAAAACGTGCGCAGGCCTGAAGAGAACGGCCCCCTTTTCTCCTCCATCGCCGCTCCAAATCACATCTCCACCGTTGAACTTCAAGATCTCGATGCGCTCTACGACTTTGTAGTTGAACATTCTTGCTAATTGTCGACGGATTTGGAGATTTGGAGGGATGAAGTTGGGTGTTTTCTGGCCGTTCAGGGGGGTGGCGGCTGCAACATTAAAACTAGGGTTTTGTATATTTTTTTTATAAATTTTTGAGATAGTGGGCTATTTATAAGGAACCGACGAACACTATTCATCCCGGAAATTCCGAACTCCGATTTACGTGCCGTAACCAGCGTTTCTAGGGTTTACCCTGCGTTCCGGACACAATGGAACAGGTTTCGGAAGCTAATTCGGAAGTATGTGCGAGTTATGGCAATAAACGCTCAATTTGAATTAAACCGATTTAAGCGATTTTCTAGGCGTTTTAATTTGTACCGGACAAACCGTAAATCCAATTGACTTGAAATTTGAAACCTTACAATAATATCACATTACGGATCCGATGAAACTGGTTTCGTCGAAATCCGAGACTTTTTGAAAAATGGCTATTTTAGCTCGTCAAATTTAAATTAAAAATAAATCGATGCGTTTCGAGCTGCCACGATCAAACGATAACTCCGATTGACACGAAATTTGAAATCCGGTAATAACTAACTATTACGGATCCAATGGAACAGGTTTCGTTCAATTCTGAGACTGTTCAAAAATTGACTATTTTTACTAGTCGATTTAAATATTAAAATATTAAATTTTCACAAATTAACTTTTAAATCGATTTTAAAAGTTCTAAAATATTGTTCTAACTCCCATATGATAAAATAAAATTTTACAAATCATTTTCAATCATATTTAACTATATTTTCAATTATTTCCATAATTTAACGTATTAAATTATTGATTTAATAATCCAATTAAATCCAAAAATTCAAATAAAAATTTATTTGACTTATAAATTCACTTATTAATATTTAAAATTAATTAAATATTCAAATTTTAATTTCTAAAAATTCTGGGTCGTTACAGTGCACGAAGAGAGATGGATCCCAGGAAAGCCAGTGCAGGGGAGAACAGAGTCGTACCAGCTGAAGTGACAGTACCAGTACCTGTTGACCCGAAAGATCCGAACAAAGTGGTGAATGTGGGTTCGCAACTTAGTGTGACGGTTCAAAATTCCTTAATATAATTGTTGAAAGCAAATCTGGACATATTCGCTTGGACTCATGTTGATATGTGTGGAATATCCCTAGAAATTGCAGTACATACTCTGAATATTGATTCGAAGTTTACACCGATAAAGCATAAGAGAAGAACCCAGGGTCCTGAAAGGTCAGCAACGTTGAAAGAAGAGGTAGATCGGCTCATGGAGAATGGTTTCATCAGGGATTCTACTTATCCAAATTGGGTTTCAAATACTATACTGGTTAAGAAAGCTAATAGGAAGTGGAGAGTATGCATCGACTTCTCATATTTAAACAAAGCCTGCCTCAAAGACTACTTCCCGTTACCCATGATAGATCAGTTGGTGGATGGAACAGCGGGGAATGGATTGTTATCTTTTATGGATGCTTACTCCACATACAACCAGATCATGATGCATGAGCCAGACTAGGAGGACACGAGCTTCATCATCGACGTTGGTCTCTACTGCTATAGAGTCATGCCCTTCGGACTTAAGAATGCAGGGGCAACTTACCAAAGACTCGTCAACGCTATGCTCAAACCGCAGATTGGCAAAACTATGGAAGTTTATGTTGACGATATGTTGGTGAAATCAAAGAAAGCGGTAGACCATATGGATCACTTGGCAGAAATGTTTGCAATCCTCCGAAAGTACGGAATGAAACTTAATCCTTTGAAATGTTCGTTGGGGGTGGAATCCGGAAAGTTCTTGGGTTTCATTGTGAGTGCTAGGGGCATTGAAGCTAATCCTGCTCGAATTGCTGCCTTAAGAAAAGTCAAAGCCCCTAGAACGAAGAAGGAACTGCAAAATCTTAATGGAAAAGTCGCTGCCTTGTGTCGATTCATTTCCAAAGCTACTAATAAATGCATTCCATTCTTTGATGCTCTGAAGAAAGGAAGGCAATTTTTTTTACTGGACTCCTGAATGCCCGAAGGCTTTCGATGAGTTGATTAGTCATATCGAAACGCCTCCAATATTTTCTAAGCCGGACAATGGTGAAGATCTTTTCGTATATTTGGCAATCCCATATCATGCTCTCAGTGCAGCGTTGGTACGGGAAGACGCAAAAATTCAATGCCCGGTCTATTATATCAGCAAAAGATTCACTGGTGCAAAGATGAATTATTCAAAGTTGGAAAAGCTCTCCTATTGTCTACTGATTGCATCAAGAAAATTGAGGCCATATTTCTAAGCTTATCCTATCAAAGTCCTCACTGATCAACCTCTGAAGCAAGTTCTATTTCGCCCTGAGACTTCGGGTCGCCTTTTGAAGTGGAATATTGAACTCAGCCATACGACCTCACTTATCATCCCCGGAGAGCAATTAATGGACAAGCTTTAGCGGATTTCATTGCAGAATGTACAGATAAAGGTGATAGTGAGGAAGAAGTGACTGATAATACAACAATTCGATGGAAATTATATGTTGATGGTGCAAGAAACGATTACTGTTCCGGAGCTGGGGTTGTGTTTGAAACCCCTGAAGGGCGGTCATTGTGCTATGCATTGAGATTGGAATTCCTTTCGACAAACAATAAAGCAGAATATGAAGCTCTTATTGCCGGCTTGAAAATTGCTAAAGAATTGAATGTCAAAGTTTTGCAGATCTTCAGTGATTCATAGCTTATTGTATGTCAAATCAAGAAAGAGTTTCAAACTAAAGGAGGAAATCTGCCTGCTTACTTGTCAAGAGCCTGGGAACTTCTTGATAATCTTGACCATTATACGACAAATCATATACCCGGGAAGAGCACATGAAGGCAGATTCTCTCGCAAAGTAGCAAGCACTGGTGAAGCTCAATTATTGGGATTAGTTCCTGTGAAAGTCCTGTCACTCCAAGCACTGATGAGATGGATATTGACTGGATCATGACTATATCTCAAGAGCAAGAATCATGGATGACTCCGATAATGGAATATCTGCTCAACGGTTCTCTACTAGAAAATTCAAAAGAACGACAGAAGTTGCTAAGAAAAGCCTCCAAATATATAATTCAAGATGGCTGATTGTATATGCGGGGATTCTCAATGCCATTACTCCGATGTGTGACCAAGGAAGAAGCTAAGACAATTCTAGCTGAAGTACACGGAGGAGAGTGTGGAGACCATTCAGATGGTCAAACTCTAGCAAAGAAAATTCTCCGTTATGGGTATTTTTGGCCAGATATTAATCGTGATGCTGCAAGCTATGCCCGAAAATGTGACCGATGCTAGAGATTTACAAAAATCCCAAGAGAACCTTCCACCGAGATAACACAGATGGTCAGTCTGTGGCCATTTGCCATTTGGGGAATAGATCTCATCGGGCCTTTGCCAACCGCCAAATCCAGAATCAGATATGTTGTTGTTGTTGTTCATTATTTTACTAAATGGGTTGAATCTGAACCATTAGCTACTATTACCTCTAAAAAGATGATAAACTTTGTAACTAAGAATATCATTTGCAGGTATGGTGTGCCTCAAAAGATAATCACAGATAATGGAACCCAATTCGAAAGTGAAGAGTTCCAAGATTGTTGCAAGCGATTCAAGATCCAAAAAAGCTTCTCAGCAGTGGCTCATCTGTAGGTAACGGGCAAGTGGAAGCAGTAAACAAAATTATCAAATCAACCATAAAAAAAAGCTGGAAAAAGCGAAAGGTGGTTGGGTCGATAAGCTACCACTAGCACTATGGGCATATAGAACTACACATAAAACTACGACTGGGCATACTCCATTTCCATTGGCATATGGATCAGAGGCAATGATTCCGGTGGAAATAGATGTCCCTTCACATAGAAGAATTCATTTCATCCAAGCTAAAAACGAAGAGTTGCAACTTGAAGCACTTGACTTCCTTGATAAAAAAAGGAAGAGGCTCAGCTCAGAATTGCAGCCCATCAGCAAAGAATTGCCAGGCACTTCAATTCCAAAGTTCGCCAACGCAGCTTTGAGATTAGAATCTAGTCTTAAAGAGGGTCATGACAGCGACAGGATTGTTCGCGCCAAACTGGAAAGGGCCATATGTCATTGGCAAAAAACTTCTTGATGGCACTTTCAAACTGACAACTGTCGAAGGAGATCCAATTCCAAGAGCTTGGAACAGCAATCACTTGCGCCCATATTTTACTTAAAAGCTTTACTGAAATACTGTAAAAGAATTATGAATGTGTGATTCTTGTATTGAAAGGCATTGTAAAGCCAGTGCAAGTGAATAATAAGAACTATAAAGTGGATGTAGGCCCAGTTCTTGGCCGAACCACTATAAATTTTGTGTTCTCTACTATTATAAACTGCTTGTTTTATTTCGATATATAAAGTACTTCAATTGTATTGCTAAAACGTCGATTTAATATTGCAGGCCATTAAAACAAAGCTTACCCATCACAAGACCAAGCGATCCCTGACATCACTCAACAAATGAATGTTCAGCCACAAAAATTCCAGAATCAAATCCTATATAAGAAATGCTTCAAGCAAACAGTTAGTGGTTCTTCCAGAAGTGGACCCTTCGTAACTAATTGTGATCGTTTGTGCAAATGAACATCCGATTAATCAGCCGGTGTCTTCCCCTGCGAACTCATTTAACAATGAAGTACACTTCTTTGGATAAAATAAGCTACTTGCAAAAGAAAGGAATGTGTGTTTGAAAATGATAATAGGGAACCGCTGATATGAGCAAAAGGCGAAAAGACATGGGCGAGTAGGCAGCAAACAGCAAAAGACCTCTTCGGAAGCACAAGCCCTCTTCGGAGGCACAACTCTTTGGAGGATAAAGACCTCTAATGGGATTTGCCAGAAAAAGAAAGTTCTCTTTTTCAACAAAAAAGATCGGTGGAATGACCGGTGGCACAGGACACTCGTTAACTAGCTGAGAATATTTGTGCAAACAAACAATCCAAGTAACTTGTGTCCGCCCCGTGAATCCATCCAACCATGAGAAAGAAACTTCCAGGCAAAAGCCCTACTCGGAGGCACACATTTCACCGTGATCTGAAATAAAACTTCACACGAGTTGAAAGGTGAAAAGACCTCTTCGGAGGCACGCATTCCACCGAGATCTGAAATAAAACTTCACAAGTGCTGGAATGTGAAAAGCCCTCTTCGGAGGCCCATTTCACAAGAGTTGAAATGCTAAAAGACCTCTTCGGAGGCACACATTTCACCGCGATCTGAAATAAAACTTCACACGAGTAAAAATGTGAAAAGCCCTCTTCGGAGGCCCGCTTCCAACGAACAGGGAAAAAACAAAAGCCTCTCCCCAGGGGAAGAAACAATAAGCCCTCTTCGGAGGCCTGCTTCCCAGCGAACAGGGAAAAACAAAAGCCTCTCCCCAGAGGCAGAAACAAAAAGCCCTCTTTGGAGGCCCGCTTTCCCGCGTACAGGGAAAAAACAAAGCCCTCTCCCTAGAGGCACACACAAAAAAGCCCTCTTCCAAGAGGCACAATCAAACAAAAGCCCTCTTCGGAGGCACAAACAGGTCGAAGCCCTTTTTCGGAGGCCCACTTTACCGTATAGGAAAATTCACTTAACAAAAATAAAAGTGGCTTTCTTCGAAAGTGAAGTGTAAAAACTTCTCCATAAAAAAAAGAGAGAAAGAAAGCAAGAGAAACTTGTCCAATACGAGGCGCATTCTACTAAATTAGAAAAATATTTCCTTAAAATGGAAAAATTATTCTATAAAGTACAGATGCAAACCTCCTTCGAACGAAAAAGTTGTTATCTAAAGAAAGAGTACAAATCTTCTCGAAATATAAGAGTTGTTCTCCAAGATTTTGCCAATGAGAAAGAGGTTGCAATAAACCATGGTATGGGGGCAATATAATATTGTTAGAAAAATAAAAACAATACTCAAGAAACATACCATAGGTTTAATGCAACATCACACGGAGAAAATAAAGAAACTTGTACGAAAAAGAAGAATAAATGCATTCTCAAATACAGACAGAAGTTTGCACAAGTAAAAGAATCATTTTATTCCATACTATGTATAAGTAAAAGAATCATTTTATTCCATACTATAAAAATTTTATACATGTGCAGGTCTCAAAACAAAAGAAGGCGGGGACCGGCACCCGCACAATCTCTGGTCAACACAAGTCTTTATATATACAAGCAAAAAAGCAAAAAAAGCGAGACGAAAAGCATAAGTCCCAAACCCATCACTTTTTCTTCTTGCAGCCTTTCGAGCCTTCGCCTGGCCAGATGATTAACTTTTTGGGTCGGCTTGTGAGAGTAGGGGAAGAAAGAGGAAGGGGTGCAATTGGACTTTCTTCTTCTTTTTCTTCGCCGGCAGAATCTTCTCTCCTTTTCTTTGAGACTCCACGCTTCCCCTTCTTCCTCGAAGAAGACTCACTGCCCGGAGTGAAAAGTGCAGACAACTTTATGTCATCAGAAATAGTTTGCTCCGGGGTTCTTTCGCCTTCTTCAGGTTCCTCGGCATTCTGTTCTTGAGAAGCGACAGGGTCATCCAAGCCTTGAAGAGCTTCTATCTGCTCCTCTTATGACCCCGGTTGAGAAACGGAAGGGGGAGTAATCTGAAGAGGCGGAGAGGAAACAGCTGGAAGAGGGGAAGGTTGGACAACACTTGGCTCTTTCACTACAGGAGAAAAGAAGTTAAAGTCAGTGTCTCTTACAAAAAGAGGAGAAAGTGGTGCGTCAAGATTTAAGTAATAATAAAAAAGTTCATCAATCTCATGTGAAGTAAACAAGCAGTCCACTTGATCAAGATCAGCATTGAGGTTACTTGGAGAGGTAGGCTTTACTATGTCGACTTCAAAGTCTTGCGCCTCAGTGCTTTCTTGACCCTCATCTCCGGTGCGGGCGGTTGCACTTTCAATAGCAGCTTGAGCAGGAGGTGGAGAATAGGAACTGGAGCCAACAATATCGATGTCGGCCGAGACTGAAGGTTGAACTGGGTCGGTTGAAGTTGCCTTCCCAAAATGTTCTCTTTCTGCCATTTTGGCTCTCTCTTTGGCGAGTTGCTCCTTTCCCTGGCAAGAGCGACACATGCATCATCATCTAGATAGTGTGCCATTAAATCTACTTCAGCATATCCAGCTCCTCCAAGCATATCAAGTGCGGCTTCCCAAACTTTGGCCAAAGTGATTTCGTACTCTACTCCTAAAAATTTAAGACTACCGCGCCCTAGAACACTATGAATGTAAAAATCGAATAGAGTGGAGCTGACTTCGGCTTTAGTTTCCATATGAGATTCTTCGGCTGCTACTTTGCCGACAATAGCTTCATCACGCTCCTTTTCAGCTTTAGAAAGTCGAGCTTTTAGCAGTCCAATTTCCAAGTTCTGGGAGTTGGTTTTTTCTCGCAGCTGAGCAGCTTCAGCTCGGTAGCTTTCCACAACTTGTTGCTGTGCTTCAAATTTAGCTTCAGCATCTCTCTGTGCAGCGTGAGCATCTCTCACCTGTTTTTGAAGCACTTCTTCTCTTTGAGAATAGGAAGTGGAAGAAGTGACGAGTTCTTCTTTAAGTTTTTCAACTTCCGCTTCAATCTTCTCATTATAAGCGGCAATACTCTTCATCTCCGCATCATGCTGATCGAGTGTTTTCTGCCACTCCGATTTGTCATTTTCCATAGTCAGCATGGCTTCGAGGTTTGCGCGATTCACTCTTTGAATCTCATCAACAAGTTTCTGCCAGCCTGACATTCTCTCGATATCGAGTTTGATGGCGTCAAGATTTCTCAACATGGCTTGCTTATCGATTGGGACCAAGTCAAGGTCGAAATGCACTCCCTTTAAGCACCAGTGCGGAAACCGACTTTGAAGAGTAGACGGACCCTGCCCAACTTGATGCGGGGGCCTACTAATGATTGTTTGAATATCGGCTCTTTGAAGGGCAAGAGAGCCGGAAGGAATTTCCGAAGAGATGGGAGCAGCGGGCCTTTCGAAAACTTCAGATGTCGGTTTCTCACTAAGTTTGGCCCGTTTGCTTGGATCCTCAACAACATAACTTTTCCCTTTATCATCACGGAATTTTCGCTTGTGGGAATCATCCTCTCTCTGAGAGGAATCATGTCGTTCGTCCCTTCTCCTGTAGCGTTCTTCGTAAGCACGCTTCTCACGGGCTTTCCTCGCAGCTCTTTCTTCGTCGGTTTCCCAGGAAGCAGGAAGATACCTCTTGGGGTCATAAGAGCCGCTTCTCCCATAACGCTGGAAATCATCGTAGTAAGAGCCACTTCGTCCCATTGGAGAATCTGAAAATAAAGAAAAGATAAATTCAGAAATCTTTAAGGCAAGGAAGTTGAATGCATATAAGTGCTAGAAAGTCCTAAGTGTGTGTAACGTGCAAGCTACGCACGTCAAACTACGAACTACTCCTTGGTTGGGGGGTGATGATGGATTTTACAGCTAGTGTCAACTCTTGGGCCGATGGAGTTTGTTGCAGGACGAATGTCGCTTCAACTGCTGGAGAAGTAACTTTAGCAGTGATAGGATCATCCTTAAAAAGCTCCTGTGAAGTAATCATAAGGTCGCTCAACCCTTCAAAAGTATCATCACTGCTGTGCTTGGCGGGACTCGTTCTCTTAGTTCCTTCATCACCAGATTTCCCGGACTATTGGGGAGGTTCCTCTTCTTCGATGACCGGGGCAAGTACAAGTTTGTCGGATGGCCCCGCAACATCAGTTGGAGTAGAACACTTTACCAATGAAGCCTCAACAGTAGGTTCTTTCAGTGTAAGTTCTCTGACGAAAACTGGGGCATCCAACGTCTCTACTGGAGAATCAGGGACTTCATGAGGCTGAGTAGATCGGGAAGGGTGCAGAAGTCCGTATTGGTGAAGAAATTCGTCTTTCAGCAAAAATTTAATACTTCTTTCCTCAACCGCCATGGCACTTAATCTTTCGAAAGTCGGCTTGTGGCTGGGATCTCTAGAGGGAGGAGGAAGTGCTGTAAAAGAAAAGAATGAAGTTAGCACTTAGCAATTCGGATCTCGAAAAGCTCAAATGGAAAAAGTGGGAGTGAGCAATCTTACTTCCTACTCTCCAGATGGCATAAAATCCTGGAGGGCGACGAACGAAGAAGAATTGATTTAAGAACCCGTGGGCGCTTCCCGGAAGATCGACAATCAATCTACGATTTCTGGCGCTTCTCACGAGTGTGATAGAGGGATGGTCTTTGTTCTTTGCAAATGTGCATAGGTAAAAAATTTCTTCAAAACTCGGAAGACGATCGAGTGTCCTCCTGAATAGCAAACAGAGTCCCATTAGGATGGCATGTCCATTGGGATGCAATTGGAAAGGAGAGATAGTCAATCGGAGGAGGAGTTGCTGAAGAAAGTCATTGAAAGGAGGAATGGCACCACATCGGCACATCTGACAATTGACGGCGATAAAACTGATATGTGGCTTATCAGCAGTATCGTTTGGCCAAGGAAGCATAACATCTGCTTCAGAAATACCAAACTGAATACGTAATTGGTTGAATGCCCGCTGACTCAGGGTAGTTGGAGTTCTTTCCGAAGGATTATCCAATGGATTGGCTATCGGGAAGACCCCTTCAGATTGCTATATTATCTCTTCTTGAGAAGACATTCTACACAAGGAACTGGATATTCAAATATGAAGGTGCACGTTTCCTAAAGGTGTGAAGTGTTGTGTAAAACTAACAAAACAACAAGCAAATATAACTGAAATTAAACTAATATGCATTTGCCAATTTTAGAGTTTCAGGGCTTGTTGTTTTAAGTCCAAATACAAGCGCAGTGTTGATGCAAACAAATCAGTCTTTATTGATTAATATGGCTTTGCTTTAATACTTCACTTGAATTGTTGATTCACAGCATTTCATATAATTTCTTTAAGTTGATTATCTTTTGTCGACTAATCTGTCATTCGATGTGGGCAATCAGTGGCAGTATATTCGTCCCATTTTTCTGCAAATGTTGTATTTAACAGGTTGTTAACACTAAAGTTAATATAATCTACAAGAAGTGCAACAAGTTCATGCAATTTATCTTAATAAGTTCAAATTGAGAATTCGTGTTGAATGCTGTCATATTTTTGCAAGTAAACAAGCTCAAGCGACTTATCATGGGTCAAAATTCATCATTCATGTTCCTACAAGTCAAAGTTGTGATGCATATTAAGGAATGAGGCTTCTGGTTGAAATAAAGCAAACTTGTCTAAGTACTAGCTCGGCCGCGACCTAAAATTTACGTCGCAAGAAGTTAGGTCGTTAATTTATTAGGTTGCTCTGCTCTAAGCTTTATCTTATGCCAGCATGTTAGATCGCAAGCATGTTAGGTCGCAAGAGTGTTAGGTCATAAGCATGTTAGGTCGCAAGAGTGTCAAGTCGTAAGCATGTTGGGTCGCAAGCAAGTTGGGTCGTATGATTCACATTCAAGCCAAAGACCCTAAGGCCCGCCCTCCACTCAAGTGCTGCCACGCGTCCATCACCTCACAATCACCAGGAGCGCAACGATTCGACCTAGAATCCACTAACCCGTTAGCTAAAGGCCTTCTCAGTGCACCAATTCGCCTAACTCCTAACCCGATAACCCGCTAGCTTCTCCACAAACAAAAACCCTCATCTCTCCATATCGTCGAATCACCTCAGAATCGCCACAAATCCAATGCGCTGCCATTTTATCACAAATTACAACGACAACATGATCGATGGCAGCCGCAAGTCGATCGAAACATGGTTCGTAGTGAAGCACGGCACAAATAGTGAATTGGAAACAAAAAATGAGAGGTTAGCAAATCAATGATGGATATAGTTGAACAACGACCAAATTCACTCACGTAATGTGATGGAAAGATGATCGGCGGCCGGTTGTTTGGAATTTGTCTTTGAAAGCTCAGAAATTCGCCAATGGTGGTTTCGGATAAAAGAGCAAGTAAGGGGAAGGAGGAAGAAGATGAGCAACTTATATGCAGGGGCGGTAGAACCCGAATCGGCAAAAAACGACCTAACTATCCCATAAGCCGCTCACGACCTAGCGACTCAACAAGGCATGAGTTAAGAAATATCGAAGCACACGACCTAGTCTCCTGGCGTATACTTCGAAGGGCATGTGTTAACACCTCCTTTCAACGGCTCAATGACCTAACGAGTTAAAGAACTCAACGACCTAAAGGGTTGAAAGGTTCCGCGACTTAACGAGTTAAGCCATTCAGCGAGCTAACAAGCTAAAGGGTTTAACTATCTAAATGATATGCGACCTAAGGAAGAGTGTGGTTCAACCGGTTTAACGAGTCAGAAGGGAAGCGACCTAAGTACCTAACGACCTATGGACCTAACGACCTAAGGGTTGGATGACCTAACGACCTAAAGACCCCCAACGACCTAGTGACCTAGTAGCTACGCCACCCAGCGACCTAGCGAGTTATCACAGAATTAAGAAACTTCCTATGTCGTTCCCAAACCATAAGTCGCCAACTACTCTACCTAGGTCGCTCATGACCTAAACATACCAAAGAGGCTTCTTATGCCGCCTCCTCCTTAGGTCGTTGACGACCTATGACTTGCCAGTTTATTCAGAATGATCAAGTACGCTCTTGTTAAGCCGAAGACCACATCCACTATGTCGTACACGACCTGCGACCTATCCAAGGTCGCTCACGACCTATGACCTAATTCAAAAAACTCTCTATAAATACCCCACCTACTACTACTGAAAATGGATCTTTTTGGCTCATTTCTGGAACGCCGATACTCTGCTGAATTCTCGACTCACTCGACACTTCAAACACGAAAGACATCTCAATGAACTTCAAGAGGAAATCTAACACAATCGACATGGATTCAAAGAATTCTTCTACATCGGAGTTCTAGCTATTTGTCCTATCAGTGTTGTAATCGAAGATTGTTGTAAAGTTGTAATTGATTCAGCAATAAAGAAGATTAAAGTGGACATAAGCTTAACTTGAAGCCGAACCACTATAAAACTGTTGTCTTTTTACTGCTTTCTCTGTGACTTTTCTACTTACTTTTAATTCCCGTATAGACGGGTGGTGCTATCACTTAATCTCTACTTACACCGGGGTGTTAGCGTTCAATTTTAAGCATTAGAAAGTGGTATGAGTAACAAAAACTATTTATCTTAAAGAAAAACAAAGAAATATTTTTAAATAAATCCACAATGTTTTTTGAAAATGCAACTACCATAAGACCTCCCGCCACACACACAATGCAAATGCAGACTTGGAGGAGATTTCTTCTTTTGATAATCAAACATGCTTGATACAAGAGAATTTCTTTGATATTATTACTATAAGTGCAAGGTGCAGGAAAACATTTCGAAAGTATAATATAAATCTTAGCCAGCATAGGTACCATTATATTATGTCTGCTATAGCTACCATTTTAAATGGAAGGTTCTACAACTAAAACCGTACAAGGATCGTATTATTTCTATGGATTTCCAACAAATAGTCAGGCTAAGGAACTTCCTACTGCCAATGGGTAGGCCTCTGGCAGGACGTCCCGAGAACTTAACCAGCTCTCTGCCAACAGAAGGCCGGGTTTCCTTTGTAACTAGGTAACTACTACACGAATATGCCACCCCCAGGTCCTTTAGGACCTTTATTCGAGGGCCCTCGATCACAAAGCAACAACCACACAGAAAATGAGATTGGAGCAACCGCATAGGTTTAGCATCAGGGCTCCATACATGACACCACCCTTTTCTAGAAGGAAATGACATACCCTAAAGGGCACGACCCTCATAACCTTGCCGCATATTCCTGTTTTGACCACTTCCGGGGTGTGAGGTCCGACGAAGTCTCGTCCACAAAGCTACGCTTTTTCACAAAGCCATGCTCTATCAACAGATGATCAATGAATAATCATCACACAGCAACACTCAGCATGCCACATTACCAAATTGGGAGTATATCGCCGATAACCTTCAACTACAAAACCTTTGAGCTCGTACGTCTCAAAGAAGGGTGTTAGGCTAAGAGAATAAATTCTCCGTCACCAACAGAGATGTATTTGAAAGAAATCTGCTTTATATCTCAAAATGTAATGTCAGACACGTAACCATACAAGTCCATTCTGGGTTCGAACAGAACCGAAGGCACTTCAAAAGAAGCACTTACAATCCGGTATTCACTATTCCGATCGGGCTTCCCATCACTTAGGGAATCTCTATACCGGCGCGACTCGGTGTAGAGATAATCGATAGGTTATCCTATCGTTCTCACAAATAGCCGGCCTTCACCACTGGTCTTCAAATGATATCCATTACGTCGTATCACTTATTTGGAATGAGTTATATGACACAAAGATCCTTTCCCAGCTAATCCGAATAGTGAGTGTAATATTTAAAAACATATGGATATGGGATTTCAATTCAGTCACAACTTATTACCTAAAACTTTACATTATATGGTTTAACGAATTACCATTTCAAATCTTTTTAAATAAAAGGATCCAATTCACAAAGTTCACCCAGATTTCACAAAGATTCATTTGCACGGCTTCCAAAATGATTCCATTTCAAAATTGGATTAACTCATCCAATTTTTAAATCAAAGATTTAATTGATAGCTTTCAAAACAATTTACAATTTAAATCTTTTATAAAATAAAAGATTCACCCTTCAAAATTCTCTTCGATTTCAAAACAAAGTACAATCATCTTCACAAAGGTTATTTTATAGTCTTTCAACTATATACATTTCCATTTCAAACTTTAAATCGTTTTAACACAAATAGGAATTCATTCCTTATATGAAAGCTTTATTATTTGGAAAATAATAGTTTTTGTTTTTTTTTTGGAAAAATGATTACAAATTAAAGCCATTCATGTATAGAACTTGAATTCAAATTTACATTTCCAAAACCACACTATTTAAATGGTTAAGATCCCATATAAGCATCTTTTATGCTTGTATAATGTTTTAGACCCAAATTCCAAGTCATTGAATTCAATTTCAAACATTGAATTCAGATTTAAATCAAATTATTTAAATTCCAAATTTTTATCAAGTTATTTAAAATAACTTTTATTTTTTGAAATTCATTTCAAAAGTTCTTAATTCAAAATTCAAAACTATTTTGGATTCAAGAATTCAATTTCTAAATTTGATACAAATCTGTGACTTAACCGATTTCATCGTGAAATCCACATTTGTGTGTATATGGTGTGGTCCAGGGGTTTAACACAATAGTGCAACAGCATTCAATCATCACATATCAAAATACAGAAAGGTAGTTGATAAGCGGTTTAAACTATAACGCTTATCTTTCATTCACATAACACAAATATGTATATCACCGACAATAAATTACAACACAGACAATTAATTACATTACAGATCACAACGTAGATCAGAATATATCACAAAGCATCACATACCAGGGATATCAAATAATTTCAACATCCAATAAAGTCTAAACATCCATAAATAGGGTCAATTTAATATATGATGGGTTTAAATCAGATTAAGTTCTATGAATAATTTTGTTGGTCATGGTAAATTAATAATCAATTAATTACAAAACATTTAATAAATTATCCTTTAATTAATAGTTAATCCTTAATTAATTATTCTTAATTAATTACAATGAGCATTAATTTCTTAATTACTTCTATAAAGTAATTAACCTTTTATAAATTAATAATTCTCGAATTAATTACCTGGGTTAATTTATCACATTATCCTTAAATTAATTATTGCTTAATCAATTGATTAATCAACTTAAATTATTAATTAATATCTAATTAATTATTCTTAATTTACAAATTAATTCTATAATTAATTAACCTTTAAACCTTAAGTAGTTTAATTTAAACCTTTAATTACTTATTTAATTAATCCAAATCATTAATTAAATAAATAAATAAACCATCCATTTTAATTAATTTAAAATTTTATTGAATAATATAAACCATCAAAAGGAAAATTTATTCATAGAAATGATTTAATCATTACTCACAATATGATTGCAAACATTATTTCAATTTTAACTTTTAAATCTCATTTTAATTTCAAGTTTAAAATAAATACCAATTTAACTTTAATAAAGTTTAAAACCATTTTTTTTGAACTTCAAATTCACATGTTAAAGTATCACTTTTGTTATAAAGAAATTTAAAGAGTTAAAATCAAATTCCTTTAAATTTACATGTTTAAAGTACACATTAACATTTAACTTATTCAAAAAATTTAAATTTATAAGACTTAGTTTATATTTCAAAGTCTGGAATTTAATTTAGATTCAGGTCCAGTTTAAAATTTTGTTTTAAATTCTTCCTTTACAAATCATATTCCCCTTTTAAATTCAAATTGCTTTAATTTCCCTTAAATACTTGAGTGCTTTTTAATTGTTAAAATAATTTAAATTTAAAACTTTATTTCCCAACTAAGTTTAAACTGACCTAAACTTTGGCTTTAAAATTCATTTTAAGCTTTGTTTTAAAATTTGAATTTTAAATTTTAGAAGTCAAATCAAAACAGATTAGGTTTGTTTATAAAACCTGGACAAAGTATTGACCGAGCCCTTATCATTTTACTTCGAGTCCAACATGTCAAAGACTTCGAGCACAAATACTGAATTACTCGAGTCAAACTCGCGTATGATCTCTGCACAAACCCAGGCTATCAAAATTTCCAGACCACCCAAATTCGTGCTCCGTGCACGTGCATGGCGCCGATGACCACCACCAGATGTCGCCGCATCGTCGAGCAAGTCGACGATCTTCGACCAACAATCTCCCGATCACCAGAATTCCTTCATTTCCTCTGAATCGAAATCGAGTGCCAAAATCGATACCTGGAACATCATAAGGCTGCACCATCGACCCTGGAAACCGCCGTCGTTCTCAAAACCTCGACCACCGAAGGACCTAAAACTCTGGTCAACGATTCGTCGACACCTCCTCCATCATCTCCCAAAACCTTGCAACGCTCGATCAACTCCAGACGACAAACGAGTTAAAGATCTTGACCTCACAAAAACTAGGTTTATGAACTTCTCGAGCTTGCAGCCATCACCACGACCAACTACACCCCATCACCCTATTTTTCCTCGACACCCCGCTCATCCTTCCATCACCAAGCAAGACACCAACTTTTACAACTTAGAGGATCATCAGGAATCATGAAAACAAAGAAATTCATTTAACCCCAAACTGCTCCTAAATCCTAGCACTAAAAATTATAATTTTTTCTTTAAAATTCATGTTAAAGTATACAAATTCAAGTTAAAAACTTGAATTCATGAATTACAAAACTTGAGTTTTGATTTATTTGAAGTTTGTTCAGATATCCTGATTTCTAGAGTTATTAACAAGTTGTTTTAGCTTAAATAGATTTTTAATCTTAAATATATGCCATAACAAACAAGTCTTGTCTTAATCTTAAGTCCAAATAGAGAGTAGATCAAGTTAAAATGAATTTGGAGTCAAAATCCTGTGTTTAAAATAGAGAATATTTATAAACATCAGCCTGCACACAAATACATCCTTTTTTTTTTAATATGCACAGAGAAGCCATATATATAAAAACAGTTATTCACAGATAAGTATTCAACAGTTTTACTTTTAAATTTAAAACAAAAGGTACTCACCTTCTAGGTCATGATTTAAAGCTTTCATGTTGAAGTTGAAGTTGTAATCTGGTTTTGAACTTGATAACTGAAAATCTTTACTTAATCTCAGACTTTGTTGGATTGATTGATGTTTTTAATCTGAAGTTTTTGTTTGAATGATGATGTTATCATCTTAGTTTTTCTTTTACTCGGTATAAATAGGTGAACGAACTGGAATGAAGCTGATATAGGTAGAGAGAAGTTTACAGGATAATAAGTTGATTTGTTTAAGTTGAAATGAGGTTTGATTATGCCTGGTTTGTACAAATATTTTAGCAGGGATAATTTCTTTGTTGGCTGATGTGAATTTTTAGTGTGCTAACATTAATTTGCTTGTACAAATTCATATTTTTCTTCCTTTTTGCTTGTACATTAAAACACTTTACTATCATGTCTTGCAAACTTCATAGATATGTTTACTTGTTTTATTGTTGAGTATATATTTCTTTCCTTTGTTTATTTGACCACGCTGAGATAAATCTCGGCTGATATGATTTGTACTATGCATGCTAAGATATTAGTATTAATTCCTTTTTCTTGTTTAGCAAACTTAGTTATATATCTTATATTTGTATTTGTTTGTACTGAGATAATTTTTTTTGTATGTATAGATAGATCTTTTATTTTACTTTTGTATTCACTTTATATGTTACAAAGTTTATTAACATGTTGTTATCAAACATAACTTATGTATTTAGTTCTTCCTATACAGGCTTGCTTTTACTTCATATATATAAATATAAAGTTGTTATTTTTATTTGTTCATATTTGAATGTATTGTTTCTTTCTTTTCTTTTGCTTTGTCTCATTACTTTATAATATAATTAAACTTCTATTTTAATATGTTGCTGGAATTTGCTAATGTGTTTAATTTTATATTTCATAGTTTAATATATATACGTTTATTTAACTCATATACTAATTGTCTTGTATATCTACACATACATATTTTTGTACTTTCTTTTGTATGTACACTTCGTTTGTATCAAATACATAATATTTAAAAGACAATGTTTTGAGATTCAATACGTATTTTACTTGAATTTGGAGAAGCTCCAATCAATTTATCATTTCATTTCACAATTTTAAATCAAAAATTAATTGAATTGTCAATTTAAAATTAATTAAAATTCGGGATCGTTACACATTTCACATGCTAGACTTTTTTCTAAATAAATTACATAGGTTAATTATCTTGCTGTATATTTTTTTTAAACTTTTGTCTTGCCAGTTTAATTATCTTGCTATTGTAAAAATGTTGAAATGTCATATCTTGCTGTTGTTTGTTTTGAGAAAGTGGCCACGTATTGCATCAATTTTTCATATACAATCCTACTAGTTTCACATGTTATTTGTATTTTTGCTTTTTCTCTATTTGTGCTACATGCACTCTGTTAGTACATGTTTCTTTGCCTTGCACTTGTAATTTAACAGAGGGAAAAAAATATAAAGATATAGACTAAAACATTCAACCTGCTGAAACATACCTTGCAACTTGCTTACTTGACTTGGCTTTTTTATTATATTAGTACTAGTATTACTAACACAAATTCAACACCTTTAGGGTTTCCTACGTGTTAACCATTTGTCTATAGCCTTCTGATGATGTTCTACAGTTTCAAAGTGTAGAACTACTTTTAATTGCATCAGACTGTGCTTGAAATTTTAAATCAAAGCTTCATCATATGTGTTATTGATCAGTTGCAAGTATAGATAATGTTTCTCTTTGATGTTTTCACTTAACTGCATGAATTTCATTTGAAGCATGTTATAAATGCTGGAAGCATAACTAAGCTACCATTTACTGTTTTAATTAAATTTTATGTTGTATGTAATGCAGGAAATAAAGATGCTTTTAGGAAGAAGGCTTTTGCTGTCATCATATTTTGGTTTGAAGTAGTTTTCATTTCTCAGTTTATATTTAGATTCTTGTTTGAATGTTTGTCTTTCCAGTAATAAAATACTTTATGACTCATGTAATATTTTGTATTAGTAAATCATTATTTGTTTAAATGTATTATCCTATGCATCCTGTACACGTTTCTCATATATTAATCAATTTTGTCATGTGTGCGCATATATATAATATATTCTACAATGTTTGTGCATAGTTGTGGTCTGATATTTAATAATGTTTTGTGATTACTACGATACTTTATAAGTATTGTTAAAATACAAGATACAACATTTAAAAAATGTTGGCATAATTTACATATAGTGTTTGTCATTAGTTGTGAAATATTTATGCACAATATTTATTGTATGAATTAAATGTATGTTTATCCATGTTAAAGTAATGTTGTAGCAACATCATTTACAGTGATTCGCAATCGTTGTGGTAATACAAAATATAACAGTTAAAAATAGTTATACAAATTTTGTCTTGTAATGTTCAACAACTATTGCAAATTAAGTTCGAATAACATTTAAACAACATTGTCTTGCTCATATTTACAACGTCAATCAAATGTAATTAAAATACATCATACTACGTTCACAAATTGTTGTACAAAAGTAATACGCAACTTTTGCTGAAAGACATGAATAAAGGGTTTATAATAGATGACTAACGTTGTTAAAATTATGTTACAACATATGGAAATAATTGAAAAAAAGATATACAACATATAAGTATTATCGTAAAAAAGTATGTCACAATATTTGAAATATGTTGTATTTGGCTATGTCGTAACGTTCAACAAATCTAGTAACTAGTTTTTCATTTATTTCGTGCATTTTGGCTACATTTGTAGTTTTTTATAATTGATTTTTCTACAACATTTTATACAACATTCAAATAACTATTGTAGAAAATACGTCTTTCACAACTATGGATATAACAACGTAACGATATATGTTGTTAAAATACATTGACTACGATTATTCGGTGTTGTAAAACGATATTTTTGTTGTAGTGAAAGACTTTTAAAACTTCTGTTCAAGTGCTAGATCTGATATTAACTCCAAGGGAATTGGGAGAACTTAGTCACTCGCACAATGAATTGTTCATGATAACTACCGAAATTGAACTTTCCCTTGTGTCAAAGATATTAGGTTACACTAAGACTGCAGTTAACATCATTTTTAAAAGTGCATTTGATGAGATGGCAATTCCAAAAGAGAAGCTTAAGCCAAGTTTAGAATCAATTTTTGGATTCAACAACAAAGGCTCCACACCGGTTGGGCAAATCAAACTGTTTGTTCAAATTGAAACTCCACCTTATACGAGGATGTTTGAGACTTTGTTTGTCATAATGAACCAGCTATATTAATCAATGCGTTCTTCTGATGACTTGTATTGGACCAGATTGTCGCCTTTGTCTCCCCAAAGCACCTGCTTGTGAAGTTTCTTTGTAAGGCAGGATGGGGAACCGTGCATGGAGAATAATTTAAATCTTATAGAATGTATGTCTTCATAGTTAAGAACCATGTTAAAGAGGTGAACATGTTATGGTTCTTCCTTAAATAAACAAAACAAAATTAAAAATCCTAAGCCCTTGCATATCAGTCCTCAGCATTGATATTTAAGGAAAACAGATAAAATCTTCCAACAAAAGTGCACCAAACGTATATCTAGAAGATCAAATCAGAAGGCACAAAAGAAAGTATATGGAATTTAATGAAATCGGCCAAGATAAGAATAAATTTTAAAGGAGATAGTATCGAAAATGGAATCAAGAGAAGCTCAAGAAAATGCACAATCCATTGAACACGTGGAAGAAATAAGTTTATATCCTAAAGATTGTACTAAGCCAGCAATTATAAGAAGGAAAATGGATGAGAACACGAAAAAAGAACTATTATCATTTCTATAGTCAAGAAAAGACGTTTCCCTTAGACTCATGTTGCTACAGGAGGAATTGACCCTTCAACAATGTGTCATGCATTCAATATTGATCTAAAGTTTACTCCAATAAGGAAAAAGAAGTAGGGTTTAACAAAATTCGCCTTATGGAACTACAATAGGAAATGAAAAGCTATTGGAAAATAGGTTCATCGAAGATGTGGTTTATCCTAAATGGCTAGAAAATCTGATCTTTGTCAAAAAGTATAATGACAAGTGGAGAACATGTGTCGACTGTACAGACTTAAACAATGTGTAACAACCCAGAATTTTAGACCTCGAAAATCGACACTAATACACTCACTGTACAGAGTGCCGAGCAATCTAGTGTCGGAAATCTCAGACTGTTTGGGTTAAGAAGAAAAAGTGGTAGAAAAAGAAACTAAAACAAAGCACAAAATCTGACAATCGTAGCGGAACAAAATATAATATCAAATAACAACATTTATACTAAGAAATGTTTTAAATATCAATTTACACACAGTTTATCAGAGTACAATCATCAACAAATAATCCGAACAGTTATAATAACTTGTCCCTAAATGCAGTCAATACAAATTCTAATACAAAGTGAAATATACTCCATAGTCCCTGCCATCCAGCTTGCCTCCTGATCTCCAAAACGCTAAACATGAAAATCTGTAATACTCGGTCTGACCCGAGCATTACAATAAAGTAACACCCAAGCCAGGCTGGAAACCAGCGTGAGTAAACCCATTTAATATGAAATACTTAAGTTATAAAACTTCTCTGAAATAAGGGTAACTTGTCCAATAGTACAAGTTTTTATCTTATTATAGACAAACCATTATTACACAATTTCGTTGATATTTAAGATAATGTCCATACATCATTACTTAATTCAAATGGTAATATTTACTCAATTTATTCAATTATAGCCTATTTGATTCCATAATCAAATATATAAGGAATTATAGTAGTTGCTAATCAAAGTGGTTCCAGATATCGCTGATATCCGACCCCGATCTCTTCGAATCTGATTGCCATCTTTTATGCCAAAGCAATTCAATTCCAAAATGTCAACATTCACAAAAAAATCCCATTACAATATCTATCCAAATAAATCATCTCGCATTTTAAACTCAAAAGTTCATTTCAGGATGTTTTCATATCGTAGAATAACTGGAATTAACATCCTAGAGTTATTAAAGCAATCCAAGGTATTCAATAAACATTCCATAAAATAGGTTAACTTGTCACAAAATCATATAATTAATTGTAACCAAGATTAATTATTTACAATTCCTGTTTAATTAATATCAACTAGTTACAACCCTTTAATCATAATTTATTTTAATTAAACATTTGGAATTAATAAATTATTAACACATATGATTAACTTAAGACTTTTAATTAATTAAAAGTTCAAAGCATTTTATTTTCACTTACCATTAACTAATTACACTATTTATTTTATTTTAATAAACTTTGGGAATTAATTCAAATAATTAACATGTATCTTATTCCCTAACTTAATTAACTTAAGTTCAAATTATTTATTCGTATGGACCATTTACTATCCTAAGGTTTGAATTACTTTAAAATTTAAACTACTTATATATTTGAGAAATATAAAGTTTCAAAAGCATTTAACCTTATACAATTTAATTTGGAATTTACTTTGAGAAACTTAATTTATTTTATTTTTATATCACGCTAACCAACAGGCCCACTCGGCCCAATTCTTAACCAGCCTAATCCTTTCCTCTTCTCTTCCTTATTCTTCCCTTACTTCCTCTATCTCCCTGAACCCTTGCTATTACCCGATACATTCAACAACCGTGTGCACGTGCGCATGTCGCCCGAGGCCTCGCCGACCATCGCCGATCCTCCTCCAAGTCACCATCGCCCCTCTCGACCACCTTGGCTACCCAAAACCCCACAAAAACATCCAAGACAAAATCGAGCAAGCTCGCCATCACCAGGAAGAAGACGCCTCCCTACTTCCACCTCGTACTGCCGCCACGAACCACCATCATCCGCCAAATCTCACCCAGAGCTTCGTCATAACCTACTCTATGCTTTCCCCCTATCACACTCATCCCCTAGCTCCTCATCGCCACTGTTACCTTGAAAACGGACCCCACCTAATCCATACCTAAACCCTACAACTCCTCCGGCCCGCCACCACTACGCTCAAAAAAATTGCAACTCCGTTTTTCCCAGACCGTCACCTCTCCAGCCTCCTCTGACCTCAATCCCCATGCCCAAAGACTTCGCGTTCACCAGAAATTGCCCCACGACCATTTTCTAGTCATCTCCCAAAATCCCAACGACCCTACAACTAGAAATCATAATTAAGCCACCAAAATTCCAAGCTTCCGAAGTCGATTCAAATTTTATATGCAAAAACATAAATTAAAAGAATTGAATTTCTGGAAATATTTGACTACCTATAGAAAAAGGTATTTAAAGCGACCTTGCTTGCAATTTTCTTCATGTAATTAGTTTAAAAATACAGTATACTCAGATATAAACATCAATCCTTAGAATTTCATAACCTAAAACTCTCTAGAGGAAAGGAAATGAATTTTTGAAAGGTTGAACATGATAGGGAAAATAGAACAGTGATAAAATTTGGTGTACAGGCATTACAATCTTCTATATCTAGGCATAAGTACACTTATTCCTATTCAAAACAATATAACATATACTATTATTTTCATTTCATTTTTTAAACCATTCTCATATTATAAGATAGATCTGTTATTCAAAGAGATTTTACTCACTATAAATGTTTTTGAACAGAGCAACCCAGAGTTTTGAAACTGCAAGTTAATTTTGAACTTGATCTACTTTTTTTTGGTTGAGCCTGAATTTGCTTTGCTCATTGTAAAGATGGTGGAGCTATTTTTTATATATTGCTTAGTTCAAACAAAGAAAGGAAGTGATTGGAGATATATATGCATGAAGGGTCAACTGCCTGTATTCAGTACCCAGTTTTACGCTTTCGTCATTTTTTCTTTTATTTAGAATGAAGAAATCCATTTTAAAGAAAAGTTTTGACACTTATGAGTTCAAATGAATTATTATGCCTCCCTTAGCCTATAAGTGTTCATTTTCATATATTTTGTATTTTCTTTTTATTTATTTCATGTATAGCTCAAAAGAATATTTAATATTGTAAACCTTTTATTTATTCTTATTTCATTTAAAATTAATTCATTACTATTTCAATTAATAACTATATGTATACTCATCTCTAATGCTTAAAAATGTAGAGCTTAAATCTAGATTACTTTTTAGAAATTCATTTTGAATTCCAAATCATAGTTCCATTCACAAACTATATATGAACAATGGTAATTAGAAATATATATTTATTTATTTTTTGAAAAGGATAAATTTTGCCAATTTAAATAATTATATTAGAAGTATGTAGATAAGGGTGTATTATCTATTTATATACTTATGGATATTCTATTCTTGAATTTAAATGGTGAAATATATTATTTATTTACTGTAAGGTTTGCGTATTCAGAGATTTATAATTCAATATTTCTATAATTTCCAAATCAATTTATATTTGTTCAGATATTCAATTATCAAAAATTTATTTGTGCAACTAATAAAATTAATGTTTCAATGATTTAAACCAATTTATTAACCAATTAACCGACGTTAAAAATCCGGATTGTCACATTTGGTGATTTCACTGAGAATTGGATTTTCTTTTTATTTGGTTGTATATATATTACTACTTAAGTCTTATTATTATGTTTAATTTCAATAAGTTTTAGAATCTAAATTCGAAAAATTTGAAATTGTCTCAAAACGTTAAAAGATATCATAAATAATATTATTCAGATTATTTTTGAATGTAGGAATCTTATTTTAAACAAGAGTTGTTTTAAATTTTTTAAAGGTATCTATTTTGAATTAAAAACCAAGAATAGTTTCAAATTTAAAGTATGACTTGGTGTGCAAAGGAAATAAATATACATATATATGTGGGATGTACATATTATCAAAGTTGATATGATATAAATACAGTGTTGAATTCTAAATTCCCTAGAATGAGATGTATAACCCAAAGTGAAATAAGTTTTGAACTTATAAGTGGGAAGGGTATTTATAAGAAGTTTAAAATTTGAAATGGAGAATTCAAATTGAGTAAGGTTAGCTGGATTAAATAAATTGAATTTAACTTAGGGGAAGTTAAATAAGTTTAGAACGAACAATCTGAATTGGAAATTTCAAGATGAAATTGAGATTTAACTTAGGGAAGTTAAATGGGTTAAATTAAGATGGAGTTATGAGCGTTCTCTAAACGGGTTTGAGTTCAAAATGGATAATGGATGTTATTGATGGATGCTTTAGATAATTTGGATATTTATTTACTTTGACTTAACTTGATATCATCCAGTTGTTATTAATAATCTATGAAACTGTAAATGGGATTATTTTAAATGAATTAAGAAGTGGATTGAGATAATATATATCTATTAATGAAATTAAATGGAAATAAAACTTTATTTTTAAAAAGATTTTGATTTTTTGAAATAAAATTGAACTTATGAAATTGTAATCACTTTGAACTTATGATTTACATGTTAAAAATGAACTTGTAAACTGAAATTGTTTAAGAATTGGTTTCAAGGTTAGAGAGTTAAAATTGGTTAATAAATTGGATTTCTGATGCAGCTCAGGCCAGAGAAGAAAATAAGCAACTAATAATTCTCCAAGGTATAAGTCGTACACGACTTAAGATGGAAGAGTTAAGTCGTTTCCGACCTAACTGGAGACCAGAGGGGGAGGTTGCACCGAGTTTACGACCTAACGGGGCACGAGATAAAGAGCTGCGACTTAACAAAGCTCGGAGAAACGAGCTATGACCTAACAAAGAAGTTGAAAAGGAGTTACGACTTAACGGGGGCTTAAGTCGTACGGGATTGATAAGTCGTACACAATCTAACAGTGGGATTTAGGTCGTCCACGACTTAACAAGAAGCAGGAAGAGATTCTAGTGACTGAAGTCCTTAAGTCGTTAAGTCGTATACGACCTAAGTGTTGTAAATGTGAGTTGCATTTTTTTAAAGTCGTTGTAACTTGTACGGTGATAAGTCGTGAGTCGACATGTAGTTTAGTCGATCGTGTGTGTATATGGGGATATAGCCTGTTGAGTCGCTTTTGTATAAGTCGCATATGACTTAAGTGAGTCGTGAGTCGGGGAAGTGTTCAGTCGGCAACGACTTAAGGGTCAGGGTGTTAAAAGCTATAAATAGGGCGTGTGTTGTACATTTTGGGTTGTTGATTTTTGAATAAAATTCTTGTTTGATTGCTATGTGCTTTCATCCTAAATTGGTAGTTGAGTGTAATCTCCTATCTCCACTTTCGGTTATTCGAGTGCGCTCGAATCAACGATTGTTGAAGCCGATTCGCGGAATCAAGTGCGCTTGATCAACGCTTGAAGAATTGAAGATCTTCTTTCACGGTATCGTGCGCGATCAACATGACGAGGATAGCTAGAATTCGGTATCTTCGGATCAACGAATTTGGGCATTTCAGTATTCATCAATCCACCGATTGCTACTTTCATCGATCTATATCATTTTGTTATTATCCGCTGCGCCAGTTTTTGGTATCAGAGCTAGACTTAGACAATCATAGCTAAGCCGAGTCTTGGAGCCAAGGAGTGAAGTTTGGTGTTCATTGAGTTCATCTTGAAGTTGCAACAAGAGGAGAACTTTCGATCCATTCCATTTTGGATCAAAGTGAGAGAGTTGTTTGAATTTGGCCGTGATATTTTTGCGTGCCAAAGTTTGAAGAGTTTGAAGTGCTTGAGTTGAGCCGAGCCTTGTTAGAAGCCGAGCCGACCTAACCTTAGGTCGTTGCTATTGCCGAGTTAAGAGTTTAAGCCGTAATTTGTTGTTCAAGTTTGAATTTGATTTGTTGAAGTGTTTGTGTTGATTCAATCATGCCACCAAGGAGAGCTAATCGTCATCAGAATGTTGAAGCGTTGTATAGAAGAGAAGAATCCGAGCAAATGGAACAACGCATTAATGAGAAATTTGATGAAGGCGTTGGAAAGTTAAAGAAGTTGATGAATGATTTGAATTAAAATCGAAGGAGGAGATCACCAATCTCGAACCATGGAGGTAACCGAGTTTCACCATCGGTTACGGAAGCGAGAAGGGTATCACCGCAATCTTTTAGAGAAAGAAGAGAAACATCAATTTCATCAAGGAGAGATCACCATGACTATGGACATGAAGAGAGGAGAACTCTACGAGAGTTTGAAAATGAGCCATATAGAGATGAAGAGAGATATAGTAGAAGAGACATGCGTGATCGAAGGGATGTTGATGGTCGAGATCGATATAGACATACATTTGATTTTAATGAAGAGGGTGATGGAGCCAGCATTCATTATCGAGATCGAGACCAAGTTCGAAACTCGTATCGGGATGTTGAGGATGACCGACGATGGGAGTCGGGTATGAAGATGGAAATTCCAGAATTCAAGGGAGCAATGGTAGCTGAAGAATCTCTTGATTGGTTGTCTAATGTAGAAGAAAATTTTGACTTTAAAGAAGTCCCTGAGCATAGAAGAGTGAAGTTAGTTGCTACTAGGTTGAGGGGGAGAGCTTTAGCGTGGTGGCAGCAAACTAAACTTACAAGGAAGAGAATGGGAAAGTCGAAGATTGAATCATGGGAGAAGATGAAGAAGTTGATGAAGGCTACATTCTTGCCTTACAATTATCAATCACTTATGTAGCAGAGGTTGCAGAATCTGAGGCAAGGGACGAAGACTGTTAATGATTATGCTAACGAATTTTATCAACTGATTGCTCGAAATGACATTATGGAGACGGAGGAACAGCTGACTGCTAGATTTGTTGGAGGGTTGAGGATGCAGATTCAAGATATGGTGAATATGTTTGATCCTAGATCTGCAGCAAAAGCACATCAGAAAGCGTTGGCTTGGGAGAACCAGGGAAGGCGTGGAGGTGGTGTGTTTACTAATTCCAACAATCAAGTGAAGGGTGTTAGTGGAAGCTCCATTGTTCCTAAATCTATCAGTAAACCAGTAGTGAATGAAGTTGCGAAGACGAAGGTCAACAACAGTTTCAAGTGTTACAATTGCCAGGAATTGGGTCACAAGAGTAATGAATGTCCGAAGCCAAAGAAATGAACTATGATTGCTGAAGTTGAAGGTGAGGATGTTGATGAAGGTTATTCTAGTCCAGTTGAGGAGGATGAACAGGATGTTGCGTCAGGAGATGAAGGATGTAATCTAATGATGAGGAGGTCTTGTTTAATACCGAAGCAAGAAGAAGAAGCTAGTTGGTTGAGGAGTAACATCTTTCAGTCAACATGCACTATTTTGGGAAAGGTTTGCAAGTTTGTGATTGATGCGGGAAGTTGTGACAATATTCTTTCTACTGAAGCCGTGAGAAAGTTGAAGCTGAAACTGAGAAGCATCCAAATCCTTACAAGTTAGCATGGTTGAGAAAAGGAGGAGAAGTGAAGGTAGACAGGCGAGTTCGAGTTCCATTTTCTATTGGGAAGAAGTATAAAGACGAAATTTGGTGTGATGTTGTGGAGATGGATGTTTGTCACTTACTTTTGGGAAGACCATGGCAGTATGATCGAGCAGTGCAACATGACGGTCGGACCAATAGCTACAACTTTATGTTTGAAGGTGTTAAGATCATTTTGGTTCAAAAGAAGAGACAACAAGAAGAGAACAAGTCAGAGGAAATTGAGGAGCTCAAGACTTTGTTGACTTTGAAGGAATTTATTGAAGAAGTAGAGGAGAGTCCAGAGGTATTTTTGTTAATTGGACGTGAAATGACTGAATCTGTTGAAGTTCCAGGGAAATTAAAGCCAGTATTGGAAGAATTCAATGATGTGTTTCCTGAAGAGCTGCCAACGGAGTTGCCACCGTTGAGGGATATCCAACATCAGATTGATCTTGTACCAGGGTCAGTTTTACCTCACAGACCACATTACAGGATGAGTCCTAAGGTGCATGAAGAACTGAGAAGGCAGGTGGAGGAGCTGTTGGAACAAGGGCGTGTTAAGGAGAGCTTGAGTCCTTGTGCAGTGCCAGCCTTATTGGTGCCAAAGAGGGATGGTTCGTGGAGAATGTGTACAGATAGTCGGGCTCTAAACAAGATCACTGTGAGATACAGGTTTCCTATGCCGAGGTTTGATGATTTGATAGATCAGTTGAGTGGAGCTGTTGTGTTCTCAAAGATTGACTTGAAGAGTGGATACCATCAGATTCGTATTAGACAAGGTGATGAGTGGAAGACTGCTTTCAAAACTAGGGAAGGTTTATATGAATGGTTGGTTATGCCGTTTGGTTTATCGAATGCACCGAGTACTTTTATGAGAGTGATGAACCAGGTTTTCAGACCATATATTGGGAAGTTTGTGGTAGTTTACTTTGATGATATTTTGATCTACAGTGGAAGTATGGAAAACCATGTCCAGCATTTGCGTGTAGTACTGTTGATTCTACGGCAGGAGAAATTTTATACTGCAATGAAGAAGTGTGTGTTTATGACAGACAGTGTTTTATTTCTGGGATATGTTCTATCAAAAGAAGGAATTCAAGTGGATGAAAGTAAAGTAGAAGCTTTCAGGAGTTGGCCACAGCCCAAGACGATTACTGAAGTGAGGAGTTTTCATGGATTGGTATCTTTCTATCGAAGATTCATTCCACATTTTAGTAGTGTGATGGCACCTATAACCGATTGCATGAAGGGAAAGAAGTTTGAGTGGTCGGAGGGAGCAGGGGTTGCTTTTGAGAAAATCAAGACACTATTGACGACAACACCAATTCTAGTTTTACCGGATTTTCAATTGTTGTTTGAGTTACATACTGATGCGTCGAAGGTTGGGGTTGGTGGAGTTTTGAGTCAGAAAGGAAGACCGGTTGCTTATTTCAGTGAGAAGTTATCTGGAGCTAAGTTGAGATATAGCACTTATGATGTTGAGTTTTACGCAATTGTTCAAGCAGTGAAGCATCGGAGACATTATTTGTTTCAGAAGGAGTTTGTTCTCTATACTGATCATGAAGCTTTGAAGCATTTGCAAGGGCAAGACAAAATTTCAGCTAGGCATGCTTCATGGGTCGCGTATCTACAACAGTTTACTTTTGTGGTAAAGCACAAATCAGGGGTGACGAATCGTGTAGCTGATGCATTGAGCAAGAGAAATCATTTGTTGACAACGATGAAGGTTGAAGTGACAGGATTTGAGCTATTGCCAAAATTGGTTGAAGAAGATCCTTACTTTATGAAATTTGTTGAGAAAGTCAAGGATGGGAGTACTGATGAATTTATGTTGATAGATGGATTCTTATTCGAAGGGAATCAATTATGTATACCAGATTGCAGTTTGAGAATGAAAATTGTGAAAGAGTTGCACGAAGAAGGCCATGTGGGTAGAGATCGTACTTTGCAGTTATTTTCTCAGTCTTATTATTGGTCGTCAATGAGAAGGGAAGTTGAAAGGTTGGTGCGTGGATGTCATGTTTGTCAAGTTTTGAAAGGGACAGCTACAAATGCGGGATTATATATACCATTACCTGTTCCTACAAAACCATGGGTAGACATTAGCATGGATTTCGTGTTGGGATTGCCGAGAACTCAAAGGGGGAATGACTCTATATATGTTGTGGTGGATCGTTTCTCGAAGATGGTACATTTTATTGCTTGTAAGAAGACGGCGGATGCTGTTCATGTCGCTCAGTTATTTTTCAAGGAGATCTATCGACTTCATGGATTGCCAGAATCTATTGTGTCGGATAGGGATACTCATTTCCTGAGTCACTTTTGGTTAAGTTTGTGGAAGATGGTGGGAACGAAGTTGAACTTTAGCAGCGCTTATCATCCGCAAACAGATGGACAGACAGAAGTTGTTAACAGATCATTGGTAAATTTATTGCGATGTGTGAAGGACAATCTGAAGAGTTGGGACATGAAGTTATGCCAAGCAGAGTTTGCACATAATCATGCAGTTAATAGAAGCACAGGTTACAGTCCATTTCAGATTGTATATTCAAATTTACAAAGGGGATCGTTGGACCTAACAATAGTACCACAACCGATGGGGATGGTTAAACGAGCTGTAGATTTTGTTGATGGGTTGACGGAATGTCATAAGATCGTTCAGGAACGATTGAAGAAGGCAAATGAGAAGTATAAAAATTCCACAGATCTGAAGCGAAGAAATGTTGAGCTTAATGAAGGAGATATGGTATATGCGGTGTTAACGAAGGATCGTTTTCCAATGGGCGCTTATAATAAGTTGAAAGCCAAAAAACTTGGTCCTGCAGAAGTGGTGAAACGGATTAATGAAAATGCTTATAAATTGAAGCTACCGAAGAATGTGTACACTTCTGACGTGTTCAATGTTAAACATCTCGCGCCATATTATGGGAATGAACAATCAGATGTGGAAGAATTTACAAATTCGAGGACGAATTTTTCTCAACAAGGGGAGGATGATGCAGCTCAGGCCAGAGAAGAAAATAAGCAACTAATAATTCTCCAAGGTATAAGTCGTACACGACTTAAGATGGAAGAGTTAAGTCGTTTCCGACCTAACTGGAGACCAGAGGGGGGGTTGCACCAAGTTTACGACCTAACCGGGCACGAGATAAAGAGCTGCGACTTAACAAAGCTCGGAGAAACGAGCTATGACCTAACAAAGAAGTTGAAAAGGAGTTACGACTTAACGGGGGCTTAAGTCGTACACAATCTAACAGTGGGATTTAGGTCGTCCACGACTTAACAAGAAGCAGGAAGAGATTCTAGTGACTGAAGTCGTTAAGTCGTTAAGTCGAGAAACTGGAAGCCGACTTGGCTCAGAAGAATCGTATTGTTGATATACTCCAATCTGAGGCGGAATCTTCTCGTAAGGCCGAAGCTGAGTCGATGAAAAAGGTTGATCAGATATTAGTGGAGATGGAGAAGATGCAACAGGCACATTGCACGTTAGTTGAAGATTTGGGCCATCGATACAAAAATGTTGAAGCCGAGCGGGATGCGGCAGTCAAAGAACTACAGGAGTTAAAGGCTAAGTTTGCCGATGTAAACAAAGAAAAAGACGAGGCTAATACAGCTACGCAAGAAGCGTGTTAAATCCTCTGCTCAAGCGACTAAAACCAGGCTCACGACTCACAATGATTACCGACTCAACAGCCTTAGCTTGTTGCCGACCTAAAATGAATGACGACTCAACTGATTGCCGACTTAACGGCTCAGAAGGAACAGCGACTCACCAGGTTATAACCTTAATGCCTCAAAGGTGTTGGCCGACTCATGGAGTTCACGACTCATGGGGCAGAACGACCTTAGGCCTATGATAGGTCGTTCACGACCTAAGCAAGTGGACCGGATACCTCATCATTTCACATCGTGGCCCCTTAACTCGTACACGACTCATGACCTGGCGTGAGTCGTCCACGACCTAAAACTGCTGAGTAGAAATACAAGGCCGTGATACTCAAGTCGCATTCTATTGACTCGTTCTACTCTGGACCGTGGATTTGCCTCTATAGGTCGGCCGCGACTTAGCCTAAGTCGGTCACAACTCAGGACTTGGGTGAAAAATTCTTATCCAGATTTGCCTACAAATACGTGACCATCTCCACCATTCAAAGGACTTTTGGATCATTCTTCTTAAAGGCATAGAAACTTCACTATCTTCAAAGCAATCTACACTCCATCACTTCAAGCACACGCAAGATGCTTAGATCAACTTCGCACAGGAATTCAACACATTCAATCATGAATTCGAAGAACTCTGTCACATCGAAGTTTTCCCTAGCTACTTGTTTCTTTTTGAATTGAATTGGAATGTAATTGAAGGATATTGTAACAAGTTGTAAACTGAACGGCAATAAAAAGGATTGAAGTGGACGTAGGCTTGATCATAAGTCGAACCACTATAAACTCTGTGCTCATTTACTACATTTTCTGTTACTTACTGTTATTTCTTGATTCCCGTATTCACGGGTGGTGCTTTCACATCGTTTCTACACACACTGAGGTGTTAGCGTCAGATTTTCACGTTAACATTTTTGGTGCTTTCACTGAGAATTGAACTCAGGGTATTTACGTCATTGCTTCACCAAACTTTGAGGAAAGAATCTCCGTTAAGACCAGAAGTCTAACAGAAATTATGGCTCCCGGAAGGAAACATAGATCTGCCAGATCTGATGATGTTCAAGAGAACACCGCCACTTCTCCTCCTCTGAGTCAAACAACTCCAACTGTGGGAGTTACGCGAGCGGAATTAGACGCTGTGGTTTTAGGATTGAATCAACAGTTAAATGCTCAGAATGCACAATTAGAGGCTCAGAATGCTCAGAATACCTTGATATTGAATAAGCTAAATGATTTGCTCGAGGCTAATCGTCAACCAACAAATAAAGAAGGAAACTCTGCTGATAGAGCTCAGGGTGTTAGAGGGAATACTTCTCAAAGGGCGGTAAGCCCCGTTGAAACGCCACTTCCTCAGGATGGAGGATCGGGACCTCAACCGACCCTTCGTGAACGATTATCAAGGCAGAACTCTGAAAGAATGGCTGACGTTTTCCCCGCAGGGCCTGTGGATGATGAAGAGTATTTTTCAGGGATGGTCCGTCAAATCATGAAAGAAAGTATGAGAAAGGACGAGGATGAGAAAGAGTGGGGCTTCGCTCCAAGCAAAACTCCATTCACCGAGAGGATTCTGAAAGCTGAATTCCCAAGAAAATTTGTTCCGCCCACTATTCCAGCTTACAAAGGAACAAGTGATCCTAACGAATTTCTGTATAAGTATGACTGGCATATGACTGGCGCTAGGGCATCCGATGAGATTAAGTGCCGATACTTCCCGGTGTATTTGGAAGGAGTAGCTTTATTATGGTTTACCAAGCTGGCAGTTAGATCCATTGATCAGTTCTCGGACTTAACTAAGAAGTTCAAGGAGCAATTTCGGTTGTACGCCTCTAAAGCAAAGGATATAATGTCATTGTCAAATCTGGAGCAAAACCCAGGGGAATCCATCAAGTCGTTTCTGAATCGATTCAACATAGCTTTGGCCGAGGTTGATAATGCTGAGCCACGCATGGTCTTAACATACTTGATGAGGGCAATTGATAAATCGAGCAAGTTTGGAGAATGGTTGAAAATGAAAGAACCAAATTCACTCGATAAATTCTGTAAAAAAGCTGATGAGTTCATGCGCTTGGAAAGCCTTCAAGCAACGGCTAAGGTGGCATCAACAGAAATTAAGAATGATAGTAACGCTCCAGACAAAAAGGAATCCAATACTCAGAAAAGGGGGAACGACGGCAGAAAGAAACAAGGGGATGCAAAGAAGGGTCAAGCTTTCAACTTCACACCCTTGACTGATACCCCTTAAAATATCTTCTTTGCAACCAAAGATAATATCAGTTATCCTACGCCACCTAAGATGAGGGTTGGAGGTAAAATGGAGAAGAGTGGAGGATTCTCTCAGTTTCACAATCAGCCTGGTCATGACACTAACGAATGCCGACACTTGGAGGAAGTAATTGAGCAATTGTTGAAAGAGAACAAGCTCCAACAATATGTTAAAAGGGGTAGGGGCACAATAACCTCATCGATCCAAAGGCAACAAGTCCCCGCTCACCATCCAAGCTCGAGCGAGAAGGCCATAGAACATGAGTCAGACAGGCCTGTCATTAATGTGATAATGGGAGGTCCTCACCCAGCAGGCAGGAGCTGGGGTGAGATGGAAAGGTATGCTCGTGCACTGAAGCATGCACCCACAGAAGAAAGTGTTTTTGTGTTAGAGGATGTTGCGCCATTGAAACAACAGAAAACTTTCCCTGATGACATCATATTTAGCGCCAGGGACTCTATGGGTATTGAAGCCCCTACGATAGATCCTCTGGTCATTTCTGCCGGTATTGGCCCGGCCACTGTGAGAAGAATTCTGGTCGATTGCAGGGCTTCGTGTAATATTCTCTTTAAGAAAACTTTTGACCAGATGAAGATACCAATGGCTTCGTCATTGAAAATTGCTGGCTTCACTGGGGAGCCAAAGCAGCCGATTAGGACTATAGACTTGATTGTAGAGCTCGGAGAGGGGCTGAGAAAGGTAGCTCGAAAGCAGACCTTTATAATTGTTGAAGAATTTTCTGCTTATAATGCTTTCTTGGGCCGACCGACCCTGGCTGCATTCAAAGCTGTTCTCGCTCCGTGGTGTCTAACTATAAAATTTCCCACTGATAACGGAATTGGGATAATTAAAGGAGATCAGAACGTGCGACGGGAGTGCTATCTTGCAGAGCTACGTGAAACAAAGAGGAGAGAAATGGGAAAAGATACGGCGCCTTCAGTCCGCATCAGAGAACGAACCTTGTAGCAACTACAGGTTGGTCCCTGCACTGGCGAACATAGTGGTGCCCGGAGAGAGATGGATCCAAGAAAAGCTAGTGCAGGGGAGAATAGAGTAGTGCCGGTAGAGGTGACAGTGTCGGTACCTATTGACTTAAAGGACCCAAACAAGGTGCTTAATGTGGGTTCACAACTCAACACTACAGCTCAGAATATTCTGATCTCGTTCTTGAAGGCAAATTTAGATGTATTCGCATGGACTCATGCTGATATGTGCGGAATATCACCAGAGTACACGCTCTGAACATCGATCCAAAGTTCACGCCAGTAAAACAGAAAAGAAGAACTCAAGGTCTAGAGAGGTCAGCAGCGTTGAAAGAAGAAGTCGATCGACTCATGGAGAATGGTTTCATCAGAGAATCTGTTTACCCAGATTGGCTCTCAAATCCTGTCCTGGTTAAAAAGGCTAATGGGAAGTGGAGAGTACGCATTGACTTCTCAGATCTGAATAAAGCTTACCCCAAAGACTGTTTCCCGCTGCCTAGAATTGATCAGTTGGTGGATGGAACGGCGGGACATGAATTGCTGTCTTTTATGGATGCTTACTCCGGGTACAATCAGATCATGATGCATGAGCCAGATCAGGAGGACACGAGCTTCATAACGGATGTTGGTCTTTACTGCTACAAAGTCATGCCCTTCAGACTCAAGAATGCGGGGGCAACTTACCAAAGGCTTGTTAACACCATGTTTAAACCGAAGATCGGAAAGACAATGGAAGTCTATGTCGATGATATGTTGGTAAAGTCAAAGAAAGCAGTGGACCACATGGATCACTTGGCGGAAATGTTCGCGGTCCTCCGGAGATACGGAATGAAACTTAACCCGTTGAAATGTTCATTCGGAGTGGAGTCCGGAAGGTTTTTGGGATTTATTGTGAGCGCTAGGGGCATTGAGGCTAATCCTGCTCAAATCACTGCCTTGAAGGAGGTCAAAGCTCCTAGAACAAAGAAGGAACTACAGAGTCTTAACGGAAAAGTTGATGCTTTGAGCTGATTCATTTCTAAAGCTACTGATAAATGCATTCCATTCTTTGACGCTCTAAAGAAAGGAAGAAAAAACTTTGACTGGACTCCCGACTGCCAGAACGCATTTGATGAGTTGGTTTGCCATATGGAAGTGCCGCCAATACTCTCAAAGCCCGACAATGGTGAAGATCTCTATATATATCTGGCAATATCATCTCACGCTCTGAGTGCAGCATTGGTTCGAGAAGATAGAAGGATCCAGCGGCCATTCTATTACATTAGTAAAAGATTCGCTGGGGCAGAGATGAATTACTCGAAGCTGGAGAAACTCGCATATTGCCTATTGATTGCATTACGGAAATTGAGGCCGTATTTTCAAGCTCATCCCATCAAAGTCCTCACTGATCAACCTCTGAAGCAAGTCCTGTTTCGCCCTGAGACTTCGGGCTGTCTTTTAAAGTGGAATATTGAACTCAGTCAATATGACATCACTTACCATCCCCGAAGAGCTATCAACGGACAAGCTTTAGCAGACTTCATTGCTGAATGCACAGATAAAGGTGATAGTGAGGAAGAAGAAACTAATGACGTCCCGGTGAAATGGAAATTATACGTCGATGGCGCAAGGAATGACTACTGTTCTGGGGCAGGGGTTGTCCTTGAAACCCCTGAAGGACGATCATTGTGTTATGCACTGAGGCTGGAATTTCCTTCGACTAATAATGAAGCAGAATATGAAGCTCTCATTGCAGGTTTGAGAATCGCTAAAGAGCTAAATATCAGAATATTACAGATCTTCAGTGACTCTCAGCTTATCGTATGCCAAGTCAAGAAGGAATTCCAAGCTAAAGGAGGAAATTTACCCGCTTATTTGTCAAAGGCCTGGGAGCTTCTTGAAGATTTTGATCATTATTCAATAAACCATATTCCCCGGGAAGAGAATATGAAGGCAGATTCCCTTGCGAAGTATTCAAGTACTGGTGAAGCTCAACTATTGGGATTAGTCCCCGTAGAAGTCCTCTCAGCACCAAGTACAGACGAGATGGACGTTGACTGGATTATGAATGTATCTCAGGAACAAGAATCATGGATGACTCCAATACTGGACTATTTACTCAGAGGTTCTTTGCCAGAAAATTCGAGAGAAAGACAGAAGCTTCTAAGGAAAGCCTCCAGATATATAGTCCAAGACGGCCGATTGTACAGGCGGGGTTTTTCAATGCCATTACTCCGATGTGTAACTAAAGATGAAGCCAAGACAATTCGAGCTGAAGTACAAGGAGGGGAATGTGGAGATCACACGGGTGGTCAGACATTAGCAAAGAAAATTCTCCGTTATGGATATTTTTGGCCGGAAATTAATCAAGACGCCGCTGCATATTCTCGGAAATGTGACAAGTGCCAAAGATTCGCCAAAATTCCTAGAGCACCTTCCACTGAGCTAACACAGATGGTCAGTCCGTGGCCATTTGCCATTTGGGGAATGGATCTCATTGGGCCATTACCAACTGCCAAATCAGGGATTAGATATGCTATTGTTGCAGTTGATTATTTTACTAAATGGGCTGAAGCTGAAACTTTGGCTACTATTACCTCTAAGAAAATGATAAATTTTGTGACTAAAAATATCATTTGCAGGTATGGTGTGCTGCAGAAAATAATCACAGACAATGGTACTCAATTTGAAAATGAGGAATTCCAGGACTTCTGCAAGCGATTCAAAATCCAGAAAGTTTTTCAGCAGTGGCCCATCCGCAGGCAAACGGGCAAGTGGAAGCAGTAAACAAAATCATCAAATCAACCATCAAAAAGCAGCTGGAAAAAGCGAAAAGTGGCCGGGTTGACAAGTTACCGCTTGCACTATGGGCATACAGAACCACCTACAAAACTGCGACCGAGCATACTCCATTTTCGTTGGCATATGGATCGGAAGCAATGATTCCAGTGGAAACTGAAGTCCCCTCACATAGAAGAATACATTTTGATAAAGATGAGAATGAAAAACTGCAATTGGAAGCACTGGTCCTCCTTGATGAAAGAAGAGAAGAGGATAAACTTAGAATTGTGGCTCATCAACAAAGAATAGCCAGGCACTTCAATTCCAAAGTTCGTGAGCGCAACTTTGAAGTTGGGGACCTAATTCTGAAAAGAATCATGACAGCCACAGGTGTGTTTGGGCCAAACTGGGAAGGGCCATACGTTATAGGCACGAAGCTTCTTGACGGCACATTCAAACTCACAACTGTCGAAGGAGAACCAATCCCAAGAGCTTGGAACAGCAATCATTTGCGTCCTTATTTTACTTGAAAGCTTTGCTGAAATATTGTAAAAGAATTGCAAAAATATGATCCTTGTATTGAAAGCAATTGTAAAGCAAGTGAATAATGAAACGCTATAAAGTGGATGTAGGCCCAGTTTTTGGCCGAACCACTATAAATCTTGTGTTCTCTACTACTATAAACTGCTTTGTTTTATTTCGACATATAAAATACATTAATTGTGTCATTAAAATGTCGTTTTAATAATGAAGGTCATGAAAGTAAAGCTTACCCATCCCAAGACCAAGCAAACACACACTAAACCATCAAAAATTTCCATACTCAAATCCTAAAAAAGAAGTGCTTCAAACAAAAGTGAGCAATGTGGATGGAAGTGGACCATCTCTAACTAACTATAAATGTTTGAACAAAAAGCAAACTGTGTCCACCACCACCAACTCACCTAACTGTGAAGTACATTTCTTTGGATAAGGGAAGTTATTGGCAACTAAAAAGTGTTGACACTTGCAAAAGACAACGGGGATCGCCAACATGAGTGGATGGCAAAAGAGACATGGGCGAGCAAGCATTAATCAGCAAAAGACCTCTTCGGAGGCGCAAGCCCTCTACGGAGGTTCAACTCTTCGGAGGAGAAAGACCTCGAGCGGGCCTAGCCAGAAAAAGAGAGATCTTTCTCGTTACAAAGTTGCGGAATGATCGGTCGATACGCTCCCGTGAATCCGTCCAACCGAGAGAAAGAAACTCCAAACTTCCAGGCAAAAGTCCTACTCAGAGGCACACGTTTCACCGAGATTGAAACAAAACTTTCAGGTGTTGAAACGCGAAAAAAGCCCTCTTTGGAGGCCCATTTCACCACAGTTGAAATGCTAAAAGACCTCGAGAGGCCAACCAGAAAAAGAGAGTTATTTCTCGTTACAAAGTTGCGGAATGATCGGTCGATACACTCCCGTGAATCCGTCCAACCGAGAGAAAGAAACTCCAAACTTCCAGGCAGTAGCCCTATTCAGAGGCACACATTTCACCGAGATTGAAAAAAACATCCAAGTGTTGAAATGTGGAAAGCCCTCTTCGGAGGCCCACTTCCCAGCGAACAGGGAAAAATAAAAGCCTCTTCCAAGGGGCAGAAGCAAAAGGACCTCTTCCCAGAGGCACAACAAAACAGAAAGACCTCTTCCCAGAGGCAGAAATGAAAAGATCTCCTCCCGGAGGCACAAGCAAGCAGAAAGACCTCTTCAGAGGCACATGTTTCACCGAGATTGAAATAAAACTTCCAAGTGTTGAAACGTGAAAAAGCCCTCCTTAGAGGTGCAACTTTTCGAAGAAGCAAAAATCAAAAAGCCCTTTACTGCGGCATTAAAAAAAATCCTCATCAAAGGCACGCTTTAACTTTCAAAGGAAGAATGATTTAACTATTCTGGAAAATACTCTTCCTCAAAAAAAAAATAATAATAAAGAAAGTTAAAGTACCCTTCAGAGGCCCGTTTTACCACATAGAAGAATTCACATGGTAAAATGTGTATATACACAAAAGAAAAAGTGATTCCTTCAAAGGATGAAGCGTAAAAACTTATATAGAGGGAGTTGTACTCTATTTTTTAACGAGATAATATTTCTCCAAGTATGAAATAATTATTCTCCAGAAAATAAGAGTACAAGTCCCCTCAAAGTATAGAATATTGCAGCGAGCTTATGGTATGGGGGCAGCATGGTATAGTTACATACAACATGGTATAGTTACATTGATAAAATTACGCTCGAACAACATACCGCAAGTTCACTGCAATATCATATAAAGAAACTTGTACAAAAATGAATAATAAATGCATTCTCAAATTCAAACAAGAGTTTGTACAAATAAAGGATCGTTTTATTCAATTGTAAGGCAGATACAAGTTTCGAAATAAAGAAAGCAGGGGCCGGTACCCGCACAATCCCAGAACAGTACGTGCAAAAAACAAAAAGCTAAAAAACTGGAATCTTCATTTCTTCTTGCCACCTTTGGACCCTTCACCCGGCCGGATGGTTAGCTTTCTGGGTCGATCTTTACGCATGAGGGAAGAAGGAGAGGGAGGTACAACTGGTTCAATATCCGGTTCCTCTTCAGTAGCAATGATGCTCTTCCTCCTCTTCTTTGATACTCCACGCTTCTTTTTCCTCTTTGAGGAAGATTCACTTCCTGGAGTAATAAGTTTAGACAAAGTTATGCCATCAGAAGGAGTCCGCTCCGGAGATATCTCACCCCCCTCAAGTCCTTCGTCCTTTTGCTCTTGCGAAGCAGATGGGTCATCCAAGCCCCGAAGGGCACCTATTATTTCTTCCTGTGATCCCGGATGATGAGTAGGAGTGATTGGGGGAGGCAGAGGAACGGTAACTGGAGGTGAAGAAGTTTGAATAACACTCGGCGCTCTCTCTACAAAGGAAAATTTAAAAGTGTCAGTAATTCCCGCAAAAAGAGGAGACAACGGCTCGTCGAGATTTAAGAAATAATCAAGAAGCTCGTCAAATCCGTAAGAAACTGGCAAGTTGTCCCCATGAGCATTATTAGGGTTACCTGGAGAAGTTGGTGGTATCACATCAACTTCGTAGTCTAGAGCTTCAGCACTCTCTTGTGGCTCATCTACGGCTTGTGTAATTATGGCTCCGATATCAGCTTTAGTAGGAATCGGTGTGTGAGAGCTAGAACCAGCAATGTCAACGTCGGCTGAAGTTGAAGGAGGGACAGGGGCAGTCAAAGTCGTTTCTTTTTCTTGGTGCTCTTCCCCCATTATTTCAACTCGCGATCTAGCGAGTTGATCCTTCCCTCTAGCAAGGGCTGCGCGAGCTTTGAAGTCTAAATAGTGCGCCTCTAGCTCCTCTTCAGTGTACCCGACGCCTTTAAGCATGTCAAGCGCGGCTTCCCACACTTCAGCCAGGGTGACCTCATATTTGGGATCCAGGAATGCAAGACTGCCACGCCCTAACACACTTTGCAAATAGAATTCAAATAATGTCGAGCCAATGTTAGCTTTGGTAGCTTCATGAGCTTCTTCAGCTGCAATTCTTCCAGCAACCGCTTCATCTCGCTCCCTTTCGTCTTTAGATAGTTGAGCTTTCAATTTTTCAATTTCCGCAACCTGGAAGCTAGATTGCTCTTGCAACCGAGTAATGTCAGTACGGCAGCTTTGGCCTCAGCATCCCTTTGCGCCGCATGGGCATCCCGCACTTGTCGTTGAAGCACATTTTCTTTTTGAGAGTAGGAAGCGGAAGAAGTAACAAGTTCTTCTTTAAGTTTTTCCACTTCCGCTTCATGTTTTTCGTTGTAGGCGGCAATGCTATTCATTTCCGCATCATGCTGCTCAAGGGCCTTTTGCCATTCGGTTTTGTCATTCTCCATGGTTAACATAGCTTCGAGATTGGCCCGATTCACCCTCTGAAGCTCATCAACAAGTTTTTGCCAATTTGCCATCCTCTCAATGTCAGCTTTAACGGCATCAAGGTTCCGTAACATGGCATTTTTATCTATGGGAACCAGATCAAGGTCAAAGCGAACTCCTTTTAAGCACCAATTTGGAAATCGACTTTGGAGAGTGACTGGACCTGGTCCCACGTGGTAAGAAGGCCTGTTAATGATCGCCTGGATATCAGTACGGGAGGGGGCAGGAGACTGAGAAGAAGTAGGAGCAGTAATCTTTTCCGAAGTTGCAGGCATTGGTTCCTCACTGACTTTAGCCCGTTTACTCGGGTCATCAGTTATGTGACTCTTCCCTCTATCATCATGAGATTTGAGTTTGTGGGAGTCACCCTCTTTGTGGGAAGAATCGTATCGATCATCCGGTCTTCCGTAGCGTTCTTCATGGGCACGTCTCTCCCGAGCCTTCCGAGCGGCCCTCTCTTCATCAGTCTCTCTGTGAACAGGGAGATAGCGCTTATAGTCATACTGGCCGTGTCTCCCGTATTGCTGAAAGTCATCATAATACGAGCCGCCTCGCTTCACTGAAGAACCTGAAATTGGAAAAAGCACAACTTTAGAATCTTTTGGAAGTGTGAAAAGCTAAGTGTGTAAAATGTCAAAGAATCCAAGTCATGTGTGATGTGTAAACTACACGCGCTGAACCACGAACCGCTCGTCAGTCGAGGGGTAACAACAGGTTTTATAGGTAAAGGCAATTCTCCGGATGAGGGGGTTTGTTTAAGGGCAGAAATTGCTTCAACTGTCAGAGATATAACTTTGGTAACAGCGGGGTCATCTTTGAAGAGCTCTTGAGAGGTGACCATTATGTCGCTCAAATCTTCGAAGATGTCATCACCGCTTTGCTTAGCGGAGCTCCCTCCATCAACTCCTTTCTCAACGTTCTCCCCGGTTTGAAGAAGAGGTTCCTCTTCTTCAATGATTGGGGCAAGTGCAGGCTTATCGGAGGGCCCCGCAGCGTCTTTTGGAGTCGAACATTTCACTAGCGAGGCCTTATTGGTAGTTCCTCCCTGCACAGGCTCTTTAGCAGGAGGTGGGGCATCCGGAGTTTTAGCTGGGGAGTTTGGGATTTCATGAGGGTGTGTAGAGCGAGAAGCGTGCAAAAGCCCATACTGATGCAAAAATTCGTCTTTCAACAGAAATTGAATGCCTCTCTCCTCAACTGGCACGGCCTTAAGCCTTTCGAAAGTTGGCTTGTGACTGGGATCCCTAGAAGGAGGAGGGAGCGCTGAAAATAAAAAAGAAGCGGAGTTAACACTTAGCAATTCAGTTTTGCAAAAGTTAGATAACAAACGAAGTAAGAATGGTTAATCTTACTTCCTTCCCTCCATACAGCTCAAAACCCCAGGGGACAGCGAACATAGAAAAATTGAGTCAAAAACCCATGAGCGCTGTCAGGAAGACCAACGATCAATTTACGATTTCGAGCACGTCTCACGACAGTAATAGAGGGGTGATCTTTAGTCCTGGTGAAAGAGCATAGGAAGCAAATCTCGTCAAAGCTTGGGAATCGATCAAGCGTCGTCCTAAACAGTACACACAACCCCATTAAAATGGCGTAGCCATTGGGGTGTAATTGGGATGGGGCGATGGCCAATTGACGAAGAAGTTGTTGGAAAAAGTCATTGAAAGGAGGAATGCCCCCACTCAGGCACATTTGTCGATTGACCATTACAAAGCCAGAAGGCGCCACATCAGAAGTGTTGGTTTTATCAGGAAGAATGGCATCTGATTCAGCAATACCAAACTGAGCGCACAATTGGCGAAAAACTTTGTATGATAAAGTAGAAGAGGCTCTTTCAGGAGGATTGATTAATGGAGCTGGAATAGGAGCGACAACTCCAGCCTGTGCTGTTATCTCTTCTTGTTGGGAAGTCATTCTACATAAGCAACTGGATATTCAAATATGAAGGTGCACGTTTCCTAAAAAGTGTGAAGTGTTGTGCAAAACTAATAATGACAAGTAAATATAACTGCAGTTAAACTAATTGACAATTGATCGATTACTAAATTTCAGGACTTGTTAATTTAAAAAAAAAGGGTTCAAGTGCAATATTGGTGTAAACCGGTCGATTTCAATTGACTATCTCAATGTTGCTTTAATACTCTACTTGAATTCGTTGAATTGAAAGCACTTCGTTCACACAATCTATTTAAGTTAATTACCTTCTGTCAAAAAATCTGTCATTTGATGTGGGCAGTCAATGGCAGTATATTCGCCTTGGTTTTTTGTAGTTGTTATTTTCAGCAGGTAGTTAGCTTATAAGTTAACAGGATCTGTGGAATAATGCAACAAAGTTCAAACAATTTAAAGTTTGGACAATTCTGAGTTTAGGCAATTCAGTCCGGTAATACAAGTTAAATAATCAAGTTGGGATTATGCTTTTAAGTGACAACTCGTTCACAACCTAAGGGGTATGCGGCGAGTTAAGTTAAGATCTGTAAGTCGTAATGTGCATGGAGGAAAAAGCCTTAAATCAGAACAAAGCAACTTTCTCGAAGTCCTGTCTCGGCCGCGACTCAAAGCCTAGGTCTCATCTACTTGAGTCGGTCAAGGGTTAAGCCACAAGGAGCAACTCGGTATGGAAAATAGTCGTTCACGACTTATGGCTTGAGACGTTCACGGTCTAAAGGATAAGTTGTAGTAAGGATCTAAAGGGCTGAGTCACTCGTACGACCTAAGTCCTAAATCGTCAGGAAATCAACACGACCAAAAATTAGGTCATGGATGGATGAGATTGCAAGGCCTTCCTAAGTCGGTAGACCCAAAAAACCAACTAAGTCGTGAGAATTCTAGGTCATCTCCTCAACCAGTTAACTCCTTTCTAACCCATTAACCCGCTAAGGACCTTCTCATCTCCTCCAAACTCACAGACCAGTTAATTCGAGACACTGTAATCCATTATCTTCTCCTCACATGGTCAGAAATCACCCAAAAAACCAATTCGAATCGCTTCAAGTTTGCGACAAATCTGATGCACTACTATGTTATCACGAACGATAACAACAATATGATCGATGGCAGACGCAAATCAATCAGAAACGTGGTTCGCTATGGAACACAGCACAAAAATGAATTGGAGTCAGAAAATGGGGAGTCCAGATTCGTGACTCAATGGTGATCGTGGATTGAACAGAAGGTGAATTCACTTACGCGATATAAAGGTGAAGATGAGTTGACGACTGATTAGCTTGGATTCATCTCTGGAAACTTGAAGGATCGTTAATGGAAGGATCAAATAAAACAAATAAGCAGTAAAGTGAGGAGGAAGGACCGACTCAACGGCTTATATACGAAACAGGGGGGAAGATGGAAAGACTAACGAGTCATGAGCCTCTTTGAGTCGTTTACGACTCATGCACTGAGTCGAAGCACACAACTCACGATTTAAGCGTGTACTTCGAGGGGCAATTGTTAAATCCTCTGCTCAAGCGACTCAAACAAGGCTCACGACTCACAATGATTACCGACTCAACAGCCTTAGCTTGTTGCCGACCTAAAATGAATGACGACTCAACTGATTGCCGACTTAACGGTTCAGAAGGAACAGCGACTCACCGGGTTATAACCTTAATGCCTCAAAGGTGTTGGCCGACTCATGGAGTTCACGACTCATGGGGCAGACCGACCTTAGGCCTATGATAGGTCGTTCACGACCTAAGCAAGTGGACCGGATACCTCATCATTTTACATCGTGGCCCCTTAACTCGTACATGACTCATGACCTGGCGTGAGTCGTCCACGACCTAAAGCTGCTAAGTAGAAAAACAAGGCCGTGATACTCAAGTCGCATTCTATTGACTCGTTCACGACTTTGGACCGTGGATTTGCCTCTATAGGTCGGTCGCGACTTAGCCTAAGTCGGTCACAACTCAGGATTTGGGTGAAAAATTCTTATCCAGATTTGCCTATAAACACGTGACCATCTCCAACATTCAAAGGACTTTTGGACCATTCTTCTTCAAGGCATAGAAACTTCACTATCTTCAAAGCAATCTACACTCCATCACTTCAAGCACACGTAAGATGCTTAGATCAACTTCGCACAGGAATTCAACACACTCAATCATGAATTCGAAGAACTCTGTCACATCGAAGTTTTCCCTAGCTACTTGTTTCTTTTTGAATTGAATTGGAATGTAATTGAAGGAGATTGTAACAAGTTGTAAACCGAACAGCAATAAAAAGGATTGAAGTGGACGTAGGCTTGATCATAAGCTGAACCACCATAAACTTTGTGCTCATTTACTGCATTTTCTGTTACTTACTGTTATTTCTTGATTCCTGTATTCACGGGTGGTGCTTTCACATCGTTTCTACACACACCGAGGTGTTAGCGTCAGATTTTCACGTTAACAAAGCATGTGAGCAAGCTGTGTCTCTCCGAGCTGAGCGTGATGCGGCAGTCGTAAGGGTTAAGGAGGTTGAAACGGTGGTGGAGGAGAGAGTTCAGGTAGAGAGGTTCAAGATGGAGGCCAAATTTGACGAACTCTTGGACACATATAATGCCAATGTGTTAGAGCATAGAAATCTCTCCTGGCTAGGGGATTACTCGATGCTTCTCTACAATGCTTGGTAGAAACTATTGGAGAACAAGAGGATGTCTTTCCCGAATGGAGTATTAGATGAGTTTGAGCTTGAGTCACGTCTTCTTAGCGAGGATGAGAGGAGAACTCTTCACGAGGCGATAATCTCTGTTGAGAAAGAAAGACTTGGCATCCACCAAAAGGTGATCGGAGAAGGTTTGGGTGTCGCGCATCATAGTGAGAACATCGAAGTCCCTATCCCGACTTTATCCGAAGCTATCGCCGCGGTTGATCCACTAGTTATACCTGCTTACAACCTGGACCAACCGGAGTTGTCTTCTGGCAAGACTGCCGTCTCCGAGCCTGTTCAAGTTCCAAGGCAAGGTAAAGAAGGTAATTGATTATTTCCCTCATGTCTTAAAGTATCGATTTTCGAGAGAATTATCTGGACTGAGTACTTTTGTCCTCCTTTGTTCAGTGGCTGAGAGTGCCGCATTCGTGCCCACAGTTCCTCCTGTTCTATATCCTACACACGGAGTTATTGTCATTGAGGCGATTTCCACTGCTGCCATGGCTGGTGATATGGGAGAGGGGAGCTCGATGTCGTTCGATGCTCAAATGATTGAAGAGTTACTTGGTCACCCTCTTGACCCCGTTCTCGATCCTTCATTTGCGATGAGTGGAGCTGCTCCGGTTTTTAGTTCTGTCGCGACATCCACTAGCGTATCCAGCGTAGCTCAATTGACTCGAGAAGAAGAGATTTTAGCTGAGATAAGTGTTGAAATGGCCACGATGGTGACGGTTGGTGGTCCTGGTAGCGGCACTGCTCCTTCAAGCTTATCTTCTTTAATGGTGATCTCTCCCGGCGGCACAGTAACTGTCTCCAGCGTTGCTGAACAAACACCTGTCACCGCTCTCATGCCTTCAGTTCGTCCTCACAAAAGGATCTTTATCCCTTCCAGCTCTGAGGAAGATATTGATATTATGCCAAATCCAGAGGACGTTCCAAAGAAGGACAAGAAATCCAGTAGGAAGCCGGGTAAGGGTCCAGCAGCTCGACTCCGAAGAAGAAGCCCCGGAAGAAGAAGGAGTGAGCTTCTTGTTTTATCATGTGGTTGTGAATAGCAATTCTTTTACCTTTTCTTTTGTTCTTTTAGAGCCGTGTATATGTGTGGATTCGGCCCCCACTTAATTGAAACTTCTTGACTTGCTATGTAACCGAACATGTTTTTGTTGGCTGATGAATGTGAAGTTGCTCTTTTCTTTTACTTAAGTGTTTTGCAATATTTGTTTGTTTTTTTATGCCAAGTATGAAAACATAATTTCGTGTCATGATTTGACGAATGAGTTGAACTCCGGACATAGTATCACTTTGGTTAGTGATTAATACTTAGCTATTCTGCCCCCTAGTCTTGGGGAGTAACATCTGTATTTTGGTGGTTGATCGCATTTATCGCAAATCTTAAGCACATATCCACATTCTGGGGACTTAGGATAATTTGAGATCAATGATCCGGTTCGCATTTCGGGAATTTGAGAGTTACCGACACTTGTAACATGGTTCGCGCTCCGGGAACCAGGAATTGATGTTTATACTTTGCTTCACGCTCCGGGAAGTTGGAGTCCGTTCGCACTCCGGGAACGAATTGTTGAATGTTTATACCCCAATTCACACTATGGGAAGTTGGAGTCCGTTCGCACTCCGGGAACGAATTGGTGAATGTTTATACACCAATTCACACTTTGGGAAGTTGGAGTGCGTTCGCACTCCGGGAACGAATTGCTGAATGTTTGTACTCCAATTCACACTCTGGGAAGTTGGAGTCCGTTCTCACTCCGGGAACGAATTGTTGAATGTCTATACTCCAATTCACACTCTGGGAAGTTGGAGTCCGTTCGTACTCCGGGAATGAATTACTGAATGTTTATACTCCAATTCACACTCTGGGAAGTTGGAGTCCATTCGCTCTCCGGGAACGATTTGTTGAATGTTTATACTCCAATTCACACTCTGGGAAGTTGGAGTCCGTTCGCACTCCGGGAACGAATTGTTGAATGTTTATACTCTAATTCACAATCTGGGAAGTTGGAGTCCGTTCGCACTCTGGGAACGAATTGTTGAATGTTTATACTCCAATTCACACTCTGGGAAGTTGGAGTCCATTCGCACTCCGGGAACGAATTGCCGAATGTTTATACTCCAATTCACACTCTGGGAAGTTGGAGTCCGTTCGCACTCCGGGAACGAATTGTTGAATGTTTATACTCCAATTCACACTCTGGGAAGTTGGAGTCCGTTCGCACTCCCGGAATGAATCGCTGAATTTTTATACTCCAATTCACGCTCTGGGAAGTTGGAGTCCGTTCGCACTCCGGGAACGAAATGCTGAATGCTTATACTCTAATTCACACTCTGGGAAGTTGCAGTTAGTAAAAGTATTGTCGTGTATCAATCCTTGTAAAAGCTGGTGTAGTCTTATGTCCCCAAGCTCGGGTTTCACTTAGTGAGTGACCGGTCGTATCACAGTCACTCCCTATTTGAATAAATCCCACCGCGTGATGGAATTTAGCTCTTCGTACATCATGATATTATGCATCATTTTCAGTTAATCACAACTTTTGGCTCGAAGAGATGGCATTTTATTGCTGAAATAAAAGAAATATGGCAAAATCAGTTGCCTTATTACAAGTTCAAACTTCAAAATGCAAAAATAAGATGCTAAGGAAGAAATTGACTAAAAATAGATAAGTAAAGCCTGTCATGTGTAGTAACGACGGAGACTTTCGCTATTCCAAGCTCTCGGCAAAGTAAGACCGTCAATGGTTGACAATTTGAATGTGCCATCTCCGAGCTTTTGTGAAATCACATACGGCCCTTTCCAATTTGGCTTCATGTGCGAAGGGACCGGAAAAATTCTCTTGAGTACGAGATCGCCGGGTTCAAAGGTTCGTGGGCGGACCTTGGCATTGTATATTCGAGCGACTCGACCCCGATATACGGCTGCCCTCAAATCAGCTTCTTCACGCTTCTCATCAAGTAGTCTAGAGATTCAACAAGTAATATGGCATTCGTTTTCGGATCATAATATGTCACACGATGAGAGCGAACTTCCAATTCAACTGGAATAACGGCTTCAGAGCCATAGGATAGAGAAAATGGAGTGTGTCCGGTTGTAGTTTTGTGAGTCGTTCGATAAGCCTATAGAGCCATAGGCAGTTCATCAACCCACTTTCCCCCGGCTTTTTCCAGTCGTTTCTTCAAAATAGACTTGATAACCATATTGACGGCTTTAACTTGACCATTTGCCTAAGGGTGTGCTACTGCAGAGAATTTCTTGCGGATGTGAAATCGTCGACAAAAGTTCTTGAATTCAACACTGACGAACTGGGCTCCATTATCGGTGATAATAGTACACGGGAGACCAAACCGACAGATGATGTTGCGTATCACGAAGTTAATCACTTTCTTTGTTGTAATTGTTGCAAGAGGTTCAGCTTCAGCCCATTTGGTGAAGTAATCAACTGCGACGATGGCGTACTTCGCACCACCTTTAGCTAAAGGCAAAGCACCAATTGCGTAAACTCCCCATATTGCAAATGGCCATGGGCTGACCATTTGGGTTATCTCAGTGGGTGGAGCTCTGGGAATTCGAGCGTGTTTTTGGCATTTATCACACCTTTTGGCGTAGTCCATAGCATCGCGATTTACGGTAGGCCAATAATATCCATATCGAAGTATTTTCTTGGCAAGTGCTTGCCCCCTAGTGTGATCGCCACATTCTCCTTCGTGCACATCGTGTAACACTCGTTTGACTTCGTCGCGTGCGATACACCGAAGAAGAGGAACAAAATATCCCCTTCGATACATAACTCCATTTTGAATGACAAACCGTGAAGCTTTTCGAAGAATTTGTCATTTCTCACTTCATCGTTCAGGCAATGTGCCATGCTCAAGGTATCCTCGGTAGGGGGTCATCCACGATTCTCTGATGGAAGTAGCTTCAAATGTGAATTAATTTTCTGCTTAATCAATGCATGGAGAAGATAAAGTCTCGACAGGAACGAGTACCAAGTGTTGAGCTTCGCCTGTACTTGCCAACTTTGCCAACGAATCAGCTTTCTGATTGTGCTCTCGAGGTACTTAGAAAATGGTATAATAATCCAACTGATCAAGTATTTCCCGGACCCGGGCTAGATAAGCAGCTAAACTTCGATCTTTGGCCTGGTATTTACCCCGAACTTGGCATACTATCAACTAGGAATCGCAGTAGATTTCCACATCAATAATTCTTAGGTCATGGGCCAACTTCAACCCAGTAAGCAAAGCTTCATATTCGGCTTCATTGTTGGTTGCACGGAAATCAAACTTTAAAGCGTAGCATATGGATCTGCCCTCGGGGGTTTCAAGCATTATCCCTGCGCCCGAGCACCGATCGTTGGATGCACCATCAGTATATAACTTCTATATGTACTCAGGGATTTACTAGTTTTAGGTAAGTCGTCAGGAGTAGTGAATTCGGCAATGAAATCTGCAAGGACTTGACCGTGTATGGCTAGTCTCGGAGTATAGGTGATGTCGAATTGACTCAGTTCAATGTTCCATTTTAGTAACCTGCCAGACGTCTCAGGTCGTTTGAGGACTTGTCGTAACGGATGATCGGTGTACACGGTGATGGGATGAGCCTGAAAATATGGACGGAGCTTCCTCGAGGTGATGACTAGACAGTATGCCAATTTTTCTAACCTTGGATAATTTCTTTCAGCTCCGGTTAACCGTTTGCTAACAGAATAGACTGGTTTCTGCACTCGGTCTTCCTCCCGAACTAGCGCAGCACTGATTGCGTTTTCAGATACGGCCAGATAGAGGTATAACTGTTCATGATCAACAGGTTTTGAAAGAATCGGTGGTGTGGAAAGATGCTGAATCAGTGATTGAAATGCGCCCTCACATTCCGTTGTCGATTCGAAGTTTCGTATCAGGTCGAAGAAGGGTATGCATTTGTCAGTTGATTTCGAGATGAATCTGCTGCAACCTTTCCAATAAGGCTCTGCACTTGTTTTATGGTCCTTGGAGTTTGAAGATTCCTAATCGCCCAAATCTTTTCTGGGTTGGCCTCTATTCCTCGGGCGTTGACGATGAACCCAAGGAATTTTCCGGATGCGAATCCAAAATGACATTTTAGCGGATTAAGCTTCATCCCGTATCCCCGGAGGACGTTGAACATTGACATTAAGTCTTTGATGTGATCAGTGGAGTATCGTGACTTTACCAACATATCATCTACATAGACTTCCACGGTTTTCCCGATCTGGTCGGCAAACATTCGATTGACTAAGCTCTAGTAAGTTGCTCCGACATTCTTTAATCCAAAAGGCATGACCTTGTAGCAGTATAGTCCTAGGTCAGTTACGAAGCTCGTATTTTCTTGATCGGGTACATGCATGGGTATCTGATTGTAACCAGAATAAGCGTCCATGAAAGATAATAATTCATGCCCAACCGTTGAATCCACAAGTTGATCGATTCGGGGAAGTGGAAAGTTGTCTTTCGGACAAGCCTTGTTTAAGTCAGAGTAGTCGATGCACGCTCTCCATTTCCCATTCGGTTTTCGGACAAGTACAGGGTTGGATACCCACTCCGGGTATAAAGCATCTCGGATAAACCCATTCGTCTTTAGCTTATCAACTTCTTCTTTGAGGGCGGCAGATCACTCTTGATCCATACCGCGTCCCTTCTGCTTGACCGGGATATACCGTGGGTCAATATTTAAGGTGTGGCTCGCGATGTCTGGCGAGATTCCACACATATCAGAGTGTGTCCAAGCGAATACGTCTAGATTTTATTGGAGAAATTCGACCAATTCCAGTTGCGCTTGTGGGTTTAGTTGAGACCCAATTTTTAACATTTTTGAATCATCATCATCATCATTAACTGGGATATCAATTGTCAGTTCGGCGGGGGGAGCTTGACTTTCTTTAGACTCATCATTGTCTTCAGTGTCTCTGGGATCTAGGTCTTTCTGGAATTGGTCGTGGTGCCCGGCCGAGGCCCAGGCACTAATTGTCAATCATCGGCGAAACGGACGCAGACAGATTCCTCCACGCCCTTTCCTTTCTCCTTTCCCTGCGCCTCTCGCAGTTCGGCAACATAACAGGCTCTCCCAGCAGCCTGATCTCCTTGAATGACCCCTATCCCGTGATCAGTGGGGAATTTCAAAGTTAAGCACCGTAGGGCGATTGCTGCCCTGAATTCGGCATGGGCCGGTCGGCCCAAAAAGGCATTGTATGGAGAGTGGATATCTAGGACAACAAATTGTAACATTCGGACTCTTCGGCTTTCTCCAACTCCCAACTCCACTGGCAATTCCACCACTCCAGTGGGTATATTAGCACTTCCATCGAAGCCATGTATTCTCGATTGACAAGGCTTTAAATCTTTGGCTTCCATTTTCATTTGATCATATACTCTCTTAAACAAGATATTTACTAAACTCCCACTGTCCACCAGGACCCTCTTCATCCAAGCAGGACCAACCTGGGAAGATATGACTAGTGGGTCTATAGTTTGGGCTTCGACCTTATCAGCATCTCGGTTTCTAAATACGATGTCGTCCGCCGTTGTCCTCCGTTGTTTGGCTGGAGCCCCTTCATCAAGTGTACTGCAACTTTCAAAACTCACATGCCTGATCGAATTGGCGTATGATTCCATTTCCCTCCAGCTTCGGTCCGCTGGATGAGGACCACCACTGACTGTATTTATGACCAACCTCCCTTCTGTACGAGCGGGCTCCTCCTGTCTCTCTCGGTTTTGTGCACTATTTTGGTTTGACGGGCCCACACCCCAGCCTGCGGTGCCCGTACGAATTGATCTAACTTCCTTTCCCTGATCAATTTTTCAATAAGGTCTTGCGAATGCCTGCAGTCATTGGTATTGTGTCCTTAACTTTCGTGTAATCTATAGAACTTCCCCGTTTGAATCTGTCTTTCCGATGACGGTTTCGAAGTTGCCTTCTTATGCTGCATTTCATTACAAGTTTGTAGATACACGTTTTCCAGTGACGTATTCAGTTGTGTATAGCTTTCAAACATTTGCGCCTGCGCCGCGGGCCGCGATTCTGATCCTGCCTCTTATTTCTATTATCGCCGTTCCTCGGCTGGGTTTGCTTGTTTTGAATATTCAACTGTACTTTTCCTGAGCTCTCCCCTAACGGTTTCACCGCAACATTGCTTTGAACCCCTTCATTGCTGGATCTCACATCGTCCAGCTTCCTAGATTGTTTCGCATCCTCACGCCTTAAGAATTGGGCGGCTTTGGAGTAGAAACGATCCAACGATGCGGGAGGTTTCCCAGCCAGCCAATTTCCAAATTCAGAGTCGGTGTCAATCCCCTTAGTCAAGGCCATTAAGATTGAATTATCATTGGGGTTAGTGATCTCTGCACAAGCGGCATTGAATCTTTCCAAATATCGCCTGAGTATCTCTCCTGGGGCTTGCGTGACACTAGATAAAGTATTTACGTCTTTAGGCCTGACAATGTGCATACGGAACTGTTCAACAAATTTAGTGTCTAATTGGTCAAATGAAGAAATAGATCATGGTGGTAATCGTGTAAACCACATTGTCACAATTCCCCCTAGAGAAATGGGAAAACTATGACATTTTACTGCATTATTAGCTCTTGCAGCAGTCATCGACCATTCGTATTTTAAAATATGTTGGTTAGGGTCGGAATTTCCTTCATACATGGGAAGAGTCGGCATCCTGAATCCCCGAGGAGGTTCAGCATATAATATGTCGTCGGTGAACGGAATATGACTTCGGGAGATTCCCCAATCGTCATTTGTTAATCCCTGACTTTCGCGGATCATTTGGCGTATCATAGCTGAGAGGTCAGGTGTTGTTATATTCGGAGGGTGGCGAGCCAAAGTGTGGTCGGGTTCCACAGTGCGAGGTAGGATCGGGCGCTGTCGACGATCCGCATCTCGCCTCCTTGGCTCGGTGTCTTCTGGGACATATGGCCCCGGAGTATGTTCCTGTTGGTGGTAATTTTGATTGCAGTGATTTCGGGTATCAACTTCTATGTCAACTGCAGTGGCTGTGGCTTGGTTGTCCATAGTATGTTGTGGAACAATGCCTCCTCGTGAGGAGGGTCCTGTGTGAAAACTAGCGGAAGGGCCAATTCTTATCTGCCCAACAGTTAATGGTTGTTGGTGACCAGCGGTATGCGCATGGTTTCCGTCTAGCCTGGGACGGGTAGATCTTCCGCTGTAATCAGACGAGGCAGAGCATTCATTGGAGGAATGAGGGGCGTGGTCGCTTCTGGATTTTCTATGCCTTTGGCGGTTCAGTTCATTAGTCAACTTAGCATTTTTGCGTAGTTGTTCAGTCAGCTGTTGTTGGCTTAGAGCTAGTTCCTGGAGTAATGCCTGGAACTCTTGTCGAGTGACCCGACCTGATGGATCTGAGTGCCCGGTATCGTCTTGATTGGGTGGAGGGAGTTGTGGGGGATTTTGTCTATCGCGGCCTTCTTGGCCGGCGGTAGTAGAAGTGGTTCTCGTGCTAACCATCTTGAGGTGTAGAATCCTTTCCTAGATTTTGGTAAATCTGAATAGTATGGAAGGAATCTGAAATTGAAGTCTGGATCTCTCTCTTAGATTTACGCGATCCGATATCGATGACAGATCCAATGAGCAGGAGAAAACCTTGGTGATTCTCAATGAAAGCACCAAAGTGTTTGCACCAAAATTGGGCAACACCCTTCTGAAGTTTTTGAAGGGATAATAAATGAAGAAATTAAATTGAAAATGAGGATTATCTAACAAAAACTCCAAATCACATAAAAGTAAATTGCGCGAAAGACAGTAATTTAGAGTGGTTCGGGGTTTTGCCTACGTCCACTATGAAGTTTTATCACTTTATTGCTTAATACTTGAAGGTTACAAGTGTTTTAAAGCGAAGTACAGCACATAATAGATTTGAATTCGAAATCAATGGTAGTGAAGACGATATGGAGTGATTCTGGCAGGGTTCAGGCGTGCTTTCTCTCTAAAAATTCTCTGATCCCATTTCTGAATGACCAAGGGCTCTATTTATAGGTGTAGGAGGCAGATATTTCGCCTAAAATCCGAGGAGAATGCTTCTGGCACGTGAGGGGGCCCATACAGCCGAAATCTGGAGATCCGGGCCCACTTTGGGATCGATTCGACCCTTGGTTCGAATCGATCAAGAAAGTGTCCAATCGTGATGAAACTTGGCATGGACATTCTTGTTGAGTCACAGCTTCTATGAAGATTTTGATTGCTGACAACAATATTAAAGCGATCGACAAATCAAGACGTACATATGGTATTCTAGATTATAGGTTGATTATTTGATGTTATAATAGTAATAAAATTGTCAAAATCTATCCTCAAATAATCATGCACAAAATATAATATATATATATATACATTTATATAGGTTGTGCACTTTATTGTGCAACTTAACAGAGACCGGTCGACCGGTCCAAAAATGAACGGTCGACCGTTCCTGTTGAATGTGCACAATAAACGTGCACACATGTACATAACGACTATATTTTTAAAAACCTGTCTATAGGTTAGTTTTTGACCTGTCGACCGTTTTTAAACAGAGAGCAACTTCTTCCAAAAGACACATCTTTCTTCAATGGTTGCGTCTCTTCTTCTTCATCAATGATCATAACTTTTGACTGCAACTTTTCACCAAGGGTTATAACTATTTTCTCTCTATAAATACACATTAATATCATTGATTAAAAAACAAGTTTTATTAAGATTATATATGCTCTCTATCTATTCTCTGAATTCACTTGCATTCAAAAAGCTCTAAACTACTTTCATTCCTTATTGAATCATTGACACTATCTCATATATTTTGATTCAATAAGCAATATAAATTCCATAATCTTCACAAACATCATTCACAATTTGAGGATAAGATTATAGGAAGAGTGTACTACAAGTGACAAATCCGTGTTTACAAGAGCACAAGTTGTCAACAACAATTGTAATTGTTTTTTGAAGTCCTCCGTATTGTAAGAGGCAAGTGTTGAAGTCCTCAGTGTTGTAGAGGCGTGAAATCCCGTTCGGCTGTTCGGGTAATTGTAAACCTGTTCCTCCGGGTGAAGCGAGGTTGTAATTAGTGAAAATCCAGATAGTAGTCTGGGACTGGACGTAGGACGGTGCTCCGAACCAGTATAAAAATCTCTGGTGTGATTTTTCTATTTTTTTATTTACAATGCTATTATCATCTATTTCTGCATTTGTATTGTAATCCATATTATACGATCCGTGTATACTGTATTAGCACATATAATTGTATACTCACCGCACTTTCATTTGGTATCAAAGCACGGTCATCATATAACCGTAACACAGTTATTTGATATATTCTTGTAATATGGCAAATAACGCAAGTACTAGCACTCAAAACACCACTTACACAGAAGGGCAATCGACACAAAGACCTCCATTTTTCAATGGTCTTAACTATAGTTATTGGGCAACACGTATGTCATTCTTTATGCAATCAAGTAGCTATGATGCTTGGAATGCTACTCAAAGAGAAATAGTGAATCCAACAACTGATTATTCAGAATGGACTGTGGCTGAGAAAACGGCAGCAGCCGTAAATGCAAGAGCAATAAATATGTTGTTCTGTGCATTAGACCAAAATGAATATAATCGTGTTAGTATCTGTACTACTGCATATCAAATTTGGCAAACGCTAAAAATCACTCATGAAGGTACTAACAAGGTTAAACAAGCCAAAATAGCCATGCTGAAAAGTCAATTTCAAAATTTCAAAATGAAACCAAATGAGACAATCAATGAAATGTATTCACGGTTTCAAACTATTCACCATGCACTTATTGGGTTAGGACAAAAGTATTCTGATTTTGATGTTGTTTCAACAGTCCTACATTCTCTGACTAATGAATGGGAAGGAAAAGTATTAGCAATTGAAGAAGCTAATGATCTTTCCGTCATGAAGCCAAATGAATTGATAGGAAATTTAATGTCCTATGAAGCAAATTTGCAGGCTAGAAAAGAACAGAAAGAAGAAAAGAAAAATGTAGCATTTCATGTTGAGAAAGATGAAAATGAATCAGATTCTGAAGATGAAGATTTGGCATTCATTGCTAAAGGTTTCAAAAAATTCCTAAAATATCGAAAAGCCAGTCGCTACAATAAAAGGAAACCTGGATCAAATAAACCATCTTCATCTGCTATAGAATGTTTCAACTGCCATAGAAAGGGACACATGCAGAAGGATTGTCCAGAACAAAAGAAAAAGTCAGAAAATGACAAATTCAAATATAAGAAGGACAAATCAAAGAAACGAGCCTTCTCAGTAACATGGGATGATTCAGAGTCATCTTCATCAGAAAGTGAAAGTGATTCGGAGAATGAACAAGCTAATGTTTGTTTTATGGCAACAGAAGATGAGGTACAAATTCCTACATTTGATGAATTACTTGATATTAATGCTGAATTGATAGTCAAATATAAAGACATAAAACGTCAATTAAAAGTAGTCAAAGCAGATTTAAGTAGAGCAGAGTTTGAACGAGATATGTTAAAAGATGAGAAGAAAATATTAGAAGAAGAACTTGAAAATATTCAAGAATCATCATCTAATGTTGACTCTCAAATATCTCTTTTGAGTCAAGAAATAGAAGCTCAAAAAGAGAAAAATAATGCTCTCACTACTGAAAATCATGAACTTAAAGCAAAAGTCAAAATTCTAGACCTAGAAAAAGCTAGTTTACAAACAAAGTTTGATGACATTACTCAAAATGTTTCTAACTTTAACAAAGGTCGAGAAAATTTGACTAAAATCATTGAAAGTTCACAATCTATTTCAGATAAACAAGGTTTGGGATATAACAAACATAAAACTAAGAAACATCTTAGAAATAAAAGGAAGAAGAAAGTACAAAAAACTGAAGCTAAGAAAAATCTTAGTTTATTATATTTCAAACCAGATCCAATAGTGAAATTTCAAAAGAAAGATGTCAAGACTATCAAAATATGGGTTCCTAAAACAAATAACAATTTGATTAGGAACAAATACATTCAGCAATTCATGAATACTGTGCATCTTAATAATAATTATATATATAAAGGGGATACCGGACCCAAATGGGTTTGGACTCCTAAGACCTAACTCTTAGGACCCTATGAAAAGTGGGTACCATGAACTTAATTCTATGTTTGCAGGTCCCACTGAAGAAAAGAGGAAAGTGGATATTGGACAGTGGTTGCTCAAAGCATATGACGGGAGACAAGAGCTTACTAACAAATATTAAATACTCAGATGGTGGCTCAGTCACTTTTGGAGACAATTCAAAAGGTTATATCATCGGCAAAGGCGATGTGAGCAATTGTGGTACATCTAACTTACCTCTTATTACTAATGTCATGCTAGTTAGAAATTTAAAACACAATTTACTTAGTATTAGTCAGTTATGTGACAAGGGTTTTATAATTTCCTTTTCAAATAATAAGTGTAGTATTTTAGATAAAGATCATAATTTGGTTTTTGAAGGTTATAGAGACAGAAATATATATATTCTAAATATGAATATTAATCATAATTCAGATATGTGTCTTATGGCTAATGACAATGATCCATGGCTATGGCACAAACGTTTCTGTCATATAAACTTCAGAACTATTGACAAGCTAGCCAAAAACAATCTAGTTAGAGGACTACCCAAAATGAGTTTTAAAGTTAACAACATTTGTGATGCATGTCAATTAGGAAAATTGACCAAATCATCATTTAAATCCAAGAAAGTCATATCAACATTACAACCGCTTGAGTTACTGCACATGGATTTATTTGGACCTACTAGAGTTCAATCAATAAATCACAGTCAATATGTGCTTGTAATTGTTGATGATTTCTCTCGTTATACATGGACAATTTTCTTAAAAAATAAAAGTGATACTTTCGATCATTTCAAATCTTTCGTCAAAAGAATTCAAAAATCAAAAGGGATTAAAGTTAAAAATATAAGAAGTGATCATGGCGGAGAGTTTGAAAATAATGAATTTGAACATTTTTGTACAAAGAAAGGTATATATCATAATTTTTCGTTTCCCAGAACTCCACAACAGAACGGAGTAGTAGAACGAAAGAACCGAACTTTACAAGAATGTGCAAGAACATTATTAAATGGAACCACCTTACCAAAACACTTCTGGGCAGAAGCTGTTGCAACTGCCTGTTATGTTTTAAATCGTGTATCCATGAGACCTCTTACCAAAAATACTCCTTATGAATTGTTTAACAAAAGAAAGCCCAAAATCTCATACTTCAAAGTTTTTGGTTCTAAGTGCTTTATTTTAAATACGAAAGACCAGCTTGGAAAATTCGATCCAAAAGCCGATGAAGGAATATTTGTCGGTTATTCGGAACGAAGTAAGGCCTATCGAATATTTAATAAACGAACCAAAACTATTGAAGAATCACTTCATGTATCTTTTGATGAAATCTATCAGCATCCTCACACAATATCAGATGATGACGAATCAATAGTCATTAATAATCCAATCATCTCAAATACTGATTCTGACTCAGAAGTAATTATTGAGAATACTCCTCAAATATGTGAATTACAATCACCACCAAGAATATTAAGAGACCATCCGGCCCAAAATATAATAGGTGAAATAACATCACATGTCAGAACAAGGAGTCAACTCAATCAAATGGGTCATGTCGCTTTTCTCTCAAATATCGAACCCAAGAATTCAAAAGAAGCTGCTACAGATGATTACTGGATCATTGCCATGCAGGAAGAACTAAATCAGTTTGAGCGCAATGACGTTTGGGAACTTGTTCCGAGACCAACTGATCAGTCAGTAATTGGTACTAAATGGGTCTATAAAAATAAGGCTGACGAACAAGGAAATATCACCAAAAATAAAGCAAGATTAGTAGCACAAGGATACAATCAGGAAGAAGGTATCGATTATGAAGAAACTTTTGCACCAGTTGCTCGACTAGAAGCTATTAGAATTCTATTATCTTTTGCTTGTTATCATAATTTCAAACTTTATCAGATGGATGTCAAAAGTGCTTTTCTCAATGGATTTATCAAAGAGAATGTCTATGTCGAACAACCACCTTTATTCGTACATGAAAAATATCCTGACCATGTGTTCAAACTTAAGAAAGCTCTGTATGGTTTAAAACAAGCACCTCATGCTTGGTATGAACGTTTACGTAGCTATCTTATTAATTCAGGGTTTGAAATAGGCAAAGTCGATCAAACTTTGTTTATTAAACATTCTCGAAATGATATTCTGGTTATCCAAATATATGTAGACGATATCATCTTTGGTTCAACAAACGATAAACTCTGCAAGGAATTTGCAAGTATTATGACCAAAGAATTCGAAATGTCTCATATGGGAGAACTATCTTATTTTCTTGGACTTCAAATAAAACAACTTTCAAACGGTATTTTTATCAATCAAGAAAAATACTGTGAAAATCTTATCAAACGCTTCGGATTACAAAATACATCTGGTAAACCAACTCCTATGAGTACAACTACACATCTTGAAAAAGATGAAAGTGGTAAGAATGTTGACCAGAAATTATATCGAAGCATGATTGGTTCTCTTCTTTATCTTACAGCTAGTCGTCCAGATATATTAATGAGTGTTTGTTTATGTGCTCGTTTTCAAGCCGATCCAAAGGAATCACATTTACGAGCAGTGAAACGTATAATTCGTTATCTAAATAATACCAAAGATTTTGGTCTTTTCTATCCAAAAGAATGTCCATTTGAATTAGTATCATATAGTGATGCTGATTTTGGTGGCTCACGGACGGATAGAAAAAGTACAAGTGGTACGTGCCATTTTATTGGAAAATCACTTGTCTCTTGGTTTAGTAAGAAACAGAATTGTGTTTCACTATCAACATGTGAAGCTGAATATATATCAGCGGCTCTCGCTTGTACTCAAGTACTATATATGCAACAAACACTTCAAGATTTCGATATACATTTATCGAATTCTATTATATACTGTGATAACACGAGTGCAATAAATCTCTCTAAAAATCCAGTAAATCATTCTAGAACCAAACATATTGATATCCGTCATCATTTCCTTAGAGATAATATTGAAAAAGGTAATATACATCTTGAATATGTTCACACTGACAATCAAATAGCCGATATTTTCACTAAACCATTACTTGAATCTAGTTTTATTAAACTACGAAGAGAGCTTGGCTTAGTATCTCGGAAAGATCTAGAATAGAATAAGTAACCTTCAAACTTAGGCTATATATTTTTCAAATAATTCTTAAATTTCAGCCTATAACAAACTATACCTAATTTTATAACTTTTTTTTCTATCATTGTTTTTGTTTACGGCTAATTATCTCTAACAAATCCTATCCTCAAGTTCATTGGCAAACTTTTTTCTATATAAACGTTTGAAAAATACACTTTCATTCATTCACCTTCTTGCTGAAAATTATAAATCACCTTAAACAAACTACCATGGCACACATTTGCGACAAATGCGCAGAGGAATCTCATATTTCTATCACTAGCTCGGAGTCGGAGGAACAATATTCTCCGATTACACCGAAACAAAGGCCGGAATGCCCTCACCATTGTTTTCGCACACCTGGCCATACTCCAACATCCAAGCGTGCAAAGAAAGCACTATTCTGCTCTCCGCGCACGAAGGCGCAAATCGATGAAATTCATCACTACCAAAAGCATCAAATTGATCTTCAACGACAACTACATTATGGTCAAAACCTACTATACCATGAACAACAACGTACTTCAACTCGTTTATCCGCTTTAGAACGAATGGCTTCATTCTTCTGCGGTTCAAACAAACACGATGTTCATGAACCAATGCCGTCAAGACCATCGACTTCAACAACTCCAAACTCTTGGGATAAAAACTATAACGAGAATGAAGGATCTCGATATAAGTGGAGTCCGTGGGCTAAACGCATTGAAAACGACAAAAATTCTAATAACAACTCACCTTCTCATTAGAATTCCATAATGTATATTATTTTGCTTTCATATATAATTCTTGTAATACAGTATATTTTTGCAATAATAACATAATATATAATATATTCAGTCGACTCGTTTTCAAAATTTTTGCAAAATTCTGCATTTTTGCACACAGAGCCAAACCGGTCGACAGCCTAAAATATGACCGGTCGACCGTTTTGCTCTCTGGTTGAAAACGGTCGACCGGCAATACGCAGGCGGTCGACCGGTCGGCAGTTATTACTTTTTTTTTATATTTCACGTATATATTTTTGCCACCAACCCTCTTTACTTTCTACTCTCCACTGAAAATTTTCCCATTTCCAAACCCTAGTTCATATTCTCAAGCTTCACAAACTCTCAAATTCTCTTCAATGGCTCCTCCTCAGAAAAAATCAAAGAAAAGAGCAACATCAGAAACTTCTTCTCTTACTCTCTCTGCTAGAAAATGGTTAGAATCTCCGGTTGCAGTAACTAGATGGAATCAAATGACAAATTACAAATTCCATCCAGGCTCATTCATCAAATTCGACGATTTCACTGCATACGGTATTCAAAGATTAGCAAATAGATCTCGTATCTCTCCTCTTATTGATTTTTCTGTAAATAGCGTACAAATTAATCATTTGATGATTAAGCTATTTTATGCGAATATGAATTTAGAGGAACATACTCCGGAAAATCCAAATGGAGTTATTTTGTCAGTAGTATGTGGCAAGCGAATCTATCTCACTTATGATAGAATTGCTTCTATTTTGGGAATACCGAATAGGGGTGAAGAGTTTTCATCGACATTTTGTGAAGTTTTCACCCGGAATAGTACGAGTCATAAATTTATAGAAGATGATAGTAACGGCACCAAATCGATTGGGCTACGACCGACTGCAAGGTTGTTACACCATGTCCTAATGCACTCTCTATTTCCTCGATTAGGAAACTATGATGCCGTTTACAAAGAGAATTTCAAGGCTCTTTATGCTATCTACGATGATATCGAAATAAATTGGGTTCACATGATTTTCGATGAAATTCTTAAGGTAAATAATTCTACTCGTCCACATTTCTTCTATAACGAGTATATTATGCGTATGTTGCTTGCATGTGGAGTCACACCCCCGGATTCGGCATATTCTACACCAAAGTGTATTGACTCCACTACTATTAAACGGATGAAGCTTCCTCCTCCATATGTTCATATTATGCCATTCGAACAATGGCAACAACGCGATACTCAAGAACAACAAGCTCCACCATCTCGTCGTCGTTCTGAAGATGTTAGATTATTGAAATCTAAATCATCTACAAGAGAATCTCTTGAAACCATCGCTCGGAATCAATTTTTACTTGAATCAAGACTAAAACGAATGGATTCGAAAATTGATAGACGATTCAATAAGGTAAAGTCATTCTTCGGCGCTATATGGGATGCTATATCATGTAGCACATCCGTCTCGACCCAACATCAAGACCCCGGAAAACGTCCGGCTCCTCCAACTTTTACTTGGTCGACATCCGAGGAATCCGGTGGTACAAGCGGACAAGGTCGTGGGGACAATGACGATGATGATGACGATGACGATGACGACGATGATGCTGATGATGATGATGATGATGATGAGGAAGAGATTCAGTCGGAATGAAGTTAGTTTGTTTTTCTTTTTCATTTCTTTAAAAACATATATGGCACTTGTACTAAATAGTGTCCATCTTTTTATTCGTAGTAGACTATGACTTGCATTGTACTTCATCAAAACATCCTGTGTTTGAATGTATGCATTGTTCTCTTTGGTTTATATTTTCTATTGTTTACTCCTTTTTGTCGATGACAAAGGGGGAGAAAGGTGCTAATAATTGTTTGCAGGATGAAAGAAGCTAATAATTGTCTGCAGGAAATCACATATTCAGGGGGAGATCCTATACTTGAGTTTTTATATTGTCATCAATCAAAAAGGGGGAGAATGTTGAGTCACAGCTTCTATGAAGATTTTGATTGCTGACAACAATATTAAAGCGATCGACAAATCAAGACGTACATATGGTATTCTAGATTATAGGTTGATTATTTGATGTTATAATAGTAATAAAATTGTCAAAATCTATCCTCAAATAATCATGCACAAAATATAATATATATATATATACATTTATATAGGTTGTGCACTTTATTGTGCAACTTAACAGAGACCGGTCGACCGGTCCAAAAATGAACGGTCGACCGTTCCTGTTGAATGTGCACAATAAACGTGCACACATGTACATAACGGCTATATTTTTAAAAACCTGTCTACAGGTTAGTTTTTGACCTGTCGACCGTTTTTAAACAGAGAGCAACTTCTTCCAAAAGACACATCTTTCTTCAATGGTTGCGTCTCTTCTTCTTCATCAATGATCATAACTTTTGACTGCAACTTTTCACCAAGGGTTGTAACTATTTTCTCTCTATAAATACACATTAATATCATTGATTAAAAAACAAGTTTTATTAAGATTATATATGCTCTCTATCTATTCTCTGAATTCACTTGCATTCAAAAAGCTCTAAACTACTTTCATTCCTTATTGAATCATTGACACTATCTCATATATTTTGATTCAATAAGCAATATAAATTCCATAATCTTCACAAACATCATTCACAATTTGAGGATAAGATTATAGGAAGAGTGTACTACAAGTGACAAATCCGTGTTTACAAGAGCACAAGTTGTCAACAACAATTGTAATTGTTTTTTGAAGTCCTCCGTATTGTAAGAGGCAAGTGTTGAAGTCCTCAGTGTTGTAGAGGCGTGAAATCCCGTTCGGCTGTTCGGGTAATTGTAAACCTGTTCCTCCGGGTGAAGCGAGGTTGTAATTAGTGAAAATCCAGATAGTAGTCTGGGACTGGACGTAGGACGGTGCTCCGAACCAGTATAAAAATCTCTGGTGTGATTTTTCTATTTTTTTATTTACAATGCTATTATCATCTATTTCTGCATTTGTATTGTAATCCATATTATACGATCCGTGTATACTATATTAGCACATATAATTGTATACTCACCGCACTTTCAATTCTTCTATGTATACGCAAGCTCCTGTGAAAATTTCATAGAATTTGGACTTGTAGATCTCAAGTTATGATCGATTCAAGATGGTGTTCTTCGTCCTATGGATTCGTTCGAATCGATATGGTTCGAATCCATAGGGTCGAATCCATGCTCCTACGCGTGAGAATGATGACGTGGCACGAATTTCCCGGGTTGATCCTCTTGTTTCTTCGAGTATACTTGGTCGAATCCTAGGTTTTAGCCGCGTTTACTTGGTGGATTCGAGGTGTTGGATTCGAAGGTTCGCTACCTTCGAATCGATGGAACTGGTACTCATTCAAATCGATCAAAATATGTTACTGTGGATCGATTCGAAGTTGTCTCAACATGGGGATTCAAAGACAAGCAGGGAATGGAGTCGGAGCTCCATCGATTGCATAGATTCGAAGGACTCTTCCTTGATGGACTCGAAGGTGGGAATGCTCCAATGGATTCGAACTTTAGGCACGCGAGTATGGATTCGACGCATGGCTATCTGAGGGCTTGCTCGATGGAGTCGAAGTAAAGGTACTCCTCATGGATTCGGAGCAATACATGTCTGATGGATTCGAATTAAAGCATACGAGGGTGGATTCGAACCATTGCCATCTTGATGGATTCGAGGCACGGCTACATCTCATGGGTTCGAACTAGTGCAAGGATGATGGATTCGAACCTAAGGCTTGGTCATGTTGGATTCGAACCAAAGTTATTCCTTCCACTTTCCACTAGCGATAACTTGAGTATACAAACCCAGATTTTCTCGAAATTTGGAACGCTGGTTTCCACAGCTTTGCTTGACTTTCTTTATCAGTTGTAGCCCAATCCGGACTCGGGCCAAATTCATTGATATTTTTAGTTGTCCAACAATCATTCATTGCTTAGGATGTGTGATCCCGTTTTTTCCTAGTCAGTTCCTTGGTATCTCGGCCTTTCCAAAAGGCAGGATAACAGCAAGAAAGGGCATCGTAAATACCTTTTTCAGTCGGTAGTCAAATATTTCTAGAAATTCAATTCTTTTAATTTATGTTTTCGCATATAAAATTAGAATCGACTTTGGAAGCTAAGAACTTTGGTGGCTTAATTATGATTTCTAGTCGTAGGGCCATTGGGATTTTGGGAGAGGACCAGAAAATGGTTGTGGGGTAATTTCTGGTGAACGTGAAGTCTTTGGCTTTGGGATTGAGGTCAGAGAAGGTTGGAGAGGTGGCGGTCATGGGAAAAATGGGGTCGCGATTTTTCGAGCGTAGTGGTGGCGGGTCGAAGGAGTTTTAGGGTTTAGGTATGGGTTAGGTAGGATCCGGTTTTAAGGTAATGGTGGCGACGAGGAGCTTGGGATGAGAACGGTAGGGTGAAAGCGTAGAGGAGGTTATGACGAAGATTCGGGCGAGATTTGGGGGATGATGGTGGTTCGTGGCGGTGGTACAGGTGGAAGTAGGGCCAGGTCTTCTCCCTGGTGATGGCGAGCTTGCTCGATTTAGTCTCGGATGTTTTCGCGGGGTTTTGGGTAGCCGAGGTGGTCGAGAGGGACGAAGGTGACTTGGAGGAGGATCGGTGGTGGTCGGTGAGGCCTCGGATGGCATGTGCACGGGCACACGGTTCTTGAATGTATCATGTAATAGCAAGGGTTTAGGGAGATAGAGGAAATAAGGGAAGAATAAGGAAGGCAAGAGGAAAGAATTAGGCTGGTCAAAAATTGGGCTGAGTGGGCCTGTTGATCAACGTGATATAAAAATAAAATAAATTAAGTTCTCAAAGTAAATTCCAAAACAAATTTTATAAGGTTAAATGCTTTTGAAACTTTATATTTCATGATATATATAAGTAATTTAAATTTTAAAGTAATTCAAACCTTAAGATAGTAAATGGTCCATACGAATAAATAATTTAAACTTAAGTTAATTAAGTTAGGGAATACGATACATGTTAATTATTTGAATTAATTCCTAAATTTTATTAAAATAAAATAAATAGTGTAATAGTTAACGGTTAAGTGAAAATAAAATGTTTTGTACTTTTAATTAATTAAAAGTCTTAAGTTAATCATACGTGTTAATAATTTTGAATTTCAAATGTTTAATAAAATATAATTAAAGGGTTGTAATTAGTTGATAATAATTAAACATGAATTGTAAATAATTAATCGTGGTTAAAATTAATTATATTATTTTATGACAAGTTAAGCTATTTTATGGAATGTTTATTGAATACGTTGAATTGCTTTAATATCTCTAGTATGTTAATTCCAGTTATTCTATGATATGAAAACATCCTGAAATGAACTGTAGAGTATAAAATATGAGACGCTTTATTTGAATAGATATTATGATGGGATTTTTTTTAGGAATGTTGACATTTGGAATTGAATTGCTTTGGCTTAAAAGATGGCATTTGGATTCGAAGAGATCAGAGTCGGATATTGGTGATATCCGAAAACACTTCGATTAGTAACTACTATAATTTCTTATTGATTTGATTATGGCATCAAATAGGCTGGAAATGAATAAATTGAGTAAATCATACAATTTAAATTAAGTAACGATATATGGATATTATCTTAAATATCAATGAAATTGTGTAATAAAGGTTTGGCTATAATAAGATAAAAAATTGTAATATTGGACGAGTTATCCCTAGTTTCAAAGAAGTTTTATAACTTAAGTATCTCAAATTAAATGGGTTTACTCATGCTAGTTTCCAGCCTGACTCGGATCATACTTAATTGTAATGCTCGGATCAGACCGAGTATTACAGATTTTCAGGTTTAGACGTTCTGGAGCTCAGGAGGCGAGCTGGATGGCAGGGATGTATGGAGTATATTCCGCTGTGTATCAGAATTTGTATCGATTGCATTCAGGGACAACTTATTATAACTGTCCGGATTATTTGTTGATGATTGTATTCTAATAAATTGTATGTAATTTGATATTTACAACTTTTCTTAGTATAATTGCTTTTATTTGATATTATATTTTATTCCACTGCGATTGTGAGAATCTATGCTTTGTTTAAGTTTCTTTTTCTACCTCCTTTTCTTCTTAACCCTAATAGGCTGGGATTTTCAGCACTCGATTGCTCGACACTCTATACAGTGAGTGTATTAGTGTCGATTTTCGAGGTCAAAAATTCTGGGTCATTACACAAGGCATGCTCAAAAGACTTATACCTTCTTCCTAGAATTAAACAGTTGGTCAACGCTACAAGAGGTTATAAGTTGTTTTCATTCACTAATGCATATTCTAGGTACAATCGGATTCCTATGTTCAAACCTTATGAAGGACATACAAGCTTTGTAACTAACTAGGGAGTGTACTATTACTAGCTAATGTCGTTAAGGTAACGTCGTTTGGATTAAAGAATGTCGTAGCCACACATCAATGGCTTGTAAATAGGATATTCAAAAGCCAAATTGGGAAGAACATGGAAGTATATGTAAGTGATATGTTAGTAAAATCCCAAGAGGAGGAAAGCCATGTGGGAGATTTAACTGAAATGTTTGGAATATTAAAGAAGCATAAAATGAAACTAAATCCGCAAAAGTGCTCCTTCGATATCCAATCTGGTAAATTCTTGGAATATATCGTAAGTGCAAGAGGAATTGAACTCAACCCTGATCAGATCAAAGCAATTTGAAATATGGTAGAACCAAAAATGAATAAAGAAACAATAGGACTGAATGGACGAATCAAAACACTCAATAGATTTATATCAAGAGTAACTGATAATGCATTCCTTTCTTTGAAGTGATTAAAAGGAAAAACCTTTGAATGGACAAAAGAATGGAAAAAAGCTTTCTAAGAACAAAAGGACCATTTAGAAAAGCCACCGATACTTTCTTGCCCCATAGACGAAGAAGACTCGTTCTTGTATATGGTAGTATCAAAACACACTATTAACTCAGTCTTAATTGAAAGTGCGGTGTGTATACAATTATATGTGCTAATATAGTATACACGGATCGTGTAATATGGATTACAATACAAATGCGGAAATAGATGATAATAGCATTGTAAATAGAAAATAGAAAAATCACACCAGAGATTTTTATACTGGTTCGGAGCACCGTCCTACGTCCAGTCCCAGACTTCTATCTGGATTTTCACTATTAACTACCTCACTTCACCCGGAGGAACAGGTTTACAACACCCGAACAACCGAACGGGATTTCACGCCTCTAATATACTGAGGACTTCAACACTTGCCTCTTACAACACAGAGGACTTCAACAAAAGAACAAATACAATTGTTGTTGACAACTTGTGTTCTTGAAAACACGGATTTGTCACTAGCAGTACACCCTTCCTATAATCTTATCCTCAAAGTATGCGATATGATGTTTTGAAAAGATTAAGGAAAGTATATTATTGAATCAAAGGATATGAAATAGTTTCAAAGATTCAATAAATAATTTAGAGCTTTTATAATACAGAATTGAGATCAGAGATTAGATTAAAAGAATATATGAAATCGTTATTCTTAATCAACGAATTGGATTAGTTTATATAGACAAGAATGGTTGTAACTCTTTGCCATTAAGAGATATGATCTTTGGTGAAAGATTAAGAGATGCAACCTTTGGAGAAGAGAAGTGTCTTTTGAAAAAATTGCTTTCTGTTCAAAAACGGTCGACAGGCTAAAAAGTCACCAGTAGACAGGAATTCAAAATATATATACGTTATGTGCATGTGTGCACGTTCACTGTGCAATTTACACAGGAACGGTCGACCGCACCTATATTGACCGGTCGACCGGTGCCTGTTAAATTGCACATTGAATTGTGCAATCTGCATGCAACTTATAATTTATAAGTTGCATGCAATGGTTTCAAGAGATTCTTTTGCACATTGATTACGCGCAATGGTTTCAAGAGATTCTTTTGTATATATATATATATATATACGAATAATTTATAAGTTGCATGCAGTTGCACAATTCAATGTGCAATTTAACAGGCACCGGTCGACCGGTCAATATAGGTGCGGTCGACCGTTCCTGTGTAAATTGCACAGTGAACGTGCACACATGCACATAACGTATATATATTTTGAATTCCTGTCTACTGGTCACTTTTTAGCCTATCGACCGTTTTTGAGCAGAAAGCAATTTTTTCAAAAGACACTTCTCTTCTCCAAAGGTTGCATCTCTTAATCTTTCACCAAAGATCATATCTCTTAATGGCAAAGAGTTACAACCATTCCTGTCTATATAAACTAATCCAATTCGTTGATTAAGAATAACGATTTCATATATTCTTTTAATCTAATCTCTGATCTCAATTCTGTATTATAAAAGCTCTAAATTATTTATTGAATCTTTGAAACTATTTCATATCCTTTGATTCAATAATATACTTTCCTTAATCTTTTCAAAACATCATATCGCATACTTTGAGGATAAGATTATAGGAAGGGTGTACTGCTAGTGACAAATCCGTGTTTTCAAGAACACAAGTTGTCAACAACAATTGTATTTGTTCTTTTGTTGAAGTCCTCTGTGTTGTAAGAGGCAAGTGTTGAAGTCCTCAGTATATTAGAGGCGTGAAATCCCGTTCGGTTGTTCGGGTGTTGTAAACCTGTTCCTCCGGGTGAAGTGAGGTAGTTAATAGTGAAAATCCAGATAGAAGTCTGGGACTGGTAGGACGGTGCTCCGAACCAGTATAAAAATCTCTGGTGTGATTTTTCTATTTTCTATTTACAATGCTATTATCATCTATTTCCGCATTTGTATTGTAATCCATATTACACGATCCGTGTATACTATATTAGCACATATAATTGATGACTTTGATCTTAAAAGTTTCACCTCATCGGGACGAGGTCGAGAGGAAGTTGCTCTTTGTTTTCTCGGTCCTCGTTGTTGCCATTCTTCAAAAGGCATAATCTCAAGATAAGGTGGAGGAAGCTTCATTCTTTTGATGGTTATGGTATCAATGCATTTTGGTTTTGAAGTTGCAGAATCAGGAGGATTGACCCCACATGCTAACAACAATCTCATGATATATTCATTATAGAAGAAATGAGGCCGGGTTGAATTATTTAACTTGAGAATTTCATCAAAAAGCATGTGAACCCAATTGATTTGGATTTCACCATAGATAGCATAGAGTGCCTTGAAGTTTTCTTTGTACACTGCATCATAATTTCCAAGTCTAGGAAAAAGAGAATGCATCAAGACCCGATGAAGTAACCTTGCTGTCGGTCAAAGTCCAATAGACATAGTGCCATCACTATTGTCTTCTATAAACTGATGACTTGTACTATTTCGAGTGAAAACTTCGCAGAAGGTAGATGAAAATTCTTCGCCTCGATTTGGTATGCCAAGTAAAGAGGCAATCCTAGCATGAGTAAGAAAAATTTGTTTTCCACAGACCATAGACCAGATGACGCCGTTTGGATTATCAGGTTGATATTCATCAAGATTCATGTTGGCGTAAAATAATTTAATCATTAAATGATTATCTCCACACTATTTGCCGAAAAATCTATTAATGGAGTAATGTTGGCATTATCGGCTAACCTCCGAACTCCGTAAGCCGTGAAATCATCAAATTTGATGAAAGATCCTGGATGAAACTTGTAATTTGTCATTTGATTCCATCGTGTTACAGCAATTGGAGTTTGAAGCCATTTTTTGACGGAGATGGTAAGAGATGAAGTTTCAGAGGTTGCTCCTTTCTTTGATTTCTTTTGAGGAGGAGCCATTGTTGGAGGATTTGTGATTTGGGAATTGAAGAATGGGAACTAGGGTTTGTGATTTGGGGTAAGAGAATAGTTTGAGTAGAGAGTGAATGAGGGTAGAGGGTAAAGTAACGTATAGGGTTATATATAAAAAAACTGAAAAATGCGTAACCGGTCGACCTACAACTTTTGGCCGGTCGACCGTTTTCAACCAGAGAGCAAACGGTCGACCGGTAATAATATGGGCGGTCGACCGGTCCTGGTCTGTTGTGCATATAGGATTCTTTTTCAAGTTTTTTATTATATATCAACCTATATATATATATATATTATATTTTATACATAATACAAAATATAACCATCATTACACAAGAGATAGATAAATATATAACAACTATATATAAATCTAATGAGAAAGTTCGTCATTAGAATTATCGTTGTTTCCTTCAATACGATTCGACCATGGACTCCATTGTTTCTGAGCTCCTTCATTCTTTTCATAGTTCCGATCCCATGAGTTAGGACTTTTAGATGTTGATGGCCTAGACGGCATTGGTTCATGCACGTCATGTTTGTTGGAACCGCAGAAAAATGTTGCCAACTTTTCTAAAACAGACAATCGTGCCGATGTCCGTTGTTGCTCGTGATAAAGTTGACTTTGCCCGTAATGGAGTTGTCTCTGAAGGTCTATCTGATGTTTTTGGTAGTGGTGTATCTCATCAATTTGAGCTTTGGTTTGAGGAGAATAGAATAGTGTCCTTTTAACTCGTTTTGAATTTGGAGTTTTATCAGACATATAAGAGCATTGATGATGACATCTTGATTTTTGTTTTGGAGTAGTAGGAGAATAATATTCGTCCGACTCAGAGCTTGTAATAGAAATGTGAGATTCTTGCGCACATTTGTCACAAATATGAGCCATAGTGTAAGTTGAATATAGTATTATGGTTAGATAAAGATGAACAAAAAAAAATTTTTTTTTTTGCAAGCTTATATATAAGTTTCTTATATATAATCTTATGGATGTGAGTTAATGATAACTTTTAACCACGAAAATATAAGCAGAAATTTTATTGTAAATCTAAAAATAGCTTTGTTTTTAAAACTGAATTTATAAAATGAGTAAAATAGAATTTAACCATTAAATAAAGCAATGGCTAATATTTAATATAAAAATAGGTTAAGTAAAAGATACGGTTACTAGGAGAAAAGACATTAGTTTAGTTTAAACAAAAATTATAATTAAAGAGAATAACCAAAAGAGAAGGTGTACATTAGTAATTGCTTAGTCAAGATTTTTCCTTGAAATTAAACCAAGCTCTCTTCGTAATCTAATAAAATTAGATTCGAGCAGCGGCTTAGTAAAAATGTCCGCCAATTGATTGTCAGTATGGACATATTCAAGACATATATTTCTTTTTTCAATATTATCTCGAAGAAAATGATGACGGATATCAATGTGTTTAGTTCGAGAGTGATTCACTGGATTTTTAGAAAGATTTATAGCACTTGTGTTATCACAGTATATAATAGAATTTGATAAATGAATATCAAAATCTTGAAGTGTTTGTTGCATATATAGTACTTGAGTACAAGCGAGAGCCGCTGATATATATTCAGCTTCACATGTTGATAGTGAAACACAATTCTGTTTCTTACTAAACCAAGAGACAAGTGATTTTCCAATAAAATGGCATGTACCACTTGTACTTTTTCTATCTGTTCGTGAGCCACCGAAATCAGCATCACTATATGATACTAATTCAAATGGACATTCTTTTGGATAGAAAAGACCAAAATCTTTGGTATTATTAAGATAACGAATTATACGTTTCACTGCTCGTAAATGTGATTCCTTTGGATCGGCTTGAAAACGAGCACATAAACAAACACTCATTAATATATCTGGACGACTAGCTGTAAGATAAAGAAGAGAACCAATCATGCTTCGATATAATTTCTGGTCAACATTCTTACCACTTTCATCTTTTTCAAGATGTGTATTTGTACTCATAGGAGTTGGTTTACCAGATGTATTTTGTAATCCGAAGCGTTTGATAAGATTTTCACAGTATTTTTCTTGATTGATAAAAATACCGTTTGAAAGTTGTTTGATTTGAAGTCCAAGAAAATAAGATAGTTCTCACATATGAGACATTTCGAATTCTTTGGTCATAATACTTGCAAATTCCTTGCAGAGTTTATCGTTTGTTGAACCAAAGATGATATCGTCTACATATATTTGGATAACCAGAATATCTTTTCGAGAATGTTTAATAAACAAAGTTTGATCGACTTTGCCTATTTCAAATCCTGAATTAATAAGATAGCTACGTAATCGTTCATACCAAGCACGAGGTGCTTGTTTTAAACCATACAGAGCTTTCTTAAGTTTGAACACATGGTCAGGATATTTTTCATGTACGAACAAAGGAGGTTGTTCGACATAGACATTCTCTTTGATAAATCCATTGAGAAAAGCACTTTTGACATCCATCTGATAAAGTTTGAAATTATGATGACAAGCAAAAGATAATAGAATTCTAATAGCTTCTAGTCGAGCGACTGGTGCAAAAGTTTCTTCATAATCGATACCTTCTTCCTGATTGTATCCTTGTGCTACTAATCTTGCTTTATTTTTGATGATATTTCCTTGTTCGTCAGCCTTATTTTTATAGACCCATTTAGTACCAATTACTGACTGATCAGTTGGTCTCGGAACAAGTTCCCAAACGTTATTGCGCTCAAACTGATTTAGTTCTTCCTGCATGGCAATGATCCAGTAATCATCTGTAGCAGCTTCTTTTGGATTCTTAGGTTCGATATTTGAGAGAAAAGCGACATGACCCATTTGATTGAGTTGACTCCTTGTTCTGACATGTGATGTTATTTCACCTATTATATTTTGGGCCGGATGGTCTCTTAATATTCTTGGTGGTGATTGTAATTCACATATTTGAGGAGTATTCTCAATAATTACTTCTGAGTCAGAATCAGTATTTGAGATGATTGAATTATCAATGACTATTGATTCGTCATCATCTGATATTGTGTGAGGATGCTGATAGATTTCATCAAAAGAGACATGAAGTGATTCTTCAATAGTTTTGGTTCGTTTATTAAATATCCGATAGGCCTTACTTCGTTCCGAATAACCGACAAATATTCCTTTATCGGCTTTTGGATCGAATTTTCCAAGCTGGTCTTTCGTATTTAAAATAAAGCACTTGGAACCAAAAACTTTGAAGTATGAGATTTTGGGCTTTCTTTTGTTAAACAATTCATAAGGAGTATTCTTGGTAAGAGGTCTTATGGACACACGATTTAAAACATAACAGGCAGTTGCGACAGCTTCTGCCCAGAAAAGTTTTGGTAAGGTGGTTCCATTCAATAATGTTCTTGCACATTCTTATAAAGTTCGGTTCTTTCGTTCTACTACTCCGTTCTGTTGTGGAGTTCTGGGAAACGAAAAATTATGATATATATACCTTTCTTTGTACAAAAATGTTCAAATTCATTATTTTCAAACTCTCCGCCATGATCACTTCTTATATTTTTAACTTTAATCCCTTTTGATTTTTGAATTCTTTTGACGAAAGATTTGAAATGATCGAAAGTATCACTTTTATTTTTTAAGAAAATTGTCCATGTATAACGAGAGAAATCATCAACAATTACAAGCACATATTGACTGTGATTTATTGATTGAACTTTAGTAGGTCCAAATAAATCCATGTGCAGTAACTCAAGTGGTTGTAATGTTGATATGACTTTCTTGGATTTAAACGATGATTTGGTCAATTTTCCTAATTGACATACATCACAAATGTTGTTAACTTTAAAACTCATTTTGGGTAGTCCTCTAACTAGATTGTTTTTGGCTAGCTTGTCAATAGTTCTGAAGTTTATATGACAGAAACGTTTGTGCCATAGCCATGGATCATTGTCATTAGCCACAAGACACATATCTGAATTATGATTAATATTCATATTTAGAATATATATATTTCTGTCTCTATAACCTTCAAAAACCAAATTATGGTCTTTATCTAAAATACTACACTTATTATTTGAAAAGGAAATTATAAAACCCTTGTCACATAACTGACTAATACTAAGTAAATTGTGTTTTAAATTTCTAACTAGCATGACATTAGTAATAAGAGGTAAGTTAGATGTACCGCAATTGCTCACATCGCCTTTGCCGATGATATAACCTTTTGAATTGTCTCCAAAAGTGACTGAGCCACCATCTGAGTATTTAATATTTGTTAATAAGCTCTTGTCTCCTGTCATATGCTTTGAGCAACCACTGTCCAATATCCACTTTCCTCTTTTCTTCAGTGGGACCTGCAAAAAATAGAATTAAGTTCATGGTACCCACTTTTTATAGGGTCCTAAGAGTTAGGTCTTAGGAGTCCAAACCCATTTGGGTCCGGTATCCCCTTTATATATATAATTGTTATTAAAATGTACATTATTCATGAATTGCTAAATGTATTTGTTCCTAATCAAATTATTATTTGTTTTAGGAACCCATATTTTGATAGTCTTGACATTTCTCTTTTGAAATTTCACAACTGGTTTTGGTTTGAAATATAATAAACTAAGATTTTTCTTAGCTTCAGTTTTTTGTACTTTCTTCTTCCTTTTATTTCTAAGATGTTTCTTAGTTTCATGTTTGTTATATCCCAAACCTTGTTTATCTGAAATAGATTGTGAACTTTCAATGATTTTAGTCAAATTTTCTCGACCTTTGTTAAAGTTAGAAACATTTTGAGTAATGTCATCAAACTTTGTTTGTAAACTAGCTTTTTCTAGGTCTAGAATTTTGACTTTTGCTTTAAGTTCATGATTTTCAGTAGTGAGAGCATTATTTTTCTCTTTTTGAGCTTCTATTTCTTGACTCAAAAGAGATATTTGAGAGTCAACATTAGATGATGATTCTTGAATATTTTCAAGTTCTTCTTCTAATATTTTCTTCTCATCTTTTAACATTTCTCGTTCAAACTCTGCTCTACTTAAATCTGCTTTGACTACTTTTAATTGACGTTTTATGTCTTTATATTTGACTATCAATTCAGCATTAATATCAAGTAATTCATCAAATGTAGGAATTTGTACCTCATCTTCTGTTGCCATAAAACAAACATTAGCTTGTTCATTCTCCGAATCACTTTCACTTTCTGATGAAGATGACTCTGAATCATCCCATGTTACTGAGAAGGCTCGTTTCTTTGATTTGTCCTTCTTATATTTGAATTTGTCATTTTCTGACTTTTTCTTTTGTTATGGACAATACTTCTGCATGTGTCCCTTTTTATGGCAGTTGAAACATTCTATAGCAGATGAAGATGGTTTATTTGATCCAGGTTTCCTTTTATTGTAGCGACTGGCTTTTCGATATTTTAGGAATTTTTTGAAACCTTTAGCAATGAACGCCAAATCTTCATCTTCAGAATCTGATTCATTTTCATCTTTCTCAACATGAAATGCTACATTTTTCTTTTCTTCTTTCTGTTCTTTTCTAGCCTGCAAATTTGCTTCATAGGACATTAAATTTCCTATCAATTCATCTGGCTTCATGACGGAAAGGTCATTAGCTTCTTCAATTGCTAATACTTTTCCTTCCCATTCATTAGTCAGAGAATGTAGGACTGTTGAAACAACATCAAAATCAGAATACTTTTGTCCTAACCCAATAAGTGCATGGTGAATAGTTTGAAACCGTGAATACATGTCATTGATTGTTTCATTTGGTTTCATTTTGAAATTTTGAAATTGACTTTTCAGCATGGCTATTTTGGCTTGTTTAACCTTGTTAGTACCTTCATGAGTGATTTTTAGCGTTTGCCAAATTTGATATGCAGTAGTGCAGATACTAACACGGTTATATTCATTTTGGTCTAATGCACAGAACAACATATTTATTGCTCTTGCATTTACGGCTGCTGCCGTTTTCTCAGCCACAGTCCATTCTGAATAATCAGTTGTTGGATTCACTATTTCTCTTTGAGTAGCATTCCAAGCATCATAGCTACTTGATTGCATAAAGAATGACATACGTGTTGCCCAATAACTATAGTTAAGACCATTGAAAAATGGAGGTCTTTGTGTCGATTGCCCTTCTGTGTAAGTGGTGTTTTGAGTGCTAGTACTTGCGTTATTTGCCATATTACAAGAATATATCAAATAACTGTGTTACGGTTATATGATGACCGTGCTCCGATACCAAATGAAAGTGCGGTGTGTATACAATTATATGTGCTAATATAGTATACACGGATCGTGTAATATGGATTACAATACAAATGCGGAAATAGATGATAATAGCATTGTAAATAAAAAATATAAAAATCACACCAGAGATTTTTATACTGGTTCGGAGCACCGTCCTACGTCCAGTCCCAGACTTCTATCTGGATTTTCAATATTAACTACCTCACTTCACCCGGAGGAACAGGTTTACAACACCCGAACAACCGAACGGGATTTCACGCCTCTAATATACTGAGGACTTCAACACTTGCCTCTTACAACACAGAGGACTTCAACAAAAGAACAAATACAATTGTTGTTGACAACTTGTGTTCTTGAAAACACGGATTTGTCACTAGCAGTACACCCTTCCTATAATCTTATCCTCAAAGTATGCGATATGATGTTTTGAAAAGATTAAGGAAAGTATATTATTGAATCAAAGGATATGAAATAGTTTCAAAGATTCAATAAATAATTTAGAGCTTTTATAATACAGAATTGAGATCAGAGATTAGATTAAAAGAATATATGAAATCGTTATTCTTAATCAACGAATTGGATTAGTTTATATAGACAAGAATGGTTGTAACTCTTTGCCATTAAGAGATATGATCTTTGGTGAAAGATTAAGAGATGCAACCTTTGGAGAAGAGAAGTGTCTTTTGAAAAAATTGCTTTCTGTTCAAAAACGGTCGACAGGCTAAAAAGTGACCAGTAGACAGGAATTCAAAATATATATACGTTATGTGCATGTGTGCACGTTCACTGTGCAATTTACACAGGAACGGTCGACCGCACCTATATTGACCGGTCGACCGGTGCCTGTTAAATTGCACATTGAATTGTGCAATCTGCATGCAACTTATAAATTATTCGTATATATATTGATTCCCTTGATATGCATGATTATTTGAGGATAGATTTTAACAAATTTATTACTATTACAACAACAAATAATCAACCTATAATCTAGAGTACCATATATAGCTCTAATGACCTTGTTTTTGTCGATCGCCTTGTTTGTCAGAAATCAATCGCCTTATTTGTCAGAAATCAAAACTTTCATAAAGCTTGTGACTCAACATTAATAAGGTAGGAGAATGGAATTCCATACCAGGTTATCACACGAGTAAGAGTTTAAAAGATGCCAAAACTAGATATCCATAGAAAAAATAGCCTATTATTTGTTACCAATATCACATTAGCTAAGCCCTTATTTCTAGGCCCTCTATCAAGGTGTTAACCAACTATCCATTAAAGCAAGTTCTCAGTTAACCCGAAACATCGGGAAGATCAATAAAAAGAGGAATGGAGTTAATCCAATACGATATTGAGTATTTACCAAGCATATCAATCAAAGGGCAAGCTCTAGCCGATTCTGTAGCAGAATATGCAAGTTTTATTGAAGAGTAATTAGAAAAAGGAAAAGAAGCTTGAACCAAAACGACAACTATACATAGAAGAGGCTTCAAATGAACAGGGAGCAGGGACAGATTATGTGATAATTACGCCCAATTGTTATAGACTATATTATGCAACGAAGCTTGGATTTTTTGCCATAAATAATGTGGCTAAGTGTGAATCCATGACAGTGGGGTTAACCTTAGCTCAATAGCTAAAAATTCCAAGGATTGAAATATTTAACGATTCATAGTAAATGGTAAACAAATTGAAAAAGGTATTTCAAGCCAAGGACGGTGGATTGGCCTAGTACATGAAATGGGTTCATGAAATGCTAGCCCAATTTGAAGACTTTTCTATTCATCAAATATTAAGAGAAAAGAATGCCTAAGAAGAATTTTAGCAAAATTAGCAAGCTCGAAAGGAGCATTAGAAGTTACAATCATTCCAGTTGGATTCCAGCAGAATACTAGCATCAGATCATGAAAAGAAGGGTCAAATTATGAAACTTTGAAAAAGAGACCAAATAAGGAGGCTTTAGTTCTAACTTAATCCCAAGCTCAGCAACCTCAATATTATGAGGAAGACGCTCGAGGAGAGAGTAATCACGAGAGAGCTCTCGAGAGAATGGTAAAAGGCACTTATGAGGATCAATATGCGAATATTTGGATGATGTCCTTAATCAAATACTTGGAAAAAGAGATACTGCCCATGCGGAAGAATGAGTAACGAAAGTTGAGATACCAGGCCCTTTCATATACCCTGATCGGTAGGATAATATATAGCAAAAGGGTATTCAACACCTTGCTTGCGATGTGTAACCCCATAAATAGGGGCAAGATTGTTGAAAGAAACCCATGAAGGATTCTATGGGGATCACTCTAACAAGACAAAGCAAGTAAATAAAGTATTAAGACAAGGATATCACTAGCCTCCTATGACTGAGGATGCATTGTCCTACATTAAAAGGTTTGATAAATACCAAAATACTTGTATGGTTCCATTATTACCTCCAAATGTGTTGAATACTATTACCAGCGTATGACCTTTTGAAGTATTGGGAATTGATTTGATTTAACCTCTTTCAGTCTCTAAAGGCGGAGTGAAATTTTCCATAGTCTCCATCGATTATCTTACAAAATGGGCAGAAGCAGAGCCTTTGCCAAACACAATCGCATGGAAGGTCTTAAGGTTTGTCATAAAGAGTATTTTTACCAGTTTGGACTCCTAAACGAGATTATTTCTGAAAAAAAGGCACTTAATTCGAAAGTGACGAATTCATCCGCTTTTGTGAAAGGAATGAAATAACAAAAACCTTTCCTAATAGCTCATCTAAAGGCTACTTGGGCAGTAGAAGTAGCAAATAAGACCATAAAGAATATTGTAGAAAACGTTTAAGAAAAGTAAACAGAAATTGGGTGGAAGAACTTCTCCTCATTTTATGGTCATATTGAACTTCCATATGGACAACTACTGAACATACGCCCATATTCTTTAACCTATGGGTTTAAAGCCATGCTGCCAATCGAGGTCAAAATTCCTTCGTGCCTAAGAATTGAATGTAATTATCAACCAAATCAATAAATAAAGAAAGGGTCCCTTAAATACATAACAAATTAAGTGATCAAGTTATCGTACAGATGGCTGAATACCAATGTAGAATCATCGAATATTATAATTCAAAAGTAAAAGGAGGAGCACTAAAGAAAGGAGATCTAATGCTAAGTAGGGTAATGAAAAATGCGAAGGATCCAACGGATGGTCCACTAGGACCAAATTGGGAAGGATCATTGGTCCCTCGTAAGGTTGTTCCCCAAAAACTTATCAATTAAGTAGACTAGATGGAAATGTGATATCAATAAAGTGGAATGGTGAACGTTTGAGACTGTATGAGATCGTATTTCATAACATTGGATGAGTAAAGTGAATTGTTAAAAATCTTTCCCAAATGATAACCCTTAGTTTGAGATGCAGTATGTTTGAATTAGCTCCTAACCTAATGAGGTTAGTAGGTTCGTTAGGCGGAAATACACCTTATATCCGAAGGGGGATAATTAAGCCTTTTGCTCCACTGCAAGCCAACCCAAAGCAATTATCGAAAGAGTGATGGTCAATTAAGCTTTTAATCTCACCATTGGGCCTAGTAAGAGCACCCATCTTAGGAAGATGGATGACAAGCCTTCGGTCCCACTATAAGGCCTGGCCAAAACAAACATCCAAAGAGTGATGGTCAATTAAGCTTTTGATCCCGCCATAGGCCTAGTCAAAGCACCCATTCAAGGGAGATGGACGAGAAGCCTTTGGTCCTACCATAAGGTCTGACCGAAGCAAGCATCTATAGAGTGATAAACAATTGAGCCTTTGATCCTACCATCAGGCCTGGTCAAACCACTTATCAAAGAGAGATGGATGAGAATCCTTTGGTCCTGGCATAAGGCCTGACCAAAGCAATCATCTAGAGAGTGATGGTCAATTAAGCCTTGATCCCATCGTTTGGCCTGGTCGAATCACCCATCTTAGGGAGATCGACGAGAAGTCTTCGGTCTCGCCGCGAGGCCTGAGCGAAGCAACCATCCAAAAGAGTGATGCTCGTTTAATTCATTGATCCTGCCACCGGGCCTAGCTAAACATTCCAACCAAGAAAGGTGGTCAATGGAGCCTTGAGAACTCTTAGCATATTGAACAACTAAGCTCGAAACTAGTAAGGGTTAAAAATAACTTTGACTAATAGTCTAATTTTGAAAACCACACTTTAATGGATAAGCATTCAGTTTTTATATCAAATGGTTTTCAGCCAAAGTCATAAAAACTATTGGGTTTCACAAAGATATATTTATAGAAGAACCTATAAAGATTTTCTCCATAAAAAATATTTCAATAAAATGATTGTTTTAAATGCATTTGAATGTTTGCAACATCCCTCTGTGTCATAAAATATTTTCAGCAAGGCAGGTTGTAGGAAAAATTAGGAAGCCTAAAAAGAGAAGAAATGAAGAAAGAATAGGAGTTTACTTAATCTAAAGCATAAGAAAATATTTGATGGGGAGGGGCAAGTTTTACTCCCAAAATTTTCTAAAAGTTGAAAATGATGAGTTATTTCAAGATGATGGTAATGAGACGCCGCAAGTCAAAATAACATGGTTATCGCAATTTGACCGTAGATAGCTATCGCAAGTTGACCATAGATAGCTATCACAAACTGACTATTAAATCATGAGTTGAATATGAAAGAACCATGGCATGCTGATATTATTAACTATGACATGTTAAAGACGATGATCCATCAAATGTTGAGATTATCAAGTTATCGCATGATAAACGTGAATATCAATCACATATAGAGATTATCAAGCCATCATATGTTGAAGATTGTCTCCTTGAAGCCATCGAAAGTTGATATGGGAAGGTCTATATATGATGAGACTAAAAAGGGATCCGTTGTTGATCGATATTATAAAGCTATCGCAAGTTGACTACTTAAGCCATTGAAGCTTCAAAGCTATCACACATTGAAGCAATTTCAAGCTATCGCATATTGATAACTTAAGGAAGCTATCGCCTGATGAGAACTAAAGAGCTATCGCATGTTGAGGAATATAATGTCAAAATAAATACCAACTGACCACTTGGCATTCTCTTGTTGGATTGGCTACACAATGTCATCATGAAAAGTTAAACAAGGATGGTGCCACTTGTCATCGAGCATATGCCATGCTAGCAAATAATGACCGTTAGTTTTCCTAGATGACATGTAACCCCTATTGGAAAGGGGTGAATTCTGAATTGATCTTCTTATTCATGTTCATTTTACTTCTAACATAATAAAGAGAGATTGAATTGTGACTTTAATGGCTGCTTAGGTTTATGTGACCTTATGACTTTTCAACCAAGGACTTTGAAAAAGAACAATTTGCACAATCATGCGGAATCAACAATTTCGTACTTAACTATGTAATCCAACTTACTCAAGTGCCTTTGACTCCTCATTACTAGTATATCTTAGGCTGAACTAAATTTCATCCTAATACACGTGCTAATTAAACTATTTAATCTAAATGTAATCTTTACATATTTATTTAATTTAAATATATAAAACATACACACACACACACACACATACATATAACTTTAAAAAGTTTTTTCGGTGAAAACCAAGCAAACGGAATTTTAAATTTTAAATATAGAAAATAAGTTTAAGCAAGATGTTATTACATTTCATGTTTCAAAATTGATTAAAAGGTATTTTACCAATTAAAAATTATGTATTACAAATAACTACATGTACATTAAATCATATATAAAGTCGAAACAATAATTTTATACATATGTACTTATAGATATTACACACACAGATATATATTATTTTTAAACAATTGAGTTAAATATTATGTCGACTAATATAATTAATAGCTACCCATGACTCTGTTTCCTCAACCTTTGTAATGTAATTGAAATCCATACCGTTAATACTTTGAAACTTCAAAACCTATACTAGCATGATTCCCAATAGTTACGCATCTTCAAAGCTTGCCAATTTAGTCGATGAATCAACATTAGTATTTTCCTCTCTGGGATGCGAGTAATCTTATAGTGCTCGATATCATCCAGTGGCTCTAACACTTTGATGGGTAAAAGGCAAGTCATGAATCCTTAATTTGAAATTCCTTGATGACTTAGAAAACCATTGATTGGGAATCTCTGCAGATATGTGGTGTCCGCACTCCCAATACCTTTGTTATCTTTAGTTCCCCTTTTTATAGCATGGAACTTAGGTTTTAATGCATAACAATCCTCTGTAGTTTTGGGGTTATCAAAACAACTTCAATCCCAGATCCACAGCCACTAGATGCTCCATTAACATTCAATTTCCATTGAGAAATAGACCAATTCTTCCTCAATTTCACCATCCCAAATGGTGAATTTGGCAATGAATTCTGCCAATGCTTGTCCTCAAATTGCCTTCATGGGATGATAGCTAATTTTGTATCGACTCATCTCAATGTTCCACATCAATAATCGTACCGAGGTCTTGTAAAACCCCATATTTTTAGTAACACTATTTAAGAAGTTTAATTATTTAAATAAAATAAAATAATTTAAGATGATTAATGGATTGAGATTTAATTATAATCAAGGGTAGTCGTGCTATATTAATAAGTAAACAATGAACTAAAGAATACAAGTGTTAGGAAATAAGTAAGGGATAAAATAGGAAAAAAGGCTCTCTAATACCCTAAACCCTTATCTGCGGGTTATCATTTCATTTCACTTACGAAAATTAAAACTAAGAGAGAGGCCGACCACCATTTTCTATAGTAAGAAGAAGAAAGATAAAGGGAAAGCTTAATTAACATCAAATTCAATTCTAATTTAACATCTTCAATCACAAAACTAAGGTGAATAATTACTACATCTCACTTTTATTACGATTTATGGTTTTAAGGATAATCAAAAGTGTTTTTGCATGTTAATGCCATTTTTTGAATGATAAAGGTTTATATATGTTTGCTGATGATTTATGAATGATCATATTGAATTTTATGATATGTTTTGATATGAAAACCATATTAAATTACATCAAATGCCTTGCAAATTTAAATATAGATGATAAATAATATGTTAGAGATAGGATTCAATTTTTGTAATTTTCTGAATTAATGTGGATTTTATACTAATTTTCTAGCGAAGAAAATGATTATTTGGGTTTTAAACTATTTGCGGCTAAATATTTAATTATTTGAGTCTGAAATTAATATATTTTATAAAACATATTACATTGGATTTTCTGGAATTTTTATAGATTTTTCTAAGAGTTTTGATGAATATATAAAACTATAAAAGGTATGAGACTTAAATGTTTTATATATTTAATAAGGAGAATGGGTATTTTGTAAAATAAAATTATTTTTTATTTCTGAAAAAATGGCAGCACTTATGAAAAAGGTATTTAACAACCAATGGAAATTTGACAAATAATAGCAGGTTAGTTGAAAAGTACTTCTCTTTTAAGTTAAAAACAAACAAAGCATGTTTTTAGTATGTTCTGCTACTTTCGGTTCAAGGGGTTCCGACTAGGACGTTTCGCCGCCATGCTTTCAAAACATATGCTTATGGTATTAAGTTACTTGGTAGATAGCATATTGGATAGAGGCGGAAGGTACATAGTCGAAACGCTAAGTTTCGAAGTGGTCGGAGTATGCCTTGGTTTTAAGTAAAGGTTGCGCCAGCTTTGCTATCGAAAAGATGGCTTTTGACTAAGTTGTCTTTTGATCGAGCCAATTATTTTAAAAGAAGAAGTTTCGAATGGGTTGCGCTCTTTTATTTTAAGTAATGCTTTTGAAGGGGATGAAACCCCTAGCTGCCGCCTTTCTACCTTTCGAAGTCAATGTTTCGAAAGGTATAATTAGCTCTTAAAATTAGCCACTTCACCAATGCTTTGGGAAGGGTGGTTTCGACACCATCACTCCTTTACTTAGGAATAGGTTTCAAAAGGATGGCTTTTGACTTAATTTATTTTAAATGACTCTTTTTCTCTGTTGAAGATAGAACACAATGGTTCCGAAAGAGTTGATTTAAATGGTTTCGAAAGATGTTTGTCCACATGTTTGAAATTGAACCTAAGTGCTTTCGAAAGGTTTTAAGAATGGTTTCGAAGGGGTGGTTCCTCAAAGGTTTCAAAGGAGTTGAAATGTAATGTTTTTCTGACTGTTTCGAAAGGGTTTAAGGGAAAGGTTTTTCCAAGGGTTTCTAAAGGGGAGGTTTTGAAGTGTTTTAAAGATACGATGTCCAAGGTTTTATAGATTTCGAAGGATAGGTTTTTCAAGGGTTTCGAAAGGTTTCGAGTTTGGTTTCGAAACGAGGGTTTTGGCCTTCCGGTCTAGATAAAGGAAGGGTTTTACTTTGTTTCAAAACAGGTACTTTCAATGGAATCGAAATGCGTACTTTTAATATAATCGAAAGGGGTACTTCCAAGTGTTTAAATGCCTTCATCAACTAAAGTTTGAGTATAGTATATATAGATAACATGGAAATGTGATTTTGAGTAAAGCATAGAGTATATGTATTTTACTTGTGCGAGTTTGACTTAAAGGTTTTAATCATTTTGAAAAAGGTTTTCAAGGAAAATTATGGGAAGGGATCCTTAAGTAAAATGACTTAGAAATTAGAATAATAGATGGGACTAGTATAGGTCGCACCTTATACGTTAGCTATGGGCCCTAGCTAATTTTGTCCAAAATTCCAGCATGTAGGGCTTTGTCACAGGTAAGACTAAAATTATGATTACCTGTAGAAGGGAATATCGGTGTGCATATAAATGTGCATATTTTTACCGCCATATTTATTCTATTTAAATTAAATAAATGATTACATTTGGTATTTTAACTTGTTTTAACCATAATTCATATTAATTCCAAATTATCACATATCCATCTTCATATAAGGGAAAAAAGGTCATTTGTGTGCATATATTTCTTTGAGAAAATTAATTGAAATTTTTTATATATTTTTGTAGGAATTTGGTCTCAAATAGGAGTGGTTTCATGAAGAAATATGCATGCACAAAGAATATAAAGGAATGAAGATGGAAATAATTCAAAGTGAAGATCATGGAGGACCCCACCTACCCACCTACCTTAATGTACAAATTGAAGGCTAATGCACATGCTTTTGGAGTTAATGGTTTCATGTACACCTAATGGAGGATTAAGACATGTTAATGATTGCTTGGCCTCCACAATTCCTAATGGGAATTTTGGGCATTCCCCAAAAATATGAATTAGGGTTTCATACATGTATAAATACCCATATGTTTAATGTAATCCATCTCTCCTCTCTTCTCTTAGTCTCTCTTAGGCCTCCCTCTTAGTTAGTTAGTTTTAGTTTAGAAAATAAATAAAATCTCTCTTTCTTTCTATGGATACTTAGCCATTTTATTTCATGTAATTTTCTTTTCTTTTATGCAATGTTAATTCTCTTTTATTTACATGCTTCTTCTCTTCTTATGTAATAGTGTAGATCTACCTTTATGCAATTAGATTAGTTGTCTTTTCCATTAGCTTTCAATTTCCTTTCTTTTTGCTTTCATGTTGCTTTCTACATTTGTTGATTTGATAACAAATACGAGAGCTTAATCCCTACAATTTAGGGGTAATGAAGCTCTCTAGTATGTAGATGCAATATATTGATGTTTGTGCTCTCTTTTTGTGCTTTAATGGAAACACTTGAAGTGGTTTAATGATGTTGTTTAGCTTTGAATTTGATAGTCTATGTTGTTCATAACAAATAGGCTATGCTTAAACAAACATAACACAAATTGCCTCTTCATCTAAATATGATTATGGCAAAGAAGTGAATGTTGAAATTGAAATTTGATAGCCTATATTTCTAAACAATAGTTAATAGGCTATGCTTAAAATAGATTTTTATTTCAACTTTGTTGTCATATTTCATGAGAGTTAAATGTGTATTAGTGGTGTGTTATAGTTTGATGGTTTATATTGAGCTAACTAATAGCACAAATATACCATACTTATGATAAGCACATCAACTAATTCACTAATGACAAGAAAAGAGAGATCATAACTTCATTTTGTTGATTTATATGATCTAGAGAGTGGATTTATCTCTAAATTGTTCTTTTAACTCTCATATTTTTATCATTTTCTTTTGCTAGTTTTTGTTAGTTTCTTACATTTCTAGCTATTCACTCTCGACTTCGGTATAATTTGATTTAATAGAATTTTAAAATCATCAATTCCCAGCGGATCAACCCGTATTCGCCGCGTGCTACATTCGTACACCGTGCGCTTGCGGTTATTTTTTAATTTAAATTCGTTCGACGGTTTTCTAAACCGATAGAATTTCCGTCGACGAACAAGTTTTTGGCGCCGTTGCCGAAGATTTGCTTTGATTTTGATTTTCTATTTTTCGAATTATTTTCTTTTGATTATTGTGTGTTTATTTGATTTTTGTGTGCAATTGTTTGTGTGCTTGTTTTTTATTTTCCTTTTGCATTTGCATATTAGTAAAAAAAAGGGAACTTCACAATTTCAAAACAAAAACAAAATTATTTTATTATCCTTTCAATTTGCATTTCATTTTTACAATCTACATTGCATTTACAATTTTCAATTAAAAAAAAATAACTGTTGCATTGCATTTCTCTTCACTGTTTACAAAACTGTTTTCACTCTCTGTTTTCACTCTCTTTTCACTCTCTGTTTTCATTAACCCTGTCACAAACTCTACTGCTTGCCTTCCAGATCCCTCAAATCACAACCAACACTCCAATAACTCCATCAACACACATTCTCCATACAAAACATCACTACCATTCAACTTAACACAACAATCCACTCACCATCCTCCCTGACAAACAAACAAGCTGCCATAATATTTACATACTCCACTACCTACCAACCACAACTCCACATAACTTCTACATCCACTGCCCCTATCACCAGTTCAACACTGCAGCTTTCAAACCCCCATCCCCAAACACCACATCACACAGACTACCCCAATCCTCTTCCCCGTAACCCTACAGCACCTCCACCATCACTAGTTCACAACAATAAAAAAAAACCAATACAAAAATCCAAACAATACACCAGCATCCCTCTGTTACACTGCAATACCCATTTCTCCATCGACAAAACAGTGCACTAACATCCTCCACCATCGCCGTGCAAACCCTTTGTGCACTTCACCGCGCACATACATCAACTCCCCTCTCCCTGTTCCACACAACTTCCATCATCTCCCTCTGCAACCAATTCCCACCAGACCACATCCGCGACCAAATTGGCGAGCATCCACAACTCGAACAACTACAGCTCCCACTTCTGGTGTCGATTCGCATATCCCCTACCATACCAACTGACTGCACCCTCACCACCAATCTTCAACAGCCACTTCAATACAAACAATGCCTTCACAAGCAACTGCTACTGACATCTCCATACTTCTCAAACCTCCTGCCTTCAACATCACAAGCCTCACAGTTCATCTCTTCATTCAATTTTCCATCATCGCCATCTACTTCCATACATTCACCAGACTACATCCCCTCTGCCTTCTGATCAAAACTGCAGTCACATAACAGATTCTGCCAAACTGCCACAAAAGCTCCTCCACATCCTCCTGCCTCCGACCTCACCCGTCAACCACAACTAACCTTCAATAACCAAGGTAGCAACTCACCCTTAAACTCCTCAAACCTGCAATCACCATTACCACCCAAATAACCTGAATTTCCACCCAGAACTGCAGAAAAACAAACCCAGTACAACCAACCTAACTTCATCATACCCTCAACCACGTCTTCCCTTCACCACCGCAACCATCTGCACTCCTCAAATCCACATCACTTCACCTAAACTTCCCAATTCGAACCACCCCTACAGCCTCGACCGCCACTTCGACCGTCACGACCATTCCTCCACTACCACGAACTCGAGCCCCATTCGACCTAACTCCATCTCCTCAGCCTTTCATACTAGTCACCGAAATCAAACGCTTGAACAACCAGATCCGCAACACACAGCAGCTCGATTTCGTATTCGAACACCAAGCTTTCTCGCGAATTCGATTCGAATTTTTTTTTAAGGCTTTCGATTTTGCAGAACTCGACTTAATTTGGGTATAAGATTTTGGACATCGGAGGATTTTTCTTTTTTTTATCAGAGTTGTGTCGTTTTATCTAATGATTAAGAAGTTGGAGGTGTGTTAATTTTTTTGTTTAGTGGGCCAGGCGAAAACTTGAGTGATTGGTTTTCATTCTTTTTTTTTTATTTCTTTTTTATTAGTTTTAAGTTTCAAGTAGTTTTTCTTCTCCTTTAAAAAAAAGAGCTAGCTTTTCGTTTTGTTTTGTTGTTTAATCCTTCGGAGAAAAAAAAAGTTTGTTTTGTTTTAAATTTTTTTTAGCTCCATCCTAACTTCAAAAAAAAAGTTTCAATTTGTTTAGTTTTTAATTTGTTTTGTTTGTTTCGTTTTGACTTGTTTGTCTTGTTTTGATTATATTTCTTCTTGATAACAATTTTTTTTTTAAGTAAAACCCTACTTTTAAGTTTCGTTTCAAAAAAAAAAGTTGTATATATCTTGCTTTATTTCAGGTTGCCCAAGCAGAATTACAGAAAGAGCAGAAGTGCTTGTTAAATAAATTGCTTGATTTGAAGTGCTTGCCCAAAAAAAATAACTGCTTGCTTGCTTATAAAATTTTATGTTTTAGTTGTCTTTCATTGTTGTTCACTTGCATTTTAAGAAAGAAAAATTCAAAAAAAAATTCAAAATCAAAAGCAAAAACAAAATTTCATTCTAGTTGCATTGTTAATACACCTTTTATTTCATCTTTGCATTTCATCTTAGAATTTGATTAAATAATAACTCACTTAATTGTATACTGACAGTTGTCTTCTTTGAACAATTTAATTTCTTGGTGTCTAGGCTACGGCAGAGTAACAACCATTTATAAATATTACGGTTGTAACGACCCGTAAATTTCGACAATTTAAGTTGGTTAATTTAATTAAGATTTTGTAATTTAGTTTAAAAAGAGATGAAATATAAAGGGTAAATAAAACTAAATATTAGTATAGGGAATAAATCCTAATAAAGGTAGTAGTGAGAGCATACACTTTGAAATTTTTTTATATATGAAAGGTAAGCAGTAAAATTATCCAATGCAATATTCGATTTATTAAAAGTAACTACGTGAAAATCTTGACAGTAAAGTTAATCTAGCTGAATTTGTATGAATTGAATGGAATTGGTTTAATATGAATGGTATATTAAGTTATAAAATCAAATGAGAAAAGCAAGCGTAATTATTTGATTTATCTAATGAATTAAACATGTTGAATAGTAACTGAATGTTAATAAATGGAAAATTATACAATTTTGTTAGATGATTTGGTCATAATGTTTAATAATTAATTAAATAATAACGGAAGTATGTATGCAAGTTTAATAGAAACTTGAATAGCATGAATATAATTAAATGAAACCATGCAATAATGTGGTAAATGATGGCATTTATGAATGAAATAAGATTTGTAGGTAATTTGAATATAATTCTAAAATGTGTAAACTGAATGTAATTTAATGTAATAAGGAGTGCAATAACAATTGATTGGGATTCAAATTCATCTTAAATAAAATTTCTATAGTGATTGAAATTTACTATTTTGCGATTTAGGTGAGAAATAAAGTTTTAATGAAATTAAGGAATGTAATCTAATTCCATGTAAGAGTCAATATGTATAATAGCAAGGTTTTAATTAAATAAATTGTTTTATGTAGATTTCAACTGATAATTTATGAAGTCTAATGTGAGATCATATTTAAAATTAATTTTCTTAAGTTGTGCAATAAGGTAGGTTAATTTGTCAATAAAGATAGTTGATTCTATAAGATGAAATAAAGGTTAGTATTAATTATAATGTGAAGATTGTTGATAACGTTATTTGGGGGTTGAGGGATAAGTTGAAATTTGATAATTAAGATATTTAGACGTACAGTATATAAAGAAAGATATATTGATTCCATTTAATAAATTGGCGATTTAATATTATCAAAGAGAATTAAATATTGTCCTAATGTAATTTAGATAAATTGTGTAATTAAATGCTGGCTCCATTCAGAATATGACAATGGGTGTAATAATTTGGATTGTAAGAAATAGTTATAAGTTACATGTTTAATTTGGTTGATGAAATTTAAATAGAAATAAATGTTAATACACTAAATAAAAGTTACATTTAATATGAGAAGTAGTACCATGTTAGAAGTGGTCAAATTTAGGGTGTTAAGACTTATAAATGGAAATTAAGAGGCAGTTGAAATTTAGTGGACTTTAATGTGCATTAATGAGAAATTGACGCTATGACTAAAGAGGTAAATGGAATAAATACAAACCAATGTGGATTGTATACATGGGATGACAATTTTAGTGAATAATAGGATTTAAAACCTAAATAAATAAATTCCTTGAAATTTAAGTTGTAATCGCTGCATAAATTGGAATTGTACGTTAATTTTGAATTATTCTATAATAAATTTATGTAGGAAGTTGTTTAAGGGATTCTAAATTTACCAAGTAATCCAAACTGACAAAATTTGCAAATATTTAAAGTTGAGTTGTAAATCTGATTCAATTAACCTATTGATAATTTATTCATTTGGAATATAAATGGAAATGATAGGATTTATTGCAATTAAAGGTAATGAAATTTGTACGCTATTTTAAATTAAGTCAAAACGGGTGGATATTAGGAACCAAGACCTAAAAATAGGGTAGATACATTTTATTTCAATAAGACTTGTATGACTAGAGTGGAGGATTTTATTTTGGAGTCTATGTTATAATTTCAAATTTTAGTAGATATTAAAATAAAGTAAACATTTGAATCTATGAATCTATCAACTCAAATTTTCATTTAAATTTGTTTAATCATTGTAATTTGTTTGAGAAAATAAAGAGGTATAATAAGTTTAGGTGTAATTGGAAGTATGTATGGGAAAATGAATTATTTGCAGGGAAATATTTGGTAAAAAGGGTGGAACTAAGGAAAGGTTATTGTTTGCTGGAAACATTAATTAATATGGGAATATAATTAGACAAGCATAACTCATGCAAGTGTATAATTAAGAAATGAATCAATAATTAATAATTATTAACCAATCCAAAATTTGGTAACCCACTTAATTAGTGATTGGTATAGGCTATTTATTTAAGTAACAGTGCAATACCAATTTATGTATTTGCGAAATGTTAATAAAATATTTATAGTATGGAATTCAAAACTATATATACATAGGAATGTGGATATTATAGTATGTAAACTTAGTGGATTTAGAATAGATAAATCTATTGGGAATGAATAAGAATCTAAGATAATTATTACGGTAATTTGAAATTTAGTTAAAAATGGAAATTATTTATGAATTTGAAATTTAATGAAATTATATTGAAACTTAAATAAAGCATCTAACTTTATATTTGTAAATACGTTTAAAATTCAATGTAAATGTTTGAGGAAGAAATTTATTTACTAATCCGTAACGTATCCAATTAATATGAAATATTCTGGTGGGCCGACAACCGTTTTGCGCATTTATAATTCGTGCCTACCTATTCGTTTTCACTTTGTCTATAAATAGGCTGTGTAAACCCTAGCCTCCATCTATCTTCATTTCTCTTTGTGCTCTTTTCTTCAACTTCTTCTTTTCTAATGGATGCAAAATTCTAGATCCAATTACAGTCCAAAATATAAATAAAAATTCAAACTCCTCTAAAAGTTCCAGAAAAATTTATATGTCATAGTTCTCGAAGAGAGGTGTTCTTTATTTTAGTTTATTTGATTTTCAATACAATTTCTTTAACGTTTAACTTGTGTAATTTTCACATACCGTGTCCGATTCACGCGAGATTTTTTTTGTTAGGATCTTATTGAAATTTCAGATCTGTTGACGCTGGTTTGGATGAATTTGGAGACTGCGAAATTTTTGGTTTGAATTGGATTTAAATCCAATTTAAATTCAAAAGGTGAGTGTTTTAACCCACTCACAAAGTCTAAAATATTTTATGTTTGTTAAATTGATTTTTAGATATGAGTAGAAATTTATATATGATTTGTTTGGCATGTTTTATTCATCTTCTCAGTTAATTCGCATTTTTATTTATTTAACTTTTTATTATTTTAATTATTGCGTATAAATTTACAGGTAGAATTTATTTTGCATATAAACTGCTAGTTAACAGTTATTAAATTTATTATTGAATATTAACTGTTATTTATTACCTGTATAATTTATATGCTCTATATCGATGACTGTTTAAATTGGACGATGATTGCAAATAATGGTTGATGATTGATATTTGGATGAATGGATGCTATATTTATATTGTATAAACTGCAAGTCATCATGCATTTTCATTTCATTCGGGATTGCGGTTTGAAATGATATACAACCGCATTTTTTTATTTTAAATTGCGGATTGAAGTTATGAACATCCGTATCACTTGACCATAGGATAGAAAATTTTATACAGGCACCGCGGTAAGTATATAAAATTATTTTTGGAAATGTTTTACTATGGTTTTGTAAAGCTATACATATATATATGGTTTATGGGTCTTGATTTGATAATTAATAAAAGGTATATATATATTTATATATATCTATAGAAATATTCCGGTTTTAGGCTTTATATAAAAATTGATTTGAAGTATAAACCGAAGTTTGATTTTAAGATCAAATACTATTAAGCATTTAATTTAAATTTAATTTCTGGTAGATCTATTTACTTAAATGAGAATAAAATTAGAAGTTGAATATTAAGTTAAATCGGAATTTAAATAAAAGTTAAATTTTTAAAGGATATGATTTATAACTTGATTTTGTGTAAAGTGGTTTAAATGAGTATCAGGTTGTTTTAAATGAATATATCAAGTTAAATAAATTGAAAAAATTTCCAGTTATGAGAAGTTAAAAGTCTACTTAAATTATATTGAATTCAATAAGTAAACATTTCAAGTCTAAATAATAAGTAATTGGATTTGATACATATGGGTTTGTCAAATAAGTTTGTTTTTGAAATGGTGAAATATTTAAAGTTTTTAACCACAAGAATTGAAATGGTATTGGGAAGTTTAAATCGATATTTAGAATTGATTTATGAAATCTAAAGAAGCTGTTTTGTTTTATAATAGTAGTTAAATATTTAACCATTTAAGAGATGGAAATTTGTTTCAAAGCTATGTTTTTTCAAGGTAGTATAAGTTGGAAATATTATATTCAAGAGTTTTGATTTCTAAATATTTTACTTTGGAAACCCTATGATTTTGGAAATAATATATATTGGAAAATAAAATGTTATCGTATTGATTTGAGGTTTTAAGAATAAAAATGATATCGTTTTTATATGGGGTTTTTTTATTTTGGTTTTAAAAGTATAATTATTTTTAAATGACCGCGGTGTTATAATAACGATTGGTTGGCAAAGAGACCGGGATCGGATATGGACATACTCTCTGTCAATACCGAAAACAACTTTGACTAACCGTGTACGCGGTGGAGATTCCAGAATGAAGTAGGTTGGTGGCGGCGTTTCCTGTAAGGTAAATACGTGGACCCGACTCCCGTGAGTTGGCATAAGGTGGCTAAAACAGGAGTGATTCTCGGGCCAATGAGGTCTTTCCTCTGATCAGACACTCCTCTTCGATATTATACTTTGACTTTGGATTGATTCAGTGGCCACTTTTATTTTTGTTTTGGGGGAGTTTGTTCGAGGTAGGCGGTAGCTGCGCGTTGCGCGTTTCCACCAGCCCAGATAGCAATTGGTATATCTACCCTGGCATTGTCTAGTTGTGCCGTGTCACCTACCCTATCACACCTTGTACGAGTTTGGATTTCTCCCGTAGCCCGTGTGGTATCCTCTGGTGGCTTCCCGATCAGGAGGGACTATGATATTGGATGGACTACTGGGACTGTTATTGTGTTAAGGGGAATATTGGGTCACTCCTTAATGATATTTAAAAGTATGTTTATTTTAAATATAGACACTATTATAATAGTGAATTATTACTACATAGTAAATAGTTTAACGGATCCTTAGGAGATGTAAATCCCGAGCATCTCTTGAGTTACTGCTCACATATTTATTTCTAAAAAATTTAACTCACATAAGGTCTTTTAGTTCTGACTCGAGTGTTTTGTCTTTTCAAATTCGCTCGGGTCAGTCCGAGCGTTTCAGGATTTGGAGATTTAGTTCTGGAGGACGAAGACGAAGATTTGTATTACTATTATCTATTTTATTTCACCGCACTGTATTCCGCTGCATTGATATTCTTGGTATGTGAACTCTGATGTTTAACTGTATATAGAAGAATCAAATGTTTTGTAAACAGTTTTATAAACTGTATATTTTATTATTATATTTTATCCTTCCGCTGTGAGATTCTATTTTGTTTTATTTCTTCTCTGTTTTTCTTGTTTACCCCATAACAATCCGCCCTTACATCTGGTTTGAATCGACATGTGTGTCGATTTGAAGTGTGCGAAAAGGCGGGATGTTACAGTTGGTATCAGAGCTTTGGTTTAGCGATAAACCTTAGCTTTGTGGGGTTTGACTCTTTACTAATAGGGTAGTAATACCCTATGGGAGTCACTGAGTGTATATATATGAGAGAGCGTATTTGTTAGTGTTATAAAAAGGTTTTAATATTGTGTTAATCTGTTCCGTTTTGTATTTATAAACTCTGGTTGGTGCATGGGACGCTGTGACATCAATAGGGGTTTCTAAACACTTAATAGGACAGACCGACATAATATTTGTGAATGAAATAATTTTACCTATTATATAGTCTATAAAATAATTTTTCAAAATAATATATATATTTGGTTGTAATAGATTGGTTGTTAGGTAATGAAGGTTTTGAATAATGATAGAAATATGATTTAAAAATAAGATAAATGAAATTTGGAAATTTAGGACTTAAGATCCGGGGTTTTGGAATTTTTCGTAATTTTTTTAGAATATAATCGTTATAAGTATTTTCTGATATGAATATTTAATATAATCTAAGAGAAATTGTTTTAAAGAAGATTTTTGGAGAAAATAAGTTTTGTACTTTCCTCTCTGTCGCTGGAAAATAATTTCGGTGATGAGTGCACGCATCATCGACATTCATTTTCGAGTTTCGAAGTGGGAAGGCCACTGTAGTGATTTACTATAGAATTGTTAAGAAAATTTTATCGTTTTAATTGGATATATATGTTAAGTGCAGATATCTATCTATTATTTTTAATGATTTAAGATTTAACCCGCTATTTGTTTCTTAAGTTCCAGATTTATTAATAGTACAATTAAGTGTAACAAATTTGAACCTCTAAAAAAAAAGGAAGAGAAGTATTGTAAATAAACGGTTGTAAACTTTAGTAAATGGATAAAGGAAATTCTTTATTTATTAGAATTGATGTTATAAGGTTACAAATTAGGTGTTATTAAAATGTTACTATTATTAAATATTAGCATTAAATAAATGAATGAAAGTAAAAGTAAGTTGAAATTGTAACTTATAAAACGAATATATAATTAATGAACCACTAAAAAAATAAAAGGAATTGAGAAGAAACTTGTATAAATTTTCACTTACATTCTTAAAGCATATATATAACTTGCCATATAATAAAATTTACAGTGTTAGTAATAAAATGTAAGGGGGAAATCTTACAAGTGAAGCTTGAGATAATGAAAGTATTCAATGAATTTGCTGTTATAAATGGGAATTTATTGTTATAAACTTAAGTTGTAAATTTAAATTTTACCATAATTAAAGGTAAGTATTATAATTAGATGATTTTAAAAATTAAGTAAATAGAATGAAATTCTATAATAAATGAAACTGTGTGAAATAAATAAATAAATAAAATTTAGAAATACATAAATGGAATGCAATAAAAAGAAACTTACATGACATTTAAAATGGAAGATGAATATTGTAAGTAATAAATGAAAATAAATGAGGTAATCACTCATAAATGAAAGAAAGGAAATCAAACAACTAAAGTATGAAATAAAGATCTATAATAAGTTAAATTGTTTGTTGGGTTGAATGGTTATTGTTTGATTTATGTTTGGTTGGGTAAGGAAATTTGAAATTGTTGGATGAATAAATAGTTTATTCCATCTAAGACTGTTGAGTAAATGATGCACTTGATAGTTATTTTTCATTCCGTACAATTTCAAGTTTGAACCCAAACAACTATTTGATTTGTGTGATTGTATGGTTGTTTTGTAATTGTATGTATGCTGTTCGAGGAAATTGATGGTTGTTGTATTAATTTGGATGATTAGTGATTGGAACTACTTAGATATTTAAATTTTGGACTTAGAAATATTTTGAAATGTTCTCCAAACTCTAATAAATTTAAGTATAAAAAGATAATGTCGTAAATTTGTATATTTTAAGAAAAGTAACAGATACTGTAAATTTAATTGTTTATAAGGTAATGTTTTGAATAAGATATGTAGATTCTAAATCCTTCTTTTCCCTTCTTTTTCCTTTTCGGGGACGGAAAGTTTTGAGTGGGGGAGAATGTAACGATCCGTAAATTTCGACAATTTAAGTTGGTTAATTTAATTAAGATTTTGTAATTTAGTTTAAAAAGAGATGAAATATAAAGGGTAAATAAAACTAAATATTAGTATAGGGAATAAATCCTAATAAAGGTAGTAGTGAGAGCGTACACTTTGAATTTTTTTTATGTATGAAAGGTAAGCAGTAAAATTATCCAATGCAATATTCGATTTATTAAAAGTAACTACATGAAAATCTTGACAGTAAAGTTAATCTAGCTAAATTTGTATGAATTGAATGGAATAGGTTTAATATGAATGGTATATTAGGTTATAAAATCAAATGAGAAAAGCAAGCGTAATTATTTGATTGATCTAATGAATTAAACATGTTGAATAGTAACTGAATGTTAATAAATGGAAAATTATACAATTTTGTTAGATGATTTGGTCATAATGTTTAATAATTGATTAAATAATAATGGAAGTATGTATGCAAGTTTAATAGAAACATGAATAGCATGAATATAATTAAATGAAACCATGCAATAATGTGGTAAATGATGGCATTTATGAATGAAATAAGATTTGTAGGTAATTTGAATTTAATTCTAAAATGTGTAAACTGAATGTAATTTAATGTAATAAGGAGTGCAATAACAATTGATTGGGATTCAAATTCATCTTAAATAAAATTTCCATAGTGATTGAAATTTACTATTTTGCGATTTAGGTGAGAAATATAGTTTATTGAAATTAAGGAATGTAATCTAATTCCATGTAAGAGTCAATATGTATAATAGCAAGGTTTTAATTAAATAAATGGTTTTATGTAGATTTCAACTGATAATTTATGAAGTCTAATGTGAGATCATATTTGCAATTAATTTTCTTAAGTTGTGCAGTAAGGTAGGTTAATTTGTCAATAAAGATAGTTGATTCTATAAGATGAAATAAAGGTTAGTATTAATTATAATATGAAGATTGTTGATAACGTTATTTGGGGGTTGAGGGATAAGTTGAAATTTGATAATTAAGATATTTAGACGTACAGTATATAAAGAAAGATATATTGATTCCATTTAATAAATTGGGGATTTAATATTATCAAAGAGAATTAAATATTGTCCTAATGTAATTTAGATAAATTGTGTAATTAAATGCTGGCTCCATTCAGAATATGACAATGGGTGTAATAATTTGGATTGTAAGAAATAGTTATAAGTTACATGTTTAATTTGGTTGATGAAATTTAAATAGAAATAAATGTTAATACACTAAATAAAAGTTACATTTAATATGAGAAGTAATACCATGTTAGAAGTGGTCAAATTTAGGGTGTTAAGACTTATAAATGGAAATTAAGAGGCAGTTGAAATTTAGTGGATTTTAATGTGCATTAATGAGAAATTTACGCTATGACTAAAGAGGTAAATGGAATAAATACAAACCAATGTGGATTGTATACATGGGATGACAATTTTAGTGAATAATAGGATTTAAAACCTAAATAAATAAATTCCTTGAAATTTAAGTTGTAATCGCTGCATAAATTGGAATTGTACGTTAATTTTGAATTATTCTATAATAAATTTGTGTAGGAAGTTGTTTAAGGGATTCTAAATTTACCAAGTAATCCAAACTGACAAAATTTGCAAATATTTAAAGTTGAGTTGTAAATGTGATTCAATTAACCTATTAATAATTTATTCGTTTGGAATATAAATGGAAAAGATAGGATTTATTGCAATTAAAGGTAATGAAATTTGTACGCTATTTTAAATTAAGTCAAAACGGGTGGATATTAGGAACCAAGACCTAAAAATAGGGTAGATACATTTTATTTCAATAAGACTTATATGAATAGAGTGGAGGATTTTATTTTGGAGTCTATGTTATAATTTCAAAGTTTAGTAGATATTTAAATAAAGTAAACATTTGAATCCATGAATCTATCAACTCAAATTTTCATTTAAATTTGTTTAATCATTGTAATTTGTTTGAGAAAATAAAGAGGTATAATAAGTTTAGGTGTAAATGGAAGTATGTATGGGAAAATGAATTATTTGCAGGGAAATATTTGGTAAAAAGGGTGGGACTAAGGAAAGGTTATTGTCTGTTGGAAACATTAATTAATGTGGGAATATAATTAGACAAGCATAACTCATGCAAGTGTATAATTAAGAAATGAAGCAATAATTACTAATTATTAACCAATCCAAAATTTGGTAAACCATTTAATTAGTGATTGGTACAGGCTATTTATTTAAGTAACAGTGCAATACCAATTTATGTATTTGCGAAATGTTAATAAAATATTTATAGTATGGAATTCAAAACTATATATACATAGGAATGTGGATTTTATAGTATGTAAACTTAGTCGATTTAGAATAGTTAAATCTATTGGGAATGAATAAGAATCTAAGATAATTATTACGGTAATTTGAAATTTAGTTAAAAATGTAAATTATTTATGAATTTGAAATTTAATGAAATTATATTGAAACTTAAATAAAGCATCTAACTTTATATTTGTAAATACGTTTAAAATTCAATGTAAATGTTTGAGGAAGAAATTTATTTACTAATCCGTAACGTATCCAATTAATATGAAATATTCTGGTGGGCCAACAACCGTTTTGCGCGTTTATAATTCCTGCCTACCTATTCGTTTTCACTTTGTCTATAAGTAGGCTGTGTAAACCCTAGCCTCCATCTATCTTCATTTCTCCTTGTGTTCTTTTCTTCAACTTCTTCTTTTCCAATGGATGCAAAATTCTAGATCCAATTACAGTCCAAAATAAAAATAAAAATTCAAACTCCTCTAAAAATTCCAGAAAAATTTATATGTCATAGTTCTCGAAGAGAGGTATTCTTTATTTTAGTTTATTTGATTTTCAATACAATTTCTTTAACGTTTAACTTGTGTAATTTTCACATACCGTGTCCGATTCACGCGAAATTTTTTTTGTTAGGATCGTATTGAAATTTCAGATCTATTGACGCTGGTTTGGATGAATTTGGAGACTGCGAAATTTTGGGTTTAAATTGGATTTAAATCCAATTTAAATTCAAAAGGTGAGTGTTTTAACCCATTCACAACGTCTAAAATATTTTATGTTTGTTAAATTGATTTTTAGATATGAGTAGAAATTTATATATGATTTGTTTGGCATGTTTTATTCATCTTCTCAGTTAATTCGCATTTTTATTTATTTAACTGTTTATTATTTTAATTATTGCGAATAAATTTACAGTTAGAATTTATTTTGCATATAAACTGCTAGTTAACAGTTATTAAATTTATTATTGAACATAAACTGTTATTTATTACCTGTATAATTTATATGCTCTATATCGATGACTGTTTAAATTGGACGATGATTGCTAATAATGGTTGATGATTGATATTTGGATGAATGGATGCTATATTTATATTGTATAAACTGCAAGTCATCATGCATTTTCATTTCATTCGGGATTGCGGTTTGAAATGATATACAACCGCATTTTTTTAATTTTAAATTGCGGATTGAAATGATAAACATATGTATCACTTGACCATAGGATAGAAAATTTTATACAGGCACCGCGGTAAATATATAAAATTATTTTTGGAAATGTTTTACTATGGTTTTGTAAAGCTATACATATATATATGGTTTATGGGTCTTGATTTGATCATTAATAAAAGCTATATATATATAGAAATTTTCTGGTTTTAGGCTTTATATAAAAATTGATTTGAAGTATAAACCGAAGTTTGATTTTAAGACCAAATACTATTAAGCATTTAATTAAAATTTAATTTCTGGTAGTTCTATTTACTTATATGAGAATAAAATTGGAAGTTGAATATCAAGTTAAATCATAATTTAAATAAAAGTTAAATTTTTAAAGGATACGATTTATAACTTGATTTTGTGCAAAGTGGTTTAAATGAGTATCAGGTTGTTTTAAATGAATATATCAAGTTAAATAAATTGAAAAAATTTCCAGTTATGAGAAGTTAAAAGTTTACTTAAATTATGTTGAATTCAATAAGTAAACATTTCAAGTCTAAATAATAAGTAATTGGATTTGATACATATGGGTTTGTCAAATAAGTTTGTTTTTGAAATGGTGAAATATTTAAAGCTTTTAACCATAAGAATAGAAATGTTATTGGGAAGTTTAAATCGATATTTAGAATTGATTTGTGAAATCTAAAGAAGCTATTTTGTTTTATAATAGTAGTTAAATATTTAACCATTTAAGAGATGGAAATTTGTTTCAAAGCTATGTTTTTTCAAGGTAGTATAAGTTGGAAATGTTATATTCAAGAGTTATGATTTCTAAATATTTTACTTTGGAAACCCTATGATTTTGGAAATAATATATATTGGAAAATAAAATGATATCGTATTGATTTGAGGTTTTAAGAATAAAAATGATATCGTTTTTATATGGGTTTTTTTATTTTGCTTTTAAAAGTATAATTATTTTTAAATGACGGCGGTGTTATAATAACGATTGGTTGGCAAAGAGACCGGGATCGGATATGGACATACTCTCTGTCGATACCGAAAACCACTTTGGCTAACCGTGTACGCGGTGGAGATTCCAGAATGAAGTAGGTTGGTGGCGGCGTTTCCTGTAAGGTAAATACGTGGACCCGACTCCCGTGAGTTGGCATAAGGTGGCTAAAACAGGAGTGATTCTCGGGCCAATGAGGTCATTCCTCTGATCGAACACTCTTCTTCGATATTATACTTCGACTTTGGATTGATTCAGTGGATACCTTTATTTTTTTTTTGGGGTGTTTGTTTGAGGTGGGCGGTAGCTGCGCGCTGCGCGTTTGCACCAGCCCGGATAGCAATTGGTATATCTACCCTGGCATTGCCTAGTTGTGTCGTGTCACCTACCCTATCGCGCCTTGTACGAGTTTGGATTTCTCCCGTAGCCCGTGTGGTATCCTCTGGTGTCTTCCCGATCTGGAGGGAGTATAATATTGGATGGACTACTGGGACTATTATTGTGTTAAGGGGAATATTGGGTCACTCCATAATGCTATTTAAAAGTATGTTTATTTTAAATATAGACACTATTATAATAGAGAAGTATTACTACATAGTAAATAGTTTAACGGATCCTTAGGAGATGTAAATCCCGAGCATCTCTTGAGTTACTGCACACATATTTATTTCTAAAAAATTTAACTCACATAAGATCTTTTAGTTCTGACTCGAGTGTTTTGTCTTTTCAAATTCGCTCGGGTCAGTCCGAGCGTTTCAGGATTTGGAGATTTAGTTCTGGAGGATGATGACGAAGATTTGTATTACTATTATCTATTTTATTTCACTGCATTGTATTCTGCTGCATTGATATTCTTGGTATGTGAACTCTGATGTTTAATTGTATATAGAAGAATCAAATGTTTTGTAAACAGTTTTATAAACTGTATATTTTATTATTATATTTTATCCTTCCGCTGTGAGATTCTATTTTGTTTTATTTCTTCTCTGTTTTTCTTGTTTACCCGATAACAATCCGCCCTTACGTATGGTTTGAATCGACATGTGTTTCGATTTGAAGTGTGCAAAAAGGCGGGAGGTTACAACGGTGATTCGTAAATGTTATAGTGGTTGTTCCTCCGAAGGTACCTAAACCTTCGGCTGCATTGCTACGGTGATTCATGGCGCATCGATAAATCCTCTCCGTTACCTGGCTGAGAACTATATTCTTGCTTTAAGACAATTTGTGGTTATACAATTTTAGGTTAACATAGGATAAATCATTTGTAATTAACCCTTGCATTCATTTAGGTGCATTAGTTCATGCATATTTTAAAAAAAAATCAAAAATCCAAAACTAAAAAGCGTAAATATTCCTTTTATATTTCTTTGAAATTTTAAAACTCTTTTCAAAAAAATCCAAAAACAAAAAATTTAGAAAAACAAAAATCCAAAAAAAAAACCTTTTCAAAAACAAAGAAAAAAATTTGAAAAACAAAAAAACCATACAAAAATCAATTCCCCTTTTGAAAAATAAATTCCATTTGTAAATATTTTCTTTTACAAAAAATAAACACAAAAACATTATTGAAAATGTCCGACTTTCCCCACATACATGAATTTTACAACAGTTGTGAAAATCAATATAATCCATATAATTTCACTTCAAATTCTTATGGATATTTCAACAACAACTATTGTTTAAACGATTCGAATTTTGAACCTCAAAATTTTCAAAATGATGACCAACCTTCAAATCTTGAAAATAGCATTTCATCTTTACTTGAAATCGCTACACAAAAAAATCAAATCATAATAAGTTGTGTAATTCATATTTGTGCAATAAATCGAATCAAATTTTTCAAAATAATCAAAATTTGAATTCACTTCAAAATTCAAACGATTTCGAGTATAACCCATGCCAATACAATTTTGAACTCCAAAATGAATTTCAAAATCAAAACGAAAATGTGATCCACTTTTCGAATAATTTTGGCAATGGGAATAATCTTGACTATGATACGAGTGAAATTTTTTGTTCTAAACGAATCCAAATCGAAAATTATCAAGTTAATAATTACAAATTTGATTTTATTGAACAAATGAACGAAATCTACGATGATCACACGGATTTGTTGTTTTAATCTTATATCAAACAACGTGAAAAGCAAAATCAAATTCCAATGTGTAATGAGTCAAGAGAGAATCCATCTTGTACCCAAATCGATGATTTTCAAATAACAACTTTTGAAATTGAAATTGAAAATCTTAATGAAGTTGTTGAAAACATGGTAGTTGGATTGGATTTCAATTCTTTTAAGGATGTGGAACCAAATTTGAAATTCGATCTTCCTTTTCTTGATTTCGAAAATTTGAATACAACTACTTTGAATTTTGAACTTGAGACATGTAATAAAGTTGTTGATAATCCAACAAAGGAAGACGAATTTAATGAACATGAATTCTTTGGACTATTCGAAAATGAGTTGTTAAATTATGAAGGGGAAGATTTACATCACCATTTTGATTTTGAAATCAATAATTTTGAACAATTTTTCAATGACAGACTTGAATTTCAATTTGGTGAAAATAAACTTGAATTTCAATCACTTGTTTTATCTGCCCCAAAAATCATCGAAAACAAAACAACTCGTTCAATTTTCAATAAAATGACATTCGTTTTTACAAATCAGCATTCAATTTCAAAATCTTTTATGGATTGGTTTTTCGAGCTTAAGCTTCGTCTCGCACACTTGACGAGACAAATGAATCGGTCTTTGGAAGACCGTTTCATTAGTTTTTGACGATATACTTTCTGATGCCGTGTAAATATATTTTCGTTTTCATGTAAATAATAATAAATGTTCCTTTCACTTGGGTTGACTGTGGGGACACAGTTAAAATCAAGTGTTTGGGAGACTCATCTTCTTCTTGATTTTTCAGGATTAATTTTTCATTTTTCTTCTAAAAACTCAAAAAAAAAAATTCCAAAAACAAAATAAGATTTTTTTTTAGCATTTCGATTTATTTTTAAAGAAACACTATAGGATAAATATATGGTTTTGGTTTATTAAATTGAAATTATTGAAAATTTATTTGTCTTAACAAAAATAAAAATGAAGTTTGATTACAGATAATAATGGTTTAACTAGTATATAGGAAGATTCATACGTGTTAATTATGAAGTACATCCTAATTGAAAATCTTTGTTTAAAAAGGTGGTTGATTTAAAGTAAAGGATGTAACATTTTTTTTTTGCCTTTTAAGTTAAATGGTGCTAAGATGATTTTGCAAAACTCTCCCTCTTTTTAAAAAAAATATAAAAAAAATAATAATAACATCCAAGTATTCACTCTCATTTAAAAGTCCTCACGGTTATGCATGGGTGAATTACTTGGAATCTTTGATTATGTGTTTTCATGCTCATTTAAAAGTCCTCACGGTTATGCATGTATGGAACACATGTAAAAAAACAGACTTAATAAAAGCTACCTACGGTCGATAGGTGTATGCACGAAAGTGTGTGCACTCGCCATGCTCTGTACTCCTGTCACATAAGCCTGAAAGGCAGTGCATGGGTGGTATATCTGGTCTTAGTTTACCTGAGCTAGGTGTGTAATTTTTCTTGCAAATAATGAGAGAGCAAGCAATCGAAATCCTAGCACTATTTTTACTTAGTTGATTTGATTTTTTATTGAAAAGAAATGAAAATATCACTTTGATAAACTTTGATAATCAATTAAGGATCCATTTTATAATTACACTTTGTTATCAACCGAAACAACAAGTTAAACTATTTTCTATTTGTTATGATAACTTGATTTTTGTTGGAAATTTGACAAGTGGATGACTTAAATTTTCAAGATAATGACCAAAACCAATTTTTAACTTATTTGTGTCGATTTAAAAATAAATCCTTAATTTAGTAAATATTTCAAAAACTTGCATTCATCTCTTTGTAAATAAATCTTGCATTTTGTAAATATTTTCATCCTGCATTTGGATTCTGTGGGTAGTATCCGCTGAAAACCCTCACGAGACAACACTCGTCCTACTGGGGACACCCAGAGGTTTAATGGCTTGTTGCATACGCTCAATGCAATTGTGCTCCCTACGAAAACGGATTTACCTTAGTTTTTCTCTGTTCGAGGAAGAATAAAAAGATAAGTGTGGGGGTATTTGATGTGCACATAAATGTGCATATTTTTACCACCATATTTATTCCATTTAAATTAAATAAATGATTATATTGGGTATTTTAACTTGTTTTAACCATAATTCATATTAATTCCAAATTATCACATATCCGTCTTCATATAGGGGCAAAAAGGTCATTTGTGTGCATATATTTCTTTGAGAAAATTAATTGAATTTTTTTTATATATTTTTGTAGGAATTTGGTCTCAAATAGGAGTGGTTTCATGAAGAAATATGCATGCACAAAGAATATAAAGGAATGAAGATGGAAATAATTCAAAGTGAAGATCATGGAGGACCCCACCTACCACCTACCTTAATGTACAAATTAAAAGCTAATGCACATGCTTTTGGAGTTAATGGTTTCATGTACACCTAATGGAGGATTAAGACATGTTAATGATTACTTGGCCTCCACAATTCCTAATGGGCATTTTGGGCATTCCCCAAAAATATGAATTAGGGTTTCATACATGTATAAATACCCATATGTTTCATGTAATCCATCTCTCCTCTCTTCTCTTAGTCTCTCTTAGGCCTCCCTCTTAGCTAGTTAGTTTTAGTTTAGAAAATAAATAAAAGCTCTCTTTCTTTCTATGGCTACTTAGCCATTTTATTTCATATAATTTTCTTTTCTTTTATGCAATGGTTAATTCTCTTTTATTTACATGCTTCTTCTCTTCTTATGTAATAGTGTAGATCTACCTTTATGCAATTAGATTAGTTGTCTTTTCCATTAGCTTTCATTTTCCTTTCTTTTTTCTTTCATGTTGCTTTCTACATTTGTTGATTTGATAACAAATATGAGAGTTTAATCCCTACAATTTAGGGGTAATGAAGCTGTCTAGTACGTAGATGCAATATTTTGATGTTTATGCTCTCTTTTTGTGCTTTAATGGAAACACTTGAAGTGGTTTAATGATGTTGTTTAGCTTTGAATTTGATAGTCTATGTTGTTCATAACAAATAGGCTATGCTTAAACAAACATAACACAAATTGCCTCTTCATCTAAATATGATTATGGCAAAGAAGTGAATGTTGAAATTGAAATCTGATAGCCTATATTTCTAAACAATAGTTAATTGGCTATGCTTAAAATAGGTTTTTATTTCAACTTTGTGGTCATATTTCATGAGAGTTAAATGTGTATTAGTGGTTGTGTTATAGTTTGATGGTTTATATTGAGCTAATTAGTAGCAAAAATATACCATACTTATGATAAGCACATCAACTAATTCACTAATGACAAGAAAAGAGAGATCATAACTTCATTTTGTTGATTTATATGATCTAAAGAGTGGATTTATCTCTAAATTGTTCTTTTAACTCTCATATTTTTATCATTTTCTTTTGCTAGTTTTTTTTAGTTTCTTACATTTCTAGCTATTCACTCTCGACTTCGGTATAATTTGATTTAATTTTAAAATCATCAAATCCCAACGGATCGACCCGTATTCGTCGTGTGCTACAATCGTACACCGTGCGCTTGCGGTTATTTTTTTTATTTAAATTCGTTCGACGGTTTTCTAAACTGATAGAATTTCCGTTGATAAACAAATATATATTTGTATATAGATACGTTATGGGTGAGCCTGCAAAATGATTAGGATCAGATGACCCTTGGCGATTTTAAGTTAGGGAAAGACCATCCAAAAAAGAAGTATTTAACAAATAGTTAGGGACAGACCACCAAAAGAGGAGAGTCTAACAAGCGTTAGATAAATTTTGTTTATATTGTCTAGTAGGCTCGAGTCAACAGAAGGGTAGTAGTTAGCCAAACAAAACTATAGTGTTAGCATAGATAGTTCATTTATCAGCTGGTATGTGTGATAATGATGCTTTATGGATTTAACCAGTTTTGGTTGCAGAAAAAGGTTTGCAAAAGAAAGATATGTTTTAAAAGGATGTTAGTGAGGGGAAACTCGTTCCGGTAAATGGTGTGGTCTCACTTAACATTAAATAACCAATATGCATAATATTATTCACATTAGGCTTATGTCTGGCTTGAAGTTTATGTTTTTCTCGTTAAACTCTCGGATGCTCAAAATTGATTTGGGTAGGCTGAGGGTTGAGGTATACAGGTTCTTAGTAGGATGACGAATAAGGCTACAGGAGGCGACCAAGAGACTAACAGATAGCTATTTTGGAGTTGTAGTTCTTTTTATTTATTTATTTCCATTATATGTATTAAGTCAGTTATGACTATATTACTCTGATAATCCAAAGGGGCATCTTCACATCGCTCTTGGCGTATTTTGTAATAAGTATATTTGATCATTGTTTGGGAAACGTTTTGGGATTGCGTAATTTGAATCCAAGCAAGCTGTGAATCTTGTGAACATTCTCGGGTCTCTTCCAATTCTAGATAGCTTCGATCTTCAAAGGATCGGCCGAAATGCCTTCAGAGGAAATTATAAATTGGGTACCACTTATCATCCACTGACTAATGGGCAAACAGAAAGAGTTAACAAAGTCTTAGAGGATTTGTTAAGAGCTTGTGTATTGAATTTTGGGGGACCACGGTAAGGTCATCTCAATTTCGTCAAGTTCTCGTATAACAATAGTTATCAAACTAGTATTAGGATGGCACCATTTGAAGCTTTGTATGGAAGACTGTGCAAATCTCCTATATGTTGTATAGAGACCGTGATAGATTGGTTCTTGGTCCGGATTCGGTGAAAGAAGCCACAGAGAAGATTGAGTTGATCCGAGCTAGGATGAAGGAAGCTCATCTAGAAAGAAGAGTTACGCAGACAGAAGAAGGAGAGACTTGGAATTCTCTATTGGAGACTATATGTTTATTAAGGTTTCACCGATGAAGGGTGTGATTAAATTCGAAAAGTTAGGAAAGTTAGCACGTAGATTCGTTGGACCCTTCCGTATTGTTGAGAGGATCGAGAAGCTCGCTTATAATGTGGAGTTACCGAATAGTTTGGTAGGAGTCCATGAAGTATTCCATATTTCTCATCTTATAAAATGTGTTAGAGACTTGGAGACTGCTATTGCACCTATAGTGTTAGAAGATTTAGTAGTAGAGTCGGATTTGACTATAGTTAGGAAGCCGATTCAGATTGTGGCTATAGATGAGAAGTTGAGGAACAAGACAGTTAGATTAGTAAAGGTCTAGTGGAGTGACGATGCTGGAGACTTTACTTCGGAGACTAAAAGCAGGATTTGAGACTCTTGCCAAGATTTTCTTTGATGGTATGTTTTACCTTTGATTGTTTTGCCGTGTACCTTATTGTAATTTCGAGGATGAAATTCTTCAAGGTGGGGAGTCTGTAACACCCCATATTTTTATAACATTATTTAGGATATTCAGTTGGTTAAACAAATAAAATAATGTGAAGATTAATATGTTGATATTTGATTAAACTAAGGGTAGCCATGTCATGTTAATGTGAAAATTAAAATGAGACAACACAAAATAATGTGCTAGGAAATGAGTAAGGGAAATATAGGAAATAGTATAGGCTTATACACTAAACCCTTAGGAAAATAAACTCACGTTCATTTAATTTTAGCAAACTAAAAACATCTAAGGCCGGCCACAGTTATTGTTCTTAAGAATAAGATAAACTAGGAATCAAGAGAAGGAAGATAATCAACTAATTCTACATCAAATCTTACATCTTTTAATCTCAAGGCTAGGGTGCATAATTACTACATCCCATTTTCTTATGGTTTTTGGTTTTGAGATTAGATCTGAAATGTTTTTGCAAATATATGCCATGTTTTTGATGATTAAAAGCTATATATATATATATATATATATATATATATATATATATATATGCTTGTTGGTGAATTATGCATGTTCGTGTTGGTTTTTATGGAATGTTTGATATGAAAAACCTGTTAAGTGACATCCAAATGCCTTGAAAATTTAAATATAAGCCAGGAATGATATTTAGAAATGGGTTTCAATTTTGATAATTTAATGAATTAGTGTGGATATTATATTAATGTTCTAGTAAAGAAAATGATTTATTGAGTTATAAAATATTTATGGCTAAATAAATAATTATTTGGATTTGAAATTTTTATATGTTGGGAAACATATAAAAATTGATTTTCTGGAATTTTTCTAGATTTTTCCTATTTATTTTAATGAATATATAAAATTATTTAAGGTATGGGACTTAAATGTTTTATATATTTAATTAAGGAGAATAGGCATTTTATAAAATAAAGTCATTATTTAATTCTAAAATTAATGGCAGCACATTTCTGAAAAATATTTGTTAACCAATAAGAATTTTACAAACAAAGGCAGGTTAGTTGAAAAGTTATTTTTTATGTTAAAAACAAGAAAAGCATACTTTTAGCATGTTTCAGCCTTTTACAGCATCAAACCATCCGACCTAGACCTTCCGACAAGGTCGAGGAGTATCAAAGCTTTTGAAAATGTCAATCAATGCATATGTTATCAAGTTGCTTGGTATGTAATGAATTGGATTCGAAGGATACTTAGTCGAAAGGTTAGTTGCCAAAGAGGTTGGAGTTTGTTTGTTTTACAAGACAAAAGAATCGCCTTCTTTGCTTTCGAATAAGAGCTTTCGAATCAGTTGCTTTCGACTAGGTCAATTAATAAAAATAAAGGTTTTGAACCTTCTGACAAAGTCGAAAGGTTATTGTCGCTTTCTAAAGTCTTTGCTTTGACAAAGTCGAAAGGTTCGCTTGTTTTTAAACCAACTACTTCTCCCATGCTTTCGAAAGGTATCAAAGCTTTCGACTTAGATGTTTTACCTTGTTCTTCTAATAGAAGTATAACCCAAGCTTTCGAAGGAGTTGTTTCAAAGGCATAGGCCAATTGTTTTAAATGATATGTTTTAAAGCTTTCAAAGCAAAGCCTTCGACAAAATCGAAAGGTTGCTTGTAATGAAGTCGAAAGGTTTTAAAAGGTTTTCTTGGATTTTTCTAGGGCAATGTTTTAGGATGTTTTTGAAGTAGGATGTCTAAAGTTCTATTGATTTTGAAATGTTTGAATTTTAATGGTTTCGAAAGGTTTTAGTTCAATGGTTTCGAAAGGTTTGAGTTTAATGGTTTCTAAATGTTTAATGAATGGTTTCGAAAGGTAAGGTTTTGGCCTCTTGGCCTTGATAATAAATAAGATTTTTCTTGGTTTCAAAAGGGATGCTTTCAAAGGTTTGAAAAGGGGTACTTTCCAATGTTTAAGTGTTTTTATCAACTAAAGGTTTGAGTAAGGAATATATGTATAACTTGGCAATGTTATTTTGAGTAAAGCATAAAGATTTTTTATTTTCCTTGCATAAGTTCGATTTAAAGGTTTTAAATCGTTTTGAAAATATTTTCAAGGAAAATTATGGAAAGGGATCCCTAAGAGAAAATGACACAAATATTAGGATACAAGATGAGACTGGTATAAGGTCGCACCCTATACATTAGCTATTGGCCCCAACTAATTATTATCCAAAATTTCCGTGTGTAGGGCTTGGTCATAGGTGGACTAAAGTTATGATTACATACCAAAAGGAATATATGTTGTATACATATAGGTTATTGGTGAGCCCAAAAAACCATTAGGATCAGGAAGGCCTGGGAGATGATTAAGTTAGGGCAGACCATCCAAAAGAGAAGTATTTAACAGATAGTTAGGGACTGACTGTCCAGATGAGGAATATCTAACATGTGTTAGATTAATTTTGTTATATTGTCTGGTAGGCCCGAGTCAGCCAAAGGTTAAAAGTTAGTCAAATTAAACTTATGTCTTTTAACAGATAGTTCATTATTACCTGATATTTATGTATGTTTACATAATGATGCTTTACAGTATTTAACCAGTTTGGTTGTAGGAAAAGGTTTTGCAAAATATGTGTTTTAAAAGGATGTTAGTGATGGGAAACCCATTCTGCTAAGCGGCGTGGTCTCACTTAACATATTAAACCGGGATGTAAAGTATTATTCACACCAGGCGTTATGTTTGACTCAAAGTTTTTGTTTCCCCTTAGAATCTCAGGTGCTAAAAATTGATTTGATTAGTGTGAGGGGTTAAAGTCTTTTCAGGTTCATTAGGATGACGAATAAGGCTACCAGAGGCATGCAACAGACAAACATATAGCTATTTAGAAGTTGTAGTTCTTGTTTTATGTTTTGTTGAATTTCTTCTTTGTTTGTATTAAGTCTGTTATGACTATATGACTCTAGTCATCCATGGGGTATCTTCATATACCGCTCTTGACATATTTTGTAATAAGTATATTTTATCTATGCATGTGAACGTAATGGGATTATGTAAGTCGAATATCGAACAGCTGTTTTAAATGTAATGAAATAAAAGTTGTTTTGAAATATGTGTTTTGCGTTTCATATTCAAGTGCTTCTGATATTATAGATACCATTAACATAGCTGTATTTAGCCGTCAAAAGCTAATACTATAGATGACTGCAGCATCTATAGAACTTAGTTTTGGGGCTCTAGCTAGGGGTTGTTACAAAATCCAGTTCAAATATTGAAGTCCCTCGTTATGATTTCAAATGTTCCTGCCATGATTTCAGGAATTTGCACTTCACCTAGGACTTCCCGCCAAAAACACGTGAGAAAACTAAGTATATCAAACAGACAACATGGATAGACGACACCTCGCAGGATCCAAGGCAGAAACTCAACGGGAAGGGATGGATTGTGGCAACCCGCTGTAATAACCCTGGTTTTGGTGATTACCTATAAATATTAAATTATAAAGGTGATTATAATTTAATATTGAGAAATAAAAATAAATTGGAGATTTAAATTGTTTATTTGAAATAAGCAAAGGGTTTTGGAAAAGATTTTAAAACTTTATCTTGGATGTTTGTGAGAAGAATAAGTGAAATATGATTTTTATTTAGTGAAAATGCAATAATTCTAGTAATTATTGTTAAGTGTTTCTTTTATTGATTTATAAATGAAGTATTTGATTTTAAAATGTGTTTATTATAAATAAAAGGTGAAATTTGATTTAAAATAAGTTTTAGTTATAAAAATGATGGAAATGGTTTTTTGTATTTTATTACATAAGAAAATAAATTTTGTCTAAATTTTATAGTTAAAAATGCTATTTTATGTAAATATTGGTGTAAATTGTTTAAAAATAAGTGCTTTTAATAATGAAAAATATTTTTATAACTTAAATTATATTTTTATTTGTTGTAAATTGTTTAATTAAACATAGAAATGCGTTTGTATGAATTAATGTGAAGAAACTTCGAGAAAATATGATGTTTTGATTAATTACATATTACGTATGTTTTCAAGTGATAGTTTGTTAACTTAGGCAAATTATTTAGTTTAGGTGCAAGCCCGCTTAACAAAACAAACCGAAAATTGAGAAAAAGGTTTCTCTTCTCAAGTTTAGTACGTACAATTCCTCCTCTTACAGTAAAAACCAGAAAACCAAATGAAAAGAAAGAAGCTTTCTTCATTTTCAAATCTAAAGCCAAATCTCCTTTTTCCTTCAATTAATTTACTGTTATTTTCAAACTAAAGAACTTCTACAGGTAATCGCTTCAAAACAAAAGCATTTCATCAAAATTCTACTTTGTAATTTGGGGTTGTCTATAATGTTCTTTCTTCTTCTTGCATGTGGCTGTTTTGACTTTTTACAGGTGTTTGAAGCAAAATCTAGCACCAAGCTCTCATCTTTCAGCAGCAAATCCGAGTTTAATCCTCAACAATTGCAAGGTGAGTTAATAAATTCACAATTTATAGCTGAGCCAAAGCTTAAGATGCCAAAAATCTATGCAAAAATAGCTTCTATATACTGTTTTTCTGTTTATGTTTTGTTTCTGTGAAAATTGTTTTCGGTTGCTACTTTATATAACCATATCTTCTTATTCAAATACCAAAATTTGTCGATTATTCTTTTATTTGAAAGCTAACGTTTTCTACTATGTGCGTTCCAATTTTTAGTTCAATCTGAGGACGATTGGTCATTTGTTTCCCTATAAATTGAACCCGAGATGGTTTTCACGCCTAGGCTCATTTTCGTTTTCTGAGCTGCTGCAAAAATGGCATGAGTCCATGTTTGAGACAACGTATCTTTTTCATTTCCTTTCGAAATTTATTGGTTCTTTTTTTATTTGAAATTTGAAGTTTTATACCATGTGCATACCAATTTCAGTTCAATTAGAGGTCATTTGGTCGCTGTTTTATGTCTGTAATTTGAACGCGAGAGGGTTTTCAGACCTGGAGAGAATTCAACATGTCCTTAGTCCATGTTTGAAATTTCATATCTTTATCATTTCATGTCGGAATTCAGTGAAACTTTTTCCAATCCATAGATAAATTGTTCCACTTTGTGTATATAAAATTTCAGACCATTCTGAGGTCATTAAGCCATTCAAATTATGTCTGAAAGTTGAGCCCGGAGAACATTTCAGATCTGGGTATTGTTTCCTGTGCATTTTGTGTTCTGCCTTCTCTTTCCATCCGATTTTTGACTTTTGCATTTTATACTTGTGAAATTTCAATACTATTTTGAAGGCTATGATGCCTATCAATAGGCTAGCTAAAATTTGGAGAATTTGTGATTCAAAATGGATCATTTTTTAGATGAATTCGAATGTCGGTTTTTTGGAATTTTCAATGTTTTTCCTCGATTTCGGGCATGGGTTTTTCTAAATAATTTTGAAATAATTTTTAAATAAATTGGCTTTTGAAATAATTATTATATAATATTTATAAATTATTTTCAAACTATAAAATATATATATTCTATAAAAAGGGAATTTTAAAGTTTGTTTTCCAAAAACGATTTCGAAAATTTGTTTTAAAAGCTTGTTTTCACAAACAAACTATTTTCTATATAAAACGCACGTTTTTGCACCATTCGATTGAATTAGAAGGAGAATTAAACGATTGGGTAAAACATGTGGTATGTGGCACGTGCGTTTATCCTTTCGGTTAATCATGAATTTTTTGTTTGATCGCTTTAAACTTAGGGTCGTATTTGCCGATGAGATGAGGCAAATATTTTTACTGCTTTTTGGTGTGGCATTAGCTTGCGGTCAGTAAATCAATTAGTGGGAACTTGTGATATGGGACACTCTGTTAACAATTTTTGGTTTTCTATCTAAGAGTTTGTGACACATTTGCCTAAAAGACATGTATTTGGTTGTACTGGACCTCTAGGTCATTTTTCCTTCGGGACGTTTGTCTAAGAGACGTATTTTTCTATTGAGACATATTTGTCCTTTGGGATGTTGTCCTTTGGGATGTTTTTCTAAGAGACGTATTTATTTGTCCTTGGGATGTTGTCCTTTGGGACGTATGTTTAAGAGATGTGGCACCTTACTTTGAGAGAACTGTACTTGGCTGGCTTTGGCCACAAACACGTGCTATATCTTTGAGATGATTTCATTGATTATTTGTGATTTTCCAAGTGTATTTTCTTTTTACATATTTGGCCATTAGAGCCGTTCGAGACATATATAAGGCGATTACAGCTATGGAAACTTAAAGTCCTTATCGAGTTCTATATTTGAGATTTGAGTTTGCCAACATTTGGTATCTATTTTGAGATTTTAGATTTGCCATTCCATAGCGTTTATTTGAGATTTATACTATCCTTTAAGGAGATACATGTGGTTGCCATTGTGGTGTATTTTCGAGCTTTGAGATTTCTCGATTTTGAGAGTAAATTTGAGAATGGCATTTATGGCGAGTATGTGCTTTGAGGTTTCTCCTATTTGGGAGTATGGTTCATTGAAACCATTATTTTTTATTTTGGGTTTATGCCAATGTAACAACCCACATATTTATCGATTTTATATTTAAATATTTTATTCAAATATTTTATCGTTAGTCGGATTTTAGTCCGAAAAGCTACTTTTTGCATACGGTCGAATTAGGGCTCGGGACCACTCCCATTGAGTTTAAAATGCCGTTTGCGACCTTTTTGAGTATAAGCTTCGATATGTTTGGAGAAAGTTGAATTTTGCTACTTTTTGCTTAGGGTTTTGGTTTGGGCTGAGCCAATTAACCACTTACTAACTCAGTTCCAGCCCTCTCCTCTTCATTCACTTCTCTTCTATTTTCCTAATACTCAAGCTTTTATGTTAATGGAGGGTGGAAGAGGAAATTAAAACTCCAAGCCCTAGATTCCTTTGCAAATCCAAGTTCTTGCTCCAAACTCAAGAGAACCCATTGGTAAGCTTCTTCTTCTTCTTTTTCTTCTTCTCCAACTCATTCTCTCTTTGATTTCAGAAAATTCCTAAACCTAATTAGGGAAATAATTATCTTTTAAGCTTAGATTCAAGCTTGTTGAGTTGGAATTGAAGAGTGCTTGTTCTTGCCATTGCTTCATAGCTTCCTCTTCATTTGTTTGGGTTCAAAGGTGAGATTTTTATCTCACATCTATGACTATAATTATCTTTGGTTGTTGGGTATGAACTCCTAACACTTCTTCATGTGCATTTGCTCTTGTTATGGATTGATTTTGTGAATACTCCAATTTTTGGGTTTTTAAGTCAAATTTGTGTGAAATCCTTTTATGGATGTTTGATCATGTTTTTGGTGATGCACCGAGGAGCATATAGGGCCGGGTTGCCGATTGGCATAAACCCTTAGAGCCAATGTTCGTCCGGTTGCATTTTGGAAGAATTTGCTCTTCATTTGAATAGGCTGAAAAACAGCCCAGGCATGGTTCAGTCGACTGAAAACTCTGTTCAGTCGACTGAACCTGAAACCCGAGAGTTTCCAGGCATGATTCAGTCGACTGAAAAACTCTGCACAGTCGACTGAAACTGGAAACAGAAAGTTTCCTGAACCTGGAAAATTTCCAGGCACAGGGTCAGTCGACTGAAAACTCTGTTCAGACGACTGAACCTGCTGTTTTAGTCCAATTTGCCTTTTTGGATTGAATTTTCAATTTAAATCGATTCGTGTTGATCCTATTTATTGTCATCATTTATTATCACTTTGATGACTTATTTTCTTTGGGAATTTTAGATATATCCACTTCGTTGGATCCTTTATCCATTTTATTGGATTTTTATTCACATCTTCGAATGTGATCTTTGTGATTGGTTGTTTCTACAATCCCCCTTGTGCTTTGTCACTTTAAAAATATAAAGGTTTTCTATACTAGTAGTAAATATCAAAACTCTTTCCTCAAACGATTTCAATACTATTTTAATACCAAATTCGTTTATAAAACCGTTTTCCAATCTATTAGTATATACAACCTTTACCTCACTCGTATGAGAAATCTAATTAAACGACTTAGTAAAACGAGTGGCATGAAACGCTTGCGTTTACTTCGTCGGTTAATTCTTGGACTTGTTCGATTGAATCTCTTGTGACAATTTTCTAGTGGAGATCTACAATTTGTTCGTAAATATTTAAGTTAAGCTAGTGGTTATGGGACATGAAGCTAAGCTCATATATTTACTAGCTTAGTGTAATCGACACTTCTCTTTGATCATGACGATCATTTTAGGTTTTAGACTAGCATCGTGCTATGTCTTTGTGATTTGGTTCATCGGACGTCCCGCTGTACGACGTCGTTGTTCCCTTTGATTGTGATTTGGTTCATCGGATGTCCCGCTGTTTGACGTCGTTGATCCTTTCCTTGTGATTTCTGGATCTAGTGTGTTGAATTCTGGAATTTATGTTTCACTAACTTTTACGATGGGCAATGATATATGTGTCATATATTGTGGCTTGGTGAATGAAATTAGGAGTATGACATTCCTTTTTATCTTGAGTGGATTATTGTGATATTGATTAATCTCTTGTTGATTTCCAATTTACTTATTTATCACAGCTTGGCATTGTGATTATTATATGTTTATGTCATATCTCTTATCATATATCACTTCATCTGATATTTATAGCTAGACTGATCCGTTTATTATTTTCTTATTAAATAATACTCGGGTCAGACCGAGATGTTACAGGTGCTTCTGCTTGACTTCTCTATTGGGATTGATCCCTCTGACTTTTGGCTAACTACTTAGATTAGTAGTTTTTGTTGTATACATTTGAGAGATAGACTCCATAATGTATACTTATTCTTTTGTGTAGTTCATGTAACTATTTCTTTTGTGATATGTTGATCTTTTTAGACCACTACTCTGATGTACACTTTCATGTGTAGTATTCATATCTATTTCCGCCTTTGTGATATGAATTGTCTATGACTGATTTATGTTATGTTTATTTCTATATTTGTTTCCGAAGAAATTATAGCCACTGTGTAGTAGCTTTGAGTTTATGTCGGTATGTCGGATTTCCTCTTGAGATGAAAAGTTATATTTTTATCCGGTATATCGGTACTCGCACAAAGCAATTATACAGATGGTCGCTCCTCAACAGCCTTATTCTCCGTGCTAGTTGACAGCATTCACAGTAATGTTCTTGTCTAGCGTGGGTATAGAGGTGGGGCGTCACAGCTTGGTATCAGAGCCAAACTTTGGAACAATATGGAATATTATAACAAGGATCATCGTCCTAAGTCCATCTTAGGAGTTGTGCTTTAGGATTTTATTCGGGTCTTCGTACCGTTCTATCCTATTTTCTTTATGATTCCTTGTTTTATCAATCAAGTTTGATTGAAATTTATTTTGAGAATAACTCTTTCCTCTTCTTTCTTTCTTTCTTAAAGAAGAGAAATGGTTAGACCAGGCCGCCCCAGCGCCGTTCAATCTAGTGCTACTCCCCTGGATGGAGTATTCATGTCTGCTCAACAGCTTGTGGATGTTACTCTTCTTCATGGAGAGGTTGGTAAAGGAAGTGTTTGTGATATTGGGACTTCCAATAAGAGGCATATTAAGTTCAAGTGCCTTAATCCCAATAAGAGAGTGAAGCAAACTACTTTTGTAGCAAAGACTCCAATCCCTGATCGTGGAGGATGCTAAAATTGTAATTCTAAGGAACACTATGCGAATATGTGTCCAAAACCCCATTCTTGTCGCTATTGCAAGAAACCGGGTCATCTTTTATCTGCATGTCCCAAACTTTTGAATAAGGACATGAGAAAGCTAAATATTGTGCAAGCCCCTAGCAACTCTTCTCTTGGTCAAGGTATTTTTCATTCAATCCTTGATGACATTTGCTTTGTGATTATCTTGTTCATGTTCTTTTTGATATAGTTTCCATCTCACTATTTTATATCAAAAGGACTTGTTAATTCTTTTTGTTTGAATATTTTGGGCTTGTTGACTTCATTGAGAATTGCGAATCCGGATGGTAGATCCGCAACACTCAATTTGCTTTTGTTTAGATGTCGAGATTGTTTTATGTGACCTTTCTTTCCGAGCCGAGATTTTTGCTTTGGCTTCGGAATTGACCTTTCTGTAAGGATTGGCTTAATCATTGTGAAACCCATATCCTATTTTTCCGATTGGATTATTCATCTTCGACATTTTCAATCTGTTAAGCATATTTCTATTTTTCCTTTATGATTTTAATTCCAACTTGATGGCATCATTTTATTCCTTAAGCCCACTTATAAGGAAAGTGTTGTTTCTCTTATCTAAATAATTTGTGAAACTTTTCCGGTATTTTTTTTGAGCTTGTCTTAGGATCATCACCTAAGCAATATCTTTTGTGTGGTGTTAAGGTCTTTTCAGTTTGACTTTACCACCGGTTTTCGTTTGCTACGAGTTGCGGAAATTAGCATTCCACTTATTGCATTCTGCACTTGTTATGATTCCTAGGAATGAATTATTATGTCATTCAATTTGTCCAGCTTATTTCATCCATTTTATAAATCGAATATTCTATGAATATTTCGATGAGACCATTCTTGTATTTATTGATTTTGGATGAAAATAGAAATTTAAAATTTTGCAAATCTTTTTCATAAGATTTAATTATAAGTGCAATTTGATTTTGTTCTTGAAACGAACAAAGAATATTCTTAAAACTTTTTACGAGATTTATTTATCCTATAAAAGATGATTTTGTGATTGTATTGCCCGTCGAGTGCTTTAAGAATTTTGGTCGATGCGCTTGATCAACGTTATCGATAGGAATTTCCTAAACGCTTTGATGTGACAATCAGACACGATATATTGACTTGTAAAATATGTAATTTTGAAAGTTTTAACTTTTCGGAGAATAGAATTATTTTAAAAGAAGTTCTTTCTTTTCGATACTCTTATTCCTTCTTGTGATTCCTGAAGGGGAACCAAGACTTTGCTATTTGTACCTATTGGTTTGGATGCCATTCTCTTGCATAGGAGAACGTTCTATCACTTGTGCTTCTAAATCATTATAGCTTATCGAGACTAGATATGCCACTCATGATCTAGTGTTCGCGGCTATTGTTTTTGCTTTTGGAATTTGGCATCATCATATTTGGATGAGAAATTTGTTCTCTACCTCGATCATAAATCTTTGGAATATTTATGTTTTCTTAAGGAACTGCATGTTGACTCGAGTTCCTAGCATCTTATGATCTTGATATTCTTTTATTCCCGAGAAGGGAAATCGTGTTGCCAATGCGCTTTGTCGTAGGCAACAAGTGGTTGATTCTTTGATGTTGTCTGAATGAAATTATTTTTCTATCAAGTTCATCGGACGTATTGGTATACTTCGTTTTATTGAACTTTATCTCATTCCTTTTAAGGACTAGCGTCCGATGTCCTTTTATTGTGTTCGGTTCATTGGACGTACCGTTTTTGTACTACGTCGGTGTTCCGAAAATCATTGGGGTTTTGATTCATCGGATGTACCGTTTGTACTACATCGATGTCTTTGCGTTTGATTCATCGGATGTACCGTTGTACTACATCGATGTCTTTGCTTTTGATTCATCGGATGTACCGTTTGTACTACATCGATGTCTTTGCTTTTGATTCATCGGATGTACCGTTTGTACTACATCGATGTCTTTGCTTTTGATTCATCGGATGCACCGTTTGTACTACATCGATGTCTTTGCTTTTGATTCATCGGATGCACCGTTTGTACTACATCGATGTCTTTGCTTTTGATTCATCGGATGTACCGTTGTACTACATCGATGTCTTTGCTATTTGATTCATCGGATGTACCGTTTGTACTACATCGATATCTTTGCTATTTGATTCATCTGATGTACCATTTGTACTACATCGATGTCTTTGCTTGGGTTCATTGGGCGTACCGTTTTTGTACTACGCTGATGTCCCAAATTGTTTGAGTTTCTAGTTTTTCGGGCATACCGTTTTTGTACTACGCCGTTGCACCTGCTCAATTTTCTGCTATTCTTGACGTTCCCCACGTCTTTTATCTACGGGAATGCCTTAGGGATTCCGGTTTTCATTCTTGAGCCCGGTGTTATTGTGGAAATTGAAGTTTCACCAGATTTCTTGCTAACTCTTTTGTGCACTTTATGGTGAACTTCCTATTTCAAATTTTCTTTTGTGTTAATATGCTTCTATGGTTGTTACTTCTTATATTTCCTTCTTACTTATTGCCCGGACGCCATTTCTTTAAGGAGGGGAGTCTGTAACAACCCGCATATTTATCGATTTTATATTTAAATATTTTATTTAAATATTTTATCGTTAGTCGGATTTTAGTCCGAAAAGCTACTTTTTGCATACGGTCGAGTTAGGGCTCGGGACCACTCCCATTGTGTTTAAAATGCCGTTTGCGACCTTTTTGAGTATAAGCTTCGATATGTTTGGAGAAAGTTGAATTCTGCTACTTTTTGCTTAGGGTTTTGGTTTGGGCTGAGCCAATTAACCACTTACTAACTCAGTTCCAACCCTCTCCTCTTCATTCACTTCTCTTCTATTTTCCTAATACTCAAGCATTTATGTTAATGGAGGGTGGAAGAGGAAATTAAAACTCCAAGCCCTAGCTTCCTTTGCAAATCCAAGTTCTTGCTCCAAACTCAAGAGAACCCATTGGTAAGCTTCTTCTTCATCTTTTTCTTCTTCTCCAACTCATTCTCTCTTTGATTTCAGAAAATTCCTAAACCTAATTTGGGAAATAATTATCTTTTAAGCTTAGATTCAAGCTTGTTGAGTTGGAATTGAAGAGTGCTTGTTCTTGCCATTGCTTCATAGCTTCCTCTTCATTTGTTTGGGTTCAAAGGTGAGATTTTTATCTCACATCTATGACTATAATTATCTTTGGTTGTTGGGTATGAATTCCTAACACTTCTTCATGTGCATTTGCTCTTGTTTTGGATTGATTTTGTGAAGACTCCAATTTTTGGGTTTTTAAGTCAAATTTGTGTGAAATCCTTTTATGGATGTTTGATCATGTTTTTGGTGATGCACCGAGGAGCATATAGGGCCGGGTTGCTTATTGGCATAAACCCTTAGAGCCAATGTTCGTCCACTTGCATTTTCGAAGAATTTGCTCTTCATTTGAATAGGCTGAAAAACAGCCCAGGCATGATTCAGTCGACTGAAAACTCTGTTCAGTCGACTGAACCTGAAACCCAAGAGTTTCCAGGCATGATTCAGTCGACTGAAAAACTCTGCACAGTCGACTGAAACTGGAAACAGGAAGTTTCCTGAACTTGGAAAATTTCCAGACACAGGGTCAGTCGACTGAAAACTCTGTTCAGTCGACTGAACCTGCTGTTTTAGTCCAATTTGCCTTTTTGGATTGAATTTCCAATTTAAATCGATTCGTGATGATCCTATTTATTGTCATCATTTATTATCATCTTTGATGACTTATTTTCTTTGGGAATTTTAGATATATCCACTTCGATGGATCCTTTATCGATTTCATTGGATTTTTATTCACATCTTCGAATGTGATCTTTGTGATTGATTGTTTCTACAATCCCCCTTGTGCTTTGTCACTTTAAAAATATAAAGGTTTTCTATACTAGTAGTAAATATCAAAACTCTTTCCTTAAACGATTTCAATACTATTTTAATACCAAATTCGTTTATAAAACCGTTTTCCAATCTATTAATATATACAAACCTTTACCTCACTCGTATGAGAAATCTAATTAAACGACTTAGGAAAACGAGTGGCATGAAACGCTTGCGTTTACTTCATCGGTTAATTCTTGGACTTGTTCGATTGAATCTCTTGTGACAATTTTCTAGTGGAGATCTACAATTTGTTTGTAAATATATAAGTTAAGCTAGTGGTTATGGGACATGAAGCTAAGCTCATATATTTACTAGCTTAGTGTAATCGACACTTCTCTTTGATCATGACGATCATTTTAGGTTTTAGACTAGCATCGTGCTATGTCTTTGTGATTTGGTTCATCGGACGTCCCGCTGTACGACGTCGTTGTTCCCTTTGATTGTGATTTGGTTCATCGGATGTCCCGCTGTACGACGTCGTTGATCCTTTCCTTGTGATTTCTGGATCTCGTGTGTTGAATTCTGGAATTTATGTTTCACCCAACTTTTACGATGGGCATTGATATATGTGTCATATATTGTGGCTTGGTGAATGAAATTAGGAGTATGACATTCCTTTTTATCTTGAGTAGATTATTGTGATATTGATTAATCTCTTGTTGATTTCCAATTTACTTATTTATCACAGCTTGGCATTGCGATTATTATATGTTTTTGTCATATCTCTTATTATATATCACTTCATCTGATATTTATAGCTAGACTGATCCGTTTATTATTTTCTTATTAAATAATACTCGGGTCAGACCGAGATGTTACAGGTGCTTCTGCTTGACTTCTCTATTGGGATTGATCCCTCTGACTTTTGGCTAACTACTTAGATTAGTAGTTTTTGTTGTATACATTTGAGAGATAGACTCCATAATGTATACTTATTCTTTTGTGTAGTTCATGTAACTATTTCTTTTGTGATATGTGGATCTTTTTAGACCACTACTCTGATGTACACTTTCATGTGTAGTATTCATATCTATTTCCGCCTTTGTGATATGAATTGTCTATGACTGATTTATGTTATGTTTATTTCTATATTTGTTTCCGAAGAAATTATAGCCACTGTGTAGTAGCTTTGAGTTTGTGTCGGTATGTCGGATTTCCTCTTGAGATGAAAAGTTATATTTTTATCTGGTATATCGGTACTCGCACAAAGCAATTATACAGATGGTCGCTCCTCAACAGCCTTATTTTCCGTGCTAGTTGACAGCATTCACAGTAATGTTTTTGTCTAGCGTGGGCATAGAGGTCGGATGAAAAACAGCCCAGGCATGATTCAGTCGACTGAAAACTCTATTCAGTCGACTGAACCTGAAACCCGAGAGTTTCCAGGCATGATTCAGTCGACTGAAAAACTCTGCACAGTCGACTGAAACTGGAAACAGAAAGTTTCCTGAACCTGGAAAATTTCCAGGCACAGGGTCAGTGACTGAAAACTCTGTTCAGTCGACTGAACCTGCTGTTTTAGTCCAATTTGCCTTTTTGGATTGAATTTCCAATTTAAATCGATTCGTGATGATCCTATTTATTGTCATCATTTATTATCATCTTTGATGACTTATTTTCTTTGGGAATTTTAGATATATCCACTTCGATGGATCCTTTATTGATTTCATTGGATTTTTATTCACATCTTCGAATGTGATCTTTGTGATTGATTGTTTCTACAATCCCCCTTGTGCTTTGTCACTTTAAAAATATAAAGGTTTTCTATACTAGTAGTAAATATCAAAACTCTTTCCTCAAACGATTTCAATACTATTTTAATACCAAATTCGTTTATAAAACCGTTTTCCAATCTATTAGTATATAAAACCTTTACCTCACTCGTATGAGAAATCTAATTAAACGACTTAGTAAAACGAGTGGCATGAAACGCTTGCGTTTACTTCGTCGGTTAATTCTTGGACTTGTTCGATTGAATCTCTTGTGACAATTTTCTAGTGGAGATCTACAATTTGTTCGTAAATATTTAAGTTAAGCTAGTGGTTATGGGACATGAAGCTAAGCTCATATATTTACTAGCTTAGTGTAATCGACACTTCTCTTTGATCATGACGATCATTTTAGGTTTTAGACTAGCATCGTGCTATGTCTTTGTGATTTGGTTCATCGGACGTCCCGCTGTACGACGTCGTTGTTCCCTTTGATTGTGATTTGGTTCATCGGATGTCCCGCTGTATGACGTCGTTGATCCTTTCCTTGTGATTTCTGGATCTCGTGTGTTGAATTCTGGAATTTATGTTTCACCAACTTTTACGATGGGCATTGATATATGTGTCATATATTGTGGCTTGGTGAATGAAATTAGGAGTATGACATTCCTTTTTATCTTGAGTGGATTATTGTGATATTGATTAATCTCTTGTTGATTTCCAATTTACTTATTTATCACAGCTTGGCATTGTGATTATTATATGTTTATGTCATATCTCTTATTATATATCACTTCATCTGATATTTATAGCTAGACTGATCCGTTTATTATTTTCTTATTAAATAATACTCGGGTCAGACCGAGATGTTACAGGTGCTTCTGCTTGACTTCTCTATTGGGATTGATCCCTCTGACTTTTGGCTAACTACTTAGATTAGTAGGTTTTGTTGTATACATTTGAGAGATATACTCCATAATGTATACTTATTCTTTTGTGTAGTTCATGTAACTATTTCTTTTGTGATATGTGGATCTTTTTAGACCACTACTCTGATGTACACTTTCATGTGTAGTATTCATATCTATTTCCGCCTTTGTGATATGAATTGTCTATGACTGATTTATGTTATGTTTATTTCTATATTTGTGTCGGAAGAAATTATAGCCATTGTGTAGTAGCTTTGAGTTTGTGTCGGTATGTCGGATTTCCTCTTGTGATGAAAAGTTATATTTTTATCCGGTAAATCGGTACTCGCACAAAGCAATTATACAGATGGTCGCTCCTCAACAGCCTTATTCTCCGTGCTAGTTGACAGCATTCACAGTAATGTTCTTGTCTAGCGTGGGTATAGAGGTGGGGCGTCACAGCCAATGATACGAGGCTTGCTTATGCTTAGTTGCTTTTGTATTTGAGTTTATTTCTTTCAAGGCTATATAGATGCTTAATGTTACTACTTCACTCGAAGTAATGACATGTACTTACTTAAGCTATTATTTCTTCTCATTTGAGAAGAATCATCGCCCTATACCTTATGCTTCATATTATCACTTATCTTACTAAACTGATTGTTTTAGCTAGACTGACCAGTGTATTTTATACTGGAATATATTTTGGTAGAATTTAAGACCATGAATCCAATTTTGATGATCTTCATATCACTGGAAAGCTCAGACTTAGTAGAACAACTTTTATTTATCAGAGTTCTCTGAGTTTGTTGCTTACTATGTCAAAATTTATTAACTTTACAGTAGGTTTGAAATTGAATTTCTCTCTCTTTGTGGTCAAATGTATTCTACCTACTTTGTGAATGTAATTGAGTTGATGACTAGTATAAATATATGTTTCAAAGTGAAATATATTTTGGTAGAATTTAAGAGTGAAACATTTTATTCACTTTAAATGAAGAGTTTCGAGATTAACTTGGACTTTTGAAAGAGGTTTTGAAAATTTTCAAAAGGTTGAAATTTGAGAATTTGATTTTGTAGTAAAAGGATTTTGATAACCTTGAAAATATTGTTTAGTTAAATAGGAGTATAAAAATCCATTCTTTGAGTTTGTCTTGATTTTGTGCAATTATCTAGTGACTTGCATTTATGCGGTCGTTTGGGTTGGTGGTATTGAGGAAACCACCTACCACTTGTTGAGTTTTCCTACCTTCATTGTGTCAATCTAGTGTCGATGTGGCTCTTTCCTTAGTGACGTACGGAAAGCCATGTCGACAATTATCTTGTTGGTCGAAATCGAGATAAAATTTTGTTGAATCTCCACTCAATTCGAGAAGCTCCTGAGAAATCAATCTCTCTCGATTGATCTTTTGTATGACACCAGTCTGTTATCCTGTTTCGAAGGTAAGACGCCTTCAAAATCATGATGTATTGCTTGTAGACATTCATTGATCCGCTGATCACAATATTAGCACATGGAAAACCATAGAATTTATCGAGCAATCTTATCTTGATTTTTTAACATCTGGTGTTGGGATGGGAAATTTTAAACTCGACCTTATCTATCTTCCTTTGCTTGGTGAAATAAATAGTGTTAAATACAACTCTTCTCTAGAAATTGCAAGGACACAATTTTTATAAGGGGAGGAATCTGTAACAACCCTGGTTTTGGTGGTTACCTATAAATATTAATTTATAACGGTGGTTATAATTTAATATTGAGAAATAAAAATAAATTTGAAATTGAAATTTTTTATTTGAATTAAACAATGGATTTTGGAAATAAAATGTGGAAATAAAGTTTTTAAAACTTTATCTTGGATGTTTGTGAGAAGAATAAGTGAAATATGATTTTTATTTAGTGAAAATGTAATAATTCTAGTAATTATTGTCAAGTGTTTCTTTTATTGATTTATAAATGAAGTATTTGATTTTAAAATGTGTTTATTATAAATAAAAAGGTTAAATTTGATTTAAAAATAAATTTTGGTTATAAAAATAATGGAAAATGGTTTGTTGTATTTTATTACACAAGAAAATAATTTTTGTGTAAATTTTAAAGTTAAAAATGGTGTTTCATGTAAATATTGGTGTAAATTTGTTATTTATTTAAAAATAAGAGTTTTGAATAGCGAAAAATAAAAATATTTTTATAAATTTAATTATATTTTTGTCTGTTGTAAAATGTTTTATTAAATAAGGAAATATGTTTGCGTAAATTTATTGCGAACAAACTTCAAGAAAATATGATGTTTTGATTAATTACATATTACATATGTTTTCAAGTGATAATTTGTTTACTTAGGCTAACTAGTGCGTGGCCCCTGCTACACACACGGGCAGTGCTGGTATTTCACTGTAATTGTAGGTCCAGATGAATGTAGTCCAATTGTTTGTTAAAGCAGTATGTACTGATCATCCACAGTGCTAGGTCTTAACCCCTGCAGTGTTATGTTCAGTATTGAGGTACTTGGAAACTATTGCGAGAAAATAAAATAGTGTTAAAAATTTGCAGTAGGGACATACTCAAAGTGCAGAGTAGTGAATCTGCAGTTATTCGTTTGTAGGAAGGTAGTATTGTAAGCAATAAGGTAAAACCATAGTTAGGAAAATCAGTCCATATTCTTTGAATTCAGTTTATGTTGTCTAAATATGTTTATGTGTAGTTGAAAAGTGTTAAAGGTTGAATTTGTTATGGCTCGTTTGGTTGGTACTTAAATTTTGAGTTTTATTTTGTATTTTGGTGGGAAAGAGTGCTTGTAGAGGAAGGGACGTAGAATGCGTCAGAGAGAAATTTTGGTAGTCCTGAAAAAGTGAGGAATAATAAAATTTCGTTTTTAAAAACTCGCTCTTTGTCCTCTCATCTCCCCATTATTCCCCATCGTGCCGCGTTGTTATACCATGCTGCTTGATTTGAAAATTGATGTTGGAAAAGTGGAAAAATATTTAGAAATAAGTTGGGCCTTTAGGTGTTTAGTCTTTTTGGTTGTAGACAATATATTAGTTGCTAGTTTGTGGAAAACCTGTTTGTTGTTGAAAATAAATAAGTTTAGGTTTTGTAACCGACTGTAACGACCCAGAATTTTCGAAGCCGAAAATTCCAGATAGTTATGAAAAAGAAGAAGATATAGAAGAAGAAGAAGAAGAAAAACATCAACGACTCATATTCGCAGCGGATAAAATATAATAATAAATAATAGCTTATAGAAGAATACTTTATTTATTGATTACATTTAATACACATCGGAGTTACTCATATATACAGATACTGGACATATACAAATCATGTCTCAGATACACAATAATATACTACAGCGGAAATACTGCATACGCTCTTGCCATCCAGCTCGCCTCTTGAGCTTTAGAACGTACCTACCTGAAAATCTGTAATACTCGGTCTGACCCGAGCATTACACCAAAGTAACACCCGGGTCAGGCTAGAAACCAGCGTGAATAAACCCATCTAACATGGAATACAAAAGTATACAACTCATATAAAACCCGGGTAACTCAGATAGATTCACAAGCCACAATTTAATCTAGACGACACTTATTCCATATATAAGTTTCTAAATGCCAAAGATTTAGATTTAAATAGTACCTCCAAAATCACTTTACTCCAGCATATAGATTTTACATATCGATCTATAAAAATTTGAAGTGGTTTCGGGTATTTCCTAATATCCGACCCCGGTCTCTTCAAATCCAATGTTATCTTAATCCAAGTTATTTATATGATTATAATTCAGTTTTAAATACAAATAATCCAAGGTATTCAAATATCATTCAATCCTCCATATATGAGCAAGGATTAATTAATCATACTACCTCTTCTAAATTTAAAATGAATCAAATTAATTATTTTTAATTAATTTAAAATAAATTAAATTAAACACTTACATCACACAAAACTTGCTTACATAATCATTATTTGATTTCAAATCAATTAATTAATCGCCATCTAATTATCCATATTAATTAATCATCCTTGATTAATTATCCTTTAATTACATTTAACAAATTAGCTTTTAATTAATTTTACAAATTAATTATTTCTAACCCAATACAATAATTTGAATTTAATTACTTTGTTAAATATATTAATTTCTAACAGGTGTTTCAACTCAACTAAATTAATCACTATTTTAACTTTACGCACATGTCCAACCACATGTTCTAGATTTCACATCATTTTTTTACACGTCAATGTGTACTGCAATTATAATACTCTGTAACAGATTGGAGGTTTGTCTTCTCAGCCCACAAAGTAACAGATATATTTTTTGAACTGTGTGAAAGTTAAATGGAGTGTGTTTAGAACCAAATAAGTGAAGATAAATATAAGAAAGCGTTAAAAATGGAACCTTCCACTGCAAATTGTAAGCTCTCTCTTAGATGTTTGACATCCGGTTCTTGTTGTGAGCTGAGCGACATCTAAAATGCTTCGTAGAACACCACCGATATCTCTAAAATATTTGGGAACATTGAAGAATATGTAGAATAATGTAGTCAGAAAGGGTGGATTAATAGTACATGGAAAATAGTAAGATAGAATTAGTGTTCACCTGTAAGTTGAGCCACCTTATCTATGCGTTAAGCGAGAGTGTCATCATCAACAAAATCAAATCTGTATCTAGGAACATTGTACATCGTAGGTGGCAGCTTTTTTACTTGGGTATCTTGACAGAAGATGATCATCAACTCCTCATCTATAGGACGGTAGGTAGGTTGGGAAGGGTAGACGTTGATGTTTTAATCTCGTATAAACATTGTTCTTCGAACGTCTGTAAGCATTTGTCTAACAAACTCTTTGGCATGACAGCATGCTTTTTGTTACCGTACGAAGGAATACATTGTAATCTTATTGCAGCATAAAAGTAATCGGGAAATATGGTATAAACATATCAAGCGGGATGAAAACGAACCTCTACATTAAGAAGTTGAAGATTATTGGAGTAAACGTCTTTTGCGGCTTTGGAGATTGAATTCCACATCATGGATAGTCTGACGTGGAAGCAATCTCAGTTAGAACCGATGGTTAAGTCGGAGAGAAGCTGATATCTGTTGGCCATGCTTATATTTGTTAAGCATAATTGAGAAAGAGTTAACAACAGGGTATAACATAGTGGTTGTAGAAAAGTAGAACATAGGTTGCAAAGTAGGAAAGCAGACAGAAATTTACTGCCCTGTACTGGACAGAGTGACATAGAAGTTAGAGAGGCGGAGTGATGTGTATTTCGTACAGGGAATGGGGAGCGAGAGGAGATGAATGTTTAATGCTACCGTACCGTGGGAGTAGAACAAAGTAGAAGGCAACGATTTGACATTGAAGTGGGTATGGTGTAGAAGTACCGTTTGAATCATTTATAGTGGTAAAATGAGGATTATATAACTAATTCATTTTTACAGTGCAATTTGAAGGACAGCTGTATGTACGATTTTACTTCAATAAAGTGGGTGTAGTTATTTTACGTAATGCGTTTGAACAGTGGAACAATGATAAATAACTACATGAAAATGACAATAAGTACCACACCACACATAACTTCAACTTAACTTAGTTTTAAATAAGTGGAGATAACTGATAGGACCTACACCAATTTATTTAGCGGGCTGTCTGATGAATTAAGTTTTTCTGAACCAAATTGATAAACAGTAATATACGTACGTGTGTTCGCTTTGTAGATAAATTGCCAATTAAAATAAAGTTGTGTTATGAACAGGGTTCCAGTTGAAATATCAACTATGTTGTCCACAAATTTGTTCACTGTCTACATATGATATGGCATATTAGGATGATGATGAATGAAATAAAAATACTGTATAATTTAATATCAACTAACACATCATTTGTAGCGACTTAAGTATGCACGATAGAAGAAAGAAACTGAAGTATATTATACGTAAAGTTACAAACCAAGTGAAAATGTTCATGCAGAAGTGCTAACCTGTAAAGTAGCTATTTATGATGGATCCGGTGTGTACGGTGTTGGCCGTAAACCAGACTATAAAATCCAACCGCAAAAATCTTGTTACTGATGTAGCATCTACTCATTCATCATATAACCAACAACTAACATTTTGCATATATCAATGAAAATATTGTATATAACTTTTCCAATTGAGTATACTTATATCAAGCTTTACTGTTTCAACATCTTCTGTTCTTGTTCAGTGGAATCACATATATTAATTTGATAAAGATCAACAGCAAAGCAAGTAAGATAGTTTACCACCTAGAGGATATTGAAATTTTCAACTCTGAACTTGGATGAAAAAACATAATAAGATTGAATTCATAGCTTGCCTAGAGTGGAAGCACACTCACTTTAAGCGTTTGTTAACCCTAGCATTTTTTAAAGAAAATTGCTGAAGGATAGATAGTTTTTCTATCTTTTATGTCTCAATTCTCTCATCAATCAATTAAGATATAAAAAAATGAAATGTGTGCCAGATAAATTGAGAAACTTGGGCACCAACAGCTTGGGAAAAGCCTCTTTAATATTGCAATCCATTCAAAATCTTAAATCAAGTGCCATGATGGCATTTCCAAGACAACGTTAAAACACAAATGGTACACTACAGAATGGGCACAAATTGACCTAACTCATGCATTCAATTTTGCAGTCATTTAGCTCTTGTTTAACATCATTTATGGCTCATTCATTAACCCTTTTTTTTCTACAGCCAATAAACAATTTTATCTGTTATAGGATAACGCGGTATCTGCCGTGTATCTGTTAATTTCAGAATATGATAAATAAATGACCTATTCCACATAAACTTTGACAACAGTCCAATAGTTTACATTTCTGATGCCTTTATATGCGTATACAGCTTTTCCACATTATCGGTTCGTATTACATTCCTATCTTATACGGTTATACCATGTGGACTTCATTTACCAACAGCACGTACCAGTGCCATTTCTAAATCTATGCGCATAAGCATCTCCTATAACCTGTGCATCTTCGTTCTTCCAAATAAATGTAATTACTTTCAAATGGTATCAAATCAGGTACGTATTACCTAAATTTTCATGAGCACAACCACCATTATCAAGTTGAAAGAAATCTCATACAAATAGGAGGGCTAATCTTAGCAAGAGCGAGCAAAGAAGAAGGCAGAATCCACAACCCATCACCGCAAATCAACCCAGAAGCAACGGCAGGAATCATACAAGCAGCCTTCCCACTGTCAATCTTATGCCAAATAAAAACAACCAAACTCCCAACGCACATATCAATATCAAAGCTCACCCCTACCAGAAAGGGCACCGCCATAGCCATAGGCAACGGGACCCACCTCCCATACTTAACGGGCATAAAATCCCTCATCAAACCCGCCCCGATAGCGAACCCGAAAAACCCATAGCAAAGCTGTAAACAATGCAATGGCAAAGAGAAAATCCCTGAACACCCAAAATAGCCATGTTCCTATATATCAATTAATGCATAGGGAGCCTTAAAGCTGCCATCGGGATTCCCTATGTCAAAAGCTTTGTAAAACAATAAAAAGGTGAAGGGTGTAACTATACATCCAATAGGCTGTACCGATAGCTTGACTAAGAAGCATCGATCGAGGCGAGGTTAAGGTTAGATGACCGGTTTTGAAATCCTGAATTAAGTCTGCTGATATTGAAACTACTGATTCTATAAGGCCACAGCCCACTAGACCTGCTACTACTCCATTGTCTTTGCCTGCCCATGCTGCTATTATGAATAGAGAGACCTTGCCGTAGTTGTAAGCCATGTTCATGTCGGTTAACCCTGCATTGTATGCATTGCAGAAGCCTAAGGCTGGAGCGAGGATGTAGGCTAATATTATGTAGTACCATTTTAATTGAAGGAAGATTAAGGGGATTGATATATGAGTGAGATTATGGCAAAGAAGAGGTAGCCTGAGTAGGCGACCCAGACTGGTATTCTTTCTTTTGTGAAGAGTTCGTTTCTTTGGACATCGTCAAGGAGCGGAGTGCCAGTATCTGCTTTTTTAAGATTTGCACGCTTGGTTCATTAACCGTTATTCATCAATATTCATGCTATCTTGGTTCATATAAAGAATCAATAACTAATATCATATCTGTAAAAAAGCGTAATGCACTCATACTATAACGTTCTGTTCGAACAGTAGTACATTTGCACGTTTACCTATTGTTTGTGTACTTATTCTTCTCGCACTTAAAACCTTGGTAATATTTTTGATTTCAAAGTTTGTCAACCTGAACTAACATACCGCGCCAGTCCCCACCATTTTGTTTGAAATCTTCTGAATCGTTGCTACTTCATTTTCCTGTAAAATCTCACACACGTTAAATATAGATGAATAGTATTGAGTCCGCCTAACCATGTCTGAAATATTAAGCAGCTCATCAAAATTTTAGTCTATAATTGCTACAACTTATTTATCAAAATGAACCGTTCTATAAGGTCTGGAAAAGAAAGATGAGGAAAGTGAGTTTAGAGACAAAAGAAAGTTAAAAGGTAGGAGTTTGGGATTTCTAATATTTTATATCACAATACGTAGGAAAATGGCCAAAAATCTTCCCATCTTCTAGCTTTATTGTTAGCAAATGCAGTTATAGTTACCGTATAGTTACCGACATGATGGCATCAAGTATATCCAAAGTCACACGATATCTGAAACATTTAAGTAAATTGAGTACTAAGACTGAAATAATCAATTTGTTCAGTCTAATGTGTGCACGTAGTTGATAAAGAAGAATATATTTCCAGTTCATGTGATAACTTGCAATGTTATGTGAAGACAATATAACATTTTGAGGTAATTTAGTTAGTAATGTAAGCTTATAAGAACAAAATATACATATTCTATTGATAAGAATGCATTTACCTTATTCAAACATCATGTTCCACTGATTATTTAAGTCATTTCCTTCAACACTTAATTATCATATTGATCAGATTATTGCACACTAAAATCTTAAATATAATGACTTAATAGTATACTGTATTTCTCATACCTTTCAGCAGTTTGAATGTTAGTATCAATGCAAACCAACAGTACAGAAATTTATAGCGGTATTATAGTCATTATTTGATGATAGGATATTATTTTAGGTTCATATATTATGAGGATACATAAAGTTCTACGTAGTGGTGCAATTGTGTGTGTGTGAGGACAACACATAGCATGCACTCTAGCCCATGGTAACCAACCAAATGATAGCAGCGCTCTAGGGAAGAAAATGAATAACATAGATATCTAGATGATAATCTAGATAACAATGCTCTAATATCATTTTCCAGTCATTAATTTTTATTACATAGTTTTACAGGACAAACAAAATTTGGCTTGTTTAGTATAGGTGCATATAATGCTCTGGTGATATTATGTCTACTTAGCATTAAACTGGCAAGTTGTCAGTGGATGAAAGTTTGAAGTTGCTTTATCTCTTATCTTTCCTACCTTAATTAAGTTCATAAACTGTGATAAACTGTAAATGCAAGACTAACAGTAAAATAAAAACGAAATAAATCATTATTTATAGCCTAATCTACTATTCTAGCATTCGGTCCTTACAACGGTTCAAAAGATGCAAGTGCCTCTGCAGAAACATTATTATAGCTCAATATCCTATTCTTTGTTGATGAAAATAAGCCTGTTCAGAATACAGCTTTCAACCACATTTATGTTGAACAAATTCTTAGCAACCAAGCATTTGAATCATGACATATTGCGTAACACAGATCTATAGGAAAAAAGAGTTGGATAAGGGATGAGTTACCTTCTCCAATTGGTCTCTTTTTACCTGAACTAATACATGCTTACATAGCCTCAGTTGGAGGGCAGGTACGTAGGAAGATGTGGATTAAAGCGCATAGTGTAGGAAAACCGAGTGTGGGCAGTTGGGAAAGGGGGCGGCAGAACACCCAAAGTGAACACCACGGTCAGTGTAGATTTATGGATCTTGGATGGAAAGAGGAGGGGGACGTTGAGGAGAGAGGAGAGTGAAAGTGGAGGAAAATGTTAGGCGGCTGTGTGGGTTGAAAATTGAAACGGACGGAGAGGAGTTAGGGGATGGGGAGAGGAACAGTTATTAACGAAGAGAAGATGGAAAAGGAAACGGAGTGGTTCAAAAAGGACACGTGGGGTGGAGGAAAATGTTAGGCGGCTGTGTGGGTTGAAAATTGAAACGGACGGAGAGGAGTTAGGGGATGGGGAGAGGAACAGTTATTAACGAAGAGAAGATGGAAAAGGAAACGGAGTGGTTCAAAAAGGACACGTGGCGGCAGAAGACTGCTCTGGTTTCTCCTTTCCTATTTAAGTAATAGATTATTTAGTTTGGTCCAAGCCCACTTAACAAAACAAACTGGAAATTGAGAAAAAGGTTTCTCTTCTCAAGTTTAGTATGTACATTTCTTCCTCTTAAAGTAAAAAACCCAGAAAACCAAATGAAAAGAAAGAAGCTTTCTTCAATTTCAAATCTAAAGCCAAGTCTCCTTTTTACTTCAATTAATCTGCTGTTATTTTCAAACCTTTGTAATTTGGGGTTGTATGTAATGTTCTTTCTTCTTCTTGCATGTGCCTATTTTGAGTTTTCACAAGTTTTTGAAGCAAAATCTTGCACCAAGCTCTCATCTTTCAGCAGCAACTCCGAGTTTAATCTTCAACAATTGTAAGGTGAGTCGATAAATTCGCAATTTCTAGCTGAAGAAAAGCTTCAAGTGCTAAAAATCTATACAAAAATAGCTTGTGTATACTGTTTTTCTGTTGATGTTTTGTTTCTGTGAAAAACAGTTTCGGGTTGCTACTTTGGATGACCATATCTTCTTATTTCTATGTCAAAATTTGTTGATTCTTTTTTTATCTGAAAGTTAAGGTTTTCTACTATGTGCATTCCAATTTTCAGTTCAGTCTAAGGACATTGGGTCATCTATTTCATGCCTGCATGTTGAACCACAGAAGGTTTTCTGGCCTGGGCACATTTCCGTTTTCAGAGCTGCTGCAAACATGTCTCGAGTCCTGGTTTGAGACATCGTATCTTTTTCATTTCCTATTGGAATTCATTGGTTCTTTTTTTTTTGAAATTTGTAGTTTTCTACTATGTGCATTACAATTTTCAATTCAATCAAAAGTTGTTTGATCACCTATTTTATGTCTGTAATTTGAACCCGAGAGGGTTTTCAGATCTAGGCAGTGGCCTTAGTCCATGTTTGAAATTTCATATCTTTATCATTTCATGCCAGAATTCAATAGATCTTTTTCCAGTTCATAAATAAATTGTTCTACTTTCTGTATATCAAATTTCAGACCATTGTGAGGTCATTAAGCCATTCAAATTATGTCTAAAAGTTGAATCCGGAGAAGATTTCAGACTTGGGTATTGTTTTTGCCTATGCATTTTTGTGTTCTGCCTTCTTTTTCCGTCCGATTTCTGACTTCTGCATCTGTGATATTTCTGAACTTTTTTGAAGGCTACGATGCCTATCAGTAGTCTAGCCAAAATTTTAAAGAATTTGCGATTCAAAATGAATCGGTTTTTAGATGAATTCGAATATCGGTTTTGGAAAATTTTCAATATTTTTCCTTGATTTCGAGCACGAGTTTTCTAAATAATTTTGAAATAATTTTTAAAATAAATTGGCTTTTGAAAGAATTATTATATAATATTTATAAATTATTTTCAAGCTATAAAATCTATATGTTCTGTATAATAAGGGAATTTCAAAGATTGTTTCCCAAAATCGATTTCGAAAATTTGTTTTAAAAGCTTATTTTCACAAACAAACTATTTTCTATATAAAATACATGTTTTGCACTATTCATGCGGATGAGAAGGAGAATTAAACGATTAGGTATAACGCGTGGTATGGGACGCATGCGTTTATCATTTCGGTTAATTTTTGACTTTTCTCGTTTTGACCTTCGGTTCGCATTTGCCTGTGAGATGAAGTACATATTTTTACTGCTTTCTCATATGGCATTGGCTAACGATTAGTAAATCGGTTAGTGAGAACATGGGACAAACTATTAACACTTTTCGGGTTCCTATCTAAGAGTTTGTGACACATTTATCTAAGAGACGTATTTGCCAGTACTGGACCTTTTAATAATTTGTCCTTCATATTAATAAAATGTATAAATACATTTAATTTCTCTTTTAAAGTCAATAAAAGATTCAATATAAGAAATCACTACAATATTATTGTGTTAACCTAAATAAAATCCATTAAATGACTATTTTTTTCAAATTTATCCAAATAAAGCTTTTAAAACTTTATTTCCATCTATTTAACTTATTTAATTTATTATCTCAGAATTAACAAAACTCCAATATTCTCAATTTATTTAACCAAAAACTCAAACAATCAAATTTTAAACCCAATATTTATTCCCAAACACATTGTTTATTTAAAATAAACAATTTTAACAAAATTTATTTTCACTAATTTATTTTATTTCCAATATTAAATTATAACTATGCTTATAATTTAACGTTACAGGTAATCACCAATATCAGGGTTGTTACATACTCCTCCCCTTATAAAAATTATGTCCTTGTGATTTTAAGGGAAGAACTGTATTCAACTTAATATTTATTTCATCAAACAAGGAAATTTAGATAGATTGAAGTGGAAAATTCTTACCTTCGGTGTGAGAAGATAAGAATCCAGGATAAGATCGCTCGATGAATTCTCTAGTTTCCCAAGTGCAGTTTTAGGATTATCAAACCATTGAATCTTCATAACGGCGCACTCTAGTTTCGAAGGCGCTTAACCTCCGAAGCAAGAAATCTCATAGGATGTTGCACGAATGATAGATCAGGAGAGACTTCTAGAATCTCTAATGCACAAGTATCAAGCATAGAATTAGAATCTCATAGACACTTACTCAACTGAGAGACGTGAAACACGTCATGAACTCCAGAAAACTGATCGGGAAGTGATACTCGGTAAGCAACATGACCGATACGCTCTGTGTTAACTCCGCTCTATCAGCTACTGAGCGACTTAAAAAGTGGAGCCGACCTAACGACTTAAGATGTGGGATGACCTAACTATTTAATGACCTAATTACACAAAGAAGTAAGGGACCTACGAGATAAGGACCTGACGACCTAACATAGGTAGCAGGCTAAGCGACCTAACTTCTGAAGAGGAGCAGCGACTTAAAGGAGTAGATAGACCAGCGACCTAACCTCACAAGCGCCTCAACGACTTAACGACTTAACTATTCTACGACCTAAGAGGGTCAGCGACCTAACGAGCTAATCTTAACGACCTATGGAAGGATCCGACTTAGCGACCTAATACTCTAGAGATCTAGCATCTTCTGCAAGCTAAAACTAGGATACCATAACCACTAAGTCGCTCGCGACCTAGGACGAAGCAATTCCTTTAGGTCGTATTTGGTAGGTCGCATCTCTCCCCCGCCATCCCTTAGGTCGCCTACGGCCTAAGTTATAGCCGACCTATCCCTAAGTCGCCCCTCGACCTACGACCTTCCTTAGGTCGCTCACAACCTAATGCTTGGTAATAAAGTTATACCGCTTTCCCTTAAGTCGCGAGGACTTTCCCTAGGTCGTCCACGACCTAGTACTTGTGATAAAACTATGCCGCCTTCCCCTAGGTCGTCACGACCTACCAGTTAGTGCAGAAGGCCATGTGCGAACCAGATAGGTCGTAGCTCGTCTCCCCTTAACTCGCGAGCGACTTACGACCTTCCTTAGGTCGCTCACGGCCTAAGGCCCATCCGAAGTTCTCTATAAATACACCCTAAGCTCCAACATAGAGGGGACTTTTTTCCGATCATTTTTCTTCAAAGTGTCGAGACTCTGTCATCTTCAAGCCGAGCCTTACTCCAACATTTGAAACTCGCAAGATGCTTCAATCAACTTCAAATAGGGATTCAACACATTCAACCATGAATTCGGAGAATTCTCTTGCATCCAAGTTTTTCTAGCTACTTGTCTTTTGAAGTGAATTGTAATTGATGGAAATTGTAAAGGATTGTAATCATATTAGCAATAAAGAAGGATTGAAGTGGACGTAGGCTTGATCATAAGCCGAACCACTATAAAATCTGTGTCTCTTACTGCTTTTTCAGTGGAGTACTGCTTTTTCTGTTTCCCGTGTTAGCGGGTTGTGCTTTCATTCAATCTCTATTTGTATCGGGGTGTTAGCGTCTAACTTTTTGCATTAACATTTTTGGTGCTTTCACTGAGAACCCAACTCAGGTTACTGTCATCATAGCTTCGCAGAAGTTTGTAGAAAGGATTTCTCTAAAAACCAAAAGTTTATCAGAAATAATGGCTCCAGGAAGGAAGCGCAAGTCCGTTAGATCTGACGATGTTCGCAAGACTTCTGCAACCTCTCCTCCTTTAAGTCAAACAACTCCAACTGTCGGAGTTACACGAGCCGAGCTAGATGCCGTTGTTTTCGGGCTACATCGGCAAATGGAAGCTCAGAATAACCTAATGAGGGAAAGGTTGAATGCTTTATTTGAGGCAAACCGTCAACCGGTGTCTAAAGAGGGAAATCTTGCCGACGAAGTGCAGAATGTGGAAGGAAGAAATATCCCTCAAAGGGCGGCCGATCCAGTGGAAAGGACACCTCCCCAAGCCGGAGGATCGGGGCCGCAACCGACTCTCCGTGAGTGACTGTCAAGGCAAAATTCGAAGAGAATGGCTGATGTTTGTCCCGCTGAGCCTCAGAATGATGAAGAATATTTCTCAAGCATGATTCGTCAGATTATGAAGGAAAGTATGCAGAGAAATGAAGATGAGAAAGAATGGGGTTTCTCTCTGAGAAAAACTCCATTCACTAAAAAGATCCTGAAGGTAGAATTCCCAAGGAAGTTTGTCCCTCGAACTATTCCAGCTTACAAGGGAACGAGCGATCCTAATGAGTTTCTGTATAAGTATGATTGGCACATGACGGGTGCTAGAGCCTGTGATGAGATCAAATGCCGGTATTTTCCGGTATACCTGGAAGGAGTTGCTTTACTTTCGTTCACAAATCTGCTGGTCCGATCGATAGACCAATTTTCTGATTTCACTCGGAAATTCAAGGAACAGTTTCGATTATATGCGTCAAAGGCAAAAGATATAATGTCGTTATCCAGCTTGGAGCAGAATCCTGGAGAATCCATTAGAGCTTTCTTGAGTCGCTTCAATATAGCTCTGGCTGAAGTGGACAATGCGGAGACAAGAATGATTTTGACGTACCTGATGAAGGTTATTGATAAGACAAGTGAGTTTGGGAGGTGGTTGAAGATGAAGGAACCAAATTCACTTGACAAGTTTTATAAAAAACCGATGAATTCATGCTTCTGGAAAGCCTCCAAGCACCGGCTAAGGTGGTATCGACAGGGGCTGGAAATAGTAATTCTGCTCCGAATAAGAAGGAATCAGGCAATCAGAAGAGGGGTAACGATGCCCAGAAGAAGCAAGGAGATGCAAAGAAAGGACGTCCCTTCAACTTTACCCCTCTGACTGATACCCCGGAAAACATCTACTTTGCAAACAAAGACACGGTCGAATTCCCCGCACCAGCTAAGCAAAGAGTCAATGGAAGAGATGAGAAGAATGAAAGGTTTTGCCGGTTCCATAACCAGCCCGGGCATGATACTAACGAATGCCGTCACTTGAAGGAGGTAATTGAGGAACTATTGAAGCAAAACAAGCTCCAGCAATATGTAAGAAGGAACAAGAATGGCCCAACCTCGTCAACTCAAGGACAACAGGTTCCAGTTCATCTTCCCAGCTCAAGTGAAAAGGCGACAGCTCATGAATCAGAGAGGCCTGTTATAAATGTGGTTTCAGGGGACCCTCACCCAGTTGGCAGGAGTTGGGGTGAGATGGAAAGATACGCCCGTGCTTTGAAGTATGCACCGGCAGATGAAAGTGTCTTCGTGTTTGAATACGCTGCACCCTCGAAGCAGCAGAAGACTTTTAATGATGACATTATATTCAGTACTAGGGATTCAATGGGTATTGAAGCTCCTACCATTGATCCTTTGGTCATCTCTGCTGGCATTGGGCCAGCTATTGTGAAAAGAGTTCTGGTTGACTGTGGAGCTTCGTGCAACATTCTTTTCAAGAAGACTTTTGATCAGATGAAGATTCCAATGGCTGACATTCAAGCTGCATCACTAAAAATTGCTGGTTTTACTGGGGAGCCAAAACAGCCAACTGGGACTATCGATTTGTTCGTAGAACATGGAGAGGGGCAGAGACAAGTGGATCGAAAACAGACCTTTGTCATTGTTGAAGAATTTTCTGCCTACATTGCCTTCCTAGGCCGACCAACTCTGGAAGCATTTAAAGCTATTCTTGCCCCATGGTGCCTGACTATAAAATTCCCCACGGATAATGGAGTCGGTGTGGTGAAAGGGGATCAGAATGTTGGGCGAGAATGTTATCTTACAGAGTTGCGTGAAGCGAGGAAGAAGAAATGGGAAAAGATGCGGCTGCCCCAGTTCGCATCAAAGAATCAACCTTGTAGCAATTACAGGGTGGACCCTGCACAGGCGAACATAGCGGTGCACGAAGAGAGATGGATCCAAGAAAAGTTAGTGCAGGGGAAAATAGAGTGGTACCAGTTGAAGTGACAGTGCCAATATCTGTTGATCCTAAAGACCCGAACAAAGTGTTGAACGTGGGTTCGTAGCTTAATGCAACGGTTCAAAGTGTTTTGTTATCATTTTTGAAAGCAAATCTAGATCTATTCGCTTGGACTCATACCGAAATGTGTGGAATATCTCCAGAAATTGCAGTGCATAACTTGAATATTGATCCAAAGTTTACACCGGTAAAGTAGAAAAGAAGAACTCAGGGTCCCGAAAGGTCAGCAGCATTGAAAGAAGAGGTTGATCGGCTCATGAAGAATGGTTTTATCAGGGAATCTACTTATCCGAGTTGGGTCTCAAATCCTGTACTGGTTAAAAAAGCTAATGGGAAATGGATAGTGTGCATTGACTTTTCAGATCTAAATAAAGCATGCCCCAAAGACTGCTTCCCATTACCCAGGATTGACCAGCTGGTGGATCGAACGGCAGGACATGAATTGCTATCTTTATGGATGCCTACTCCGGATATAACCAGATCATGATGCATGAGCCTGACCAGGAGGACACAAGCTTTATCACCGATGTAGGTCTCTATTACTACAGAGTCATGCCTTTCGGACTTAAGAATGCGGGGGCAACTTGCCAAAGACTTGTTAATGCCATGTTTAAACCATAGATTGGCAAGACTATGGAAGTTTATGTCGATGATATGCTGGTAAAGTCAAAGAAAGCAGCGGACCACATGGATCACTTGGAAGAAGTGTTTTCAATCCTCCGATGATGTTGAATCCTTTGAAGTGTTCATTTGGGGTAGAATCTAGAAAATTTCTGGGTTTCATTGTGAGTGCAAGGGGCATTGAAGCTAATCCTGCTGAAATAACTGCCTTAAGAGAAGTCAAAGCTCCTAGAATGAAGAAGGAATTGCAAAGTCTCAATGGAAAAGTTGCTGCCTTGAGTCGGTTCATTTCCAAGGCTACTGATAAATGCATTCCATTCTTCGATGCTCTAAAGAAAGGAAGAAAAAACTTTGACTAGACTCCTGAATGCCAGAAAGCTTTCGATTAGCTGATTCGTCACATGGAAACGCCTCCTATACTTTCTAAGCCTGACAGTGGGGAAGATCTTTTTGTGTATTTGGCAATCTCATCTCATGCCCTCAGCGTAGCTTTGGTATGGGAGGATGCGAGAATTCAGCGCCCGGTCTACTACATCAGCAAGAGATTCACTGGGGCAGAATTGAACTATTCGAAGTTGGAAAAGATCGCCTATTGCCTATTGATTGCATCAAGAATACCGAGGCCATATTTCCAAGCTCATCCCATCAAAGTCCTCACCATTCAGCCCTTGAAGCAAGTCCTGTTTCGTCTTGAGACTTCGGGTCATCTTTTGAAGTGGAATATTGAGCTCAGTCAATTGACATCACTTACAATCCCCGGAGAGCCATCAATGGACAAGCTTTGGCAGACTTCATCGCAGAATGTACAGACAAAGGTGATAGCGAGGAAGTAGTGACCGATAATCCTTCAATCCGATGGAAATTGCATGTTGATGGCGCAAGAAACGATTAATGTTCTGGGGCCGGGGTTTTGCTTGAAACCCCTAAAGGATGGTCACTGTGTTATGCTTTAAGATTGGAATTCCCTTCGACGAACAATGAAGCAGAGTATGAAGCTCTTATTGTCGGTCTAAGAATTGCTAAAGAACTGAACATCAGGGCATTGCAGATCTTCATTGATTCACAGCTTATCGTGTGTCAAGTCAAGAAAGAGTTTCAAGCCAAAGGGGGGAACCTACCGACATATTTTTCCAAGGCTTGGGAGCTTCTTGATGATTTCGACCATCACACAATAAGCCATATTCCCCGGGAAGAGAATATGAAGGCAGATTCCCTCGCAAAGTATGCAAGCACTGGTGAAGCTCAATTAGTGGGATTAGTTCCTGTGGAAGTCCTGTCAACTCCAAGCATTGATGAAATGGATATTGACTGGATCACGACCGTATCACAAGAGCGAAAGTCATGGACGACACCGATATTGAAATACCTGCACGACGGCTCTCTACCAAAAAACCCAAGAGAACGGCAGAAGTTGTTAAGAAAAGCATCCAGATTTGTAATTCAAGATGGCCGATTGTATAGGCGGGGATTCTCAATGCCATTACTCCGATGTGTGACCAAGGTAGAAGCTGAAACAATTCTAATCGAGGTACATGGAGGAGAGTATGGAGACCATTCAGGAGGTCAAACTTTAGCAAAGAAAATTCTCCATTATGGATATTTTTGGCCGGATATCAATCGCGATGCCTCGAGTTATGCTCGAAAATGTGACCGATGCCAGAGATTTGCAAAAATCCCAAGAGAACCTTCCACTGAGATAACACAGATGGTTAGCCCGTGGCCATTTTCTGTTTGGGGAATGGATCTCACGGGCCTTTGCCAACTGCAAAATACGGAATCAGATATGCTATTGTTGCTGTGGATTATTTTACTAAATGGGCTGAATCTAAACCCTTAGCTACTATTACTTCTAAGAAAATGATAAACTTTGTAACTAAGAATATCATTTGTAGGTATGGAGTACCTCAAAAGATAATCAGAGACAATGGAACCCAATTTAAAAGTGAAGAGTTTCAAGATTTTTGTAAAAAATTCAATATCCAGAAAAGTTTCTCAACAGTGGCTCATCCGCAGGCAAACGAGCAAGTGGAAGCAGTAAACAAAATTATCAAATCAACCATCAAAAAACAGTTGGAAAAAGCAAAAGGTGGTTGGGCCGATAAACTTCCGCTAGCACTATGGGCATATAGAACTGCACATAAAACTACGACGGGGCACACTCCATTTTCATTGGAATATGGATCAAAGGCAATGATTCCGGTAGAAATAGAGGTCCCTTCGCATAGAAGAATCCATTTCAATCAAGCCAAAAATGAAAATCTGCAACTTGAAGCCCTTGACTTCCTTGATGAGAAAAGGGAAGAAGCCGAGCTCAGAACTGCAGCTCACCAGCAAAGAATAGCCAGGCACTTTAATTCCAAAGTTCGTCGGCGCGGCTATGAAGTGGGGGATCTAATCTTAAAAAGGATTATGACACCTACAGGCGTGCTTGGACCAAACTGGGATGGGCCGTATGTTATAGGCCAAAAACTTCTTGATGGCAAATTCAAACTTGTAAATGTTGAAGGGGACCCAATTCCAAGAGCTGGGAACATCAATCATTTGCGCCCATATTTCACTTAAAGGCTTTAATGAAATATTGTAAAAGAATGATGAATGTATGATTCTTGTATTGAAAGCCGTTGTAAAGTCAGTGCAAGTGAATAATAAGAACTATAAAGTGGATGTAGACCCAGTTCTTGGCCGAACCACTATAAATCTTGTGTTCTTTACTATTGTAGACTGCTTTTCTTTATTTCGATATATAAAATACGTAAATTGTATTACTATAATGTCGATTTAATAATGCAGGCGATAAAAACAAAGCTTACCCATCACAAGACCAAGCAATCCTCGACATCACCCAACAAGCAAACGCTAAGCCGTTCAAAATTTCCATACTCAAATCCTATGAAAGAAGTGCTTCGAACAAAAGTTAGCGATTCGGCTGGAAGTGGGCCATTGCTAACTAACTGTGAATGTTTGTACAAACGAGCATCCAGTTAAATGCCTGTGTCTACCACCACCAACTCGCTTAACAATGAAGTATATTTCTTTGGACAAGGGAAATTGTTGGCAACTAAAAAGGGAAGGGTATTTGGAAAAAATAACGGGGATCGCCGATATGGATAGATGGCAAAGAGACATGGGCCAGCAAGCATCAAACAACAAAAGACCTCTTCGGACGCACAAGACCTCTTCGGAGGCACAACTCTTCGGAGGATAAAGACCTCAAACGGGGCATGCCAGAAGACTTTCCCAACAAAAAAGATTGGTATGGAATGACCGGGAGCACCTTCCCGACTGGAAGGCAAGGCGCTTGTTTACTAGCTGAGACAGTTTGCGCAGACAAGCGTCCAAGTAACTTGCGTCCGCCCCGTGAATCCATACGATGACCGAAGGCACCTTCCCAAGTGGAAGTCAAGGCGCTTGTCCACTAGTTGAGACAATCTGCGCAAATAAGCGTCCATGTAACTTGTGTCCGCCCCGTGAATTCAGCCAACCACGAGGAAGAAACTTCCAGGTAGACACGGAGGCACGCATTCCACCGAGATCTGAAATAAAACTTCACAAGTGCTGGAATGTGAAAAGCCATCTTCGGAGGCCCATTTCACCATAGTTGAAATGCTAAAAGACCTCGAGCGGGCCTCGCCAGAAAAAGAGAGTTCTTTCTCGACATAAAGTTGCGGACTGATCGGTGGAACAAAACACTTGAGTCCGCCCCGTGAATCCATCCAACTAAGAGAAAGAAGCTCCAAACTTTCAGGCAAAAGCCCTACTCAGAGGCACACATTTCACCGTGATTTGAAATAAAACTTCACATGAGTCGAAATGTGAAAAGCCCTCTTCGGAGGCACGCTTCCCAGCGAACAGGGAAAAAGATGAAAGTCTCTCCCAAGAGGCAGAAACAGAAAGACCTCTTCCCAGAGGCACAATCAAACAAAAAGACCTCTTCCCAAAGGAGCAACCAAACAAAAAGACCTCTTCCTTGAGGCACAATCTAAAACTCTCTTCAGAGGCTCAAGCGGGTTGAAACCCCTTTTTCGAAAGGCCCACTGCACTATGAAGTGAAATTTACTTGCCAAAGCAAAGTGACTTTTTTCAAAAAGTGGAGTGTAAAAACTTTGCAACAAAAAAAAAGAGAGAGAAGGAGAAAACCCCTCCAATATGAAGTGCATTCTACTAATCTAGAAAAATATTTCCTTGAAACGGAAATATTATCTTATAAAGTACAAATGCAAACTTCCTTCAAATAGACGAGTTGTTCTCTAAAGGAAGAATACAAGTCTTCTTGAAATAGAAGAGTTGTTCTCCGAAACTTTTGCAATATAAATAAAAGATTGCGATAAACCTATGGTATGGGGGCAATACACTATAGTCATCACAAAAATGGAGACAATGCTCAATAAACATACCATAGGTTTACTGCAACCTCACATAAAGAGGATAAAGAAACTTGCATAAAAACAGAAAGTAAAGGCGTTCTCAAATACAGATAGAAATTTGTATAAGTAAAAGAACCATTTTATTCCATACTATGAGAATTTTATACATATGCAGTTTCAAAGTAAAAGAAAGCGGGGACTGGTACCCGCACAATCTCCAGTCGACACAAACTTGTATACATGAAAAAAAGCAAAAAGCAAAGCAAAGAAGGGAAAGCGGGACTCATTACTTCTTTCTCCCACCACTTTTAGAGCAACAAGTTCATCGAGATCGGCCGAAGCAAATGAGTAATCCGCTTGACCTGGTTCGACGTTAATATTACCTGGAGAAGTGGGCTTCCTAATGTCAACTTCATAAGCTTGTGCTTCGGTGCTCTCTTCACCTTCATCTCCACCCTGTGCACTTGTAATCTCAGTTATAACTTTAGCAGGGGACGGAGAATGGGAACTAGAGCCTGTGATATCAACGTCGGCCGAAATTGAAGGAGGGACAAGGGCAACTGATGGTGTTTCTTTCTCTCTATGCTCCTCTCTCATTGTCCCAGCATGCTCTCTAACGAGTTGCTCTTTTCCTCTGGCAAGGGCTGCATGAGCTCCGTCATCCAGATAATGTGCCTCGAGTTCTTCTTCGGCATACCCAGCATCTTTAAGCATATCAAGCGCAGCTTCCCACACTTCAGCCAAAGTGATTTCATATTTGGGGCCCAAAAATGCGAGACTGCCACGCCCTAGGACACTTTGCAAGTAGAAGTCAAACAACGTCGAACTGACATCGGCTTTGGTGGCTTGATGAGCTTCTTCAGCTGCAATTTTGCCGGCAACAGCCTCATCGCGCTCTTTCTCAACCATAGCAAGTTGAGTTTTTAATGTCTCAATTTCGAGGTTCTGGGAGCTGGTCTGTTGTCGCAACTGTGCAACTTCAACGCGATAATCTTCTACAACCTTTTCCTGCCACTTGAGTTTATCTTCGGCCTCTCGTTGGCTAGCATGACCATCCCGCACTTATTGCTGAAGCACACTTTCCCTTTGAGAGTAGGAAGTGGAGGAAGTAGCAAGCTCCTCTTTAAGTTTTCCAACTTCCGCTTCAAGCTTTACATTATAAGCGGCGATGCTCCTCATCTCTGTGTCATGTTGATCATGACTCTTTTGCCATTCGGATTTATCGTTCTCCATTGTCAACATAGCCTCAAGGTTTGCACGGTTCACTCTCTGGAGTTCGTCAACAAGTTTCTGCCAATTCGACATTCTCTCAGTATCAAGCTTGACAACATCAAGATTTCGCTACATGGCTGGTTTTTCGATTGGAACCAGATCAAGATCAAAGCGAACTCCCTTCAAGCACCAGTTTTGAAATCGGCTTTGGAGAGTAGCTGGGCCTGCTCCGACCTGATATGAGGGCCTGCCAATGATCGTTTGAATGTCGGTACGAGCAAGAGCGGGAGATTGAGGAGGCACCGAAGCAATGGGCTCTTTAGGAATGTCAGATGATGACTTTTCACCGTGCTTGGTCCGTTTGCTCGAACCTTCGGCGGAGTGGCTCTTTCCTTTGTCATCATGGGATTTTCGTTTAAGGGAATCATCCTCTCTGTGGGAAGAGTCACGACGTTCATCCCCTCTCCCGTACCGTTCTTCGTATGCTCTTATATCCTGAGCTTTTCGAGCATCCCTCTCCTCATCAGTTTCCCTATGAGGGGAAAGATAGCGCCTGTAATCATATTGACTGCGCCTTCCATACTGCTTAAAGTCATCATAATACGAGCCACTTCGCCCCATTGAAGAACCTGAAATTGAAAATGAAGCATAACTTGAGAATCTTCAAATTGCAAGGAGTTATGTGCATATTAGTGCCAATAAATCCTAAGTGTGTGTGGTGTGTGCAAAACTACACGCGCCGAACTACGAACCGCTCCTTGGTTGGGGGGTGGTGATAGATTTTACAGCCAATGTCGATTCTTGAGCTGGAGGAGTCTGTTGAAAAGCAGATGTCGCTTCAACCACTGGAGATACAATTTTAGCAACGGAAAGATCATCTTTAAAGAGTTCTTGAGACGTAACTATAAAGTCGCTCAACCCTTCGAAAGTGGCATTACCACTGTGTTCAACAGGGCTCTTCACCTCAACTCCTTCGTCAGTAGTCTTCCCGGTTTGTTGAAGATCTTCTTCTTCTTCGATAACTGGGGCAAGAGAAAGGTTACAAGATGGCCCCGCAATGTCAGTTGGAGTAGAAAATTTTACCAACGAAGCTTCAGTTGTAAGTTCCTTCGGTACGGGTTCGTCAGTAGAAACTGGGACATCTAATGCCTTAGTTGGGGAATCAGGGACTTCGTGGGGTTGTGTAGAGCGGGAAGAATGTAGAAGTCTAAACTGATGTAGAAACTCATCCTTCAACAGAAATTTTATACTCCTCTCCTCAGCAGCCACGGCATTCAGTCTTTCAAAAATTTTCTTGTGGCCTGGATCTCTAGAGGGAGGAGGAAGTGCTGAAAAAGGAAAGAGTAAAGTTAGCACTTAGAAACTCAGATCTCGAAAAGCTCCGGAATGGAAAAAATAGAAGCAAGTAATCTTACTTCCTACTCTCCAGATAGCATAAAACCCTGGGGGGCAGCGAATAAAGAAAAACTGATTCAAGAAGCCATGTGCGCTTTCGGAATGATCGGTAATGAGTTTGCAATTCCTAGCGCTTCTTACAACAGTAATGGAGGGATGATCTTTATTCTTAGCAAATGAGCATAAGTAGCAAATTTCTTCGAAATTCGGCAGACGATCAAGAGTTCTCCTAAATAAAACACATAACCCCATCAGGATAGCATAGCCATTGGGATGTAGTTGAAACGGAGAGATGGTCAACCGAAGGAGAAGCGTTCGAAGAAAATCATTAAAAGGAGGAATTGCTCCACTTAGGCACATCTGGCGATTGACTGCGACAAAACCGTGAGGTGGATTATCGGCAGTATCATTCGGCCCGGGAAGTAAAGCATCACTCTCAGCAAGGCCAAATTGAATGCGTAGCTGGTTAAATGCTTTTTGGGTTAAGGTAGTCGGAGTTCTTTCTGGAGGATTCACTACGGGAATAGCTATCTGAAAGATCTCTCCTGCTTGAGCAACCACATCTTCTTGATGTGAAGCCATTCTACATAAACAACTGGATATTCAAACATGAAGGTGCACGTTTCCTAAATGTGTGAAGTGCTGTGTAAAGCTAACGAAGCAGCAAGCAGATATAATTGAAATTAAACATGTGTCAATTGCAATATTTCAAGACATGTCGCTTTAGGTCCAAATACAAGTGCAATATTAACGCAAACAAATCGACTTTAGTTGGTTAACATTGTTTTAATGCTTCACTTGAGATTGTTGATTCACAGCATTTCATACAATTTCTTTAAGTTCATTATCCTTTATCGACTGTCATTTGATATGGGCAATCAGTGGCAGTATATTCGCCCTAGTTTTCTGAAAATGTTGTATTTAACAGGTTATTAGTATCAAATTTGGTATAATCTGTTAAGAAAGCATAGCAAAGTCATGCAAGTTATTTCGGCAGTTCGAAGTTCGAGTTGGAAGTGCAGTCAAGTCCTATAAAAAAATTTAGGTTCCCAACTTGTTCAAGTCCTAGGCCGTATGGTTTGAGTTAAAAGTACAAGGCATGGCAATGTGCATCAAAGTCCTAAGTTTTTCACAATCTAAAGGTTAAATCACAAAGCTTCAAGTCAAGGCAGCGAAAATTCGCTCAAGTCCAAGGTCACTTGCGACCTAACGAGTAGGATGAGATGGGTATAAGTCGCAAGAAGCAATTCGGCAGTGGAAAATTGTCCAAGTGCTAAGTCACTTGTGCGACCTAAAGGCTAAGTTGCTTGCACGACCTAAAGCTTAAATCGTTCACGACCCAAAAGGTTTCTTGCGAGTTAAGTTGAGTCGTTGGTCCTTTAAATCGTGAGGCATGGTAGGAATAAAAGGCTTCAGTTCAAAGTCCTAGCTCGACCACGACTCAAGGCTTATGTCGCATCTGGTTAAATCGGTCAAAAGCTTGAGTCATGGAAGTTGTCAGGTCGGCCAAATCAGTTAGGTCGCAGGGACTTTTAGGTCGCCCAGATCCTTTAAGTTGTTTCTGGAATGATGGAGCGACCCAAGGCTATTTCCCGTTGGAACCGATAGGCCCTACCGCTCACCAATTACACTTTGCCATGTGTTTATCAACCATTGTGCCGTTTGAAGCATTCTGTCTAAACCTAAAACCCATTAACCCGATTAGCCATGAATCCTATCCCCTGCTCAAACCTCTAAAAGCATCATCTTCCCCTTCGAATCTTCAAGAACCATTACCAAACTTCTCGGATTCAAAGCTCTTACTAGCTTCAAAGTTAATCATTAGCAATTCGACAGGAATAAAGAGGCCAGTTCGAATATCGAATTGCAACATAACAACAAAATCATGTGGAAATGGTCATGGTGGGATTGGCGATGAGTGTAGTAAGAAAATGCTCGAGTTTACCTAAAAATTCGTTGATGGACTTAACGGTTGAAGGAGGAGAAAGTCTCAAGCTAAATTTTTAACCTCGGAGGATCGTTAATGGCGGTTTAGAGAGTTGGGACAGATGAAATAAGGAAGTGGCGAGCTAAGCAATTTATACGGGGTGAAAGGAGTGCATAATGGCACGCGACCTAGCAAGACCATTAAGTCGGCAATGGCCCAAAAGCTGGATCGGAGCACACGACCTAAGGAATAGGCGTGTGCTCCGAGGGACAAATGTTAACTCTGCTCTATCAGCTACTCAGCGACTTAAAAAGTGGAGCCGACCTAACGACTTAAAATGTTGGATGACCTAACTGTTTAATGACCTAATTACACAAAGAAGTAAGCGACCTACGAGATAAGGACCTGACGACCTAACATAGGTAGCGGACTAAGCGACCTAACTTCTGAAGAGGAGCAGCGACTTAAAGGAGTAGATAGACCAGCGACCTAACCTCACAAGCACCTCAGCGACTTAACGACTTAACTATTCTATGACCTAAGAGGGTCAGCGACCAAACGAGCTAATGAGTCAACAGCGAGTTAACGACCTATGGAAGGATGCGACTTAGCGACCTAATACTCAAGCGATCTAGCATCTTCTGCAAGCTAAAACCAGGATCCCCTAAGCACTAAGTCGCTCGCGACCTAGGACGGAGCAATTCCTTTAGGACGTATTCGGTAGGTCGCATCTCACCCCTGCCATCCCTTAGTTCGCCCACGGCCTAAGTTATAGCCGACCTATCCCTAAGTCGCCCCTCGACCTACGACCTTCCTTAGGTCGCTCACAACCTAATGCTTGGTAATAAAGTTATACCACTTTCCCTTAAGTCGCGAGGACTTTCCCTAGGTCGTCCACGACCTAGTGCTTGTGATAAAACTATGCCGCCTTCCACTAGGTCGTCACGACCTACCAGTTAGTGCAGAAGGCCATGTGCGAACCAGATAGGTCGTAGCTCCTCTCCCCTAAACTCACGAGCGACTTACGACCTTCCTTAGGTCGGTCAAGACCTAAGGCCCATCCGAAGTCCTCTATAAATACACCCTAAGCTCCAGCATAGAGGGGACATTTTTCCGATCATTTTTCTTCAAAGTGTCGAGACTCTGTCATCTTCAAGCCGAGCCTTACTCCAACATTTGAAACTCGCAAGATGCTTCAATCAACTTTAAATAGGGATTCAACACATTCAACCACGAATTCGGAGAATTCTCTTGCATCGAAGTTTTTCTAGCTACTTGTCTTTTGAAGTGAATTGTAATTGAAGGAAATTGTAAAGGATTGTAATCATATTAGCAATAAAGAAGAATTGAAGTGGACGTAGGCTTGATCATAAGCCGAACCACTATAAACTCTGTGTCTCTTATTGCTTTTTCAATGGAGTACTGCTTTTTCTGTTTCCCGTGTTAGAGGGTGGTGCTTTCATTCAATCTCTATTTGTTTCGGGGTGTTAGCGTCTAACTTTTTGCGTTAACACTCTGTAATAGGAAATGGCCCAATATAGCGTGGTTCCAATTTCCCGGTCTGGCAAAGTGGTACCACTCTTTCAGAGGAGAAGGTCGAATATAAACTAGAACACCCACTGGGAACTCAAAAGGCTTCCTACGGTTGTCCGCGTAGGATTTCTATTGACTCTGCGCCTCTTTCATCCTCTCTCGAGTAAGATTGATCTTTTCAGATTCTGTGACAAATTTAAGCTCGAATATCTTATTGAATTGGTCCCACTCTAAGGTAGACTCATCAATCACCACAATGAGAAATTCATACCAATCCAATGCACGTTCTTGCAACATACCAGATGCGATAAGAATGCGATGGTGGCTAGAAATCTCCATGCGAGTAAATATGTGCTCGCATGTATGGAGCTATGCCTAGACCTCTAAGACGGACTCCGTGCCTCTAAATGGCTTGACTCCAAGATGCGTGTAGTCACTACACATTCGTGCAAATACTGATTTGCACGGTGGGGAATAACGGGCTAGAGCTAGAGGCTGAGTGCTCCTAAGAAGCTCAAGAATCTGATCGGTCGACATATAAATACCTTCGAGACGAGGACCACTGGATGGTCCCGCCTCCGAATGCGACCTCTTCCTCTTCCAGCTATTAGCTTAAAGTTAAGATAAGATAGGATTATTCATAGGGGTAGATGTTAGCAATTCAATTCAGTAAATAAGGAATACTACGAAATTTAATATTAACATTCCTAGACATACTCCTTTCTATCAACCGCCCAAAGGACTCAAAAGGTTAAGGACAAGATCAGATTTGACTACGATTGGGGATGACGTTTATAATTGTATTATACTTGATTTATAGTAATTGTGTACACTGTTATGTGTTTATTACATTTTTCTAAACCTAGCTTTGATACCAAGCTGTGATGCCCCACCCTAAGACCTACATTAACAAAGAGAATTACTGGGTAATTCTGTCTACTAATGCGGAGAATAGGGCTGGTTAAGGGTGACTATCATAGTCTTGCATTAGATAAGAGATAAGTATGTCGATTTGGTACTCATTTTTTTTCATTTTTTATCTCAAGAATTCAACATAATCAATTCTTATCTAATACACTACAATGGTGGCTAGATGATTGATTCAAAAAAACATAATAACAATAACAATTACACATCACAGAACCGCAACACAAACGGATATGCATATACATATACGTATACATCAAATATAACACGAGTCATAAGTGGTATTGCAATCGCAATATATATATATATATACATACATCCCCACAAAAGAATATACATAACGAAGTCCACTATTGGACGACTATGACAAAAACTATGCCTCCTATACGAAGGTTGATAGTGAAGTCCAAAAGATACGGCTAAGCAAAAGTCCAATAGATTCCCAACATGCAACTCGGTCTGACCTGAGTAATAAATACACGGGTCAGGCTAACTAGAACATGATCTTAGCAATAGATAAGGAGACATAGCACATAAGGGAAAGATTCCTTTAAATAGAAAGGAATGATATATGTATATATATATATATATATAAATATACATATATGTACACATACAGTTCATTATACAATTCCAAGGGTAGAGATTCTATATGACTCAAGGTTATCACACGAATAGGTTTACTTCGTCATAAGTGATTCACACTCAAGGATACTCGACATAAATGCAAGTGAACAAACGTAAAAGCCATACAAGAAACATCAAAACATCTAAAGCTCAAATCTCATGGAATTCTAATAAGAGTTCAAAAGCTCATATCGAAATCACCATACGTATAAGCCTTCATCTACCTCAAGGCTATAAAAATCATCACCTCAAAAATGGTGAAATCAAAAATCATGAAAACATAGAAAATCCTGAATTAGCTAGATCCCCAATTGCATGTGAAGCAATGCTACATGTGCCAGGATCAGACCGGTGCTATTTATATTATAGGTACCCATCTTAGATGACTGTGGTCATAATACATCGTGAAGACCGAAGTCTTAAAACATAGTGACGACCGAAGTCGTAACACATCGTGACGATCGAAGTCGTAGAACATCATGATGACCCAAAGGTCTATAGTAATGATATACATCGTCAATGTGTCACAAACTCTCAAATAGGAACCCAAGAAGTGTTCACGTGCATCCCATACCACACGTTTTCACTTAATGGTTTACTAATCGCTAGTCATTGTCACACTAGAAAACATCATTAAATCATAAATCTCAGAAAATCGTAATTGCCTCATCTCATCGGCAAGTGTCAGAAGACATCGTAATTTGTCTCATCTCGTCAACAAATAAAAACATCATGATGGTTTTTCATAAACCATAGTTCCCAAAAGGAATTCTCCATCTCAAAACTTGCCTCATTTCATCGGCCAATATAAAGATACATCGTGACGGTTCTCATCGACCGTACTCCTAAAATATGAGATCTCGAACCATAAAACTCACCAAATAATAGCTAACCCTGATAGTTCCTAAATATAGGAATTAAAATTCTAAAAATAAGCCATAGTATGGAAAATCTCAAATGTCATCTCAAATGAATATACGTGAATGGTTTCGATCGTACAAGTCCGGAATTAACCGAAAAAATCTACTCACGTGTCCCATAACATGTGTTTTACTAACTTGTTTAATTCTCTTCCTCATACGTTCGAAAAGTGTAAAATAGTGTATATTACTTGTAAAATAATTTTCAAGAGAAAACGGGATTTTAAAACAATTTTCCAAAATCATTTTGAAAGCAATTTATCGAAAATTCTCCTTATTATAGAAAATAATTATATTTTATAACTTGAAAATAATTTAGGAATATTATATAATAATTACTCAAAGTGATAATTTATTTTAACAATTATTTCAAAATTGTTTGGAGAAAACTGTGCTCGGAAACAATGAAAAACAAAGAAAATACCTCAAATTCCATAACTCAAATTCAACTCAAAATAAATTCAAATATTGAATTTCAAATTTGTCCAAATCTTGGCAAGTCAATTTGTGGACATCATAGCCCTCCAACAGATTCAAAACATCTTGAAAATTGCGAAAGAATTGGCCACAAAATCATAGCAAAGGAGGCCAAGTGCTGCAAAAACTAAGGAAACAAAGCCAAAAAATTCATGTACATGGGCCAACAGGGGGTCGACCCAACATTTGGATCGGTTGACAGCCCAGTCGACTGCTAGGTTGACCGCCAGGTTGATTTGGTGGGGTGCTGGGTCAACCTCCCTGTCGACCCAGGCCACGGAATAGCTTTAGTTCGAATTTTCTGCTCCGTGTTGATTTTCCAATGATGATTTAACATAGCAAACGACTGAGTTTTGGACTAAAATTCGACATGAAACAAGATTAACAACTAAACTACACTCCAAAAAAGATCCGACAGTAATTCAAGTGAAAATCAAGGAGTTATAGGTGCTCAAAGTAGCAATCGAAAACAAGGAATTCACAGAAACAAAGAATAGAACTTTTCACGTAAAGAGAGCAAATTTATGAACGGTTTGCATAGCAATTATTATCTTCAACTAGAATTTGTGAGTACTTATACTCACCTCAATGATTTGGAAAAGATTTTGATGATTTCGGAGTCAAGATACAAGCTTTAGTGACGAAGAAGTGCCTCTACAAACTATAAAAGCTGAAAGAATGGCATGCAACAGGAAACAAAGCCATTACAGAAAATTCATACCTAAATTCGAAAACTTTGATAAAATAGATCTATAGAATTGGTGGAGATTACCTTCTATACTCTTGTTTTGATGGTTTTTCTTCTTGAATTAGTAGCAAATTGAGTGGAAAGTTAGTTTTAGCTGAAGGAAACCATGAAATTTTCTAATTTTCTTTTACTATAAACTTTAGTTTGGGAACAAGGAGCTATGAAAAATACGTACAGTTATTCTCCTTACAAGAAATCTCTAGATAATGGTCTTTAGAGCCCATTCCTAATCCAATTAAGCCCGATGTCAACAATACTTAATGAAAATGGCAGGCTGCGCACATATTTATCCTATATTATCACTATATACACATATTTCTTCATTTTTAAGTCAAATAAAATGTATATAAAAATTTGTTATGATAATAAAATTGTTCTTTTAACAAAATAAAATTTATTAAAACAATAAAAAGTTATTTTTATGAATAAAACCTTATTTTTATCAAAATAACACAATTTACTCTATTTTATTACAAAATCACTATTTTTAATACAACAATTTATACAAAAATTGTTTTCTTATCAAATAAATTACAAAAAATCTTTTTAACTTTATTTAAAAATCAAAATATCAATTTGAAATAATATTACATCTTTTATAGTAATAAAATACATAAATACATTTAATTTTTCTTTTAAAATCAATAAAAGATTCAATATGAGCAATCATTATATTATTTCGTTAACTTAAATAAAATCCATTAAGTGACTATTTTCTTTCAAACTTATCCAAATAAAGTTTCTAAAACTTTATTTCCATCTATTCATTTTTATTTCAACAATTTAATGTTGAAATACATCACTTACTTAAATTATTACCTCAAAATTAACAAACTCCAATATTATCAATTTATTTGACCAAAAACTAAAACAATCAAATTTTAAACCCAATATTTATACCCAAACACATTGTTAATTTAAAATAAAAAATTTTAAAAAAAATTTAACCTCTCTAGTTTATTTTATTTCCAATATTAAATTATAACTATCATTGTAATTTAATATTACAGGTAATCACCAACGCCAGGGTTGTTACATTTACTGAAAATGAGTAAGCAATAAATTTGGTCATAATGTCATGTTAACTTTAGAATAGTTCGATGTTACTCGCTGACCAAATTTACACCAAAGAGTTACACAGCCGAAATTATGAATTCGCTTAAGATCAAACTTAATTAGATAATAATTTTTATAAATTAATTAAAGTAATTTATATTTATGAAATATTAACTATAAAATTTGAATATGATTTTGACAAATAAATAATGTTATATATATATATATATATATATTTATAAAGTTATAAATATATCAACCGATATACAATATTGACAAGCGATTAAATTAGATTTAATTGCACAGTCTTTTGGCTAGGGCTTAAATGAGTTTAACCATCATTAGGGCTGCAAATTTCGGTTTTGACAAGTTATTGGAGGCGGCAAAAACTTAGGATTAGACCTAGAGATGGATGTCTAAAATTAAGAGAGAATAGGTAATGAGATTGTCCTAATTTCTCTTTTGTACAAGGCCATATATATGATCTCTAAACACTTAATCAAGAATAACTTTTGCCAATATAATTATAAAGTTTGCTGATTGAAATTAATCCCCATATCAGTTCAAATAATATCAAATCAATTCAAGTTAAGTAAAAGCACTATTTGATAGAAAATGTCGACGATTCCAGACTTGCAATGCAATGGACCGAACATAATTAGAGAAGGGAATTCATTGATTCAAGTGAACTCAAAGGCATCATCAATTGGTATTTTATTCATATATTACAGTAATTATATCATATTTTATGATTTAGCGTTGATTAATCCCATATTTGTATATATATTAATGTTGTATGTCTAGTTAGGTGAGATTTTCGTAGGTATATGTAGTTGTCACAAATTAATTTGGTTACGTACATGGTTGTATTATTATATATAAACAAATCCGATTGTTTGTAAAAATTAAATTTTGTCGTTATTAATTATTTTATATATATTCATATATTAATTTAAATATAGACTAATATATATTATAAACATATAATTACATATATGTATATTTATAATATATAAATAGCTTATAATTTTTCCTTACACCTAACTATTCATAATACGAATTATCAAATTCGAAAATAATTTTTTTATATAGAAATTATCTTTTATTGATTATTTGAATTGTTTATTATATCTAAAATAATAATTGCACTGAAAATTCGATTTTATATTTTCTTAAGTTACTCCATCTATATGGTAACCCACAAAAAGATTTTCATATTTTTTTTGTTAATATTTAATATTAAATATTTTTAATAATTAAATTACTTTGGTTGAGTATTTCTTTTATTTATTGAAAATAAAATTTTATTTCAGAAAATCATGAAATTTTTTTGACCTTGTATTTTATGATCCTAAATTTTTGTAAATATTAAAATTTGATATTATTAATATTTATTACTAATATTTTTATTTATTATGATTAAAACTAATTATTATATATATAATAATGATAAAATCATAAAATTATTATTTTATGTATGTTATGCTAATTTCGAACTCGAAATAATTTTAATATATATATATTTGTATTTTAAGTATTTAAATTTAATTAATTATTGATATATATACATTTTATTTAACCTTATATGTATATATATAATTTTGATTATTATATATGTATGTATGTATAATTTTATATGTTTAATTATATGTGTATATATATATATAGATATTTATACAAATGTTTTAAATTATATATATATAATTTTTTTTTTAATTTTGAGACTTTTAGTTATAAAATACTTTTTAAATATATGTATACATATTTATATTCACCTACTTTTGCATTATAGATTTATGCACATATTTAGGCAACATACAACACATACGAAATGAGCTAATGTGTCCGTTGCGATGTAAATCCCAATATCTATATGTGGGCATGTTATACCTTTCATGGATTATTATGTTACACATGCACACACATATGTACATGTATAAGATACATGTATACATTTATAAATTAAACCATTCAAAGTAACTTTACATTTCATAATAATTAAATTTAAATAACATGATTTGAAATAAAACAAATTTAAAATTCAAAATGATTTAGACTTCGTGGGCCCAATAAAAGATCCAATAGGTTAACATTTTTGAAATTCCCCCATAACTTCTGCTACGGGCTGGCCCAGTACCAACAATGGTATCAGAGCCCAATTGCCTATGCGGTCTAATTTAGTCATATTAGGGTTAACTAATTAGCTTGCCTACTTGGTATTGTGACGACCTAGAATTGTGAACATTTGAAATGAAATGTTTTGTTTAATTTTAAATATTTGGAAGTTGATTTTAACTTAAATTTCAAATTTAAATATGGGTTTGGAAATTAAAATTTTGAAATTTGTCATTGAAATTTGAGTAAAATATATTAACTCCAATTTTAAGCTTGTTAAAAATAATTTGGTGGCTTAGAAAATTCATACTGATAATACTGAAGATAGTAGAAGCTTCGGAATTGAATTTGAAAATACTTTGTTCAGTTTTGAAAATTTATCGTTTAAATCGATATTTAAAAATAGCCTTCCAAGGCACAGTCTTCGAATTCGATGAAACTAGTTACATTGGATCCGTAATATTGTATTATTATCGGATTTCAATTTTTGTAATGATTGGAGTGACCGTTTGGCCGTACGATAAGCAAACGCGCTGAAATTTAAATTGAAAATTCAATGTTTTAACTGGTCCAAAAAGCTATCGTCTCCATGCAATCGATTTTGGACTCGGAACCTTTTCTAGTGCGTTCGGAATAGGGGTTTAACATTATAAACGCCTGGCGGCAGTCTCAATTGGAAATTGAAATTTTGAGTTGCGTTTATCGAAGCGATTTGAATTTGAATTTAAATTAAAAGAATATAAATATTCCCATGAAATTGATAAATTATAACACGTTTTATCTTTTCGAACATCTGACCAATTTTTAACACGCGTCACTTTTTATATTTTTTCTCTTACACGCGTATTCATTTCAAAGAAGAATCGAACGAAACATTTTCTTCATTCAAAACAAAATAGTCGAGTTCGTTCCCAGTTCCATTCCTCAATCTCGTTCAAAAAAATTTAATGGCCGCTTCTCTGAAATCAAATTCATAAACAAACTAAAACAGCCGAGTTTTTATCATTCAAATCAAAAGTGGCCGAGCTCCTCTTTCTACATATCAAAGCGACAAATAGAAAAAAAAGAAAAAAAATAAACGAATCGTAGAATAATGTCAACAACCCTTCTTCCTTATCTCGTTCTGCCTTTAGATATTCCCAAAACCGAAATCGAGCAAGATTTCACATGGTGTGTCGACGGCATGTGGATTGGGTGAAACCGAAGTCGATTTCGACTTCGACAGAGAGGAAGCTTGCGTAAAGGGAGGCGATGGCGACGAGGCTACGACAGTCTACGGGGAGCAATCTCGAATCGGCGGCCGGGTTCCCCAAACACGGAAAGGGGGCGCTTCTCGAGATGGAGGCGTGTCGCAGCATAGCTAGGTTTTAGCAAGTCGCGATTCATGAGGAAGTCGATCGAAACTAGATGGAGGCAGGGTTCGTCATCAAGCGCGACTTCGGTTGAGTCGCTCGTGTGAATTACGGCAGCATCGCCGCGACAGGGGAATAAGCAGGTGGTCAGCAAACGAGTTAAGGTAAAATTCCTCTCTTTTTATATAAAAAAGATATAAAAATAACAAGTATGCAAATTTTCCAGTTCATAGATATATACAGTAAAAAGTAGATATGTATGTATGTATGTATGTATGTATGTATGTATATAGAATGCACATTCAAGTTTCAATTGAAAATTACAGTAAAGGTTTATAAGTGTATATATAGACCAAAATAATATAAATAGTAATATATATATATATAAACATACATGCATATTTTGATTTAAAAAAATTAGATTTTAATCTATATAAGTTATTTTAGTATGCGTAAGAAATGAAATAAATATACATAAACATGTTTTGATTTACTAGTTTATTTTGAAAACAACTTATTAAAGTAATTAATTTGTTTTATTAACCTATTAATTTATCTCGTTACCAAAAATAATTTATTAAAGTAAATTTAGTTTTAAATTTAACTTTTAGTTAAATAATTTTTTTAAAAGGGATTGTTTTGGAAATTAAAAGTATTGGTTTAAAATTAATCTATTTAATTATCTTAAGATACTCAAAAGGGAATTTTTGGTTTAAAATTAAATTAATAAAATAATTGGTTTATTAACTTTATCCATAGGAATTTAAATTGTTCGATTTGTTCGAATATTATTAAAAATCATACAATTGTTTATACAAGGTCAATATCTGAAAGGAAACAAGCTGGAATGGAAAACGGGTTGTGATGTGCACGTAAATGTGCATATTTTTACCACCATATTTAGTCTATTTAAATTGAATAAATGATCATATTGGGTATTTTAACTTGTTTTAACCAAAATTCAAATTATTTGAAATTGCCACATATTCATCTTCATCCAGGGCCAAAATGGTCATTTTTGTGCATATATTAATTTAAGAAAATTTAATTGGAAATTTTTGTATTATTTTGTAGGAATTCACACTCGATTACAAATGGGTTCATGAAGGAATATGCATGCACAAAATGAATACAAAGGAATGAAGATGGAAATAATTCAAAGTGAAGAACATGGAGGACCCCACCTACCCACTACCTTAATGTACAAATTAAAGGCTAATGCACATGCTAAAAGACATTTAAAGCTTCATGTACATTTAAGTGGGGGATTATTAAAGCAAATGATAACTTGGCCACCACACTTCCTCCAAGGGCATTTTGGGTACTCCCCAAAAATATGCATTTGGATTTCATACATGTATAAATACCCATATGTTTCATGTAACCTCTCCACTCTCTTCTCTTAGTCTCTCTTAGGCCTCCTTCTCTTAGTTAGTTAGTTTTAGTTTAGAAAATAAATAAAATCTCTCTTTCTTTCCATGCCTACTTAGCCATGTCTTCTCTTATGTAATTCTTTTTTTTTATGCAACTTCAATATATGTTCTTTTTCTTTTCATGCTTATTTACTTTCATGTTGTAGTGTAAATCTCTTCTCTTTTATGCAAGTAGAATAATTTTTTCTTTCATTTTGCTCTCTTTTTCCTCTTATTTTTATTCAATGTTGTTTGCTACATTTGTTCATATGATGACAAATATGAGAGGCCAAACCCCTTCAATTTAGGGGCAATGAAGCTCTCTAATCATGTAGCTTCAACTTAATTTGATGTTTATGCTCTTTTTTTGTGCTTAATGAGAATGATTGAAGTGGTTTAATGATGTTGTTTAGCTTTGAATTTGATAGTCTATGTTGTTCATAACAAATAGGCTATACTTAAACAAACAAAACACAAATTGCCTCTTCATCTACATCTGATTATGGCAAAGAAGTGATTGTTGAAATTAAAATTTGATGACTTATATATCTAATTAATAGTTAATAGGCCATGTTTAAAATAGATTTTGCTTTCAACTTTGTTGTCAAATTTTATGAGATTTAAAAGTGTATTGGTGGTTGTGTTATAGTTTGATGGTTTATATTGGGCTAATTAATAGCACAAATATATCATACTTATGATAAACACATCAACTAATTACACTAATGAAAAGAAAAGAGAGATCATAACTTCATTTTGTTGATTTATATGATCTAGAGAGTGGATTTATCTCTAAATTGTTCTTTTGACTCTCATATTTTTATCATTTTCTTTTGCTAGTTTTTGTTAGTTTCTTACATTTTTATCTAATCACACTTTCAACTTTGGTTAATTTGATTGAATAGAATTTTAAAATCATCAATTCCCTGCGGATCGACCCGTATTCGCCACGTGCTACATTCGTACACCGTGCGCTTGTTGTTTTTTTTAAATTTAAATTCGTTCGTCGGTTTTCTAATTTCATAGAATTTCCGCCGACGAACAAGTTTTTGGCGCCGTTGCCGGGGAATTGCTTTGATTTTGATTTTCTATTCTTCGATTTATTTTTGTTTGATTTTTGTGTGCGCGCACATATTAAAAAAAATTGTGTGTTTGTTCGATTTTTTTTGTGTATTTTGTTGTATTCTTGTTTTTCTTGTTTGTTTTTGCATTTGCATTTCATAATTAAAAAAAAAATCAAAATCAAAATTTCAAAAAAAAAATCATTTTATTTCTTTGCCAATTTGCATTTCATTTTATTTACAATTTACATCTTACAATCTACATTGCCTTTTTTTTCATTTTTCTGTTAACTGTGCATATCTCACTGTGCATCTGTGTTCTTCATACTGCTTGCATCACTTATGTTGCCTCCATCTACTTCATACTTCTGCTGTGTTGCTGCCCCTTCACCACAGCCGCGACAACAAACCATATCCTCCCAGATCCTCCACCATAACTACAACCACTTCAGTTGCCACCTTCATACATCAACAACAAACCACAATAACACACCTCCAAAACATCACCATCCATTGTCAACAACATAACCTTCCACCACCATTTACAGACAGTTCATCGCTTCACCTCAACAGCCCCTCAATGCCATATATTACTGTCATGACAACTTCCTTCTTCTGACCATACATTGCAACTGTCTCTACCATCTACACCCCTTCAAACGACGTCGACTTCACCATCTTCTTCAAACATTCCCATTCTCTACTGCAACACCACAACATCTGCCATAACTATTGCACCTCTGCACAGCCACTTCAACCACTTCACATATCAACCACCATAACAAAATCCCACATTTCCACTATCTGTCTCTACCTTCCACCAAAACTATACTTGCTGCCTTCACCTATTCCCTCTAGTGATCATCCAAACTCCTCTACACTCACATAACCACCAACTTCTTGCCTGTAATCAACTCTCCCTGACATATTGCCCTCTTCCTTTATAAACTTGCTCCCATACCCACAAAACTGTCGCCTGGCCTTCATCACTTCTGCAACCTCCTGTAACTACACTCCTGCAACTGGTTCCCACATTTCCACACTACATACAAAACTACAGCTAGTGACCACACTATCCACATACCCCTCGTCACGACATTACTACTCCTTCACCATCTCACAAATTTGCCATCTCAGTTCTGCAACCACCAACAGATCACCCTTTACCAATCCATCATCCCATTCACTCACCACTGCACTGATCATTTCGACAGACCATAGCATAGCCTATTGCCATCAACCATAACTCCTCACCACAATCCACAACTTCATCAAGTAATAACGAGCAACCCTCCTATTCAAGTGCGGTCCATCTCATAACAAAACGACTACTGCATGTAGCTTATTACCAACCGCCTCCATAAATCACATTTCGACAAATCTGCTCATACTACCAATAGTCATCACCCACGGCAAATTGCCTGCCCCCTAACCATAATTTAAACAAACTTCATCAAGTCAGCAATTCCCTCCTTGACAAACCAAACTACCTATTGCCAAACTTCACTCACCCGGCCACAAGACCACTGAACTCCCCACTGACATCACCCAAAATTCAAACTTCCTCTACCCATCCACAATTCACGACAGTCCACCGCGACCAAATCTCCAGCCGAAACCACTTCGCCACCTTCCACCCAAACTCGCCTGAACCTGAATCAAGTCTCGCAACCTCCCGCAATAGCCATACCCAATTTGAACATCACCAGTGTCCATCCACACCACCAAAAAAGAATCGACCACAAACTCCACCGTTTCCCCCAATCGCCCATCACAAAAAGAACGAACAACCCACATTCTAAAGCACCAAATCATCGCCTGAAATCGCCTCCCCTAAACTAAAAAATGAACCCCTTCCTCTGCCAAATCGAACAGCCAACAAACTCGAACTCTAAGAAACCCCAATTCGTTATCACTCATTCACGACCCCTAAAGATAGAATTTTTTTCGAAATTTTTGATATGGGAAACAAAGTTTTCAAATTGAGGGGATAAAGTCTAAGTATTCGCGTTTTGTCATTGAGGAATTAGTGTTTGAGCATTGTTTTAAGTGAACTGTTGAGCATTGCCGAGGAATCTGCGTGTTTTAAGAGTGGCCGCGTGTAATTGGGCCAGGTTTGAAATTCCTTTGGGTCTATGTTTGAGTTAATAATTTTTTTTTAATTTCTTTTGTTTGTTTTTTTTAAACAATTTTATTGAGTTTCCTTCTAGTGTCATCCTTGTAAAAAAAAATTGAACAATTCTTTTTTTTAAGTAAAACCCTACTTTTAAGTTTCCTTTCAAAAAAAAATATTGTATATATCTTAATTTTTAATTTTCAGGTTGCCAAAGCAGGAAATAAAGGAAGAATAGCTTGCTGAAAATTGCTTCCTCAGCTAGCCAAAATAAATTGCTCTGCTTGCTAAAAAATTCTGCTTTCATTTCTAGTTTTATTTGAATTGAATTGTTGGTTGCTTGCATTTGCATTTTAAAAAATAAAAAAATTCATTCGTAGTTGCATTGTTAATACATGTTTAGTTTCTGTTCTGCATTTCATCTTACATTTTGATTAATAATAATGGTTAGACATCGACAACACTTAATTGTATATTGACAATTTGTCTTTTTTGAACAATTTAATTTCTTGGTGACTAGGCTACGGCAGAGTAATAACCATTTATAAATATTACGGTGAGTCGTAAATATTATAGTGGTTGTTCCTTTGAAGGTACTTAAACCTTCGGCTGCATTGCTACGGTGATTCGTGGTGCACCGATAAATCCTGCCCGTTACCTGGTTGAGAACTATCTTGTTTATCTAAGACAATTTGTGAATTTACAATTTTGGGTTATCATTAACCCTTGCATTCATTTAGTTGCATTTGTTCATGCATATTTAAAAAAAAAACAAAAAAACAAAAAAAAATCAAAATCCAAAACTATTTTTTTTTAAATATTCCTTTTCTTTTTCTTTGAAATTTTTAAATCATTTTCCTTTAAAATTTCAAAAATCCAGAAAAATTAGAAAAACAAAAATCCAAAAAAAAAAAATTATAAAATCTTTTCAAAAGCCCAAAAAAAAAATGAAAATTCAAAACCAAAACAAAAATCAATTTTCCATTTTGAAAAATAAATTCTACTTGTAAATATTTTCTTTATAAAAAAAACAAAAAAAAAGAAATCTTGAAAATGTCCGAGTTTCCTTTTTCTTACTCACTTGAATTTAACGGTGAAAATCAATATAATCCATATGAGTTTACTCCAAATTCGTATGGTTATTTAAACAACAAATTTTGTGCAAATAAATCATATTTCGAACAATAAAATTTTCAAATCAATGACCAACCTTCGACTCTTGAAAATAGCATTGAAATGATTTCATGTTTACTCAAACTTTCTACCTGAAAAAATCAAGAGATAAATGATTTATGTAATTCTTATTTGTGTAATAACTCGAGTCAAGGATTTTAAAATTTGAATTCAATTCAAAATTCAAACGATTACGATTATAACCCATGCCAATTTAATTTCGAACTCCAAAATGAATTTCAAACTCAACATGAAAATGGGAACAACTTTTCAAACGAATTTGGCAATGTGAATAGTTTCGATTGCGATACGATTGAAAACTTTGGTTATCAACAAATTCAAAGTGAAAATTTTCAAATTAATAATCATGAATTTGATTGTGTTGACGAAATGGAAAAAGATAACGGGGATTTATTACTTGAAAAATACAAAACTTATCGTGAAAATCATAATCAAATCTCAACCCACGAAGAATCAAATAATAATCTACCGTTTATCGAAATTGACAATTCTTGTTCTCAACAAGTCCAAATCGAAAATTTTCAAGTTAATAATTACAAATTTGACTTTGTTGAGCAAATGAATTAAATTTACGACGATCACACGAATTTGTTGATTAAAACATTGGAAATTTTTCGTGAGAAACAAAATCAAGTTTCAATGTGTGAAGAGTCAAACGATAATCCATCTTTTACCCAAATCGATGATTTTCAAACAACAACTTTTGAAACTGAAAATGATGATCTTAACGAAGTTGTTGAAAAGACGGTAATTTTGTTGGATTTCAATTCTTTTGAGGGTGAGAAACTCGATTTAAATTTCGATCTTCCTTCTTCTGAAACTTTGAATACACCAACTTTGAATTTTGAACTTGAGACATGTAATAAAGTTATTGATAATCCAATAAAGGAAGACGGGTTTTATGAACATGAATTTTTTGGACTTTTGGATGACGAGTTGTTAAATTCCGAAGAGGAAGATGAAAATCACCATTTTTATTTTGAAACCAATAATTGTGAAAATGTTTTCAATGATAAGCTTGAATTTCAAATTGGTGAAAATAAACTTGAACTTCAATCAATTGTTTTGTCGCCCTAAAAATCATCGACAATAAAACAACTCGTACGATTTTTAATAAAACGACATTCGTTTTTCCAAATCGACAATCAACTTCAAATTCTTTTACGATTTGGTTTTTCGTGCTTAAGCCGTGTCCCACACATTTGACGAGACAAATGAATTGGTCTTTGGAAGACCGTTTCATTTACTTTTTGATTATATACTTTCTCATCTCTTGTAAATAGTAATCTTTCATGTAGATATAGGATTTTAATTTTAATTTTCTCCTTCCATTTGGGTTGACTGTGGGGAAACAGTCAAAATCAAGAGTGGGGGAGACTCATCTTCATTTTTTTTCATGGTTTATTTTTGCTTTAAATCAAAAAAAAATCCTGAAAACAAATTTTATTTTGATTTATTTTTAAAAGAAACACTATAAGATAAATATATGGTTTTGGTTATTAAATTGAAATTTAAAAAAAATTTATTTGTCTTAACAAAAATAAAAATGAAGTTTGATTACAGATAATAATGGTTTAATCGGTATAATGGAAGACTCATACGTGTAAATTATGAAGTACATCCAAATTGAAAATCTTTGTTTTAAAAAGTGGTTGATTTAAAGTAAAGGGTATAACATTTTTTTTTTGCCTTCCAAGTTAAATGGTGCTAAGATGATTTTGCCAAGCTCTCTCTCTCTCTCTTAAAAAAATATAAAAATAAAAAATAATAACATCCAAATATTCGCTCTCATTTAAAAGTCCTCACGGTTATGCATGGGTGAATTACTTAGAATTTTTGATTATGTGCTTTCATACTCATTTAAAAGTCCTCACGGTTATGCATGTATGGAACACATGTAAAAAAAACTTAATAAAAACCACCTACGGTCGATAGGTGTATGCACGAAAGTGTGTGCACTCGCCATGCTCTGTACTTCCCTCACATAAGCCCGAAAGGCAGTGCATGGGTGGTATATCTGGCCTCAGTTTACCTGAGCTAGGTGTGTAATTTTTCTTGCAAATAATGAGAGAGCAAGCAATTGAAATCATAGCACTATTTTTACTTAGTTGATTTGATTTGTTATTGAAAAAAAATGAAAATACCACTTTGATAAACTTTGATAATCAACTAAGGATCCATTTTATAATTACACTTTGTTATCAACCGAAACAACAAGTTAAACTATTGTTTATTTGTTATGATAACTTGATTTTTGTTGGAAATTTACAAGTAAATGACTTAAATTTTCAAGATAATGACCAAAAAAAATATTTAACTTATTTGTGACGATTTAAAAATAAATCATTAATTTTGTAAATATTTCAAAAACTTGCATTCATCTCTTTGTAAATAAATCTTGCATTTTGTAAAATCCTGCATTTGGATTTTGTGGGTAGTATCCGCTGAAAACCCTCACGAGACAACACTCGTCCTACTGGAGACACCCAGAGGTTTAACGCTTGTTGCATACGCTCAATGCAATCGTGCTTCCTACGAAAACGGATTAATCTTAGTTTTAGTTTATTCGAGGACGAATAAAAAGATAAGTGTGGGGGTATTTGATGTGCACGTAAATGTGCACATTTTTACCACCATATTTAATCTATTTAAATTGAATAAATGATCATATTGGGTATTTTAACTTGTTTTAACCAAAATTCAAATTATTTGAAATTGCCACATATTCATCTTCATCCAGGGGCAAAATGGTCATTTTTGTGCATATATTAATTTGAGAAAATTTAATTGGCAATTTTTATATTATTTTGTTGGAACTCACACTCAATTACAAATGGGTTCATGAAGGAATATGCATGCACAAAATGAATACAAAGGAATGAAGATGGAAATAATTGAAAGTGAAGAACATGGAGGACCCCACCTACCCACTACCTTAATGTACAAATTAAAGGCTAATGCACATGCTAAAAGACATTTAAAGCTTGATGTACATTTAAGTGGGGGATTATTAAAGTTAATGATAACTTTGCCACAACACTTCCTCTAAGGGCATTTTGGGTAATCCCCAAAAATATGCATTAGGGTTTCATATATGTATAAATACCCATATGTTTCATGTAACCTCTCCACTCTCTTCTCTTAGTCTCTCTTAGGCCTCCTTCTCTTAGTTAGTTAGTTTTAGTTTAGAAAATAAACAAAATCTCTCTTTCTTTCCATGGCTACGTAGCCATGTCTTCTCTTATGTAATTCTTTTTTTTATGCAACTTCAATATATGTTCTTTTTCTTTTCATGCTTATTTACTTTCATGTTGTAGTGTAGATCTCTTCTCTTTTATGCAAGTAGAATAATTTTTTCTTTCATTTTGCTCTCTTTTTCCTCTTCTTTTTATTCAATGTTGTTTGCTACATTTGTTCATATGATGACAAATATGAGAGGCTAAACCCCTTCAATTTAGGGTTAATGAAGCTCTCTAATCATGTAGCTTCAACTTAATTTGATGTTTATGCTCTCTTTTTGTGCTTAATGAGAATGATTGAAGTGGTTTAATGATGTTGTTTAGCTTTGAATTTGATAGTCTATGTTGTTCATAACAAATAGGCTACACTTAAACAAACAAAACACAAATTGCCTCTTCATCTACATATGATTATGGCAAAGAAGTGATTGTTGAAATTAAAATTTGATGGCTTATATTTCTAATTAATAGTTAATAGGCCATGCTTAAAATAGATTTTGCTTTCAACTTTGTTGTCATATTTTATGAGATTTAAAAGTGTATTGGTGGTTGTGTTATAGTTTGATGGTTTATATTGGGCTAATTAATAACACAAATATATCATACTTATGATAAACACATCAACTAATTACACTAATGAAAAGAAAAGAGAGATCATAACTTCATTTTGTTGATTTATATGATCTAGAGAGTGGATTTATCTCTAAATTGTTCTTTTGACTCTCATATTTTTATCATTTTATTTTGCTAGTTTTTGTTAGTTTCTTACATTTTTATCTAATCACACTTTCAACTTTGGTTAATTTGATTGAATAGAATTTTAAAATCATCAATTCCCTGCGGATCGACCCGTATTCGCCACGTGCTACATTCGTACACCGTGCGCTTGCGGTTATTTTTAAATTTAAATTCGTTCGACGGTTTCTAATTTCATGGAATTTCCGCCGACGAACAGGTTGCATGCATAGGCAAAACGTTGAGATCTTCTCACTCAAATTATAATAATTAAAAATTTCAGTTATTGATTGATTGTTGAATAGTGATAGTTAAATTTAAAATGGTTGATTGTGTGCTTAGATGATTAATTATTATCAGCATGTTGAATTTGACCCTATGCGCCGCCTAATAGCGGATGATGTTATATTTAAACCTATATACCGCGATATTACACCTCGAAATGGAATTGGTATTATATATGTATTTGGAGTGATTGATTTCCCGCATTATATAACAGATGATATTTTATAAATCCCATATACCACGATATTCCACCTCGAAGTGGAATTGGTATTTAATTGTGCTAACGTCCGTGGAAGCCGGGAAACAGGTTGGAGGGATCCAACTGGATTACTCAAATATTTAATTTGTTTCGTATGTTGTGTGTTGATTATTTATAATCTCTGTGTGGTTATATCGGTGATTAAAATCGTTGAAGGCTATAATTTAGCCGAATATATTTTTGGTATCGTAGGATACCAGAAAGAATAAAAATTTGATTTTGAAATTTGGGTAGAAAATTTATAGTAAATTCATTCAAAAGAATTGGGGGAATTTTAAAAGAAGAAATTTAAATAGATAAAGTTTTATATTGAAAACTAATTAAATAAATTCCAAAATATGGGAAAAGTTTAATAGATGGATTTCAAATAATATTATTTAATATTTGAAGAATCTATTTAAATACGGATTTTAAATATTTGGAAGAGAAAAAGGAATTTATTTCAAAAGGAAATAAATTTAGAAATTAAATTTGGGATTCAATTTGGAGTTAAAATAAATTTTGGGAATCAATTTGGAAATTTAGTTTGGTGTTTTGGAAATAAATTGGGAAATTGATTTGAAATTGATTTGGTGTTTTAAAATAAATCTTTGGAAAATCGATTTGGAAAATCTGATTCGGTATTGGAAAATCGATTTGGAAAATCTGATTCGGTATTGGAAAATAAAATGGGAAATCAATTTGAAATTTGATTTGGTGTTTGAAAGTGAATGTTTGGAAAACAATTTGAAAATGGTATATCAGTGGATATTTGAAAATTTAAATTCGCAATGAAAATTTATAAAGGGGAGGGGAATTTGTTTTAAAAATAAATATCGGTTTATTTTTAAAAGTGTTCAAAGAAATCTGTGGATTTGGAATGCAAAATTAAAATAGATCGAGGAAGGTTTATTAATTGACGTAAATGAACCATTTTGTAATGGAAAGATCCCTAGAAAGCCGAGTATATTTTTAAAGTAGCTTTTGAAGTATAAATCAATAGTTTTTATAAATTGATTTGAAAGAATATTGTTAAAGAAATGAGTTTTGAAAATTGTTTTAAATCTTTAATGTAAAAATTTATTTAATTAATTATAAAAGGGATTATGCTAAAGGTTAAATTGATATTTTATTTAGAAAATAGTTATTTAAATATTTATACTCTATATACTAATTTTTACTTTAAAACTAGTTTGGACTTGAAGTTTTTATATAAGATATTGATATGAAATTTCATAATTAGTATTTTAAATAGAATGTTCCAAAATTGTTTTATGTTTCCAAATATATGTTTTTGGATAAGTAATTTAAATTATTTTAAAGTATTTGAACTCAGCGGATTTTCAGTTGAAATGAATAAATGTTTGGAAATAATTTCCACGTAAGGAAAATGATTTGAAATTTGTTTTCAAAGGATTAAAATGTGGAAATTGATTTAACATTTGTTTTCAAAAGATTAAAATATGAAAATATATCTTGCAAAGATATGTTGAAAATAAAAAATTGGGGAAAATTATTTGAAAATTGGTGATTGTTGTGAATTTTTTATTGATAGTTAAATAACCGACTATCAATATTTTCCTTTAATTAGCATTTTAATTTCGATGTGACCGGGGGTCGGATTCCAAATGGATTTTCGAAAGCCACATCGAACCTTTTTTATTATAATGGATCTTTTATTTTAAATCATCAAAGTAGAAATTGTTGTGATTTGTTTGAAGTCTAAATGCAACGCTTATTTTTAAAATAACCACTCGTTATTCGGATTAGCCGAGAGAGGGACATGTGTCATAAAACCCATTCCGAATAATGATGCGACGAAATGGGATTGTATTTGAAGATGGTGTTGAAGACCAGGTATTTTCGAAAGCGAAAGGATTACCTGTCGAATGTCTCTGCACCAGGTTGCTCCCGTGTAGAAATTTTATCACCCTTTGTGATGGGATTATGGGCGTGATTAGTGAAAATCCGGATTGCAAGGGCTTCTTTGAAGTACCTTCAGTTCCGTTCGATCCTGCAACGGACTTGTACGGATGTGTGTATGACGTTACACTTTGAGATGTAAAACTAGTTTCTATCAAGTACATTTCTGTTGGTGGCAGAGAATTTATTCCCTTAGCTTAACACCCTTCTCTGAGACGTACAAGCGCAGAGGTTATGTAGTTGATGGATATTAGTGATATATTCCTAATTTGGTAATGTGGCATACTAAATATTGGTCATCATTGGTTGATCGAAGCATGGCTTTTGTGAAAAGCGCAACTTTGTGGGACGAGACTTCGTCGGACCTCACACCTCAGAATGATCGAAACAGGAAGGATGCAGCATGGTTATAGGGGGTAACGCCCCTTAGGGTATGTTCATTTCCTTCTAGATAGAGGTTGTATCATGGTATAGAGCCCAGATACTTAACTTATGTGGTTGCTGCAAATTTATTACTTTGTGGTTGTTGGTATTGTGGATCCTCGGATAAAGGTTGTTTACGACCGGGGGATGACATACTCATGTAGTAGTTGCCTATTTTGCAGAGGTAATCCGGCCTTGTGTTGGCAGAGATCCGGTTAGGTTCTCGGGGCGTCCCTCCAAAGGTATACCTATGTGGCCCAGGAAGTTCCTTAGCCTGACCATTTGTTGGAAATCCAATCACCAATACGCACCCCTTACGATTGCAATTGATTAGCCTGCCATTCTTAAATGGTAGCTATACGAGGCATAATATAATGGTACCTATGCTGGCTAAGATTAATATTATACTTTCGAAAGGTTTTTCTGCACTATGCACTAATGATAATATTAAAAGAGATTTTGTGTATCAAGCATGTTTGACTATCATGAGGAGAAATCTCATCCAAGTGTGCGATTGCATTGTGTGTGTGCCTGGAGGCTTTATGGTAGTTTCATTTTCCAAAAAGCATTGCAAATTTCCTTTATTCCTCTCTTGTTTCCTTTTGTTGAAAATAAATGTTTTAAGATCTCACACCAGTCCCATGATTGACCTAGAGTTTATTGTTCTCTTTCTAAAGTCGGGTGCTTACAATTTTCCACACGGCCAGCCTAGAGTCAGGGTATCAATTGTTCTGGAGCGAAGTCAAGAAAGAGATGCTATGGAGGTCGGATGCAAGCTGGATGGCGATGCATATCACTTGTATATGTAATATGTCTTTTCTGTTGTTTGTTGTTATAAACTCTGATAATGTGATGTATGTATAAACCGATATAGTTCTTTGTTTTAAAGATTATTCATTTATCTATTATATATTGTTCCGCTGCAAAATGTGAGATTTATTTATTGCTTCTATTTGTTCTTCTATCTTCTTCTTGTTAAACCCTAACAGTTCAATTTTTCGAAAATTCAACCGTGCAACATTGGATACAGTGGACGTATCGATGTTGACTTTCGGGCGTCGAAAAATTGGGTCGTTACAATTTTGGTATCAGAGCATTTGGTTAAGCGACAACCTTGGCTCTGGTGGGGATTACTCATTAGAGATTGAGTTAGTAGTACTCTCGAATGAGTTGAATGTAACAATAGATATGAGCGGGTATTTGTTAGTGAATATAAATTGTTTTATATTGTGTTGATTGGTTTGTTGAGTGGTATATGGATTCTGGTCAATACGAGTAATTAACGTTATTGATAAGGATCCCTGAACACTTGAATAGAATAATTCGACACGCTATTGTTTTAAAATAGGGTAGATGAAATAATTTCACCCAAAAAAACTATTTCGTATATAAAAGGAAATGATTTTCATAAATTATTATAGTATATATATGGTTGCTTGGTTGTTAGAAAGCGGTATATTAAATTATCATCATTGATTATCGAATAAGAAGTTGAAATCACAACTTAAAGATGAGGAATAAAATCCATATACAAATGTGATTTATAATTTTAAATAGAATTCCAGAGGAATATTTGAAAATGTTTTGGAAAAGATTAGAAATTTGGAAAGTTTGGAAATTAAATCCTGTTTTAGTTTGAAAACGATTTTCAAAGGTTTTGGAAAAATGTTTTGAAGGGATAAAAGCACTAAACTCTTTTCGGTCGCTGGAAAATAATTCTGATGATGATCGCGACATCATCGGTGTTCATTTTCGAGTCTCCAGGAGAGGAATTGTTGCCGAATTATTTTAAATTGAATTGTTTGCAAACTGGGTTTGCTTTTGGAAATTCAAAAGATAATTTGAATTGATTTTGAAAATGAATTTTAGATATTAGAAAGGACTTTGGAATCTGATAAAGATAATTATGGAATACAATTTGTTAAGGTAGAAAATAAGATTGTGAATGAATAAATAAATATACAATTGTAAGTAAATGAAAGTTAAATTGAATGTTGAAATTCATTTAGAATATGTAAGTAAATAGAACTGGAATTGGAATTGAAATTGATTTGTGATAAACAAAGCGATGTATTAAACTAAAATTAGTAAGTGAAACTAATTGAAGAATAACCAAATGGATAAGGTTTATAGTGAATTGAATCTAATATTTATAATGAAAGTAAATGGAATTCGTATAGAATTGGAAATCCAGTTTAATATAAGTAAATATAAACCAAAGTGATAAATATAAGAAGTATATAGAATATTTGCGTTGAACTTACGAAATGAAGTGTGAAATTCTTAAGTAAATTTGGTATTGGGAATATACCAAAAGTGAAGGTTAAACTGGAAATCGTGAAATGGTAATTTCGAATAAGAAAATGAACAAAAGAATAAAATTGTAATTGGAACTGAATATTGAAAACCAATTTGAATTGTGTGAAATAAAATGAAGTTGTAAAATTTGTTCAAAGTGAACTAAAGGTAATAAAGGTGGAAATAAAAAATGGTTTGAGAAAAAATGAATTGGAATTTGCAATGAATTAGTAAATAAAACTAATTTAAAATAATAATATAAATCAGTTGTGAATGAAAGATAGTTGATAAAAGTCAATATTCAGGAGATAAATTGAGTCCAAATAGAATTGAAATTGTGAATTGAATTCAAATGAAATTGATAACGCAAGATTGAATGAAAATGGATATATAACTTCAACAGTGAATTAAAAATGGTATAAGAAGTAAGTATTCGAACTTTTGTAATGGAATGTGCAAAAATGATCTTTGAATGTGGAGATTTGATATAATTTACAAATAGCATATCGGTATTATAAACGAAAAGGAATTGGGATTTTGATTTCGAAGATCAATTTGAACTGCTCAAAAAGTTATGTATTTAAATTACAGTTTGAAATTTGATGACTTTCTTGTCTAGCCGCTTGGCTTTTCGTTTTTTTTTGAATCTGGGGGCCTGTGGTACCATTTTGTAGTCGTACCGAGCTAGCCGCGCATAGGAGACGCTGGCGTAACTTTTCAAAAATTTAAAGAGATAGAAAAATTTTGAGAAAATTTTGATAATTTGAAATTCGAATTTAAATTTAAATTTGAAATATTGAGTTTGTTTGGAACCTATGAAAGATTTTAGGAAGTTAGTTGAAATGATGGTCTTTAATAAAAAGATTTGTTTTAACAAGTTGTTAAAACTGTTTGGTTTTGGGTAAATAGTAAATGGGTTAAGGTCCATTCTTCTTAACTAGATAATTTCGGGACAAAATTCTTTTAAGGGGGAAGAATGTGATGACCCAGAATTTTGAACATTTGAAATCGAAATATTTGATTTAATTTTAAATATTTGGAAGTTGATTTTAACTGGAATTTCAAATTTAGCTTTGGGTTTGGCAATTTAATATTTGAAATTTGAGTGAAATATTTTATCTTTAATTTTAAGCTTGTTAAAAATAATTTGATGGCCTAGAAAATTCATATTGATAATACTGAAGATAATAGAATCTTCAGAATTGAATTTGAAAATAATTTGTTCAGTTTTGAAAATTTATCGTTTAAATGATATTTAAAAATAGCCTTCTGAGGCACGGTCTCATAATTCGACGAAACTAGTTCCATTGGATCCGTAATATTGTATTATTATCGTATTTCAATTTTTGTAATGATTGGATTGACCGCTGGGCCATACGATAAGCAAACGCGCTGAAATTTATATTGAAAATTCAATGTTTTAACTGGTCCGAAAAGCTATCTTCTCCACACAATCAAATTTGGACTCGGAACCTTTCCAGTGCGTTTGGAATAGCGATTTAACATTGTAAACGCCCGGCGGCTCGCCTCAATTGGAAATCGAAATTTTGAGTTGCATTTATCGAAACGATTTGAATTTGAATTTAAATTAAAGAATATAGATATTCTTATGAAATTTATAAATTATAACACGTTTTATCTTTTCAATCATCTGGCAAATTTTTAACATGCGTCACTTTTTTTATTTTTTCTCTTACACGCATATTCATTTCAAAGAAGAATCGAACGAAACATTTTCTTCGTTCAAAACAAAATAGCCGAGTTCTTTCCCAGTTCCATTCCTCAATCTCGTTCTAAAAAATTTAATGGCCGCTTCTCTGGAATCAAATTCGTAAACAAACCAAAAAACCCGAGTTTTTATCATTCAAATCAAAAGTGGTCGAGCTCCTCTTTCTAAAACTCAAAGCGACAAACGAAAAAATAAAAAAAATAAACGAATCGCAGAACAATGTCAACAACCCTTCTTCCTCATCTCGTTCTGCCTTCAGATGTTCCCAAAACCAAAATCGAACAAGATTGCTCGCGGTGTGTTGACGGCATATGGAGAGGGTGAAACCGAAGTCGATTTCGACTTCGATAGGGAGGAAGCTCGCGCGGAGGGAGACGATGGCAACGAGGCTACTACGGTTTGGGTAGGAGCAATCAAGAATCGACGGCCGGGTTTCTCGAACACGACAAGGGGGCACTTCTCGAGATGGAGGCTTGTCGCGGCATAGCTAGGGTTTGGCGAGTCACAATTCATGGGGAAGTCGATCAAAACAAGATGGAAGCTAGGTTCGTCATCGAGCGTGACTTTGGCTGAGTCGCTCGTGTGAATTGTGGCAGCATTGCCACGACAGGGGAATAAGCAGGTGGTCAGCGAAAGAGTTAAGGTAAAATTCCTCTTTTTTATATATAAAAGAAGAAAATATAAAAGTAATAAGTATGCAGATTTTCCAGTTCATAGATATATACAGTAAACAATAGATATATATATATATATATATAGAAAAAATGCACATTAAAGTTTCAACTGAAAATTACAATAAAGGTTTATATATATATAGACCAGAATAATATAAATATTAATATATATAAACATACATGCATATTTTGATTTCAAAAAAATTAGATTTTAATCTATATAAGTTATTTTAGTATGTGTAAGAAATGAAATAAATATACATAAACATGTTTTGATTTACCAGTTTATTTTGAAAATAGTTTATTAAAGTAATTAATTTGTTTTACTAGCTTACTAAATATCTTTTTACCAAAAATAATTTATTAAAGTGAATTTAGTTTTAAATTTAAATTTTAGTTAAATAAATTTGTTAAAAGGGATTTGTTTAGAAATTAAAAGTATTGGTTTAAAATTAATCTATTTAATTATCTTAAGATACTAAAAAGGGAATTTTTGGTTTAAAATTAAATTAATAAAATCATTGGTTAATTAAATTTATCCAATAGGAATTTAAATTGTTCGATTTGTTTGAATATTAATAAAAATCATCGAATTGTTTATACAAGGTCAATATCTGAATGGAAACAAGCCAAAATGGAAAATGGGTTGCATGCATAAGCTAAAAGGTGAGATCTTCTCACTCGAATTATAATAATTAAAAATTTCAGTTATTGATTGATTGTTGAATTGTGATAGTTAAATTTAAAATGGTTGATTGTGTGCTTGGATGATTAATTATTATCAGTATATTGAATTAGACCATATGCGCCCACTACACCAAAACAGGCAAATCCCAACATTTATAAGTGTTACAAATAATTTCAGTAACACTTTTTAAGTGTTACTAATGGACTGTGAGGAATGAAGCGGCCAAATTTGTAACACTTGTAAGTATTACGAACATACGTATTACTAACACTTATAAGTGTTGGTATAGAAATATACGGTAACGCTTATAAGTGTTGGTACAGAAATATACTGTAACGCTTATAAGTGTTGGTACAGAAATATACGGTAACGCTTATAAGTGTTGGTATAGAAATATGCGGTAATGCTTATAACTGTTAGTACAGAAATATACGGTAACGCTTATAAGTGTTGGAAAATGATTATTTAGTAACACATACATGTGTTGTTACACATAAAATGCTTTGCTTATCATTTATGATGACGATGTCCATATTATATATAATTTATCATATTAATTCAATATGAAGTCTAAAATTCTTCCATATCTCAAATGCAACAATATCATATTTAGATAATACTATAATATGAGCTACAAACTTTCCAATTTCAAAATGCCACAATATCATATCCAAATTGCAAAAAAGCAATTTCATATCTAATTTTAAATATCCAATATAATAAGAGCTACTAATAAACAAATTTTAGATATTGCGAAGATGAAACACAGGCCATATCACAAAGCCCCATCTGAAAATTCACAAAGCTTTAGTGCCCATTTTGAGGACCATAGTAAATTGGTGCTTCTGGTTCTAAAACTTCTGTTATCCAAACAACTTTCTCAACATTTGGAACTATCTCTCTGAAATGACACATATTTTATGTTCCAATATAAGCTTTTGCTACATTTTTCTTCATGTCTTGTGATAGTAGCATTACAAATTGTTCACCTCTTGTAGATGATCCAACATCATTTGACGGTATACCAGCAACTCCATTATTCGAAAGAGATTTATTCAAGTTAGAAGCGATTTCAGTCATAGGCGTCACATTATCACCATTAAGGTTATGTTGTATCCCCGGTACCATAGTTAGGAAAGATGTAGAAAATGATTTAAGAGCCTCATTGATTTGGCTAGACACTTGATTCTCCACTTGATTTGCAACTTGATTTGCCACTTGGCTTTGTAATTCCGATGACCATTGACGAAAATCTTCATTTTTATTCTTATCGGCAATTGCTTTTGAAGGTTGCATCAACTTTACTTGTTTTGCAGAGGAAGTGGAGCTAATTGCATGACAATAGTTTTTCTTTCTATCAGAGCCAAAAACTTTAGAGATTGGTTCATTGTCAAGGTCGTATGTGTTTGCTTCCTCGTTACCGCTACATTCCAAATTCTGTTTCACTTCGTCTTCCTCCACAAGTGCCTGCATTCAATACGTGCAGAAGATGAAACAATCGGTATATGTACGTAGGCAACTCTATAGCTATGATTGTTTTACCAACACTCATGACTGTCCTCTGCTTTTTTTATTAGTTTTTATTTCTTCGTATTTTTATACTCCAAGTTTCTTATTTTGGGGTAGGACTGGATTTGGTTCTCACTGAATTATGTATATAAAGCTGTTATAACATTGAATTTTAAATACACACAAATATACGTATCTGTGTGTGTATAAAAGCAATAGTGTAGGCTAGAAATAATCCACTGAATAAGCGAAGTTGGTTGGGTGAATATTGAAACAAAACTGTGCCATTACATACAAACATAGTCATCAAAACAGGCGAATAAGCCAAAACAAGCCATAACAGAACTTATCAAAGCAGACGTATACGTGCAGTTTTGCACAGGATAGAAATAATGAATATCCTCATTGTAAAAGCTTAAACCTCATCACATTGGTGAACTCACTCCTAAAATACTTAAATATTAGAGGCGACTAATATGAAGTTGCCTTGATGAAAGTGAGGAAGAATACACAAATTCAACGACACATGTTAAATGGATTTTTCCAACCAACAACCAAGAGTTGTAATAAATCCAGTAGTATCAAATATTTTCCAACTTGGTAACAGCAGCCAATTGTTGTTATACCAATAAGGTTGTGGTTTAGCACGCTGGTTTTCACAATAATTCAAGATTTTAAAGCGACATAGAACCAAATCACTTAAGCCAATAAGACCAAAATCGAAATCAAATCTGTAATCTGTAACATTCGAAAACCTTTATATTTTTCTCACTAATTTCAAAAAAATTACACAAAGAATTCTTCCAAAGAATTGAACTATTTTTCTCACCGAGTTCAATAATAAAAAATATAGCTTTAGAACTGATTAAAACTCACCATCAGAAACAATATATGGAAATAGAAAGCTAAAAACAGCATAAATGCAAGAACAAGGAACAGAAACTGAAACAAGCTAAAACTGGAATACAGACAACAGCCTCCATTGTGTCTCTTTAACTAGACCAATAGAGCTAGTAGCTACTTATATGTAGACGCACTGTACTAGTTATATTTTTCCTTTCTTATTTTGAAGGTTTAAGTATACACCGAATGTATGTAGATGAATAATATACACACTGGATGTGGATATGAGATGTGCACAAGTGGAAGAAACATGTGAAGGAGGATAAAGACATTAATGAGCTGCCTTGTTTGAGCAAGCATGCGTTAGGCACAGTTTTAAGGCTGTCACCATTTTTGCAGTGTTCAAATCTGCCAGATGTGTATGTAGTGTAGTAAAACTATTGGACATACCATTTTTGATTGTTTATGTAGTGTAAGAGGCTGTCACCATTTTTGTTTATGCAGTGTAGTAAAATTTTAAAGTGAAAGTTCCAAGATTTGGTAAATTCTATTTTATTCCAATTTTGGTTTGAGTTGCTCCCATTTTATAGAAAAAACATATTGGACATACCATATCATTTCAACTCATTTCAAACTTTAGCTTAAAGATTCAAAGTCCACCACAAAAACACGATGAGTCTTTGTGAAAAAAAATGGATTAGAAAAACATATTGGACACTACATACAAAAAAATTGGATTAGAAAAACATATTGGACATGACATACAAAAAAAATGTTGTTGTATTCTGACTGAGCACGACCATACTATGTGAATAATTTGTGATGTCATGCATATATATATTGTTTGTGTCTATAATCCAGGTTAAAATATGATTACAATTGCTGCATTACTTGTATTGATCTCAATTGCAGCGAAACATACGATGGAAATTCAAAATTGAACCCAGTTAAGGATAACCCATGGACGATTAAAATAATGCTAAATAAGGCAATCAAATTTGTACAATTGATTAGGAATTCGTACCAAAGTAAAAATACTTGCATAGGCTTTTGCCGTAGATGGAAGAACTTGTCCAGATTTCTTATTTATATTTCCCGCCTTCCAAACCATTGTCCGTGTAACTTTCTTTTTCGGATTTTCCTTGACCTGCAAGAAAACATATTTTTAAACCAATTAACTATTCATTATTAATATTTACAAGAAATATTTTTTATACTATTTCTTACCATTTCATTGTAAACTCTATGGTATGATTTTCTTCCTAGTGTATGAGTGATAATATTTTAAGCTTTGGCTTTAGTGTTTTTCCCACATTGCCCTTTTTATATCTAAATATTCATTATCTATAAACATTTCCCACCATACTCTGTCAATGTCCGCGGGACATTTAGTTATAGCAATATTCTTGGATATGGTGGTTCCTCCGACTATGAGCAATTTATTCCGCAAAGTAGACTGTACCTTACGATAATATCATGGAAAAGTTTTTTCTAAAATTGGCCGAGCTAGATCGGGATCTTTATCCATGTCAAATTCATTCTGTTTAACAAAGAAACTTTTGTACTGCAGATAAATCTTGTGCAAAACATAAATGACTAAATAAGATGAATTCGTGACATACCAATAACCCTTGCCACAAAATGTTCTTGTAATAATCATCTACATTTCTACACTCGTCATAGCCAATCGGTATATGACAACGAATTAGGACTCTACAACTGGAGCTCCATTTAGCTTCATCTTTACCTTTAACACCCTCAAGATCAACAGTTATTAAGTATTTTTTATCACTTATATAAGGAGGAATATTATATGATTCAAGCTCTGCATTTGTACCCGTAGATGCACCAGCAATGCAATTGTTCGACATTTAGACCTGCATGAAAAAGATTTTAGTATACAATGAAACTTATAATGTAATTTCAATAATTATAGTAGTAATGATGCAGTACATACATCTATCATCATTTTCAGCAAAAATACGTATTATTTACAATTGCACTTGCAGAGCATTGCAATTGCACTTTTACGAACATCGTTTGTCAAAAGGTACTTGCAGAGCATGCAAGAAACAAATTAGATGCAAACATAAGCCAAGATGAAATCAAACAAGCAGTTTTCTAAATTAGTGAAAGCAATAGCCCAGGCCTTGACTGTTTTGGAGTAAAATGTGAATAAAAATATATCAAACATTTCAAACAACTCTTATGCTAGTTTACTAAGTACCAAGTACATCAAACAACACAAATATACATTTCAAAATGATATCTATTTCATTTCAACACATTTCATAATGGTCCTAAGTTAGCTTTGTGACGCCCCACCTCTATACCCACGCTAGCCAAGGACACTACGGTGTAATGCCGTCAACTAGCATGGAGAATAAGGCTGTTGAGGGGCGACCATCCTTGCAATGGCTTTGTGCGAGCATCGATATGCCAGATAAAATATAACTTGCATTTCGTTTCTAGAGGAAATCCGACATGCCGACACAAACTCCAAGCTACTACATAGTGGCTATAATATCTTCGGAAACAAATATAGAAATAAACATAACACAAATCAGTCATAGATAATTAATATCACAAAGGCATAAAAAGATACGAATATATAACACATGAAAGTGTATATCAGAGTAGTGGTCAAACAAGATCCACAATATCACAAAAATGAATAGTTACAAGTGCAACACAAAAGAATAAGTATATATCAATGAGTCTATATCTCAAATGCATACAACCAAACACTAGTGATCTAAGTAGTTAGCCAAAAGTCAGGATAATAATCCCAGACGAGAAGTCAAGCGGAAACACCTGTAACATCTCGGTCTCACCCGAGTATTATTTAATAAGAAAATAATAAATGGATCAGTCTAGCTATAAATATCAGATAAAATGATAGAATAAGAGATATGACAAAAACGTATGATAACCCTAAAGCCATGCTGTAATAATTATGCAACTGAAAATCAACTAGAGATTAATCAATATCACGAGAATCTTCTTGTTAACGTTTAAAATCGAACGCTAACACCCCGGTGTATATTGAGATTGAGTGAAAGCACCACCCGTGAACACGGGAACTTAAAACAAGTAGAAAAGTCACAGAGAAAGCAGAAAAGACAACAGTTTTATAGTGGTTCGACTTCAGGTAAGCCTACGTCCACTTTAATCCTCTTTATTACTGAATCAATTACAACTTTACAACAATCTTCAATTACAATACTGATGAGACAAACAACTAGAACTTCGATGCAGAAGAACTCTTTGAATCCATGTTGATTGCGTTAGATTTCCTCCTGAAGTTTGTTGAGATGCCTTTCATATTTGAAGTGTCGAGTGAGTCGAGAATTCAGCAGAGTATCGGCGCTTAAAGAGATCGGCCCAAAAGTCTCTTGAAAGTTGGAGATGGAAACTTATTTATAGAGGGTTCTAGGCAGAAAACATTACCAAGTCCTAAACCGTAACCGACCTAAGTTAGGTCGTGGACGACTCAAACTAGGGCACGGGTCGGTTACGACTTAACTACTAGATCGAGACTTCCTCCGGTATGAGTATTGTGGCAGCGGGCTATAACTTAGCGGCTTTAGGTCGTGGACGACTTATGCTAAGTTGTGAGTCACGGTTTAACTGATAAGCTTGCTAAAGTCTTAACTCGTTGACGAGCTAGGAGGCCACCGTGTTAAATAAGTAGCAGTGTTTCATTTGCTTAAGTCATTCGCGACACACGCTAGGTCGTAGGCTTCGGACTGCTTTAAGTCGTGAACTCATTTCCCTCTTAAGTCGTGCCACCTCTTGAATCGTTAAGTCATCCTATCCTTGAGTCGTAGAAACCGTTAAGTCGTAGACTTCTCTATGTTGTAATTCGGTGGCGACTTAAGCATAGGTCGTGGACCTTTCTCTGTTCTGGGCAATTAGATCGGCAACTTCCGTAGGTAGTTAGATTGGTAACTTACTTAAGCCTTAGGTCGGCATCCTTGTTAGGTCTTAGGTCGACATCCTTGTTAAGGCATTAGGCCGGTACCCATATTAGGTCAGTAGCTAACTTAGGTCGGTATCCTTTGAGTCTTAGGTCGGCATTTCTCTCAAGCCTGTTAGGTCGGTATCCCTCTTAGGTCTTAGGCAGTTAGATCGGCATCCATGTTAGGTCGGCAACCTTTTGGGTCGGTAACTTTTAATTCGCTGAGTCATGGCCGGGGAGGAGTTAACAATTGCCCCTCGAAGTATGCGCCTAATGGTTAGGTCGTGTGCTTCGATATCCTCTAACCCGTCCACTCTCTAAGTCGGTAGGTCGTGTACGACCCAAAAGTTAGGTCACAAGCGCTGCTTCAGGTCCCTCCACTACAAGGTATAAGTCACACATCTTCTTCTTCCATTTCACTTTACTGCTTTATCATTCCTCTCCGCCATTAGCGACCTCTCAACTTTCTGAAGGCGAGCCCAAGCAAGTTAATCAGCAATCCATCCTTTCCATCACATTACGTAAGTGATCTTGAATTCTAACCCAACTGCGACTATTGCTAAAATGCAAATTTTCTCTTCCTGCTCCCAAATCACCTCCGCATGTCTTACCTAGCTTTTGTGATCGGTTCCAATCACCGTTGGCTACGTTGCTGTTGCGATTCTCAAGATTGTAGCATCGTGCTTGATTTATGGCGGCTTCATGATGGTTCGGATTGGTGTTTGATGAGCTGATGGGGTGAATGGATAATAGGCTTAGTTGAGGGGATGATGGATTGATGTTATTTAGGCGATAACGGGTATTGGGTTGGAGTGGAGTCAACTGGTTGAGGGGATGACTTGAAATTCTCACGGCTTAGTTAGTTTTTGAATCTACCGACTTAGGAATTTTTTGCAATCACGGCTGCACACGACTTAGCTTTTAGGTCGTATTGATTTCCTGACGACTTAGGACTTAGGTTATACGAGCGACTCAACCCTTTCGATTCTTAACACGACCTATCTTTTGGCCGGCCTAATATGATATGATTTAAACCTTAGATCGTGGCCGAACTAGCACTTGGGGAAATTTGCCGACCTAATCCTTAAATCGCGGTCGAACTATCACTTTTTGAAATTTGCCGACCTAATCCTTAAATCGCGGCCGAACTAGCACTTGGGGAATTTTGCACCACTTTTTGAACTGGAGCCTTTCTCCTTACCACTCCTCACGACCTAAAGAACCACCGATTTAAGGAATCAGAGACTTAATCTTAACTCGCGAGAGATTCCTTGGGTCGCAGCTGAGTTAACACTTGGATGCTCAACTCGAATTCTCACTTAAAAACATAATTCCAACTTGAATACTCAACTTGGTCTGCTGGACTGAATTTCTTAAATCCTACATTGTTTTAACTTTGTTGCCTTATTTCACAGGCTTAGCAACCTGCTGAAAACAACAATCACAGAAAACCAAGGCGAATATACTGCCATTGACTGCCCACATCAAAAGACAGATTAGTCGACATAGAGTAATCAACTTAAACACACTGTATGAAATGCTGTGAACCAATCAACTATAGTGAAATATCAATGCAAAGCATCACTATCTTGAAATGATTTGTTTGCATCTACATTTCACTTTCATATTTAAAACAACAAACTCTGGATTTTATAACTGACAAATGCTTGCTAGTTTTTATTCCAGTTATATTCGCTTATTGCTTTGTTGATTTTGCACAACACTTCACACATTTTAGGAAACGTGCACCTTCATGTTTGAATATCCAGTTGTTTGTGTAGAATGACTTCCCACCAAGAAGAAGAAGTGGAAGCTCAAGCGGAAGAGACCTTTCAGATAGCTGTTCCTATAGAGAATCCTCCAGAGAAGACTTCGACTATCCTTACTCCGAGAGTGTTCATTCAGCTACGTACTCAATTTGGTTTTGCTGAAAATGATGCCCTACTTCCCGGGCCAAATGATACTGCCGACAGTCCTCCCCATGGATTTGTCGCAATCTATCGTCAAATGTGCCTAAGCGGGGCGATTCCTCCTTTTAACGACTTCCTTCGAACCCTTCTCCTTCGGTTGATAATCTCTCCGTTCCAACTTCATCCTAATGGCTACGCCATCTTGATGGTGTTGTGTGTTTTGTTTAGGAGAACTCTTGATCGTTTGCCAATTTTTGAAGAAATTCGCTACTTATGCTCATTTGCAAAGAGTAAAGACCATCCTTCCCTTATTATTGTGAGAAGCGCTAAAAACCGCAAGCTTATTTCTGATCTTACTGAAAGTGTTCATGGATTTTTGAACCAGTTTTTCTTTGCTCGCTGCCCCCCAGGGTTTTATGCCATCTGGAGAGTAGGAAGTAAGACTACCTGTTTCTATTTTCTCCATTTTCCAAACTTTTTCGAGATCCGAATTACCGATTGCTAATTTCATTCTTTGTTCTTTTCAGCACATCCTCTCCCCTCTAGAGACCGAAGCCACAAGCAAGTTTTTGAAAGATTAAGTGTTGTGACTGCTAGAGAGAGAAGTATAAAGTTTTTGTTGAGGGATGAATTTTTGCATCAGTATGGACTTTTACACGCTTCTCGCTCTACACACCCCCATAAGGTTCCAGACTCCCCACCTAAAGCATTAGATGCCCCAGTTTCCACTGACGAACCCATACCAAAAGAACCTACCTCCGAGGCTTCTCTGGTGAAGTGCTCTACTACTGTCGATGTTGCGGGGTCGTCTGGAAAATTCACACTTGCCCCAGTCATTGAGAAAGAAGAGCCTCAGGGATCTCCCCAACATTCACAGAAGTCTGGTAAAGAAGTCGGGAAAACAAGCCCTGTCAAGCAGAGCGAGCGACCTCTTTGTCACCTCACAGGAGCTCTTTAAAGACGACCCTGTCACCACTAGGGTTTCTTCTTCAGTGGTGGAAGCGACTTCTTCTTTGCGACAAGCTCCGTTGACCCAAGAGTTGACGTTAACTACTACCCCCACGATTACTCCGCAATCGAAGAGTGGTTCGTAGTTTGATGCGCGTAGTTTGCACATCACACACACTTAGAATCTTTCGACACTTTCATGCCCCTAATTCTTTGTACTTTGAATATTCTACAGTTGCGCTTCTTTTCTCTGAAGACTTTTAAGACTTGTCTCTTTTTTTTAATTTCAGATTCTCCGATGGGACGCAGCGACTCTTACTATGACGACTTTCAGCGCTACGGGAGGCGTAGTCAATATGTCTATAGGCGCTACCTTCCCGTTCACAGAGAAACCGACGAAGAGATAGCCGCTCGAAAGGCTCAGGAGAGGAGGGCTCAAGAAGAGCGTTATGAGAGAAAAGAAAGGGAGAAGCACCATGATTCTTCCTTGAGAGGTGATGACTCTCACAAAAGAAAGTCGCATGATGATCGGGGAAAAAGCCATATGGTTGAGGACCCAAGCAAACGTGCCCGGCACGGTGAGAAGCATGCATCTACAAATCCTGAGAAGGCCACTGCCCCCGTTTCACTCGACATCCCTTCTGGCTCTCCTGCTCTCGGGAAGACAGACATTCAGGAAATAGTTAACAGGCCTAAATTTCAAATTGGACCAGGCGCAGCCACTCTGCAAAGTCTGTTTCCACAATGGTGCTTAAAGGGGGTTCGCTTCGATCTCGACTTAGTTACAATTGACAAGCCTTCCATGCTTCGAAATCTCGATGCCGTCAGACTTGATATTGAAAGAATGTCGGGCTGGCAAAAGCTTGTTGACGAGCTCCAAAGGGTAAACCGTGCGATTCTCGAGGCCATGCTTACTATGGAAATTGACAAAGCTGAATGGCAGAAGGTTCTTGAGTAGCATGATACCGAGATGAGGAGCATCACTACTTATAATGAAGATCTTGAAGCAAAAGTCGAAAAGTTTAAAGAAGAGCTCGCCACTTCTTCTGCTTCCTACACTCCAAAAGAAGAAGTGCTTCAAAAACAAGTGAGAGATGCTCATGCCGGCCAAAGAGACGCCGAAGACAGGCTCGAAGTGCAAAAAAGAATCAATGAGGGCTATATTGCTGATATTGCAGAGCTTCGGAAGAAAACCGACTCTCAAGAGGCGGAGATCGAAATGCTTAAGCTTCAACTCTCCAAAGCTGAAACAGAGCGTGATGAGGCCGTTGCAGGTAAAATTACAGCTGAAGAATCTCATGAGGCAACGAAGACCAGCATCAACTCGATATTATTTGACTTCTACCTACATAGCGTCTTGGGGCGCGGTAGTCTCGCCTTTCTAGGTCCCAAATATGAAATTACTCTGGCTGAGGTGTGGGAGGCCGCACTTGATATGCTTGGTGCTAAAGGTGCTTGCTACGTCGAATCAGCTCTTGAGGAGCATTACTTGGATGACAACGCTCGCGCCGCTCTCGCAAGGGGAAAAGAACAACTTGCGAAATTAAGAGCCGAAATTGCAGAAGGGGAACGTTTAGGAAAAATTACTTCAACTGATCCTGTTCAGCCTTCACCTTCGGCCGAAATCGACATTGTCGGCTCCAGTTCTCATTCTCCATCCCTGGTTAAAGTTACAACTGAGATCACAAGCATACAGGGTGGAGATGAAGGCAAAGAGAGCGATGAAGCACAGGCTTATGAGGTTGATATCAGGAAGCCGACTTCTCCAGGTAACTCTACTGTTAATCTTGCCCAAATAGACTGCTCATTTGCTTGTTATGAGTTTGATGAGCTTCTTGACTATTTCCTGAACCTCAACGAGCCTTTATCTCCTCTCTTTACTGACTTTAACTTCTTTTCTTCTGTAGAGAAAGTGTCGAGCATCGTTCAGACTTCCCCTCCTCCAGTTATTCCTCCTCTGTCTCTTCAGGTCACTTCTCCTTCTGTCTCGCAACCAGGATCACAAGAGGAGCAAATAGAAGCTCTCCAAGATTTGGACGATCCCATTACTTCACAAGAACACAGGGGAGAAGAAATTGAAGAGGGCGAAAAGACTCTGGAACCAACCGGTTCCGACGATATGCCGTTAACCACACTTTTCACTCCAGGAAGCGGGTCTTCTTCTAAGAAGAGGGGGAAAAGTGGAGTTTCAAAGAAGAAGAAGGAATCTTCAGCCGGCGAGGAGAAAGCAGAAGAAAGTCCAATTGTGCCCCTTTCTCCTTCGTCCCGTACACTTACAAGCCGGCCTAAGAAGTTGACCATCCGGCCAGGCGCAGGCTCAAAAGGTGGAAGGAAGAAGAAATGATGGCTTTGGTCCTGTGCTTTTTATATCGCTTTTTGCTTTTTGCATGTACTAACCGGAGATTGTGCAGGTACCGGCCTCCGCTTTTCTTTTTCTTTTTATTTTGAAACCTGTACCTGTATAAAATTTTGACAGGATTGAATAAAAATGATTCTTTTTGTTTGTACAAACTTCTATCTGTATTTGAGAATGCATTTACTATTCATTTTTGTACAAGCTTCTTTATATGATATTGCAGTGAGCTTGTGGTATGTTGTTCGAGCGTAATTTTTACCAATGTAGTTATACCATGTTGCCCCTATACCATAAGCTCGTTGCAATATTTTATACTTTGAGGGGACTTGTATTCTTATTTTCTGGAAAATAATTATTCCATACTTGGAGGAATATTATTTTGTTCAAAATGGAGTACAACTCCCTCAATATAAGTTTCTACGCTTCAACCTTTGAAGATATCACTTTTTCTCTTGTGCATACACACATTTTTACCAAGTGAATTCTCCTATGTGGTAAAGCGGGCCTCTGAAGGGCACTATAACTTCTTTTTGAGGAAGGGTATTTTCCAAAATAGATGAACCATTCTTCCTTTGAGAGTTAAAGTGTGCCTTTGAAGAGGGCTTCTTTTTTTTTGCGCCTCGATGAAGGGCTTTCTTATCTTTGCTTTGCATTTTTGATGAAATGCCTCTTTGAAAAGTTGTACCTCTGAGGAGAGCTTTTGTGACAGCCCTAGTTAATCAAGCATGTAGAAAATTTAGGTCATTTGAATTCTATTTTAATAAAAGATATATGAATATAATGTTAAAAAAAAAATATATACTTGTGTAAAAATGAGAATGTATGTAGTGGTGCATGTGCACACTGTTGCATTGTACAAACTGGAGCAAGCAATTCAGTAAGAATCTTGCAAGGAAAAAATAATAATAATATAAATAAATAAAAATATAAATTAGTGCATGACCATTGAGTATGAATGCACCATAGTTGAATGAAATGCATGAACAACCTGAGGAAGATTTTTAGCTCTAATTTACATAGCATAGGTGCAAACACAGTAGCTTGTGTGGGTAGAGAATATATAAATACATAGGAATACACATGCATGTACCCAGTATTTAACAGAAACACACACACCTAGCTGGCCGTTCAAATAAACTTATATGCATGAATAACATCCAGAAAAGACAAGAAATGCCTGAGCCAAAGAATTCATGCATATAATGTGTGAAGGAACTTTGCCAAAAAGGGTTAAGACAGGGAAAAAGGAAAATGGCAGGGAGAGGGTAAACTGTTGGGTGAGATTAGGGAATAATGATGGAATTTCTAATGAAAATAAATTACCTAACTAACCTTAAAACCCTAACAACTCCACTATATACCACATCATCTCCTACGGGTGCACATTGGAAGACCAGAAATCAAAATACAGAAAAGGAAGTAAGCAACAGATTAAGGAAAACAATGGCAAACTTGAATCAAGACCTAGGAAGAAGAAACATGGTGAGTAAACCCTCACTTGGCAAGGCATTAAGACCTATGAAAGGCAGCCATTAAATCTTTAGTTTATCTTAATTTTTCTGTGATGTTTTATATGCATTTTTAGTTGACAATTTTCTGTTGTTTCTGGATTTTGTGTTTTGCAGTGCCTTGTTGTTATTTAAATTATGCTTTATTATACATGACAATTTAATGATAGGATGATAATGACTGACTTACTTGTGGAATTTTAAGTTTGAGAAAATGTTTTTGGTTTAAGCATAAACCAGTAAGAAAAGTAGGGTGCAAGGTAGTAAGGGGAAGGGGGTCCTCTGGCTTATGACTTGCATTTGAAGGGATGATTGAGATACAGTGGAATTTCCACATGCTAAATCTTGATCCATCCTTGGGTACCCTCTGGAAATAAGGTTAATAAGAAAATACATTATAATGCATGGGATGACTACAAGAACCTTATTGCTAGAGAACCCTGGTAGCATTCCATTTTGGAAATGCTCTGAGTTATGCTTCAACCAAAAGTTTGTCTCTAAAGGAAATTAACTTGAAATGACTTTCAAATGTGAGTGATGGTTGAATATATGGGTTACTGAATGTTTGATGGATGTATAAAACTTCTTGTATGCATTGATTAGGGATACAACAGTGTGGGGCACGACACTGCATAGGTGATAGGGGGTTATAGGAAAGAATTTAGTAATTAAACTCAGGGCATGGGTCACCTCTATCAGGTTGGATATGAGGGAAGTGGGTATGACATGGTGGTTGGCTTGCATCAAGGATGGGGTGTAAGTTTGCACATGGCATGTTTATGTCCAAATAGATCGAAGTGCACTGGAAATCAAACAGCAGTTCCAGGCAATGTGCACCAGTGCAACTATGAATGTGATACTGGACTCTTAAGAGTGTTATGAACTTATAAGCAAAAGTGAATATGCTAGGAGTATGGTGGGTACTGGTATGCAGACCCAGTTTTGATGCTTTAGCAAAATGATAGGGGTTTTGCTTGTTCATGGTTATGAAATGCCTGTGTGATTTGCATGAAGGCTGCTATGAATTCTTGAAATAAGAATTTTCTGCTAAGAAACTGGTCTAAGCACATATACATGCATTTAACAATTCATTCACTTTATTGCAAGGATACAAAAATGTGTACATGAGGAAGTGGTTTAACAATTTGAGTAAAACAACTAACTTCTGAAATTAAGGTGATGTGGAAACAATTTCATAAATCTTATGTATTGTCAATTGAATTTACTCATACCAGATTTCAATCTGACCTGTTTGTTGCTTGCATCAAATGGGTGTTTCACTTGCACTGTGGAGCAGACCATGAGATGGTTGCAGGGGAAAAGGATGCTAAATAGTAAGATGCAGACATATGATGCTAGAAGAAATTGCAAACTAACTAAGCTAGGATTTTGTAGGAGAATGGCTCTTCTGTTCTATTTTCAGTTGAAAAGTTTTATGTAATGATGTTTAAATTGTGCTAGAAAAACTTGGCTACTATGTAAAGGATGACTGGGAAGAAGTATGTTGTAATGAAAATTATTTCCAGTGAAAGAAAATATGATAAAGGCCTTTAGCTTTATGTTAGAAACTGTGAGCATACCAAATTCTTAGGAATCAAGTAAGGAATTGGTAGGGGATCTGAAGCATATGTGAACTAATATACCTATGTATAAGCTTGTTTAGAAAACTAGAACCGGTTCATTTAGTCACTGCAGGTATCACGGGTAAGGGAAAACCATAGGCAGAAAAGTAAAAAGGCACAGGAAATGTAAACCCAGAATTAAAAATGTGCTTGATAATTATTTGTATAAGTGAAACTTGTAGATTACAACTAATTAATTTCAGAGTCGTACCTAAACAAATCAGTCCACTCAAGAACTAAGGGGAAGCAAATTGCAGCTATGCATGATTATGTGTCAGCAAGTGCACAGGAACATGTACAACCCCAGTTTAGTCATTGGGAAAGAACCTTGGGTAAGTTGAAATGCTATGGGTTAGTTCCCATATTTCATTTAATACACCAATGATAAACACAAGGAAACAAGTAGGAATTAGTCAAACGAATGGCGCAGAGATTCAAATGGAAGGGATCTTCTTGGTTGTTTTTGTTGTGAATGACTCAGTTTGATTTTGTTTAAAAATGGGCTGAGTTACTCAAAACAAAAATATAAATAAAAATATACTCTGGTATAAAAACTATGTGAATAATCAAATAGTTTTTACAAAGAAGTATATCAATATTTTTATATTGATTGGAGTGGATCTTGGAAAAATAAAAAAAAAAGGAAAAAAAACAATAAGAAAATAGTTGGTCAGAAAAGAAGGCAACCCTAATTAGCCCAAAACTAAATTGTGTCATTCAAAAAAAATAAAAAAATAAAATGACAAGTAGGAAGGGGTTGTCTCAGTTGGTATCAGAGCTATGTTAATAAATACATAGCCAAAATAAATACTTGTTTGGATCTGTATGTCTTGTTTGCATTGTTTGCTGCTTGCTTGAGTTACTTTGCTTGTTATAAATAAATAAGTTCATTGTTAGTTAAAAAAAAACAAAGTAGTAAATAAGAATCAGAACTAACTACATTAGAAATGTTCAATAGAGACCCAGAGGAGTTAGAATCAATCCCCAGGCCAAAGGAGAAAGAGAAAATGGTCAATCTTCTAACACTACTGCGCAAGCAACAAGAATGGCTGCTGGTCCCCCAATGATTAACATGCAAGATTTTGTTCAAATATTGAGGGATGGAATGGCACCTAGGGCAGATAATCCATACGAGGAGCTGTCCAAATTGCTTAAAACGTATACAAATCTTGGAGGCAGTAGCTTTGATGGCACAGAAAATGCCATAGGTGTCCAGTCATGGTTAAGAACAGTGGAGAGGATCTTTGGAGACATGCAAGTAAATGATCAGAGAAGAAGGCAAATAGCTTCAAGACAACTGAAAGGCATAGCTTTGGACTGGTGGGAAGTGATTATTGCAGGCAGGCAAGAACAAGAAATCACATGGAATCGGTTCAAAGAGATGTTAGAAGCCAGATTTGTCCCAACATCAACAAAAGCTTCATTGCTTGAGGAATTTATCAAGTTGAGACAAGGATCTATGAGTGTTACTGAATACACTCAGAAATTTGAAGGGTTGTCTAAATATGGGGCAGTATTAATTCCAGATGAAACATCAAGGAATGCTAGGTACATTCAAGGATTGAATGCTGGATTGAGTAGAGCCATGTTGCCATATAAAGATAGAACATTTGACCAAGTTATGGACTTGACACTCTCATTTGAGCAACATGACAATGCCAGAGAAAAGTTCAAGAACTTCAGGAATAATACGAAAGGAAAGAATAGAGCACATCCATATGAGAGGAAGAAGGGAGAAGCAATGAACAAGGAAGGAAGTAAAGTGGCAAACCCTGACAACAAGAAATCTAAAGTGATCTGTTATAACTTTGGAAAGGAAGGCCATATTAAAACCAAATGCCAAGCACCCAAGTCAACTGTTCTTAGGTGCTACAACTGTGGAAAAGAGGGGCACATGAAGAAGCAGTGTCCAGAGATGGCAAGGGTGGCTGTACTTGAGGGAAAAGGCAAGGCAAGGGATGCACCAAGCCAAGTGGAAGGTATATTATTTATTAAAGGCATACCCATATCAGTTGTTTTTGACACAGGAGCCACACACTCTTTTATTTCATATGATATAGTTCAGAAATTAGGGCTAACCTGTATTCTTGTTGATAAGCCATTGCATATTGATAGTCCTTTAGGTAGTTCCTATATTACCCATATGAAATGCATGCAAGTAGAAATAAGCATGGGTGGTCACACCTTTATCTCAGAATTATATGTGTTGAATTACCCCAAGCTAGGTATCATATTGGGAATGGATTGGTTAAAAAGCTTTTGTGCTATTATTAACTTAGGAAATTCTACCATTTCACTACAATTTCCTGATGGAAAGAGGGTTGTGGTTATGTATGAAGCAGCCAAGGATAGGGGTACGGGAAAAATATTCAACTTGAACAGTGGAGAAGTTGAACTGAGTTTAAATAAGATACCCATATTTAACCAATACCCTGATGTGTTTGGTGAAGTGAATGGCATCCCTCATAACAGATCAGTAGAATTTCAAATAAGACTTAAACCAGGAACAAGCCCTGTCATCAAGAAACAAAATAGGATGAGTCCTAAAGAACTGAGTGAGTTGAAGAAACAACTGGAGGAATTAGAACAAAAAGGCTTTATTAGGCCTAGCAGTTCAAATTGGGGATCACCAGTAGTGTTTGTGAAGAAGCATGATGGTTCCTTAAGAATGTGCATAGACTATAGGGAACTGAACTCAGTCACTATCAAAAACAAATACCCTCTACCTAGGATTGATGATCTCTTTGATTAACTAAATGGTGCTAAAGTATTTTCTAGGCTTGATTTAGCAACTGGTTTTCACCAAATGAAAGTAGAAGAAGAAAGTATCAAATATACAGCCTTCAACACTAGGTATGGCTTGTATGAATACTTAGTAATGCCATTTGGTTTGACTAATGCACCATCCTATTTTGTAGATTTGATGAATAGAATTTTCAGAGATTATTTGGATAAATTTGTGCTGATTTTCATTGATGACATACTAGTGTATTCCAAGACAGATAATGAACATGAAAAGCATTTGCATATGGTACTGAGTAGACTAAGGCAAAACAAAACCTTAAAGCCAAGTTTGCAAAATGTTCTTTTTGGAAGAATGAAATAAAAATTTTAGGCCATATAATTTCCCCAGAAGGAATTTCAGTAGACCCAAGTAAAGTCATGGCAGTGCAAGCATGGAAAAGACCAAGCAATGTCACTGAAATCAGATCATTCATGGGCATGGCTGGATACTACAGGAGATTCATAAAGGATTTTGCTAAAAAGGCAATTCCACTAACCAAGTTAACAAGGAAAGACCAACCTTTTATGTGGACTGAGAAATGTGAAGAGGCATTTAACCAATTGAAGAAGGCATTGATGGAAGCACCAGTGCTGAAAATCCCAGAGGGCAATGACAATTTAGTGGTATATACTGATGCATGTGGATCAGGTATAGGAGCTGTCCTTATGCAAGATGGTAGAGTAATAGCTTATGTATCAAGACAACTGAAACCCAGTGAAACCAAGTATGCAACACATGACTTGGAGTTGGCAGCAGTGGTGTATGCATTAAAGCTTTGGAGACACTACCTGTTAGGAGCAAAGTTTGAACTTTATACTGACCACAAGGCTTTAAAGTATTTATTTTCTCAAAAAGATTTAAATATGAGACAACATAGGTGGGTTGAATTTCTTGCTGCCTATGACTTGGACATTATGTACACACCAGGAAAAGAAAACAAAGTGGCAGATGCATTAAGTAGACAACATGCCAAGTTGGCTACACTGATGATAGAGGAGTTTAAAAGGTTGTTAACACTGACAGATGTAGAAATAGAATACATGGGAGAACAAGCAATGGAGGTGGGTAAAGGTGTGGAGCACTATGGTAAGCTCAGTCTTATCACAATAAAGTCAGATTTAGTGGAAGAAGTAAACCAGTCACAAGACACTGATGCATTCTTGAGAGAAAAGAAGGAGTTGTTAAAAAATGGTGTAAAGATTGACAAATTTGAACTGGATGAAAAAGGATGTGTAAGATATAAAGGAAGGTTATGTGTACCTAACACAGAAGCACTTAAGAGGAAGATCATGGATGTCCATCACAAATCAAAGTACACCATACATCCAGGTGGCACTAAAATGTATCACGACCTAAAAAGAAGTTATTGGTGGAAAGGAATGAAGAGAAGTGTGGGTGAATATGTGGCAAAATGTATGACTTGCCAACAAGTCAAGGCTGAGTATCAAAGACCCAGTGGACTGCTGCAACCTTTGGAAGTTCCAAGATGGAAATGGGAAAGCATATCAATGGATTTCATTGATGGCTTGCCAAGATCAAAGAGAGGAAATGACAGCATTTGGGTGGTGGTGGATAGATTAACCAAATCATCACACTTCATACCAGTAAAGAGTGATAGAAATGCACCAAAACTAGCACAAGTCTTCATGAAAGAGATAGTAAAGTTACATGGGGTTCCTACCACAATTATTAGTGACAGAGATACTATATTTACATCTAAGTTCTGGAGTAGCTTTCAACAGGCAATGGGGGTTGAGTTGTGCTTGAGCACAGCCTACCATCCCCAAACTGATGGTCAAACAGAAGTGGTTAATAAATTCTTAGAGGATCTACTTAGAGCTTGTGTGTTGGATCATGGTGGGAATTGGGAAGACTACCTTCATTTGGCAGAATTTGCCTACAATAACAGCTACCAGAGTAGTATAGGAATGGCACCCTATGAGGTTCTGTATGGAAGGCCTTGTTTGTCACCTGCTTGCTGGTTAGAGGTGGGTGATAGGGTAATGTTGGGACCAGATCATGTGAAAGAGACAAATGCTAAAGTTACATTGATCAGACAGAGAATGAAGGCAGCACAAGACAGAATGAAATCATATGCAGATAAGAGAAGGAAGCCACTTGAATTTGAGTTAGGAGAATATGTGTACTTAAAGGTTTCACCAATGAGGAAGGTGTTGAGATTTGGCAAGGCAGGGAAGCTAACCCAAGGTGATGCAGTGCAATCTGATGAAGTACAAGTGGTAGGTCGCTCACGACCTAAGGAGGACAAGATAGGTCGTTTACGACCTAATGGAGACAAGCCACGACCTAAGGAGAAGCAACGAGTTAAAGAGGAGAAGGCTTCGGAATTAAGTCGCTCAGCAAAGATAGGTCGTTTACGACCTAACAAGGCAAGCTTGAGTCGTTTCCGGGTTAACGAAGAATGTTTGCGACCTAACCCTCTACGACCTAACTCCCCACGACCTAAAAAAACCATACGACCCATTCCTCGCTAACGACCTAATACCAAGGCATGAGGAAAATAGGTCGCTCAAATAACGTACCGACCTAAGATAGGTCGTTAACGACCTTATATCACCTACTAATTGGAGGAGCCGCAACTCTTAGGTCGCGTACGACCTTGTGTAGGTCGCTGTGTTGTATACGTGTGTATATGTTGTGTGTTAGGTCGGCAACGACCTACTATAAGTCGTAAGTCGTGAGTTGTGTCGTATTTTGTTGTATTTTGTTGAGTCGTATGAGATCTTAAGTCGTTTTGTCTTTAAGTCGGCCTGTTTAGGTCGTGTGATGGTGGTTGTATGTTGTAAAGGGGTTGAGTCGCTACAAGATAAGTCGGTGCCGACCTAAGGGTGTTGAGTCGGTCACGAGTTAAGAGACTGGGTTGTAAAAACACTATAAATAGGCGTGTGTTGTAATTTTTCAAGTTGTTGATTTTTGAATAAAATTTCTCTTTTGTTAGCTTTGTGCTTTCATACCAATTGGTAGTTGAGTGTAATCTCCTATCTCCTCTTTCGGTTAATCGAGTGCGCTCGATTCAACGATCGTAGAAGCCGATTCACGGAATCTAGTGCGCTAGATCAACGTGCGAAGAATCGTAGATCTTTAAACACGGTATAGTGCGCTATCAACGTGTTTGAGATAGCTAGAGTTCGGTATCTTTGGATCAACGAACTTGGGCATTTTGGTATCTTCAACTCACCGATTGCTACATTTCATCGATTGAAGTTTTGTTTGATTAATCCGCTGCGTCATTATTGGTATCAGAGCCATACTTAGCCAATCATAGCTAAGTTTGATTCTTGGAGCCAAGTTTTGAAGTTTTGAAGTTTATGAAGTTTGAAGTTGTTCATTGTGTTCATATTGAAGTTGCATCAAGTTTGAAGAGTTTGATCCATTCCATTTAGGATCAAAAGGAGCAAAGGTGTTTGAATTTAGTCTTGTTGAAGTTGCGCGCCAAGGTTTGAAAGGTGAGGCCGTGTATACTTTGTGCCAAGCCGAGACAAGTGGGAGCCGATCTTGCTTGAGTCGTTAACTCGTTGCCGAGTTAGTGAGAGCCGAGACAAGCATCGCCGTGTAGTGTTGAGCCATAACTTGTTATTTTGTTGAAGCTTGAAGTCTTGTGTTGAATTTTTGAAGTCTTGTGAAGTTTACAACCATGCCACCAAGGAGAGCTAACCGACATCAAAACGTTGAAGCTTTGTATCGTAGAGAAGAAGCCGAGCTTATGGAACAACGTATTAATGAAAAGTTTGATGAAGGCATTGGTAAATTGGAGAGATTGATGACTGATTTGAATCAAAGGAGGAGATCACCAAACTCGAACCATGGAGGAAACCGAGTTTCGCCATTGGTTACGGAAGCGAGGAGGGTATCACCACATTCTTGTAGAGATAGAAGAGAAACATCAATTTCATCACGAAGAGATCATCATGACTATGCACATGAAGAGAGAAGAAGTCAACGTGAATTTGACCATGAAGCATATAGAGATGAAGAGAGACATAGTCAAAGAAGCATGCATGAGAGAAGGGATGATATTAGTCGAGATCGATGTAGGCGTACTTTTGATTTTGTTGAAGAGGGTGATAGAGCAAGTATTCATTATAGAGATCGAGACCAAATTCGGAATTCTTACCGTGATGTGGAGGATGATCGTCGTTGGGAGTCGGGTATGAAAATGGAAATTCCAGAATTTAAAGGCGGGATGGTTGCAGAGGAGTTTTTAGATTGGTTGTCTAATGTGGAGGAAATCTTTGATTTCAAGGAGGTGCCGGAGAATAGAAGGGTGAAGTTAGTTGCTACAAGGCTGAGGGGGAGAGCATTGGCGTGGTGGCAGCAAACTAAACTTACTCGAGAACGAATGGGAAAATCAAAGATAGAATCTTGGGAGAAGATGAAAAAGTTGATGAGATCTACTTTCTTACCTTACAACTACCAGTCACTTATGTATCAAAGGTTGCAGAATTTGAGGCAAGGAACGAAGTCTGTTAGTGATTATGCAGATGAATTCTACCAACTCATTGCCAGGAATGATATTATGGAAACAGAAGAACAGCTGACGGCTAGATTCATTGGGGGTTTGAGAATGCAGATCCAGGATATGGTTAATATGTTCGATCCTAGATCCGTTGCGGAGGCACATCAGAAAGCGTTAGCTTGGGAGAAACAAGGAAGGCGTGGAGGTGGTGTGTTTACTAATTCTAATAATCCAGTGAAAGGTGCCGGTGGAAGTTCTAGCGTTCCTAAACCTGTTACAAAGCCAGTGGTGAAGGAGGTTGAGAAGGCGAAGGCTAGTACTGTTTTCAAATGTTATAATTGTCAAGAGTTGGGGCATAAAAGCAATGAGTGTCCGAAGCCAAAGAAGAGAACCATGGTTGCAGAGGTTGAAGCAGATGATGGTGAGGAGGCAGAGTATTCAAATGTACCTTATGTTGAGGAAGAAGAAGAAGTGTCGGGTGATGAAGGATGTAATCTTATGTTGAGGAGAAGTTGTTTGACACCAAAGCAAGAGGAGGAATGTAGTTGGCTGAGAAGCAATATTTTTCAATCGACATGCACTATTCTGGGGAAAGTCTGCAAGTTCGTTATTGATGCGGGAAGTTGTGATAATATTATTTCTTCAGAGGCAGTTAGAAAGTTGAACTTGAAGACCGAGAAACATCCGAAACCGTACAAGCTAGCATGGTTAAGGAAAGGAGGTGAAGTGAAAGTGTGTCGAAGAGCTTGTGTGAATTTTTCAATCGGAAAGAAGTACAAAGATGAAATCTGGTGTGATGTCGTAGATATGGATGTTTGTCACTTATTGTTGGGCAGACCATGGCAGTTTGATAGAGCAGTTCAGCATGACGGTCGTGCCAACAGTTACAGTTTCATGTTCGAGGGTACTAAGATCACTTTAGTTCCCAAGAGACAGCAACAGAAGGAGAGCAAGCTTGAGGAAATTGAAGAATTGAAAACTCTGTTGACTTTGAAGGAGTTTGTTAAAGAAGTAGAGGAAGAGCCTGAGATGTTTCTTTTGATTGGGAGAGAGAGTAGTGACGAAGTTGAGATTCCCGAAGAAGCAAAGCCAGTTTTGAAAGAGTTTGAAGATGTCTTTCCAGATGAGTTACCGAAGGAGTTACCGCCACTTAGAGACATTCAACATCAGATTGATCTTGTTCCCGGAGCAGTGTTACCACACCGACCACATTACAGAATGAGTCCGAAGGAACATGAGGAGTTACGAAGGCAGGTGGAAGAATTACTTGAACAGGGTCGTATTCAGGAAAGTTTGAGTCCGTGTGCTGTACCTGCATTGTTAGTACCAAAGAAGGACGGAACTTGGAGAATGTGCACTGATAGTAGAGCTTTGAATAAGATCACTGTTCGTTACAGATTTCCTATGCCGAGGTTGGATGATTTGTTGGATCAGTTGAGTGGGGCAACTATATTCTCGAAAATTGATTTGAAGAGTGGTTATCATCAAATTCGTATCAGACCTGGAGACGAATGGAAGACAGCTTTCAAGACGAGAGAGGGGTTATACGAATGGTTGGTTATGCCATTTGGTTTGTCGAATGCACCTAGTACATTCATGCGGATGATGAATCAAATCTTTAGACCATTCATTGGGAAGTTCGTTGTGGTTTATTTCGATGATATTCTGATTTACAGCAGAAGTATGGAGGAGCATTTTCTACATTTGAGGGAAGTGTTGATTATTCTGCGTGAAGAACAATTTTATGCTGCTACAAAGAAATGTGTGTTTATGACGCATACTGTTTTATTTCTTGGGTATGTTGTTTCAGGGGAAGGTATTCAAGTTGACCAGAGTAAAGTTGAAGCTATTAGAAATTGGCCACAGCCGAGAACTATCACTGAAGTTAGAAGTTTTCATGGATTGGCATCATTCTACCGAAGGTTCATTCCACACTTCAGTAGCGTGATGACTCCAGTTACTGATTGCATGAAAGGGAAACAGTTTGCATGGTCAGAGGAAGCGGGAGTTGCTTTTGAAAAGATCAAGGAACTGTTGACAACAGCACCAATTCTTGTTTTACCTAATTTTCAGTTGTTGTTTGAGCTACACACTGATGCATCAAAGGTTGGAATTGGAGGAGTGTTGAGTCAAGGTGGAAGACCTATTGCATATTTCAGTGAGAAGTTGTCAGGGGCAAAGATGAGATACAGTACATATGATGTTGAATTTTATGCTGTTGTACAAGCTGTTAAGCATTGGAGACATTATCTATTTCAGAAGGAATTTGTTCTTTACACTGATCATGAAGCTTTGAAGCATTTACAGGGGCAGGATAAGATTTCAGCAAGACATGCATCATGGATTGCTTATTTACAGCAGTTTACTTTTGTCGTTAAACACAAATCAGGGGTGACAAATCGGGTAGCTGATGCTTTGAGTAGGAGGAGTCATTTATTAACGACAATGAAGGTTGAAGTGACGGGGTTTGAAATGTTGCCAGAGATGATTAATGAAGATCCTTACTTTGTGAAATATGTTGAGAAAGTGAAGGATGGGAGTACCGATGAATTTATGTTGGTTGATGGTTTTCTGTTTAAAGGAAATCGTTTATGTATTCCGGATTGTAGTCTGAGGATGAAGATTGTGAAGGAGTTACATGAAGAGGGGCATGTGGGCCGTGATCGTACTTTACAGTTGATTTCGCAGTCTTACTTTTGGCCGTCGATGAGAAAAGAGGTTGAAAGATTCGTGGAGCGATGTCATATTTGCCAGGTTTCAAAGGGAGCAGCAACGAATGCAGGGTTGTATATGCCATTACCAGTACCATCTAAGCCATGGGTTGATATTAGCATGGATTTCGTTTTGGGTTTGCCGAGAACTCAACAGGGAAATGATTCGATATTTGTTGTGGTGGACAGGTTTTCGAAGATGGCACATTTTGTTGCTTGCAAGAAGACAGCAGATGCAGTTCGAGTAGCACAGTTATTTTTCAAGGAGATTTATCGACTTCATGGATTGCCAGAATCTATTGTTTCTGATCGAGATACTCGTTTTCTGAGTCATTTTTGGCTTAGTTTGTGGAAGATGGTGGGAACGAAGCTGAAGTTTAGTAGTGCGTATCATCCGCAAACAGATGGTCAAACCGAGGTTGTGAACAGATCATTGGGGAATTTATTGCGATGTTTAGTGAAAGATAATCTGAGAAGTTGGGACATGAAGCTATGCCAGGCAGAATTTGCTCATAATCATGCAATAAATCGTAGCACAGGATTCAGTCCATTTCAGATCGTATACTCAAGTTTACCCAGGGGACCGTTGGATTTAGCGGTAATACCACAACCGAAGGGGACGGTGAAACGAGCTGTTGATTTTGTTGAAGAATTAACTGAATGTCATAAGATCGTTCAAGAACGATTGGAAAGGTCAAATGAGAAATATAAGCAGGTTGCTGATTTAAAGAGACGAAGTGTTGAATTTAATGAGGGTGATTTGGTTTATGCCATACTGACAAAAGACCGTTTTCCGGTTGGAACGTATAATAAGTTGAAAGCGCGAAAAATTGGTCCGATTGAAATTTTGAAGAAAATCAATGAGAATGCTTATAAGTTGAAGCTGCCGGAGGATGTATACACTTCGGATGTTTTCAATGTCAAACATTTAGTTCCGTATCGGGGAAATGAAATTGTTGTGGAGGAAGATGTTGAGAATTCGAGGTCGAATTTCTGTCAACCCGGGGAGGATGATGCAGTGCAATCTGATGAAGTACAAGTGGTAGGTCGCTCACGACCTAAGGAGGACAAGATAGGTCGTTTACGACCTAATGGAGACAAGCCACGACCTAAGGAGAAGCAACGAGTTAAAGAGGAGAAGGCTTCGGAATTAAGTCGCTCAGCAAAGATAGGTCGTTTACGACCTAACAAGGCAAGCTTGAGTCGTTTCCGGGTTAACGAAGAATGTTTGCGACCTAACCCTCTACGACCTAACTCCCCACGACCTAAAAAAACCATACGACCCATTCCTCGCTAACGACCTAATACCAAGGCATGAGGAAAATAGGTCGCTCAAATAACGTACCGACCTAAGATAGGTCGTTAACGACCTTATATCACCTACTAATTGGAGGAGCCGCAACTCTTAGGTCGCGTACGACCTTGTGTAGGTCGCTGTGTTGTATACGTGTGTATATGTTGTGTGTTAGGTCGGCAACGACCTACTATAAGTCGTAAGTCGTGAGTTGTGTCGTATTTTGTTGTATTTTGTTGAGTCGTATGAGATCTTAAGTCGTTTTGTCTTTAAGTCGGCCTGTTTAGGTCGTGTGATGGTGGTTGTATGTTGTAAAGGGGTTGAGTCGCTACAAGATAAGTCGGTGCCGACCTAAGGGTGTTGAGTCGGTCACGAGTTAAGAGACTGGGTTGTAAAAACACTATAAATAGGCGTGTGTTGTAATTTTTCAAGTTGTTGATTTTTGAATAAAATTTCTCTTTTGTTAGCTTTGTGCTTTCATACCAATTGGTAGTTGAGTGTAATCTCCTATCTCCTCTTTCGGTTAATCGAGTGCGCTCGATTCAACGATCGTAGAAGCCGATTCACGGAATCTAGTGCGCTAGATCAACGTGCGAAGAATCGTAGATCTTTAAACACGGTATAGTGCGCTATCAACGTGTTTGAGATAGCTAGAGTTCGGTATCTTTGGATCAACGAACTTGGGCATTTTGGTATCTTCAACTCACCGATTGCTACATTTCATCGATTGAAGTTTTGTTTGATTAATCCGCTGCGTCACAAGGTATATAGGACCATATGAGATTATTGCAAGGATAGGAAAGATGGCTTACAAGTTGAAATTGCCAGAAGAGATGAGTGGGATACACAATGTATTTCATGTATCACAATTGAGAAAATATGTGCATGATGAAGCTTCAGTAGTTCAGCCACCAAGTAAAGTGGAAGTTAGACCGGACCTGGTGTATGAGAAGGAGCCAGTGGGCATTAAAGCTAAGGAAAATAAGAGATTGAGAAACAAAATAATTAAACTAGTAAAGGTGCAGTGGAGTTTGGACCCTAATGACTGCACATGGGAGGTTGAAAACAAGATAAAGGCCCAATACCCTCAATTATTTGCAGCAGATAGTTAAGGCAGAGGTATTTTAATATTTATGCTTGAATTTACTTAGTTGAACATGACATCCAATGTTGTGTGTGCTGGTTTGTTTTGGTTGAATTAAGAATGTGTATTTATGTTTGATTTTGACCCTTGATTTACATAGCAAGAAGTGTTAAATTGTGGGACACAATTTCTTAAAGAAGGGGTGTATGTGACAGCCCTAGTTAATCAAGCATGTAGAAAATTTAGGTCATTTGAATTCTATTTTAATAAAAGATATATGAATATAATTTTCAAAAAAAAAAAATATACTTGTGTAAAAATGAGAATGTATGTAGTGGTGCATGTGCACACTGTTGCAGTGTACAAACTAGAGCAAGCAATTCAGTAAGAATCTTACAAGGAAAAAATAATAATAATATAAATAAATAAAAATATAAATTAGTGCATGACCATTGAGTATGAATGCACCATAGTTGAATGAAATGCATGAACAACCTGAGGAAGATTTTTAGCTCTAATTTACATAGCATAGGTGCAAACACAGTAGCTTGTGTGGGTAGAGAATATATAAATACATAGGAATACACATGCATGTACCCAGTATTTAACAGAAACACACACACCTAGCTGGCCGTTCAAATAAACTTATATCCATGAATAACATCCAGAAAAGACAAGAAATGCCTGAGCCAAAGAATTCATGCATATAATGTGTGAAGGAACTTTGCCAAAAAGGGTTAAGACAGGGAAAAAGGAAAATGGCAGGGAGAGGTTAAACTGTTGGGTGAGATTAGGGAATAATGATGGAATTTCTGATGAAAATAAATTACCTAACCAACCTTAAAACCCTAACAACTCCACTATATACCACATCATCTCCTACGGGTGCACATTGGAAGACCAGAAATCAAAATACAGAAAAGGAAGTAAGCAACAGATTAAGGAAAACAATGGCAAACTTGAATCAAGACCTAGGAAGAAGAAACATGGTGAGTAAACCCTCACTTGGCAAGGCATTAAGACCTATGAAAGGCAGCCATTAAATCTTTAGTTTATCTTAATTTTTCTGTGATGTTTTATATGCATTTTTAGTTGACAATTTTCTGTTGTTTCTGGATTTTGTGTTTTGCAGTGCCTTGTTGTTATTTAAATTATGCTTGATTATACATGACAATTTAATGATAGGATGATAATGACTGACTTACTTGTGGAATCTTAAGTTTGAGAAAATGTTTTTGGTTTAAGCATAAACCAGTAAGAAAAGTAGGGTGCAAGGCAGTAAGGGGAAGGGGGTCCTCTGGCTTATGACTTGCATTTGAAGGGATGATTGAGATACAGTGGAATTTCCACATGCTAAATCTTGATCCATCCTTGGGTACCCTCTGGAAATAAGGTTAATAAGAAAATACATTATAATGCATGGGATGACTACAAGAACCTTATTGCTAGAGAACCCTGGTAGCATTCCATTTTGGAAATGCTCTGAGTTATGCTTCAACCAAAAGTTTGTCTCTGAAGGAAATTAACTTGAAATGACTTTCAAATGTGAGTGATGGTTGAATATATGGGTTACTGAATGTTTGATGGATGTATAAAACTGCTTGTATGCATTGATTAGGGATACAACAGTGTGGGGGCATGACACTGCATAGGTGATAGGGGGTTATAGGAAAGAATTTAGTAATTAAACTCAGGGCATGGGTCACCTCTATCAGGTTGGATATGAGGGAAGTGGGTATGACATGGTGGTTGGCTTGCATCAAGGATGGGGTGTAAGTTTGCACATGGCATGTTTATGTCCAAGTAGATCGAAGTGCACTGGAAATCAAACAGCAGTTCCAGGCAATGTGCACCAGTGCAACTATGAATGTGATACTGGACTCTTAAGAGTGTTATGAACTTATAAGCAAAAGTGAATATGCTAGGAGTATGGTGGGTACTGGTATGCAGACCCAGTTTTGATGCTTTAGCAAAATGATAGGGGTTTTGCTTGTTCATGGTTATGAAATGCCTGTGTGATTTGCATGAAGGCTGCTATGAATTCTTGAAATAAGAATTTTCTTCTAAGAAACTGGTCTAAGCACATATACATGCATTTAACAATTCATTCACTTTATTGCAAGGATACAAAAATGTGTACATGAGGAAGTGGTTTAACAATTTGAGCAAAACAACTAACTTCTGAAATTAAGGTGATGTGGAAACAATTTCATAAATCTTATGTATTGTCAATTGAATTTACTCATACCAGATTTCAATCTGACCTGTTTGTTGCTTGCATCAAATGGGTGTTTCACTTGCATTGTGGAGCAGACCATGAGATGGTTGCAGGGGAAAAGGATGCTAAATAGTAAGATGCAGACATATGATGCTAGAAGAAATTGCAAACTAACTAAGCTAGGATTTTGTAGGAGAATGGCTCTTCTGTTCTATTTTCAGTTGAAAAGTTTTATGTAATGATGTTTAAATTGTGCTAGAAAAACTTGGCTACTATGTAAAGGATGACTGGGAAGAAGTATGTTGTAATGAAAATTATTTCCAGTGAAAGAAAATATGATAAAGGCCTTTAGCTTTATGTTAGAAACTGTGAGCATACCAAATTCTTAGGAATCAAGTAAGGAATTGGTAGGGGATCTGAAGCATATGTGAACTAATATACCTATGTATTAGCTTGTTTAGAAAACTAGAACCGGTTCATTTAGTCACTGCAGGTATCATGGGTAAGGGAAAACCATAGGCAGAAAAGAAAAAGGCACAGGAAATGTAAACCCAGAATTAAAAATGTGCTTGATAATTATTTGTATAAGTGAAACTTGTAGATTACAACTAATTAATTTCAGAGTCGTACCTAAACAAATCAGTCCACTCAAGAACTAAGGGGAAGCAAATTGCAGCTATGCATGATTATGTGTCAGCAAGTGCACAAGAACATGTACAACCCCAGTTTAGTCATTGGGAAAGAACCTTGGGTAAGTTGAAATGCTATGGGTTAGTTCCCATATTTCATTTAATACACCAATGATAAACACAAGGAAACAAGTAGGAATTAGTCAAATGAATGGCGCAGAGATTCAAATGGAAGGGATCTTCTTGGTTGTTTTTGTTGTGAATGACTCAGTTTGATTTTGTTTAAAAATGGGCTGAGTTACTCAAAAAAAAAATATAAATAAAAATATACTCTGGTATAAAAACTATGTGAATAATCAAATAGTTTTTACAAAGAAGTATATCAATATTTTTATATTGATTGGAGTGGATCTTGGGAAAATAAAAAAAAAAAGGAAAAAAAAACAATAAGAAAATAGTTGGTCAGAAAAGAAGGCAACCCTAATTAGCCCAAAACTAAATTGTGTCATTCAAAAAAATAATAATAATAAAAATAAAATGACAAGTAGGAAGGGGTTGTCTCAGCTTTTTCACGTTTCAACACTTAGAAGTTTTATTTCAATCTCGGTGAAACGTGTGCCTTTGAAGAGTTGTGCCTCCGAGGAGGGCTTTCCACGTTTCAGCACCTGAAAGTTTTATTTCAATCTCGGTGAAACGTGTGCCTCCAAAGAGGTCTCTCTGTTTGATTGTGCCTCTGGGAAGAGGTCTTTTTGTTTGATTGCACCTCTGGGAAGAGGTCTTTTTGTTTCTGCCTCTGGGAAGAGGTCTTTTTGTTTCTGCCTCTTGGGAGAGGCTTTTACTTTTTCCCTGTTCGCTGGGAAGCGGGCCTCCGAAGAGGGCTTTGCACATTTCGACTCACTAGAGTGTATAACCGATCACGGTGAAGTGTGTGCCTCTGAGTAGGGTTTTTGCCTGGAAGTTTGGAGTTTCTTTCTCTCAGTTGGGCGGATTCACGGGAGTGTATCAACCGATCAGTCCGCAACTTTATGTCGAGAAAGAACTCTCTTTTTCTGGTTAGGCCCGCTCGAGGTCTTTTAGCATTTCAACTGTGGTGAAATGGGCCACCGAAGAGGGCTTTTCAGTTTCAACACTTGGAAGTTTTATTTCAATCTCGGTGAAACGTGTGCCTCGGAGTAGGGCTTTTGCCTGGAAGTTTGGAGTTTTTTCTCTCAGTTGGACGGATTCACGGGAGTGTATCAACCGATCAGTCCGCAAATTTATGTCGAGAAAGAACTCTCTTTTTCTGGCGAAGCCCGCTCGAGGTCTTTATCCTCCGAAGAGTTGTGCCTCTGAAGAGGGCTTGTGCCTCCGAAGAGGTCTTTTGCTGCTTGATGTTTGCTCGCCCGTGTCTCTTTGCCGTCTATTGATGTTGGCGATCCCCGTTATCTTTTGCAAGTGTCATCCCTTTTTAGTTGCCAATAATTATCCTTATCCAAAGAAATATACTTCATAGTTAAGCGAGTTGGTGGTGATGGACACAGGCTATTTAACTGGATGCTTGTTTGTACAAACATTCGCAGTTAGTTAGAAATGGCCCACTTCCATCCACATCGCTAACTTTTGTTCGAAGAACTTCTTTTGTAGAATTTGAGTATTGAAATTTTGAATGGTTTAGTGTTTGCTTGCTGGGTGATGTCGGAGATCGCTTGGTCTTGGGATGGGTAAACTTTGTTTTTATGGCCTGCATTATTAAATCAACATTTTAGTAACACAATTAACGTATTTTATATGTCGAAATAAAACAAAGCAGTTTATAGTAGTAGAGAACACAAGATTTATAGTGGTTCGGCCAAAAGCTGGGACTACATCCACTTTATAGCTTTTCATTATTCACTTGCTTTACAATTGCTTTCAATACAACAATCATATATTCGTAATTCTTTTACAACATTTCAGCAAAGCTTTTAAGTAAAATATGGACGCAAATGATTGTTGTTCCAAGCTCTTGGGATTGGTTCTCCTTCGAAAGTTGTGAGTTTGAATGTGCCATCAAGAAGTTTCGTGCCTATGACATATGGCCCTTCCCAGTTTGGCCCAAACACACCTATGGCTGTCATAATTCTCTTCAGGACTAAGTCCCCAACTTCAAAGCTGCGCTGACGAACTTTGGAATTGAAGTGCCTGGCTATTCTTTGCTGGTGAGATGCAATTCTAAGCCTAGCCTCTGCTCTTCTTTCATCGAGGAGGTCAAGTGCTTCTAATTGCAATTTTTCATTCTCATCTTGATCAAAATGGATCCTTCTGTGTGAGGGGACTTCAGTTTCCACTGGATTCATCGCTTCTGATCCGTATGCCAATGAAAATGGAGTATGCCCAGTCGTAGTTTTGTGGGTGGTTCTGTATGCCCATAGTGCAAGCGGTAACTTATCGACCCAACCACCTTTTGCTTTTTCCTTCTGCTTTTTGATGGTTGATTTGATGATTTTGTTTACTGCTTCCACTTGCCCGTTTGCCTGCAGATGAGCCACTGCTGAGAAGCTTTTTCGGATCTTGAACCGTTTGCAGAAGTCTTGGAACTCCTCACTTTCAAACTCGGTACCATTGTCTATGATTATCTTCTGGGGCACGCCATATCTGCAAATGATATTTTTAGTCACAAAACTTATCATTTTCTTAGAGGTAATAGTGGCCAATGGTTCGGCTTCAGCCCATTTAGTGAAGTAATCAACAACAACGATAGCATATTTAATTCCCGATTTTGCAGTCGGCAAAGGCACAATGAGATCTATTCCCCAGATGGCAAACGGTCATGGACTGACCATTTGTGTTAGCTCAGTGGAAGGTGCTCTAGGAATTTTGGCGAATCTCTGGCATTTATCACACTTTCGGGAATAGTCAGCAGCATCCTGATTAATTTCTGGCCAAAAGTATCCATAACGGAGGATTTTCTTTGCTAAAGTTTGACCACCTGTATGATCCCCACATTCCCCTCCGTGTACTTCAGTCAGAATTGTCTTAGCTTCTTCCTTTGTCATGCATCGGAGTAATGGCATTGAAAATCCTCGTCTGTACAAATGACCATCTTGAACTATATATCTGGAGGCTTTCCTCATCAGCTTCTGTCGTTCTTTTGAACTTTATGGCAAAGAACCATTGAGTAAATATTCAAGTATCGGAGTCATCCATGATTCTTGCTCTTGGGATACACTCATAATCCAATCAACATCCATTTCACCTGTGCTTGGAGCTGACAAGACTTCGACGGGAACTAATCCCAATAGTTGAGCTTCACCAGTACTCGAATACTTTGCGAGAGAATCCGCCTTCATGTTCTCTTCTCGGGGTATATGGTTTATTGAATAACGGTCCAAATTTTGAAGAAGCTCCCAGGCTTTTGATAAATAGGCAGGTAGATTCCCTCCTTTAGCTTGAAATTCCTTCTGTACTTGGCAGACAATAAGTTGAGAATCACTGAAGATCTGCAATGCCTTAATGTTTAGTTCTTTAGCGATCCTCAAACCAGCAATGAGGGCTTCGTATTCTGCTTCATTATTTGTCGAAGGAAATTCTAGTCTCAGTGCATAACATAGCGATCGCCCTTCTGGGGTTTTAAGGACAACCCCTGCTCCGGAACAGTAATCACTTCTTGCGCCATCGACATACAATTTCCATTGGATTGGGACGTTATCAGTAACTTCTTCCTCATTATCACCTTTATCCGTACATTCTGCGATGAAATCTGCTAAGGCTTGTCCATTGATTGCTTTCCGGGGATGATAAGTGATGTCATATTGGCTGAGTTCAATATTCCATTTCAAAATACGGCCAGAAGTCTCAAGACGGAATAGGACTTGCTTTATAGGTTGATCAGTGAGGACTTTGATGGGATGAGCTTGGACATATGGCCTCAATTTTCTTGATGCGATCAACAAACAATAGGCGAGCTTTTCCAATTTGAATAGTTCATCTCTGCCCCAGTGAATCTTTTGCTGATATAATAGACTGGGCGTTGAATCCTTGTGTCTTCTCGTATCAATACTGCACTGAGAGCATGAGATGAAATTGCCAAATATACGAAGAGATCTTCACCATTATCAGGCTTTGAAAGTATCGGAGGCGCTTCCATATGACGAACCAACTCATCGAATGCCTTCTGACATTCAGGATTCCACTCAAAGTTTTTTCTTCCTTTCTTCAGAGCATCAAAGAATGTAATGCATTTGTCAGTGGCTTTCGAAATGAACCGACTCAAGGCAGCAACCTTTCCATTGAGACTTTGCAATTCCTTCTTCGTTCTAGGAGCCTTGACCTCTCTCAGGGCAGTGATCTGAGCTGGATTAGCTTCAATTCCCCTAGCGCTCATAATGAAACCCAAAAACTTTCCGGACTCTACTCCAAATGAACATTTCAAGGGATTAAGCTTCATTTTGTACTTTCGGAGTACTGCGAACATCTCTGCCAAGTGATCCATGTGATCCTCCGCTTTCTTAGACTTCACTAGCATATCATCAACATAAACTTCCATTGTCTTGCCAATCTGTGGTTTAAACATGGCATTAACAAGCCTTTGGTAAGTTTCCCCTGCATTCTTGAGTCCGAAAGGCATGAACTTGTAGCAGTAGAGTCCAACATCTGTGATGAAGCTTGTATCCTCTTGATCTGGCTCATGGATCATAATCTGGTTATATCCGGAGTATGCATCCATAAAGGATAACAATTCATGCCCTGCCATCCCATCCACCAACTGATCGATCCTGGGCAGCGGGAAACAGTCTTTGGGGCAGGCTTTGTACAAATCTGAAAAGTCAATGCATACTCTCCACTTTCCGTTAGCTTTTTTAACAAGCACTGGATTTGATACCCAATTTGGATAAGTAGATTCTCTGATGAAACAGTTCTCCATGAGCTGATCCACTTCTTCTTTTAACGCTGTCGTCCTCTCAGGACCCTGAGTTCTTTTCTGTTTCACGGGTGTAAACTTTGGATCAATGTTCAGAATGTGTACTGCAATCTCTGGGTATATTCCACACATATCAGCATGAGTCCAGGCGAATACATCCAAATTTGCCTTTAAAAATGAATTCAGGACATTCTGGACTGTTGTGTTGAGTTGTGAACCCACATTTAGCACTTTGTTTGGGTCCTTCGGGTCAACGGGTACCGGTACTGTTACCTCTACCGGTACCACCCTGTTCTCCCATGCACTGGCTTTCCTTGGATCCATCTCCCTTCGTGCGGCACTACATTCACCAGTGCAGGGTCCACCCTGTAATTGCTACAAGGCTTGTTCTTTGGTGCAGACTGGAGTCGCCGCACCTTTTCCCATTTCTCTTTTCCTTGATTCACGCAGTTCTGCAAGATAACATTCTCGCCCCGCATCTTGGTCTCCCTTAATCAAACCAATTCCGTTATCTGTGGGGAATTTTAGAGTCAGACACCATGGAGCGAGAACAGCTTTGAATGCAGCAAGAGTTGGTCGGCCTAAAAGGGCATTATAGGCAGAGAATTCTTCAACAATTATAAAGGTTTGCTTTCGAGCCACCTTCCTCGGTCCTTTCCCAAGCTCTAAAAACAAATTTATGGTCCCAATCGGCTGTTTGGGTTCTCCAGCAAACCCAGCAATCTTAAGTGATGAAGCTTGAACGTCAGCCATTGGAATTTTCATTTGGTCAAAGGTCTTCTTGAAGAGAATGTTGCATGAAGCTCCACAATCAACCAGAACTCTTCTCACAGTAGCTGGCCCAATACCAGTGGATATGACCAATGGATCTATGGTAGGAGCTTCAATACCCAAAGAATCTCTGGCACTGAATACAATATCATCTGTTGAAGTCTTTTGTTGCTTAAAAGGCACGTCATTTTCTAACACGAAAACATTCTCTTCAGCTGGTACATGCCTCAAGGCCCGGGCATACCTTTCCATCTCGCCCCAACTTTTGCCCGCTGGGTGAGGCCCTCCAGTTACTATATTGATGATAGATCTTTCCGATTCTTGCTCCACGGCCTTCCCACTTGAGCCAGGACGGTGAGTGGGAACTTATTGTCCTTGCGTCGATGAAGCTGGGGCATTTCTACTCCTTTTCACATACTGTTGGAGCTTGTTCTCTTTCAAAAGTTTTTCAATTACTTCTTTCAACTGACGGCATTCGTTGGTGTCATGGCCGGGCTGGTTGTGGAACCGGCAGAACCTTCCACTCCTCTCCATCTTATTTCCAACTCTCATTTTTGGTGGTGTCGGATAATTGACATCATCCTTGGTCGGAAAGAAGATGTTCTCAGGGGTATCGGTCAAGGGTGTGAAATTGAAAGGACGGCCTTTCTTAGCATCTCCCTGTTTCTTTCCACCATCATTTCCCCTTTTCTGAGTGTTAGGTTCTTTCTTGTTCGAAGCAGCACCATTGTTCCCGGCTTCCACTGATACCGCCTTAGCCGGTGTTTGGAGGCTCTCCAAGCGCATGAATTCATCCGCTTTCTTGTAGAATTTGTCAAGCGAGTTTGGTTCTTTCATTTTCAACCATTTTCCAAATTCACTCGATTTGTCAATCGCCCTCATCAAGTATGTTAGGACCATGCGTGGCTCAGCATTATCTACCTCAGCCAATGCTATGTTAAAACGATTCAAAAATGATCTGATGGATTCTCCTGGATTTTGCTCTAGATTTGACAGCGACATTAGATCCTTTACTTTTGAAGCATACAATCGAAATTGCTCCTTAAACTTCCTGGTCAAATCGGAGAACTGATCAATGGACCTGACCGGCAACTTTGTAAACCACAATAGAGCCACACCTTCTAGATAAACCAGGAAATATCAACATTTGATTTCATCAGACGCTCTGGCACCCGTCATATGCCAGTCGTACTTGTACAGAAACTCGTTAGGATCACTCGTCCCCTTATAGGCCGGAACAGTAGGGGGAACGAATTTCCTTGGGAACTCAGTCTTCAAGATCTTTTCAGTAAATGGAGTTTTGCTTGGAGCGAAACCCCACTCTTTCTCATCTTCATCTCTTCGCATATTTTCCTTCATGATTTGGCGAACCATACCCAAAAAATATTCTTCATCATTTAGAGGCTCTGGAGGGCAAACATTAGCCACTCTCTCTGAATTCTGCCTTGACAATCGTTCACGGAGGGTCGGTTGCAGCCCTGATCCTCCAGCTTGAGTAGGAGTCCTTACTACATGGTCTGCGGCTCTTTGAGAAATGTTCCCTTCAACATCCTGAACTCCCACGGTAGGGTTCCCATCATTATTAACCGGTTGACAATTTGCCCCTAGTACATCATTCAACTGACTTAAGATCAGGGCGTTCTGGGCATTCTGAGCTTCCAACTGTGAATTTTGAGCATTCAATTGTTGATTCAACCCCAAAACTACGGCGTCCAATTAGGTGGCGTGACTCCAACAGTTGGAGCTACTTGACTTGAAGGAGGAGAGGTAGCAGTATTCTCCTGAATATTGTCGGATCTTACAGAACTTCGTTTTCTCCCAGGAGCCATTATTTCCAATAAACTTCTGGTTTTAAAAGAGATCTTTTCAACAAACCTTTGCGGAGCAATGGTAGAAATATCCTGAGTTCAGTTCTCAACGAAAGCACCAAAAATGTTAACGTTTAAAATCGAACGCTAACACCCCGGTGTATATTGAGATTGAGTGAAAGCACCACCCGTGAACACGGGAACTTAAAACAAGTAGAAAAGCCACGGAGAAAGCAGAAAAGACAACAGTTTTTATAGTGGTTCGGCTTCAGGGTAAGCCTACGTCCACTTTAATCCTCTTTATTACTGAATCAGTTACAACTTTACAAAAATCTTCAATTACAATACTGATGAGACAAACAACTAGAACTTCGATGCAGAAGAACTCTTTGAATCCATGTTAATTGCGTTAGATTTCCTCCTGAAGTTTGTTGAGATGCCTTTCATATTTGAAGTGTCGAGTGAGTCGAGAATTCAGCAGAGTATCGGCGCTTAAAGAAATCGGCCCAAAAGTCTCTTGAAAGTTGGAGATGGCAACGTATTTATAGAGGGTTCTATGCAGAAAACATTACCAAGTCCTAAACCGTAACCGACCTAAGTTAGTTTCGTGGACGACTCAAACTAAGGCGTGGGTCGGTTGCGACTTAACTACTAGATCGAGACTACCTCCGGTATGAGTATTGTGGCAGCGGGCTATAACTTAGCGGCTTTAGGTCGTGGACGACTTAAGCTAAGTTGTGAGTCACGGTCTAACTGATAAGCTTGCTAAAGTCTTAACTTGTTGACGAGCTAGGAGGCCACCGTGTTAAATAAGTAGCAGCGTTTCATTTTCTTAAGTCGTTCACGACACACGCTAGGTCGTAGGCTTCGGACAGCTTTAAGTCGTGAACTCAATTCCCTCTTAAGTCGTGCCACCTCTTGAATCGTTAAGTCATCCTGTCCTTGAGTCGTAGAAACCGTTAAGTCGTAGACTTCTCTATGTTGTAAGTCGGTGGCGACTTAAGCATAGGTCGTGGACCTTTCTCTGTTTTGGGCAATTAGATCGGCAACTTCCTTAGGTAGTTAGATTGGTAACTTATTTAAGCCTTAGGTCGGCATCCTTGTAAGGCCTTAGGTCGACATCCTTGTTAAGGCATTAGGCCGGTGCCCATGTTAGGTCAGTAGCTAACTTAGGTCGGTATCCTTTGAGTCTTAGGTCGGCATTTCTCTCAAACCTGTTAGGTAGGTATCCCTCTTAGGGCTTAGGCAGTTAGATCGGCATCCATGTTAGGTCGGCAACCTTTTGGGTATGTAACTTTTAATTCGCTGAGTCATGGCCGGGGCGGAGTTAACACTTCTCAAAGATCAAAAAGAATGTCATACTCTTTATTTTTATTCACCAAACCATAAATATTGACAATTATATCAATGCCAATCACAAAAGCTAATGACACACAAATTCACCAATGCACAAATAATGATAAAGCTTACCAATGTAAATCACGAAATCGGTGAAACATAAATTCTAGAAATGATCAATAGAAATCCAGAAATCATGAAAAGGGGGAAATAGGCCTATCACAAGATAGGAGCATTAAAACTCACCAACATGTGTATCACAAAACGGAAAGCTATACCATGATTGCTAACCATTAATTTTGAACCGAAGCTCCACCAAAACGACCCGAAGACCTTTGAGCCGAAGCTCCACTAAAACGGTCCCAAGACCATGAGTCGCTACCCCACCAAGCCGAAGCTCCACTAAAAAAACGGGTTTAAGTCTCCCTCGTAGACAAAGAGACATCGCATATTGCTAGTCTAAATCACAAATTTATCATCATTGATCGATAAGTGTAAATTACACTAATCTAGTAAATAAATGAGTTTAGCTTCATGTCCCATAACCACTAGCTTAACTTAAATATTAACGAACAAATTGTAAATCTCCACTCGAAAATTGTCACAAGAGATTCATCGAACAAGTCCAAGAATTAACCGACCAAGTAAACACAAGCGTTTCATACCACTTGTTTTATTAAGTCGTTTAATTCGATTTCTCATACGAGTGAGGTAAAGGTTTGTATATACTAATAGATTGGAAAACGGTTTAAGAAACGAGCTTTGTAATAAAATAGTGTTGATATCGTTTTGATGAAAGAATTTTGATATTTACTACTAGTATTGAAAACCTTTATATTTTGAAGTGACAAATCACAGAAATGATTGCAGGAATAAACAATCACTAAAATTCACATTCGAAGACATGAATAAAATTCCAAAGAAATCGATACCAAATCCATCAAAGTGGAAATACCCAAAAATTCCAAAAATAGAAGTTATCAAAGTGGACAAAGGTGATAACAACTAATCGGAGAAGAAGAATCGATTAAAGATTGGAAAAGCAAAGAAAAATGAGCATAAATAGGCAAAACAGGGAAATAGGAACAGGTCGTTCGACCGAAGTCTCTGAGTCGGTCGACCGAAAATAGTCCAGAAAGGTTTCGGCTACAGCTTCGGTCGACCGACTCAGAGAGTTCGGTCGGCCGAACCCCAAATTCTGCATTTTCTACCCTACTTAATAGAAGTGCAAACTCACTCAATTTGCAATCGGTGGAGCATGGACGCTAGGGAATTACGTCCATCGGCTACCCGGTCCTATTGGCTCCTTGATGCATCACCAAAAACATGTTCAAACATCAAAGTTGGGATTTTAAAGATTTGAACCCAAAACACTAAAAATTGGGATATTAACCGATTCAATCCAAACCAAAAGCAAGTGCACATGAATAAGTGCTAGGACTTCATACCCAACAATCAAATATAGTTATAGACAAAGATGTGAGATAAAAATCTCACCTTTAACCCAAAGACAAAGAAGAAGGAGCTCAATTTGCAAGGAGAAGACCAACCAATCCCCACTTCAACTCAACAAGCTTCAATCTAAGATCAAAACAAGTATTTCCTAAATTTATGTTTAGGAATTTCTCAGATTGAAGAGAGAAAGAGATAGAGAAGATGAAGAGGAGGCGTACTAGTAGCTTCTATTTGATTTTGGAGCAAGAATTCAAGTTTGCAAGAAGAAAATAGGGCTTGGAATTTCTAATTCCTCTTCCCTTCCCTTATTTTCAGTTTTAGCTTGAGTTTGAGGAGTGGGGATGAGTGAATGGAGAGGAGAGAGCTGAGTTAGGGTATTAAGTTAGCTAGTGGGCTGAACCCGAACCCAAAACCCAATAGAAAACGTAGCAAAATTCGACTAACTCCAAACATATCGAAGTTTATACTCAAAAAGGTCGCAAATGGCATTTTAAACTCAATGGAAGTGGTATCAAGTCATAATTCAACTGTTTGCAAAATGTAGCTTTTCAAACTAAAATCCGACGAACGATGCAATATTTGAATAAAATATTTAAATATACAATCGATAAATATGCGGGTTGTTACAGACTCCCCTCCTTAAAGAAATTGCGTCCTCGCAATACTTAATAAGAAAATAAAGAGTAACAACCATAAAAGCACATCAACACAAAAGAAAATTTGAAATAAGAAGTTCACCCTAAAGAGCACAAGAGAGTATGTTGCTCATAAGTCAAATTAGGCGAAACTTCTATTTCTTCCACAACACCGGGCTCAAGAATAGAATCGAAACCTCGAAGGCATTTCCATAATTGAGAAACGTGAAACACGTCATGAATAGCAGAAAACTGAGCCGGTAATAAAAGGTGATAAGCCATAGAACCAATAAGTTCGGTGACGGGAAATGGACCAATAAATCTAGGTCCTAACTTTCCCGACCGACTGAAACGCACAACACCCTTCATAGGTGAAACACGAATAAACACGAAATCTTCCATAGAAAATTCTAGTTTCCTTCTCTGGTTATCGGCATAGAATTTTTGTTTACTCTGGGCTTCTTTCATCCTATGACGAATAAGGTCAATCTTTTCTGTGGAATCATTAATAAAATCTGGACTTAAAACCAGCTTCTCAGCGACCTCAAGCCAACAAGAAGGAGATCGGCATGGTCTTCCATAGAGTGCCTCAAATGGTGCTATACCAATACTAGATTGGAAGCTATTATTATAGGAAAAATCAACAAGAGAAATATGATCTTCCCAACTTCCACCAAAATCAAGGACACATGCACGAAGAAGATCTTCAGAGTTTGATTCACACACTTGATTTGTCCATCGGACTGAGGTTGATAAGCAGTGCTAAAATTAAGCTTCTTTCCCAAATCTTTTTGAAGATTCTTCCAAAATCCACTAGTAAACAATGGATCATGATCACTAACAATAGATGTAGGAACTCCATGCAATTTAACAATTTCTTTGATCAAAAGTTTGGCCAAAAGAGGTACGGTTCTAGTGGACCGAATGGGAATAAAATGGGCGGATTTAGTAAGTCTTTCAACTATCACCCATAAGCTATCATGACCCGAATGAGAACGGGGAAGGCCGTCGATAAAATCCATGGAAATTTGGTCCCACTTCCAAATTGGAATTTCTAAAGGTTTCAATAACCTACCGGGCCTTTGATGCTCGGCCTCAATGAGTTGGCAAGTCATGCAACACTTAACAAAGTTAGCAATATCAGATTTCATTCCCTCCCAATAATAAAGTCGCTTCATATCCGCGTACGTTTTACTACTACCGGGATGAATGGTAAATTTAGAACGATGAGAATCTTCTAAAATGCCTTTACGAAGATCACTAATATTTGGCAAGATAAGTCTACCAAATTTTCGAATACCGCCACGAGAATCAATATCAAAGTCTTTCAAACCTTCAATATTAATTTTATCCCTAAAATTCTGGCTAAAAAGAGCCAATTTGGGATCTAGCCTTTGAGCTTCAATGATGTGGTTTATAGGAGAAGGATGAGCCTCAAGGCTACATATAGCCAAAGATAAACATAAATCGGACTCACGTTCTTGAATCTCACAAGTGGATAAGGTCTCAAGATCATTCCATTCGGATATCATCAAAGAAATAACCGCTTGTTGCTTACGACTAAGTGCATAGGCAACACGAATTCCCTTTCGGGTGAATAAAGAATATCAAGATCATAAGATGTAAGGAACTCAAGCCAACGTTGTTGACGAAAATTAAGTTCCTTTTGAGAAAATAAATACTTCAAAGATTTATGATCGGTGTAGAGAACAAATTTCTCTCCAAAAAACAATGATGCCAAATTTCTACAAGCAAAAACAATAATCGCGAGCACTAGATCATGAGTGGCATATCCAGTCTCGGTAAGCTTTAATTGTATAGAAGCATAAATGATAGAACATTCTCATTCGCAAGAGAACGGTACCCAAACCAATGCAACTAGCATCGATAGAAATAGTGAAATTTTGGTTCCCTTCGAGAATCACAAGAAAAAGAGTGCAGGAAAAGAGTTCTTTTAAATAATCTTCTTTCCCGAAAAGCTAAAACTTTCAAAATCACAATTATCTTTATGTAATAGTTTTTCTAGGAAAATTTACTTTTTTGCAAGTCAATTTATTGTGTCAGATTGTCTCATTAAAGCATTTATGTGATAACCCGGATTTTGAACATATGTAAATTTGGTAATGAGCTGATTTTAAATTATTAAGATACAGATTTCATCTGATTAAAACAAATGAAATTTAATAAATAAAGATATCAGGATATTATCTAAATGAACTAAACTGTAATAAATACTATATTATAAATATTAGGATAAATATGTATTTGATAAACTCTTATCGTAATTATTGAAATTTGACAATAGTTATTTAATAATCTTCTTTTCTAATAATTAAATTGGGCAAAACTATCTTTTCAAAATTTATAAAAATGATTTATTCTAATTATAATATACGATATATAGGTTTAAACACAAGGTTTGATAAAAAGCTTTAGTACATATATATATATATACATATATATATATTAATAAATTTTGGGTTAAAACATAAAGAGGACATATTAAAATCATTAATTCATGCATATTTACAAATGTAAAGGATTTTAGTATACATTTAAACATGTGTAATCATATAAACATAAGGTGGATGTAATATAAAAATTTTATTTACATATTTACATAAATTTTTGAATAATTAACAAGTGTAAACATTTAAAGTATGCATTGTGCATTTGTAAGCTAAAAGATTTAATGTTGGGACAAGTGGCATTTATATCTTTAATTTGGGAAATTTATACAATTAATGTATCAGGGAACAAGGTTGAATAGATATTCATTTTTTCAGAAACCAGTCATTCTCTTCTCCTCTAAAAAAAATGAATGGAAATAAACTAAAGTATGAATCAAGAAGCAAATTCAACACCAAAGTAAAGAAAACTGCAGACCATCATCAATCATAGAAAAATTTAGATCTGTAATCAAGTCCAAAACTAGTGAATCAAATCAAAATCGGCTAGCAACCTAGGAACAAATTCATTCAACAGTCAATTGATTCAAGTTCAAAAATCTGGAAGCCAGTAGGCAATCAAAAACCCAAAGGCAATTGAAGTTTCCAATTTTATTAAAAAGGGGTTTCTCTGTTCAGAAATTGAAAGAGGTGAGTAGACCATAATTCTTTCAAGTTAAAATCATCTGTAAAATTGGTGCATGCCTCAATTGATGATGAAAGTTACTTTAAACTGATGTGCATGGGTGGGATAATGATTGTTAGTTTGTAGTTGGAAGCTCTGGTTTGCATGTTTGAGTGCACATATGTGTAACTTAGTTTATTATGACTGACTGAATAGATTCAAAGAAGATTTTAATTTTTCCCTGATTTATTTTAGCGTATTATGATTAAAGAATTTAGATGTAATGGTGCAATTCAAATTAAGATATATATATATATATGTGTGTGTGTGTGTGTTTAAAAGTATAGTTACAGGATCTTTAAAAATAAATTAATAAATAAATAAAAGCCTCTCTATTTATATCTATAAGTAAACAGAAACTGATGGAACCAAGTATTATTATAAATTGTTGTAGGTATGTGAAGCATTGATGAATATTTGGTGTATGGATGTTTTTAAGTTTGAGTATAGATTTCAACTTCTATATATATATATGGTATTATGTTTGTAAACATATACCTGTAGTTTATTTTGTCTGTTGTATTCACATATTCAAGAGAAAAAATCTAAATCTTCATACCTAAGTGAAATTTAAGCAATGATCATAAAATAGAAAATGGTTATAACAAGGTAGTTTCGTTTACAAAAATAAATTCTGGTGGAATTATTTCTTTAACATTTCAAAAAAATTAAATTTTTACAGTAAAACCTGTTAAATCAGAAATCCAAATATTTAAATTTCAAGTTTAGATTGTATGATATGAATAGTCTTGGCAAATAATGAATTTAGGCACTGAAATCGTAATTTTTAGCTTGCTAAAAATCGAGATATGCTGTATTTTCATATTTGAGGATTATCGGCGAGCGTCGTTGATCGACGACGAATTCTTCTTTGTGTTTTGGTCTAGAGGTGGCTCGAGACTCAAGGGTCGTGGGAAAAATTCTGGAAGAAGTGTCGGTTCGCCGTGGTGGGCAGGGGAGGATGAACTAAGGATTAAGAGCTGGTTCGAGTTGACAGTTTTTGTGAGGATGTTGTGATGCTCGGGCGGTGTCGAGTTGAGCTAGGGTAGGGGAAATTGGAAGAGAGGGGATTGGCACATTCTCAGGCATGGCGACAGGGTTACAGGTGGCCAATTGAGGCGGCACGAGGGGTTGTTGACTGATCGTGTTTTGCGTTCTGGTGTATCTTCTAGCTCGTTTTTGCTTCTTGGCTTTTAGGTGGAAACTGAGTTGAGGGAAGCTTGAAGGAGGTCGTTGGTGACTCATGGACGTAGTCGTTGACGGTGGTAACGTTGACGAACTCATGTGCATGTGCACATTGATCATCTCTTATCTGCTTTTGGTTGCCATGTTGATTTCATCGAGTAGTAGGATGTTTTACTCGGGATTGAACTCGAGTTCGATCGAGTAGTGCTAGAGTTTTTTTGGCATGGGATAATGACGAGTACAACTCGGGTAATGGTAGTTGTGGGCTCGGGACTGTTATAGTATTAGGCTTAGTTAACAAACAAGTCAAATATTAAAGGATTATCAAAAAGAAATGAGTTTTAAAAGAAATTCAAACAAAGTTCTAAAAGGTGTTGTTAAGTTTTAAGTAAGTCTATTTCTTTTTTCCAAAGTGAGGTGTTTAAAATTTGTTTGTTTAGATATTTTTTTAAAGGATTAATCCTTATATGTTTTAAATAATTTTAGTAAATATAAGTATAATCTATTTATGGATTAAGGTAAGTAGTAATTAAATGTGCAATCAATTTAAGAAATAAATTTATTAATGTGATTGATTAATTAAGTTATTAAATTAAAGATGATTATTTATTACGAAAAACCACTTAGAGATAATTTTAATGCAATTAAATAAATGATTAATCTGTCAAGGGTTAATTAATTAAAATTACTAATTAATGAGCAAAGTTAATTTATTAAGTATATTTAACCAATTGAATAATTACTTGATGAAAGTAATTAAGGTAAATTACTTAAGGTAAGTAATTATGATTAACTACTTAATGTAATAAATTGAAGGGTTGATTAATTAATTAAGTATATTTATTAAGGATTAATAAATTAATAAGTGCGATTAATTAAAGGATAATTAATCGAGGGTAATAAATTAAGATGGGTAATTAAAGATGATTTAGGAATTGGTTTGTATTTAATTAATGTTTAGTAAAGGTAATCCGGGTGATTAAAAGACTAATAATTAATTTAATTAGAGATAGATTTAATTAATATGAAAATGATAAATCTTGCTTATGAAAGATTTATTAATGATTAAATGCTTTAATTGATAGATATCTCTAATACGAAACATTTGTGTTATGATATGTTTGGATGGATAATGATAATGTGGTTATTTATTGATGATGAATTGCTGCATAAATAGCGACATCTTGTGTTTAGAGTTGGACTGTATTTCGTTTGAATAACTCATGTTAAGATGGTATTGAATTCGAAAAAAAAGAAAAAAAAAACGGAGTCGGGTATTAGTAAACACCCGAAAGCACTTCGATTCTTTATGGATTGATATGTGTAATCAATAAGCTGGTTTGGAATGATTTAAGTAATTGGACCATTTAATCTAAGTTTGGCACTTAGAAATTGATGTGCAAAATAAGTAATGTTTATAACAACTTGTGGAGTTGTAAATTGATATAAGTTACCCCGGGTTTATATAAGTTGTATGCTTTTGTATTCTTTGTTAGATGGGTTTACTCACGCTGGTTTCCAACCTGACCTGGGTGTTACCTTGATGTAATACTCGGGTCAGTCCGAGTATTACAGATTTGCAGGTAAGGACGTTCTGGAGCGCAAGAGGAGAGCTGGAGGATAGGAACGTATAGAATGTCTATCCGTTGTGATATATATATATATTGATATTCATCTGGGACAAGTTATTTTAACTGTCCAGTGATTGTAAATGTTGTAACTCTGATATATAAAAATGTAAATGTACTGATGCAGTTCTTCTTTGTAAACTGTTATTTTATATGATATTATATTTTGATCCACTGCGAATGTGAGAATCCTATGTTTTAGTGTTTCTGTTTCTTCTTTTTCTTCTATCTCTTTCTTCTTTTCCTAACTATCTGGAGTTTTCGGAATCGAAAATTCCGGGTCGTTACATTTGGTATCAAAGCTGAGGGTTAAGCGAGAACCTTGGCTCTGTTGGGATTACTCTTTTAGGATAGGGTCAATGGTACCCTAGAACGAGTTGAGTATATATATATATATATATGAGAGCGTACTTGTTATTTTCCTGTATAAAGATTTTAAATGATTTTATATAAGAATATATTTTGATATCTAAAGCAATTTTTCTTTCTAATAAGGGAATTGGTTGTTAAAATTATTGGAATTAAATTAAGAAGTAATAGACCACAACCAAACTGAAATTGAAATTGAATAAAGATAAGTTTGAAATAAATTCAAACTGAAATTTAATTCGTGAATTTGGGGAAAAATTTCAGAATAATATAATAATGAAATGGTTTCTAGATAAAATAATCTTGGGTATTATCATAAATAATTGCTGTATTTAATAATGAAATGTGTGTTAATGAGTAAGAAAAATGAAATGTTTTAAGGAAGTAAACCATTTAAGTAAGTATGGGTTATAAATTGAAATTGAAGTTGATCTAAATTACGAAGTTTGAATCTTAAGATTTAAAAACATTTGAAATTTGTTTTCAAATTATTAAAAGGAACAATAAATAATATTAATTGAATGAGAGTTTGATGCAAACAAGATTTGTTTGAAGATTTAAAGAAAATTTGTTCTGAATTAAAACCAAAGGTGGTTTAAATTTTAAAATTTGGCTTGGTGGGCCAAGGAATAAATATGTATATATATGAGAGATATACATAATATCAAAGATGGTTTGAGATAAACTCCGAATGTTGAGTTTTAAAATTTGGAATGAAAAGTGATACCCAAAGTGATAAGTTTTTGAACTTAATGAGTAGGAAGATTATTTATGAAAAGTTCAAAATTTTAAATGGAAGTTCAAACTGGGTAAGGTAGTTTGGATTAAGTGAATTGAGTTTAACTTTGGAAAAAGTTAAATAAGTTGGAATGATCAACCTGATTTGAAAATTTCAAGACGAAATTGGAATTTAACTTGGAAAGTTAAATGGTTGATTTTAATGGGAAGTTTGTGTGATCTTAAAATGGGTTTGAGATCCTAAAATTAGAAATGGATGGATGTTTTAAAAATAATTTGAATAAAACCATCCTGTTGTTATTAATAATCTTTAAGTTGAAATTGGATTTGTTTAAATAAATAAGAAATGAAGTGTGGTAATATATCCATTATTGGGATAAAACGAAAATCACACTTTAATTTGAAATTAAGGATAAGGAATTGCTTTGAACTGAAAATTTGAATGATTACAATTGTAAATTAAGATTGTTTGAAACTCTTACTTTAACCTTGTAATGAGTTAAGTAAAGATAATTTAGAATGGAATTTTGAGAATTTGACTCAAAATTAAATTGTTTAAAGGTTAATTTGATTTGAATTAATTGAAATTGTGATTGAAAATGTATAAGTATAAAGTTCAAATGGAAAATTTGAATTGGATTAATTTGCAACAATTTGAAATTGAAGTCGATCCAATTTGAAATTAGTCCTCATTTATTTGAATAATTTGGAATTGTAATTAATGTTGAATAGTTTTAAATTCAAATGGAATTTGAATTGAATTCGGAGAGAAATCAAGAATAATTCAACTTGATTTGGAAATGGAGTTTGAAATTGGGATTAATTCAAAATGGAGTTGAAATGAATTGAAATTGGAACTAGTTCAATTGAAATGTATTTGAATTAGTAGAATTTGAGATCTGGGTTGAATATAGTTAAATTTGGTAAGAAACTAAGGTTAATTCAACTTGAATTGTGGTTGAACCAATTTCAATATAAATTGAAGTTATTTAAATTGAAATTGGGTCAATTCAAATGGAAGTGGAAATTTAAATTGAATTGATGAGAAAGGAGATTGGGAAGTGAACAGTTTTGACTCTGGACTATTTTTTAAAAAATTGTTTTAATATAAACCTATTTTTCCAAGATGTTCATTATATATACAACCTTTCTTTTAAAAGCCAAACTATCTTATACTTGTTTTACAATTATTTTTAAAGCTGTTTGACAATTTTCCAACTGTGTTATAAACTATTTACTGTTTGCACCAAAATTGGTCACAAACCCTGATGAATGTGAAAGCACCAGTGTTGGAATATAAATCAACAATATCCAAACACAAATCACAGATCTAAGTAGCAGAGTAATAAATGCAAACAAGAACACACGATTTATAGTGGTTCGGCTATCTCCGGCCTACGTCCACTTCAAAGGTTTTTCCTTTTATTGATGTTCTTCGCTGATTACAATCGATTACAGCGGATTGCAATGAATTATAGTTCTGAAATTCAAGTACAACGGTGGTTGTTGAGTGCAAAGTAGAGCCTCGGTGGAGTCTTGATGCTTCAGAGTCTTGATCTTGCAAAGAGAATTCGGTCCTTTTTCTGAATGACCTGGGAGTCTATTTATAGGCGTAGGCTGTTGCTCTCTTGCTGAAAACTCGGGAGACCTCTTCTGGCACGTGAGGGGGCCCATACGTACGGTCTCGGGAAGTTTGGGCCCACTTTGGCATCGGTTCGAACTCCATTCGAACCGATAAAGAATTCATCCAATCGAGGTGAAATTTGGCGTGGACATTCGTCAACATGTATGGAAGCATCTGTGAAAATTTCATGGCATTTGGATCAGCAGGTTTGGAGATATGGTGGATTCGAATTTGGGTTTATGAGATAGCTGTTTGGTTCGAACCCATGTGTTCGAACCGATGGCTTCGAATCCTTCATAGCACGCGACTTCGTGGTGACGTGGAGCGCCTTCTTCGGTTCGATCCAGGCTTTGCGCCGAGTTGAACGAGTCGAGTCCGAGTTCTTTGCCGTGTTTACTGGGTGGCTTCGTGCATTGGGTTCGAAGGTCGTCTTCGAATCGTTGGAAGGGTGTCCGTTCGAATCGATCCAAATGCGTCACCTTGGATCGATTCGAAGTTGACTTATCATGTTGGGTTCGAAGACAGCATGGGGCGAGGCGGCTTGGATGGTTTCGAAGTAAGGCTCAGTTCACGGATTCGAAGTCAGGTCGTTGATGGATTCGGAGTGGAGTCGAGGCCGATGGAGTCGAAGAATGATGTCGGCTGATGGATTCGAACGCCACTTCTTCGCATGGATTCGAACTAGTTGGGTTCGAACACGATGGGTTCGAAACAGATGGTTTCGAATATGATGGGTTCGAACATAATGGGATCGAACCGAGCAATGTCAATTCCTCTTATCTTGAATCCATCATAACTTGAGCATACGACCTCGGATTGACCTGAAATTTGAGATGTAGACTTCTATGATCTTTCTTGTCGTGTCCTATCAATTGTGGCCCGTTCCGGACTCGGACAAAATTCATCGATATCCATGGTTATCCTGCAATGCATGGCTGATATTCATGAATAGCAATTATTGATTTCCAGTAAATTTTGGATATCTCAACTTTGCCAAAAGTTGGGATAACATTTTGCCCCCCAAAACATGCCTTTTTGTAAAAGGTATGTTTTGAACGGTCTTAAATCAAGTGCAATAAATTCATGTTTCATCCATAGCTGTGGTGTTAACAATCAAGTTTGTGGCTGTTCGAAGCCAAATCAGCATTTGTTTGTTTTTCGTAGAAGTTGAGAATGAAGTTTCATTGTCCCTCCGGACTATTATTGGCTGCTCTGAACCCTTACTAAGCCCATTCTAGACTTAGTGATTGAATAGAAAGATCCTATTGCTCTCTGGCGTTGCCTTCTATCCCTTGCACTCTGGTCCCAGTTAGGACGTATAGCGATATCATGGTCGTTCGGGACCGATCATAGCCTCTCCGGGCTCTTGCTGGATCCCATCCTGTCACTCTCCGGTGAAGGGGAAACAACGCTTAAGTGAGTCGATCCTGTCGCTCTCCGGCGAAGCAACTCACTTCTTGCACTCCGGTTCAGTGCATCTGAACATTAAGCGATGTCTTGGTCGTTCGAGACCGATCATAGCCTCTCCGGGCTCTTGCTGGATCCCATCCTGTCACTCTCCGGTGAAGGGGAAACAGCGCTTAAGTGAGTTGATCCTGTCGCTCTCCGGCGAAGCAACTCACTTCTTGCACTCCGGACCCTGTCTCTTTCTGGATAGGGTCATAAAGCGATCATGTTTATATTGGTGTTCAATGTCCATCCTTTGACTCTCCGATCAAAAGGTTTATTGCAAGAAGTTCTAATTTATTTATTAAAATTCGAGTTCTAGATGTTCAATCTCAAACATCAGAAAAAAGCTAAACATTGCCTCTCCGGGCATATCGGTTTATCTCCATCTCAGAGCATGCCTAGGGATCTCTCCGGTTCCCGTACATGTGTAAGTGGAGTAACCGTTTATTCTGAGAATAAATTTAAATAAAATTATTCGACCGAAGTCCAAATCCTGGACTTGGCCCTTGCCATCTTTGATCAGTCGATGACGAGTCGTGATCCCGATCCAGGATCGTTCCTGCTAGGTGGAGGCGGTAGTTGTTCATGTCTCGTTGCTGCTGTCCGTTCTCTGACATATTGTGGCAATCTACCACCCCTAGCGTGTTCTTCCACCTCATCCTTTAGGTGACGGCATTCATCTGTGGTGTGACCATCCAGCTCATGGAACAGGCAATATTTTCCAGTCCTGCGCTCCCGCTCGGTGGGATCCCTTACAGGTGGCTTTCGATAGTGAAGTTGCCCCCTGGTTTCAGTGAAGACTCTTTCTAAGCTTGCATTCAGATCTGTGTACTGCCTGAATCTTGGTTCTCGGAATTTCTTCCGTTTATCAGGACCATCATGTCTGTCGTCCTGTTTCCTCTTTCCCTTGTCCGCTTCGGACTGCTCTCTAGAGGTCCCTATGCTTTTCGTGGCATTTATTTCACGACTCTCGACTCGTGATTCTTCTAACCGAATGAACTTCTCGGCTTTATGAAAGAATTCTCCAAGATCTTGTGGTGGATCTTTTGTTAGAGAATCTTTGAACTTGGTGCCTTCCGCGACTCCTGCCACCGCCGCCATTAAAATCATTGATGGATCCGGGCGATCCACAGAAGTCACTGTCACGTTGAATCTGAGTAGAAAATCTTTTATGGACTCTCCGGTCCTTTGCTTGATTGTTGCTAAAGTCATCACACTCTTGGGTCGCGTCACGTGGACCCTGAACTGTCTCATGAAGCAATCAACGAGCTCGCTCCATGTTCTGATTGATCCAGTCTCTAGTTTCCTGAACCATAGTGAAGCTAAATCTGTCAAATATAGAGGGAAGCATCGTGCCATCACTTCCTCGGATGCCCCCAGCACTTCCATGTGCCTGATATATCTTGTGATGTGCATGGTCGGGTCTGATCTCCCGTCATAGGGATCTAGCGCTGGTAATTTGAACTTTGGAGGGTTCCTTGCGTTTCGGATGTTTGGAGTGAATGGACTCCGACTAAATTCTTCTAGGCCTCCGCTAGGCAATCCCCCTCTCATGATTCTTCGCATTAGGCCAATCATTCTCTCGTCTCCGTCTAGAGGTTGGCCCCTTGTCAAGTTCCTATCCTGCCCCCCGAGCCTTGAAGGGAATTCTGGTACGTATTCTTCGGGTGGCTCGTTAAAATATGCATTGGCTCCAGCTTGTTGAGCTCCGTCTGTTGGTCTTCCAGTATCGGACCCTGAGGGTCTGCCCCCAAGGCCTTGTTGACCACCTTCAACTCCTGTATTCTGGTCTTGAACCTGACCTTCATTTGCTTCTGCAATCCTGATTCCTTGTCCCGTACTCGTAGCTGTTGTAGTTGGTCCAAGGTTTTGCATGTTTGCTGTCCTCATTTGCTCGAGGAAATTTTGCAGCATCTCCTGTTGACTCTTCATTATGCTTTCGCGCAATGAATTAGCCATAGCCTCCATCTCGACTCTAGTGATGTAGATGGAAGCTTGTCCTTCTCCTGATCCGGAGGATGCTTCTTGGCTTCCTCCTTGTTGGCTCCTATCAACCCTTTGTCTTGTTTGTCGAGTCATTGTCTCTGAATTGGAAGTCTTCGAACTCTTGAATCTGAACTCTGAATGTAGCGGGTGCTAGTCCTTCTCAGTGAAAGCACCAAAGTGTTTGCACCAAAATTGGTCACAAACCCCGATGAATGTGAAAGCACCAGTGTTGGAATATAAATCAACAATATCCAAACACAAATCATAGATCTAAGTAGCAGAGTAATAAATGCAAACAAGAACACACGATTTATAGTGGTTCGGCTATCTCCGGCCTACGTCCACTTCAAAGGTTTTTCCTTTTATTGATGTTCTTCGCTGATTACAATCGATTACAGCGGATTACAGTGAATTATAGTTCTGAAATTCAAGTACAACGGTGGTTGTTGAGTGCAAAGTAGAGCCTTGGTGGAGTCTTGATGCTTCAGAGTCTTGATCTTGCCAAAGAGAATCCGGTCCTTTTTTTGAATGACCTGGGAGTCTATTTATAGGCGTAGGCTGTTGCTCTCTTGCTGAAAACTCGGGAGACCTCTTCTGGCACATGAGGGGGCCCATACGTACGGTCTCGGGAAGTTTGGGCCCACTTTGGCATCGGTTCGAACTCCATTCGAACCGATCAAGAATTCATCCAATCAAGGTGAAATTTGGCGTGGACATTCGTCAACATGTATGGAAGCATCTGTGAAAATTTCATGGCATTTGGATCAGCAGGTTGGGAGATATGGTGGATTCGAATTTGGGTTTATGGGATAGCTGTTTGGTTTGAACCCATGTGTTCGAACCGATGGCTTCGAATCCTTCATAGCACGCGACTTCGTGGTGACGTGGAGCGCCTTCTTCGGTTCGATCCAGGCTTTGCGCCGAGTTGAACGAGTCGAGTCCGAGTTCTTTGCCGTGTTTACTGGGTGGCTTCGTGCACTGGGTTCGAAGGTCGTCTTCGAATCGTTGGAAGGGTGTCCATTCGAATTGATCCAAATGCGTCACCTTGGATCGATTCGAAGTTGACTTATCATGTTGGGTTCGAAGACAACATGGGGCGAGGCGGCTTGGATGGTTTCGAAGTAAGGCTCAGTTCACGGATTCGAAGTCAGGTCGTGGATGGATTCGGAGTGGAGTCGAAGCCGATGGAGTCGAAGGATGATGTCGGCTGATGGATTCGAACGCCACTTCTTCGCATGGATTCGAACTAGTTGGGTTCGAACACGATGGGTTCGAAACAGATGGTTTCGAATATGATGGGTTCGAACATAATGGGTTCGAACCGAGCAATGTCAATTCCTCTTATCTTGAATCCATCATAACTTGAGCATACGACCTCGGATTGACCTGAAATTTGAGATGCAGACTTCTATGATCTTTCTTGTCGTGTCCTATCAATTGTGGCCCGTTCCGGACTCGGACAAAATTCATCGATATCCATGGTTATCCTGCAATGCATGGCTGATATTCATGAATAGCAATTATTGATTTCCAGTAAATTTTGGATATCTCAACTTTGCCAAAAGTTGGGATAACATTTACTATATTTCAACTATTTTACAAAACTAATTACTATCTTACTATTATTTTGCAATTATCTAAAATTTCTATAATTATCTTAACTATTTTTTGACTATCTTACACCTATTTTACAAACTAGTAATTATTTTCCAACTACTTATCTATTTGGAAATTTTATTCAAGCTATTTTCAAAATAAAATGGTCGGAGTTCAAACTGTTATTGGTTAAATACCCAATCGAGATAAGAATAGAGGTGATAGTCCAAATGGATTGAAGCAATTGTGAGTAAGTGAATGAAAATCAAAGGGAATGTGAATAGAAATGCACTTGATTTGGCTAATAAATAATAAAGATGAACATGGAGGGTGTACTTATGTTATTCTATTCGCATAGTGATTTGATCCAGATTCGAGCACAGGGTATCGATATAGTAGTCGATCTGAGTTGGGATTTTTCACTCGATTTTCGACGGCGAACCTGGAAATGGGTTGTTGATTGGTTCTGGATATTCTCTATCATAGTTATGACTATGCAAGGAGAATGATAGTTTCTGATCAAGAAACCAAATCTAAGTCCGCACTAGGAAGTCGGGTGGACGATAGTCGTTCGAAAGTGAAATTGTGTGGCCGAGTGAGCGATCAGATTGGTATAGCGTACGGATGATATGTGTACATCATACGAATTTGAATGAAATGATATATAAATAATAATCAAATTTAAATATTTGATTTGGAATAAATAAAGTAATATATCTTTGTTATATAAGATAAATCTTCCCTTATTGAATCTATTGCCAGAAGAAAAGGATTTTGAAGATGTTTTGAAGTATAAAGGGAGTTTTATTCAAGTTTGAATTGATCCAAAGTTTTAAAGATTATATATATCTGAATACATATATATATAAAGGATCATATGAGGATTTTGGAAAAAGGTTTGGGAACCTTTGGTTTTGGAAAGGCTTTTGATTTTTGGGTAAAATCAATATTGAAATTTTGAAAACCTAGTTTGGGAATAATCGATTTTAGGATAATCGATTTTGGTGTAAAGGAGCTTTGTATGAGATCATACTAGGTGTATGATATGAAGATACTATATGCGTATAGTATAAAATGTTTTGATGATGAATCTGGGGAAAAAAGCGCTCCCTTGAAATGAACTTCTCAGGAGTGCCACCGGGTGGTGCTGCCTTGAGTCCCAAGAGGGAGTTCTAAAGTTGATCCTGTGAGGAGTCCGAACAAAACTAATTCCTGGGATTATGAGTAGAGTATACCATAGCAAAAGTCGTGTGTGCCGTTGAGAGCCAACAGTCTGCGTTTGATTTTATATCGGTAGACTGCGACCTATGTAGGAGTGGAGAAGTTTCATTTTGACAGCGAAAATCAGAGGCCGCAGAGAGCCTGCAGTTACATGGACTTTTGCTGTGATGGCAACGAACCCTGGAATGTAACTGTGATTTGTCGTGGGATCCATGGTGTAATTGGGAGGCCAAAGAGAGCCTGCAGTTACATGGACTTTTGCTGCGATGGCAACGTAACCCTGGAATGTAACTGCGACCATGGACGGGGGTGATGATTTCCAGAGCATTCTCACCAAAAGATATATCCTCTACTTCCAAAAACTATTTCCTATATTTTTATTAAAATTATTTTCCAAAGTATTTTCACTGGGTGTTGAAACGGGTTTACCAAGTGCTTATAGATTTTCAGTCCAACGCCTGATCAACGTATGACCAAATTTCTGTGAGAACAAGGATGTACTTGTTGGTACATCGAGTAATAATGAATTTTTTTTATAAAACTATTTTAGTAATATTATGTAAAAAAAATTAAAGTATCAAAGAGAAATTTTTCTAATAATAATCATTTTAATATATTCTGGCTTCGTTCCTTTTCGAGGACGAAAAGATTCTAAGGGGGGAGGAATGTGATAACCCGGATTTTGACCATATGTAAATTTGGTAATGAGCTATTTTTAAACTATTAAGATACATATTTCATTTGATTAAAACAAATGAAATTTGACAAATAAGAATATCTGGATATTATATAAATGAACTAAACTATAATAAATACTATGTTATAAATATCAAGATAAATATGTATTTGATAATCTCTTATCGTAATTATTGAAATTTGACAATAGTTATTTAATAATCTTCTTTTATAATAATTAAATTAGGCAAAAACTATCTTTTCAAAATTTATAAAAGTGATTTATTCTAATTATAATATACGATATCTAGGTTTAAACACAAGGTTTGATAAAAAGCTTTAGTACATATATATATATATATATATATATATATATATATATATATATATATATATATTAATAAATTTTGGGTTAAAACATAAAGAGGACATATTAAAATCATTAATTCATGCATATTTACCGATGTAAAGGATTTTAGTATACATTTATACATGTGTAATCTTATAAACATAAGGTGGATATAATATAAAAATTTTATTTACATATTTACATAAATTTTTGGATAATTAACAAGTGTAAACATTTAAAGTATGCATTGTGCATTTTTAAGCTGAAAGATTTCATGTTGGGACAAGTGGCATTTATATCTTTAGTTTGGGAAATTTATACAATTAATGTATCAGGGAAAGAGCTGAATAGATATTCATTTTTTCAGAAACCAGTCATTCTCTTCTTCTCTAAAAAAAATGAATGGAAATAAATTAAAGCATGAATCAAGCAGCAAATTCAACACCAAAGTAAAGAAAACTGCAGACCATCATCAATCAATGCAAAATTTAGATCTGTAAGCAAGTCCAAAACCAGTGAATCAAATCAAAATCGGCTTGCAACCTAGGAACAAATTCATTCAACAGTCAATTTATTCAAGTTCAAAAATATGGAAGCCAGTAGGCAATCAAAAACCCATAGGCAATTGAAGTTTCCAGTTTTATTAAAAAGGGGTTTCTCTATTTAGAAATTGAAAGAGGCGAGTTGGTTCGAGTTGATAGTTTTTGTGAGGATGTTGCGACGCATGGGCGGTGTCGAGTTGAGCTAGGGTAGGGGAAATTGGAAGAGAGGGATTTAGCACATTCTCAGGCACGACGACAGGGTTAAAGGTGGCAAATTGAGGCAACGCGAGTGGTTGTTGACTGATCGTGTTTTGGGTTCTGGTGTATCGTCTAGCTTGTTTTTGCTTCCTGGCTTTTAGGTGGAAACTGAGTTGAGGGAAGCCTGAAGGAGGTCGTTGGTGACTCATGGGTGTAGTCGTTGACAGTGGTAACGTTGACGAACTCATGTGCATGTGCACATTGATCATCTCGTATCTGCTTTTGGTTTCCACGTTGATTTCTTTGAGTAGTAGGATATTTTACTCGAGATTGAACTCGTGTTCGAGTAGTCCTGGGTTTTTTTTGGCATGGGATGATGACGAGTAGAACTCGGGTAATGGTAGTTATGGGCTCGGGTCTGTTATAGTATTAGGCTTAGTTGTCAAATAAGTCAAATATTAAAGGATTATAAAAAAGAAATGAGTTTTAAAAGAAATTGAAACAAAGTTCTAAAAGGTGTTGTTAAGTTTTATGTAAGTCTATTTCCTTTTTCCAAAGTGAGGTGTTTAAAATTTGTTTGTTTAGAATTTTTTTTTAAAGGATTAATCCTTATATGTTTTAAATAATTTTAGTAAATATAAGTATAATCTATTTAATGGATTAAGGTAAGTAGTAATTAAATGTGTAATCAATTTAAGAAATAAATTTATTAATGTGATTGATTAATTAAGTTATTGATTTAAAGATGATTATTTATTACGAGAAATCACTTAGAGATAATTTTAGTGCAATTAATTAAATGATTAATCTGCTAAGGGTTAATTAATTAATTAAAATTAAGGGTCAAACTAATTAATGAGAAAAGTTAATTTATTGAGTATAATTAACCAATTGAATAATTACTTGATGAAAGTAATTAAGGTAAATTACTTAAGGTAAGTAATTATGATTAAGTACTTAATGTAATAAATTGAAGGGTTGATCAATTAATTAAGTAAATTTATTAAGGATTAATAAATTAATAAGTGCGATTAATTAAAGGATAATTAATCGAGGGAAATAAATTCAGATGGGTAATTAAAGATGGTTTATCAATTGGTTTGTATTTAATTAATGTTTAGTAAAGGTAATCTAGGTGATTAGAAGATTAATAATTAATTTAACTTGAGTGAGATTAAATTAATTTGGAAATGATAAATCTTGCTTATGAAAGATTTGTTAATGATTAAATGCTTGAATTGATAGATATCTCTAATATGAAATATTTGTGTTATGATATGTTTGGATGGATAATGATAATGTGGTTATTCATTGATGATGAATTGCTGCGTAAATAGCGACATCTTGTGTTTAGAGTTGGATTGTATTTCCTTTGAATAACTCATGTTATGAAGGTATTGAATTCGAAAAAAAAGAAAAAAAAACGTTGTCGGGTATTAGTAAATACCCGAAATCACTTCGATTCTTTATAGATTGATATGTGTAATCAATAAGCTGGTTTGGAATGATTTAAGTAAATTGGACCATTTAATCTAAGTTTGGCACTTAGAAATTAATGTGTAAAATAAGTAATGTTTATAACAACTTGTGGAGTTGAAAATTGATATAAGTTACCTCGGGTTTATATAAGTTGTATGCTTTTGTATTCTTTGTTAGATAGGTTTACTCACGCCGGTTTCCAGCCTGACCCGGTTGTTACCATGATGTAATACTCGGGTCAGACCGAGTATTATAGATTTGCAGGTAAGGACGTTCTGGAGCGCAAGAGGAGAGCTGGAGGACAGGAATGTACAGGGTGTCTATCCGCTGTGATATATATATATATATTGATATTCATCTGGGACAAGTTATTTTAACTGTCCAGTGATTGTAAATGTTGTAACTCTGATATATAAAAATGTAAATGTACTGATACAGTTCTACTTTGTAAACTGTTATTTTATGTGATATTATATTTTGATCCGCTGCGAATGTGAGAATCCTATGTTTTAGTGTTTTTGTTTCTTCTTTTTCTTCTATCTCTTTCATCTTTTCCTAACTATCTGGAGTTTTCGGAATCGAAAATTCCAGGTCGTTACAGTTTAGGAAATTCCTATCGGTAACGTTGATCAAGCGCATCGACCAGCATTCTTAAAGCACTCAATGGGCAATACAATCACCAAATCATCTTCTATATGATGAATAAGTCTCTTAAAAATTTTAAGAATATTCTTTGTACGTTTTAAGAACAAAATCTAATTATACTTATAAATAACTCTTATGTAAAAGATTTGCAAAATTTTAAACTTTTGTTTTCATCCAAAAATCAATAAATACAAGAATTGAGTCATCGTGATATTCATAGAATAGTCGATATATAAAATGGATGAAATAAGCTGGACAAACTGAATGACATAACAAGTCATTCATAAGAATCATAATGAGTGCAGAATGTGGTAAGTGGAATGTGTTAACGTGAAAATCAGATGCTAACACCCCGATGCAAATAGAGATTGAATGAAAGCACCACCCGTTAATACGGGAATCAGAGATAAGCAGTAAAGTCACAGAAAAACAGTAAAAGACACAATTTTTATAGTGGTTCGGCTTAAGATCGAGCCTACGTCCACTTCAATCTTCTTTACTGCTCATTTGATTACAACCCTTTACAACTTTCTTCAATTACAATACACTTTGGATTAGTAGCTCAAACTTCAAAAAAGTATAATATCTTGAATTCATGTTGAATGATGTTGATTCTCTTTTGAATTTCGTTGTAACGTCCTTGATGTTAGAAAAGCTTGAAGTGTTGTTTGAGTTGAGAATGCAGCAGAGTGATGGCGTCCTCCCAGAATCAGAAGAAGTTTTTTCTTTTTAAATGTTGGAGCTCACGCTTATTTATAGGGGTTTTCTGAGCAGGTCTTAGGTCGTGACCGACTTAAGGTAAGTCGTGGCCGACTTAGGATAAGTCGGGGGTCGTTGGCGAGTTATGGCATCCGGAGTTATGAGTTAGCTGGCTCGCTTATATCCTTTAGTACTAACTGATAGGTCGTTACCGACCTAAGCCAGGTTATAGGCTGGCAGCGACTTAAGGATAAGTCGTAAGTTGCGTTTTCGAGATAAGGCTTAACTGGGATGTTGTACCTACTGAGTACAAGTCCTGAGTCGCGAACGAGTTAACAGGCACCGGTTTAAGTAACACAACATCGGATTCGCTTTTGTGCTTAGGTCGTGAGCGACCTAGCATAAGTCGTAAGTCGGCCATGGCTTGAGTCGGTAACTACCGCAAGGTATTGAGTTGGTAACTCTTCCAGGCAGTTGATAGTTTAGTCGGTCTATTTTCTTAGGGCAGTTAAGTCGGCAAGCTGTTAGGTCGGCATCCTTTTAAGTCGGCAACCTTATTAAGTCGGTAAGTCGTGCCACTTGTTAGCTCGTTAACCCGCTTCATCAGTTAGGTCGTTGACTTCGAGTAGAAGATAGGTCGCTCCATTCTCTAAGTCGTATACCGTTTTGGACGGGGCGCTGCCCCGCACCCCGCCGGGGGCGCTGCCCCCTGGACCCCTGCGACCTGACCGGGCAGGTCGATCACCGTAGCGGTGATGTTGCCCCCGCACCCCCACCTTGGGGGGTTGGCACCCCCCTAGACCCCCCCTCCGTAGGGGATCTTATCTGAAAAGCCATTCAACAGAACTTGCTTTGTTGGGATGCTGAGTTGACTATTCTTCGAGATGAACTATCATTGGTTTCTCGGTCGATTTTTGATATCACGGCCATGCTGAAAAAGTGGAGTTAACAGAATGCTAACTCCCGCAACTCATAGCCAAATGAAAATCGGTGGCAAGGTCGAACTAAAAAGATCTTAACACCACTCAAAAGATTGCTTAGGGGATAATGCTAAGACAAGCTCAAAAATACTGGAAAATTCCACAAACTACCCGAATGAGAAAAATAACGTTTTCCTCATCTTGTGGGTTTGAAGAATAAAAATGATGCCATCAAATAGGAATCAAAATCACAAAGAAAAATGGAAATTTGCTTAACAGATTAAAAATGTCGAAGATGAATAGTCCACTCGGGGCATGGAATATGGATTCATAAAAATCGAGCCAATCCTTTCACAAAAATTAATTCCGAAGTCTAAGTAACGCATAACATGCAAATCGGCCCGGAAAGAAAAATCACATAAAATAATTTTGACATCAATAAAAAGCAAATTGAGTGTTGCGGATCCACCAACCGAACTCGCAATTCTCAACAAAGTCATCAAGCCCAAAACATTTATAGAAAAGAAATCAACAATTTCTTTTGATATAAAAATAATGAGATGGACTCATATCAACAAGAACTCGAAAAAGATAATCACAAATAAAATGTCATCAAGGATTGAATGAGAAATACCTTGACCAAGAAAAGTGTCACTACGAGCTTTTTGCTTTCCCTCTCTCCTACTTTGAAGTTTAGGACATGTAGATAAGTAATGACCCGAGCCTTTGCAATAGCGGCAATAAAGGGGTTTCGGGCACTTAATTACATAATGGTCCATGGAACCACAATTGTAGCATTGTCCACGATTAGAAGTAGGTGTCTTGGCTACCGAAGTTTCTTTCTTGCTTGGAAGTTTGGGGCATGCAGAAATATGATGACCTGAATTTTTGCAATAACGACAAAAGAGTGGTTTCGAACACTCCTTTGCATAGTGGTCCTTAGAATTACAATTGTAGCATCCTCCACGATTAGGGATTGGATTCTTTGCTACCAAAGTAATTTGCTTCACTTTCTTATTGGGATTAGGGCTCTTGAACTTAATATGCCTCTTCTTGGAAATCCCAATATCACTATCACTTCCTTTACTAACCTCTTCATGTCGAAGAGTGATATCCACAAGCTGATTGGAAGGAACTTCAAGTCTCAAAGGTAAAATCTTTTTGGGATTCTCAATCAAAGCACAAATAAACCTTTGATTCTTTACAAGATCCAAAAGTTGTTGGGCAGACATGAATACGCCATCCAGAGAAGGGCTACTGGATTGATCAGCGCTAGGACTGCTAAAACTAGCCATTTCTTCTTCTTTAATAAAGAAAGAAAGAAGAAAAAAAGGTTACTGTCAGAATGAATATCAAACAAACTTGATTGATAAGACAAGGCATCATAAAGGAAAATAGGATAGAACGGTACGAAGACACGAATTAAATCCTAAGGCACGACTCCTAAGAAAGACTTAGGGCAATGATCCTTGCTAGATTATTCTACATTGTTCCGAAGTTTGGCTCTGATACCAAGCTGTGACGCCCCACCTCTATACCCACGCTAGCCAAGGACACTACGGTGTAATGTCATCAACTAGCACGAAGAATAAGGCTGTTGAGGAGCGACCATCCGTGTAATGGCTTTGTGCGAGCATCGATATGCCAGATAAAATATAACTTGCATTTCGTTTCTGGAGGAAATCCGACATGCCGATACAAACTCAGAGCTACTACAAAGTGTCTATAATATCTTCGGAAACAAATATAGTAATAAACATAACACAAATCAGTCATAGATAATTCATATCACAAAGGCGGAAAAAGATATGAATATATAACACATGAAAGTATATATCAGAGTAGTGGTCAAATAAGATCCAGAATATCACAAAAATGAATAGTTACAAGTGTAACACAAAAGAATAAGTATACATCAATGAGTCTATATCTCAAATGTATACAACCAAAAACTAGTAATCTAAGTAGTTAGCCAAAAGTCAGGATAATAATCCCAGATGAGAAGTCAAGCAGAAACACCTGTAACATCTCGGTCTGACCCGAGTATTATTTAATAAGAAAATAATAAATGGATTAGTCTAGCTATAAATATCAGATAAAATGATAGAATAAGAGATATGACAAAAACGTATGATAACCCTAAAGCCATACTGTAATAAGTATGCAACTGAAGATCAACTAGAGATTAATCAATATCACAAGAATCTTCTCAAAGATCAAAAAGAATGTCATACTCTTTATTTTTATTCACCAAACCATAAATATTGACAATTATATCAATGCCAATCGCAAAAGTTAATGACACACAAATTCAGCAATGCACAAATAATGATAAAACTTACCAATGTAAATCACGAAACTTGGTGAAACATAAATTCTAGAAATGATCAATAGAAATCCAGAAATCACAAAAAGGGTGAAAGAGGCCTATTAAAAGACAGGAGCATTAAAACTCACCAACACATGTGTCACAAAATGGAAAGCTATTCCATAGTTGCTAACCATTAATTTTGAATCGAAGCTCCACAAAAACGGCCCGAAGACCTTTGAGCCGAAGCTCCACTAAAACGGTCCCAAGACCATAGGTCGCTACCCCACCACGCCGAAGCTCCACTAAAAACGGGGTTTAGTCCCCCTCGCAGACAAAGAGACATCGCATATTGCTAGTCTAAATTACAAATTGATCATCATTGATCGATAAGTGTAAATTACACTAAGCTAGTAAATAAATGAGTTTAGCTTCATGTCCCATAACCACTAGCTTAACATAAATATTTACGAACAAATTGTAAATCTCTACTCGAAAATTGTCATAAGAGATTCAATCGAACAAGTCCAAGAATTAACCGACGAAGTAAACACAAGCGTTTCATACCACTTGTTTTACTAAGCCGTTTAATCAGATTTCCCAAACGAGTGAGGTGAAAGATTGTATATACTAATAGATTGGAAAACGGTTTAAGAAACGAGCTTTGTAATAAAATAGTGTTGAAATCGTTTTGATGAAATTTTTTTGATATTTACTACTAGTATTGAAAACCTTTATATTTTGAAGTGAAAAATCACAAAAATGAATGAAGGAACAATCAATCACTAAAATTCACATTCGAAGACGTGAATAAAAATCCAAAGAAATCGATACTGAATCCATCAAAGTGGAAATACCCAAAAATTTCAAAAAAAGAAGTTATCAAAGTCGACAAAGGTGATAACAACTAATCAGAGAAGAAGAATAGATTAAAGATTGGTAAAGCAAAGCAAAATGAGCATAAATAGGCAAAACAGGGGAACAGGAGTAGGTCGGTCGACTGAACTCTCTGAGTCGGTCGACCGAAAATAGTCCAGAAAGGTTTCGGCTACAGCTTCGGTCGACCGACTCAGAGAGATCGGGCGGCCGAACCCCAAATCCTACATTTTCTACCCTATTTAATAGAAGTGCAAACTCACTCAATTTGCAACCGGTCGAGCATGGACGCTACGTGATTACGCCCATCGGCTACCCGGTCCTATTGGCTCCTCGATGCATCACCAAAAACATGTTCAAACATCAAAGTTAGGATTTTAAAGATTTGAACCCAAAACGCTAAAAATTGGGATATTCACCAATTCAATTCAAACCAAAAGCAAGTGCACATGAATAAGTGTTAGGAATTCATACCCAACAATCAAAGATAGTTATAGACAAAGATGTGAGATAAAAATCTAACCTTTAACCCAAATACAAAGAAGAAGGAGCTCAATTTGTAAGGAGAAGACCAACCAATGTCAACTTCAACTCAACAAACTTCAACCTAAGATCAAAACAAGTATTACCTAAATTTAGGTTTTGGAATTTCTGAGATTGAAGAGAGAAAGAGATAGAGAAGATGAAGAGGAGGCTTTCCAATAGTTTCTATTTGATTTTGGAGCAAGAATTCAAGTTTGCAAGAAGAAACCAGGGCTTGGAATTTCTAATTCCTCTTCCCTTCCCCATTTTCAGTTTTAGCTTAAGTTTGAGGAGTGGGGATGAGTGAATGGAGAGGAGAGAGCAGAGTTAGGGTATTAAGTTAGCTAGTGGGTCGAACCCGAACCCAAACCCCAATAGAAAAAGTAGTAAAATTCGACTGACTCCAAACATATCGAAGTTTATACTCAAGAAGGTCGCAAACGGCATTTTGAACTCAATGGAAGTGGTATCGAGCCATAATTCTTCTGTTTGTAAAAAGTAGCCTTTTGGACTAAAATCCGACGAATGATGCTATATTTAAATAAAATATTTAAATGTGCAATCGATAAATATGCGGGTTGTTACAGGCTTGTTTGTTAACTCCACTTTTTCAGCAAGGCCATGATATCAAAAATCGACCGAGAAACCAATGATAGTTCGTCTCGAAGAGTAGTCAACTCAGCATCCCAACAAAGCAAGTTCTGTTGAATGGCTTTTCAGATAAGATCCCCTACGGAGGGGGGGTCCAGGGGGGGTGCCAACCCCCCTAGGTGGGGGTGTGGGGGCAACGCCACCGCTACGGTGATCGACCTAACTTCTACTCGAAGTCAATGACCTAACTGATGAAGCGGGTTAACGAGCTAACAAGTGGCACGACTTACCGACTTAATAAGGTTGCCGACTTAATAAGGTTGCCGACTTAACAAGGTTGCCGACTTAATAAGGTTGCCGACACAATAAGATTAACAACTCAGCGACTTAAAAGGATGCCGACCTAACAGCTTGCCGACTTAACTGCCCTAAGAAAATAGACCGACTCAACTGTCAACTGCCTGGAAGAGTTACCAACTCAATATCTTGAGGTAGTTACCGACTCAAGCCATGGCCAACTTACGACTTATGCTAGGTCACTCATGACCTAAGCAAAAAAGCAAATCCGATGTTGTGTTACTTAAACCGGTGCCTGTTAACTCGTCCGCGACTCAGGACTTGTACTCAGTAGACACAGCACCCCAGTTAAGCCTTATCTCGGAAACGCAACTTACGACTTATCCCTAAGTCGCTGCCGGCCTATAACCTGGCTTAGGTCGGTAACGACCTATCAGTTAGTACTAAAGGATATAAGCGAGCCAGCTATGTCATAACTCCGGATGCCTTAACTCGCCAACGACCCACGACTTATCCTAAGTCGGCCACGACTTACCTTAAGTCGGTCACGACCTAAGACCTGCTCAGAAAATCCCTATAAATAAGCGTGAGCTCCAACATTTGGGGGATCTTCTTCTGATTCTGGGAGGATGCCATTACTCTGCTGCATTCTCAACTCAAACAACACTTCAAGCATTTCTAACATCAAGGACGATACAACGAACTTCAAAAGAGAATCAACATTATTCAACATGAATTCGAGAGATTATACTTCTTTGAAGTTTGAGCTACTAATCCAAAGTGTATTGTAATTGAAGAAAGTTGTAAAGGGTTGTAATCAAAAGAGCACTAAAGAAGATTGAAGTGGACGTAGGCTCGATCTTAAGCCGAACCAATATAAAAATTGTGTCTTTTACCGTTTTTCTGTGATTTTACTGCTTATCTCTGATTCCCGTATTAACGGGTGGTGCTTTCATTCAATCTCTATTTGCATCGGCGTGTTAGCGTCTGATTTTTATGTTAACATTGTTAGTTCATAACAGACTGAAAATCGATCGGTACTGTGTAGTCATCTATGTTGTCTGTCATGCGCTTCGGAGAACGTCGAACAACGAACCAATCAAGATTTTGAGTGTCTTTTACATAGACAACTTGACCTGCTTCGGTTGCTAGAATAGCTGGTTCATCATACTCTCCATTATAATTTTTGAGCTTTTTCAAGTTCACCATCAACAAATGTGAATCGGTACAAATCTTACGACCATTTGTCTTATCCGCGATGTTTATCCAATCGCAATAGAATACTACATGCCAAGAATCATAATAATCGACTTCTATGATATCTTTAATGATACCATACCAAGTAGTGTTATCGTCTGTAGGATTTATATCTTTTGCACTTGCAACAAATGTGGTGATCGCATCCATGCAAACACCGCTATCTTGGGTTAAAAGAGTGTCATCATAATTTTGAGGAGAGAATATATATCCATTCACTCTACACTTGAGATAGCTTTTGGCTTCCTACTTTGGACCACTAACATATCACCACAACATTGTGTTCATGCATTTTTCTTCTAGTAGCTGTCAGGAACAAACAAATTTGCGTGACTAACATAAAAGGAACAAAATTTACAATTTTCATATTGAAATAATTTACTTTTTTGTGCAACCAATCAATAAATTCAGTTTGTACAACTACTTCTGCCATTGTGGTAACTTTTCTTTTACCACGAGACATGCCTTCTAAAGAAGAGCGATATGCACTACAAATTAGATATTATAATGTTAATACATTCGCTATTTTATGTCATCGGTATTTATCATAATATAGAGAAAATTCATACCTATAATATTCATCTCTCTCGAGAACATCGATTCTAAAAGTATCCGCCTTCGAATTTGAACATGTTGTATCCTAGTTAGCTTAATATATTTGCCTTCAATGATGGGGCGTTTATATATATGATCACCATCATCTAAAAAGGATGCTTATGTAGAACTATGATTTCCATCACGTGGGTTCGGCATATATTCCATTGCAAATCTAACTGATTCTAAAACAACATATGCTTCAGCGATTGATCCTTCTATATAGTGTTTATTACTAGGTATATTTTTGCATTCTTTCAGAGCCCTACACACATGTACACATGCACATATATTTAGAAATTATCATTTTGAAATAATATTTACAAACCTTGTAAAAATAATATCTCACCTTTCAAATGGATACATCCATATATAGTTTGTAGGTCCGCATAGAAAAGCTTGGTCAGCTAGATGCACCATAAGATAAACACTTATATCAAAGAAGTCTATAGGAAAATAATGTGCTAGCACACACAATGCCTCAGAAATCATATCTTTGGCGGCTTGAACAAGTTCTCGAACTAAAACTTTCGATCATATTATGTTAAAATACAAACTCACTTGTAAAATAGCTCGTCGTAACTCACAAAGCTTCGGATATGCATGTTGAACCATTATAGGAAGCAAGTATTGCATAAAAATATGATACTCGTATGTTTTTTTATGTGCAAAGTAGGTGGTTGAATAGTAACAAGGCTACCAAGTCTTGTCCCAAGACACGATGGAAGTTTGACATCTTTTAGAACTTGACAACATTTCATTTTATAAATCTTGTCCCATGCAAACTTAGTTGATTGTTCTCCCTTATCAAACATTAAGTTGATAAGATGCTCTGCAACATTCTTTTGGTATGCATCACATCAATAGTACGTCACACTTTATGACTACTCCAATAAATTAAGTCATAGAAAATTGACTTCTTACACGAAGACAATTTTTCTATGTCACCATCTACAACTGTAAATAAAATTTTATCGGTAGCTTCAAATATCGTTCGATTCTTATTCTTTGGTAATTTTCTAGGAAAATATTTTATACAATTAAGCTTTTCCAAAAGGGATGCTCCCCTTAACCTTGTTGGCGGTTCTTTATCTACGGTATCCTTATACCATCCATGTTTTACTAATCTATATGGATGGTCATCCTTCAAAAATCTTCTATACCTTGGATAAACAACATTGTTACCAATGTACTCTGACTCGATCTCCATAGCACAAACTGGACATGCTTTATAACCATGTTCATGCAACCTATTAAATTTCCAAATGCTGGTAAGTCATGAATTCTCCATAATAGTATTGCCTTCATTGTAAACATTTCTCCCTTGTCCATGTCAAAAGAAGCTACTCCTTCCGTCCAAAGTTTCTTCAACTCGTCAACAAGAGGTTCTAAGTATACATCAATGTCTTGCCTTGGTGCTTTCGGTCCAGGAATTAATAAACTTAGCATTTGAAATTGTGATTTCATGCATAGCGAAGGGGGTAGGTTATAAGGAATCATATATACGGGCCAGCAACTGTAACTATTGGAGAGAACCCCAATTGGATTAAATCCATCACTAGCGATACCAAGACATATATTACTCCTTCATTTGCAAATTCTGGCCACTTACATTTGATTGATCTCCATTCGGCCGAGTCAACGGGAAGGCGCATGCAATTCCAAGAAGGATCACCATGCTTATGCCACTGCATTTTACGAGCTTTCCACGGTATAGTGTACAGTCTAGTCAACCTTGGAATTATAGGAAAATGTCTTAGAACTTTCCTCGGTTGGGTTGTCATTTTTTTATGCCTAACGCATTTGCCTTATCTTTAAACCTTGGTGTATGACAATGATGACATTCTATTATGTTAGCGTTCTCTTTCCAAAATAACATGCAATCGTTTTCGCATGCATGAATGCTTTTTACCTTCATTCCCAAATCTTTTAACTTTTTTTCATGGTGGAATACTTGTCGGGTAATGTATTTTCTTTTGGAAGACATTTTTTAAATAATTTCAACAATTCCGTCATGCTATTTCCTGACCAGTTAAATTCTTTTTTCAAGTTATGAAGCTCTACCATTACACCTAAAGTTGTAAGTCCATCTTCACAAGAAGGTATAGGTTCTCATTTGCTTTGCTTCTGTATTCATGGTACATTTTCCGAACATGTATCTCTTCAAAGTTCACTTCACCGCTAGCCTGTGGCATATCATGCACTCTAAATGCATCATTAACGAGATTTCCAAGAGCACCATCAATAAGCTCTTCTACTTGCATTTGGTCTTGAATAGGAAACTCTTGTGCGGAATCTGATCTACAAGTCATTTGTACTGTAGCATAATGAAAGAACCACACATCATATGTCGAAAGCATACCAAAAAATATCAAGTGTTTCTCAACTGTTTCTATTGAGATTTTTTTAGAGTTTTTACACTCCTTACAAGGACACACACATAACTGGATATCTTGTGGTGAGTGTTGCTTTACAAAGTCGATGAAGTTCTGAACACCATGCTTATATTCATCCTCATTTCTATATGATTTTTAATCCACCATCTTGACGTTTATTCTTTCATAACTAAAATAATATATAATATTACGTTGGTACCATATAGATTTGCAAAGAAAAATGTATAAGCGGTGTGTCAATTAAATCCAACATATTTTCAATTGCAATTGTCAGTGACTGCAAATCAGGCTCCATAATCGTGGATTTTCGAAGCATCTCGGCAGGTATTCACATAAAATGCAATAGTAGTTTTGGACCATTAACGGTTCTGAACGTTTCCAATATTGGTCGTATAACTAATGAGAGCAAAAAAATTAATCGTATTCTTAAAACAGAATAAATTAAACATTCACTGTGCTTCCCTCTCCATGTCTATACAATGCATGAGGACCCAATCTAGCAAGGGGGCCTTATTATTCAATTCCGAACACTCTATCATCATCATAATCGTCATTGTTATTATCATTATTGGCTAACAATTTAAATTATACTTGTGAGATTTTTGTGCTAACATCTATAGAAATATCAGTAAACTATCAAGTAAGTTCCCGAGTAGAGGTTCCTTGTGTATCCTAAAATTCAAATGAGGCCATCGTGCAAATGAAAAGGTCTGCTGTATGTGTAATAAATCGGTATTTCTAACAACCATTTGCAAATGCTGAAACGCACAACATTTTCTACCAGTGTTAACCAAATCCACAAGCAAAATTCAATATTGTTCCATGCACTGTGTTATTATTTTTCTTTTCTTTTTCGTTTACCCTAGTGCATGCAATTCAAAATTGGAAAAATAATTCAATATATTTTGCGTCATGTAGGAAGCTTCAACTGTTATATATAAAAATAAAAAGTGAACATATGCAACAGCTGACATTTCTGAATGAAGAACCAGTATTGCGTTACATAAAATAGTTAAATATTGAGACTGCTCTAGATTTAGTTATACTCTTTCTATGTAATAACTTATACAAACAGAGTAAACAAGCAAGCTCTCCACACTGCTTTTACGTCAAATAAAAAAGATTCAGGGAGTGGTGCCAGAACCAACATAAGAAGGATTGGGAACTTCATAACCAGTATTAGGAACAAAAGTGTCATCATTTCCAGGAATATACTGACCGTTGGATGCAGTTGGTCCGCTATGATTAAAATCAATTATACCACCATTTCCATTAGACCCTTCTCCTACTCCATTACTATTTCCACTAGATCCTTCTCTAACTCCATTACCATTTCCACCAGTGCCTACCCCAAACACAAAACCTGCACCATGCATAGATCCCATGCTCACACCTACTCCACTTATGCAATCTTTTTCTAACTTGTCATTGCTTTTCTTTCCTACAGGGACTGAACGACCTACAGTGCTTACTATAAAGAAGCACACAATGATGGAGCAGATGATCGAAGAGGCTGAAGCCATTGATGGCTGATTATGATCAGCTTATGGTTATTCTTTATGATATGATGAATATTGTGAAGTTATATGATATGCATATGTTACATTTTTGGTGTACTAAAACAGATAGCACGCTACAATAAACTCGTCGCACAAGTTTATTAATTAGAATTCCACTACGCTGGAATTCTGTAACAATAAGTTACGTTGTAAATAAGTTACAATGACAACGTTATACTATTGTAAGAAACAGTACAACTTATAAACGGGAAAGATTACAGTGAATCTAACCAGTATACAAAGGAAATTCCGTCTGAGACTTGTCGTAACAATTTCCTTAAGAATTTTATTTCAAAACTCTCCCAAGATACAACAGACGTAATCTGCACGAGATCGTAATGAGTATATCACTCTGTGATTTAGAGTATTTGCAGTAGAAGTGAAGAAGAAGATTCGGATTCTGAAAAAACCAGTAAGGAAAGTGATCGGTTTTCCTTCTTATTTATAGTTGGTCCGTATCTCGTCCGAACGGTCGTGTCTGCACCCGTTCGCTCAAACAGTTGCGTCCGTACCACTTCGTACAGTCGCACCCGTTTGCCCGCGCCACTTCAATCGGGTCGCACCCGCTCATGCCGCATCCATTCGCCCGCGTGTGCTTCTCGCACCCGCTTCTGTTTGCACCTAACGGCCGTCCGCTTTATGAACAGCCGCGTCCGTCTTCACCCACCCGCTTCTATTTAAATTACAGGCCCAGCCCAGTTTCAGCCGAAGCCCAAAAACGTTAAACGATGGCCCAGTAAAAGAATGGTCATTTTAGACCCGTACCCGTACCCGGCCCGGCCCGGTTCGGTTCGGTCGGTCGGTCGGAAGGCGGCGGCGGCACGTGCGCGTGTGTGGTGGTGATGCATAATCTCCCTCCTCACAACGAAGCATACATTTGGGTTTCCCAGGCCGCCGACCTCCTCATGAGAAAGCTATATTTAAACCAATATAGCTCTCACAATTTGGAGATGTGGGACTTTGTATATTCCATTCAACTCATTCTTAAGGAATTCCAACAATCCCCCGCATGAATGATAATATACATATCCCCCACACAAAGCGAAATATCACAGTGTACATATGGAATAATGCTTTGTCGTGGATAAGTAGATATTTCACTTTGAACTTTCCCTAGTTAAAACTTATCGGCTCTACTTGGCTAATCGGTGAATTATTTCATCTTGAACCGTCGGCCTTCATTGTATATCCAGACAATAAGCTTTACGAAGCATTGATTCCCTTCTCATCCAATCTCTTGGTTGTGTTCATTTTGGTCCTGAACAATTTTTGGTTCTGCGAGTGTTTTAGAGAATAAAAGCCTTTTAATATTCTCATAGAGCCGACCCAGCTCATACTTACATAGGTGATCGCAACCATTAAGAGTATCCTACATATACCCCACTTGTTATTTCCAAGATATGGTCATCATTAAAAAACATAGTTTTAACCTTTAAAACTTCTGTAGGCATGCATTATATTTTTCACCATAGGAATGGAGTAGGACCAAGTCCAGACAAATGCATTACTTCTTGAGTTACTCATAACTGGTTTGCCTATTGATCCTAGTCCATGGGATCTCCAGTCGCTAGGATAGGTTTCCGTGTAAGGTAACTCTTGTTGGTTTAGGCTTTTAAACCCATTCCCCTCGATGCGCAGTCAATTTTCTCTCTTGATAAACCTTTAGTAAATGGATCCTCTAGGTTATCATTTGTTCTCACATAATCTATGGAAATAGTTCCATTAGAGAGTAACTGCGTAACTGTGTTATGGCGACGACGTATGTGTCGTGATTTGCCATTATACACAAGGTTTTTCGCTCTACTTAGCGCTGCTTGATTATCGTAGTGAATACATATGGCCGTCACAGGTTTTGGCCAAAATGGAATATCTTCTAAGAATTGACGAAGCCATTCTGCCTCTTCGCCTACTTTATCTAATGCGACAAACTCAGATTCCATGGTGGATAGAGCTATGCATGTTTGTTTAGTACATTTCCATGACACTGCTGCTCCTGCAAGGGTAAAGACATAACCACTTGTGGATTTTGATTCCTCTGAATCTGCAATCCAGTTTGCATCACTATATCCTTCTAAGACGGCAGGATATTTTCCATAATGTAAGGAAAAATTAGTGGTATTCTTTAAATATCCCAACACTCTCATTAGTGCTTTCCAGTATTCCTTCCCTGGATTACTTGTGTACCTGCTTAGTCGACTTACCGCGTAAGCAATATCTGGTCTGGTGCAATTCATCAGATACCTTAAGCATCCTAATACACGAGAGTATTCCAGTTGCATTACACTCTCATCAGTGTTTTTACGCAGTACTTCCTATGGATTAAAAGGTGTCCTCACTCCTTTAATTCCATACTCTTGGAATTTTTCAATCACTTTGTCTACATAGTGTGACTGAGATAGTTCAATTCCATTAGTTGTTCTTATTATTTTGATTCCCAAAATAACGTCCGCAACTCCTAGGTCTTTCATATCGAAATTGTTGATTAACATCTTCTTTATAGTCTCTATTACTTTAGTATTAGGACCAAAGATTAGCATATCGTCCACATATAGACAAATCATCACATATGATTGTCCAAGTTGTTTATAATAAACACATTTGTCACATTCATTTATACGAAAACCATTTCTCATCATGAAACTATCAAATTTTGCGTGCCATTGCTTTGGAGCTTGTTTTAGTTCGTATAGTGATTTCACTAACCGACATACTTTGTTTTCATTTCCTTTGGAAATAAAACCCTCAGGTTGCTCCATGTAAATCTCCTCATCGAGATCTGCATTTAAGAATGCTGTTTTGACATCCATCTGATGAATTTCCAGATTATATATGGAAGCAATTGCTATTAACATTCTTATAGAGGTTATTCGTGTAACCGGTGAATAGGTATCAAAGAAGTCTACTCCTTCTTTTTAACGATATCCTTTGGCTACTAATCTGGCTTTATACTTGTCGATAGAGCCATCTACTTTCATTTTCTTCTTGAAAATCCATTTGCAGCCAATTGGTTTTATTCCTGGTGGAATATCAACAATTTCCCAAGTTTTATTACTTAGAATTGAATCAATCTCACTTTGGATTGCTTCTTTCAAACATGAAGATTCAGAAGATGACATTGCTTCCTTGTACGTTTGAGGTTCGTGTTCTAACATATAAGTTAAAAAATCCGAACCAAATGTTTTGGAAGTTCTTGCCCTTACGCTTCTTCTTAGTTCAACCTCCTCGTCGTCCTTATGAGTTTCATCTTCACATGTCTCATCTCTATTATCTCTTGTCCTTTTTGGGACAGGATTTCCATCGTTTCTTTTATGTGGGAACACATCTTCAAAGAACGAGGCATCTCTTGATTCCATGATTGTATTTACATGAATATCATTTATATCAGACTTGAATACCAAAAATCTGTAGGCACTACTATTTTGGGCTGGCCCAAGATAATAACAATCTACAGTTTTTGGTCCAAGTTTGACTCTCTTGGGAGGCGGAACTGGAACTTTTGCCAAGCACCCCCACACTTTGAGGTATCTAAAGCTTGGTTTGTGTCCTTTCCATATCTCATATGGAATTGTTCTTGTTTTATTGTGAGGAACTTTGTTTAATATGTGATTAGACATATTTAAGGCTTCCCCCCACAAGTTCGTCGGTAGACCAGAAGTTAAAAGCATGGCAGTAATCATGTCTTTTAATGTTCTGTTCTTCCTCTCGGCTACACCATTTTGTTGTGGTGAATATGGTGCTGTTGTTTGATGAACTATTCCATTCTCTGCACAGAACTATTCAAACGGTGACTCATATTCTCCACCTCGATCAGATCTCAATATCTTGATCTTTTTATTTAATTGATTTTCTACCTCAGCCATGTATTTTATAAACGCTGTTATTGCTTCATGTTTACTATTTAAAAGATATACATAGCAATATCGCGTATAATCGTCAATAAAAGTAATGAAATACTTTTTCCCACCTCTTGTAGGTTGTTAACACTAAAAATTGAACGCTAACACCCCGGTGTGTAGAGTGTTGTTGTGAAAGCACCACCCGTTGGTACGGGAACTAGAAAAAAGTAAGAATCACAGAAAAGTATTAAAAGACACGATATTTATAGTGGTTCGGCTTAAGAGAGAGCCTACGTCCACTTTAAACTCCTTTATTGCTGATATTATTACAACCCTTTACAAGATTCATCGATTACAACACCCTTTGAGTTTAAAGTCATTTAGAACAAGTAGCCTCAACTTCGATGTCGATCAAAATCTTTGAATTCACGTTGAACATGTATGATTTCTTCGTGAAGTTCCTTGAAGTGTTCTTTGTATCTCAAAAGCTTGAAGTAGTTCGGAATGCAGCAGAGTAACGACGCTTGAAACGAATGATCCCAAAAGTCCCTTTCTAGTTGGAACTCGGGGTGTATTTATAGGCTTTGCTCGGAGTTAGGTCGTAGGTTGAGACCGACCTAACTTAGGTCGCAGGTCGTCCCTGACCTAGGATGCATTGTCCTCCCTCTGCAAGAATACACATGCTGATTTGTACAAGTCCTAGGTCGCGAGCGACCTATCCCCCTGCGGCACAGTATAGGTAACTTCTTTACTCAGGCATTTAGGTCGTTAGCGACCTATCCTAGGTCGTGAGTACTTTTCTTATAGTTATAACTGGAGTCTTTAGGTCACGACTTCCCTTAGGTCGCGAAGTATTCCTAGGTCGCAGAGTTCCATAGGTTGAGACCGTTTTTAGGTCGCATTCACTCTTAGGTCGTCCTACTTCTTAGGTCGCAGCTCTCTGTTAGGTCGCGAAGCTTGATAGGTCGAAACATCTTCTGAGTCGCAGCCTTCCTTAAGTCGTAGCTCTCTGTTAGGTCGCGGAGCTTCATAGGTCGCGGCCTCCTTTAGGTCGCGAAGCATCTTTAGGTCGTTCTCCTTTTTAGGTCGAGCCATTTTTAAGTCGTAGCCTTTTAGGTCGCTAGGTTCTCGAATTGGTTAGGTCATTACATTTTCCTTAAGTCTCTTACAGAAGGGAGTTAACATTTGCCCCTCGAAGTATATGACTTAGCCATAGGTCGTGTGCTTCGACTTTCTTAACTCGCGTTCCGAAGGATTGTTAGGTCGCAAACGACCTAAGGAGAAAGTTAGGTCGCGTAATGTCGGTTCGTGTTCTATTATCCTGGAATATAAATAACTTAGGTCGTTCCTTCTTCTCCTTATCTGCTTCAGCCTCCATTCCGCCATTAACAAACTTTTGAGCCCTCAAAGACAACTCCAACAACTTAACCATCAATTATCCCATCATCAGACTACGTAAGTGAACTTTACCAACATTTGATTACATCTATCATCAAATCGCAAATGTTTCACTTGTCGCCCCTAATGTAATTTCATATGCTATGTTCGCTCAACAAGTCACGATTCAATTAACTTTTGACTGAGTCTTTGTCGCGATTCCTGTGAACATGGCAGTATATCGGATTTGTGATGAATTTGAGACGATTTGGATTGGATTCTTGGGTAATTCGTGACGATGTAGGAGGAAGATGGTGAATTATGGTGTTTCGAACTAGTTGGCTTGCAAATTTGGAGGAGATGTGGAGGGTTCCGATGGGTTAACGGGTTAATGGATTCTTAGCTACACGGGTAATGGAGGAGATGATGTGGCAGCGTGTGAGTGGAGGATCGACCTTAGGGCTGTCTGCTTGAATACTTACCATGTGACCTAACTTCTTAGCGATCTAACTTTGTAATGACCTAAGTTCTTGCGGCATTGGTTTCAGGTCGCGGTCGACCTTAGACTTAATTTCCTGTGGCATAGAAGTTAGGTCGCTGCCGACCTAGTACTTGGATGGTTTGCACATGAACTTTAAACCGAACGACCTAACAGCTTAGCAACTTATCAACTTTGAATGACTGCATAGGGACTTAACACATCAATGACCTATCTTTTGCGACATAAGCTTTAGGTCGCGGCCGAGTTAGGACTTGACCAATTCGCATTATTTTGACGTAAAGCCTTGAACTCTTTGATTTGCACAGTGCGACCTAAAGGAGCTTCGACCTATACTAGGTCGTTGGACGACCTAGGACCTGTGAAATTTTTTCTGAAAAAGTTCGATTGAGTTGTTTGGACTCAAATTCTGCTGCACTTCTTTGTAGATCCCTTTAAAGTTGTTAACCTGTTAAATATGACATTTGCAGAAGAATGGGACGAATATACTGTCACTGACCGCCCACATCGAATGACAGATTAGTCGATAAAGAATAATCAACTTAAATGAACTGTGTGAGTGAAATGCTGTAACTCAACCGACTCAAATGAAGTATTAAAGCAAAGCTAAAATTTTGTTTGAATTAACACTGCACTTGAGTTTTAAATTAACAAGTCCTGAAATCTCACAATCGATCAGTTGTTAACTAGTTTAATTCCAGTTATTTTGCTTGTTATTTTTATTAGTTTTGCACAACACTTCATACTTTTAGGAAACGTGCACCTTCACATCTGAACATCCAGTTGCTTATATAGAATGACGTCTCAACAAGAAGAGATGATAGAACACGTCGAAGGGGCTTTCCCGATTGCTATTCCACTAGAGAACCCTCCGGAAAGAACTCCTACCCTTCTGAAACAGCGGGTGCTTAATCAACTATGCGTTCAATTTGGCATTGCCGAGGCAGAAGTTTTACTCCCTGGACCAAATGATTTTGCTGATAGACCACCTTACGGTTTTGTTGCCATTAATCGCCAAATGTGCTTAAGTGGAGTAATTCCTCCCTTTAATGAATTTCTTCAACAAATCCTTCTTAGACTAACGATCTCTCCTTTCCAACTGCTTCCCAATGGCTATGCCATTTTGATGGGATTGTGCGTTCTGTTCAGGAGGACTCTTGACCGTCTTCCGAGTTTTGAGGAAATCTGTTACTTGTGCACTTTTGCGAAGAACAAGGACCACCCTTCAATTGTACTCGTAAGAGGTGCGAGGAACCGCAAACTAATTTTGGATTTGCCGGAGAGTGCACATGGTTTTTTGAATCAATTCTTCTATATTCGTTGCCCCGCAGGATTTTACGCAGACTGGAGAATAGGAAGTGAGATCTTCTTTCCCTTCTCTCTTCAATTTTATTCTAAGTTTTTCATGGTTCGTATTGCTAGATGCCGATTCCATTCCTTATTTTTACAGCACTTCCTCCTCCTTCTAGAGATTCCAGTCATAAGCCAGTCTTTGAAAGGTTAAGCATTGTGGCTGCTGAAGAGAGGAGCGCAAAATTTCTATTGACAGATGAACTTCTTCATCGGTTTGAGCTTTTACATTCTTCTCGTTCTACTCAACCTCATGAAGTTCCAACTGAAGTTCCCGATTCTCCGATGAAAACTCCTGATGCCCCGGTCTCTATTAAAGAGCACATGCGCGGAGGAACCTCTATAGAAACTTCACTAGTAAAATGTTCCACTCCAAGGGATGATGCGAAGTCGTCCGAAAAGCCTGCACTTGCCCCCATAACTGAAGAAGAGGAGCCCCTTCCTCATACTAATTAGAACGTTGATCTTGGAGTTGATTTTTTTGGGGAGTTTAAGTGACATAATAGTCACTTCTCAAGAATTTTTTAAGGATGATCCTGCCATTGCCAAAGTCACATCTCCAGCAATTGAAGCAACTTCTACTCTCAAGCACACTTCCACAGCCCCGGAAGTGCAATTTTCCACAATAACTACCACTACCCCTCAGTTGATGACTGGTTTGTAGTCTAGTTTGCCGCGAGTAGTTTTACACGTCACACGCACTTAGGATGCACTTGACTTTCTTATTCCTGGTAGATTCTCAAACCTTGTTTTTTCTTTAATTTCAGGTTCTCCAATGGGGCGGAGCGGCTCTTATTATGACGACTTTAAACAATACGGGAGACGCAGTCGATTCGACTATAGACGTCATCTCCCCCTCGAAGAGAAACCGATGAAGAGAGGGCCATCAGAAAAGCAGACGAGAGACGAGCATATGAAGAACGTCACCGAAGAGAACAAGAAAGACATGACCCTCCTCACAGAGATGATGATATCCAAAAAAGAAAGACTCACGATGAGAGAGGTAAAGGTCACATGGACGATTCTTCTTGCAAGCGGGCTAAACTTACTGAAGAAACAATGCCGACAGTTTCTGAAAATGTTCCCGCTCAATCTCCTGCCCCCGTTCGTTCCGACATTCAAACAATCATCAACCGGCCCGCATACCAAGTTGGGCAAGGTCCTCCCACTCTTCAAAGTCGATTCCCTCAGTGGTGCCTGAAAGGGGTTCGATTTGATCTCGACTTGGTTCCTCTCGACAAATCGGCTATGCTGCGAAATCTTGATACTGTCAGGACCGATATTGAAAGAATGTCGAACTGGCAAAAACTTGTCGACGAGCTTCAGAGGGTTAACCGAGCCAATCTCGAGGCCATGCTCACAATGGAGAACGATAAGACTGAGTGGCAGAAGACTCTCGAGCAGCATGACGCCGAAATGAGAAGTATTGCTTCCTATAATGAAAAGTTGGAAGCGGAAGTAGAAAAGCTTAAGGAAGAATTAGCTACTTCATCTACTTCCTATTGTCAAAAGGAGAGCATGCTTCAGCAACAAGTACGAGATGCGCATGCCAGTCAAAGGGCAGTCAAAGATAAGCTTACACACAAAGATAAGGTCATAGAAGAATATCGCGCTGAAACTTTACAGTTGCGAGAACAGACCGGCTCTCAAAGCTTGGAGATAGAGTTGTTAAAAACTCGACTTGCTATGGCCGAAAAGGAGCGTGACGAGGCTGTTGCTGGTAAACTCGCAGCCGAAGAGGCCCATCAAGCAACCAAAGCTGACATTGGCTCCACATTATTTGATTTTTATCTTCAATGTATCTTGGGGCGCGGCAGCCTTTCATTTCTGGGTCCCAAATATGAGATTGCATTGGCTGAAGTATGGGAGGCTGCCGTAGATATGCTTGGAGGCGCTGGTTACTCCGAAGACCATCTTCAAGAATATTATTTTGATGAGGCAACTCGGGAAGCACTAGCTAGGGGAAAAGAGCAGCTTGCTAAATTTCGAGCTGAAACGACATGGGAGGGGTGCTCAGAGAAGGAAGCGCTTGTAAATGCCACTGTTCCTCCTTCGGTTTCAGCTGATGTTGATATAGCTGGCCCTAGCTCATCTTCTATTCCTCAAGATAAAACTGATCTCGGAGTTACAACTCCCCATGTTGTAGAGAAGCCTCAGGAGAGCACCGAAGCCTAGGATTATGAGATTGAAATGATAAAGACAACCGCCGCAGGTAACTTTATTGCTGGACCAGTTCAAACTGATTGCTTGTTCACTTCCCACGACTTTGATGAATTTTTTGACTATCTCCAGAATCTTAATGAGCCTTTATCTCCTCTTTTTACTGACTTTAACCTCTTTTCTCCTGTAGAGAAAGCATCGAGCATCGTTCAGACTTCGCCTTCTCCGGTGATCCCTCCTCCATCTCTTCAGGTGACTCCTCCTTCTGCTTCACAGCCCGGGTCACAAGAGGAGCAAATAGAGGCTCTTCATGGCTTAGATGACCCTATCACTTCGCAAGAGCAGAAAGACGAAGGACTCGAGGGAGGTGAGATATCTCCGGAGCGGACTCCTTCTGATGACATAATTTTGTCTGCTCTTGCTACTCCAGGGAGTGAGTCTTCTTCGAAGAGGAGAAAGAAGCAAGGAACGTCGAAGAGGAGGGGGAAGAAAATCATTGCTACTGAAGAGGAACCGGAAGTAGCACCGGTTGCACCTCCCTCCCCTTCTTCCCTTATGCCTACAGACCGACCTGAAAAGCTAACCATTCGGCCGGGTAAAGGGTCCAAAGGTGGCAAGAAGAAATGAAGATTTCAGCTTTTAGCTTCTTGTCTTTTGCATGTACTGGTCGAGAATTGTGCGGGTATCGGCCCCTGCTTTTTATTTTGGAACTTGTATCTGCAATACAATTGAATAAAATGATCCTTTATTTGCACAAACTTCTGTTTGAATTTGAGAATGCATTTATTATTTATTTTTGCACAAGTTTATTTATATGATATTGCGGTGAGCTTGTGGTATGTTGTTTGAGCATACTTTACCGATGTAGCTATACCATTTTGTATGTAACTATACCATGTTGCCCCCATACCATAAGCTTGCTGCAATATTTTATACTTTGAGGGGACTTGCATTCTTATTTTCTGAAGAATAATTACTTCATTCTTGAAGAAATTTTTCGTAGAGTACAAATTCCTTCATATAAGTTTTTACGCTTTGTCCTTCGAAGAAATCACTTTTTTCTTTTGCTTATGTACGCATTTTGCCAAGTGAATTCTTCTATGTGGTAAAGCTGGCCTCTGAAGGGTACTTTAACTTTCTTCCTTTTTTTTTTAAGGAAGATTATTTTCTAGAATAGGTAAATCACTCATCCTTTGAAAGTTAAAGTATGCTCTTGATGAGGATTTTTTTTAAAAAAAATAGAAATTTGTACCTCTGAGGAGGGATTTTTCACATTTCAACACTTGGAAGTTTTATTTCAATCTTGGTGAAACGTGTACCTCCAAAGAGTTGTGCCTTTGAAGAAAGCCTTTTCACGTTTCAACACGTGGAAGTTTTATTTCAATCTCGGTGAAACGTGGGCTTCCGAAGAGGTCTTTCTTCTTGATTGTGTCTCCGGGAGGGGGTTGTACCTCTGAGGAGGGATTTTTCACGTTTCAACACTTGGAAGTTTTATTTCAATCTTGGTGAAACATGTACCTCCAAAGAGTTGTGCCTTCGAAGAAAGCCTTTTCGCGTTTCAACACTTGGAAGTTTTATTTCAATCTCGGTGAAACGTGGACTTCCAGAAAGGTCTTTATTTTGTTTTGCATTTCAACTTTGGTGAAGTGAAATTCCGAAGAGCGGCTGTTACACTTCAACTCCTGGTGAAATGTGCCTCCGAAGAGGTCTTTATTTTGTTTGCATTTCAACTCTAGTGAAGTGAAATTCCGAAGAGCGGTCGTAACACTTCAACATCTGGTGAAATGGGCCTCCAAAGAGGGCTTTTATTTTGTTTGCATTTCAACTCTGGTGAAATGAAATTCCGAAGAGCGGTTGTTACACTTCAACTCCTGGTGAAATGTGCCTCAGAGAGGGTTTTCATCGCCTGGAAGTTACTCTCTCATGTTTGGAGGGTCATGACTCCTCCAATCTTTTTTGTTGAGTAGAGAACTTTCTTTTTTGTGGCGTATGACCCATTAGAGGTCTTTATCCTCCGAAGAGTTGTGCCTCCGAAGAGGACTTGTGCTGCCGATGATGGCTTTGGTTGTTCCCTTGTCCACTTGCTTATGCCTTTTCAGCGATCCTCTGTTTTTTTTTTCTTTTCAAGCTTTCATTCCCTTTTATTACAAGTAATTTGTTTAATCCAAGGAAGTGTACTTCATTGTCAGGCAAGTTCGTGAGAACGGGCATTAGCTTCTTAATTGGATGTTTGTTTGTTCAAACGATCTCAATTTATTAGAAAAGGCCCGTTTCTGTCGAAATCATAGGCCGTTCAATTGAAGTACTTCCTATCTAGGATTTGAATTCGGGGCTTTTGTGACTCGAAATTTGGCGAGAATCACTAGGTCTTATTATGTGCAAGTTTCACTTCCATTGTCTGCAAAAATTTAAATCGACATTTCAGCAATACATTCTATGTACTTTTTATATCGAAAATAAAGCAAACATGTAATAATAATAAGGAACACAAGATTTATAGTGGTTCGGCCAGGAAATTGGGCTTACATCCACTTTATATTCTTTCATTATTTACTTGCATTAGTTTTACAATTGCCTTTCATTACAAGAATCATACATTCATAACTCTTTTTACAATATTTCAACAAAATTTTCAAGTAAAGTATGGACGCAAGTGATTTCTGTTCCATGCCCTTGGAATTTGATCTCCTTCGACAGTAGTGAGTTTGTATGTGTCGTCCAGAAGCTTTTGACCTATGACATATGGTCCTTCCCAATTTGGCCCAAACACACCTGTTGCTGTCATAATTCTCTTTAGGACTAGATCTCCAATTTCAAAGCTGCGTTGGCGAACTTTGGAATTGAAATGTCTGGCTATCTTTTGCTGATGAGATGCAATTCTGAGCTCAACCTCTTCTCTTTTTTCATCAAGGAGATCTAGTGCCTCAAGCTGTAGTTTCTCATTCTCCGCTTGATTGAAATGGATTCTTCTATGTGAAGGGACCTCTGTTTCTACCGGAATCATTGCCTCTGATCCGTACGCCAATGAAAACGGAGTATGCCCAGTCGCAGTTTTGTGGGTAGTTCTGTATGCCCATAGTGCCAGCGGTAGCTTATCGACCCAACCACCTTTTTCTCTTTCAAGTTGCTTCTTGATGGTTGACTTGATAATTTTATTTACTGCTTCCACTTGCCCGTTTGCTTGCGGATGGGCTACTGCTGAGAAGCTCTTTCGGATTTTGAACCGTTTGCAAAAATCTTGGAATTCTTCACTTTCAAACTAAGTACCATTGTCCGTAATTATTTTTTGAGGCACACCGTATCTGTAAATGATGTTTTTAGTCACAAAACTTATCATCTTCTTTGAGGTGATAGTAGCCAGTGGTTCAGCTTCTGCCCACTTAGTAAAATAATCTACAGCAACAATGGCATATTTAATTCCAGATTTGGCAATTGGTAGCGGCCCAATGAGATCCATTCCCCAAATTGCAAATGGCCATGGACTGACCATCTGTGTGAGTTCAGTAGAAGGTGCTCTAGGAATTTTAGCAAATCTTTGGCATCTGTCACACTTTCGGGAATAGCTTGCAGCATCTCGATTAATTTCTGGCCAAAAATATCCGTATCGAAGAATTTTCTTTGCTAATGTTTGGCCACCTGAATGATCACCACATTCTCCCCCATGCACCTCAGCTAGGATTGTTTCAGACTCTTCCCTGGATACACATCGAAGTAACGGCATTGAGAATCCCCGTCTGTATAACTGGCCATCCTGGACTATATAGCGAGAGGCTTTCCTCAGTAGCTTCTTTCGTTCTTTTGAACTTTCCGGTAAAGATCCATTGAGCAGATATTCTGTTATTGGAGTCATCCATGATTCTTGCTCTTGAGACACGCTCATGATCCAATCAATATCCGTCTCATCAATGCTTGGGGTCGACAGGATCTCCACTGGGGTTAACCCCAGAAATTGAGCTTCGCCTGTGCTAGAATACTTTGCGAGAGAATCTGCTTTCATGTTTTCTTCTCGAGGAATGTGACTTATCATGTAATGATCGAAATCACCCAGGAGTTCCCAAGCCTTTGACAAGTAGGCGGGCAGATTTACCCCTTTCGCTTGGAATTCCTTTTTGACTTGGCATACAATAAGCTGAGAATCACTGAAGATCTGTAACGCTCGGATGTTTAATTCTTTAGCAGTCTTTAAGCCAGCGATAAGGGCTTCGTATTCTGCTTCATTGTTTGTTAAAGGAAATTCCAATCTTAGTGCATAGCATAATGATCGACCTTCAGGGGTCTCAAGTACAACTCCGGCTCCAGAACAGTAGTCGTTTCTCGCGCCATCGACATATAACTTCCATTGTATTGGGGAATCGTCGATCGTTTCCTCCTCACCGTTACCCTTATCCGTGGATTCTGCGATGAAATCCGCTAAAGCCTGTCCATTGATTGCTTTTCGGGGAAGATAAGTGATGTCATATTGACTGAGTTCAATATTCCACTTTAGAAGACGACCCGAAGCCTCAGGGCGAAACAGGACTTGCTTTAAAGGTTGATCAGTGAGGACTCTGATAGGATGAGCTTGGAAATATTGCCTCAACTTTCTAGATGCAATTAGTAGGCAATAGGCGAGTTTTTCCAACTTAGAGTAATTCATCTCTGCCCCAGTGAGTCTTTTGCTGATATAGTAAACTGGATGTTGAATCCTCTTGTCTTCCCGTATCAGCACTGCACTTAAAGCATGAGATGATACTGCTAAGTATATAAGAAGATCCTCGCCATCGCCAGGCCTAGAAAGTATTGGAGGCGTTTCCATATGGCGAATCAATTCATCAAAGGCTTTTTGGCATTCGGGAGTCCAATCGAAGTTTTTCTTTCCTTTCTTTAGGGCGTCGAAGAATGGGATGCATTTATCTGTGGCTTTGGAAATGAACCGACTCAAGGCGGCGACTTTTCCATTGAGACTTTGCAATTCCTTCTTTGTTCTAGGAGCTTTGATTTCCTTTAAGGCGGTAATTTGAGCTGGACTAGCCTCGATGCCCCTTGCGCTCACGATGAAACCCAAAAACTTGCCGGATTCCACTCCAAATGAACATTTCAAAGGATTGAGCTTCATTCCGTATTTTCGAAGGACCGCGAACATGTCCGCTAAGTGTTCTATGTGATCCACTGCTTTCTTAGACTTTACTAACATGTCATCGACGTAGACTTCCATAGTCTTGCCTAATTGCGGTTTGAACATAGCATTAACAAGTCTTTGGTATGTTGCCCCTGCATTCTTCAACCCGAAGGGCATAACTCTGTAGCAGTAAAGACCAATGTCAGTGATAAAGCTTGTGTCCTCCTGATCTGCCTCATGCATCATGATCTGGTTGTATCCGGAGTAAGCATCCACGAAAGATAACAATTCGTGTCCCGCTGTTCCGTCTACCAGTTGATCGATTCTGGGTAATGGGAAGCAGTCTTTGGGGCAGGCCTTGTTTAGATCTGAAAAATCGATGCATACTCTCCATTTTCCGTTGGCTTTCTTAACCAGCACTGGATTCGAAACCCAATTCGGATAGGTAGATTCTTTAATAAAATTATTCTCCATGAGCCGATCAACTTCTTCTTTTAATGCTGCTGACCTTTCTGGACCTTGAGTTCTCCTTTTCTGCTTCACAGGTGTGAATTTTGGATCAATATTTAGAGCGTGTACTGCAACTTCTGGGGATATTCCGCACATATCGGCATGAGTCCAAGCAAAAACATCCAAATTTGCCTTTAAAAAAGATATTAAGATATTCTGAATTGACACATTAAGTTGTGAACCCACTTTCAACACCTTGTTTGGGTCCTTTGGGTCAACAGGTACTGGTATTGTCGTTTCCACTGGTACCACTCTATTCTCCCCTGCACTGACTTTTCTAGGATCCATTTCTTTCCTTGCTCCGCTATGCTCGCCAGTGCAGGGTCCGCCCTGTAATTGCTACAAGGCTGGTTCTTTGATGCGGACTGGGGCTGCCGCATCCTTTCCCATTTCTCTTTTTCTGGTTTCTCGTAGCTCTGTTAGATAACATTCCCGCCCCGCATTTTGATCCCCTTTTATAACGCCCACTCCACTATCTGTGGGAAATTTAATGGTGAGGCACCATGGGGCCAGAACAACTTTGAAAGCTGCGAGATTTGGACGGCCAAGGAAAGCATTGTAAGCAGAAAATTCGTCGACAATCACAAAAGTTTGCTTGCGGACCACTTTTCTCTCTCCTTCTCCAAGTTCCACAAACAAATCAATGGTTCCAATCGGCTGTTTTGGCTCCCCAGTGAAGCCAGCGATTTTCTGCGATGAGGCTTGCACATCAGCCATAGGGATCCTCATCTGGTCGAATGTTTTCTTGAAGAGGATATTGCAGGATGCGCCACAATCAATGAGAACTCTTCTGACAATAGCTGGCCCGATACCAGCCGAGATGACTAAGGGATCCAAGGTAGGAGCTTCGATACCTGCGGAATCCCTGGCTCTGAACACAATATCATCATTGAAGGTTCTTTGCTGCTTCAGGGGCATAGCACCTTCCAAAACGAATACATCTTCTTCGGTCGGTACGTACTTCAAAGCTCGGGTATACCTTTCCATCTCACCCCAGCTTCTTCCTGCTGGGTGAGGTCCTCCTGTAATGACATTGATAATGGGCCTTCCAGATTCATGCCCTGCTGCCTTCTCACCTATCCTAGGCTGATGAGTAGGAGCTTGCTGCCCCTGACTAGACGAAGCAGGATTGTTGCTATTCTTTTTCACAAATTGCTGCAGCTTGTTTCCCTTAGCAACTCTTCAACCAGATTTTTCAATTGGCGGCATTCTTCGGTATCATGACCAGGTTGATTATGAAAGCGACAGAATTTCCCACTTTGCACAGCTTTCCTCCCGGTTCTCAGAACAGGAGGTTTAGGATATTCAACAAAATCTTTAGTGGCAAGGTATATATGCTCTGGTGTATCTGATAAAGGAGTATATTCCGATGGTTTGAAGGAACGAGGCCTCTTCAGATTTTTCTGTTTCTTTCCATCGTTATTTTCCCTTTTCTGTCCAGCAGATTCACTCTTGCGTGGAGCAGCAATGTTATCTTCAGCTTTTTCTAACACTGCCTTTACTGGTACAGGACGGCTTTCCAGGCGTATGAACTCATCTTCTTTCTTGTAGAATTTTTCAAGGGAATTTGGTTCCTTCATGTTAAGCCATTTTCCAAATTCGCTCGACTTGTCGATGGCCCTCATCAGATAGGTCAAGATCATCCGTGGTTCTGCAATGTCTACCTCGGCCAGCGCTATATTAAAGCGATTCAAGAAAGATCTGATAGTTTCACCCGGATTCTGTTCTAAACTAGACAACGACATAATATCCTTGGCTTTTTAAGCGTATAGTCTGAACTGCTCCTTGAACTTCCGGGTTAAGTCAGAAAACTGATCGATAGATCGGACTGGCAGCTTGGTGAACCAAAGCAGAGCTACACCTTCCAGGTATACAGGAAAATATCGGCACTTTATTTCATCAGAAGCCCTGGCACCTGTCATGTGCCAATCATACTTATACAAGAATTCGTTCGGATCACTTGTTCCTTTGTAAGCTGGAATGGTTGGAGGGACAAACTTCCTTGGGAATTCAGCCTTTAAGATTTTCTCAGTAAATGGAGTTTTACTTGGGGCAAAACCCCATTCTTTCTCATCTTCAACCCTCTGTATACTCTCTTTCATGATTTGTCGGACCATCCCAGAAAGATACTCCTCATCATGTCGAGTTCTAGATCCACCAACCTCAGGAAGTGTTTGTTCAAAGGGGCTAGCAGCCCTTTTAGGAGCATTCCTTTCTTCAGCATCATGAATGTTGCCAGCAAAGTTCCTTTCATTACCTGCCGGTTGACGGTTTGCCCCAAGCAAATCGTTCAACCTATTCAGAATTAGGGCATTTTGGGCATTCTGAGCCTCGAATTGTGCATTTTGGGCATTTATCTGCTGGTTCAGCCCTAAGATTGCAGCATCCAGCTCTGCCTTTGTAACTCCGACAGCTGGAGTTGCTTGATTCGATACAGGGGAGCGGAGGTTCCCTCTTGAGCATTTCCAGATCTTACAGATCTACTCTTTCTACCCGGAGCCATGATTTCGGATAAACTTCTAGTCTTCAGAGAGGTTACTTCAACAAACTTTCGTGGAGCAATGATGACGATTTGCTTGAGTTCGATTCTCAGTGAAAGCACCAAAAATGTTAACGCTAAAAATTGAACGCTAACACCCCGGTGTGTAGAGTGTTGTTGTGAAAGCACCACCCGTTGGTACGGGAACCAAAAAAAAGTAAGAATCACAGAAAAGTATTAAAAGACACGATATTTATAGTGGTTCGGCTTAAGAGAGAGCCTACGTCCACTTTAAACTCCTTTATTGCTGATATTATTACAACCCTTTACAAGATTCATCGATTACAACACCCTTTGAGTTTAAAGTCATTTAGAACAAGTAGCCTCAACTTCAATGTCGATCAAAATCTTTGAATTCACGTTGAACATGTATGATTTCTTCGTGAAGTTCCTTGAAGTGTTCTATGTATCTCAAAAGCTTGAAGTAGTTCGGAATGCAGCAGAGTAACGACGCTTGAAATGAATGAGCCCAAAAGTCCCTTTCTAGTTGGAACTCGGGGTGTATTTATAGGCTTTGCTCGGAGTTAGGTCGTAGGTTGAGACCGACCTAACTTAGGTCGCAGGTCGTCCCTGACCTAGGATGCATTGTCCTCCCTCTGCAAGAATTAAAATGCTGATTTGTACAAGTCCTAGGTCGCGAGCGACCTATCCCCCTGTGGCACAGTATAGGTAACTTCTTTACTCAGGCATTTAGGTCGTTAGCGACCTATCCTAGGTCGTGAGTACTTTTCTTATAGTTATAACTGGAGTCTTTAGGTCGCGGCTTCCCTTAGGTCGCGAAGTATTCCTAGGTCGCAGAGTTCCATAGGTCGAGACCGTTTTTAGGTCGCATTCACTCTTAGGTCATCCTACTTCTTAGGTCGCAGCTCTCTGTTAGGTCGCGAAGCTTGATAGGTCGAAACATCTTCTGAGTCGCAGCCTTCCTTAAGTCGCAGCTCTCTGTTAGGTCGCGGAGCTTCATAGGTCGCGGCCTCCTTTAGGTCGCGAAGCATCTTTAGGTCGTTCCCCTTTTTAGGCGAGCCATTTTTAAGTCGTAGCCTTTTAGGTCGCTTGGTTCTCGAATTGGTTAGGTCGTTACATTTTCCTTAAGTCTCTTACAGAAGGGAGTTAACATAGGTAGTGATTTAAAATCACATAAATCTGTATGTACCAAACCTAATGGTTCGGTGCTTCTGTCAACAGATTTAAATGGTTGTTTGACCATTTTGGCTTCTACACATGTCTCACATTTGTAGTTCTTATCTACTTGGAAATTTGGAATCAATCCCAAGTTTGATAATTTCTTCATTTTTCGGAAGTTTATGTGTCCTAATCTATCGTGCCATAGTAAAATTTCGTGCTCAAGCAAGTAAGTGACTTCAATTTTACTAATAGCACAATCAGAATACATAGATTTATTTCCGATAACGGCTATGTTTACCTTAAATAGGCCATCACATAAATATCCCCTTCCGATATACATTCTAGCTTTGGACAGAACCATCTTGTCTGACTCAAACACCATCTTGAATCCCTTCTTTGATAGGACTGCACCAGAGATGAGATTCTTGCGTATGTCTGGAACGTGAAGCACGTCATTTAATTTGACAGTTTTTCCAGACGTGAACTTGAGGATAACTGTACCACTGCCTTCAATCATGGAAACTGCAGAATTACCCATGTAGAGTCTTTCTTTCTGATCAAATTTCTGGTATGTTGAAAACATGGATTTTTCAGAGCAAACATGACGAGTAGCTCCTGTGTCAACCCACCATTGGTTAGGGTTCTGAATCAAATTGCATTCAGAAATAACCGCTGAAAAGTTGGACTTATCCATTTTCATGTTGTCAACTGTTAACATCTCTGTTTTAGTGTTAAACAGTAAAATTCTTAAGATGTTACAAGTCTAGTGTACTAAAACAGATAGCACGCTACAATAAACTCGTCGCACAAGTTTATTAATTAGAATTCCACTACGCTGGAATTCTGTAACAATAAGTTACGTTGTAAATAAGTTACAACGACAACGTTAAACTATTGTAAGAAATAGTGCAACTTATAAACGGGAAAGATTACAGTGAATCTAACCAATATACAAAGGAAATTCCGGCTGAGGCTTGTCGTAACAATTTCTTTAAGAATTTTATTTCAAAACTCTCCCAAGATACAACAGACGTAATCTGCACGAGATCGTAATGAGTATATCACTCTGTGATTTAGAGTATGGCAGTAGAAGTGAAGAAGAAGATTCGGATTCTGAAAAAACCAGTAAGGAAAGTGATCAGTTTTCCTTCTTATTTATAGTTGGTCTGTATCTCTTCCGAACGGTCGTGTCTGCACCCGTTCGCTCAAACAGTTGCGTCCGTACCACTTCGTACAGTCGCACCCTTCTACCCGCGCCACTTCAATCGGGTCGCACCCGCTCATGCTGCATCCATTCGCCCGTGTCTGCTTCTCGCACCCGCTTCTGTTTGCATCTAACGGCCGTCCGCTTTATGAACAGCCGCGTCCGTCTTCACCCGCCCGCTTCTATTTAAATTACAGGCCCCGCCCGCATCTATTTAAATTACAAGCCCAGCTCAGTTTCAGCCGAAGCCCAAAACTGTTAAACGATGGCCCAGTAAAAGAATGGTCATTTTAGACCCGTACCCGTCCCGTCCCGGCTCGGTTCGGTCGGTCGGACGGACGGAGGAGGCGGGGCGCGCGCGTGTGTGGTGGTGATGCATAATCTCCCTCCTCACAACGAAGCATACATTTGGGAGCCCTAGGCCCCCAACCTCCTTATGAGAAAGCTATATTTAAACCAATATAGCTCTCACAATTTGGAGATGTGGTACTTTGTATATTTCATTCAACTCATTCTTAAGGAATTCCAATGGTATATAGGAAGGGAAGTTTATATTTATGAGGTGGATGGGAGTTAAAATAATATGATGGAAAAACTTAATGTTTGGTGAAAGGTAAGGTGCTCATTTACTATAAAGAAATACCTTTTTGAATTCAACTACCTGATTACCTGAAAACACAACTGCCTGGACCCAAACCATCAAACTGTATCAGCAGTTCCACATTATCAAATCTACATCTCAAAACATTATCATCACTGTCATGCCAAACGATCAATCTACTATCCTTTTCACCTATCATATCTTCCACCAAACAACTAGCTATAACAACATTATCACCCCTGAAACCTTTAAATGCATCATGGTGCATATTCAAATTACCCCAGTTCCATTGTGCCGACGTACTGCTACATCTATGTATATTTGAAACAGTATGAGCAACTTTGTGCACATTGGCGACAATACAGTATGAAACACCCATAACTTCATCTCTAAAAACCATCCTACTGTCATTATCCATTACCACATCATCATCTCGGCAACTTTTCATGACCATATACACATTCATTTCCTCCTTGTTAATGTCACGATGCAAGTTTATTCTGTGTACATTAAAGGTATCACCAAACAAAACCTCTACATTATCATCATCATCATCAGATATAACGACATTTCTATGACAATTCTCAACTACCATTTTATCATTCAACCCATTGTCTATGACACCACAATCAAACTTAACTTGCTGAGACGTACACCGGAATTCATGTCAAGATCGTTGAGAGGTAACTTAGATTATGGCATTTTTCAGTGTATTTTTTATATCAGACATAATAATTCAGCTTATGATCACATTTTATTTTCTTTGTGATCACATTTTATTATCCTGCTATTCGTTTATTTTTTTATAAAATAATAGGTGTCATGCCAGTGTAGTGCTTTACCCTTCTAATGTTTATATCTTTTATTTCGCAGTTTCTTTTTGTATCAATTAAAGTAATAAAATAGAAGATAGCTTTGTAAAATGAATTGCACGGATCAATTAAGGGTTCTTCTTATTGCAGTGTATAATGTACTGCAACGTAGACTAAGTCCGATAAATTATTTTGTTCTTATCTGACTCTTTACTATAGGATATATTAAAAACCATTTAATTTAATGAAACCAAATAATGCGCATGAACTGAAAGTAAATATCATATTTTTAGACTTATGTTTGAGTGTTCCATCATACACTGTCAAACGCTGGATTTTTAAATATAATTTGAATTGCTTTGTCCACTAAAGAAAAATATGAAGAGGTGAGCAATTTTGGTTTTCAGAAGATAAACCCTACTAACCCTTCCCCATTTCAAAAAGTAGCATAAAGTGTACTCATTGTATACTTTATATTTATGCAGTTTTACAACTAATGAGTTTCAGTGCATGATTTGAAACAGCAGTTCCACTCTTCTCTTTGATGTTTTGGCTATTTAAAGAAGACTAAACAAATTTGAAATACGTATGTTATGGGTTTCACTAGGCTTTTCTTTTCTGAAAAGAAAGGTTTTAGTTTTGCCTAACAAGCCGAATTCAAAATTAATAACTTCACAATTATACAAGCCTGTAAAACATTGTTTCAGATCACAATTTTATAAAGTAAGATCTTAAGTATTATTTCATATTATATATTTGATAAGTCCAATGTGTAATTTTTTATATATTAAATCATGGGGATTACGTTAGTACATATAAACTCTTAATTGCAATCAAATATTCCAAATAAAATCAAAGAAAAAAAGATTATCTTTAGACGTGGTTATTCCAAAAAAAGATCTTAACAACAGAGACAAGCCAAAAAAAGATTGCTGACCAGGATAGCTTCTGATTTAGATGTGATTATCTTTCAGTTTCAAATGCGACGCTCCTCGATGCCGTGAATGAAGAATTTGACGCACGATTGGAGATGACTCCCCAAGTGAATTGGAGAACCCTAGGCTTAAGCCGCTCGATGTTAGATGTCTGGTAGCTTGGTGGATGCACGAATGGGTGTCGACGCTGGTGATGGAATGCACGAAGTTAGAAACCCTATTCTAATTGAAAATTAAGTGGCCGATAGTGGTAAATGGAAGGGGAAAGCATTATAAAATTCTTCATATACAGGATTACACAAGGGTCCCATCTTTACTGAGTTATTTACAAATTAACCAGCTGTCCAAACACTTTTTTATGTTGTAAATTATAAATGATGTGTTGGAATGTTTATAAAAATCGTTATTTATATTTTCCAACACTTTTCCAAGTATCCTAACACTTTTTTATTGTCGGTAGGCTATAATATTTATAAGTGTTAGAAATTAACAAATATATAATGTTGCAAAATCACTATTTTGGTGTAGCGGCCGCAAAAAATCGAATGATATTATATTTAAACCCTTATACCACGATATTCCACCTCCAAGTGGAATTGGTATTATATATGTATTTGGAGTGGTTGATTTCCCACGCCATATAGCGGATGAGACCCTATGCGCCGCATAATAGCGGATGATATTTTATAAATCCCATATACCGTGATATTCCACCTCGAAGTGGAATTGGTATTTAATTGTTATGCTAACGTCTGTAGATGCAAGAAAATAGGTTGGAGGGTCTAACTAGATTCCTCAAATATTTAGTTTATTTCGCATGTTGTATGTAGATAATTTATAATCTCTGTGTGGTTATATTGGTGATTAAAATCGTTGATGGCTATAATTTAGCTGAATATATTTTTGGTATCGTAGGATACCAGAAATAAATAAAAATTTGATTTTTAAATTTGGGTAGAAAATTTATAATAAATTCATTCAAAAGAATTGGGTGAATTTTAAAAGGAGAAATTTAAATACATAAAGTTTTATTTTGAAAACTTATTAAATAAATTCTAAATGTGGGAAAAGTTTAATAGATGGATTTCGAATAATATTATTTAATAGTTGAGGAATCTATTTAAATACGGATTTTAAATATTTGGAAGAAATAAAGTAATTTATTTCAAAAGGAAATAAATTTAGAAATTAAATTTGGGATTTAATTTGGATTTAAAATAAATTTTAGGAATCGGTTTGGAAATTTAATTTGGTATTTTGGAAATAAATTGGGAAATCGATTTGAAATTGATTTGGTGTTTTAAAATAAATCTTTCGAAAATCGATTTGGAAAATCAGATTCGGTATTGGAAAATAAAATTTGAAATCAATTTGAAATTTTATTTGGTGTTTGAAAGTGAATGTTTGGAAAACAATTTGAAAATCATATATCGGTGGATATTTGAAAATTTAAATTCACAATGAAAATTTGTAAAGGGAAGGGGAATTTGTTTTAAAAATAAATTTCGGTTTATTTTTAAAAGTGTGGAAAGAAATTTGCGGATTTGGAATGTAAATTTGAAATAAACCGAAGAAGGTTTATTAATTGACGTAAATGAACCATTTTTTAATGGAAAGAGAATTCTTCCCTGGAAAGCCGAGTATATTTTTAAAGTATCATTTGAAGTACAAATCAAAAGTTTTTAGAAATTGATTTGAAATAATATTGTTGGACAAATTAGTTTTGAAAATTGTTTTAAATCTTTAAAGTAGAATGTAACGTCCCGAAATTTTCGATCTCGAAAATTTCATATAGCTATAAAAAAAGAAAGAGATAAAAGAAGAAGAAGAATAGAAACAACATTTCACATTCGCATCGGATAAAATATAATAATAAGTAATAACAATTTACAAAAGAATAATATTGGGTCGACCCAAAATTTTCGAGGATTTAAAATCGGAATATTTAATTGATTTTAAATGTTCAATAGTAACTTGAATTTCGAATATCACAATTTCTTTGATGATTAAATTATTAAATTAAACAATTTGAAATTGAGTAAAATCTTGAATCTGGAGTTTTAAGCCTACTAAACATAATTTGAAGGCTTATAAAATTTATATTGATAATACTGAAGACAATAGATGCGTTAAAATTGAAATTAACAACGATCTGTTCAATCTTGAAATTTATATCGTTTAAATTGAATTTAAAAATAGCCTCTCGAGGCACTGCCTCGAAATTTAGAGAAACCAGTTCCATTGGGTCCGTAATATTGAATTAGGGATTTCAAATTTCATAGTATTTGGAGTTGTTGGGTGAGCATACGAGATATTAATGCATAAAAGTTTTACTGTGACAAATTAAATTTAAATAACCTATATTCGTTTTCTTGCATCCGACATTACGTACAACATGCCGCCTATTTGCCTCCTTCGTACCCAATTTCTTTTTTTCTTCCCACCTTTTCATCTTTCTGTTCGATCAGAAGAGGGAAGCATTATAATATAGGATAATGACCGAAGACTTGTATCTTCAAATCGAAAACCCTCACTCCTTCATTCGAAATCAGCGCATGACCGAACTTGTTTTTTTTCGTTTCCAAATCAATTTCGATCCTCAATAAAAAAAAGAAAAAAAATTCCGCACTGCAGAAATTGAGTTCGAACGTTTGGCAAAGGCGCGTCATTTCGTTGAGGTCATTAGGCGATGGCGACGCGAATTCGAGGGATAACGAATTGGGTTTTTGGGGTTAGCGTTCTAGAATTCGTGGCGGTTGTAGGGGATGGCCGTGCTCGCGGGGTTGGGTGAGGATTCGATAGTGTGGTCACGCGAGTGCATTCGCGTTAGCGCACGGCGATGGGTTCGGCGAGGCGCGTCAGGGGTTTGTGCTCGCGTCAGGGGTCGTGCTCGCGTCAGGGGGTTGTGCTGGTCAGAGGATTCAAGAGGGTGATAGGGTTCCCTGTGAGGTATTTACTCTGTTATTTTTATTTAATTAAACAATTATACATAAGTTGGAGAATATTAGCAGTGAAATTTTTGACTGTTTTATAATTATTATTATCATTGTTTTATCGGTAAGATAAACAGGGAGATTAATTTGTTTGGTAAACTTATAAAAATTTTAGTAACTAAAAATATTTATTTCAGGAAAAATAGAAATTTTAAATGAGAATATAGATTACTTTTGTAAGCATGTGTGTGTCCAGAAATAAATATATATATTATACACTCACTAGTTTATTTTTAAAATGGTAAGTGATTTTTTTCAATTAGTTCAAATATTTATTTAAAGGAAGATTTATTTATAACCAAATTAATAGTTAAAACCAAAATATTAGGAATTAATCGATCGGTTAATCCAAATATTAATAAACTGCAAAATATTTATACAAGGTCCAAATTGGGAGATAATGGAGGAGATGGGAATGGATTGCAAATAAAATCAAAGGTGAGTTAATCTCACTCGGTTTAAATTTGAATTTAAATTTAAATGATTGAATTTAAATAATTGTTTGAATGGGTGAAATTGATCGATGTGCTATAGTATGGTATATTCTGGAATTGGCATATTATTGTGCTAACATCTGTGAATGCGGGGAAAACAAGTTGGAGGGATCCAACTGGACCCCTCAAAATTTATTGTTTAATATTCTCTGATGTGATTACTTGATATTCTATGATGAATATATTGGAATATTGAATGTTGCGGTTTGATTGGATATATATTTGGGTATAATGAATTACAAAAAAAAAAATTGGGTCTTGGAAAGAAAATAAAGGAAGTAGATTTGTAAATGAAATAATCTTAGAAAATTGAATAAATTAAGGATGAATTAAAAAGAAACAGAAATATGTTAAATACTAATAAATAACTTCGAGTATGAAAAGAAAAGGGTTTGAATAAAACAGTAATCAATGAATTGTAAAATTATGTGATATTAAATTAAATGAACAAAGAATTTTTTGAAAACATAAAGTTTTAAATTGATTTAAGGGTATAAGAAGTAAATTGAGAAATCTAAATTGGTAGTTCAATTTAAAGTATTTTAAATCATAATTAAGGAATAAAATCTGAAATTAGAGGATTTTTGAATAAATGAAGTAAATTGGAAATCAATTTGGAAATTGATTTAAGTGTTTGAAATTTGATATTTGAAAGAATAAATTCAAGGTGAGAATTTATTAAGGGAATGAGGAAAATTGTTTAAAAGTAAATAGTAATTTATTTTTAAAAGGTTGTGAAGAGAAGTATATTTCTCTGGATAGCCAAGAACGTTTTCAAAGCCACTTTTTTTAAAAGATAAAATAAAGGTTTTAGTGTTGTTTTACAAAGTATGTTCTTGGAAATTTATTATTTCAAATGTTTAAATTCTAAAGTAAATATTTATTTAAAATCTACTACCGTAGTATAATTTATTAAGAGTGGCCTAGTAATTCTGTTTTATAGGTAAAAACCTAGTTTATATTTATAGAGTAACCTTATTTTCAAATGTTCATGTAGTATATATTTAATCAATTATTGAAGTAGTTTTAATTTAAATATTTTAAAGTAATTCTAAACTACGTAATTTGTTAATCTATTATCGTAATAATTATTTAAAGAATGATTTGATATTTTGATTAAAGAAAAATCTAACGTATAGTTATAAGGTAACCTTATTTTAGTTAGTTCTAGAGTATTATTTTAAAATTAAGTATTAAAGTAAATTTTCTATATTAAATGTCAAATATATTTTACAATAAAGTGTTTTTAAATTATTTTAAAAATATAAAGTTTTGTGCTTGGTGATTCCAGTGGAAATAAAAATATTTGTAATTTATTCTGAGAAAGGCAGATAGTTTTGAAAACTGTTTTCAAAGAGTTGAAAGTGAAAATATATCTTGTGAAGATATTCTTGAGATAAATAAATAATTTGGTAAATAATTTATCGTGTGATGAATGTTGTGAACATTAATTGATAGTTAAATTACTGACTATCAATATTGGACAAATGCGTTGATCGTTTCGAAGAGACCGGGATCGAGATTTATTTCTCGAAAACCACTTCGATCCGGTTTGTACGTTTCGTGGAAACGAGTTTGGATTCGAAGATGGAGCGGTGAAGTGCAAGGGCTAGTCGCTACTAATCCTGAGGATATTTCCAAAATGGATGTAGTAGGAATAGTGCCTTCGGTTTCGTTCGAACCGAGGATGGACTTATATGGATGAATGCTTGCGAAACATCGTCAGGTGGGCGATGGGCATTCTAAGTGATATATTCTAAAAAGGTAACGCTTAGCCTCAAGCCTCATCAAATGGGAATGACTGAAAATCAGGGGTTATGTAGCAAGGCTAGGTGGGTAGCACCCAAGCAGGGTGAGGTCAACTCAGTCTAGATGTCCCTTTTTATTTCGGCTTGGTGGGCGGTTGCTGATCCCAACCACGGGGTGATCTCACTCAGGATTATCCAGTAAGGGTTAGTCCCGGCCTTGTGTTACAGGGGAGCGGGCGTACTCCTCGGTACGGTGATCTTGGCCCCGTACTGTGGCAGGTGTACCCCAGTGCCTAGTCATTAGTTGGAAATCCATTCTCCCTACGAGCCATGTACGAGTTTTGTTTGTATTACCCACTCTGTGGCTAGTAGCTGGAATTTAATAAATGTAACAATTTCGGCTATTTTATAAGTATTTGTATATAGACCCTATTATAATATCAGAGGACTTTAATAAAAATGTTTTAGCTATCGTAAGGTAAAAACCGACATGTTTATTTGTTGTAACGATTTGGATTTTGCCCGCTCGAAAATCGACATCCATACTTCATATCGTATTCAAATGCCGCCGATTCGATCGTTCAAATCCGAGTCACCGGAGCTTATAACAACATTAAGTAAAAAACACAGCGGAAAAAAAAATAGAATAATATATTGATATACAGCTTTGATACAATATCTGATACAACAGATGATCCAATAGATATCAATATACATCAGAGATCTACTACAAGAAATAGCAGCGGAAAAGAAAATAAACAACATCAGCAGCGGATAATCTTCAAGATAATCTCCATAAGAGAACTCCAACAGAAGCAGCTCGATCCAGCATCACAATGCACTAAGATAAGCAAGTCCGGTGTGATCCAGAGACTGAACTAGCTCCAGATAATCTACTGAACCTAACTATCTGAAAACCAAACTCTAGACTGCCCGTGTGGAAATTGGTGGGCACCTAGAGTTTAGGAAAGGAACAATAAACTCCGGGTCAGTCATGGGACTGGTGTGAGCAACAAAAACAGTTTGTCTTTTAAAAACAATCAAAAATTTAGATTTGAAAATCGAAATGCTTTTGGAAAATGAGACTACCATAAGGCCTCCCCCCACACACACAATGCAAACGCAGATTAGGAGGAGATTTCTCCTTATGATAGTCAAACATGCTTACTACGCAAAGATCAAATCATTTGATTATTATTATTAGTGCATAGTGTAGAAAACAATTCGGAAGTAGAATATAAATCTTAGCCAACATACGACCATTATCGTATGTCTACTATAGCTACCATGTTCAATAGCGGGTTACCGCCACATTCCATGGCAGGTTATACAACTAAAACCGTACAAGGCTCGTATTGTTTCTTTGTATTTTTCCAACAAATGGTCAGGCCAAGGAACTTCCTATTGCCACATGGGAACGCCTCTAGAGGGACGCCCCGAGAACCAAACCGTTCTCTGCCAAACAAGGCCGGGAATCCCTTTTCCCAAGGGATATTACAAACCCTCATATATGCCACCCCCGGTCCTTTGGGACCTTTAAACGAGGTACCTCTAATCCAACATCACACATAAATAAATATAGTGTGTCCACATGAGTAAGTATCTGGGCTCCATACCATGATACTACCCTTTTCCAGAAGGAATGGTCATACCCTAGGGGAGCAACCCCTGAAACCTTGCCGCACTATTCCTGTTTCGACCATTACCGATTTGTGAGGCTCAATGAAGTCTCGTCCACAAAGCTACGCTTTTCACAAAGCCATGCTTCGATCAACAAATGATCAGCAGCACTTAGTATGCCACATTACCAAATTGGGAATATATCGCAGACAACCTTCAACTACATAACCTCTGAGCTCGTACGTCTCAGAGAAGGGTGTTAAGCTAAAAGAATAAATTCTACGCCACCACAGAGATGTATTTGAAAGAAATCTGCTTTATATCTCAAATTGTAATGTCAGACACACAATCCATACTAGTCTGTTCCGAGTTTGAACAGAACCGAAGGCACTTCCAAAGAAGCCCTTGAAATCCGGGTATTTACAATCCCGATCGAACTTCCCATCACTTAGGGAATCTCTATACCAGGAGCTACCCAGTGCAGAGACAATCGATAGGTTATCCTATTGTTCCCGCAAATACCCGGTCTTCACCACCGGTCTTCAAATGCTATCCATATACGTCGTATCACATATTCAGAATGGGTTATACGACCCAAAGGTCCTCTCCCGGCTAAACCGAATAGTGAGCGCATCATTTAAATCATATGGATATGGGATTTCAATTAAGTCACAAATTAATAATTCAAAACTTTCTTTCAGATGGTTTAAACCAATTTCCATTCCAAATCTTTTAAACAAAAAGACCTTTCTTCACAAAGTTCATTCGGTTTCACAAAGATCCATTTTCGGATTTCAAAATAATTTCCATCTTCAATTTGATTTACTCATTTAAATCATTAAATCAAGATTTATCTCATAGTTTTCAAAACTGTTTTCCAACGATTCATTCGTAACTTGGAAAAACCATTTTCAATTCAAACTTGAAATCCTTTTTTAACAAATTGGAAATTCACTGTTCATGTGAAAACTTTTATTATTTGGAAACAACAGTTTTATTTCGGAAAAATCCAATTTCATGTATACAAGTTACAAATCTTTGGGTTAACTCGAATTTCCAAAACAACGCTTTTAAAAGTGGTTTTAAAATTCATATGACTTGTATAATTCTTTTTAAATCATAAATACTAAATATAGAATTCAATTTCAGATATTGAATTCCAATTTAAATTTAATTATTCAAACTCCAAATCTTTATTAGTTATTCAAAATAACTTTTATTCTTGAAAACACCTTTTCAAAGCTTTTCATATTAGACTTAATTTATTTCCAAAACAATTTGAATTTAAAATTCAAATTCAAAACTTATTTAAAAATCTGTGACTTAACTGATTTCCACGTGAAATTCATATTTGTGTCTGTATAAGTATGGTCCAGGAGTTTAACAAAATAGTGCAACATCATTCAATCATCACAGATTGCAATCACAACGATATCGATAAGCGGTATGTCCCAATAACGCTTATCTAAATACACAGATTCCCAGATAGAAAATCTGAATGCATTTTAAATAAATAAATTTCATTCATCACCGATCACACTGAAACAACTCATAGCACATTGCATAGCATACCAGAAAAATCAAACAGTTCAACAATCAATAGAATTCAAACATCTATAAGTGAACTCAATTAATTATCTGATTTATTTAAATTAGATGGGTCATTAATCATGGTTAATTAATATTAAGTTAATTTCAAATCATTTGATTAATCGTTCTTTATTAATTACAAAAATAAATTTCAAAAAAATTGATTATTCTTTAATTACCTATTATTAATTTACCTTAATTACTTTCATTTAGTAATTAATTACTTTAATTATAAATAAATTAACCTTTAATTAATCAATTTATCAACCACTGATTAATTATATTTAGTAAATACCATCATCTTTTAGATTTTAATAAGAAATTACGCAAGATCTTAATAAAATTTTAAAAGACAAACTATTTAACTTTATTCATTACCAATCATCATTTAGATCTTGTTTTAAACGACCTTTGAGACAAATTATTGTTATAACCTTATTTAGCTTAAAATTTCTTAGAAAAACAAACATTAAATCTTTTTAATCAATAAGAGGTTAAGATACTTCCTTAATTTTTTTTTTCATAATGTTTTATCTCTTTGAAAACACTTGTTAGTTTGCTTAATAAATTAATGAATATGTGAATATTGAGTTCCAAAGTAAATTTGGAAAATATTCTTAACTTTCAACTTAAATAAAAAAAAAGATCTTACTTAAACTTGTTTACATTTCTAAATTGAAAACTTGAATTACAAAATCTGTTTATGCCTACTACCTGAACCTTATCACTAGGAAGACGGGTCAAAGCCCAAACCAAAGAAACGAAACCCATGCCATTCACTTCTTCCCCGCGTTCTCCTTTTCTTTCACTTTTTTTACTTTTTATCTTCTCCCTTTTTTTTCTTTCCTACTGACACTTCATTACAACAGTGCACGCGGTGCACGTGTACGGCCCCTTTCGCCGCCGTTGGTCGGAGCTGTGGCCACCAACACATCGCCTATCACTCCCCAAGACGATGCAACCACCTAGAACACGATTTTATCTTGAAAGCAAGGATCGAGACTACACGAGCAAACCAACCCATCAGCTACGCCATCAGATATTTCCCTCGCGCCGCCTCCTCAGTTCACTATCGGCCACCAAGTTTTGACCCATGCTCCATCATCACGCGACGCATCGATCTGCACCGTCGCTACATAGTTCGGTCCCTTATGGATGGTGCGGCACCATCATTTCGATCGCGAACGAGAATGGGTTCTTAAACCCTAAACTAACCCCGCTACGCCACCATGGAAGCCTATAATTCAAACGAGTATTTTCGCCTGTGACCCAACCCTTCATCCTCCTTCACCATTAATCTCAACACAGAACACCCCTTCGATCATCAGGGATTGCCGCAAATCCATTTTTCGTTCAACTTCCAATATCACTCAATCTATAAACCTAAAAATCTTGAAATTCACATCAAAATTCATCATTTGTTAACAATAATCTGGTTATGGGATCGAAACACGAAATTAAATTTATTGATTCCTTGACAAAAATTTGAATTTACTGTAATTTCTATATTTTTTTGACATGATTATTCGATGAAATTCTTTAGAAGCAATTTTAAAATTTGTGTTACTTTGTTTCAATCATCTTCCGTTCAGAGATTGTAGCTTGAATTCTATAAATGGAAGGGATATTGAATTTTAAAATTTGATTTTTTAGAACCTGTAAAACAACAGAGAGGAAAATGCATATGTACAAATATGCATACTTAAATTCACACTTGTAAATACATACTTACTGATATATTTACCTTCATACAACACTTCCAAGTCAATATCATCACAGACATAAGAAAATTATTAAGAATATCTGGGTTTAAAAGCAAAGTTTACTCACAGTAGAGGTTTGAGGCAGAAGCAAGAAACAGAGGAATTTTGTTGATTACGATTTGAAGTTTTTAAGGCTAACTGGGACCAGAACAAATATGTATACAGGCAAATATTCCTACATCTACATCTAATTACAGGCATGCATGGATATTCATCAACAAATCAAGCAATTTTTTTCTTTTCATCACACATCAATATCTTCAAAAATCATAACATAGGGGCAAAATTTATGGATGTATGCTCACCTTCATGTTGAAGACAGAGACCTGGAACAAGCTTTGAACAGATTGAACTTGCTATGTCTTTTTCTTTTCTTTAGTTTTTTTCTTTGCTTTCCTTTTGCTTCAGAATTTGGTTTTCAATTTGAATCTGAAGTTGGTGATATTTTTACTTCCAGATTGAAACTTGCTTTTGTCTTTTTTTTTTCTTTCTTTTTGTTGAATAACTTTGAGTTTAAAGATGATGACACTTTTGTTTTTCTCAGTTTTAAATGGAATGAAATTGAAGTGAGAAGAGCTGCTATTCAGGTTGAATTTGCTTGGTTTTAAACTAAATGAAGATGATGTATATTTGTACAGGGTGTATCCAGTACAATATCTATTCATTATATTTTTTTTTCCTTTGTACTAATGCAGAGATTTTTCCCATGTTGGAGGCTGGAAGAAGTAGCCTACTTCGGCTGAGAGGATTTTTGAACATGCTGAGAGGATGGGTAGTTAATGCATGTGTCCTATTTGTTTGCTTTATTTACGTTATACATGTTTGTACAGTTTATTTTCTTCTTTGTTTATACAAGCATCTTCTTTTGTTGTTTTCCCATTTTGTGTACTGAGATGAATTTCTTTTTCTTGCTTGTTCACGGCTGATATGATTTCAAGACTTGCTTTGTTTTCTATTTTATTCACATGTACTTTTGTTTATAACTTTTTGTTTCTTTTTTTTTTTCCAAGTGTTCATACTTGTTTAACTTAAATATATATGTTGTCTCCTTATGCAAGCTGTTCATACTTGCATTATAGTTCTTGCTTGTTTATATATATATATATATATATATATATATATATATACATATATTGTTTTTTATTCACTGAGATAGCTTTGTACATTGCAAACCTTTTGGTTTTGTTTATTTATGTATTCATACTCATGTGTTATTTCTTTATGTTTGTACTATTTTGGTCTTGCTTCTTCCTTCTTTTGCAATTATCTTCATATACATATGTTTTGTTTGTTCATATTGCTATTCACTTTGTATTTATATTGCACTTTATTTATTTTGTAAGTATATTTTATTTTCATTTGTTAATTTTTATTTGCTTTGTAGATGCTACTTTGCATTTCAATTTAATATGTTGTTTACTAAGATGTCTTTTACATTGCTTGATTTAAATATGCTTTATAATATAAATGAATTCAATGTTATATTTTTTTTATCTATTCAAACTTTAAATTTAATTTTTTCCTTTCCAAACATTAAATTGATGATGTTTATTTTACTTTATTTTATTTTAAACATTTTATTTTATTTTTCAATTAAATTGAAAATATTCATTCTTGAGTTTCAAATCAATTTTCTTTTTAAAATACATTAGTTTGAAAATTTCAAATAATTCCATAATTTAATCCAAAATTCAATTTAAATTATAAATTTAAATTCGTTATTAAATCGGGATCGTTACAGACTTCCCCCTTTAAAAAGAATTTCGACCTCGAAATTTGCCAAAGAGATAACAAAGATAGATGAAAGATAGAGAAATATCTTTCCAGATCAAACTGGATATCAATTCTGCATTTGGCTTAGCCAAATTAGAATATCAACAGTAGATACAAGAACAAACTCAATCAATTTATAAAACAATTGGGTTACTTAATCTACGTAGTATACAGGGGTATTGGTTAGTCCGAAGGGATAACTAACCGTTCGTAGATTATATCAGAACCCGGTGAAATAGACCGATATGGACACAATTTCAAAACTTTCTTTTGTTTAAAACTAAAGTATACTTATCAACCATAACAACCAAAGCAACCAATTCATCCAAACAAACAATTCTGGCTAAATTGGAGTTTATGTCCCATATTAATATATCGAATTTCCCTCCTGGATCTACCAGGATCTATCAAAGAATTGAGAAGAGACGCTGAACAAAAGAGATTGATAGAGATAAGATTGTTTCCGCTGCTGCAAGAAATTGACCATTTATAGTCGTATTTCTCTGCCCCCTATCTCGTTCTCTTCTTGCACTCATACTTACTAGTGGTGGATAGTAAGAGAATTTACTGAGGCATTCGAATGGATATCTTAGGGATACTCAATCTAGGGTTTGCTTCACCCTATCTCTAATGAGCTACTTAATGCGTTATACTCCTGAGATAAAGTTTAACCTTAGCTCTGATACCACTTGTAACGAAACGGCATTTCCGTCAGCAGCGACCGGTAGGCTTTTCAACCATCCCAGCCCCACCGTGGCTTACACTGGCACCCCAGACCTTGCTTTTACGGCCAGCCTCTCGAATGTCACGGCTTACGCCTAACCAAACCCGTAAAGAGGCCGTGTGGGGGCAAGAGTCTCTCGTTCGCCACCAAACCGCGAAGCGAGAATCCTTCATCACATTTCACTAAGACAAGCAAGTCTCGTCCACAAAGGTACGCTTTTCATAAAGCCATGCTTCGATCAACAGATGATCAGCAGCACTTAGTATGCCACATTACCAAATTGGGAATATATCGCAGATAACCTTCAACTACATAACCTCTGAGCTCGTACGTCTCAGAGAATGGTGTTAAGCTAAAAGAATAAATTCTCCGCCACCACAGAGATGTATTTGAAAGAAATCTGCTTTATATCTCAAATTGTAATGTCAGACACACAATCCATACAAGTCTGTTCCGGGTTCGAACAGAACCGAAGGCACTTCCAAAGAAGCCCTTGAAATTCGGGTATTTACAATCCCGATCGAACTTCCCATCACTTAGGGAATCTCTATACTAGGAGCTACCTAGTGTAGAGACAATCGATAGGTTATCCTATCGTTCTCGCAAATACCCGGTCTTCACCACCGGTCTTCAAATGCTATCCATATACGTCGTATCACATATTCAGAATGGGTTATACGATCCAAAGGTCCTCTCTCGGCTAAACCGAATAGTGAGCGCATCATTTAAAACATATGGATATGGATTTCAATTAAGTCACAACTTAATAATTCAAAACTTTCTTTCAGATGGTTTAAACCAATTTCCATTCCAAATCTTTTAAACAAAAAGACTTTTCTTCACAAAGTTCATTCGGTTTCACAAAGATCCATTTTCGGATTTCAAAATAATTTCCATCTTCAATTTGATTTACTCATTTAAATCATTAAATCAAGATTTATCTCATAGTTTTCAAAACTGTTTTCCAACGATTCATTCGTAACTTGGAAAAACCATTTTCAATTCAAACTTGAAATCCTTTTTTAACAAATTGGAAATTCACTGTTCATGTGAAAACTTTTATTATTTGGAAACAACAGTTTTATTTCGGAAAAATCCAATTTCATGTATACAAGTTACAAACCTTTGGGTTAACTCGAATTTCCAAAACAACGCTTTTAAAAATGGTTTTAAAATTCATCTGACTTGTATAATTCTTTTTAAATCACAAATACTAAATATTGAATTCAATTTCAGATATTGAATTCCAATTTAAATTTAATTATTCAAATTCCAAATCTTTATTAGTTATTCAAAATAACTTTTATTCTTGAAAACCCCTTTTTAAAGCTTTTCATATTGGACTTAATTTATTTCCAAAACAATTTGAATTTAAAATTCAAATTCAAAACTTATTTAAAAATTTGTGACTTAACTGATTTCCACGTGAAATCCATATTTGTGTGTGTATAAGTGTGGTCCAGGAGTTTAACACAATAGTGCAACATCATTCAATCATCACAGATTGCAATCACAACGATACCGATAAGCGGTATGTCCCAATAACGCTTATCTAAATACACAGATTCCCAGATAGAAAATCTGAATGCATTTTAAATAAATAAATTTCATTCATCACCGATCACACTGAAACAACTCATAGCACAATGCATAGCATATCAGAAAAATCAAACAGTTCAACAATCAATATAATTCAAACATCTATAAGTGAACTCAATTAATTATCTGATTTATTTAAATCAGATGGGTCATTAATCATGGTTAATTAATATTAAGTTAATTTCAAGTCATTTGATTAATCGTTCTTTATTAATTACAAAAATAAATTTCAAAAAAATTGATTTTATCTTTATTCATTACCAATCATCATTTAGATCTTGTTTTAAACGTCCTTTGAGACAAATTATTGTTATAACCTTATTTAAATTAAAATTTCTTAGAAAAACAACCATTAAATCTTTTTAATCAATGAGAGGTTAAGATACTTCCTTAATTATTATTTTTTTTCCACAATGTTTTATCTCTTTGAAAACAGTTATTAGTTTACTTAATAAATTAATGAATATGTGATTATTGAATTCCAAAGTAAATTTGGAAAATGTTATTAACTTTCAATTTAAATAAAAAATAATAATCTTACTTAAACTTGTTTACATTTCTAAATTGAAAACTTGAATTACAAAATCTGTTTATGCCTACTACCTGAACCTTATCACTAGGAAGACGGGCCGAAGCCCAAACCTAAGAAACGAAACCCATGCCATTCACTTCTTCCCCGCGTTCTCCTTTTCTTTCACTTTTTTTTTCTTTTTATCTTCTCCCCTTTTTTTTCTTTCCTACTGACACTTCATTACAACCGTGCACGTGGTGCACGTCTACGGCCCCTTTCGCCGACGTTGGTCGTTGCTGTGGCCGCCAACACGTCGCCTATCACTCCCCAAGACGATGCAACCAGCTAGAACACGATTTTATCTTGAAAGCAAGGATCGAGACTACACGAGCAAACCAACCCATCAGGCACGCCATCAGATATTTCCCTCGCGCCGCCTCCCCAGTTCGCTATCGGCCACCAAGTTTTGACCCATGCTCCATCATCACGCGACGCATCGATCTGCACCGTCGCTACATAGTGCGGTCCCTTATGGATGGTGCGGCACCATCATTTCGATCGCGAACGAGAATGGGTTCTTAAACCCTAAACTAACCACGCCACGCCACCATGGAAGCCTATAATTCAAACGAGTATTTTCGCCTGTGACCCAACCCTTCATCCTCCTTCACCATTAATCTCAACGCAGAACACCCCTTCGATCATCAGGGATTGACGCAAATCCATTTTTCATTCAACTCCCAATATCACTCAATCTATCAACCTAAAAATCTTGAAATTCACATCAAAATTCATCATTTGTTAATAGTAATCTGGTTATGGAATCGAAACACGAAATTAAATTTATTGATTCCTTGACAAAAATTTGAATTTACTGTAATTTCTATATTTTTTTGACATGATTATTCGATGTAATTCTTTAGAAGCAATTTTAAAATTTGTGTTACTTTGTTTCAATCATCTTCCGTTCAGAGATTGTAGCTGGAATTCTATAAATGGAAGGGATATTGAATTTTGAAAATTGATTTTTTAGAACCTGTAAAACAACAGAGAGGAAAATGCATATGTACAAATATGCATACTTAAATTCACACTTGTAAATACATACTTACTGATATATTTACCTTCGTACAACACTTCCAAGTCAATATCATCACAGACGTAAGAAAATTATTAAGAAATATTTGGGTTTAAAAGCAAAGTTTGCTCACAGTAGAGGTTTGAGGCAGAAGCAAGAAACAGAGGAATTTTGTTGATTATGATTTGATGTTTTTAAGGCTAACTGGGACCAGAACAAATATGTATACAGGCAAATATTCCTACATCTACATCTAATTACAGGCATGCAGGGATATTCATCAACAAATCAAGCAATTTTTTTCTTTTCATCACACATCAATATCTTCAAAAATCATAACATAGGGCAAAATTTATGGATGTATGCTCACCTTCACGTTGAAGACAGAGACCTGGAACAAGCTTTGAACAGATTGAACATGCTATGTCTTTTTTTTTCTTTAGTTTTTTTCTTTGCTTTCCTTTTGCTTCAGAATTTGGTTTTAAATTTGAATCTGAAGTTGGTGATATTTTTACTTCCAGATTGAAACTTGCTTTTGTCTTTCTTTTTTTTTCTTTTTTTTCTTTCTTTTTGTTGAATAACTTTGAGTTTAAAGATGATGACACTTTTGTTTTTCTCAGTTTTAAATGGAATGAAATTGAAGTGAGAAGAGCTGCTATTCAGGTTGAATTTGCTTGGTTTTGAACTAAATGAAGATGATGTATATTTGTACAGGGTGTATCTAGTACAATATCTATTCTTTATATATTTTTTTCCTTTGTACTAATGCAGAGATTTTTCCCATGTTGGAGGCTGGAAGAAGTAGCCTACTTAGGCTAAGAGGATTTTTGAACATGCTGAGAGGATGGGTAGTTAATGCATGTGTCCTATTTGTTTGCTTTATTTACGCTATACATGTTTGTACAGTTTATTTTCTTCTTTGTTTATACAAGCATCTTCTTTTGTTGTTTTCCCATTTTGTGTACTGAGATGAATTTCTTTTTCTTGCTTGTTCACGGCTGATATGATTTCAAGACTTGCTTTGTTTTCTATTTTATTCACATGTACTTTTGTTTATAACTTTTTGTTTTTTTTTCCTCCAAGTGTTCATACTTGTTTAACTTAAATATATATGCTGTCTCCTTATGCAAGATGTTCATACTTGCATTACAGTTCTTGCTTGTTTGTTTATATATATATATATATATATATATATATATATATATATATATATATATATATATATATATTTATTCACTGAGATAGCTTTGTACATTGCAAACCTTTTGGTTTTGTTTATTTATGTATTCATACTCATGTGTTATTTCTTTATGTTTGTACTATTTTGGTCTTGCTTCTTCCTTCTTTTGCAATTATCTTCATATACATATGTTTTGTTTGTTCATATTGCTATTCACTTTGTATTTATATTGCACTTTATTTATTTTGTAAGTATATTTTATTTTCATATGTTAATTTTTATTTTCTTTGTAGATACTACTTTGCATTTCAATTTAATATGTTGTTTACTAAGATGTCTTTTACATTGCTTGATTTAAATATGCTTTATAATATAAATGAATTCAATGTTATTTTTTTTTATCTATTCAAACTTTTAATTTAATTTTTTCCTTTTCAAACATTAAATTGATGATGTTTATTTTACTTTATTTTATTTTAAACATTTTATTTTATTTTTCAATTAAATTGAAAATATTCATTCTTGAGTTTCAAATCAATTTTCTTTTTAAAATACATTAGTTTGAAAATTTCAAATAATTCCATAATTTAATCCAAAATTCAATTTAAATTATAAATTTAAATTCGTTATTAAATCGGGATCGTTACATTTGTGGCGTGGTCTTACGAGATGCCTTTTTTTGCAAAGGACTTTTGAAACTTTATTAATCAATAAGGTGTGATTTTCTCACGCTGGTGTAACAACCCGCATATTTATTGATTTTTATATTTAAATATTTTATTTAAATATTTTATCGTTCGTCGGATTTTGGTCCGAAAACCTACTTTTTGCATACGGCCGAATTAGGACTCGAGACCACTCCATTGAGTTCAAAATGCCGTTTGCGACCTTTTTGAGTATAAGCTTCGATATGTTTGGAGAAAGTTGATTTTTGCTACTTTTTCCCGCTTAGGGCTTTGGTTGGGCTGAGCCAATTAGCCACTTAACTCAGTTCCAACACTCTCCACTTCATTCACTTCTCTTCTATTTTCCTAACACTCAAGCTCAAGCAAAAATGGAGGAAGAGAATGGGAAATAGAAATTCCTAAGCCCTAGCTTGCTTTGCAAATCCATCTCCTTGCTCCAAAGTTCATGAGAACCCATTGGTAAGCTTCTCTTCTTCTTCTCCAACTTGTTCTCTTACCAATTTCAGAAATTCCTAAACCTAATTTTGGGAATGTTCTTGTTTTTGAGCATAGATTCAAGCTCATTTGGGTTGTGTTGAAGAGAGGTTGATTCTCCATTTGCTTTCAAGCTTCTTCTTGTTCGATTTTTTGAAAAGGTGAGATTTTTAATCTCACATCTATGCTTATAATTCTCTTCTATTGTTAGGTATGAATTCCTAACACTTATTCATGTGCATTTGATTTTGATTTGGACTGTTTTTGTGAATATTCCAATTTTTAGTGTTTTGAGTTCAATTCGTTAAAAATCCTAACTTTGATGTTTGAATGTGTTTTTGATTGTGCATCGAGGAGCATATAGGGCCGGGTAGTCGATTGACATAAACCCTTAGCGCCGTTGCTCGTGCGAATGCAATTTTGGTCAAGATTGAACCTCATTTGTAATAGGCATGGATGAAGCCGGAAACAGGCTCGGCCGACCGACCCCTCTGGTCTGGTCGACCGACCTGCTTCCAAGTGCATAAGCACTTTCTGTTTTAAGGTTCGGTCGACCGAATACAGGGTTCGGTCGGCCGAACTGCTGTCCCGAGAGGTTTCCAACCTTTGGTTCTGTCGACCGACTCAGGGAGTCCGGTCGACCGACCTGATGATTTTTGCCAGATTTGCCTATTTTGCTAATTTGTTCGAATATCCAAATTTAATCGATTCGTGTTGTCTCCATTTTGTTGTTGTCATTTATTATCGACTTTGATGACCTTTTCTTTGGGAATTTTAGATATATCCACTTTGATGGATTAGATATCGATTTCTTTGGATTTTATTCACTTCTTCGAATGTGAATTTTTATGATTGATTGTTTCTACAATCACTTCTATGATTTGTCACTTTAAAATATAAAGGTTTTCTATACTAGTAGTAAATATCAAAACTCTTTCTTCAAATGATTTCAACACTATTTTATTACAAAGCTCTTCTCAAACCGATTTCCAACCTATTAGTATATACAAACCTTTACCTCACTTGTATGAGAAATCTAATTAAACGACTTAGTAAAACAAGTGGTATGAAACGCTTGCATTTACTTCGTTGGTTAATTCTTGGACTTGTTCGATTGAATCTCTTGTGACAATTTTCTAGTGGAGATCTACAATTTGTTCGTAAATATTTAAGTTAAGCTAGTGGTTATGGGACATGATGCTAAGCTCATATATTTACTAGCTTACTGTAATCGACACTTCTCTTTGATCATGACGATCATTTTATGTTTTAGACTAGCATTGAGCAATGTCTTAGAGATTTTGGTTCATCGGATGTCCCGCTGTACGACGTCGTTGTTCCCTTTTGATTGTGTTTTGGTTCATCGGATGTCCCGCTGTACGACGTCGTTGTTCCCTTTGATTGTGATTTGGTTCATCGGATGTCCCGCTGTACGACATCGTTGTTCCCTTCGACTGTGATTTCTGGATTTCGTATGTTGAATTCTGGAATTTATGTTTCACCAACTTTTACGATTGGCATGAATATATATGTCATTTATTGTGGCTTGGTGAATGAAATTAGGAGTATGACATTCCTTTTTATCTTGAGTAGATTATTGTGATATTGATTAATCTCTTGTTGATTTTCAATTACTTATTTATCACAGCTGGTATTCCAGACTGACTCGGGTATTATTTAACTGTAATGCTCGGGTCCGACCGAGTATTATAGGGTACATGATATGATGCTGTGGAGCTCAGGAGACGAGCTGGATGACGATACGTACTCTCGTACTTGTTTATATATATATATTCCGCTGTGTTGAGTTTTTGTGCATCCATTTTTATGAATATTGATGTTGAACTGTGATTGATGTACTCTGATGATGTAATATATGTAAATAGATATATTTAATTTAGAGTAAAGATTATTTATTATCTATTATATTTTATTCCGCTGCGATGGTTAGATTCTGTTGTTATTTTCTATTTTCATCTTCTACCTCTTCTTCTTTAAACCAAATGGTTGGTATTTCTGTACAACTTGAGTTGATTGTTGTAGAATAGTGTTATCTCAAGGGGTACGGATTTGCGGGTTGTTTCACTTGGTATCAGAGCTTAGGTTGGAGATAACCTTGGCTCTGGTGGGAATTACTCATTTAAAATAGAGTCCGTAGTACTCTATAATGAGTTTCAGCGTATTAATAAATATGAGCGCGTATTTGTTAGTGAATATAAATTGTTTTAATATTGTGTTGATTGGTTTATTGAGTGGCATATGAACTTTCGTCGGCACAGTCTGTACAATTGTGTCGAAGGGGTTTCTAAACACTTGGATAGAACAATCGACACGGTATTGTTTTAAATATGGGTAAATGAAATAGTTTTACCCAAAAACATTTTTTGATATAAAGAATAGTTTTTGAAAACTATTTAGCTAATGTATGGTTGCTTGGATGTTATAAATGATGATACTAAAGTATTATCATTGTTAAGTGAAAATTTAACTGCAAATTGAAATGTAAATAAAATTTAAGGGAATAAATTCATTATAAAATGAAATTTATGAATATAAATTATAAATGTAAATTATAAATTGAAATACAATAAAATGGAAATTTTTATAAGCATAAACTGTACAAATGAATTATAGTTAAAATAGATTTAAGCAGGATTTGGAAATATAAATCCCGAAAATTTGGAAGTGTTTATCGAAGTATTTAAGGATGAATAATAGCATTATTTTTTTGGAGATATTTCTGAGTGGAAATTTGTTTTAAGTGGATTTTGAAAGAGATGTAGCATTGAAATAACTTGGATTATCGGAAAATAATTCTGATGATGACGGCCGCATCATCAGTATTCATTTTCGAATTCCTAAGTGACGGATTGCTGCCAAACTGATTTGTTTAGAAAGCTAGTTATTTTTGAAAATTTCAAAAGGAAATTTGTTGAAAATAAAAGCCTGGATTGGTTTAAAATTATTGAGAAATGAGATTTGGGATGTTGGAGATTTCAAGATGATTCTAAACTAAAAGTTGGGTGTTTAAAAATCCTAATGAGATAGTTGTAAGATTATAAATTGAGATGATTTTTAAATAAAGGAATTATAAGCTTTGGATGTTGGAAATTTAATTTAAAGTGAAAAGTAAAAAAAAATGAAATTAACTTGGATTGGGAAATAAAATTTAACTGGATTGAAATTAATTAATAGGCTGAAAAATAATATCCAGTTGCCTTTCGAATTAAGTTAAAATTGAATTGAGTTGAATAAAACTGAGTTAAAATAAAATTGAATTGGAATAAAGATTCATTGAAGTCATTGAATGGAATTAAATTCATACCTGAACAAATGGAAATAAGTTGGGTAAGAAATAAATTGGTTAAGGATTGGATTGAAATAAATAAATAAGAATAACGTGTAAAAGAATTAGAAATCCATGGAAATAAAATATGCTTAAGTTATAAATAAGTGTAAATTTCGAGTTAAAAATAAAAGATGAATTTATTCAAACCTAGAATGAATGGTAATGTGTAAAATAATATGTTGTGACCTATAAATTGAAAAATGAGATAGAAAACCCAAAATAAATATTATTGATGAATTGGAGAATAAAATAAAATTCAAATGTTGGATTATAAATATGGGAAGAACTAATTGATAATAAATTAGTTAATGAAATGTGTAAATGGAGCTCATTGTAGTTAAATAGAAGCTGAATTATAAGCTAATAATGAAGAGTGGAAATAAAACTCAAGTTATAAATCAAATTCGACTTGAATCATTAATGAAGAAATATAATTGAAAGTGGCCTTGAAATTAATTAAATGAACCGAGAATGTAATTAAATTGTGAGTTCATGAAATTTGGTGGAAATTGAAATGGATAGTGGATTCGGAACTTGAGTTATAAACTAAAATTTAACTTGAAGTGTTAACAGATTAATATAGTTGGGACTGTGTCAAATAAATAAAAATGTAAATGGAATAAAATAGTAATGGTTTGAATGTGCAAATGAAATCCAATAAGTGGAAATAAATTGGATATGGACTTGTAATCAATTGAGTTAAGTTTAGTATAAAAGAGGAAAATTTACTTGTAAAATGAAAATGAGCTTAAGTATGAAATTTGAATAAATTAAAGTAAATTGACTTAAGCTGAATAGATGGAAGAGAGTTGAATTTAATTCAATTTAATATAAGTTTAATTATTTTGGATTGAATTTGAGTCAAGTAAAAATAAATTTGGATCGAAATAGAATTTGGTGGGTTGTAAATAATATTTACGAAAATAAAAATTCATTATGGATTGAGTGGATAAACTAGTTATATTGAATAAATATAATGGATGGAATAAATAAGAATCAAATGGAAGTTAACTTAAGTTTGAAGTGGAGTAAATTGGGTAAATCAACTTAAGTTGAGAATAATTGGAAGCTTGATTTGAATTAATTCGGGAATGGTTAGTAATATGCAAGCTTGGAATGGGTCGAGCTAAATAAATGGTCGTGAATGAATTAAAATAAAAAAAAGAAATTTAATTGGTAATTAGGATGAACCTAAATTGTTAATGGTTTTGAAAGAACTGGGTTGGTTAATAAAATGAGATGCAAGTGAATGGATTCCAATCTGAAATGAAATGGAAATGAGAATATATGGATTGTGAATAAATTTGAAAATGGAATAGAATTAAGTATAAATTGAGTTAAAATCCATTTAAACTGGTTATAAAGCATAAATACTGATTTATTAACATAAATCTCGCCGAATTGCATGGAATAAATTGTCGTTTGGATGTAAATGGAATTAATTAAAATTCTATGTGTTGATAAAGGTAAATAAATTGATTTTGAAAGCAATTGAATTAAATATGAGTTTAGTTTTCTTAAGAATAAATTAAATGTAAGCAATTGAATTTTAAACCATTCAAATTGATGAAGTGGTATACGAATTGATTGAAAACCATTCAAATTGAATGAAAATGGTTTATAAATTAATTAGAACAGTTGAATTAGTATGAAAGTTGTAAAAATTGCCTACGGAAAATGTTGGATGTGCATTTCTTTAGAATTCATATGTTTTAACCATTGCAACTAAGTGAAATATAGTTAAACTGCATCTATTTGGTACTTACATGTTTAAATTGAGTAAGTACAGGTACATGGGAGCCGTGTGGCTGGATTTGGTCGTGTTATTTGCTAAAAATAGTAAGCCGCTTGCTTAAAATGCTAAATAAGGTACACCTACATAATAAATATGGGAAATATGAACTGTTTTTGGTTTTTCCGACCGGGTGAGTCGATGTATATATATTTATCTCTTTTGTCATATTGCAAAAGCTCCTCCGTACAAAAGGGACTCTGCTGAAATTTTTCGAGAATTTAAAGAGTTAGAAAATTTTTGGAAAATTTTGTTAACGACAAACAATTTCAAACTGGAACTTGAAATAAGTTAACAAATGAGACTAAATTAAAATGACATGAATTTGTTATAATAGAAAATAAAATTTGAAATATTCAGAGTTAAAGATAAATTGAATTCGTATAGAAATGAAAGAATCAATGTGGATAGAAATGGATATAAACTAAAGTGGTAAGATGAAAATAAATATAAGAAACATATTAAATGCTTATGTTAACTTAAGTAAGGAATGGTCAATTCTTAATTGGAAATTGAATATTGCAAAATATATACTAAGTTGATATTTAGATAAAAATTGACATTTGGTAAGGAAGTCGATAAAATGTTTTTGGAATGTTGTGATTGGATATTAGTGCTAAGCAGGATATGCAGGTATTATAAAGCAAAGAGGGAATTGATTTTGATTTCAGAAGATAAATATGAATTGCCCGACAAAAGGTATGTATTTAAATTTGGTATGAAATTTGATTGGGATTTGGATTGAGCCACTTGGCCTTTTGTTTTCTTTTTGGATTTGGGAGGCCGCAGAGCCATTTTGTAGTTGTACCGAGTCAGCCGTGCAAAGGAGACGCTGGTGAAATTTTTCGGAAATTTAGGGAGGTAGAAAAATTTTGAGAAAATTTTGATAATTCAAAATTTTAGTTTTGAATTATAATTTGAGTAGCTGAACAAGTAAGTTATTTGAAAACTATAGAAGGTTTTGGAAAAGTTTGGAAAGTTAATGAGAATAATAATGGACCTTTTATAAAAAAAAGATAGTTGGTAAGATGTTGAATTGTTAGAAACTATTGGGTTTTGGGAAAGGAAAACGAGTTTTGGACCATTCTTCCTAGTTAGTAATTTCGGGGACGAAATTCTTTTAAGGGGGGAGGAATGTGACGACCCAAAATTTTCGAGCATTTAAAATCGAAATATTTAATTGATTTTAAATATTCAATAGTAACTTGAATTTCGAATATCACAATTTCTTTGATGATTAAATTATTAAATTAAACAATTTGAAATTGAGTAAAATCTTGAATCTGGATTTTTAAGCCTATTAAACATAATTTGAAGGCTTATAAAATTTATATTGATAATACTGAAGACAATAGAAGCATTAAAATTGAAATTAACAGTGATCTGTTCAATCTTGAAATTTATATCGTTTAAATTGAATTTAAAAATAACCTTTCGAGGTACATCCTCGAAATTTGGCGAAACCAGTTCCATTGGGTCCGTAATATTGAATTATTATCGGATTTCAAATTTCTTAGTATTTGGAGTTGTTGGGTGAGCATACGAGATATTAACGCATAAAAGCTTTACTGTGACAAATTAAATTTAAATAACCTATATTCGTTTTCTTGCATCCGACATTACGTACAACCTGCCACCTTTTTGCCTCCTTCGTACCCAATTTCTTTTTTTCTTCCCACCTTTTCATGTTTCTATTCGATCAGAAGAGGGAAGCATTATAATATAAGATAATGACCGAAGACTTGTATCTTCAAATCGAAAACCCTCACTCCTTCATTCGAAGTCAGGGCATGACCGAACTTTTTTTTTCGTTTCCAAATCTATTTCGATCCTCAATAAAAAAAAGGCCGCACTGTAGAAATTGAGTTCGAACGTTCTGGAAAGGCGTGTCATTTCGTTGAGGTCGTTAGGCGATGGCGATGCAAATTCAAGGGGGAACGAATTGGGTTTGGGGTTTAGCGTTCTAGAATTCGTGGCGGCTACAGGGGGATGGCCGTGCTCGCGGGGTTGGGTGAGGATTCGATAGTGTGGTCGCGTGAGTGGATTCGCGTTAGGGCACAACGATGGGTTCGGCGAGGCGCGTCAGGGGTTTGTGCTCGCGTTAGGGGTCGTGCTCACGTCGGGGGTTGTGCTTGTCAGAGGATTCAAGAGGGTGATAGGGTTTGCTGTGAGGTATTTACTCTGTTATTTTTATTTAATTAAACAATTATACATAAGTTGGAGAATATTAGCAGTGAAATTTTTGACTGTTTTATAATGATTATTATCATTGTTTTATCGATAAGATAAACAGGGAGATTAATTTGTTTGGTAAACTTATAAAATTTTTAGTAACTAAAAATATTTTATTTCAGGAAAAATAGAAATTTTAAATGAGAATATAGATTACTTTTGTAAGAATGTGTGTGTCTAGAAATAAATATACATATTATGCACTCGCTAGTTTATTTTTTAAATGGTAAGTGATTTTTTTCAATTAGTTCAAATATTTATTTAAAGGAAGATTTATTTATAACCAAATTAATAGTTAAAACCAAAATATTAGGAATTAATCGATCGGTTAATCCAAATATTAATAAACTGCAAAATATTTATACGAGGTCTAAATTGCAAGATAATGGACGAGATGGGAATGGATTGCAAATAAAATCAAAGGTGAGTTAATCTCACTCAGTTTAAATTTAAATTTAAATTTAAGTGATTAAATTTAAATAATTGTTTGAATGAGTGAAATTGATTGATGTTCTATTGTATGGTATATTCTGGAATTGGCATATTATTGTGCTAACATCTGTGGATGCAGGGAAAACAGGTTGGAGGGATCCAACTGGACCCCTCAAAATTTATTAAATATTCTATGATGTGATTACTTGATATTCTATGATGAATATATTGGAATATTGAATGTTGTGGTTTGATTGGACATATATTTGGGTATAATGAATTACAAAAAAAAAAAAAATTGGGTTTTGGAAAGAAAATAAAGGAAGTAGATTTGTAAATGAAATAATGTTAGAAAATTGAATAAATTAAGGATGAATTAAAAAGGAAACGGAAATATGTTAAATACCAATAAATAACTTCGAGTATGAAAAGAAAAGGGTTTGAATAAAACAGTAATTAATGAACTGTAAATTATGTGATATTAAATTAAATGAATAAAGGATTATTTGAAAACTTAAAGTTTTAAATTGATTTAAAGGTATAATAACTAAATTGAGAAATCTAAATTGGTAGTTCAATTAAACGTATTTGAAATCATAATTAAGGAATAAAATCTGAAATTAAAGGATTTTTGAATAAATGAAGTAAATTGGAAATCAATTTGGAAATTGATTTAAGTGTTTGAAATTGAATATTTGAAAGAATAAATTCAAGGTAGGAATTTATTAAGGGAATGAGGAAAATTGTTTAAAAGTAAATAGTAATTTATTTTTAAAAGGTTGTGAAGTGAAGTATATTTCTCTGGATAGCCAAGTACGTTTTCAAAGCCCTTTTTTTTAAAATAAAATAAAGGTTTTAGTGTTGTTTTAAAAAGTATGTTCTTGGAAATTAATTATTTCAAATGTTTAAATTCTAAAGAAAATATTTATTTAAAATCTATTACCGTAGTAATAATTTATTAAGAGTGGCCTAGTAATTCCGTTTTATAGGTAAAAACCTAGTTTATATTTATAGAGTAACCTTATTTTCAAATGTTCATGTAGTATATATTTAATCAATTATTGAAGTAGTTTTAATTTAAATATTTTAAAGTTATTCTAAAGTAAGAAATTTGTTAATCTATTATCGTAATAATTATTTAAAGAATGATTTGATATTTTGATTAAAGAAAAATCTAACGTATAGTTATAAGGTAACCTTATTTTAGTTATTTCTAGAGTATTATTTTAAAATTAAGTATTAAAGTAATTTTTCTATATTAAATGTCAAATATATTTTACAATAAAGTGCTTTTAAATTATTTTAAAAATCTAAAGTTTTGTGCTTGGTTATTCCAGTGGAAATAAAAATACTTGTAATTTATTCTGAGAAAGGCAGATAGTTTTGAAAACTGTTTCAAAGAGTTGAAAGTGAAAATATATCTTGTGAAGATATTCTTGAGATAAATAAATAATTTGGTAAATTATTTATTGGGTGATGGATGTTGTGAAGATTAATTGATAGTTAAATTATAACCGACTATCAATATTGGACAAATGCGTTCATCGTTTCGAAGAGACCGGGATCGAGATTTATTTCTCGAAAACCTCTTTGATCCGGTTTGTACGTTTCGTGGAAACGAGTTTGGATTCGAAGATAGAGCAGTGAAGTGCAAGGGCTAGTCGCTACTAATCCTTAGGATATTTCCAAAATGGACGTAATAGGAATAGTGCCTTCGGTTCCGTTCGAACCCAGGACGGACTTGTATGGATGAATGCTTGCGAAACATCATCAGGTGGGCGATGGGCATTCTAAGGGATATATTCTAAAAAGGTAACGCTTAGCCTCAAGCCTCATCAAACGGGAATGAATGAAAATCAGGGGTTATGCAGCAAGGATAGGTAGGTAGCACCCGAGCAGGGTGAGGTCATCTCAATCTAGATGTCCCTTTTTATTTCGGCTTAGTGGGCGGTTGCTGATCCCAACCGCGGGGTGATCTCACTCGGGATTATCCAGTAAGGGGTAGTCCCGACCTTGTGTTGCAGTGGAGCGTGCGTACTCCTCGGTACGGTGATCTAGGCCCCGTACTGTGGTAGTTGGTACCCCAGTGCCTAGTCATTAGTTGGAAATCAATTCTCCCTACGAGCCTTGTACGAGTTTTGTTTGTATTACCCACTCTGTGGCTAGTAGATGGAATTTAATAGATGTAACAATTTCGGCTATTTTATAAGTATTTTTATATAGACCCTATTATAATATCAGAGGACTTTAATAAAAATGTTTTAGGTATCGTAAGGTAAAAACCCGATATGTTTATTTGTGGCGTGGTCTTACGAGATGCCTTTGTTTTCAAAGGATTTTTGAAACTTTATGAATCAATTGGGTGTGATTTTCTCACGCTGGTATTCCAGACTGACTTGGGTATTATTTAACTATAATGCTCGGGTCAGACCGAGTATTATAGGGTACAGGATATGATGTTATGGAGCTTAGGAGACGAGCTGGATGACGATATGTACTCTCGTACTTGTTTATATATATATTCCGCTGTGTTGAGTTGTTGTGCATCCATTTGTATGAATATTGATGTTGAACTGTGATTGATGTACTCTGATGATGTAATATATGTAAACTGATATATTTGATTTTGAGTAAAGATTATTTATTATCTATTATATTTTATTCTGCTGCGATGGTTAGATTCTGTGGTTGTTTTATATTTTCTTCTTCTACCTCTTCTTCTTTAAACCAAATGGTTCGTATTTCTGTACAACTAGAGTTGATTGTTGTAGAATAGTGTTATCTCAAGGGGTACAGATTTGCGGGTTGTTTCAAATATATCTGTCGATTTCACTTAATACATCAGAGTCACATATATACAGAATTGAATATACCCAATTATCATGTCACAGATATACAATCATATAATACAGCGGAAAATACTTTACACGTTCTTTCCATCCAGCCCATCTCCTGAGCTCCAGAATGTCCCTACCTGAAAATTTGTAATACTCGGTCTGGCCCGAGCATTACACCAAAGTAACTCCAGGGTCAGGCTGGAAAACAGCGTGAGTAAATCCATCTATTATGGAATACAACATCATAAAACTTACATAAACCCGGGTAACTCGTATCAAATTTACAATTCACAATTTGTTATAACATCTCTTATGTCACACATCAATTTATAAGTACAAAACTTAGATTAAATGATCCAATCCACTTAAATTATTCCATTCCAGCCTATTTATTTTACATATCGATCTATAAAGAATCGAAGTGGTTTCGGGTATTTCAAATACCCGACTCCGGTCTCTTCGAATCTCCTGTTATCTTATTCCAAGTTATTCAAGTGAAATATTATTCAAATTTTAAATACAGGATGTCTCTTTTACACAGCAATTCGTCATTGATAGATAACCACATTATTCTGTCCACTAAAAATCATTACAAAATCATTTCATATCAGAGAGATTAACCAATTTAGGGCATTTAACATTTTTAAATCATTCCTAAACAAGATTTATCATTTCCCAAATAAATTAAATCCAACCCTAATTAATTAACTTAATCACCAACTTTTATTACTTAGATACCCTTTTCACAACCTTAATTAATTATATCTAATTAATGAATCATTCTTTTAATTATTCCTAATTACCAATTAATCCTTAGTTTCCATTTCATTAATCCTTAATTACCCTTGGTAAATTTTTCATAATAGACTGATCATCCTTTAAGTATTAATAAAACCTGGTTGTAAATTAATAAAACATATTTCCCCTCAGAAATTTACTGTCTTACTATTCGTCAAGTAATTTACCTAAATTAATTACATCCAGTAATTATCCATTACTTAATTAAGCAATTTCACTTTATTACTTACATTACATAATTATACATAAACCATAAATCACGTAACTCTCTTTAAATTAGTGAAACAAATTAATTAACTAAATTAACCCCATTACTTAATTAATTACACTGAGTAATTTATCCCAACAATTATGATTTAAGTTGAAACATTCATGGACTAATTACAAATTATTCTATATATCCCTAAGATATTATTATTACTACTATTAAAAACACTTTAATTTGTTTAAAACGTCCTTTTCTGACTTAAACACTAAACTGGAAAATGTCAAAACTGAGATTCCCGAGCAATTTCCCAGCTAAACCCAAGCAAAACCCCTATCCACTTCGAGTTTCCCAAAAACTGACCCGTGCTTTATACTTGAACACAAAATTTTCTAAGTGTTTAAACCCGAAACAACTTAAATATTCCTCGAGTTAAACTCGTGCCTCCAACCCATTCTTCCTAAGATAACTTCGAGACTTCCTCCTCTCTTCTTATCACCCTTCCTGATACAAATCCTAAATTCCCAGGCATGCTAATCGATCCGTGCACGTGCACGACCAGCCTATGATGCTTCGATCATCGATGAGTGCGCCAACAAGTCGAAATCGCAACCCACTTACCTCCCGATCATCCAAATCCTTCGATCGGTCACAAGATCGAAATCAAACTTATTCCACCCAACAGAGAGGAAATTCCCATCGCCTATCCTACCTGACATTACCCAAACCCGATCACTAGCGTCCATGGCATCCCACCCAAAGCTTAACCCAAGTCATCTCTCTCTTATCCCCACTTTCGACCTTATTCGAAACTACGCCGATGATACTGCAACCCATAAACCAACTTGTCCTAAAAACTCAGTCAAACCCTACAACGACGAACTCCCACCGCCACCGCAAATAATAAAATCACCTCGCATTTTTCTAGGTCCACCAAGCTTCAGCGAAGTTCCCATCCACCTCGAGACTACCGTTCGCTAGAAAACCCTCAAAGACCACTTACTGGTTAAACTAGGATTATTCACTTGTTAACATATTAAAAATCATGATTTCGTTTTTAAAAATCATGTTTTTCCCAGTTGATTCAAACTACATGATTGCATTTGCAAATGTCATCATTTGATTTTAACATATTATTTAAAATTTCTACTGTAGTTTCCTTGATTCCTCAGATTCCAAACCCAAAATTTCTGAACATATTTTTAAAGACTAAATTATGTTTTTAACAATCTTACCCTGTTAAGACAAAGCTTCCCAGAGATTAACAAGAAGATTTGAATTTCAATATAGTCTAGGGTCTGCAACTTGCAACAGAGGAGCACAATTGTATACAGTTCAATCACAACCAACCTACATGATCCATATTTAAATATAGGTATACACAAAGAACAAACATTCCAGAAAATATCTGATCAGTATGAAGTTTCTAGGCTTTTAAAATAACATGTTACTCACCTAATTTTGTTTTGAACAGAGCTCACTTCCTGGTATAAGAAAATAACAGCTTGATCTTGTTTTGATCTCCTTGTTGATGCTAGCTGATGAAGCTGCTGTGTTTCAGGTTGTAGTTTGTTCTTCTTCTTCTTCTTCTTCTTTTTTGATGCATGAACGGAACAGAAAATGATATATATAAAGGAAATGTGGATAGGTTAGCTGTTTGTTGGTACTAGACTTTAGTTGTACTAGTAAGATCTTTTTTTTTATGTAATTGATCAGAGATTTTATTTCAAATTGTAGGCTGATATGATCAAATGGGTGCTAGCATTTAATATGCTTGTACTTATCTTTTTTTAATTATATTATGTACGCTTGATTCCGAGCTTTGAAAAAACGAAGATACTTATTTCTTCTTCCCAGGATAGCTAAGTTTTACTGAATAAACTCAAATAGCCTAGATGCATACATATATATAGAAGATGACAGTATGTACAAGGGAAGGTTTAACCGGCTTTGTTCTGAACAGATTTTCGAAATATTTTGAAATGACTAAATTTTGACTTGAGAAGATAGTCATTAAATGCTAAGGTGTCCTAATATGTTTGCACACTATTATTATGTTTTGTTGTATATTTGTATGTAGATGTACACTTTGTGGGTAGACAATTTGGGTTTTGTGAATGAAGATATTTTTTATCTTTTAATTCATGAATATAGATATTATGTATGTAAACATTTTGTTTTCTTGCATTGCAACCATAAACATATAGTTTCAAGGTTTTAGTTTATACACTTGTTTTTATTAACTTATAGTTTTTCACAATTCATATACATAAGTTTGTCTGGTTTCATTTTATACTTTTGTTTACATACTTATTCATTTGGCTTTTGTATGAAGATAACTTGTTTTTTTTTACTTTTATTTCTATTTTGACTATCACTATTTAAATTATATTCATAATAAGTTTTATTTACATTTTATACTTAAATTTTATATTGATAAAATTTTATTTTATTTTTAAATTTCCAAATCAAATTCCCTTTTCAAAATACAAATATCTGTAAGTAAATGACAAATATTTCCAAAAGACTTATTTATTTTAAAATGATAAGTTTTACATTTTATTTAATTGGGTTAAATATTTATTAAAATAATGTTGCCAAAATACCGTGTCATCACATTCCTCTCCCCTTTGAATCTTTTCGTCCTCGAAAAGGAACGAAGCCTGATTTATTAAAATGCTTAAAATCAGATAAATTTTCTTTGATCGTTTTTAAACTACTTTAAAAATCTATATAATAATTCTAAAATAGTTTTTATACAAATACTTGTATACCTCGATGTTCGACAAGTCCATCTTTGTTTTCATGGAGATTCGGTAATACGTTGATCAGGCGTAGGACTGAAAATCTATAAGTACTTCGCATACCCATTTTCAACATCCAGTGAAAATACTTAGAAATAATTTTATTGAAAATATAGGAAATAGTTGAAAATAGAATAAATATCTTTGTTGAGAATGCTCTGGAAATCATCATCCCCATCCATGGTCACAGTTACATCCTGGGTTACGTTGTCGTCGCAGCAAAGTCTATGTAACTGATTACACCATGAAACACACAACATATCGCAGTTACATTCCAGGGTTGCATTGCCATCGCAGCAAAAGTCCATGTAACTGATTACACCACGAAACACACAGCAGATCGCAGTTACATTCCAGGGTTACGTTGCTGTCGCAGCAAAGTCCATGTAACTGCAGGCTCTCTACGGCCTCTGATTTTCGCTGCCGAAATGAAACTTCTCCACTCCTACATAGGCCGCAGTCTACCTATATAAAATCAAACGCAGACTGTTGGCTCTCAGCGGCACACACGACTTTCGCTATGTTATACCATAGGTTGCAGTCTACCGATATAAAATCAAACACAGACTGTTGGCTCTCAGCGGCACACATGACTTTCGCTATGGTATACTCTACTCATAATCCCCAGGAACTAGTTTTGTCCGGACTCCTCATAGGATCAACTTTAGAACCCCTCTTTGGGGATCAAGGCAGCACCACCCAGTAGCACTCTTGAGAAGTTCATTTCAAGGGAGCGCCTCTTTCCCCAGAGCCATCATCAAAACACTTTATACTATACATATAGTATCTTTCAAATCATACACCTAGTATGATCTCATATAAAGCTCCTTTACACAAAATCGATTATCCAAAAATCGATAATTCTCAAACTAGGCTTTCCAAATTACCATGGTTATTTATCCAAAAATCAAAGCCTTTCCAAATTCAAAAGTTCCGAAAACCTTTTCCAAAATCCTCATAAGATCCTTTATATATATATATATGTATGTATGTATATGTATGTATATATATATATATATATAATTTAAAACCTTGGATCACTTCAATCTTGTATAAAACTCCTTTTACACTTCAAACACTTTCAAAACCCTTTTTCTTCCAGCAATAAATTCAACAAGAGGAGATTTATCTTAATATAACAAAGATATATAACTTTGTTTATTCAAAATAAAATATTCAAATTTGATTACTCTTTCAATATTAGTTTCATTCAATTCCGTACGATGTACACATAATATCAGTACGATATACTAATCTGATCGCTCACTCGATCACACAATTTCACTTCCGAACTACTATCGTCCACCCGACTTCCTAGTGCGGACATAGATCTGGTTTCTTGATCAGAAACCATCATTCTCCTTGCATAGTCATAACTATGATAGAGAATATCCAGAACCAAATCAACAATCCATATCCAGGTTCGCCGTCGAAAATCGAGTGAAAAATCCCAACTCAGATCGATTTAACTATCTCGAAATTCTGTGCTCGAATCTGGATCAAATCACTATGCGAATAGAATAATATGCGTACATCCTACGTATTTAACTTCATTGATTTTTTTTCCAAATCAATTTCTCTTTCTATTCACATTTCCTTTAAATTTTATCCACTTTCTCACATTTGTTTCAATCCACATTTGGATTATTCCATCAATTCTTATCTCAGTTGGGTATTTAACCAATAACAGTTTGAACTCCGACCAGTTCATATTTAGAAAATAGCTTGAAAATTTTAAAAATAGATTAGTAGTTGAAAAATAACTATTAGTTTGCAAAATAAGTGTAAAATAGTTAGAAAATTGTTAAATAATTATAGAAATTTTAGATAATTGCAAAATAGCTGCGAAATAGTAATTAATTTATAAAATAGTTGAAAAAATAGTAATTAGTTTATAAAACAGTTACAATATAGTTAAATAACTCCAAAAGTAGTTATAAAATAAGTATAATATATTTTTGGGTTTAATAAGAAAGGTTGTATATATAATAAATAACTTGGAAAAATAGATTTGTACTAAAACAATTTATTTAATAAAAAAATAGTCTAGAGTCAAACTGTTCAATTCCTAATCTCCAATCTCATCAATTCAATTTAAATTGCCACTTCCGTTTAAATTAACCCAATTCCAATTTTAAATAACTCAAATTTCCGTTGGACTTGATTTATTCCTAATTTAAGTTGAATTAATTCTCAATTTCTTTCCAAATTTAAATCAAATTCCATTTGATTTTAAACATATTCAACTTTAATTACAATCCCAAAAGTTATTCCAAACAAATTGGACTAACATCAATTTAACCCAAATTTTTCCCATTTGAATTTAAAATCATTTTTTTTCTTCATTTTTTTTTCCAATTCTGATTTTCCATTTAATTTCATATTTATTCACCTTCAATTCAAATTAACTCAAAATAAATTCAACTTGATCTAATGGAATCTAAATTTCAACTTTAACCCGTCTCGAATTATATAATTCGAGTTAAATTTTCAAGGGTTTGTTTAACTCTTTAAACCAAATTAACTTTTATATAAAGTTTTTAAACAATTTAATTTCTGAGTCCAATTCTCAAAATTTCATTTTTAAATTATCTTTACTTATGTATTTCAAGTTTCAAACAAGAGTTCAATACAATTTTATTTTAAAATTTTAATTTATTTCTAAATGTTATCTTCAAGTTTGAAGCCAGTTCTTAAATAATTTTAATTTACAAATTAAATTATTCAAATTTTCAGTTTAAAGTAATTTCCATATCCTTACTTTCAAATTAAATTAGATTTCCCTTTTATCTCAATAATGGATATATTACCACACTTCATTTCTCATTCATTTAGACAAATCTGATCCACAATTTTAAAGATTTTTAACAACAATAGGATGGTATCATCCAATTTATTTTAAAAACATCCATCCATTTCAATTTCTAGATCTCAAACCAACTTGAGATCGCATAAATTCCCAATTCAAATTACCACTTAGCTTTCCAAGTTCAATTCCAATTTCATTTTAAATTTTCCAATCCAAGTTGCTCATTCAAACTTATTTAACTTCTCACAAGTTAAATTTCAATTTGCTTAATCTAGTCAACTCTACTCAAATTCGGATTCCCTCTTTAAATTTCAAAATTCTTTCCCACTTATAAGTTCAAAACTTATATCACTTTGGGTTTTACATTACACTTCAGGGAAAATCAAAACTCAACACTTTAGAGTTAATTTCAAATTATCCTTGATATCATGTATATCCATACATACATACTTTTTTTTTCTTGGCCCTCAAAGCCATGTTTTAAAATTTTAAACCACCCTTGGTTTTAAATTCAAATCAAATTTTCAAACAACCCATTGTTCGCAACAAGTATCCTTTGTTCAAATAATATTTATTTCTTATTTCTTTCGGCACTTTAAAACAAAATTTTCAAATTCTAGACCCAGATTAAAAATTTCACAATTCAGGTATTTTCAATTTTTATACGTCATACTTTACTTAAATGTTTACTTATTTAGAATATTTCATTTTGCTTACTCATATATACACATCTTATTATTAAACACACAACAATCATTTATGATAATAACCAAGATTAGCATATCTAAACCATTCATTATCATCTTATTCAGAAATACTTCTCCGATTCAAGATTTCAATTTCAGTTTGGATCCATTTTAAACTTATCTTTATTTGATTTCAGTTTGGTTGTATTATATTACTTCTTAATTTTATTCTAATAATTTAACAGGCAATTTGCTTAATATTTATTAGAGTGGATTTTTCTTTATATATCAAAATATAATCTTATATAAAATCATTTAAAATCCTTATATAAGAAAATAACAAGTACGCTCTCTCATATATATATATATAGACACTCAACTCAATCTACGGTACTATTGGCCCTATCCTTAATGAGTACACCCACCAGAGCTAAGGTTCTCGCTTAACCTCGCTCCGATACCAACTGCAACGACCCGAAATTTTCGATCCCGAAAATTTCAGATAGCTATGAAAAAAAGAAAGAGATAGAAGAAGAAGAAACAGAAGAACAGAAACAACATCTCACATTCGCAGCGAATAAAATATAATAATAAGTAATAACAGTTTACAAAAGAATAATATATCTGTCGAATTCATTTCATACATCAGAGTCACATATATACAGAATTGAATATACTGAATTATCATGTCACAGATATACAATCATATAGTACAGCGGAAAATACTATACACGTTCTTGCCATCCAGCCCGTCTCCTGAGCTCCAGAACGTCCCTACCAGAAAATTTGTAATACTCGGTCTGACCGGAGCATTACACCAAAGTAACACCCGGGTCCGGCTAGAAAACAGCGTGAGTAAATCCGTCTATTATGGAATACAACATCATAAAACTTACATAAACCCGGGTAGCTCGTATCAAATTTACAATTCACAATTTGTTATAACATTTCTTATGTCACACATCAATTTCTAAGTACAAAACTTAGATTAAATGATCCAATCCACTTAAATTATTTCATTCCAGCCTATTTATTTTACATATCAATCTATAAAGAATCGAAGTGGTTTCGGGTATTTCAAATATCCGACTGCGGTCTCTTCGAATCTCCTGCTATCTTATTCCAAGTTATTCAAGTGAAATATTATTCAAATTTTAAATGCAGGATGTCTCTTTTACACAGCAATTCATCATTGATAGATAACCACATTATTCTGTCCACTAACAAATCATAACAAAATCATTTCATATCAGAGAGATCAACCAATTTAGGGCATTTAACATTTTTAAATCATTCCTAAACAAGATTTATCATTTCCTAAATAAATTAAATCCAACCCTAATTAAATAACTTAATCACCAACTTTTATTACTTAGATACCCTTTTCATAACCTTAATTAATTATATCTAATTAATGAATCATTCTTTTAATTATTCCTAATTACCAATTAATCCTTAGTTTCCATTTCATTAATCCTTAATTACCCTTGGTAAATTTTTCATGATAGACTGATCATCCTTTATGTATTAATAAAACCTGGTTATAAATTAATAAAACATATTTCCCCTCATAAATTTACTGTCTTACTATTCATCAAGTAATTTACCTAAATTAATTACATCCAGTAATTATCCATTACTTAATTAAGTAATTTCACTTTATTACTTACATTACGTAATTAAACATAAACCATAAATCACGTAACTCTCTTTAAATTAATGAAACAAATTAATTAACTAAATTAACCCCATTAACTTAATTAATTACACTGAGTAATTTATCCCATCAATTATGATTTAAGTTGAAACATTCATGGACTAATTACAAATTATTCTATATATCCCAAAGCTATTATTATTATTGTTATCAAAAACACTTTAGTTTGTTTAAAACGTCCTTTTCTGACTTAAACACTAAACTGGAAAATGTCAATACCGAGATTCCCGAGCAATTTCCCAGCTAAACCCGAGCAAAACCCCTGTCCACTTCAAGTTTCCCAAAAACTGACCCGTGCTTTATACCTGAACACAAAATTTTCTAAGTGTTTAAACCTGGAACAACTTAAATATGCCTCGAGTTAAACTCGTGCCTCCAACACATTCTTTCGAAGATAACTTTGATACTTCCTCCTCTCTTCTTATCACCCTTCCTGATACAAATCCTGAATTCCCAGGCATGCTAATCGATCCGTGCACGTGCACGACCAGCATATGATGCTACGATCATCGACGGGTGCGCCAACAATCGAAAACGCAACCCACTTAACTCCCGATCATCCAAATCCTTCGATCGATCACAAGATCGAAATCGAACGTATTCCACCCAACAGAGAGGAAATTCCCATCGCCTGTCCGACCTGACATTACCAATCCCGATCACCAGCGTCCATGGCATACCACCTGAAGCTTAACCCAAGTCATGTCTCTCTTATCCCCCACGTCCGGCCTCATTCGAAACTACGCCGATGATACTGCAACCCATAAACCAGCTCGTCCTAAAAACTCAGCCAAACCCTACAATGACGAACTCCCGCCGCCACTGCGAATAATAAAATCACATCGCATTTTTGCCAGGTCCACCAAGCTTCCACCAACCTTCAGCGAAGTTCACATCCACCTCGAGTCTACCGTTCGCCAGAAAACCTCAGAGACCACTTACTAGTTAAACTAGGATTACTCACTTGTTACCATATTAAAAATCATGATTTCATTTAAAAATCATGTTTTTCCGAGATGATTCAAATTGCATGATTGCATTAGCAGATTTCATCATTTGATTTTAACATATTATTTAAAATTTCTACTGTATTTTACTTGATTCCTCAGATTCCAAACCCAAAATTTCTGACCATATTTTTAAAGACTAATTTATGTTTTTAACAATTTTACCCTGTTAAAGACAAAGCTTCCCAGAGATTAACAAGAAGATTTGAATTTTAATATATTCTAGGGTCTGCAACTTGCAACAGAGGAGCATAAATGTATACAGTTCAATCACAACCAACCTACAGGATCCATACTTAAATATAGGTATACAAAAAGAACAAACATTCCAGAAAACACCTGATCAGTATGAAGTTTCTACGCTTTTAAAATAACATGTTACTCACCTGATTTTGTTTTAAACAAGGCTCACTTCCTGGTTTAAGAAAATAACAGCTTGATCTTGTTTTGATCTCCTTGTTGATGCAAACTGATGAAGCTGATGTGTTTCAGGTTGTAGTTTGTTCTTCTTCTTCTTCTTCTTTTGATGCATGAATGAAACAGAAAATGATATATATAAAGGAAATGTGGACAGGTTAGCTGTTTGTTGGTGCTAGACTTTAGTTGTACTAGTAAGATCTTTTTTTTATGTAATTGATCAGAGATTTTATTTCAAATTGTAGGCCGATATGATCAAATGGGTGCTAGCATTTAATACGCTTGTACTTATCTTTTTTTTATTATCATATTATGTACATTTGATTCCGAGCATTGAAAAAATGAAGATACTTATTTCTTCTACCAAGGTTAGCTAAGTTTTACTGAACAAACTCAAATAGCCTAGATGCATACATATATATGGAAGATGACAGTATGTACAAGGGAAGGTTTAACCGGCTTTGTTCTGAACAGATTTTCAAAATATTTTGAAATGACTAAATTTTGACTTGAGAAGATAGTCATTAAATGCTAAGGTGTCCTAATATGTTTACACACTATTATTATCTTTTGCTGTATATTTATATGTAGATGTACACTTTGCGGGTAGACAATTTGGGTTTTATGAATGAAGATATTTTGTTTTTTTAATCCTTTATTTCATGAATATAGATACTACGTATGTTAACATTTTGTTTTCTTTCATTGCAACCATAAACATATAGTTTCAGGGTTTTAGTTCATATACTTATTTTTATTAACTTCTAGTTTTTCACAATTCATATACATAAGTTTGTCTGGTTTCATTTTATACTTTTGTTTACATACTTATTCATTTGGCTTTTGTATGAAGATAACTTGTTTTTTTTTTACTTTTATTTCTATTTTGACTATCACTATTTAAATTATATTCATAATAAGTTTTATTTGCATTTTATACTTAAATTTTATATTGATAGAATTTAATTTTATTTTTAAATTTCCAAATCAAATTCCCTTTTCAAAATACAAATATCTATAAATAAATGACAAATATTTCCAAAAGACTTATTTATTTTAAAATGACAAGTTTTACATTTTATTTAATTGGGTTAAATATTTATTAAAATAATGTTGCCAAAATACCGGGTCATCACATTAAATTTTATTTAATTAATTATAAAAGGGATTCTTTTAAAGATTAAATTGATATTTGATTTAGAAAATAGTTCTTTAATTATTTATACTCTATATACTAGTTTTACTTTAAAACCAGTTCGGACTTGAAGTTTTTATGTAAGATATTGATATGAAATTTCATAACTAATATTTTAAATAGAGTGTTCCAAAATATTTTTATGTTTCCAAATATATGTTTTTGGATAAGTAATTTAAATTATTTTAAAGTATTTGAACTCGGCAGATTTTCAATGGAAATGAATAAATGTTTGGAAATATTTTCCTCATAAGGAAAGTGATTTGAAATTTGTTTTCAAAGGATTAAAATATGGAAATTGATTTAACATTTGTTTTCAAAATTTTAAAATAAAAATATATCTTGCGAAGATATGTTGAAAATAAATAATTGGGGAAAATTATTTGAAAATTGGTGATTGAATTTCGATGTGACCGGGGGTCGAATTCCAAATGGATATCCGAAAGCCACGTCGAACCTTCTTGATTGTAATGGATCTTTTATTTTAAAAGTTCAAAGTAGAAATTATTGTAATTTGTTTGAAATCTGAATGTAACACTTATTTTTAAAATAAGCGCTCGTTATTCGTATTAGCCGAGAGAGGACCTTGTGTCATAAAACCCATTTCGAATAATGATACAACGAAATGGGATTGCATTTGAAGTTGGTGATGAAGACTGGGTATTTTCAAAAGCGAAAGGATTACCTGTCGAATATCTCTACACCGGGTTGCTTCGATATAGATATTTTATCACCCTTTGTGATGGGGATTTCAGATGTGATTAGTGAATATCCGGATTGCAAGGGCTTCTTTGAAGTGCCTTTGGTTCTGTACGATCCCGGAACAGACTTGTATGGATGTGTGTCCGACGTTACACTTTGAGATGTAAAGCTAGTTTCTATCAAGTACATTTCTTTTGGTGGCAGAGAATTTATTCTATTTGCTTAACACCCTTCTCTGAGACATACTCAGAAGTTATGTAGTTGATGGATATTAGTGATATATTCCCAATTTGGTAATGTGGCATACTACGTGTTGCTGATCATTGGTTGATCGAAGCATGGCTTTTGTGAAAAGCGTAGCTTTGTGGGACGTGATTTCGTCGGACCTCACACCCCGGGATGGTCAAAACAGGAAGGATGCAGCAAGGTTATAGGGGGTAGCGCCTCTTAGGATATGTTCATTTCCTTCTGGATAGAGGTGGTATCATGGTATGGAGCCCAGATACTTAACCTATGTGGTTGCTGCATATTTATTACTTTGTGGTTGTTGGTATTGAGGATCCTCGGATAAAGGTTGTTTATGACCAGGGGGTGACATACTCGTGTAGTAGTTTCCTATTTTTGCAGAGGTAACCCGGCCTTGTGTTGGCAGAGATCCGGTTAGGTTCTCAGGGCGTCCCTCCAAAGGCGTACCTATGTGGCCCAGGAAGTTCCTTAGCCTGACCATTTGTTGGAAATCCAATCACCAATACGCGCCCTTTACGATTGCAATTGTATAACCTGCCAAATGGTAGCTATAGCAGGTATAATATAATGGTACCCATGCTGGCTAAGATTAATATTATACTTTCGAAAGGTTTTTCTGCACTATGCACTAATATAATATTAAAAGAGATTTTGCATATCATTCATGTTTGACTATCATAAGGAGAAATCTCCCCGAAGTGTGTGATTGCATTGTGTGTGTGCTGGGAGGCCTTATGGTAGTTTCATTTTTCAAAAAGCATTGTGAATTTCCTTTATTCCTCTTTTGTTTCCTTTTGTTGAAAATAAATGTTTTTAAGATCTCATACCAGTCCCATGACCGACTTAGAGTTTATTGTTCCCTTTCTAAACTCTGGGTGCCTACAAATTTCCACATGGGCAACCGAGAGTTAGGGTATCAGTTGTTCTGGAACGAAGTCAGGAAAGAGATGCTGAGGAGATCAGGTGCAATCTGGATGGCGATGCTTATCACTTGTATATGTAATATATCTTTTCCGCTGTTTGTCGTTGTAAACTCTAACAATGTGATGTATGTATAAACCGATATAGTTCTTTGTTTTAAAGATTATTTATTTATCTATTATACATTCTTTCGCTGCGAAATGTGAGATTCTGTTATTGCTTCTGTTTGTTCTTCTATCTTCTTCTTCTTAAACCCTAATGGTTCGATTTTTCGGCATTTCGACTGTGCGGCATTGGATACAGTGGACGTATCGATGTCGACTTTCGGACGTTGAAAAATTGGGTCCTTAAGAGTACGTTGTCTTAAAAGGTAATGTCTAGGATTGGAATTGGGTAATCAAGTACCTTGCCCTACTTGGTTGCCGACCTGGCCCAAAGGGTGTAGTGAGCCCAAAGGTTCCTCCTAATAGAAAAGGCCCAACTTAATTTGGGCCTTGGGCTAATTTTCAAAATCGCTTTTAAAATCAATGTTAAAGATTTTAAATTTAAAATAAAACATGTTTATTATAAAAATTATAATACTACATAAGTTTCCAAAATGTTTGAAAGGATAAAGATATTTTTAAAATGTTTGAAAATATTTATATAATAATTTCAAATTTCAAATTTACTAATAAGATTAGTAAAATAAATTAATTAAATTTGTTAATTAATTGATGTATATATGCATGTATTATATATATTGATATATGTTACGTTATTTTAAAATGTTTAAGATAACATAAGTACACAAGTATGTATACAAGATAAATTTTGAAATTAATAAATTTTAATAAAATTATTTAATTAAACAAATTAATTAAAGGTCAATTAATTCAATAAAATATACATATATATGATGTATGTGTGTTACACTATAAAGGTTATAGTATACACTATAAATGTTATAGTAGATATGTGTAATGTAAAAGTTATATTGTGATGCAGCGCACCATGGTAAGTCGCTCCAACGACCTAGCGAGTTACTTAGTCGCTCAAGCGAGCTAGTGAATTATGCCATAAGTCGCGACATCGATGCGGCACATGATGGTAAGTCGCTCCAGTGACCTAACGGGTTGATAAGTCGCCCTAGCGAACCTGTGAGTTTTCTGGAACCACATGCGTTCTATCATAGCAAGATATGTCGATCGGTTGAAGCAGCGAGCTACGACCTAGCGAATTAGGTCGCATATGTCGCAAAACCTTGAATCATTCCAGAAGCCATTTTCTTAAGTCGTGAAGTCCTAGGTCACAAGAAGTTCCTTATGTCGCTGCCATATTTTCATTAAGTCACAAATGGTGTTGAGTCGAATATGTTGTAATCTCTTAAGTCGTATATCGTTGTTCTTATGTCGTTGTTGTATGTATTGTAACTCGTACTTTATTATGTTGATAAGCCGCATGAAGTTGTAAGTCGCCTGTGTTAGGTCGTTAATGACCCGTGTTGAGTCGTAGGTCGCGAGCACCTGTTGCTGACTTGTATGTTGATGTTAGGTCGTGAATGCTATGTGTTGTAAAGTCTCTATAAATAGGGGTGTTGGTCGTTTGTAAAAAGGAGTTGATTTTTTGAATAAAAATTTGTTTGTGTTCTTTTTGCCACTTTTGTTGAAGTTGAGTGTGATCTCCATCTTCTTCCATCTTCGGATATTCGAGTGCGCTCGAATCAACGAATTTGAAGCTGATTCACGGAATCTCATGCGAGAGATCAACATCAAAGAATCGCAGATCTTCTAACGCGGAATCGTGCGGGATCAACGTGTTGAAGATAGCTAGAATCAGGTATCTGGAGAGATCAATGGATTTGGGCATTTAACATACTATCAAGTTTGCTTGACACGAATTCATTTCATGAGGAAGAAAGTTTGCGTCAACTTATATCAAACATTATTAGCACGTCAAGTTTTGTTATTTCCGCTGCGTCGGTTTGGTATCAGAGCTTGCAGAGCTAAGTTGAAGCTAAGTAAGTTCAAAGCCAAGATATATCAGTTCAGAGCCGAGCTAAGTTAGGCCGAGCCGAGCTAAGTCAGAGTTAAGTCGAACCATATCAAAGTTAGATCAGAAAAGAGATTATTTGAAGATCATGCCTCCAAGACATGCTAATCGATTTCAAAATGTTGAAGATGTGTATCGAAGACAAGAAGCTGAACAGATGGAGCAGCGTATCAATGAAAAGTTCGATGAAGGTATTGGAAAGTTAGAGAAGTTGATGAAAGACATGAATCAAAGTCAAAGGAGAACTTCACCAGTTTCGAATCATAGTAGAAACAGGGTCTCACCATCGGTTTCGGAACAAAGGAGAATGTCACCCTCATCTTATCGAGATAGAAGAGAATCATCAGTTTCCATGAAAAGAGAACACCGTGAGTATCGAGGTGAAGAGAGAAGAACTCATTGTGGATTTGAAAATGATCCATATCGTGATGCTGAAAGACATGATAGAAGGGATATGCATAGTCGTCGAGATGTAGATGGACGAGATCGATATCGACATACATTTGATTTTGAGGAATATGGTGATAAAGGAAGTATTCATTACGGAGATCGAGACTAATTGCGGAATCGATATCTTGATTCAGGGAATGATCGTCGATGGGAATCAGGTATGAGGATGGAAATTCCAGAATTCAAAGTTGGTATGCAAGCAAAAGAATTTCTTGATTGGTTGTCAAATGTTGAATAAATTTTGGAATTTAAGGAGGTGCCTGAGAATCGAAAAGTTCAATTAGTTGCTATAAGACTACGGGGAAGAGCTATGGCATAGTGGCAACAAATTAAACTAACACGGGAGAGAACGGGAAAATCCAAAGTTTTCACTTGGGGGAAGATGAGAAAGATGATGAAAGCAACTTTCTTGCCGTACAATTATCAGTCTCTTATGTATCAACGATTGCAGAATTTGAGACAAGGAACGAGGACAGTGAATGATTATGCAGATGAATTCTATCAATTGATTGCAAGGAATGATATTATGGAGACAGAGGAACAGCTAACGGCTAGATATATTGGAGGATCAAGAATGTAGATTCAGGACATGGTGAATATGTTTAATCCGATGTCTGTTGCTGAAGCACATCAGAAAGCCTTAGCTTAGGAAAAACAAGGGAGACGAGGAGGTGGTGTGTTTACAAGTTCCAACAACCAACATAAGGGTGCTAGTAGCAGTGCTAATGTTTCCAAGGCAGTCAGTAAACCAGTTGTCAAAGAAGCCGCTAAAGCAAAGGTCAATGACAATATCAAGTGCTATAATTGTCAGGAGTTTGGCCACAAGAGTAATGAATGTACAAAGCCAAAGAAGAGAGCATTGGTTGCAGAAGAATGTGAATATTAGAATGAGGAAGCTGAAGTTGATTTTTCTCAACCATCGAAGTTTGATGATGATGAAGAAGTTATGTCAGGAGATGAAGGATGTAACTTGATGATGAGAAGGTCTTGTTTAACGCCAAAGCAAGAAAATGACTCTTGTTGGCCGAGGAGCAATATTTTTCAGTCTACATGTACTATTTTGGGGAAGGTTTGTCGATTTGTTATTGATGCGGGAAGCTGTGATAACATTATTTCTGAGGAAGCCGTTATGAAGTTAAGCTTGAAGACTGAAAAACACCCTAGACCTTACAAACCGGCATGGCTGAAGAAAGGTGGAGAAGTGAAAGTGGGAAGACGAGCATTCGTTACATTTTCTATTGGAAAGAAGTACAAGGATGATAAATGGTGCGATGTTGTTGACATGGATGTGTGTCATTTATTATTGGGAAGACCATGGCAATGTGATAGAGCTGTGCAACATGATGGTCGCACCAACAGCTACAGTTTCATGTTCGAAGGAACCAAAGTTACCTTAGTTCCTAAGAAGCGTGAACAAAGTGGGAGCAAGCCAGAGAAGAAGGTGGAATCAACTAGCATGTTATCTTCGAGAGAATTTGTTAAAGAAGTGAAGGACAGTGCTGAATTGTTTATGTTGATTGGGTATGAAACGGGTGAAGATGTTGAAATTCCTGTGGAGGTTAGACCGGTGTTGAATGAATTCGAAGATGTCTTTCCTATGGAATTGCACAAGGAATTACCGCCACTAAGGGACATACAACATCAAATTGATCTAGCGCCATGTGCTGTTTTACCGCATAGGCCACATTATCGTATGAGTCTAAAGGAGCATGAAGAGTTAAGGAGACAAGTTGAGGAGTTGCTTAATCAAGGGAATGTTCGAGAGAGCCTCAGTCCTTGTGCTGTACCAGCTTTGTTAGTGCCAAAGAAGGATGGTACGTGGAGAATGTGCATAGACAGTAGGGCACTCAACAAAATAACTGTCAGATACAGATTTCCTATGCCAAGACTTGATGATCTATTGGATCAGCTCAGTGGGTCTGTAATCTTTTCAAAGATCGATCTTAAGATTGGTTATCATCATATTCGTATTAGACTAGGTGATGAATGGAAGACAACATTCAAGATTCGGGAAGGATTATATGAATGGCTGATCATGTCGTTTGGTCTATCGAGTGCACGGAGTACATTTATGAGGGTGATGAATCAAATTTTCAGACTTTATATTGGGAAGTTTGTTGTTGTTTATTTTGACGATATCTGGATCTATAGTGCGAGAACAGAGGAGCATATTCAACATTTGCGGAAGGTGTTAATTATTCTTTGTCGGGAAAAGTTCTATGCGGCGACGAAGAAATGCGTGTTCATGACGCCAAGTGTTTTATTTTTGGGTTATGTCGTGTCCAAGGAGGGGATTCAAGTGGACCGAAGTAAAGTAACCGCAATCAGAGATTGGCCACAGCCCAAGACTATAACAGAAGTTAGAAGTTCTCATGGGTTAGATTCATATTACCAAAGATTTATACCGCACTTTAGTAGTGTGATGGCACATGTTACTATTGTATGAAAGGAAAGCAATTTTCTTGTACGAAAGAGACAGAATATGCTTTTGAACAGATCAAGGAAATTTTAACCTCAGCATCGATTCTAGTGTTGCCAGATTTTTAGTTGCTATTTGAGTTACATACTGATGCATCTAAAGTTGGGATTGGAGGAGTGTTGAGTCAGAAGGGTCGTCCAATTGCCTATTTCGGTGAAAAGCTTTCTGGAGCAAAGACGAGATCCAATACTTATGATGTGGAGTTTTATGCCATTATTGTGATATCCGGAAATTTGGGGCAATATCAATTTAATAATCTACATTAAAAATTTAAATTAATTTGATAATAATATGAATTGATTTAATAATCTTCTTTTAAATAAATATTTAACTGATAATTTATATTTTAAAAGCTAATTCAAATTGTTTCTATTTATAATGTATATATGTATATATTGGTATATACTACAAATTGATAAGTTTTGTTTTTAAATTTAATAGATAAGCTATGTTTTCCAATTCTATTATTTTTGATAATTAGGAAATTTTGTATTGAATAAATAATAATATGATTTTAAAAATGCTCAAGATAAAAGTTATTTGTTTAAAGGTATTCTAGCCTAAGTCTAAATTTAGATAAAAGTTTGTTTTATTTTTTTCTTAAATATAGTTTGATTTAAAAAAGTGTAACTTATTAGATAAGAGACAATTTCTTTAAAAATTAAGATTTGTTAATAATGTAATATTTTTACAAATAGATTTTTATATAAATAGGAACTATTATATATACTTATATTTGGGAGAACTATGGTTTGAAGTTAAAATTGAATCTTTAAAAATTTGTTTATAATAAAATAAGACTTATTTATATTTAACATAAGTAAATGACATAATAAAATGTCTTTGAACTTAAAAGAGAAAATAAATAAATAAAATAAGTATTGTAACAAAGATTTACATAAGTTTGAAATAATAAGAAGTAAATTTAGTATTGATAATTTAAGTTTAAAATAATAAGTGTAATAATAACAAGAACTTGTATTGGAAATAAAACTTAATACATAAGTAAAATTTATAATTAATAACTAGAATAAACTAAGACAAAAGACAAAATAATAAAAGTAACCAGACAAAGTAATGATTTTGTTGCCTGTAAGTAAAAGATGCAAAAGCAAGGAATAGAACTGTGTATGTTGCCTGAAAAGAAATTTAGAAATGCAAGGAAACAAAGCAAGCAAATTAACAAAGTAAAAGCAAAATATCTAAACATAAAATAAGGTTAGCAGTAAACATAAAGTACTTAGACAATAAATGCTTTCATTTCTAGCAGCAAACATGTCCATACGAATTGGATGTAAAATCATTCCAGCCTCCAAAATAAATATCTTGCCTGATAAAAACAAAGTAAAGAAAATCTTGCACCAGTAAAAGCCTACACCTTTTACAAACTTATCTTTCTATATATACATATCAAACCAGAGGAAAATTATATTGCAAGCTTCTTTTTTTTATATACAAACTTAAATATAAACTGAAACCATTATTCAATAATAAGCAAACAAGATGAATTTAACAGGAAGATCAAAGCAAAAATGTTTTACAGTTCAGAAGTTCAAAACAGTTTCCAGTTTTAAAGTTTGAGCTATTTCAATACCCAGGATGCTCTGTTCATTTTTACAAGCAAGGTGAGTAACATTTTTAAAATTACTTAAGTTTTAAAATCTGATGCATGATAATATTTGGATGCTTAAATATATTGTGTGAATATTTTTATATTCATTTTTCTCTAGGTGTTTGTGTAATGAATTCCTGTATATTTCAAGCCTGCAGTCCAAACTGTTTCATTACCAACTTGCCTTGTTTTTCATTTTCTGTGAGTAACACCTTTAAAATTTCTTAAGTTTTTAATATGTCGCATGCTAATAATTGAATGCTGAATATATTTGCGTGAATCTTTATATACCCCTTTCTCTGGCCATTTGCAAAATGAAATACTGCATCTTGTATTCTCTGTGAGTAACTTCAATTACTAAAACTTAAGTATTTAAATTTGTTGCAAAATCTGGAATAAGTAAGATTCATATGTATGTTTTTTTTTACTGTACATATGGATGTGGTCTGAGTATAAATTAAAGCCTCTGTAAACAAACCTATTTATTTTGTTTCCAGTTGATTCAAACTATTTTTAATAACTTGATCCAATGCTTTTAGGATTTATATTACAAACAGAAATTGTTTGTTTCAACATAACTTAGAGTTAAAGTTTTATTTTAGTTGAACTAAATTTGAATATGGTTCTGGGAATCAAAATAACAGAGGAAAATTTGAATAAGAGAACAACCAAACACTGTAAATTATAAATCCAGGAACATATATTGAATCTCTGTAACAAAATATGATTTTTAAAATTTATATTATGATTTTGTGGTGTCCCCTTTAATTTTCACACATAGATTTTTTTTTTTACAAAAGGAATATATATATTTAAATCCCATGAAGTTAAGTTTGAATATTTAGAAAATTCATAGATTCTTTTCCCAAGATCCTGAATTACCAATATAATTATATCAGTTCATAATTCACCTTAAAATAGCTCTACATATTTGAAGATATGTTTGCTTCTTTTGTTTTGTATGGGATGATATTTACAACAGGCTCTATGCATATGGGTTTGGTAGTGCAAGTACAGTGCACCTTTGCATTTTCTTTTCTTAATTTTCTACTCTTTATGCCTATATATGTCTACTATCACATAATGCAGTATTTAAGTGTTAAGAAGTATAACTGAGAGAAGTACAATTGCTAATATGAACATGCAAATCTGTTTTCACAATCACATTTTCATTTCAGGTTGAACAATTTATATTTGCACTGCATTTTCTTAGATAGGTTGGAAATGCATACTGGTATGCTTCGAGTTTATATTTCAAATACTTGGAGTTTTTATGTCACTTTCTTCGAGCTGGAAACACTTGTACAACATGAGTTGTGGTGAAGTGATTTCAGGCTATAAGGGTCTGACCCTTAACCATCTAGGCTGGTCATGATCCCATTCTTGCAACTTTCAGAACCATATTTCTTATGTAAATCATTTCCACAAACACTCTTTCTTACCACCAGTTTGTTTTTGTCACATAAAAGTTTTTCTGAGAAATTGTTTTCCCCAGGTTTTCAACACAAAACAAAAATGTTTCCAAATCCATTTCTTTTAAAACTCTTTTTATTTCGAAATCAAATACATAAATATGAGTCATGCATTTTCTCAGAGATTTTGCACCAACCAATATTTGTTACAGGCCATGCATAATCCATTTTGTTCAAAATTTACAAGCTTGTTTTGTTTTTCTGAAAAATCTGTTATACCTGACTGTTTACAATTTCCATCATCAAGTCACAACATAATTTCATACTAAAGGAAACAGAGACTAACATGCACACATACCATACTGATATTTTATATCAGGTTCCTCAGTTCCCAAAAAGATGACCAAAACATTTATAAGAACATCAACTACTCACATGTCATCAGAAATCATTCAACAGAAGTTTAGTTGCATACACACTCAGAAAATCTCCTTACAATTTACTTTAACTACTAATGATAACCAGACCATTTACTATAAGCATCTGCAAATACAAAGCAAAGTTCCTCTTATTTATACTTAGCAGCTAATGCTTCCTTCATTCATCAAGTCAACCTTAATTACCTGGATGCAATTCACTAAGCTGCCCCATTTAATTGAGACACCAAGATGATTGCAAAGGCAACCAAAAGGGTCAGTTTACACTGGTACGAACATTAATGAATTTTATACACATGTTTGCAAATCTTATAAACCTATATCATTTGCATAATCTAGCAGTTTGTAAACTATGCACACCAGTAAATTGCCAGATAACTTCAAGAATACAACCATTCATTCAACATATATGCAACCAGGCATGCATTATTTATAACATCATAAATAAACCCAGGTTATGTTCTCCCAGTTTCTCCCAGCATTTCATTAAGGTCATCACATTAAACCTTATTTAATTTATATCTTTGTTTAGATATTATAACCCAGATATTTTAAATCTCGTACCCCATTTTTTATTTATGGTCTAAATCCCCCTGTCAAATGAACACATGTATGCATTGTGAAGGAATCTCCCAGTTAGTCTTATTTATTCCAACACACAAAGGCCTCAGGGCGCACTTGCACCATGCATATACTTCCTCCCACCTGAAGCAAGCAGATCATTGACTTACCCCAAATTACCAATTTTTTTTTTCATTTATTCATAGGATCTATTAACCTAATGATTTTTCCCCCTCCAGTTTCTGCTTAATTCATTAAACACCAGTTTATGGGTTTGATTATAAAACCCTCAATTCCTCCATGTTTCAAAAAAACATAATTATTTTCTAGTTCAGTCCCCCTGTTTTCCATTTATTTTCCTTACTGCAGAAATTTGCAACAGGTTTTCCAAAACATTTTAAACATCATGATCCTTCTGTATTATAAAAGAAGAATATGGACAGAGGTATATGTTAAGGAAAATTTACCAAAAACTCAAAAATCCCCCGGTCTTAATATTTAGAAAATAAGCATGAGCCAGATTTCTATCTTGTTGCCTATGTCCTGAATGATTTATATCCATACTTATCAATAAAAAAAAAATTCTCAAAACATTCTTAGCTTGGAAAACTGACATATAAGACTTCAAACAGAAATACACAAACAAACATCCATCTCATCCATTTCATTCATAATAAACCACCTCAGAAATTTAAATAATTTTTTTTATAATACTTTAGGCTGCCTATTAGTGGTCTTAATGCCACTGCATAAAATAGATTAATGCTCACCTATTATTTTTCTTTTACTATCTTGCTCCTCTACTCAGCAAATCCCTTCAGAGCTGCTTACCCATATTTTCCCCTATTTTATTTTATATGTATGTACATATATTTTTTCTGAGATGATGATGATCATTGTTATCCCGCTTTTTGGGCAAAAGCCGTGATACCAAAAGATTGGTCAAAAACAGAAAATGGTTCGCCTCAGAGATTGGTCGTATTTCACCTCGCTATGGATATCGATGAATTCTGTCCGAGCCCGGATCGGGCCACAATTAATAAGGCATGACAAGAAAGACCATAGAAGCCAGCATTTCAAATTTCAAATCAATCCGAGGTCATATGCTCAAGTTATGATGGATTCAAGTTAAGAAGGTACACATTGCTCGGTTCGAACCCATCATGTTCGAACCCATCATATTCGAACCCATCGTGCTCGAAACCATCGTGTTCGAAACCATCTGCTTCGAACCCATCATATTCGAACCCATAGGAAGAGGCGACGTTCGAATCCATCAGCCAACGTCTCCCTTCGAATCCATCAGCCAACGTCTCCCTTCGAATCCATCAAGCCAATTCATGCTTCGACTCCATCACTACTTCGAATCCATCACCACTTCGAATCCATCCATCAACTTCGTATCCATCACCACTTCGAATCCATCCATCAACTTCGTATCCATCACCACTTCGAATCCATCCATCAACTTTGTATACATCACTACTTCGAATCCATCCATCAACTTCGTATCCATCACTACTTCGAATCCGTCCACCAACTTCGTATCCATCACCACTTCGTGTCCACCTCAAGCTTCGAACCCATCACAAGCTTCGAGTCCATGCTGTCTTCGAACCCTACACGTTAAAAACAACTTCGAATCGATCCAGAGCAATCGATTCGAAGCGCCGCTGCCCCCTCATGCAACAGGTTCGATTCGAACCTATGGTTTCGAACCGTATGGATTCGAACCATATGGATTCGAACCTATGGGTTCGAACCATATGGATTCGAAACATATGGGTGCGAACGACCCATAGGATCGGTTCGAAGTTGCCAGCGTACCGAAATGCATCACCTTGAATCGATCATATCTCTTAATCCCTTGATCCAAATGCCATGAAATTTTCACAGAAGCTTGATTACATGATGAAGAACGTCCACGCCAAGTTTCATCGCAATTGGACAATTTTTTGATCGATTCGAAGTTCACTTCGAATCGATGCCAAACTGGGCACGCAGTCCAAGAACGCGGGCCTGTGGGCCCCCCGTCACGTGCCAAGCAGCCTCTCCAGGTTTTGGGCGGGATTTTGGCCTTCCATGCCTATAAATAGAGCCCCTGGTCATTCAGAAAAGAGGAGGAGATTCAGAAGAGAGAAAGCAAGTCCAGACTCTGCTGAATTCAATCCTATTCGTCACTATTGCTGTTGAGTTCAGAGTTCAAAGCTATAATCCGTTGTAATCAATTAAGATTATCAAGTTCAAAGCTACAACCTGTTGTAATTGAATAAGATCATCAAGTGAAGTAATAAAGAGAAAACCTTCAAAGTGGACGTAGGCACGAACGCCGAACCACTATAAATCATGTGTTTGTGATTATTGTCTGTGAATTATTGTGATTAGTTGCTTAGATCTAAATTCTATATTGATTGTTGCTGAGAACTGTGTTGATAATTATTAATTTGAGTACGTAAACGGGTGCTTTCGCGGTATTGGGTGTTTGTGACCAATTTTGGCGCAAACATTTTGGTGCTTTCACTGAGAAGGCTAATTCAGGAAGAAGTTGAATTCGAAAATCCAGGAGTTCAGATCTAGAAATTATGACAAGACAATCGAGTAGAAGGCCAAGGCCTGAGAGAAGTGAACCACAAGGAAGTCAAGAGGCCTCCTCAGGAGGGAATCAAGCATCAATCTACATCACTAGGGACGAAATGGAGACAATGATGAAGAGGCAGGAGGAGTTGATTCATAGCTTATTCCAACAAATTGGACAACTTGGAGCACAGAATAGAGAAACCGATGGAGTTCAGAACGGAGCAGGACCATCCGGAATAGCACCTGGATCAGGAGGCGCACACTTGGAGCACGAAGATCTAGTCCCGAAGGGAGAGAGAGGAGTGCCCGCGCAACCTGGAGGCAACAGAGGAATGAACGCTCAGTCAAGGGGGCAGATTCCAGAATTCCCTCGTGAACTCGGGGGGCAGGTTGAAAGTAATGAACGAAGATTGCACCTCGGTGACAACGACAGATTGGCGGAGTTGGTTAGAAGAGCTATGAGAAGCGGTTTGGTAAACAAGGATTTGGAGGATGTTAATAGGAGTCCTTTCACTTCGGCAATTAGACAAGCTAGAAACCCACCGGATTTCAAGTTACCATCGTTGGACACGTATGACGGAAGAACGGACCCCACGGTTCATCTAACAAAGTATATGAGGCATATGGAAGTGCTGGGGGCACCAGAGGAGGTTATGGCCCGGTGCTTTCCATTATACTTGACAGATATTGCAGCATTGTGGTTTAGGCAATTAGAGAATGGATCCATCGGAACGTGGAATGGTTTAATTGAGAGATTTATGAGGCAATTCAGGGTTCACATTACGAGACCCAAGAATGTGATGACTTTGGCAACCTTAAAGCAGAAAGCCGGAGAGACCTTGAGAAGTTATCTAGCATGATTCATTGCAGCAGCAGCGTCAGTGGACCGAGCGGATCCGCCCATAGTGGTAATAGCAGCTGTGTCCGGAGTAGCTGACGGCACAGAATTCAAGAATTCATTGACTAAAGATCCACCCGTGGATCTAGAGGAATTCTACAACGAGGCAGAAAAGTTTTTACGTTTAGAGGACGCAAATGCAGAAAGAGAAGAAGGAGAGGGAATAGAAGTTTATATGCTTAAAGACAAAAAGCCTATCGAAAAGGACTCAGACAAGGATAAAGGAAAACGAAGGACTGAGGATTATGATGACAGGTCAAAACGGCAGCGGAGAGAGCCGCGATTCACTACTTACACCGAGCTGACTGAGAGTTTGGAACGCATTTATCAGGATACCAAGGAGCAGATTCCGTATCGCAGACCAATGCGGAGGGATCCAACCTCAAGCGAAAGAAAATCAGATAAGTTTTGCGTATTTCATGAATTAAACGGTCATAACACTAATGATTGTAGGCATCTGAAGGACGAGGTGGAAGGACACATCAGGAACGGCATGCTCCTTCAGTATGTGAGGAGGCGAGCTTCAGCGGAGGAGCCAGAGCGGCCACCGTCTACATCAACCAGGGGCAACCCTGAACCAGGACGCCGTTTGGTTATCAATTAGTTAAAATAACGATGAACGAGTCGCAAGCTCCCACTAACGCAATCGAATCATTTACACATGTACGAGATCGCGAACGTTCTCCAGGCATGCTCTGAATGATCATTGAATGTTTCGTAGTGGGAACTTACACTTTGACATCTTTGCTTTGTTTTTATTTCATGTTGATTTGGACTTTGACATCTTTGCTTTTTTTTTTATTTCATGTTGATTTGGACATTTGAACTTGGTTTGTTTGGACATTTCTGTTTTTAAAAGCTCACCCGTTGAATAAATATTTGATTCTGATAACTCTGAAATGGCTAGGCTACTTGCGCATGTACGGGGTCGCGAACGGTCCTTAGGCATGCTCTGAGATAGTGATATACCTAAACAAAAGATCCAGGGACCCACGCGAACGTGAACCTGGTATCAACAATATCAAGCCCCTCCGGGTACACTGATTCGCCTTCAATAGGCACACAAACAATCCAGGAACTCACCCGAACGTGACCCTGGCATTCGAAACATCAAGCCCTCCCGGGCCCGTTTTCTCGCCTCGAACGGCACCCGACCGCGAACGGTCACAACTCGCCTCGAACGGCACCTGACTTCAAACAGTCACAAACTCGCCTCGAACGGCACACGATCACGAACGGTCACAACTCACTTCATCTCAAATGGATCGATCACGAACGGTCGTCATTTGAGGTCCGCCTCGAACGGCACAACTCACTTTACCTCAAATGGCTCGATCGCGAACGGTCGTCATTTGAGGCCCGTCTCGAACGGCACAACTCACTGTAACGGCACAACTCACTGTACCTCAAATGACTCGATCGCGAACGGTCGTCATTGGAGGTCCACTACCTGATCGCTGACTGCTACACCTTACCTCAAATGGCTCGATCGCGAACAGTCGTCATTTGAGGTCCACCACTTGACCGCGCACTGTCGCACCTTACCTCGGATGACTCGATCGCGAACGGTCGTCATTTGAAATTAGGCACTTGACCTTGAACGGTCATATTTCACCGCAGATGACTCGATCCCGAATGATCGACGGACGGATTTACGCCCTTGACCGCGCAGGGTCGCACTTTCCCTTAAATGACTCGATCACGAACGATCGTCATCTGAAGTTAGGCGCTTGACCATGAACGGCCGCGCTCCATCCCAAATAAACTCGATCACGAACGATCGTCATTTGAGGACATATAAAACTATCAAGTTCTTTACAGGTTGACGACAGGATATGAACATCCAGCTCAAGGCATTGCAAAACACACCTTGCTACCGCAAGGCATGTTTTGGGGGGCAAAATGTTATCCCGCTTTTTGGGCAAAAGCCGTGATACCAAAAGATTGGTCAAAAACAGAAAATAGTTCGCCTCAGAGATTGGTCGTATTTCACCTCACTATGGATATCGATGAATTCTGTCCGAGCCCGGATCGGGCCACAATTAATAAGGCATGACAAGAAAGACCATAGAAACCAGCATTTCAAATTTCAAATCAATCCGAGGTCATATGCTCAAGTTATGATGGATTCAAGTTAAGAAGGTACACATTGCTCGGTTCGAACCCATCATGTTCGAACCCATCATATTCGAACCCATCGTGCTCGAAACCATCGTGTTCGAAACCATCTGCTTCGAACCCATCATATTCGAACCCATAGGAAGAGGTGACGTTCGAATCCATCAGCCAACGTCTCCCTTCGAATCCATCAGCCAATGTCTCCCTTCGAATCCATCAAGCCAATTCATGCTTCGACTCCATCACTACTTCGAATCCATCACCACTTCGAATCCATCCATCAACTTCGTATCCATCACCACTTCGAATCCATCAACTTCGTATACATCACCACTTCGAATCCATCCATCAACTTCGTATACATCACTACTTCGAATCCATCCATCAACTTCGTATCCATCACTACTTCGAATCCGTCCACCAACTTCGTATCCATCACCACTTCGTGTCCACCTCAAGCTTCGAACCCATCACAAGCTTCGAGTCCATGCTGTCTTCGAACCCTACACGTTAAAAACAACTTCGAATCGATCCAGAGCCATCGATTCGAAGCGCCGCTGCCCCCTCATGCAACAGGTTCGATTCGAACCTATGGTTTCGAACCGTATGGATTCGAACCATATGGATTCGAACCTATGGGTTCGAACCATATGGATTAGAAACATATGGGTGCGAACGACCCATAGGATTGGTTCGAAGTTGCCAGCGTACCGAAATGCATCACCTTGAATCGATCATATCTCTCAATCCCTTGATCCAAATGCCATGAAATTTTCACAGAAGCTTGATTACATGATGAAGAACGTCCACGCCAAGTTTCATCGCAATTGGACAATTTTTTGATCGATTCGAAGTTCACTTCGAATCGATGCCAAACTGGGCACGCGGTCCAAGAACGCGGGCCTGTGGGCCCCCCGTCACGTGCCAAGCAGCCTCTCCAGGTTTTGGGCGGGATTTTGGCCTTCCACGCCTATAAATAGAGCCCCTGGTCATTCAGAAAAGAGGAGGAGATTCAGAAGAGAGAAAGCAAGTCCAGACTCTGTTGAATTCAATCCTATTCGTCACTATTGCTGTTGAGTTCAGAGTTCAAAGCTATAATCCGTTGTAATCAATTAAGATTATCAAGTTCAAAGCTACAACCTGTTGTAATTGAATAAGATCATCAAGTGAAGTAATAAAGAGAAAACCTTCAAAGTGGACGTAGGCACGAACGCCGAACCACTATAAATCCTGTGTTTGTGATTATTGTCTGTGAATTATTGTGATTAGTTGCTTAGATCTGAATTCTATATTGATTGTTGCTGAGAACTGTGTTGATAATTATTAATTTGAGTACGTAAACGGGTGCTTTCGCGGTATTGGGTGTTTGTGACCAATTTTGGCGCAAACAATCATTATGGTGTGCAGGTTTTATAAAGTTGTTTTAGGGTTTAAGGAAATGGGTAATTCCTTTGATACCCCTTTATTATTCATGCACAGTTTATACTCATGCATGGTCCTCAATTGGAATTATACTCACTTGATTTCCTTTAGTAGTTATTTCGGGATTTCCAGTACTTTAATTACTGCATGCTATTTCCATGATCTCATTCTATTCATGCCATATGCATGTGACCTTTGTATATTTTATTTTCTGCTCAGTCTTTAATCTTTTTGCATTTTCTACTTAGCCTTCTTTTCTTATACAATCATGTACACTGTCATATATATTTAGGTGATGTAAAATTATTCATACTATATTATCCCTTTTTTTTTATTCCTCCTTTAAAACAACAACTACTTTTTACATATTATGTGATAAAAATTATACACACACAAGATTATTTATTTATTTTTTTTTCTTTTCTGGCAGCAAGATTATATAAGTCATTTGAAACTTCATAAACTTCCATTGTATTTTTCTTCTTAAATTAAACAGAAAATTCCCTTTATTTTAAATACATATACTCATATAATTCTTTAGACATGGAACTATATTTGTTTTAAGTCCCCATTTTCTTTATAACTTCAGAAATTCTTAAAGTAAATATAACTTTCATTTTATTTTAGTTTAGGGTCATTACATACCCTCCCCCTTAAAGGAATTATGTCCCCATAATTTCTCCTAATTTCTCCAAAAAAAGGCCAATCCATAGTCTATTTTAATTCCATAACCCCATACTCACATTTTATGAAAGCAAGCAATGCATAAGAATATTCAGAGAGACATCATAAACTACTTAAACATACCTCTCCATCAGTAAACAAGTTGGGGTATTTAGCCCTCATTTTGTCCTCCACCTCCCATGTACAATCATTGGTGTCCAAGCTCCATTGAATTTTTACCAGTTTGATCACCTTGTTCCTCAACTTTTTCTCCTCCTTGGCAACTATCCCTACTGGTTCGTTTGCATAGAACAAATTCTTTTTGACTTGAATTTGAGTAGGTGACTCCAGAATTGCTCCTTTATCATGCACCCATTTTCTCAATTGAGAAACATGAAACACTAGATGCACACCACTCAACTCCTCAGGTAACTTAATTTTATAGGCCATAGTACCAATTCTTTGCATAATTTCATATGGCCATACAAATCTTGGTGATAACTTACCAGATTTCCCAAACCTGAACACCTTTCTCATTGGTGATACCTTTAGAAAAACCTATTCTCCAACCTTAAACTCCATTGGCTTTCTCCTTTTATCTGCATAAGACTTTTGCCTTGATTGTGCTGTCTTCATTCTATGTCTAATTAACTCAATCATGTTGGAAGTTTCTTTAACATGATCTGGTCCTAGTAGTATACCCTCTCCCATATCCAACCAACAGGCAGGGGATATGCAGGGTCTCCCATACAAGGCTTCAAAGGGAGCCATTCCTATTGTTGACAGGTAGCTATTGTTATATGTGAATTCTGCCAAATGAATGTGATCCTCCCAATTACCCCCAAAGTCAAGCACACATGCTCTCAACAGATCCTCCAATATTTTGTTTACTATCTCTGTCTGCCCATCACTTTGAGGATGGTAGGCAGTACTTAAGCATAGTTGAGTTCCCATTGCTTCTTGGAACCTTTCCCAAAATCTTGAGGTGAACAAAGTGTCTCTATCACTTACAATGGTCTTGTATATGCCATGTAGCCTTACCACTTCCTTAACAAATAATTGTGCAAGCTTAGATGCATTTCTATCTGAACTGACAGGGACAAAGTGAGCTGATTTGGTTAGTCTATCAACAATTACCCATATACTATCATTGCCTTTCTTAGTTTTAGGCAAACCATCCACAAAGTCCATGGAAATACTTTCCCATTTCCACTGAGGTACCTCCAAAGGTTGCAACATGCCAGAGGGCTTTTGGTAGTCTGCTTTAATTTGCTGACAAGTGAAACACTTTGCCACATATCTTGCCACTGCTTGTTTCATTCCTGGCCACCAGTAGCTTCTTTTGAAATCATGATACATTTTAGTACCATCAGGGTGTATGGTGTACTTGGTTTTGTGATGCTCATTCATGATTTCTTCCTTCAACTCTGCAATGTCTGGTACACACAGCTTCTCATTCTTCCTCAAATACCCCTTGTGATCTATTTTAAAATTTTCCAACTCAATGTTGCTAAGTAACATTTCCTTCTTCTCCTTCAAATCCTTATCTTGGTCTTGCATGCTACCAATTTTCTCCACTAGATTGGATTTTACTGTAATCAATCCTAGTGTACCATATTCTACCATATCATCATGCTCACTAAAATCCTTTTCATTCTTGCTATATATATCTGCCTCCCCAAGCATTACTAAGTTTTTAAATTCATCAATCATTAGACTTGCTAACCCAACTTGATGCCTACTCAAGGCATCTGCCACCCTATTAGCTTTTCCAGGGGTGTACAAAATATCTAAATCATATGCAGCTAGAAATTCCATCCACCTTGCTTGTCTCATATTCAAATATTTTTGAGAAAATAAGTACTTCAATGCTTGATGGTCTGTGAATAGTTCAAATTTTGCTCCAAGCAAATAATGCCTCCAAAGTTTTAATGCAAACACTATTGCAGCTAATTCTAGATCATGAGTTGCATATTTGGTTTCATTGGGTTTAAGCTGTCTTGATGCATATGCCACTACCTTGCCATGTTGCATAAGCACTGCACCTAACCCAGACCCACTAGCATCAGTATATACAACCATTCTTTCATTTACTTCTGGGATTTGCAAAACAGGAGCTTCCACCAGTGCTTGCTTCAATTTCTCAAAAGCTTGTTCACACTGCTCAGTCCACACATATGGTTGGTTCTTTTTTGTCAACTTGGTCATTGGTGTGGGTATTCTTGAAAAATCCTTGATGAACCTTCTATAGTACCCTGCCAATCCTAAGAATGATCTCACCTCAGTCACTGTTCTGGGTCTACTCCATGATTGAACTGCAATCACTTTGCTTGGATCCACACTTACCCCTTGCTGTGACACTATATGTCCTAAGAATTTTACTTCATGTTGCCAAAATGTACATTTTGAATACTTGGCTTTTAATTCATGTTCTCTAAGTCTGGATAATACTAGGTGTAGATGCATAGCATGATCATCTTCTGTCTTTGAGTAAATTAATATATCATCTATAAATACTAGAACAAATTTATCCAAAAAGTCTCTGAAAATTCTATTCATTAAATCTACAAAATAGGAGGGAGCATTGGTCAAGCCAAATGGCATCACTAAAATTTCATATAGGCCATACCTTGTGTTAAAGGCTGTGTACTCAATGCTTTCCTCTGCAACTTTCATTTGGTGAAATCCAGAGGCTAAATCCAACCTTGAAAATATTTTAGCTCCATGCAACTGATCAAATAGATCATCTATTCTAGGTAGTGGGTACTTATTTTTAATAGTTACCTTGTTTAAATCCCTATAGTCTACACACAACCTCATTGTTCCATCATGTTTCTTGACAAAGAGCACTGGGGAACCCCAACTGGAACTACTTGATCTTATGAATCCTTTCTCTTCTAATTCTTCTAGTTGATGTTTTAATTCTACCAGTTCTTTTGGACCCATCCAATAAGGCTTTTTAATGATTGGATTTGTTCCTGGCATTAACTTTATTTTGAATTCAACTGGTCTATTCTGAGGAATTCCTCTCACTTCTCCAAACACATCTATGTATTCATTAACTACTGGAATTTCCTCTATTTTTAATTCCTTTTGAATTTCATTTATACTCTAAATTTTATTAAAACATGTGTTCTTTGCTATTTCACTTAGAACTGTAATTCTTTTGCCTTCATTTGTCTCCAAAGAAATAGTAAGATTTTCTAAATTTAAAATTGCTTTATTTTCCATTAACCAATCTACCCCCAATATAATCCCAATACCAGGATAATTTAAAGTATATAGATCTGAATCAAAACCATAATCCCCTATAATTAATTTCAGACCCATACACTTCATTCTTAATATACCATGACTCCCTATGGGACTGTGTATAGTTAAGGGTTGTTCAATAGAAACACAAGCAAGTGCTAACTTCTTTACAATTTCCAAAGATATCAGTGAATGTGAGGCACCAGTGTCATATACTACTGATATTGGTTGGGTATTGATTAGAATTATACCTTCAAGTTGTCAAACATTTTCAGTGGTGTTTGTTGCCAAAGCTCCTACCCTTGCTGTTTTCTTATGAGTCTCTGGGCAGTCCTTCTTTAAATGTCCCATTTTCCCACAGTTATAGCAGCTTCCTTTAGGTATTTTAGGGTCAGGGCATTGGTTACTGTAATGTCCAGCTTTTCCACAGTTAAAACAATGAGTGAATTTCTTGCTTTCAGGTGTTATTGTTCCTTCCCCTTTCTTAACTCCTTTACTTGCATTTCTCTTGTCATAAGGTTGCACATTGTTCTGGCTTCCCTTCTTCTTATTGAGCTTCATGTTCCTGAATTTCTCTCTTGTGGTATCATGTTGCTCAAAAGAGAGAGTTAGATCCATCACTTGATCAAAGGTTTTTTCTTTGTATGGCAACATTGCCCTAGATAGATAGGGATTCAAGCCTTGAATGTATCTTGCATTCGTTGCTTCTGCATTCCCTATCAACACCATTCCATACTTGGATAATGCTTCAAACTTCTGAGTGTACTCATTTACACTCATGTCTCCTTGCCTTAATCTAATAAAGTCTTCAAGCAGTGTGGCTTTGGCAGATGCTGGAATAAATCTGGCCTCAAGCATGTTCTTGAAATCATTCCAAGTGATATCATTTTCTGGCCTTCCTACTATCACAACCTCCCACCAATCCAGTGCAACCCCCTTCAATTTCCTTGAAGCTATTTGTCTTTTCCTTTGGTCATTGATTTGCCTATCTGTAAAGACCCTCTCCATAGTCCTTATCCACATTTGAACACCCATAGCTCCTTCAATGCCTTCAAAATCCTTTCCTCCCAAATTGGTACAAGTCTTGAGCAGTTTGGAGAGCTCCTCATGAGGATTATCTTGCCTTGGTGCCATTCCATCCCTCAAAGCCCTCACAAAATCCTCCATGCTTATCACAGGCGGCTCACGTGATGGTCCTGCACCTGTGTGATGTCTTGGTCCTACCATAATGCTATAGATATAATTTTTAAGTTAGTTTATTTACCCCCATTATTTTTAATATCTTTACTTTGTTTATTTATTTGATTTAGGTGTACCCTATACATGTATCTCAAACATACATTTCATTCAGTCATACAAAAACATCCAACCTTAAGAATTCAATCAATGCATTCAATCATCCATATACATACAATAATGTTTACTATGTTATTTAAAACATAGCTCTGATACCAACTGTGGTGTCCCCTTTAATTTTCACACATAGATTTTTTTTTTTTACAAAAGGAACATATATATTTAAATCCCATGAAGTTAAGTTTGAATATTTAGAAAATTCATAGATTCTTTTCCCAAGATCCTGAATTACCAATATAATTATATCAGTTCATAATTCACCTTAAAATAGCTCTACATATTTGAAGATATGTTTGCTTCTTTTGTTTTGTTTGGGATGATATTTACAACAGGCTCTATGCATATGGGTTTGGTAGTGCAAGTACAGTGCACCTTTGCATTTTCTTTTCTTAATTTTCTACTCTTTCTGCCTATATATGTCTACTATCACATAATGCAGTATTTAAGTGTTAAGAAGTATAACTGAGAGAAGTACAATTGCTAATATGAACATGCAAATCTGTTTTCACAATCACATTTTCATTTCAGGTTGAACAATTTATATTTGCACTACATTTTCTTAGATAGGTTGGAAATGCATACTGGTATGCTTCGAGTTTATATTTCAAAAACTTGGAGTTTTTATGTCACTTTCTTCGAGCTGGAAACACTTGTACAACATGAATTGTGGTGAAGTGATTTCAGGCTATAAGGGTCTGACCCTTAACCATCTAGGCTGGTCATGATCCCATTCTTGCAACTTTCAGAACCATATTTCTTATGTAAATCATTTCCAAAAACACTTTTTCTTACCACCAGTTTGTTTTTGTCACATAAAAGTTTTTCTGAGAATTTGTTTTCCCTAGGTTTTCAACACGAAACAAAAATGTTGCCAAATCCATTTCTTTTAAAACTCTTTTTATTTTGAAATCAAATACACAAATATGAGTCATGCATTTTCTCAGAGATTTTGCACCAACCAATATTTGTTACAGGCCATGCATAACCCATTTTGTTCAAAATTTACAAGCTTGTTTTGTTTTTCTGAAAAATCTGTTATACCTGACTGTTTACAATTTCCATCATCAAGTCACAATATAATTTCATACTAAAGGAAACAGAGACTAACATGCACACGTATCATATTGATATTTTATATCAGGTTCCTCAGTTCCCAAAAATATGACCAAAACATTTATAAGAACATCAACTACTCAATGTCATCAGAAATTATTCAACAGAAGTTTAGTTGCATACATACTCAGAAAATCTCCTTACAATTTACTTTAACTACTAATGATAACCATACCATTTACTATAAGCATCTGCAAATACAAAGAAAAGTTCCTCTTATTTATACTTAGCAGCTAATGCTTCCTTCATTCATCAAGTCAACCTTAATTACCTACATGCAATTCACTGAGCTGCCCCATTTAATTGAGACACCCAGATGATTGCAAAGGCAACCAAAAGGGTCAGTTTACACTGGTATGAACATTAATGAATTTTATACACATGTTTGCAAATCTTATAAACCTATATCACTTGCATAATCTAGCAGTTTGTAAACTATGCACACAAGTGAATTGCCAGATAACTTCAAGAATACAATCATTCATTCAACATATATGCAACTAGCCATGCATTATTTATAACATCATAAATAAACCCAGGTTATGTTCTCCCAGTTTCTCCCAGCATTTCATTAAGGTCATCACATTAAACCTTATTTAATTTATATCTTTGTTTAGATACTATAACCCAGAGATTTTAAATCTCGTACCCCATTTTTTATTTATGGTCTAAATCCCCCTGTCAAATGAACACATGTATGCATTGCGAAGGAATCTCCCAGTTAGTCTTATTTATTCCAACACACAAAGGCCTCTGGGTGCACTTGCACCATGCATATACTTCCTCCCACCAGAAGCAAGCAGATCATTGACTTACCCCAAATGACCAATTTAATTTTTTTTTCATTTATTCATAGGATCTATTAACCTAATGATTTTTTCCCCCTCCAGTTTCTGCTTAATTCATTAAACACCAGTTTATGGGTTTGATTATAAAACCCTCAATTCCTCCATGTTTCAGAAAAACATAATTATTTTCTAGTTCAATCCCCCTGTTTTCCATTTATTTTCCTTACTGCAGAAATTTGCAACAGGTTTTCCAAAACATTTTAAACATCATGATCCTTCTGTATTATAAAAGAAGAATATGGACAGAGGTATATGTTAAGGAAAATTTACCAAAAACTCAAAAATCCCCCGGTCTTAATATTTAGAAAATAAGCATGAGCCAGATTTCTATCTTGCTGCCTATGTCCTGAATGATTTATGTCCATACTTATCAATAATAATAAAAAAATGCTCAAAACATTCTTAGCTTGGAAAACAGACATACAAGACTTCAAACAGAAATACACAAACAAACATCCATCTCATCCATTTCATTCATAATAAACCACCTCAGAAATTTAAATAATTTTTTTTTATAATACTTTAGGCTGCCTACTAGAGGTCTTAATGCCACTGCATAAAATAGATTAATGCTCACCTATTATTTTCTTTTACTATCTTGCTCCTCTACTCAGCAAATCCCTTCAGAGCTGCTTAACCATATTTTCCCTATTTTATTTTATATGTATGTATATATATATATATTTTTTTTTCTGAGATGATGATGATCATTACGGTGTGCAGGTTTTATAAAGCTGTTTTAGGGTATAAGGAAATGGGTAATTCCTTTGATACCCCTTTATTTTTCATGCACAGTTTATACTCATGCATGGTCCTCAATTGGAATTATACTCACTTGATTTCCTTTAGTAGTTATTTCGGGATTTCCAATACTTTAATTACTGCATGCTATTTCCATGATCTCATTCTATTCATGCCATATGCATGTGACCTTTGTATACTTTATTTTCTGCTCAGTCTTTAATCTTTTTGCATTTTCTACTTAGCCTTCTTTTCTTATACAATCATGTACATTGTCATATATATTTAGGTGATGTAAAATTATTCATACTATATTATCCCTTTTTTTTATTCCTCCTTTAAAACAGCAACTACTTTTTACATATTATGTGATAAAAATTATACACACACAAGATTATTTATTTATTTATTTATTTATTTATTTATTTATTTATTTAAATACATATACTCATATAATTCTTAGGACATGGAACTATATTTGTTTTAATCCCCATTTTCTTTATAACTTTAGAAATTCTTAAAGTAAATATAACTTTCATTTTATTTTAGTTTAGGGTCATTACAGATTTTCAGTCAAGTGGTCTGGGTATAGTTTAGGTTTGAACGAAAGTTGGTTTTTGGGCGATTACTGGTGATCTACGCATTTGGAGGTGGTCGGGTTGTAAGAGGAGGTGGAGAAGCTTACCGTGGTGATGGGAAAAATAGTGGTAGATGGTGTAGTTAGGCGTGGTGGTGACGGCAACGAAATTCTTTCTGTAAACCTAATTTTTGAACTGGGTTGAAGTTCGGGCTTGTTCGATTCCCTTGGTGCATCGAGTTCAACGGGGGTTTGGGAATTGGTAGAGGGGTGAAAGATGAAGCCATTGCCGGTGGTGGTGGTTCTTTGGAGGACAGAGGAGGAAGGGCGAAGCATTGATAGGTTTCGAGAGGGGGACATTCTCGTGGTTCCAGGTTTGAGAATGGAAGCTTGTTTTTGTTACGAGCATGTGATGTAGATTTGGGCGCTCGTGGTCGTATCTGGTGATGCTCGGCGGTGTGTTGGAGTGCCAGCCACGGTGCACGTGCACCGTGCCATTGAAGGCTGGGTGTTTGTTTTTCTGTGCGCAGGGTTTTTTTTTATTGTCATGGAGTAATGCTCGAGTAACACGAGTACGTGACCCGAAGTAGTGAAGGGGGAGACTCGAAGCAAGCTAGGTCTTGTCTCGAGGCAGAGGTTGGTTTCAGGTTTTAGTAAACCTGATTTTCCCAGAGTTTTAAATTTTGTTCAAAATTTCTCTAAAACAGGATTTAAGGTGAGTTTAAATTTAGGAATTAAAGTATAAATTCAAATGGAACTTTTGAATCTAAAGTTTTATAAATAAATTTGGATTTTAAATCAAGAATTGAAAATCAAATTTTTAAGTAAGTTAAACCAAAATTTTAGAATTCAAAGTTTATTAATGAATTCCAATTTTCTTGAATACAGACCTGAATTCAAATTAGTTTCTAAATCTAAATATGTAAAACAAGTTTAAGCCAAATAGTTTAAAAAGTAACTTGTTTCAAAATAATGTTTGAATTGATTTTGGGTATAGTTCTTTTTATAAAGAAATTTTTGAATGGAATGTAAATAAATTTTTTTATCTTAAATTTGCAAGTTAAAAATATAAATGTCTTTTGGAAGTTTAAATTTAAATAAAAGATTTAAATAGTTGAACTTAAAGGCTTTCTTGTATAGTTTCATATGTACATAATTAATGTTATTTACAAGATTATAAATTGAATTTAAATTTGATTAATGTTCAAATAAATAATCTTTTGAATCTTAAATTTTAGAATAGAATTTGAATGTAAATTTAAAAGTGTAATGTTCTAATACACATTTATATTAATTAAGTCATTTAATAAGAAATAAATTATGTTAAGTATAATTAAGGCATTAAATGATTTAATTAATAAGGTAATAAAGGAACGGTGTATTTATTAAATTTATAAATTAATAATTTAGATTAATTTATAAATAAAGATAAATTGAGAAGTAAATTAAGTAATGTTATTAGTTAATGAAGATAATTAACTAAGGATTATTAATTAATTAATGTGATTAATTTTGGTAATTAATCAGATTAATTAGATAATCTATTGTAAGTGGTTAAATTTAATTACTTGATAAAAGTAATTAAGAGATTAATTACTTATTGTAATTAATTTTGATATAATGATTAAATTAAGTTAATTAATTTAGTTTAATTAATTTAAGAAGATCATTTGATAAATTGATAAGTATAATTACTTAGTGTATTCAATGGAGCATAATTACTTAAGGAAGTAATTAATGTTAATTACGAAATGTAATTAGTGAAAGATGATGTGTTAATAAAGTAATTTGGATAATTACTTTTGTAATTAATCAAAGGATTAATTAAAGGAGATAATTAATTATGGGATAATTAATTTATTGATATGAGTAATTAAGGGTAGTTAATTACTGGTTGATATTAATCAAAGGTGATTAATAATTGCGTTTAATTAAAGATTAATTACTTAATGTAATTAATTTAATCAAAGTAATATAATTTAAATCTAAATTAAAGGTTATTAATTAATGTAATTAATGATGAAATTAAGAATTGTTAATTAAGAAATAATTAATAATGTGGTGATTAATTTAAGTAATTAATTAACAATAAATATAATTAATGATATTAATTAATAAATGAAGTAATTAAATGTTAATTACTATAAATGATTTAGGATAATTAATTTGGGAAATTAAATAAAGACTAATTACTTATTGTAATTAGAAGGTGATTAACCAAGAGTGTTTAATCAAGATAAATATTTAGAGAATAATTAATTTGATTTATAACTAATTAATGGTTGTATAAGCAGGATTTACAGATGGAGTAATTAATTTAATTTACTTTAAATTAATTAAAGATAGAAGTAGTTAATTTAATTCATTTTAAATTAATACAAATGGTATGATTATAAATCATTGCTTATGGATGAATGATAGTGATATTTCATTTGATAATTGTGATCTCAGATATGAGATGAGTAATATCGATGTGATATGGATGTATGGTTTAAGTATGATAATATTTATTATCTGTTTGGATGATGATATTGATTATCTGTGTATGATGATGATGTGAGTATCTATTGTGATATTATGAATTATCTATCCGTGTGTATATTGATTATATTGAATTAAACTGTTAACACTAAATAGACAACTTGGCCTTAAAAGACACGTTTTGGATTTCGATGAGACTGGGATCGGTTTTCCTCATTTGGAACATCCGAAAACCACATCGATTCCAAATTAACGATAGGGCGTGAATCTGAAGTGAAGATGAAGATTCAGAGTGCAAGGGCTATTGTCGTTAGCTCTGAGGGTGATTCCAAAATGAGTGTAACGAGATAATGCCTTCGGTTTCGTTCAAACCCGGAACGAACTTGTATGGATTGAATGCTTTCAACACATCGTCAGGTGGGCGATGAGCATTCTAAGAAATATATTCTCTAAAGGTAATCGCAGCCTCAAGCCTCATCAACCAGGAATGGCTAAAACAGGGGAGGTGCAGCAAGGTTAGGTGGGTCATGCCCAAGCAGGACAAGGATATTCCCCTATCTAGATGTCCCTAATTTTCGGCTGTGTGGGCAGTTGATTGCAACAACTGCCGGGGTTTATCTTATTCGGGGCTGTTCAGTAAGGAATGGTTCCACCCTTGTGTTAGAGGGGGTCGGGAGTGATCCTCGGTACGTAGATCTAGGCCGCGTACTGTGACGGGCGGTACCCCAGTAGCACTGCCATTGTATGGAATCCACAATCCAATAAGTGCCAACGGTTTTGATTGTATTACCCCCTTTTGTGGCTAGTAGCTAGAATTTAATCATGTAACAATTTTGGCTATTTTCTATTTACTTGAAAACCCTAGACCTGTTATAATATCATAGAATTTCCTATCAAATGTTTTGGTTAGCGTAAGGTAAAAACTTACCCATGTTTATTTGTGGGGAGTCTTACGTGATACCTTTTGTTTTCAAAAGATTTTCAAAGTCAAGCAATCTGTAACCTGTTACTCATACCAGACCCATGTCTGACCCGGAGTTTATTTTGGTTTTTCATAAACTCTCGGGTACCCAAATTTTTACGGTTAGCCTAGGGATTCAGGTTAGCTTTGACGAATTCTGGAGGGGCAATGGAGCGGGAGGCTTCGGTGTTGTAGATATATATATATAGTTCCGCTGTGTTGATATCTCTGTGTTGTTTTGTGTATTGGGTTGTATAACTAGACAGGTGTTTATAACTGTCTAGTATGTGATGTATTGTCTGTATAACTCTGACTGATGTTGTATATTATGTAAATACTTATGTGATTATTATAATTTATTCGTTTCACTGTGAGATTTTGATGTTGTTGTTCTTTCTTCTCTATCTTTTCTATTTTCTCATCTCTTTCTTTCTTCAAGACGATACGGTTTTCTGGGCGTATAAAGTCGGGTCGTCGCAGTTGGTATCGGAGCGCTAGGTTGAGTGAATACCTAGGCACTTGAGTGATTTCTTTCCTGAGGGAGCGTATTTGTAATTTATATATATATATATATATATATATATATATATATATATATATATATATATATATATATATATATATTTCTACCTATTGTTGGGTTACTTGTTCGGGTTTTTCAATAAGCTATAAAGGTAGATATGGTGGTGATGTGTGTAACGCGACTACCAATGGTTGGAATTTGAATGATTGAGGTTGGAAGTGTACTTGTCGAGACTGTAGACCTAATACCGTCTTGAGTGAGCTTTGAGTGGTGTAAGGATTTCATCGATCTCTGATGGAAATCTGTTAAAGTTCGGAGTTCATTTTTGAAGTGTAAGTTTGGTTGAGCTAGAGTTTGGATCTATCGGTTGGGCAGAAGCAAGTCATGATATCTTGATATATCAAGGTTGTTAACCCAGTTTCCTCTACGAGTTAAAGTTTACGACTTACGGCCTTCACGGGTTAAGGAATCTACGAGTTAAGGAGTTTACGACTTAAGGCCTTCATGGGTTAAGGAATCTACGAGTTAAGGAGTCTACGACTTAAGGCCTTCACGACTTAAGGCCTTCACGGGTTAAGGAATCTACGAGTTAAGGAGTCTACGACTTAAGGCCTCCACGGGTTAAAGGGTCTACGAGATAAGGTCTACGACTTAAGGCCTTCACAACCTAAGAACATTACGGCCTGACGACCTAAGGTTGGCATAATCTTACTAGTTAAGGATGACACGACTTAAGGAAGTTTGCGACTTAAGTCATTGCAACCTAAATGACCCAAGGGAGTAACGGTCAACCAACTTAAAGGAACTATGACTTAACGACTCGAGGGACGAGGAGTTAAGACGACTACGCCTAAGTCGTGACCGACTTACGACCTTTACTAGGTCGTTCACGACCTAAGGCCACAGAGGCAAATTCAATACTGCACCATGACTCGTTAACTCCAGTTAAGCCACAAGCCGAGGATCAGTTTGGGTCGGTCACGACCTACGACATATGGTAAGTCGTACACGACTTAAGACTATGGTAAGTCGTACACAAGAATCAGTTCAATGCCGCATCACTTATGAGAGGACAGGTTAACTCATTTGCGACTTAGGACTTGTAATATATCTAGGGTTCAGCAAGGATGCCTTGAAGAAGTCTGGACCCAGCATTTAAGTGACAACTGACCCACGACTTAGTTTAAGTTGTCCACGACTCAACTTAGGTCGGTTACGACTTAGGACTTGGTAATGTTTCCTGCCTAGAATTGCCTATAAAAACGACCCTAGCTCCAACTAGAAGGGGACTTTTGGCTGATTTCCTTCAAACACCGTTACTCTGCTGCATTACAAACTAATCCAATCCAACACTTGAAGCTCTCAAGATATTAAGAACGCTACAAACAACTTCAAGAAGAGATCACATACATCCAACATGGATTCGAAAACTCTCATCTTCATCGAAGTTTAAGCTACTCGTTCTAAGTCTCTTGTAATTCAAAGTGTATTGTATTTGGGAAGAATTGTATCAGCTTGTAACGAGATTATTAATAAAAGTACTTAAAGTGGACGTAGGCTATACCCTAAAGCCGAACCACTATAAAATTGTTGTTGTTTACCGCTTTTCTACTATTATCCGCTTGTAATCTGTTCCCGAGTCATCGGGTGGTGCTTTCACAACTACAACTCATACACCGGGGTGTTAGCGTTCAAATTTTAGCGTTAACATTTTTGGTGCTTTCACTGAGAATTGAACTCAGGCAAGTTATCATCATTGCTTCACAGAGGTTTGTAGAGAGAATTTCCCTGAAAACCAGAAGTCTATCCGAGATAATGGCTCCTGGAAGGAAGAGTAGATCTGTCAAATCTGGAAATATTCAAGAGGGAACCTCCGCTTCCCCTGTACCTAATCAACCCATTCCGTCTGCTGGGGTCACGAAAGCAGAGTTGGATGCTGTAATATTAGGACTGAACCAGTAGATAAACGCCCAGAATGCACAATTAGAAGCTCAGAGTGCCCAAAATGCTCTAATTCTGAATAAGTTGAATGATTTGCTCGGGGCAAACAATCAACCGGCTGGTAATGGAAGGAATTATGCTGGCAACATTCATGATGCTAATGAGAGGAATGCTCCAGAAAGGGCTGCCAGTCCCTTTGAGCAAACGCTTCCTGAGGTTGGTGGATCTGGAACTCGACATGATGAGGAGTATCTTTCTGGAATGGTCCGGCAAATCATGAGAGAAAGTATGCAAAGGGTTGAAGATGAGAAAGAATGGGGTTTCGCCCCAAGTAAAACTCCATTTACTGAGAAAATCTTAAAGGCGGAGTTTCCAAGGAAGTTTGTCCCTCCAACTATCCCAGCTTACAAAGGGACAAGTGATCCGAATGAATTCTTGTATAAATATGATTGGCACATGACAGGTGCCAGGGCCTCAGACGAGATAAAGTGCCGATATTTCCCCGTATACCTTGAAGGTGTGGCTCTACTGTGGTTCACCAAGTTGCCAGTCCGATCTATTGATCAGTTTTCAGACTTGACCCGAAAGTTCAAGGAACAGTTTAGACTATATGCTTCAAAGGCCAAAGACATCATGTCATTGTCAAGTTTAGAACAGAATCCTGGTGAATCTATCAGATCTTTCTTGAACCGCTTTAATATAGCGCTGGCAGAGGTGGATAATGCGGAACCGCGAATGATATTGACTTATCTGATGAGGGCTATTGATAAGTCGAGCAAATTTGGGAAATGGTTAAACATGAAGGAGCCAACCTCCCTCGAAAAATTCTACAAAAAGGCAGATGAATTCATACGCCTGGAAAGCCGTCCTGTACCGGTGAAGGCAGTGTCGGAGAAAGCTGAAGATAACACTGTTGCTCCACGCAAGAATGAATATGTAGGGCAAAAAAGGGAAAATAACAATGGGAAGAAACAGAGTAATCTCCTTTATCAGACACGCCGGAGCATATCTATCTTGTCATTAAAGATTCTGTTGACCTCCCTAAACCTATCCCTTTGAGGACCGGAAAAAAGGCTATACAAAGTGGGAAGTTCTGCCGCTTCCATAATCAACCCGGTCATGAGACCGATGAATGCCGCCAGTTGAAAAATCTGATTGAATAATTGCTAAGAGAAAACAAGTTGCAGCAATTCATGAAAAAAAATAGCAACAATCCTGCATCGTCAAGTCAGGGGCAACAGGCTCCTGTTCATCAGCGTAGGATAGGTGAGAAAGCTACGGGGCATGAATCTGGAAGGCCCATCATCAATGTCGTTACAGGAGGGCCTCACCCAGCTGGCAAGAGCTGGGGAGAGATGGAGAGATATGCCAGGGCTTTGAAATATGTTCCAGCCGAAGAAGACGTCTTTGTTTTAGAAGACACTACGCCCCTGAAACAACAGAAAACTTTCAGTGATGATATTATTTTCAGAGCCAGAGATTCCTCAGGTGTCGAAGCTCCTACCCTAGATCCCTTGGTCATCTCCGCTGGTATCGGACCGGCCATTGTCAGAAGAGTTCTCATTGATTGCGGAGCATCATGTAATATCCTCTTCAAAAAGACATTCGACCAAATGAAAATCCCTATGGTCGATGTACAAGCCTCATCGCAGAAGATCGCTGGCTTCACCGGGGAGCCAAAGCAACCAATAGGAACCATCGATCTGCTTGTAGAACTTGGGGAAGGAGAAAGGAAAGTAGTCCGCAAGCAAACATTTGTGATTGTCGATGAATTTTCTGCTTACAATGCTTTCCTTGGCCGTCCAACGCTCGCAGCGTTCAAAGCTATCCTAGCCCCGTGGTGCCTCACTATTAAATTCCCTACAGACAATGGAGTAGGAGTTATAAAAGGGGATCAAAATGCTGCGCGAGAGTGCTATTTGACAGAATTGCGAGAGTCAAGAAAAAGGGAAATGGGAAAGGATGCGGCCACCCCGGTTCGCATCAAAGAGCCAGCCTTGTAGCAATTACGGGGCGGACCCTGCACTGGCGAGCATAGCGGGGCACGGAAAGAGATGGATCCCAGAAAAGCCAGTGCAGAGGAGAATAGAGTGGTGCCGGTTGAAACGACGGTACCGGTACCTGTTGACCCGAAGGACCCAAATAAGGTGTTGAATGTGGGTTCAAAACTTAATGTATCAATTCAGAATATCTTGATATCTTTCCTGAAAGCAAATCTGGATGTCTTCGCTTGGACTCATGCTGATATGTGTGGAATATCTCTAGAAGTTGCAGTACACGCTCTGAATATCGACCCAAAGTTTACACCAGTGAAACAGAAAAGAAGAACCCAAGGTCCAGAAAGGTCAGCAGCATTAAAAGAGGAAATTGATCGACTCATGGAAAATAACTTCATCAAAGAATCTACATATCCGAATTGGGTTTCAAGTCCTGTGTTGGTTAAGAAAGCTAATGGAAAATGGAGAGTGTGCATCGATTTTTCAGATCTGAACAAGGCCTGCCCCAAAGATTGCTTTCCTTTACCCACGATCGATCAATTGGTAGATGGAACAGCGGGACATGAATTGTTATCTTTCATGGATGCCTACTCCGGATATAACCAGATCATGATGTATGAACCGGATCAGGAGGACACAAGCTTTATCACCGATGTTGGTCTTTATTGCTACAGAGTTATGCCCTTCGGATTGAAGAATGCAGGGGCAACCTACCAAAGACTTGTTAATGCTATGTTCAAACCGCAATTGGGCAAAACTATGGAAGTCTACGTCGACGACATGTTAGTAAAGTCTAAGAAAGCAGCGGATCACATTGAACACTTGGCAGAAATGTTCGCAGTCCTCCGTAAATACAGAATGAAGCTTAACCCTCTGAAATGCACGTTTGGGGTCGAGTCCGGAAAATTCTTAGGGTTTATCGTCAGCGCTAGGGGCATTGAGGCTAGTCCAGCTCAAATTACTGCCTTGAAAGAAGTCAAAGCTCCTAGAACAAAGAAGGAATTGCAAAGTCTCAATGGAAAAGTTGCCGCCTTAAGTCGGTTCATTTCCAAAGCCACAGATAAATGCATCCCATTCTTTGACGCCCTAAAGAAAGGAAAGAAGAACTTCGTTTGGACTCCCGAATGCCAAAAAGCCTTTGATGAATTGATTCACCATATGGAGACACCTCCAATACTTTCTAGGCCTGGCGATGGCGAGGATCTTCTTATATACTTAGCAGTATCATCTCATGCTTTAAGTGCAGCGCTGATACGGGAAGACAAAGGGATTCAACATCCAGTCTACTATATCAGCAAAAGACTCACTGGAGCAGAGATGAATTACTCTAAGTTGGAAAAACTCGCCTATTGCTTACTAATTGCGTCTAGGAAATTGAGGCAATATTTTCAAGCTCATCCTATCAGAGTCCTCACTGATCAACCTTTAAAGCAAGTCCTGTTTCGCCCCGAAACTTCGGGTCGTCTTCTAAAGTGGAATATTGAACTCAGTCAGTACGACATCACTTATCATCCCCGGAAAGCAATTAATGGACAAGCTTTAGCTGATTTCATTGCAGAATTTACAGATAAGGGTAATAGTGAGGAAGAAACGTTCAACAATTCCCCTATCCAATGGAAGTTATATGTCGATGGTGCAAGAAATGATTACTGTTCTGGAGCCGGAGTTGTACTTGAGACTCCTGAAGGTCGGTCATTATGCTACGCACTAAGATTGGAATTTCCTTCAACAAACAATGAAGCCGAATATGAAGCTCTTATCGCAGGATTGAAAATCGCTAAAGAACTAAACATACGAGCATTACAGATCTTTAGCGATTCTCAGCTTATTGTATGCCAAGTCAAGAAAGAATTTCAAACGAAAGGGGGAAACCTGCCCGCTTACTTGTCAAAGGCTTGGGAACTTCTGTGTGAGCTCGATCACTATTCAATAAGCCATATTCCTCGGGAAGAGAATATGAAGGCAGATTCCCTCGCAAAGTATTCAAGTTCTGGTGAAGCTCAACTATTGGGATTGGTCCCCGTAGAAGTCCTTTCAGCACCAAGTATAGACGAGATGGATATTGACTGGATTATGAATGTATCTCAAGAACAAGAGTCATGGATGACTCCAATACTGGACTACCTACTCAGAGGTTCTCTGCCAGAAAATTCGATAGAGAGACGGAAGCTACTAAGGAAAGCCTCTCGCTATGTAATTCAGGATGGCCGATTATACGGACGGGGATTCTCAATGCCATTGCTTCGATGTGTATCCAGGGAAGAGTCCAAAACGATCCTAGCTGAGGTACATGGAGGAGAATGTGGTGATCATTCAGGTGGTCAAACATTAGCAAAGAAAATTCTCCGATACGGATATTTTTGGCCAGAAATTAATCATGATGCTGCAAGCTATTCCAGAAAGTGCGACAAATGCCAAAGATTTGCCAAAATTCCTAGAGCACCTTCAACTGAACTCACACAAATGGTCAGTCCATGGCCATTTGCAATTTGGGGAATGGATCTCATTGGGCCGCTACCGACTGCCAAATCAGGGATTAAATATGCTATTGTTGCAGTTGATTATTTTACTAAATGGGCTGAAGCTGAACCATTGGCTACTGTCACCTCTAAAAAGATGATAAGTTTCGTGACCAAGAATATCATCTGCAGGTATGGAGTGCCTCAGAAAATAATCACAGACAATGGTACTCAGTTTGAAAGCGAGGAATTCCAAGATTTTTGCAGGCGATTCAAAATCCAGAAAAGCTTTTCAGCAGTTGCTCATCCGCAGGCAAACGGGCAAGTGGAAGCAGTAAACAAGATCATCAAATCAACCATCAAAAAGCAACTTGAAAGAGCAAAAGGTGGTTGGGTCGATAAGCTACCACTTGCACTATGGGCATACAGAACCACTCACAAAACTGCGACTGGGCACACTCCTTTCTCATTAGCATACGGGTCGGAAGCAATGATCCCGGTAGAAACAGAGGTTCCTTCACACAGAAGGATCCATTTCAATCAAGCAGAAAACGAAAGGCTACAGCTTGAAGCGCAAGATTTCCTTGATGAAAAAAGAGATGAGGCTAATCTCAGAATTGCAGCTCATCAGCAAAGAATAGCCAGACATTTTAATTCCAAAGTTCGCCAACGCAGCTTTGAGATTGGAGACCTAGTCCTGAAAAGAATCATGACAGCGACAGGTGTGTTTGGGCCAAATTGGGAAGGACCGTATGTAATAGGTCAGAAGCTTCTTGACGGCACATTCAAACTCACCACTGTTGATGGAGATCAAATTCCAAGGGCATGGAACAGCAACCATTTGCGTCCATACTTTACTTGAAAATTTTGTTGAAATATTGTAAAAAGAATTATGAATGTATGATTCTTGTAATTGAAAGCAATTGTAAAACTGATGCAAGTAAATAATGAAAGAATATAAAGTGGATGTAGGCTCAATTTCCTGGCCGAACCACTATAAATCTTGTGTTCCTTATTATTATCACATGTTTGCTTTATTTTCGATATGAAAAGTACATAGAATGTGTTGCTGAAATGTCGATTTAAATTTTTGCAGACAGTGGAAGTGAAACTTGCACATAAAAGGACCAAGTGATTCTCACCAAATTTCAAGTCACAAAAGCCCCGAATTCAAATCCTAGATAGGAAGTACTTCAATTGAACAGCCTATGATTTCGATAGAAACGAACCTTTGCTAATAAGTTGAGATCGTTTGAACAAACAAACATCCAATTAAGAAGCTGATGCTCGTTCTCACGAACTGGCCTGGCAATGAAGTACATTTCCTTGGATTAAACGAGTCACTTGTAAAAAAAAAAGAGGATCACTGAAAAAGCATAAGCAAGTGGACAAAGGAACAACCAAGGCCATCATCGGCATCACAAATCCTCTTCAGAGGCACAACTCTTCGGAGAAGAAAGACCTCTAATGGGTCATACGCCACAAAAAAGAAAGTTCTCTACTCAACAAAAAAGATTGGAGGAGTCATGACCCTCCAACCATGAGAGAGTAACTTCCAGGCGATGAAAACCCTTTTTGAGGCACATTTCACCAGGAGTTGAAGTGTAACAACCGCTCTTCGGAATTTCACTTCACCAGAGTTGAAATGTAAACAAAATAAAAGCCCTCTTCGGAGGCCCATTTCACCAGGAGTTGAAGTGTAACAACCGCTCTTCGGAATTTCACTTTACCAGAGTTGAAATGTAAACAAAATAAAAGCCCTCTTCGGAGGCCCATTTCACCAGGAGTTGAAGTGTAACAACCGCCCTTCGGAATTTCACTTCACCAGAGTTGAAATGTAAACAAAAATAAAAGCCCTCTTCGGAGGCCCATTTCACCAGGATTTGAAGTGTAACAACCGCTCTTCGGAATTTCACTTCACCAGAGTTGAAATGTAAACAAAAATAAAAGCCCTCTTCGGAGGCCCATTTCACCAGGAGATGAAGTGTAACAACCGCTCTTCGGAATTTCACTTCACCAAAGTTGAAATGCAGAGACAAAATAAAAGACCTTCCTGAAAGCCCACGTTTCACCAAGATTGAAATAAAACTTCCAAGTGTTGAAACGTGAAAAGGCTTTCTTCGAAGGCACAACTCTTTGGAGGTACACGTTTCACCGAGATTGAAATAAAACTTCCAAGTGTTGAAACGTGAAAAATCCCTCCTTAGAGGTACAACCCCCTCCCAGGGACACAGTTCAAAGGAAAGATCTCTTCAAGGGCGCAATCAAGAAGAAAGACCTCTTCGGAAGCCCACGTTTCACCAAGATTGAAATAAAATTTCCAAGTGTTGAAACGTGAAAAGGCTTTCTTCAAAGGCACAACTCTTTGGAGGTACACGTTTCACCGAGATTGAAATAAAACTTCCAAGTGTTGAAACGTGAAAAATCCCTCCTCAGAGGTACAACTTTGTATATATAAAAAAAAAAGAGAAGAAGTTAAAGTGCCCTTCAGAGATCCGCTTTACCACATAGAAGAATTCACTTGGTAAAATATGCACATAAGTAAAAAAAAAAAAAAGTGATTTCTTCGAACGACAAAGCGTAGAAACTTATACGAAGGGAGTTGTACTCTACAAAAATTTTCTTTAAAGAGAATAAAATAATTGTTCTTTAGCAAATAAGAGTGCAAGTCCCCTCGAAGTATAAGATATTGCAGCAAGCTTAAGGTATGGGGGCAACATGGTATAATAGTATAGCCGCATCAGTAAAGTAATACTCAAACAAAATACCATAAGCCCGCTGCAATATCATATAAACTTGTGCAAAAATGAATAATAAATGCATTCAAACAGAAATCTGTACAAACAAAGGATCATTTTATTCAATCGAAATGCAGGTACAGATTTCAAAATAAAGAAAAGCGGGGGCCGGTACCCGCACAATTCTCGACCAGTACATACAAAAGGCAAAAAGCTAAAATGTTCACTTCTTTTTACTACCTTTGGACCCTTTTCCCGGCCGAATGATTAGTTTTTCAGGACGGTCAGTTGGCACAAGGGAAGAAGGAGGGGTAGGTGCAGTTGGTCCAACTTCTGGCTCCCCTTCAGTAACAGTGATTATCTTCCCCCTCCTCTTTGACGTTCCGTGTTTTTTCCTCCTCTTTGAGGAAGACTCACTTCCCGGAGTAGCGAGTTTAGACAAAGTTATGTCATCAGAAGGGGTCCGCTCCGGGGATATCTCACCTTCCACAAGTCCCTCGTCTCTATGCTCCTGCGAAGCGATGGGATCGTCTAAACCATGGAGGGCTTCTATTTGTTCCTCTTGCGACCCGGGCTGAGAAGCAGAAGGAGGAGCCACCTGGAGAGACGGAGGAAGGATAACCGGAGGAGGAGAAATCTGAGCAGTGCTTGATACTTTCTCTGTAGAAGAAAAGAGGTTAAAGTCTGTAAAGAGAAGAGATGAAGGCTCATCAAGGTTGAGAAAATAGTCAAGGAGCTCATTAAACCCATGTGAAGTAAATGAGCAATCCACTTGAGCGAAATTTACAGTGGAATTACCTGCAGAAGTTGTCTTTATTACATCAATTTCATAGTCCGGGGCTTCAGCACTCTCTTGCGATTCATCTGTAACTTGAATAATTTTGGCCCCGGTATCAGTTTGAGCAGGGATCGGTACATAAGAGCTAGAGCCAATAATGCCAGCATCGACCGAAGTTGAAGGAGGGACAGGAACAGTCAAATTTGTTTCTTTTTCTTGATGCTCTTCCCCCACTATTTCAACCCGCGATCTGGCAAGTTGCTCTTTCCCTCTGGCAAGGGCTACGCGAGCCTCAAAGTCTAAGTAGTGCACCTCCAACTCCTCTTTAGTGTACCCGGCCCCTTTAAACATATCTAGTGCGGCCTCCCACACCTCGGCCAGGGTAATCTCATACTTGGGGCCCAGGAATGCAAGACTGCCACGCCCTAATATACATTGCAAGTAGAAATCAAATAGTGTCGAGCCAATATCAGCTTTGGTAGCTTCATGGGCCTCTTCAGCGGTAATTCTGCCCGCAACAGCCTCATCCCGCTCTCTCTCGACTTTGGATAACTGGGCTTTCAATTTTTCAATCTCTGCAGCCTGAAGGCCAGTTTGTCCTCGCAACTGAGTAATGTCAGTACGGTTGCCCTCTATAATCCGCTCCAACTCATCAGCCTTGGCCTCAGCATCCCTTTGCGCGGCATGAGCATCCCGCACCTGTTGAAGAAGCACACTTTCCCTTTGAGAATAAGAAGTGGAAGAAGTAGCAAGCTCCTCTTTAAGTTTCCCAACTTCTGCCTCAAGTTTCTCATTATAATCGGCGATACTCCTCATTTCTGCATCATGCTGTTTAAGGATCTTTTGCCATTCAGTTTTTTCGTTCTCCATGGTAAGCATAGCTTCAAGATTGGCCCTATTCACCCTTTGGAGCTCATCAACGAGTTTCTGCCAAGATGACATCCTCTCAATATCGGTTCTGACCGCATCAAGGTTCCTTTGCATAGCATTTTTATCTATGGGAACCAGGTCGAGGTCAAAGCGAACTCCTTTTAAACACCAATTAGGAAATCGGCGTTGAAGAGTGGCTGGACCTGGTCCAACTTGGTAAGATGGCCTATTAATGATTGCTTGGATATCAGTAAGGGAAGGGGCAGGAGATTGAGAAGAAGTAGGAGCAGTAATCTTCTCTGAAGGCACAGGCATTGGCTCCTCAATAACTTTGGCTCGTTTGCTCGAGTCATCAGTTATGTGACTCTTCCCTCTATCATCATGAGATTTGCGTTTAAGGGAGTCACTCTCTATGTAGGAGGAATCATGTCGACTATCTGGTCTTCCAAAGCGTTCTTCATAATCACGTCTTTCCCGAGCCTTCCGGGCTGCCCTTTCTTCATCAGTCTCTCTATGAATAGGAGGATAGGATTGATAGCCATACTGGCTGCGTTTCCCATATCGCTTAAAGTCATCATAGTACGAGCTGCCTCGCCTCATTAGTAAACCTAAAATTTAAAAAGAAGAAATAAAACTTGAGAATCCTTCAAACGTTTAAAAAAGAAAAGAGAGAGCATAAAAGTGCCAGGAATTCTAAGTGTGTGTGATGTGCAAACTACGCGCTTCAGTCTACGAACCACTCTTTAATGGGGGAGTAGTTGTGGGTGTAATAGATAGCGTCAACTCTTGAGTCGACGACAACTGTTGCAAAGTAGAAGTAGCTTCAACTACTGAAGAAGAAATCCCGGCAGTGATAGGATCTTCTTCAAAGATCTCTTGTGAAGTAGCAAAAAGGTCGCTCAGTCCTTCGAAAGTATCGTCCCTACTTTGCTTGACAGGACTGGATTTCTCAGCTTTTTCACCAGATTCTTGTGAATGATGGGAAGATCCCTGAGGCTCTTCTTCCTCGATAACCGGGGCAAGTTTGTCAGACGGCCCTGCAACATCAACATAAGTGGAACACTTCACTAGCGAAGTCTCAGGAGCAGGTCCTTTAGATATGGATGTGCTAGTAGAAACTGAGGCATCCAACACTCTAGCTGGGGAGTCTGGAATTTCATGAGGACGCGTAGAACGAGAAGTATGCAAAAGTCCGTACTGATGCAGAAACTCATCTTTCAACAGAAATTGAATATCTCTCTCCTCAACCGGTACGGCCTTAAGCCTCTCGAAAGTCGACTTGTGACTGGGATTCCTAGAGGGAGGAGGCAGCGCTGAAAATAAAAGAAGCAGAGTTAACACTTAGCAGGTCAGTCTCACAAAGGCCAGATAACAAACGAAGCAAGGATGGGTGGTCTTACTTCCTTCCCTCCACAGAGCATAAAACCCCGGGGGGCAACGAACGAAGAAGAACTGGGTTAGAAACCCGTGAGCAGTGTCGGGAAGGCCAACAATTAATTTGCGGTTTCGGGCGCTTCTCACAACAGTAATAGAAGGATGATCTTTGGTCCGGCTAAAGGAGCATAAGTAACAAATTTCATCAAAGCTCGGAAGTCGATCAAGTGTTCTCCTAAATAGCACACACAACCCCATTAGAATGGCGTAGCCATGGGGTGTAGTTGGGATGGAGCAATGGCCAATTGATGAAGAAGTTGTTGGAAAAAGTCATTGAAAGGAGGAACGCCCCCACTTAGGCACATATGCCGGTTAACTATCACAAAGCCAGAAGGTGCTATGTCAGCAGTGTTACTTCTCTCAGGAAGAATGGCATCTGATTCAGCAATGCCAAACTGAGCACACAGCTGGCGAAAAACTTTATATGATAGTGTAGTAGGAACTCTTTCGGGAGGATTAATTAGTGGAGCTGGAAGAACAGTTGCCTCTCCCGTCTGAACTGTTGCATCTTCTTCCTGAGAAGTCATTCTACACAAGCAACTGGATATTCAAATATGAAGGTGCACGTTTCCTAAAAGTGTGAAGTGTCGTGCAAAACTGATAAAAATAGCAAGTAAATATAACTGGAATTAAACTGGTCGACGATTGATCGACTACGGTAATTTCAGAACTTGTTAATTTGAAATTCAAGCATAATATTAGTGCAGGCTGGTCAGTTTCAGTTGACTATTTCAGTGTTGCTTTAATATTCTACTTGAAATCGATAGCACTTCGTTCACACAACTTACTTAAGTTAATTATCTGTTATTAACTAATCTGTCATTTGATGTGGGCGGTTGATGGCAGTATATTCGTCCCAATTTTCTGTAAATATCATATTAAACAGATTGTTAACCCACAAGTTAAAGTAATCTGTAAAAGAATGCAGCAAAGTTCAACGGATCAAAATCCATGCAACAATTCAAGGTCTAAGCAGAGTTTAAAAATGCAAGTGCTGAGTCGTAGACGACTCAAGAGTAAAGTCGTAAACGACTCAAGTGATAACTCGACAACAACTTAAGTGCTAACTCGTCTACGAGTTAAGAATTTCTCTTCGGTTTAAGTTAAGTCGTTGGTTCTCTGGTTGACTCGTCCACGACCTAAAGAATTATGAGGAGAAACAGGATAGGTCGCTTCACTTCTGAGTCGTTGAGGCTTTGAGTCGGAAGTCCTTCGAATCGTGAGTCATAAAAGGAAGACAAGGCTTCAAGTCAGAAAGATACAAATTCTTCTAAGTCTTAACTCAGTTACGACCTAAAAACCTTATCTCCACTCCTAAATCCATAGACCGTCTCACCTCTAAACCGATGAACCCTCTAACTATTATCTCGTCTTCTCCAAACCCCTAACAGCCTGATAAAAATAAAATATAAATAGATTGAAACCCATTATCCTCTCCTCGCGAATTATCCAAAACCTAATCGAACTACCTCGAGCTCGCCAGCAATCGATCGTGGCAACAATTGTGATGAAGCGTGGTATAAGGAACTGGATTAAATTCGCAAGTTAACAGCTATCGCGGAATCAAATGAACTACGGATCTACTTACGCGATGCGATGATGAGGATTGTAGGGACTGAATCAACGGTAAGATGAACTGGTTGAATTTGTTTCCGAAAGCTCGAGGACGTGTTAATGGCAGAAATAGCTCAGAGGTAAGTAATGGGAAGAAGGAAATAGGGGGAACGACCCAAGCATTTTATACCTCAGGGAAGTGGGACTCGAATCGGCACACCAGGGTTATGATGAGTCGAAGCACACGACTTACGACTTAAGGCATGTGCTTCGAGGGGCAAGTGTTAACCCAGTTTCCTCTACGAGTTAAAGTTTACGACTTAAGGCCTTCACGGCTTAAGGAATCTACGAGTTAAGGAGTTTACAACTTAAGGCCTTCACGGGTTAAGGAATCTACGAGTTAAGGAGTCTACGACTTAAGGCCTTCACGACTTAAGGCCTTCACGGGTTAAGGAATCTACGAGTTAAGGAGTCTACGACTTAAGGCCTCCACGGGTTAAAGGGTCTACGAGATAAGGTCTACGACTTATGGCCTTCACAACCTAAGAACATTACGGCCTGACGACCTAAGGTTGGCATAATCTTACTAGTTAAGGATGACACGACTTAAGGAAGTTTGCGACTTAAGTCATTACAACCTAAATGACCCAAGGGAGTAACGGTCCAACAACTTAAAGGAACTATGACTTAACGACTCGAGGGACGAGGAGTTAAGACGACTACGCCTAAGTAGTGACCGACTTACGACCTTTACTAGGTCGTTCACGACCTAAGGCCACAGAGGCAAATTCAATACTGCACCATGACTCGTTAACTCCAGTTAAGCCACAAGCCGAGGATCAGTTTGGGTCGGTCACGACCTACGACATATGGTAAGTCGTACACGACTTAAGACTATGGTAAGTCGTACACAAGAATCAGTTCAATGCCGCATCACTTATGAGAGGACAGGTTAACTCATTTGCGACTTAGGACTTGTAATATATCTAGGGTTCAGCAAGGATGCCTTGAAGAAGTCTAGACCCAGCATTTAAGTGACAACTGACCCACGACTTAGTTTAAGTCGTCCACGACTCAACTTAGGTCGGTTGCGACTTAGGACTTGGTAATGTTTCCTGCCTAGAATTGCCTATAAAAACGACCCTAGCTCCAACTAGAAGGGGACTTTTGGCTGATTTCCTTCAAACACCGTTACTCTGCTGCATTACAAACTAATCCAATCCAACACTTGAAGCTCTCAAGATATTAAGAACGCTACAAACAACTTCAAGAAGAGATCACATACATCCAACATGGATTCGAAAACTCTCATCTTCATCGAAGTTTAAGCTACTCGTTCTAAGTCTCTTGTAATTCAAAGTGTATTGTATTTGGGAAGAATTGTATCAGCTTGTAACGAGATTATTAATAAAAGTACTTAAAGTGGACGTAGGCTATACCCTAAAGCCGAACCACTATAAAATTGTTGTTGTTTACCGCTTTTCTACTATTATCCGCTTGTAATCTGTTCCCGAGTCGTCGGGTGGTGCTTTCACAACTACAACTCGTACACCGGGGTGTTAGCGTTCAAATTTTAGCGTTAACAAAGGTGTAGTCGCTGTGTGATGAGACACAGTGACTATGGACATGTTTCTTTGGGACAAGTTAAGGAAGAGTGTCTGTTTCGGTTGTGGCTGTGTTCAGCTGGGAGTTTCTGTTGGTTGGAGGTCCGAGTTTCTCGAAGAGCTTTGGATTAGGAAGTCTTCTGGATCAGCAGTTTTTCTGAAATGGAATTCATAAGTAATTAAGTAGACCCGTTTCTTCGATGGATTGGCCACATAAGCGTAAGCTATTCTGATTTGTAAAGAGAGAGCAGTATCTTTGGAATTAGGCTGGATCGATCGCAAAAGCGACTTGCGATGGTTTGGGTGTTCTTTTGTGTTTCAGAGATTTTTCTGGATGTCTTCAAGAAGTCAGAGTTTTGCCAGCATCTGGAGATTGAGTGTGGTATCGACTGGATTTCAGAAGTGGTACCGATGGATCAGATTAGAAATTGGATGATTTTTGAGTGTGGTAAAGCAGCTCAGATTTTGGAGAAACTTCTGAGTTTTATTTTTGGATATGAGAACTTTATTATTGGAATGTGTTGTCCAGTCTGTGATTGAGTTCATATTCAGCATTTTCATCTGTTCAGTCAGAGTTGCGCAGTGGAAGCATGGTGGTAGCTATTTTAGTTTGGAAGCAATTGGATGTTTCAATGTTTGGATTGGAGAAGAAATTTTTCAGCATCTTAAGGCCAGTTTGGAGTGCATCTGTTTTATCTTTTCCGGATAAGAGAAGTGAGTTCTATTTTCTGATTTGGAATAGAGTTTGTGTTCTGAGTTTTCGTTGATCTTGGAAAGATCAATTTTTTTGATTGTATTTGGTTCAGTTTGTTTCTAAGGAACATCGGCAAGAGTTGAGCTGATCAGCAAGAATGTAGACGGTCCAGGATCGTCCGAAGAGTTTTGTGGATAAGAGACGGAGGAATTTGGATTTTTGGAATCGGGGATTTGATTTTGGATAAGTGTTTGGTCTTCAGGATTGAATTGTCAGTTTGAATAACTGGAATTCGTTGTGTTTCACGTATCTCTGAGGGAGTACGTGTAAGATCTATCTCTGGTTAAAGAACCAACGGTTCAGGGAGTTTTGGTTGTTGATTCAGACTTGTCTATAGACTGATATCCTGTCTTGTTTTGTAGCTCTAGGTGAGTGGAAGTTCTGTAGCTTAGTAGTATTGTTTGTTTGGGTTCTGTACAGCGAGTGACCCGGTATTTATACCTGGGGAAACTCGAGAAAATTCTATCCGAAATTTTGTCTGGATAGTTAGATTTGTTTGTTTGGATGAATTGGTTGCTATGATTGTTATCTTATGGTTGATATATGCTTGTGTTTAAAATTTATATCTTTAACTAGATTATTAAATTACCTTTGTTTTAAATTTCAGGGACGAAATTCTTTTATGGGGGGAAGAATGTGATATCCCGGAAATTTAGGGCAATATCAATTTAATAATCTACATCAAAAATTTAAATTAATTTGATAATAATAAGAATTGATTTAATAATCTTCTTTTAAATAAATATTTAACTGATAATTTATCTTTTAAAAGCTAATTTAAATTGTTTCTATTTATAATGTATATATGTATATATTGGTATATATTATAAATAGATAAGTTTTTTTTTTAAATTTAATAGATAAAGCTATGTTTTCCAATTCTATTATTTTTGATAATTTGGAAATTTTGTATTGAATAAATAATAATTTGATTTTAAAAATGCTCAAGATAAAAGTTATTTGTTTAAAGGTATTCTAGCCTAAGTCTAAATTTAAATAAAAGTTTGTTTTATTTTTTTCTTAAATATAGTTTGATTTAAAAAAGGGTAACTTATTAGATAAGAGACAATTTCTTTAAAAATTGAGATTTGTTAATAATCTAATATTTTTACAAATAGATTTTTATATAAATAGGAACTATTATATATACTTATATTTGGGAGAAACTACGGTTTGAAGTTAAAATTGAATCTTTCAAAATTTGTTTATAATAAAATAAGTCTTATTTATATTTAACATAAGTAAATGACATAATAAAATATCTTTGAACTTAAAGAGAAAATAAATAAATAAAATAAGTATTGTAACAAAGATTTACACAAGTTTGAAATAATAAGAAGTAAATTTAGTATTGATAATTTAAGTTCAAAATAATAAGTGTAATAATAACAAGCACTTGTATTAGAAATAAAACTTAATACATAAGTAAAATTTATAATTAATAACTAGAATAAACTAAGACAAAAGACAAAATAATAAAAGTAACCAGACAAAGTAGTGATTTTGCTGCCTGTAAGTAAAAGATGCAAGAGCAAGGAATAGAAATGTGTATGTTGCCTGAAAAGAAATTTGGAAATGCAAGGAAAAAAGCAAGCAAATTAACAAAGTAAAAGAAAAATATCTAAACATAAAATAAGGTTAGCAGTAAACATACAGTACTTAATCAATAAATGCTTTCATTTCTAGCAGCAAACATGTCCATACGAATTGGATGTAAAATCATTCCTGCCTCCAAAATAAATATCTTGCCTGATAAAAACAAAGTAAAGAAAAGCTTGCACCAGTAAAAGCCTACACCCTTTACAAACTTATCTTTCTATGTATACATATCAAACCAGAGGAAAATTATATTGCAAGCTTCTTTATTTTATATACAAACTTAAATATAAACTGAAACCATTATTCAATAATAAGCAGACAAGATGAATTTAACAGGAAGATCAAAGCAAAAATATTTTATAGTTCAGAAGTTCAAAACAGTTTCTAGTTTTAAAGTTTGAGCTCTTTCAATAACCAGGGTGCTCTGTTCATTTTTACAAGCAAGGTGAGTAACATTTTTAAAATTACTTAAGTTTTAAAATCTGATGCATGATAATATTTGGATGCTTAAATATATTGTGTGAATATTTTTATATTCATTTTTCGCTGGGTGTTTATGTAATGAATTCCTGTATATTTCAAGCATGCGGTCCAAACTGTTTCATTACAAACTTGCCTTGTTTTTCATTTTCTGTGAGTAATTGCTTTCAAATTTCTTAAGTTTTTAATATGTTGCATGCTAATAATTGAATGCTTAATATATTTGCGTGAATCTTTATATACCCCTTTCTCTGGCCATTTGCAAAATGAAATACTGCATCTTGTATTCTCTGTGAGTAACTTCAATTACTAAAACTTAAGTACTTAAATTTGTTGCAAAATCTGGAATAAGTAAGATTTGTATGTATGTTTTTTTTTTTACTTTACATGTGGATGCGGTCTGAGTATATATTAAAGCCTCTGTAAACAAACCTATTTATTTTGTTTCCAGTTGATTCAAACTATTTTTAATCACTTGATCCAATAGCTTTTAGGATTTATATTACAAACAGAAATTGTTAGTTTCAACATAACTTAGAGTTAAAGTTTTATTTTAGTTGAACTAAATTAGAATATGGTTTTGGGAATCAAAATAACAGAGGAAAATTTGAATAAGAGAAAAACCTAACACTTTAAATTATAAATCCAGGAACATATATTGAATCTCTGTAACAAAATATGATTTTTATCATTTATATTATGATTTTCAGTCAAGTGGTTTGGGTCTAGTTTAGGTTTGAACGAAAGTTGGTTTTTGGGCGATTACTAGTGATCTATGCATTTGGAGGTGGTCGGGTTGTGAGAGGAGGTGGAGAAGCTTACCACGGTGATGGGAAAAAAAGTGGTAGATAGTGTAGTTAAGCGTGGTGGCGACGACAGCGAAATTCTTTCTGTAAACCTAGTTTTGAACTGGGTTGAAGTTCGGGCTTGTTCGATTCCCTTGGTGCATCGAGTTCAACTGGGGTTTGGGAATTGGTAGAGGGGTGAAAGATGAAGCCGTTGCCGGTGGTGGTGGTTCTCTGGAGGACGGAGGAGGAAGGGCGAAGCGTTGACAGGTTACGAGAGGGGGACATGCTCGTGGTTCCAAGTTTGAGATTGGAAGCTTGTTTTTGTTACGAGCAAGTGATGTAGCTTTGGGCGCTCGTGGTTGTATCTGGTGATGCTCGGCGGCGTGTTGGAGTGCTAGTGGGTGGCCGGAGGTGGCTGGGGCCACGGTGCACGTGCACCGTGCCATTGAAGGCTGGGTGTTTGTTTTTCTGTGTGCTGGGTTTTTGTTGTTGTCAGGGAGTAATGCTCGAGTAACCCGAGTACGTGACTCGAAGTAGTGAAGGGGGAGACTCGAAGCAAGCTAGGTCTTGTCTCGAGGCAGAGGTTGGTTTCAGGTTTTAGTAAACCTGATTTTCCCAGAGTTTTAAATTTTGTTCAAAATTTCTCAAAAACAGGATTTAAGGTAAGTTTAAATTTAAGAATTAAAGTATAAATTCAAATGGAAATTTTGAATCTAAAGTTTTATAAATAAATTTGGATTTTAAATCAAGAATTAAAAATCAAATTTTTAAGTAAGTTAAACCAAAATTTTAGAATTCAAAGTTTATTAATGAATTCCAATTTTCTTGAATACAGACCTGAATTCAAATTAGTTTCTAAATCTAAATATGTAAAACAAGTTTAAGCCAAATAGTTTAAAAAGTAACTTGTTTCAAAATAATGTTTGAATTGATTTTGGGTATAGTTCTTTTTATAAAGAAATTTTTGAATGGAAAGTAAATAAATTGTTTTATCTTGAATTTGCAAGTTAAAAATATAAATGTCTTTTGGAAGTTTAAATTTAAATAAAAGATTTAAATAGTTGAACATAAAGGCTTTCTTGTATAGTTTCATATGTACGTAATTAATGTTATTTACAAGATTATAAATTGAATTTAAATTTGATTAATGTTTAAATAAGTAATCCTTTGAATCTTAAATTTCAGAATGGAATTTGAATGTAAATTTAAATGTGTAATGTTCTAATACACATTTATATTAATTAAGTCATTTAATAAGAAATAAATTATCTTAAGTATAATTAAGGCATTAAATGATTTAATTAATAAGGTAATAAAGGAATGGTGTATTTATTAAATTTATAAACTAATAATTTATATTAATTTATAAATAAAGATAAATTAAGAAGTAAATTAAGTAATGTTATTAGTTAATGAAGATAATTAACTAAGGATTATTAATTAATTAATGTGATTAATTTTGGTAATTAATCAGATTAATTAGATAATCTATTGTAAGTGGTTAAATGTAATTACTTGATAAAAGTAATTAAGAGATTAATTACGTATTGTAATTAATTTTGATATAATGATTAAATTAAGTTAATTAATTTAGTTTAATTAATTTAAGAAGATCATTTGATAAATTGATAAGTATAATTACTTAGTGTATTCAATCGAGCATAATTACTTAAGGAAGTAATTAATGTTAATTACTGAATGTAATTAGTGAAAGATGATATGTTAATAAAGTAATTTGGATAATTACTTTTGTAATTAATAAGAGAATTAATTAAAGGAGATAATTAATTATAGGATAATTAATTTATTAATATGAGTAATTAAGGGTAGTTAATTATTGGTTGATATTAATCAAAGGTGATTAATAATTGCGTTTAATTAAAGATTAATTACTTAATGTAATTAATTTAATCAAAGTAATATAATTTAAATCTAAATTAAAGGTCATTAATTAATGTAATTAATGATGAAACTAAGAATTGTTAATTAAGAAATATTAATAATGTGGTGATTAATTTATGTAATTAATTAACAATAAATATAATTAATGATATTAATTAATAAATGAAGTAATTAAATGTTAATTACTATAAATGATTTAGGATAATTAATTTGGGAAATTAAATAAAGACTAATTACTTATTGTAATTAGAAGGTGATTAACCAAGGGTGTTTAATTAAGATAAATATTTAGAGAATAATTAATTTGATTTATAACTAATTAATGGTTGTATAAACAGGATTTACAGATGGAGTAATTAATTTAATTTACTTTAAATTAATTAAAGATAGAAGTAGTTAATTTAATTCATTTTAAATTAATTACAAATGGTATGATTATAAATCATTGCTTATGGATGAATGATATTGATATTTCATTTGATAATTGTGATCTCAGATATGAGATGAGTAATATCGATGTGATATGGATGTATGGTTTAAGTATGATAATATTTATTATTTGTTTGGATGATGATGATGATAGTGATCCTCGGTACGTTGATCTAGGCCGCGTACTGTGACGGGCGGTACCCCAGTAGCACTGCCATTGTATGGAATCCACAGTCCAATAAGTGCCAACGGTTTTGATTGTATTACCCACTTTTGTGGCTAGTAGCTGGAATTTAATCATGTAACAATTTCGGCTATTTTCTATTTACTTGAAAACCCTAGACCTATTATAATATCACAGAATTTCCTATCAAATGTTTTGGTTAGCGTAAGGTAAAAACTTACCCATGTTTATTTGTGGGGAGTCTTACGTGATACCTTTTGTTTTCAAAAGATTTTCAAAGTTAAGCAATCTTTAACCTGTTACTCATACCAGACCCATGTCTGACCCGGAGTTTATTTTTGTTTTTCATAAACTCTCGAGTACCCAAATTTTTACGGGTAGCCAAGGGATTCAGGTTAGCTTTGACAAATTCTGGAGGGGCAATGGAGCAGGAGGCTTCAGCATTGTAGATATATATATAGTTCCGCTGTGTTGATATCTCTGTGTTGTTTTGTGTATTGAGTTGTATAACTAGACAGGTGTTTATAACTGTCTAGTATGTGATGTATTGTCTGTATAACTCTGATTGATGTTGTATATTATGTAAATACTTATGTGATTATTATAATTTATTCGTTTCGCTGTGAGATTTTGATGTTGTTGTTCTTTCTTCTCTATCTTTTCTATTTTCTCATCCCCTTCTTTCTTCAAGACGATACGGTTTTCTAGGCGTAGAAAGTCGCGTCGTCACAACTGTGCAAGCTGTGAAACATTGGAGACATTATTTGTTCCATAAAGAATTTGTTTTGTATACGGAACATGAAGCATTGAAACATTTCCAAAGAAGAATAAAATTGCAGCTAGGCATGCATCGTGGATAGCTTATTTGCAGCAATTTACATTCGTCGTAAAGCACAAGTCTGGAGTGACTAATCGCGTCGCCAATGCGTTGAGTCGGAGGAGTAATTTACTGACAACTATGCGAGTATAGGTGATGGGTTTTGACTTACTTCCATATTTGCTTACTTCAGATTCTTATTTTTCCGGAATTCTAGACAAAGTTAAGCAGGGAAGCATGGATGGATATGTGTTGGTCGATGGTTTTCTATTTAAAGGAAATCAATTATGTATTCCAGATTGCAGTCTGCGAATGAAGATTATCAAAGAATTGCATGAGGAAGGACATGTGGGCTGCGAACGTACTATGCAGTTGATTTCAAAGTCTTATTTTTGGCCGTCAATGAGAAAGGAAGTTGAAAATTTTGTTCAGAGGTGCCATATTTATCAAGTTTCGAAGGGAACCGCTACAAATGCAGGTTTATATATGTCGTTGCCTACACCTACTAAGCCATGGGTGGATGTTAGTATGGACTTTATATCGGGTTTACCGAGGACGCAACGTGGCAACGATTCCATCTATGTGGTGGTTGATCGATTTTCAAAAATGGTACATTTTATCGCATGCAAGAAGACGGCAGATGCAGTTAATGTCGCACAGTTATACTTTAGAGAGATCGATCGTCTTCATGGGTTGCCTGAATCTATTGTATCGGATTGAGATACTCGTTTTCTGAGCCATTTTTGGATGTGTCCATGGAGAATGGTCGGGAGAAATTTGAAATTTAGTAGTGTTTATCATCCACAGACGGATGGACAGACCGAAGTTGTGAATAGATCCCTAGGTAATCTATTGCAATGCCTCGTGAATGACAATTTGAGAAGTTGGGATTCCAAGCTGTGTCAAGTTGAGTTCGCACACAACCATGCAGTTAATCGTAGCACTAGGTTCAGTCCATTCCAGGTTGTTTATTCAACAATTCCGAAGGGACCACTGGATTTATCTACAGTACCACAACAGCAAGGAGTGATCAAGCGAGCTAGTGATTTGGTGAAGGAATTCCAAGAATGCCACAAAGTTGTGCAGGAACGATTGCTTAAGGCGAATGAGAAATTTAAGCAATCCTCAAATAGTAAACGGCGAAATGTTGAATTCAAAGAAGGAGATTTTTTGTATGCATTGTTGACCAAGGATAGATTTCTTGTTGGAACTTACAACAAGCTAGCTGCCAGATGTTGAGTCAAGATTTTTTATAGAGTTTTGATTTCTGACAAAGGAATAAGCGTGATCGACAAAAAGAAGTTATTCAGACACAAAGAGCTCCATATGATTAGAGGTTGATTATTTGGTATGTTAGTAATGATTATTTATGTTAAATCTATCCTCAAATAATCTTATGCCTTCAATCTTCGAATATATATATAAATATATATGAGTGCACATTAACTGTGCACTCTGGACAAAACCGGTTGATTGGTCAAAACCAGGTGGTCGACCGTTATTGCCCAGAATGCACAGATAACGTGCACAAGTGAACATAACGTATATATATTCAAATTCCTGTCTATTGGTCCTTTTTGACCTGTCGACCGTTTTCAAACAGAAAGCAACCCTTCGTATAGACACTTCCTTTTCTTCAAATAATAATTTATAAGTTGCATATCAAGGGAATCAATATATATACGAATAATTTATAAGTTGCATGCAGATTGCACAATTCAATGTGCAATTTAACAGGCACCGGTCGACCGGTCAATATAGGTGCGGTCGACCGTTCCTGTGTAAATTGCACAGTGAACGTGCACACATGCACATAACGTATATATATTTTGAATTCCTGTCTACTGGTCACTTTTTAGCCTGTCGACCGTTTTTGAACAGAAAGCAATTTTTTCAAAAGACACTTCTCTTCTCCAAAGGTTGCATCTCTTAATCTTTCACCAAAGATCATATCTCTTAATGGCAAAGAGTTACAACCATTCTTGTCTATATAAACTAATCCAATTCGTTGATTAAGAATAACGATTTCATATATTCTTTTAATCTAATCTCTGATCTCAATTCTGTATTATAAAAGCTCTAAATTATTTATTGAATCTTTGAAACTATTTCATATCCTTTGATTCAATAATATACTTTCCTTAATCTTTTCAAAACATCATATCGCATACTTTGAGGATAAGATTATAGGAAGGGTGTACTGCTAGTGACAAATCCGTGTTTTCAAGAACACAAGTTGTCAACAACAATTGTATTTGTTCTTTTGTTGAAGTCCTCTGTGTTGTAAGAGGCAAGTGTTGAAGTCCTCAGTATATTAGAGGCGTGAAATCCCGTTCGGTTGTTCGGGTGTTGTAAACCTGTTCCTCCGGGTGAAGTGAGGTAGTTAATATTGAAAATCCAGATAGAAGTCTGGGACTGGACGTAGGACGGTGCTCCGAACCAGTATAAAAATCTCTGGTGTGATTTTTATATTTTTTATTTACAATGCTATTATCATCTATTTCCGCATTTGTATTGTAATCCATATTACACGATCCGTGTATACTATATTAGCACATATAATTGTATACACACCGCACTTTCATTTGGTATCGGAGCACGGTCATCATATAACCGTAACACAGTTATTTGATATATTCTTGTAATATGGCAAATAACGCAAGTACTAGCACTCAAAACACCACTTACACAGAAGGGCAATCGACACAAAGACCTCCATTTTTCAATGGTCTTAACTATAGTTATTGGGCAACACGTATGTCATTCTTTATGCAATCAAATAGTTATGATGCTTGGAATGCAACTCAAAAAGAAATAGTGAATCCAACAACTGATTATTCAGAATGGACTGCGGCTGAGAAAACGGCAGCAGCCGTAAATGCAAGAGCAATAAATATGTTGTTTTGTGCATTATACCAAAATGAACATAACCGTGTTAGTATCTACACTACTGCATATCAAATTTGGCAAACGCTAAAAATCACTCATGAAGGTACTAACAAGGTTAAACAAGCCAAAATAGCCATGCTGAAAAGTCAATTTCAAAATTTCAAAATGAAACCAAATGAGACAATCAATGATATGTATTCACAGTTTCAAACTATCCACCATGCACTTATTGGCTTAGGACAAAAGTATTCTGATTTTGATGTTGTTTCAACAGTCCTACATTCTCTGACTAGTGAATGGGAAGGAAAAGTATTAGCAATTGAAGAAGCTAATGACCTTTCTGTCATGAAACCAGATGAATTGATAGGAAATCTAATGTCCTACGAAGCTAATTTGCTGACTAGAAAGGAACAAAAAGAATAAAAGAAAAACATGGCATTCCATGCTGAAAAAGACGAAAATGAATCAGAGTCTGAAGATGAAGATCTGGCATTCATAGCAAAAGGTTTCAAAAAATTCCTAAAACAGCGAAAAGCCAGTCGTTATAATAGAAAGAAATCTGGATCAAATAAACCAACATCTTCCTCTATAGAATGCTTCAACTGTCACAAAAAGGGGCACATGCACAAGGATTGTCCGGAGCAAAAGAAGAAGTTAGAAAATGACAAATTAAGATATAAGAAGGACAAATCAAAGAAACAAGCATTCTCGGTAACATGGGATGATACAGACTCATCAGAAAGTGATAGTGATACGGAAGATGAACAAGCAAATGTATGTTTCATGGCAATAGAAGATGAGGTACAAATTCCTACATTCGATGAAATGCTTGATATTAATGCTGAATTGATAGTCAAATATAAAGACATAAAACGACAACTAAAAGAAGCCAAAGCAGATTTGAGTAGAGCAGAATTTGAACGAGATATGTTAAAAGACAAGAAGAAAATATTAGAAGAAGAACTTGAAAATTTTCAAGAATCATCATCTAATGTTGACTCTCAACTAGTTCTTTTGAGTCAAGAAATTGAAACTCAAAAGGAGAAAAATGATGCTCTCACTACTAAAAATCATGAGCTTGAGGCAAAGTCAAAATTCTGGACCTAGAAAAAGCTAGTTTACAAACTAAGTTAGATAACATTTCTCAAAATGTTTCTAACTTTGACAAAGGTCGAGAAAATTTGACAAAAATCATTAAAAATTCACAATCTGTTTCAAATAAACAAGGTTTGGGATATAAGAAAAAAGAAACCAAGAAACATCTTGGTAATAAAAGAAAGAAGAAAGTACGAAAAACTGAAGCTAAGAAAAATCTTAGTTTATTATATTCCAAACCAAAACCAGTTGTGAAATTTCAAAAGAAAAATGTCAAGACTATCAAAATATGGGTTCCTAAAACAAATAACAATTTGATTAGGAACAAATATATTCAGAATTTCATGAATAATGTCCATCTTAATATTTATTATGTCTATAAAGGGGATACCAGACCCGTATGGCTTTGGACTCCTAAGACCTAACTCTTAGGACCCCATAAAAAGTGGGTACCATGGTCTTAATTTTATTTTTTTTAGGTCCCACTTAAGAAAAGAGGAAAGTGGATATTGAAAAGTGGTTGCTCGAAGAACATGACTGGAGACAAGAGCTTATTAACAAATATTACATACTCAGATGGTGGCTCCCTCACTATTAGAGATAATTCAAAAGGTTATATCATCAGCAAAGGCGATGTGGGCAATTGCGGTACATCTAACTTACCTCTTATTACTAATGTCATGCTAGTTAGAAATTTAAAACACAATTTACTTAGTATTAGTCAGTTATGCGACAAGGGTTTTACAATTTCCTTTTCAAATAATAAGTGTAGTATTTTAGATAAAGACCATAATTTAGTTTTCGAAGGTTACAGAGACAGAAATATATATATTCTGAATATGAATATTAATCATAATTCAGATATGTGTCTTATGGCTAATGATAATAATCCATGGCTATGGCACAAACGCTTCTGTTATATAAACTTCAGAACTATTGACAAGCTAGCCAAAAACAATCTATTTAGAGGACTACCCAAAATGAGTTTTAAGGTTAACAACATTTGTGATGCATGTCAACTAGGAAAATTGACCAAATCATCTTTTAAATCCAAGAAAGTCATATCAACATTACAACCACTTGAGTTACTACACATGGATTTATTTGGACCTACTAGGGTTCAGTCACTAAATCACAGTCGATATGTGCTTGTAATTGTTGATGATTTCTCCTGTTACACATGGACAATTTTCTTAAAAAATAAAAGTGACACTTTCGATCATTTCAAATCTTCCGTGAAAAGAATTCAAAAATCAAAAGGGATTAAAGTTAAAAATATAAGAAGTGATCATGGCGGAGAGTTTGAAAATAATGAATTTGAACATTTTTGTACAAAGAAAGGTATATGTCATAATTTTTCGTTTCCCAGAACTCCACAACAGAACGGAGTTGTAGAACGGAAGAATCGAACTTTACAAGAATGTGCAAGAACATTATTGAATGGAACCACCTTACCAAAACATTTCTGGGCAGAAGTCGTCGCAACTGCCTGTTATGTTTTAAATCGTGTGTCCATAAGACCTCTTACCAAGAATACTCCTTATGAATTATTTAACAAAAGAAAGCCTAAAATCTCATACTTCAAAGTTTTTGCTTCCAAGTGCTTTATGTCAAATACGAAAGACCAGCTTGGCAAATTCAATCCAAAAGCCGATGAAGGAATATTTGTCGATTATTCGGAACGAAGCGAGGCCTATCGTATATTTAATAAACGAACCAAAACTATTGAAGAATCACTTCATGTCTCTTTTGATGAATTCTATCAACATCCTCAAACTATTTCATATGATGACGAAACAATAGTCACTGATAATCCAGTCATCACAAATGTTGATTCGGACTTGGAAATAATTACTGAGAATATTCCTCAAATATGTGAGTTACAATCAGCACCAAGAATATTAAGAGACCATCCGGCCCAAAATATAATCGGTGAAGTAACATCACATGTCAGAACAAGGAGTCAACTCAACCAAATGGGACATGTCGCTTTTCTCTCAAATATCGAACCTAAGAATCCAAAAGAAGCTGCTACAGACGATTACTGGATCATTGCCATCCAGGAAGAACTAAATCAGTTCGAGCGCAATGACGTTTGGGAACTTGTTCCAAGACCAACTGATCAGTCAGTTATTGGTACTAAACGGGTCTATAAAAATAAGGCTGACGAACAAGGAAATATCACCAAAAATAAAGCAAGATTAGTAGCACAAGGGTATAATCAGGAAGAAGGTATCGATTATGAAGAAACTTTTGCACCAGTTGCTCGACTAGAAGCTATTAGAATCCTATTATCTTTTGCTTGTCACCATAATTTCAAACTTTATCAGATGGATGTCAAAAGTGCATTTCTCAATGGATTTATCAAAGAGAATGTATATGTCGAACAACCTCCTTTGTTCGTTCATGAAAAATATCCTGACCATGTGTTCAAACTTAAGAAAGCTCCGTATGGTTTAAAACAAGCACCTCGTGCTTGGTATGAACGATTACGTAGCTATCTTATTAACTCAGGATTTAAAATAGGCAAAGTCGATCAAACTTTATTTATCAAACATTCTCAAAAGGATATTCTAGTTATCCAGATATATGTAGACGACATCATCTTTGGTTCAACAAACGATAAACTCTGCAAGGAATTTGCAAGTATTATGACCAAAGAGTTCGAAATGCCTCATATGGGAGAACTGTCATATTTTCTTGGACTTCAAATCAAACAACTTCCGAATGGTATCTTTATTAATCTAGAAAAATACCGCGGAAATCTTATCAATCGCTTCGGGTTAAATAACACATCTGGTAAACCTACTCCTATGAGTACAACTACACATCTTGAAAAAGATGAAAAAGGTAAGAGTGTTGACCAGAAACTTTATCGAAGCATGATAGGTTCTCTTCTTTATCTTACAGCAAGTCGTCCAGATATAATGATGAGTGTTTGTCTATGTGCACGCTTTCAAGCAGATCCAAAGGAATCACATCTACGAGCAGTGAAACGTATAATTCGTTATCTTAATAATACCAAAGATTTCGGTCTTTTTTATCCAAAAGAATGTCCATTTTAATTAGTATCGTATAGTGATGCTGATTTTGGAGGCTCTCAAAAGGATAGAAAGAGTACAAATGGTACGTGCCACTTTATTGGAAAATCACTTGTCTCTTGGTTTAGTAAGAAACAAAATTGTGTTTCACTATCAACATGTGAAGCTGAATATATATCAGCGGCTCTCGCCTGTACTCAAGTTATATACATGCAACAAACACTTCAAGATTTTGATATTCATTTATCAAATTCTATTATATACTGTGATAACACAAGTGCTATAAATCTTTCAAAGAATCCAGTGAATCACTCCAGAACCAAACACATTGATATCCGTCATAATTTCCTTAGAGACAATATCGAAAAAGGAAATATATGTCTCGAATATGTCCAAACTGATAATCAACTAGCGGACATTTTTTATTAAGCCTCTACGTGATTCTAATTTCATTAAATTTCGTAGAGAACTTGGTTTAATTTCTAGAAAAGAACTTGATAAGTAAATCTTTAATGTAATATTCTAAGTTCCTTTCGGATTATTTCTCCTATTACTATATTAGGAAATTGAATATGAGCTTTAATTTTTTTTTATGGCCAAATTTGCATATCTTTTTTCATCCACAAGCTTATATATAGGAATTGTTATATAAGCTTAACAAAAATATTGTTTTCATCGCTTCTATCTGAACCTAATAAGTTTATAGTTCATTATGGCACATATTTGTTATGAGCGTGCTCAAAGGTCTCATATTTCGGTCACAAGTTCTGAGCCAGAAGAATATTACTCTCCTGAAACTCCAAAACAAAAATCAAAGTGTCATCACCAATGCATTCATACTCCTGGCAATACGCCTACTTCAAAACGAGCAAAAAAGGTATTGTTTTGTTCACCCCGTACCAGAGAAAAGATCAATGAGATTCACCATTATCAAAAACATCAAATCGATCTTCAAAGACATCTGCATTATGAGCAACAACTGCTTCGGAACGTTTATCTCTTCTAGAAAGAATGAAATCATTCTTTTGTGGTTCAAGCAAACATGGCGTATACGAACCAATGCCTCATGCACCTTCATTCTCTAAAAGCCTAAATTCATGGGATAAAAACTATGCTCAGAATGAAGGAGCGAAAGAAAAATGGTCGCCATGGAAACCACGCATTACCAATGTCAAAGAAGAGACTTCCGATCATAATTCCTCTACCTCTCATTAAAAATTTGTTTAATATTATGATTGTATTCACGTATAAATCAATATATATACACACACACACATCATGTTCTTGAATAAATTCAATATTATATAGACCGTTCACATACAGAAATTCATGCAAGAAGGAAGGAAAACAACTCACAGAAAAACAAGTCGACTGACCAAAATGAACCAGTCGACCGTTTTTGTCTCTATGTAAAAACGGTCGACCGTTTATTTTGGGGTGGTCGACCGGTTTCATGCTGTTTTGTTTTTTAAAAAAGGCACATACGGTCCTTTCTTCCCCCATCTCTTCATTTCTTCCTTTTCAACAAAACTCTCTTAGCCCTAAAAATATATTCTTCCTCCAATCTCACTAAAATGGCTCCTCCACAAAAGAAATTAAAACAAGCTTCTTCCTCCGAAACACAACCAATTGATCTCTCTATTAGGAAGTGGCTTGTAGATCCAATAGCAATCAAAAGGTGGAATGAAATGAAGGACTTTAAAATCCATCCGGGTTTTTTATTAAATTTTCAGATTTTTCTAGTTATCGTATTCTTAGTTTAGCAAAGGAAGCCGACATTGAAAATCTAATTGATTTTGATCAAAACAATGTTGAAATTAACCATGTAATGATCAAATTATTCTATGCTAACCTAAATTTAGAGAAAAACAAGCCCGAGAATCCCAATTATTGTCTTTGGTACGTTGTTTGTGGCAAAGAAGTATTCATCTCATGTGATAGGATGGCAACCGTTCTTGGTTCTTCTTCTTTTGGCGAAAAATTCTCAAGTAATTTTACAATGTTCATATCCGTAATCAAATTAGTCATCAATTTATTGAAGATGACAAGGATAGCACTAAGTCTAAGGGTTTACGGCCATCTGCAAGAATTCTTCACTATACTCTTATGCACTCTCTTTTACCAAGAATAGGAAATTTTGATGCCGTTTAAAAAGAAAATTTCAAGGCATTATACTCAATCTATGGGGGTATTCGCATAAATTGGATTGGTATGATCTTTGATGAGATTTTAAAAGTAAATGATTCCTCTAGACCACACTTGTTCTATAACGAGTATGTTATGCGTCTCTTGCTTGGTTGTGGCATTGAACCTCCCAAGTCTTCAATTTCCAAACCAAAAGTCATCAACAAAGCAACCATTACAAGAATGAAGCTTCCCGCTCCATACGTTACAATTGAAAGAACAAGGACATAAAGAAGCTTCATCTCGCCCATCTCGCCCTAAACCTGAGGAAGTCAAACTTTTACGATCATCCTCCTCAACAAAATAATCACTTGAAACTATTGCTCGAAATCAATTCCTTCTCGAAGCACGACTTAAGCGCATGGACACAATAATGGATAAACGCTTTAACAAACTTAAGTCTTTCTTCGCTTCTATATGGGAAGCAATATCTTGTGGTGCATCATCTTTATCAATGCAAGCTTCAGACCCTGGCAAGCGCCCAGCTCCTCCTACTTTTGCTTGGACATCTTCGGAGGAGGGCACAAGCTCGGGAACTATTCATGAACGTCGACACGGGAAATCTCAGTTTGTTGAAGAAGAAGAAGAAGAGGGTGAGATGGAATCAGAATAAGTCCTTATAGTCTATCTCTTTTTATCTTTTATGCATACTTATGACTTTAGCTTTTACTTTAAATACATTATCCGGCACTTGTACTAAATAGTTTCATGTTTTTAATTCGTACTAGACTTATGTGTATTATAATTCTGTGTGAATGTTACTCTTAATCTGTGATAGTAGTTTTATGTTGCTTATAATCTGTTTTACATCTTCCATTTAACAACTCCTTTTTGTCGATGACAAAGGGGGAGAAAATTGTGCTAACAGTATATATGCAGGACACAATCTCAAGGGGATATCATATACAGGGGGAGATTCATAACTAAGTTGCCATCAATCAAAAAGGGGAAGAATGTTGAGTCAAGATTTTTTATAGAGTTTTGATATCTGACAAAGGGATAAGACGTGATCGACAAAAAGAAGTTATTCAGACACAAAAAGCTCCATATGATTAGAGGTTGATTATTTGGTATGTTAGTAATGATTATTTATGTTAAAATCTATCCTCAAATAATCTTATGCCTTTAATCTTCGAATATATATATATATATAAATATATATGAGTGCACATTAACTGTGCACTTTGGACAAAACCGGTCGACTGGTCAAAACCAGGTGGTCGACAGTTTTTGCCCAGAATGCACAGATAACGTGCACAAGTGAACATAACGTATATATATTCAAATTCCTGTCTATTGGTCCTTTTTGACCTGTCGACCGTTTTCAAACAGAAAGCAACCCTTCGTATAGACACTTCCTTTTCTTCAACGGTTGCTTCTCTTTCTCTTCACCAATGATCATGACCTTTGTTCATACCTTTTCACAAAAGGTTACAACTGTTTATTTCTTATATAAACATCATAAAATCATTATTCCAAATATCTAACTAATCTAATTTTCTATTCTTCTAATCTCTATTCTATTGATCACTATCTTGTACTCTCAAGCGTTCAAGTTGCTCATATTCAATCACATATCGTTTTGAATCCTGAAATTTATCTAACATTCTTTTGATTCAATATGATATCCACTTCCAAATCTTCATATACATAAATATTCTATTTGAGGATAAGATTATAGGAAGTTTGTACTACAAGTGACAAAATAGTGTTAGCAAGAACACATTCCGTCAACAAACAATTATATTTATCTTTGTTGAAGTCCTTCGTGTTGTAAGAGGCAAGTGTTGAAGTCCTCGGTGTTGTAAGAGGCAAAGTGTTGAAGTCCTCAGTGTATTAGAGGCATGAAATCCCGTTCGTCTGCTCGGGTGTTGTAAACCTGTTCCTCCGGGTGAAGCGAGGTAGTTGGTAGTATAATCCAGATAGAAGTCTGGGACTGGACATAGGACGGTGCTCCGAACCAGTATAAAAATCTCTGGTGTGATTTTTATATTTTTATTTACTTTGCTACTATCATCTATTTCCGCATTTATATTATATTCCATATTACACGATCCGTGTGTACTATATTAGCACGTGCACTCGTACACTGCATCCTACACTAGAAGGATTGGTCCTTTGGAAGTTGTAAAGAAGATTAATGAGAATGCTTATCAGCTGAGATTGCTGGATCATATCCATACTGTAGACATTTTCAACGTAAAACACTTGATTCAATATCATGGGGATAAGTGTGTCGAAGAAGAGGAAAGTGTGAATTCGGGGTCGAATTCTTGTCAACCAGGGGAGGATGATGCAGTGCACCATGGTAAGTCACTCCAGCGACCTAGTGAGTTACTTAGTCGCTCAAGCGACCTAGTGAATTATGCCATAAGTCGCGACATCGATGCAGCACACGATGGTTAGTCACTCCAGCGACCTAACGGGTGATAAGTCGCCCTAGGGACCCTGCGAGTTTTCTGGAACCACCTGCATTCTATCATAGCAAGATATGTCGATCGGATGAAACAGCGAGCTACGACCTAACGAGCTACCACCTAGCAAGTTAGGTCGCGTATGTCGCAAAACCTTGAATCATTCCAAAAGCCATTTTCTTAAGTCGCGAAGTCCTAGGTCGCGAGAAGTTCCTCATGTCGCTGCCTTGTTTTCGTTAAGTCGCAAATGGTGTTGAGTCGAATATGTTGTAATCTCTTAAGTCGTATATCGTTGTTCGTATCTCGTTGTTGTATGTGTTGTAACTCGTACTTTATTATGTTGATAAGCCGCATGAAGTTGTAAGTCGCCTTTGTTAGGTCTTTAATGACCCGTGTTGAGTCGTAGGTGGCGATCACCTGTTGTTGGCTTGTATGTTGATGTTAGGTCGTGAATGATGTGTGTTGTAAAATCTCTATAAATAAGGGTGTTGGTCGTTTGTAAAAAGGAGTTGATTTTTTGAATAAAAATTTATTTGTGTGCTTTTTGCCACTTTTGTTGAAGTTGAGTGTGATCTCCTTCTTCTTTCATCTTCGGATATTTGAGTGCGCTCGAATCAACGAATTTGAAGCCGATTCATGGAATCTCGTGCGTGAGATCAACGTCGAAGAATCATAGATCTTCTAACTCGGAATCGTGCGCGATCAACGTGTTGAAGATACCTAGAATCAGGTATCTCGAGAGATCAACGGATTTGGGCATCTATCTTAATACTAGGTTTACTTGACACGAATTCATTTCGTGAGGAAGAAAGTTTGTGTCAATTTGTATCAAATATTATTAGCACGTCAAGTTTTGTTATTTCCGCTGCGTCATATTGGAATACTAATTTAAAACTAATTAAAGAGTTAATTGATTAGAATTAATTAGATAAGATTTAATTAATGATATATTGTACATAAGACTATCATATAAGTAATATGAAATATAATTTATATAACAATAAAACTTATATGACATGTGTATAAACTAAATGTGGAACATTAAAGAAACCCAAATAGACTTGAGAAATAAGTATGTAAATGTACATATGTAGTGATTTCTGATGTGTTTGACACTTGAATCCCTGGGGTATTTCATAAGTAACATATTATTCTATAAGCCGATATCACTCAGTATATATATTGAACATTATGAATCTTCAATATAATGTTGTCCTTTATCACATATATATTATAAATTACTTACATACTCCTTAGTTACTGAGAAAACTCAAGCTAGGGATGTTATGCGTAGTATTACTAATATGTTGAACATATGAGGTAAGATAACTTTATGTATTTACTGAGAAAACTAAAGGTATTACTATACTTAATCCATCACGATATGATAAATGTAATTGAATAATCTCTTTCGATTTGTTGAGCAAACTCAAGGTCGAAATAAGATTAGAACAAAAGAAAAGGGTTAGGAGTTATATGTGATACAACCAATAAGGAGTTATCCTTCGTTTGTGGGGCTATGATTTGTTGAGCAAACTCAAGGTCAGAATACCAAAACAAACGAGTCATAACACCCACTAATGAGTTGTAAGACTTCTATGTTTCATCTTAGGGTTTGGAGAAACATAAAAGCCTAGTGGGAGCCTTATTAGAAAAATGAAATGGTAACATTTAATCATTCTAATATTGTAAGAACATATGCTATATAATGTTATAGTTATCTATAATGATAAATTTATGCATTTAATATGATTGATAAAACATTTGTCAATTAACATATATAAACAAAATGAATTGAAAGTTGACAAATAGAAATATATTATATACTTACTAATAATCCTAATTGCATGTTATATAATGTTTCTATACCTATGCAAGTGCCTAATTTCAACTACTTAATACATTCATAAGTTGGTCACTTATATGTTTATTTGGTTTAGACCATGTATTGCATTTTACAAGTTTTTGAACTCTAAATGCAATTCAAGACTATGGGTATTAGATCCATGTACTTTCACATATAAATGTTATATGGTGAATAGTCATAGTTTGTGTGGTGTAATATTTCGATGAAGTTAGTTCATTCAAAGTAATCTAATAAACAGTATTTTAAGATCATGTATTTAACTTGAATGATTTCAAAAGGATCATATTGTGTTAATATAACACAAGACTATAACCTATGAGATACATCTAAGAACTCGATCGTTGAAATGTCATCTTGGTCGGTTTATATAAAGTGCAACATATTTGATGTCTTAAATGTTAAGAATAATCAATACGCTTTTGTAAAAAGTTTGCTATGATATTGTAGTGAGATTTTCTTTGAATAGTTTGACATTTAAAAGAAAAATGAATGTATAAGAACAGATGTAATTTAAGGTAAAGTTGGAATGAAGAGAATGAATAGTCACTTTTGCTTTGTAGAGAATATTGGAAACTTGAATTATAATTGATACTTAATATTGGAATATGAAATATGATTTTTATTCTCAAAATTTGTTTTCATATAGAAAATTATTTTCTATAACATTTATTTCTTTGAGGTCAAAATATTTGATCAAAGAACTCTCGACTGTAAACTAGTTGCAGCATATGAAATAAGTAAACAATATTAACAATATTACATGAATGGTGGACCTCTAAATTTAGTACGCTATTATAGTAATGGCGGAAATAGTGGGAGCATGCCATATGGCACCTAATGATTACATCAAATTACGAAAATTATTTTCGTAAAATGTACCAAACATTATTCGTGAGATAATGTTAATTTTTTGTATTGACTGAAAATAGACATAACTATATTTCAATATGAGGATCATGACTATTCATTATGAAATATAACTATATTATGAAATTTGTTTTCATAGTAAAAGTGATGTAAAAAAATACATGTGCCTAATATTATTTACAATTTTTTTGGAATTATAGACAAAGCCGTAGCTTTGAGAAATAATTTTATGATCATGAATCATATGATATAGTTTAATTATATCTCAAACAATTAATGGCTATGCACCCACTCAGTGGGAGCATCATAAGAGTTGATGAACTCTTTGAATTAATACATATTGATGTATGCAATCACAAGTCTATTAATACCAAAAGGGTTTCACATACTTTGTTATATTCATCGATGATTTAATTACCAATATGAACATGTGTCTCAGATACACATGTGGTAAGTTTATGATAAATTCAGAGAATATAAAAGAAAAGTAAATAAAATAACATGCAATAGAATAAAATGATTTGATTTGGTCGAATAAATGAGTATATTGGAAAGAGTTCCAAATGTACCTAAAAATAAATATAGATTCAATCTCAAAAGTCAATCCATCATGTGATACATAATGATGCATCGATAAGGAGTACTCGGACGTTGTTGGACAATTTACGATTAATTGTGAGTGAAGTTGAGTTAGTTTCTTTCTATAAAGTCATGTACTTAAGATTAGTACACAAAGTTGATATTATTTCATCTAAACAACAGTTTACAAAATCATACAAGATAAGGGTTTGTAAGAAATCCCAACATATCCTAGGCCAAAGGGTTTGTAAAAATTGATTTTAGTTTACAAAAATTATGTTCAAAACATAAATATCATTTATATGTATCTCCAAAATGTTTTTGGAAAGATCTGCCATCAAATGACATATTTATGTTTTGAACATAATTTTTGTAAACTAAAATCAGTTTTATAAATAAAAAGGTTCATAAAGCATATATGAATCTGTATTCTATTTGCACTTAGAAACAATTGTTGTTTCAAGATATATCAACTTCATTGTGAAGGAATTTCTTTGAGAAATTTTTGGAAGAGGATGATGCCACCTCATTGTTTATGAGGGTTCTTGTATGAATCTCCAAAATATTTTTGGAAAGATCTGCCATCAAATGACATATTTATATTTTGAACATAATTTTTGTAAACTAAAATCAGTTTTATAAATAAAAGGATTCATAAAGCATTTATGAATCCGTATTCTATTTGCACTTAGAAACAATTGTTGTTTCAAGATACGTCAACTTCATTGTGAAGGAATTTCTTTGAGAAATTTTTGGTAGTTAAATAGAATTGGATTCGATCCATAGATAGAACTGATTATATAAGATGAAGTGAAATCAACTAACCTAAATGAACACATAGCATTAGAATGTCTAATAAGTATTCTCATACGTTGAAGAGAAACTATGAGTATCTTATTAATGTCGAAAATATACATTACCCTTAGTTCTAACTATGCTGACTTAGGAACCAATATCAAGCAAAAAGTTAAGATCTAAGCAAATCCACTAATAAAGACAAAACCTGCCAATATTAACCCTCTATTGCTTAAGAAACAAACTCGATCTACTCTAGAAGAGGATGATGCCACCTCATTGTTTATGAGGGATCTTGTATGAATCTCCAAAATATTTTTGGAAAGATCTGCCATCAAATGACATATTTATGGTTTGAACATAATTTTTGTAAACTAAAATCAGTTTTATAAATAAAAAGGTTCATAAAGCATTTATGAATCCGTATTCTATTTGTACTTAGAAAAAAAAAAATTCGAGATATATCAACTTCATTGTGAAGGAATTTCTTTGAGAAATTTTTGGTAGTTAAATGGAATTGGATTCAATCCATAGATAGAACTAATTATATAAGATGAAGCGAAATCAACTAACCTAAATGAACACATAGAATTAGAATGTCTAATAAGTATTCTCATACGTCGAAGAGAAACTATGAGTATCTTATTAATGTCGAAAATATACATTACCCTCAGTTGTTCAATTAAACCATTAAGTTTATTGACTATATGATATGATGTGCAAATATGAAAGAATTCCAAGTACGCTATCAAAATATGATTTTGGTGGTCGTAACCAAAGAGATGGGATCCATCGGTCGAGATTGTGTTTTTACTGGAAAGACTACTTTGGTCAGAATTAAATGAGTAATGTTGATAAGATAATATCTCAAATTTCAATTATTGAAATTGGCATAATAGCTTCAGTATTCGACATGCTCAAGTTAATTTAGATTTACTCACAAAATTATCGCTCGATGAGACTTAGTGTTTGGTACTTATGTATTGAACGAAAAATTCTAAATAATGATTTAGAGTAAGCCATTTACATAACCAAAAATGCCTCAAAGTCAGTGGGAGCAATATTGGTTTTGTGAGTCTTTGGATATAATATACGAATGTATCATTTTATAAGCATCAAGATTGGATAAGTATTTCGATTGAAATATCAAATAGTTTGATTTTCAATCAAAGTGCAGAGGAAGCATGTGTTTATAAGAAAGAACGTTAAAAGGTACATTGATATTTCTAAACTATAAGTAAACAACACGTTGTTGATTTTAACAATATGCTTGTATTAAAATCAACTTTAGTTGTTTTAATACCCAATTTTGGATTGTAAATGATGTCTTTTATGGTGAGTATAAAAGATATATGGATTAACCCAAAACGACATACAAGAGCACCTTATTAGAAAGAGAATAAGTAAGTTGGATTCCTTATGCATTAGTGTTAGGAATTATCATACAGGTTATGTTGTGTATGATATTGTGTTTTTTATGTATTTGATACATGGAGCATATATAAAATCCAAATTGATATCACTAAATGGTTGTTTTAGGTGTTCTCGCGTATTTATGAAATACTAGAGAATTGTTTGTAGAAACAACGAACTCGTTATGATGGAACGTTTGGACGCAAACTTTTATAAGTGATATTGAGTATAACATGTCAATGACAAAATTCAAGTTAAAATCTTTAATTTGAAAATATTTCAAAATAAAGGTGATTGTGATCGATTCAACGCATTGTTGAGAACATTAATTTAAATAGCGCTACAATAAACCAATGTTTAAGATATAAATGCACAAATTTATAATTGAGCCAAAGTTGATTCCAATTGTTGAGAATCCCACAATATTGTTATAAGATAAATATGTCATGAAATTGGTCATGATAGGATTTAAAGAAAACTTAAAGTAGAAAGACAAATTTGGAATTGTTCTACATGATAAATGCGGTTTATCTATGTTAGAGAGAGTTAATAGACAAAGTAGATAATTAAACCATAATAACATACCCATTCGCTAAGGGACTGACCTTATTGGTTTTGAGAAAGCTGATTGGAGAAGTTGAAATTAGATTCCATAATTGACCCTATATGCAAGTGGGAGATTGATAGAGTTAGGGGTATGCCCTAGGGGCAATTATGTAACGTGCTACATATATCTAACTCGTTGACCAATTTTGTTCAAAATAAAGGGTATTTTCTTCATATTCTATACTTGATATAATGTGATTATATTTATTAATTAACTTAATTAAAAGTATATTTAATAGAAAAATCCATAAATGGTATATTTTGTGATAGTAGTTACAAGGTTTTGTAACCGTGAGTAATTTATCACAACGAAACAAATATACCATTTTAAATGTTCCTAGTCAAGATGCATCGAGGCTGGATATCGATTTATCTGTTGAGACTGGAGTATGTAACGCTCTCCAAATGTTGGCAGTGTATTACTCATGATTGTTGGGGGCACCTAGGAGTTAGGTACTAATAGTTAATGGATAACAATGGAATGATTCGCTTGATAGTGTTATGTTAGTTAATATAACTAAGGTCAAATAGAAAATATCGACGTGACTGATTTACATAGTTCTTTCGATTTGAGAATACCATGGATCTTCAATATGAAAGCTCTGCTTTGATTATGGCCAAATCATGGCATGGCGTCCATTGGGTGACGTAGTTGGGTTGAGTGGAAGTATTGGAAATGAAGCATTATTCAAGAGAGGATTCATCCCCTCAGTTATATGCAGTTAGTATCACAGTCAACTCAAAATAAAAGTCTCTAGTTAGAGCATTTCGGTTAAGAATAATTGTTATTATTGAACCAAAGACTTTGTATTTGGACTATAAAGTTGAATGTGGATGAGGTTGGAATTTTGACCATTATCAAATTTCATATGTCCAAAGTGATATTTTGGCTTGGGCTTAAATGAGTTTAAAGCCCATCATTAGGGCTGCAAATTTTAGTTTTTACAAGTGGAGGCGGCTAAAACTTAGGATTAGACCTAGAGATGGATGGCTATGATTAAGAGAGGATGGGTAATGAGATTGTCCATCTCTCTTGTACAAGGCTATAAATATGGATCTCTAAACCCTTAATCAAGAACAACATCTGGCCGATATAACTATAAAGTTTGCATCTCGAAATTAATCCCCATATCAGTTCCAAGAATCTCAAATCAATTCAAGTTAAGTAAAAGCACTATTTGATAGAAAAGGTCGACGATTCTAGACTTGCAATCCGACGAACGAGCATAACTAGAGAAAGGAATTCATTGATTCAAGTGGACTCAAAGGCATCATCAATTTGTATTTTATTTATGTATTATAGTAATCATATCATATTTTATGATTTAATATTGATTAATCCCAAATCTGTATATATATATATATATATATATATATATATATATATATTAACGTTGTATATCTAGTTAGGTGAGATTTTCGTAGGTATATGTAGTTGTCACAAATTAGTTTGGTTACGTGCATGGTTATATTATTATAAATATAAAAATCTGATTTGCTGTAAAAAATAATAATTTTTCATTATTAATTATTTTATGTATATTTATATATTAATTTAAATATAGACTAATGCATATTTTAAAGATATAATTACATATATGTATATTTATAATGTATAAACAGCTTAGAATTTTTCCTTACACCTACTTATACATAATATGAATTATCAAATTCAAAAAAAAAATTATATATATAATTAATTGCAAATTATCTTTTATTGATTATTTGAATTGTTTTTTATATCTAACGTAACTATTACACTAAAAATTCGATTTCATATTTTCTAAAATTATTACATCTATGTAGTATCCCATGGAATTTTTTATTTTTTTTGTTAATATTTACTATTTTTAATAACTAAATTACTTCGGTTGAACATATCTTTAATTTATTAAAAATAATATTTTATTTCAAAAGATCATGAAAAAATTTTGGAAGCTGTATTTTATAATCAAAAATTTTTGTAAATTTGAAATTTTTATTTTGTCGTTATTTATTACTAATATTTTTAATTATTTTGATCAAAACTATTTATTATATATATAAAATAATGTTAAAATTATAAAATTATTCTTTTCTGTTTGTTATGCTAATTTCAATCTGGAAATAATTTTAAAATATATATATTTATAATTTAAGTATTTGAATGCAATTAATTATTCATATATACACATTTTATTTAACTTTATATATATAATTTTGATTATTATATATATGTGTGTGTGTGTGTACGTATAATTTTATATGTTTAATTGTGTCAATATATTTATACAAATGTTTTAAATTATATATGTATATATATATATTTAATTTTGAGACTTGTAGTTATAAAATATATTTTAGATATATGTATACGTATTTATATAAATATACTTTGCATTATAGATTTATGCACATATTTAGACGACATAGAATACATACGAAATGAGCTAATGTGTCCATTGTGATGTAAATCCAACATCTATATACGGGCATGTTATACCCTTCATGGATTATTATGCTACACACACACATATGTATATGTATATGATACATGTATATATATAAATTAAACCATTCAAATTAACTTTTTATTACAAAACACTTAAATTTAAATAAAATGCATCAATTTATTTAAAAAAAAATTGGAAAAATTCTAAATGAATTAGACTTCATAGGCCAAATAAAAGATCCAATATAGTAAAAAAATTGAACTTCACCCATAACTTCCGGTGTGGGCTAGCCCAGTTCCAACATATTAGGGCCTAATATACTGCCTAAAGACCGTCCTCTCCACCTCGGTTTATAGCTCATGCCTTCATTCACCTATACTTAGCAGGGTAATGATAATTGCACTCCCAAAGATGGGAACGGTATGCTGACTTAGGAACTAATATCAAGCAAAAAGTTAAGATCTAAGCAAATCCACTAATAAAGACAAAACCAGCCAATATTAACCATCTATTGCTCAAGAAATAAACTCGATCTACTCTGGAAAAGGATGATGCCACCTCATTGTTTAAGGATGAATCATCATAGTCAGAATCCAGCGAAGATGAAATGAATCATCATAGTCAAAATCTAGAGAAGATGATATTTTCCAGTTAAAACCTCGTGTACAGCAGTTGGCTAAACTTTTTCATTAAGGAAGTGGGGAGAAGGTTAAGCAGGCAAGATCTTTCCCATTCAATGAGACTATCATCAAAGCAGACTTACCTAACAACTTCAAGGCCCCGATAATGGAGAACTTCAATGAGATTACAAATCCAGACGATCACCTCTGTACATTTGAATACCACATGGACGTTTTGAAAGTAGGAAGGATAGCTGATGCAAAAAAATTCTCGGATTACCTAGATGGAGCTGTAACATGGTGATTTAGGAGATTTCGTGAAGGAGAAGTCCTTTCTTAGCATAGTTATCTTTTGATTTTCTAAAATAGTTCAACTCATGAAGATAAGCTTCACCTGATGTAATCACGATGCCCTACATTAAATAGGACAGAATGAGAGTTAGCGTAATTTTATTAAGCTTTTCAAGTCCGACGCCTTGAGAATTGGAGTAAGTGACGAAGGAGTCATACTAATGGCGGCCCATGTCGAGATCAGAAAGGGGACCATAATATGGAAAAAGAATAGTCGAAAATCATGCCACGGCTTGAAGGCCTTCTATGAATGAGACAATGGCTACACTAGGATGGAAGGAGTTGGTTCCACCATATAGATTCAGAAGTCTTCTACCCGCACCTATGCCAAGAAAATGCACGAAGAAGGATATCATCTGCCAGCAAAGAGTAAAAGGAACTTAGCTTCACAATGGAAACTCCCCTCCCTCATACTCCCAGTCAGATATACCAGATGACCAGGGAAAACTTGGTTACAACATATCAACAAAGGGAAGAAACCAAAATAGAACCGAGTCGAAGCATACCGTCGCTTTCATCGAGCCATGGACACCATACTGACATCTGAAGAATAAAATAGAGAGGCAGATAGAGAAATGATACTTAGGAAATTTTCAGAAGAATCATGGCAAAGGAGAAATAGGAAATCTAACTCTTGACCTAAATAAGAACCAGGTTAGGAACACTAGAGCCCGATAACATTAATCCATGGGGGGGCCGCATCCCGTGGATATGAGTAAAATGGCACAAGAGAGGTATGTGCACTGGGAAAAAGTCCAATAGTGGTCCATGTTCCATGTCAAATATAATCCTACTCTGGAGATAAAGTTCATAGCAATTGATGTGATGGGAATTATCTTTCCTCACTAAGACCCACTCATTATTACAGTGCAGATATCAAACTACACTATAAAGAATGTTTTTTGAATCAAGGAGCTCAGTCAATGTCATCTTCAAATCTACATATGATTAGATATGGCTTCCACTAGAAATCTTGAAACCTAGTCCTGAACCAATCTTTGGCTTCAACAACATTGCTCTCGTCCCAATAGGATCAGTGCGTTTGCTTGTTACCACTGGAACATTCCCAAGGCATAAGTAATTTTATGCAAGCTTCTTTGTCATTGACTAACCTTCATCGTACAACGCCTTCCTAGGAAGGTCTTCTTTGAAAGACATGCAAGCAAGCAAGCATGTCTTAAAAAGATACACTTACGAAGTTCAACACTCCTATAGTAATAGGGTCGATAAGAGGTGAATAAGTTTTAGCTAGAGAGTTATATAATGTAAACGTTTCTTCTTGCAATAAAAGTATTTGAAATCATTCTGGTGTCTCTTCAAGTATTTTTAATGACAATAACAACAAAAGGACGAATTGGTTCATAAAAATGTGCTGGTACTATGTACCCAAATTAATGTAGAAGCAAGTAATCCTACGCCCCTAAAAATTAGTGAAGAATGAAAAGAGAACATATGTGCACATGATCAGCACTGATGAGTATAACCCATTTTACGAGATACTTCTCAGAAGAAACCCATAAATATGAATCCTCAGTACAATCACCATCGGAAGAGGAAATGAAAATGAGATAGACCAAGATTAGGGGCATCAAAGAAAGATCTAGAACCAGTAGATGATCTTGAAGACATACAAGTAGATCCAGAAGACCCCACGAAGATTCTCAAAATTGGAAAGAACCTCAGTGTAGATGCCCGTACGGAACTGATAGACTTTTTGAAAAAAATTAGTGGATTTATTTACCTTGACACACTCAAATATGGCAGGAATAGGTCCAAATGTTATCTATAATGCACTTAACATTGACCTCAATGCATATCCGATTAGACAAAAAGCCCAGAACCCTACACCAAGAAAGGTACAATGCACCGTGTGAGGAATGGATTCACTAGGGACGTATTCTACCCAATGTGGATTGCCAACCCAGTAGTAGTAAGGAAGAATAACGAGAAATGGAGAACTTTTACAGACTTTACCAACCTCAAAAAGGCTTGCCCGAAGGATAGCTTTCCCTTGCCTAGAATTGATCGGTTAGTAGAAGCGACATGTAACAACCTGGTTTGGAGATTACCTATCAATATTGAATTATAACGATAATTATAATTTAACATTCTAAATTAAAGTAAAGTTGAAGAAATTAAATTGTTTATTTGGAATAAAAAATTAAATTGGAATTAAATTGAGAAAATAAAGTTCCAAGCTTTATTTTATTTTGTTTGGAGTGATAATAAGTGGAATATGATTTTATTTATGTGGAAATGCAATAGTTACATCAATTATTGCCCATTTACTTCTCTTAATAATTTTAAAGTAAATATTTTATTTTAAAGGTGGTTTATAGAAATAAAAAGGTAGAAATTGGGTTAAAAATAAGTTTTGGGTATAAATAATGTTTTGAAATGATTTGAAATATTTTTCTAAGTGAGAAAATAAATTTAATGGAATTTTAGAAGTTAAAAGCAATGTTTTATTCATTTATTTGAGTAAATAGTGTATTTTTGTTAAATTAAGGATCCTAATAATAAAAATGTTTTAAAAATGTGAATTAATCTTTTTAAAGAATAAAAAAATGTTTTATTTATATGCATACAAGTTTTCGCAATTTTCTTGTGTGATACTTGAGAGAAATGCATCTTCATTTATGTGTATATGTGATATGTACACATTAATTTTTTAAGTGTTCATTTAAACCTTAAGCCAATTATTTATTTTAATTTTTAAACCAAATTAGGCCCATTGACCTTTAACCAGTTGAGAAATGAGAAATAGTGGTTAGCTGTACGTTCATTTCATATTATCTTCTTCCTCATTCAGCCCAAAAACAAAAACAGTAAACCACTTTATCAATTTCTCAAATCCAAGCAAATTTCTCAATTAAAACTCACCAAACTCACATCTTTTTGCAAACTAGTGATAAACCTAAGTAATCCCCTCCAAACTACTGAATTTCATCGCCAAATTCTTTTAGAGTAAATGGTTTTCTTTTTACTATATATTTGTTTGCATGTTCTGTATTTTCTTTCTACAAGTTTTAGAGGCTTGTAATCTCAAGCAAAGCTTTCTCTTTTCTTCAATAATTCAAGCTTTTGCAACAAATCATAAAGATGAATTTTATAAACTCACAAACTATCCAAAACAAAAGTGCCAGTGCTTGAATCCGTAAAGAATTTTCTTCTATCTTTAATTTTTTGTAGCTAGTTTTTGCCTTGTTTATAATAAGTTTTTGTTGCATCTTTGAACCCTTATATCTTGTGATTCCAGCAACAAAATGCTGTCGGATTTCTTGCATTTGGTAGCTTGCATGTTGAAATTTATCTCTGTAAATTTCTGTTGAAAATTATGGTCATTTGCTATGTCAATATCTCATTGGAAAATCAATATAAGGCTAGAAAAAAAACCTAGAGAAGAGCCTGTAGCCTGGGTCGACAGGCAGGTGGACCCAACACCCTCCATGTCGACTAGGCGGTCGACCAGTTGGTCAACTAGGCCAATGGCCTAGGTTGATCCTTGCGTTATTTTAGGTGCGTGCGTTGTGACCTTGTGTTCGCATACCTTTCGTAGCATATTTCGCGAACTTTTGCCGTGAAATTACGATCGCTTTGTCACTCGTTTTGATGCAAAGTTCGTGTTGATGTTGATGATGATTATATGCCACTATGTCTACCAATAGACCAGCTAAATTTTGGAGATTTTGAAATTCAAATTTTGAATTATTTTGAATTTAATTGGAATTTGAATTCGAGTATCAGTTTGAGTGATTTTCCATGTTTTTATTCACTTTCGAGCAAGGTCTTCTCCAAATATTTTTAAAATGGTTTTAAAATTAATGGGCATTTCAAAATAATTATTACATGATATCTTAAAGTATTTTCAATTGTAAAGTCTATTTATTCTTTATAATAAGGGACATTTTCGAACAGGGTTTTTATATTGATTTCGAAAATTTATTTTTAAAGCTTGTTTTCCAAAGGAAATTATTTTATATATATAAACTACACGTTCTTGCACATTTCAAGCGAGTGAGAAGAAGTACTAAATGGTTTGGTAAAACACATGGTATGGGACATGTGTGTTTATCTTATCGGTTAATTCCCGACTTGTCCATTTGATCATTTTGACTTTTGGGTCGAGTTTACCGATGAGATGAGGTAAACTTTTTACTGATTTGAGTATGAAATTTACTAGCGGTTGGTAAACCGTTTAGTGCAAACGTGTGGCACGTAACACATGTTAACACTATTTGGGTTCCAATCTGGAATTTTTTGACACATTTGTTTAAGGGACGTATTAGCCAGTACTGGACCTTCAGGTCATTTGTCCTTCGAGATGTTTGTTTAAGAGACGTATTTATCCATTGCAACGTATTTGTCCTTGGGGATGTTGTCCTTCGGGATGTTTGTCTAAGAGACGTATTTATTTGTCCTTCGGGACGTTTGTTTAAGAGACATAGCGCCTTATTTTAAGAGAACAGTACTTGGCAGGCTTCAGCCATTAGTACGTGCTATATCTTTGTGATAATTTCATTGATGTTTGTGATTTCCCAAGTGTGTCGCCTTTTTATTGCTGGCCATTTGAGCCATTAAGGATATTATACACACACACATACACGACGATCACCTTTTGGGAATTTGAACTCTTGTGAGTTCAATCTTTGAGATTTGAGTTGCCTTTTGGCATTTTATTGAGATTACCGATATGGCATATATTTGAGATTTTAATATCCTATTTGGAAATACATTTTCCTTATAGCGCATTTGGAGATGGTGATTTCTTTGAGTTGCTTTTGAGATTGCCATTATAGTGGGTTTGGGATTTCTCCTTTTCAGGAGCTATAATTTTTCCTAAACCATTATTGATGATTTGTGATATGCCGATGATATGAGGCTTGTTATATTTAGCATTTTACGAATTGTTTTATCTCTTTTGAGATTATATGTCCGTATGGTGATACCATATTATCACTTGATGTAACCATACACCTTAAATTGTCCCTTCTCACTTAAGAATATTATCACATTATCCTTATGCTCATATTATCACTTATCCTTGCAAATTGATTTGTTTAGCTAGACTGACCTGTGTATTTTATACTCGGGTCGGACCGAGGTGTTTCAAGTTAGGTACATTTGGACTTAGCATATTCTGCTTCCGCATGAACTATTCTGCTAGCTTTTTTTGTTATAGCTTTCTGTGTAGTCCTTTTTGTTTGCTACTCCGATATGTATATTCTTTTGACTCGCTTGTATATTATAGTCGCTATACCACTTGACATGTATCATTTTGTGTACTCTGTGATTATCTGTATATGTGTGTGCGTGTGTGTGTGTGTGATAATCTACTGTTCTATGATTTGTTTTGCATTTGAGTTATTCTACTTTGTTCTAATAGATCCTATAGCCACCTATGGCTCTGTATTAAGTATTTATTGGATATGTCGATCCACTTGAGATAGAGAAAATGTATATAGCATTTGTCGACGTATTCAATAAATATTTAAGACATGGCTATGATGTTCGCTCCTAAACAGCCTTACTCTCCACATTAGTAGACTGTATTACCCAGTAATACTCTTTGTTAATGTGGGTCTCGGGGTGGGGCATCACAGCTTGGTATCGGAGCTGAGTTCAGAACAAAATATGATAAACACATAACATAAGCACATATTACGGTACATCTAAGTGTAATACAAGTGTTGCCGATCCCTTAATCATTGTGCCTTTGACCTTTTCTTGTCCTTTGGGATAGACAAAAGTTTGGGAATACGTCTAGGAATGCATTTTAATTTTGTAGTATTTCTTACTGAATTAATGATATCTACCCTGCGAATAATCTTTATATTATCTTAACTTTAAGCTAATGGCAGGAAGAGGCAGAGGACGTATCACGACCCGTCTTTCTATCACTAGAAAAACGCATGATGATTTAAGAAAGAAAGGGATAGAAGAAGAAAAGATAGGAAAAGAAGAAACTCAACAACATCAGATACTCACAGCAGAACGAATGAAATATAATATATCACATTAAATATTACATAGTATCATATTACATCAGAGTACACAACTTATACATTCATATTAGACAGTTATAAACATCTGTCTAACCATACAACTCAAGTACATCCATACAATATAGACATAACACTAACACAGCTGAACAATAATATATCTACACGCGGAAGCCTCCTGCTCCAAATCTCCTCCAAAATTCGTCAAGCTAACCTGAATCCCTCGACTACTCATACATAATATGAGTACCCAAGAGTTTAATAAAACAGAAAATGAACACTCGGGTAAGACTGGGGTCTGGTGTGAGTAAACGGGTTAAAATTACTTAACTTTAGAAAATCCATTGAAAGAAAAGGTATCACGTAAGACTTCCCACACATAAACATGGAAAAGTTTTTACCTTACGCTAACCAAAACATTTGATAGGAAATCCAGTGATATTATAATAGTGTCTAGGGTTTTCAAGTAAATAAGAAATAGCCGAAATTGTTACATTATTAAATTCCAGCTACTAGCCACAAAAGTGGGTAATACAATCAAAACCGTAGGGTCTCGTAGGAAGAATGGGTGTCCATCAGTGTCAGGGCTATTGGGGTACCGCCTATCACAGTACGTGGCCTAGATCACCATACCGAGGAACCACCCTAACTCCCTTGCACAAAGCTAGGACCATCCCTTACTGGATAGTCCCGAGTAAGATCAACCCGTAGTTGGCGCGACCAACCACCCACTAAGCCGAAATAAAAAGGGACATCTAGACAGGGATGGCCTCACCCTTAAATGGGTGCTACCCACCTAGCCTTGCTGCACCTCCCCTGTTTTAGCCATTCCCGGTTGATGAGGCTTGAGGCTGCGATTACCTTAATAGAACACATCTATCTTAGAATGCTCATCGTCCACCTGACGATGTTCTGAAAGCATTCAATCCATACAAGTTCGTTCCAGGTTCGAATGAAACCGTAGGCACTATCTCGTTGCACTCATTTTGGAATCACCCTTAGAGTCAACGACCATAGCCCTTACACTCTGAATCACCATCTCGAATCTGAAAGTACTATCTCCATCAAACACATCTCGATATCACCCTCAGAGTTATACTGACGAATAGTTCTTACACTTCGAGTCTTCACTAAGCTCTTCTTGGATTCACGACCTAACGTTTAATTTGGATCGATGTGGTTTTCAGATATCCAAATATGGAAACCTGATCCCGGTCTCACCGAAATCCAAATGCTATTTTAATGTCCAAGTTGTTTAAGGGTTTTAAACGATTAGACTTATATTCAGAATAATGTAAACAGATGGATGAATCACATTATCACAATAGATAATTCATATCTACCAATTATCTCACAAAGCAGCATATCACATATCAGAGATATCATACCCAAATCATTCAACATCATTCAAACATCCAATATCAACCATGCAATATAAATTAATCATCCATAAGCAGGTTTGATTAACTCTTAATCAATTTAATTAACCTTTAATTAAATTAATTACTATCCTTTAATCACTTGGATTATCTTAATCCTGCTTCATTAATTTATTACAATTTGATTTATTAATCATCTCTTAATGATCTTCCTTAATTAATCTCCCTTGATTAATTATCCTATAATTACATTCAAGTAATTAGCCTTTAATTCTTTAATTAATTCCACAAATTAATTATTCTTAACCATACACAGTAATTAACCTTTAATTACTACCATTAATTACATTAATTAATGATACCTCATTTATTTTCATTAATCAGTTAACTATAATTATTTGCATTAATCCCCAATTAACTACAATTAATTAATCATACTTTAATTAATCACCCATTCATCAGCCTTGATTAATTTCATTAATTATATTAACTAATGATCCTTATTAATTAATAATCCCTTTAATTAATTAAATAATTAACTTATGACTAACCATCTTATTAATTAGTCTTAATTAATCACAAACAATAATTAACAACTTGTAATTACTTATCTTAATTAATTAACTTCTTAACTAATTATATTAATCTTTGATTAATCATACTGATTAATTAATCTTTAATTACTTCATTAAGTAATTATTAATCAATTACATTAATTAATAATCCTTAATTAATTACTTTATTAATTAATTACATTTTTAATTAATTACACTTAGTAATTAATCTCAAATTAATCACATTCATTAATTAATTAATCACATTAATTAATTAACTAAATTAACTAAGTAATTAACCCTTACGTACTTCCATAAGTAATTTTATCTACTTAATTACATTTAGTAATTATCCATTAATTACTTCATTAAGTAATTACACTTAATTGATTCATAATTAAGTGATTATTTAAAATTAAACAAACAAATAACTAATCATTTAAAATTAATTAAAAAAATTAGTTGACTTCTTATATTTAAAAATCCTAAATTAATTAAGAAAAACTTTTACTTATAAACAGATCATATTAATTAAGTATTCTTAAATTCATAACAATACTAAATTAACCATATTTATTTTCACAAATTTAATTATTTGAATAATCAAATATTAATAAGTAAAGACAAACTAATTTATTGGTTTACAAAAATTATAACAAAAGCCTTATTTGAAATAAAGCATTTGGAAATCAATTTGAAATTTTAAAACAATTTAATCATCTAATTTAAACTTTTTATTTTCAATATAATTGGAAAACTTTATTTTTAAAACATTAACTAAAATTTACTTAAAAACTTTGATTTAATATTTAAATTGAACGCTCCTTTTAAATTAAAATTCAAATTTAATTAAGATAATTACTTTCAAAAGCAATTATCTTAAGCATTTTAAACTTGAAATTAAATTCAATTAACACTTCTAAAAGTTTGATTTACTTTTACTTCAAAAGAACAAGTTTTTAAATTTAAAATATATTTCCTTTTATAAAAACTTAGGCTTGATTAGCACATGAGAACGTCTCGGGTCAAACCCGAGTGGAACTCGCCAAAAACTCGAGCAAGTCTCGAGTCACCCTCCAACCTATCTGCTTCGAGACTAACCCTACGCCAGCACGTACCAAAACCCGAGAATACATCTTCTTCCCAAACATCGCTATTTCCAGTGCACAAACGTACACGCGTGTACGTGCGCATCCAAACCACCCTCCTCCGACCATCTTTCTGATCGTCGACCGACCACACACGACCACGACAACCATTCCCTCAACCCAGAATTAAGAATCCATCAACTAATCAAAATTCGACCCTCTTCTCGAAAATCTGAAGCAACTCGACCCCCAAAAACACCCATTGCTTCTGATGAACTCGCCATCGGAAACTCCAGTAACCCCTCCAAAGCACCGCCGTATCACCACGCCTCCATTCCCCATCTCGCGATCACCTCCGGTGCATTATCCACGCTGAAAATGCCTCGACAACCATGACGAACCAAAAACAAACTTGAAACCTAGTTCGAACAAATCTGCACAATTCTTCCATAGGAAAAATTCAACAGCATTTTCCCTTCTTCCTCGATACCATAGCTAGCTACGAGCAAGAATTCAACTCAAATCATCGAGTTGATCATCGGCAATTCATCAAATTTTCGAAACCGTTCAACTCAAAATTCCCAATTAAATATCAACTAAAAAATTCTAAAATGCATATCAAAATTAATGATTTTCAATCACGAATTCATTCCTATAATGCAAATTTGAAATTAAGAATGTTGATTATTATGAAAATTGGATTTTCACTGTTATTTTAACGATTTTGAAATGAATATTTATTATAAATACCTGGAATGGTTTTTGGTGGTGATGTTTCATGATTTCAATCATTTCTTGTTTGCAAATCAAAGACTAACAGTGATTAAAGAATGAGATATTAAATTTAAAGAGGAAAAAAAATCAAACTCTGTCTAAACAACAGAAGTTATATTCCCATTTACAGGCATTCAACACTTATTACAAGCATGCATTCATTTAATCCAAGCATTTCGGGCAAACATCTTGATTTTTATACATCAGCCAAAATGAAACAAGGTTAAAAACTGTTTTTACAAACAATGTTTACTCACCACTTTACAGAGAACGGAGCATGTTTTCCAGGCCTTGAAAATTTAATCTGAAAAATGCTTTAATTGCCTTGATGTTGAAATCCTTGCATGCCTGTTAATTGATGTTTTTAAATGCTGAAACTTGTTGAGTTGATCTTCCATTTGAGTTGCAGTGGATTTGGTTGATATGGAATACTTGCTTGCATATTTTAATTTCAAATTTGATTTTGCTTTTGGTTTAAATTTTAGGTTTTGAAAATAATTTCTGGTTTGCTCTTTAATTTTTGAAAGAATGAAGGGAGAAAAAGAAAAGAAATTAAGAAGAAGAAGGTTTTGAATTAGAAGTGGAAAATAAATTTCTTTTAAACATTTTCTTTATACGTTTAAATTTCAAACAAAAGAGATGAAGGCCACTTGTTCATTACTTCAAACAAATGTCATCACAATTCTATTTTACCTTACAAGTGTTGAAGATGCTTTATCTTCGTTTTACAAGTGTTAACTCCATTTTATTAAAACATTTAAATTATATATATACAAATGAAATGTTTTTATGTAAATAAAATTTTAAATTTTAATAAACATACAAGTGTGATATTTTGTAAACATTTTTTTTATAAATAGTTTATGTTTTAAATCAAATAAATGTATTATGTGTTTCCTTATAAATTGTGAAATATGAATTTGTATTTATGCAACTATTCAAGTTTAAGAGATAATTAAAAAGAAAGTTTATTTAAAACTATATACACATATACATAACCATTTTAATTTAAGCATTTTTACAAGAAAACAAAATAAACTTTGATTAAATCTTATTTGAACTATCATATTTAAAATAAATAATTATCTTATACTTTGAAAATAATTGAATTAATCTTAGATTAACTTTTGAAAAATATTAAATTGTAAATAAAGCTTCAAATTACAATATATTCATATCTATATATATTATCAATAGACTATATTAAATTTCAGAACAACTTCAAATTATAACATATATACATATATATTACAATTTGAAAATACGTCTTTTATTTAAAACAAAAGATCATCCTACTCACAATATATATATATATCAAACATATATATATATATATATATATATATATATATTATAAATAGAATAAAATTTTATTAGCTTTGAAAGATAATTCTTTATAAATTTTAAATTGTTAAAAAGACATAAATCAATATTGTCAGATTAAATATTTATCAACCTTTAAAAGATTAAATTTACCAATTTAGATTAAAATTACAAAGGAAAATTATCAAATCAATTTAATTATTGATACAGATTATTAAATTGATATTGCCTAAAATTCGGATTGTCACATTCCTTCCCCCTTAAAATGATTTCGTTCCCGAAATTTAAAAGCAAAGATAATTTAATAACGCAGCAAAGATTTTAATTTCAATCAACAAAGCATTCCCATCATCCAGTAACTAATAATCATAGTAACTAATCAAACAAACAAACCTAACTAATTATCCTGACACAAATCAGAATAGATCCTCATAACACTATCTAGAGTTTCCCAAGTATAAATCACTGGGATACTCGCTCTACAGAAGCAAAACTAACAACACCACCATAATCCAGAGCTCCTCTCATCTCTAGATCCATTATTCTGAACAGAACATCAGACTATACTCAAGTCTAGCTTAACTTCAAAATCCAACTGAACTACAGATTCCATAACCAACAATGAATCATACACGTACTCCCTTGGAGATACGTGAAGTACAATGAATCCCAGCTATCCAAACTGGCAATTCAATCCTATAAACAAAAGAACTTATTTTATCAAAAACACAGATAACAAATCCCAAATACATCAGAACTAACCATCCAATCTTATCCAATTACTGCTTTCTCATGCAGAGAAATCTTAACAACATGAAGTCTCCAACTTCGAATTCCAAATTCCTTATCTCATATCTACATAACTCAACAGACAATCCTGGGCTGCCCATCCTTCTTCCTGATCAGCTCAACCCATGTTGATGCTTCCTGAAACAACTAGACCTAAACAAACCAGTTTCTGGATCCTATTCATCAAAATGGTCTTTCAAGATCCGTCGAAATCCAGAACACAAACTCTACTTCCCAAGCAGTAGAAAAATGAACTTGCTTCCTTCCCGTACAGCTGCTACCTCGCTTCCACTTCACAACTCTGATTCTGAAATAGATGAGAGTACTGTTGATGAACACGAGTACAAACTTATCCAATTTATCCGGGAAACTTTGTTCATCAAATCCATAAAATCTTAGTGACCCATCTGACTCGGTCACACATCCTTATAGCAGAATGCAACTCAAAAACTAGATCTGACCAATCCAAGTCCAAAAATTTCCGAGCTGCTACACCAACTCTTCTTTCTCCAAGAACCATCCTACTACCAGTCTAACTACCAGTATCGCTTCTGGAACCAATCGATATAGAACTCAACTCCAGATGCAGTCAAAGTTCTGATTACTTTAGTAGCTTCTACTTCCACATGAGAACCCTCAGCCTCAAACAAAAGATTGCCCAGGATAAATTCCCAAATTAATCGCAAGTCACTTTTGCGATCCTACCTAGTTCGGATTCCAAATAAATTGTTCTCTCTTTACCAATTGGAACAGCTTTAATCTTCTCCAAACACCGTTAACCCTTCAAGAAAACCTTCACCATCTGCCCGGACTGCTGATAGAAGAACCACGAAGATTCCTGAACCATCGGAGAAATGGACCACACTGCTGCTTCCAAACTCTTCCTTAATGATACAGCAAAGCCAAAAGACCTTCTTGTCAGCTTACCGAACACTTCGAGCTGCACTGCTACCCTAACTAACCAAAGACTTCTAATCCAAAAGCTCCTCGAACCCCAAAACTATCAACAAACTACACAAAAGACCTTCGAGATGGTAGATATCCTCTCAAGTGACTCGGGCTCCGACCAAGCATTAACATCTCACTCTCTGTAAGGGATGACAATAAGACCATGCCAAAGCGAAGCAACTTATAGACCTTAGTCTCATATTCCCAAAACATCCATACTCCTTGCTAAAGATGCAGATAACTTCTATATAGACGAGTCTTCCCTGCGGTAGGTAAAAACTGCTCTTCAACCATTTCTAAAACTGCTTCAAGAGAAAACATCTTCGAAAATATCCATGGATACTGCATCTCACCACGCAGCTATCGAGATACCATTACTTTCTTCTGCACTCCCTACAGATCCAAACTTTAGAAAATCCGCTTACTCGAGCTAAATCCAAACTTACACTTCAAAGATGGACTCCGAATCTTTAAAAGATTTCCTTCGAAGGTAAGAGAAATCCTTACTCCAAGCTGCAAATCTTACTCGAAATGGTATTAGATCTACTTCCAACCTCAAACAGATGGACCTCTTCTATTAGTGGTAGTCGTGTTACACATACACCACTACTCCATCTACCTCTAAAACTTATGTTGGAAAATCCTAACAGATAATCCAACAGATTAGGTGTGTGTGTGTGTGTTTAGTTATATATAAAAATTACAAGTACGCTCCCTCAAGAAAGACACCACTCTAGAGCCTAGGTATTCGCTTTACCTAATGCCTTGATACCAGCTGTCACGACCCGTCTTTCTATCACCAGAAAAATGCATCATGATTTAAGAAAGAAAGGGATAGAAGAAGAAAAGATGGGAAAAGAAGAAACTCAACAACATCAGATACTCACTGCGGAACGAATGAAATATAATATATCACATAACATAGTATCATATTACATCAGAGTACACAACTTATACACTCATATTAGACGGTTATAAACATCTGTCTAACCATACAACTCAAGTACATCCATACAATATAGACATAACACTAACACAGCGGAACAATAATATATCCACACGCGGAAGCCTCCTGCTCCAAAACTCCTCCAGAATTCTTCGAGCTAACCTAAATCCCTCGACTACTCATACATAATATGAGTACCCAAGAGTTTAATAAAATAGAAAATAAACACTCGGGTTAGACAGGGGTTTGGTGCGAGTAAACGGGTTAAAATTGCTTAACTTTAGAAAATCCTTTGAAAGAAAAGGTATCACGTAAAACTTCCCACACATAAACATGGAAAAGTTTTTACCTTACGCTAACCAAAACATTTGATAGGAAATCCATTGATATTATAATGTGTCTAGGGTTTTCAAGTAAATAAGAAATAGCCGAAATTGTTACATTATTAAATTCCAGCTACTAGCTACAAAATTGGGTAACACAATCAAAACCGTATGGTCTCGTAGGAAGAATGGGTTTCCATTAATGGCAGGGCTACTGGGGTACCGCCTGTCACAGTACGTGGCCTAGATCACCATACCGAGGAGCCACCCTAACTCCCCTACAACACAAAGCCGGGACCATCCCTTACTGGACAGTCCCGAGTAAGATCACCCCGTGGTTGGCGCGACCAACCCACCCACTAAGCCGAAATAAAAAGGGACATCTAGACAAGGATGACCTCACCCTGAAATGCTACCCACCTAACCTAGCTTCACCTCCCATGTTTTAGCCATTCTCGGTTGATGAGGCTTGAGGCTGCGATTACCTTAATAGAACACATCTATCTTATAACGCTCATCGTCCACCTGACGATGTTCTGAAAGCATTCAATCCATATAAGTTCGTTCCGGGTTCGAATGAAACCGAAGGCACTATCTCGTTGCACTCATTTTGGAATCACCCTTAGTGTCAACGACCATAGCCCTTGCACTCTGAATCACCATCTCGAACCTGAAAGTACTAACTTCGTCAAACTCATCTCGGAATCACCCTTAGAGTTATACTGACGAATAGTTCTTACACCTCGAGTCTTCACTAAGCTCTTCTTGGATTCACGACCTAACGTTAAATTTGGATCGATGCGGTTTTCGGATATCCAAATATGGAAACCCGATCCCGATCTCACCGAAATCCAAACGCCAATTTAATGTCCAAGTTGTTTAAGGGTTTTAAACAATTAAACTTATATTCAGGATAATATAAATAGATAGATGAGTCATGTTATCACAATAGATAATTCACATCTACCAATTATCTCACAAAGCAGCATATCACATATCAGAGATATCAAACCCAAATCATCCAACATCATTCAAACATCCAATACCAACCATGCAATATAAATCATCCATAAGCAGGTTTGATTAACTCTTAATCAATTTAATTAACCTTTAATTAAATTAATTACTATCCTTTAATCACATGGATTATCTTAATCCTGCTTCATTAATTTATTACAACTTGATTTATTAATCATCTCTTAATGATGTTCCTTAATTAATCTCCCTTGATTAATTATCCCATAATTACATTCAAGTGATTAGCCTTTAATTCTTTAATTAATTCCACAAATTAATTATTATTAACCATACATAGTAATTAACCTTTAAATACTATCATTAATTACATTAATTAATGATCCATCATATATTTTCATTAATTGATTAACTATAATTATTTGCATTAATCCCCAATTAATTACAATTAATTAATCATACTTTAATTAATCACTCATTCATCGGCCTTGATTAATTTCATTAACTATATTAACTAATGATCCTTATTAATTAATAATCCCTTTAATTAATAAAATAATTAACTTATAATTAACCATCTTATCAATTAGTCTTAATTAATCATAAACTGTATTTAACAACTTGTAATTACTTAACTTAATTAATTAACTTCTTAATTAATTATATTAATCTTTGATTAATTATACTGATTAATTAATCTTTAATTACTTCATTAAGTAAGTATTAATCAATTACATTAATTAATAATCCTAATTAATTACTTTATTAATTAATTACTTTTTTAATTAATTACACTTACTAATTAATCTCAAATTAATCACATTCCTTAATTAATCACATTAATTAATTAACTTAATTAACTAAGTAATTAACCCTTAATTACTTCTATAAGTAATTATTTTAATTACTTCCATAAGTAATTTTCTCTTCTTAATTACATTCAGTAATTATCCATTAATTACTTCATTAAGTAATTACACTTAATTGATTCATTATTAAGTGACTACTTAAAATTAAACAAACAATTAACTAATCATTTAAAATTAATTAAAAAAATTAGTTAACTTCTTATACTTAAAAATACTAAATTAATTAAGAAAAACTTTTACTTATAAACAAATCATATTAATTAAGTATTCTTAAATTCATAACAATACTAAATTAACCATATTTATTTTCACAAATTTAATTGTTTGAATAATTAAATCTTAATAACTAAAGACAAACTAATTTATTGGTTTACAAAAATTATAACAATAAGCTTATTTGAAAATAAAGCACTTAGAAATCAATCTGAAATTTTAAAACAATTTAATCATCTAATTTAAACTTTTCATTTTCAATATAATTTGAAAACTTTTTTTTAAAACATTACTTAAAATTTACATAAAAACTTTGATTTAATATTTAAATTGAACACTCCTTTTAAATTAAAATTCAAAAATTACTTAAGATAATTACTTTCAAAAGCAATTATCTTAAGCATTTTAAACTTGAAATTAAATTCAATTAACACTTTTAAAAGTTTGATTTACTTTTACTTCAAAAGAACAAGTTTTTAAATTTAAAATCTATTTCCTTTTATAAAAACTTAGGTTTGATTAGCACATGAGGACGTCTCGGGTCAAACCCAAATAGAAGTCACCAAAAACTCGAGCAAGTCTCGAGTCATACTCCAACCTATCTGCTTCGAAACTAACCCTACACTAGCTCGTACCAAAACCCGAGAATACACCTTCTTCCTAAACACCGCTATTTCCAGTGCACAAACGTACGCACGTATACATGCGCATCCAAACCACCCTCCTTCGACCATCTTTTTAATCGTCGACCAACCACACACGACCACGACAACCATTCCCTCAACCCAGAATCAAGAATCCAACAACGAATCAAAATTCGACCCTCTGCTCGAAAATCTGAAGCAACTCGACCCCAAAAAAAATCCGTCGCCTCTGATGAACTCGCCAATGGAAAATCCAGTAACCCCCCCCAAAGCACCACCGTATCACCACACCTCCATCCCCCATCTCGCGATCGCCTTCAGTCTATTACCCACGTCGAAAATGCCTCGACAGCCAAGCCGAACCAAAAACAAACTTAAACCCTAGTTCGAACAAATCTGCACAATTCTGCCATAGGAAAAATTCGACAGCATTTTTCCCTTCATCCACGATACCATAGCTAGCTACGATCAAGAATTCAACTCAAATCATCGAGTTGATCGTCGACAATTCATCAAATTTCCGAAACCGTTCAACTCAAAATTCCCAATTGAATATCAACTTAAAAATTTTGAAATGCATATCAGAATTCATAATTTTCAATCACGAATTCATACTTATAATGCATATTTGAAATTAAGAAAGTTGATTATTATGAAAATTGGGTTTCACTGTTATTTTAAAGATTTCGAAATGAATATTTATTATAAATAACTGGAATGATTTTTGGTAGTGATGTTTCATGATTTCAATCATTTCTTGTTTGCAAATCAAAGACTAACAGTGATTAAAGAATGAGATATTAAATTTAAAGAGGAAAAAAATCAAAATCTGTTTAAACAATAGAACTTATATTCCCATTTACAGGCATTCAATACTTATTACAAGCGTGCATTCATTTAATCTAAGCATTTCAGGCAAACATCTTGATTGTTATACATCAGGCAAAATGAAACAAGATTAATAACTGTTTTTAAAAACAATGTTTACTCACCACTATACAAAGAACAGAGCAGGTTTTCTAGGCCTTGAAAATTTTATATGAAAAATGCTTTAATTGCCTTGCTGTTGAAATCCTTACATGCCTGTTAATTAATGTTTTTAGATGTTGAAACTTGCTGAGTTGATCTTCCATTTGAGTTGCAGCGGATTTGGTTGACATTGAAAACTTGTTTGCAGATTTTAATTTCAGATTTGATTTTGCTTTTGGTTTTAAGTTTCAGGTTTTGAAAATAATTTCTGTGTTGCTCTTTAATTGTTGAAGGAATGAAGGAAGAAAAATAAAAGAAATTAAGAAGAAGAGGGTTTTCAATTAGAAGTGGAAAACAAATTTCTTTTAAACATTTTCTTTATATGTTTAAATTTCAAACAAAAGAGATGAAGGCCGCTTGTTCATTACTTCAAACAAATGTCATCACAGTTCTATTTTAGCTTACAAGTGTTGAAGATGCTTTATCTTTGTTTTACAAGTGTTAACTCCATTTTATTAAATCATTTAAATTATATATATACGAATGAATTGTTTTTATGTAAATAAACTTTTAAATTTTAATAAACATGCAAGTGTGATATTTTGTAAACATTTGTTTTATAAATAGCTTATGTTTTAAATCAAATAAATGTATTATGTGTTTCCTTATAAATTGTGAAATATGAATTTGTATTTATGTAACTATTGTAGTTTAAGAGATAATTAAAAAGAAAGTTTATTTAAAACTATATATACATATACATAACCATTTTAATTTAAGCATTTTTACAAGAAAACAAAATAAACTTTGACTAATCTTATTTAAACTATCATATTTAAAATAAGTAATTATCTTATACTTTGAAAATAATTGAATTAATCTTAAATTAACTTTTGAAAAATATTAAATTTTAAACAAAGCTTCAAATTACAATATATTCATACTGATATATATTATCAATAGATTATATTAAATTTCAGAACAACTTCAAATTATAACTTATACATACATATATATTACAATTTGAAAATACATCTTTTATTTAAAACATAAGATCTTCCTATTCACAATATATTATCAAATATATATATATATATATATATATATATATTATAAATAGAATAAAATTTTATTAGCTTTTAAAGATAATTCTTGATCAATTTTAAATTGTTAAAAAGATATAAATCAATATTGTCAGATTAAATATTTATTAACCTTTAAAAGATTAAATTTACCAATTTAGATTAAAATTATAAAGGAAAATTATCAAATCAATTTAGTTATTAAGACATAATATTAAATTGATATTACCTAAAATTCTGGGTCGTCACAGGACGACGCTCGGATGTGGGGCAGTCTAGTGGCTCCCATCCTGATGGCGTTTATATGTCTACTGATCAGTTTATGGAGTCATTTAGGAGCACTCAGCCTCCAGCTCCTACTCCATCGTTTCCTCCGAGCAAGTCTATCTTTGCGTGCATATGTAGTGATTTCTCTCATCTCGGAGGAAAGCCGTTCAAAGGCTCCAAGTCCGTTCTAGAGGTCCAAGCTTAGATTTGCACGTGCAAGCGTATCTTCTCTCGCATGGATCTTTCTGACTATTATAGAGTTCTTGTGGCATCCAACATGCTACAAGAGCGTGCTCTCGACAAGTATGAGCTTCTAATAGCCGTGCTCGAGGAGTCTGCTCTTTCTTGGATTCAGTTTCAGGAACGATTCGAGCTCAAGGTCGTTCCTGAATTTGAGAAAGCTTTATTGGTTCGTCGCTTCCTCGGGTTGAAGCAAGGAAAGTCCTCCGTTTACGATCACGTTTCATCATTCGAGGCCTTATCTAAGTATGGTGTTGAATACATCAGCACTCTATATAAGAAGAATCAGAAGTTTGTCTCCGTTCTTAAAAGTATCTCAAGAAGTCTTTGATGCTCCAGCTCAAGTTTTCTATCGAGGAGTTGGTTGACTCGGTGCTTCATCTCAAAGCCGTCGAGAAGGTGTGCGATAGTGGTGATGAGGTTGAGGTTCGCAAGAACCTCAATAATAAGATGTTCCCATTTCATAAGCTGAAGTCTTTTCCTCAAAAGAAGAAAACGTTTGTTGGCCCTAGTTCACAGCCCAATGGAGCACCTCCTACTTGGAAGGGGTGTTTCAACTGTGGCTTATCTAACCATATGATCCATGACTACCTTAAGCCTATTATTTTCTCTATTGCAAGACAGAGGGTCATCGAGTTGCCACTTGTCCTATTGCTCTAAATACCCAGTTTGGCAAACTGAATGTAGTGGACGCTTCTAGAGGGTATTCTCAGCACATAGGTACATCTCCTTCTATCTTTGAAGGCTCTATTTTATTCCATGATCGTTCTATTCGAGTTTTTTTGATACGGGTGTGTCGCATTCATTCGTATCAAAAGAGCTCGTTGATGCTATTTCTTTGGATAGTTAATGCCTTGTTACTTCATTGAGGATTGCGAATCTTGTTGGGGGATCTGCAACCCTTAGCATGCTTTGTGAGGATGTTGAGATTGTTTTATGTGGCTTTTCTTTCCGTGCGAATATTGTTTCTTACTTAGGTTTTGATATGATTTTGGGTATGGACTGGCTAGTACAATACGATGCCAGGATTATTTGTTCTGAGAGAGTTTTATATCTTCAACATCCAGATTCTTCTGCTCAGCTATCACTTGTTCTTCGAAATGTGGATAATACTGAAGCACCTTTATATTCTCTAGACTCACGATATGATGATGATATATCTCGTATACCTGTTGTTTGTGATTTCTCTGATGTATTTGAGCCTGTTTCAGGTTTGCCACCCAAGCGGGCGATCCAGATTCGTCTGCTCAGCTATCACTTGTTCTTCGAAATGTGGATAATATTGAAGCATCTTTATATTCTCTAAACTCACGATATGATGACAATATATCTCGTAAACCTGTTGTTTGTGATTTCTCTGATGTATTTGAGCCTGTTTCAGGTTTGCCACCCAAGCGGGTGATTGAGTTCCACATTGATCTCATTCCAGGCATGCAACGAGTTAGTCGTCCTCCTACGAGGATGTCTATAAAGGAAAATGAGGAACTCAAGAAGCAGCTTTTAGAGCTGGAGTCCAAGCAGTTGATTTAGTTTAGTTTTTCACTATGGGATGCCACGGTCGTCTTCGTGAAGAATCCGATGGAACTCTTAGGCTTTGCATCGACTACGCAAGCTTAACGAGTTGATCATTAAGAATAGTTATTCGTTACCTAGGATCAGTGACATGTCCGATCAATTGAGTGGTGCTAAGGTCTTTTCTCACCTCGACCTTGCCACTAGTTTTCATCAGCTCCGAGTTACGGAAGACAGCATACCTCTTACAACTTTCCGCACTCCATATGGATCATGTTAACACCTCTTTTATTCATGACTTAGCGACCTATTCGACTCAACGACCTAAGGAAATAAGCGACTTAACTATCCAAGGCATAAATGACTTCACGACCTATAGCAGGGCACGACCTAATGGCCTAAAGCACAGAGCGGCTTGACATGGCACGACTCAATGACTTAAGGAGTTCCAGCGACCTAACGACCTAGAAACTCAAAGAAGGCAACGACCTAACGAGTTAACGACCTAGCAATCTTCAGAGTTAAGCCGCATGCGCACGGCCTCTTCCGTTAGGATGCTTACGACCTAAGCAAGCCGAGATAACTCCTGTGCTACACATGCTACGTCGCTCACAACATATATCTCGGCCAGGATAGCTCCATTAAGTCGCTAACGACTTATGCTACTTCGGGATCGCTCTTAGGTCGCAACTCGCTAGGTCGCTCACGATCTATAACACGTCATGACCTAACTCCGAAACTTCCTTATAAATAACCCGGCTACTCCACATTGAGAGGATTTGGGGGGACGGATTTTGGGGACTCTTTTCAAACGCCAAGACTTTGCTGTTTTCACGACTTCTACAACACTTCAAACGCCAAAGACACTTCAAAGAACCTTGGGAAAAGATCAAATACATTCAACATGAATTCAAAGAGCTTGTATGCATCAAAGTTCTAACTACTTGCCTTAATGGTGTTGTAATTGAAGAATTATTGGGAAACTTGTAATCAAATCAATAAGAGAAGAGATTAAGTGGACGTAGGCTTGATTTTGAGTCAAACTACTATAAAAATTGTTATCTCTTTACTATCTTCTACTACTTTCTGCTTGTTTTTAGTTCCCGTACCAACGGGTGGTGCTTTCACTATATCACAACTCTTACTAGGGTGTTAGCGTACATTTTTAGCATTAACATTGTTGGTGCTGCCATTGAGAATTGAACTCAGGAGTGCTCTCATCATTGCTTCACAAAGATTTGTTGAAAGACTCTCCCTAAGAACTAGAAGTCTATCCGAAATTATGGCTCCTAGAAGAAACGGTAGATCTACTAGATCTGGAAATGCTTATGACAACGCCACCACTTCTCCCGCATCAAATCAAGCGGCTCCTAGTGCTGGAATCACAAGGGCGGAATTGCATGCTGCAGTATCTAGGTTGTATCAATAAATTGAAGCCCAGAACACTTTGATGTTGAACAGGTTGAATGCTTTGCATGGAGTTAACCAAAAACCAGAAAATAATAAAGAAACCTTTGCTGAAGATGTTCATGATTCCTAAGGGTAAAGTATTCCTCAGAATGCAGCTGGCACCTTCGAAGGGGCACCTCCCCAAGCTGAAGGTTCAAGGCCGCAGCCAACTCTTCGTGAACATTTGTCTAGGCAAACTTTCGAAAAAGTAGTAGACGCCTGTCTCGCAGGGCCTCTAAACAATGAGGAGTACCTCTCGGGAATGATTCGACAAATTATGAAGAAGATCATTCAAAGGGAGGAAGATGAAAGTGACTGGGGGTTTTCTCCAAGAAGGACTTCTTTTACTGAAAGAATTCTGAAGGCTGAATCTCCGAAGAAGTTTGTTCCCCCCACTATTCCAGCTTATCGGGGGACAAGCGATCCTAACTAGTTCTTATACAAGTATGACTGGTATATGACAGGTGCCAGAGCAACATATGAGATCAAGTGTAGATACTTTCCTGTACTTGGAGGGAGTGGCCCTGCTTTGATTCATAAAGCTGCCAGTTCGATCCGTGGATCAATTCTCCGACCTAACTCGGAAATTCAAAGATCAATTGAGGTTATATGCTTCGAAGGCCAAGGACATAATATCACTATTTAGCCTCGAACAAAGCCCCGGAGAGTCTATCAAATCTTTCTTAAATCGCTTTAATATAGCCTTGGCCGAAGTTGAAAATGCAGAGCCTCGGATGATTCTGACTTACTTGATGCGAGCTATTGATAAATCAAGTGAATTCGGAAAATGGCTAAAGATGAAAGAGACAAATTCACTTGAGAAGTTCTATAAGAAGGCCGATGAATTTATGCTCTTAGAAAGCCTTCCTGTGTCAGTAAAAGCAGTCGTGACTAAAGTTGATAATAACAATGTTGCTTTTAACAAAAGGGAATCTGGTGGCCAGAAGAGGGAGAATGACGGTGGAAAGATCGCCGTTTTAAACCTTCAGATTTTACTCCCTTAACTAATACTCTAGAAAATATCTTTTTTGCAACCAAAGATACTGTTGAATACCCCAAACCATTTGAGATGAAGTCTGGGAAAAATATTAAGCATAATGGGAAGTTCTGTCGGTTCCATAATCAACCTGGCCAGGACACTAATGAATGTCTCCATTTAAAGAATTTGATTGAAGAGCTGTTGAGACAGAATAAACTGCAACAATATGTGAAGAGAAATAGAAGTGACCCAATCTCATGTACTCAGGGGCAACAAGTTCCTGCTCATCAATCCGGCCCAGGTGAGAGGACTATAGCATAGGAATCTGAGAGGCCTGTCATTAATGTTATCACAAGGGGTCCTCACCCAACGGGCATAAGTTGGGATGAGATGGGGAGATATGCTCATGCTTTGAGATATGCCGGCAGAAGAAAATGTTTTTGTCTTGGAAGATGTTGCACCTTTAAAACAGTAAAGAACTTTTAACGATGACATCATATTCCGAGCTAGAGACTCTGTTGGTGTTGAGGCTCCCACCATGGATCCCTTGGTGATATCTGCAGGCATCGGACCAGCCATTGTAAGAAGGGTGCTTGTTGACTGCGGCGCCTCTTGCAATGTCCTCTTCAGAAAGACATATGATCAGATGAAACTTCCCATGGCTGAAGTCCATGCTTCCTCACAGAAAATTGATGGTTCACTGGAGAGCCAATACAGCTATAGGGACTGTTGACTTATTTGTAGAGCTTGGAGAAGGAGAAAAGAAGGTGGTCCGAAAACAAATTTTTGTGATTGTTGATGAATTCTTCGCTTACAATGACTACTTGGATCGACCGACTCTTGCTGCATTCAAGGCCATTCTCGCCCCATGGTGCCTGACTATGAAGTTCCCCACTGATAATGGCGTCGGTGTTGTGAAGGGGGACCAAAATGGCGGGCGAGAATGCTATCTCATAGAGTTACGATAGGCAAAGAAGAGAGAAATGGGTAAGGGTGCAGCAGCTCCGCTCCGCATCAAAGAGCCCACCTTGTAGCAATTACGGGGTGGACCCTCCAATGGTGAGCATAGTGGTGCACGAAAAGAGATTGATCCCAAAAAACCAGTGCAGGGGAGAGTAGAGTGGTGTCGGTGGAAGTGACGGTGCCAATACCCGTTGACCTGAAAGATCAAAACAAGATGTTGAATGTGGGTTCACAACTCGGTGTGACAATTCAGAATATGTTGATATCGTTCTTGAAAGAAAACCTGGTTGTATTCCCTTGGAGTCATGCCGACATGTATGGAATATCTCTAGAAATCGCAGTGCATGATTTGAATATTGATCCAAAATTCATACTCATAAAGTAGAAAAGAAGAACCTAGGGTCTTAAAGGTTGACAGCATTAAAAGAAGAAGTAGATTGGCTCATTGAAAATGGCTTCATCAGAAAATCCACTTATCCAAATTGGGTTTCTAATCCGGTGTTGGTTAAAAAGAAAATGGAAAGTGGAGAGTATGCATCGACTTTTCAGACTTGAACAAAGCATGCCCCAAGGACTGTTTCCCGTTACCCAGGATTGATCAGTTGGTGGATGGAACAGCCAGGCATGAATTATTGTCTTTTATGGATGCTTACTCAGGATATAATCAAATCACGATGCATGTGCCAGATCAGGAGGACAAGAGCTTCATCAATGATGTTGGTCTTTACTACTATATAGTTATGCCCTTCGGACTAAAGAACGTGGGGGCAACTTATCAAAGACTTGTTAATGCCATGTTCAAATCCCAGATTAGCAAGACTACGGAAGTATATGTTGATGATATGTTGGTGAAATCGAAAAAGGCAGTAGGCCACATGGATCATTTGGCAGAAATGTTCGCGGTCCTTCGAAAGTATAGGATGAAGCTAAATCCTCTGAAATGTTCATTCGAGGTAGAGTCTGGAATTTTTTTAGGTTTCATTGTGAGTGCTAGGGGCATCGAAGCTAATCCTTCTCAACTTACTGCTTTAAGAGAATTCAAAGCCCCTAAGACAAAGAAGGAATCGCAAAGCCTCAACGGGAAAGTAGATGCTTTGAGTCGTTTTATTTCCAGGGCCACTGATAAATGCATTCCCTTCTTTGACGCTCTGAAGAAAGGAAAGAAAAACTTTGAATGGACTCGTGGATGTCAGAAAGCTTTTGATGAACTGATTCGTCACATGAAAATGCCTCCAGTGCTTTCTAAGCCCAGCAATGGTGAAGATCTTTTCATATATTTAGCGGTTTCATCTCATGCTCTCAGTGCGGCATTGGTATGGGAATAAGCAAAAGTTCAGCATCCGGTTTATTACATCATCAAAAGATTCACTAGGGCAGAGTTGAATTATTCGATGCTGGAAAAGCTCGCCTATTGTCTGTTGATTGCGTCCAGAAAGTTGAGGCCATATTTCCAAGCTTATCCTATTAAAGTCCTCACTGTTCAACCTCTAATGCAAGTTCGATTTCGCGCTGAAACTTCGGGTCGTCTTCTGAAGTGGAATATGGAACTCAGCCAATACGATATCACCTACCATCCCCGAAGAGCAATCAATGGACAAGCTTTAGCGGATTTCATTGCAGAATACACATATAAAGGTGACAGTGAGGAAGAGGTGACTGATGACATCCCGATCCAATGTAAATTATATGTTGATGGTGCAAGAAATGACTATTGTTCTGGAGCTGGGGTTGTGCTTGAAAGCCTCGAAGGGCGGTCATTGTGCTATACATTGAGATTAGAATTTCCTTCGACGAATAATGAAGCAGAATATGAAGCTCTTGTTGCCGGCTTGAAGATTGCTAAAGAACTGAACATCAAAGTATTGCAGATCATCAGTGATTCCCAGCTTATTGTATGCCAAGTCAAGAAAGAGTTTCAAACTAAAGGAGGAAATCTGCCTGCTTACTTGTCAAAGGCCTGGGAGCTTCTTGATGATTATGATCATTATACAATAAGCCATATACCCCGGGAAGAGAACATGATGGCAGATTCTCTTGCAAAATATTCAAGCTCTGGCGAAGCTTAATTATTGGGATTGGTCCCTGTGGAAGTCTTGTCAGCTCCAAGTACTGATGAGATGGATATTGACTGAATTATGGCTGTATCTCAAGAGAAGGAGTCGTGGATAACCCCGATCAAGGAATATCTACTCAACGGCTCCCTGCCAAAACACTCAAAAGAGAGCCAGAAGCTGTTAAGAAAAGCCCTGAGATTTGTAATTCAAGACGGCCGGTTGTACAGACGAGGATTCTCGATGCCATTACTCCGATGTGTAACCAAGGAAGAGGCTAAGACAATTTTAGCTGAGGTGCACGGAGGAGAGTGTGGGGATCATTCAGGTGGTCAAACTCTAGCAAAGAAAATTCTCCGCTATGGGTATTTTTGGGCAGATATTAATCGACACGCTGCTAGCTACTCCCGAAAGTGTGACAGAGGCCATAGATTTACAAAAATCCCAAGTGCACCTTCCACCGAGCTAACATAAATGGTCAGTCCATGGCCATTCGCCATTTGGGGGATGGATCTCATTGGGCCTTTACCGATTGCCAAGTCCAGAATCAAATATGCTATTGTTGTTGTTGATTATTTCACTAAATGGGCTGAATCTGAACCATTGGCTACCATTACCTCTAAAAAGATGATAAACTTTTGACTAAAAATATCATTTGCGGGTATGGTGTGCCTCAGAAGATAATCACAGACAATGGTACCCAATTCAAAAGCGAAGAGTTCGAGGACTTTTGCAGGCGATTCAAGATCCAAAAAAGCTTCTTAGCAGTGGCTCATCCGTAGGCAAACGGGCAAGTGGAAGTAGTGAACAAAATTATCAAATCAACCATCAAAAAACAGCTGGAAAAAGCAAAAGGTGGTTGTGTCGATAAACTGCCACTAGCACTTTGGGCATACAGAACTATCCACAAGATTGCGACTGGGCACACTCCATTCTCATTAGCATATGGATTAGAAGCAATGATTCCAGTAGAAATAGACGTCCCCTCACATAGGAGAATTCATTTCAACCAAGCTAAAAATGAAAAGATGCAACTTGAAGCACTTGACTTTCTTGATGAAAGTAGGAAAGGGGCTGAGCTTAGAGTTGTAGCCCATCAGCAGAGGATAGCCAGGCACTTCAATTCTAAAGTTCGCCAATGCAGCTTTGAAATTGGGGATCTAGTCTTGAAAAGGGTCATGACAGCAATAGGAATGTTTGGGCCAAACTGGGAAGGGCCATACGTCATAGGCAAAAAACTTCTTGATGGCACTTTCAAGCTCACAACTATCGAAGGAAATCCAATTACGAGAGACTGGAACAGCAATCACTTGCGTCCATATTTTACTTAGAAGCTACGCTTAAGTTTGTAAAATGATTATAGATGTACCATTCTTGTATTATAAGCCATTGTAAAATCAGTGCGGATCAAAAATAAGAACTTTAAAGTGGATGTAGGCCCAGTTCTTGGCCGAACCACTATAAATCTTGTGTTCTCTACTACTACAAAATGCCTGTCTCATTTCGATTTGCAAATATCTTAAATATATTGCTAAAATATCGATTTAATATTGCAGGCTATCAAAGCAAAGCTTACTGATTCAACATATCACAAGGCCAAGCGATTCCTACAAATCATTCAACAAACAAATGTCAAGCTACAAAAATTCCAGATTCAATTCCTACATAAGAAGTGCTTCTCACCAACAGTTGGTGATTCCACCGAAGGGGCACCTTCCCAAAGTGAAGGTTCCAGGCCCTCGCTAGTTAATTGTGATCGTTTTTGCGAACAAACATCCAGTTAGGTGGCTTGCACCTGCCCCGTGGATTCACTTAACAATGAAATACACTTCTCTGGAAAAAAAAGCAATCAACTTGCAAAAGAAAGGAACATGTACTTGGAAATGATAACGAGGAATCGCTGAGGGGCAGATGGTGAAAAGACATGGCAAGCAGAAAAAAACAGCCAAAATGGAATCTTGTCTCTCAATAAAAAAGGTTGGTGGGACCACCAAAGGGGCACCTTCCCAAAGTGAAGGTTCCAGGCCCTCGCTAGTTAATTATGATCATTTGTGTAAACAAACATCCAGTTAGGTAGCTTGCGTCTGCTTCGTGGATCCACTTAACTGTGAGATGCAACCTTCCTGGCAAACGAAACAAAAATAAAGCCCTCTTCGGAGGCCCACTTCTACTCTCAAGGGAGAAGTGCCAAAAAAGCCCTCTTCGGAGGCCCACTTCTACTCTCAAGGGAGAAGTGACAAAGAAAGCCCTCTAACGAGGCACGCCCAAAAATGAAATGCTTCTCTCAAACAAAAAGATTGGTGGAACCACCAAAGGGGAACCTTCCCGAAGCGAAGGCACCGAGTCCTTGCCAACGAATTGTGATCGTCCGTACAAACGAACATCCAATTAGGTAGCTTGCGTCCTCCCCATGGATCCATTTAACTGTGAGAAGTAACTTTCAGGCAAACAAAAAAGGCCTCTTCGGAGGCACACTTCTACTATCAAGGGAGAAGTGCCAAATAAAGCCCTCCAATGAGGCATTTAAAAAAAGGTCGTTGGTGGAACCACCGAAGGGGCACCTTCTCAAAAAGAAGGTTCTAGGCCGCAGCTAACCGCTCGCGATCGTTTGTGCAAACAAAATATCCAATAAAGCAGCTAACGCCAGTCCCGTGGGCCCACTTAGCGATAAGATATAACTTTCTGGCAAACAAATCAAAGCCTTCTTCGGAGGCCCACTTCACCGCATAGGGGAATCCACTTCTCAAAAATAAAAGTGACCATCTCCAAAAGTTGAAGTGTAAAAACTTTTTCTAAAAAAAAGAGAATAAAACTTCTCCAAAACAAGGCACGCTCTACTAGAGAAGAATAATATTTCCTCAAAAATGGAAGAATTATTCTCCAGAGTAAGAGTACAAGTCTTCTCAAAATGGAGAAGATTGCAATAAGCCGTGGTATGGGGGCAATATAATATAGATGCATTAATAAAAGCAACGCTCAAGCAACATACCACAAGCTCATTGCAATATCATAAAAAGAAAATAAAGAAACTTAATACTTCTCTCATCGACAGCTACGGCACTCAATCTATTGAAAGTCGATTTGTGACTAGAATCTTTAGAGGGAGGAGGAAGTGCTGCAAAAGTAAAGAATGAAGTTAGCACTTGACGACTCGAATTTTGAAAGGCTTAGAAATGAAGGTAACGGAAGTAGGTAGTCTTACTTCCTACTCTCCAGATACCGTAGAATCCCGGAGGGCAACGGACAAAGAAGAACTGGTTTAAAAACCTGTGAGCGCTCTCGGGCAGATCTGTAATTAGCTTACGGTTTCTTGCACTCCTTACAAGAGTAATGGAAGGGTGATCTTTGTTCCTCCCGAATGAACACAAGTAGCAGATCTCCTCGAAGCTTGGGAGACGGTTAAGTGTTCGCCTAAATAGTATGCACAACCCCATCAAAATGGAATAGCCATTAGTGTGCAACTGGAATGGAGAAATTGTTAGTCGAATGAAGAGTATTCTAAGAAAATCATTGAAGGGGGGAATAGCTCCATTCAGACACATTTGACGATTGACTGCAATGAAGACAGGAGGCAGCCTATCGGCAGTATCATTTACCCCAGGAAGCAGAGCATCTGCTTCAGCAATGCCGAATTGAAAACATAGCTGGTTGAAAGCCCGTTGGTTCAGTGTAGTTGAAACTCTTTCCGGAGGATTCTCCAAAGGGTCAGCTATTGGGAAAACCCCATCGGCCCGCTCTACTATCTCTTCTCGCACTTGTTGAGAAGCCATTCTACACAAGGAACTGGATATTAAAATATGAAGGTGCACGTTTCCTAAAAGTGTGAAGTGTTGTGCAAAACTAATAAAATGACAAGCAAATTTAACTGGAATTAAACTAGTTGGCGTTTGTCGATTATAAAGTTTCAGGGATTGTTATTTTGAGTCCAAGTACAGTGTTAATGCAAACCGATCGGCTTTAGTTGATTAATTTGGCTTTGCTTTAATACTTCACTTGAACTGGTTAATTCACAGCATTTCGTTCACACAATTCTCTTAAGTTGATTATTCTTTATCGACTAATCTATCATTCGATGTGGGCAGTCAATGGCAGTATATTCGCCCTAGTTTTCTACAAATGTTGTATTTATCAGGTTGTTAGCTTAAAAGTTAATACAATCTGTGAAAGAGTGCAACAAGTTCAAGCAGTTCATTCTGGCAATTCATCAGTCATGTTCCTACGAGTTAAATCTATGTCGCGGGTTAAATTAGGTCGTTTTGATTCTTTAAGTCGTTCTGCTTTAAGTCATATGTTATTCTGGCGAGTTAAGTCACAAGTCATATGAGTCGCAGTCCCTTATGTCGTTCAGAGTTTGAATGTTAAGATGTTAAGTCATGCGATTCATGTCCAAACTGCTAAGCCCTAGGTCGTTCGAAGCTCCTAAGTCGGTCACTTCCTAATTCTCCTTAACCCGCTAACTCCACTTCATTCAACAACTTGCCTAACCCGATAACCCGTTAGCATCTCCATAACGAAATCCATTATCTCTCCACACCGCCACATCATCCAAGACCGATTCAAATCACCTCAGATCCCATCATAGATCCGATGCACTGCTGTGTTCTCATTAATTACAAGGACAACATGTCCAATGACAATCAAAGATCGATCGTAACATGACTCGTGGTGAAATGCGGCACATGAAATCGGATTAGGGTCGGAAAATGGGGGATTCACGATTCGGTGATGGTCATGGTTGGACAATGATTGGGTTCACTTATGTAATGTGATGATGAAGATGATCAACGACTGGTTAGCTTGAATTCGTCTTCCAGAGCTCGGAGATTCTTCAATGGCGGGTTAGAATGTTAAAGCAGGTGAAGAGAAGAAGGAGTGACCTAAGAGACTTATATACAGGGGCAATGGAACTTGAATCGGCGCGAACAACCTAGCTCTCTCATAAGTCGCTCACGACTTAGCGACTCAGGATGGTGCGGGTTAAGAGGCATCGAAGAACACAACCTAACCCCTAGGTCGTATGCTTCAAGGGGCAAATGTTAACACCTCTTTTATTAATGACTTAGCGATCTATTCGACTCAACGACCTGAGGAAATAATCGATTTAACTATCCAAGGCATAAACGACTTAACGACCTATAGCAGGGCACGACCTAACGACCTAAAGCACAGAATGGCTCGACATAGCACGACTCAACGAATTAAGGAGTTCCAGTGACCTAACGGCCTAGCAACTCAATGAAGGCAATGACCTAACGAGTTAACGACCTAGCAAGCTTCAGAGTTAGGCGGCATGCGCACTGCCTCTTCCATTAGGTCGCTTACGACCTAAGCAAGCCGAGATAACTCCTGTGCTACAAATGCTAAGTCGCTCACAGCATATATCTTGTCCAGGATGGCTCCATTAAGTCGCTAACGACTGATGCTACCTCGGGATCGCACTTAGGTCGCAACTCCCTAGGTCGCTCACGACTTATAACACCTCACGACCTAACTCTGAAACTTCCTTATAAATACCCTGGTTACTCCACATTGAGAGGATTTGGGAAGACGGATTTTGGGGACTCTTTTCAAATGCCAAGACTTTGCTGTTTTCACAACTTCTACAACACTTCAAACGCCAAAGACACTTCAAAGAACCTTGGGAAAAGATCAAGTTCATTCAACATGAATTCAAAGAGCTTTTCTGCATCAAAGTTCTAACTACTTGCCTTAATAGTGTTGTAATTGAAGAATTATTGTGAAACTTGTAATCAAATCAATAAGAGAAGAGATTAAGTGGACGTAGGCTTGACTTTGAGACGAACCACTATAAAAATTGTTGTCTCTTTACTATCTTCTACTACTTTTGGATTGTTTTTAGCTCCCGTACCAACGCATGGTGCTTTCACTATATCACAACTCTCACTGGGGTATTTGCGTAGATTTTAAGCATTAACAGATCTTATGAGTGCTTGTTATGTCGTTCGGTTTGACAAATGCTCTTGCTTTCTTTGTTGGTCTTATGAATCGAGTATTCCAGGAATACCTTGATAAGTTCGTTCTTGTGTTCATCGACGACATCCTTGTCTATTCGATGTCTGAAGCTGAGCATGCTGATCACTTGAGAATTGTCTTAAGTACTCTTCGTCATCGTCAATTTAAAGCCAAATTCCCCATGTGATATTTCTAGTAGAATAAGGTTAATTTCTTAGGCCACGTTATTTCTTTCAAAGGCATTTTGGTCGATCCCTTGAAGATCAAAGCTATCCTGAATTGGTTGAGGCCTAAAAATGTTCATGAGATTCGCAGCTTAATTGGATTGGCAAGTTACTACCACCAATTCATTAAGGATTTTTCCCATATTGTGCTTCCTCTCACCATCCTTACTCGGAAAGGCATTTGATTCATTTTATCCAACAAGTGTGAAGCTTCTTTTCAGTAGTTGAAAGAGCTTCTCACTAATTCTTCTATTCTAATGGTTCCCAAAGGGAATCACGATCTTGTTGTCTACACCACTGCTAGTAGATGTGGCCTCGGTGCCATTCTTATGCAGAAGGATCGGGTTGCTTATGCTTCTAGGAAACTACAACCGAATGAAGTTTTCTATGCCACTTATGACCTCGAGTTAGCCACCATTGTCTTCGCGTTGATGATTTGGCGACATTATCTAATCGGCGAGAACTTCATTCTCTATACAATCATAAGTCCTTGAAATGTCTATTCACTAAGAAGGAGCTCAATATGAGGCAACAACGTTGGTTCGAGTTCCTTACCTCCTACGACTTCGATATCCAGTATACCCTTGGTAAGGGTAAACGTGTTGCTGATGCGCTTAGTCCAAAACATTCGGCTGTTGTTTCTATGATGCTAGCCGAGTGGGATGTTCTTGAGACCTTATCCCTTTATGATATTCGTAATCGAGCTCCATCTAATGACACTCCTATTTTATTATTCAACTTTGAAGCTCGACCCAGTTTATTGGACCGTGTTATCGATGCTTAGCGCATGATCTCGATCTTGTGCGCTTTATCCGGGTTTGTTAGTCCGAGTCCCATAATGAGTAGTTGTGGGATTTCAGCACTGGTTCTCATGGGTGTCTTTGCAAGAAGAACTGTCTAGTCGTGCCTTCTGATTCTGCATTTAGGCATGGCATTCTCGATGACTATCAATGTTCTAAGTATATCATTCATCTCGATAGTAGTAAGATGTATGTCGATATGCATCGCCTTTATTTTTCAGAAGGCATGAAGCGCGATGTGGCGAGTTATGTGAGTAATTGCATGACTTGTCAGCTAATCAAAGTCGAGCATCAACGCACTTCTGGTCTCCTTCAGCCTCTATACATCCCATTATGGAAATGGGATCAGATTTCCAAGGATTTTATTGGTGGCCTACCCTGTTTGAGATCGGGCCATTCTTGCATTTGGGTTACTGTTGATCACCTCACCAAGTCTGCTCATTTCTTTCCTATTAAGTGTAAGAGGAGAGCTTCTCATCTGGCCAAGTTATATATCAAGGAAATCATAAGACTTCACGGCGTTCTTGTTTCGATTGTTTGTGACCATGATCCACTATTCACGAGTCATTTCTGGCAGAGTCTTCAACAAGCTATGGGAAAAATCTTAACTTCAACACATCATGTTATCCATAGTCAGATGGACAAACTGAACGGCTGAATCATAATATTGAGGATCTTCTTCATGCTTGCATTCTAGACTTCGTTGGTAGTTGGGAGGATCACCTATCTCTTGTGGAATTCTCCTACAACAATAGTTTTCAGTCCAGTATCAATATGGCTCCTTTCGAAGCCTTATACGGAAGGCCATGTCGAACACCTTCATGTTGGATGGAATCTAGGGAGAAGCTTATTGTAGGCCAAAATTCTATTTGTGATTCTTCTTAAACGATTGTTCTTATTCGGTAGAGAATGAAAGAGGAAAAGATCCGCCAGAAATCCTATGCAGACAACCATAGGAAGCCTCTCTAGTTCTCTATTGGTGATCTCATCTTCATTCATGTTTCTCCTCTGAAAGGGATTATGCGTTTCAGTACAACTAGGAAATAGACTCCTTGCGTCATAGGACCGTTTCCTATTACTTAATGTATTGGCCATGTGGCTTAAAGAGTTTTGCATCCAGCTCATCTGTCTGGCATTCATGACGTGTTTCACATCTTCCAACTTCGAAAGTGTCTTCGAGAGTCGGATTCTATTATCAATTCTCCTGATTTGCAAGAGCTTGAGATCTCACGAGATCTGTCTATTGTGTAGCAGCTTATTCGTGTACTTGCTTCGGAGGTGAGACGCCTTTGAAACAAGGACGTGCCATTCGTTAAAGTTCAGTGGTCCGCTAACCCAAAGATTGCACTTGGAAAACCATAGAGTTTATCGAGCGATCCTATCCCACGATGGTGAGAATATCTTTTTATCTCATGCTTATTTCTTTTTCCTTTGATTGATGAAATTAATAAGTTGAATATATACTCTCCTCTAGAAATTGCGAGGATGCAATTTTGTTATGGGGGGAGTCTGTAACAACCCTGGTTTGGAGATTACCTTTCAATATTGAATTACAATGATAATTATAATTCAATATTGTAGATTGAAGTAAAATTGGAGAAATTAAATTATTTATTTGGAATAAACAATGAAATTGGAATTAAATTGAGAAATTAAAGTCCCAAGCTTTTTTTAGTTTGTTTGGAGTGATAAAAGATGGAATATGATTTTATTTAAGTGGAAATGCAATAATCATATCAATTATTGCCTATTTACTTCTCTTGATAATTATAAAGAGAAGTATTTTATTTTAAAGGTTGTTTATTGAAATAAAAGGTTTAGAATTAGATTAAAAATAAGTTTTGGCTATAAATAATGTTTTGAAATGGTTTGAAATATTTTCTAAGTTAGAAAGTAGATTTTGTGGAATTTTAAAAGTTAAAAACAATGTTTTATTCATTTATTTGAGTAATTTGTTAAATTAAGGACTCTAATAATAAAAATGTTTTAAAAATATAAATTAATCTTTTTAAATGATAGAAAATGTTTTATTTTATATGTATACAAGTTTTCACGTTTTTCTTGTGTGAAACTTGAGAGAAATGCATTTATTTAAGTGTATATGTGATATGTACACATTAATTGGTTAAGTGTTGATTTAAACCTTAGGCCGTTTGTTTCTTTTAATTTTTAAACCCAATTAGGCCCACTAACCTTTAACCAGTTGAGAAATGAGAAATAGTGATTAGTTGTATGTTTATTTCATATTATCTTCTTCCTCCTTCAGGCTAAAAACAAAAACAATAAACCACTTTATCAATTTCTCAAATCCATGCAAATTTCTCAATCAAAACTCACCAAATTCCAATCTTTTTGCAAGATAGTGGTAAATCTAAGGTAATCCCCTCCAAACTATTGAATTTCATCACAAATTCTTTTACAGTAAATGGCTTTCTAATTTTTACTATATACATGTTTGCATGTTCTGTATTTTCTTTTTACAGATTTTAAAGGCTTGTAATCTCAAGAAAAGCTTCCTCTTTTCTTCAAAAATCTGAGCTTTTCCAACAAATCAACAAGGTGAGCTGAATAAACTCACAAACTAGCCAAAACAAAAGTGCCAATGCATGAATATGTAAAGAATTTGCTTCGATCTGCAGTTTTCTGTAGCTAGTTTTTGCCTTGTTTATAATCAGTTTTCGTTAATCTTTGAACCCTTATATCTCATGATTTGGGCAATGAAATGCTACCGGATTTCTTGCATGTTCATCTCTGTAAATTTTTGTTGAAAATTATGGTCATTCGCTATGTCAAAATCTCCTTGGAAAATCAATACAAGGCTGGAAAACAACGTGGAGAAGTGTCCGTAGCCTAGGTCGACAAGTAGGTCGACCCGGCACCGTCCAGGTCAACCAGGCGGTTGACTTAGCCACTAACTGGGTCAACCGCCTCATTAGACCAGGTGCGTGTGTTGTAGCCTTGTGTTTTCGTAGCATATTTCACGACTTTTGCCTTGGAATTACGACCGTTTTGGCACTCGTTTTAATGCAAATTTTGGGATGTTGTCGATGATGATTATAGGCCATGATGTCTATCAATACACTAGCTAAATTTTAGAGATTTGAAATTAAAATTTTGAATTATTTTGAATTTAATTTAAATTCAAATTCGAATATCAGATTGAGTGATTTTTCTTGTTTTTATTTGTTTTCGAGCACATTCTGCTCCAAATCTTTTTGAAATAATTTTTAAAATTAAAGGGCATTTCAAAATAATTATTATATGACATCTTAAAGTATTTTCAAGTGTAAAATCTATTTATTCTCCATAATAAGAGAAATTTTCAAATAAGGTTTTCAAATTGATTTCGAAAATTGGTTTTCGAAGCTTGTTTTCCAAAGTAAATTATTTTATATATGAATTACATGTTCTTGCATATTTCGTGCGAATGAGAAGGAGAACTAAATGGTTTGGTAAATCACATGGTATGGGACATGTGTGTTTATCTTATCAGTTAATTTCCGACTTGTCCGTTTGATTGTTTTGACTTTCGGGTCGAGTTTACCGGTGAGATGGGGTAAACTTTTTACCGATTTGAGTGTGAAATTAACTAGCGGTTAGTAATCTGTTTAGTGCGAACGTATGGTACAGGAGATACATTAACAATGTACGGTTTCCTATCCGAAATTTTGTGACATGTTTTTCTAAGAGATGTATTAGCCAGTACTGGACCTTTGGGTCATTTGTCCTTCGGGACGTTTGTCTAAGAGACGTATTTGTCCATTGTGTTGTATTTGTCCTTCGGGATGTTTGTCTAAGGGATGTATTTATTTGTCCTTCGAGACATTTTTCTAAGAGACATGGCGCCTTATTTTGGGAGAACAGTACATAGCGGGCTTCGGCCATAAGCATGTGCTATATCTTTGTGATGATTTCATTGATGTTTGTGATTTCCCAAGCGTATCGCCTTTTTATTGTTGGCCATTTGAGCCGTTTGGTATATTATATATGTATATGATGATTACCTATGGGAATTTGAATTCTTGTGAGTTCTATCTTTGAGATTTGAGTTGCCTACACTTTTGTTTTATTGGGATAGCCGATGCGTATATTTGAGACTTTAATCTCTTATTCGGAGATATATTTGCCTTGTGGCACATTTAGAGATGGTGATTTCTTTGAGTTGCATTTGGGATTTCCGTTATGGCAGGTTTGGGATTTCTCCTTTTTAGGAGCTATAATTTTCCCTAAACCATTATTGATGATTTGTGATATGCTGATGATATGAGGCTTGCTATATTTAGCATTTTATGAATTATTTTATCTCTTTTGAGATTGTATGTTTATGTAGTGATACTATATTATCACTTGATGTAACCATACATTTTACATTGTCCCTTCTCACTTGAGAATATTATCACATTATCCTTATGCTCATATTATCGCTTATCATTGTAAACTGATTTGTTTAGCTAGACTGACCTACGTATTTTATACTCGGGTGACCCGAGGTGTTTCAGGTTAGGTACATTTGGACTTAGCATATTCTGCTTCCGTATGGACTATTCTACTAGCTCTTTTTGTTATAGCTTTTTGTGTAGTCCTTTTTGTTTGCTACTCTGATATGTATATTCTTTAGACTTGCTTGTATATTGTGGTCGCTATACCACTTGACACGTATCATTTTGTATACTCTATGATGTATCTATATATGTGTATATGTATGTGATGATCTACTATTCTGCGATGTGCTTTGCATTTGAGTTGTTGTATTTTGTTCTGATTGATCCTATAGCCACCTATGGCTTTGTATAAGTATTTACTGGATATGTCGATCCACTTGAGATAGAGAAAACAAAATATATATATATAGCAGTTGTTGATGTATTCAATAGATATTTAAGGCAAGCCTATAGATGGTCGCTCCTAACTAGCTCTATTCTCCGCATTAGTAGAAAATATTACCTAGTAATACTCTTTATTAATGTGGGTCTCGGGTGGGGCGTCACACAATGAGTGGACAAGAAAACTCTCTTTCAGCGACACATATTCAGGGTATGATCAGATAGCCATGTTTAAGACAGTTTAGGAGCATACTAGTTTTTGACAAATAAAGGATTATACTGCTACAATGTTATGTCATTCAGGCCCAACAATGCAGGGGCAACCTACCATAGGATGGTTAACATGATGTTTGTAGAACAGATTGGAAAGAACATTAAGGTGTATGTATATGACATGCTGGTTAAGTCTGAGATAGCATCAAACCACATCTAAGACTTAAGGAAGACCTTTGAAGTCCTAAGATAATACAATATGAAGTTGAACCCTCTGAAATGCACCTTCACTATCCAGTCAGGCAAGTTCTTAGGGTATATAGTAAGCGTGCATGGCATTGAAGTAAATCCCAAGAAGAATGATGCCATAGGAGGAATGGGAATTCTAGAGAGGTCAAAGGATATGATGAGTCTAAATAGTAGGGTAGCGGCACTAAGCAGATTCATATCTAATGCAACAGACAAATGCATCACGTTTTTCGACCATGTGAAGAAAGGGCAAAACTTTGAATGGACTGAGGGGTGCAAAGCTGCATTTAAAAACAAGAAGAATCATCAGGTCAATACTCCTATATTATGAAAACCGATGATAGGTGAGGAATTTTAGAATTTATTTAGTAGTAACTGATCCATCTACTAGTGCTATAGTGGTATGAGAAGATGAAGTGACCTATAGACATGTTTACTTCACAAGAAAGCGGCTGCCAAGAACAGAACTAAACTACTCTGTCATTGAAAAGCTAGCATGCAACATACTCTTTACAACAAGGAAGCTACGGCCCTAGTTCCAAGCGCATCCAATCAAAGTCCTCCCAAACAAACTCCTTAGGCAGTTATTGTAGAAGCCAGAGACATCAGGCCACTTATTAAAATGGGCAATGGAGCTTAGTCGGTAAGACAACACTATTGTCCCAAAATGGCAATCAAAGGCTTGACACTTGTAGCCCAAGAAATTGGTGCTCAATCTAAGGAAGAAGTAAACACACTGTAATTCTAGCAGATGTATGCAGATGGAGCATCGAATGAATAGAGGGTAAGAATTAGGTATGTACTTATCACCCCAAATGGGCAGAAGCAATAAGGGGCGGTGTATCTTGGTTTTAAAGCAACCAATAATGTGGTAGAATATGAGGATCTCCTTGTAGGCCTAGAAATGACGCAAGTAATGAAGGTAACTCACATTAAAATTCACAGTGATTCCTAAATAGTTGTGAACCTTGTGTAGGGCAAGCGAAGGAACCAACCTTAGCTAAATATGTGGAACTATCTAAGAAGGTGCTAGAGTAGTTCGAACAGCTTAGCATAGAACAAATTCCACGTGAAAACAACTTATCCGCGGACTCCTTAGCAAAACTTGCTTGTACCAGGTGGTTAATGAAATGAGGGAAATATGAATTAGGTATCAAGCAAAGCCAAATATAATAGAATTAAATCAGTTACTGGTCCTAAATCGAGCCCAGAAAGGCACCATTCAAGGAACACGAGATCAATAAATAGGTAAAAATCGAGAATAACCCTTAAATAAACCCACACCGAGGAGAATGATAGGATTACATCTGTTAAGAAATTCCTACTGAATTGAACCCTACCCTCAAACAAGAGTGAAGCTTGAAAAATAAGATACTAGGCTCCATACTATTCCTTCTTTGATGGCACAGTATATAAGAGATGGTATTCAAACCCTTACCTTATGTGGGTTTCCCAAAAAAGGGGGAATAGGTAATGAAGGAAGTAAATGAGGGCCAATGTGGAGATCACTTTAGGTAAATAAATAAGAAAAGAAAGTATTAAGGCATGGCTACTACTGGCCCATGACACTTCAGGATGCAAAAGTATTTGTAAGGAGGTGTGACCCACGTTAACAGTATGCAAGTATCCCCAAAAAGCCACCCCATGAGCTCTTCCCACTCGCAAGCCCATGGCCGTTTGACATATGGGGCATAGACCTTGTAGGACCACTTACAATGTCAAAGGAAGGAGCTAAATATATGCCATAGTGGCAATTGACTACTTCAACAAGTGGGGAGAGGTAAAACTATTAGCTACGATCACTATGAAGAAGGTAGTCACTTTCAAGGTGAGGAACATAATCACAAGATAGTGGATCCCTCCACTAGATCATTTTAGATAATGACACCCAGTTCTAAAGCAAAGAGTTCGCCGAGCTTTGTGATAAAAATGGTATAATAATAAGTTTCTCTTCAGTCGCTCAACCATAAGAAAATGGGCAAGGTAGAACCTGCAAACAAAACCATCAAGAATCTGCTTAAGAAAAGACTGCAAAATGCAAAAGGAAAGTGGGAAGAAGAGCTATCTTTAGCACAATGGGCCTATCGAACTTCGGCCAGGTCTCCAATAGGCCATACTCTTTTTTCACTAACCTACGGATATGAGGCCATGCTTCCTGTCAAATAGAGGTCGCATCTCGTACAAGAATATCATATATAATAGAAAATAATATGAAATTTAAGGAAACTGTCTTGGATCTCATTCAGAAAAGAAGGGATAAGGTAGCGGTAGTATTGATTGCATTCCGGCAAAGGATGGCAAGAAATTATAATGCTAGGCTTAAAGAATGAAACTTTTGCAAAGTGGACTTCGTACTATGAAGAGTAATGGCCAACATAAAGGATCTAATTGATGGAGTGTTGGTGTAACAACCTATCCCGAAATGAACCTAATTTCGACCCAATAAAAGAGTATCAAACCTTAGGCCCATCTCAAGGCCAACTGCTAAGTTGATAAAATTTAAACAATACAGAGTACATGGAGTTATCTACCTATACTTTTAAAATATCACAGCGGAATGAACAAAATATAATATCAGAAACAAGTAGCTATTTCATAAAAGAAAACCACCTAAAAAATATACGTGTTATTACCAAATCTCACAACAAGTTTATATAAGATCACTACAGCATAATATTTCCAAATAACATAATTATCTGAACTAGTTACATTAAAAAAATTAAAAGCATAAATAGATAGATAACCACCATAAGTCTTCGGCACCACTTTTGTCTCCTAAATCAGCATTGTCTCCTCTAACATGTGTCTTGTAATGAGGAGTGGATCAGAACAACAAATGTTTGATGAAATGAAAATATAGGGCTTTACTATAATTGTATTTGGGCAGTATCTTTTAGATAAGAAATTTGTCTTACGTATTTAAATTATACCATACAAATAACTTTAATTGTAAGCTAAAAGGCCATTCCAATCCAATTCCAAAATTAATGCAACTAACGTTAATGTTGCAAGAAAAAGTATCAAAATCACTTAATACCTTTGATTGAGAATTAGGTAGACTCTAACCATTTTACCTATAAAATAGAAAGGTCCCCGTCATTTAATTCCTAACTTATTTCCAACCCATTTCCAAATTCTAATGCAACTATCATTAACGATGAAAGAAAGTGAACCTCCAAAACACTTAATACCTTTTTATTAGGAGTTAGGAAGACTCTGACCATTTAATAACTATAAAACTAGGCAGATCCCCATCATTTAATACCTAACCCAAGGCGGGTCCTTATGTAATTCTCACTAACTAACATTGGAGGAAATCCGATTAGGACAATTATTAGGTTTCCTAAAGGAAAGAGGCGAACCCAACAATAGTCACTTAATACCTCTAAACCTGAAGTGAACCACTCTATAGATTCCTTATACCATATTAGTTACGTGATTATGACCAATAAACCAAACCATGAAATCTCAGAATAATCCGACTATTTGTAGGGATTGGTAGCCAGATTGTCGGGGCAGATTTACCCTACAAAATTAGGACTAACCTCATGTCCGCGGGGTTATTTATTATAGGCGATCTCCCACATCAGTCTCCAAAGTTACACTGTTGGTAATCAGATTTAACTAGGCTAACTTCTATGTAACTTTAGACTGACCTCGCATCCTTGTAACTTAGTCATACATCATATGTATACCAATTGCATACATACACTATCCTACATAATTAATATTTAAGGGCATATAAGGTAACCCCTTATTATGCCTTTTATTATGGATAATTCCCATAATTATCACTAACCACTTTCCAAAGAAATCAATGTTATTTACTACCATATTAATTCTGATCAATACGTTCAATATTCTATAATGGTTACGTACGTTATTAACTTTAATAAGAAATACATTCATATTACACACACACACATGTGTGAGAGATTTGAATAAAATATCTCTAATCACGTGCAAAGAATCCGCTATTTAATTTAAACGTCGAACTCATACAAGTCAAACTCCAAACAAAAATATACCCAATATCCTTAGCCAATAATTGACTTGTGTACAAAAAAGAATAATGCCAAACTCATGTCCTATATTAACATAGTAGAATTTATCTCTTCTATTCAAGGACTAGTCTTATAATTTAGATCTTTCATGTTCTATTAAACTTTTACACAAAGCACCTTGAAGCAAAAAAGGGTCTATACATGTTTAACTTACAAAAATAGGCAGTGAAAACTATAATATAATAAAATTCATACTACGCACACCATTTCCAACTTTATTTTCATTCAGAACCCTTTTTATAGTTCAAGTGAAATCAAAAGAAATAAAAAAGAATAAATTATAAATTATCTAAATCTGAAGTACAGATCTGATCCTACTATGTTAATACAAACAATTGAAATTTTAACATATTCAAAGATTTGATTTATTTAGGTAAATTTTGGAGGTTTTAGATGCTTTATTTTTGTTTACCGAAATTTCCTAAGGCATATATCAAATTCAAATAAAGACTATTCAATTATATAAATATGAAAAAATTGATATTTCCATTCACAGAGAATTGTTTGCTTCCTAACTGTATTTTATTCCACAACACATAATTCTCCTTCAGATCTCTTCTCTTTTGGAATATACAACAAAGTGAATTGTATATAGAAATTATATTTAGAATTAGAAACTAGAGAGTAATAGAATTAGAAATCAAAAGAAATAGACAACTAAAACTCTTACCAGAAAATCCTAACTGATTCTAAAATCCAAAGAAGAAGAAGAAGAAGGAGAAGGAGAAGAAATCTGGCAGAGCTTCGCTATCTTTGCCAAAATTTTATGAAGAATAGTAGGTGTCTAGGGGTCTATTTATAGAGATGAGAAGAAACTAAAACTGTCAGATTAAATATAAACAAATCTAGGCTATTCTGGCCTAGGGATTCCATACCGTAGCCATCCATCGGTCGACCGTTGCCTCTTGGATGGTCGACTAGTCATTCAATTTCGATCGAGACTATTTGTTTCCACTTTCTTATTTTTATTAACCCGATTAATTTTAGTTTAATGTTATATTTAACATTTACTTAAACCTTAAGTTTCCCTTAATTTTAAATATTTAAATTTAAATCCAAAATTTCAAATTTGACTCATTTGAGTTGTTTTAAATTTGAAAATATCAAATGTCCATGACTTTTTCGTTAGAATTCCAATTTCAATATATTATAATGGAAATTTATCAGAAAATCGCCATGGACGCAATTGTTTCAACATATTATATGTTTTAAATAACTGATGCCAAGTTACGAGGTGTTATATTCTTCCCCCTTAAAAAGAAGTTCGTCGTTGAAATTTCATTAATGACTAGTCATCCTAATTATCCTACTACACAAGTAATGAGCGTACAACTAATTTTGCAACCAAACATGCACAAGTGCATAATGTATTACGTATCAACGTATAGAAAATATGTATATGGAATGATTCTAAATCAAATCCTCCTATATGAATGCATTTCTTTTGAAAACATTTTTGAAAACATGACGCAAACAATCTATGTATACACTGGTAGTTCTATATGTATGCAACTTTTGAAAATTCTTATCAACCAAAACCCCCATACTCCTACAAGTAGAATTATAAAGCAACCAATTTTGCATCCACTTCCTATCATATAATAATCTAACGCATTGAAAAATTGCTTTCAAAACTTTACTCTTATGTAGGAAAATGGAATTCAGGGAGAGTTTAACATTCTTACCATACTATAATCTTCCTATTCCAGTATTGCAGTAGAAATTTCCTCGCTGCACCTGATTTACTCTAAATTTTCCACGTTCAAAATGCATAAGGAGGCTTTATTTCAAGTTCTAAAATGGAATCAAGTCCAAATATAGACTCGCGTGCGTCATCGATAAGGTATGGAAATAGAAATTCCATGGCTAAAACAACTTTTCCCTTATTATTGCTTGCATTTATCGCATCATCGATCCCAATGCACCACTAAATTTGCAAATTCTAACACTATCTTATTTCTCTACACCTAACATGTGGCTTTCAAAATCAAAGATTTCATAAAACCCTTCTCCATTTTTCAAATTCATATGCCAAAATAAGATCCCAAACTATTTAATTAAGTAAGTTTTAAATAATGATTAATTAACATAAAAGAAAATTAACTTTTACTTAATGAAGTTTATTTTCTTTAATTAACTATTTGATTTATATTTAATTATTTAATTAATTATTGTTTAATAATAGGTTAATTACCTATTTAGTTATGGTTTAATTTCTTAAATAAATGTTAATTAATTAAAGCGTAAGTAAGGTTTAATTATAAATAAAATTTGGATTATTAATGATTTAAATTTGATTTGATTGAGATTAATTAAGGTTTAGTTGAGTTTTAAACTTATGGTTTAATTAAAGTTTCCTTATTTTAAAGTTTCTTTTAAAACCCTATCGGTTATTTATATTTAGCCAATTTTCTTGTTTAACTAAATTGTTTTAAAACCAAAGGATCTCTAAGTAGCGAAATGAATTAAAGTAGTTGCAACAAAATGTTGACATGTTTTACTAAAAGTAAGTTGGCCTGTAATTATCACAAATACCGAACTTCAAAAACATGATGAATACAAGGGGGTTAATTTCGATAAGTGGATCATGATAATCTAAGCATATGGAACGTATGTTTGTATGTAAATCTTTACACCCTAATAGTGGGATAGTCCACTATAAGTTAGTTGATTTTTAAAATTATCGAACATTGATTTGGAGAGACCAGGATTGAATATTAGTTGTCATCCAAAAACCATTTCGAACCAATGTAAATGTTTGAATTGGAAATAGTAAAGGCAAGATCTAATATGAAGACTTTGAAGTGCCAGGGCTATTTGCTACTAACCCTGAGGGTGATTCCAAAATGGTTATAGTGGAAATAGTGCCTTTGGGTTGTTCATCTCTTGAATGACTTGAATGGATAAGTGCTAACATTATGCCAACAAATGGGAGGCAATGTTATCATTCGAAGTGGCAATGCTATAACAAAGGTAAACGCAGCCTCAGGTTTCATTAATCAAGAACGACTAAAATAGGGGAGATGCAGCAAGGCTAAGTGGGTCGCTCCCATTAGGGTAAGCTTATCCCTATCTAGAGTCCCTACTATCAATTCATGTATGCTTCGGTAAGGTTGTTGATCCCAAGCGAGGGGTGATCTTATGCTGTGCTATCTAGCAAGGGGTAGGTCGGTCTTTTGTCTAGAGATGCACCGTGACGGACAGTACCCCAGTAGCCCAGTCATTATATGGAAAACCATTCTCCAATAAATGACGTACATATTTAGTTGTACCCAAATATGTTAAATTGTGAGATGCAAGCTTTTCAGCTATGTTCTATTATACTTGAAAGCCTTAGACATTATTATAATATCACTGGGTTTCTATATAAAGTGTTTTTGGCTATGGTAAGGTAAAAACCCGTCCGTGTTTATGTGTGGCTTGATCTTATGAGATACCTTTGATTTCAAAGTATTTATAAAAAGTAAAATTTAAGTTGTTTGAGTTTTACTAACAAAAAACCCTTGTCTAACCCGAGTTTTATTTTCTCTTCCTAAAACTCTTAGATACTAAAATTTTTATGAGTAGCCCAGTGATTCAGGCTTCTTATGGTATGATTTTGAAGGAGCTTGAGAAGGTGGCTTCACCGTAGCTTATTATATTTATTTTCGCTATGTTATATATGATCTATGTTTTTATATGGACAGGAAGGTATACCTGTCGAGTTGAAGTTGTAATGTAAAAAATCTGTTGTATTAATATGGTAGAAATGACTATGTAATATCCTATTTTATCGATTATATGTTGTTCTGATTCGTGGTAAGATTTCATGATTGTGTAGTTTCTTCTTATCTTTCTTTTTCCTTTACCCTTAATGGCTCATGTTTCAGTGCAAGAAAGGCATGTTAGGACTGAAGATAGTGGTTTTGATGATAACAACCTTTGTAACTTATTTTATTATAACTATATACTAACTATAACGACCAGGAAATTTCGATCCCGAAAATTCTAAGTCGTTACATATGGTATCAGAGCTACAATAAATTTACAATCACAGAACAGATAAATCAATCTGTTTCAGATACTATAATATATCATAGCAGAGACTCTCCATACGATTCTGCTCTCCAACTCGCCTCCTGAGCTCCAGAAGGTCCTTACTTGAAAATCTGTAATACTCGATTTGACCCGAGCATTACATCAAAGTAACACCCGAGTCAAGCTAGAAACCAGCGTGAGTAAACTCGTCTAACATGGAAATACAAAAGCATACATTTTATGTCAACCTAGGTAACTTATAACAATTTACAACTTCACAAGAGGTTATAGACATTACTAATTTCAGACCTCAATTTCTAAGTACCAAACTTATAATATAATGGTTCAATTCATTTAAATCGTTTCATAACAGCCTATTGATTCCACCTATCAATTAATAAAGAATCGAAGTGGTTTTGGGTATTTACTAATATCCGACTCCTGACTCTTCGAAACAAATGTCATCAAATTCCCAAGTTATCCAATTAAATACAATTCAATTTTAATTGCCGGATAACACTTTTATATAGCAATTTATGATTGAAAAATAGTCATATTATCACTGTCCATCCAACCTATCATATCACATAGCAATTCATATCAGAGATATCATCCAATCCGAAGCACTTATCATTATTTAGTCATTCAAGAGCAAGACTGATCACTTACATTAATTACATTAAATAATGATCCTTTAATCACTTTCATTACTTAATTATTCTTAAATTTTGTTTAGTAATTAACCTTAAACTTAATTATATTCATTAATCAATCTTGATTTATCACAGTCAGAAATTAACTTTCCTAGTCACTCCACCGATCAAACCAAATCCTTAATTAATTATATTAATTAATCCTTCAATTATACTAAGTAATTATCACAAAATTCCTTATCCAAGTAATTATCCTTTAATTTATTCCCATCGAGTAATTTTCTTTTATTTAATTGCAACCAGCAATGATTACTAAATAATTACACCTCATTAACTACCTTAAGTAACTATACTTAATCTTTAATTCATATTATTTGTTAATCACCCTTGATTAATCTCATTTTGTAATTAATTGCCTTTAATTAATTACGTCACTTAATTAACTTTTCATAACTTTTATTAGTCAATTCTTAGATTAATTTCACTAAGAAATAATTATTAATTACTTTTACTAAATAATTATTCTTTATATAAATAAAACCCTGTAATTAACCCTGAACTGCCCTCAATCGTTGATTAATTACACACTGTAATTAACCCTTACTAAATACTTCACTTAGTAATTACACTTTATAAACCTCATTTAAGTAATTATACTCAATCCCATTCATCAAGTGGTTTTATCTTAAATTAATTAAACCAAATAATTAACTTAAACAAATCACATTAGTTAATTACATAGAGTAATTAATCCTTGTATTTACTATTTTTTTAGAAAGATATATTGCTTTATATATATATATATATATATATCAAAATATAATCTTATATAAAACCATTTAAAATCTTTATATAAGAATGTTATTATGTAGGATATATATATATATATAAGGCAGGTGTTGATAATTGAAGACTGTACAGTATAAAGATGAAGAATGAAGAAATAAAGTTTGAAGACTCATCAGTATCAAGATCAAGATTTCAAGGTAAGTGTCTACTTTTGTTAAAACTTCATAATAGCATGGAAATCTTCATTCCAAATTTCATTTGGGATGGAACCCATTTCTACCTTCTTAGTGGCTTACAAACCCACGAAAAGTAGCTTACAAACCCATGACAAGTGGCTTACAAACCCATGAACATCCTGGTTTTGTACAAGTTTTCGAGTCCTTACGTAATGAAATATTCTGCAGGATGAAGCTTGGAAAACTAATTCAAAATGTTTTTTCAAAATGATTTTCAAAACTTCTTTTAAAAATGTTTTATCCTTAAAAATTATCTTTTCGAATAATTTACAAAAAGCAGTTTTAGCCTTGAAATATTTTTTGTTTTTATTTTCAAATAAACTCTTGTTTAAAACTTCGTTTGCTTTTTAAAACTATCTTCTATTTTTAAATATTCTTTATATATGTATACTTGAGATTTAAAATCAAATTTATATATACATTCTAAAAATATATTTTTCTACTCTTCGTTATTTTAAAACATAGGAGAATTAGTTTATTTACTCCAGAATCATTTTATCTTTTTTTACTTTCAATACCATTTTCGAAACAAATTTTACATTGTTTTTAACTAAGGGATGTTGACATCATGGGATACCCCATGTCGACATGGTGGCCGTTACATTCAAAAGTTTCAATTTTCAAAAGAAGTGTCTATTCATTTAAATCTCTTCATGAATGGTTATGACCGTTACTGGTCTATAAATAGCCTTCACAAACGAATTTTTTAACTAACTATTTTCTTAGCTACTTCTTCTCCACAAATCCATATTCTAAAATTTTCACATATTTAAGATCGTGCCGAAATTCTGCCGAATTCTCAAGTGAATCAAAATAGAATCTCATTCTTGTTTGATTCTCTGTCCTCTCTCGAAGATCAAAGTGCTATTCAGAGATACATGATCAATTTGTAATCAAAAGTTTATCGACTCTCTCTATAAGGTGTGGTTGTGCCTGGAAATCAATTGGGTGATCTTGTGTCCCGTAAATCAAGAGAGTTTTCCCCGGACTCGAAGACAGGAGGGTACCTCAAGGCCTTTAGAAACTAAGGATTGTAATCTCAACATTGGTATATTAAAAATCTATACGAGGTGTTTGCCTTGGTGCTGGACTAGATGCTGGGTAACTCCAAACAAGTATACAATCCGGTGTGTTCTTTCCTTTTACTGCTTTTTACTTACTTTCTTCATCTGTGTTTGATTCTGTGATTATTCAGTGATTAAGTTATGTATTTGTTTAAATCATAATCTTTAAATTAGTTCATATAAGTCTTAGAATCCATTAAACACTATTCACCCCCTCCAGTGTTAAATTAGCCTTAAGATCCTTAATTCGCACTCCCTTTCAATTAGTATCAGAGCATATGTTTTCATAGTTTTCATGATCTGAAACTTGAAAAGTTAAAAATGGCACTTTTAGGAAATTTTGTTAATACTAGTTTAAATTTATGCATTTCATCAAAGTATCATAGGTATGCATATAGTTTTTATGAAAAGTCAAGTTATGTACCGAATTGGTTTGTTATGCAGGAATAGACATGTTACATGGCTTTTGATGAATCAACAACCAATGGATAAACTGTGCAAATTGAGAAAGATAAATGGATACTTGATAGTGGCTGTTCAAGGCATATGACTGGAAATTCCGAGATACTCAATGACATTATATATCAATATGGTGGATTGGTCAACTTGGAGATAACTCAAAAGGATATATGATTGGCATCGACGATGTCGATAATTCTAAAGCTCCTCTTATTTCTAATATTTTGCTGTTAGGAACTTAAAACGTAATTTTCTTAGTATAAGCCAACTATGTCATAAAGGATTTAAAAATAATTTGGAAAAGATAAGTGTCATGTTCGTCGACAGAAATTCTATCGGTTTAGAAAACCGTCGAACGAATTCAGAAATAAAAATAACCGCAAGCGCACGGTGTACGAATGTAGCACGTGGCGAATACGGGTCGATCCGCAGGGAATTGATGATTTTAAATTTCCTACTCAATCAAATTAAACCAAGGTTGAAGAGAATGTTAAACTAGAAAAGGAGAAAAAAAAGCAAAAGAAAATTGATAAAAATATGAGTGTATAGATAATTTAGAGGCATTTCCACTCTCTAGATCACATAAATCAACAAAATGAAGTTATGATCTCTCTTTTCTTGTCATTAGTGAATTAGTTGATGTGCTTATCATAAGTATGGTATATTTGTGCTATTAATTAGCTCAATATAAACCATCAAACTATAACACAACCACTAATGCACTTTTAAATCTCATAAAATATGACAACAAAGTTGAAAGCAAAATCTATTTTAAGCATGGCCTATTAACTATTAATTAGAAATATAAGCCATCAAATTTTAATTTCAACAATCACTTCTTTTCCATAATCATATGTAAATGAAGAGGTAATTTGTGTTTTGTTTGTTTAAGCATAGCCTATTTGTTATGAACAACATAGACTATCAAATTCAAAGCTAAACAACATCATTAAACCACTTCATTCATTCTAATTAAGCACAAAAAGATAGTATAAACATCAAAATGTTGCATCTACATACTAGAGAGCTTCATTACCCCTAAATTGAAGGGATTAAGCTCTCATATTTGTTATCATATATGAACAAATGTAGAAAACAACATTAAACAAGAAGAGAGAAAGAGAGCAAAATGAAAAGAAAAATTATTCTACTTGCATAATATAAAAGAGATCTATACTAGAACATGAAAGAAAATAAACAAGAAAAGAAAATGAACATGTAATTAAAAGGAAACACTAAATAACATTGCATAAAAAAAATACATGAAGAAAAATGGCTAAGTAGCCATGAAAAGAGAAAGAGAGCTTTCTTTTATTTTCTCAACTAAAACTAATTAACTCAGAGGAAGATGGCTACATGAAACATAAGGGGTATTTATACAAGTTAGAAACCCTAATGCATATTTTTGGGGAGTACCCAAAATGCCCCTTAGGAAGTGTGGAGGCCAGGTAAACATTAACATGTCTTAATCCCTCATTAAATGTACATGAAACCATTAGCTCCATAAGCATGTGCATTAGCCTTTAATTTGTACATTATGGTAGGTGGGTAGGTGAGGTCCTCCATGTTCTTCACTTTGAATTATTTCCATCTTCATTCCTTTGTATTAATTTTGTGCATGCATATCTTCATGAAACAACTTCTACTTGAGATCAAAATCCTACAAAAATATATACAAATTTTCAATTAATTTTTCTCAAAGAAATATATGCACACAAATGACTGTTTTTCCCATATATGAAGATGAATATGTGACAATTTGGAATAATTTGAATTTTTGGTTTAAACAAGTTAAAATACCCGATATGATCATTTATTTAATTCAAATAGATTAAATATGGTGGTAAAAATATGCACATTTACGTGCACATCAAATACCCCCACACTTATCTTTTTATTCGTCCTCGAATAAAGTAAAACTAAGATAAATCCATTTTCGCAGGAAACACGATTGCATTGCGTGTATGCAACAAGCCGTTAAACCTCTGGGTGTCCCCAGTAGGACGAGTGCTGTCCCGTGAGGGTTTTCAGCGGATACTACCCACAAAATCCAAATGCATGATGAACATATTTACAAAATGCAAGATTTATTTACAAAGAGATGAATGCAAATTTTTGAAAATATTTACATATGAAGGATTTATTTTTAAATTGACACGACTAAGTTAAATATAGGTTTTGGTTATCATCTTGAAATTTTTTAGCCATTTACTCATCAAAATTTTCAATAAAAACAAAGTTATCATAACAAATAGACTATAGTTTAACTTGTTATTTTGGTTGATAACAAAGTGTAATTATGAAAAGGATTCTTAGTTGATTATCAAAGTTTATCAAAGTGGTATTTTTATTTCTTTTCAATAACAAATCAAATCAACTAAGTAAAAATAGTGCTAGGATTTCAATTGCTTGCTCTCTCATTATTTGCAAGAAAAATTACACACCTAGCTCAGGTAAACTGAGGCCAGATATACCACCCATGCACTGCCTTTCGGGCTTATGTGAGGGGAGTACAGAGCATGGCGAGTGCACACACTTTCGTGCATACACCTATCGACCGTAGGTGGTTTTTATTAAGTCTATTCTTTTTTTTTACATGTGTTCCATACATGCATAACCGTGAGGACTTTTAAATGAGTATGAAAGCACATAATCAAAGATTCTATGTAATTCACCCATGCATAACCGTGAGGACTTTTAAATGAGAGTGAATACTTTGTTATTATTTTTTTATTTTTATTTTTATTTTTAAGAGAGAGAGAGAGTTTTGCAAAATCATCTTAGCACCATTTAACTTAGAAGACAAAAAAAATGTTACATCCTTTACTTTAAATTCACCAATTTTAAAACAAAGATTTTCAATTAGGATGTATTTCATAATTAACACGTATGAATCTTCCTATATACTAGTTAAACCATTGTTATTTATAATCAAACTTCATTTTTATTTTTGTTAAGACAAATAAATTTTCAATAATTTCAATTTAATAAACCAAAACCATATATTTATCCTATAGTGTTTCTTTAAAAATAAATCAAAAACGCTAAAAAAAATTCTTCTTTTGTTTTTGGAATTTTTTTTTTGAGTTTTTGGAAGAAAAATAAAAAATTAATCCTGAAAAATCAAGAAGAAGATGAGTCTCCCCCCACACTTGATTTTGACTGTGTCCCCACAGTCAACCCATGTTAAAAGGAACGTTTATTATTATTTAGCATGAAAATGAAATGTATTTACACGATATCAGAAAGTATATTGCCAAAAAGTAAATGAAACGGTCTTCCAAAGACCGATTCATTTGTCCCGTCAAGTATACGAGACACAGCTTAGGCTTGAAAAACCAAACCGTAAAAGATTTTGAAGTCGAATGTTGATTTGGAAAAACGAATGTCGTTTTATTGAAAATTGAGTGAGTTGTTTCGTTTTCGATGATTTTTGGGGCAGATAAAACAAGTGATTGAAATTCAAGTTTATTTTTACCAAATTGAAATTCAAGTTTGTCATTGAAAAATTCTTCAAAATTATTGATTTCAAAATCAAAATGGTGATGTAAATCTTCCCCTTCAGAATTCAACAGCTCGTTTTCAAAAAGTCCATAAAACTCATGTTCGTTAAATTTGACTTCCTTTGTTGGATTATCAACCACTTCATCGTGTAAATCGAGTTTAAAATTCAAAGTTGTCGTATTCAAATTTTCAGAAAAAGGAAGATCGAAGTTTAAATCGAATTTCGCACCCTCAAAAGAATTGAAATCCAACTCAATTACCGTATTTTCAACAACTTGATTAAGATCGTCATTATCAAATTCAAAAGTTGTTATTTGAAAATCGTCGATTTGGGTAAAAGATGGATTATCACTTGACTCATCACACGTTGAGATTTGATTTTGTTGTTCACGTTGTTTCATATAAGTTTCAAACAACAAATCCGTGTGATCATCGTAAATTTCATTCATTTGTTCAACAAAATCCAATTTATATTTATTAAATTGAGAATTTTCGATTTGGATTTGTTGAGAACAAAAATTTTCACTCGTAACATGGTTAAGATTATTCCCATTGCCAAATTCGTTTGAAAAGTTGTTCCCATTTTCATGTTGAGTTTGGAATTCATTTTGGAGCTCGAAATTAAATTGGCATGGGTTATAATCGTAATCGTTTGAATTTTGAATTGAATTCAAATTTTGAAATCCTCGACTCGAGTTACTACACAAATCAGAATTACATAAATCATTTATCTCTTGATTTTGTCGTGTAGAAAGTTCGAGTAAAGATGAAATCATTTCAATGCTATTTTCAAGAGTCGAACGTTGGTCATCATTTTGAAAATTTTGTTGTTCGAAATTTGAATTATTTACACAAAAGTTGTTAAAATATCCATATGAATTTGGAGTGAACTCATATGGATTATATTGATTTTCGCAGTTAAATTCAAGCGAGTAAGAAAAAGGAAACTCGGACATTTTCAAGAATATTTTTTTTTGGTTTTTTTTTATAAACAAAAATATTCACAAATAGAATCTATTTTTCAGAATCGAAAATTGATTTTTGTTTTGTTTTTGGATTTAATTTTTTTTTTTTTTGAAAAGATTTTTTGGATTTTTGATTTTAATTTTTTTTTGGATTTTTGGAATTTTGATTTGAAAATTTTCAAAAGAAAAGAAAAAAAACTAAGTTAAGAAATATTAACAAATATTTTTAGTTTTGGATTTTGAATTTTTTTTTTTAATATGCATGAACTAATGCAACTAAGTGAATGCAAGGGTTAATTACAAATGATTTATCCTAAGTTAACCCAAAATTGTATATTCACAAATTGTCTTAGATAAACAAGATAGTTCTCAGCCAGGTAACGGGAAGGATTTATCGGTGCACCACGAATCACCATAGCAATGCAGTCGAAGGTTTATGTACCTTCAGAAGAACAACCACTATAATATTTACGAATCACCGTAATATTTATAAATGGTTATTACTCTACGGTAGCCTAGACACCAAGAAATTAAATTGTTCAAAGAAGACAACTGTCAATATACAATTAAGTGAGTTATTATTTAATCAAATTCTAAGATGAAATGCAAAGTTGAAATAAAACGTGTATTAACAATGCAACTAGAATGAAATTTTGTTTTTGCTTTAGATTTTGAATTTTTTTTTGATTAATGCAAGCAACTAACAATGCAAGACAAACAGAAACAATAGATATATACAATGCAAGGAAAATAAAAAGAATATTATAAATAAGCAAGCAGTTTTTTTTTTTTTGGCAAGCTCGAAGCCAACAATTTATTTTAGCAAGCAAGTCTCCTCCTTCTGCAATTCTGCTTTGGCACCCTCAAATAAAAACAAGATATATACAAGGGTATTTTTTTTATTTTTTTTAAAGTAAACTTAAAAGTAGGGTTTTACTTAAAAAAAAAATGGAACTAAGAAAGAACAATTGATAAAAAAAACTAAACAGAACAAAGTAATCTCCTAAGCAAAGGATAATAAAAGGAAAGACAAATTTTTTTTTTGGTGAATAGGATTTTTATAGGGAATTCTTATTTCAAACTTCTCAAGACAGCAACAATCCAAAATAATTTAAAACAGATTAAAGAATTTTACGATCCGGTCCAAAAGAAATAAAATAAACAAACTTTAAACCTAAACAAAAATCACTGCTTCCTCGATACTTTACTGTTCTCTTCAAAACGAACGAAACAAAATCTCAAAACAATGAAAATCAGAGCTTGCTCCCAATTCGAAAATTTAAAATTCTGAAACCAAAATCAATCAATTTGTCATTACATCTGACTGAATTCAATCAAGCGTTCGAGTGTGTCAGATGAAGTCGCGGCTTGGTGGTTGGAAATCTGAGGGGATTTGGATCGTGATGGACTTAATGGCTATTTGTGTTTTGGGTCGTTTGCAGTGTGAAGCGATTCTCGTGAGACGTTCAGTTCAATTCAGATGAAATTCGAGCGAGGGTGCTACGATTTTGGTTGATTTGGGTATTCGAAGGAGGTCGCTGTCGCGGATGATAATCTGGTAAGCGATGGTTGTTGGATAAACTGAGCAGGGGAAGGTCTGGTAGATGGTAGTGTAGGATCGATTTCACCCTAGAGGGGGGGTGAATAGGGTGATAGTGTAAATTATAAAAATTAATCGCGGAAGCTTATAAATTAATTTCAATTCAGATCACAGAATAGCAGCACAGATATCGCAGAATATAGATAACAGAATAAAACAGAACAACACAGAATTTACCCAGCTTCGGCAAAACCCTGCCTACGTGCTGCAACCAAGGTTTCTACTAGAAATTAGATAGTCCCTCGCTTACACACGTAAACTCGCTATACACCGCTATTGACTAATCTAACTCTACGCTCAAAACCCTGCCACAACTCAACTACCGAGTTGCGAATTCTCAAACTACACACCGTAGTTTGTACCCTAGTCACACGACTAGAAAAATTAAACGGTTTAAAAAGGAAAATACAAATTAAAAATACAAAACCCAAATTTATAAAAAGTAAGCCTAAATTAATTATTGGTGGAAACGGCCCAATAATTAGATGATTAAAAATGCGTCCCCTTTTCTCCTTTTATTTTGTCGGCCTGGTTCCTTTTTCTTGAGAATAACGGCGTTCGTCCCTTTTCCAGTTTTAGGGTTTTGTATCTCGAAGCGCCTGTTTAATTCAATCGAATCAACGATGATTTGCGTGTTGCCTTGATCGATTTGGTTCCTTGAAGCTCACTGTGGCTGCTTCGAGTTGATGGAGTTCGATTCGATTCAGTATGTGATTTTTAGTTTATGCTATTCTGTAATACTTGATTGAACTCCATGCTCCTTGCCGTTGATGTGAATTTGATTTATATAGGGTTTGTAACCCTAGATTTGCGTTCGTACGAATATATTTGAATTTTTCTACTGAATCACTTCGACCACTTGATGATGCTTGAATGATTGAGATTGATTCTGACATTTTCATAATCGTATAAACTTGGTTCCTTGGTTGACACAGTTTTAAAATCAATTTCGTGATTTTCTCTGGTTGACTTCGAGTTGGATTTTGTGATGACCACCGGCTTTGACTTGGTTATATTCCTTCATTGCCAAGGCAATCTCGGCACTGTTTTGATTTCGTGACTCATGGCTCTGCATTACTTCGGCCATGATCTTTGACGTTGAACACTGATAATTTATTTTTGACTTTGGCTTGAATCTGTTCATCTGCACTTGTGTATATTTGGCTTCACTGTGAATTTTGGTCTTCATGATAATGTATTGCTGTTGTCATGATTGTTGTGGCACTGAACTTTTGATCATGTTGCCTTCGTGTTGTTGTTTGCTTTATGTACCCTACTGCTTTGAACTTCTGGTTGGTTTGGCCTGGACTTCACTTGACCACAGCTCCATGTATACTTGGTGCTTGATTTGGGTTCATACTTGTTCATGTGTACATCTGACCCTTCCATATGTTCTCTGATAATGTTGAACCTCACTGTTGCATTCCATTTGTGTTTGCTGTGTTGCAGTTTGATTGAGTTGTTTAGTATGTTCATTTGAGTCAGTGGAGTTGTTTCATTTCCATGATTTGCATTTTGATGTTGCAGTGCTTCATCATTTGAACTACTCTCTGACTTGTAGTGTTCATTTGTTATGCTTTGGTCATGGCTGATCTGTTGTTCAGATTGCATTATCTTATAGTCATTCTGGCCTTGAACCAGTTGTATCTTGTTTATGTGCATATTGCTGAGGCTTGTGGTATTTGCTGTCCACTTTCCATGATTTCAACTTCACTGTGAACTTTTGCTTGTTGCCTGTCGAACTTGTTTTGTATCACTGCAAAACTTGTTGTTCATGTATGAGTTGATATATTTGTGTATGTCTCATTTTGATCCACTTTGTCATTGCATATCTATATATGCTTGACCTCTGTTGCATGCTTGCTGTATTCATTGTAGTGTATGTTGTACTTTGATCTAGTTGTGTAGTTTGCCACTGTTTGTTCTGACTTGAGCTCGTACCACAGCAAACTGCATGATGGTCTTGTGACTCTTGCTATACCTTTGTGCATTTTTCTGTATTCAGTTGAGTTGATTGTTGCATTGTCACTGGTTCATTTGAAGTTGTAGCTTGCATCTGCTTGCTGCTGCTTAGTGTCTTGAAACTCGGCCTATTGTGTACTTCATATAGTTGGTTCATGTTGTTGCTTATGTTGGTGGCCATCTTCAAGTCAGTTTGCATGATGTTATTTAATGAAGAGGTTGAACCTGTTAGTCGAGCTTGCATACTTCATGTAGCCTTGTGTTGAACCCAGTTTTACAGCTCGGGTTTGACCTTGTGCTCGTGTCGTGATTTTAAATATATAGCACGTGAGTTGAACCCGGCTTTGCATTTGGGTTTGACCTGTGCTCACCTGTCCCTGTAGCATTATCAAGTGTATATCGGTGTGCACGGCCTTGTGGCATATACAGTAATACACTGTGTATGTCACAAGTTGTTCGTGTATGATGAATTCAAATTTAAATTATGACGAACAACCCAAATAACTGAGGCAAATCATATTTTCAAAATTATCTTTTATTTTTGAATTGCAAAAATATTTCTTTTTCAATTTTACTGCGTTAGTTTATATTTTTGCAGATTTCTCAGATGCTGGATTCAAACTGGAATGCAGTTGAAGATAAAGTACGAGTGTGAGTGATATGTAGTGAGGTTATCAATGTAAATACGAAATCGTGATGTATTCAAAAATTGTATAGTTATAGTGAGAGCTTGAAATTGTACTATTCAAAATTGTAATAAATATTTGTTTAAATAAAATATTCGTTTGAATTCAAATTCCGTGTTATATATTTTATTCAGCAAATATTTATTTAATCTGTGAAAATAAAATAGTATATTAACAAATACATTTAAACGAATGTATATATGTTTATTATCATCAAACAAAAAATCATATAAGCGCATATTCAACAATCTCCCCCTTTTGATGATAACAAACATATATTTAAGATTTTGAATATGTTAAATGTATTTGATCGTGGATATGCATTGCTCCCCCTATTTAAATGCTCCCTCTCTACACAATACTCCCCCTACATATATGCATACAAATAAAAATGAGCCTAGATGCAAATGGAAAATTATTTGACCTTTGCTTGATTTTATTTGACAAAATCTTAACTTTTCTCTCCCCCTTTTGTTATCAGCAAAAGAATAATAGTATTAGAGAAAATAGAGATAAAGTAATCGATATCAATCCAACATTAAAACTCAATTGAATATAAATATTAAATTTCAATAAAAAATCAAACAAAAATCATAAATATTTTGTTAGGCGCATATTCCACTTTTAGAATGATGGAAGTGATGTCATCATATAAAACCATACAGTTGTGTCTATTTGTGGTATATTTATATCAGGAATTTGAATATCTACTAACCATGCATAACCGTTAGGACTTTTAAATGAGATTAGTAGTATTCCAATTTTATTTTATTTTATTTTAAAAAAAATGAATTCAAGTATCTTCTAACCACGCATAACCGTGAGGACTTTTAAATGGGATTAGAATCAACTTGTTTATTTTAAAAGAAAAAAAATCAACTTTTGATATGCGTTCCATACATGCATAACCGTGAGGACTTTTAAATGAGCATGGAAGCACAAAACAAATTCCAAGTAATTCACCCATGCATAACCGTGAGGACTTTTAAATGAGAGTGAATACTTTGGTATTTATTTATTTATTTATTTTTGCTTTTTAAAAAAATGTGAAAATGAAAAACGAACGATTCCTGTTTAAAGTACCACATATCGACAAACTATATAGAATTTTGATGAGTGATGGTTGTTAGAAATATGATAGATATAGAGATGGTCATGGAATTTTTACCAACAAAAAGTTTTATAACTCTTGTTTAAATTTCTAAAGAAATTTTCTAATTATACTTTCTCGAGTTATAATATATGATAAATATCAACACTCATCACTTTTTCAATTACTATTTTTCTTTTCGATAAACATTAGGGAGTCAGATTAGTCAATATAGTCATTTAAAATCAAATTCAAAAATAATTATGAAACCAATTTTTCAAAATGACTAATCTGAAAATATGGTCAAAAATGATTTTCTCCAGGGGGTTTTAAAAGAAAATTTTCTGCTGTTTGAAAATTATTTGAAATGAAGAATATGCAGATATTTTCTTTGGAAAATGATGCAGTTACTAAATGTCTCAAAAATCACGTTCAACTAGTAATTTTTCTATCAACTAGATTACCAGTGTAATCTGCATCTAAATTTCTCTCTTACTCGAAATTATCATCAACTGAATTTTATAGACCATACCATGAAGTGTGCATCAAAAATTTCAAACTCAATTTTAACAGCAATTTAAATGACATTCTTTTGAAATTGGATTGAAGCCGTGTAAATAATTAGAAAAACGTGAATATAGAGTTAGCCGTATTATAACCAATTTTATTATCCAACAAAAACACTATTTTTAATCCAAAATGATATATATGAAGTAATTCAAAGAATCTAGAGATTATTATAGTGTTTTTGGCATAAGAATATAATTAGCCAAAATAAGTTGAATAAGTCAGAATCAAAATCATCATCTTTTCATCAATCTCAATATTGGCTGATTTTAATTCAGAATATGGTGCAGATTATCACATTTAATATATCATTCAAATAAATATACTTTTACCTGTTTTTACCTTTATGATATTTTTTCGTCATTGTCCATTGTGATTCTGTCACCTTTATACTAGGCTAAGGAACTTAGCTTTGTCTCCCGTTGTGTTTCTGAAACAGCCAAAATCCAGAGAACACTATTGTTGTTCCTTAGCCTGCCACCACACCTACACGGAAAAGGATTTATGTGACCTATTTGTTTTTATAGGTCCACGGTTGTTAGTGGCAGAAAATTTTGAAAAATAATTTTGTGTAGACCCAAAACTATTTATAATTGTTCCCTTTGGCACCTAAATTTGTTTAACTTTGAGAGATTTTATATTTGTGCCTTTTGGAACCCAAATCGGTATAGTTTTCACATGTTTGGGTCTATACCAACAATTATTGTGATCGTGTCCAAATTTTCTACAAATTGTGCACATAGAATTAACTTGATTAATCTTGTTTTCAACAATTTTCGAATTATTAAATCCAAGTCCTTGTCTAACCGTATTAACAGTTTGCTTTCCTAATAGCATATTCAACGATTTTTCACTTTTTGAAAATTTATCTAAAGTCGTAGACAATTGTTGGACTTTTGATTTGAGAGATTCATTTTCGTTTAACAACTGTGTGCACTTTTTAATAGAATTCTCTCTCCTAGTATTTTCATTCTCCTTTAAAATCAGAATTTCATTTTCAAGCGATTTTATTTTAATTTCTGATTTTTTAATTTCCTCATCAAATGTTGGACACTTATCACACTTAGGGATCCTACTTTGATAGGTTTTAACTGATTGATCAAGTTGTTTATTACATTCTATCAAAGTATCTTTTTGAGATTCAAGTTTGGCGTATTTTTCCCTAAGTCGTTCAAAACAACCGTTTACTTCATGAAAATATATAAGCAACTCAGAATGGGTAAGTTTTGATACCTCACTTGGCTCGTCATCGTCACTGTCAGTTGTATCACCTCGAAGACACAATTCTGCCTTTTCGCTTTCACTGCCAGTGCTTTGATCATTCTCGTCTATTTCATCCCAAGTGGCTGCAAAACTTTTCTTTTTCTGTTTCTTTCCGTGGCTGGATTTAATTTGTCGACAATCGGGTTGATATGGCCGGGTTTGTTGCAATTATAACAAATAAACTTTTGTTCTTCTGAGTAGTCTAGTGCTTTGGCTATTCTGCTTTTTGCTTTTTGAATTCGAGCTGAATTTCCATGTTTTTGATTCCATTTTTTGAATTTCCTTATTAACAGCTCCAATTCTGCTGCTCCATCATCTTCATCGTTATCATCATCACTTTCGGTTGTTCCTTTGAGAGCTATTGATTTCTTTTGAGTGTCACCTCCTTCACGCTCTTCTTTGAATTTCATTTCAAGCTCATAAGTGGTGAGATTTCCGATGAGTTCCTCAACTTTAAGTTGTTTTAAATCTTTCGATTCTTGTATGGCAGTTACTTTTGCTTCAAAGCTTCGTGGAAGGACTCTGAGGATTTTCCGGACTATTTCTAATTCGGTGTATGTTTTTCCAAGAGCTTTTGATTTGTATACGATATTGGAGAGTCGTCCGTACATCTCTTTGACATTTTCTTCCTTCGCCATTTTGAAGTTCTCGTATTCGCTGCTTAGCATTGCAAGGCGAGATTCTTTGACTTGAGATGTTCCTTCGTGAGTCACTTCTAGTATGTGCCATATTTCCTGCGCAGTTAGACAATGTGAGACACGATTAAATTCAAATTGATCCAATGAACAGATAATAGAATTCATAGCTTTGGCATTAGTATTTTGTAATTTATTTTCTAGTTCTGTCCATTGTTCCTTTGGTTTCTCTATTTCCTGATTATCTACAGTTATAGTTGGTATTCTATAACCTGTCTCAACAATATTCCAAGCGTCAATGGTTTTCAGAAAAATTTGCATTCTATTTTTCCAATAAGCATATTCACCGTTGAACATTGGTGGTCTAACTATGGATTGACCTTCTGCAAAAGCATTATTAAAAGAAGCCATTTTAAAAATTCAAATTTTTAAAACAAAAACCGAATTTTTTAAAACACGAATTTTTAAAACAAAAATTGATTTTTGTAAAATCAAATTTTTAAAACAAAAACGGCTTTTGTTCCTAGCTCTGATACCACTTGTAGGATCGATTTCACCCTAGAGGGGGGGTGAATAGGGTGATAGTGTAAATTATAAAAATTAATCGCGGAAGCTTATAAATTAATTTCAATTCAGATCACAGAATAGCAGCACAGATATCGCAGAATATAGATAACAGAATAAAACAGAACAACAAAGAATTTACCCAGCTTCGGCAAAACCCTGCCTACGTGCTGCAACCAAGGTTTCTACTAGAAATTAGATAGTCCCTCGCTTACACACGTAAACTCGCTATACACCGCTATTGACTAATCTAACTCTACGCTCAAAACCCTGCCACAACTCAACTACCGAGTTGCGAATTCTCAAACTACACACCGTAGTTTGTACCCTAGTCACACGACTAGAAAAATTAAACGGTTTAAAAAGGAAAATACAAATTAAAAACAAATTAAAAATACAAAACCCTAATTTATAAAAAGTAAGCCTAAATTAATTATTGGTGGAAACGGCCCAATAATTAGATGATTAAAAATGCGTCCCCTTTTCTCCTTTTATTTTGTCGGCCTGGTTCCTTTTTCTTGAGAATAACGGCGTTCGTCCCTTTTCCAGTTTTAGGGTTTTGTATCTCGAAGCGCCTGTTTAATTCAATCGAATCAACGATGATTTGCGTGTTGCCTTGATCGATTTGGTTCCTTGAAGCTCACTGTGGCTGCTTCGAGTTGATGGAGTTCGATTCGATTCGGTATGTGATTTTTAGTTTATTCTATTCTGTAATACTTGATTGAACTCCATGCTCCTTGCCGATGATGTGAATTTGATTTATATAGGGTTTGTAACCCTAGATTTGCGTTCGTACGAATATATTTGAATTTTTCTACTGAATCACTTCGACCACTTGATGATGCTTGAATGATTGAGATTGATTCTGACTTTTTCATAATCGTATAAACTTGGTTCCTTGGTTGACACGGTTTTAAAATCAATTTCGTGATTTTCTTTGGTTGACTTCGAGTTGGATTTTGTGATGACCACCGGCTTTGACTTGGTTATATTCCTTCATTGCCAAGGCAATCTCGGCACTGTTTTGATTTCGTGACTCATGGCTCTGCATTACTTCGGCCATGATCTTTGACGTTGAACACTGATAATTTATTTTTGACTTTGGCTTGAATCTGTTCATCTGCACTTGTGTATATTTGGCTTCACTGTGAATTTTTGTCTTCATGATAATGTATTGCTGTTGTCATGATTGTTGTGGCACTGAACTTTTGATCATGTTGCCTTCGTGTTGTTGTTTGCTTTATGTACCCTACTACTTTGAACTTCTGGTTGGTTTGTCCTGGACTTCACTTGACCACAGCTCCATGTATACTTGGTGCTTGATTTGGGTTCATACTTGTTCATGTGTACATCTGACCCTTCCATATGTTCTCTGATAATGTTGAACCTCACTGTTGCATTCCATTTGTGTTTGCTGTGTTGCAGTTTGATTGAGTTGTTTAGTATGTTCATTTGAGTCAGTGGAGTTGTTTCATTTCCATGATTTGCATTTTGATGTTGCAGTGCTTCATCATTTGAACTACACTCTGACTTGTAGTGTTCATTTGTTATGCTTTGGTCATGGCTGATCTGTTGTTCAGATTGCATTATCTTATAGTCATTCTGGCCTTGAACCAGTTGTATCTTGTTTATGTGCATATTGCTGAGGCTTGTGGTATTTGCTGTCCACTTTCCATGATTTCAACTTCACTGTGAACTTTTGCTTGTTGCCTGTCGAACTTGTTTTGTATCACTGCAAAACTTGTTGTTCATGTATGAGTTGATATATTTGTGTATGTCTCATTTTGATCCACTTTGTCATTGCATATCTATATATGCTTGACCTCTGTTGCATGCTTGCTGTATTCACTGTAGTGTATGTTGTACTTTGATCTAGTTGTGTAGTTTGCCACTGTTTGTTCTGACTTGAGCTCGTACCACAGCAAACTGCATGATGGTCTTGTGACTCTTGCTATACCTTTGTGCATTTTTCTGTATTCAGTTGAGTTGATTGTTGCATTGTCACTGGTTCATTTGAAGTTGTAGCTTGCATCTGCTTGCTGCTGCTTAGTGTCTTGAAACTCGGCCTATTGTGTACTTCATATAGTTGGTTCATGTTGTTGCTTATGTTGGTGGCCATCTTCAAGTCAGTTTGCATGATGTTATTTAATGAAGAGGTTGAACTTGTTAGTCGAGCTTGCATACTTCATGTAGCCTTGTGTTGAACCCAGTTTTACAGCTCGGGTTTGACCTTGTGCTCGTGTCGTGATTTTAAATATATAGCACGTGAGTTGAACCCGGCTTTGCATTTGGGTTTGACCTGTGCTCACCTGTCCCTGTAGCATTATCAAGTGTATATCGGTGTGCACGGCCTTGTGGCATATACAGTAATACACTGTGTATGTCACAAGTTGTTCGTGTATGATGAATTCAAATTTAAATTATGACGAACAACCCAAATAACTGAGGCAAATCATATTTTCAAAATTATCTTTTATTTTTGAATTGCAAAAATATTTCTTTTTCAATTTTACTGCGTTAGTTTATATTTTTGCAGATTTCTCAGATGCTGGATTCAAACTGGAATGCAGTTGAAGATAAAGTACGAGTGTGAGTGATATGTAGTGAGGTTATCAATGTAAATACGAAATCGTGATGTATTCAAAAATTGTATAGTTATAGTGAGAGCTTGAAATTGTACTATTCAAAATTGTAATAAATATTTGTTTAAATAAAATATTCGTTTGAATTCAAATTCCGTGTTATATATTTTATTCAGCAAATATTTATTTAATCTGTGAAAATAAAATAGTATATTAACAAATACATTTAAACGAATGTATATATGTTTATTATCATCAAACAAAAAATCATATAAGCGCATATTCAACAGGTAGATGTTGAGCAAGAGTATGGATTGGGCGAAGAAAGGATGAACTTCAGGTAATCAGGTAAGTGTTGGCTGAGCGAAGTTGTCTTGTGTCTTTGTTTGAAGGAGTTTTTTGTGTGGGTTAGTGAATGGTATGGGTTGTGATGTATACGAAGAGGGTGTATGTGGTGGAAGAAGTATATGTAGTAGAGGCTGTTGTATGTTGCAGTGGTTATTGAAGGGGAAGGTTTGTATGGTAATTGTTGGATATGCACACTGCAGTATTGGCGATGAACTGGAAGGAATATGGTTGCTAAATGTATAGAAGTATGATTTGGAGTTGTAAATTGTTGTTCGCGAGTTGGTGAAGCAGTTGTAACTGTGGAAGGAAGGCGAGGTTAAGGGGAGTAACAGTAGGCAGAGGGTGATGAAGCAGTGAAGATGACGGAAGAAGAAATGGTGGTTGATCAGATTGATCAGATTGATCAGAGGAGGTTAAGGTCGAGTGATATACGAAGCGGTGCAGCTTGGCAGAGCAGAAATGCTTGAAGGGGGAGTTATGATGGTGGTTATGGCAGCTTTAAAGTGGAGAGTATGGAAGTAGTATGTATATGGGAGTTTTGATCAGAGAATATGTGGTGAAGGCTGTTGTAGTTTACAAGTGGAGGAAGTCAGAAGGCAGATTGTATGGTGAGTAGGCAATAGATTGGTTTGCTGATGGTGTAGTTGTGAAGTGTGAACTGATGTCAGTATGTTGTATGTAGTGGAGAGGCACTAGAGATGTTGTTTGATTTGGGAGTTGGTGTGACTTTTCTTGGCAGTGATGGAGGAAGTTAAGTGGTGGAGTTGATGAGGCCAAGCAGTTTGCTGTATTATGTGGTTGTGTTCGGGATATGGTTTGGGTTGTGGTCAATGAAGATATGAATTGTATGGGTGGCAGAAGTACTGTTATGAAGTTAGATGTGAAGGATTGGTAGGTATTGAGAATGTTGTGTGATGACAGAAAGTATGGTTTTGATTTGTATGTGTTGATTATGGAATTGAACTGTATGGGGTGATTATGGAGTCAGATGTGAATTGAGATGGTGTTAAGGCAGTTCAGGTTGAAAGTGGAGTTGAACTGTTGCTAGTGAAAGAAAGGGGTAACTGCAGCAGTAAGGCAACAGAGCAGTTGTATGTGATGTAGTTGGCTGTTAGCAGTTGATCGATGCTGATGGTAGTGGTTAGGAGATGAAATTGTGTTGTTTGGGTATGTTAACAGAGGCGAGTAAGGGAATTGAAACAATGTGGCAGCAGTATAGGGTGGATGGTCAGGGAAGTGAACAGTGAGGCAGTGAGTGGAGAGGTAGTATGAATAAGAGCAATGTAAAACAGAAAATGTAAAGAAAATGAAATAATTTTTTTTTTAAATTGTGTATGTTTTTTTTAATATGGAAATGCAAATGGAAATGCAAAACAACAAGAACACAAACAAATGCACACAAACACTAAACAAACACACAAATAAAATCACACAAAAATAATCCGAAGAATAGAAAATCAAAATAAAAACAAATCCTCGGCAACGGCGCCAAAAACTTGTTCGTCGACGGAAATTCTATCGGTTTAGAAAACCGTCGAACGAATTCAGAAATAAAAATAACCGCAAGCGCACGGTGTACGAATGTAGCACGTGGCGAATACGGGTCGATCCGCAGGGAATTGATGATTTTAAATTTCCTACTCAATCAAATTAAACCAAGGTTGAAGAGAATGTTAAACTAGAAAAGAAGAAAAACAAGCAAAAGAAAATTGATAAAAATATGAGTGTTAAGACAATTTAGAGGCATTTCCACTCTCTAGATCACATAAATCAACAAAATGAAGTTATGATCTCTCTTTTCTTGTCATTAGTGAATTAGTTGATGTGCTTATCATAAGTATGGTATATTTGTGCTATTAATTAGCTCAATATAAACCATCAAACTATTACACAACCACTAATGCACTTTTAAATCTCATAAAATATGACAACAAAGTTGAAAGCAAAATCTATTTTAAGCATGGCCTATTAACTATTAATTAGAAATATAAGCCATCAAATTTTAATTTCAACAATCACTTCTTTGCCATAATCATATGTAAATGAAGAGGTAATTTGTGTTTTGTTTGTTTAAGCATAGCCTATTTGTTATGAACAACATAGACTATCAAATTCAAAGCTAAACAACATCATTAAACCACTTCATTCATTCTCATTAAGCACAAAAAGAGAGTCTTAACATCAAAATGTTGCATCTACATACTAGAGAGCTTCATTACCCCTAAATTGAAGGGATTAAGCTCTCATATTTGTTCTCATATGAACAAATGTAGAAAACAACATTAAACAAGAAGAGGTAAAGAGAGCAAAATGAAAAGAAAAATTATTCTACTTGCATAATATAAAAGAGATCTATACTAGAACATGAAAGAAAATAAACAAGAAAAGAAAATGAACATGTAATTAAAAGGAAACACTAAATAACATTGCATAAAAAAAAATACATGAAGAAAAATGGCTAAGTAGCCATGAAAAGAGAAAGAGAGCTTTCTTTTATTTTCTCAACTAAAACTAATTAACTCAGAGGAAGATGGCTACATGAAACATAAGGGGTATTTATACAAGTTAGAAACCCTAATGCATATTTTTAGGGAGTACCCAAAATGCCCCTTAGGAAGTGTGGAGGCCAGGTAAACATTAACATATCTTAATCCCCCATTAAATGTACATGAAACCATTAGCTCCATAAGCATGTGCATTAGCCTTTAATTTGTACATTAAGGTAGGTGGGTAGGTGGGGTCCTCCATGTTCTTCACTTTGAATTATTTCCATCTTCATTCCTTTGTATTAATTTTGTGCATGCATATCTTCATGAAACAACTTCTATTTGAGACCAAAATCCTACAAAAATATATACAAATTTTCAATTAATTTTTCTCAAAGAAATATATGCACACAAATGACTGTTTTGCCCATATATGTAGATGAATATGTGACAATTTGGAATAATTTGAATTTTTGTTTTTAACAAGTTAAAATACCCGATATGATCATTTATTTAATTCAAATAGATTAAATATGGTGGTAAAAATATGCACATTTACGGCACATCATGTCACATCGAAGATAATAAGTCAAATATTATCTTTGAACGAATTAGGAAGAAAAACATTTACATCCTTAGTATGAAAGTTTCAAATGATAACTTATGTCTTTTGGCTAATACAAGCGGCCCTTGGATTTGGCATAAAAGAGTTGGTCGTTTAAATTTCAAACTGTTATTTAGGTTATCAAAACTAGACTTAGTTAGAGGTCTTCTCAAGTTAAACTTTAAAGCAGATAGTACATGTGATGCTTTCCAATTAGGAAAACTTAAGAAAAGTTCATTTAAATTAAAAGATATGAATTCTACTTCTAAACCTCTAGAATTACTACATTTAGATTTATTTGGTCCATCTCAAGTTCAATCAATTATTCACAATAAATATATTTTTGTAATTGTAGATGATTATTCTAGATATACTTAGACAATTTTTCTTAAACTTAAAAGTGATGCTTTTGAATGATTTAAAATTTTTGGTAAAAGAATTCAAAATCAACTTTCCTTAAAAATAAAAACTATTTGTAGTGATCACAGCGGAGAATTTGAAAATGAAAATCTTAGGAATTTCTGTAATCAAAAAGTAATTACTCATAATTTCTCTTTTCCAAGAACTGCACAAAAAAGGGGGGTGGTAGAACGTAAGAATAGAACGATTTAAGAGTGTGGTAGAACAATGCTTTTTGATAGTAACTTACCTAAAATCTTTTAGGCTGAAACAGTCGCTACTGCGTGTTATATATTAAATAGGATTTTAGTTGGACCATTAAGTAATAAAACACCATATGAATTACTTTACAATAAGAAACCCATAGTGGCTGATTTTAAAGTTTTTGGTAGTAAATGTTTTATTCTTAATACAAAATATAATTTAGATAAATTTGAACCTAAATCCGAAAAAGGTATCTTCATCGGATATCCTAATAGAAGTAAAGCATTTAGAGTTTATAATTTAAGAACTAACACTACTGAAGAAACAATGCATGTATCTTTTGATGAAAATTTTAAAGATACTGTACAAATAGGAGATAAAGAAGATTTTGTAACTTTAAATAATGAACCTAATGAAAATAACTGTGAAATCATTCACCCTAATAAAAGAATAAGGCTATTAAAAGATCGTCCTATAGAAAATATGCTAAGAAACATTGAGTCTATAGTTAAAATAAGAAATCAACTAAATAGTATGAGTAATGTAGCTTTTATATCAACTATTGAACCTAAAATCCAAAAGAAGCATCATTTGATGATTTATGGATTCTTGCTATGCAAGAAGAATTGAATCGGTTCACCAGAAATGATGTTTGGGAACTTGTTCCTAGAACTGAGGATAAAAGTATAATTGGAACAAAATGGGTTTATAAAAATAAAATAAATGAACTTAGTGAGATCGTGAGAAATAAAGCTCGTTTAGTCACATAAGGTTATTGTCAAGAAGAAGGAATTGATAACGATGAAACCTTTGCACCCGTATCAAGACTAGAAGCTATCAGGATTCTACTTGCTTTTTCAAACTACAATATTTCAAGTTATATCAAATGGATGTTAAAAGTGCTTTTCTAAATGGTTTTGAAAAAGAAGACGTTTATGTTGAACAACCTCCACTTTTCGAAGATAATAAATTTCTAAATCATGTATATAAATTAAGGAAAGCTTTATATGTTATGAAACAAGCTCCTAGAGCCTGGTATGAAAGACTAAGATCTTATTTACTATATTCTGGTTTTGAAATTGGTAAAATAAATACAACTCTTTTTATTAAAGAAACAAAAATGATATTCAAATAGTGCAAATATATGTAGGTGATATAATATTTGGGTCAACTAATAACATAATGAATAAAGAATTTTCAAATATAATGACTAAAGAATTTGAAATGAGTCATATGGGAGAACTAAGTTTCTTCTTAGGAATTCAAATCAAATAATTAGATAAAGGAATTTTCATTAGTCAAGAAAAATATGCTAAGGATTTAATTAATAAATTTGGATTGACCACTTCTAGTGGAAACCAACTCCAATGATAACTAATGTAGCTTTAGGTAAAGAAAATAAATCAAAAGATGTTGATCAAAAATTATATAGGGGAATGATTGGTTCGCTGCTTTATATGACAGCAAGTCGTCCTGACATCATGCATAGTGTCTGTCTCTGTGCAAGATACCAATCTCAACCTAATGACTCACTTAAAAGCTGTTAAAAGAATTTTAGGATATGTAAAACATACTTTAGATTATGGTTTATTATACCCTAAAAATGATGCATTTGATTTAATTTCATATTGTGATGCTGATTACGTTGGTTGTAAATCAGGCCGAAAAAGTATAAGTGGAACTTGTCACTTTTTAGGACATTCCTTGGTTTCCTAGTTTAGTAAGAAGCAAAACACTATATCCTTGTCAACAACTGAAGCAGAATATACATACGCTGCTTTGGCTTGTTCTCAAGTTATATATATGTGTGTGTGTGTGTGTGTGTGTACTTATATATGTATGTATATGTATGTATGTATGTATATGTATATATATGCAACAAACTTTAGAAGATTTTGGATTTACTATAACTAAATCACCAATTTATTGTGACAATACTAGTGCAATAAACCTTTCTAAGAATCCAACTCATCATGCTAGAACAAAACATATTGATATTAGACATCATTTTCGTAGAGATAATTAAGTAAAGAAGTCATAACTCTTGAATATATTAATACTGAAAAACAAATTGCTGATATTAACCAAACCATTAAATGAACAAAACTTTACTAAATTTAGAAGAGAATTAGGTATATGCTCATTAACTGAAATATAAATTATAAATAATACAAGTATAGTTAATAATTAATATAAATAAAAAAATTCAGAAATTGAACTGGGCATGTTGACATGATCCATCCCCCTATGTCGACGTACAGGCCGAGATTTTCAAACTTAAATTTCCCACTAAAATTAGTTATATAGTTATATATTTAGATATTTCGACTTTTACTCCTTTTCTCTATTCTATTCTCTGTAATAAACTTCTAAACAATAAATTAATGGCTTACACTTCTAATAATGAATCTTCTTCACCACTTCTCCTCATTATGGTCCTTTTCAACGTTCCACACACATACATGTCATCAAATTACAAGAGAAGATGAAAGATTCATTTCAAATGATGATGGAAATTCAAGTGAGTTAACTACAAGAGAACAAGATAGGCAAGGCAAAATCCTTTGGAATTTACAAAACTTTCTTATGGATAACCATGCCAATCCCATTGTCATCGAAGAATCATTACAAGCCATGGATTTTGAAGAAGAAGAAGAGATTCTAGAAGAACCACAAGAGGATCTAGAAGAAGAACATCCTCTGCCGAATCTGGATGTTTATATGGACGAAGACGATGGCGTGATTTGCGTTGGAGAGGTGCTTTTTGACGCTAATAGGAACTTGGTCGAACAACATGGAAATTTTGTCTCCACTATCCAAATTGTTCGGTCCATAAATCACCAATAGTTAAGGGTCTTTGTTAAGCGTTTTTTCATTTTCTTGGTTGTATATTGATTTGTTAATTTGTATATAAGTGTTATCTTAATTAATGTTCTTCTAAAAACAATCTTTGGTGTATAAAATCTTGAATTCCATTTAACTTACGATGCTATATTTCACTCATACGTTGTTATTATTCTTATGTCATATGTTTGTTTATCTCATTTTCTATTAAGTTCAAAGTTTATAGCTGTTTTTTGTTGATGACAAAGGGGGAAAACTTGTATAAAATAGTTGGCTTGAAGTAAGGGGGAGTTGTTGGTGTAAGGGAGAGTTATGGTATGATCGAAGTGGTAAGTATATTTTATATGGTTGTCATCATAAAATAGGAGGAGATTGTTAGGAACTGGAGATAGTGGTTTTGATGACAACAACCTTTGTAAATTATTTTATTATAACTTATATACTAACACTATTGTCTAGATATATATATGAATGATATTGTGCAGAATATATATAAGATAGGCACTGATTATTGAAGACTGTACAGTATAAAGATCAATTATGTAGAAATCGAGTTTGAAGACTCATGAGTATCAAGATCTAGATTTCAAGATAATTGTCTATATTTTTTAAAACATTATAATAGCATGGAAATCTTCATTCCAAATTTCATTTGGGTTGGAACCCATTTCTACCTTCTTAGTGGCTTACAAATCCACGACAAGTAGCTTACAAACCTATGGCAAGTGGCTTACAAACCAACGTACATCCTGGTTTTGCACAAGTTCTCAAGTCCTGATGTCATGAAATATTCTTCAGGAAGAAGCTTGCAAAACTACTTCAAAACATTTTTTCAAAATGATTTCCAAAAGTTCTTTTCAAAATGTTTTAGCCTTAAAATTATCTTTTCAAATGATTTTCAAAAAGGTGTTTTAGCCTTAAAATATTCTTCTTTTTTGTTTTTAAATAAACTCTTATTTTATACTTCATTGGTTTTTTAAAACTATCCTCTGATTTTTAAATATTCTTTACAATATATATATATACACACACACACACACACTTGAGATTTAAAATCAAATTTATATATACATTCTAAAAATATAATTTTTTTCTCTTCTTTATTTTAAAACATAGGAAAATTAGTTTATTTTACTCTAGAATTATTTATCTTGTTTTCCTTTCAATACCATTTTCGAAACAAATTTTACATTGTTTCTAACTAAGGGATGTTGATATCATGGGATACCCCGTGTCGACATGGTGGTCATTAAATTCAAAAGTTTCAATTTTCAAAAGAAGCGTCTATTTGTTTAAATCTCTTCACGAATGGTCATGACCTGTTACTGGTCTATAAATAGCCTTTACAAATGAATTTTTTAACTAACTATTTTCTTATTTTCTTCACTCCTTCTCCACAAATCCATATTCCAAAATTTTCATATTTTTAAGATTGTGTCAAAATTATGTCGAATTCTTAAGTGAATCAAATTAGAATCTAATTCTTGGTTGATTCTCTGTCCTCTCCCAAAGATCATAGTGCTATTTAGAGTTATAAGATCAGTTTGTAATCAAAAGTTTATCAAGTCTCTCTATAAGGTGTGGTTGTGCTTGGAAATCAATTGGGTGATCTTGTGTCCCCCAGACTCGAAGATAGGAGATTACCTCAAAGCCTTTAAAAATTGAGGATTGTTATCACGACATTGGTATAATAAAAATCTACACGAGTTGTTTGCCTTGGTGCAGGACTAGATGTAGGGTAACTCTGCACCAGTATCAAATCCAGTGTATTCTTTCCTTTTACTGCTTTTTATTTACTTTCTACATCTGCGTTTGATTCTATGATTGTTCTATATTAATTTATGCATTTGTTTATATCATAATTTTTGAAATTAGTCCATATAAGTCTTAGAATCCATTAAACACTATTCACCCCTCCCCTTCTTGTGTTAAATTAGCTTTAAGATCCTTAATCCGCCCTCTCTTTCAAGGCGGTTATTACATTACTAGTAAAATAGGTTTTAATCAATAAAAGATTAATTAAAAAAGGGGATTAGAAGTTTCTTATGACTTAATCATGCTTAGTATGACTTGATCGTTCTATGTATGTTTACTCGTTTATGGAAAGCATTTAGTTGTATACTTAGCACTAAAAGCGATGAAGTAAGCTTGTCTATCCATGGGGATTAAGTTCGTGTGTGGATATGAGCAATAGAGCTCCAACCTACTAGCTTTACTCTTGATTGAGGGATAGTGTGAGATGAAAATATCAAAAACACGATAAGTATATGAAACTTGGTTTCCATATGTGATCGCTCTCATTATTATTGAATGGCCAACCTCGTCGATTCAGTCTTGGAGAGACCAGGATCGGTAAGTGTTTTACTTATTGAAAACCATTCAAGGTTGAGATAGATGTTTTATCTATTGGAAATGACCTGTTTGGGATGTGGGAATCTATGTGGAGATTTGATATTTGTTTTAGATGCTCGAACACATGCAGTTATTCGTGATCTATTTAGGGTGTCGAAATCCATGTGTGATTTCGAGACCTGTTGAGATATGGGAATCCATGTGTGGTCTCATGATCTATTCGAGATGTGGGGATCCAATGTGAAAGATGTCGAACATAATATCGACATCAGAAATGGTTAAAGACAGAGTATGATGCATAATCTTGAGTTTTACAGTCCCATGACAGGATATTGTCAACTCGAAATCTAGAGTATGCTGATCTTTTTTGCATGCGGGAGTTGATGGTATTTGCTTCACGTTGTTCATTTTTATGTTCGGGCGTAAGCCTTTGTGTTTACCTTATTCTATATTTTATCTAGATATATAAGACACTCGGAAGGTGTTTACAGATCCTTACGCATGGAGTTTGAATTCGGCTCCACCGAAGAGATCTCCGTGGAAGATCAAATATGCAAACATTCCTTATCTGATTTTGATTGTACTTATAATATGCTATTGAATGTAACCAATATAACCATTCCAGCTGTGTTATAATGTTTGTATTCTACACCCTAGATTATTTATTATATCACCTTATGTACCTATTAGATGGTGATTCTTTTGAGGGGATAATCATTATGGCATTCCACGCGGTCCCAAAAGTACTGTTATATGTTGATCGCATATTTCATGAGTTTCTCATACCAGACTTATATCTGATGCTTGGTTTTAATTTTCATCGAATTCCTCTAGTGCTCTTCCGAGTAGTCTGCAAAGGGAGGTTTTCGTTAATGTTCTTTGGAGCTCGAGAAGATAAGTTGGATGTTTCACCTAGTGTATTATTCCTATTTCCGCTGCATTACTATTTGATGTATTAGCATTTGTGAGGATAATTTTTTATAACTATCCAGGCTGATGACAGTACTTAGAATTTGGTAACTCCGAAATTTCATCGGATTAACCCTTTGTACTAATTTTTTAATATTATATATGATAATTTTGTTTTGAGATTCTGATATTGTGTTCTCTTCTTCCTTGTTCTATTTTTTTAATTTTACCCTAACTTTTGATCTTTTTGACACTTGGTTGTTCAGCATATGAATACATGAATGTATTAGTGTCGACATACAGGGGTCGAAAAGGTGGGTCACTATAGTTGGTATCAGTGATGAAGGTTAAGTGAGAGCCTTGGTTTTGGTAGGTATGACTCATTAAGAGATAGGGTAACGGAATGCCCCTGCATGAGTCAAGTGTATATACTTATGAGAGCATATTTGTAATTGTTATAAACATATACCTTAATGGTAGTTATAACTAAGTGTAATGCCAAAGTATAGTTTAATTAATGTAGGGATTAATGATGTTATCTATTATCCCTTATTGATTTGTTTAGTTTTGCTCAGATTGTTAATAGGTATTGAATATCATTTGTTGATTATTGATTTGTGCTCGACTAGTTTATAAGCAGTTTTTGTCTTTTCACTATATGGGTTGGGTAGACAGTATTAGTAGATACATCGAAACGAGCACCTTGTGAATTTAGTTTCACAGTTTGATTATAAGGCATTTGGTGATAATGTCGGATTAGAAGTTAACTTTTGTAAAAGTTGAATTTAGTTAAGGATATTTATTTTAATCTGAGAAAGATAATATATTTTGTAAAATAAACATTTGTGAAAATATTTATATATGAAAATGATTATGTACAAATATGGTTTATAAAACCTAGTTTATAAATGGAGAGGATTTAAGCAGAAAATTTAAGAACTTAAATCTCGGTGTCTTTGAAAATGTTTTTTAAGATTTTGGAAAATAATAATTGTATTATATAGAAGTATGAATTTGGGAAATTGGTTAATGAAATTGAGATCATGCGAAGTATTTGATTCCATTTTGAAATAATTTTGGTTTAGTCTAAAAGGCATAAATTGGATGTATTGAACTCGTGTCGCTTGAAAATAATTCTGGTGATGACTTCATCATCATCAGCGTTCATTTTTTGGTTTCTAAGTGGGGGATGCTATAGGGTTGTTTTAGTAAAATGGATTTCAATTTGATTTCGATTGTATGATTTGTTATAAAAAAGATACTTGTATATATTAGTATTTCAAAGTGATTTGAAATAAAAACCCGCTGTTTAGTTCTTAAGTTTTCTTTGGAAAGGGATTTGATATAAACTATTTATATAGAAAAGTTTTGTATGTGGGGTGCTCGAGTAGTAGTGGCATAGCCATGATTAAATGATCAAACCTTTTAATGTTTTTTATTTTAGGGTAAAGAATATTTAATAAATTATTGAAATTTGTTGAGTTATTTTATAGACACATGTAGCCTATGCATTAGGATTGTACGGTATGTGCGTCATATTATGATATATAGTTTGAAGATTTCATTTGTTAAAACGTAACGAGATTTTCACGATTTTGGACAGTCGAAAGCTTCTAAATTGTTATAGAACTTGAAATAAAAAAATTGTGAAGATATAAAAAATGAGTTTATACAACACTTGAATTGAGTAGGTAGTATGTTTAAACAAGTTTTGAGTTTGTTGAACCTTTGTGTTAAGTAAGTGAATTTAATGTTTTGTATATACTCTTAAGACATTAGAGAGTATTATATGAGTATGAATTTAAGTTATATAATGTTTATAAACTTGAAGTTATGTTTTAGGAACTGGTTCATAAATGATTTTGGTATTGAAGAGATATACAATCTATGTAGATAAAAGCAATAAAAAGGATATTGGTGTCGTTAAAACAAACAAATAGGATAAATACGTAAGTTATACGTAGATCATTCTATTAGCATGACTATTCTTGATCCAGTTTTCGAGTACATGATTTTGAGGTGGTTTACACCGGTCCGAACAAGGATTTTTCACTAGATTCTTAATGGCAAACACTTGATATGGACCCTTGATAAGATTCCAAAGTTTTCTATCATAGTATATGGCTATGTAAGGAGGTTGGAGGTTTCTAATCATGGAACCTGATCGGAGTCCACACTAGATAGGTCAAGTGATTTATACTAGTTGGGAAGTGAAATTATGTTATCGAGGAAGCAACCAGAATTAATATTGTGTACGGATGATGCATGTACATTGTATGGGGTATGGTATATGCATATTATGTTTTATGGGCTTACGAAGAGTTTAGATAATGACTCTTCAACTTGTTATAAGGTATTGTGGAGTGTCAACTGAGTAATAACCCGAGGCTGTTAAGTGTAATGTACGCTCAGTAGATTATTTATCACCCTTTCGCGAAGAGAGGATTTTGAACTTGAGAAAACTCTTACTTTTGTTTGCTGAGTGATTTTGAATGCAGTTTAGTATTGCTGTGTGATTGTTGCCTTGGTCGCTCGTGTTGGAATTTCAAGGACAAAATATTTTAATCATGAGAGAATGTAACGACCTGGAATATCAGACATTTCATGTTTAAATATCTGAATTATTTAAATATTTGATCTTGGATTAAATATTATTAAAATGATTTAATGAGCTTATTAACCTCCTTTTTAGTCATAAGTAATGATGGCAAGCTTGTTTTGATAAAATGTTAAAAAAATTAAAGTAAATACTTGAAAAAATATCGATAATGTGACCGAAAATCATTTATCGATAAACAGCTTTTTAACTGTCAGAAGTTGTTCAGATTTTTTTTGCAAACACTTGTTTTCTTAGGAAATAGAGAAAATGAAATAAAATTATTTTGTCATTTATGGAAATAAACTTTATGGATGATGTCATGCATGAGGTAAGGGAAGATATTTAGGAAATGAGCTTAAATGGAAAGTCCTACAAGATAAGTGAATGGTAAAGGAGAAGTGATGTTTGTAATTGATGTTATGAGGGTTTTGAGGTGTTTTTGGTCTTTTTCCATCACATTCTTAAGCCTATATAAGGAGGGACATACCGTTAGTAAATAATCATAAAAAATAAAATAATCTTAAGATGAAGTAGGAGAGTTGAAAATAGTAAAAGTGCTTAAGCTCTAATCCACTAAATACTCTCTATCTTTTTCAAAAGTGAACTAGTTCTTCTCTAATCTCTTTTAAACTTTGGATTTAGGCCTAAGACATCATAGGAAGTATGATTAGAAAGTAAGAAGTTGGAGGAGGTGAGAGGAAGAAGGGGAGCTTGGATGGACCGTGTGCATGAAAGAGGAGGAGGAGGAGGAAGGTGTTGGCTTTGGTTTGGAAGTGCTAAAGGTTAGAACTTTAGGATTCTGTTGATGTAAGGAGGTGGTTCTTTGGTTCTTATAGCTTTGTGCTTGGTTTGTTAACGTGAAAAACAGACGCTAACACCCCGGTGTGAGATAAAGTTGGATGAAAGCACCACCCGTGTATACGGGAACTACAAGCAAGTAGAGAAAATACAGAAAAAAGCAGAAAAGACAACAATTTTTATAGTGGTTCGGCTTAGAGTAAGCCTACATCCACTTTAACTCTCTTTATTATTGAATTTGATTACAACTTAACAACAATCTTCAATTACAACACACTTTAGACCAGTAGATCAAACATTGATAGAGAATAATCTTCCGAATTCATGTTGAAATAATGTAGATTTCCTCTTCGAGATCGTCGTAGTGTCTTTGGTGTTTGGAGTACTTGAAGTATTGAATGAGTAGAGAATTCTGCAGAGTATCGGCGCTTGAAATGGTCGGCCAAACATCCCCTGAAAGTTGGAGCTAATGCTGTATTTATAGAGAAATCTGGACAGGAATTTTCGCCTATGTTATAAGTCGCGACCGACTTAAGGAAAGTTGTAAGTCGCGCCCGACTTAAGGATCATGAGTTAGCAGGCAGCGGCATAGGCGAAGCGGTATTAAGTTTGTCTTCGTTCATCTGGATGCAAGTCTTAGCTCGTTCACGAGTTAAGAGGTCATGGCCGACTTATCAGGCTAAGCCCTTGGTTCCTCAATGGTTCACTTCTTCAGAATTACAAGTCATGAGTCGCTCACGAGTCAACTCTCTTTGACATAAGCATTGTGACTACGGGCTACGACTTAGTGGTTTTAGGTTGTAGGTGAGTCATGCTGAGTCGTGAGTCGTGGGTCGCTTCCTTGAGTCGCTGACGACTCAAGGTAGGTCGTAGGTTGCACGATTCTGCGACCCGCGCAACTCCTCAATTTGTTGAGTCGCTTCTACCCTTAAGTCGTTAATTATCTTGAGTCGTAGAACCATTGATTTGGTAAGAAATTTAAGTCGTGAAGGCCTTAAGTCGTGATCCATCCCTTCTTTCTCAAACCGTTAAGTCGTAGACTCCTATATGTCGTATGTCGTTCACTTCCGTAAGCTGTTTACTCCTTTAGGTCGTCCAATCTCTGACTTGTTAAGTCGTGTAACTCCCTTGAGCCGCTAACTTGTTAAGTTGGTTACTTATTGAGTCGGACCACTCCTTAAGTCGCTCTGCTTCTTCAAGATGTGAGTCGTCTCAGGTCTTAACTCATTGATCAAACGGGGTTAACATTTGCCCCTCGAAGTGCACGCCTAAGTTGTAGGTTGCGTGCTTCGACTTTCCCTTGACCCGCGTGTGCCGTTTCGAGTTCCATTGTCCTGGTGTATAAAAGGCTTAAGTCGCTCCATCTACTTCACCTTCCTGCTTAATTGTTTACTTCCGCCATTAGCAACCTTTGAAGCTTTCAGAGTCGAGTTCATCCAGCTTACCTCATTTCCAACCGAATTCCTACAATCTTCATCATTACGCTACGTAAGTAAACCCATCGCCCGCTCTATTTCGCAATTACCATTACCCTTCGATCATGGACTTCCCATTTCTTAACCTCAATCCAAATCCTCGCACCGTGCTTTATTTCGGGCCATGTTATGACTGACTCCTGTCAAGCTTGGAGCGGTTTGATTTGAGTTTTTAGACGATTTGCAAGGAGGAAACGATGGGTTTTTATATTTCGAGTCAGTTGATCCATGAATTTAGAGGAGATGATACGGTCTTGTATGGGTTATCGGGTGAGGAGATAGGAGGATAACGGGTTAGGGGTTAGAAGGATAATGGGTTAGGAGTTAGGAGGATAACGGGTTAGGAGTTAGGAGGATAACGGGTTACTAACTTGATAAGAGGTTGGTCGGTTGAAGGAAACGTGACGCTAGCTTGGACGCGATCCAGTAATCTTGAGCGCAGTAATTTTGAGCAATTCAATAACCATCGTGACTTATCCTTTGACCGACTTACCAACCTTCACGACACAAGTCTTAAGTCGTAGTCGGGATAAGACTTGGAGAATTTCACATTGCCTCGGACTGAAGCCTTTTCTATTTTCCATGGTTTACGACTTAGACCATGGCCGACTTAAGGCACCAACAATCCAAGATTGAAACGACCTAACTTAACTCGCCTCGTAATCCTTAGGTCGTGGACGAGTTAGCCAGATAACCAATGATTTGATTTAACCCGTAGGAAGAATTTCTTAAGTCGTTGCCAACACATAAGTCGTCGCCGAGTCAACACTTAAGTTGTCGCAGTTGACAATTTTGCTTGAACCTTGAACTTTAACTTGATTTGCTGAAATAAACTGCCTGAGTGCTGAATTGTTTGAACTTTAACTTGTTAAACTTTGTCGGATTTTTTCACAGGTCACTCTTGCAAGCTAATAACCTGTCTAATACAACATTTACAGAAAATTGGGACGAATATACTACCACTGACTGCCCACATCAAATGACAGAATAGTTAATAACAATTAATCAACTTGAACAAATTGTGTGAACAAAGTGCTTTAAAACAACGAATTCAGGCAAAGTATCAAGGCAACATCGGAATAGTCAACCGAACTTTCCTGTTTGCATTAACACTGTACTTGAACTTCAAATTAACAAATCCTGAAATTTGATAGCCAATCAATTGTCGACGAGCTTAACTCCAGTTATATTTACTTGTTTATTTTTATTAGTTCTGCACAACACTCCACACTTTTAGGAAACGTGCACCTTCAAATTTGAATATCCAGTTACTTATGTAGAATGGCCTCACATCAAGAAGGAGTAACGGAACAGATTGGAGAGGCTCTTCCAACAGTTGCTCCACTGGATTCTCCGTCAGAAGGAGTCTCAACTTCTTTAAACTACCGGACGTTTAGCTTATTGCGTGCTCAGTTTGGCATCGTTGAAACGGATGCTATATTTCCTGGGCTAAATGATTTTGCTGATAGCCCTCCCCGCGGTTTCGTCGCTGTCGACCGCCAAATGTGCTTGTTCGGTGCTATTCCTCCCTTCAACGAGTTCCTTCAGCAATTTCTACTTCGATTGACTATCTCCCCGTTTCAACTGCACCCCAATAGTTACGCCATTCTGATGGGGTTGTGTGTTTTATTCATGAGAACCCTTGATTGGTTGCCGAGCTTTGAAGAAATTTTGTTACTTATGTTCTTTCACCAAGATTAAAGACGATCCCTCCATTGTCGTCATAAGGAGTGTTAGGAATCGCAAAATCGTGACTGACCTACCCGAAAGTGCTCATGGATTTTTAAATCAGTTTTTCTTCGTTCGCTGCCCCCCAGGGTTTTATGCCATCTGGAGAGTAGGAAGTAAGATTACCTGCTTCTATTTTCCATTTCCGAACTCTTCGAATTTTGAGTTGTTAATCGTTAACTCCACTCTTTCCTTTTTCAGCACTTCCTTCCCTATCCAGAGATCCAGGCCATAAGCAAGTTTTTGAGAGACTGAGTGTCGTGGCCGCGGAAGAGAGAAGTGTAAAATTCTTGTTGAGGGATGAATTTTTGCACCAATATGGGCTTTTGCATACCTCTCGCTCTACACACCACTATGAAGTCCCAGACTCTCCGACTAGAGCGTCGGATGCCCCCGTTTCTATTGACACATCCATACCAAAAGAACCTGCTTCTGAGGCTTCTCTAGTGAAGTGCTCCACTTCTGTTGATGTCGCGGGGTCATCTGGCAAACTTGCCCCGGTCACCGAAGAAGAAGAGCCTCGGGAATCTCCTCCGCATTCAAAGAAGTCTGGCGACGAAGAAGCCGAGAAAACCAGCCCTGTCAAGAAGAGCAGGGACGACACTTTCGAAGGACTGAGCGACCTCTTCGCCACCTCGCAAGAGATCTTTAAAGATGATCCTATCACTACCGGGGATTCTTCTTCAGTAGTCGAGGCGACTTCTATTATGCAACAGACTCCGTCAACTCAAGAGTTGATGCTAACTTCTACACCCACAACTACTCCACAATTAAAGAGTGGTTTGTAGTTCGATGCGCGTAGTTTGCACATTACACACACTTAGAATCTTTCGGCACTTTTTTGCTTCTGACTTTTTGTACTTTGAAGAATTCTAAAACTTATCTCTTTTTATTTCAGATCCTCCGATGGGACGCAGCAGATCCTACTATGATGACTTCCGGCGCTACGGGAGGCGTAGCCAATATGATTATAGGTGCTACCTCCCCTCTTACAGAGAATCCGATGAAGAAAGAGCCGCCCGAAAGGCTCAAGAGAAGAGGGCCCAAGAGGAGCGTTATGAAAGAAGAGAGAGGGACGAGCGCCACGATTCTTCGCAGAGAGGCGACGATTCCCACAAGAGAAAATCCCATGATGACCAAGGAAAAAGTCATATGGTTGAGGATTCGAGCAAGCGAGCCCGACATGGTGAGAAGCATACCTCTACAACTCCTGAAAAGGTTACTGCCCCGTCTCGCTTGACATTCCTTCCAGCTCTCCCGCTCTCGGGAAGAAAGACATCCAAACAATAATTAGCAGGCCTAAATTCCAAGTTGGACCGGGCCCGGCCACTTTGCAAAGCCGGTTTCCACAGTGGTGCCTGAAGGGAGTGAGGTTCGACCTTGACTTGGTCCCCATTGACAAGTCTGCCATGTTACGAAATCTGGATGCCGTCAAGCTTGATATTGAAAGGATGTCGAACTGGCAAAAGCTTGTTGACGAGCTCCGAAGGGTTAACCGTGCAAATATAGAGGCCATGCTCACTATGGAGAATGATAAAGCCGAATGGCAAAAGGTTCTTGAGCAACATGACACTGAAATGAGGAGCATCGCTACTTACAATGAAGAGCTTGAAGCAAAAGTTGAGGAACTTAAACAAGAGCTTGCTACTTCCTCTACTTCCTATACTCAAAAAGAAGAAGTGCTCCTAAAACAAGTGAGAGATGCTCATGCCAGCCAAAGAGACGCCGAAGACAGGCTCGAAGTGCAAAAAAGAATCAGTGGGGGCTATATTGCTGATATTGCAGAGCTTCGGAAGAAAACCAGCTCCCAAGAGGCGGAGATTCCAATGCTTAAGCTTCAACTTTCCAAAGCTGAAAGAGAGCCTGATGAGGCCGTTGCCGGCAAAATTGCAGCTGAAGAATCTCATGAGGCAACGAGGACCAACATCAGCTCAACATTATTTGACTTCTACCTGCATAGCGTCTTGGGGCGCGGTAGCCTCGTCTTTCTAGGCCCCAAGTATGAAATTACTCTGGCTGAAGTTTGGGAGGCTGCACTCGATATGCTTGGCGGTAAAGGTGCTGGCTATGCCGAGTCAGCTCTTGAGGAGCATTACCTTGATCATGATGCTCGCGCTGCTCTCGCCAGGGGAAGAGAACAGCTTGCGAAATTAAGAGCCGAAATGGCGGTAGGGGAACATTCAGGAAAGGCTATACTAACTGCTCCGATTCAACCTTCTCCTTCAGCCGAAATCAATATCATCGGTTCCAGTTCCCATTCCCCATCCCCTACTAAAGTTACCACCGAGATCACAGGTATACAGGGTGGAGATGAAGGCGAGGGGAGTGCCGAGGCACAGGCTTATGAGGTTGATGTCAGAAAACCGACCTTTGCAGGTAACTCTACTGTTAATCTTGCCCAAGCAGACTGCTCATTTGTTTCCTACGAGCTTGATGAGCTTCTTGATTACTTCTTGAATCTCAGCGAACCTTTATCTCCTCTTTTTACTGACTTGAACTTTTTTCCTTCTGTAGAGAAAACGTCGAGCATTGTTCAAACTTCCCCTCCTCCAATTATTCCTCCTCCATCTATTCAGGTGACTCCTCCTTCTGCCTCGCAACCAGGATCACAAGAGGAGCAAATAGAAGCTCTCCAAAACTTGGACGATTCCATTGCTTCACAAGAACACAAGGAAGAAGAAACTGAAGGGAGTGAGAAGACTCCAGAAGCAACTGGTTCCGATGATGAACCATTAGCTAAACTTCTTTCTCCAGGGAGTGGGTCTTCCTCCAAGAAGAGAGTAAAGCAGGGAGTCTCCAAGAAGAAGAAAAGATCTTCAACTGGCGAAGAAAAAACGGAAGAAAGTCCGATTGAGCCCCTTTCTCCTTCATCCCCTACTCTTACAAGCCGGCCTAAGAAGTTGGTTATCCGGCCAGGTGCGGGCTCAAAAGGTGGACGGAAGAAGAAATGATGGCTCTGGTTCTGTGGCTTTCATATCGCTTTTTGATTTTTGCATGTACTGACCGGAAATTGTGCCGGTACCGGCCCCCGTTTCCTTTATTTCGAAACTTGTATATGTAAGAAATTGTAACAGAATTGAATAAACTGATCCTTTATTTGTACAAACTTCTTGGTTGAATTTGAGAATGCATTTATTATTCACTTTTGTACAAGTTTCTTTGCGCAATATTGCAGTGAGCTTGTGGTATACTGTTCAAGCGCAATTTTACCGATGTAGTTATACCATGTTGCCCCTATACCATAAGCTCATTGCAATATTTTACTTTATGAGGAACTTGTACTTTTATTTTTTAGATAATAATTATTCCGTACTTGGAGGAATATTATTTCGTTAAAAAACAAAGTACAAATAAGTTTTTACGCTTCATCCTTCGAAGATATCACTTTTTCTTTTATGCATATACACATTTTACTAAATGAATTCTTCTATGTGGTAAAGCGGGTATCTGAAGGGTACTTTAACTTCTTTTTAAGGAAGAGAATTTTCCAGAATAGGTGGATCATTCTTCCTTTGAGAGTTAAAGTGTGCCTTTGAAAAATTACACCTCTGAGGAGGGCTTTCTCACGTTTCAACACTTGGAATTTTTATTTCAATCTTGGTGAAACGTGTGCCTCCGAAGAGGTCTTTCTATTTCTGCCTCTGGGAAGAGGTCCTTTTGTTTTTGTTGTGCCTCTGGGAAGAGGTCTTTTTGGTTTCTGCCCCATGGGAGAGGCTTTTATTTTTCCCTGTTCGCTGGGAAGCGGGCCTCCGAAGAGGGCTTTTCACATTTCATTTTACGGGAGTGTATCGACCGATGAGGAAATGTGTGCCTCTGAGCTGGGTTACTGCTTGGAAGTTTGGAGTTTCTTTCTCTCGGTTGGACGGATTTACGGGAGTGTATCGACCGATCATTCCGCAACTTTGTATCGAGAAAGACCTCTCTTTTTCTGGCTAGACCCGCTCGAGGTCTTTGATTTGGACTCTAAAGAGTAGCTTTGGACTCTGAAGAGTAGCGTTGGACCCCAAAGAGTAGCATTGTACTCTGAAGAGTAGCGTTGGGTCTCCGAAGAGAAGCATTTGGACTCTGAAGAGTAGCTTTGGACTCCAAAGAGTAGCATTGGACTCTGAAGAGTAGCTTTGGGTCTCCGAAGAGAAGCATTTGGACTCTGAAGAGTAGCGTTGGGTCTCCGAAGAGAAGCATTTGGACTCTGAAGAGTAGCTTTGGACTCCAAAGAGTAGCGTTGGACTCTGAAGAGTATTGTTGGCGCTTGTGTCTTTATACCCCGCGCTTCTTAGCAATCCCTCACCATAACTTCAAGCTCATGTCCCATTCTTTCATTTGTTCTTTGCTAGAGAAATGTGCCTTATTGCTGAGTGGGTCCATGGGGCAGATGCATGTTGCTCCGCCAGATGTTCGTTTACACAAACGATCATGGTCGGTTAGCAAAGGCTCATAATCTCCCTATTAGGAAGGTGCCCTCTTTGGTGGAATCCTCAATAGTTTGCAAATTGCACTTCTTTCGAAATACTTGAATTCAGAGCATTTGTCACTTGTCATTTGTTTACTCCATGATTTGTAGGGATCACTTCGCTCTGTGATATGTTAGATGAGCAAGCTTTATTCTGATAGCCTGCAATACTAAATCGATATTTTTTAGTAATATTTGCATATCGAAATGATACAGGCATTTCAATGGTATTAAAGAATACAAGATTTATAATTGCTCATTATTGATTCACGTCAAATTCACAGTAGTTAACATCACAGGAGTTATACTTCCATGATCATTTTACAAAGTTAAGCAACGCTATTAAGCAAAATATGGATGTAAATGAATGCTATTCCATGATTTTGTGATTCATATGTTAGTCAATGACCAGCTTCTCGGATTCATGCTCTCTATTTCTGTTGCCTGAGCTGGACTGATAAAAAAAACATGGTTGCCCCTGAGTGGACGAGGTTGGGTCAATTCCGTCTTTCTTCGCATACTGTTGAAGTTTATTCTGTTTCAGTAATTCTTCAATCACATTCCTTAACTGGCGACATTGATCAGTATCGTGACCGGGTTGGTTGTGAAATCGACAGAATTTCCCATCTTGCACTGCACCTCTCCCCATCTTAGGTGGTTTAGGGTATTTGACAACATCTTTTGTTGCCAAGAAGATCTTTTCCGGTGTATCAGTTAAGGGGGTGAAATTTGAAGGGTTAAAACGTCGAGGTTTTTTCTTATCTCCCTGCCTTTTTCTTTCATCACTCTCCCTTTTCTAGTTTCCAGATCCTTTCTTGTTAGTGATGACATCGTTATTCTTGATTTCGGCTACCACTGCTTTTACTGGCATCGAGAGGTTTTCTAGGCGTTTGAATTCGTCGGCCTTTTTATAAAACTTCTCGAGTGAGTTTGGTTCCTTCATTTTGAGCCACATCCCAAATTCACTCGACTTGTCGATGGCACGCACTAAGTATGTTAAGATCATTCGGGGTTCCGCGTTGTCCACCTCGGCTAAAGCTATATTAAAACGGTTCAAAAAAGACTTGATGGGTTCTCCGGGTGCTTGTTCTAGGCTAGACAGTGACATTATATCTTTTTCCTTTGACGCATACAATCTGAATTGTTCTTTAAATTTCCGGGTTAAATCGGAGAATTGATTTATTGATCGAACCGGTGGCTTGGTGAACCAAAGCAAAGCCACCCCTTCTAAATATACTGAAAAATACCGACATATAATCTCATCTGATGCTCGTGCCCTGGTCATATGCCAATCGTATCTGTATAGAAATTGGTTAGGGTCACTTGTCCCTCGATAGGCCGGGATGGTAGGAGGCACAAATTTCCTGGGAAACTCCGCCTTTAAAATCCTTTCGGTGAACGGAGTCTTGCTCGGAGCGAACCCCCAATCGTTTTCATCCTCATGCCTCCGCATGTTTTCCTTCATGATTGAGCGGACCATTTCTGATAGATATTCCTCATCGTTTTGAGACTTTGCCTAGCAGAAGTTAGCTGCCCTTTCGGAAGTTTGAAAAGTTGGTTGTGGCCTTGACCCTTCAACTTGGGAAGGTGCCCTTGCAGTGGTGTTGTCTGCTCTTTGAGGAATACTTTTCACTTGGGGGTCTCGGGCATCTTCAGCATAGACTGTTTCATTATCCTGTCGTTGGTGATTTGCCTCATGCAGGGCGTTTAACCTATCCATAATCAAGGCATTCTGGGCATTCTGGGCATTTAACTGTTGATTCAATCCCAAAACCACAGCGTCTAATTCCGCTTGCGTAACTCCGACAGTTGGAGTTGTCTGACTCAGAGGAGGAGAAGTGGCGGTGTTCTCTTGAACATCATCAGATCTGGCAGATCTACATTTCCTTCCGGGAGCCATAATTTCTGTTAGACTTCTGGTCTTAACGGAGATTCTTTCCTCAAAGTTTGGTGAAGCAATGATGTAAATACCCTGAGATCGATGTTCTCAGTGAAAGCACCAAAAATGTTAACGTGAAAAACAGACGCTAACACCCCGGTGTGAGATAAAGTTAGATGAAAGCACCACCCGTGTATACGGGAACTACAAGCAAGTAGAGAAAATACAGAAAAAAGCAGAAAAGACAACAATTTTTATAGTGGTTCGGCTTAGAGTAAGCCTACATCCACTTTAACTCTCTTTATTATTGAATTTGATTACAACTTAACAACAATCTTCAATTACAACACAATTTAGACCAGTAGATCAAACTTTGATAGAGAATAATCTTCTGAATTCATGTTGAAATGATGTAGATTTCCTCTTCGAGATCGTCGTAGTGTCTTTGGTGTTTGGAGTACTTGAAGTGTTGAATGAGTAGAGAATTCTTCAGAGTATCGACGCTTGAAATGGTCGGCCAAACGTCCCCTGAAAGTTGGAGCTAATGCTGTATTTATAGAGAAATCTGGACAGGAATTTTCGCTTAAGTTATAAGTCGCGACCGACTTAAGGAAGGTCGTAAGTCGTGCCCGACTTAATGATCATGAGTTAGCAGGCAGCGGCATAGGCGAAGCGGTATTAAGTTTGTCTTCGTTCATCTGGATGCAAGTCTTAGCTCGTTCACGAGTTAAGAGGTCATGGCCGACTTATCTGGCTAAGCCCTTGGTTCCTCAGTGGTTCACTTCTTCAGAATTACAAGTCATGAGTCGCTCACGAGTCAACTCTCTTTGACATAAGCATTGTGACTGTGGGCTACGACTCAGTGGTTTTAGGTCGTAGGTGAGTCATGCGGAGTCGTGGGTCGCTTCCTTGAGTTGCTGACGACTTAAGGTAGGTCGTAGGTTGCACGATTCTGCGACCCGCGCAACTCCTCAATTTGTTGAGTCTCTTCTACCCTTAAGTCGTGAATTATCTTGAGTCGTAGACCCATTGAGTCGGTAAGAAACTTAAGTCGTGAAGCCTTAAGTCGTGATCCATCCCTTCTTTCTTAAACCGTTAAGTCGTAGACTCCTATATGTCGTAAGTCGTTCACTTCCGTAAGCTGTTTACTCCTTTAGGTCGTCCAATCCCTGACTCGTTTAGCCGTGTAACTCCCTTGAGTCGCTAACTTGTTAAGTCGGTTACTTATTGAGTCGGACCACTCCTTAAGTCGCTCTGCTTCTTTAAGACGTGAGTCGTCTCAGGTCTTAACACATCGATCAAACGGGGTTAACAGGGTTAGTCATGGATCTAAGTAAATTATCTTACTATCTTGTTAGTATATATTGTGTGTGTGTATGTTGTATTTGAATTATAAAGTTAAAATGAAATTAACTAAGAAAGGTTATAAACTTCAGACCCCTCTTGCTTTTGAAAGCAAATGATAACTTTATATTATATAATCACACTTCCATTACCCTCTTAAACATATGGTGTGGTCTTGACTTGATGTTTAAATGGTTGTTTAACTATGTTAAATTGAAGTAAGTTTGGAAGTGTTCGAAGCAAGAATAGCCGTTATAAGTGCACTTAGAAATCACATATTTTCGAGAATTTTTATAAATAAATGGAAAGATATTCTTAAGGATTTATTTCCATGGTTTTTAAGTACTCTAATGGCAGTACTTATTACAATAATTTCAAATCTAAAATCATTATTTATGTTATTAAAACTAGTCGCAAAGATTGTACTTTTCAATGTTGTTTTAACAAGGACTATTAACAGCACTAATAGTAGTAAGACGCTTATGGTTTTAAGTGTTTATAATGCGATTTTTTCGCTTGTTTTTTGTGATTTAAATGGTTTTTAAATTATGTTCTTTATATAACGTTTTATGGAAGTTCTTACAAAATGTATTTGAGTATGAAAAAAAGAATAGAAGTTTAAATATAGTTTTAATGATTATCAGTGAATTTTGAAAGTAAATTGCTGCAAAATGTAAAACATGTTTTTATCAAACTACTGAATCAATTATTTTCTAGAAATATTTTACATAGATATTTAAAACCTATTTACAAGTATTTATAAAGTTTTATCTTATATATATAAGTTTCAACAAAGGTGATTGAATAGGCTTAACAGTAAAAGCCAACCAGTAAACTTGTTTATTTGTGAGATTCAAGAATAAGGTGTCCAGGCAAGGCTTGGAGAACACAGTGTCCAATATCACTAGCTTCTGTAATGACCTACACTTTTATATAGTTTAGGTTGACAATAAACCACATATGTCTAGTCCAATTTGAACGAAAAGGCGGATGGTTTAGGGTAAAAAGAAAAAGATCACAGAACAGAATCTCACACGAATGGAATAATATATTATTTCAATAATTTTTGCAGTGGAAAAACTTAAAATACATATATCAAAGTCTATCCTAATGTTGAAAAATGTCGATAAATTTTGAATTAATTTTAACCGCAAGCGCACGGCGTACAATTTTAGTACGTGTCGAGTACGAGTCGATACACAGGGAATTTTTTAGATTTTCTAATTTTCTAATCAATTAAATTTGACCAAAGTGGAGATAAGATTGTTAGCTACAATTTGTAAACAAAATGAAGCTAAAATTAGAAGGAAAATGAGTTAAAAAACTATGAGATTAGAGAAAAATTTAGAGGCATGTCCACTTTCTTATTTTTGTAAATCAACAAACAAATAATTTATGACCTCTAGTTATGATATTAGGTGAAATAATTGTTGCATTGGTCATAATTATGGTTTATTTATGTTATTAATTAACATAACTTAAACCATCAAACTATAATACAACAATTATACCACTTATAAATTCTTATGAACATGAAGCCAAAGCAAAAGCTATTTTAAGTATGATTTATATACTATTGTAATAAATAAGATAGATCATCAAAATTTTTTTTTCTTTCTTTTCAAAATAAAAAATCAATTAGCAAATGACAATGTAAATTGTGTTTATGTTGAATAAGAATAGCTCATTTGCAAAAGCAACATAAGCTATCAAACCCACTTGTATAAACTTACAGCAAAATTCACTTTTATGAAGCACAAACCAAAAGAGATCATAAATCATGAAATTTTTGAAATTACATGACGTTAGAGAGCTTCATTACCCCTAAACTGAAGGGGTTTAGCTACTCATTTGTGTTATCAAATCAAATCTTGTAAATTTAAACATTAAAAAGCAAAGAAATGGAAACTAATCAAAGGAAGAAAGAGATACTAACTACTAACTACTTGCATAAAAAAAGCTAGCGTGAATTCAAACTTAATCTACTAACAAAGAAAAGTGAAGAGCATAGAAATAAGCATAAGCATAAAATTAAATAAAAAAAATGCAGAAAAGAGAAGAGAAAGCAGCTAGTAAGCCAGTTTTATTTCATGAAACATAAAGCTTCCAACTTTCATTTTGATTTCCTAACTAATTTCAAAGAGTAGAAGATATTTACATGTACATAAGAGGGCTATTTTTATATGCATAAAACCAAATTCATATTTTTGGGGAATGTCCAAATTTCCCTTGAGGTAATGTAGCCACCAAGTAATCATTAGCATATGTTAATTCTTCACTTAAGTGTGCATGAAGCTTTAATGGTCGTTTAGCATGTGCATTAGCTCCAAATTGAAAATCAAGGTAAGTGGGTAGGTAGGGTCCTCCATGTTCATGAGTTTGAGTTGTTTTTATCTTCATTTACTTTGTTTCCTTTTGTGCTTGCATATTTTCATGAAACCACTTGTAATTTCCATCCAATTCTCCTATAGAATAATATAATAATTTCCAAGTAAAAATTCTCAAATTGACACATGCACAAAAATGATCATTTTACCCTTGAATGAAGATGAATATATGATGATTTAAAAATAATTGAATTTTGGTTTTAAACATGATAAATGCCTAAATATGACATTTATTAATTAAAAATAGGTAAAATATGGATGTAAATATATGCACATTTGCGTGCACATCAAATACCCCACACTTATCTTTTCATTCGTCCTCGAATAAAGGAAGACTAAGATAAATCTGTTTTCGTAGGGAGCATGATTATATTGAGCATACGCAACAAGCCGTTAAACCTCTAGGTGTCTCCAGTAGGACGAGAGTTATCTCGTGAGGGTTTGCAGCGGTAACTACCCACAAAATCCAAATGCAAAGTGAAAATATTTACAAAATGCAAGATCTATTTACAATGGGATGAATGCAAGTTTTTGAAAATATTTCCAATGAAGGATTCACTTTTAAATAGACACTAATAAGTTAAATATAAGATTTGGTAATTATCTTGAAAATTTAAGCCACTTACTAGTCAAAATTTCTAATAAAAATTAAGTTATCATAAAAAATAGACCATAGTTTAACTCGTCGTTTCGTTCGATAATATAGTGTAACTATGAAATAGATCCTTAGTTGATTATCAATGTTTATCAAAGTGGTAATTCCATTTCTTTCCAATAACAAGTCAAATCAAACAAGTCAAAATGATGCTTGGATTTCAATTGCTTACTCCGTCTTATTTGAGAATTTTATTGATATTAGCAATATTTACATATGCCTAACTCAAGTAAACTGATGCCAAATATATTACCCGTGCACTGCCTTACAGACTTATGTGAGCGTGGCGAGTGAAAACACAAGTGTGAACACTTATCGACTGTAAGCGTTATTCAAAAGAATTTTTGTGTACATACACCTAACTCAGATAAACTGAGGCCAGATATGCCGATCATACACTGCCTTCCGGGCTTACGTGAGAAGGGTATAGAGCATGGTGAGTGAACACACGAGTGTGAACACATGACTCTAGGTGTTAAAAATATATACATATATATAAATGTTTTTTACTTATATACTTTTTTGTGTTTTTATTTTATTTTTTTCGAAAGAGTGAGTTTTGCAAAATCATTTTAGCACCATTTAAGTTAGAAGATAAAAACGTATAACCTTTACTTTAAATTTACCGCTTTTTTAAACAAAGAATTTCAATTAGAACATACTTCATAATTTACACATATGAACCTTCATATATACTAGTTAAACCACTGTTATTTGCAATCTAACTTCATTTTTATTTTTGTTAAGACAAATAAATTTTCAAAATTTTCAATTTATTAACCAAAACTTATACTTATCCTATAGTGTTTCTTCAAAAATAAAAAAAAATGCTAAAAAGAAAATGTTTTGAGATTTAGAAATTTTGAGATATTTTTTAAGTTAAAAGAAAATGAAAATTCGAAAATGCCATGAAACTTAAAAATTGGAAATGAAACTCCCTCCACACATAATTTTGATTGTGTCCCCATAGTCAATGCATGATATAACAAGTGTAACGGGAAAAATGATGTATATATTTACCAAAGAGGGTTAACATTCATAATAGACGTCGCTTGGCTCATGAAGGATCATGAGCTCCTTCTCTTGGTTATTTGGCAATTCTAAGAAAGGTTTCAAACGATGACCGTTTACTTTGAAAATCGATCCATCCCTGGGGTTTTCGATTTCTACGGCATCGTCTAGATTCGTACCACAGTTGGTCCGGTCCATCTTGATTTAAGTTTCCTTGGGAATAAATGAAGTCTTAAGTCATATAAAAGAACTTTCTGGTTAGGCGAAAACGTTTTCCTTAGGATTGACTTGTTATGAAAAACTTTTGTTCTTTCTTTCTAAATTTTCTCGTTTTCATACGCGTCGTTACTAAGTTCTTCTAGTTCGTTGAGTTGTAGTTTTAAGTTTTTGCCAGCTTTTTCAAGATCAAAGTATAAGTTCTTTATTGCCCACAACGCTTTGTGTTCGATTTCAATGAGTAAATGGCAAGCTTTACCATAAACTAAACGAAATGGGGACATCCCAAGGTTAGTTTTAAAAGCAGTACGGTAAGCCCAAAGCGTGTTGGCCAATTTATGAGACCAATCTTTTCAATTTTTGGTAACGGTTTTTTCCAAGATTTGTTTATTTGACGATTTCAAAATTCAACTTGGCCACAAGTCTAAGGATGATATGGAGTGGATAACTTATAGGCCATCGAGTATTTTTTCATTAAAGTTTCAAAAGAACGGTTACAAAAATGGGTTCCGTTATCACTGATTATTGTGCGAGGTGTGTCGACCTCGAAAAGATATTTTCTTTGAGAAATTTCACAACAATTCTATGGTCATTGGTTTTGCATGGAGCTGCTTCAACCAATTTTGAGACGTAATCAACAGTGAGATGGATACAAGTTTCCAAAAGAGTTGGGAAAAGGTCCCATAAAGTTGATACCCTAAACATCAAAGATTCAAATGTAAGACTGAGGTTTAGAGGCATCCTATCTCGTCGAGAAATTCATCCAAGCATTTGACATCAATTGCAAGTTTTGCAAAATTCAAATGATTCTTTCGAAAGAGAAGGCCAATAGAAACAACACTGAAGCACCTTTTCCGTAGTTTTTCGAAGACCAAAATGTGCACCACACGCTTGATCATGGCAAAACGAAAGAACACTCCTGATCTCATTATCCGAAATGCAACGTCGGATGATTTGTTCGGGACAATATTTGAACAAGTATGGGTTGTACCAATAGAAATATTTCACTTGGGACATGAATTTGCATTTGTCTTGTTTGGACCAAAATGAGGGAGTTTCTTTAGTGACTAAGTAGTTCACTATATCAACGTACCATAGATCGGTAGAAATCGAAAGAAGTTGTTCATCGGGGAAGTTTTCATTGATTGGAAAGAAGATGGTGCATTTGGAAGACGAGACAAGTGATCGGCTATGGCATTATCGAATGCTTTTGTGTCCTTGATTGTAAGGTCAAATTCTTGAAGTAAAAGGATCCAACAAATTAAGCAAGATTTAGCATCCTTTTTGGCAAAAAGGTATCGAAAAGAAGTATGGTCAGTGTAGACCCTGATGTGTGAACCTATCAAGTAAAGTCAAAACTTTTCGAGTGCAAAAAAGGCAGTTAGAAGCTCTTTTTCGATTATTGTGTAGTTGAGTTGAGCGTCGTTCAAAATCATACTCACATAGTAAATGATATGAAGGATTTTTTTGATGGATTTTCCTAAGACAGCACCAACCGTAAAGTAAGAAGCGTCATACATTATTTCAAATGGAAGATCCCAATTAGGTGCGCAAATGATTGGAGCAGAAATGAGTTCGTTTTTGAGACGTTCAAAAGAAGAGATACCATTAGAGTTAGAATCGAATGGAACGTCTTTTCCAAGAAGAGTCATCAAAGGACGACCAATTTTGCCAAAGTCTTTCATAAAGCGTTGGTAAAAGCCAATGTGTCCTAGAAATGATCGAATGTCCTTAACATATTTGGGAATGGGCAGATTTTCAACTACGTCAACTTTTGCTTTGTCTACCTCAATGCCTTTATTTGACATGATATGTCCAAGGACTATGCCTTGTTCGACAATAAAGTATGTAATGACTCGGAATTTTGGATATTTGAAATTGGAATATTTAATTGATTTTAAATATTCAGGCGCTGATTTTTAACTTGAATTTAAAATATCAATATTTATTGGATAATTTAATTATGGAATTAAGCAATAGGAAATTGGATAAAATAGGAAATCTTGAGTTTTAAGCTTGTTAAAAATAATTTGAAGGCTTATAAAATTTATATTGATAATGCTGAAAATAATAAAAGTTTTAAAATTGGATTCAAAAGTGATTTGTTCAGTTTTAAAGATATACCGTTTAAATTGAAATTTAAAAATAGCCTTCCGAGGGACACTCTCAGATTTCGACGAAACCAGTTCCATTGGATCTGTAATATTGTATTATTATCGGATTTCAAGTTTCTTAGCGTTTGGAGTTGTCGTGTGTCGTACGGCAGGTAAATGCTCTGAGATTTATATCGAAAATTGAATATAATATTGGGTTCAAAAAGCTATCTTCTCTGTATGATCGAATTAGGACTCGAAACCTTTTCCATTGCGTTCGATATAGGGGTATAACATTATGAATGCCTAGCGGCACGCCTCGATAGGGGTTCGAGATTGGAAGTTGCACTTATTGAGACAACTTGAATTTAAAAATTTAGATATATGTATATTATACTGAACAGTCAAAGCTCTTCACGTTAAAACTTTTTCTTTCCATCAGCTTTTCCTTTATTTCAAATCACTATTCCCTACCGTGTAGTACACGCTTCACTCTCCTTTGCGTCCCTCCTTCCCCTTTTTAAAAATCAATCAGCCGAGAAGCTTCAAAAAAAAGGCCGAGCCCAGTTAAAAAAATGAAAAAAAATCAAAGTAATGTTGCCATTTTATTCTCCTGCAAATCGAGATTTAATCTCACCTCCTCCTACTATCTTCAATTCAGCAAATCAGAAAGAAATGTGTTTGAAGTAATGGCTGCGAGTTCCTTCCACCAGAAACATTTCTCGGTCCTCATTACGAATTCGACAACCCAACCACCTCCTTCAGCAAATCACTTCGTGGCCTCCCAAAGTGGACAAACCTGGATTTGCCCAAATTCTCTATCTGGCTCGACGAATCGACGCCCTCCTCTATTTGCTTTCGACACGACCAGTTATCTGACCTCCATGGATCCACAAGCAAGAGCTGCTCGTTTACGCTGGTGCTGCTGAGCATTTGGTAGGTGGCATAAAAACAGAATTGGAAGCTAAAGGTCCATCTTGCTATCTAAAAGCTGATGTGGAAGGTATGGCAAAAGCTCATTTTGATGCCTGGACGAATACGTACCGTAAGCATGGAGATGCAGGCAAATTCTTTTTTAGAGAGGGGACGACCGTATTGCTGCATGGATGTTCTGATGTCTGGTTGCTATAGTTCTTTTTGGGAAATTGGATTTGTTAAACGAATTAAGGTAAATAAATTTTTTCTTAAGGGCAGTTAATTTAAATTGGGAAATTAGTGATTATTTGAATTAAAAAAATGGAGATTGTTTACTCATATAATTTGGGAATTTGTTATACGAGGTAATTAAAAAAAAAGAAGATCAAGTTTAGAAAAATTTAACAGTAAAGTAAATCTGGAATTATATTAACAAAGTAAATTTAAATTTAAAGTGAGAGTGTCAAGGGTAGAATAAATCATGTTAAAAGCTAAGAAATTTGAAAATTTCTTTTATACAAGGTCAAGTCGAGCGAGATGTGCAGTAACGTCTAATATGTGATCGGATTGCAAATTAAAAGACAAAGGTGAGTCACTCAAATTGGATTATCGGTTAATTTCATTAGTTAAAATTAAATTATTGGTTGATTGATTGAATCAATAATTTATTATCAGTCTGGATGTGATTTACATATATAGTACTATATATATACATATTGGAGTGATTGATATCCCCGCATTATATAGCGGATGAGACCCTATGCACCCCGCATAATAGCGAATGACCCTTTATGTTGCGATGTCGCCCACGAGGTGGGATTAGTATTTTATTTGTTGACTAACATATGTGGATGCAGGAAAACAGGTTGGAGGGTTCCAACTGGATTCCTAAAAAATGTTGAATTTATTTACATATTCAATCATATGAAATTTTGAATAATCTGTGATATTATGATGGAAAATTTATTTATTTGATGTTAATATATTGCTGGATATATTATGACATTATAAAAATATAAATATTGAATTTTTAAAAGGGAAATAAAAAAAGAAAATTGAAAGACAGAAATTTATAGTAAAGATGGAAAATTTTAAAAAAATAATTGGGAAAGTAAATAGTTGATTTTTAAAACCTATTTAATAGATTCCCGAATATGGAAAAGAATAGGGTTTTGATTCAATGTGAATTAAAGGATTTTTAAAGGTAAGGACTTAAGCAATATTGGTTTTAATACAAAGGGTTTATTTTTAAATTTAAGTTTTAAAAAGTTGGGAAAAATAAAAGGAGAATTTTGAAATAGAGTATGAAATTGTTATTTCAGATTTAATAAGGTTTTAAAACATAATAAAAGGAGTAAAACTGGAATTAATGGATTTTGGAGTAAATTTAGATAATTCGAGAATAAAATTTTAAAGGGAATTTAATTTAGAGAATCGATTTGAAAATCGATTAAGTGTTTTGGAAATTGTGATTTAAAGGGAAATGGGATTATGGAATTTATAACTGGGTTTATAAGTAAACTGAATAAATATCAGTGGATATTTGAGATTTTAAATTCACGGTGGGAATTTATAAAGAAATGAGTAAATCGTTTTAAAAATAAAAGAGTTGTTTTATTTTTAAAAGTATGGTAAATAAAATTTACGGGCTTGGGATGTAAATTAAAGTGGAAATAAATCGAGAAGGATTTATAAATGATTAGATGTGCTATATTTGGAATGAAAAGTGTATTTTCCTAAAAGCCAAGTATAATTTCAAAGGAGATTCTTAAGTATAAATTAGAAGTTTTGAAGGTGGTTTTGGAAGAATGATTTTAGAAAAATTATTTTTTAATTGTTTTGAAGTTGTTAAAGTATATATTTATTTAATTTAATTATAGTAGTAATTATTTTAAATGTTAAATTATCATTTTGATCTAAAGAATAACTATTGAATAATTATACCCTATATTATAGTTTTATTTTAAAAGTAGTTTGGCTAAAGTTTTATTTGAGAAATAATTATCAAATTTCATAACTAGTATTTTGAATAAAGTGTATTAAGTTGTTCATTTTTAAATGTTTTAAGTGTATTTTTGGATAAAGTGAATTAAATTTGTTTAAAAGCTAAATTTTAAAGGACTTGGTGTTTTTCAGTGGAAATAAAAACAATTAGTTGGATGATTGTTTAAATTTGATAGTTAAATAACACACTATCAATATTGGCCAATGCGCTGATCGTTTCGAAGAGACCGGGATCATATTTAATTATCCGAAAACCACATCGATCCGGTTTGAACATAGCGAATGAAGATCTTGAAGATGATGAAGACTGTGTTTAGGTTTGTCTAGACAAGGGCAACTTGTATGGACGGATCCTATCAAACCATCATTAGGAGGACGATGAGCATTCTAAGCGAAATGTGTTCTAAAAAGGTAACGCATAGCCTTAAGCCTCATCAACCGAGAATGGCTAAAACAAGGGAGGTGCAGCAAGGCTAGGTGGGTAGCACCCAAGTAGGGTAAGGTCATCCCTTTCTAGATGTCCCATTTTGATCTCGGCTTAGTAGACGGTTGTTGATCCCAACCACGGGGTGATCTTATTTGGACTTTCCAGTAAGGGGTAGCTCCTGTCTTGTGTTAAATTGGATTGGGAGTGGTCCTCAGTACTCTGATCTAGGCCAAGTACTGTGACGGGTGGTACCGCAGTAGCTCTGCTATTATATGGAATCCAATCTCCAAAAAGCGCCTGCAAGGTTCTGATTGTGCCCAACTTTGCTGGAAGTGAGATGCAAGCATTTCAGCTATATTCTATTTTACGTTCTATAGACGTTGTTATAATATCAGACGGTTTTGATCAAAAGGTTTTGGTTATTGTTAGGTAAAAATCCGGCATGTTTATTTGTGGCGTGGTCTTACGAGATACCTTTGATTTCAAAGGATTTTGAAAACTTTAATAATTCAATTGAGTGTGTTTTCTCTCGCTTGTTTTCCAAAATGACTCAGGTGTTATTTTATTATAATACTCTGGTCAAACCGAGTACTGCAAATAAAGGATAAGATGTTGTGGAGCTCAAGAGATGAGCTGGATGACGAGGCGTATTTCTGTAGATTTGTATTTCCGCTATTTTGGGACAAGTTCTAAACTATCCAAATTTGATGTAGTGTTTGTGTACTCTGATGATTGTAAGTATTAAATAGTTAAAGATTCTTTTGTATAAAAATCTGTTGTTATATATTATATATTATTCCGCTGCGATTGTGAGATTCTGTTATGTTGTTTTCTATTTCTCCTTCTACCTCTTTCTTCTTTAACCCTAATGATTCGTATTTTCGTCCAATTTGAGTTGAACTGATGGAGAATATTGTCGACTCAAGGGGGTATGGATTGGCGGGCCATTACAATTGGTATCAGAGCTAAAGGTTAAGCGAGAACCTTGGCTCTAGTGGCGATTACTCATTAGAGATAGAATCGGTAGTAGTCTAGAATGAGTTTGAGCGTATTAATAGATATGAGCGCGTATTTGTTAGTGAATATAAAACTATTTTATATAGTGTTGATTGGTTTGTTGAGTGGCTTATGGATTATGGTCAATACGAGTAATTAACGTTATTAATAGGGATCTCTAAAAACTTATATTGAACAACTCGAGACGGTATTGTTTTAAATAGGGTAAATGAAATAATTTTTCCCAAACTATTTTTATATATAAAAGGAATAATTTTTCATAAATTATTATAAGTATATATGGTTGCTTGGTTGTTAGGAAATGATAATATTAAATTATTATCATTGATGTATGGAAATTGATATAGGAAATAATGTTATAACCAAAGGTTAAGAAATAAATTTACAAAACAAAATAGAGTTTGTAAATGTGATTTATAATTAAAATGAGATCAGAATTCCAGAGTAATAATTGAATATAGATTGAAAGGATTCGTAATTCGAAAATTTGGGAAATTTAATTTCCTTTGAGTTTGAAAATGATTTTCAATGGTTTTGGAGGAATAATAGTGATATCATTTGAAAATATTCTAGAGTTGGATATGAAATATGGTAGGATTTGGAATTAAAAATATTTGAAATGTTTTTGAAAAGAATAAAAGCACTAAACTCACTTCGGTTGCTAAAAATAATTTTGGTGATGACTACGGCATTATCGATGTTCATTTTCGAGTTTACAAGGGAAGAATTACTACCCGAATTTTTTTTGAATTTGTGTTTGTTTGTAAAATTGGGTTTGGTTTTGAAATTCAAATAAATAATTAGATATACCTAAGATTTTGGATTCAATTGATTTCATAAATGGTTTTGAAATACGTAAGTGATTGTTTAAAGACTCTGGAGTTGGTTTAAATATGTTTATGGAACAATAAATGGGTTTGAAAATCTTATAAAAATTAGAAATTTGTTTAGAATAAAATTTAACTTTAGAAGAGTTAAATTAAAGTAAAGGTGAAAACGAAATAAGTTAGAAAGGTAAACCAATTAAATGAAGTAAATTAAAGAGATTTGTGAATGAAATGTAAATAAGTTGGAAAACTTATAGAAGTTTATAATTTGAATTGAAACAGAATTTAACTTGGATTAAGTTGAATAAAAGTGAATTTGAGAAGTAAGTCTAAGTAGATTAAATGAAATGTCCATTGAAATAAAAATTTATAAAGTTGGAAATAAATGTGGAAGTGTACAAACTAATTTAAATTGCAAGTAAATGGAACTTAAACTGAATATTGGAATTTAAATTGAATCATGTTAAATAAAGTGAAATTGTAGAATTTGTTCGAAGGAACTAAAAGAAATACAAGTTTAGAAATAAAATCCATTGAGATTTAAAATAACTTTGTAACATATCAATTTTATCGGGATCCGAAGGTCGGCATTCTTACGTCCACTATATCAGCCGCATAATCGAATGCCGGAAAACCGAATTGTTAGGGTTAAAAAGAAGAGGTAGAAGAAAAAGATAGAAGAAGTAAGGAAACTGAACAGAAACAATATCGGAATCTCACATATCGCAACGGGACAACATATAATAGATAAATGAATATCTTTAAAAACAAAGAACTATCTCAGTTATTACATTACATCATCGGAGTATACAACAACAATATACAATACAACAAACAATGGAAAGTTTATACAAACATGTCCCTATAAGTGAATTTACAGCTGAAATATAATATCATATACAAGTAATACATCTCCCCATCCAGCTCGCCACTTGAGCTCCATAGCACTTCTGAATCCATAATGACCAGATAACTGACTCTAGACTGCCCGTGTGGAAAATTATGGGCACCTAGAGTTTAGGAAGAGAACAATAAACTCCGGGTCAGTCATGGGACTGGTGTGAGAACTCAAAACAGTTATTTATCTTTTAAACAACAGCAACAAGAGAAGTGAAAAATATCCGCAATGCTTTTGAAAAATGAAACTACCATAAGGCCTCCCCGCACACACACAATGCGAACGCAGAATTGGAGGAGATTTATCCTTGTGATAGTCAAAGACGCTTACTACGCAAAAAAATCATATTTTTGATATTATTATTAATGCATAGTGATGAAAGCATTTCGAAAATAGAATATAAGTCTTAGCCAACATACGACCATTATTGTATGCCTACTATAGCTACCATGTTCAATAGCAGGTTAGCGCCACATTCCATGGCAGGTTATACAACTAAAACCATACAAGGCTCGTATTGTTTCTTTGGATTTCCAACAAATGGTCGTGCTAAGGAACTTCCTACTGCCACATGGGATCGCCTCTGGTGGGACGTCCCGAGAACTTAACCAACTCTCTGCCAACACAAGGCCGGGATACCTCTGTAACTAGGTAACTACTACACGAATATGCCGCCCCCGGTCCTTTGGGACCTTTATCCGAGCGCCCTCGATCACAAAGCAACAACCACACAGAAAATGAGATTGGAGAAACCACATAGGTTAAGCATCAGGGCTCCATACCTGACATCACCCTTTTCCATAAGGAAATGACATACCCTAAAGGGCACGAACCTCATAACCTTGCATCATATTCCTGTTTCGACCATTTCCGGGGTGTGAGGTCTGACGAAGTCTCGTCCACAAAGCCATGCTTTTTCACAAAGCCACGCTTTGATCAACAAATGATCAATAAATAATCATCACACAGCAACACTCAGCATGCCACATTACCAAATTGGGAGTATACCGCTGATAACCTTAACTACAAAACCTCTGAACTCGTACGTTTTAGAGAAGGGTGTTAAGCTAAGAGAATAAATTCTCCGCCGCCAACAAAGATGTATTTGAAAGAAATCTGCTTTATATCTCAAAATGTAATGTCAGACACGTAACCATACAAGTCTGTTCCGGGTTCGAACATAACCGAAGGAACTTCAAAAGAAACCCTTGCAATCCGGGTATTCCCAATCCCGATCTAATTTCCCATCACAAAGGAAATCTCCATACCGTAGCTAACGGTGCAGAGACAATCGATAGGTCATCCTATCATTTTCACAAATACCCGGTCTTCACCATCGGTCTTCAATGCTATCCATTACTTCGTATCACTATTCGGAATGGGTAACCCGAATAACGAACGCAATAATTTAAAAATAAGTGTAGCATTCAATTTCAACCAATTCACAACAAATAGCCATTTAAGGGTCAATATTGATAGTCGGCTATTTAGCTATCAATTAATATTCACAACATAACCCGATTTCAAATAATTTTCCAAATTATTTATTTTCATAAATATCTCTATAAGATATAATTTCCACACTTCAACCATTTGAAAACAAATTTCAAATCAAATTTCACCTTTACAACTTTCATTTCAAAATAGTTCACTTAAACCAATCAAATAAATCCTTACCGATTTATTAAATTTACGTTCCAAATCCATAAATTTATTTCCACACTTTAAAAAATAAATCAATGTTTATTTTTAAAACAAATTTCCCTTATAAATTTCCATTGTGAATTTACATTTCCAAATATTCACTTTTTATACGATTTTTCAAATCGATTTCAATTATTCACTTTCAATTTATCTTTAAAAGATATAATCTCAAAACATTCACTTCATATTGGAAATATTTCCATACTTATTTAATAACAAGTAATTCACCAATCTATTTATTTTCAATATTTGGAAAATACTCAATATACTCAAATCCAAATTAAGTATATATTTTATTCTTTAAGGAAAACTTCTCTTAAACACATTTATTTGAGTCAAAACGAATGTTACGTTAAACATCGTTACGACAACCCAAAATCACTAGTATAGGGATTCGAAATTAAGATAGATATATAAACCTCAATACTTTACAAAACTTTTCCTTTCGAAAATCATTTACTATAACAATAGTGTTATAGTCCACCATTTCCTTCTATTTCTCGAAAACATATATTTCAACAACGAATGTTGAAATCTATGGTTTCGATACTTAACACGTTTTAAAACATCTTTAAATCGTTTTAAATTCTATTTAAAATATCACTTTCCCAAAATATTTCCTTAATATATTATTCACCGTCCAAAATCGTGAATATACTTCGTTAACAAAATTCAATTTCTACATATTTTATTTAAAGGATTATCCACTGTCCCAAATCATGGATATATCTCCTTTAATAAGCTATAATAATTATCCTTATTAAGATAAGTCGATTTCGGATTTATAAAACAACATTTACAAATTCCATTTATACTTTATAACAACTTTAACTTGTAAAATCACTTTATTAACAAATTCTATCCATATCCCATTTACACGCCAAAATCCAATTTATAAGTTAATTACTTATAAATCTTTTATTTTACAAAATCTATTCATTTTATAACTTCATAATTTATAAATCTATAGATTTCATCCACTTATGAAATCCATTCATATTTCATTTTAATACTTATAAAAACATGTTTTATAATTCCAACATTTTAATTTATAAATATCACTTTTATAAATCTTTTATATAAATCATTTATAATAATTCAAAAATCCCAATTTAACCCATTATATAAATTAATCAACTACTTATTTCAAAAATCACATTTCGGTTATATTTCACAAAAATCATAATTTTTATAACATAAAAATCTCAACGCTTATTTATTTAAAATGAATCAATTCCAAAATTAAATTTTATTATGAATTCTCAACTTAAATTTTCAAAAATCAAATTTTATTTATTTTCGGCATTTAACGATACCAAAAATATATTCGGCTAAAATTTAGCCTCTAATGATTCCAATCACAAAGATAATCACGCAGATTATAAATAGATCAACACACAACATTGAAACCAATTCAATCATTTAAGGAATTCAGTTGGATCCCTACAACCTATTTCCCTGCATCCAAAGATGTTAGCACAATACCAATTCCGCTTCTAGACGGAATATCGCGGTATATGGGATTTATAAAAATATTATCCGCTATTATGCGGCGCAATAGGGTCTCATCCGCTATATAATGCGTGAAAATCCACTCCAAGTACATATATAATACCAATTCCACTTCGAGGTGGAATATCGCGGTATATGTGTTTAATAAATAACCTCCGCTTAATATGCGGCGTATAGGGTCAAACAACCGATAATAACTATCATCCAATCACACAATCAAGCAATTTTAAATCTAACTATTTAAAATTTAAATCGAAACAATTCGATTGAGTGAGAAGTTCTCACCTTGAGTTTCCGATAACAGTTGTAGCGGTTTACTTCGAATAAAATTAAACGTGCGTTTAATTTTACTCGACATTTTCACTAGCTCCAAACGACTCCAAACTAGCTACATTGTATAGTGCTCGTCCATACGAACCCAACGCAAGCCGTTTCGTGCGTTTTTGACCTCGTATGAATAAGTTATGGCTTTTTTAAAGTTTACACAATTATAATACAAATCAATTTCAATTTTATTTTGTTTTTTATACCCAATACACCAGGGCTGCACGATTTGCTTGAAGAATCAGGGCCATTGCACGCAACTTCACCCTCTCCAGATAAACAACGCGCACGAACCCATAGCCGCCACCAAAACCCTAATTCGCGCGGCCACCACGTTGACTTCGAAGACGATCGACGAGTGCCATTCGAATGAGCTTCACGAGCTCCACCTTCGGCTTGAGTATCAAGGAGCTCGACCCCCTATTTGGCCTCAAAATTCGTGCCGACCGTAAGAACTTTGCATAAAGATTCTGGTCGATCCACTTCATCATTTCCAATCATAGCCGTTGGATAGGTAGTTCGCAACGTGTTCTACAAGTTTGCTTTGGAAAGTTCTTCGAATTGAAGTGTGGATTTGAAGAAAATAGAGGAAGAAGATGATAACATTTCGGCCATTGATGTATATAGAGGCGGCCTGAAGTTTTAGAAACCCTAGGCTCGTTTTATTTTTGCAAAAATGAATTATAACGTCCTTATATAGAAAATTAACGAAAACACTATTCACCCAAAAAATTTCGAACTCCAAACGAAGCGTGCTGGTTGGCGTTTCTAGGGTTTACCCCGCGTTCCGGATACAATGGAACGTGTTTCGGAACCTAATTCCATCGTATGTGCGAGTTACGGAAATAAACGATCAGATTTAAATTAAATCGATTTAAACCAATTTCTATGCGTTTTGGCTTGCCCCGAACAAACGGTAAATCCGATTGACACGAAATTTGAAATCTTACAATAATATATCATTATGGATCCGATGAAATTGGTTTCGTCAAAATCCGAGACTACTTGAAAAATGGCTATTTTTACTTGTCAATTAAATATTAAAATATTCAATTTTCACAAATTAACTTTTAATTCAATTTTAAAAGTTCAAAAACATTGTCCTAACTCCAATATGATTTAATATAACTTTATAAACCATTTTTAATCACATTAAACCGAAATTCCAAATTTTTCTGTAATTTCAAATATTAAATTGTCGATTTAATTATCCAATTAAATCCAGATATTCGAAAAAAATAATTTATTGGACTTACAAATTTCACTTGTTGATATTTAAAATCAATTAAATATCTGAATTTCAAATGACAGAAATTCTGGGTCGTTGCAAACTTCCCCCCTTAAAAGAATTTCGTCCTCGAAATTGCCAAGTAAGAAAAAGTTACAGAATCCACTGACTTTTCAAAAAAATCCACTTAGTGAAAATTTTATATTTACCTTTTCCAAAACCTTTAACTTCAACCAAAACACTGGTTTCCATTTTCTAGTTCAACTCCTACGTTTTCATTATAATTTGTTCAAATTAAATTACCAAAATCACTTAAGTGTATAGCTTTTCCAAAAATTCAATAGTTCTTACAAAATATTTACTAAGTTTTCAAACCCATATATAGTTATCTTTTCAAAACCAACTATATCGTTTAACCTTTAACCTCAAATCAAACCTTAGTTTTCACAAAAAATTTCCAAAATTTCCCGAAAATTTTATAATGCCTAATATTTCCCGAAAATTTCGCCATATCCTCCTTTGTACGGAGGAGCTTTTATAATATCACAATAGATATAAATATACATACATCGACCCACACGGTCGAAAAACAGAAAAACAGTTCATATTTCGTATTTTTATTGCGTAGGTGTACTTTTTTAGCATTTTTAAGCAAAGCGGTTTTTTATTTAGCATTTTGTGCAACCAAAACCAGCCAAACTTTAGCCGCGGTACCTGTACTTACTCAATATAAACACGTAAGTGACATATATAAGTTATCAACATTTTACACTTTTAAACAACTACAACCTATGCATATTAAAAGAAATGTACACTAAGCAAGGTTTACAAACAACTTATATGATTTCAACATTAGTTGTAATTGTTTACAACCAATTCATATACAACGACATTCAATTATTTATTCTCAATTAGTTTACATTCACTAATTTACATTCACATTTATTCACTTCCAATTCAATCAATTTCCATTCAATTTAGATTTATTTAAATTCCAATTTTAATTTAATTGCTTTAGCTTTCAATTTTATTCATTCAATTGCATATGAATTTTTGTTCAATCAATTAACAATAATCTAACAACCAATGTATATTCAACGCAACCAAATTTATTCTCTTTACATTCAACATTCATATTTACTTTGTTTACTTTCAATTTGGTTTAACATTCAATTAGCCTTAAATGAATCAACACTTATATCCATTATTCTATATCAATTCATTACATTCGATTGATTTACATTCAATTCATTAGTTCAGTTACTAATTTATTTTACAAATAAAGTTGAATCTCCTTTACATAATTCAAATTCATATTCATTCAATTAACTTCATTATTTTACTTCGATACCAAAATCAACTTCATTTAGCATCACTTAAGTTATATTCCTTTTCAAGTTTCCACTTATAAATCCAATTCAGATTCCAACTCCAAAGTGAATTCTATTTAACTTTTACCGAAGTCAATTTTCATCACTTATTCAGATTCGTACCCATTTTGCTTAACAAAGTTGTTTAACCATTTTAATAATTGGTTTTTACTTACATCTTCACATTTAATAAGTTATACAATTTATTATTCAACTTCCAAATCTGATTTAATTTATTTAACTTCCTTTAGTTAAATTTCACATCATATATTTTATCATACTAATTCAAATTTATTTCAACTTTACTAAAGTTAAATCTTTATCATCACATATTATAAGTTCAAAACTTGATAACTTATATTCATCAACTTCAACTTGGATTTTTTTATATTTCAAATTTGTTTATCACAACAAAATTTAATTCTCAATTTACTATGGTAGCAAATCCATCACACAGAAACTCGAAAATGATACTGATGATGCTGCAGTCATCACTCTTATTATTCCCCAGCAACAGTAGTGAATTCAGTGCTTTATATTCTTTCAAAAAAATTCCTTTTATTTATAAATCACATTTATAAATCTTGCTTATAATAATTTCACTATTTCTCTTTACCTATACAAGATTATTCCACAATTGTAAATCATTTCAATTAAAATTCTGTACTTATACAATTGTTGCTTTTATATAATTTATTCTTTCACAATTGTTGTTTTTATTCAAATTATTCGAACAACTTTAATTTACTTATATATTATCATACATTTTCAACAATCAAACAATTCAATTTTACATACACTTTAATAATTCTTAAAAAAAATATTCCTTTATATATAAAATATAATCGAGGTAAAATTATTTCATTTACCCAATTCAAAATGATACTATGTCGGTTTATCTCGTTTAAGAGTTTAGAAACCTCTATCGATGATAGTTAGCTAGACTGCACCGACCAGAATCTATAAACAATCAACTGATAAGTCAACACAATACAAAACAATTTCATATTCACTAACAAATATAAGCTCATATCTATTATTACACTCAACTTATTCTAGAGTACTGCTGACTCTATATCTAATGAGTAATCCCGAACAGAGACAAGGTTGTCACTTAACCATATGCTCTGATACCACGTTGTAACATATCGATTTTATCGGGATCCGAAGGTCGGCATTCTTACGTCCATTGTATCCAATGCCGCATAATCGAATGTCGGAAAACAGCGTTGTTAGGGTTAAAAAGAAGAGGTAGAAGAAAAAGATAGAAGAAGTAAGGAAACCGAACAGAAACAATATCAGAATGTCACATATCGCAGCAGGACAACATATAATAGATAAATGAATATCTTTAAAAACAAAGAGATATCTCAATTATTACATTACGTCATCGGAGTATACAACAACAATATACAATACAACAAACAATGGACAGTTTATACAAACATGTCCCTACAACTGATTTTACAGCGGAAAGGTAATATCATATAAAAGTAATTCGTCTCGCCATCCAGCTCTCCACTTGAGCTCCATAGCACTTCTGAATCCAGAATGACCTAATAACCTGACTCTAGACTGCCCGTGTCGAAAATTATGGGCACCCAAAGTTTAGGAAGAACACAATAAACTCCGGGTCAGTCATGGGACTGGTGTGAGAACTCAAAACAGTTATTTATCTTCTAAAACAACAACAATAAGAGAAGTGAAAAATATTCGCAATGCTTTTGGAAAATGAAACTACCATAAGGCCTCCCCGCACACACACAATGCAAACGCAGAATTGGGGGAGATTTCTCCTTGTGATAGTCAAAGATGCTTACTACGCAAAACAAATCATTTTTGATATTATTATTAGTGCATAGTGATGAAAGCATTTCGAAAATAGAATATAAGTCTTAGCCAACATATGACCTTTATCGTATGCCTATTATAGCTACCATGTTCAATAGCAGGTTACCGCCACATTCCATGGCAGGTTATACAACTAAAACCGTACAAGGCTCGTATTGTTTCTTTGGATTTCCAACAAATGGTCGCGCTAAGGAACTTCCTACTGCCATATGGGATCGCCTCTGGTGGGACGTCCCGAGAACTTAACCAGCTCTCTTCCAACACAAGGCCGGGATACCTCTGTAACTAGGTAGCTACTACACGAATATGCCACCCCCAGTCCTTTGGGACCTTATCCGAGGGCCCACGATGACAAAGCAACAACCACACAGAAAATGAGATTGGAGCAACCACATAGGTTAAGCATCGGGGCTCTATACCACACACCACCCTTTTCCAGAAGGAAGTGACATACCCTAAAGGACGCGACCCTCATAACCTTGCCGCATATTCCTGTTTCGACCATTTCTAGGGTGTGAGGTCTGACGAAGTCTTGTCCACAAAGCCACGCTTTGATCAACAAATGATCAATAAATAATCATCGCACAGCAATACTCAGCATGCCACATTACCAAATTGGGAGTACATCGTTGATAACCTTCAACTACAAAACCTCTGAACTCGTACATTTCAGAGAAGGGTGTTAAGTTAAGAGAATAAATTCTCCACCACCAACAGAGATGTATTTGAAAGAAATCTGTTTTATATCTCAAAATGTAATGTCAGACACGTAACCATACAAGTCTGTTCCGGGTTCGAACAGAGCCGAAGGCACTTCAAAAGAAGCCCTTGCAATCCGGGTATTCACAATCCTGATCGAATTTCCCATCACAAAGGAAATCTCTATACCGTAGCTAACGATGCAGAGACAATCGATAGGTCATCCTATCGTTTTCACAAATACCCGGTCTTCACCACCGGTCTTCAATTCTATCCATTACGTCGTATCACTATTCGGAATGGGTAATCCGAATAACGAAGGCAATAATTTAAAAATAAGTGTAGCATTCAATTTCAACCAATTCACAACAAATAGCCATTTAAGGGTCAATATTGATAGTCGGTTAATTAACTATCAACCAATATTCACAACGTAACCCGATTTCAAATAGTTTCCCAAATTATTTATTTTCAAAAATATCTCTACAAGATATAATTTCCACACTTCAACCATTTGAAAACAAATTTCAAATAAAATTTCACCTTTACAGCTTTTATTTCAAAATGGTTCATTTAGACCAATCAAATAAATCCTTACCGATTTATTAAATTTACGTTCCAAATCCGTAACTTTATTTCCACGCTTTTAAAAATAAATCAATGTTTTTTTTAAAACAAATTTCCCTTATAAATTTCCATTGTGAATTTACATTTCCAAATATTCAATTTTTATATGATTTTTCAAATCGATTTCAATTATTCACTTTCAATTTATCTTTAAAAGATATAATCTCAAAACATTCACTTTATATTGGAAACATTTTCATACTTATTTAATAATAAGTAATTCACCAATATATTTATTTTCAATATTTGGAAAATATTCGATATACTTAAATTCAAATTAAGTATATATTTATTCTTTAAGGAAAACTTCTCTTAAACACATTTATTTGAGTAAAAACAAATGTTACGTAAAAGCATCGTTACGACAACCCAAAATCACTAGTATAGGGATTCGAAATTAAGATAGATATATAAACCCCAATACTATACAAAACTTTTCCTTTCGAAAATCATTTACTATAAGAATAGTGTTATAGTCCACCATTTCCTTTTATTTCTCGAAAACATCTATTTCAACAACGAACGTTGATATCTATGGTTTCAATACTTAACACATTTTAAAACATCTTTAAATCGTTTTAAATTCTATTTAAAATATCACTTTCCCAAAATATTTCTTTAATATATTATTCACTGTCCAAAATCGTGAATATACTTCGTTAACCAAATTCAATTTCTACATATTTTATTTAAAGGATTACCCACTGTCCCAAATTGTGGATATATCTCCTTTAATAAGCTATAATAATTAAACTTATTAAAATAAGTCGATTTCGGATTTATAAAACAACGTTTATAAATTCCATTTATACTTTATAACAACTTTAACTTGTAAAATCACTTTATTAACAAACTCTATCCACATCCCATTTACACGCCAAAATCCAATTTATAAGTTAATTACTTATAAATCTTTTATTTTACAAAATCTATTCATTTTATAACTTCACAATTTATATATCTATAGATTTCATCCACTTATGAAATCCATTTATATTTCATTTTAATACTTATAAAAACTCGTTTTATAATTCCAACATTATAATTTATAAATATCAATTTTATAAATCTTTTATATAAATCATTTATAATAATTCAAAAATCCCAATTTAACCCATTTTATAAATTAATCAACTACTTATTTCAAAAATCACATTTCGGTTATATTTCACAAAAATCATAATTTTTATAACATAAAAATCTCAACATTTATTTATTTAAAATGAATCAATTCCAAAATTAAATTATATTACGAATTCTCAACTTAAATTTTCAAAAATCAAATTTTATTTATTTTCGGCATCTAACGATGCCAAAAATAAATTCGGCTAAAATTTAGCCTCTAACGATTCCAATCACAAAGATAATCACGCAGATTATAAATAGATCAACACACAACATTGAAACCAATTCAATCATTTGAGGAATCTAGTTGGATCCCTCCAACCTGTTTCCCTACATCCAAAGATGTTAGCACAATACCAATTCCGCTTCTAGACGGAATATCGCGGTACATGGGATTTATAAAAATATTATCCACTATTATGTGGAGCAATAGGTCTCATCTGCTATATAATGTGGGAAATCAATTCCAAGTACATATATAACACCAATTCCACTTCGGGGTAGAATATCGCGGTGTATGTGTTTAATAAATAACCTCCGCTTAATATGCGGTGTATAGGATCTATTTCAAACAACCGATAATAACTATCATCCAATCACACAATCAAGCAATTTTAAATCTAACTATTTAAAACTTAAATCGAAACAATTCGATTGAGTGAGAAGTTCTCACCTTGAGTTTCCGATAACAGTTGTAGCGGTTTATTTCGAATAAAATTAAACGTGCGTTTAATTTTACTCGAAATTTTCACTAGCTCCAAACGACTCTAAACCAGCTCCATTGAGTAGTGCTCGTCCATACGAACCCAACACAAGTCGTTTCGTGCGTTTTCGACCTCATATGAATGAGTTATGGCTTTTTTAAAGTTTACACAATTATAATACAAATCAATTTCAATTTTATTTTATTTTTTTATACCCAATACACCAGGGCCGCACGATCTTCTTGATGAATCAGGACCGTTGCACGCAACTTCACCCTCTCCAGATAAACAATCCACAGGAACCCATAGCCGCCACCAAAACCCTAATTCGCTCGGCCACCACGTTCACTTCGAAGACGATCGGCGAGTGCCATTCGAACGAGCTTCACGAGCTCCACCTTCGGCTCGAGTATCAAGAAGCTCGGCCTCCTATTTGGCCTCGAAATTCGTGCTGACCGTAAGAACTTTGTATCAAGATTCTTGTCAATCCACCTCATCGTTTCCAATCATGACTGTTGGATAGGTAGTTCGCAACGTATTCTACAAGTTTTCTTTAGAAAGTTTTTCGAATTGAAGTGTGGATTTGAAGAAAATAGAGGAAGAAGATGATAACATTTCGGCCACTGATGTATATGGAGGCGGCCTGAAGCTTTAGAAACCCTAGGCTCATTTTATTTTTGCAAAAATGAATTATAACGTCCTTATATAGAAAATTGACGAAAACACTATTTACCCAAAATTTTCCGAACTCCAAACGAAGCGTGTCGGCAGGCGTTTCTAAGGTTTACCCCGAGTTTCGGACACAATGGAATATGTTTCAGAAGCTAATTCCATCGTATGTGCGAGTTACGGAAATAAACGATTAGATATAAATTAAATTGATTTAAACCAATTTCTGTGCGTTTTGGCTTGCCCCGGACAAATGGTGAATTCGATTGACACAAAATTTGAAATCTTACAATAATATAACATTACGGATCTAATGAAACTAGTTTTGTCGAAATCCGAGACTGTATGAAAAATGGCTATTTTTACTTGTCAATTAAATATTAAAATATTCAATTTTCACAGATTAACTTTTAATTCAATTTTAATAGTTCACAACATTGTCCTAACTCCAATATGATTTAATATAACTTTATAAATCATTTTTAATCAAACTAAACCCGAATTCCAAATTTTTCTGTAATTTCAAATATTAAATTGTCGATTTAATTGTCCAATTAAATCCAGATATTCGGAAAAAATAATTTTTCGACTTACAAATTTCACTTGTTGATATTTAAAATCTATTAAATATTTGAATTCCAAATGACAGAAATTCTGGGTCTTTACAATCTTGGTAAGTGGAACTAATTAAAGAAATGGTTAAATAAATATGGGTTCGAGATAAGGTGAATAGAATTCAATATTAAGTTTGGTTTGGAAATAAATTAAGAATTGAAGGTAAACTGAATTCAGAATGGAATTGAAAATTTGAGTTAAATGAAAATTGATATAAAAGATTAAGTGGTGAAGTGAAAATAAATATAAGAAGTGTGTAAAACATTTATATTTAACTTAAGAAATGGATGGTGAAATTCTTAAGTAAAATTTGGTATTGGAAATAATCTAAGTTAATATTTGAATGAAGATTTAATAAAAGTTGGGTAAAAAGGAAAGTTGTGAATAAGTGAATGGAAATCAAAATAAATGTGAATAAAAAGAGAATTGATATAGCTAATAATTAATTGGAGATTAATACATAGGATGTACGTAAATTATTTTATTTGCATAGTGATTTGATCTAGATTTGAGCATAAATTTCAAGATAGTTATATCGATTCGTGTTGGGATTTTTCACTCGATTTTCGACGGCGAACCCTGGATATGGATTTTTGATTGATTATGGAAATTCTCTATCATAGTATATGGCTATGCAAGGAGAATGACGGTTTCTGATCAAGGAATCAGATCTGAGTCCGCACAAGGGAGTCGGGTGAACGATACTTCGGAAGTGAAATTATGCGATCGAGCGAGCGGTCGGATTTGATATTACGTACGGATGATATATGTACATCGTACGGACTTAAGTGAAGCAAATATTGATAATTTTGAAAAGGAATGAATAATATGATTTTGAATTCTATGATTGGATATTATTGCTAAGTAGGATACAGGTAATTAAATGCAAAGGAAAATTGATGTTTTGATTTTCGGAGACAAATTTGAATTGCCCGACAATAAGTTATGTGTTTAAATTGACATTTGAAATTGGATGATTTTCTGATCTAGCCACTTGGCTTTTGTTTTCTTCTGATATTTGGGTCCCGTAGAGGTGTTTTGTAATTATTTCGAGCTATCCGCACAAAGGAGATGCCGTAGAAATTTTTTGAAAGTTTAGGGAGCTAGAAAATTTTTGAGAAAATTTTGATAATTTGAAATTTGATTTTAAATTATAATTTGAATGGTTGAGAAAGTAAGATTGGTTGGAACCTATGGATGAATTAGGAACTCGGTAAGAGTGGTAGTGTGTTCTTAATAAAAAGATTGTTTTAGAGGGTTGTTAAAAACTGTTTGGTTTTGAAAAAATAATAAACGGGTATTAGACCATTCTTCTTAACTAGTAATTTCGAGGACAAAATTCTTTTAAGAGGGGAGGAAAGTAATGACCCGGAATTTTGGATATTTGAAATTGGAATGTTTAATTGATTTCAAATATTCACGTGTTGATTTTTAACTTGAATTTCAAACATCAATGTTTATTGGATAATTTAATTATTGAATTAAAAAATTGGAAATTGGGTAAAATAGGAAATCTTGAGTTATAAGCTTGTTAAAAATAATTTGAGGGCTTGTAAAATTTATATTGATAATACTGAAGATAATAAAAGTTTTAAAATTCGATTCGAAAGTGGTTTGTTCAGTTTTAAAGATATACCGTTTAAATTGAAATTTAAATATAGCCTTTCGAGGGACGGTCTCGGATTTCGACGAAACAAGTTCCATTGGATCTATAATAGTGTATTATTATCAAATTTCAAGTTTCATAGTGTTTGGAGTTGTCGTGTGATCGTACGTTAGGTACATGCGTTGAGATTTATATCGAAAATTTAATATAATAACTGGATCCAAAAAGTTATCTTCTCCATATGATTCAATTAGGACTGGAAACCTTTTCCATTGCGTTCGAAATAGGGGTATAACATTATGAACGCCAAGCGGCACGCCTCGATATGGGTTCGAGATTGTAAGTTGGATTTATCAAGACAATTTGAATTTAAATATATATATATATATATATATATATATATATATATATTATACTGACTATTCGAACCTTTTCATGTCAAAACTTTTTCTTTCCATCATCTTTTCCTTTATTTAAAATCACTGTTGCCTACCATGTAGTACATGCTTCACTCTCCTTTACGTCCCCCCTCCCTTTTTAAAAAACAACCAGCCGAGAAGCTTAAAAAAAAGGCCGCACTCAGTTAAAAAAATGAAAAAAAATCTAAATCAAAGTAATGTCGTCATTTAATTCTCTTGCAAATCGAGATTTAATCTCCCATCCTCCTTCTATCTTCAGTTCAGCAAATCAAAACAAAAAATTGTTCTAAGTAATGGCTGCGAGTTCCTTCCACCAAAAACATTTCTCGGTCCTCATTGCAAATTCAATGGCCCAACCACCTCCTTCGGTAAATCACTTCGCGGCCTCCCAAAGTGGACAAACCCGGATTTGCCCAAATTCTCCAACCGGCTCAGCGAATCGACGCCCTCCTCGATTGACTGATGACGCGACCAATTATCTGACCTCCACGGATCCACGACCAAGAGCTGCTCATTTACACTGGTGCTGCTGAGCATGGCAGCCGGCATAACTACAGAATTAGAAGATGAAGGTCCATCTTAGTATCTAAAAGCTGATTTGGAATGTAAGGCAAAAGCTCGTTTTGATGCCAGGACGAATACGAACCGTGAAGCATGGAGTTGCAGGCAAATGCTTTTTCAAAGAGGGGATGACCGTATTGCTGCATGGATGTTCTAATGTCTGGCTGCTATGGTTCTTTTTGGGAAATTGGATTCGTTAAAAGGAATTAAGGTAAATAATTTTTTTTATGGGCAGTTAGTTTAAATTGGGAAGTTAGTGATTATTTGAATAAAAAAAGGAACAAAAAAGAAAAAAAAAAGAGAAGATCAAGTATGGAAAAAAATTAACAGTAAAGTAAATCTAAAATTTCATTAACATAGTAAATTTAAATTTAAAGTGAGAGTATCAAAGGTAGGACAAATCACGTCAAAAGCTAATAAATTCGAAAATTTCTTTTATATAAGGTCATGTCGAGCGAGATGTGCAATGAAGTCAAATATTGGATCGGATTGCAAATTAAAAGACAAAGGTGAGTTAATCTCACTCAAATTGGATTATTGGTTAATTTAATCAGTTAAAATTAAATTATTGGTTGATTGTTTGAATTGATGATTTATTATCAGTTTGGATGTGATTTATATATATAGCAGTGTGTGTGTATATATACTGGAGTGATTAATATCCCCGCATTATATAGCGTATGGGACCGTATATGCCCCGTATAATAGCGGATGACCCTTTATACCGCGATATCCCCCTCGAAGTGTGATTGGTAATTTATTTGTTGGCTAACATCTGTGGATGTAGGGAGATAGGTTGGAGGGTTCCAACTGGATTCCTCAAAAATGTTGAATTCATTTTCATAATCAGTCATATGAAATGTTGGATAATCTGTGATATTATGTTGGAAAATTTATTTATTTGATGTTAATATATTGCTGGATATATTATGGCATTTTAAAAATATAAATATTGAATTTTTAAAAGGGAAATAAAAAGGGAAAATTTAAAGAAGGAAATTTATAGTAAAGATGGAAAAATTTATAAAAGGAGGAGAATTGGGAAATTAAATAGTTGATTTTAAATATTTTTTGATAGATTCCGGAATATGGACAAGAACAGGGTTTTGAATAAATGTGAATTAAAGGATTTTAAATGATAAGGACTTAAGCAATATTGGTTTTAAGTACAAAGGGTTTATTTTAAATAAGTTAGGAAAAATAAAAGGAGAATTTTGAAATAGAGTATGAAATTGATATTTCAGATTTAATAAGGTTTTAAATCATAATAAAAGGAGGTAAACTGGAATTAATGGATTTTGGAATAAATTTGAATAAATCAAGAAATAAAACTTTAAAGGGAATTTAATTCAGAGAATCGATTTGAAAATCGGTTAAGTGTTTTGGAAACTGTGATTTAAAGGGAAATGAGATTATAGAATTTAAAAACTAGGCTTATAAATAAAGTGAATAAATACCAGTGGATATTTGAGATTTTAAATTCACGGTTGGAATTTATAAAGGAACGAGTAAATCGTTTTGAAAATAAAACAGTAGTTTTATTTTAAAAGTATGAAAAGGAAAATTTACAGGATTGGAACGTAAATTAAAGTGAAATAAATCGAGAAGGATTAATAAATGATTAGATGGGCTTTATTTGGAATAAAAAGTGTATTTTCCGGAAAAGCCAAGTATAATTTCAAAGGAGACTTTTAAGTATAAATTAGAAGTTTTAAAAGTAGTTTTCGAAGAATATTTTAGAAAAATTAATTTTTAGTTGTTTTAAAATTGTTAAAGTTAATATTTATTTTTAAGTTAATTATAGTAGTAATTATTTTTAAAGGTTAAATTAGCATGTTGATGTAAAGGATAGCTATTGAATATTTATACCATATATTATAGTTTTATTTTAAAAGTGTTTGGCCAAAGTTTTATTTGAGAAATTATTATAAAATTTCATGACTAGTATTTTAAATAAAGCGTTTTAAGTAGTTTATTTTTTGTTTAAAAGCTAAATTTTTAAAGGATTTGGTGCTTTTCGGTGGAAATAAAAATAGTTGGTTGGATGATTTTTTTAAATTTGATAGTTAAATAACCAACTATCAATATTGGCCAATGCGTTGATCGTTTCGTAAAGACCAGGATCAGATTTAATTATCCGAAAACCACTTCGATCCGGTTTGAACGTAGCGAATGAAGACCGTGAAGATGATGAAGATGGTGTTTCGGTTTGTCCTGACCCAGGGCAAATTGTATGGACAAATGCTATCAGACCATCCAGGAGGACGATGAGCATTCTAAGTGAAATGTGTTCTAAAAAGGTAATGCATAGCCTCAAGCCTCGTCAATCGGGAATGGCTAGAACAGGGGAGGTGTAGCAAGGCTAAGTGGCTAGCATCCAAGTTGGGTAAGGTCATCCCTGTCTAGATGTCCTTTTTTGATCTCGACTTAGTGGGCGGTTGCTGATCCCGACCGCGGGGTGATCTTATTCGGACCGTCCAGTAAGGGGTAGATCTGGTCTTGTGTTGCAGGGGATCGGGAGTGTTCTTCGGTACTCTAATCTAGGTCAGGTACTGCGACGAGCGGTACCTCAGTAGCCTGGCCATTGTATGAAATCCAATCTCTAATAAGCGCCTTTACAGTTTTGATTGTGCCCAACTATGCTGGAACGTGAGGTGCAAGCATTTTAGCTAGATTCTATTTTACTTTCTATGGACAATATTATAATATTAGATGGTTTTGATAGAAAGGTTTTGGTTATCATAAAGTAAAAACCCGACATGTTTATTTGTGGTGTGGTCTTACGAGATACCTTTGATTTCAAAGGTTTTTGAACACTTTAATAGTTCAATTGAGTGTGTTTTCTCACGTTGGTTTTCCAGACTGATTCGGGTGTTATTTTATTATAATGCTCGGGTCAGATCAAGTATTGCAGATACAGGATAAGATGCTGTGGAGCTTAGGAGACGAGCTGGATGACGAGGCGTATTTCCGTAGATTTGTATATCCGCTGTATTGGGACAAGTTGCTAAACTATCCAGATTTGATGTAGCGTTTGTGTACTCTAATGATTGCAAATATTAAACAGTTACAGATTCTTTTGTGTAAAAATCTTTTGTTATATATTATATTTTGTTCCGTTGTGATTATGAGATTTTGTTATGTTGTTTTCTATTTCTCCTTCTACCTCTTTCTTCTTAAACCCTAATGATTCGTATTTCATCCAATTTGAGTTGCACTGATGGGGAATATTATCGACTCAAAGAGGTACGGATTTGCGTGCCGTTAAAAAGTGGCATTATTCCCAATTCAAAGTCAGATGTTTTTCTTTACGTCGATTTAGAACCAACTCGAGATGATTTAAACATTAGGAAAAAGAATTGTCAAATACAGAGAAATCGTCCATATAAATTCCTAGAAAGCATTCAATCATGTTGGAAAAGATGCCAACCATGCATCATTGCAAAGTCGCAGGAGCGTTACAAAGTCCGAATGGGATATGTTGATAAGTAAAGCTACCGAATGGACATGTGAAAGTTGTTTTCTCTTGATCTTTGGGAGGGATTGGAATTTGGTTATAGTCGGAATAACCATCAAGAAAGTAGTAGAATTCGTGGTCGGCTAAACGTTTGAGCATTTGGTTTATGAAGGGAAGAGGGAAGTGATCCTTACATGTTGCAGCATTTAATTTTCGATAGTCAATGCAAACATGCTAACCCATTTGAGTAAGAGTTGGAATAAGTTTGTTTGAATCGTTCTTGACAATGATTAGCCCAGACTTTTTCGGTACAACGTGAATTGGGCTAACCCATGAACTATCAAAGATTGGGTAAATGATTCCGTTGTTGAGAAATTTAAGAATTTCATTGCACATTGCATCTTTCATTTTTGGATTAAGCCTTCGTTGTGTGTCACAAACAGGCGTGGAATCGTCGATTAAATGGAACGATGTTGAACAAGAGCGGGACAAATTCCCTTTATATCGGAGATCGACCATCCCACCGCTTCCTTTTTTGGATAGGATTGAAAGTAAAGAAATTTCTTGGTTGAGAGAGAGACAGTCGCAAAAATTATGACAGAAAATGTTTTGTTATCACCTAAGTATGCGTACTTAAGGTGATCAGGAAGTGGTTTGAGGTTCAACTTCGAGAGTTGCTTGATCAAAGAATTGGGTTGAGAATCAAAGTCAACTGGAAGCGATTCAAAAGAAAGAGTGTATTCAATCTCATTGGGAATTTCGTGAAACATTGTTTCATACTCGGCTTCAGGTTCGTCGTTAAGGTGAATTGTCTTGTTTTCGAAGTTTTCATGAATGGCACTAACTTCCAACGTTTGGTCATGAGGTTCATTTGATTGGCTTTCAAGATTGAAAATGTTGAGATCCAAAGACATGTTTCCAAAAGAGATTTTCATCGAACCATTACAACAATTGATTAAGGTATTTGAGGTGGCTAAGAATGGTCGGCCTAAAATCAATGAAATTTGACTCGCGGGATTTGTCATAGGTTCTGTTTCGAGAACGATGAAGTCAACGGGGAATATGAATTGTCCTACTCTAATATGCATGTCCTCGATTTCTCCCACGGGCTTCTTAATGGAGCGATCAGCGAATTGAAGCGTAACTTTTGTGCGTTTGAGCTCACCTAAGCCTAATTGTTCGAACACGAAGTTTGGAATCAAGTTGACACTCGCGCCTAAAACTATCAAATATTTTTTAATAGTCTTGTCTCCCATTGTACACAAAATCGTAGGGCAACCAGGATCTTTGTATTTAACGGGCTTGGATTGGGACAAGACTTCACTCAAATTGGCGCTAGGAAGACTATTTTGGGCACTTGAGTGCGCCGTTTTTGGGTGTACAAGTCCTTAATAAATTTCGCGTGCATAGGGACTTGCTGAACAATGTCAAGAAGCGGAATATTAACTTTGGCTTGTTTAAAAATTTCCAACATATTTTCCATTTGGTCCGATTGTTTCTTTGGCAAAGACAATGTGGAAATGGTACTCGGTAGGCGGGTATACTCGGGTAGAAGCAGAAGAATTTTGACTGGCATTTGATTCAACGTTTGGATCCATATTCTGTTTTGATTTGTTTGAAGCGTCGAGAGAGGTTTCCGGTAAATCATTTCGATTAACGATTTGATTATCGATTTGTTTACCGAAACGTAGAGTTGTGATAGCATTCAATTGGACGACGTTGTTCTCTTGAACAACATGGGCTTGATTTGAATTGTGTTTTGTTTTCGAAGATTTGGAATTGGCTGGCTTGGGAATATGCCTCGTTCACGTTCTCTCACAGATGTGGCTAATTGACTCATTTTCATTTCAAGTTTTGCAATTGATTGGTTTGTGTTTTACATATACGAGGTCAATAAATTTTGCAAATTCTGTTTGATTGAAGACTTTGAGTAGTTTCTTTAGCCAACGTTAAAAGAGTTTTCTCAAGCAAAGTTAAACGTTTATCGTCTTGGGGAAGATGAGCAGAATTTGGTTGAAAATTTGGTTGTTCCGGTAGATTATGAGATGGACCCGCAAAGTTTGGCTGAAAATGGTTAGGTTGAAAGTGAGGATTCAGAGCATTATTTGGGAATGCTTGAAAATTTTGATGAACCATTTTCGTATTGGGATTGTTTTGGTTGTAAGAAAAATTTGGATGATTTCTCCAACAAGGTTGTACGTTGGAGAAACTGGATCATTTTTGGCTTTATTGAAAGCATTGATTTGTTCGACAGAATTGGGGCACTGATCGGCTATATGATTAGGATCCTTGCATTTATAACACATCAGTTGGGAAGCTTGGCTCGTTTGATTCGATGAAAAAATGTTATCGAATTTTTTAATCATTGCATCGATCTTAACTTCAAAAGCAAAAGAAGATTCTAACGAGTGTGCACTCGATTGTGAGTAAATTAATTTTTCATTCGAACTTCCCATTGGGACCACTTTTCGACAAGGTTTTGAAGAAATTACCAAGCATCGTCGTGATGTTGGGAAAAAAAGTTGCTTTGGCCCATTAATTCGAGCATGGATTGTGAGCTGTTTTCGAGTCCATCATATAAGATTTGGCAAATCGTCCATTTTTCAAAGTTATGGTGTTGACATTTTATCAAAAGCTCTTTAAATCTTTCAAAATATTTTCTGAACGGTTCTTCCTTGAATTGATGAAAATTTACGATTTCGTTTCGGATTCTACTCGTTTCTTCCAAGGGGTGAAACTTTTTTAAGAAAGCTTTTACGAAATCTTCCCAAGTTTTAATCGGGTGCGATGGAAAGCTGTACAACCATTTTTCAACATAATCCGTAAGAGCAAATGGGATTAATCGAAGTTTGATTCCATCAACGAAAAGTTGTTTGAGTTTAATGGTTCCACAAACTTGTGCAAATTTAGTCAAAAAAATGTATGGATCATAGTGCTCGAAATTGCCAAATTTCGGAAGTGTGGCAATATGTTTCGAGTGAATTTCAAAATGGTTACCCGTAGGGGCGGGTAACGTGATGCAAGATGGAAGAGAAACTCTTTCGGTAAAGATTCTATCCATATGAGTTCGAGAGAGGTTCTCGTTCTCCATTTCGGGAGGATCGTCTGTTCGGTTTAGTAGTTGAGCCGCGAGTCCCACGATTTGTTGTTGTGTTAGGAGTCCAAGTATTCATATACAAGTGAAATTCGAGAAGAGATGGAAGTTAGAATCGAGTTTGGAAAATGAAGTGGAAAAGGTTTTTGTTTTTTCACAAGGAAGAAAATTATTTACCAAGTGAAATTTATTTTCAAATGAGAAGTTTGATTTTTGTTTAGTTTTTGGCTTTTCAATTTTTTTAAAGTTTTCAAATTTTCAAATATTCACCAAAAGGAAAAAAAATTGTTTTTGTTTTTACAAAATGGGAATTTGGTTTTTCTTTTAATTTTTTTTTGAAAAGATTTTATATTTTTTTGATTGAAAATTTTCATAGGAATGGAAAAGAGATTTTTGATTTTTTTAAACTAAGTTAAGAAAAATTTACAATATTTTTTCTTTTGGATTTTTTATAAATATGCATGAATTAATGCAACTAAATAATTGCAAAGGACTTAATTACAGTTTTCTGTCCTTAGTAGCTCCTAACCCAAAATTGTATAATCACACTTTGTCTTAAATCAACAAAAATATTTCTCAGCCAGGTAACGAGCAGGGGTTATCGGTGCGCTACGAATCACCGTAGTAATGCAAACGAATGTTTAAATACCTTTAGAGGAATAACCACTATAATATTTATGAATCACCGTATTTATAAATGGATATTACTCTGCCGTAGCCTAGACACCAAGAAATAAAATTGTTCAAAGAAAACCATTGTGAAGATAAAATTAAGCCCTAGATGAGCTCATGACACATTTAAGTCGAATGTCTAACCTTCATTATTAGTTAAATTCTACGATGAAATGCGTTTGTTGGCTAAGAAAAGGGTGATGAAATCCCTCACCTCATGTGAGTTGGGGTATTTCCCTTAGAAAAGAAAAAGAAGATAATATGCATGCAAAACAAAAAACTAAACGTAAATTTACAATGCAACTAAAATGAAGTTTGTTTTTGTTTTTAAATTTCGAAATTTTTATTATATATAAATGCAAATGCAAGCAATTAATAATGCAATTCAAAATAAAACTAGAGATGAAATCATGATACCTAAGCGTGTAGAATTATTAGCAAGTTTTTTTAAGCAAGCAAGCAAACAATTTTTTTTTTTGAAAGCTGGTTCAAACTTATCTATTAGAAAGACAACCCAAAAATTATGTACATGGGCCAAAAAGAGGCAGTTTTAAAACATCACAAAAATATCTACAATACATAGAGAACAACCGTGCATATCTAGGCCCAATAAAATGTCAAGGCCTTCGATCCTTTTACCTTCAAAAGCCCATATGCTTGAGGCTTCGAGACATCTCTCGAAGTAAATAAGGCAACTCAACCCTAACCGACTTCCTAATCTCCTCTCAGAAAAATAAAACAGAAGAACTAAGCTAGAAAGCATTAATGACGACGAAGGAAAAATAACGTAGGTCTTCTCGACATCATCTTCTACTTTAGCAAGCATATGCTTCTTTTCCTTGCAATTTTCTGCTTTGGCAACCTGAAATTTCAAACAAGATATATAGAATTGTTTTTTTGTATATAAGGATGGAACTTACAACAAATTAAAACAAAACAAAACAAATTCTTTTTCTTTTAAAAATAAAACTAAAACTAAAAGAACAAATTAAACAAAACAAATGGAGCAAACTCTATTTTTTGGATTTTTTTAAACAAGAAGGAAGCAAATTGAAACAAATGAAACCAAATTCACTGAAAACATAAAACCTAAAACAATTTGTTTTTTTAATAAGGATTGACTAAAAAACAAACAAAATTAAAACAAAGTAACAGAAATAAAAAAATTCAATCAAGCTTTGAAACCCGGCTCACTAGAATCCTTTTATTAACTTTAAACATAAAACGAACACGTCCCCCTTTTTTTCATCCTCCAAAATAAATATAGAATAGGCGATTCGAAGAAATTAAAAAAAAAACCTAAAAACTAATTTCGAGTTCTCGTGGAGATTGGGTATTCGATTGTTGATTGGTGACTGTTTGAGGTGATGTTGGAAGCCGTTCTCGATCGTAGACAGTTCGGAGGGTGTCGCAATTGATTGTAGTGGAAGTCGCAGTGGGTTCAAGGCGATGGATTTCAATTCAGGCTATGGGTTAGTGAAAGTTGATGGCCAAGATCTTTGCAGTGTAGTTTTGGCTTGAAGTGGAATTCATGGTGTTGCCATAGTGAGAAGATATGTCTGAAGTTGAGTTCGATGATGGTGATTGTTTGCTGAAATTGTTTGGTTCGGCAAAGGAGGTTCAGGTGATGGAGTTCGGTGAGATGTTGTCACGGTGATGAATTAAAGTGCATTAGTAATCGATGGCGGGTGTTCGAATGGTCAGAGGTTTGAAGTGCTTTGGGGTAGGCAAGCGAGTGTGTAGTCTGCAGTTGTGGTGGTGTTCAGCTTCGGACTGCGCACGGTGGAAGCATGTGCTGGAGAGGGTTAGTATGAGATGACAGTGCACGGTGGAGTGAGGAGTTGTGGTTGATGAGAACGATGTCTTGAATCAGTGGGTTTGCTCTATATTATGGAGTTTTATTTGATCAGTTGTATTTGTGATGGAAGTGATGTTATTTGTTGAGGTGGTTGAACGTGATATGCTGTGCGATATGGTAGAAATGATGCGAGGAAAAGATGGTTTATGATGTTAGAACAGTTGCAAGTGGCTGTTTATGTGTTAACCCCGCCTCGGCCGTGGCTCACCGATCCAAGATAATAAACGACCTAACACTCTGCCGACTTAACGAAGGATGCCGACCTAAGGCTCAAATGGACACCTACCTAACTACCTAATGCCTTAAAGGAGACCAACCTAACGCTTTGCCAACTTAACGAAGGATGCCGACTTAAGGATCAAGGAGATTCCGACCTAACTACCTAATGCCTTAAAGGAGACCGACCTAACGCTTTGCCGACTTAACGAAGGATGCCGACTTAAGGATCAAGGAGATTCTGACCTAACTACCTAATGCCTTAAAGGAGACTAACCTAACACGTTTTCCGATCTAACTACTCAAGTTATTTGCCGATCTAACTGTTAAGGACAAGTTGGTTCACACCGGAGTCGTGACTGGCTTATGACTCATGATAAGTCGTGAGCGACCTAAGGGTATGAAGGAGGAAGTAGTGCAACAGTTCAATGCGCGTCACGATAACTTGGCAGCGACTTAGGACTTAGGATTTGGGGCCAGAAGAATATGCGCCTCCCATTTAAACTATAGGCCGTGCATTGGTGAGAAGCAGCGACCTACGACCTAGCCTAACCCGGAGCCGACCCGTGATCCAACTCATCTCGGCAGCTACCTACAACTTGACACCAGAAGCCCCTATAAATACGCGACCACCTCCAATTTTGAAGGGACTTTTGGGGGAGGGGAATCATTTTCTTCAAGATATTGAGACTTCACCATCTTCAAAGCAATCTACACTTCCTCACTTCAAGTTCACGCAAGACATTTAGACCAAACTTCGCACAAAGATTCGACATATTCAATCATGGATTCAAAGAACTCTGTCACGACGAAGTCTTCTCTAGCTACTTGTCTTTTTGAATTGAATTGGATTGTAATTGAAAGAGATTGCAGTAAGTTGTAATTCAGTCAGCAATAAAAAGAATTGAAGTGGACGTAGGCTTGATCATAAGTTGAACCACTATAAACTTTGTGCTCATTTACTGCATTTTTCTGTTACTTACTGTTATCTCTTGATTCCCGTATTCACGGGTGGTGCTTTCACAACAATACTTCACAAACCGGGGTGTTAGCGTTCAAACTTTGGCGCTAACATTTTTGGTGCTTTCACTGAGAATTGAACTCAGGAGAATTATCGTCATTGCTCCATGAAAGTTTGTTGGAGGAATCTCTCTGAAGACTAGATGTTTATCTGAAATCATGGCTCCGGGGAGAAGGAGTAGATCTGTTAGATCTGGAAATGTTCAAGAGGAAACCTCCGCTTCCCCTGTACCTAATCAAGCCACTCCACCTGTTGGGGTTACAAAAGCGGAGTTGGATGCTGTAATCTTAGGGCTGAACCAGCAGATAAATGCCCAAAGTGCACAATTGGAGGCCCAAAATGCCCTAATTTTGAATAAGTTGAACGATTTGCTTGGGGCAAACCGTCAACCAACGGGTAGTGAAAGGAACTTTGCTGGCAACGTTCATGATGTTGAAGAAAGAAACATTCCTGAGAGGGATGCCAGCCCCTTTGAGCAGACATTTCCTGAAGTTGGTGGATCTAGAGCTCGAAATGATGAGGGGTATCTTTCTGAAATGGTTCGACAAATCATGAAAGAGAGCATGCAAAGGAATGAAGACGGGAAGGAATGGGGTTTCGCTCCAAGTAAAACCCCGTTTACCGAAAGGATCTTAAAGGCTGAGTTCCCAAGGAAGTTCATCCCTCCAACTATTCCAGCTTACAAGGGAACAAGTGATCCGAACGAATTCTTGTATAAGTATGATTGGCACATGACAGGTGCCAGAGCTTCTGATGAAATAAAGTGTCGATATTTTCCTGTATATTTGGAAGGTATAGCTCTGCTTTGGTTCACCAAGCTACCAATTCGGTCTAAAGATCAGTTTTCTGACCTAACCCGCAAATTCAAGGAGCAGTTCAGACTATATGCTTCAAAAGCCAAAGATATCATGTCGTTGTCAAGTTTAGAACAGAGTCCAGGGGAAACTATCAGATCTTTCTTGAATCAGTTTAATATAGCGCTGGCTGAGGTAGACAATGCAGAACCACGGATGATCTTGACTTATCTGATGAGGGCCATCGACAAGTCGAGCGAATTTGGGAAATGGCTAAACATGAAGGAACCAAATTCCCTTGAAAAATTCTACAAGAAAGTAGATGAGTTCATACGCCTGGAAAGCCGTCCAGTACCGGTAAAGGCAGTATTGGAAAAAGCTGAAGATAACATTGTTGCTCCATGCAAGAATGAATCTGTAGGACAGAAAAGGGAAAATAACGATAGGAAGAAACATAAAAATCTGAAGAAGCCTCGTTCCTTCAAGCCATCGGAATATACTCCTTTATCATATACGCCGGAGCGTATTTACCTTACCACTAAAGATTCTGTTGATTATCCTAAACCTCCCGTTCTGAGAACCGGGAAAAAAGCTGTACAAAGCGGAAAGTTTTGCCGCTTCCATAATCAACCCGGTCATGATACCGATAAATGTCGCCAATTGAAAAATTTGATTGAAGAGTCGATAAGGGAAAACAAGCTGCAGCAATTTGTGGAAAAGAATAGCAGCAATCCTGCTTCGTCTAGTCAGGGGCGACAAGCTCCTGCTCATCAACCCAGGACAAGTGAGAAGACTATAGGGCATGAATCCGAAAGGCCTGTTATCAATGTCATTACGGGAGGACCTCACCCAGCAGGCAGGAGCTGGGGTGAGATGGAAAGGTATACCCGGGCTTTGAAATATGTACCAGCCGAAGAAGATGTCTTTGTTTTGGAAGATGCTACGCCCCTAAAACAACAAAGAACTTTCAATGATGATATTGTGTTCAGAGCCAGGGATTCCACAGGTGTTGAAGCTCCTACCTTGGATCCCTTAGTCATCTCGGCTGGTATCGGGCCACCAATTGTCAGAAGAGTTCTCATTGATTGTGGCGCGTCCTGTAATATCCTCCTCAAGAAAACATTCGACCAAATGAAGATCCCTATGGCTGATGTGCAAGCCTCGTCACAGAAAATCGCTGGCTTCAGTGGAGAGCCAAAGCAGCCGGTAGGAACCATTGATTTGCTTGTAGAACTCGGAGAGGGAGAAAGAAAAGTAGTCCGCAAGCAAACTTTTGTAATCGTTGACGAATTTTCCGCTTATAATGCTTTCCTTAGCCATCCAACTCCTGCAGCGTTCAAAGCTGTTCTAGACCCATGGTGCCTCACCATTAAATTCCCCACAGACAATGGAGTAGGAGTTATAAAAGAGGATCAAAATGCCGGGCGGGAATGTCATCTGACAGAGCTGCGAGAGGCAAGGAAAAGAGAAATGGGAAAGGATGCGGCAACCCCAGTCCGCATCAAAGAACAAAGCTTGTAGCAATTACAGGGCGGACCCTGCACTGGCGAGCACAGCGGAGCACGAAAAGAGATGGATCCTAGAAAAGCCAGTGTAGGGGAGAATAGAGTGGTACCAGTGGAAACGACAGTACCAGTACCTGTTGACCCGAAGGACCCAAATAAGGTGTTGAATGTAGGATCACAACTTAATGTGTCAATTCAGAATATCTTAATATCTTTTTTAAAAGCAAATTTGGATGTTTTTGCTTGGACTCATGCCGATATGTGCGGAATATCCCCAGAAGTTGCAGTACACGCTCTGAATATTGATCCAAAATTTACGCCTGTGAAACAGAAAAGGAGAACCCAAGGTCCGGAAAGGTCAGCAGCATTAAAAGAAGAAGTTGATCGGCTCATGGAGAATGATTTTATCAAAGAATCTACCTATCCAAATTGGGTTTCAAATCCAGTGTTGGTTAAGAAAGCCAACCGAAAATGGAGAGTGTGCATCGATTTTTCAGATCTGAACAAGGCCTGCCCCAAAGACTGCTTCCCATTACCCAGGATCGATCAACTGGTAGATGGAACAGCGGGACATGAATTGTTATCTTTTATGGATGCCTACTCCGGATATAACCAGATCATGATGCATGAGCCAGATCAGGAGGACGCGAGCTTTATCACCGATGTTGGTCTTTGCTGCTACAGAGTTATGCCCTTCGGGCTGAAGAATTCGGGGGCAACCTACCAAAGACTTGTTAATGCTATGTTCAAACCGCAATTGGGCAAGACTATGGAAGTCTACGTCGACGACATGTTAGTAAAGTCCAAGAAAGCAGTGGATCACATAGAACACTTAGCAGAAATGTTCGCAGTCCTCCGGAAATACGCAATGAAGCTTAACCCTTTAAAATGTTCATTTGGGGTGGAGTCCGGAAAGTTCTTAGGTTCCATCGTGAGCGCTAGGGGCATTGAGGCTAGTCCAGCACAAATTACCGCCTTAAAAAAAGTAAAAGCTCCTAGAACGAAGAAGGAATTGCAAAGTCTCAACGGAAAAGTCGCCGCCTTGAGTCGGTTCATTTCCAAAGCTACTGATAAATGCATCCCATTCTTTCACGCTCTAAAGAAAGGAAAGAAAAACTTTGATTGGACTCCCGAATGCCAAAAAGCCTTTGATGAATTGATTCGCCATATGGAAATGCCTCCAATACTTTCTAGGCCTGGCGATGGTGAGGATCTTCTTATATACTTGGCAGTATCATCCCATGCTCTAAGCCAAGCGCTAATACAAGAAGACAAGAGGATTCAACATCCGGTTTACTATACCAGCAAAAGACTCACTGGAGCAGAGATGAATTACTCCAAGTTGGAAAAACTAGCCTATTGCCTACTGATTGCATCAAGGAAGTTGAGGCAATATTTTCAAGCTCATCCTATCAGAGCCTCACCGATCAACCTTTAAAGCAAGTCCTGTTTCGCCCTGAGACTTCGGGTCTTCTTCTAAAGTGGAACATTGAACTCAGTCAATATGACGTCACTTATCACCCCCGAAAAGCAATCAACGGACAAGCTTTAGCGGATTTCATCGCAGAATTCACAGATAAGGGTAACGGTGAGGAAGAAACAATCGATAATTCCCCAATCCAGTGGAAGTTATATGTTGATGGCGCAAGAAATGACTACTGTTCTGGAGCCGGGGTTATGCTTGAAACCCCTGTAGGTCGGTCATTATGCTATGCGCTAAGATTGGAATTTCCTTCAACGAACAATGAAGCAGAATACGAAGCTCTTATCGCTGGCTTGAGAGTAGCTAAAGAGCTAAACATCCGAGCATTACAGATCTTCGGTGATTCTCAGCTTATTGTTTGCCAGGTTAAGAAGGAATATCAAGCGAAAGGGGGAAACCTGCCTGCCTACTTGTCAAAGGCCTGGGAACTTTTATGTGACTTCGATCATTACACGATAAGCCATGTTCCTCGAGAAGAAAACACGAAGGCAGATTCTCCCGCAAAGTATTCTAGCACAGGCGAAGCTCAATTTCTGGAGTTAACTCCAGTGGAAGTCCTGTCGGCTCCAAGCATTAATGAGATGGATATTGATTGGACCATGAGTGTGTCTCAAGAACAAGAGTCATGGATGACTCCAATAACAGAATATCTGCTCAATGGCTCTTTACCGGAAAATTCAAAAGAATGACAGAAGCTACTGAGGAAAGCCTCTCGCTATATAGTCCAGGATGGCCAATTATACAGACGGGGATTCTCAATGCCATTACTTCGATGCGTATCCAGGGAAGAGTCCAAAAAAATCCTATCTGAGGTACATGGAGGAGAGTGTGGTGATCATTTAGGTGGTCAAACTTTAGCAAAAAAGGTTCTCCGATACGGATATTTTTGGCCAGAAATTAATCGAGATGCTGCAGACTATTCCCGAAAATGTGACAAGTGCCAGAGATTTGCCAAAATCCCGAGAGCACCTTTCACTGAGCTCACACAGATGGTCAGTCCGTGGCCATTTGCAATCTCGGGGATAGACCTTATAGGACCTTTACCAACTGCCAAATTTGGAATCAAATATGCTGTTGTTGCTGTAGATTATTTTACTAAATGGGCCGAAGCTGAACCATTGGCTACGATCACCTCTAAAAAGATGATAAATTTTGTGACTAAAAGCATCATTTGCAGATATGGTGTGCCTCAAAAGATAATTACAGACAATGGTACTCAATTCGAAAGTGAAGAATTCCATGATTTTTGCAAGCGATTCAAAATCCGAAAAAGCTTCTCAGCAGTGGCTCATCCGCAGGCAAACGGGCAGGTGGAAGCAGTAAACAAAATTATCAAGTCAACCATCAAGAAGCAACTCGAAAGAGCAAAAGGTGGTTGGATCGATAAGCTACCACTAGCGCTATGGGCGTACAGAACCACCCACAAAACTGCGACTGGGCATACTCCGTTTTCATTGGCATACGGGTCAGAAGCAATGATTCCGGTAGAAAACGAGGTCCCTTCACATAGAATAATCCATTTCAATCAAGCGGAGAATGAAAAACTACAGCTTGAGGCACTAGATCTACTTGATGAAAAAAGAGAAGAGGCTAAGCTCAGAATTACGCCTCATCAGCAAAAGATAGCCAGACATTTCAATTCCAAAGTTCGCCAGCGCAGCTTTGAAATTGGAGATCTAGTCCTGAAGAGAATTATGACGGCAACAGGTGTGTTTGGGCCAAATTGGGAAGGACCATATGTCATAGGTCAGAAGCTTCTTGACGGCACATTCAAACTCACTACTGTCGAAGGAGATCAAATTCCAAGGGCTTGGAACAGCAATCACTTGCGTCCATATTTTACTTGAAAGCTTTGTCGAAATATTGTAAAAAAAAAATTATGAATGTATGATTCTTGTAATTGAAAGCAATTGTAAAGCCGATGCAAGTGAATAATGAAAGACTATAAAGTGGATGTAGGCCCAAATTCTTGGCCGAACCACTATAAATCTTGTGTTCCTTATTATTATTACATGTTTGCTTTATTTTCGATGTGAAAAGTACATTAAATGTATTGCTGAGATGTCGATTTAAATTTTTGCAGATAATGAAAATAAAACTTGCACGTTACAAGACCAAGTGATTCTTATTATCATTCAACAAACAAATTTCGAGCCACAAAAGCCCCGAATTCAAATCCTAGATAGGAAGTGCTTCAATTGAACGGCCAATGATTTCGCCGAAAACGGGCCCTTGCTAATAAATTGAGATCGTTTGAACAAACAAACATCCAATTAAGAAGTTTATGCCCGTTCTCGCGAACTTGCCTAGCAATGAAGTACACTTCTTTGGATTAAACAAATTACTTGTAAGAGAAGGGAGTGTGAGCTTGAAAAGAAAAATAGAGGGTCGCTGAAAAGGCATAAGCAAGTGGACAAGGAACAACTAAAGCCCTCTTCGGAGGCATAAGCCCTCTTCGGAGGCACAACTCTTCGAAGGATAAAGACCTCTAACGAGGCATATGCCGCAAAAAAGAAAGTTCTCTACTCAACAAAAAAGATTGGAGGAGTCGTGACCCTCCAACCATGAGAGAGTAACTTCCAAGCAATCAAAAGCCCTCTTCGAAGGCACATTTCACCAGGAGTTGAAGTGCAACAACCGCTCTTCGGAGTTTCACTTCACCAGAGTTGAAATGCAAAACAAAGCAAAGCCCTCTTCGGAGGCACATTTCACCAGGAGTTGAAGTGCAACAACCGCTCTTCGGAGTTTCACTTCACCATAGTTGAAATGCAAAACAAAGCAAAGCCCTCTTCGGAGGCACATTTCACCAGGAGTTGAAGTGCAACAACCGCTCTTCGGAGTTTCACTTCACCAGAGTGGAAATGCAAAACAAAGCAAAGCCCTCTTCGGAGGCACATTTCACCAAGAGTTGAAGTGCAACAACCGCTCTTCGGAGTTTCACTGCACCAGAGTTGAAATGCAAAACAAAGCAAAGCCCTCTTCGGAGGCACATTTCACCAAGAGTTGAAGTGCAACAGCCGCTCTTAGGAGTTTCACTTCACCAAAGCTGAAATGCAAAACCAAAAAGTAAAGATAAATAAAAGACCTCTTCCCAGAGGCAGAAATGAAAAGACCTCCTCCCGGAGGCACAATAAAGCAAAAAGACCTCCTCCCGGAGGCACAATAAAGCAGAAAGACCTCTTCGGAGGCACACGTTTCACCAAGAAATAAAACTTCCAGGTGTTGAAATGTAAAAAAGCCTTCCTCAGAGGTGCAACTTTTCAAAGAAACGAAAACCAAAAGGCCCTTTACTGTGGTATATATATATAAAAAAAAATCCTCATCAAAGGCACACTTTAACTTTCAAAGGAAGAATAATTTACCTATTCTGGAAAATAATCTTCCTCAGAAAGATGTCAAAGTGTCCTTCAGAGGCCCGCTTTATCGCATAAAAGAATTCACTTGGTAAAATGTGCACATGCACAAAAGAAAAAGTGATATCTTCCAAAGATGAAGCGTAAAAACGAATTTGTACTCTGTTTTTTAACGAAATAATATTCCTCCAAATGTGGAATAATTATTCTTTTGAAAACAAAAGTACAAGTTCCTCATAAAATAAAATATTACAATGAGCTTATGGTATAGGGGCAACATGGTATAACCACATCGGTAAAATTGCGCTCGAACAGTATACCACAAGCTCACTGCAATATCATGCAAAGAAACTTGTATAAAAGTGAATAATAACTGCATTCTTAGATATAGACAGAAGTTTGTACAAAGAAAAAGAATCATTTTATTCAACACTAATAGAATTTTATACAGGTACAGGTTCCAAAGTAAAAAGCAAAAGAAAAGCGGGGGCCGGTACTCGCACAATTTCCGGTCAGTACATGCAAAAAAGGCAAAAAGCGATATGAAAGCCACAGAACTAGAGCCATCATTTCTTCTTCCGTCCACCTTTTAAGCCCGCACCCGGCCGAATAACCAACTTTTTAGGCCGGCTTGTAAGGGTAGGGGATGAAGGAGAAAGGGGCTCAGTTGGACTTTCTTCCGTCTCTTCTTCGCCAGTTAAGGATCCCTTCTTCTTCTTCTTCTTGGAAACTCCCTGCTTTCCTCTCTTCTTGGAGGAAGACCCACTCCCTGGAGAAAGAAGTTTAGCTAATGGTTCATCATCGGAACCAGTTGCTTCAGGAGTCTTCTCACTCCCTTCAGTTTCTTCTCCTTTGTGTTCTTGTGAAGCAATGGGATCGTCCAAGTCTTGAAGAGCTTCTATTTGCTCCTCTTGTGATCCCGGTTGCGAGGCGGAAGGAGGAGTCACCTGAATAGATGGAGGAGGAATAATTGGATGTGGGGAAGCTTGAATAATGTCCGACGTTTTCTCTACAGAAGGAAAAAAGTTCAAGTCAGTAAAAAGAGGAGATAAAGGTTCGCTGAGATTCAAGTAGTAGTCAAAAAGCCCATCAAGCTCGTAAGAAACAGATGAGCAGTCTATTTGGGCAAGATTGTCAGTATGGTTACCTGCAGAAGTCAGTTTCCTGACATCAACTTCGTGAGCCTGTGCCTCGGCACTCTCGCCGCCTTCATCTCCACCTTGTATGCTTGTGATCTCGGTGGTAACTTTAGTAGGAGATGGGGAGTGGGAACTGGAACCGATGATATCAATTTCGGCTGAAGGAGAAGGTTGAATCGGGGCAGTTGAGATAAATTTTCCTGAATATTCTCCTGCCGCTGCTTCGGCCCTTAATTTTGCAAGCTGTTCTCTCCCCCTGGCGAGAGCGGTGCGAGCATCATCATCAAGATAATGCTCCCCAAGAGCTGACTCAGCATAACCAGCGCCTTTACCGCCAAGCATATCGAGTGCGGCCTCCCAAACTTCAGCCAGAGTAATTTCATACTTGGGGCCTAGAAAGGCGAGGATACCGCGCCCCAAGTTGCTATGCAGGTAGAAATCAAATAATGTCGAGCTGATGTTGGTCCTCGTTGCCTCCTGAGATTCTTCAGCCGCAATTTTGCCGGCAACGGCCTCATCACGCTCCCTTTCAGCTTTGGAAAGTTAAAGCTTAAGCATTTGAATCTCCGCCTCTTGGGAGCTGTTTTTCTTCCGAATCTCTTCAATATCAGCAACATAGCCCTCACTAATTCTTTTCTGCACTTCAAGCCTGTCTTCGGCATCTCTTTGGCTGGCACGAGCATCTCTCACTTGTTTTAGGAGCACTTCTGCTTTTTGAGAATAGGAAGTAGAGGAAGCAGCAAGCTCTTGTTTCAGTTCCTCAACTTTTGCTTCAAGCTCTTCATTGTAAGAAGCGATGCTCCTCATTTCAGTGTCATGTTGCTCAAGAACCTTTTGCCATTCGGCTTTATCATTTTCCATAGTGAGCATGGCCTCTATGTTTGCACGATTAAACCTTTGAAGCTCGTCGATAAGTTTTTGCCAGTTTGACATCCTCTCAATATCAAGCTTGACGGCGTCGAGATTTCGTAACATGGAAGACTTGTCAATGGGGACCAAGTCAAGGTCAAACCTTACCCCCTTCAGGCACCACTGTGGAAACCGACTTTGCAAAGTGGCCGGGCCCGGTCCAACTTGGAATTTGGGCCTGCTGATTATTGTTTGAATATCTGCTTTCCCAAGGGCGGGAGAGCCAGAAGGAATGTCAAGCGAGGAAGGGGCAGTAACCTTTTCAGGAGTTGTAGAGGTGTGCTTCTCACCATGTCAGGCTCGCTTGCTCGAATCTTCAACCATATGACCTTTTCCTCGGTCATCATGGGATTTTCTTTTATGAGAATCGTCGCCTCTCTGCGAAGAATCGTGGCGCTCCTCCCTCTCTCTTCTTTCATAACGCTCCTCTTGAGCCCTCTTCTCTTGAGCCTTTCGGGCGGCTCTTTCTTCATCGATTCTCTGTAAGAAGGGAGGTAATGCCTATAATCATATTGGCTACGCCTCCCGTAGCGCTGGAAATCATCATAGTAGGATCCGCTGCGTCCCATCGGAGGATCTGAAATGAAAAGAGCTAACTTTTAGAATTCTTCAAAATACAAAAAGTCAGAAGCATAAAAGTGTCGAAAGATTCTAAGTGTGTGTAATGTGCAAACTACGCGCATCGAACTACGAACCACTCTTTAATTGAGGAGTAATTGTGGGTGTAATAGTTAGCGTTAACTCTTGGGTTGACGGAGTCTGTTGCAGGATAGAAGTCGCTTCAACTACTGAAGGAGAAACCCCGGTAGTGATAGGATCATCTTTAAAGATCTCTTGCGAGGTGGCAAAGAGGTCGCTCAGCCCTTCGAAAGTATCGTCCCTGCTCTGCTAGACAGGGCTAGTTTTCTCGGCTTCTTCACCAGATTTTTGTGAACGTCAGGGAGATCCCTGAGGCCCTTCTTCCTCAATAACCGGGGCAAGTTCGTCAGATGGCCCCGCAACATCAACAGGAGTGGAGCACTTCACTAGCGAAGTCTCGGGAGCAGGTCCTTTTGGTATGGATGTGTCAGTAGAAACTGGGGCATCCAACGCTCTAGCCGGGGAGTCTAGGATTTCATGAGGATGTATAGAACGAAAAGTATGTAGAAGCCCGTATTGATGCAAAAATTCATCCCTCAACAAAAACTTGATGCTTCTCTCTGCTACGGCCATGGCACTCAATCTATCAAAAGTCTGCTTATGGACCGGATCTCTGGAGGGAAGAGGGAGTGTTGAAAAGAGCAAAAAATGAAATTAGCAATTGGTAATTCGGACCTCGAGAATGCTTGAAAATGGAGACAGGTAATCTTACTTTCTACTCTCCAGACGGCATAAAACCCTGGGGGGCAGCGAGCAAAGAAAAATTGGTTCAAAAATCCATGAACGCTTTCGGTAAGATCAGAAATAAGTTTGCGGTTTCTAGCACTCCTCACAATTATAAGGGAAGGATGATCTCTACTCTTTGCAAACGAGCATAAGTAACGAATTTCTTCAAAACTTGGTAAGCGATCAAAAGTTCTTCTAAACAAAACACACAACCCCATCAACATAGCATAGCCGTTAGAATGGAGTTGGGACGGAGAGATTGATAACCGAAGGAGAAGAATTCAGAGAAAGTCATTAAAAGGAGGAATCCCGCCGCTTAATCACATTTGACGATTGATTGCAATAAAGCCATGGGGAGGACTGTCGGCGGTATCACTTGGCCCAGGGAGTAGAACATCACTTTCAGTAAAACCAAATTGAGTGCGCAGCTGAGTAAATGCTCTCGAAGTTAGAATAGTTGGGGATCTCTCTGGAGGGTCCTCTATAGGAAGAGCTATCGGAAAAGTTTCTTCCTCTTGAGCTGCCATTTCTTCTTGATGGGAAGTCATTCTACATAAATAACTGGATATTCAAACATCAAGGTGCACGTTTCCTAAAATGTGTGAGGTGTTGTGTAAAATTAACAAAGCAATAAACAAATATAACTGGAATGAAAACTAGCAAGCATTTGTTAGTTATGAAACCCAGGGACTATTGTTTTAAGCCTAAAAATGCAAGTATAATGTTGATGCAGACAAATCAGTTCAGATTGTTGATATTTTGCGTCAATGTTTAACTTTAGTTGATTGATTCACAAACATTTCATGCAATATATTTAAGTTGCTTGTCTCGTCTCGACTAATCTGTCATTTGATGTGGGCAGTCAATGGCAGTATTTTCGCCTTGGTTTCTTTGTTTGTTATTTTCAACAGGTTGGCACCTTATAAGTTAATGCGGTCTGTGAAATAATACAATGGGATTCAAGCAAATTTAAAGTTGGGGCAGTTCAGAATTTAGGCAAACTTAGTTCGGCAGTTCGAGTCAAATACTCAAAGTGGGACTGTGCTCCTAAATGACAACACGTCCAAAGCTTAAGTATTAGGTCGGCTACGATTTTAAAAGTCTTTCGCGAGATAAGGTTAGGTCGGTAACGGGTCGGAGTCAAAGTTAGTTCGACAGCTCAGTCCTCTAGGTCGCAAGGAAGAGATAAGAAAGTAAGCTCCGATCCAAAAAGGCAGGAACTTCTCCAAGTATTAACTCGGTCACGATTCAGGCCTTAAAGTTTAAATCGGCAAGTTTCCTTCAAGTATTATCTCAGCCGCGACTTAAGGTCATTAAGAGCCGGGTCGGCCAAGGCTAAGCCACCCAAATTCACTAACTCGCTCCCGAACCAACATCACACTCCATCAACCCGTTAACCCAATAACCATTCCATCAGCAGCCGCCTTCATTCATAACCAACCAATCATCCAATAATACGATTCAAAATTGTCACAAGTTTGATGCCATGCCATTAGAAATCATCTAACTTGAGGTAGTAAACTGCCTTTGTTGCATCAATGATCACCTCGAGCAACCTACACCTTGCCGATTATAAGTATGATGAATTTCGTGATGGGGCGTCGTGCAAAGGAACGATTTGAGTTTGAGCGACAAGGTTTACGAATTGACAGTGACCTACAATCAGAAGAGGAACGAGGTTACCTACACGATTAATGGTAGAGGTTATCGATGATCAGATTGGATGAGATTGCCTTTAGGAGCTTGAGAAAATTTTAATGGCGGAATCGAACAAGGGAGTAAGTAATAAAGAGGAAAAAGAAAAGAAAATGGACGACTTATATCTCACTATGGTAGAGATTGAAGCGACTTAGGCCATCTAACTGTTAGGTCGCTTACGACCTACCGATCTAAAAAAGGAACGGCTTAAAGAGTATCGAAGCATACGACCTAACCAATAGGCGCACGCTTCGAGGGGCAAATGTTAACCCCGCCTCGGCCGTGGCTCGCCGATCCAAGATAATAAACGACCTAACACTCTGCCGACTTAACGTAGGATGCCGACCTAAGGCTCAAATGGACACCGACCTAACTACCTAATGCCTTAAAGGAGACCGACCTAACGCTTTGCCGACTTAACGAAGGATGCCGACTTAAGGATCAAGGAGATTCCGACCTAACTACCTAATGCCATAAAGGAGACCGACCTAACACGTTTTCCGATCTAACTACTCAATTTATTTGCCGATCTAAATGTTAAGGATTAGTTGGTTCATACCGGATTCGTGACTGGCTTACGACTCATGATAAGTCGTGACCGACCTAAGGGTATGAAGGAGGAAGTAGTGCAACAGTTCAATGCGCGTCACGATAACTCGGTAGCGACTTGGGACTTAGGATTTAGGGCCAGAAGAATATGCGCCTCCCATTTAGACCATAGGCCATGCATAGGTGAGAAGCAGCGACCTACGACCTAGCCTAACCCGGAGCCGACTCGCATCCAACTCATCTCGGCAGCTACCTACAACTTGACACCAGAAGCCCCTATAAATACGCGACCACCTCCAATTTTGAAGGGACTTTTGGGGGGAGGGGAATCATTTTCTTCAAGATATTGAGACTTCACCATCTTCAAAGCAATCTACACTTCCTCACTTCAAACTCACGCAAGACATTTAGACCGAACTTCGCACAAAGATTCGACCTATTCAATCATGGATTCAAAGAACTCTATCACGACGAAGTCTTTTCTAGCTACTCGTCTTTTTGAATTGAATTGGATTGTAATTGAAAGAGATTGTAATAAGTTGTAATTCAGTCAGCAATAAAAAGAATTGAAGTGGACGTAGGCTTGATCATAAGCTGAACCACTATAAACTATGTGCTCATTTACTACATTTTTCTGTTACTTACTGTTATCTCTTGATTCCCGTATTCACGGGTGGTGCTTTCACAACTATACTTCACACACCGGGGTGTTAGCGTTCAAACTTTGGCGTTAACATTATGTTTGTCTTTGTATGATGGTGGGTTGTCGAGGCTGCTGTTGCTTAGCAGTAGGTAGAGAATGGTAGCAGTTTTGTCGTGGTATTGAAGTATGGTTGTGTGGCTGTTGAGCAGCAGTTGATTTGTCATTGTGTTGCAGTGTTGGGGTTGTGTGGCTGTCGTAGTGTTGAAGTAAGGTTGTGGAAATGTAAGAGTGAATGATATGCATAGGTTGGTCGGGATGATGAATATGTGCGGTTGAAACTGTGATGAAGGGGAGTTTGGCACAGGGATTTGAAGCCAAGAGAGGCTATGCATTTGTTTGAATAAATTGGTAGAGAACTAGGATGAGACTATTGTCGATATGGTCAAAGCAATGTAGAGAAGCAGGTTTGTAGTGTGATGGAAGTAGTTAGTTTGTATGGGCATGTAAATATGAAGTGATGGCTGTTCTGGGGTGTATATGAAGAGGTGACTATTTTATGAATGGGGAAGTGGGTACGGTAGACGTGGAATTCGGGCTGTAGAACAATGGGCAGATGGTTGGGATATTTGTGAAATGTGCACTGGGCAGGTAGCAAGCAATAGGCAGTAGGGTAATGGTTTAGAAGCAGAGGAGGAAGTATGGGGAGGGATGGCAGTTTGCAACAATGGGATTGTATGCAGTTGAAATTGATACATCAAGCAATTTGTGATGGTGAGAATGATTGAGCAGTTAAGTGTCGGGGGAAGTCTCTGCTTGTAGAAGTGCTCTGTCAGGTGCACAGTCTAGTGCAGGTGCTTGGAATGCACAGATGTTACACTGTGTAGGCATAGATGAATGTTGAAATGGAACAGTGGCAAATTAGTGTGTAGGCTATGTAAATGCAAAAATATAAAAAGGAAAATGGAATTGTAAATGTTAAACTATAAAGAAAAAGGAAATAAAAATATTTTTGTTTGTTGTTTTGAAATGAGTAAATAATTTTAAAGGACAAATTAAAGTAAATAATTACGCACAAGGACACGTGCAAAAAACTTTTACCGTAAGGACAAAGCCCAAAGCCTGAATACAAATTAAAACAAAATAAAGAATTCCGTTCGTCTCCTCCTCCTTGCTTTCATTCAGAATTTGACGAAACTTTGTTCAAAAAAAGGGAACCCAAACAAGAAACAAATTTACATCTTCAACACAGCCGCAACAATCAACAGCCGACGAACAACAAGCACAATAGTCGACAGTCGGAGAAACCCTAACTACATCGAAAGTGGAGCAACAAAGTGAAAATAAAAATGTCGAATCACTTCCAAAAGTAGATATTAAAAGAGAAAACGCAATGATACAAGAGGGAAATCTACCTCCAGTGGAAATAATACCAAAGACAGTAAAGGGAAGAAACAGCAAGTTAAAACTTAAAAACCTACATCAGTAGAAAAGGCAAAGCAAAATAGAGAAAAAAATAACAAAAAGAAGACATGAAAATAATACAGAAATTGAAAGCAAAAAAGAAACAACAGAAAGTATACCAGAGAAGGTAACTGATAATATAAAATCAAGTATAACAAAGTTAGTATATTTTTGTTATAGTAACAGTGAATTTTTTTACACAGAACAAAGAAGAGAACATGCAACAACAAATAGTTGCAGAGAAAACAGTTGAAGAAAATATGCAAAAAAGAGAATAAAGAACAAAAGGCAGAAATAAACAACTATTCAAAGGAAAATACAAAAAGAAACCGTGGTAACTGAAATTGAAAATTTTGAACTGATACCTACTTGGAAAAAAATGATACATATTTACAGAAAACTAATACCTAGCTACTTAATACAAACTGATACCTAATTACTGCAAACTTGAAATTGTTAAATATTTGACTGAAGATATTTCACCGCAGCTAATACGCAACCTATTGTTACATTTCAACATAATTTGTTTCACAAATTACTTATTTTCTTTATTTTGAAATAATAGGATGATAATGATTTTGTTAATCCACATCCAGTTTAAAAGAAGCTATAAAATTGGTATGAGATTTCTCTTTCTTTTAAAAAATTTACTTATTGCAGATAATAAAGGTGAATATGACTTAACTTTTTAACATTTTGTCTTCATTAGAGACAAAAAATAGAAGAAATGCTCATAGAAATCTGAAAAAGCAATAATATAACAGGCATGGAGGTGAAACCAGATGATATGCATCAAATAAAGTGTGCATAACAAGCAGAAGACACGTAAGTTTTTTTGGTTAAAATGATATCTACTGAGAGCAAAACAATACAATTGAAACTACTAGTCATAATCAATTGAAAGTTGCTCATTATTCAAACTATCTGTGTTTTGGCATTATAACATTTCATACATAATTCTATACATCATTGTATGCCTTTTATGTCTAATTGAATTTGATTTATAACAAAATATTGAAAAATATTATCTCTCAATTTCAAAAACATTTAGTTCAGAAATAAACAGTTACTACAGAAAGAAAATTGATACCTCCATAAAAGAAACTGATACCTACAGAAACAAAACTGATACCTACATAAAAGAAACTGATACCTACAGAAACAAAACTGACACCTACAAAACCAAAAAAGATAACTACATAATAAAAAATAATAAAAAATATTTAGCAAATATATCTTATAGCTAGTAAAACTGTTAAATATTTTAATTCAAAGCATACTATATGCTTGTACCATTATCCCTAAAATTCAATGTTTTGTATTAATTGTAAACCTGATAATACAACTTATGCAAACTGATACTAACATTACATTTTGGTTCTGACGGGCTCGACTGTGGAATATTTGTAATGATATTCATCATTTCACTGAATAAAAGCAGAATACCAATAAAACTTGAAAAGAAGGAAATATTATCCACAAAAGAAAAGATTGTACATGCAATATTGACAAATGATGAACATTGTTGGAGTCTATCTAAATACATATCAAGCTTAGAAGATGAAAGAAAAGGAAAGAACTGAATTCACATTGTGATGTTTCACAATTAAATTTGATGTAAAGTAACGTAATTCTGTTGAAATTTGTACTTGTGAAGTAATGATGTTCTGTTGCAATTTGATACTTATGAAGTAATGATGTTATGTTTTTAAAACAAAGCTTCTCTTACTTGTAAAAACAAACACCAGAACTGATACTGTAAAAACATTTAACTGGTACTAAAACTGATAGTATCACTTATACTAAATACATGAAATTAAAATCAATTTGATAATATGCTATATTGAATACAAATTAATAACAAAAGGTTCAATTACAATAAACCACCAAGACAAGTCACACATCCACTTATTAATCTGAATAAATTCAAAATGAAAAATCAAATCATATCCTCTTCGAAGCTTGACGATTTCATTTATTATGACCAAGCTGTTTTGCACTCGCCACATCTGTTTTGTTTATTCTGAAAATACGAAAATCCTCATTTAGGCTTAACTGATGGTCTACCTGCGCCACATTATCACCACTGCCCAAAAAAACATTGGCAAAAACATGTTCAATTTAAAACATTACTTTTCCATTTTAGAAAACTGATACCTAAGTTATAAAAAACTGATACCTAGTTACTGATAATCAAAATAATTGATACTAAGAAAAAATAAAAATGATACCAGAAAACTGAACCTAAGATATGATACTTTTCCACTCTATCACAAGCTTATATACAACCAATCAATGATACTTTTCTAATCATCACAAGCTTATATCTCATTCTTCAAATCATACAAAGAGCAATCAATAGACAATCAAGTGCTAAAGTTGTTATTATTCAACACAAACAGACAAAGAAGGCTGTTATTAGGACTGCCAAAAAAAATAAAAAATAAAAAATAGTAAAAATATGTTCAATTTAGAACATCAATTATTCAATTTCACAAAGCCAATACCTACCGTATACAAAACTGATACCTAATTACCGATAATAATAAAACGATATTAGGAAAATATAAAAGCGTTACCCAAAAAATGAACCTAAATTATGATGTTTTTCCACACTATCACAACTTTATATACAACCCAAGCAATAATACTTTTGCAATCATCCCAACATTAATGGAAAAAAATGCAAGATAAATTACATGAAAAGCAAATTAAAAAACAACATTGCATAAAGAAACGAATAATAATAAAAAACCTGCTACTACTTCCACAATTTGCCATAGACGAACAAACATACAATGAGAACAACAACACTACATATCATTTGTAAAAATGAACACAATTAGAAAGCACGGCCAATTGTTTTTAACTCGAATAGAAAAACAACAAAAAATAAAGTCATATAAGCATACCTAATTAATACAATTTGATGAAAAAAATCGATCACTGTACAAATATGAAAAGAACGAGATCAACAAATTGCACGTAAGAAAAAAATTGATCGATGAACTACAATTTTCAAAAGAACGAAATTGAAATAACCAAACGAAATAGATCAATATTTTTATTGCGAGAGAGATATATGATCGTGACTGTTAACGCTTAAATTTGAACGCTAACACCCCAGTGTGTGAAGTATAGTTGTGAAAGCACCACCCGATAGATCGGGAAAGAATTATAAGCAAGTAATAGCGGAAAAGCAGTAAACAACAGCAATTTTATAGTGGTTCGGCTTATGGGTATAGCCTACGTCCACTTTAAGTACTTTTATTGATGATCACGTTACAAGTTGATACAAATCTTCTCAAGTACAACACATTTTGAATTACAAAAGACTTAGAACAAGTAACTCAAACTTCGATGTTGACAAAAATCTTCAAATCCATGGTGGATGTAGATGATTTCTTCATGAAGTTCTTTTAGACGTTCTTTGAATCTCAAAAAGCTTTAAGTGTTGAAGTAGTCTGGAATTCGGCAGAGAAATGGTGCTTGAAATTGATTGACCAAAGTCCTTTGAATGTTGGTGATGGTCCTGTATTTATAGGGGCTTTCGGTGTTTAATTGTAGGTAGCTTCCGAGTTAAGTTAGATCATGAGTCGGCTCCGGGTTAGACTAAGTCATGGGTCGGCGCCAATCTATTATGCCCAGTCTACGGCTTAAGCAGAAAACACATGTTAACGTGTTATGAGCTAACTGTTATGACCCAAATCCTAGGTCGTTACCGAGTTAACGACTCAAGTATGAACCGGTATGCTTTTTGATACTTAAGTCGGCCACCAAATTGGGTAGGTAGGTCAGCACACATGCTGGGTCAGAACTCACTACTGATCATTAAGTCGGCAAACCTCCTTTAAGCTTTAGGTCGGCAACTGATTCGAACCTTGGGTCGGCGACCTACTTAAACCTTAGGTCGGCAACCTATTTAGACTTTTAGGTCGGCAACCTTTTTCTGCCTTATGCAGTTAAGTCGGTCTCCCATATTAAGATACTAGGTCGGTACCCCTTCGTAAGTCCTAGGTCGGAACCTCTTTAAGCCTTAAGTCGGCATTACTTTAACTCTTAGGTCGGTATCCCCCTGTTAGCTTTTAGATTGTTATGCCTTGTTAGATCGACATCCCTTCACGCCTTAGGTCGGCATCACTTGGGTCAGTAGTCTATGAACCGCGGCAGGGTTAACATTTGCCCCTCGAAGTATACGCCCAATGCTTTGGTCGTATGCTTCGATATCCTTTATCTCGTCCTCCATTAGGTCGGTACACTTGTTAGGTCGGACACGATCCAATCAGTTAGATCAACAAGTCGGCGCTTCAGTTTCTTCCTCCTGTATAAAGTATTCGTTCTCTTCTCTTTTTAGCTTTACTTACTCCCTTGCTTCTGCCATTAAAGATTTTTTCAAGCTTCAAAAGGCGATTCGATTCCAATTAATCACTGACATCCTCTGCTATCCATTGCGTAAGTGAATCCTCTTCTTCGATTATAGATCACTGTCAGTTCGTGAATTTCGCCATCTAATCGCTTCCTGACATGACGCTTTATCGCGAATCCTATTACATCCACGGCTGATGGAGTTTAGGTTGCTAGGTTCGATTTTAACTGACCGATGAAACGATGAAGATGGTTCACTGATTCAGGCTAGTGGATTTTGATGTGTGCTAGGATTGCAAGGTTTCGAATTTGCAGAGGTTTTGAATTGGTGCAATGGATGATCTGAAAGTATGAACTAATAGGAATGAAGTGTGGGTTTTTTGATTCGAGGGGGTAGCTAACGGTTTGAGTGGGTCGAAGTATTGATTTTGATGCGACCCGTTGATTTCAGGCGACTTAGCTTTTGGCCGATTCAATCCTTAAATCGTGGCCGTGTTAATGCATGTGGGAAACCCACCGACCTACCATTCTGCCGATCTAAGCTTTAAACCGTGGCCGAGATAATGCCAGAAAGAAGTTTACTGATTCAAACCTTAAAGCTTGAGTCGTGACCGAGCTAACACTTGAGAAATTCCTGCCTTTCGAACCAGAGCTTGCGACCTAGTGAACGAGTTGCCAAGTTAAACCATCTAGACCTTGACCCGCTACCTACTTAGCTTCATCTTGCAAAAGAGTTTTAAACCGTAGCCGAGTTAGTTCTTAGGCTCTGGGCGTATTGTCATTTAGGAGCATAGGCCTACTTTAAGTATTCTGACTTGGACTTCCGAACTAAGTTGCCTATATTTTGAACATTTTGAACTGGCCTAACTTCAAGTTTGCTTGAATTTCATTGTGTTACTTTACAGATCATTCTCACTTTTAAGCTGTAAACCTGTTGAGAATAACAAACAAACAAAGAAAACCAAGGCGCATATACTGCCATTGACTGCCCATATCAAATGACAGATTAGTCAAGACAAGATAAGAGACATGAATATATTGCATGAAATGTTGTGAATTAATTGATTATAGTAAAATATTAATGCAAAGTATCAATGATTTGAACTGATTTATCTGCATCAACATCCTACTTGAATATTTAGACTTAAAACAATAATCCCTGAATTTTATAACTAACAAATGCTTGCTAGTTTTTAATCCAGTTACCTTTGCTTATTGTTTGATTGATACTTGTACGACACTTCACACACTTTAGGAAACGTGCACCTTCATGTTTGAATACCCAGTTGTTTATGTAGAATGACTTCCCTCCAACAAGAAGAAATGGTAGCTCAAGAGGAAGAGACTTTCCCGGTGGCTGTTCCCATAGAGAATCCTCCGGAGAGAACTTCAACCATTCTAACCCCAAGAATGTTTATTCAGATACGCACTCAATTCGGCTTTGCTGAAAGTGATGTCTTATTGCCCGGGCCAAGCGACACTGCCGATAATCCTCCTTACGGTTTTGTTGCAGCCAATCGCCAAATGTGCTTAAGTGGGGCAATTCCCCCTTTCAATGACTTCCTTCGAACTCTTCTTCTCCGGTTGACGATCTCTCCATTTTAACTTCATCCTAATGGTTATGCCATCTTGATGGGGTTATGTGTTTTGTTTAGAAGAACTCTTGATCGCCTACCGAGTTTTGAAGAAATTCGTTATCTGTGCTCGTTTACAAAGAGTAAAGATCATCCTTCACTCATTATTGTGAGAAGTGCCAGAAACCGCAAGCTCCTTTCCGATCTCACTGAAAGTGTTCATGGATTTTTGAACCAGTTTTTCTTTGCTCGCTACCCTCCAGGGTTTTATGCCATCTGGAGAATAGGAAGTAAGACTAGTGTTTCCATTTTTTCGTTTTTGAAACTTTTTCCGAGATCCGAACTTTCAGTTGCTAACTTCATTCTTTGCTCTTTTCAGCACTTCCTCTCCCTTCTAGAGATCCGATTCATAAACAAGTTTTCGAGAGGTTGAGTGCCGTGGCTGCGGAAGAAAGGAGCATAAAATTTCTGCTGAAGGATGAATTTTTACACCAATACGGGCTTCTACACGCTTCTCGTTCTACGCATGCTCATGAAGTTCCAACAGAAGTTCCCGATTCTCCGACGAAAACTCCTGACGCCCCGGTTACTGTCGAACAACTCGCATCAAAAGAGTCTAATATTGAAGCTTCATTGGTGAAGTGTTCCACTTCTACCGACATTATGGGGTCATCCAGTAAGACGGTGCTTGCCCCGATCGAGGAAGAAGAAGAACCTTCACGGCCTCTCGGGGGGTTAGCTGATGTAGGAATTGAGAAAACAAGTCCCACCAAGCATGATGGTGACGATGTTTACGAGGGGTTGAGCGACATAATAGTGACTTCGCAGGAGCTTTTTAGAGATGACGTATCTAAAACTATCTCTCCTGTAATTGAGGCGACGTCTCTTCTTCGACAAACACCAACACAAACATCAACTCCTCATACCCAAGCTTTCATCACCTCTGCACCAAAGAGTGGTTTGTAGCTTAATGCGTGTAGCTTGCACATCACACAACACTTAGGATTTTCCAGCACATTTATGCACTTATCTTCTTGTACTTTAAAGACTTCTAAAGCTTATCTTTTCTTATTTCAGATTCTTCAATGACACGCGGCAGATCATATTACCAAGATTTCCAACGCTATGGGGGGCGTGGTCAATATGATTATCGGCGTTACTTTCCCTCCTATAGAGAGTCTGATGAAGAGAGGGCTGCTCGAAAGGCTCGTGAAAGGAGGGATGCAGAAGAGCGTCATGACAGAAGGGATAGGGCTGAGCACCATGATTCTCTGCAGAGGAGTGATGACTCGCACAAAAGGAAATCTCACGACGACCGAGGAAAAGGTCATGTAGCTGAAGATTCAGGCAAACGAGCCCGACATGGTGAGAGACATGTTTCCACTATTCCCGAAAAGCCTACTGCCCCTGCCCCTCTTGACATTACTTCTGACTCTCCTGCTCTTGGGAAGGAGGACATCCAGACAATAATAAGCAGGCCTAAATTTCAAGTGGGACCCGGCCCGGCCACTTTACAAAGTCGTTTTCCACAATGGTGCTTAAAGGGCGTGAGATTTGACCTAGACTTGGTCCCCATTGACAAGTCTGCTATGTTGCGCAATCTTGATGCAGTCAAGCTCGATATCGAGAGGATGTCAAACTGGCAGAAGCTTGTTGATGAGCTTCAAAGAGTTAACCGTGCCAACTTAGAGGCCATGCTCACAATGGAAAATGATAAGGCTGAGTGGCAAAAGGTCCTTGAGCAGCACGACACTGAAATGAGGAGCATTACTTCCTACAACGAGGAGCTCGAAGCAAAGGTTGAGAAGTTGAAAGATGAGCTTGCTGCTTCCTCTACTTCATACTCTCAAAAAGAAGAAGTGCTTCTCAGACAAGTTAGAGATGCTCATGCCAGTCAGAGGGATGCCGAAGATAGGCTCGAGGCACAAAAAAGAATCAGTGAAGGCTATGTCTCTGATATTGCTGGGCTTCGAAAGAAAAACAACTCCCAGGAGGCGGAGATACAAATGCTTAAGCTTCAGCTTGCCAGAACTGAAAGGGAGCGCGATGAGGCTGTCGCCGGCAAAATCGCAGCCGAAGAATCTCATGAGGCGACCAAAAACAGCTTCGGCTCAACATTATTCGACTTCTACTTGCATAGCGTCTTGGGGCGTGGAAGCCTCGCCTTTCTTGGTCCCAAGTATGAGATCACTTTAGCTGAAGTGTGGGAGGCCGCCCTCGATATGCTTGGTGCTGAAGGTGCTGGTTATGACGAGTCAGCCCTGGAAAGGCATTATTTTGATGAAGACGCTCGCGCTGCTCTCGCCAGGGGAAAGGAACAACTTGCCAAACTAAGAACCGAAGTGACGGAAGGGGATCAGCTGGGGAAAACCACTTCAACTACTCTAGTCCAGCCACCTTCTTCGTCTGAAGTCGACATTATTGGTTCCAGTTCCCATCTCGCTTCTCCCACCAAAGTTACCGCTGATATTACAAGCACACAAGGTGGAGACGAGGGTGAAGAGAGCGCTGATACGCAAGCTTATGAAGTCGATATCAGGAAACCAGCTTCTCCAGGTAACTTCACTGTTAATCTCGCTACTGTCAATTCTGCTCAAGCTGGTTACTCGTTTATTTCACATGAGTTTCATGAGCTACTTGGCTATTTTCTCAACCTTGACGAGCCTTCATCTCCTCTCTTTACTGACTTCATTGGTGAACCCTCATCTCCTCTTTTTACTGACTTTAACCTTTTTTCTTCTGTAGAGAAAGTACCAAGCACTGCTCAAACTTCTACTCCTCCGGTCATCCTTCCTTCATCTCTTCAGGCGGTGCCTCCTTCTGCCTCGCAACCTGGATCACAGGAGGAACAAATAGAGGCTCTTCACGGCTTGGATGATCCCATCGCTTCGCAAGAGCAGAAAGATGAGAGACCTGAGGGAGGTGACATTTCCCCGGAACGGACTCCTTCTGACGACATTGTTCTATCAAAACTTGTCACTCCGGGGAGTGAGTCTTCCTCACAGAGGAGAGAGAAGCGTGGGACATCAAAGAGGAGGGGGAAGAAAATCACCGCCACTGAAGAGGAGCCGGAAGTTGGACCGGTTACACCTGCCTCTCCCACTTCCCTTATACCCACTGGCCGTCCTGAAAAGCTGGTTATTCGACCGAGTAAAGGGTCCAAAGGAGGGAAGAAGAAGTGAAGATTTTAGCTTTTTGCCTTTTGTATGAACTGGCCGAGAGTTGTGCGGGTACCGGCCCCCGCTTTTATTTTGAAACCTGTATCTGCATTATAGTTGAATAAAATGATTCTTCGTTTGTACAAACTTCTGTTTGAATTTGAGAATGCATTTACTATTTATTTTTGCACAAGTTTGTTCATATAGTATTGCAGCGGGCTTATGGTATGTTGCTTGAGTATTACTTTACTGAGGCAGCTATACTACTATACCATGTTGCCCCCATACCTTAAGCTTGTTGCGATATTTTATACTTCGAGGGGACTTGCACTCTTATTTGTTAAAGAATAATTATTTTATTCTTTAAAGAAAATTTTTATTGAGTACAACTCCCTTCGTATAAGTTTTTACGCTTTGTGGTTCGAAGAAATCACTTTTCTCTTTTGCTTATGTGCATATTTTACCAAGTGAATTCCTCTATGTAGTAAAGCGGACCTCTGAAGGGTACTTTAACTTCCTTTCTTTTTACGATCATTTTCCATTTGAAAGTTAAAGTACGCTTTTGATGAGGATTTTTTTTTTATACAAAATTGTACCTCTGAGGAGGGATTTTTCACGTTTCAACACTTGGAAGTTTTATTTCAATCTCGGTGAAACGTGTACCCCCAAAGAGTTGTGCCTTCGAAGAAAGCCTTTTCACGTTTCAACACTTGGAAGTTTTATTTCAATCTCGGTGAAACGTGTGCTTCCAAAGAGGTCTTTTTTCTTGATTGTGTCCCCGGGAGGGGGTCGTACCTCTAAGGAGGGATTTTTTACGTTTCAACACTTGGAAGTTTTATTTCAATCTCGGTGAAACGTGTACCCCCAAAGAGTTGTGCCTTCGAAGAAAGCCTTTTCACGCTTCAACACTTGGAAGTTTTATTTCAATCTTGGTGGAACGTGGGCTTTCAAGAAGGTCTTTGTTTTTGCATTTCAACTTTGGTGAAGTGAAATTCCGAAGAGCGGTTGCTACACTTCAACTCCTGGCGAAATGTGCCTCCGAAGACGGCTTTTATTTTGTTTACATTTCAACTCTGGTGAAGTGAAATTCCGAAGAGCGGTTATAACACTTCAACTCCTGGTGAAATGGGCCTCCGAAGAGGGCTTTTATTTTGTTTACATTTCAACTCTGGTGAAGTGAAATTCCGAAGAGCGGTTATAACACTTCAACTCCTGGTGAAATGGGCCTCCGAAGAGGGCTTTTATTTTGTTTACATTTCAACTCTGGTGAAGTGAAATTCCGAAGAGCGGTTGCTACACTTCAACTCCTGGTGAAATGTGCCTCAAAGAGGGTTTTCATCGCCTGGAAGTTACTCTCTCATGGTTGGAGGGTCATGACTCCTCCAATCTTTTTTGTTGAGTAGCGAACTTTCTTTTTTGTGGCGTATGACCCATTAGAGGTCTTTTATCCTCCGAAGAGTTGCGCCTCCGAAGAGGACTTGTGCCGCTGATGGTAGCTTTGGTTGTTCCTCTGTTCACTTGCTTATGCCTTTTCAGCGATCCTCTTTTTTTTTTTTTTTTCAAGTTTTCATTCCCCTTTCTCTCACAAGTGGCTTGTTTAATCCAAGGAAGTGTACTTCATTGCCAGGCAAGTTCGTGAGAACGGGCACTAGCTTCCTAATTGGATGTTTGTTTGTTCAAACAATCTCAATTTATCAGCAAGGGCTCGTTTCTATCGAAATCATTAGCCGTTCAATTGAAGTATTTCCTATCTAGGATTTGAATTCGGGGTCTTTGTGACTTGAAATTTGTTTGTTGAATGATGGTGAGAATCGCTCGGTCTTATTATGCGCAAGTTTTATTTCCATTGTCTGCAAAAATTTAAATTGACATTTTAGCAATACATTTTATGTATTTTTATATCGAAAACAAAGCAAACATATAATGATAATAAGGAACACAAGATTTATAGTGGTTCGGCCATGAAATTGGGCCTACATCCACTTTATATTCTTCCATTATTTACTTGCATCAGTTTCACAATTGCTTTCAATTACAAGAATCATACATTCATAATTCTTTTTACAATTTTTCAACAAAATTTTCAAGTAAAGTATGGACGCAAGTGGTTGCTATTCCATGCCCTTGGAATTTGATCTCCATCAACAGTGGTGAGCTTGAATGTGCCGTCAAGAAGCTTCTGACCTATTACATATGGTCCTTCCCAATTTGGCCCAAACACACCTGTCGCGGTCATAATTCTTTTCAGGACTAGATCTCCAATTTCAAAGCTGCGTTGCCGAACTTTGGAATTGAAATGTCTGGCTATCCTTTGCTGATGAGCTGCAACTCTGAGGTTAGCTTCATTTCTTTTTTCATCAAGGAGATCCAGCGCTTCAAGTTGCAGCTTTTCATTTTCTGCTTGATTGAAATGGATTCTTCTGTGTGAAGGGACCTCTGCTTCAACCGGGATCATTGCTTCCGACCCGTATGCTAACGCAAAAGGAGTATGCCCAGTTGCAGTTTTGTGAGTAGTTCTGTATGCCCATAGTGCAAGTGGTAGTTTATCGACCCAACCACCTTTTGCTCTTTCGAGTTGCTTTTTGACGGTTGATTTGATGATCTTGTTCACTGCTTCCACTTGCCCGTTTGCCTGCGGATGAGCTACTGCCGAAAAGCTTTTATGGATTTTGAATCGCTTGCAAAAATCCTGGAATTCCTCGCTTTCAAACTGAGTTCCATTGTCTGTGATTATTTTCTGAGGCACACCGTATCTGCAAATGATATTCTTGGTCACAAAGCTTATCATTTTCTTTGAAGTGATCGTAGCCAATGGTTCAGCTTCAGCCCACTTAGTAAAATAATCAACTGCAACAATAGCATATTTAATCCCTGATTTAGCAGTTGGTAGCGGCCCGATGAGATCCATTCCCCAAATTGCAAATGGCCATGGACTGACCATCTGTGTGAGTTCGGTAGAAGGTGCTCTAGGAATTTTGGCATATCTTTGGCACTTGTCACATTTTCGGGAGTAATCTGCGGCATCCCGATTAATTTCTGGCCAAAAATATCCGTATCGGAGAATTTTCTTTGCTAGTGTTTGACCACCTGAATGATCACCGCATTCTCCTCCATGCACTTCAGCTAGGATTGTTTTGGACTCTTCCCGGGATACACATCGAAGCAATGGCATTGAGAATCCCCGTCTGTATAATCGGCCATCCTGAATTACATAGCGAGAGGCCTTTCTTAGAAGCTTTCGTCTTTCTATCGAGTTTTCTGGCAGAGAACCCCTGAGTAGGTAATCCAGTATTGGAGTCATCCATGACTCTTGTTCTTGAGATACATTCACAATCCAGTCTATATCCATCTCGTCTATACTTGGCGCTGAAAGGACTTCTACAGGGACCAATCCCAATAGTTGAGCTTCACCAGAACTTGAATACTTTGCGAGGGAATCTGCCTTCATATTCTCTTCCCGAGGAATGTGGCTTATTGAATAATGACCGAGTTCACATAGGAGTTCCCAAGCCTTTGACAAGTAGGAAGGCAAATTTCCACCTTTTGCTTGAAATTCTTTCTTGACTTGGCATACAATAAGCTGAGAATCACTGAAAATTTGTAATGCTCGAATGTTCAGCTCTTTAGCGATTTTCAGACCTGCAATAAGAGCTTCATATTCTGCTTCATTGTTTGTTGAAGGAAATTCCAGTCTTAGTGCATAACATAATGATCGACCTTCAGGAGTTTCAAGTACCACTCCGGCTCCAGAACAGTTGTCATTTCTTGCGCCATCAACATACATCTTCCACTGGATTGGAGAATCATTGACCGCTTTTTCCTCACCATTATCTTTCTCTGTGAATTCTGCAATGAAATCAGCTAAAGCTTGTCCGTTGATTGCTTTTCGGGGGTGATAGGTGATGTCATATTGACTAAGTTCAATGTTCCATTTTAGAAGACGACCCGAAGTTTCAGGGCGAAATAGGACTTGCTTTAGAGGCTGATCAGTGAGTACTTTGATAGGATGAGCTTGGAAATATTGCCTCAGTTTCCTCGATGCAACTAGTAGGCAATAGGCGAGTTTTTCCAACTTGGAGTAATTCAGCTCTGCCCCAGTGAGTCTTTTGCTGATATAGTAAACTGGATGTTGAATCCTTTTGTCTTCCCGTATCAGCGCTGCACTTAGAGCATGAGATGATACTGCCAAGTATATAAGAAGATCCTCACCATTGCCTGGCCTAGAAAGTATCGGAGGCGTTTCCATATGACGGATCAACTCTTCAAAGGCTTTTTGGCATTTGGGAGTCCATTCAAAGTTCTTCTTTCCTTTTTTCAGGGCATCGAAGAATGGGATGCATTTATCAGTAGCTTTGGAAATGAACCGACTCAAAGCGGCGACCTTTCCGTTGAGACTTTGCAATTCCTTCTTCGTTCTAGGAGCTTTAACCTCTTTTAAGGCGGTAATTTGAGCTGGACTGGCCTCAATGCCCCTAGCACTGACGATAAAACCTAAGAACTTTCCGGATTCGACCCCAAATGTACATTTCAGAGGGTTAAGTTTCATTCTGTATTTCCGGAGGACTGCGAACATTTCTGCTAAGTGTTCAATGTGATCCACTGCTTTCCTGGACTTCACTAACATGTCGTCGACGTAGACTTCCATAGTTTTGCCCAATTGCGGTTTGAACATAGCATTAACAAGTCTTTGGTAGGTTGCCCCTGCGTTTTTTAATCCGAAGGGCATAACTCTGTAGCAATAAAGCCCAACATCTGTAATAAAGCTTGTATCCTCCTGATCCGGCTCATGCATCATGATTTGGTTATAACCGGAATAGGCATCCATGAAGGATAACAATTCATGTCCCGCAGTTCCGTCTACCAGTTGATCGATCCTAGGTAATGGGAAGCAATCTTTGGGGCAAGCCTTGTTTAGATCAGAAAAATCGATGCACACTCTCCATTTCCCATTAGCTTTCTTGACCAACACAGGATTTGAAACCCAATTCGGATATGTAGATTCTTTGATGAAGTTATTTTCCATGAGTCGATCAACTTCTTCTTTTAATGCTGCTGACCTTTCTGGACCCTGGGTTCTTCTTTTCTGTTTAACTGGCATAAACTTTGGGTCAATATTCAGAGCGTGTACTGCAACTTCTGGGGATATCCCACACATATCGGCATGAGTCCAAGCAAAGACATCTAGATTTGCTTTCAGGAAAGATATTAAGACATTCTGAATTGACACATTAAGCTGCGAACCCACATTCAACACCTTATTTGGGTCCTTCGGGTCAACAGGTACCGGAATTGTTGTTTCCACCGGTACTACTCTATTCTCCCCTGTACTGGCTTTTCTGGGATCCATTTCTTTCCGTGCCCCGCTGTGTTCGCCAGTGCAGGGTCCGCTCTGTAATTGCTACAAAGCTTGTTCCTTGATGCGGACTGGAGTTGCCGCATCCTTTCCCATTTCTCTTTTTCTTGACTCTCGCAGCTCCGTCCAATAACATTCTCGCGCAGCATTTTGATCCCCTTTTATAACTCCTACTCCATTGTCAGTAGGAAATTTAATAGTGAGGCACCACGGGGCTAGGATAGCTTTGAATGCTGCGAGTGTTGGACGGCCAAGAAAAGCATTATAAGCAGAATATTCATCGACGATCACAAAGGTTTGCTTTCGGACCACTTTCCTTTCTCCTTCCCCAAGTTCTACAAACAGATCGATGGTTCCTACTGGTTGCTTTGGCTCCCCAGTGAAGCCAACGATTTTCTGTGATGAGGCTTGCACATCGATCATAGGGATTTTCATCTGGTCAAATGTCTTCTTGAAGAGAATATTACATGACGCTCCGCAGTCAATGAGGACTCTTCTGACAATGGCTGGTCCAATACCAGCCGAGATGACCAAGGGATCTAAAGTAGGAGCTTCAATACCTGTAGAATCTCTGGCTCTGAAAATAATATCATCACTGAAAGTTTTCTGTTGTTTAAGGGGCGTAGTGTCTTCTAGAACAAAGACGTTTTCTTCGGCTGGAGCATATTTCAAAGCCCTGGAATATCTCTCCATCTCACCCCAACTTTTACCAGCTGGGTGAGGTCCTCCTGAAATGACATTGATAACGGGCCTTCCAGATTCATGCCCCGTAGCTTTCTCTCCTGCCCCAGGCTGATGAACAGGGGGCCGCTGCCCCTGACTTGACGATGCAGGATTGTTGCTATTCTTTTTTACGAATTGCTGCAACTTGTTTTCTCTTAGCAACTCTTCAATCAGATTTTTCAGCTGGCGGCATTCATCAGTTTCATGACCTGGTTGATTGTGGAAGCGGCAGAATTTCCCACTTTGTATGGCTTTTCTCCCAGTTCTCAAAGGGATAGGTTTAGGGAAATCGACGGAATCTTTAGTGGCGAGGTAGATGTGCTCCGGTGTATGTGATAATGGAGTATATTCTGATGGCTTGAAGGATCGGGGCTTCTTCAGATTACCCTGTTTCTTCCCATTACTATTCTCCCTTTTTTGCCCCACCGATTCATTCTTGCGTGGAGCGACTGTGTTGTCTTCTGCTTTTTCCAACACTGTCTTTACTGGTAAAGGACGGCTTTCCAAGCGAATGAATTCGTCTGCTTTTTTGTAGAACTTTTCGAGAGAGGTTGGCTCCTTCATATTTAACCATTTCCCAAATTCGCTTGACTTATCGATAGCCCTCATCAGATAAGTCAACATCATTCGTGGTTCAGCATTGTCCACCTCAGCCAGTGCTATATTGAAGCGGTTCAAGAAGGATCTGATAGACTCACCAGGATTCTGCTCTAAACTCGATAGTGACATAATATCCTTGGCCTTCGAAGCATACAGTCTAAACTGCTCCTTGAATTTTCTGGTCAAGTCTGAAAACTGATCGATAGATCGGACTGGTAACTTGGTGAACCACAGTAAAGCCACGCCTTCCAGGTATACGGGGAAATATCGGCACTTTATTTCATCGGAGGCCCTGGCACCTGTCATGTGCCAGTCATATTTATACAGGAACTCATTCGGATCACTCGTCCCTTTGCAAGCTGGAATAGTCGGAGGGACAAACTTCCTTGGAAATTCCGCCTTCAAGATTTTTTCAGTAAACGGAGTTTTACTTGGAGCGAAACCCCATTCCTTCTCATCTTCAACCCTTTGCATACTTTCTTTCATGATCTGCCGGACCATTCCAGAAAGATATTCCTCATCATGCCGAGTTCTAGATCCACCGGCGTCAGGTACTGCCTGCTCAAAGGGACTAGTAGGCCTTTCAGGAGCATTCCTTTCATTAACATCATGAATGTTGCCAGCATAGTTCCTTTCATTACCAGCCGGTTGATTGTTTGCCCCAAGTAAGTCGTTCAACTTATTCAGAATCAGAGCATTCTGGGCACTTTGAGCCTCTAGTTGTGCATTTTGGGCGTTTATCTGCTGGTTTAGCCCTAGAATCACAGCATCCAATTCCGCTTTTGTAACTCCAACAGACGGAGTGGGTAGATTAGGCACAGGGGAAGCGGAGGTTCCCTCTTGAATGTTCCCAGATCTGATAGATCTACTTTTCCTTCCAGGAGCCATAATCTCAGATATACTTCTGGTTTTTAAGGAAATTCTTTCTTCAAATCTCTGCGAAGCAATGATGACAGCTGTCCTGAGTTCAATTCTCAGTGAAAGCACCAAAAATGTTAACGCTTAAATTTGAACGCTAACACCCCAGTGTGTGAAGTATAGTTGTGAAAGCACCACCCGATAGATCGGGAAAGAATTATAAGCAAGTAATAGCGGAAAAGCAGTAAACAACAGCAATTTTATAGTGGTTCGGCTTATGGGTATAGCCTACGTCCACTTTAAGTACTTTTATTGATGATCACGTTACAAGTTGATACAAATCTTCTCAAGTACAACACATTTTGAATTACAAAAGACTTAGAACAAGTAACTCAAACTTCGATGTTGACAAAAATCTTCAAATCCATGGTGGATGTAGATGATTTCTTCATGAAGTTCTTTTAGACGTTCTTTGAATCTCAAAAAGCTTTAAGTGTTGAAGTAGTCTGGAATTCGGCGGAGAAATGGTGCTTGAAATTGATTGACCAAAGTCCTTTGAATGTTGGTGATGGTCCTGTATTTATAGGGGCTTTCGGTGTTTAATTGTAGGTAGCTGCCGAGTTAAGTTAGATCATGAGTCGGCTCCGGGTTAGACTAAGTCATGGGTCGGCGCCAATCTATTATGCCCAGTCTACAGCTTAAGCAGAAAACACATGTTAACGTGTTATGAGCTAACTGTTATGACCCAAGTCCTAGGTCGTTACCGAGTTAACGACTCAAGTATGAACCGGTATGCTTTTTGATACTTAAGTCGGCCACCAAATTGGGTAGGTAGGTCGGCACACATGCTGGGTCAGAACTCACTACTGATCATTAAGTCGGCAAACCTCCTTTAAGCTTTAGGTCGGCAACTGATTCGAACCTTGGGTCGGCGACCTACTTAAACCTTAGGTCGGCAACCTATTTAGACTTTTAGGTCGGCAACCTTTTTCTGCCTTATGCAGTTAAGTCGGTCTCCCATATCAAGATACTAGGTCGGTACCCCTTCGTAAGTCCTAGGTCGGAACCTCTTTAAGCCTTAAGTCGGCATTACTTTAACTCTTAGGTCGGTATCCCCCTGTTAGCTTTTAGATTGTTATGCCTTGTTAGATCGACATCCCTTCACGCCTTAGGTCGGCATCACTTGGGTCAGTAGTCTATGAACCGCGGCAGGGTTAACAGTGACTAAAAAATTTGATCGAAAGGAAGTAAAAGCACGCGAAAGTGGGCTGGAAAGAAATAAAATGATAATTTGTCCTTTAGAGAAAATGATTAGCAGGCTGTCCTACATCACAAAAAGCCCTAAAAACTATCGTTGAGGAAAATTTCATGTTTTGAAATTGTATGTAATAAATTTTTTTGAAATAGAAATATGTATGCAAATGCCATTAGAAAACAAGAAACACAACCAAAATCAATTAAAAATCACACACAAACACATAAAAAAATTGTTTTTTTAAATGCAAATTAACACACAAAATAAACAAACGATGAAATCAAAAGAAAACAATTCGAAGAGTAGAAAATAAAATCAAAGAAAATTCCCCGGCAACAGCGTCAAAACCTTGTTTAACGACAAATTTTCTATCGAGTTAGAAAAATGCCAATAAATTTTTAATTAATTTTAACCGCAAGCGCATGGCATATAATTTTAGTACACGACAAGTACAAGACAATCCATAGGGAATTTTTTAGATTTTATAATTTTCTAATCAATCAAATTAGACCAAAATGGAGAGAAGATTGTTAACTACAATTTGTAAACAAAATGAAGCTAAAATTAGAAGGAAAATGAGATTAAAAAGTATGAGATCAGAGAACAATTTAGAAGCAAATCCACACTCCTATTTTTGTAAGTCAATAGATAAATAATTTATGATCTCTAGTTATGATATTAAATGAAATAATTGTTGCATTGACCATACGTATAGTTTATTTATGTTATTATTTGGCATAACTTAAACCATCAAACTATAATGCAACAGTTATACCATTTATAAATTCTTATGAAAATGAAGCCGAAACAAAAGCTATTTTAAGTATGATCTATTTACTATTGTAATTAGTAAAATGGATCATCAAATTTGTTTTTAATTTCTTTTCAAAATCAAAAATCAATTAACAAATGATGATGTAAATTGTGTTATGTTGAATAAGAATATCTCATTTGCAAAAGCAACATAAGCTATCAAACCCACTTGTATAAACTTATATCAAAATTCACTTCATGAAGCACAAACCAAAAGAGATCATAAATCATAGAAATGCTGAAATTACATAAAGTTACAGAGTTTCGTTACCCCTAAATTGAAGGGGTTTAGCTACTCATTTGTGTTATCAAGTCAACGCTTGTAAATTTCAACATTAAAAAGCAAAGAAATGGAAACTAAGCAAAGGAAGAAAGAGAAATTAACTACTAACTACTTGCATGAAAACAAAGCTACACTACTTGCGTGAATGTAAACTTAATCTACTAACAAACAAAAGAGAAGAGTATAGAAATAAGCATATGTATAAAAGTAAATAAAAACATGTGGAAAAGTGAAGAGAAAGAGGCTAGGAAACCATTTTTGTTTCATGAAACATAGAGCTTACAACTTTCATTTTGATTTCCTGACTAATTACAAAGAGTAGAAGATATTTACATGTACATAAGAGGGCTACTTATACATGCGCAAAACCTAATTTATATTTTTGGAGAATGCCCAAATTGTACTTGAGGTAGTGTGGCCACCATATAATCAATAACATATGTTAATTCTCCACTTAAATGTGCATGAAGCTTTAGTGGCCTTTTAGCATGTGCATTAGCTCCTAATTAAAAATCAAGGTAAGTGGCTAGGTTGGGTCCCCCATGTTCATGAGTTTGAATTATTTTCATCTTCATTTACTTTATTTCCTTTTGTGCATGCGTAGCTTCACGAAACCACTTGTAATTTCCATCGAATTCTCCTATAAAATAATATAAAATTTTCCAAGCAAAAATTCTCAAATTGACACATACCGTAACAACCTGCATATTTTACAAATTAATATTTAAATATTTTATTTAAATATTTCATCGTTAGTCGGATTATTGTCCGAAAAGCTAATTTTTGCAAGCGGTTGAGTTAGGACTCGAGATCACCCCCATTGAGTTCATAATAACGTTTGCGACCTTTTTTAGTACAAATATCAATATGTTTGGAGTTAGTAGAATTTTGCTACTTTATCACTTTGGGCTTTGGTTTGGGTTTCAGCCCTTTATCCTAGCACAAGCCCTTGCTCCACCCCCACTTATCTTCATTCACTTTATTTTCCTAATACTCTCAAGCTCTAGATAAAAATGGTGGAGAAGAAAAAGAATAAGGAAATCCTAAACCTAGTTCCATTTGCAAAATCCAAGCTTTAACTCCAAATTCAAAGAAGAAGCTTTGGTAAGCCTTCTCTTCATCTTCTCCAACTCTTTCTTTTTTCAATTTTAGAAATTCCTAAACCTAACTAAGGAAATCTTTCTCTTTTAAGCTTAGATTCAAGCTTGTTTGGTCGGAATTGAAGAGTGATTGTTCTTGCCATTCCTCTATAGCTTCTTCTTCATTTGTTTTGTGTAAAAAGGTGAGATTTTTATCTCACATCTATGTCTTTATCTATCTGTGTTGTTAGGTATGAATTCCTAACACTTATTCAAGTGCAACTGCTTTTGATTTGGATTGCTTTGGTGTATATTCCAATTTTTGGTGTTGTGAAAGCAAAATTTATGAAATCCTTTTATGGATATTTGGACATCGATATTCAGGGCGTATCGAAGAGCTTTTAAGGCTGGGTTGTCGCATGGCATAAATCCTTAGTCGTTATTGCTCGTCCGATCGCTTCCGATAATCGTTTTGTCCATCATTGGCCAAGGCAAGAAAGTGCCAAAAGCTTCAGTTTCAGACGTCTGAAATTATTGATTCAGACGTCTGAATCTGGTCTGGGAAAAATTTCATTCCCCAGGTCAGACGTCTGAATTATAATTTCAGACATCTAAATTTGCTCAAATCCAACCCGAGAGAAAATAGGCTAAAATAGCGATTTTCAGACATCTGAAATCAGTGACCCAGACATTTGAATAGGGCTCTGGAAAATATTCATTTTCCAGATTCAAACGTCTGAACCATTTATTTCAGACGTTTGAATCTGTTGTCTTTGCCCAATTTTCCCTATGTGTTTGGGTTTCCCGTTTTAAATCGATTCGTGTTTATCCGACTTATAGTTATGATTTGTTTTTTACTTTGATAACTTTTTCTTTTTTTGGGATATTAGAGAGTATCCATTTGATGGATTCGATATCGATTTATATGGATTTGATTCACGGCTTCGAATGTGAATTTGGGTGATTGGTTGTTTCTACAATCATTTCTGTAATTTTTCACTTTAAAAACATAAAGGTTTTCTATATTAGTAGTAAATATCAAAACTCTTTTATCAAAACGATTTTAACACTATTTTACTACAAAACTCGTTTCTTAAACCGTTTTCCAATCCACTGGCATATGCAAACTTTTACCTCACTCGTATGAGAAATCTAATTAAACGGCATAGCAAAACAAGTGGTATGAAACACTTTCATTTACCTTGTCGGCTAACACTTGGACTTGTTCGACTGAACCTCTTGTGATAATTTTTGAGTGGAGATCTACAATTTGTTCGTAAATACTTAAGTTAAGCAAGTGGTTATGGGACATGAGGCTAAACTCATTTATTTACTAGCTTGGTGTAGTTGACACTTCTTGATGATCATTGATGATCATTTATGCGATTCAGACTAGCGAAATGCTATGTTTCTTTGTCCACGTAGGGGAAGGTACCTTGTTTTATTGAGTTTCTTCTCATTTCTTTTATAGGCTAACGACCTAGTACTATTTGGAGTTTCGACTCAATTTTTGTGGGCTAGAGACCCATGTTCTTTTATGGAGTTCGGTCCATCGGACGTATCTTTTTACTACTTTGTTGCACCAGCTTATTGGGATCATCGGGCGTACCGTTGTACTACGTCGTTATTCCGAATTATTCGAGTTTCAGGTTCATCGGGCGTACCGATATTGTACTACGTCGTTGCACCGACTCTATGCTTAGCGACCATGGGATAGCATCCCGTTTGTGATACATGTGTTGGTGAGTTTTCATGTTCCCGTTTTGTGATAGCCCTCTTCTCTTGAGCCTTTCGGGCGGCTCTTTCTTCATCGGATTCTCTGTAAGAAGGGAGGTAATGCCTATAATCATATTGGCTACGCCTCCCGTAGCGTTGGAAATCATCATAGTAGGATCCGCTGCGTCCCATCGGAGGATCTGAAATGAAAAGAGCTAACTTTTAGAATTCTTCAAAATACAAAAAGTCAGAAGCATAAAAGTGTCGAAAGATTCTAAGTGTGTGTAATGTGCAAACTACGCGCATCAAACTACGAACCACTCTTTAATTGAGGAGTAATTGTGGGTGTAATAGTTAGCGTCAACTCTTGGGTTGACGGAGTCTGTTGCAGGATAGAAGTCGCTTCAACTACTGAAGGAGAAACCCCGGTAGTGATAGGATCATCTTTAAAGATCTCTTGCGAGGTGGCAAAGAGGTCGCTCAGCCCTTCGAAAGTATCGTCCCTGCTCTGCTAGACAGGGCTAGTTTTCTCGGCTTCTTCACCAGATTTCTGTGAACGTCAGGGAGATCCCTGAGGCCCTTCTTCCTCAATAACCGGGGCAAGTTCGTCAGATGGCCCCGCAACATCAACAGGAGTGGAGCACTTCACTAGCGAAGTCTCGGGAGCAGGTCCTTTTGGTATGGATGTGTCAGTAGAAACTGGGGCATCCAACGCTCTAGCCGGGGAGTCTAGGATTTCATGAGGATGTATAGAACGAAAAGTATGTAGAAGCCCGTATTGATGCAAAAATTCATCCCTCAACAAAAACTTGATGCTTCTCTCTGCTACGGCCATGGCACTCAATCTGTCAAAAGTCTTCTTATGGACCGGATCTCTGGAGGGAAGAGGGAGTGTTGAAAAGAGCAAAAAATGAAATTAGCAATTGGTAATTCGGACCTCGAGAATGCTTGAAAATGGAGACAGGTAATCTTACTTTCTACTCTCCAGACGGCATAAAACCCTGGGGGGCAGCGAGCAAAGAAAAATTGGTTCAAAAATCCATGAACGCTTTCGGTAAGATCAGAAATAAGTTTGCGGTTTCTAGCACTCCTCACAATTATAAGGGAAGGATGATCTATACTCTTTGCAAACGAGCATAAGTAACGAATTTCTTTGAAACTTGGTAAGCGATCAAAAGTTCTTCTAAACAAAACACACAACCCCATCAACATGGCATAGCCGTTAGGATGGAGTTGGGACTGAGAGATTGATAACCGAAGGAGAAGAATTCGGAGAAAGTCATTAAAAGGAGGAATCCCGCCGCTTAATCACATTTGACGATTGATTGCAATAAAGCCATGGGGAGGACTGTCGGCGGTATCACTTGGCCCAGGGAGTAGGACATCACTTTCAGTAAAACCAAATTGAGTGCGCAGCTGAGTAAATGCTCTCGAAGTTAGAATAGTTGGGTTTCTCTCTGGAGGGTCCTCTATAGGAAGAGCTATCGGAAAAGTTTCTTCCTCTTGAACTGCCATTTCTTCTTGATGGGAAGTCATTCTACATAAATAACTGGATATTCAAACATCAAGGTGCACGTTTCCTAAAATGTGTGAGGTGTTGTGTAAAATTAACAAAGCAATAAACAAATATAACTGGAATGAAAACTAGAAAGCATTTGTTAGTTATGAAACCCAGGGACTATTGTTTTAAGCCTAAAAATGCAAGTATAATGTTGATGCAGACAAATCAGTTCAGATTGTTGATATTTTGCGTCAATGTTTAACTTTAGTTGATTGATTCACAAACATTTCGTGCAATATATTTAAGTTGCTTGTCTCGTCTCGACTAATCTGTCATTTGATGTGGGCAGTCAATGGCAGTATTTTCGCCTTGGTTTCTTTGTTTGTTATTTTCAACAGGTTGGCACCTTATAAGTTAATGCGGTCTGTGAAATAATACAATGGGATTCAAGCAAATTTAAAGTTGGGGCAGTTCAGAATTTAGGCAAACTTAGTTCGGCAGTTCGAGTCAAATACTCAAAGTGGGACTGTGCTCCTAAATGACAACACGTCCAAAGCTTAAGTATTAGGTCGGCTACGATTTTAAAAGTCTTTCGCGAGATAAGGTTAGTTCGGTAACGGGTCGGAGTCAAAGTTAGTTCGGCAGCTCAGTCCTCTAAGTCGCAAGGAAGAGATAAGAAAGTAAGCTCCGATCCAAAAAGGCAGGAACTTCTCCAAGTATTAACTCGGTCACGATTCAGGCCTTAAAGTTTAAATCGGCAAGTTTCCTTCAAGTATTATCTCAGCCGCGACTTAAGGTCACTAAGAGCCGGGTCGGCCAAGGCTAAGCCACCCAAATTCACTAACTCGCTCCCGAACCAACATCACACTCCATCAACCCGTTAACCCAATAACCATTCCATCAGCAGCCGCCTTCATTCATAACCAACCAATCACCCAATAATACGATTCAAAATTGTCACAAGTTCGATGCCATGCCATTAGAAATCATCTAACTTGAGGTAGTAAACTGCCTTTGTTGCATCAATGATCACCTCGAGCAACCTACACCTTGCCGATTATAAGTATGATGAATTTCGTGATGGGGCGTCGTGCAAAGGAACGATTTGAGTTTGAGCGACAAGGTTTATGAATTGACAGTGACCTACAATCAGAAGAGGAACGAGGTTACCTACACGATTAATGGTAGAGGTTATCGATGATCAGATTGGATGAGATTGCCTTTAGGAGCTTGAGAAAATTTTAATGGCGGAATCGAACAAGGGAGTAAGTAATAAAGAGGAAAAAGAAAAGAAAATGGACGACTTATATCTCACTATGGTAGAGACTGAAGCGACTTAGGCCATCTAACTGTTAGGTCGCTTACGACCTACCAATCTAAAAAAGGAACGACTTAAAGAGTATCGAAGCATACGACCTAACCAATAGGCGCACGCTTCGAGGGGCAAATGTTAACCCCGCCTCGGCCGTGGCTCGCCGATCCAAGATAATAAACGACCTAACACTCTGCCGACTTAACGTAGGATGCCGACCTAAGGCTCAAATGGACACCAACCTAACTACCTAATGCCTTAAAGGAGACCGACCTAACGCTTTGCCGACTTAACGAAGGATGCCGACTTAAGGATCAAGGAGATTCCGACCTAACTACCTAATGCCATAAAGGAGACCGACCTAACACGTTTTCCGATCTAACTACTCAAGTTATTTGCCGATCTAAATGTTAAGGATTAGTTGGTTCACACCGGAGTCGTGACTGGCTTACGACTCATGATAAGTCGTGACCGACCTAAGGGTATGAAGGAGGAAGTAGTGCAACAGTTCAATGCGCGTCACGATAACTCGGTAGCGACTTGAGACTTAGGATTTAGGGCCAGAAGAATATGCGCCTCCCATTTAGACCATAGGCCATGCATAGGTGAGAAGCAGCGACCTACGACCTAGCCTAACCCGGAGCCGACTCGCATCCAACTCATCTCGGCAGCTACCTACAACTTGACACCAGAAGCCCCTATAAATACGCGACCACCTCCAATTTTGAAGGGACTTTTGGGGGGGGGAATCATTTTCTTCAAGATATTGGGACTTCACCATCTTCAAAGCAATCTACACTTCCTCACTTCAAACTCACGCAAGACATTTAGACCGAACTTCGCACAAAGATTCGACCTATTCAATCATGGATTCAAAGAACTCTGTCACGACGAAGTCTTCTCTAGCTACTCGTCTTTTTGAATTGAATTGGATTGTAATTGAAAGAGATTGTAATAAGTTGTAATTCAGTCAGCAATAAAAAGAATTGAAGTGGACGTAGGCTTGATCATAAGCTAAACCACTATAAACTATGTGCTCATTTACTACATTTTTCTGTTACTTACTATTATCTCTTGATTCCCGTATTCACGGGTGGTGCTTTCACAACTATACTTCACACACCGGGGTGTTAGCTTTCAAACTTTGGCGTTAACATTATGTTTGTCTTTGTATGATGGTGGGTTGTCGAGGCTGCTGTTGCTTAGCAGTAGGTAGAGAATGGTAGCAGTTTTGTCGTGGTATTGAAGTATGGTTGTGTGGCTGTTGAGCAGTAGTTGATTTGTCATTGTGTTGCAGTGTTGGGGTTGTGTGGCTGTCGTAGTGTTGAAGTAAGGTTGTGGAAATGTAAGAGTGAATGATATGCATAGGTTGGTCGGGATGATGAATATGTGCGGTTGAAACTGTGATGAAGGGGAGTTTGGCACAGGGATTTGAAGCCAAGAGAGGCTATGCATTTGTTTGAATAAATTGGTAGAGAACTAGGATGAGACTATTGTCGATATGGTCAAAGCAATGTAGAGAAGCAGGTTTGTAGTGTGATGGAAGTAGTTAGTTTGTATGGGCATGTAAATATGAAGTGATGGCTGTTCTGGGGTGTATATGAAGAGGTGACTATTTTATGAATGGGGAAGTGGGTACGGTAGATGTGGAATTCGGGCTGTAGAACAATGGGCAGATGGTTGGGATATTTGTGAAATGTGCACTGGGCAGGTAGCAAGCAATAGGCAGTAGGGTAATGGTTTAGAAGCAGAGGAGGAAGTATGGGGAGGGATGGCAGTTTGCAACAATGGGATTGTATGCAGTTGAAATTGATACATCAAGCAATTTGTGATGGTGAGAATGATTGAGCAGTTAAGTGTCGGGGGAAGTCTCTGCTTGTAGAAGTGCTCTGTCAGGAGCACAGTCTAGTGCAGGTGCCTGGAATGCACAGATGTTACACTGTGCAGGCATAGATGAATGTTGAAATGGAACAGTGGCAAATTAGTGTGTAGGCTATGTAAATGCAAAAATATAAAAAGGAAAATGGAATTGTAAATGTTAAACTATAAAGAAAAAGGAAATAAAAATATTTTTGTTTGTTGTTTTGAAATGAGTAAATAATTTTAAAGGACAAATTAAAGTAAATAATTACGCACAAGGACACGTGCAAAAAACTTTTACCGTAAGGACAAAGCCCAAAGCCTGAATACAAATTAAAACAAAATAAAGAATTCCGTTCGTCTCCTCCTCCTTGCTTTCATTCAGAATTTGACGAAACTTTGTTCAAAAAAAGGGAACCCAAACCAGAAACAAATTTACATCTTCAACACAGCCGCAACAATCGACAGCCGACGAACAACAAGCACAATAGTCGACAGTCGGAGAAACCCTAACTACATCGAAATTGGAGCAACAAAGTGAAAATAAAAATGTCGAATCACTTCCAACAGTAGATATTAAAAGAGAAAACGCAATGATACAAGAGGGAAATCTACCTCCAGTGGAAATAATACCAAAGACAGTAAAGGGAAGAAGCAGCAAGTTAAAACTTAAAAACCTACATCAGTAGAAAAGGCAAAGCAAAATAGAGAAAAAAATAACAAAAAGAAGACATGAAAATAATACAGAAATTGAAAGCAAAAAAGAAACAACAGAAAGTATACCAGAGAAGGTAACTGATAATATAAAATCAAATATAACAAAGTTAGTATATTTTTGTTATAGTAACAGTGAATTTTTTTACACAGAACAAAGAAGAGAACATGCAACAACAAATAGTTGCAGAGAAAACAGTTGAAGAAAATATGCAAAAAAGAGAATAAAGAACAAAAAGCAGAAATAAACAACTATTCAAAGGAAAATACAAAAAGTAACCGTGGTAACTGAAATTGAAAATTTTGAACTGATACCTACTTGGAAAAAAATGATACATATTTACAGAAAACTAATACCTAGCTACTTAATACAAACTGATACCTAATTACTGCAAACTTGAAATTGTTACATATTTGACTGAAGATATTTCACCGCAGCTAATACGCAACCTATTGTTACATTTCAACATAATTTGTTTCACAAATTACTTATTTTCTTTATTTTGAAATAATTGGATGATAATGATTTTGTTAATCCACATCCAGTTTAAAAGAAGCTATAAAATTGGTATGAGATTTCTCTTTCTTTTAAAAAATTTACTTATTGCAGATAATAAAGGTGAATATGACCTAACTTTTTAACATTTTGTCTTCATTAGAGACAAAAAATAGAAGAAATGCTCATAGAAATCTGAAAAAGCAATAATATAGCAGGCATGGAGGTGAAACCAGATGATATGCATCAAATAAAGTGTGCATAACAAGCAGAAGACACGTAAGTTTTTTTGGTTAAAATGATATCTACTGAGAGCAAAACAATACAATTGAAACTACTAGTCATAATCAATCGAAAGTTGCTCATTATTCAAACTATCTGTGTTTTGGCATTATAACATTTCATACATAATTCTATACATCATTGTATGCCTTTTATGTCTAATTGAATTTGATTTACAACAAAATATTGAAAAATATTATCTCTCAATTTCAAAAACATTTAGTTCAGAAATAAACAGTTACTACAGAAAGAAAATTGATACCTCCATAAAAGAAACTGATACCTACAGAAACAAAACTGATACCTACATAAAAGAAACTGATACCTACAGAAACAAAACTGACACCTACAAAACCAAAAAAGATAACTACATAATAAAAAATAAAACAAAATATTTAGCAAATATATCTTAAAGTAATAACTACAAAAGCAAAAATTCATACACAAATCGATACTAATGTGCTAGTAAAACTGTTAAATATTTTAATTCAAAGCATACTATATGCTTGTACCATTATCCCTAAAATTCAATGTTTTGTATTAATTGTAAACCTGATATTACAACTTATGCAAACTGATACTAACATTACATTTTGGTTGTGACGGGCTCGACTGTGGAATATTTGTAATGATATTCATCATTTCACTGAATAAAAGCAGAATACCAATAAAACTTGAAAAGAAGGAAATATTATCCACAAAAGCAAAGATTGTACATGCAATATTGACAAATGATGAACATTGTTGGAGTCTATCTAAATACATATCAAGCTTAGAAGATGAAAGAAAAGGAAAGAACTGAATTCACATTGTGATGTTTCACAATTAAATTTGATGTAAAGTAACGTAATTCTGTTGAAATTTGTACTTGTGAAGTAATGATGTTCTGTTGCAATTTGATACTTATGAAGTAATGATGTTATGTTTTTAAAACAAAGCTTCTCTTACTTGTAAAAACAAACACCAGAACTGATACTGTAAAAACATTTAACTGGTACTAAAATTGATAGTATCACTTATACTAAATACATGAAATTAAAATCAATTTGATAATATGCTATATTGAATACAAATTAATAACAAAAGGTTCAATTACAATAAACCACCAAGACAAGTCACACATCCACTTATTAATCTGAATAAATTCAAAATGAAAAATCAAATCATATCCTCTTCGCAGCTTGACGATTTCATTTATTATGACCAAGCTGTTTTGCACTCGCCACATCTGTTTTGTTTATTCTGAAAATACGAAAATCCTCATTTAGGCTTAACTGATGGTCTACCTGCGCCACATTATCACCACTGCCCAAAAAAACATTGGCAAAAACATGTTCAATTTAAAACATTACTTTTCCATTTCAGAAAACTGATACCTAAGTTATAAAAAACTGATACCTAGTTACTGATAATCAAAATAATTGATACTAAGAAAAAATAAAAATGATACCAGAAAACTGAACCTAAGATATGATACTTTTCCACTCTATCACAAGCTTATATACAACCAATCAATGATACTTTTCCAATCATCACAAGCTTATATCTCATTCTTCAAATCATACAAAGAGCAATCAATAGACAATCAAGTGCTAAAATTGTTATTATTCAACACAAACAGACAAAGAAGGCTGTTATTAGGACTGCCAAAAAAATAAAAAATAAAAAATAGTAAAAATATGTTTAATTTAGAACATCAATTATTCAATTTCACAAAACCAATACCTACCGTATACAAAACTGATACCTAATTACCGATAATAATAAAATGATATTAGGAAAATATAAAAGTGTTACCCAAAAACTGAACCTAAATTATGATGTTTTTCCACACTATCACAACTTTATATACAACCCAAGCAATAATACTTTTGCAATCATCCCAACATTAGTGGAAAAAAATGCAAGATAAATTACATGAAAAGCAAATTAAAAAACAACATTGCATAAAGAAACGAATAATAATAAAAAACCTGCTACTACTTCCACAATTTGCCATAGACGAACAAACATACAATGAGAACAACAACACTACATATCATTTGTAAAAATGAACACAATTAGAAAGCACGGCCAATTGTTTTTAACTCGAATAGAAAAACAACAAAAAATAAAGTCATATAAGCATACCTAATTAATACAATTTGAAGAAAAAAATCGATCACTGTACAAATATGAAAAGAACGAGATCAACAAATTGCGCGTAAGAAAAAAATTGATCGATGAACTACAATTTTCAAAAGAACGAAATTGAAATAACCGAACGAAATAGATCAATATTTTTATTGCGAGAGAGATATATGATCGTGACTAAAAAATTTGATCGAAAGGAAGTAAAAGCACGCGAAAGTGGGCTGGAAAGAAATAAAATGATAATTTGTCCTTTAGAGAAAATGATTAGCAGGCTGTCCTACATCACAAAAAAGCCCTAAAAACTATCGTTGAGGAAAATTTCATGTTTTGAAATTGTATGTAATAAATTTTTTTGAAATAGAAATGTGTATGCAAATGCCATTAGAAAACAAGAAACACAATCAAAATGCAATTAAAAATCACACACAAACACATAAAAAAATTGTTTTTTTAAATGCAAATTAACACACAAAATAAACAAACGATGAAATCAAAAGAAAACAATTCGAAGAATAGAAAATAAAATCAAAGCAAATTCCCCGGCAACAGCGTCAAAACCTTGTTTAACGACAAATTTTCTATCGAGTTAGAAAAATGCCAATAAATTTTTAATTAATTTTAACCGCAAGCGCATGGCATATAATTTTAGTACACGACAAGTACAAGACAATCCATAGGGAATTTTTTAGATTTTATAATTTTCTAATCAATCAAATTAGACCAAAATGGAGAGAAGATTGTTAACTACAATTTGTAAACAAAATGAAGCTAAAATTAGAAGGAAAATGAGATTAAAAAGTATGAGATCAGAGAACAATTTAGAGGCAAATCCACACTCCTATTTTTGTAAGTCAATAGATAAATAATTTATGATCTCTAGTTATGATATTAAATGAAATAATTGTTGCATTGACCATACGTATAGTTTATTTATGTTATTATTTGACATAACTTAAACCATCAAACTATAATGCAACAGTTATACCATTTATAAATTCTTATGAAAATGAAGCCAAAACAAAAGCTATTTTAAGTATGATCTATTTACTATTGTAATTAGTAAAATGGATCATCAAATTTGTTTTTAATTTCTTTTCAAAATCAAAAATCAATTAACAAATGATGATGTAAATTGTGTTATGTTGAATAAGAATATCTCATTTGCAAAAGCAACATAAGCTATCAAACCCACTTGTATAAACTTATATCAAAATTCACTTTCATGAAGCACAAACCAAAAGAGATCATAAATCATAGAAATGCTGAAATTACATAAAGTTACAGAGTTTCATTACCCCTAAATTGAAGGGGTTTAGCTACTCATTTGTGTTATCAAGTCAACGCTTGTAAATTTCAACATTAAAAAGCAAAGAAATGGAAACTAAGCAAAGGAAGAAAGAGAAATTAACTACTAACTACTTGCATGAAAACAAAGCTACACTACTTGCATGAATGTAAACTTAATCTACTAACAAACAAAAGAGAAGAGTGTAGAAATAAGCATATGTATAAAAGTAAATAAAAACATGTGGAAAAGTGAAGAGAAAGAGGCTAGGAAACCATTTTTGTTTCATGAAACATAGAGCTTACAACTTTCATTTTGATTTCCTGACTAATTACAAAGAGTAGAAGATATTTACATGTACATAAGAGGGCTACTTATACATGCGCAAAACCTAATTTATATTTTTGGAGAATGCCCAAATTGCACTTGAGGTAGTGTGGCCACCATATAATCAATAACATATGTTAATTCTCCACTTAAATGTGCATGAAGCTTTAGTGGCCTTTTAGCATGTGCACTAGCTCCTAATTAAAAATCAAGGTAAGTGGCTAGGTTGGGTCCCCCATGTTCATGAGTTTGAATTATTTTCATCTTCATTTACTTTGTTTCCTTTTGTGCATGCGTAGCTTCATGAAACCACTTGTAATTTCCATCGAATTCTCCTATAAAATAATATAAAATTTTCCAAGCAAAAATTCTCAAATTGACACATACCGTAACAACCCGCATATTTTACGAATTAATATTTAAATATTTTATTTAAATATTTCATCGTTAGTCGGATTATTGTCCGAAAAGCTAATTTTTGCAAGCGGTTGAGTTAGGACTCGAGATCACCCCCATTGAGTTCATAATAACGTTTGCGACCTTTTTTAGTACAAATATCAATATGTTTGGAGTTAGTAGAATTTTGCTACTTTATCACTTTGGGCTTTGGTTTGGGTTTCAGCCTTTATCCTATCACAAGCCCTTGCTCCACCCCCACTTATCTTCATTCACTTTATTTTCCTAACACTCTCAAGCTCTAGATAAAAATGGTGGAGAAGAAAAAGAATAAGGAAATCCTAAACCTAGTTCCATTTGCAAAATCCAAGCTTTAACTCCAAATTCAAAGAAGAAGCTTTGGTAAGCCTTCTCTTCATCTTCTCCAACTCTTTCTTTTTTCAATTTCAGAAATTCCTAAACCTAACTAAGGAAATCTTTCTCTTTTAAGCTTAGATTCAAGCTTGTTTGGTCGGAATTGAAGAGTGATTGTTCTTGCCATTCCTCTATAGCTTCTTCTTCATTTGTTTTGTGTAAAAAGGTGAGATTTTTATCTCACATCTATGTCTTTATCTATCCATGTTGTTAGGTATGAATTCCTAACACTTATTCAAGTGCAACTGCTTTTGATTTGGATTGCTTTGGTGTATATTCCAATTTTTGGTGTTTTGAAAGCAAAATTTATGAAATCCTTTTATGGATATTTGGACATCGATATTCAGGGCGTATCGAAGAGCTTCTAAGGCTGGGTTGTCGCATGGCATAAATCCTTAGTCGTTATTGCTTGTCCGATCGCTTCCGATAATCGTTTTGTCCATCATTGGCCAAGGCAAGAAAGTGCCAAAAGCTTCAGTTTCAGACGTCTGAAATTATTGATTCAGACGTCTGAATCTGGTCTGGGAAAAATTTCATTCCCCAGGTCAGACGTCTGAATTATAATTTCAGACATCTAAATTTGCTCAAATCCAACCCGAGAGAAAATAGGCTAAAATAGTGATTTTCAGACATCTGAAATCAGTGACCCAGACATTTGAATAGGGCTCTGGAAAATATTCATTTTCCAGATTCAAACGTCTGAACCATTTATTTCAGACGTTTGAATCTGTTGTCTTTGCCCAATTTTCCCTATGTGTTTGGGTTTCCCGTTTTAAATCGATTCGTGTTTATCCGACTTATAGTTATGATTTGTTATTTACTTTGATAAGTTTTTCTTTTTTTGGGATATTAGAGAGTATCCATTTGATGGATTCGATATCGATTTATATGGATTTGATTCACGGCTTCGAATGTGAATTTGGGTGATTGGTTGTTTCTACAATCATTTCTGTAATTTTTCACTTTAAAAACATAAAGGTTTTCTATATTAGTAGTAAATATCAAAACTCTTTTATCAAAACGATTTTAACACTATTTTACTACAAAACTCGTTTCTTAAACCGTTTTCCAATCCACTGGCATATGCAAACTTTTACCTCACTCGTATGAGAAATCTAATTAAACGGCTTAGCAAAACAAGTGGTATGAAACACTTTCATTTACCTTGTCGGCTAACTCTTGGACTTGTTCGACTGAACCTCTTGTGATAATTTTTGAGTGGAGATCTACAATTTGTTCGTAAATACTTAAGTTAAGCAAGTGGTTATGGGACATGAGGCTAAACTCATTTATTTACTAGCTTGGTGTAGTTGACACTTCTTGATGATCATTGATGATCATTTATGCGATTCAGACTAGCGAAATGCTATGTTTCTTTGTCCACGTAGGGGAAGGTACCTTGTTTTATTGAGTTTCTTCTCATTTCTTTTATAGGCTAACGACCTAGTACTATTTGGAGTTTCGACTCAATTTTTGTGGGCTAGAGACCCATGTTCTTTTATGGCGTTCGGTCCATCGGACGTATCTTTTTACTACTTTGTTGCACCAGCTTATTGGGATCATCGGGCGTACCGTTGTACTACGTCGTTATTCCGAATTATTCGAGTTTCAGGTTCCTCGGGCGTACCGATATTGTACTACGTCGTTACACCGACTCTATGGTTAGCGACCATGGGATAGCATCCCGTTTGTGATACATGTGTTGGTGAGTTTTCATGCTCCCGTTTTGTGATAGGTCTCCCCCCTTTTTTGTGATTTATGGATTTCTATTGATGATTTCTAGAATTTGTGTTTCACCAGTTTTTATGATTGGCATCAATATGATGTCGATATTTGTGACTTGGTGAATAAAAATATAGAGTATGACATTCTTTTGATCTTTGAGAAGATTCTTGTGATATTGATTAATCTCAGGTTGATTTTCAATTGCATACTTATTACAGTATGGCTTTATGGTTATCATACTTTTTTGTCATATCTCTTATTCTATATCATTTTATCTGATATTTATAGCTAGACTGATCCGTTTATTATTTTCTTATTAAATAATACTCGGGTCAGACCGAGATGTTACATATGCTTCTACTTGACTCCTCGTCTGGGATTATTATCCTGACTTTTGGCTAACTACTTAGATTAGTAGTTTTTTTGGTTGTATATATTTGAGATATAAACTCATTGATGTATACTTATTCTTTTGTGTAGCACTTGTGACTAATCTTTTGTGATATTGTGGATCTTGTTTGACCACTACTCTGATATACACTACTATGTGTTATATTCATATCTTTTTCCGCCTTTGTGATATGGATATCTGTGACTGATTAGTGTTATGCTTATTTCTATATTTGTTTTCGAATATTAAATAGGCACTGTGTAGTAGCTTTGAGTTTGTATTGATATGTCGGATTTCCTCTTAAGTTGAAATGCATGTTATACTATCTGACATATCGGTGCTCGCATAAAGCAGCTACACGGATGGTCGCTCCTCAACAGCCTTATTTTTCGTGCTAGTTGACAGCATTACTCCATAGTGTCCTTGGCTAGCGTGAGTATAGAGGTGGGGAGTCACAGCTTGGTATCAGAACCAAACTTCGGAATAATATGAAATATTATAGCAAGGATCATCGTCCTAAGTCCATCTTAGGAGTCGTGCCTTAGGATTTTATTCGAGTCATTAGACCCGTTCTATCCTATTTTCTTTGTGGTGCCTTTTTTTATCAATCATTATTATTTTATATTCATTCTAAGAATAATCTTATTCTTCTTCTTTCTTTCCTTCTTAAAGAAGAGAAATGGTTAGACCTGGTCGTCCCAGCACCGGTCAATCTAAGGCTACTCCCTATGATGGAGTATTTATGTCTGCACAACAACTTCTTGATCTTGTGAAGAATGCTCAAGCTGCCGGACCGATTCCAGAGCTTACTCACCCTAAATCTGGGTTTGCACGCTTGTGCAGTGACTATACCAACTTAGGTGGCAAGCCATTCAAGGGTTCCAAAAGCGTCATTCAGGTCTAAGCTTGGCTTAGAACATGCGATCGCATCTTTCCACGCATGAATCTTTCGATCTTCATTGAGTCCAAGTGGCTTGAAGCATGCTCCAAGAAAGAGCATTAGATTGGTATGAGCTTCTTATTTCTGAAATTATTGAAGGGGATCTTACTTGGGAGCAATTCCGAGAAAGATTCGAATCAAAGTTTGTGCCGGAAGCTGAAAAGGTGACTTTGGCCCATCATTTTATTGACCTTGTTCAAGGTGAATCATCTGCGGCTGAGTATGTCGCCACTTTCGAATCACTTTCTAATTACGGGGTTGAGTACATTAATACCCCATTGAAGAAAAACCAGAGATTTGTTTATGGCTTGAATAAAAATCTCAAAAAGCCATTACTTTTGAAATTGGAAGTTGCTTTAAGTCAAATTATTGATATCGTCTTCGACTTGAAGAGGCAAATAGAGAGAGTGATGTTGAAGTTGTTAATGCCAAACCAAACTTCAACAACAACAAGAAAAGGCCTATTAAATTCAAAGGCCCAAATCCCAATAAGAAAGAGAAGCAAGTAGCTTCGGTAGCAAGGACTCCTAGGCCTAGTAGTGGGCAATGCTACAATTGTGTTTCTAAGAACCATTATGCCAATAGATGTTTGAAACCTCTCTTCTGTCGTTATTGCAAAAGTTCGGGTAATCTTCTATCTTCATGTCCCAAACTTCAAGGCAGGAAGGAGGGAAAGCTAAATGTGGTGCAAACTCCTAGTAACACTTCTCGTGGTCAAGGTATTTCTCATTCTATCCTTGATGGCATTATTATGTTTCATGATCAACCTATTCGAGTTCTTTTTGATACGGATGAGTCCCATTCTTTTATAACAAAAGAACTTGTTGATACTTTTTCTTTAAGTGTTGTTGCTTTAGTGACTACTTTGATAATTGCGAATCCGGTTGGTGGATCTGCAACACTTAGTTTGTCTTGTAAAGATGTCGAGATTATTTTGTGTGATTTTTCTTTCCGAGCCGATTTGCATGTCATGCGTTACTTGGGCTTCGGAATGATTTTGGGAATGGATTGGCTTAACCGTTATGAAGCCCATATCCTATGTCCTGAGTGGACTATTCATCTTCGACATCCTCAATCTATTAAGCAGATTTCTATTGTTCTTAAAGATTCAAATTCCAACTTTACAGCATCTTTATATTCTTTAAATCCTCATGATGACGATAATGATGACGAGGAAGATGTCATTTCTCTTATTCACGTTGTTCATGAATTTTCTGACATATTTGAGACCGTTTTAGGATTACCACCTAAGAGAGAAATTGAGTTCAGAATTAACCTAATTCCTGGAGCTTTACCTATTACTCGTCCTCCCAAACGTATGTCCAATAAAGAAAATGAGAAGATGCGTAAACAATTATCCGAATTGGAGCCGAAGCAATTTATTCCTTCTAGTTCCACTCCTTGGGGAGCTTCGGCTATTTTTGTGAAGAAATCTGACGGTACACTTAGGCTTTGCGTTGACTACCACAAACTTAATGATCTCACTATCAAGAATAAACATCCTTTACCTCGGATTGATGATTTATTTGATCAGCTTAGTGGTGTTAGAGTCTTTTCACAGTTAGACTTAGCAACCAGTTTTCATCAGCTTCGTATTGCAGAGGATAACATTCCTTTGACATCGTTCCATACTCGTTATGGATCTTATGAATGGCTTGCTATGCCATTTGGTTTAACGAATGCTCCGGCTTATTTCGTTGACCTTATGAATAGAGTTTTCAAAGACTTCCTCGATCGATTTGTTCTCATCTTTATAGATGATATTCTTGTGTATTCTAAAACCGAGGAAGAGCATGAAATGCATCTTCGGATTGTGTTGGAAACTCTTAGGAGCAATCAATTGAAAGAAAAAATTTCTAAAGGCCCCTTTTGGCAATCTCGTGTGAAGTTTCTCGGTCATATCATTTCGAATCCGTAATTTCCGTGGATCCTTCAATGGTTGAAGCGACTCAAAATTGGAAGAGACTGGAGAGTGTGACGGAGATCCGTAGTTTTCTTGGATTAGAAGGCTATTACCGCCGTTTCATAAAATACTTTTCTAAAATTTTCATGCCTCTTACTAGTTTGAAAAAGAAGGGAGTTAAATACATTTGGTCGGACAAATGTGAAGCTTCTTTTCAAAAATTAAAAGAACTCCTTTCCGATGCTCCTATTTTTGTTATTCCCGAGGGGAATCAAGATTTTATTGTTTATACTGATGCTAGTCATGTTGGTTTGGAGTCGTTCTCATGCAAAGAGAACGAGTTATTGCTTATGCTTCTAGGCAATTGAAGCCAGCCGAGACTAGATATGCCACTCATGATTTAGAGCTCGCGGCTATTGTTTTCGTCCTTAAAATTTGGCGTCATTATCTTTTGGGAGAAAGATTTATTATCTACACCTATCATAAATCTTTGAAGTGTTTATTTTCTCAAAAGGAACTTAATTTGCGTCAACAGCGTTGGCTCGAGTTCCTTGCATCTTATGATCTGGATATTTTTTATACTGCCAGAAAGGGAAATCGTGTTGCCGACGCCCTTAGCCGAAAGCAACAAGCGGTTGTTTCCATGATGATATTCGAATGGAACGATCTCGAGACTTTATCGACTTATGAGATTAGAGATCGTGTATCCGATTTATGTTCATCTCTTGTTTTATGTAGCCTTGAGGCTTTTCCTTCTCTTTTAGACCCCATTCTTGAAGCTTAAAAGCTAGATCCTAAATTGGCTCTTCTTAGCAAAAGTTGTAGGGATAAAATTGATATTAAAGGTTTGAAAGACTTTGATATTGATTCTCGTGGCGGTATTCGAAAATTTGGTAGACTTATTGTGCCAAATATTAGTGGTCTTCGTAAAGATATTTTAGAAAATTATCATCATTCTAAATTTACCATTCATCCCGGTAGTAGAAAAATGTACGCGGATATGAAGCTACTTTATTATTGGGATGGAACGAAATCTGATATTGCTAACTTTGTTAAGCGTTGCCTGACTTGCTAATTTGTCAAGGCCGAGCATCAAAGGTCCGGTGGGTTATTGCAACCTTTAGAAATTCCAATTTGGAAGTGGGATCAAATTTCCATGGACTTTATTGACGGCCTTCCCTGTTCTCGTTCAGGTCATGACAGCCTATGGGTGATAGTTGATAGACTTGCTAAATCCGCCCATTTTATTCCCGTTCGGTCCAATCAGACCGTACTTCTTTTGGCTAAACTTTTTATTAAAGAAATTGTTAAATTGCATGGAGTTCCTACTTCTATTGTTAGCGATCGTGATCTATTGTTTACTAGTCGATTTTGGAAGAGTCTTCAAAAGGCTTTGGGAACGAAGCTTAATTTTAGCACCGCTTATCATCCTTAGTCCGATGGACAAACCAAGTGTGTGAATCAAACTCTTGAACATCTTCTTCGTGCATGTGTTCTTGATTTTGGTGGAAGTTGGGAAGATCATATTTCTCTTGTTGAGTTTTCCTATAATAATAGCTTCCAATCAAGTATTGGTATGGCACCTTTTGAGGCACTCTATGGAAGGCTATGCCGATCTCCTCCATGTTGGCTTGAGGCCGGTGAGAAGCTGGTTTTAGGTCCAGATTTCGTTCGAGATTCCGCAGAAAAGATTGATCTTATCCGCCATAGGATGAAAGAAGCTCAAAGTAGGAAAAAATCCTATGCCGATAACCGATGAAGGAAGTTAGAATTTTCTATGGGAGATTTCGTGTTTATTCGTGTTTCACCTATGAAGGGTGTTGTGCGTTTCAGTTGATCAGGAAAGTTAGCGCCTCGATATATTGGTCTATTTCCCATCACCGAACGTATTGGTTCCGTGGCTTATCGCCTTTTATTACCGACTCGGTTTTTTGCTATTCATGACGTGTTTCACGTTTCTCAGTTATGAAAATGCCTTCGAGATTCCGATTCTATTCTTGAGCCCGGTATTATAGAAGAAATTGAGGTATCACCTAATTTGACTTATGAGCAACCTCCTATTCGTATCATTGCTTCAAAGATTAAACACCTTCGAAATAAAGATGTTCCTTTTGTGAAAGTTCAATGGTCCTCAAATCCTAAGGATTGTTCTTGGGAATCCAGAGAATTCATCGAGCGAACACATCCGGACTTACTTTCTCGTGCTCTTTGAGGTGAACTTCTTATTCCAAATTTCTTCTTTTGTATTTATATGCTTTTATGGTTGTTACTTTTTGTTCACTTATTTCTTAAGATTGCGAGTATGCAATTTCTTTAAGGAGAAGAGTCCGTAACAACCCGCATATTTTACGATTGAATATTTAAATATTTCATCGTTAGTCGGATTATTGTATGAAAAGCTACCTTTTGCAAACGATCGAATTAGGACTCAAGACTACCCCCATTGAGTTCATAATGACGTTTGCGACATTTTTGAGTATAAACATCGATATGTTTGGAGTTAGTAGAATTTTGCTACTTTATCACTTCGGGCTTTGGTTTGTGTTTCAGCCCTATGTCCTAACACAAGCCCTTGCTCCAACCCACTTATCTTCATTCACTTCATTTTCCTAACACTCTCAAGCTCTAGATAAAAATGGTGGAGGAGAGAAAGAATTAGGAAATCCTAAACCTAGTTCCATTTGCAAAATCCAAGCTTTAACTCCAAATTCAAAGAAGAAGCTTCGGTAAGCCTTACCTTCATCTTCTCCAACTCTTTCTCTTTTCAATTTCAGAAATTTCTAAACCTAACTAAGGAAATGTTTCTCTTTTAAGCTTAGATTCAAGCTTGTTGGGTTGGAATTGAAGAGTGATTGTTCTTGCCATTGCTCTATTGCTTCTTCTTCATTTGTTTTGTGTAAAAAGGTGAGATTTTTATCTCACGTCTATGTCTATATCTATCCGTATTGTTAGGTATGAATACCTAACACTTATTCAAGTGCAATTGCTTTTGATTTGGATTGCTTTGGTGTATATTTGTAACGATCCTGATTTTTAATTAAATTTAAATTGATAATTAAAATGAATTTTTGAATAAAATTGTAAATTAATTTGAATTTTTCTGTAACGACCTAGAATTTCAGTCATTTGAAATTCGTATATTTAATTAATTTTAAATATGCACAAGTAAAATTTATAAGCTGAATAAATAATATTTCGAATATCTGGATTTAATAGGATTATTAAATGGTTAATTTAATATTTGAAATTGTAGAAATCATTGGAAACTGAATTAAATGTGAATAAAAATGATTTATAAAGTTATATTAAATCTTATTTGAATTAAAATGATGTTAGAGATCTTTTAAAATCGAATTAAAAGTTAATTTGCAGAAATTGAATATTTTAATATTTAATTGACTGTTAAAAATAGCCATTTTTCAAACAGTCTCGGATTTCAACGAAACTAGTTTCATCGGATCCGTAATATTAAATTATTGCAAGATTTCAAATTTCGTGTCAATCGGATGTACGGTTTGTCCGGGGCAAGCCAAAACGCATAGAAATTTGTTTAACCGATTTAATTTAAATTTGATCGTTTATTTCCGTAACTCGTACATACAATCGAATTAGCCTCCGAAACACGTTCCATTGTGTTCGGAATGCGGGGTAAACCCTAGTAACGCCAGCCGGCACGCTTCGTTTGGAGTTCGTAAAATTTCGAGTGAATAGTGTTTCGCCAATTTTCTATAAAAGGACCTCCACTTTCTTATTTGCATCAAAACCCTAGGGTTTCTAGCTCATCCGCCACCTTCGTTTTAATGGCGGAAAATGGCTGAGCTTCTTCCTCTAATATCTTCAAATCCATCAACAATTAGAGAAAGTTATCAACTACAATCTTGTAGATCATCACGAGATCAAGCTATCCAACGGTCAAGATCGAAAACGAAGCATCGTGGAGCGCTGAAATCGGCCGCATTCGTGCTCATTTGTGCATGCATTACGATGTCAGGGAGGCGACCGATCTCCAATTCCTTGGTGCCGATGGTGGCTCTTGAGTAGTGCTTCGAGGTGGCGCTACCTGATCGTCTTCAAACTGCACGTGGTAGTTGCGGAAATCGAATGGAAGAAGGCGGCTATGGGTTTACACTTGAACGTGAATTACCTGATGGGGAAGAAGCAATCTTGTGCAGCTCAGATCTCAAGGAGCAGGAATCAACGGCTTGGATTGATTCTAGGGTTAGAAAATAGAAATAGAAATTGAATTATTATATTATATAATTCGTGCAAACTTTAAAATAGCATAACTTTTCGTACGAGTTCAGTTTCGCACGAAACGAATTGCGTTGGGTCCATATTCACGAGCACTACATTACCGAGCTGGATTGGGATTCATTTAAGCTAGTGAAAATTTTGTTTGAAATTAAATGCTTGTTTAATTTTAATCGGAATAAATCGCTAACACGACGACTACAAGCAATGTGAGTACAACTAACTCTTTCTGACTCACTGATATTTTTATATAAGTGAGAAATAATTTATTATATGATGATTGATGATTTTTTGGATGATATATGATATATTGATTGGTATTTGGATATATACCTTCCTATTGGAGCAGATATGACCCTATACGTTCCCGTGTATGAGCGGATGGCCCTTTGTACGCGCGTCTGCCTTGTAGCGGACATTGTACACATATGCTAATATGTATATTTGTTGCAGGCGATAGGTTGGAGGGATCCAACTGGATTCCTCAACAATATTGATTTTATTTACAGATATTTGTGGTATATGCTGTTATCATACGATATATGACGTTTGGATGCCGTGATCGATGTATTTGGTGCCGTTGCATCATTTGGCCTATTTTGAAATAATAAAAATATTAAAGTGATGATTTCCAAATTTAAATGGATTTTTATAAGTGAATAAGATTTATAATTTGTGAAGTTATTAAACGAATGAATTTTATAAGTAAATGATTTATAAGTAATTAACTTATAATTTGGGTTTTTGGGTATAAAATTGAGTTATAAATGGAATTGGTTAATAAGGGATTTTATATATGGTAGTTATTATAAAAAGGAAATGGAATTTATAAACATGGTTTCATAAACCCGAAATCAAATAAATTTGATAAGTAAGTATAGGAATTATTAAAGGAGATATATCCACGATTTTGGACAGTGGATAATCCTTTAATTAATTATGTAGAAGTGTTGAATGTGGTTAGAGATTTATATCCACGATTTTGACAGTGGATTATCTTTAATAAAATGTGTAGAAATATTGGATTTGGTAAATGGACTATATTCACGATTTTGGACAGTGAATAATATTTTAAAATTATATAAATGTTTTGGGAAGTGATATATTAAATAGAATTAAAATGGTTTGAAGTTGTTTTAAAATGTGTTAAGGATCGAAACCATAGATTCAACATTCATTGTTGAAATAGACGTTTTCGAGAAATAAGGAAATGATGGACTATAACACTATTGTTATAGTAAATGATTTCCGAAAGGAAATGTTTTTGTATAGTATTGGCATTTATATATCTATCTTAATTTCGAATCCCTATACTATTGATTTTGGGTTGTCGTAACGATGTTTTACGCAACATTCGTTTGACCCGAATAAAGATGTTTAAGAGAATGATTTCCTCAAAGAATAAAATATATACTTAATCGTGTTTTAAGTATATGTAATATTTTCTAAGTGTTGAAAATAAATTTAATTGTGAATTACTTATTATTAAATAAGTATTTGGAAATGTTTACCAATGATTGAAATGTTTTGAGAAGTATATCTTTTTAAAGATAATTTGAATTGAATATTTGGCAAGTGACATAATTAATAAAAGATTAATTGAAGGGCCCAGTGATTGTTATAGTGTTGAATATTTGTTTGTTTGCTTTGATAGTTAAATAACCGACTATCAAATTGCCAAAAAATTTAGTTCCTCGACTTAATGTGGGAACTATTTAGTCGTACACTTAGTACGTAGCCTTCTGTGTAGGCTTGATAATCGTTTGTGTTGAGGATGTTGATTCGTATGGTGCAGAGTATTACTCCAATCTATCGAGCTTCCTTCTTTGCCCGAAGGATAGCAAGTTGAAAGTTGGAAACGTGATAAGTCTACGAGACTTAGTTGCTGTGTGAAGTTGAGAAACGCTTTTGTATTGTTGGTGCGAAGAGACCGGGATCAGATCTATCTGAAAACCACTTCGGACCAACGTATATGTGACGATTATGCAGGTTGCTTGTGATGATATTGATTTTCGGAGTTTCACAGTCGGGGGCTGCTTGTTGATCGTTTGGGATTAAAATCCCTATATACATCCAGTAGCAGTGGTCTCTTCATTATGAAATATCCAATGCGAGGACTATTCGCTACTAATCCTAGGGATTTCCCGACAGGATTTGGTAGGAAAGTACCTTCGGTTTGTCCTGTTCCTGGACAACTTGTATGGATTTTTGTCTGACATTTCATTTCTAATGATTATGAACATTGGTTTTTACAAACGTACATCAGTGGTGGCGGAGAAGGCAACTTCTCTTAGCTTAACACCCTCCTTGAGACGTATGTGCTTAAGGGTTGTATTTTTGTGGAAGGCAATTAGTAGTCAACGGAAATGGCCGTGTGGCATTCTAAGTGATGTGATATGCGATTGTAAAAGGTAATCGTTACTTCCAGCCTCATCAACCGGAAATGACCAAAATAGGGTTAGATGTAGCAGGGCTAAGTGGGTCATTCCCATCAGGATATGATCATCCTCTTCTAGATATATCTTTGCATGCTATGACGTCGTGTATCTGATTATTGTGGTTTGTATGCTGGAGGGCCCTCGGAAAGGTCGGCAATGACCGGAGTATGACATATTGGGTACCATCTAGTAAGAGGTGGGCCGGTCTTGTGTTGGTAGAGGGCAGATGTTCTGTGCCTCGGGACATCCATCTAGAGGTGTACCTCTTCGGAAGGTAGTCCCTTCACCTGGTCATTTGTATGGAAATCCAAACTCCACTACGTACCCTCCATTTTGATTGTATTACCCAATTGGGCTATATGCTGGAATTTAATCAACGTAACAATTTCGGTTATTATTAATATTATTTGTATATAGTAAACACTACTATAATATAACATGACACTTGATATGAAATGTTTTAGTTATCGTAAGGTAAAAACATGTCCGTGTTTATGTGTGGACTTGTCTTACGAGATACTTTTGTTTTGAAAACTAAGGAAAAGTTTGGTAATTTAATAAATTCAGTTGAGTGTGTTTCTCACGCTGGTTTACTAGACTGATCCGGGCGTTCTCCCCTTTCAATGCTCGGGTCAGACCGAGTATATCTACTGGTTATGCTTTGGCGCTATTGGAGCTTCAGCAGGAGAGCTGGAGATCTTCATTTGGTACGTCCGTATTTGCTTGATTATCTGCTGTGCTTAGTTGTTATTTATTATCGGCTATTGTGAGGATAGGTTATTATAACTGTTCAAGCCGATAACTCTAATTGATGTATGTATATACAGTTTCTGTTTTGTAAAGATCATTGATATGATATTATATACTTTCCGCTGCGATGTGAGATTCTGTATTGTTCTGTTTGGTTCTATCTTCTCTCTTTCTTCTCTTCTCTTCATCTCTCTTCTTTTCTTTCTCTTGACTTTCCGTCAGTTTGTGCTTTTTATATCGGACATGTATGGATTATTGTCGATCCAAAGGGTATGGATTTTCGGGTCGTCACAGCTGGTATCAGAGCTTAGATTTTGTATGTTCCTAAGCTTTGATGTGTACTCGGTATAGATAGGGACTGTAATACCCTAGATTGATTTTGAGTGTATTATATATATTTGTGCGTATTTGTTAGTGAATATAAAATATTTTATATTGTGTTTTCTTATCCACTGAGCTGTTTGTGAATTCTGGTCGGCATGTGGGACGCTATGTTATCGATAGGGATTTCCAAACGCTTAAACGAGGCAAGTCGACATGGTATTATTTTAAAATTGGGTAAATGAAATAATTTTACCTAGATTATAGTTTATATACGAATAATTTTCAGAAATTATTGAAGTGTATATAAATTGATTGTTTGGTTGTTTGAAAATGAAAATATATGTAAGTTAATGAAAGATGTTGAATAATCTAAATAAAAACAACAATTGTAAGATAATAAATTGTATAAGCAAATGAATCATATAGTATGGAATTATAATTAATATGATTTACAATTGTGAAATAATCTTATACATAAGAAATGAAACTATTTGAGTTGTAAATGAAAAGGGATTTAAATTAAGAATTGGGGAAATTTGAATCACGTTTACTTTGAAAATTGTTTTTCAAAGTTAAAGATGCTACACTATTATAAATCTAAGTAAGATAAATAAATCTGGAATGATCTTATATAAGTAAAGCGAAATAGTGAAATCATATAAGTAAAAGATTTATAAATGTGATTTATAAAGAATAAAATATAATATAATTTTTATAAGTATATAAAGCACGGAGTTCACTACTGTTACTGGGAAATAATAAGGGTGATGACTGCAGCATCATCAGTATCATTTTCGAGTTTCTGTGTGATGGATTTGCTACCAATAATAAATTGAAATTGAAGTTTTATTTTGATAAACAAATTTGATTTAAAATCCAAATTACAAATTGATAAAAATAATTAAAATGAGTTTTGTATTTCTAATATGAAATAATAAAGATTTAGCTTTGGTAAAGTTAAATAAATTGGAGTTAGTATAATAGTATATGATTTGAAATTTAACTAAAGGAAAGTTGAATATAATTGAATTGGACTTTAACTTGATTAGATAAGTTAATGAAATGGAAGTTGAACCTAGGTGTAAAGTGATTATATAACCATGATTTGAATTATAAAAATGTGAATGGAAGTATACTTAGGTAAATGTTTATGGAAGTTGAATAAATAAGATTTATAAGTTATAAAATGTGAAAAGGTAAGTAAAACCAATAGCTAAAGTGGTTAAACTATTTTGTTAAGTAAAACAAGATATGAGTTTGAATAGTGATATGGAATTTGACTTAAGTAAAAAAGTTAAATAAAATAGAATTTCAATTAGATTAGAAGTAAACTTAAGTTGTATAGTGAAAGTGAAGGTAAATGAAGTTGAAATGAATGATAACTTAAGTGATGTTGAATAAAATTGATTTTGGTATCGAAGTAAATTGTAAAGTGAATAAAATGAAGTGATGAATGTGAACTTGAGTTATATAAAGAAATTCAACTTTAATGATAAAATGAATTAGCAACTGAATTAATAAATGGATTGGATGTTAATCAATCTAATGTAAATAAATTGATATGGAATAGTGAATGCAAGTGTTAATTGATTAAGCTAATGAAATTTGAAATTAAATAATTGAATGAAAGTCAATCAAATGTTAAACCAATTTGAAATTAAACGTGTTGGACCAAATTGAATGAATGTAAAGTAAATAAATTTGGTTGTGTTGGATATGCATTGATTGTTAGATGAATGTTAGTTGATTGAATAGAGATTCATTAAGTGTTAATGAAATTAAATTAATGAAAATGAAAGCTATAAATAGTTGAATCCAAATTGAAAGTGAAGTAAGAATAAATAGAATTGAATGTGATATGATTTAAAAATGAACTAACTTGAATATAAATTAGTGAATGTAAACTAATTCGAATGAATGATTGTTAGTAAATCCAATGTTAATGAATCAAATGTGATTAAATTGAAAACCAATTCAATGAATATTAATGAGAAGTGAATTTATATTGATATGGTTATGGATAGATTCGATAGATATGGTTTGTTGGATGATAGTTGTTTGATGGTTGGATTGTTGCCTTTTATTGCATTTGCTATAGTGGCATATGTAGTTGTTGTAGTGGTATATGTTGTATATTGATATTACTTTCATATATACATGTTTCTCATTGTTGTTGAGTGTTTAGTAGGTGCGGATTGCGCTTGCTTCGCATTTGGAGCTCGCCTTTCGTGCTATATTAGCCGTATATGCTCGCTAATAATATATAAGGTACATATCTCGGATTACATATCTTACTTTTACACTTTTTTCCCTACAGGATGCCTCATTACTTGATGAGATTTATATTTGTGATATATATATATATATATTGACTTTTCTTTGGATCGAACCGCGCAAAGGAGACTATGGCGATTTTTTTTGGAAATTTAAGGCGTTAGAAATTTTTTGGAAAATTGGAAAAAAATTGTGAAAACTAAAAGTTTGATCTTTGAGTTAAAAGTTAAACGATATTAGTTGGTTTTGAAAAGATAACTAAGTAGGTTTGAAAACATAGAAAAGTTTTTGTAAGAAGTTTAACTAATGAAAAGTTAAAAGGTTAAATAGATTTGGTAAATCTAATTTGAACGAATTGTTTTGAAAAGATAATGGATTTTGTGACTTTGTCTTAATTTGTAATTTCGAGGACGAAATTCCGTAAAGTAGGGGAGAATGTAACGACCCAGAATTTCAATCATTTGAAATTCGTATATTTAATTGATTTTAAATATGCACAAGTAAAATTTATAAGCTGAATAAATAATATTGCAAATATCTGGATTTAATACGATTATTAAATGGTTAATTTAATATTTGAAATTGTAGAAATCATTGGAAATTGAATTAAATGTGAATAAAAAAGATATATAAAGTTATATTAAATCTTACTTGAATTAAAATGATGTTAGAGATCTTCTAAAATCGAATTAAAGGTTAATTTGCAGAAATTGAATATTTTTATATTTAATTGACGTGTAAAAATAACCATTTATTGAAACAGTCTCGGATTTCGACGAAACCATTTTCATCGGATCCGTAATGTTAAATTATTGCAAGATTTCATATTTCGTATCAATTGAATGTACGGTTTGATTTGGATATTTTTTATACTCCCGGAAAGGGAAATCGTGTTGCCGACGCCCTTAGCCGAAAGCAACAAGAGGTTGTTTCCATGATGATATCCGAATGGAGCGATCTCGAGACTTTATCCACTTATGAGCTTTGAGATCGTGTAACCGATTTATGTTCATCTCTTGTTTTATGTAGCCTTGAGGCTTATCCTTCTCTTTTAGACCGCATTCTTGAAGCTCAAAAGCTAGATCCTGAATTGGCTCTTCTTAGCAAAAGTTGTAGAGATAAAATTGATATTAAAGGTTTGAAAGACTCTGATATTGATTCTCGTGGCGGTATTCAAAAATTTGGTAGACTTATTGTGCCAAATATTAGTGGTCTTCGTAAAGATATTTTAGAAAATTCTCATCGTTTTAAATTTACCATTCATCCCGGTAGTAGAAAAATGTACGCGGATATGAAGCGATTTTATTATTGGGATGGAACGAAATCTGATATTGCTAACTTTGTTAAGCGTTGCATGACTTGCCAATTTGTCAAGGTCGAGCATCAAAGGTCCGGTGGGTTATTGCAACCTTTAGAAATTCCAATTTGGAAGTGTGATCAAATTTCCATGGACTTTATTGACGGCCTTCCCCGTTCTCGTTCGGGTCATGATAGCCTATGGGTGATAGTTGATAGACTTGCTACATCCGCCCATTTTATTCCCGTTCGGTCCAATCGGACCGTACTTCTTTTGGCCAAACATTTTATTAAAGAGATTGTTAAATTACATGGAGTTCCTACTTCTATTGTTAGCGATCGTGATCTATTGTTTACTAGTCGATTTTGGAAGAGTCTTCAAAAAGCTTTGGGAACGAAGCTTAATTATAGCACCGCTTATCATCCTCAGTCCGATGGACAAACCAAGTGTGTGAATCAAACTCTTGAAGATCTTCTTCGTGCATATGTTCTTGATTTCGGTGGAAGTTGGGAAGATCATATTTTTCTTGTTGAGTTTACCTATAATAATAGCTTCCAATCTTGTATTGGTATGGCACCTTTTGAGGCACTCTATGGAAGGTTATGCCGATCTCCTCCTTGTTAGCTTGAGGACGGTGAGAAGCTGGTTTTAGGTCTAGATTTCATTCGAGATTCGGTAGAAAAGATTGATCTTATCCGCCATAGGATGAAAGAAGCTTAAAGTAGGAAAAAATCCTATGCCGATAACCGAAGAAGGAAGTTAGAATTTTCTATGGAAGATTTCGTGTTTATTCATGTTTCACCTATGAAGGGTGTTGTGCATTTCAGTCGATCAGGAAAGTTAGCACCTCGATATATTGGTCCATTTCCCATCACCGAACGTATTGGTTCCGTGGCTTATCACCTTTTATTACCGGCTCGGTTTTTTGCTATTCATGACGTGTTTCACGTTTCTCAATTATGAAAATGCCTTCGAGATTCCGATTCTATTCTTGAGCCCGGTATTATAGAAAAAATTGAGGTATCACCTAATTTGACTTATGAGCAACCTCCTATTCGTATCATTGCTTCGGAGATTAAACACCTTCGAAATAAAGATGTTCCTCTTGTGAAAGTTCAATGGTCCTCAAATCCTAAGGATTGTTTTTGGGAATCCAGAGAATTCATCGAGCGAACACATCCGGACTTACTTTCTCGTGCTCTTTGAGGTGAACTTCCTATCCAAATTTCTTCTTTAGTATTGATATGCTTTTATGGTTGTTACTTTTTGTTCATTTATTTCTTTAGATTGCGAGGATGCAATTTCTTTAAGAAGGGGAGTCTGTAACAACCCGCATATTTTGCGATTGAATATTTAAATATTTCATCGTTAGTTGGATTATTGTCCGAAAAGCTACTTTTTGCAAACGGTCGAATTAGCACTCAAGACTACCCCCATTGAGTTCATAATGACGTTTGCGACCTTTTTGAGTATAAACATCGATATGTTTGGAGTTAGTAGAATTTTGCTACTTTATCACTTTGGGCTTTGGTTTGTGTTTCAGCCCTATGTCCTAACACAAGCCCTTGCTCCAACCCACTTATCTTCATTCACTTCATTTTACTAACACTCTCAAGCTCTAGATAAAAATGGTGGTGGAGAAAAAGAATTAGAAAATCCTAAACTTAGTTCCATTTGCAAAATCCAAGCTTTAACTCCAAATTCAAAGAAGAAGCTTTGGTAAGCCTTCCCTTCATCTTCTCCAACTCTTTCTCTTTTCAATTTCAGAAATTTCTAAACCTAACTAAGGAAATGTTTCTCTTTTAAGCTTAGATTCAAGCTTGTTGGGTTGGAATTGAAGAGTGATTGTTCTTGCCATTGCTCTATTGCTTCTTCTTCATTTGTTTTGTGTAAAAAGGTGAGATTTTTATCTCACTTCTATGTCTATATCTATCTGTATTGTTAGGTATGAATACCTAACATTTATTCAAGTGCAATTGCTTTTGATTTGGATTGCTTTGGTGTATATTTGTAATGTTCCCGATTTTTAGTTAAATTTAATTTGATAATTAAAATGAATTTTTGAATAAAATTGTAAATTAATTTGAATTTTTTTGTAACGACCCAGAATTTCAGTCATTTGAAATTCATATATTTAATTAATTTTAAATATGCACAAGTAAAATTTATAAGCTGAATAAATAATAGATTTAATAGGATTATTAAATGGTTAATTTAATATTTGAAATTATAGAAATCATTGGAAATTGAATTAAATGTGAATAAAAATGATTTATAAAGTTATATTAAATCTTATTTGAATTAAAATGATGTTAGAGATCTTTTAAAATCGAATTAAAAGTTAATTTGCAGAAATTGAATATTTTCATATTTAATTGACTGTTAAAAATAGGCATTTTTCAAACAGTCTCGGATTTTGACGAAACTAGTTTCATCAGATCCGTAATGTTAAATTATTGCAAGATTTCAAATTTCGTGTCAATCGGATGTACGGTTTGTCCGGGGCAAGCCAAAACGCATAGAAATTTGTTTAACCGATTTAATTTAAATTTGATCGTTTATTTCCGTAACTCGCACATACGATCGAATTAGCCTCCGAAACACGTTCCATTGTGTTCGGAACGCGGGGTAAACCCTAGAAACGCCAGTCGGCACGCTTCGTTTGGAGTTCGGAAAATTTCGAGTGAATAGTGTTTCGCCAATTTTCTATAAAAGGACCTCCACTTTCTTATTTGCATCAAAACCCCAGGGTTTCTAGCTCAGCCGCCACCTTCGTTTTAATGGAGGAAAATGGCTGAGCTTCTTCCTCTAATAACTTCAAATCCATCAATAATAAAAGAAAGTTATCAACTACAATCTTGTAGATCGTCACGAGATCTAGCTATCCAACGGTCAAGATCGAAAACGAAGCATCGTGGAGCGCTGAAATCAGCCGTGTTCGTGCTCGTTTGTGCACGCATTACGATGTCAGGGAGGCGACCGAGCTCCACTTCCTTGGGGCCGATGGTGTCTCTTGAGTAGTGCTTCGAGGTGGCGCTACCTGATCGTCCTCAAACTGCACGTGGTAGTTGGGAAAATCGAATGGAAGAAGGCGGTTATGGGTTTACACTTGAACGTGAATTACCTGATGGGAAGGAAACAATCTTGTGCGGCTCAAATCTGAAGGAGCATGAATCAACGGCTCGGATTGATTCTAGGGTTAGAAAATAAAAATAGAAATTGAATTATTATATTATATAATTCGTGCAAACTTTAAAATAGCATAACTTTTTCGTACGAGGTCCGTTTCGCACGAAACGAATTGCGTTGGGTCCATATTCATGAGCACTAAATTATGGAGATGAATTGGGATTTATTTAAGCTAGTGAAAATTTTGGTTGAAATTAAATGCTCGTTTAATTTTAATCGGAATAAATCGCTAACGCGACGACTACAAGCAATGTGAGTACAACTCACTCTTTCTGACTCACTGATATTTTTATATAAGTGAGAAATAATTTATTATATGATGATTGATGATTATTTGGATGATATATGATATATTGATTCATATTTGGATATATACCTGCCTATTGGAGCAGATGAGACCCTATACGTTCCCGTGTATGAGCGGATGGCCCTTTGTACGCGCGTCTGCCTTGTAGCGGACATTGTACACATATGCTAATATGTATATTTGTTGCAGGCGACAGGTTGGAGGGATCCAACTGGATTCCTCAACAGTGTTGATTTTATTTACAGATATTTGTGGTATATGCTGTTATCATATGATATATGACGTTTGGATGCCGTGATCAATGTATTTGGTGCCGTTGCATCATTTGGCCTATTATGAAATAATAAAAATATTAAAGTGATGATTTCCAAATTTAAATGGATTTTTATAAGTGAATTATATTTATAATTTGTGAAGTTATTAAACGAATGAATTTTATAAGTAAATGATTTATAAGTAATTAACTTATAATTTGGGTTTTTGGGTATAAAATTGAGTTATAAATGGAATTGGTTAATAAGGGATTTTATATATATATAAGAGATTTTATATATAGTAGTTATTATGAAAAGAAAATGGAACTTATAAACATGGTTTCATAAACCCGAAATCAAATAAATTTTAAGTAAGTATAGGAATTATTAAAGGAGATATATCCATGATTTTGGACAGTGGATAATCCTTTAATTAATTATGTAGAAGTGTTGAATGTGGTTAGAGATTTATATTCACGATTTTGGACAGTGGTTTATCTTTAATAAAATGTGTAGAAATATTGGATTTGGTAAATGGATTATATTCACGATTTTGGACAGTGAATAATATTTTAAAATTATATAAATGTTTTGGGAAGTGATATATTAAATAAAATTAAAATGGTTTGAAGTTGTTTTAAAATGTGTTAAGGATCGAAACCATAGATTTCAACATTCATTGTTGAAATAAACGTTTTCGAGAAATAAGGAAAGGATGGACTATAACACTGTTGTTATAGTAAATGATTTCCGAAAGGAAATGTTTTTGTATAGTATTGGGATTTATATATCTATCTTAATTTCGAATCCCTACACTATTGATTTTGGGTTGTCGTAACGTTGTTTTACGCAACTTTCATTTGACCCGAATAAAGATGCTTAAGAGAATGATTTCCTTAAAGAATAAAATATATACTTAATCGTGTTTTAAGTATATGTAATATTTTCTAAGTGTTGAAAATAAATTGAATTGTGAATTACTTATTATTAAATAAGTATTTGGAAAAGTTTTCCAGTGATTGAAATGTTTTGAGAATTGTATCTTTTTAAAGATAATTTGAAGTGAATATTTAGCAAGTGACTTAATTAATAAAAGATTAATTGAAGGGCCCATGATTGTTATAGTGCTGAATATTTGTTTGTTTGCTTTGATAGTTAAATAACCGACTATCAAATTGCCAAAAAATTTAGTTCCTCGACTTGATGTGCGAACTATTTAGTCGTACACTTAGTACGTATCCTTCTGTGTAGGCTTGATTATCGTTTGTGTTGAGGATGTTGATTCGTATTGTGCGGAGTATTACTCCAATCTATCGAGATTCCTTCTTGGCCCGAAGGATAGCAAGTTGATAGTTGGAAACATGATAAGTCTACGAGACTTAGTTGCCGTGTGAGGTTGAGAAACGCTTTTGCGATGTTGGTGCGAAGAGACCGGGATCAGATCTATCTGAAAACCACTTCGGACCAACGTATATGCGACGAATATGCAGGTTGCTTGTGATGATATTGATTTTTGGAGTTTCATAGTCGGGGACTGCTTGTTGATCGTTTGGGGATTAAAATCCCAATATACATCCAGTAGCAGTGGTCTCTTCATTATGAAATATCCAATGCGAGGACTATTCGCTACTAATCCTAGGGATTTCCCGACAGGATATGGTAGGAAAGTACCTTCGGTTTGTCCTGTTCCTGGACAACTTGTATGGGTGTTTGTCTAACACTACATTTCTAATGATTATGAACATTGGTTTTTACAAACGTACATTAGTGGTGGTGGAGAAGGCAACTTCTCTTAGCTTAACACCCTCCTTGAGACGTATGTGCTTAAGGGTTGAATTATTGTGGAAGGCAATTAGTAGTTGTTAACTCCCATGCTCAGCGACTCAATAGGCAAACGAAATAAGGGTATCACAGCTTAGCGACTCAACTGATTACCGACCTAACATATGGACCGAATTAACGGCCTTGACGGGTTAACAACCGACTTAACGACCCAAGAGGGACAGCGACTCACCAGGTTATAGCCTTAATGCCTTAAAGGTGTTGGCCGACTCAAGTTACTTCACGACTCAAGGTACTTCACGACTCAAGGTACTTCACGACTCAAGGTACTTCACGACTTAAGGTACTTCACGACTCAGCAAGTTGCCAATTCAACAATTGAGGAGTTGCACGAGTTAAAGAATTGTGCTTGCGACCTACCTTGAATCGTCAGCGACTCAGGCCAGCAAACAAGAAGCTACGACCAGTTAACTCGTGCGCTACCAAGGCTCACAACTTACGACTTAAGAAAGTCCACGACCTAAAGAAGTGACGAATCAAAGCGCTAGAAGGAAGAGTCAACAACGCTTAAGTCGCTGCTGACTTACAACTGCAGATAAGTCGTTCACGACCTAAGACTTGGAGACAAGTTCAATACCATACTGTAATGAAATGACTCGTTGACGACTTACGACTTATGATGAGTCATGTACGACTCATGCTAGCATAAAGGAAGTCACATTTGGTTAACTCAGGAACGACTTAGAACTTGTATCATTCATTCAAATGGGTGCATAACTTTGGACCAAGCCATGAGCTAAACCCAATAGGTCGGCCGCTACCTACCATGAGTCATCTACGAGTTACGACTTATCATGAGTCGTGTACGAGTTATCTACGAGTTACGACTTATCATGAGTCGTGTATGAGTTACGACCTAACTCCGAGAAATGTCTATAAATACGACCCTAGCTCCAACTAGAGAGGTACTCTTTTTTTTTTGGCTCATTCTTTCCAAGCACCGATACGCTGCTGCATTCAAAACCGACTCGATACCCAAAGCTTTTAAGACACGTAGAACGCTATCAACAACTTCAAGAAGGAATCTCATACATCCGACATGGATTTGAAGACTTTCTCTTACATTGAAGTTTAAGCTACTCGTTCAAAGTGTTTAGTAATTCAAAGTATTGTACTTGAGAAGAATTGTATCAACTTGTAACGAAATCATCAATAAAGATATTCAGAGTGGACGTAGGCTTGATCATAAGCCGAACCACTATAAAAACTGCCGTTATTTACTGTTTTTCTGCAGTTTTCTGCTTATACTCTGTTCTCGAATCATCGAGTGGTGCTTTCACAACTACACTTTACACACCGGGGTGTTAGCGTTCAAATCTTAGCTTTAACATTTTTGGCGCTTTCACTGAGAGTTGAACTTAGGTGAATTATCATCATTGCTCCACGAAAGTTTGTTGAAGTAATCTCTCTGAAGACTAGAAGTTTATCTGAAATCATGGCTCCGGGGAGAAGGAGTAGATCTGTTAGATCTGGAAATGTTCAAGAGGGAACCTCCGCTTCCCCAGTACCTAATCAAGCCACTCCACCTGTTGGGGTTACAAAAGCGGAGTTGGATGCTGTAATCTTAGGGCTGAACCAGCAGATAAATGCCCAAAGTGCACAATTGGAGGCTAAGAATGTCCAAAATGCCCTAATTTTGAATAAGTTGAACGATTTGCTTGAGGTAAACCGTCAACCAACGGATAATGAAAGGAACTTTGCTGGCAACATTCATGAAGCTGAAGAAAGAAACATTCCTGAGAGGGCCACCAGCCCCTTTGAGCGGACATTTCCTGAAGTTGATGGATCTAAAGCTCGAAATGATGAGTGGTATCTTTCCGAAATGGTTCGACAAATCATGAAAGAAAGCATGCAAAGGAATGAAGACGAGAAGGAATGGGGTTTCGCTCCAAGTAAAACCCCGTTTACCGAAAGGATCTTAAAGGCTGAATTCCCAAGGAAGTTCGTCCCTCCAACTATCCCAGCTTACAAGGGAACAAGTGATCCGAACGAATTCTTGTATAAGTATGATTGGCACATGACAGGTGCCAGAGCTTCTGATGAAATAAAATATTACAATGGGCTTATGGTATAGGGGCAGCATGGCATAACGACATCGGTAAAATTGCGCTCGAACAATATATACCACAAGCTCACTACAATATCGTACAAAGAAACTTGTATAAAAATGAATAGTAAATGCACTCTCAGATACAGACAGAAGTTTGTACAAAGAAAAAGAATCATTTTATTCAACACTATTTTATATACAGGTATAGGTTCCAAAGTAAAAAACAAAAGAAAAGCGGGAGGGTACCGGCCCCGTATCAGCGCTGCACTTAAAGCATGAGATTATACTGCCAAGTATATAAGAAGATCCTCACCGTCGCCAGGTCTAGAAAGTATTGGAGGCGTTTCCATGTGGCGAATCAATTCATCAAAGGCTTTTTGGCATTCGGGAGTCCAATCAAAGTTTTTCTTTCCTTTCTTTAGGGCGTCAAAGAATGAGATGCATTAAGATTGGAATTTCCTTCAACGAACAATGAAGCAGAATACGAAGCTCTTATCGCTGGCTTAAGAATTGATAAAGAACTAAACATCCGAGCATTACAGATCTTCAGTGATTCTCAGCTTATTGTATGCCAAGTCAAGAAGGAATTCCAAGCGAAAGGGGGAAATCCGCCTGCCTACTTGTTAAAGGCTTGGGAACTCCTGGGTGATTTCGACCATTACATGATAAGTCATATTCCTCGAGAAGAAAACATGAAAGCAGATTCTCTCGCAAAGTACTCTAGCACAGGCGAAGGTCAATTTTTGGGGTTGACTCCAGTGGAGGTCCTGTCGGCTCCAAGCACTGATGAGATGGATATTGATTGGATCATGAGCGTGTCTCAAGGGCAAGACTCATGGATGACTCCAATAACAGAGTATCTGCTCAATGGCTCTTTACCGGAAAATTCAAAAGAACGAAAGTAGCTACTGAGGAAAGCCTCTCGCTATATGGTCCAGGATGGCCAATTATACAGACAGGGATTCTCAATGCCATTACTTCGATGTGTATCCAGGGAAGAGTCCAGAACAATCCTAGCTGAGGTACATGGGGGAGAATGTGGTGATCATTTAGGTGATCAAACTTTAGCAAAGAAGATTCTCCGATACGGATATTTTTGGCTAGAAATTAATCGAGATGCAGCAGACTATTCCCGAAAATGTGACAGATGCCAAAGATTCGCAAAAATTCCTAGAGCACCTTCCACTGAACTCACACAGATGGTTAGTCCATGACCGTTTGCAATATGGGGGATAGACCTTGTAGGACCGTTACCAACTGCCAAATCTGGAATTAAATATGCCATTGTGGCTATAGATTATTTTACTAAATGGGCAGAAGTTGAACCACTGGCTACTATCACCTCTAAAAAGATGATAAGTTTTGTGACTAAAAATGTCATTTGCAGGTATGGTGTGCCTCAAAAGATAATTACAGACAATGGTACTCGGTTCGAAAGTGAAGAATTCCAAGATTTTTGCAAACGATTCAAAATCCGAAAAAGCTTCTCAGTAGTAGCTCATCCGCAGGCAAATGGGCAGGTGGAAGCAGTAAACAAAATTATCAAGTCAACCATCAAGAAGCAACTTCAAAGAGCAAAAGGTGGTTGGGTCGATAAGCTACCACTAGCACTATGGGCGTACAGAACTACCCACAAGACTGCGATTGGGCATACTCCGTTTTCATTGGCATACGGATCAGAGGCAATGATTCCGGTAGAAACAGAGGTCCCTTCACATAGAAGAATCCATTTCAATCAAGCGGAGAATGACAAACTACAGCTTGAGGCACTAGATCTCCTTGATGAAAAAAGAGAAGAGGCTGAGCTCAGAATCGCATCTCATCAGCAAAGGATAGCCAGACATTTCAATTCCAAAGTTCGCCAACGCAGCTTTGAGATTGGAGATCTAGTCCTAAAGAGAATTATGACAGCAACAGGTGTGTTTGGGCCAAATTGGGAAGGACCATATGGCATAGGTCAGAAGCTTCTCGACGGCACATTCAAACTCACTACTGTCGAAGGAGATCAAATTCCAAGAGCCTGGAACAGCAATCACTTGCGCCCATACTTTACTTGATAGCTTTGTTGAAATATTGTAAAAAGAATTATGAATGTATGATTCCTGTAATTGAAAGCGATTGTAAAACCGATGCAAGTGAATAATGAAAGAATATAAAGTGGATGTAGGCCCAAATTCTTGCCCGAACCACTATAAATCTTGTGTTCCTTATTATTATTACATGTTTGCTTTATTTTCGATATAAAAAGTACATTAAATGTATTGCTGAAATGTCGATCTAAATTTTTGCAGGCAACGAAAATGAAACTTGCACATTACAAGACCAAGTGATTCTTGTTATCATTCAACAAACAAATTCCAAGTCACAAAATTCCCGAATTTAAATCCTAGATAAGAAGTGCTTCAATTGAACGACCAATGATTTCGCCGAAAACGGGCTCTAGCTAATAAATCGAGAAGTTTGAACAAACAAACATCCGATTAAGAAGCTTATGCCCGTTCTCGCGAACCGGCCCAGCAATGAAGTACACTTCTTTGGATTAAACAAACTACTGCTAAGAGAAGGGAGTGCCAGCTTGAAAAGGAAAAATAGAGGATCGCTAAAGAGGCATAAGCAAGTGGACAAGGAACAACTAAAGCCCTCTTCGGAGGCACGAGTCCTCTTCAGAGGCACAACTCTTCGGAGGATAAAGACCTCTAACGAGGCATATGCCGCAAAAAAGAATGTTCTCTACTCAACCAAAAAAGATTGGAGAAGTCATGACCCTCCAACCATGAGAGAGTAACTTCGAGGCAATCCTCGGAGGCACATTTCACCAGGAGTTGAAGTGTGACAACCGCTCTTCGGAGTTTCACTTCACCAGAGTTGAAATGTAAAACAAGAAAAAAGCCCTCTTCGGAGGCCCATTTCACCAGGAGTTGAAGTGTAACAGCCGCTCTTCGGAGTTTCACTTCACCGGAGTTGAAATGTAAAACAAAATAAAAGCCCTCTTAGGGGGCCCATTTCACCAGGAGTTGAAGTGCAACAGCCGCTCTTCGGAGTTTCACTTCACCAGAGTTGAAATGCAAAAAAAGAAAAAAGAAAAAAGAGAGTGCCTCTCCCAAGGGGCAGAAACAAAAAGACCTCTTCCCAGAGGCATAATAACACGGAAGGACCTCTTCCCAGAGGCATAAATGAAAAGACCTCCTCCCGGAGGCACAATCAAGCAGAAAGACCTCTTCGGAGGCACACGTTTCACAAAGATTGAAATAAAACTTCCAGGTGTCGAAACGTGAGAAAGTCTTCCTCAGAGGTGCAACTTTTCAAAGAAACAAAAATCAAGAAGCCCTTTACTATGGCAAGATAAAAAAAATCCTCATTAAAAGCACACTTTAACTTTCAAAGGAAGAATGAATTGCTTGTTCTAGAAAATTCTCTTCCTCAAAAAGAAGTTGAAGTACCTTACAAATACCCGCTTTACCACATAGAAGATTTCATTCAATAAAATGTATATATGCACAAAGTAAAAAGTGATATCTTCGAAGGTTGAAGCGTAGAAACTTATTTGTGCTCTATTTTTTAATGAAATCATATTCCTCCAAATGTGGAATAATTATTCTCTAAAAAATAAGCACAAGTCCCTCATAAAATAAAATATTACAATGGGCTTATGGTATAGGGGCAGCATGGCATAACTACATCGGTAAAATTGCGCTCGAACAATATATACCACAAGCTCACTGCAATATCGTACAAAGAAACTTGTACAAAAATGAATAGTAAATGCACTCTCAGATACAGACAGAAGTTTGTACAAAGAAAAAGAATCATTTTATTCAACACTATTTTATATACAGGTACAGGTTCCAAAGTAAAAAACAAAAGAAATGCGGGGGGGGGGGGGGGGGGGGGGGGCGGTACCCGCACAATTTCCGGTCAGTACATGCAAAAAAGGCAAAAAGCGATATGAAAGCCACAGAACCAGAGCCATCATTTCTTCTTCCGCCCACCTTTTGAGCCCGCACCTGGCCGAATGACCAACTTTTTAGGCCGGCTTGTGAGGGTAGGGGATGAAGGAGAAAGGGGCTCGGTCGGACTTTCTTCCGTCTCTTCTTCGCCAGTTAAAGATCCCTTCTTCTTCTTCTTCTTGGAAACTCCCAGCTTTCCTCTCTTCTTGGAGGAAGACCCACTCCCCGGAGAAAGAAGTTTGGATAACGGTTCAGCGTCGGAGCCAGCTGGTTCTGAAGTCCTCTCGCTTCCCTCAGTTTCTTCTCCTTTCGGATCTTGAGAAGCAACGGGATCATCTAAACCGTGAAGAGCTTCTATTTGCTCCTCTTGTGACCCGGGTTGCGAGGCAGAAGGAGGAGTGACCTGAAGAGGCGGGGAAGGAATAACTGGAGGTGGAGAAGCCTGAACAGTGCCCGACGTCTTCTCTGCAGAAGGAAAAAAGTTCAAGTCAGTAAAAAGTGGAGACAATGGCTCGCTGAAATTCAAGAAGTATTCAAAAAGCTCATCAAGTTCGTAAGAAACAGATGAGCACTCTACTTAGGCAAGATTGTTAGTAGAGTTACCTACAGAAGTCGGTTCCCTGACGTCAACTTCGTAAGCCTGTGCCTCGGCACTCTCGCCGCCTTCATCACCACCTTGTATGCTTGTGATATCAGTGGTAACTTTAGTAGGAGATGGGGAATGAGAACTAGAACCGATAATGTCAATTTCGGCTGAAGGAGAAGGTTGAATTGGAGCAGTTGAGACAATTTTTCTTGAATATTCTCCTGCCGTTGTTTCGGCCCTTAATATTGCAAGCTGTTCTCTCCCCCTAGCGAGAGCGGCACGAGCATCATCATCAAGATAGTGCTCCTCAAGAGCTGACTCAGCATAGCCAGCGCCGCTACGACCGAGCATATCGAGTGCGGCCTCCCAAACTTCAGCCGGTGTAATTTCATACTTGGGGCCTAGAAAGGCGAGGCTACCGCGCCCCAAGATGCTATGTAGATAGAAATCAAATAATGTTGAGCTGATGTTGGCCCTCGTTGCCTCGTGAGATTCTTCAGCTGCAATTTTGCCGGCAACGGCCTCATCACGCTCCGTTTCAGCTTTAGAAAGTTGAAGCTTAAGCATTTGAATCTCCGCCTCTTGGGAGCTGTTCTTCTTCTGAAGCTCTTCAATATCAGCGACATAGCCCTCACTAATTCTTTTCTGCACTTCAAGCCTGTCTTCGGCATCCCTTTGGCTGGCATGAGCATCTCTTACTTGTTTTAGGAGCACTTCTTCTTTTTGAGAATAGGAAGTAGAGGAAGCAGCAAGCTCTTGTTTCAATTCTTGAACTTTTGCTTCAAGCTCTTCATTATAAGAAGCAATGCTCCTCATCTCAGTGTCATGTTGCTCAAGAACTTTTTGCCACTCGGCTTTATCATTTTCCATAGTGAGCTTGGCCTCTATGTTCGCACGATTAACCCTTTGGAGCTCATCAACAAGTTTTTGCCAGTTTGACATCCTCTCAATATCAAGCTTGACGGCATCGAGGTTTCGTAAAATAGCAGACTTGTCAATGGGGACCAAGTCAAGGTCAAACCTTACTCCCTTCAGACACCACTGTGGAAACCGACTCTGCAAAGTGGCTGGACCCGGTCCGACTTGGAATTTGGGCCTACTAATTATTGTTTAGATGTCTGCCTTTCCGAAAGCAGGAGAGCCGGAAGGAATGTCGAGCGAGGCAGGAGCAGTAACCTTTTCAGGAGTTGTAAAGGTGTGCTTCTCACCTTGTCGGGCTCGCTTGCTCGAATCTTCAACCATATGACTTTTTCCTCTGTCATCATGGGATTTTCTTTTATAGGAATCGTCGCATCTTTGCGAAGAGTCGTGGCGCTCCTACCTCTCTCTTCTCTCGTAACGCTCCTCTTGAGTCTTCTTCTCTTGAGCCTTTCGAGCGGCTCTTTCTTCATCAGATTCTCTGTAAGAGGGAAGGTAACGCCTGTAGTCATATTGGCTACGCCTCCCGTAGCGCTGGAAATCATCATAGTAGGATCCGCTGCGCCCCATCGGAGGATCTGAAATAAAAAAGAACTAAATCTTAGAATTCTTCAAAGTACAAAAAACCAGAAGCATAAAAGTGCCAAAAAAGAAATTCTAAGTGTATGTGGCGTGCAAACTACGCGCATCAAACTACGAACCACTCTTTAATTGAGGAGTGGTTGTGGGTGTAATAGTTAGCGTCAACTCTTGAGTCGACAGAGTCTGTTGCAGGATAGAAGTCGCTTCAATTAATGAAGAAGAAACCCCGGTTGTGATAGGATCATCTTTAAAGATCTCTTGCGAGGTAGCAAAGAGGTCACTCAGCCCTTCGAAGGTTTCGTCCCTGCTCTGCTTGGCAAGGCTAGTTTTTTCGGCTTCTTCGCCAGGTTTCTGTGACAGTCGAGGAGATCCATGTGGCTCTTCTTCCTCAATAACCGGGGCAAGCCCGACAGATGGCCCCGCAACATCAACCGAAGTGGAGCACTTCACAAGCGAAGCCTCGAGAGCAGGACCTTTTGGTATGGATGTATCTATAGAAACCAGAGCATCTGATGCTTTAGGTGGGGAGTCCGGAACCTCGCAGGGGCGTGTGTAGCGAGAAGGGTGAAGAAGTCCGAACTGGTGAAGGAATTCGTCGTTCAACAAAAATTTGACGTCCCGTTCTTCAACCGGTACTGCTACAAGCCTCTCCAGGGTTGGCTTGTGACTGGGATCTCTACAAGGAGGGGGAAGTACTGAGATAAAAGAAAAGAAATGATGACGAAGTTAACACTTGGCAATTCGAACTTCAAAAGACTCAGAATATAAAAGAGGTAAAGGTAGATGATCTTACTTCCTTCTCTCCACACAGCGTAAAACCCCGGGGGGCAACGGACATAGAAAAATTGAGTCAAAAACCCATGAGCGCTGTCAGGAAGACCGATGATCAATTTACGATTTCGAGCACTTCTCACGACAGTAATAGAGGGGTGATCTTTAGTCCTGGTGAAAGAGCATAGGAAGCAAATCTCGTCAAAGCTTGGGAATCGATCAAGCGTCCTCCTGAACAGTACACACAACCCCATTAAAATGGCATAACCATTGGGGTGCAATTGGGATGGGGCGATGGCCAATTGACGAAGAAGTTGTTGGAGAAAGTCATTGAAAGGAGGAAAGCCGCCACTCAGGCACATTTGTCGATTGACCGTTACAAAGCCAGGGGGTGCTATGTCAGCAGTGTTACTTCTCTCGGGAAGAATGGCATCTGATTCAGCAATGCCAAACTGAGCGCACAATTGGCGGAAAACTCTGTACGATAAAGTAGAAGAGGCTCTTTCGGGAGGGTTGACCAGAGGAGCCGGAATTACAGTTGCCTCTCCAGTCTGAATCGTTGTATCTTCTTCCTGAGAAGTCATTCTACACAAGCAACTGGATATTCAAATGTGAAGGTGCACGTTTCCTAAAAGTGTGAAGTGTCGTGCAAAACTAATAAAAATAGCAAGTAGATATAACTGGAATTAAACTAGTCGATGATTGATCGATTAAAAAATTCCAGAACTTGTTAATATAAAGTTCAAGCATAATATTAGTGCAGGCTGGTCAGTTTCAATTGACTATTTCAGTGTTGCTTTAATATTTTACTTGAAATTGATGAAAGCACATCGTTCACACAATTTATTTGAGTTAATTTTCTGTTATTAACTAATCTGTCATTTGACGTGGGCAATCGATGGCAGTATATTCGCCCTAGTTTTCTGCAAATGTTGTATTTAACAGGTTATTAGCATCAAGTTTGGTATAATCTGTTAAGAAAGCCCAGCAAAGTCATGCAAGTTATTTCTGTAGTTCAAAGTTCGAGTTGAAAGTACAATCAAGTTCTATCAACACCTCAAAGTTTTCAAGTTTTGTTCAAGCTATTTAGTCGCAGTCCGGAAGTTCTCTAAGTCCTAAGTTGTTCACGACTTAACAGGATGGGTTGAAGTTGGTCTAGGCTGAAGGTAGCAATTCAGCAGTGAGTAAATTGTGTCCGAGTCTTAAGCCGTTCGCGACCTAAAGGGAAAGCCGCGTTAAGGACCTAAAGGCTAGGTCGCTCACACGACCTAAAAGTTAGGTCACAAGGGTGGTGCTACAAGAATTTAGGTCACAAATCTGAAGGTCGTTCAGTATCTGTTGAGTTGCAAGAATTTTTAGGTCGTCGACTTTCAGAATCCTTAGGTCGTCTCTGGCGTTATTCAGCGATTAAAGGTTGTCTCCTTCATCCACTAACCACTCTCCAACCCGATAACCCGTTATCTTCCATTAACAACAGAATCCACCATCTTCTCAAGAAAAACCCAAGAATCGATCCAAATCACCACAGAGCTACCATAAACCTAGCACGATCCTATAACCCTATGAATCGCAGCGACGACATAGCCAATAAAGATTGAAATCAATCGCAACTTAACTCGAAGGACTAGGCAAGGCGTGCGAAGGTGGTTTGGGCTCAGAAGGTAAAGGTTCATGTTTCAGCAATAGTCGCGATTGAATAAGGGACCAAATTCACTTACATGAGGTAATAGTAAGATGGATTGTTGATCGATTAACTTGGATTCGCCTTTGGGAACTCGAAAAGTCTCTAATGGTAGAAAAGGATATGGGAGCAGTTGATGAGGAAGAAGAAACGAGCTAACGCTTATATAGGGCTGAAGCAAATAGATGTGCAAATTAATCTCTTAGGTCGCCCGCGACTTAGTTAAGTTTGGTCGAAACACACGACCTACGACCTAGGCGTGTACTTCGAGGGGCAAATGTTAACTCCCATGCTCAGCGACTCAATAGGAAAACGACATAAGGGTATCACGGCTTAGCGACTCAACTGATTACCGACCTAACATATGGACCGAATCAACGGCCTTGATGGGTTAACAGTCGACTTAACGACCCAAGAGGGACAGCGACTCACCAGGTTGTAGCCTTAATGCCTTAAAGGTGTTGGCCGACTCAAGGTACTTCACGACTCAAGGTACTTCATGACTCAAGGTACTTCACGACTCAAGGTACTTCACGACCCAGCAAGTTGCCAATTCAACAATTGAGGAGTTGCACGAGTTAAAGAATTGTGCTTGCGACCTACCTTGAATCGTCAGCGACTCAGGCCAGCAAACAAGAAGCTACGACCAGTTAACTCGTGCGCTACCACAGCTCACAACTTACGATTTAAGAAAGTCCACGACCTAAAGAAGTGACGAATCAAAGCGCTAGAAGGAAGAGTCAACAACTCTTAAGTCACTGCTGACTTATAACTGCAGATAAGTTGTTCACGACCTAAGACTTGGAGACAAGTTCAATACCATACTGTAATGAAATGATTCGTTGACGACTTACGACTTATGATGAGTCATGTACGACTCATGCTAGCATAAAGGAAGTCACATTTGGTTAACTCAGGAACGACTTAGAACTTGTATCATTCATTCAAATGGGTGCATAACTTTGGACCAAGCCATGAGCTAAACCCAATAGGTCGGCCGCTACCTACCATGAGTCATCTACGAGTTACGACTTATCATGAGTCGTGTACGAGTTATCTACGAGTTACGACTTATCATGAGTCGTATATGAGTTACGACCTAACTCCGAGAAATGTCTATAAATACGACCCTAGCTCCAACTAGAGAGGGACTCTTTTTTTTTTTGGCTCATTCTTTCCAAGCACCGATACTCTGCTGCATTCAAAACCGACTCGATACCCAAAGCTTTTAAGACACGTAGAACGCTATCAACAACTTCAAGAAGGAATCTCATACATCCGACATGGATTTGAAGACTTTCTCTTACATTGAAGTTTAAGCTACTCGTTCAAAGTGTTTAGTAATTCAAAGTATTGTACTTGAGAAGAATTGTATCAACTTGTAACGAAATCATCAATAAAGATATTCAGAGTGGACGTAGGCTTGATCATAAGCCGAACCACTATAAAAACTGCTGTTATTTACTGTTTTTCTGCAGTTTTCTGCTTATACTCTGTTCTCGAATCATCGAGTGGTGCTTTCACAACTACACTTTACACACCGGGGTGTTAGCGTTCAAATCTTAGCGTTAATAGTAGTCAATGGAAATGGCCGTGTGGCATTCTACGTGATGTGATATGTGATTGTACAAGTTAACCGTTACCTTTAGCCTCATCAACCGGAAATGACCAAAACATCCTAAATTCTATCAATTGAAATTTATAATATATTTTAAACTTTTAAAATTTAATTTGAGAATATAATTGAAAGAAAAATCTCAAACAAATAAAATGAGTGATAAACTATACATAAATAAATTCCAGTTTATTTTAAGTCTAAAATTTTGAAATAATGAGAGTTTTAAAAAGTCAATTAAATTTAAAATTTTATACATATATGTATATTGCATATATGAGTAGATTTGAATGTATACATTTAATTTGAATATAAATTCCATAAGTATGTGTATGAATATAATGAATGGACATAAATGTTTATATTTCAAAGCTTAAATTTGAGATTTGGATATAAATTTAAATGAATGTTTTTTAAAAATTAATGGCATTTAAAAATGTTAAGGAATAATGTATATGGTAAAATATTTGTTAAAGCAATTCTTTTTTTTACATTGTATATATGTATATGCTAATGAATAAAAAGGTACACTCATTTATAAAATAAATATGATATAAATTTTTTTAAACATTCTTTTGTCTTTGAAATTTTTAAATGTAAACATATACATAGAGAAGTAAACATCAATGGGTATGTCATGATCAATTTCTTACAAATGGCCTTCAATTCAATTAAATTGAATAAAATAATTTAATAAAAAATTACAAAAAACTTTCCATCTCTCCATGAACAATCATGAAACATCTCAGCAAAATTTCTAAAAAGTAAACAGTAGAAAGATTTGAATATCTCAAACTACAACACCAAATAAAGTAGAAAGAAGCCAGATCAAGAAAGAAAATGATAAACCTAAAACTAGAAAAAAAAGTAAGAGCAGTTTTCAAAAGCTTCAACAAAATTTAAACTGCAATCTGAAGATTAATTCAGTTGCAATACAAACCAAGTATGGGTTAAAATCAAATCTGGAAGAAAATGCAAGTTTAGATTCAAAACCAAGAACCAACTTCAGAAATTTGGAAGAAAAAAATGAAAACCTGGAAATAATGGAAGGCAAGTAATTTTTTTTTTAAGATTTGAACTTAATCTTGTTGATCAATAACAAAGCAAGAATTAAACAACAATTATATTTATCATTTGCAAGAGAAATCAAGCTCGAAGATTTAAAACCCTTTTCTGGTTTCAACTGTAGGGAAAACATCCCTATTATATATAAAAAAAAGGATTTCAACTGTAAGAAAATTTAAAATTACCGTTATTAATGAATTAAGTATGTGAATACAACAAAGAGTAAGCAAAATTTTTATAACTTGCAGATTGAACTTCAAGATTTAAAGAAGAAAAAAAAGATTCAGGCTTTCCTTCTTTGAAACTGTCAAACACTCCTCTGTCTTTCTGGAATTTCCAGGTGAGCAAACTCACTAGAATCTGCTTATATGCTTTGATATAATGGTTGACACTTGAAGTATGATCGTTTTAAAATACCTGCATGTTGGATGTATACATATTTATGAGTGCTTATTTTTGAACATATATATATGATGTATGCATGCTTGTTATAGGGACATATCTCTCTGTTTTGGAAAAAAATTACAGTCTCAATCCCTCTTGATAATCTAAATTCTCATCACAACGTCGGCAATAGGTTAGGATCTTTGAAAATAAAAGGGGAATAAGGATGTAGTACTATGTTTAAGAATCTGTTTGTACTTAGTAATTTTACCGTAAACAATATTCAAAGTGAGGCTTTGAATCAAAATAGAAAAATTTAATGTTTTAATTCCACAATTCGATTATATAACTAGTATCGATTTACAAAATGATGATTTTAGCGAATTGTTTCAAGATTTTTGGATTCGTAAATCGCGAGAAATTGTTTGTTGATCAGAAATTAAATTTTCGAAAAAATTCCGATGGTCAGCGTCGAACTACGGGTCATGCTTGATGTGGATGGTAGCCTGGTACGTGTTGATCAATATAAAAATAGTAACTGATTTTATAACGAGCCCTGGTGGCCGATTTCTGATGATCTCGGGTTTAATAACTCAGTTTGGTCGACAGAGTTAATGGGGGAACTGCGTTGTCATCAAAGCTATCACATTCGGCATTTTCGACTTTTGAAAATTGATATAAATACGTCCACTATATCAACTGTCGAGCAATCGAAGGCCGAATAACCGAATTGTTAGGGTTAAAGAAGAAGAGGTAGAGAAGAAAGAAAGAAGAAGTAATAGAAACAATATCAGAATCTCACAATCGCAGCGGAACAACATATAATAGATAAATGAATAATCTTTAAATCAAAAGAACTGTAAATTTTATACATTACATCATCAGAGTCAATATACAACACAACGGAAAAGAAATACTATATACTAGTTGATACGCCATGCCATCCAACTTGCTCCTGATCTCTACAGCATCTCCTGAATTCCAGAATGACCTGATAACCTGACTTTAGGCTGGCCATGTGGAAAATGATGGGCACCCAGAGTTTAGAAAGGGAATAATAAACTGCAGGTCAGTCATGGGACTGGTGTGAGAACTTAAAACAATTTATCTTTAAAAACAAACAAAGAAATATTTTAAAATAGATCCGCAATGCTTTTGGAAAATGTAACTACCATAAGGCCTTCCGCCACACACACAATGCAAACGCAGAATTGGAGGAGATTTCTTCTTATGATAGTCAAACATACTTGATACACAAATTTCTTTGATATTATCACTATAAGTGCAAAGTGCAGTAAAACATTTCGAAAGTATAATATAAAACTTAGCCAACATAGGTACCATTATAGTACGCCTATTATAGCTACCATATTAGATGGCAGGCTCTATAACTAAAACCGTATAGGGCTCGTATTGTTTCTTTGGATTTCCAACAAATGGTCAGGCCAAGGAACTTGCCATTGCCACATGGGTACGCCTCTGGAAAGACACCCCGAGAACCTAACCGGATCTCTGCCAACACAAGGCCGGGTTACCTCTAGCTAGGTAACTACTGACACGAGTATGCCATCCCCCGGTCGTAACCAACCTAAATCCTGGGATTCACCAAAAACCACAAAGAAACAATTTTGCAACAACCACATAGGTTAGGTATCTGGGCTCCATACCATAATACTACCTCTATCTAGAAGGAAATGAACATACCCTATGGGGGCACTATCCCCAAAATAATCTTGCTGCATTCTTCCTGTTTTGACCTTTACCGGGGATGAGGTTCGACGAAGTCTAGTCCACAAAGATACGCTTTTCACAAAAGCCACGCTTTGATCAACAAATGATCAAAAGCACTCAGCATCCCACATTACCTAGTTGGGAATATATTACTGATAACCTTCAAGTACATCACCTCTGAGCTCGTACGTCTCAGAGAAGGGTGTTAAGCTAAGAGAATAAATTCTCCGCCACCAACAGAAATGTATTTGATAGAAACCAGCTTTACGTCTCAAAATGTAATGTCAGACATACAATCCGTACAAGTCCGTTCCGGGATTGAACGGAACCGAAGGTACTTCCAAAGAAGCCCTTGCAAATCCAGATATTCACTAATCACGTCCGGAGTTCCCATCACAAAGGGTGATAAAATATCTATATCGGGGATCAACCAATGCGGAGACATTCGACGGTAATCCTTCATTTTTCGAAAATATCCGGTCTTCAACACCGGTCTTCAAATGCTATCCATTACGACATATCACTATTCGGAATGGGATTTATGACCCAAAGGTTCTCTCCCGGCTAAACGGAATAACGAGCGCTTATTTTAAAATAAGTGTAGCATTCAAATTCAAGCAAATCACAACAAATACCCATTTAAAGGTAAATATTAATAGTCGGTTATTTAACTATCAATAGGCGTGCACAACATCACCAGATTCCAAATAATTTCCCAAATTATTTATTTTCCAAAAATATCTTTACAAGATATATTTTTTTCCACACTTCAACCATTTGAAAACAAATTTCAAATCACTTTCACCTTTACAGCTTTTAGAAAAAATTTCAAATCATTTTCCTTACGCGGAAACACTTCCAAATATTTATTCATTTTCACTGAAAATCTGCCGAGTTTAAATATTTTAAAATAATTTATAACAATCATCCAAAAGATAATCGGGAATACATTTTGAAATTAAACTATTTTTCTTTAAACACTTTACTTAAAATATTATTTATAAAAATATTATACCAATATTACATATAACTTATGTCCAAACTATTTTTCAAAATCAAAATTAGTAGATAGAGTATAACTATTTAAATAACTATTTTCTAAAGGAATTATTGATTAAATCTTAGAAATAATCATTTCTATATCAACTTAATAAATCTTTACTTAAAGGATTTAAAATAATTTAAGAAGTTAATTTCTCCGAAGTATCCTTTTCAAAACCAATTCTAGAATTATATACGTACACACACACACGCAGATATATATATATATATATATATATATATATATATATATTTCAAAGCTATTCAGAAATTTTATTCGGCTTTCCAGGGAGAATACAGATTCATTTCAAAATGGTTCATTTAAACCAATTAAATAATCCTTACCGATTTACTTTAAATTTACGTTCCAAATCCACACTTTAAAAAATAAATCAATGTTTATTTTTAAACAATTTCCTTTTTCCTTTATAAATTCCATGGTGAATTTAAATTTCCAAATATCCACTGATATATGATTTTCAAATCGATTTCATATATTCACTTTCAATTTATCTTAAAAAGATATAATCTTAAAAACATTTCACTTCATATTGGAAAACAATTTCATACTTATTTAATAATAGGTAATTCACAAATCTATTTATTTTCAACATTTGGAAAATATTCCATATACTTAAATCATAATTAAGTATATAATTTATTCTTTAAGGAAAACATTCTCTTAAGCACATTTATTTGAGTCAAAAGCGAATGTTACGTAAAACATCGTTACGACAACCCAAAATCACTAGTATAGGGATTCGAAATTAAGATAGATATATAAATCCCAACACTATATAAACATTTCCTTTCGAAAATCATTTACTATAACAACAGTGTTATAGTCCACCATTTTCTTATTTCTCGAAAACATCTATTTCAACAATGAATGTTGAAATCTATGGTTTCGATACTTAATACATTTTAAAACATCTTTAAAACGTTTTAATTCTATTTAAAATATCACTTCCCCAAAACATTTCTTTAATATATTATTCACTGTCCAAAATCGTGAATATACTTCGTTGACCAAATTCAATGTTTCTACATATTTAATTTAAAGGATTATCAACTGTTCAAAATCTTGGATATATCACCTTTAATAAGATTTCATATTTACTTATCAAATTCAATTGATTTCAGATTTACAAAACAACGTTTATAAATTCACACACACATACACACATATATTATAAAAACTTCAACTTATAAAATCCCTTAATTAATAAATTCTATTTATATCCCATTTAAATGCCAAAATCCAATTTAAAAGTTAATTACTTCTAAATCTTTTATTTTACAAAATCTATTCATTTATAACTTCACAATTTATAAATCTATAAATTCCATTCACTTATGAAATCCATTTATACTTCATTTTAACACTTATAAAAATTCATTTTATAATTCCAATATTTTAATTTATAAATATCAATTTTATAAATCTTTTATATAAACCGTTTATAATAATTCAAAAATCCCAATTTAAACCATTTTACAATTTAATCAACTACTTATTTCAAAAATCACATTTCGGTTATATTTTACAAAAATCATAATTTTTATAACATAAAAATTATAACGTTTATTTATTTAAAATGAATCAATTCCAAAATTCAATAAAATGTATACTTTCAAAAACCACTTGAAAATCCTTTTAAATTCGAAATCGTTATTTTAACATGGGTTATATAAAATATTATCCGCTATTATGCGGCGCAATAGAGTCTCATCCGCTATATAAAATGCGGGAAATCAACTCCAAGTACATATATAATACCAATTCCACTTCAAGGTGGAATATCGAGGTATACGTGTTTAATATAATAACCTCCGCTTAATATGCGGCGTATAGGGTCTATCTAAATACAACAGATAGCAATTTATCGTCCAAGCATACAATCAAGCAATTTTAAATTTTAAATTATTTAAAATTTATATCGAAACATAATTCGATTGAGTGAGAAGTTCTCACCTTGCTTCCAATACAGTTGCAGTGTTCTATTTCGAATAAAATTAAACACGCGTTTAATTTTACTCAAAATTCAAACTATCTCCTTTCAATCCCAATCGTAGTGCTCGCGAATACGAACCTAACGCAATTCGTTTTATGCGAAACGGACCTCGGATGAAAAAATATGGTATTTTAAACATCGTACAAATTTATAAAATAAAATTTATTTACAAAATTTATTTATTTTCACACCCTAATTGTTTCTGGCCGTTCGGTTTTGAGATTTCAGATCAATGCCGTGACTATCTTCTTCCCTCCAGGTTTTATACATACGAGAGAACCCATTTTCGCCGCCATTAATCAACGAATTATCGCACCACCATTGCGACCTAGAAGTTGATCGGGGACATCCATTTTAAAGCACATCACCTACTCCATGCTTGGCCAGAGCCTTGTCAATTTCGGCTGCACCAAAATCGAGAATAACTTGCCCAAACGCGTGACGTTCAAACCCATTTTGTCGCCAATCCTTAGCTCCATTTCGATCAACACCGTTGAGAATATAGATCTCGATGCGATCTTCATTTTTGTAGTTGAGAGATCTTCGAGTTGTTGTGTGGATTAGAAGATAATTGAAGAAAGAAAATCCAGCATTTCTGGCCACTAACGAAAAACTGGCGGCCAGCCCTAGAAATGAATCAGGGTTTGCAAAATGAAGAATTGAGGTCCTTATATAGAAAATTACGCGACACTATTCACCCGAAATTTTTCCGAACTCCAAACGAAGCGTGCCATCTGGCATTTATAATGTTTTACCCCTATTCCGAACGTAATGGAATACATATTGGGAGCCAATTCAATCATATTTGAAATATAAGTTTTCAAATCGACTAATTTAAATTTAAAATTCACTCAAACCGATTTCTACGCGTTTAGCTTGCCCCAGACAAACCGTAAATCCGATTGACACGAAATTTGAAATCTTACAATAATTTAACATTATGGATCCAATGAAACTAGTTTCATCAAAATCCGAGATTGTTTGAAAAATGACTATTTTTACTCGTCAATTAAATATTAAAATAATCAATTCCCACAAATTAACTTTTAATCCAATTTTAAAAGTTCTATAACATCATTCTAACTCCAATATGATTTAACACAACTTTACAAATCAATTTTAATCACATTAAACCCAATTTCCAATTATCTCTGTAATTTCAAATATTAAATTATCGATTTAATTAACCAATTAAACCTAGATATTGGAAAGAAAATTTATTCGACTTACAAATTTTACATGTTAATATTTAAAATCAATTAAATATACAAATTTCAAATGACAAAAATTAAGGGTCGTTACAAAAGTGTTTCAGGTGATTGCACCTAAGGGATGGGCTCATGGTGAGTGGCTGAAGTTTGGTCGGGCTCGCATGGGCTCCGGTGATGGAATTCGTCGGCGGCGAGGTGATTTTCGATTAGAGTATTTTGTTCCAGTTTGTTCTCGAGTACTCCATTTCGATTCGTGGATGTTTGAGTCGATCTGGGCTATCGAATGGAGTAGTGGTGTTGCCGACGACTTGTAAGTGGTAGAGATGCTAATATCTGGTTGCTGGAGTTGCCGTACACATGTACGTTTTCTCGTCTTTGGGTTGTGTTGGGTTGGGAGCGATGGTTTTTGTCTCGAGTGTCTACTCGGGGTGGAGGAGGAAGGCTCAAGTTTGATGCCGGGACGTTTGCTAGTTTTATTTTACACAGAGTCAAAAAGTAGAAGGAAGAACTGGGGGTACTTGGTAGATTTCCTCGGGTATAACTTCGAGGGAAGATGGTATTTGCTCGGGGTTTTTGGAATCTCGTCGTGTGTTGGAGTTGAGCAGGGAACTGGGTTTAAAGTTTAAAAAGCAAATCAAAGTTTCAAGTTTTTAAAATGTTTTAAACATACGTAACTTTTATTTTGAAAAGTTTATTTTAAATAAACTTTATAATATTAAAGAATAGTTAATTAATATAAAGAATATTTTGATGGTTAAGTAACTTTTAAAATTTAAGTTAAGTTTATTTATTAAAGGAAATTAGTTACTTGAAGTTAATTACTTAATGAAAGTAATTAAGGATGAATAATTAATGTTTTAAAGATTTATAATCAAGTACTTAAAGGCTAATTAATTAGATAAAATAATTAACGTGATTAATTAATAAAGGCAATTAATTTGAAAATAATTAATCAATTAAAAGTAAATTTGAAAGCAAATTGTTTTTAAAAGCTTTGATTAAGTAAGAAATATTTTATCTTAAAGATAGATAGAATTTAATAATTTGGGTTCATCAAATTATTTTGTTAATTAATCAAGTAATAAATGAATGATTAAATAAATAAATAAATTACTTAGTGAAAGTAATTAAGAGTAGATAATTAAAGATAAAAGATTGATTAATCAAATATTAAGGGTTAATTACTTCAAACATAGTTAATTTATGTGGTAAATTAATTAGGGCAATTAAATTAAGAATAATCAATTAAGGATAATTAATTATAATTAAGATTTAATTAATAATTAAGGATTTATTAATTAAAGTAATTAATTAAAGGTTGATTAATAAAAGTAATTAAGATTCAATTAATTATAATTAAGGGTTAATTAATTAAGATAATTAATTAAAGAAATGATTAATTAATGAAGGTGGTTAAGACTTAATCAATTATAGTTAATAATAATTAATCATTGATTAAAAAAAGTTACTAATGAAAGTGAGTATGTGAGTGATAAATTTAAAACCACACAATTGTAGATGTTTAATTGTTACTGAATGTTGTATGATGGATTGATATATTTGATATGTGATGTAATGTCATGTGCTAAGCTGTTATATATGTGATGTATATATTGTTATATGAATATGCAAACCCTTGACTTATAAAACGACATTTGAATTTCGATGCGACAGGGAGTCGAATTCCAGTTGGTTATCCGAAACCCACATCGAATTGTAATGGTAAATCTTTGTGATTGATAAATTTATTTTATCTATTAATCTGTGAATAAAGATAAGCGTTATGGTTATACCGCTTATCGATATGATTGAATCTGTGATGATGATGTTGTGCACTATTGTGTTGAACCCCTGGACCACACTTATACACACACAAATATGGATTGCATGTGGAAATGGGCTAAATCACAGATTTTTGAAATTGTTTTAAAATTGAATTTTTGAATCCAAAATAGTTTTGGAATTAGAATTGAAGCTTTGAAAATGAATTAAAAAAAAGTTATTTTGAATAACTCGATTGGGTTTTGAAATTTTAAATAATTTTATTTAAATTTGAATTCAATATTTGAAATTGAAATCTATGATTTGGGGACTTGGGTTTAAAAAGGTTATTCAACTTATGAATGGGTTTATATGGGTTTTAAACCATCTTTGAAGTGTTGTTTTGGGACTTTAGAATTTAACCCAAAGATTTAACTTGTATAAATAGAATCGGATTCTAAAATGAAAACTATTTGTTTTCAAATAATTAAAGCTTTCACATATGAAATGAACTTCAAATTTGTGTTAAAAGGATTTCAAGTCTAAAATGATGGTTTTCCAAGTTATATATAAATCTTTGGAAACGGGTCTGAAAGCTAAAAGTTAAATCTTTAATTTAAAGATTTAATGAGTTAATCCAATTGAAATGGGAATTGTTTTGAAATTATGAATAGATCTTTGTGAATCTAGGTGAGCTTTGTGAAACGAATCATTTTAAAGAAAAGATTTGAAATGGTAATTTGTTTAACCATTTGAAAGAAAATCTTTGGATTTTTATAAGTCGTGACTTAACTAAAATCCCATATCCATATGTTTTAAAATATTGCGCTCATTATTCGGTTTAGCCGGGAGAGGACCTTGTGTCACATAACCTATTTCAAATAGTGATACGACATTATGGATTGCATTTGAAGACCGGTGTTGAAGACCGGATGTCTTGGAGAACGATAGGATAACCTGTCAATTGACTCTACACTGAATTGCCCTGGTATAGAGTTCTCCATATGTGATGGGAAGTCCGATCCGGATTGTGGATACCCAGATTTGCAAGGGCTTCTTCGGAAGTGCCTTCGGTTCTGTTCGAACCCGAAACAGACTTGTATGGTTGTATGTCCGATATTACACTTTGAGATATTAAACCGATCTCTATCAAATACATTTTTGCTTGGTGGCGAAGAATTTATTCTCTTAGCTTAACACCCTCCTTTGGGATGTACGAGCTCAGAGGTTATGTAGTTGATATTTATCAATGATATATTCCCAATTTGGTAGTGTGGCATGCTGAGTGCTGCTATGTATCATTTGTGATCAAAGCATGGCTTTTGTATAAAGCGTAGCTTTGTGGATAAGACTGCATCAGGACCTCACACCCCGAAAATGGTCGAAACAGGAAAGATGCGGCAAGGTTATGAGGGTCGCGCCCTTTAGCTTTGTGGTTTAGAGGCGCCTCGGATAAAGGTCCCAAAGGACCGGGGGATGGCATGCTCGAGTTGTAGTTACCTAGTTATAGAGGTAACCCGGCCTTGTGTTGGCAGAGATGCGGTTAGGTCTTTGGGACGTCCCTCCAGAGGCGATCCCGTGGACAGTAGGAAGTTTCTTAGCCTGACCATTTGTTGGAAATTCAATCGAAACAATACGCGCCCTACACGGTTTTAGTTGTATAACCTGCATTGGAATGTGGTGGTAACCTGCTATTGAACATGGTAGCTATAGTATGCATACGATACTGGTCGTATGTCGGCTAGGATTTATATTATAGTTTCGAAATGGTTTTCCACACTTTGCACTTATAGTAATAATATCAAAGAAATTTTCTCGTATCAAGCATATTTAACTGTCATAAGGAGAAATCTCCTCCAAGTGCGCGTTTGCATTGTGTTTGTGGCGGGAGGCCTTATGGTAGTTTCATTTTCTAAAAGGCATTGCGGATTTCAAATTTAAATTCTTTTGTTTGTTTTAAAAAGACCAAATGTTTTTGTTTGCTCATACCAGTCACATGACTGACCTGGAGTTTATTATTCCTTTCCTAAACTCTGGGTGCCCACTATTTTCCCACATTGAGCAGTCTAGAGTTGGGTTTTTCAGATGGTCGGGTTTAGTAGATTATCTGGAGCTAGTTCGGTCTTTGGATCACGACTGTACTTGCTTATCTTTGTGCATCGTTATTGGGAGTTCGAGCTATTTTTGGGTTGGTGCTTCGGAGATGGAGATTATCGATGTTGGAGTTCTTCCTTGAAGACCATATTTGGCGATTTTGTTCCTCTGCTAGTATTATCTTTTCTTTCCGCTGCTATTGTCTTATATCGTGTCTCTGATGTATATTGATAATTCATCGTATCATCCTGTTGCACCATATTGTATCAAATGTCATATATCATATGTGTTATTTCTTTTCTTCCGCTGTGTTGTACTTAATGTGTTATAAGCTCCGGCGAACCAGATTCGAAGTTTGGACCTGCGACATTCGAATATAAGTGTCATGTTCGGTGCCGATTTTCGAAGGTCGGGTCAGGGTCTCTACAATATTCCAATTTTTGTTGTTTTGAAAGCAAAATTTATGAAATCCTTTTATGGATATTTGGACATTAATATTCGGGGCGTATCGAAGAGCCTTTAAGGCTGGGTTGTCGCTTGGCATAAATCCTTATCCGTTGCTGCTCGTCCGATCGCTTCCGATAATCGTTTTGGCCATCATTGGCCAAGGCAAGAAAGTGCCAAAAGCTTCAGTTTCAGACGTCTGCAATTATTGATTCAGACGTCTGAATCTGGTCTGGGCAAAATTTCATTCCCTAGGTCAGACGTCTGAATTATAATTCCAGACGTCTGAATTTGCTCGAATCCAATCCGAGAGCAAATAGGCTAAAATTCGCCATTTTCAGACATCTGAATTCAGTGACCCAGATGTCTGAATAGGGCTTTGATAAATATTCATTTTCCAGATTCAGACGTCTGAACCATTTATTTTAGACGTCTGAATCTATTGTCTTTGCCCAATTTTCTCTATGTGTTTGGGTTTCCAGTTTTAAATCGATTCGTGTTTACCCGACTTATGGTTATCATTTATTATTGACTTTGATAACTTTTCCTTTTTTGGGATATTAGAGAGTATCCATTTGATGGATTCGATATCGATTTATATGGATTTGATTCATGGCTTCGAATGTGAATTTTGGTGATTGATTGTTTCTACAATCATTTTTGTGAATTTTCACTTTAAAAACATAAAGGTTTTCTATACTAGTAGTAAATATCAAAACTCTTTTATCAAAACGATTTCAACACTATTTTACTATAAAGCTCGTTTCTTAAACTGTTTTTCAATCTACTGGCATATACAAACCTTTACCTCACTCGTATGAGAAATCTAATTAAACGGCTTAGTAAAACAAGTGGTATGAAACGCTTGCGTTTACCTCGTCGATTAATTCTTGGGCTTGTTCGACTGAACCCCTTGTGACAATTTTCGAGTGGAGATCTACAATTTGTTCGTAAATACTCAAGTTAAGCAAGTGGTTATGGGACATGAGGCTAAACTCATTTATTTACTAGCTTGGTGTAGTTGACACTTCTTGATGATCATTGATGATCATTTATGCGATTTAGACTAGCGATATGCTATGTTTCTTTGTCCACGTAGGGGACGGTACCTCGTTTTATTGAGTTTTGTCTCATTTCTTTTATAAGCTAACGACCTATGTATTATTTGGAGTTTCGAATCAATTTTCTTGGGCTAGCGACCCATGTTCTTTTATGGAGTTCGGTCCATCGGACGTATCTTTGTACCACGTTGTGGCACCAGCTTATCAGGATCATCGAGCGTACCGTTGTACTACGTCGTTGTTTCGGGTTATTCGAGTTTCAGGTTCCTCGGGCGTACCGATATTGTACTACGTCGTTGCACCAGCTCTATGGTTAGCGACAATGGGATAGCATCCCGTTTGTGATACATGTGTTGGTGAGTTTTCATGCTGCCGTTTTGTGATAGGCCTCCCCTTTTTTTGTGATTTATGGATTTCTATTGATGATTTCTAGAATTTTTGTTTCACCAATTTTTACGATTGGCATCGATATGATGTCGATATTTGTGACTTGGTGAATAAAAATAAAGAGTATGACATTCTTTTGATTTTGAGAAGATTCTTGTGATATTGATTAATCTCAGATTGATTTTCAATTGCATACTTATTACAGTATGGCTTTATGGTTATCATGCTTTTTTGTCATATCTCTTATTCTATATCATTTTACCTGATACTTATAGCTAGACTGATCCGTTTATTATTTTCTTATTAAATAATACTCGGGTTAGACCAAGATGTTATAGGTGTTTCTACTTGACTCCTCATCTAGGATTATTATTCTGACTTTTGGCTAACTACTTAGATTAGTAATTTTTTTGGTTGTATACATTTGAGATATAAACTCATTGATGTATACTTATTCTTTTGTGTAGCACTTGTAACTAATCTTTCGTGGTATTGTGGATCTTGTTTGACCACTACTCTGATATACACTACAAAGTGTTATATTCATATCTTTTTCTGCCTTTGTGATATGGATATCTGTGACTGATTTGTGTTATGCTTGTTTCTATATTTATTTTCGAAGATTAAATAGCCACTGTGTAGTTGCTTTGAGTTTGTATCGATATGTCGGATTTCCTCTTAAGTTGAAATGCATGTTTTACTATCTGACATATCGGTGCTCGCACAAAGCAACTACATGGATGGTCGCTCCTCAATAGGCTTATTTTTCGTGCTAGTTGACGGCATTACTCCGTAGTGTCCTTGGCTAGCGTGGGTATAGAGGTGGGGCGTCACACATACACAAAAATGACCATTTTACCCCCGAATGAAGATGAACTTATGATGATTTAAAAATAATTGAATTTTGGTTTTAAACATGTTAGATGCCCAAATATGACATTTATTTAAATTAAAAAAGATAAAATGTGGTAGTAAATATATGCACATTTACGTGGACATCAGCTAAGCTCGATTTGGATAGTTATAAATACCTATCCTTACAAGTACTGAAAAACAATAAACACAGCGGAAATGTAAACTACGTCCGTACATTGATGAAGATCTCCAACTCTCATTTGGAAACTCAAAGCATCTTCAGCTAATCCTAAAACTACTCAGATATGAACCGAGTATTAAAAATACGCAGATCAGGCTTGGTAAACCAGAATGGACACGAATTATAAATAAATATAACAGCGTCAAAGATCGACTTTGATATCAAACAAAACCTTTGGAAAGAAGAGTACCTCATAAGATCACGCCGCACATAAACACAGATGGTTTTTACCTTATGATAATTGAAACATTTTTATCAAATCATTAGATATTATTTTTAATGACATTGCTTTGAATATCCTTTAAAATAGCATACTAAAATAGCTAAAATTGTTACATTTGTTAAATTCAATGGCATATTTAGGTTGTTACTACCAGAAACCCTTTCGACCTTGTCGAAACCTGAATGAGTAGAAGACAAAGAAGAATATGAGATAATAGCTCCAGGAAGACCTTTTGCAGGGGTCAAAGGGATGCAAGAGCCAAAGGCTAGAAGTATTACGACCTTTCGAAAGTGTCGAAAGGGTCAAAAGAACCCTTCTGCTTCAGAGGTTCCCTTTCGAAGCATATGCTTCTTCATGCATAAAAGCCTTTCGAATGAGCTGAAGAAACACCTTTCGAAGATAACGGATAACAACCCTTCATATGCACGCCAAACCTTTCGAAACCAAAGGTTTTGCCTTCATTCAAACTACTTAGAAAGATGCCTTGGTCAGAACAACCCTTTTGAAAGAATAATCAAGCCTTTGGAATCAGTTAAAGCCTTTAATATACAGGGAAGGTTCTGCATCAATTCACAGGCATACATTCGAAAGCAACTTATCGCCTCGAAACCATCAACACTTCAACAACTTCGAAACCATAGGAAACTACCCATCGATAGCGTTGAATGCTCATTCCTTTGCATCTTACAACAACAAAGCAACACAAAGAGAGAAGGCGCAACCATCCCTTTCGATGAAGATGGAAGCGTTTAAGCCCATTCGAAAGCATTACAAAAGGATGCACAAGTGTTAAAGGAATCGAAAGGCATCCAAAACCCATTTCGACTAGGTCAAAAGCACTTGGTTGAAAGGTCCCAACTTACGTTTATAAATAAGACCCAAGGGGTCTGGTTTGAGGGATTCGAATTCATTCACTCTATACTTGTATTTTCTTAACTTTGCAAATTGTAAACCCTAATTTGTAAATAAAATTGGAGAAATTGATCAACATAGTCATCATTATATTAACAAAGAGAAGATTTCAATATTTTCGAGTATACAGCTATTTGAAAGCTTTATTTCAATTTAACTGTGTTTTATAGGTATTGACCTCATCGAAAGGTACCTTCTGAGTTGATCGAGACCCTCTCTTTTCCATGTAATCCAAATCCTTAACTCCAAACCACAACTCACCAAACATTCACCATTTAGTGGATCGAAACTGCAAACCTAACCTATTTTCCTTTAGATTTCTTAACCAAACCCAAGTCATTTACGAAACCAGTTTCGACAAGGTTGAAACCCAACAAGACAAACCATACTCTTGAATCCATAGAGTCAACCATTAGGGTTTTGCAATCGTTACGAAAGGAAGGTTTCAAAGGGATAATCAAACAATTATAGTAAGCTCGAAAGACTTTAAAGAAAGGAATAAAAGTGTGTTGACTACGGCGAAAGGTCAATAAATGAAAGTTTCACAGTAAAGACCTAATCAAAATGGTGAATTAAAGGAATTATTCACATCCAAGCTCCCTCTACTTAATCAAAAGACACCTAAAAGAACTAACTTTATCCTTAAACTTTATTTTAGGGTGTTGACAAGTTTTCTTGCTAACATTTTGGTACTAGAGGGAGGGCTTAAACCTCCGACTCTACACCACTTACCTCTAACCCAGTCCTATTTCAAGCTTAACTACTCAATACCTTAATTTATCATGACTAGCAGAGTCAAAAGATCCGAGCAAGGATCCTTGGAACCACACTTAATTGGATTCTCCCTAAGAACAACTCAAGGTGCCAACCTATATGAAAAGCAAATGCTAGGATTGGAAGCTTTAAGGATTATAAAGAAGAAAAGAGTAGAATCATATGATCTAGAAAAATGGAGCTCAAATCCTTTCCATATTGGCCCCACCCACACCATTTCCTTAGGAGAAAAGACAAATGGAAGTGACAACCTGTTTGACCAAATGAGGAAAACAATTCAACACTATACTAAAGGTGCAATTTTCGAGGCAAGGGTAATGGCAACTACAACGCCTTTGCACACAAATGGCAACAAGCTACAATTGTAACACTTCCAATACAGGAACTCCAAAGGGTGCTAAAAAGAAAAACAATCAGCGAGGTTGAAACTATAAAGCCAAGTAACAAAAGACCTTGAAAATATCCTCAGGAAATAAGCTTCAAATCGAGATTTCCAAAAGAATGCAACTTGACAACATCCTACTTACTAACCAAGGATGAAATTAATTATTGGCCATCACAAAAGATAAAGCCAAAATATGAAAGAAATCTAGGAGGATCCTACTTCAATTACCATATGATGAATGGTCGTGAAACTAACTACTGTAAAGCCCTAGAAGGGATGATAATCAACTTTTCCCATCAAGGATAAATCAATGAGTTTGTAAAAAGATCACGAATGAAGCCAATAAAGAACAACTTTACGAAGAAAAATCTACATGGTTGGAAGTGAAATACTCCTTTCATTTGGACACTGTCTTTAATGGTCAAAGCCTCTATCCGCGCCGAGTTGGCCATGGGAGAGCTCCTAGAGGGAAGAGTGTAAGCCTTTATCCACGCCATGCTATAGCCAGGCTAAAGCATCGACAAGCCCTTGACCGCTCCATGCTATGGCTAGGTCAAGGCACCTCCTAGAGGGAGGATGGAGTAAGCCCTTGGTCCCTCTATGCTTTGGCCTGACCAAGGCACCGAACAATCCCTTGTCCATGCCACACTATGGCCAGGGCAAGACATCTCTTGGAGGGAGGAGTGTATGCCTTTATCCATGCCACGCTATGGCCAAGTTAAAGCATCGACAAGCCCTTGGCCGTGCCATGCTATGGCCAGGTCAAGGCGCCTCCTGGATGGAGGTTGGGTAAGTCTTTGGTTCCAGCTTGAGAATAAGCTAACCAAGCGCACTAGATAACAACGGATTAAGACGTCCAAGCCCAAGAAGCAGCATATCGACATCGGACTAAGACGTCCAAGCCTAAGAAGTGGCACATCAAACAATGGAATAAGACGTCCAAGCCCAAGGAGAGGCATATCAAACTACGGACTAAGACATCTGAGCCCGAGAAGTTGCATATCAAAAGATGGACTAAGGCATCCAACTTCAAGAGACAGCCAAAACCGCAACTACATACATAGTCTAAAGGGTTTACACCCGTCGAAGAAGACAAAACCTAAGGAGTAGAATAGAACTCCGCTTATTAATGCCCGAATTTGGGTTTTAGGTCTCTCATTTCTAGGATTCTGTTAATACCTGAATCTGGGTTTTGAGGCTATTACTTAAATTCACTCATTAATGCCTTAATCTGGGCTTGATATTTCTATCATAAAAAATGATTACGGATTCTTGATTATCACCACTAATGCCAAAATCCAGGTTAATAACTTATATTAAGAAGATTATTATCACGGATTTCTGGTTATCATCCACTAATACCCTAACTTGGGTTTCAAACTTCCTAACTTTTGAATTTCATTCATTAATGCTCAAATATGGATCATTAGATTTCCGCTACAAATTTTCAAACAATGATTTCTGGACTTCTATTACATGATTATTAATAACTTTATGTTAGCCATATCCAAAGATGATATTCTAAAGCATTTATATTCTTGGTTGAGGTAATGGGTTTCTACCATCAGACTAAAGATATTCCAGTAATATGTTTGAAGATGGATTCTTAGTTATCTCTCATCATTACCGAAGATGGGTTTCAAAACACTTCATCAAGAATAATTACTTTCTTACTTATCGTCATATGTTGACATAATGATTTATTAAACCCCGCGAATGATATGGATAAACTTTTACATAGATTTCAAGCTAATGATAAAAAAATTGTTTGCTTCCTGCTTTTCAGGGAAAGCAGAATAATAAAAAGGATTGAAAGGTCTAGCATAAACATAAATTAGGGTAGAAGCTATCAAACAGATGATTTAAGAACAACATTGGAAGAAAAGATCACAAACCAGGTGATATTTACAAATTTTTCATAATATACATAATTTTTGAAATTATTTACAAGTATACAAAACAAATATATGCACTTCATTAATATAAATTGTTCATAAGTCTTGAACAACTTTATTAAGATTCTCAGCAATTAAAGGATCAATGACGTGATGAATAGCAATGTGAAGAACTTCTTTAAGTTTCTTCTCTTTCTTTCTCATCTTGTCTTCATCATCAATAGCCTCGATGTTAGTCTTCAAATCATGGTTAAAGGCTTTGTTCACACCTTTAAGGGTTTTAATTTCCTTTTCCAAGTCAGCAATACGTTTCTGAAGAAGATACCTCTCGGGTCCAAGCTTTTGAATTCCAACAGCGTAATCATTTATGCATTACGGGTATCTCGTCTTCTGTTGCTCATCGAAATACTTCATTATTTCGGTTTTGACTTTCCTGCACCACTCCCCTATTACTTTTTCATCTAAAGTACGAGGTGGATTAGTCATAGTAGGGAATTTTTAGATGGCAAGAGAAGTAGATAACTAGTGAGAGAAGCTCTGACATCTTACGATCAAAATTAATTGAAGGATTTGTCCATCTTAGCGCTTCAACATGGAAATTGCTTCGTTTCTGCACTTAACATCTGCTTTTAAATTGTCAATTTGATTGTTGAGGTTCCTAATAATTGTTTTTAGAAGCAAAAATCTTCTATGTCAGTATAATGCTTCCGTGTTATTTTGAGAACGAGCAGATAAAGTATCATCAAGAAGTTTTTTCCTTTCAAGATCTGCTAACAACCTATCTTTGATACTAATAAAGCATGATGCCAAATCTAGTGAGAGAGACATTGCGGATAATTTCAACTCCTATTTAAACAAAAAGGAAAAAGAATGAAGTCGGGACTACGTAGCGGTGGTGTCGTAACGGCCCGAGACCTGGCTTTTGTCCTACTCTTCTGATTTGATCGCAGCTTACAAATCTATTTATTACAGCAATTAAAGATTACAACTCAAGTAACAATGAGACTAAAATGTACAATTAGACATTTATTTTACATCTCAAGTTGGGAAACTACATTTCTAACTTTACACGATGCATTAGCAAAAAGAACAATTGTTGAGTCAAAGGGAACATTAAGTCCTTCCGAAGTAATTTACCGAAGGAAATTTGCAATAGTCCCATTCCTCGGCAGGAGTACTATCACGACCACGTATTAGATTGGTATAATATATCTAGATTTCCTTAAGTAGCTTTCCCTTTTCTCCATCGAGAAAATCAAAGCGGAGACGAGGATGTTCATCTAAATTTTTTGCAAATCTCTAAGAAAACAATATCTCGCTCGTTTTGAAGATTTTAAAATTAATGCCTTTTCGATGTAATATCTTCTTAGTTTAATATACTGGCTTAGATAATCTCTAGAGATGAAATTGCCTGAGGGACATTCACTCTGTGATACCAAAACAGAATACAGCTCAGTATAGAAGGAAAATTTAAACAAAAATTCACAAATCAATATTATTACATAATTACGACTATTCATCCGGTTCATACAAAATCGATTTTGTAAATAATTCTGAAATAAACTTGTCCTTATGGTATTTGATTTTATTAGAGGGCAAATCTTGGAGAATTGATTTGACTCGTGGCAAATTCAAACATGATATAGGATGCGGGTCGGATCCAAATTCGTCCAAGTATCTCTTATGTAGACGCCTAAGTAGACCCGCACTAAAGTCACCTAAATATGAGAAATCTATAGTTGGGTGTCTACATTAGGCTTTGTATAAGAGATCTATCAAAATGCCACTCTCCTCGATCAACATCCAAAAAAGTGTAATCAACTCCCGATTTTATTTCAAAAGAACATCATATGGAAGGTGTGCCCTCCTCATTCGTGAGGCAGCTTGTTGATTTTTGAGGATGCTAACACTACCGCACTTCTGTTGAGTCTATGATGTTTATCGGAGAGAATTTTGTGCCCCTTCAAATTTTTTATCTAACTACGTATATAAGCTATTTATTTTCGCTTGTTTTCTTTTCAAGCTTGGTTTTATATGGGTAAACAGGTTACCTCCTTGCCTAAAATAAAGGATTTAAACTATTACTATCTTCGAAGCAAAAGTCGTTTAAACAAAGAGTCCCACACCTGAGATACGAGAATTAACTCTTCGGAAATCTGCTCTTTCTCTTTTGGCACTTCCACAATAATGAAAGCAGGATCCTCTAGGGGGCCGTAAGGTGTAGGAGATTCAGGAGGGCATGCTTCATGAAGAGATGGATCAGGATTGACCTTTCTAGAGGTCCTCTCATTATCATCACCATCTTTTTTAGAAGTTTTAGTTTCCACCTATGTCGACGCCTGAACATTGACCTCCATCAACATTGTCATCATCACTGATGCCACCCTCTTCCTCGGCGACTTCATCTTTGTCACCTCCATCTTTGGAGTCGGATTCAACTCTGAAGTAAGGAACTTCAAAAGAGAATTGTTGAAGCATTGACCTCCTCTCTTTCGACGACTTCAATCCCATGCTCCGTCTTTTTAATTTTGTCCATGACTCTATTGACGAGAGCAGGGCCGAGTGAGGGAAAGCTCAATTTAGGCCATTTATCGGCATTGTCGGCATAGGCTAGCATCATAGCATCTTCAAAATAATTCATGATGATATCCTCAACGGAACTATCGAGAAAAAAAGACACTCGCCACTTTGCATCAGAAATGGTGTCGTTGGCCAGCTTTAAAGAATCTTTATTTTTATTCAGCATTTCCTTTAAGGAAGATTGTTTGGATGCCATTCTAATATTTCCTCCTCGGACTCTTTTAGAGTCATTTTCAATGCTAAATTTTCATCAGCGAGCAGTTTACAAGCTTTCCTCTTGTAACGACCCGCTATTTTGGACCATTCAAATCGACAATAAAACCGTACATGTCCGACTTGAATAATTCAAAATACCGAATTGTTAATAAAATTTGGCAAAACTTAAAATATACAGTAAATAAATCAATCATAGATCACTTACACAGAGTAATACAATGCATCGGAATAGATAAAGGATAGTAGTTCATGAAGCTACTATATACCTCAGAGTTAGAAATAAAATACAACCGAATAGTTCAAATGCCATGAAGTCTCCAATGCAACAGATGGCTTCTCTGAACCAATCAACTGGATGACTGAAGGGATAGATAGCTGGATCTTCAAGCAAAACTCCAACTTCGAAGATGAGTCTCAAAAGCTGTATCTCTCAGTCTGACCCGAGCGTAAAGCAAAACACAAAACACTCGAGTCAGGATTAACATTCTTATATCTATAAATCTAACTCAAGTGAAATATCAACTGAAATATAATTAACTTAGAGGATGTTTGGGATAACCATCCTCTAAGGGTCCATGGAACTATCTAAAAGATAGAAATATACACTATAACACCGTAGTCTTTTCAACTTAATTTATACTTCAAAACCAAATATCGTTTTCACATCAAATATCTCTATACTTCCCAAATAGTATTTTTATATATTAAATAATTTGTACAGTAAAGAAATTTCAATTCCCTCAACTTAACAAATCGTTGAACATCAAACCGACCACCCCATTTAAATCTATTTCAATCTCAATTTATTAATTTAAATTCAACTCAATTTCTAAAATAACCACTTCAATTTTATCGATCTCAAATTCGGATTTGAAATCACAAAATACCCTTTATGTTCAATATATTTCAAAACTTTAAGTATTCAACGTTTCAAACTAACTTTTTAATCAATTTAGTTTCTAAATAATAAATTCAACTATACTGATTTCAAATACATATCTGAATCTCTGAATAAACCATTTAAATCCCAATATAGTTCAAAGCTTTAATATTTAATTAAATGTTCAATTTAATAGTTCCATATAGATCTCGATTTAACCTCATTATTATCTAGTCTTAAAATAATCCTTCATTAAATACAATATCATTTAAGTAACCTTAAATTACATTTTACTCAATATTTTCTTTAATTTAGTTAAACGTGAAATATTCATTAAATCACCTAAATAAAAATCCAGTTACAAAATCATACCCTTAAATTTCCCATTCAAAAATTTGAAATTGATTTAATTGAATAAATCCTTATTTAAATACCATTTAGATAAACCCACATTTATCTCCCAATCTTAGTAAATTGCAGAATACTTTTGGAATAAAATTTACATAAATATTTAGCATAATTTATGTATTAAATCAAATTTTGACTAAATTAAATATTATTAAATCTATATATCATTACCCTTTATATATAAAAAAAATTTAAGGATTAACATTTAATAAGACCATATATTTCTTTCCAAAACAATGAATTAAATTTCAAAATATTTATATGTATGGACCAACGATGTCTGTATATATTTCTTATCATATGGTCAAGTGTTACGGATATTTATCATTTCAATCCGTACAGTAAATGTATAAGGGTGGATAGCATTTCAACCCGTAATCCCAATTCAATTAAATGAAAATCGCTTGGGTTTATCATTTCAACCCATAACGATTTTCTCCTATTCTAAAGTCTGTTCGGGTATGTATCATTTCAACCCATAATGATTTCTATACTAACAGGGAACTTGCAGAGTGATAACAGATATGTAAATAATAATAACAACAGGCATATATCATCAAAATAAATATATAAACAATAGGATATGGTGTCATATCCCGTAAGTGAATAGTTACAGATAATAGCATATATAACAATTTAAATAACTACGGCTTCATATTTCAATTGTCGTCTCAATTGAAATCAAATTTAGTAAATAAAAGAATGTTAATCGTGAGTGATTTCTCACCTTTCGAGGCCAGAGAAAAAGAAGTGAGTTATGAAATCCAGATCCGAATTCCAAAACAAAGCTAGATGGACACGGTTCAATGATCAAAGCTGATAATAGGAATAGACTAATTCAAATCAGAATTGGATCAAGGAAGATAAATAGGATAAGTGAGCTTATATACAACTAGCCAACATATGCAGACACAGTTTATAAAATATGCAACAAAATATGCATGCCTCGGTTAATATATATACATAGGTGTGCAGACCGACTATATTATATAACCATATATATACTATATAACATTTCCTCCACCAATTTGCATATGACTATACATATGACTATACTTGAAATCAAAATACACATCCCGTAAAAAAAATCCAACGTATATCAGTCAGTGCAAACAACCTTAAGGCTGACACGAAATAAACTTTTGAAAGCATATACTGTTGAAATTATAAAATATTGATATAAATTATACTGTAAAACTACCATACAAAATTTATATATATACCTACATTTAAATATAACTTATGTAAATTGCTGAAAATGAAATAAAATATAGTACGGTAGACTCTAAAATACTAAAACAATCATAAAAATATATATATTATAAATTGACCTATCAAACTTGTACCCACCAATTTTATATAATATATATACCAAAACAGTAACGAAAATTGAAATACTATATTTTATATATCTAACATAAGAAAGCTAATAAAATAACATATTTTATAATAGTTGAAAGTGTTATAACCAAATATATAAAACATATAAAAATACGTATATTAATAGAAGGCTGCCAAACTTATACCATATATACCGTAAGCTGTCAATAGTAAAATAAAACGCGTATATATATATATATATATATATATTTAACTTATCAACTAGTTAGTAAAACATACGTATCTAAAAGCCGTACGATAACTATATGCTAACAAAAGTCAAAAACTATATACCATAAAATCTTAAAATAATATCATAATACAGTATAAATATATACTAACCTTTATATATGAACAGAAGTTAAATATTTATATACACGTTTATAAATATAACAATTATCATGTATATACTATTATGAAATATATTATTATTTTTAAAGTTCAACTGTTAGGGAATTCAAAATCCCCATAGTTGCAGCAAACATATAAAACAAAACTTATGCACAATCTATACTGCTCTTAATATATAAAATAGACTTATATCAAATAAAATGCGTACTTACTTTTAAAAACCAGAAAGGAAATGTTTTGCCAACTAATGCATGCGGCCATGGGGAGGAGGCAGGCCAAGGAAAAGAGAGAGTTCATGCTCAGGTTTGGAAGAAATAAGAAAAGATGGAGGGGAGATGAGAACAGGCGATTTTTAAAGGAAGAATGCATGTATGATTCAAGCAACATGACATGGCAAAGGGCATTCTTCAGGCAAAAAGAAAATGCTAGTTTCTTAAATATAAAGGTAGGTCTGCATCTGATATGTCAACGTGCTATATGACTTTATATAATATTTACAAAGCTCTCTCCTCTTTTAATTTTAATTTAAGGGCAACGAATAGCCTACAGAGAGAAAAGAAGATGCAATCTATGATATACTATATATATATATATATATATTCCTAGAAACACGGAAACGAAGAGGTAAAAGAGGGAAGAGAAAGAGGCGTATAAATGAATGGTAAATAAATTTATATTTCAAATGAAATAAATGGAACAGCAGAGATTAAAGTATGGATGTAAATTCTAGAATAATAAAAAGCAACGGTTATATGTTGATTAAGAAAAAAAATTAAAACAATTAATGGCTTAAATGGGGCAGCATGTTTCAAATTTTTGAAATGCAAAAGAAACGTACACTATAAATATAAAGTTTTCAAAAGCAAAAGAAACGTGAAGCTGTCCATTAATTCATCAAAACGTTATTTAAGTAATAAATTGAAATGAAAATAAAAGTAATTGCAACGGTCAATAGCTGATTTAGCTATACACTTAAATCAATAAATTTTTGTTTGTTTCTACAACACATAATGAGTTTTGAAAGTCAAGGATATAAAAATGGATAAAAGGAAAGAAATCAGGAAATTTTTGTGAGCAATAGCTTTCCAAGGAAAGGTAGGCTTACGTTATATATACATGCTGAGATGATTAGGCACGTTCAAAAATTTTGAAGCAATGAAGGAATTGGAAATAAATATAAAATGAAAGAAATTTGAAAAGTCCGTAGCTATGATTTAGCCAAAATTTATTAAAGCCATTTACTAGGAAGGTTGGAACCGAAATAATAGGGAGAGGAAGGCACATTAAATTTGATGACAAAGTTGTGTTCGGATCTATAAGCAAGTGGTTTATATATTATAGGCCTTATGAAAGCGAGGGAAGGAATGGATGCCACTAGCTTGATGATTTGAGATTCTTTCAAGCGTTAAAAACAAAAATAAAGAGAGACCAGAATAAACGCACCACCATAAATATAAATATACGCTTCAATTTCAAAAGAAACGTATAGAGAAAATTATGGGTAGTGGGAAAGGTAAAGTCAGTGCACGAAACTACAAGGAATAATAAAAGCAAGGTCGATGATCTCAAATTTATTAATGGTTACGAATGGAAAAGTCTACCTGGATTGGAAAAGTATTAAGCAATAGAAGTCTTTAATGGTAGTAAAAAGAAACCGTTACGCACTGATTCGGAAATCAATTAAGGCAATTAATAGCTTGAATTGGACAACACGTTTTCTCAATTAAATAAACTTCCATAAAATTATTTGAAAATTTACAATCTGCTATATTTAAATATACGTATTCTGAATATATAAACATTTTATTTAAAAATTCAATTATTATAAGATTTCACAAATATTCAATTAAATACGTTATAGAATCAATTAAAATTGTTAAAATTTTCCGGGTCGTTACACTCTCCCCCACTAAAAACTTTTCGTCCCCGAAAAGGAAGGAGGTAGGAGAATAAAACAACCAGAAAAAAAATAGATTGAAAGCCAAGATAAACAATAAATTTTAAAACTATATAAATTTTATTTAAAATATTTATTTGAAAATTTTATTTGAAATTAAATTTTCTTTAATATTTAATACTTCTCAAACTCCTTTGCAAACAATTATTTACATTATTACTTCTATTTACAAAGACTATTGAAAATATTAAATCCAAAATTTATGAAAATTTTAATTTATCTCAAGATACCTTTCAAATATTATCAATAAATTAATAATCATTATCTTTAAAGATGTTTTATTTAATTTATAACTTCAAAAATATTTATAACACTAAAATTTTATATAAAACAATGTAGTATACAAATAAGCAATATTTAAAAGATTTATTCAAAAAGGAAAGGAAGGTAGATTCCGAAAACGAAATATAGGTGAAAAACGAAGCTGAGCAGATGAGGTAGATTCAAAAGAATAGAATCGGGCACGAATAATTTATTTCAAACCATAAGAATTTTAATTTCAAATATTAATACAAAATTTCTTTATTGGGAAAAATACTTTTATAATAAATACCTTTATAATAATACTTTTATATCGAAATAAATCTTTCTTTCGAAAATATTTTTATAACTCGATGTTTTAACAAGTTTATCCTCGTTCTTGCAGACTCTGGCCATGCGTTGATCAGGCGCAAAGCTAGAATTCTTCAAGTACTTAGTAGACCTGTTTCAACACCCAGTGAAAATACTTGAAAAACCTTTTAAAAACATATATGGAATGTACAACCCAAACAAACAACCAAACCAAAACCTTTGTCCGACCATGGTTAGCAGATACACAACGGTTATGCCTGGGTCTCCCAGGAAACAATCCATATCCGTAAGCTTTCTCAGCCCTGCGAGTTACGCCATGATGACTAGTAGAGTGTAGGATACACAATGGTTATGCCTGGATCCCCCAGGAAACAATCCGTACCCCTAGGCAAGACTCAGCCAGGCACTTGCGCTACTATTCGCGACCTACACAAATTGCAGGATTCACAATGGTTACGCCTGGATCCCCCAGGAAACAATCCGTACCCCTAGGCAAGACTCAGCCAGGCAGTTGCGCTATGCAGTCACGAGAGAGAAAAAAACCATGGGTTACGCCACGGTGGGAAACACTCGAGTATTACATCCGGAAAACCGAAAATCAGAGAGAATAATATCGATAGAATGAATCAACGATGTGGCCACAAAGCGGATATCAAGCAGAAGGCACTTTCCATATCTTTACTTCGAAAATATATATCATATAGTACCTTTTCAAATACTTTCAAATATCATGCTTATATAAAATCCATATATATATATAAGATTCCATTTTCAAATCAAATACTTTCCAAATCAATAGTATATCAAATCATACTTATGTAGACTTCGATTTATAAAAAAAATTCTCTTTCCAGATTGAGTACCTTTCAAATCAATAGATTTCAAATCACTTCATACTTATACAAATCCATTTTATATAAGTTCGACCAATCCCAAATCAAGTGCTTAACAATATAAGGTTCTCAATTTCAAATCATTTCAATATCAATTCAGTTTCAAAATCATATAGGATTTCACCAAATTTTCTTCCAAATTAAGTATCTAAATTTCAAAGTTCCCAAAATAATAGGTTTAGAAAATTATCCCAGTTTCCAAATTAAAATAATTCAAGTCAAACAAATTCATTTCCAAAATCACCATATAAGTACTGGTTTTTAATTTCAATTTAATTTCAAAACCAAATATTTTCTCAAAATCAATTATACTCAAAATGGTTTCCAAATTTATAATCATCACTTTAAAACTTTTAAACTATCTATTTCTATTAGAAATATCCAATTTACCTTTCTGAAAACCATTATTTGAAATTAATTTTTTTTCCAAAACATTTCAAAACTAAATTCCATATTAGTATAATTAAAAATTGTCATATTCACTTACTTAACAAAAGGTTTCAAACTTACTTAAGTCATACTCTTCAAAACTAAACTTATATGCTTTATCAAAAATTTTATACTTTTCGAAATTTCTTAGTTTAAAACTTTTAAACCTTGATTTGGAAGTGCTCGAACCTTCAAAATAGTCGATGAAATCAAATTTCAAATCTAAGAGTTGGAAATCAATTTTTTTTTATATAGAGTTATTACTAGTCAAATTGAAAATTCGAGGACTGAACACCGGTCTCACTTTAAATTGTTTCAAATATATACATATATCTTTCGAAAATATCAAATTATACTTCGGAATTTGAAATCAAAAACGGTTTTACAAAATCACTCGCATAGCGAAGCTATTAAAGTGGCCTCTCCCCCATTCTGAAACTCGAAAATCAATGTCGATGATGCGTGCACTCATCACCGAAATTATTCTCCAGCGACATAAGTGAGTTCTGGAATTCTATTTTCTTGAAAACTTCTTTCAAATTTCTTCAAAATTATTGGAATTCATTTGAACCCATTTGAAACATTTCTTATTTGGAAAAATACTTTTAAATCGTATTATTTTTATATATTTTTCCAAAATCTTAAAACCAATTTCAAAATATCGGAATTCAATTCCCGAATTTCAAATTTAACCCTTCAGTTATAAATCCTTTTTATATAAATCACTTTCTTATAAATTTTCAAAATTTCCAATCCTTTCAAAACTTTTATATATAGAATAACATTTCTTATTCGTTTTATATATAGGTATATAATCCTTATCGAAAACATTTTCACTTTTATATATAGAATAAAATCATAGTTATCAAAATAATAATTTCGTATAAAACAATTTTAAAATACAACAAACCCGATTTTCAGAGGATGATTCAAGAATGGATTTCAAAACAAAGATAGAGATTTAATTTAGAGGAACTCTAATCAATAGAATCCTGATTCGAAGATAGGCTCAAACAAGGTTGAGAAAATCAAATTACAAAATAGAAGATGGATATACTTCTATAAATCTCGGGCGACCTTAACCGGGTCAACCATGACTTCAGGAATATAATTGATGCGGAATTCTAAAGCAAATCGACATTCGATTGCTAGAGAATTCGGCATACCAAGATATAGCAGCATCGTAAACCGAGGATACAGAAATCTCTGGTGAATCAATGCCAATTGTAAAGGAGTTTTCACCCCCTTTGCAATTCATTCCGTGGAGTTATGGGATACTCCAGAATCAAACGAATATAAATAGGGAGAGACTAGAATGAATTTCGGAACCGAGGGACATTCAAAAATTCAAAGGAAATCAAGTCAAAAAGAAGGGATTCAACTCGAACGAAAGTGATTCTGTAAATGAATTTACCATATATGCTAGGTTTTGCCTAGAGCCAAAGCTTTGATACCAACTGTAACAACCCGCTATTTTGGACCATTCAAATTGACAATAAAACCGTACATGTCCGACTTAAATAATTCAAAATACCGAATCGTTAATAAAATTTGGCAAAACTTAAAATATACAGTAAATAAATCAATCATAGATCACTTACACAGAGTAATACAATGCAGCGGAATAGATAAAGAATAGTAGTTCATGAAGCTACTATATACCTCAGAGTTAGAAATAAAATACAACCGAATAGTTCAAATGCCATGAAGTCTCCAATGCAACAGATGGCTTCTCTGAACCAATCAACTGGATGACTGAAGGGATAGATAGCTGGATCTTCAAGCAAAACTCCAACTTCGAAGATGAGTCTCAAATGCTGTATCTCTCAGTCTGACCCGAGCGTAAAGCAAAACACAAAACACTCGATTCAGGATTAACATTCTTATATCTATAAATCTAACTCAAGTGAAATATCAACTGAAATATAATTAACTTAGAGGATGTTTGGGATAACCATCCTCTAAGGGTCCATGGAACTATCTAAAAGATAGAAATATACACTATAACACCGTAGTCTTTTCAACTTAATTTATACTTCAAAATCAAATATCATTTTCACTTCTTATCTCTATACTTCCCAAATAGTATTTTTATATATTAAATAATTTGTACAGTAAAAAAATTTCAATTCCCTCAACTTAACAAATCGTTTAACATCAACCCGACCATCCCATTTAAATCTATTTCAATCTCAATTTATTAATTTAAATTCAACTCAATTTCTAAAATAACCACTTCAATTTTATCGATCTCAAATTCGGATTTGAAATCACAAAATACCCTTTATGTTCAATATATTTCAAAACTTTAAGTATTCAACGTTTCAAACTAACTTTTTAATCAATTTAGTTTCTAAATAATAAATTCAACTATACTGATTTCAAATACATATCTGAATCTCAAAATAAACCATTTAAATCCCAATATAGTTCAAAGCTTTAATATTTAATTAAATGTTCAATTTAATAGTTCCATATAGATCTCGATTTAACCTCATTATTATCTAGTCTTAAAAAAATCCCTCATTAGATACAATATCATTTAAGTAACCTTAAATTATATTTTACTCAATATTTTCTTTAATTTATTTAAACGTGAAATATTCATTAAATCACTTAAATAAAAATCCAGTTACAAAATCATACCCTTAAATTTCCCATTCAAAAATATCAAATTGATTTAATTGAATAAATCCTTATTTAAATACCATTTAGATAAACCCACATTTATCTTCCAATCTTAGTAAATTGCAGAATACTTTTGGAATAAAATTTACATAAATATTTAGCATAATTTATGTATTAAATCAAATTTTGACGAAATTAAATATTATTAAATCTATATATCATTACCCTTTATATATAAAAAAATTTAAGGATTAACATTTAATAAGGCCATATATTTCTTTCCAAAACAATGAATTAAATTTCAAAATATTTATATATATGGACCAACGATGTCTGTATATATTTCTTATCATATGGTCAAGTGTTACGGATATTTATCATTTCAATCCGTACAGTAAATGTATAAGGGTGGATAGCATTTCAACCCGTAATCCCAATTCAATTAAATGAAAATCGCTTGGGTTTATCATTTCAACCCATAACGATTTTCTCCTATTCTAAAGTCTGTTCGGGTATGTATAATTTCAACCCATAGTGATTTCTATACTAACAGGAAACTTGCAGAGTGATAACAGATATGTAAATAATAATAACAACAGGCATATATCATCAAAATAAATATATAAACAATAGGATATGGTGTCATATCCCATAAGTGAATAGTTACAGATAATAGCATATATAACAATTTAAATAACTACAGCCTCATATTTCAATTGTCGCGTGACGCCCCACCTCTATACCCACGCTAGCCAAGAACATTACGGTGAATGCTGTCGACTAGCACGGAGAATAAGGCTGTTGAGGAGTGACCATCCATGTAATTTCTTTGCGCGAGCACCGATATGTGAGATAATATAACATGCATTCTATTTCAAGAGGAAATCCGACATACCGACACAAACTCAAAGCTACTACACGGTGGCTATATAAATCCTTCGGAAAACAAATATAGAAATAAGCATAACACAAATCAATCACAGACAATTCATATCACAAAGGCGGAATAAGATATGAATATTACACTAGAAAGTGTACATCAGAGTAGTGGTCTAAAAAGATCCACAATATCACAAAAGAATAGTTACACGAACTACACAAAAGAATAAGTATACATTAAGGAGTCTATATCTCAAATGTATACAACAAAATAACTACTAATCTAAGTAGTTAACCAAAAGTCAGAGGGATCAATCCCAAGAGAGAAGTCAAGCAGAAGCACATGTAACATCTCGGTCTGACCCGAGTATTATTTAATAAGAAAATAATAAACGGATCAGTCTAGCTATAAATATCAGATGAAGTGATATATAATAAGAGATATGACATAATCGTATAATAATCACAATACCAAGCTGTGATTAATAAGTAATTGAAAATCAACAAAAGATTAATCAATATCACAATGATCTACTCAAGATAAAAAGGAATGTCATACTCCTAATTTCATTCACCAAGCCACAATATATGACACATATATCAATGCCCATCGTAAAAGTTGGTGAAACATAAATTCCAGAATTCAACACACGAAATCCAGAAATCACAATAAAAAGGAACAACGACGTCGTACAGCGGGGCATCCGATGAACCAAATCACAATAAAAAGGATGGCCAATCCCCAAAAGAAACTGGACATCGACACACCTAAAAAGACATGCCCCACGAACAGTCGAACATCGACGCACCTAGAAAGATACGCCCCATGCTCTAGCATCGACACACCTAGAAAGATACGCCCCATGCACACATAAATAAACATCGATGCACCTAAAAAGATACACCCCATGCTCTAGCATCGACGAACCTAGAAAGATACGCCCCATGCACACATAAATAAACATCGATGCACCTAAAAAGATACACCCCATGCTCTAGCATCGACGCACCTAGAAAGATACGCCCCATGCACACATGAATAAACATCGATGCACCTAAAAAGATACACCCCATGCTCTAGCATCGACGCACCTAGAAAGATACGCCCCATGCACACATAAATAAACATCGATGCACCTAAAAAGATACACCCCATGCTCTAGCATCGACGCACCTAAAAAGATACGCCCCATGCACAAATAAATAAACATCGATGCACCTAGAAAGATACAGCCCATGTATAAAATGAGACGAAACTCAATAAAATGAGGAACAGTCCTCCACATAGACAAAGAGACATCACACATTGCTAGTCTAAACCACAAAGATGATCGTCATGATCAAAGAGAAGTGTCAATTACAATAAGCTAGTAAATATATGAGCTTAGCTTCATGTCCCATAACCACTAGCTTAACTTAAATATTTACGAACAAATTGTAGATCTCCACTAGAAAATTGTCACAAGAGATTCAATCGAACAAGTCCAAGAATTAACCGACAAAGTAAACGCAAGCGTTTCATACCACTTGTTTTACTAAGCCGTTTAATTAGATTTCTCATACGAGTGAAGTAAAGGTTTGTATATACTAATAGATTGGACTACGGTTTTATAAACGAATTTGGTATTAAAATAGTATTGAAATCGTTTGAGGAAAGAGTTTTGATATTTACTACTAGTATAGAAAACCTTTATATTTTTAAAGTGACAAATCACGAAGAAGATTGTAAGAACAATCAATCACAAAAATTCACGTACGAAGACGTGAATAAAATCCAACGAAATCGATAAAGGGTCCATCGAAATGGATATTCAAAAATCCCTAAAAAGAGTCATCAAAGTCATAATAGATGATAACAACAAATAGGATTATCACGAATCGATTTAAATTAGAATTTCAATCCAAAAAGGCAAATTGGACTCAAACAGCAGGTTCAGTCGACTGAACAGAGTTTTTCAGTCGATTGACCCTGTACATGGAAATTTTCCAGGTTCAGGAAACTTTCTGTTTCCAGTTTCAGTCGACTGTGCAGAGTTTTTCAGTCGATTGAATCATGCCTGAAAACTCTCGGGTTTCAGGTTCAGTCGACTGAACAGAGATTTCAGTCGACTGAATCATGCCTGGGCTGTTTTTCAGCCTTATACAAATGAAGAGCAAACTCTTCCAAAATGCAATCGGACGAACATTGGCTCTAAGGGTTTATGCCAATCGGTAACCCGACGCTATATGCTCCTCGATGCAACACCAAAAGCATGATCAAACATCCATAAAAGGATTTTACACAAATTTGACTTAAAAACCCAAAAATTGGAATATTTACAAAACCAATCCAAATCAAGAGCAAATTCTCATGAAGAAGTGTTAGGAATTCATACCTAACAACCAAAGATAATTATAGTCATAGATGTGAGATAAAAATCTCACCTTTTCACAAAATCGAACAAGAAGAAGCTTGAAAGCAAATGGAGAATCAACCTCTCTTCAACACAACCCAATTGAGCTTGAATCTAAGCTCAAAAACAAGAACATTCCCAAAATTAGGTTTAGGAATTTCTGAAATTGGTATGAGAATAAGTTGGAGAAGAAGAAGAGAAGCTTACCAATGGGTTCTTCTTGTGTTTGGAGCAAGGAATTTGATTTGCAAGAGAAACTAGGGTTTTGGAATTTTAATTTCCAATCTCTCCCACCATTAACACTGTAAAAACTGAAATGAGAAGAGAATGAGGGTGAGTAGGGAAGAGTGGCTCAGATTTGAGCATAAGTTAACATAGGGTTGAGCCCAAAAACCAAACCCAAAGTAAAAAGTAGCAGAAATCAACTTTCTCCAAACATATCGAAGCTTATACTCAAAAAGGTTGCAAACGGGATTTTAAACTCAATGGGAGTGGTCCCGAGCCATAATTCGACCGTATGCAAAAAGTAGCTTTTCGGACTAAAATCCGACTAACGATAAAATATTTAAATAAAATATTAAAATTTAAAATCGACAAATATGCGGGTTGTTATAGACTCCCCTCCTTAAAGAAATTGCGTCCTCGCAATAAGTAAGAAGGAAATATAAGAAGTAACAACCATAGAAGCATATTAACACAAAAGAAAATTTGAAATAGGAAGTTCACCATAAAGTGCACAAAAGAGTTAGCAAGAAATCTGGTGAAACTTCAATTTCCACAATAACACCGGGCTCAAGAATGAAAACCGGAATCCCTAAGGCATTCCCGTAGATAAAAGACGTGGGGAACGTCAAGAATAGCAGAAAATTGAGCCGGTGCAACGGCGTAGTACAAAAATGGTACGCCAGAAAAACTAGAAACTCAAACAATTTGGGACATCAGCGTAGTACAAAAACGGTACGCCCAATGAATCCAAGAAAAGACATCGATGTAGTACAAAAGGCACATCCGATGAATCAAATAGCAAAGACATCGATGTAGTACAAACGGTACATCCAATGAATCAAAAATCAAAGACATCGATGTAGTACAAATGGTACATCCGATGAATCATAAAGCTAAGACATCGATGTAGTACAACGGTACATCCGATGAATCAAATAGCAAAGACATCGATGTAGTACAAACGGTGCATCCGATGAATCAAAAGCAAAGACATCGATGTAGTACAAACGGTACATCCAATGAATCAAAACTCAAAGACATCGATGTAGTAAAAATGGTACATCAGATGAATCAAATAGCAAAGACATCGATGTAGTACAAACGGTACATCCGATGAATCAAAAGCAAAGACATCGATGTAGTACAAACGGTACATCCGATGAATCAAAAGCAAAGACATCGATGTAGTACAACGGTACATCCGATGAATCAAAAGCAAAGACATCGATGTAGTACAAACGGTACATCCGATGAATCAAACACAATAAAAGGACATCGGACGCTAGTCCTTAAAAGGAATGAGATAAAGCTCAATAAACGAAGTATACCAAAATGTCCGATGAACTTGATAGAAAAATAATTCCATTCAGACAACATCAAAGAATCAACCACTTGTTGCCTACGACAAAGCGCATTGGCAACACGATTTCCCCTTCGGGAATAAAAAGGAATATTAAGATCATAAGATGTCAGGAACTCGACTCAACATGAAGTTCCTTATGAGAAAATAATTATTCCAAAGATTTATGATCGAGGTAGAGAACAAATTTCTCATCCAAAAATGATGATGCCAAATTCCAAATGTAAAAAAAGTAGCCACGAACACTAGACCATGAGTGGCATATCTAGTTTCGATAAGCTATAAAGATTAAGAAGCACAAGTGATAGCACGTTCTCCTCCGCAAGAGAATGGCATTCCAAACCAAATACGACTAGTATCGGTACAAATAGCAAAGTCTTGGTTCCTCTTCAGGAATCACAAGAAAGAATAAGAATATCGAAAAGAAAGGACTTCTTTTAAATAATTCTCTTTCCCGAAAAGTTAAAACTTCCAAAATTACATTTTTACTTTTATGTAATAATCTTTCTACAAAAATTTTACATTTTTACAACTCAATATATTGTGTCTGATTGTCACATCAAAGCGTTTAGGAAATTCCTATCGATAACGTTGATCAAGCGCATCGACCAAAATTCTTAAAGCACTCAACGGGCAATACAATCACAAAGTCATCTTTTATAGGATAAATAAATCTCTTAAAAAGTTTTAACAATATTCATTGTTCGTTTCAAGAACAAAAATTCAGTTTTACTTATAAATTAATCTTATGAAAAAGATTTGCAAAATTTTAAATTACCATTTTCATCCAAAATCAATAAATACAAGAATGGTCTCATCGAAATATTCATAGAATATTCGATTTATAAAATGGATGAAATGAGTTGGACAAATTGAATGACATAATAATTCATTCATAGGAATCATAACGAGTGCGGAATGCGATAAGTGGAATGCTAATTTCCGCAACTCGTAGCAAACGAAAACCGGTGGTAAAGTCAAACTGAAAAGACCTTAACACCACACAAAAGATTTATTAGGTGATAATCCTAAGACAAACTCAAAAATACCAGAAAATTTCTCAAACTACATGAATGAGAGAAATAACACTTTCCTTATAAGTGGGCTTAAGGAATAAAATGATGCCATCCAGATGGAATCAAAATCACAAAGAAAAATAGAAATCTGCTTAACAGATTGAAAATGTCGAAGATGAATAATCCACTCGGAAAAATAGGATATGGGCTTCACAATGATTAAGCCAATCCTTGTAGAAAGGTCAATTCCGAAGCCAAAGCAATCGGCTCGGAAAGAAAAGTCTCGTAAAACAATCTCGACATCTAAACAAAAGCAAATTGAGTGTTGCGGATCTACCATCCGGATTCACAATTCTCAATGAAGTCAATAAGCCCAAAATATTCAAAGAAAAAGAATCAACAAGTTCTTTTGATATAAAAATAATGAGATGAAACCCATATCAAAAAGAACTCAAATAGAAAGTTCACGAATTAAAACAATGCCATCGAGGATTGAATGAAAATACCTTGACCAAAAGTTGCAGCTTTCCTTCTCACTTGCTTGGGAGCTTAGGACACGAAGATAAAAGATGACCCGAACCTTTGCAATAACGGCAAAAGAGGGGTTTCGGGCACTCCCCTACATGGTGGTCTGTGGAACCACAATTGTAGCATCGTCCACGACTAGAGGTAGGAACATTTGCTACCAGAGTTTGCTGCTTTCCTTTCTTATTAGAATCGGGGCCTTTGAATTTGATAGGCCTCTTCAAGTTATTGTCGAAGTTCTGTTGGGCACGCACAACTTCAACATCACCTTCATTATCGGCCTCTTCAAGACGAAGAGCGATATCAATAAGCTGATCAAATGAAACCTCAAGTTTCAGGAGTAATGGCTTCTTAAGATTCTTATTCAAGCCATAGACAAATCTCTGATTTTTCTTCAATGGGGTATTAATGTACTCAACCCCGTATTTGGACAGAGATTCGAAGGATGCGACATAGTCTGTCACAGAAGATTCACCTTGAACAAGGTCTATGAAACGCCGGGCTAAGGTTACTTTTTCAGCCTCCGGCACAAATTTCAATTCGAATCTTCCCCGGAATTGCTCCCAAGTAAGATCTGCCTCAACGATTTCAGAAATTAATAGCTCATACCAATCCAATGCCCTTTCTTGGAGCATGCTAGAAGCTACTTGGACTCGATGAAGGTCAACAAGATTCATGCGAGAAAAGATGCGATCGCATGATTTGAGCCAAGCTTGAATTTCTATAACACTCTCGGATCCCCTGAATGGCCCTCCACCCAAATCGGTGTAGTCTCTGCACAAGCGTGCAAAACCAGATCTAGGATGAGTAGGCTCTGGATTGGGTCCGGCAGCTTGAGCATTCTTCACGAGATCCAAAAGCTGCTGAGCAGACATGAATACTCCATCCTGAGGAGTAGCACTAGATTGACCGGCGCTGGGACGGCCAGGTCTAACCATTTCTCTTCTTTAAGAAAGAAAGAAAAAAGAAGAAAAGGTTATTCACCAAATTGAATATCAAGTAATCTTGATAGATAAATAAGGAATCATAAGGAAAATAGGATGAATCGGTACGAAGACTCGAATTAAACCCTAAAGCACGACTCCTAAGAAAGACTTAGGACGATGATCCTTGTTATAATATTCCATATTGTTCCGAAGTTTGGCTCTGATACCAAGCTGTGACGCGCCACCTCTATACCCACGCTAGCCAAGAACATTACGGTGAATGCTGTCGACCAGCACGGAGAATAAGGCTGTTGAGGAGCGACCATCCATGTAATTTCTTTGCGCGAGCACCGATATGTAAGATAATATAACATGCATTCTATTTCAAGAGGAAATCCGACATACCGACACAAACTCAAAGCTACTGCACGGTGGCTATATAAATCCTTCGGAAATCAAATATAGAAATAAGCATAACACAAATCAGTCACAGACAATTCATATCACAAAGGCGGAATAAGATATGAATATTACACTAGAAAGTGTACATCAGAGTAGTGGTCTAAAAAGATCCACAATATCACAAAAGAATAGTTACACGAACTACATAAAAGAATAAGTATACATTAAGGAGTCTATATCTCAAATGTATACAACAAAATAACTACTAATCTAAGTAGTTAACCAAAAGTCAGAGGGATCAATCCCAAGAGAGAAGTCAAGCAGAAGCACCTGTAACATCTCGGTCTGACCCGAGTATTATTTAATAAGAAAATAATAAACGGATCAGTCTAGCTATAAATATCAGATAAAGTGATATATAATAAGAGATATGACATAATCGTATAATAATCACAATACCAAGCTGTGATTAATAAGTAATTGAAAATCAACAAAAGATTAATCAATATCACAATGATCTACTCAAGATAAAAAGGAATGTCATGCTCCTAATTTCATTCACCAAGCCACAATATATGACACATATATCAATGCCCATCGTAAAAGTTGGTGAAACATAAATTCCAGAATTCAACACACGAAATCCAGAAATCACAATAAAAAGGAACAACGACGTCGTACAGCGGGACATCCGATGAACCAAATCACAATAAAAAGGATGGCCAATCCCCAAAAGAAACTGGACATCGACACACCTAAAAAGACATGCCCCACGAACAGTCGAACATCGACGCACCTAGAAAGATACGCCCCATGCTCTAGCATCGACGCACCTAGAAAGATACGCCCCATGCACACATAAACAAACATCGATGCACCTAAAAAGATACACCCCATGCTCTAGCATCGACGCACCTAGAAAGATACGCCCCATGCACACATAAATAAACATCGATGCACCTAAAAAGATACACCCCATGCTCTAGCATCGAGGCACCTAGAAAGATACGCCCTATGCACACATAAATAAACATCGATGCACCTAAAAAGATACACCCCATGCTCTAGCATCGACGCACCTAGAAAGATACGCCCCATGCACACATAAATAAACATCGATGCACCTAAAAAGATACACCCCATGCTCTAGCATCGACGCACCTAAAAAGATACGCCCCATGCACAAATAAATAAACATCGATGCACCTAAAAAGATACACCCCATGTATAAAATGAGACGAAACTCAATAAAATGTGGAACAGTCCTCCACATAGACCAAGAGACATCGCACATTGCTAGTCTAAACCACAAAGATGATCGTCATGATCAAAGAGAAGTGTCAATTACAATAAGCTAGTAAATATATGAGCTTAGCTTCATGTCCCATAACCACTAGCTTAACTTAAATATTTACGAACAAATTGTAGATCTCCACTAGAAAATTGTCACAAGAGATTCAATCGAACAAGTCCAAGAATTAACCGACAAAGTAAACGCAAGCGTTTCATACCACTTGTTTTACTAAGCCGTTTAATTAGATTTCTCATACGAGTGAGGTAAAGGTTTGTATATACTAATAGATTGGAAAACGGTTTTATAAACGAATTTGGTATTAAAATAGTATTGAAATCGTTTGAGGAAAGAGTTTTGATATTTACTACTAGTATAGAAAACATTTATATTTTTAAAGTGACAAATCACGAAGAAGATTGTAAGAACAATCAATCACAAAAATTCACATACGAAGACGTGAATAAAATCCAACGAAATCGATAAAGGGTCCATCGAAATGGATATTCAAAAATCCCTAAAAAGAGTCATCAAAGTCATAATAGATGATAACAACAAATAGGATTATCACAAATCGATTTAAATTAGAATTTCAATCCAAAAAGGCAAATTGGACTCAAACAGCAGGTTCAGTCGACTGAACAGAGTTTTTCAGTCGACTGACCCTGTACATGGAAATTTTCCAGGTTCAGGAAACTTTCTGTTTCCAGTTTCAGTCGACTGTGCAAAGTTTTTCAGTCGACTGAATCATGCCTGAAAACTCTCGGGTTTCAGGTTCAGTCGACTGAACAGAGATTTCAGTCGACTGAATCATGCCTGGGCTGTTTTTCAGCCTTATACAAATGAAGAGCAAACTCTTCCAAAATGCAATCGGACGAACATTGGCTCTAAGGGTTTATGCCAATCGGTAACCCGACGCTATATGCTCCTCGATGCAACACCAAAAGCATGATCAAACATCCATAAAAGGATTTTACACAAATTTGACTTAAAAACCCAAAAATTGGAATATTTACAAAACCAATCCAAATCAAGAGCAAATTCTCATGAAGAAGTGTTAGGAATTCATACCTAACAACCAAAGATAATTATAGTCATAGATGTGAGATAAAAATCTCACCTTTTCACAAAATCGAACAAGAAGAAGCTTGAAAGCAAATGGAGAATCAACCTCTCTTCAACACAACCCAATTGAGCTTGAATCTAAGCTCAAAAACAAGAACATTCCCAAAATTAGGTTTAGGAATTTCTGAAATTGGTATGAGAATAAGTTGGAGAAGAAGAAGAGAAGCTTACCAATGGGTTCTTCTTGAGTTTGGAGCAAGGAATTTGATTTGCAAGAGAAACTAGGGTTTTGGAATTTTAATTTCCAATCTCTCCCACCATTAACACTCTAAAAACTGAAATGAGAAGAGAATGAGGGTGAGTGGGGAAGAGTGGCTCAGATTTGAGCATAAGTTAACATAGGGTTGAGCCCAAAAACCAAACCCAAAGTAAAAAGTAGCAGAAATCAACTTTCTCCAAACATATCGAAGCTTATACTCAAAAAGGTCGCAAACGGCATTTTAAACTCAATGGGAGTGGTCCCGAGCCCTAATTCGACCGTATGCAAAAAGTAGCTTTTCGGACTAAAATCCGACTAACGATAAATATTTAAATAAAATATTTAAATATAAAATCGACAAATATGCGGGTTGTTACATGTCGTCTCAATTGAAATCAAATTTAGTAAATAAAAGAATGTTAATCGTGAGTGATTTCTCACCTTTCGAGGCCAGAGAAAAAGAAGTGAGTTATGAAATCCAGATCCGAATTCCAAAATAAAGCTAGATGGACACGGTTCAATGATCAAAGCTGATAATAGGAATAGACGAATTCAAATCAGAATTGGATCAAGGAAGATAAATAGGATAAGTGAGCTTATATACAACTAGCCAACATATGCAGACACAGTTTATAAAATATGCAACAAAATATGCATGCCTCGGTTAATATATATACATAGGTGTGCAGACCGACTATATTATATAACCATATATATACTATATAACATTTCCTCCACCAATTTGTATATGACTATACATATGACCATACTTGAAATCAAAATACACATCCCTTAAAAAAAAATCCAACGTATATCAGTCAGTGCAAACAACCTTAAGGCTGACATGAAATAAACTTTTGAAAGCATATACTGTTGAAATTATAAAATATTGATATAAATTATACTGTAAAACTACCATAGAAAATTTATATATATATATAACTACATTTAAATATAACTTATGTAAATTGTTGAAAATGAAATAAAATATAGTACGGTAGACTCTAAAATACTAAAACAATCATAAAATTATATATATTATAAATTGACCTATCAAACTTGTGCCCACCAATTTTATATAATATATATACCAAAACAGTAACGAAAATTGAAATACTATATTTTATATATCTAACATATGAAAGCTAATAAAATAACATATTTTATTATAGTTCAAACTATTATAACCAAATATATAAAACATATAAAAATACGTATATTAATAGAAGGCTGCCAAACTTATACCATATATACCGTAAGCTATCAATAGTAAAATAAAATGCGTATATATATGTATATTTAACTTATCAACTAGTTAGTAAAACATACGTATCTAAAAGCCGTACGATAACTATATGCTAACAAAAGTCAAAAACTATATACCATAAAATCTTAAAATAATATACATAATACAGTATAAATATATACTAACCTTTATATATGAACAGAAGTTAAATATTTATATACACGTTTATAAATATAACAATTATCGTATATATACTATTATGAAATATATTATTATTTTTAAAGTTCAACTGTTAGGGAATTCAAAATCCCCATAGTTGCAGTAAACATATAAAACAAAACTTATGCACAATCTATACTGTTCTTAATATATAAAATAGACTTATATCAAATAAAATGCGTACTTACTTTTAAAAACCAGAGAGGAAATGTTTTGCCAACTAATGCATGCGGCCATGGGGAGGAGGCAGGCCAAGGAAAAGAGAGAGTTCATGCTCAGGTTTTGGAAGAAATAAGAAAAGATGGAGGGGAGATGAGAACAGGCGATTTTTAAAGGAAGAATGCATGCGTGATTCAAGCAACATGACATGGCGAAGGGCATTCTTCAGGCAACAGAGAAAATGCTAGTTTCTTAAATATAAAGGTAGGTCTGCATCTAATATGTGAACGTGCTATATGACTTTATATAATATTTACAAAGCTCTCCCCTCTTTTAATATTAATTTGAGGGCAACGAATAGCCTACAGAGAGAAAAGAAGATGCAATCTATGATATACTATATATATATATATATATATATACATACATATTCCTAGAAACACGGAAACGAAGAGGTAAAAGAGGGAAGAGAAAGAGGCGTATAAATGAATGACAAATAAATTTATATTTCAAATGAAATAAATGGAACAGCAGAGATTATAGTATGGATGTAAATTCTAGAATAATAAAAAGCAACGGTTATATGTTGATTAAGAAAAATAATTAAAACAATTAATGGCTTAAATGGGGTAGCATGTTTCAAATTTTTGAAATGCAAAAGAAACGTACACTATAAATATAAAGTTTTCAAAAGCAAAAGAAACGTAAAGCTGTCCATTAATTCATCAAAACGTTATTTAAGTAATAAATTGAAATGAAAAAAAAAAGTAATTGCAACGGTCAATAGATGATTTAGCTATACACTTAAAGCAATAAATTTTTGTTTGTTTGTATAACACATAATGAGTTTTGAAAGTCAAGGATATAAAAATGGATAAAAGGAAAGAAATCAGAAATTTTTGTGAGCAATAGCTTTCCAAGGAAAGGTAGGCTTACAATATATATGCATGCTGAGATGATTAGGCACGTTCAAAAATTTTGAAGCAATGAAGGAATTGGAAATAAATATAAAATGAAAGAAATTTGAAAAGTCCGTAGCTATGATTTACCCAAAATTTATTAAAGCCATTTACTAGGAAGGTTGGAACCGAAATAATAGGGAGAGGAAGGCACATTAAATTTGATGACAAAGTTGTGTTCGGATCTATAAGCAAGTGGTTTATATATTATAGGCCTTATGAAAGCGAGGGAAGGAACGGATGCCACTAGCTTGATGATTTGAGATTCTTTCAAGCGCTAAAAACAAAAATAAAGAGAGACTAGAATAAACGCACCACCATAAATATAAATATACGCTTCAATTGCAAAAGAAACGTATAGAGAAAATTATGGGTAGTGGGAAAGGGAAAGTCAGTGCACGAAACTATAAGGAAAAATAAAAGCAAGGTCGATGATCTCAAATTTATTAATGGTTACGAATGGAAAAGTCTACCTGGATTCGAAAAGTATTAAGCAATAGAAATCTTTAATGGTAGTAAAAAGAAACCGTTACGCACTGAATCAGAAATCAATTAAAACAATTAATAGCTTGAATTGGACAACACGTTTTCTCAATTAAATAAACTTCCATAAAATTATTTGAAAATTTACAATCTGCTATATTTAAATATACGTATTCTAAATATATAAACATTTTATTTAAAAATTCAATTATTATAAGATTTCACAAATATTCAATTAAATACGTTATAGAATCAATTAAAATTGTTAAAATTTTCCGGGTCGTTACACCTCTCCTCCGAAATAGTAGATTCTGATTAGGCGATAGAAGCCCTCAATCACTCCAATTCAATCATAGCCTCATTTTTATCCACATATAAGGAAGAAACTTGATTATTTAAGTTTGAGATTTCCTCTCCATGCTTAAAATTTTCAGTGGAGGATTTTGACGCATTTTCATGCAACGAGAGCCAACCCTTGGACATCTGGAAGAAAAAGTACAACACGAGTCAAAAGCTTTAGGAAAAACAATAACAATAAAGTTAAGTGAGTGAAACGTACCAAAAGTTGTTCTATAGGAACAGGTAGTGACAGAACTATTCAGAAATAGAAGAAGGTGGGTGAATGGAAGCAAAAGATGAAGAATTCAAGATAGATTGGACTATCTTTTCAAAATCACTCGAGGGCGTAGGAGATGATGATCTAGAAGGAATCAGCTCTTGGAAAGGGGTCGAAGTCCCCAATTCCTTCTGCATTTGCTCAATCACACTTGGAGAACTTGAAACGACAATGTTGAGAGTGGATCAACTTTGTGGGAATTTTCCTAAGTTGATAGTGAGAAGCTTTGATGGTTGGAGTTTCCAAAGTTTTGTAAAAATCGACAAACCCCCCTCTTCTTGTGGTGGACAATCGAGAACTTCGACAACTTTGGCTTTCTTAAGTGATGGTTCCACCATAGTCATTTTACCCAATTTCCTTTAGGCAACCACCTTCAATCAAGCAATGGATTGGGAAAAAGATGGCGCACGAGAAGTTGAAGTAGGAGAGCCGGATCACGTGAAGGTTGTTCAACCTAGGGAGCAGCTGCAGAAAATTTAAAAATGTTATGAGTCAGTAAAGTGATTTGAAAAGTAGCACAACAATAAACTACAAGAATAGTGTCTAAACTTAACATAGCGATCGGGATATATTGGTGACATCGGGGAGAAGTTATGCGGGTCTCCCAAAGAGAGGAAGCACTTGCTTCGTGATGTATGCTGGACAAGAGGAGGTTGGCCAAGTACCCTCTAACCAGTTGGCAAGAGGGAATGTTTTTGTAAATTGGAGGAGTTCAACAGAGTTAGCCTGATCCCGACCTACTAGAAGCAGCAATCAGTGACTTGATAGTTCTCTTGTCTTTTTCATTTAGATCTTTAATATAAGCGCCCAATAAAGAAGCATAGATTAGCGAAGGAAAATAACTAAATGGAAAAACAAAGTTTGAGATCAACTTATAGAGAGAAGAGAAAATTCCGCCAATGTTGGGAAAGTACTTAACAAAAAAGAACTGTGTTTCCCAATCCCTGAATTTATTCACCTCCTCAAATATCAGCTTTTTAGGGGGATTGGCTCTAAAGGTTTGGTTGTTCAAGTTGCTAAGCTTAACCAACTGAACAAGATAATTCAAGACTTCAAGATTGAGTGAAGGAATTCTAGATTCTAATGCCATAATTTCTAGAGAAAAGAGATTTGTATAGACATCAGGTGAAATCTTTATAGGAGCAATCCCCAGATAGGCCAAGAACTTGGATAAGAAGTCCGAGAAGGGAAGGAATCCTCCATGCCAATTATGAATTACTGTGTAGGCAAAGTACCCTTCAGAAGGGCTGTGGATTATGTCGTTATCAGTAGGGGAAATGGCTTCAACCCCTATAATGCCAAAATCTTGGAGGATAGCATCCACCTCATCTTGAATGGATATTAAGGAGTGTTTGGAGATGGCTTCAATCTTCTTGGGTGAACCCATTATTCTTTCACGTGAAAGCATTTCAGTTAGAAATTATAGTTTGTTATGAAATTAACATTCTTTCAAAGATATTGGAAACCTATTACAAAAATTAGAATATCAAACAAAAACATGAAGTCACGTATTCTTGAAAGAATGTTAAAGGTAGAAAAGTAAAATCTATTGAGCTTTCGACGGAGTCGAAAGGGAATGTAGAAGTTGACTCCCAACAAGTTCCATTCAACAATGTCGAAGGTTCAAGGATCATTTTGTTATTAGAATAATATAGTTGAAGCATACATAATAAATTTGAATAAGATATATGCTACTAACATTCAATAAACAAGGCAAATGAACCTTTGGGCGGTGTCAAAAGCCTTGAAATTAATTCTTTTAATGGATATGAATGTTGTCGAAACCCCACACACCAATTAAGTTGAAAGGTTTTGAGTTTTGATCATATTTATAAAATAGAAGGAATTGGGATATTTCGACGATATTGGTAAAAGATAATGATCGAATCACAATGGGCTACAATAGTTTTCGATAGAGTCGAAAGGGGTGCATGTTTTGAAAGCATTTCAACAACTAAATTTGAATCAATATAATAGTGTTCGACCAAGTCGAAACATTTTACTTGATTTGCAGCTTATACAAAATATACGTTCATCAATCAAATTTATAACACATATGTACCTCTGCTTAAAAAAATTGATAGTAAGTATATATTAAAGTTACAAAACCTATATGACAAAGTTTGTGCATTTGAAAGTATGTACTAGGAAATTATTTAGTAAGACACATTATCCAACCTCTCGAAAGGTATTAGAATACACAAAAATACAAAAATGCTTTTGAAGAGGTCGACTTCATACTAACTAAACAACCTTTTGACGAGGTTAATTAAATAAGGTGCTAGCTTACCTTTCTACCCCATCGGAAGAGGCTGATAAAGCAAAATGAAAGTTGCTACCTTAATCCCTTTCAAAGGGGTAGAAACGTAAAATTATAGCACCAAATTTTGATTGATACAGCTCAAAACCTCGTAAGTTTGCTTCTTATGATAAGAAAGCAATGCAAAGAGAAAAGGCGTAGCCATCCCTACCGTTGAAGACGGAAGCGTTCAAGCCCATTCTAAAGCATTGTAGAGGGATGCACAAGTGTCAAAGGAGTTGAAAGGTAATCTGAAACCACCTTGCGACCAGGTCGAAAGCACTAGGTTGAAAGGTGCCAACCCGCATCTATAAATAAGATTGCGTTGAAAGCACTGGGTTGAAAGCATTGTAGGGGAAATTGATCAGCATAGTCATCATTGGATTAATAAATAGAAGATTTCAATATTTTTGAGTATGCAACTGTTTGAAAGCTTTATTTGGATTTAACTGTGTTTCATGGGTATCAACCTAATCGAAAGATACCTTCCAAGTGGATCGAAACCCCTGCTTTTCCAAGTAATCCAAATCCTTAACTCCAAACCATCACTCACCAAACATTCACAATTTAGTGGATTGAAAGCATAAACCTAACACATTTTCCCTTAGATTTTTGAACCATACCTAAGTCATTTAAGAAACCAACTTTCGACAAGGTCGAAACCCAACAAGACAAACCATGCTCTTGAATCCATAGAGCTAAGCTTTAGGGTTTCGCAATCATTATGAAAGGAAGGTATCGAAGGGATAATCAAACAACTACAATAAGCTCAAAAGACTTGAAAGAAAGGAATAAAAGTGTGTCGACTAGGGCGAAAGGTCAATAAAGGAAAGTTTCACAATAAAGATCTAATCAAAAAGGTGAATTAAAGGAATTATTCATATCCTAGATCCCTCTACTTAATCAAAAGAGACCTAAAAGAACTAACCTTATCCTTAAACTCTACTTTGGGGAGTTGATTAGTTTTCTTGTAAACATAGGTATACAATCAAATCAGTTAAAGTCATATATTGGAGAACGGATTCCAACAATGACAAGATAAGGGACTACCTTCCGTATAGTACATCTCTACAGGAATGTACGGAGGTATAGTCCTGCTGCCCTCTTCCAACAAAGAACCAGCCTATCTCTACCATAGATAGCACCGAATATGTCATCAGCTTGGTCGTTCCTCACCTATAACATACACAACAAACCCGATCTATAGAGGGAAATCTAGAAGTTGATGATCATCTCCTAATGGGTGCGACCCACATAGACTTGACGCATTATGATACGACCCGCATTTCGAGAGGTTTAAGTCGACAATAAGTCACACGTATCCAACTCAAAAGAATCTGAAACACATATTATCAATGGAGTTTTATTAATAAAAATAAGAAAAGAAGAAAACAACATGAAATCTCGCAGCGAAATGACAAAATATAGTAATTAAATAAACAGTTCATGAAGTTGTTTATACTATATATTCGATTAAAAATTTACAACATCTATCAAAGTTATATATATATATAACAGAATAATAGAATAATGCAGCAGAACAAAAAATGCGGTGGAATAATACTAGTAATAATAATATACCAATCTTCGTCTTCATCTTGTAGAATAATAATCTTTAAGGCATTAAAATATTCAGGGCTGACCCGAGCATAAAGTAAAACAACACACTTGAGCCAGGATTGAAATATTCTCATGTGAGTCAAATCAATATCACATATAATAGGAGTGTAATAGTGTTAAAGATGTTTATGGGGTTTTACATCTCTTATCCAGTATACAACGTGCATGCAATAACTTAAGAGATGTTATGGGATTTTCCATCTCTTAAGGATCCGTCAAAATATCTATATATAGTAGAATACACTAAGTAATGTCTAATCAATAAAATAAATATTTTTCCTAGCATTAAGACTTTACATTAATCCCACTTAACACGCTTTTAAGCATTAGCTTACAGTTAGCATATAACACCCCAGTAGAGTGTCGGGGGATAGGGATGCACCGTGATTCGGCAATACTAAAACAAGCTCGTAGTGGTCTCATATAAGGATAAAAGTATGACAAGGCATATGAGGCAATGCCCAAGGTAGTATGCTACCAGTTCAAGTAGCCAGGCTGGTGTTAATGCATCATTGCGTCGCTGTAACGACCGCCCACCACGTCCACCTATCCCATATCGAGTCAAAGGGAGGTTATCCCAAGTCAAGGTGCACCAATCGAAACCAACAACAAAGTTAATAGTATGGACCAAGTCCATAAGAAAAATATCAAAGAACAGGTGTCCGCTAGGGGCAGCTAGCCCACTTGACTTGTTCAAGCCGTCCTGTTTTAGTCATTTCAATTGACACAAGTGTCGGAGTAAATCATCATTGTTCCCTTTCTTCAAATTTAGCAACGCACACCAAATCCAACCTATAATGGCCCGATATTTTCAACCATTCGCATCTGCACATGTCGGACTTGAATTTCTCAAAATATCAGATTGTTAATTTAAATTTGGCAAACTTAACATATACAGTAAATAAATCAATCACAAAATCACGGATACAGAGTAATACAATAATATGCAGCGGAATAAATGAATAGTAGTTCATGAAGCTACTATATAAACATCAGAGTTAGAAATAAAATACAACAGAATATCTCAGATGCAGTGAAGTCTCTAGTACGAGCAGATGGCTTCTCTGAACCAATCAACTGGATGACTGAAAGGATAGATAGCTGGATCTTCAAGCAAAGCTACAACTTCAAAGGTGAGTCTCAAATGCTGTATCACTCAGTCTGACCCTTGAGCGTAAAGCAAAACACCAAAAACACTCGAGTCAGGATTAATATTCTTATATCTATAAATCCAACTCAAGTGAAATATCAACTGAAATACAAGTAACTTAAAGGATGTTTGGGATAACCATCCCCTAAGGATCTACAGAACTATTTACAAGGTAGAAATATCACTATAACACCATGGTCCTTTCAAATTAATTTATATTTCAAAACCAAAA